>CM057343.1:381947004-384447004 GCA_030015575.1 Agapanthus africanus
CAAACTGGCAACTTCAGAAAACCGATCCCGTAATAAATTACAGGAAAAACCCCACTGCTGCAAATACATGCCCGCATTTGTATTCCCACTGAACACAAATGCAAAGAGACAAAACTACACTATCAAATACTAGAATCCGGCTTAAGCCAAAGCCGGCTAGTAAAAAACTGTCCGATCACGATCCGTGCAATACCGCACGTATCTGATCGAACCCTGCCATATCTCCATACGGCCTCTACAGCGTTTCGCCCGAAACTTGAGTAACTGAAACTGAGTGTGGTGGACTCTAAAGACTCGTCAATACCTTGGCTGTGGATTTAACCACTAGCACGTCAGAGGTATAAGCCAATACGTGACGGGCCACCAGGTATTGACCAAATGGGACGTCGATGAGGAAGCTCACCCCGACACCCAACTGAGCCTGTCAGTGACAATATCCGTACAGTCCGGTCCGTTCGTCTATGAGTATCGCATGGCGGGCCTAGGGGGTTGGTGAAAGTCAGACCCCCAAAAGCGGTACAAGTCGTGTCGGAGCGTAGCCCAGAACGCCCTGAGATACTACTGGAATACCTACCAGTAAATCTCCTGCCTCGGCCGAGGGCTTTGCGTAATGGCTCTCCTAGACACAGCGCGACCTCACCCCCAATACCGGGAGAGACGAACCCCTGCAGATCCGCTCACTGCCTCCATGTGGCTCGGGACTGTACCCAACTAAAACCTGTTTGCACGACTCCTTTGAGCCGTGGTAGGGTAGTAATCAAAGCACAGTGGGAACTCACACGAGACAAATGACGATCTCAGGTCGATGAACTAACCTGTACACATGTCACCAGGGAACTGCTATCTGACATCTGGTATAAGACCAACTAGCAGGTTCCCGGCGAGTCCTGTCCGGTGTACTCATAACCCAATGAGCACCTGTATACATCTTAGGTGAACCAACTGACACCAGTGGCTTGTGAGACCGGCCACCGCCCCTCGTCGGGGTCTCGACTGTATACACTAGTCTACTAACGGAGTATCGATGCCCTGTCTCGAAACTCCTACGACTAGGGACCTTTTAAGGATGTGCTTATAGACCACCAGCTCCCACGTATATGATCGCCATCATACTGCTGGTAGTCAAGCAAGAATCCTAGGGGCTCTATCAACGTGTAATAGCGACATGTCAGGTCACCTAAAGCAGTACACGATGATAAAGATAAACCAGATAGCATACTATCATCTCGAGTAAGACTGTCCTACCGGGATAGGTCCTCCCTCAATCATTGCAATCACGTGCCTGTGATCCAATAATTGACTCTGAGGGCACTAACTCCAACAGGGTTTCGTCTCTCATGGTATTGGGGGTTGATGTTGCGCAGTGCTCGATTGGCCGTAACAGGGAAGTCCCTGGCCAGGGCTGTTCAGAGATTTGCTGGTAAGTGTTACCAGTAGTTTCTCGACCCGTTATGAGCCTCACATCGGCATGACTTATCGGTTATTGGGGTCTGACGTTTACCACCCCTAGACTTGATATGCGACATATCAGACGAACAGACCGGACTGTACGGTAAGTGTTACTGGTTGGATTCACAGGAGTGTGAGCGAGCTAGCTCGTCGATCTTCTGATCGCTCAATACCCGGATGGCCGTTACGTTTAGCAGACCGCTTGCGGCTTGTGGGTGCTTGATATGATCATCATCTGCTACCGGCGTATTGACGAGTCTTTAGAGTCCTACATAGAGGTTTCCTGGCTCAAGCGAAACGAAATAGGAGCGCATATGAGATATGTGCAGGACCGAGAATAATGCGTGTATGTGATACCGTATTCCATTCTCGCGATGAAAGTATCGATTGGTTATATTCGATATAACCTAGATATCGAATCAAGGATTGATTCGATAAGCCGACACATAGAATACTAGTCGGTTGTATGCGATATGACCGGATCGTTAAATCAAGTGTTGATTTAATGATTTAATGTATAATTATATATTTGATATATTACTTTGCATTAACTAGTATTGGTTCACTTTAAATGGATTTTCTCACTTGCTGTGCAAGTTGTATATGTGATATACTTTTATGCATATGTTTGTATCATGTTTGATGATGCTTGCTCATTTGGTTAAGTGTATAGAATTAAACCATGGTTAAGTTGATGATTAGGGTTTTGCTTTTTCATTTATTTATTTATTTGTTTATTTATTTATTTGGAAAAGATAAAGATGAGAATGGTGGCTTTCTTTGTTTCTTATTGAAGCTTCATGAAGCTTTGACTTAGTCACCATTCTTGTCTCATGCTTAACCCTAACCATTTGAACTAACCCTAGTTCATTCTCTACACTTAACTATGGTTAAGATTATGATAAGTTTTCATTTTCTTTTTCATTTTAGAACACTTATCATATTCTTTCTTCTTCTTCATCATCTTCATCAAGAAAGAAAGCTTAAGCCCATCAATGGCAACTTGAGCAATTGAGTGAGAAATCCAATTCTAAAGTGAACCCTCCTCCTATTTCTTCATCCTCTACCTCTTGCCAAGTAGTATAGGGTGTTTACTTCACATGTTTCACAACTTGGTGAAGTTGGAGCTTGATCTTGTGTAACCTCGACGTATATCATCTTCGGCACGAAGCCGACGACCATGCCCGCCCATTTCTCCGATGAAGCCGATGCTTGAGTTTAGGATTCAAGACGGACAGCGAGAGGACGTCTACGTGGAGCTAAGGAAGTGGAGAACCGGATCTACAAAGGTTGTAGCATCTTTCTTTTAGTTAAGCAGTTAACTAGTTTCACTTTGTCGCCTAAAATTCTAGTTAACGATCTAGTCTAGGGTTTCTCGGCACCGTAAAATTTGAAATTGGCATGGTTGATGCCTTGTGAGACCTCTTGAGAGTGCCTAGGAACCCTACACATACATCTCCTCTACACTTCCTAGGGCTTCTTGATTAGCAATCTCTTTGCCCTAGTTGCCTCGGCTTGAGGTGGACCTCGGTGTACATCTCTCGGGTGGATCGTCTTCGACTCAAGGAGGCCGCGGAGGTGACCAAGATCCGGATCGATCCTCGGAACGTGGATGGATGAGACGGACAGCAGAGAGATGACCCGAAGGACCGGTTTCGTGAGGTATAATTTCTACGGCATAGTAGTTAAAGCCTCTAGTAGTTTACTAGTTTCTAGTTTAGCAAAGATCCGTGCTTTAAGTCCATGTTGCCTTGCGCCAAATCATTGTTTTTCGTCGTTTCCGCCTCCCCGTAAGAACTGGGATGAGCAACGTGGACTTACAGTGGTATCAGAGCCTAGCTAAACATAAACTAGTAAGTTAGCAAAGTGTTTAGAACATCGATCGGAAAAAAGTCGCAAAACACATCCGCAAAAACCTCTAGTTTCTGTCGATTTTCATACTGCTCAAAAAGTGATTTAAAATATATGAAAAATCGTCTCAGGGTTTTGTGAAACCACTGCAGAAAAACGATCCAGTGAATCGATCAAACGACCGCGGTTCCGCAGCAATGACATGCTCATTGCCGCGGTTCCGCCGCCGTTTTGACTCGACACTGGATCGGGTTTTGTGCAGTGTTTTAGTTTGGATGTTTTAGGATTTTTAATGCATGTTTTTTCCACCCAGATTTTCCAGAGAGCAAATTGACTTTTGGGGTAGTTAAAAAACCGTATTTTGATCGATATTCCGTAGACTTTGGCTAATGGATATTATCTGTGATGTGATATATGTATTGAACGTCTACTAATCGCTATAAGTCGATTAGTGGGGGTTATACATATCTGTGATCTGTAATGTTGATGGTTTGTGGATATGAACTCGGTGGATTGTCGCGGATGAATAGCCGGGAATGGGTGTGAGATGAGAGTTTCTTTTTCTTTCATTCATTGTAAAATTTGTAAATTGATGTAATATTATTTGTATGGCCGCACAACCGGGTCGGGGTTGTAGCCGTCATTGTATAATTCTTTTTACTGTTTTTGCCCCTAGGATAGACCCATGGAAGGGGTGCACAAACTACCGGGTATCCCGAAGTGCCAAGGGGCCTACTCACGGTGTTGAGGGAGGTTGCTTCGCTTCGGGTACTTGGCGGGTAGTTTGCCGCACCCATAGGGGTCTTGGGTAGGGTATTGGCTATTCATCGCGACCGTGTAATCCGCTTTTCGTTACAGGCTCGTACGGAATGCGGATTCCTAGTATATCCAAAGTGTTCATCTATGATCTGTAATGTCTATCATTGCTATATATCTATATATGATAACTATTTAGGCGTTGCTTATGTTTTTCAGCCGCGCTAGCCTAGCCCCCGCTCTATCGTTAGTTAAGTAACCTAACGGGTGATGACGGGGCCCCGTGGCGAATGCGAATGGCATAAGCGTACGTCATATTTTGGTTGTTTTCTGCAATGGTAGGATTAAATGATGGGACGCATTAAAAGAACTAATGCATGAAAAACAACCAAGTAAAAGTCATTGGAACACTTTCAAAACCACTCGGTTCTTTTCAAAAACCAGCTTTTTAAACGCGGAGCTTGAACCACACCTTTTAAAAGCTATCTCGTTCCATCGATTATATCAAGTTCACTACGTTCACGGTTTCGCCAAAACCATTCGTAGCCCTCCGTCATTTCGGTTAAATATTCAGTAGTATTCAAGCTATGTATTTTGACCTTCGCCAAGGCATAGTGATTGATAGCTGCTGAATATTTATCTGTAGCATAGATAGATGCGTTGGTTTGGGACAGTCGTACTACTATTTTGTCCTTCGTCAAGGGTATGTACGGATGGGTTCAAATTAACCTGGATAATGACGGGTAGAACTTGACACGTGACTTATGATATGTTGGCCTTCGTCAAGGTCATAAGAGCATGGGGCAAAAATCCACATTGGGAGTTTCAAAAGTACTGAAACTTGCTAGCGCTGCATACCATTTGGAGTGTGATGATTCTAGTAGGATTCCTTCAGTTTTGTCACGCGATGATATTTGGATCCCGATCCTACTGTGAGTATATGCTACTCCTCGGGAACTTTCTCACTTAACAATCAATGCTATAAACAAAGTAGGTGTCTAGAAAGGTGTTAGCGGGGCTACGCCCACAGGGAAAAGAGGTTACTTAATTAAGGAACTTCGCAAAAGCGTTGGAAAACCTCCCTCGAAGTACCGACACTGGCCTGGCTGAACGGTTAAGCAAGTATTGTTCGGTGAGATTGATCCTGACTAATTCTTCCTTTATGGTTTGAGGAGGGATTCGAGAGACAGTGGGAGCTATCCTGTTTAGATAAATTAAAAACCAATCTAAACTTGCAAGAGCATCATGTTGAGTGTTTTCTTCTCTCTCTCTCTTAATTGCAGCGACCCAGTGACCGCACCTAGGTTACATCTAGATAATAAATTGACTGAATCTGACTGTTATGACTGGCAAAGGTCTGTCCAGATGTCCATTGCCCATGACAAGCTGGGACACCTCTTGACTGATCCAACCCCTGCCGTCTCAGGTCCAGTTTCCCCTATCACAGATATTGATATCCGTAGGACATCGGAAGAAGACTGTGTGAAAGCCAAGTGCCTCGTGATTGCCTCAGTTGATGGTTTATACCAGAGGCAGCACGAGAAGATGGACTCAGTTTCTATCTTCCTCCATAACAAGGATTCATATGGAGAGCAATCTCGTATCGCAAGATATGAGACCTCGAACGAATTGCTTCCAGCGAGGTTTGCTATCGGGTCATCTGTAAGGGGCAACGTCCTTACAGAGACCAGCTCTTTTGAGCTCACAGACCTGAAGACCACGTTGAAGAACGGGTCAGATACTGACTTAGTTCAACAGTCTCTACCTACTACCCTGAAGGAAACCAGGGAAGTAGAAAGAAAGGGAAAGGCAGAAGTTTCGGGAATGGATGTAGTAAAAGTGGGATGTTCCTATTGTTACGGGAATGAACATGGGCAGAAGGATTGCAGGGCTTGCAAATCCAATAGCCAGAATTCGAAGCATGTTGTGGCTTCGGCTTCGGGTGTGTTTGTAATAGAAAACTGTATGTCAGTTAACCCTACTTCCTGGGTATTAGATACCGGATCAGGATCTCATATCTGTAATTCGTTACAGGCTCTGAGAAACTGTAGGGTTATCAGGAAAGGTGATATGACTCTCAGGGTTGCTAACGGAATGAGCATGTATGCTGTATCCGTAGGGGAATATCATCTAGGACTTACAACTGGGCAGATATTGATTCTACGTGACTGTTTTTATGTACCAGGTGCGACATGTAACATCATATCTGTATCCTTACTTTCTAAGGAAGGATATGATTTTACTTTTGTAAGCGATGTAGTAAACATCCACCTAAATCAAGTACTGATTGGGTCAGGTACATTGAAAAACGGTATATACGTTTTGAAACAAGCTCAGGTCTTCAGTGTCCAGAACACACTTAAAAGAAAGTCTCCGGAATTAAATCAGGCTTTCTTATGGCATTGTAGACTGGGTCACATTAATGAGACACGGTTGACAAAGTTGCATAAAGAAGGATACTTGGATCCGTTCGAGTATCAGTCTTATGCCACTTGTGAATCTTGTCTCATGGGAAAGATGACAAAGACTCCGTTCACTGGACACGGAGAAAGAGCAAGTGAGCTCTTAGGACTCATACACAGTGATGTGTGTGGTCCAATGTCTACACATGCGCGAAGTGGTTATTCATACTTCATTACTTTCACAGATGATTTCTTTAGGTATGGGCATGTCTTCTTGATGAAGCACAAATCCGAGGCCTTTGAGAAATTTCGGGAATACAAGAATGAAGTTGAAAAACAAACAGGCAAAAGTATCAAGACACTGAGATCTGATCGAGGTGGTGAATACTTGAGTGCCGAGTTTCTGGGCTATTTAAAAGAGAATGGAATTCTCTCTCAGCTTACTCCTCCATACACACCACAACACAACGGTGTATCGGAAAGGCGGAATCGAACCCTATTGGATATGGTTCGTTCCATGATGTATAAGGCTGAGTTACCGCGATCCTTCTGGGGTTATGCACTAGAATCAGCTGCATATCTTTTGAACAAGGTTCCCTCCAAGACTGTGCCTACCACACCATATCAGATATGGTGTGGGAAGAAACCCTGTCTTAAGTATCTAAAGATATGGGGTTGTCCAGCTTTTGTAAAAAAGCAGCATGCGGACAAGCTCGAGGCACGCTCAGTACTGTGTAAGTTTGTGGGATACCCAAAGAACTCCAGGGGGTATTTTTTCTATTACGCAGAGGAACAAAAGGTTTTTGTTTCTCGTCATGCCCACTTTCTGGAACATCAGTTTTTAGAAAAAGAAGCAAGTGGGAGCTGTTCATATCATAATATTGCAATTCATACACCCCTCTTTTATGCATTTTATAAGTAAACAGGTACTTTTGACGCTCGTTTGTTGCATGATACAGGATACAGGCTCTTGGAACAAATACAGTGAAAAAGAAGAAAGATGCTACAGAAAATGGACTTTTGACCAACCAGCAGACGGATCTTACTTAAGCCGAGACGAAGAACAAAAGACGAAAGTGAAACGGTCAAAAGATCCTTACAAATTTTCACTAAGGATCTGGAGAACACTAAGAAGCCCAACAGAGAAAAGAAGTATGAAAATAGGAAGCCTAAGAACATACAAACAATGTCCAGAAGAATGGTGAGCCAAGCCCACCAAAGGGCCGCGGAACCGCGGCCCAAGCGCTCCATTGCCGCGGTTCCGTGGCCATTCCAAGCCCGTGTCGGTGTAAACTTTCTGTGTCGGTGTGTCGGTGGATATGTTGGGATTCTTAGGGGGCGAATCTGTAATTTCATGTCTACGAGAGTCTGTAACCCTACCTTTACTGGTTGCTTATAAATTGTACTCAAAATCTGTAAAATGCTATGCCTCTTTTCAATCAATAAAAGTTCAGACCAGTTGAGAGATCAAGAGCATCATCTTTTCTTGTAAGTTTTTAATTTATTTAATTCCTGCCTTAGTTTAATTTCACTACTTGCCCTACTTATCCATTTGTTTGCTGTAGTTCACTACTTTTAGCTATTTTTAATCTGTCGTAAGGTAACACTTTAAAACATAAACATAAAAAAATGTCACTTTCAAATAATTCCCTAATGAGCGAGTAAAAACCTCGCTCATTAGGGTTAGGAACAAGAGAGGGAGTGAGAGATGGATGTCTCTCACCTCCTTCAATGCCAACATATTTTTAAAACGAAATCTTCATGCACGCATGTATGATCCGCCCCCTACGGCACCCTACCTACAAGGAAAAGGTGAACCGTAGTATAAAAGGCCAGACATATATGACGTCCATGAAGATCACAGCAATTAATAGGAAAGGACGGACAAGGATCTAGAGGAAGAAACTTTGTTTCTTCCCGATCATCCTAATCCCCTTTGCTAAATAATTGTTGTGATTTTTCTAAAAAGCTTAAATCAACGGCATTGAAAGAGGTGACAACATTGATCTCAACACCCCTACCTTCGACCTAACCCTAACGAGTTCTTTCACATCACATAAATTAGTTTTTAAATCATTCGACAAAAAACCAAACAACCAACGTAATCAACTCGTTATAACACAAAAACAGAAATTTTCACATCCCTGCGGATCGACCCGTATTCACCGGCTAGCTGCAAAACGACGCCGTTTCTGATTACGGTAAACTACAATTTTTTGTGAAAATCAAATGGCGTCGTTGCCGGGGATGGCGTAATTTTCTCTTTTTGTATGATTTCGGGTTGATATAAATTTTGAAAAATTATAAAAAATCAGAAAATACAAAATACAAAAATTATCTTTTCATTATTTTTATCTGTTTGAAGGGTTTCTCGTTGGAATCTTGCAGGAACGGCAAAGACTTTTGGATCTGGAGTTTTACAGAAGGTCAAAATAGAAAAGGGAACATAAGAACAGAGAGGAATCACAAGTACAGAGCAGCAAAAAATTTCTCAGAGGCTGAATCCACCAAGGTGCCGCGCTTCCGCCGCATAGTAGTGCCCCAGACCGCGGTTCCGCCGCCATCTAGCCACGTCAGCACATAAAATTTGCATGGTTAGATCCCTCTTTCTCCCCTCTGCAACCTCCATATCTCCATTGTAAAAATTTTCTGCAGGTTTCTTTGCGCTAAAAAAAAATCTTCTTCCCCCTTCTAAATAACAGATTTGCTGCAGGTTTCTTTGCGCCGCGCTAAAATTGATTGCAAGTGAATTTTTGTTTTGCATAATTTAATTGGACTTAAGGGGCTAATTGACCAAACTCAGATTGGGTGGGGATTTCATCACCCTTCCCAGGACCCCAGAAAACACCTAAAGCATTTTGCATCGACCACAATTAATTAAAAAAGACTAGACTCAGACCTAAGGACAGCGAGCCCAATAGGAAAAGGACTAGGGTAGGCATCGGCCGTTTATCCTAACCGACATTGCGGTGTCTAGGCTAGTGGTTATTATTTAGGCCCACTGTAGTGGTGGTTCCTTCCCACTTACCTGGCCGTACTTGTCCGTGAAGAGGCGGTTTGAGGTCCTATTTCTAGCCCGAGTTAGGAGCTGTCTAGTAGACCTAGGCGACCCTAGATCTAGGCCTGATTGTGCATGTGTGGTTGATACAATTGTGTCACGAGTCCTTTTTCAAAAAAGCTCTTTGCAAAACTCTCACATAAAACAAAAAAATAATAATAAATAAAACTTTTCAAAACTTGCAACTTGTCGCAAAAAGAAAACCTGCAAATTCACCACACCATTTTCCCTCACTGACGTTATCTTACCCCCACATTCTGTTTTTATTTTTTTTTCTGACTGCACTATCCCTTTTAGTGTATGTCATTTTGGACTAGGGATACTAACGCCCGATTAGTCCGTGTTTCGTTGGTACCAACCAACGAACCTTTCGACACTAAAGTCGACATTCCGTCCACTATCTTACCCTCAACTTCAAATTCTTTCACCGAAGGCATGTCGGGATTCGACCCCAACAATACCTTACCGACGGGAAGGATTCCACCTCCGTTAGATGCGAATAACCCGAACCAGCCGCCTGTTGAAGCGCCCGCACGAGTTGCGCCCCAGGATCTCTTTTACCCCATCCGCACTTCTTTACCTACTTGTCTTTCACCCCCACCGGCAAATGGGGACAATTTTGAGATTAAACCACATTTCATCAATATGCTGCCGAAATTTCATGGTTTGGAAACTGAAGACGCATATATTGTAGGGTTCCTAGGCACACTAATGAAGTTTCACAAGTGATCAAACATGCCCAATTGAAATTTTACATGCGCCAAGAAAACCTAATACGGATCGTTAACTAGATATATAGGCGAAGCAAGCATGTAATCGAATTAAATGCTAAGGGAAAGTGACTACAACCTTTGTAGATCCGGTCCACCACTTCCTAGGCTCCGTGATGAAGTCCCCTCGCTGTCCAAATCATATCTTGGGCTCTAGTGTCGGATTCATCGGAGAAAAACGGGCTAGGTCATCGACGACGATGCCGAAGATGATCTACGTCGAGACATCGCTAGATCAAGCTCCAACTTCACCAAGTCAAGAAAACTTGTTAAGGAAACACCCTATACTACTTGGCAAGAGGTAGAGGATGAAGAAATAGGATGTGGGTTCACTTTAGAATTGGATTTCTCACTAGTTTTCATCACTTGCCATTGGAGTAGCAAGCTTTCTTCATGAAGGAAGAAGATGAAGAAGAAGAAGAAGAAGATATGATAAGTCTTAATTTAAAAAGGAAAATAAATGAATACTTATCATTTCTTTAACCATGGTTTAGTGTAGAGATTTTACTAAGGTTAGATGAGTGGTTAGGGTCAAAGAAGAGACAAGAATGGTGACTTTGTCAAGGTTTCAAGAAGCTTCAACTAAAAACAAAACAAGTCCACCATTTATCTTTCTCTTTATCATTTTCTTTTTCCAAAATAAACAAAAAGAATAGATAAATGAATAAGTAAATAAAATGATACCCTAACCACTAACTAACCATGGTTTAATACTTTACACAAAACCAAGCTAGAATGTATCATCAAACATGATACAATCATATGCACAAAAATACATCACATATACAATGTGCAATACAAGTGAGTAAATCCATTTAAAGTGAACCAATACTAGTTAATGTAAAGTAATATATCAAATATATAATTATACATTAAATCATTAAATCAACACTTGATTCAATGATCCGGTCATATCGCATATAACCGGCTAGTATCCAATGTATCGGCTTATCGAATCAATCCTTGATTCGATAACTAGGTTATATCGCATACAACCTAATCGATACATTCATCGTGAGAATGGAATACGGTATCACATACACACATTATTCTCGGCCCCGCACATATCTCATATGCGCTCCTATTTCGTTTCGCTTGAGCCAGGAAACCTCTGTGTAGGACACTAAAGACTCGCCAATACGCCGGCAGCAGATGATGATCATATCAAACACCCACAAGCCGCAAGCGGTCTGCTAAACGTAACGGCCACCCGGGTATTGAGCGATCAGAAGATCGACGAGCAAGCCCGCTCACACTCCTGTGAATCCAACCAGTAACACTTACCGTACAGTCCGGTTTGTTCGTCTGATATGTCGCATATCTCGCCTAGGGGTGGTAAACGTCAGACCCCAGTAGCTCGATAAGTCATGCCGACTTAAGGTCCATAACATTCGTGAAACTACTGATAACTCTTACCAGTATATCACTGCAACCCTGGCCAGGGATTTCCTGTTATGGCCAGTCGAGCATAGCACAACATCAACCCCCAATATCGGGAAAGACGAATCCCCTCCTATCGCTCATTGCCTCCATGTGAATCAGGACTGTACCCAAAAACCACCTGTTTGCACAACTCAGTAGAGCCGTGGTAGGGTGGAAATCAAAGCACAGTGGGAGACACACAAGACTCTATGACGATCTCGGGTCAACAGACTAAGCTGTACCAGTGTCACCAGAGAACTGCCATCTGACGTGAGGTATAATACCATCTGGGAGTTCTCGGCGAGTCCGTTCAGTGTATCCAGTCTCCACTGAGCACCCGCATACCATCTTCGATGTCAAACACCAATGGATATGGGATCATCCATCGCCCATCGCATGGGTCGAGAAGATATGCGCTAGTCTACTCTGGAATATCGATGCCCCGTCTCGATATTCCCTCGACTAGGAACATTTCAAGGATGTACTCATGGACTACCCAGGCCCCACTAGTATGATCTACATCATAGTCCTGGAAGTCGAGTACACATCCTAAGGGCTTTATCAACATGTAACAGAGAGACAGAAAGTATACACGTTAAGATAAAGAGCAACCAGATAGCGTACTATCATGTCGAGCAAGAAAGTCCTACCTATATATGTCCCAGCTTCCATTACAATATACATCCAATGTACAGTAATGGCCTCTAGGGCATACATATAACTAACAATCTTCCACTTGCACTAGGGCCATCTGTAGCAGTGGTTGCAGTATCGCATACTCAACCATCCCCTAAAAGTCTCTCTTTGGGAAAAGGCCTTCGTGAGTGGATCCGCCATGTTGTCCTCTGAGTCTACTCTCCTAACCTCGATCACCCTGGAGATCAGCTATCTCCATGATCAGGTGATGCTGCCTCAGAATATGTCTGGGTCACTGATGGGACCAGGGTTCCAGGGCAAAAGCCACAGTTCCATTGTCACACAATGGTAGGAACCTAGTTCATCCTATGAACCAATATACACCCAAACTGCCTCTTTGGTAGTATCTTTAATAGCGATGTTACCAGCCTTTATCTTCTAGTTTGCCACGGTATCTAGCTTGGAACTCTTCCAACATACCGTCCCTTTACTGAGGGTAAAGACAATGCCTGTGACTGACATTCAGTCGTGTTTATCACCCTGGAACTCTTCCAGTGATTCTCCCCAGGATCGATTGATACCATCTCACTACAACTAGTGAGTATCCCAACATCCAATTAGATCTATCTCATAGATCCAAAGCTTAGGATTTAGTAGGTATCATTTTGATCCTATATGGAAAATCTTTGTGATAAGCGGAGATTGATCGAGCGTAGCATAGGAAACTCCTTCCCTAACAAGAGTATGTCATCCACGTACTCTACGAGGATCGTCACCATACTCCCTACTACCTTTTTGTTTATACAAGGTTCATCTACCATTTTGATGATGTCAACTTCTTTGACTAATCCATCAAAACAGATGTTCCAACTTCACGATGCCTGCTTTATCCTATAAATCATCTTGCATACGTTTCCGCTGCTCCCACTGTCTACGAGGCCCTCTGGCTGTGTACTTATAGACGTTCTCTTCTAAATCATTATTTAGAAAAGTTGTCATGGCACCCAACCACCAGATATCGTAGTCATGGTATGTAGCCGTGGCAAGTAGGATCTGGATGGACTTAAGCATAGTCCCTGGAAAAGGTTTCATCATTATCCATGCCTGGTCGATGACGAAAACCTTTAACAAGTCTAGCTTTAAAAGTCTCAACTTGTCCATCTACACCAAGTAATCTTCTCAAGATATACTTGCTCCTGATGGGGATTTAACCCTTCAGATATCGCAACCAAAGTCCATACTTTGTTGGTGTATATGGATTCCATCTCAGATTGCTAAGCATCCAGCCATTCTTACAGAGTCCCTACTCTTGATGGCCTGCTCGAATCTAGTTGGGTCATCATCTCATGATGCAATCCTTGCTCCCACTGTCATCGAGAAACCGAGGTATCTCTCAGGCAGGCGAGGAACCTTACCAGATCGGCGGAGAGGCTGAGGTTCGTCGGGGACTATAGAATCCTTTGGTTCTGTCAAATCATCTGCTGTAGTTTGTATAGCTGGAACCTTTCCAGTTCTACATTACAGACCTTGCCTCGATCTTGTCCGGATTTTTCTTTTGACATAGGCCGGACAATCCCAAATCTTAACTTACTTAAGAGATAGGATCTTCCCACACCATATCTTATATGGAGTGGTAGGCAGTGATTTGATTCGAACCCTATTCAATAGGTATGCAGCTTCTCAAGTGCATAACTCCCAAAAAGGAAACAGGTAACTCAGCAGTACTCATCATAGAGCACACCTTATCATATAGGGTGTGATTGCTCCGCCCCGATACACCAATGTGCTATGGTTATTTGGAGGAGTAATGCTGAGAGAGAATCTCATTCTCTTTTAGAATAATCCAGGAATTCCATGCACAAGTATTCTCCTCCTTGATCTCATCAAAGGACATAATACTTATACCCGGTTGTTGGTTCTCTACTTCTAACTTATATTCTGTGAATACCTCAAAAGGTTCGGACTTATGTTTCAACAGGAACATATGACTGAATCTTGAGAGATTATCAGAGAATATAATGAAGTATAAAGAACCAGTCCTGACATGTGTAGACAGGAGACCTTACATACATCATTATGTATCAGTCCTAAGAGTTTACTAACTCTTCCTCTGTTTCCAATAAACAGAGCTATGGTCATCTTATCTTTGTGACATGACTGGCAAGTTTCACAAGATGTAAATTCAAACTGATTTAAATATGCATCTAAAATGTAACTTCAGCCAGTCGGGTCGCATTGATATGACCTAGTCTACAATGCCTCAAGAATGATTCGTTCATTTCTGAACTTTTCCTCTTGCGTGTGTTCTGTATACTAGGAACTGTAGTTTGATTTAGAACGTCAATGCTTTTAGATAACGTGCCTGAACCGATCAACTTTTGATATAGGAAATGTTCAAAACATTATCCATCAATACAAAATTATATCCTTTCTTTACTAATAAAGAGACTGATATGATTTTGTATATCAGGTTCGGTATCTAATAGCATTTGTTCAGAATCAATGTATTGGTAATACAGGGTGACAGTGACCAACAGACTTGGCTGCAACACTTGCCCCGGTTTCTGTCTCATGAAACTTATCACCCGTTCTCAGTTTTTCTACCTTTTTGTAGCCCTATGTAACAGCTTACATATCTGGGATCCTGATCCGGTATTATATACCCAGGATTTAGAGGATACTGAGATACAGTTCTTTGTAATGAACATACCCGAAGGAGATGCATCATATGCACTTTCTTCGTTTGGGCGGCATGGGAAATCTGGTATTCCCCAATTTCCTGCTCTGTCTTATAACAATTATAAGTTGGAGCGGGACCAACGTTCCCCAGCTCAGTATAACAAGCGGGTTCGGTCAATACATCCGTATTATTATCTTGATTAAGGCGTGATATGGTCGCTACCAGGAGAGAGAGAGAAAAAAACACTCAGCGTGCGCTCTTGCAAGATTAGATTGGTTATGTATTTTATCTAATCAGGATGGCTCCCACTGTTTTTATCAAATCTTCCTTCAAACCCTAAAAGGAAAGACTAGCCGGGATTAATTACACTCTACAAGTTCGCCGATCTTTCAGCCAGGCCAGTGTCGGTACTTTGAGGGAGGTTCCCCGTGCTTTCGTACGGACCTAATTACAGTAAACCTCGTTTTCCCAGAGGCGTAACCCCGTTGACACCTTTCTAGACACCTACTTGATCGGCTAATTGTAAAGTGCAAAACTCTCCCAGGAGTAACAATTACTCGCAGTGGGTATCGGGATCCAACTATCATATAGAAGGTGTGCAATATCATTGCAAATTTCAACACTTGAAACTCCCGATAAAGGTTTTTACCCCTAGCACCTATGACCTTAACTATGGTCAACAAATCATAAGTACTAGTCAAGTTCTACCCGTCATTTCGTGATTAATTAGACCCACCCACATGACCCTTAACTAAGGTCAACAAAGTCACGCGACTGTCCTAACTAATCGCATCATATGCGGTGTAGGAAGACATCACTTAGCTACCGTACACTGTGCCTTGACTATGGTCAACAAACACAGCACAAATACTAAGTACTCTACTTCCTAAAATGACGGAGGGTTGCGAATGGTTTTTGTGAAAACCTTTAACTCTTTGAACTTGATCTCGTTGCGGAATCAAATGGTTTTTAAATGGAATGTTTTCGAGGCTTTTCTAGTTTTGCTAAAGGGGTCACTCCCGGTGAAGGGATCGTCGGCCCTTTCCTCGTCGAATAAGGTGCGGGATATATCATATATATCACTGTGCAAAGCGGAAACTATAGAAGCGATCAAAGACAAACCGAGGGTTGTAGCATCTGCCAGTTATTGCTAAAGGAGTCACTCCCGGTGAAGGGATCTCGGTCCTTCCCTCATCGAATAAGGTGCAGGATGTTCTACAATGAACACCGCGATGCAAAGCAAGAACTGTAGCTATCTGTTTTATTTTGAAATTCGATTCCACAACATCAATTAGGTTTATTTTCTTTCATTAATCTCATTAATGAATATCCCATCATTTAATTCCACCTAAACATCACAGATAAATATAACGTACGCTTATGCCATACGCATTCGCCTCGATGTCCCGTCTGCACCGTTAGGTTAGGTAACTAACGCCAGAGCGAGGCAGGGCTAGCGCGGGTGTAAAACATAAGCAACGTCTATATAATATATCATATATACTATATACTATATCTGTCTGAACAGAGCACAGAACATCGCATGATCACATCACAGATAATGCAGCAGAAAGAATCATATGAAATATTGGATATACTAGGACGTCCGTGTTTTCAATACGAGCCAGTATAAAACACGGACTCCACGGTCGTGATGAATAGCCAATCCCACACCCCTAGACCCCTACGAGAGCGGCAAGTAACCCTACCAATTCTAGGGTTAGGAGACCCGGACTCGACTCCTCAAGTTGGTCTCCCACTGGACCCCAGAACCCGATTACTTGTGCTCCCCTCCTTGGGTCTATCCTAGTGCAGAAAAGTAAATAATATACATCAACGGTGACAACTTCCGCAACCTGGAAGTGCCCCAATAAAAGAATATTACATACAAGTTTTTACATGAATGAAAATGAAAAACACTCATCTCACATAAAAACCCCCCGGCTATTCAAACACGACGATCCAATATAACATATCCAGCAACACATAACATCAGATGTCATCAACGTAAGTAAATATGCGCATCCCAATTGTCGTTGACATATCGCAACGAAACCGGCGATATCATATATTACACTTACGGTCACAGAAAAGAAAATGTAAAACTACAACAGTTGGAATCCGCAACCTCCTCAGACATCGCATGCCTGACCAAATGAAATACTTAGACATCGCATGCCTAACAATTATAAACCCCGCATTTTAGTCTCATTATCGAAAACTCTTTTCAATATCAAGTCGGGCAATTCAACAAGATTCCCGACATCCTGATCGAATGCTCATCACAAACTTTAGTAGGCGGCCGCACCCCCGATGCCGTCGACGAAGTGCACCAAGGCGGAACACCGCTGCCGCGAGCACCCGAACGGATGCTTTCGGCGACGGGGTTCTCCTGCAGTCACTTGGTCGGGGCTATGGAGTGAGGCTGTCTATTAAGTTTACCGGCGAGTATCCGCGTTCACAACGTGATTGCAACGGACTTTTGATCACATCAAAATTCCGTGGCAACCGATCAAGTGAGACTAAAGTGCTATGTTTATAACATTCATTCAGTTATCTCATAACTTATTGTGAATTCCAATGATTGTATCACATTCCGGATAAGATAGAAAATGTTAAACTTTTCGATAGAACAATCGAACACCCAAGTTTTCCCGATCAACCGAATGAAATAAGTTCAAAGACATTCACTTCATGCCTCAGTACCAACGGTCCAGCCGTAGAAGGGTCAAGCCAACGCCTCACATGTGGCACGCCGTACTGCCCCAAACCCTAAGGTTCAAAGGGCAGTTCAAGACGGTCACATAATCGAGTTAAGCTTTGTTGTCTTCTAGAGGGACCATCGCGTTACCTGCACTACTCAGAACGTCCTTAAACTACGGAAAAATCTAACACTTGGAAATTTTCCGGCAGGGGAAAAAGTGGGTATTTATGTCCGGTCGAAATTTTTAACATATTCTAAAATATCCGAAATACACATAGACAAAATTAGACAATCCGATCGAATGTACGAACTCCTAATACAACCCAAAAAACTCAACTCTTGATTTCAGATAAAAAAATTCCCAGGAAAACCGGCACTGCAAAATAGGAATTACTGTGCAAAATTGAATGCCTAATAAGACAAAACGGCCGCGGAACCGCCGCATTAGAATGCTAATGCCGCGGTTCCGCCGCACTTTTGAGGGATCATTAATTACTTTTTGCACCGTAATTCTTAGAATTTCCTGCTGATTTTTCTGCATATTTTTAATTCTCAAAAATCCACATTTTACAAAAAAGTCCAGAGAGCATTTCAAAGTCGGGGTTTTGGGTCGATCGGACTTCTAACTCCGTCAGGACTTCGCCTAAGGCTCTAGCTAGGCTCTGATACCACTGAAGAGTTCCTAGGCACACTAATGAAGTTTCACAAGTGATCAAACATGCCCAATTGAAATTTTACATGTGCCGAGAAAACCTAATACGGATCGTTAACTAGATATATAGGCGAAGCAAGCATGTAATCGAATTAAATGCTAAAGGAAAGTGACTACAACCTTTGTAGATCCGGTCCACCACCTCCTAGGCTCCATGATGAAGTCCCCTCGCTGTCCAAATCATATCTTGGGCTCTAGTGTCGGATTCATCGGAGAAAAACGGGCTAGGTCATCGACGACGATGCCGAAGATGATCTACGTCGAGGCATCGCTAGATCAAGCTCCAACTTCACCAAGTCAAGAAAACTTGTGAAGGAAACACCCTATACTACTTGACAAGAGGTAGAGGATGAAGAAATAGGATGTGGGTTCACTTTAGAATTGGATTTCTCACTAGTTTTCATCACTTGCCATTGGAGTAGCAAGCTTTCTTCATGAAGGAAGAAGATGAAGAAGAAGAAAAAGATATGATAAGTCTTAATTTAAAAAGGAAAATAACTGAATACTTATCATTTCTTTAACCATGGTTTAGTGTAGAGATTTTACTAAGGTTAGATGAGTGGTTAGGGTCAAAGAAGAGACAAGAATGGTGACTTTGTCAAGGTTTCAAGAAACTTCAACTAAAAACAAAACAAGTCCACCATTTATCTTACTCTTTATCATTTTCTTTTTCCAAAATAAACAAAAAGAATAGATAAATGAATAAGTAAATAAAATGATACCCTAACCACTAACTAACCATGGTTTAATACTTTACACAAAACCAAGCTAGAATGTATCATCAAACATGATACAATCATATGCACAAAAATATATCACATATACATTGTGCAATACAAGTGAGTAAATCCATTTAAAGTGAACCAATACTAGTTAATGCAAAGTAATATATCAAATATATAATTATACATTAAATCATTAAATCAACACTTGATTCAATGATCCGGTCATATCGCATATAACCGGCAAGTATCCAATGTATCGGCTTATCGAATCAATCCTTGATTCGATAACTAGGTTATATCGCATACAACCTAATCGATACATTCATCGTGAGAATGGAATACGGTATCACATACACGCATTATTCTCGGTCCCGCACATATCTCATATGCGCTCCTATTTCGTTTCGCTTGAGCCAGGAAACCTCTGTGTAGGACTCTAAAGACTCGTCAATACGCCGGCAGCAGATGATGATCATATCAAACACCCACAAGCCGCAAGCGGTCTGCTAAACGTAACGGCCACCCGGGTATTGAGCGATCAGAAGATCGACGAGCAAGCCCGCTCACACTCCTGTGAATCCAACCAGTAACACTTACCGTACAGTCCGGTCTGTTCGTCTGATATGTCGCATATCTCGCCTAGGGGTGGTAAACGTCAGACCCCAGTAGCTCGATAAGTCATGCCGACTTGAGGTCCATAACATTCGTGAAACTACTGATAACTTTTACCAGTATATCACTGCAACCCTTGATCAGTCGAAAATATTGCATATTTTAACCGGCAATTTCCTTATCATTTGCATCCATATAGAAGTGTACGGTGTTCATAATTCACATATTAGCAAATCGGTCGCAAAATATCAGATTACATGTATTCGACCTTAAAACCGGCATTTCTAGGGAAATTGACTGCATTTCATTACATGGCATATTTTCTATATATTGCAACCCGTGTTTCGAAGTCTGTGCAGGAAAAGAGAAGCTTGCTCGATCATTACACCGCTCAAAAGATATGTCAACTCATTAAAATCAGATCTGGTATCATTACAAAGGAGAAACTGCAATTCAAAACATCAGAGAAAAGCCCAAACTCCAGTATAAAGCTTCACCAGAAGACCCAAGGCCCAAGTCCATCAAGGAAGCGCGGAAGCGCGGCCATTGCCTAGTACTTGCGGCGGATCCGCGGTGGGCCCAGGAGATCACCTCCTCAAATTTGCACCAAAACTCCTGCTTCAGTGGCTATATTCCAGAAATGCACACAAACTTCCAGAAGACTCCAGATATTTCTACCAGATCAGCAAACACCTTGAGTTTCACTAAACTAGCCTAATCATTCTAGAACTTTCCCTAAACCCTAGCTTAAACCCTAAGCTAACTCCTAACAAACTCCTTCTAGAAACTCCTCAACAAACTTTTGGAGGGAAAGGGAAATTCAAACTTAAACCTAGGGTTTGGGAGTTCTATAAATAAGACCCTAGGCTCATGATCCAATGATTATTCACCCTTGGGAATTATTCATCCATTTAGTGAATCTATCCCTTTCTTCATCTCCTTCTTCCTCAAGTCTAGTGACAGGGCTTGTAGGAAACCCTAACCCTAATTCCAATTGAAATCAAGAATCCCGAGTACCCATTAAGCAAGAAGCCCGACAACCTTTAGGAGCGGAGCCGATCTTCAACAGAGCAAGCGATCTGAGCCGATCCACGACTCATGAAGCCGAGCGACGCCCGATCAACAATCTAGATTCTTCTTCTTGTAGTTCTTGAAGCAAATGTAATCAAAATTGTTGAGATCAATAAAGGTGATATTCTTTTATCTTGTTTTCTTTAATTTCCGCATCATGATATCCTTACAATTCGTGAATCTTTTATATGTGGTGATGTGTGAATAAAACTTCGCTCGTCGAAGAGTCGAGACGGTCAATAGAAAGATGATGTAACATAGCTTTAATCGATTCTTGATTCCTACAAGTTTTGTAAACCCTAGCAAATTCAAGAACCGACAACCCATTTTGTTTCGATGCTTTCTTGATTGACATCGTTCAAAATGGGGGAGTTAGGATCGTTTCTTGAAATTGCTAGAGGCTAGAATGTGAATGATATCGACAACAGAACAAGGGATAAGATGAAACCCTAGTTTCACGAGAAAACCCTAACTCTTGTCGATGATCATCGATCTAGTATCAATACTTCGAAGGACAAGAACACGATATCTTTAGATTACATCACATCTATCGATCCGATCGAATCCTACGAGCCTCATTTAGATTCTTGATTGTTGATTGGAAATATTATCAAAACAACCGATTCTTGATTGTTTATAGTTTCTTGATTCTTGAGTAAAGATTAGTGACACTTGAATACAAATCATTCTTGAATCATGTTTTCTTTTATTGTTGCTTAACTTTTCATTTCAAACGTATCAAAATACAATTGAATCGTGCAATCCCTGTGGACGATCCACACTCACTACAAACTACATCCGACACCGTAGTTTGATTGCGGTCAATATAAGTTTTTTATTGTGATTTCTTTACAAGTTTATTTTACACATCAGAAAACGATCAATCAAAATGGCGCCGTTGCCGGGGATCGCGCTAATTCATTTACATTTTTAGTTTGAAGTGAAAGAATTATTACATTTTACTTCTTGAAATCAAAATTCGTACAAACTCTTATACGTGTGTTGTGAATTGATTGCAAGGTGATCTGGAGCTTACTGGGAGTCTGGAAAATTATTTGGGATATACCAGAGAGCTGAGGGAGCCAAGATAAGCTCCCTGAAGAAATATTGTACAGTGATCTCACTGTGGGAGCGCGGAAGGGCGGCACTAAGGCACCATCCGGCGGCGGTTCCGCGGCCTCTTCAAGGCTTCTCTGTTCCAAACTTCTTCAGGTACCTTCGTACCTTCTTCTCTCTCCTCTTTTAGCTCCAACTAACAAATTCTTGCAGGTTTCTTTGCAAATAATCGCAGCGCCGCAAAAGCAAAATTTAAATTTGTGCGTGTTTTGATTCTTGGTTGTTTGCATATTAATACGGAATTTAAGGGGCACGACCAAATCCAAATTAGGTGGGGATTTCATTACCCTTCCTAGGCCCCGAAAACCACCAAACTTGCATCCGCATTTACCCCCATTAACTAAAAGAAATCTAGAGATGACTCTGAGGACTGTCGCGCTCAATCAGGACAAGAGAGGGCCGTGGGTAATTCATTGCTTATCCACGTTTTCTTGTGGTGCCTAAGGCGAGTGTGTCTAAGGCTAGTGGTTATTAATTAGGCCCACTGTAGTGGTGGTTCCTTCCCACTTACCTGGCACTTATCCGGCCACAGGGGGACAAAGAGGCAGTGGAGGATTCTATCCTGCGACTTGTGTTTTGGCAGTTAGGAGCGGTCTAAAGCCGGACCTAGGTGACCACTAGATTCTAGGGTTGTGTGCTGCATTTGTTTTGTTGCATCATTTTTTCAAAATCCGTCCCTTTTTCAAAAGCAAGCACAGCATTCATTCATTACCCCTAATTATAAGTCAACGCTGCCACTTGTACTAACCCTTTTTTAGTGCAAGATAGGCTGGACACGGGATTCTAGTGCCCGTTTAGTCCGCGTACCCTTTATCGACTCCGAAGTCGATATTTCTCCATTTACCTTTTCTTTACCCACTACCACACCCACTCCGATGGATCCGAATCCATCAAACTTCTTTGACCCTAATCTGCCGCCGTCCGTTGGTGCGCAGAATCCACCCCACATTTCTCTCCAGGAAAGATGCTATCCACTTAGAGGTCCTCTTTCGACCTGCTTATCCACACCACCAGCCAATGGGGATAACTTTGAAATTAAGCCCCAGTATATCAATCTTTTACCCAAATACCACGGACTCGAGACTGAGGACGCTTACGTTTTTATTACCAAATTTGAAAACGTATGCGCAATGATGGGTACGTCACAACTTTCAGTGGATGCTATGCGTCTACGACTTCTCCCATTTACATTGTGCGATGTAGCCGAGAAGTGGCTATATAACACTACCGCACATTCTATTACGAATTGGGGAGAATTCGTCGCGGCATTCCTTAAGAAATTCTACCCAATCCAAAAGACAGCTCGAATCCGTAGCGAACTGAATCAATTTGCCCAGCTCCCTGCTGAACCATTTTCAAAATACTTTGAACGTTTCAAGGATCTATTGGTTCAATGTCCTCATCACGGCATCCCGAGATGGGAGCTTTGCCGAATCATATATGAGGGCAGTAACCCTAACACTAAACAGAGCCTTGAAAACATGTGTCAAGGTACCTTCATGTCTAAGGATGATGGGGAAGCTTGGCGATACTTAGAAGAGTTCGCTGAAAAGTCTTTACAGTGGGAAAGTCCATCATTTAGGAGTGGCAATAACCAATCGGATGTTTCCATAGGAGTTAGAGCTGACATTTCAGCTTTACAAAAGAAACTCGAGACTATGGAAAACAAATTTTTAGCCGCCTCCCTTAATCAAATGTCACTTTCCAAAACTGTATGTGGCTGCTGTTCTGATCCGTCTCACTTGACGGAAGAATGTCCGTTTCAAGGTCGTGAGCATACCAATGCCGCATTTCAACGACCTAGAAACGATCCTTTTTCTTCCACATATAATCAGGGTTGGAAGAATCACCCTAATTTTGCTTGGAACCAATCACAATCACAAAACACGGTTCCAAACCAAAACAATTTTCAAAGGGTTTCTCCGCCACAACAGCAGCCACAACTTCAATTAAGTCAGCACCCCTTTCAAGCACATAATTTTCAAAATCAGGTCAACACACCTGCACTGTCTAGTCCTTTACAGTTGACCGGAACTGATGAATCCTCTTCTTTTGCACAATACATGAATTTGGTCTTGACAAATATCATGCAAGTTTCGGCTGAAATGAAATCTTCCGTCGATGACATGAAGAAAAACTCTGCGTCCCAAAACGAGAGTATTAAATCGATGGAAGAAGAAATTGCAAGATTAAAAGCCGAACTAAGTGCAAGAGAGAAAGGGAAACTTCCAGCACAAACCTTACCCAATCCTGGTTATTCACATCATGTGAATGCAATCACCACGTTGAGATCTGGAAGAGTGCTTGACAATCATGTTGGGGAAGAAGTTGATGATACTGAAAATCATGTCAACACACCGGCTGAGACCTTTCCACACACACACACTTCTGACCCTACTTCTTCTACCCCACCACCCTCTTCCGAGCCTATTCTCCATTTCCCAAAAGGCTCGCCACTACAGCCCACCTCTTTTACCCCTCCACGGACGATCCCCACTTCTATACTGGGATCGGTTCCACATACACTTTCTTCTCCTATGATGGACCCAGCACTTATTACTAAAGCACCTTATCCTAATCGGTTAAGGGCTAACACACCAAGTCCACAGATGGAGAAGATCACTGAGATGTTTAAACAGGTTAACATCAATATCCATCTTCTAGATGCAATTCAACAAGTCCCTGCATATGCTAAAGTTCTTAAAGATTTTTGCACTAGAAAGAGGAAGAAACAAATGCCCAAGAAGATATTCATGCTAAGACAGTAGACACAGCTTTCCCCCAACAATTACCGAGGAAACGTAAGGATCCTGGCTATCCTACGATTTCCATCTCTATTGGGAAGAAACACATTAACCGTGCTCTACTAGATCTTGGGGCAAGTGTTAACCTGCTTCCTTTCTTAGTTTATGAGCAGTTAGGGATCGGAGAGTTGAAACCATCTCCATGCACTCTCCAGATGGCTGACCGATCAATCACCAGACCTAGGGGTGAACTAGAGGATGTGTTGATAAAAATTGGGGAATTTATTTTCCCTGTGGACTTTATTGTAATTGATACACAACCTGTAGCGAACTCACGGAATCAAATTCCGGTGATTTTAGGTCGCCCCTTTTTGGCCACTTCCAATGCTATCATCAATTGTCGTAACGGTTCCATGACCCTATCCTTTGGAAACAGGACAATTGAGATGAACATTTACAAGTTAGGAAGTGTACCCTCCGAACCTACTGTTCAGGTCTGTTCTGTCGACTTAATGGATATCGACAGCAGCGAATTAGATAATCCTCCTGATACCGATCTAGACTCTTTTCATACGTTATTGTTTGACCCAACTATGTATCATACACATACGGACTCTTCCACCGAGATGTCCGGGTCTGCAATTAACACCGATTATGAAATGCTTTTAGAGTCTGAAGATCACCCCGCACCTTGTAATGACATTATTCTTCGGGGTATAGATGAAACTTTTGAGGAAATCTTCGCTGATGAACTCGCATTTCTAAAAAGCACGGGTGTTGAGATGAATCATATCCAAATCAATGAAATTAAACCTCCACCCCTTCTTCTGAATTGTAAAAAGAATGCGAGTAATCCATCACATTCACTGCATCGTCTCTCCAAAATGAGACGCACACACATTCTATTCCACCACTTACCCTTTCCCCACTTTTTCTTCCACCAAGCCGAGCACTGCATTGATAAAATTTTTGAATGGTTGGTGTTAACCTTCGGTCTTTGCAAAGCTTGGCATCGACCAATGATTTTTTTTACCCCCACTTGTGATTTTCAAAGTTTAACATTGCATAATTCAAGTTTGGGGGGGTATAATTTTTCTGGCTCCTGAAAAGAAAAATTTTACAAAATGATGAGCCAAAAATAAGTTTGGGGGAGGGTCTTCACTTAAATATTTTGCCCCCACTAATAATCCCCCCCAGATTTACAGGTTTTGTAGATATAGCTGTCGGCAACAGTGAGGACACTGTTGAAAACAAGTTTGGGGGAGGTTTGTGCTTATTTTCGCATCATTTGCATATCATTTGCATAAGCACAAAACATTTTCGAAAAACCATAAAAATTTAAAAAATTTCAAAACTATAAAAATATTTTTGTATATAAATAAGATAATAAAAGTTTAGATAGTGAAAAATTACATCCATGAGATTAGAAAAATTTAAGAAAACTAAGAAAATTAGAAGTTTTCTTATACGAACTAGTAATAAGTAGTTATGAGCCGTTGTCCCAAGGGTTAGTAAGATGAAGGACGTCACTAATCTGAGGATAAAAATAAGTCTGAAAAATAGTTTCTATTCTGAAAGCCAAACATTTTGAGCGTTGCTACCCTGCTATTCGCACTTACACACGTCTTAAAGCCTGGGATAGTAGAGGATACCTTGAAATGCTCTTGTCTTAAAGCCAAAAAGTATGAAAAAAAAATATGGTGAGAAAAATGGACACTGGTTTTGTTATCACCGAGGGAAATAAAAAAAATATATAGCGAGGGTGCTTCTTCATCTAGTGCCCTAAGGCCAACTGGTCTGGGAGTCACTGCTATACCTAAGGTGGTGCAAGACGAGGAAAATACACCAAATAAGCAAGCACATGAGTAATCGGTCGGTTAGTACCTCAAGAAGTATTAACGGTCGCATGAAAGTGTGTAAGCTCATCGGAAAAAATATATATATACTGAGGCTGATGGGCAAGAGTATGATAGCTTGAATTGAATTCTCCGGGTGTAGGGATGTCTTTACACACACGCAGGGTTATATGATCGATGTTTGGAAGAAAGATAGGAATGAAGAATAAGACGATGTTTTATTGAGGGAGGACGTGATTTCTGACATCTTTTCATGACCATTAAGATAGGGCTCATGACAACCGAAAAGCTAGCTTAGTTGGAAACCCTAATTTTCAAAGTCTTTCTTTTACAATTCTTTTCTTTAAATGTAATATTCATGATCTTGCTTTTATTATTGGATTTTGTGGGTGCAATCCGCTGAAAACCCTCAGGAGACAACACTCCTCCTACTAGGGACACCTAGAGGTTTAAAGGCTTGTTGCACGTGCACAGTGCAATCGTGTTGCCTACGAAAGTGTGCTAGTTAGTTTTTCTCTTTCTTTATTTTCTCCTTCTCTTTTTAATAAAACATTCGCTCGAGACGATCGAAATTAAGTTTGGGGGTATTTGATCAGTCGAAAATATTGCATATTTTAACCGGCAATTTCCTTATCATTTGCATCTATATAGAAGTGTACGGTATTCATAATTCACATATTAGCAAATCGGTCGCAAAATATCAGATTACATGTATTCGACCTTAAAACCGGCATTTCTAGGGAAATTGACTGCATTTCATTACAAGGCATATTTTCTATATATTGCAACCCGTGTTTCGAAGTCTGTGCAGGAAAAGAGAAGCTTGCTCGATCATTACACCGCTCAAAAGATATGTCAACTCATTAAAATCAGATCTGGTATCATTACAAAGGAGAAACTGCAATTCAAAATATCAGAGAAAAGCCCAAACTCCAGTATAAAGCTTCACCAGAAGACCCAAGGCCCAAGTCCATCAAGGAAGCGCGGAAGCGCGGCCATTGCCTAGTACTTGCGGCGGATCCGCGGTGGGCCCAGGAGATCACCTCCTCAAATTTGCACCAAAACTCCTGCTTCAGTGGCTATATTCCAGAAATGCACACAAACTTCCAGAAGACTCCAGATATTTCTACCAGATCAGCAAACACCTTGAGTTTCACTAAACTAGCCTAATCATTCTAGAACTTTCCCTAAACCCTAGCTTAAACCCTAAGCTAACTCCTAACAAACTCCTTCTAGAAACTCCTCAACAAACTTTTGGAGGGAAAGGGAAATTCAAACTTAAACCTAGGGTTTGGGAGTTCTATAAATAAGACCCTAGGCTCATGATCCAATGATTATTCACCCTTGGGAATTATTCATCCATTTAGTGAATCTATCCCTTTCTTCATCTCCTTCTTCCTCAAGTCTAGTGACAGGGCTTGTAGGAAACCCTAACCCTAATTCCAATTGAAATCAAGAATCCCGAGTACCCATTAAGCAAGAAGCCCGACAACCTTTAGGAGCGGAGCCGATCTTCAACAGAGCAAGCGATCCGAGCCGATCCACGACTCATGAAGCCGAGCGACGCCCGATCAACAATCTAGATTCTTCTTCTTGTAGTTCTTGAAGCAAATGTAATCAAAATTGTTGAGATCAATAAAGGTGATATTCTTTTATCTTGTTTTCTTTAATTTCCGCATCATGATATCCTTACAATTCGTGAATCTTTTATATGTGGTGATGTGTGAATAAAACTCCGCTCGTCGAGGAGTCGAGACGGTCAATAGAAAGATGATGTAACATAGCTTTAATCGATTCTTGATTCCTACAAGTTTTGTAAACCCTAGCAAATTCAAGAACCGACAACCCATTTTGTTTCGATGCTTTCTTGATTGACATCGTTCAAAATGGGGGAGTTAGGATCGTTTCTTGAAATTGCTAGAGGCTAGAATGTGAATGATATCGACAACAGAACAAGGGATAAGATGAAACCCTAGTTTCACGAGAAAACCCTAACTCTTGTCGATGATCATCGATCTAGTATCAATACTTCGAAGGACAAGAACACGATATCTTTAGATTACATCACGTCTATCGATCCGATCGAATCCTACGAGCCTCATTTAGATTCTTGATTGTTGATTGGAAATATTATAAAAACAACCGATTCTTGATTGTTTATAGTTTCTTGATTCTTGAGTAAAGATTAGTGACACTTGAATACAAATCATTCTTGAATCATGTTTTCTTTTATTGTTGCTTAACTTTTCATTTCAAACGTATCAAAATACAATTGAATCGTGCAATCCCTGTGGACGATCCGCACTCACTACAAACTACATCCGACACCGTAGTTTAATTGCGGTCAATATAAGTTTTTGATTGTGATTTCTTTACAAGTTTATTTTACACATCAGAAAACGATCAATCAACCCTGGCCAGGGATTTCCTGTTATGGCCAGTCGAGCATAGCACAACATCAACCCCCAATACCGGGAGAGACGAATCCCCTCCTATCGCTCATTGCCTCCATGTGAATCGGGACTGTACCCAAAAACCACCTGTTTGCACAACTCAGTAGAGCCGTGGTAGGGTGGAAATCAAAGCACAGTGGGAGACACACAAGACTCTATGACGATCTCGGGTCAACAGACTAAGCTGTACCAGTGTCACCAGAGAACTGCCATCTGACGTGAGGTATAATACCATCTGGGAGTTCTCGGCGAGTCCGTTCAGTGTACCCAGTCTCCACTGAGCACCCGCATACCATCTTCGATGTCAAACACCAATGGATATGGGATCATCCATCGCCCATCGCATGGGTCGAGAAGATATGCGCTAGTCTACTCTGGAATATCGATGCCCCGTCTCGATATTCCCTCGACTAGGAACATTTCAAGGATGTACTCATGGACTACCCAGGCCCCACTAGTATGATCTACATCATAGTCCTGGAAGTCGAGTACACATCCTAAGGGCTTTATCAACATGTAACAGAGAGACAGAAAGTATACACGTTAAGATAAAGAGCAACCAGATAGCGTACTATCATGTCGAGCAAGAAAGTCCTACCTATATATGTCCCAGCTTCCACTACAATATACATCCAATGTACAGTAATGGCCTCTAGGGCATACATATAACTAACATATATCTTTATTAATAAATTCCAAAATGTGTGCGCTATGATGAAAACGACCCAATTGAGTGATGACGCTATAAGGCTAAGGGTCATTCCTTTCACCTTATGTGACCTAGCCGAGAAGTGGCTATATAGCACCGCATCACATTCTATAAGAAATTGGGACGAGTTTGTGAAGGCTTTTCTGAAAAAGTTCTATCCTCACCATAAAACTGCCAGAATCCGCAATGAAATAATTCAATTCTCACAACTTCCGTCCGAACCATTTTGGAAGTGTTTCGAGAGATTCAAGGACCTACTAGTTCAATGCCCTCATCATGGGATAGAAAGTTGGTAACTTTGCCAAACATTATACGAGGGATTGAACTCGGTAACGAAGCAGTTGCTAGAAACCATCTGTCAAGGTCACTTTCTCTCTAAGTCTAGTGATGAAGCATGGCAGTTTCTCGAGGATCTTAGTGAGCAGACAATACAGTGGGAGAGTACCAAGACCACATCATCTTCTAGTAGTCAATCTAGGGCAGGCATACATCAAGTAGAGATGTTGATTGCCATGAAGGCTGAGATGGGCGCTCTTACGAAAAAGCTAGAAGCGATCGAGACCAAAATCTCATCGTCTTCTCCTGCCCCTGCTATGCCTCCACGAACTGTCTGTGCTTGTTGTGCGGATCCATCGCACCTGACCGAAGAGTGTCCTTATAATGCATCTACACAAGGACAGGATCAAGTCAATGCTGCATTTCAGCAACGACAAAGAAACGATCCGTACTCTTCGACGTATAATCCGGAGTGGAGGAGTCACCCAAATTTCGCTTGGAACCAAAATCAACAATTCCAAGGAAATAATAATAATTTTCAAAGACCTCCTCCTCCACAACAACAACAACAACAAGCACCCTCGCAAACTCAATATCAACCGCAACAATTTCAACAACAACCTTACCCTAATCAGGTGAACAATTTTGTGCCGAACAATGCTTACCAGCCAAACAATTATGTTCAACCTAATAATGATAAGGTTAGCTCGCTCGAATGAAGTCTAGATGCGTTCCTTAAGCAATCTACACAGTCTACAGCAAGACTTGAGACTTCTATTCAATCTTTAGTGCAAAATAGTGCCTCACACGATCAAAGCATCAAATCTATTGAGGCACAAATTGCACAACTCAATGCAGCTTTGAGCGAGCGCGAAAAAGAAAAACTCCCGTCTCAACCTCTGCCCAACCCCGGTCACGCACATGCTGCATATCAACAGTAAAATCATAACGTAAATGCCGTGACCACGTTGAGATCGGGGAAAGTGTTGCGAAACAATGTGGGCATTAACAATGACACCCCTGCCGGTGGGACTTCTTCATCTTCTTCACCTTCATCTTCTTCTTCCTTAGAGCCTATTCTCCACCCTTCACATGGCTCTACCCCTTCTAGCTCGAACGGACCCATTTCTCACAACACGAACACATCTACACGGGATGCCGTTCCAACTCGACAATCTGATCCGCAAAAATTGTACTCAACCACCTTTCAAAATGTTCCTTTTCCTAATCGATTGAGATCCAATAAACCAACTCCTCAAATGGAGAAGATTGTCGAGTTGTTCAAACAGGTTAGCATAAATATCCCTCTTTTGGATGCAATTCAGCAAGTTCCTTCATATGCCAAAATTTTAAAGGACTTATGCACCAAAAAGAGGAAGTCGCAAGTGCCAAAGAAAGTTTTTGTGGCTAGTGCTATTAGTGATGCTCTTGTAAATTCCCTTCCCCCAAAACAAAAGGACCCCGGGTGTCCTACCATTTCGATAACAATTGGGGACAAGAACATCAATAGAGCAATATTAGATCTTGGCGCGAGCGTCAATTTGCTACCCTATTCTGTGTACGAGCAATTGGGCGTTGGAGAGCTTAAACCCACTCACTGTACTCTCCAAATGGCCGACCGGTCAATAACCCATCCTAAGGGAGAGCTGGAGGATGTGTTAATAAGAGTAGGGGATTTTATTTTCCCCGTTGACTTTATTGTGATGGACACACAACCTGTTGCTAACCCCCAGAACCAAATTCCGGTAATACTTGGTCGACCATTTCTGGCTACTTCCAACGCAGTGATCAATTGTCGTAATGGTTCAATGAACCTATCTTTCGGCAATATGACAATTGAGCTCAATATTTTCAAGTTAGGAAGTCAGCCTGCTGAGCCCAATGCTAGCGTACTTGATGTTTGCTCGATCAATGAGATCGCGGAGGAGGACTGTGAATTCGAGAATTTTTTGTTCGATCACAGCAATGTTAACGCCACTAGTGCGTTCCTCCTAGAATCCGACGCAGCTTTCACCACGGATAATGATTTTGAGTGTTTTACATTCGTCGACGACTTTGAAGACTCATCACCTGAATTGGAGTCTTTTGCTTTTTCGGATGAGTTAGTTGAACCATCCGACACTGTTGCGTACACTCGGTTCGAACCTTTGATGGAATCATTCGAGTTTGAAACAACTACCCCATTGTTACCATCTATTGTTTCACCTCCTAAACTCGAATTAAAGCTTTTGCCGACACACCTAAAATATGCTTATCTAGGTGATAATGAGACCTTACCTGTCATTATATCAGCCTCTCTAGTTCTTGAGCAAGAGAAGGCTCTTTTGATGGTCTTACATAATAATCGGCAAGCTTTCGGCTGGTCTATGGCGGACATTAAGGGGATTAGTCCCCTCATAGTCGAACATCATATACACTTAATGAATGATGCCAAGCCAGCACGAGATCCACAAAGGCGCCTCAACCCCATCATGAAAGAGGCGGTTAAGAAGGAAATTGTCAAGTGTCTGGATAGCGGTATCATTTACCCTATCTCGGATAGCCAATGGGTTAGCCCAATCTACGTCGTGCCAAAGAAATCGGGCATTACGGTCATCACCAATGAGGCAAATGAGTTGATTCCCACTCGCACACAAACTGGGTGGCGAGTCTGCATAGACTATAGGAAACTCAATGCCGCAACAAGGAAAGACCACTTTCCTTTACCTTTCATTGACCAAATGCTCGAGCGATTGGCAGGGCACGAGTTCTATTGCTTTCTCGATGGCTATTCCGGTTACAATCAAGTCCCCATCGCCAAAGAGGATCAAGACAAGACAACATTCACTTGTCCCTTTGGCACGTTTGCCTATCGTCGCATGCCCTTTGGGTTATGCAACGCGCCCGCGACATTTCAGCGGTGTATGATGAGGATCTTTTCAGAAATGGTTGAAAAGTTCTTGGAGATTTTTATGGATGATTTCTCCATCTTCGGCGACTCCTTCGACGAGTGCTTACGCCATCTTGACACTGTTCTTACCCGCTGCAGGGATAAGAATCTAACTTTGAATTAGGAGAAGTGCCATTTCATGGTGCGAGAAGGCATCGTCTTAAGACATGTCATCTCGCAAAACGGCATCGAGGTAGATAGAGCAAAAATCGAAGTGATTTCTAACCTCCCTCTCCCGAAATGCGTCAAAGATATTAGAGCCTTCCTTGGCCGCCGGTTTCTACAGACGGTTTATCAAGGACTTTAGCAAGATTGCTAGACCCTTGACTCTATTACTGGCCAAGGACACAACTTTCGCTTTCGACTCCACATGCATTGAAGCATTTGAGTCTTTGAAACATTCACTCATCACTGCACCCATCCTCTCATCTCCCGACTGGACGCACCCGTTTAAAATCATGTGCGACGCATCAAACTTTGCTATTGGCGCTGTTCTTGGACAGCATATTGATAAAATGCCGCACGTGATTTATTATGCTAGCCGAACACTAAATGAGGCCCAACTCAACTACACAACAACAGAGAAAGACAACAGAGAAAGAGTTTTTAGCTGTTGTGTTTGCACTCGAAAAATTTCGACCTTATTTAATCGGCTCTCCAGTCGTTGTATATACTGATCATTCAGTTCTTCGCCACATTTTTGTGAAGAAAGATGCTAAGTCAAGGCTAATACGTTGGATCCTTTTATTACAAGAGTTTGACCTTGTCATTAAGGACAAAAAGGGATGTGAAAACGTAGTAGCTGATCACCTATCACGACTTCCTTCTTCGCCCACGATCGATCTTCCAATCACTGACGTTTTTCCCGACGAGCAACTCTTGACCGTTTCATGCGAACCATGGTTCGCCGATATCGTGAACTACTTAGCCACCGGCCTGATACCTAATGATTGGTCGAAACAGGATAAGCTTCGATTTTTGTCCCAAGTAAAGCATTTTTACTGGGATGAGCCCTATCTTTTTAAATACTGTTCCGACCAAATCATTCGTCGGTGTGTGCCCGAGAGTGAGGTCAAGAGCGTGCTGTCTTTTTGCCACGATCAAGCATGTGGCGGGCACTTTGGCCCAAAGAAGACAGCCGAAAAAGTTTTGTAGTGTGGTTTCTATTGGCCACGACTCTTCAAGGATGCATTTGAATACTGCAAAACTTGCTCCCGGTGCCAACACTTGGGCCCGATTTCGCGGAGAAACGAAATGCCACTCCAACCCATTCTGGTTGTGGACATTTTTTATGTTTGGGGTATAGACTTCATGGGTCCATTTCCTAACTCTTTTGGAAATGTGTATATTCTGTTGGCGGTTGACTATGTTTCTAAGTGGGTCGAGGCAGTGCCCAGCCGAACGAACGATAATAAAGTTGTCGTTCGGTTTCTTAAAGAACACATATTTTCTCGATTTGGGCACCCTCGGGCGATAATAAGTGATAATGGTTCTCACTTCTGCAATAGGACTTTCGAGTCCTTGATGCGGAAATACTCTATCACCCACAAATTGTCAACGCCGTATCACCCCCAAACATGTGGGCAAGCCGAGATTTCAAATCGGCAAATAAAGCAAATCTTGGAGAAAACGGTTTCCAAAAACCGTAAGGATTGGTCACCTAAACTGATAGATGCACTATGGGCTTTCCGTACTGCATATAAGACCGATCTTGGTATGTCTCCATACCGGCTTGTGTACGGGAAGGCTTGCCACCTCCCAGTGGAGATCGAGCATAAAGCATTTTGGGCTATCAAAGAGCTGAATTGGTCTTTAGGAGATGCGGGCAGCAACAGAAAGCTGCAATTGAATGAGTTGGAGGAGCTGAGGGATAAGGCATATGATAATGCCATAACTGCTAAAAACCGAGCTAAGGTGTTCCACGATAAACACCTTCTGCGAAAAACTTTTGAACCTGGTCAGCAGGTTCTACTTTATGACACTCGGTTACATTTTCATCCCGGGAAGCTCCGGTCCAGATGGAGAGGACCTTTTGTAGTCCGCACCGTTTATCCGCACGATGCGGTTGATCTTGAGAACCATGAAGACGGTACCTTATTCAAGATGAATGGGCATCGACTAAAACCGTTCTTCACAGCGGATCCTTCGGAGGAGCTTCTGCTTTTGCAGGAGCCGATCTACACTGAGTGATATTCCTCCACTTTCATCCCCAAACTTCGTTACTTCGTTTCCTGAAGACACTATTTCAAATAAGTTTGAGGGTGTGTATATTATTTGTATATATATTTCCAAAATACCATAAAAAATAAAAATAAATAAAAAATAAAAAATAAAAAAAATTTAAAAAATAATAATTTTTGGACCTAATTGCAAATCTGCAGATTAAGAGCTGATTTTACAAATAAAACCCTCGTTTTAGAGGGTGTTTTATGTAAATCACCCTCCCATCCTCTATTTAAAGGAACCCGAGCCCCCTTTGTGTTTACCCTAAAAAAATTTCATCTCATAAAACCCTAGCCGCCGCCCCCTACCCTCTACAGAAAAATTTCGCCGCAAGTCCACCAGAGCGCCGCGCTTCCGCCGCCGCTGCCGCCTCCCACCGCGAAACCGCCACCGCTTTGTGTCTTCACCCCCTGAATTTTTCAGGGGAGGTAAATCTGATCCTTTACTCTCTGTTCCTGCATATACTTTTTCTCTGAAACATCCAAATGGCACACAAAATGCAGTATGAAAGAGATTTTTCCCCTGTTTTCGCACACGAGATTTACGGTACTTATTCCCACATGAAATCGCACAAAGGGGCTGGAATTTCCTCCTCTATAATCATACATCTGCGTTTGCTCTACCTAACCTGGTTGCCCTATTTTACGAATCCATGGAAGATAATAGCCTTGACAACCTAGGTTACATTAAACTGAATTGGGGAAATCGGGAAATTCACATCGATAGGGACATGATACATGAGGTTACACTCATACCACGTGTACCAGCACATGAACACCCACTGCGCTTTGAAGATTATATGCCATTAATGGGTAATGACTGTGCACGAGAACAGCGTAAGGGCATCCAAGCACGGACCCTTTTCGTAAACGTTTTAACTTTGTGCCGGTGGGCACAAAACAATATTTTTGGAAGTTCTCACAACACGACCTTTTTCACCCCTTCGTTACATGTCGTCCACACTCTAATGACGAAAAATCCTAGGTTCGACATGTGCGCGGTTTTGCTCCAATCCATAGGTACGGGGAAACGAGGTAGTGTATATCCATGTCCCATGCTCGTTACCCAACTCTGCCGTTATTTCCTCCCAGCCGAGGAATTTGACTCATATATGATAGACGGTGTCCCGGTTCGACCACTTTTAGAGAGCGTCTCGTCGTCCTACTTTAGACTTACAGATATTTGAACACGAACAGAACCGGCAGAAAATGTACCTGCACACACCCCTAGCTCGAGCTCGACTTCGAGCGGGGAAGAGCTAACTCCCCAGGAGCATGCGCGATTGATGCGAAGAACAGTGAGAAGAATAGACTCTTTGAGGGATGAGTTTCGGGCAACTGCACGAGAGCACGACCGTCGGTTGACGGAAATTGAGAGGGGGATCCAAACACTTTTGGCTAGAGGGGAAAGATCACGTTCACGCTCACGATCGCGACGTGGGGCCGGGCAGTGAGGGCACTGCTTTGCTCAAGTTTGGGGGTATTAGAGGGTGATGTATATAGTTATCTTTCGCATTGCATATTGTATATATCTATGTTTTCCTTTTGCATATTTAATTTCTGCATTGCATTTTTATATAAAAATCATAAAAATTTAAAAATTTGAAAAATAAAAAAATTAGAAAATTGAAAAACCCATAAAAATTGAGAAAATTTCAAAAATTATAAAAATTATTGTATTCAATTTTGGTTAATTGACTTGAGTTGATAAAAAGGTTAACTAGCTAGGAAAAACTAGATCTTAGACTTAGTAAATTAAAAACCCTAAAAATAACCTTGCTTAAAGTTTAACGGTAGAAAGTGTATGTCTTTGTAGGTTATTTAGGAATAGGCAAATTTTGGGTTCACTTCATGGGTTAAGCCAAAATGAGGGAAGAGTATTAATGTTCTTATTAAAGTATAAGTTCGAAAGATAGTTCCTAGCTTGAGTTTAGATTCTGAAAACATGTACCCTACAAAATGCACAATCACGCACCTTGAAACTTGGATTAGTAGAAGAGACCTTGAATTACTCTTGTCTAAAGTCCTTAGCACAATGGAAAAAAAAAGAAAAAAAAAGGGGTGAATAAAAAAATGGACACTGGTTTTTGTGATTACTTAGGGCTAGAAAATTAATTAGCGAGGGTGCTTCATCACCTAGTGCCTTAGACCAACTGGTTTGGGAGTCACTGCTAAAAGCCTTGGGTGTTGCAAAACTAGGAAATACGCTTTAAAGGCCTAACGCATCTTGTAATCGGCTGTTAGTACCTCAAGAAGTATTAACGGTCGCATGAAGGATGTGTAAGCGAAAGTTAAGTGCTTTGGACAATGGACGAGAGTACGATTGCTTGATTTGAATTTCCAAGTGTAGGGGTGAAAATTACACACACGTGGGGATATGTGATTAGAGTTTTGATAAGAGAAAGGAATGAAAAATAAAACTTGTATCTTTAATAGAGTTGATAGAAATTCCTAAGTGGAGATGAAACTCTAGAAGAAAAACTTAAGAAATGCTGAATTCTAAGTAATTCTATAGAACATGTACAATCTTAAGTTACATAATAAGGAAGTGTGAAGAATATGGGTGGATAATTTGCGGGGCGACGATAATAGAATTCCGTGTTAGAAAACCTAATTGGAAAACAAAAGTCGAAAAACCAAGTTGATAGGATTTTGTGGGTGTAATCCGCTGAAAACCCTCAGGAGACAACACTCCTCCTACTGGGGACTCCTAGAGGTTTAACGGCTTGTTGCACGTGCTCAGTGCAATCGCGTTTCCCTGCGAAAGTGTGGCTAGGTTAGAATAAATTAATAAGATTGCTCGAGGACGAGCAAAAGATAAGTTTGGGGGTATTTGTTCATATCATAATATTGCAATTCATACACCGCTCTTTTATGCATTTTATAAGTAAACAGGTACTTTTGACGCTCGTTTGTTGCATGATACAGGATACAGGCTCTTGGAACAAATACAGTGAAAAAGACGAAAGATACTACAGAAAATGGACTTTTGACCAACCAGCAGACGGATCTTACTTAAGCCGAGACGAAGAACAAAAGACGAAAGTGAAACGGTCAAAAGATCCTTACAAATTTTCACTAAGGATCTGGAGAACACTAAGAAGCCCAACAGAGAAAAGAAGTATGAAAATAGGAAGCCCAAAAACATACAAACAATGTCCAGAAGAATGGTGAGCCAAGCCCACCAAAGGGCCGCGGAACCGCGGCCATTCCAAGCCCGTGTCGGTGTAAACTTTCTGTGTCGGTGTGTCGGTGCATATGTTGGGATTCTTAGGGCGCAAATCTGTAATTTCATGTCTACGAGAGTCTGTAACCCTAGCTTCACTGGTTGCTTATAAATTGTACTCAAAATCTGTAAAATGCTATGCCTCTTTTCAATCAATAAAAGTTCAGACCTGTTGAGAGATCAAGACCATCATCTTTTCTTGTAACTTTTTAATTTATTTAATTCCTGCCTTAGTTTAATTTCACTACTTGCCCTACTTATCAATTTGTTTGCTGTGGTTCTCTAGTTTTAGCTATTTTTAATCTATCGTAAGGTAACACTTTAAAACATAAACATAAAAAAATGTCACTTTCAAATAATTCCCTAATGAGCGAGTAAAATCCTCGCTCGTTAGGGTTAGGAACAAGAGAGGGAGTGAGAGATGGATGTCTCTCACCTCCTTCAATGCCAACATATTTTTAAAACGAAATCTTCATGCACGCATGTATGATCCGCCCCCTACGGCACCCTACCTACAAGGAAAAGGTGAACTGTAGTATAAAAGGCCAGACATATATGACGTCCATGAAGATCACAGCAATTAATAGGAAAGGACGGACAAGGATCTAGAGGAAGAAACTTTGTTTCTTCCCGATCATCCTAATCCCCTTTGCTAAATAATTGTTGTGATTTTTCTAAAAAGCTTAAATCAACGGCATTGAAAGAGGTGACAACATTGATCTCAACACCCCTACCTTCGACCTAACCCTAACGAGTTCTTTCACATCACATAAATTAGTTTTTAAATCATTCGACAAAAAACCAAACAACCAACGTAATCAACTCGTTATAACACAAAAACAGAAATTTACACATCCCTGCGGATCGACCCGTATTCACCGGCTAGCTGCAAAGCGACGCCGTTTCTGATTACGGTAAACTACAAATTTTTGTGAAAATCAGGAGCGTAGTAAAACTGGAAGAAATTCCAGAACCACAAACTATTACTGAAAGCTTGGAAGAACCAGAAGTTTCAAGAGAACTGGACATCCCAGCGCCACTCCGCAGGAGTAGTAGGCAGTCTCATCCGTCCGAGAGATACTACGGTTTTCTCATAGACGGGGATAGAGAGGATTGCACCATGGATTATGGTGAGCCTACTAGCTTCCAGCAATCCATTCAGAGCGGCGACTCGGTAAAATGGCTGGATGCAATGCGGGCCGAGATGGAGTTCATGTACACCAACAAAGTTTGGACTTTGGACTTTGCTCCAGAAGGGATAAAACCCGTAGGCTGCAAATGGATCTTCAGAAAGAAGATTGGTGTAGATGGGCAGGTTGAGACCTATAAAGCTAGACTTGTTGCAAAGGGTTTTCGTCAAAGACCTGGTTTGGACTATGACGAGACCTTTTCTCCAGTGGCTATGCTGAAATCCATTTGGATCCTTCTTGCCATTACTGCCTTCCACGATTATGAAATCTGGCAGATGGACGTAAAGACGGCTTTCCTAAATGGAAATTTGGAAGAGTGGGTCTATATGGATCAGCCAGAAGGGTTCATTCAGAGTGGGAGCAGCGGTAAAGTGTGCAAGTTACTAAAGTCCATCTATGGACTTAAGCAGGCATCGCGGAGTTGGAACATCTGCTTTGATGATACTGTCAAAGAATTCGACTTTATCAAAAACCCAGATGAACCATGTATTTTCAGTAAGATTGTAGAGAGAACTGTGGTATTCCTCGTCTTGTACGTGGATGACATTCTCCTAATAGGAAATGATATTTCTATGCTACAGTCAGTCAAAGGATTCTTGTCGCAGAGGTTCTCCATGAAGGACCTGGGCGATGCCAACTACATTCTGGGGATCCAGATCTATCGTGATAGATCTAAAAGGATGTTGGGACTTTCACAGTCAAGGTACATCGACACCATACTGAAAAGATTCAGTATGGAAGATTCCAAACGCGGTAATCTACCGGCTTGTCACGGGATCACCCTCTCCAAAGAGATGTCTCCCAAGACTGATTTGGAAAGGGATCGCTTGTCTATTATACCCCACGCTTCTGCGGTAGGCTCTATAATGTATGCGATGTTATGTACCAGACTAGATGTAGCATACGCATTGAGCGTTGTAAGCCGGTATCAGTCAAACCCAGGGGAGAAACACTGGATAGCGGTAAAGAACATTCTCAAGTACCTGAGAAGGACTAAGGAGATGTTCTTGGTGGATGGCGGAAAAGACCTCCAGCTCGAGGCCTTTGCTGACTCCAGCTTCCAGAGTGACAAGGATGACTCCAAGTCCATGTCGGGTTATGTCTTTAACCTCAATGGAAGGGTGGTTTGCTGGAAGAGTTCCAAGCAGGAGACCGTTGCTGACTCAACTATGGAAGCAGAGTACATAGCCGCTTGCGATGCCGCAAAGGAAGCTCTCTGGATGAAGAAGTTCCTTACGGAGCTTCAGGTGGTTCCTACCATTGTTGATCCAATACCGTTGTATTGCGACAACAACGGAGCTATAGCTTTAGCGAAGGAACTCAGGTCCCATCAGAAGTCCAGGCACATTTTGAGGCGGTACCACCTGATCAGGGAGATCGTAGATCGCCGGGAGATCGAGGTGAAGAGAATAAATACGGAGAATAACATTGCAGATCCACTCACGAAGGCCCTATCCCAGACTCAGTTTGAGCGGCTAATCGAGATGATAGGTCTTCGATATGCCAGTACATGGCCTTAGGGCAAGTGGGAGATTGTTAGTGTATATGCCCTAGAGGTCATTACTGTATCATACTAGCTTGTATATTACTTGATGGAAGCTTGGGATATTCACATTTGTACAGACAATCTTGCTCAAAATGGTAGTATGCTACTTGGTTTGTCTCTACTTCAATATGTGCATGTGTTTCTTTTAGCATATCGCTTATATACATATTAGTAGAGCCCTTAGGATCTTTGCTTGATTACCAGCGTTGTGATGGCGCTCACACTCGTGGGGGATGAGTAATCCATAAGCACGTCCTTAAACAGGTCCCTAGTCGTAGGACTATCGAGACAGGGCATCGATACTCCGGAGTAGACTAGCGTATGCGCTTCTCATCCCAGCGGGGGAGACGGTCTGTCCCACAGCCGTCAGTACGTCGTACTTGAGATAGTATGCGGGTGCTCGTTAGGTTACGAGTACACTGGACAGGACTCGTTGGGAACTGTTGGTTGGTATTATACTTATCGTCAGTTATCAGTTCCCAGGTGACATGAGTACAGCTTAGTCCGCCGACTTGACACTGTCACTTCGCCTCGAGTGTGTTCCCACTGTACTTAGATTACTAACCTATCACGGCTTAAAGGAGTCGTGCAAACATGTAGTAGTTGGGTACAGTCCCGAAGCACTTGGAGGCAGTAATGGTTAGACAGGATTCGTCTCTCCCGGTATTGGGGGTTGACATCGCGCTGTGTCTAGGAGAGCCATTACACGAGTAGTCCCTGGCCAGGGCAAGCGAGATATACTGGTAGGTTTCCAGTGTTATCTCAGGGTGTTTTGGGCTACACTCCGACACGACTTGTACCGCTATTAGGGGACTGACGTTCACCGCCCCCCTAGGCCCGCCATGCGATGTATCAGACGAACAGACCGGACTGTACGGAGATTGTCACATACAGGCTCAGTAGGAGTTCGGATGGGTTTACCTTATCGTCCTTCTTATCGACATCTACCTGGGGACCGTTACGTACAGCTAGTGCCGCTTGCAGTCTGTGGTTAAACCCACTGCCAGCGTAGTGTCGAGTCTTCAGAGTCCCACACAGAGAGTTTCCCTGCATTGAGCGAAACGTGTAGAGGCCGTATGGTTTTACGGCAGGGCTACGATCACTTACGTGCATTTGTGTGCGTATGCTGTTCGGGCAGACAATACTAGTGGGCTTTGGTTTAAGCCAGATCTTAGTATTGCACAGATGGATTTGATTTGTCTTCTGTGCATTCGCATTCTACGGAATGCGGATGCGGGTGTGTATGCACAGTTTTGAGGAGCGATGAAGGAGGAGGTGCCCCATTAGGGTTTTGGCAGTTGGTTCGGCCAAAACCATAATGTGGCACGCTCATTAGGGTTTTGACAGTTCGTTTGGTCAAAACCATTATGAGCCGGAGACATTGTTTACTAATCCTATTAGTGATAATTATATGATGGCTAATTGCATTGACCATTTGACCACCATGACCTCTCTTGACTTTGTTGACCGGTTGACCGGGGTTGACCATTGACCTTCATGAGAGATCTACACTCTTCTTTTGATTTCTTTTTCTTTGGATTATGAAAATGGTCATTTCAATATAGCCATCAACTTTATCTTGATGGGATTAGTAATGATAATGTTTTTGCATTATTGAACCATGGCTCATTTTCTTTAGCTCATAATTCATTCTCATTTCTCTCTCTTGCTCTTTCTCATGAGAAGAAAAGAAAATGAGCTCTCATGGTTGCTAAGTTCTCCTCCTTCTTCCTCCTCTTGATTCTATCTTTTGATCTCATGTGTTGAGAGAAAAAGATCCCACAAAGACAAATAAATCCATACATCTCCTCTACACTTCCTAGGGCTTCTTGATTAGCAATCTCTTTGCCCTAATTGCCTCGGCTCGAGGTGGAGCTCGGTGTACATCTCTCGGGTGGATCGTCTTCGACTCAAGGAGGCCGCGGAGGTGACCAAGATCCGGATCAATCCTCGGAGCGTGGATGGACGAGCCGGACAGCGGAGAGATGACCCGAAGGACCGGTTTCGTGAGGTATAATTTCTACGGCATAGTAGTTAAAGCCTATAGTAGTTTGCTAGTTTCTAGTTTAGCAAAGATCAGTACTTTAAGTCCATGTTGCCTTGCGCCAAATCATTGTTTTTCGTCGTTTCCGCCTCCCCGTAAGAATCGGGATGAGCAACGTGGACTTACATCGATGAACATTACTCGTGCCATGGAGGCATCGGTAAATTATAATAGATCTATTTTGATATATTGTAATATTAATAGTTATTTTATAATATATGTAAATTTTTGGCGAATTGCAGAGAGCTCAGACCCTGGCGTAAGGTGGTGCACCGAGCATGCTAACCGTGTATCTTGCCGTCCACGTCATCTCGACAGATCCCGCCACGGACGAGTTTCGATTCCCCGACACTGCTACCCTGCGTAAGTGTTAATATTTATTCTAATTCGAATGAAATTTTTGTTTTGATAAGCTCAAATTTAAATGATATACTTATATTTAATGGCTAATTTGGGTGTAGGAGCAGGTGGTGGAGCAGGCGGAGGTATCGGGGATCGATTTTAGTGGACAGACCGATCCAATGCTACTGACCCCAGTCCTAGACGCCGCACACGGAGGACACCATGGAGGTTTGGAGAGAGGCCGGGGATTTTGTCCTAGCAAGGCCCATATAAGGTTGATCTCCACTACGGCGGTTATTTCCCCTATCCCCGTGGGCGACGTCTGGAGTATGATGTTGCCGCTTTGAAGACCACCATCGAAGAGTTGAAAGAGATATTGGTACGTATATTACTTAATATTAAAATATTATATCACATTATAGATAGTAACATATGCAATATTAATAGCCTGAGCTTATATGGTTATAGATTTAGCTTTGATTAGTCATACTTACAAATAACTATCTAATTAAAATAAACTACGGTTTTCCAAACTAGTACCCAAACGAGGCATAAGTCCCTAAGTATTCTTATTTGGGATTTTGCAATAACCTGATAATGATACAAATTCGACTAAAATCTAATACACTTTCTTGCTCGTTTATTACACACAAAATTTAACAGACTCGACAGGCTGCTTCGGCTATGGCTCCACATGCATTTTCTTCGGCCGTGGCTCCGTAAGCCACTATCTCGGATGTGGTTGCGCAGACCACTCCTGCAGCTCCACAGCCCTCTCAGACTCCCTCATAGCCCGCTCTTTCATTAGTCGAGTTTTTGACGACTCAGGGCTGCACCGAGGAGAATATGCGCCAGATTACGGCGATTATCAAAGGTGGAGGAGCTGGGCTGAGTTAGGATATTTTTTTTTTATATTTTTGAGGATATATGTACTTATCTGATATATATTTTGGACGATATTGGTGATTGTTTGCTTGTTTACGATGATTTAGATTGATGTCGTATTCTTTTTGTTTATTTCATTTCTATATTATGCGTGAGATGTTGATTATGAATATTTCTGTATTAGGTTATATGATATATATATTATTATGCAAAGGACGGGAAAAACCAGGAAGCACAATTTTATAAAAATAAACCTCATATTTTGTCCCTACGGATTAATCCGTAGGGCCATCTGTTGCACCTACGGATTAATCCGTAGGTGCAATGTTTGCCCCTACACAGTTTGCCGGAGGGACAAAATATCAGGATACCTGATATTTTGTTTCTATGGACTCAGTAACAGGGGTAAAATTTGCCTCTACGGATTAATCCGTAGGGGCATTTATTTGGACCTACGAATAAATCCGTACGGGAATCTATCGGGTCTTACGGATAAATTTGTAGGGGCAAGTATTTTATTTTATAAATCAATAAATTAAATAAAGATTATGTCCCTACGGATTACTCCGTAACGATAAATGCCCCTACGGAATAAGACGTAGGGGCAATTATTACTCCGTAAGGGCATATTTAGAGTGAAGATTTGCACCTGCGGCTTTTGGACTTACGGTGGAGTTCTATGTCCCTACGGAGATATCCGTAAGGGCAGTGATTTGCCTCTAAGGCTAAATCCGTAGAGACAACCCATTATTGTAGCAGTGTCCATGATTATGTCTACAGTTATTTCCAGATCTTTAGTAGAGAACCGTATAGCATCGTGTTCCTGGTCCATGACTCATTTTGCAGTTGAATTCATGGATATTTAACTTTAACAATAAATTTCATTCCAAATCAAGTCCGTACGAATGATAGTATTCCAACTAGCCTAGGAGGCACCAAAACTTCTATTTGCTCGGTGTGTCCGTGCTGGACATGTATCAGACACAGCGCCCAACACCGTATTAGACACAGTGGATGTCGCGGTCCTAATTAGGTGTATTATATACACATGTGAGCCATGTCGGCCCAAATCGGATGTTCCCAATTCTTCTATTTAGCACATGGAGTATAGAAATAAGAATATGGAATATAGTTATTGACAACTATGATGCCATTTAGGATATACGAAGATTAATTATTTCAAGCCTCTCCATTGATGAAGTAGAGCTAGGAGCCAAGTTTCGAAATAATGCAAATGATGAAGCTCGGTCTATGGTAGTCTCGTCCAATTAAACATTTAGAAAGGGTCAACATTCTGTGATAGATAACAAATTTCGTGTGTATATAAATACAGAACCATGAATTTGTAATTGTGTATCCTTAATAAATCTAATAAGTCCGGATGAAAGTCAGAACCATGAATTTGTAATTGTGTATCCTTAATAAATCTAATAAGTCAGGATGAAAGTCAGAACCATGAATTTTCCCTAGCTTATATGTCTGTCTGTGCGGATGTTCGTGTGTGTAGATAAATGATGCAACCTGGTCTCTGTGTCCTACTTTTACAAATATGCCTTGTCCTGCCTTGTTGACCATGTTTCCATAGCAACTGATAAATTTCTCTCTTGTCCATAACTTTTGCCAATTATATCTATGATCAGCAATTTTTCATGCGACCGTGTATAATCCTACTCTTTAATTCTCATATAGTCCTTTTATCATAAATGTCATGGTAGCAAGGTCATTGAGCAAATATATGTGATATTTAAGCTAAAAAAAATGAGCGATCTCGATGTTATGATTGCAAGGGCCGAACATAAATGACTTACGGAATATATTTAGACTTGAGGCAGAACTCTGATAAAGAGAATACCCTTGGGATCCAGAATTAATCACGATGAAATGAATTGTTGAATAATAGATATTAATGTGTCTGCAGAGGGCTTAAACCAACCCAAATTAGCAGATTTAGAGTTAGTTTTACCCAGGTATCACAAAATGCCTTGGCAAGTCTTACCCTGATTGAACCATCAAGTTTAGCGATTCCTGACCGAATACTGGATTACTGATCCCTTGCTTTGCTTAGGAACTATAGAAAGGAGGTATGACCTTTTCTAGGGTTGGTTTCCCTTCTTTCGTTATGTGCATAATTTGCGTTGTGACCAAAATATGCCCGTACTAAAAATTAAGTTGGCAATTTATTTTATTTATTTATCTGTAATTAAAATGACAAGATTAGGGCTTTGCGTTCAGATTTTGTTATTTGCCTGCTTGGTTGTTAGAGTGCTGTGTAGTGAGGCTATTCCTTTTTGAATAATGCATTTGTTTGAGCATTTATTTCTTACTTGTGCTGACAATAGCGGGCCTCCCAATCATAACCACTTTGCAGAGGCTTCTTGAAACTGCTGGTGATAAGATTTTGTGTATCGAAGGAATTTTCAGGTCAGTTTTATTACCATACCATTTTAGATAAATTATCATACTTTTTTTCTGTATCTCTATAGAAATTATAACATGTACTTAATTGAAATTATAAACTGTTTACTATTCTTATGTCTTTCTCTGGTTGGTGGTATTTGCCGACATAGTGGGACCCTGAGTTATATTTTTAACAACTTCAAAGGAACGCGGGCTTTTTAGTGAAGTTGTTTCTGAAGCAAAAGAGGCTGGATACACTGAGCCAGACGAAAGAGAAGATCTATCTGGAACAGACGTCGCCAGAAAGGTATGTGCATATTGTGAGTTGCTAATTTGATTATGTTACTAAATGATGGTGATATGCTTATATATATTGTTAACCCACTTCCATGATTATGATAATTTTGATTTAAAATATTAAATAACATGTTATCGAGTTTGGATGCTACACTACTACAAATAAGGGTTGCCCCTACGGATTTATCCGTAGAGGCAACCCACTGCCCCTACGGAGATATGCGTAGGGGCGAAAAAATACCCCGCAGGTGCAAGTTGAAGCCTTGAACTTACCCCTACGGGCAAATTCTTGACCCTACGGATTTCTGTATAGGTCCTGTTGCCCCTACGGAATAGGCCGTAGGGTAAAAAAAGTTATATTATTTACGGATTTTTTTAATATATTAAATATACCTACGGACATAACCGTAGGGCCATGTACTACCCCCTACGGATATCTACGTAAGTACCTATCCGTAGGGGCAAAATATCAGGATTTCTGATATTTTGCCCCTACAGATAACGCCGTAGGGGCGAGACCGTGGCCCCTACGGATATGTCCGTAGGGGCACTCCCAACCCCCCGGTACTGAAATCAGGGGAGAAATATCAGTTACTGCTGATATTTTGCCCCTACGGATATAGCCGTAGGGGCAACATGTGTACCTACGGATTAATCCGTAGGTACATATTATCTGTATTTTTTTTTTAAAAAAAGGGCTGCCTGATTTTTTCCCGCCCCGTGCACAATAATATATACATCAATCAAATATAAAATTAATCATCACACAACATATATCGCAGTATTCATAATCACATCTTAGACATATATATAATATACAAAAGAAACCCAAAAACTGAATATAATATAAATATAAACCAATATCAATATCGTTTCAAAATGTATTACAATGTGTATGATATAAATAAATACATGTTTCAAAAAATAAGAACCAAAAAGCTACCCTAGTTCGGTCCAGCTCCACCTCTGAATAACGATAGAATAACGCGCGCCTGCTCCTCGGTCAATAAACTCTGCAATTCGGTGCGAGCGGGAGTCTGAGCGGCCTGTGGAGATGGCGATGTGGTCTGCGCAGCCGCCGTCGAGATAGTCGCTTGCGGAGCCGCGGCTGCGGGAGTCTGAGCGGACGGTGGAGCTATAGGAGCTGTCTGCGGAACCGCAGCCGATATAGTGGCTTGCGGAGCCGCAGCCGAAGGAGATGCATGTGGAGGCTCGGCCGATGTACCCTGTCGCGTCTGGACCTAACGTGTGTAATAAGCATGTAAGAACTGTGTATTATTCGAATTCGTATCATTATTAAGTTATTTCGAAACCCCGTTTGGATATCTAGTTTGTTGTTTATTTTAATTACATCTGTATGTACGATTAATCAAACTTAAGTCTAAAACCAAATAAGCTCAAGCTACGTACTAATTATGGATATGTTGATATCTATATAATATGACATGATATTTTACTATAAAATAGTATACATACTAGCATCTCCTTCAACTCCTGAACGGTGGCCCTCAAGCTCTCCAGTTCCTGATGGACACGTCGGTCACTGGAGACGGAGGAAGTAACCGCCGGGGTGGAGTCCAACCTCATATGGGTCCTGCTAGGGCCCAGTCCCCGGCCTCTCTCCCAACCTCCGTGGTGCCCTCCATGTGCGGCGTCCAGAACTGGGGTCGGCAGCCTCGGATCGCTCTGTCCGGTAAAATCGATCCCCGAGGCCTGGGCCTGCTCAACCACCCGCTCCTACACCCACATTAAGCAGTAAAGTATAAGTATAAAATTTAAAGTTGAACCTTCCAAAACTAAAATTTCAAATTTGGGTAGAAAAAATATTAACACTTACGCAGTACTCCTGCGTAGCGACGTCGGGATATCGAAGCTCGCCCGTGGCGGGATCTGTCGAGGTGCCGTGGACGACAAGATATGCGGACAGCACGCTCGGTGTACCACCTGACGCCACGGTCCGAGATGTCTGCAATATTAGAAAGTAACTCTTAATATTAGAAATATTAGAAAATAACTCTTAATATTGCAGAATATCACAAAGGTCGGTCTATTGTAATTTACCGATAACTCCATGGCTCGAGTAATGTTCCTCGAGCCACCTGTGTAAGTGAGGCGACCCCTCTTCGCAGACTTCCTGTTCTCTGTATTCTGAGCGGCCTGTTTCTGCACAACGCATTAACATTTAGTTTTCTAATTAAGGAACACAAAGAAATAAATTATATCATATATAATGAATTATATTTAAAATACATACCTGTTTGCGTTGGGAGTCGAAATAAGCGCACAATAGAGGCCATGTCTCTACGTCAACTCTCGCAAACGCGGGAGTAGATAGGAGGGCCGCTCTCTCTGCCTCGGGGGTCGCCATCCACAGGGAGTAGCAGTCGGCCTTCAGCTCATTCCAGTTGTATCGGACCTTGGCCTGCATGTTCTTCATCAGGCCATTGTACAGAGCATGAAGGTCGAGCACCCTCCCCGGGTGATCAGGATCGGCTACAGGCTGAAAATCGTAATCCAACTGAAAATACAAAAAAAATATTGTTATTAGATTGCAAGTGTTAATAATAAATATATTGGATAGATCAAATGAAAATATATATTAATACATACCCGAGCCTGATCAAAGAAGAGGGCGAATGAGCGCTGGTGCTGCTCGCCCCAGTCAACGTGAAGTGGATAGTTCTTCACGAGCCGGCTCTCGTCCCCCATATACCAGCCGAACCTCTCGGCATGAGGACCGGTATAGCGATAGTCAAGGGTAAAAAAAGGAGGGAATGCTGCCACCTCCCTAGCTCTGTCAGGCCTCAGCCTATGGGACTGATTCGGGCCTCGAGTCCCCCTCTGGGGATGGGGAGGCCCTGCGTCTGCACGAAATATCAAGACAATCAATAATAAGACAAAGTTGTATTAAGAAATCAAGGTTAAACGAAAATTCAAGTGTGATATATACCTCCGGTGACTATCGCACGAACCTGGGCCAGGGCGGCAGCATGAGCGGGACGATAGTTCCTCCGATGAGGAACAACCGGGGTCCCGGATGCGGACGCATCCCCTCCAACTAGAAAATAAACATCGACGCTAAATTTCCATGAATTTCATATTTATTCTATAGAGCATATGTAAAATGAATAAATATTTTAAATTTATTCATACTAACCTGCAGACGATGCGGAGGGTATGGAAGCGGCAGGAGTGGCCCCTGCGGAAGATGTGGACGCACCACCTATAATTAGACAATTAAAAATAGATTATATAAGTAATTGCAAAAATAATGTGTAGATCAATAATATAACGTTCTAAATCAATATGCATGCACTATAGGATATATAAACATACCCGCAGGTGCGGTGGTGTCACCACCTACCGCTAGACAATAATAAAAATTGTTAAGTAAGAGCAAAAGGAATGTGGGTATTTATGATATAGCATTCTAAATCAATATACATGCACTATATGATATATAAACATACCTGGAGGAGCGGGAGTGGCCTCTGTCCCAGATGTGGACGCATCACCAACAACTAGACAATCAAACATTGATAATATAAGTAATTTTGACATAAATAGGCATGAATATCTGTAATATAACATTCAAAATGGATATGCGTGCAGTATACCTGGAGATGTGGCAAAATCCACACGGAAGGAGGCATCCGAAGGGGTCTCCGATCTGGGTGCAAGACCGGCCCTCTGAAGCTCCCTACGGAGCTCTCCGGGCGGCAGAACCGCTCTGCCTCTGTCTCTGTCTCTGCCGTGGCTGGAGCTCCTGCCGCCCCTCGCTGCTCCCGACATCGTCATCAAATCTAGATAAACGGTTCGTGGACGCATTAGATAATCATTAAAAGTATTGACTATATATGTATAGAGCGTAAAATGTGAAGTAATAATATAACATTACTGATAACATTTTTCGTTTTATGGGCGGATTATACATATCTACTTGGATTTCATCATCGATGTCATTTCTAACCCACGTAACTTCATGATCGGTCGAAGACAACCCGTCCTTCGCAACAGACGGTCGGAGCACTTTAAGCCTTCTCTCTTCTTCGTACTCATCGCTGTCCTCGTATTCTGGGACATCGTAGACATCTCTGGGTTTCCATCGGCATACAACACTCCACCCCGGATGCTTCAAACACTTTGAGTAGTATACTTGGAACGCTTGGTTCGGAAAGATAAACGGATCGTCCTGACCGTAAAATCGAAGTGTGTTCACACTGGTCAATCCATATTCATCTTTCCAAGTCCCAAGACTGCTTCTCCACCTGTCCGTATCGGTTCGCGGATCGTACCAAGTACACTGGAATATATAAAAGGGTTCTGATTGTCCGGGATAGTGGATGCCGAGTATACAATTTAAGTACCCATAGTAAATCACACCGTCCGATCCTACCGTCGCAATCCCACTATTCTGAGTGGTTCTAGATGTTTCTATGTCCTTAACTTCGAATTTGTATCTAAGGACACTAAATCCTTTGTAATATGCAACATCCATGCTAGGAAATTGAGCTAAATATCTTGAATCACTCTCAAATGATGCATACAAGTTCGGATCGTGGATCTAACAAAACAAATTTTACGACAAGTACATAACGATACAAGTTTAGATTAAAACTGATAGCAATAAAATGTTACTCGAATAACTTACATGATCTGTGACCCAATCACAAAAATTATCCTGATGGTATTTTTCCAAACGTTCTTCGTTCCAATCAGGATGCCCCTCACGTACCTCGTTAAAATGAATTCTGTTTTCGACAAATAATTGTGACATTAATATTATACCATTTCATACACACACAAACACAGATATAACAATTAATCCAAAAGAACTTACTCTCTAATTTGTTCAAGACATGCGCAATTAAGCAAGATAAACCGGTATATCTTGTTGATAAACATAGTGTCTACCCTCTTATACTCGGCTTTACCATATGGCCCGTCTTGAATTCTTCGTGGTCGGTTAAGCCTTGTCTCAATGTTCTCGTCCAGATAGCGGGAACAAAATGTGGTTGCTTCATCAAGAAGATAACCTTGCATGATAGAACCCTCTGGTCGATTTTTATTGTGTATATACTTCTTAAGAGTGTAGAGGTACCTAATGAGAATATGTTGAATAAATAAATACGGGCATACATGACAACAATAAATTAATAAATTGCGCGAAACGAAAAATTACACATACCTCTCGACGGGATACATCCATCGATATTGTACCGGTCCGGCTAACTTCGCCTCAGTTGCAAGATGAACCGTCAAGTGTATTATGATATCGAAGAATGACGGTGGGAAAATACGCTCAAACTTGCAAAGTATCAACGCAATAGAATTTTCTAGTTTATCTAGCGTCGCAATCTCCAGTGTTTTAGCACACAACTCCCTGAAAAAACAACATAGGTCGTTGATTACTAGACCAACCGAGTTGGGGAGAGAAGTCCTGAGGGCTAATGGAAGAAAGTGCTCCACGATAACATGGTGATCATGACTTTTCAGCCCATCGATCTTGCCCTTCACAATTTTTATTTTCTTGCTGAATGATCCTGCGAAACATATAGGGACTTTCAAATCATACAGCACCTGCAGGAATCTTTTCTTCTCCGGTTGTGACATATGACAAGCGGCATTGGGAAGTACAAACTTGCCCGGTTTACCCGCTACCGGTCTAGGGTGCAATTCACTTCTTATTCCCCACTCTTGTAGATCCATCTGAGCATTCATGTTGTCTTTCGATTTCTCGTCTTTACAAAGAAGCAAGTTAAGTATGTGCTCTGATACCCCCTTCTCTATATGCATGACGTCCAGACAATGACGCACTGAATTTGTAGACCAGTACGGAAGCTCGAAGAAAATGCTTAACTTGTTCCAATATTGTGGTTTGACCTGTTTTGTCGGATCCATCCCGAAGGTCACGTTATTGTAACCATCCCATTTAGCAGTCACGTCCTCTCCGGACAATGGGGATGGAGGTCCAAGAAGCTCCTGATGACCATCAAAGTGAACCGTATCTAATCTATAGGGGTGGTCTGGAGGCAGGAAACGTCGATGGCCGCAATAACAAACCTTCCTGCTAAAATTCAAGAATTTTAATGTTGTGTGTTCATGGCAATGAGGACATGCTTTGTGACCATGTACGGACCAACCTATTAGCATTCCATACGCAGGAAAGTCATTAATTGTCCACATTAAAGCCGCACGCAGTATGAAGGTTGTATTTGTGTTTGAATCATATGTCTCTACACCATCAATGAACAAAGATTTCAACTCCTCGAACAGAGGTCGGAGATAGACGTCGATATTGTTCCCCGGTGAGTTTGGTCCGTCGATAAGAAGAGGCATCATAAAGTATGATTGGTCCATAGCCAACCAAGGCGACAGATTATAAATTATCATTACAACGGGCCATGTGCTGTGATTTCCAGCCATATAGTTGAATGGGCAGAAGCCATCAGTAGCCAGTCCGAGCCGGACATTGCGAGGATCGCTACTGAATATTGCGTGCCTCCTATCGAAATCCTTCCATGCCGGTGAATCTCTTGGATGGCTCATTTTTCCATTTTCGCTTGGAGGAGCACGGTGATGCCAAATCATTGCCTCGGCTGTTTTCTTGCATCTGAATAGCCTCTGTAGCCTCTGTGTTATGGGAAAGTATCGTGCTATCTTCACAGGTATATCAGGCTTCTTATCAGAATCTTTCGGCTTATACCTGGCCTCTCCGCATGTTGGACACTCTTTCAAATCTGAATTCTCTTTCCGGTACAACACGCAACTTTTAGGACATGCTTGAATCTTCTCGCACTTTAGACCCAAATTCGACATCATCTTCTGGGCTTCGTACCAGCTGTCGGGCACATTATTTCCCGGAGGCATAGAATCTATCAAGAACGAAAGAAGCATTGTGAATGAGTTGTTGCTCCATCCATTTAGGCACTTAATCTGGAAAAGTTGGACGAACCATGAGAGCGTGGAATACTTCGCATTCTCATAAATTGGTTTCCTAGCATCATTCATGAAATTTTTATATTTATCCGCACGCGGTCCTTGACCGGAAGGAATGTCATCTTCGGTACGAATAGATTCACCTAGGGCAGCCTCTACCATATCCTCCATTTCTTCTGATAGAAATAAATTTTCGTCTCCTGCCGCATTACCGAATTCTTCTTCTTCTCCTGCCTCATTATCGCGTTCTCCTTCTTCTTCTGCCGCAGTACTGCATTCTTCTCTTTCCCCGTGATATTTCCAAGTTGTATAAAGTCTAGTAAACCCATGTTTTACAATATGAAGCTCTGCCAATTCTACCTTCTGCCAGTACTTATTGCCACATCTATCGCACGGACAGAGAATCTTCTCTATTATGATCTTATTATGTGCGCGTGCAAATTCAAGGAAAGCAGCAACTCCTGCGACAAACTTAGGTTGTATACGTTGTTTCCAATCCACATACATCCAGTCCTTAACTCTGACTTACTCATGGGCCATGTTAGACTGTATTACATATAAATTGTAGGTTATGCTGACTATATTGAGAAATATAAGAACGGGATAGTTACCGACAAAGGAGAAAATCCGTGTATATGCTTTGTGTGTGCGTTTGTCATTGAAAAGAATAAATTATCGCACGTATGTTAACCGATAGACGGGGATTAAGTGGCGCTTTTAGTTTTATATATGAGTATCGATGAGAATATGAATGTTTTATATTATCATCTAGTATCGGTTTTAACTTGAACATCTCGAATCGCTCTCTAATTATGCGTTTGTTGTGTATTCTTGTTGTATGTGTGTGTTCCGGCTGTCGGGGGTAGGCTTCTATCCCATTAAGAATGTATAGAGCGAACGCCCATCACTTGTGCTTTCAACCGTTTCGAGTAAATTTCGGCAGCACCTCCCCGCTGTTCTCCGAGTACACTGTAATAGAATAGATAATCATTTCAAAGCTGTGAAACAACGTTGAAATGAACATCTAATCTATCTTTGTACACGGAGAACCAGCGGAAAGGTACCGACGAAATATCTCGAAACGGATGAAAACACAAGTGAATGAAGGCGTTTGCTTTATACATTCTTAACTTGTCCACACGGTACAAATCTATGGGTTACCATACGATTGAATTTTCTCATCGCGTAGACTATACGACGGTTGTTAGTATCGAGCTATACTGTCCGATATTTAACAACCTTCGTATAGTTCTAGGTCACGACGAGCATCGAACATATGTTAACCGATAGACGGGGACTAAGTGGCGCTTTTAGTTTCATATATGAGTATCGATGAGAATATGAAGGTTTCATATTATCATCGAGTATCGGTTTTAACTTGAACATCTCGAATCGCTCTCTAATTATGCGTTTGTTGTGTATTCTTGTTGTATGTGTGTGTTCCGGCTGTCGGGGATAGGCTTCTATCCCATTAAGAATGTATAGAGCAAACGCCCATCACTTGTGCTTTCAACCGTTTCGAGTAAATTTTGGCAGCACCTTCCCGCTGTTCTCCGAGTACACTGTAATAGAATAGATAATCATTTCAAAGATGTGAAACAACGTTGAAATGAACATCTAATCTATCTTTGTACACGGAGAACCAGCGGAAAGGTACCGACGAAATATCTCGAAACGGATGAAAACACAAGTGAATGAAGGCGTTTGCTTTATACATTCTTAACTTGTCCACACGGGACAAATCTATAGGTTTCCATACGATTGAATTTTCTCATCGCGTAGACTATACGACGGTTGTTAGTATCGAGCTATACCGTCCGATATTTAACAACCTTCGTATAGTTCTATGTCACGACGAGCATTGCACGTATGTTAACCGATAGACAGGGACTAAGTGGCGCTTTTAGTTTCATATTTGAGTATCGATGGGAATGGGAATATGAAGGTTTCATATTATCATCGAGTATCATATATTGGTTTTAACCTGAACAGCTCGAATCGCTCTCTAATTATGCGTTTGTTGTGCATTCGTGTTGTATGTGTAACATGATTTTAAACCATTGAGATCAAGATTTGAGAAATTTTATAAGTGGCCGTTAACATGATAACAATCATCTCTTCTTATTGGTCCATATCTGAATTCTAAAGGGCAGTATATTTGCTATTAAAAGATCATGTTCAACTCTAAAGCAAGGGAAAAACAGAGGAATATAGATCTATTAAAGTCAAGCCATAAAGCTAATCAAATATTTACAACATTGCAAATACTTTAACGCAAAACATAGTTATGATGCTTCAAAAGAATCAATTATCAAGGATGAAGAGAGCTTGTGATAAAGCAATCAAATTTAGTTTTTGCATTAAAATGGTTTATGATAAAACTTTTGAGATCCTTCAAGAAAGTTATGGTACTGTGAGGTTCCACAACTTATCATAACCAATCGCAAATTTTCAAGGTTCTTTACTGGTATAAGACTTGTACTTCTATGAGGCGGAGTAAATAAATTTGTCGAGAGCTCGTGATGCATGTGTAATGATAGAATCCAACAAAAATTATTCCCATGTACTAATAATAGCATCCTAATTGCAACTTTTTTATTCAATAAGATAACACATTTGCAAGAGTGCATCATTTACATTATGTTTTACTCCCTCCAGGGCCACCAAAATATACGGTATCTATAGGATGGCTATTGTCAATGGAGTAACAGTCGGGTCTAACTTGGCCAATTTGAAAATCATTATCTCGTTGTTTATATAGATTACCGCTATTGTTTAGAAATCGTATATTGCTTATATTTGCTAAGCCTCCCGCTGCAAAACGGCCGCTCTCTATTGGCGCACTCAGTTCACCATTGTTAAAGTAAACCACTCTAATATTGATACGGGTTAATCTCTTGAAGAGAGTTTTTGGCCAATATCCCTAACCCTAACCGAACCCTACCCCGGCCCCAGCCCCAACCCCAGCCCCAGCCCCAGCCCAACCGAGCCCTAGCCCCAGCCCCAACCCAGTCCCAACCCCAACCCCAACCCCAACCAAACCCTAGCACCAGCCCCGCCCCAGCCTAGTCCCCAGCCCCAGCCCAGCCCCAACCCCAACCCTAACCAAACCCTAGTCCCAGCCCCAGCCTATCCCCAGCCCCAGCCCCAGCCCCAACCCCAACCGAACCCCACAACCTAACCCTAACCCTAACCCTAACCGAACCCGACCGATGCCGATGCCGACGCCGATGACTACACCCCTACCCGAACCTGGCCTGAACCCTAGACTACATCAAAATTAAAAATTATTTAAGAATTACTTACAAGCGTGCGCGCGGTGGAGGAGACGGTAGAAATTGGTGGTCGCCGATGATCGTCGAAGGTGGCGACGAGGTGCGGGAAGTCGACGAAGGTGTGGGGAAGACCGCCGAAGCTGGTGCAGGCTCGCGAGCGCGGTGGCGACGGAAGGTGGGAACAGGTGACGAGATCGCAGGAGGTCGAGAGAGAAATTTGGGAACGAGATGAATATAATTTTTCTGTGCTTTTTTTTTATTAATAACCTATGTAGATGCCCCTACGGACATAACCGTAGGTACTCGGCTTGCGGCTCCGTAGGGCCAAAGGGAAAATTAGAACGTGAAGCACCGTAGGGACAAAGATATGGCCTTACGGATAAATCCGTAGGGACAAGAAATATAGTAGTGCTATATGTTTACTATTCAACATGTCCTTTAATATAAGCTTTGGTGTGTATGGAAAGAAGTCCCAAAAACATCCTTGCATCTTTTCATTATGTAAATATAGAAATTACATGCTTTTTGATGTCGCATAGTGTACTTTGAAATACCGGTAGAATTTTGGTAGATCCTTCAAATAGCTAGTATCGACTTTCTTCTATCACATGAATTTATTCCTGAATCTTCTATGAGCATGTCATAATGGCATATTTATAGCCAAAGCTGCAAATCTATTCATGCACAGGCTTTATTTGAGGGTTGACGAAAAATGCCTTAAGAATCCACAGGCTTTGCAAGCAGTCCGGCCCGAAAAACACCCAGTGCATGAGGCTCTCCCGACATTGTAGGGTCTACTGAGGGTTAAATTACACAGCCCTAACCCTGCTCATCATGGAGAGATTAACACTTACGGCTAAAAGGGTTTTCAAGATGGATTCACTCACTACTACAAATAAGGGTTGCCCCTACGGATTTATCCGTAGGGGCAACCCACTGTCCCTACGGAGATATGCGTAGGGGCGAAAAAATACCCCGTAGGTGCAAAGGCCGCAGGTGCAAGTTGAAGCCTTGAACTTGCCCCTACGGGCAAATTCTTGCCCCTACGGATTTCTGTGTAGGTCCTGTTGCACCTACGGAGTAGGCCGTAGGTTAAAAAAAGTTATATTATTTACGGTTTTTTTTAATATATTAAATGTACCTACGGACGTAACCGTAGTGCCATGTACTACCCCTTAAGGATATCTACGTAGGTACCTATCCGTAGGGGCAAAATATTAGGATTTCTGATATTTTGCCCCTACGGATAACGCCGTAGGGGCGAGGCCGTGGCCCCTACGGATATGTCCGTAAGGGCACTCCCAACCCCCTGGTACTGAAATCAGGGGGGAAATATCAGTTACTGCTGATATTTTGCCCCTACGGATATAGCCGTAGGGGCAACATGTGTACCTACGGATTAATCCGTAAGTATATATTATCTGTATTTTTTTAAAAAAAAGAGCTGCCTGATTTTTTCCCGTCCTGTGCACAATAATATATACATCAATCAAATATAAAATTAATCATCACACAACATATATCGCAGTATTCATAATCATATCTCACGCATATATATAATATACAAAAGAAACCCAAAAACTGAATATGATATAAATATAAACCAATATCAATATCGTTTCAAAATGTAGTACAATGTGTATGATATAAATAAATACATGTTTCAAAAAATAAGAACCAAAAAGCTACCCTAGTTCGGTCCAGCTCCACCTCTGAATAACGATAGAATAACGCGCGCCTGCTCCTCGGTCAATAAACTCTGCAATTTGGCGCGAGCGGGAGTCTGAGCGGCCTGTGGAGCTGGCGATGTGGTCTGCGCAGCCGCCGTCGAGGTAGTCGCTTGCGGAGCCGCGACTGCGGGAGTCTGAGCGGGCGGTGGAGCTATAGGAACTGTCTGCGGAACCGCAGCCGATGTAGTGGGTTGCGGAGCCGCAGCCGAAGGAGATGCATGTGGAGGCTCGGCCGATGTACCCTGTCGCGTCTGGACCTAACATGTGTAATAAGCGTGTAAGAACTGTGTATTATTCGAATTCGTGTCATTATTAAGTTATTTCGAAATCCCGTTTGGATATCTAGTTTGTTGTTTATTTTAATTACATCTGTATGTATGATTAATCAAACTTAAGTCTAAAACCAAATAAGCTCAAGCTACGTACTAATTATGGATATGTTGATATCTATATAATATGACATGATATTTTACTATAAACTAGTATACATACCAGTATCTCCTTCAACTCCTGAACGGTGGCCCTCAAGCTCTCCAGTTCTTGATGGACACGTCGGTCACTGGAGACGGAGGAAGTAACCGCCGGGGTGGAGTCCAACCTCATATGGGCCCTGCTAGGGCCCAGTCCCCGGCCTCTCTCCCAACCTCAGTGGTGCCCTCCGTGTGCGGCTTCCAAAACTGGGGTCAGCAGCCTTGGATTGCTCTGTCCGGTAAAATCGATCCCCGAGGCCTGGGCCTGCTCAACCACCCGCTCCTACACCCACATTAAGCAGTAAAGTATAAGTATAAAATTTAAACTTGAACCTTCCAAAACTAAAATTTCAAATTTGGGTAGAAAAAATATTAACACTTACGCAGTACTCCTAGGTAGCGACGTCGGGATATCGAAGCTCGCCCGTGGCGGGATCTGTCGAGGTGCCGTGGACAGCAAGATATGCGGACAGCACGCTCGGTGTACCACCTGACGCCACGGTCCGAGATGTCTGCAATATTAGAAAGTAACTCTTAATATTAGAAATATTAGAAAATAACTCTTAATATTGCAGAATATCACAAAGGTCGGTCTATTGTAATTTACCGATAACTCCATGGCTCGAGTAATGTTCCTCGAGCCACCTGTGTAAGTGGGGCGACCCCTCTTCGCCGACTTCCTGTTCTCTGTATTCTGAGCGGCCTGTTTCTGCACAACGCATTAACATTTAGTTTTCTAATTAAGGAACACAAAGAAATAAATTATATCATAAATAATGAATTACATTTAAAATACATACCTGTTTGCGTTGGGAGTCGAAATAAGCGCACAATAGAGGCCATGTCTCTACGTCGACTCTCGCAAACGCCGGAGTAGATAGAAGGGCCGCTCTCTCTGCCTCGGGGGTCGCCATCCACAGGGAGTAGCAGTCCGCCTTCATCTCATTCCAGTTGTATCGGACCTTGGCCTGCATGTTCTTCATCAGGCCATTGTACAGAGCATGAAGGTCGAGCACCCTTCCCGGGTGATCAGGGTCGGCTACAGGTTGAAAATCGTAATCCAACTGAAAATACAAAAAAACATTGTTATTAGATTGCAAGTGTTAATAATAAATATATTGGATAGATCAAATGAAAATATATATTAATACAAACCCGAGCCTGATCAAAGAAGAGGGCGAATGAGCGCTGGTGCTGGTCACTCCACTCAACGTGAAGTGGATAGTTCTTCACGAGCCGGCTCTCGTCCCCCATATACCGGCCGAACCTCTCGGCATGAGGACCGGTATAGCGATAGTCAAGGGTAAAAAAAAGGGGGAATGCTGCCTCCCCCTAGCTCTGTCAGGCCTCAGCCTATGGGACTGATTCGGGCCTCGAGTCCCCCTCTGGGGATGGGGAGGCCCTGCGTCTGCACGAAATATCAAGACAATCAATAATAAGACAAAGTTGTATTAAGAAATCAAGGTTAAACGAAAATTCAAGTGTGATATATACCTCCGGTGACTATCGCATGAGCCTGGGCCCGGGCAGCAGCACGAGCGGGACGATAGTTCCTCCGGTGAGGAACAACCGGGGTCCCGGATGCGGACGCATCCCCTCCAACTAGAAAATAAACATCGACGCTAAATTTCCATGAAGTTCATATTTATTCTATAGTGCATATGTAAAATGAATAAATATTTTAAATTTATTCATACTAACCTGCAGACGATGCGGAGGGTATGGAAGCGGCAGGAGTGGCCCCTGCGGAAGATGTGGACGCACCACCTATAATTAGACATTTAAAAATAGATTATATAAATAATTGCAAAAAGAATGTGTAGATCAATAATATAACGTTCTAAATCAATATGCATGCACTATAGGATATATAAACATACCCGCAGGTGCGGTGGTGTCACCACCTACCGCTAGACAATAATAAAAATTGCTAAGTAAGAGCAAAAGGAATGTGTGTATTTATGATATAGCATTCTAAATCAATATACATGCACTATATTATATATAAACATACCTGGAGGAGCGGGAGTGGCCTCTGTTCCAGATGTGGACGCATCACCAACAACTAGACAATCAAATATTGACAATATAAGTAATTTTGACATAAATAGGCATGAATATATGTAATATTACATTCAAAATGGATATGCGTTCAGTATACCTGGAGATGTGGCAAAATCCACACGGAAGGAGGCATCCGAAGGGGTCTCCGATCTGGGTGCAAGACCGGCCCTCTGAAGCTCCCTACGGTGCTCTCCGGGCGGCAGAACCGTTCTGCCTCTGCCGCGGATGGAGCTCCTGCCGCCCCTCGCTGCTCCCGACATCGTCATCAAATCTAGATAAACGGTTCGTGGACGCATTAGACCATCATTAAAAGTATTGACTATATATGTATAGAGCGTAAAATGTGAAGTAATAATATAACATTACTGATAACCTTTTTCGTTTCGTGGGCGCATTATACATATCTACTTGGATTTCATCGTCGATGTCATTTCTAACCCACGTAACTTCATGATCGGTCGAAGACAACTCGTCCTTCGCAACAGACGGTCGGAGCACTTTAAGCCTTCTCTCTTCTTCGTCCTCATCGCTGTCCTCGTATTCTGGGACATCGTAGACATCTCTGGGTTTCTATCGGCATACAACACTCCACCCCGGATGCTTCAAACATTGTGAGTGGTATACTTGGAATGCTTGGTTCGGAAAGATAAACGGATCGTCCTGACCGTAAAATTGAAGCGTGTTCACACTGGTCAATCCATATTCATCTTTCCAAGTCCCAAAACTGCTTCTCTACCTGTCCGTATCGGTTCGCGGATCGTACCAAGTACACTGGAATATATAAAAAGGTTCTGATCGTCCGGGATAGTGGATGCCGAGTATACAATTTAAGTACCCATAGTAAATCACACCGTCCGATCCTACCGTCGCAATCCTACTATTCTGAGTGGTTCTAGATGTTTCTATGTCCTTAACTTCGAATTTGTATCCAAGGACACCAAATCCTTTGTAATATGCAACCTCCATACTAGGAAATTGAGCTAAACATCTTGAATCACTCTCAAATGATGCAGACAAGTTCGGATCGTGGATCTAACAAATTTTTTTTACGACAAATACAAAATGATACAAGTTTAGATTAAAACTGATAGCAATAAAATGTTATTCGAATAACTTACATGATCTGTGACCCAATCACAAAAATTATCCTGATGGTATTTTTCCAAACGTTCTTCGTTCCAATCAGGATGCCCCTCACGTACCTCGTTAAAATGAATTCTGTTTTCGACAAATAATTGTGACATTAATATTATATCATTTCATATACACACAAACACAGATATAACAATTAATCCAAAAGAACGTACTCTCTAATTTGTTCAAGACATGCGCAATTAAGCAAGATAAACCGGTATATCTTGTTGATAAACATAGTGTCTACCCTCTTATACTCGGCTTTACCATATGGCCCGTCTTGAATTCTTCGTGGTCGGTTAAGCCTTGTCTCAATGTTCTCGTCTAGATAGCGGGAACAAAATGTGGTTGCTTCATCAAGAAGATAACTTTGCATGATAGAACCTTCTGGTCGATTTTTATTGCGTATATACTTCTTAAGAGTGTAGAGGTACCTAATGAGAATATATTGAATAAATAAATACGGGCATACAGGACAACAATAAATTTATAAATTGCGCGAAACAAAAAATTACACGTACCTCTCGACGGGATACATCCATCGATATTGTACCGGTCCGGCTAACTTCGCCTCAGTTGCAAGATGAACCGTCAAGTGTATTATGATATCGAAGAATGACGGTGGGAAAATACGCTCAAACTTGCAAAGTATCAACGCAATAGAATTTTCTAGTTTATCCAGCGTCGCAACCTCCAGTGTTTTAGTACACAACTCCCTGAAAAAACAACATAGGTCGTTGATTACTAGACCAACCGAGTCGGGGAGAGAAGTCCTGAGGGCTAATGGAAGAAGGTGCTCCACGATAACATGGTGATCATGACTTTTCAGCCCATCGATCTTGCCCTTCACAATTTTTATTTTCATGCTGAATGATCCTGAGAAACCTATGGGGACTTTCAAATCATACAGCACCTGCAGGAATCTTTTCTTCTCCGGTTGTGACATATGATAAGCGGCATTGGGAAGTACAAACTTGCCCGGTTTACCCGCTACCGGTTTAGGGTGCAATTCACTTCTTATTCCCCACTTTTGTAGATCCATTCGAGCATTCATGTTGTCTTTCGATTTCCCGTCTTTACAAAGAAACAAGTTAAGTATGTGCTCTGATACTCCCTTCTCTATATGCATGACGTCCAGACAATGACGCACTGAATTTGTAGACCAGTACGGAAGTTCGAAGAAAATGCTTAACTTGTTCCAATATTGTGGTTTGATCTGTTTCGTCGGATCCATCCTGAAGGTCACGTTATTGTAACCATCCCATTTAGCAGTCACGTCCTCTCCGGACAATGGGGATGGAGGTCCAAGAAGCTCCTGATGACTATCAAAGTGAACCGTATCTAACCTATAGGGGTGGTCTGGAGGCAGGAAACGTCGATGGTCGCAATAACAAACCTTCCTGCTAAAATTCAAGAATTTTGATGTTGTGTGTTCATGGCAATGAGGACATGCTTTGTGACCATGTACGGACCAACCTGATAGCATTCCATACGCAGGAAAGTCATTAATTGTCCACATTAAAGCCGCACGCGGTATGAAGGTTGTATTTGTGTTTGAATCATATGTCTCTACACCATCAATGAACAAAGATTTCAACTCCTCGATCAGAGGTCGGAGATAGACGTCGATATTGTTCCCCGGTGAGTTTGGTCCGTCGATAAGAAGAGGCATCATAAAGTATGATTGGTCCATAACCAACCAAGGCGACAGATTATAAATTATCATTACAACGGGCCATGTGCTGTGACTTCCAGCCATATAGTTGAATAGGCAGAAGCGATCTGTAGCCAGTCCGAACCGGACATTGCGAGGATCGCTACTGAATATTGCGTGCCTCCTATCGAAATCCTTCCATGCCGGTGAATCTCTTGGATGGCTCATTTTTCCATTTTCGCTTGGAGGAGCACGGTGATGCCAAATAATTTCCTCGGCTATTTTCTTGCATCTGAATAGCCTCTGTAGCCTCTGTGTTATGGGAAAGTATCGTGCTATCTTCACAGGTATATCAGGCTTCTTATCAGAATCTTTCGGCTTATACCTGGCCTCTCCGCATGTTGGACACTCTTTCAAATCTGAATTCTCTTTCCGGTACAACACGCAATTTTTAGGACATGCTTGAATCTTCTCGCACTTTAGACCCAAATCAGTACCAGCTGTCGGGCACATTATTTCCCGGAGGCATAGAATCTTTCAAGAACGAAAGAAGCATTGTGAATGACTTGTTGCTCCATCCATTTAGGCACTTAATCTGGAAAAGTTGGACGAACCATGAGAGGGTGGAATACTTCACATTCTCATAAATTGGTTTCCTAGCATCATTCATGAAATTTTCATATTTATCCGCACGCGGTCCTTGACCGGAAGGAATATCATTTTCGGTACGAATAGATTCACCTAGGGCAGCCTCTACCATATCCTCCATTTCTTCTGATGGAAATAAATTTCCGTCTCCTGCCGCATTACCGAATTCTTCTTCTTCTCCTGCCGCATTATCGCGTTCTCCTTCTTCTTCTGCCGCAGTACTGCATTCTTCTCCTTCCCCGTGATATTTCCAAGTTGTATAAAGTCTAGTAAACCCATGTTTTACAATATGAAGCTCTGCCAATTCTACCTTCTGCCAGTACTTATTGCCACATCTATCGCACGGACAGAGAATCTTCTCTATTATGATCTTATTATATGCGCGTGCAAATTCAAGGAAAGCAGCAACTCCTGCGACAAACTTAGGTTGTATACGTTGTTTCCAATCCACATACATCCAGTCCTTAACTCTGACGTACTCATGGGCCATGTTAGACTGTATAACATATAAATTGTAGGTTATGCTGAATATATTGAGAAATATAAGAACGGGATAGTTACTGACAAAGGAGAAAATCCGTGTATATGCTTTGTGTGTGCGTTTGTCGTTGAAAAGAATAAATTATCGCACGTATGTTAACCGATAGACGGGGACTAAGTGGCGCTTTTAGTTTTATATATGAGTATCGATGAGAATATGAAGGTTTCATACTATCATATATCGGTTTTAACTTGAACATCTCGAATCGCTCTCTAATTATGCGTTTGTTGTGTATTCTTGTTGTATGTGTGTGTTCCGGCTGTCGGGGGTAGGCTTCTATCCCATTAAGAATGTATAGAGCGAATGCCCATCACTTGTGCTTTCAACCGTTTCGAGTAAATTTCGGCAGCACCTCCGCGCTGTTCTTCGAGTACACTGTAATAGAATAGATAATCATTTCAAAGCTGTGAAACAACGTTGAAATGAACATTTAATCTATCTTTGTACACGGAGAACCAGCGGAAAGGTACCGACGAAATATCTTGAAACGGATGAAAACACAAGTGAATGAAGGCGTTTGCTTTATACATTCTTAACTTTTCCACACGGGACAAATCTATGGGTTACCATACGATTGAATTTTCTCGTCGCGTAGACTATACGACGGTTGTTAGTATCGATCTATACTGTCCGATATTTAACAACCTTCGTATAGTTCTAGGTCACGACGAGTATCGCACGTATGTTAACCGATAGACGGGGACTAAGTGGCGCTTTTAGTTTTATATATGAGTATCGATGAGAATATGTAGGTTTCATATTATCATCGAGTATCGGTTTTAACATGAACATCTCGAATCGCTCTCTAATTATGCGTTTGTTATGTATTCTTGTTGTATGTGTGTGTTCCGGCTGTCGGGGTAGGCTTCTATCCCATTAAGAATGTATAGAGCGAACGCCCATCACTTGTGCTTTCAACCGTTTCGAGTAAATTTCGGCAGCACCACCCCGCTGTTCTCCGAGTATACTGTAATAGAATAGATAATCATTTCAAAGCTATGAAACAATGTTGAAATGAATATCTAATCTATCTTTGTATACGGAGAACCAGCGGAAAGGTACCGACGAAGTATCTCGAAACGGATGAAAACACAAGTGAATGAAGGCGTTTGCTTTATACATTCTTAACTTGTCCACACGGGACAAATCTATGGGTTACCATACGATTGAATTTTCTCGTCGTGTAGACTATACGACGGTTGTTAGTATCGAGCTATACTGTCCGATATTTAACAACCTTCGTATAGTTCAGGTCATGACGAGCATCGCACGTATGTTAACCGATAGACGAGGACTAAGTGGCGCTTTTAGTTTCATATATGAGTATCGATGAGAATATGAAGGTTTCATATTATCATCGAATATCGGTTTTAACTTGAACATCTCGAATCGCTCTCTAATTATGCGTTTGTTGTGTATTCTTGTTGTATGTGTGTGTTCCGGCTGTCGGAGGTAGGCTTCTATCCCATTAAGAATGTATAGAGAGAATGCCCATCACTTGTGCTTTCAACCGTTTCGAGTAAATTTCGGCAGCACCTCCCCGCTGTTCTCCGAGTACACTGTAATAGAATAGATAATCATTTTGAAGATGTGAAACAACGTTGAAATGAACATCTAATCTATCTTTGTACACGGAGAACCAGCGGAAAGGTACCGACGAAATATCTCGAAATGGATGAAAACACAAGTGAATGAAGGTGTTTGCTTTATACATTCTTAACTTGTCCACACGGAACAAATCTATGGGTTACCATACGATTGAATTTTCTCATCGCGTAGACTATACGACGGTTGTTAGTATCGAGCTATACCGTCCGATATTTAACAACCTCTGTATAGTTCTATGTCACGACGAGTATCGCACGTATGTTAACCGATAGACGGGGACTAAGTGGCGCTTTTAGTTTCATATATGAGTATCGATGGGAATATGAAGGTTTCATATTATCATCGAGTATCATATATTGGTTTTAACCTGAACAGCTCGAATCGCTCTCTAATTATGCGTTTGTTATGCATTCGTGTTGTATGTGTAACATGATTTTAAACCATTGAGATCAAGACTTGAGAAATTTTATAAGTGGCCGTTAACATGATAACAATCATCTCTTCTTATCGGTCCATATCTAAATTCTAAAGGGCAGTATATTTGCTATTAAAAGATCATGTTCAACTCTAAAGCAAGGGAAAAAAAGAGAAATATAGATCTATTAAAGTCAAGCCATAAAGCTAATCACATATTTACAACATTGCAAATACATTAATGCAAAACATAGTTATGATGCTTCAAAAGAATCAATTATCAAGGATGAAGAGAGCTTGTGATAAAGCAATCAAATTTAGCTTTTGCATTAAAATGGTTTATGATAAAACTTTTGAGATCCTTCTAGAAAGTTATGGCACTGTGAGGTTCCACAACTTATCATAACCAATCACAAATTTTCATGGTTCTTTACTGGTATAAGACTTGTACTTCTATGAGGCGGAGTAAATAAATTTGTCAAGAGCTCGTGATGCATGTGTAATGATAGAACCCAACAAAAATTATTCTCATGTACTAATAATAGCATCCCAATTGCAACTTTTTTATTCAATAAGATAACACATTTGCAAGAGTGCATCATTTACATTATGTTTTACTCTCTCCAGGGCCACCAAAATATACGGTATCTATAGGATGGCTATTGTCAATGGAGTAACAGTCGGGTCTAACTTGGCCAATTTGAAAATCATTATCTCGTTGTTTATATAGATTACCGCTATTATTTGTAAATCGTATATTGCTTATATATGCTAAGCCTCCTGCTGCAAAACGGCCGCTCTCCATTGGCGCACTCAGTTCACCATTGTTAAAGCTCACTACTCCAATATTGATACGGGTTAATCTCTTGAAGAGAGTTTTTGGCCAATATCCCTAACCCTAACCGAACCCTACCCCAGCCCCAGCCCCAGCCCCAGCCCAACCGAGCCCTAGCCCCAACCCCAACCCCAACCAAACCCTAGCCCCAGCCCCAGCCCCAGCCTAGTCCCCCGCGCCAGCCCAGCCCAACCCCAGCTTAGCCCCAACCCCAACCCCAACCAAACCCTAGCGATGGCCGCCGACAATCGTCGAACGTGGCGACGAGGCGCGGGAAGTTGACGAAGGTGTGGGGAAGACCGACGAAGCTGGCGCAGGCTCGCGAGAGCGGTGGCGACGGAAGGCGGGAACAGGCGACGAGATCGCGGGAGGTCGAGAGAGAAATTTGGGAACGAGATGAATATAATTTTTCTGTGCTTTTTTTTTATTAATAACCTATGTAGATGCCCCTACGGACATAACCGTAGGTACCCGGCTTGCGGCTCCATAGGGCCAAAGGGAAAATTAGAACGTGAAGCACCGTAGGGACAACGATATGGCCCTATGGATAAATCCGTAGGGACAAGAAATATTTGCCCCTACGGATTTCTGGGTCCGTAGGGGCAACCCTATATTGTAGTAGTGACTACTACATGGAGGGTCATTCGTAACGGTTAGAACCGTTATCCCTATTTGTAACGGTTCCAACCGTTACAAATACCCCGTAATCAGAAGCATGGTAATGGTTCTAGCCGTTGCCGTTACCCAATTTGGTAACAGTTAGAATCGTTACTATAGAGGTGTACATGGTAATGATATATAAAATATACCAGATACCTGCCTCCTATTGGTAGCGGTTATAACCGTTACAAACATGTAGCTGTTACCAATACGTACAAGATATCAGATATATTTCGGAGATCATTACCCGTTATCACCTTTATAGTAACGGTTCCAACTGTTACCAAAGCGGTTAACGGTAACAGTTAGAACCGGTATCGATATGTAAATATATTTATTTAAAACCTGAAACATTTTGCGCGCGTGCTGCTTTCATTTGCAACCAGTAATACAAAATAATAATATCACCAAATCACACGCAATTACAATAATCAACAAATAATATGAAAGAATACAGAAAAACACAAAAAACACAGATACTAATGTACAAATCTCTATAATATACATCCAAAAAAAAATATACGAAAAATATATAACACAAAACAAATGTACATGATCCAAGGTCGTTGGGACGATCCATCTCCATCGTTGTCCCATGACCTGAAGATATTACCTATATCGTCTCGTAACACCCTCCATATGGCCTCCTCCTGCTGCTGCGTTATCTGCTCGACCCGCTCTGTAAGTGCCTGCAGCTGCTGTCATGTCTGCTGATGAACCTCCTGCTCGCGGAGCGATCAAATCTCCTCTGCCAACGCTGTTGTCACATCTGCTCGTATTTAGGTCACGACGTTCTCATGGACGGCCTCACTCTCGGCAAAGAGTCGGTGAGCTCCCAGACCAATCCTGCGCTCATACCCAACGTGATACCCGCCGGATAGCTCGTTGAGCACATGGGCAATGGCGGTAATCGGATCGTTTGGGCCAAGTACTGAGGGGGTAGTCTTCTCTTGGAACTGGTTTTTCAAATAGTTTATATACATATATAGATACGTGTTAACTTAAAATACATAATCGACTTGATTATTTGAAACTTACCATGTATTCGCCGGTGCCCCTGAGTAATGTAGCCCACCGACTGGCAGGATCGTACTTAGCAGGATTTTTTTTCTACGATAAAATTAGGATTTATTTTAATAAGTAATTTGCGACAAAAAAAACATATATTTTTAAGCATCGATGTACTCACGAGGAGGTACTGTGCGCTGGCTTGTGTGGGCTTCCATTGGATCGGGACAACGCGGGTATCACACCGTTGTTTCGGTTCTGCGTGTTGCAAACTGACTCCGCTTTGAAAATATAAAAAAATTATATTATATTTCAGAATATGATTTAATGTTATATTATTATAATCTTTAAAATTAAATTTATACTTGAACATCAGTGCGAGAAAAGTAGTCGACCAGCTGTGACCAATCAGATCTTAGGACATCCGCCGCTATCCGATCCATCATCTGCCCTCGCTGCTCCTCAGTCGCCGCGATCCAGGCGTGATAGTAAAGTTTCTTTACATCACATCGGCATCTTCTCTTGATATTCTGCATCTCGTCTATAACCCAGGCAAGGGCGCGAAGTGCAACGAACGACACATGCATGCCATCCTCGCCCGGAACGCCGATGAATCTGTAATGTCACCGAATCTGAAATTACAAAATTATATATATATATATATATATATATATATATATAACGACGATTGAAATTTAAATGTTTAAAAGGATATGTGATACTGTGTCCAACTCAAAAAAGCCCGGGCATTATTGGTCAGGCATAGGTCCCACCTGAGATGGAGCGGGTACCGATGGTATGTATGGACCTCGTGGCCCATATAATCCCTCAACTTGGTAGCGTTGTTGTTAGTGATATATGCCCTAGAGGCCATTATTCTATCATACTGGATTGTATATTACTTAATGGGAGCTTGGGATATACACGGATATAGTAACAGTTATGCTCAAAATGGTAGTATACTACCTGGTTTGTTTCTACCTCAATATGTGCATGTGTTTCTTTTAGCATATCACTTATACATATTACTAGAGCCCTTAGGATCTTTGCTTGATTACCAGCGTTGTGATGGTAGTCACACTAGTGGGGTTGGGTAGTCTATAAGCACATCCTATACAGGTCCCTAGTCATAGGATTATCGAGACGGGGTATCGAAACTCCACAGTAGACTAGTGTATACGCTTCTCATCCCAGCAGGGGAGATGGTCTGTCTCACAGCCGTTAATACGTCGTACTGGAGATAGTATGCGGGTGCTCATTAGCTTATGAGTACACTGGACATGATTCGTCGGGAACTGTTGGTGGGTATTATACCTATCGTCGGGTAGCACTTCTCAGGTGACATGAGTACAGCTTAGTCCGTCGACTTGACACTGCTACTTCGCCTTGAGTGCGTCCCCACTGTACTTTGATTACTATCCTACCATGGCTCAATGGAGTCATGCAAACAAGTAGTAGTTGGGTGTAGTCCCGAAGCACTTGGAGGCAGTGGCGGTTATATAGGATTCGTCTCTCCCGGTATTGGGGGTTGATATCGCGCTGTGTTCGGAAAGCCATTACACAAAGTCCTTGGCCAAGGCAAGCGATATTTAATGGTAGGTACTCCAGTAGTTTCTCAGGATGTTTTAGGCTACTCTCCAACACGACTTATTGCGCTATTAGGGGTCTGATGATTACCCCCTAGGACCGATATGCGAAACTCTTAGACAAACATACCTGACCGTACAGAGATTGTCACATACAGGCTCAGTAGGAGTTCGGATGAGTTAGCTCATCAGCCTTCTTATCGACACATACCTGGTCAGTCGTTACGTGCATCTAGTACCGCTTGTGGCTTGTGGTTAAACCCACTGCCAACGTATTTTCGAGTCTTTAGAGTCCCACACAGAGGGTTTTCATGCACCGGGCAAAAGGTGTAAAGGCCGTATAGTTTTACGGCAAGGCTTTGATCACTTACGTGTACTTGTGCACGTATGATGATCGGGTGGATAATACTAGTGGGCTTTGGTTTAAGCCGGATCCTAGTATTATATTGATGGATTTATTTCGTCTCTTTGTATTCGTGTTCTTCGGAATGCGGATGCGGGTATATATATATGGATGAGGGGCATTCTCGTAATTCCTCGAGATTGGCTTCTAGAAGGGGGACACCTATTAGAGTTTTATTCTTTATGGATTAAACTTTATTTGGATGGAGGAAATGAGGTGGATTTTTGAAGGGTTTCCTACAGCACCACTACAAGGGTTTGGAGGCAACACACATGCCATATTTGAAATTTATATGGTGCTAAAGAAACTATCTTAAGGATCATGCTAGAAAATTTAGGGTAACATACCTTTAACATGCACATAAGTAATAAAAGCTAGGGTTTTGAGAGTACAACCTTTGTAGCTGTTAGATATGTATGCCCTAGAGGCCATTATTGTATAGTACTAGTTTGTATAATACATTTTGGAGGCTTGGGATATATATGGTTTTACGACAATCTTACTCGATATAGTAGTATGCTACTTGGTTTATTTCTATCTTAATATATGTATATGTTTCTTTTAACATATCGCTAAAAACATATTGGTAGAGCCCTTAGGATTTTTGCTTGACTACCGGCGTTGCGATGGCGATCACACTAGTGGGGGCTGGGTAGTCTATAAGCACATCCTTAATTTGGTCCCTAGTCGTAGGATTATCAAGACAGGGCATCGATACTCCAGAGTAGACTGGTGCATACGCTTCTCTTCCCAGCAGGGGAGATGGTCTGTCCCACAGCCATCAGTACGTCGTACTGGAGATAGTATGCAGGTGCTCGTTAGGTTACGAGTACACTGGACAGGACTCATCGGGAACTGTTGGTTGGTATTATACCTATCGTCAGTTAACAGTTCCCAGGTGACATGAGTACAGCTTAGTCCGCTGACTTGACACTGTCACTTCGCCTCGAGTGTGTTCCCACTGTTCTTAAATTACTACCCTACCACGGCTCTACTGAGTCGTGCAAACAGGTAGTAGTTGGGTGCAGTCCCGAAGCATTTGGAGGCAGTGACGGTTAGACATGATTCTTCTCTCCCGGTATTGGGGGTTGATATCGCGTTTTGTCTAGGAGAGCCATTACACAAAGTCCCTGGCCAGGGCAAGCGAGATATACTGGTAGGTTTCCAGTATTATCTCAGGGTGTTCTGGGCTACATGTCACGACCCAAAGTTTGGCCCGTGACCGGCACTTAACCACGTAACGTCTACAGGCGTAACGCGACTAAGTGAACCGAAAACCCAGAAAACAAACCAGTAAAAGTATAGAGTGTTTTAAGTTTTTAAAATGGAAGCATTTAGAAGTGATAAGAAATCTTTAGTAAACACTCACCAAGATAGCAATATACGACGCCGTAGCGAAGATCAAGAGTAACAAGTGGGAACATCACAGATAGAATAAACTGCATAAGTAAGTCGGCTCACAACGAGCTCGACACCAGAATACAAATAATATACATCATTGTCCTCACACTGTCTCTAAGTTAATACATAAGTGGTAGATGGAGAGTACTAGATACAACAAAGTACATAACTGAAAGATAAACAGATATCGCACAAAACCCACCTATCAGCAAAAGAGCTAGTACGCCAACTGTAGGGGTATCTGTGTCAAAAAATGCAAGAATGCAGCCTGCCGCGACTACTCCGAAGGGGAACCTGCAAACACTGTGGCACAACGGGGGTGAGTTGCCAACTCATGAATAGAGATAACATATAAAGGTAATCGCGAGCGTGCACGTACTGCGCTACTCTATCATATGCCAGTAGATGATATCAATGCGTGATAAGCAGTATGTGCAATAATCATGCGAGTGCTCTATCAGGTAATATAACTACAAGATGAAATGCAATAATGAATGCTGAGCATGGGAAATATAACATCTACACGGAATGTCAACGTGGAATATATATATATATATAATCGGTATCCATCAATGCACCGCAAATTCCAACAACCCAGACGCCGGCACTCCCATCGGCCCTCCAATCCTATACATCCCTGAGAATCACGAGTGCGCAACATCGGCACCCAAATATCATAAATACTTGTGTCTAGCATCGACACGCAAATCCTCCTATATCGGGCATCCGTCAGTCCGGGTCAGCCCTCTCTCAATATATCGGGCATCCGTCAGCCCGGGTCAGCCCTCTCTCAATATATCGGGCATCCGTCAGTCCGGGTCAGCCCTCTCTCATATATGCCACTCTAGCACCGAGAAAACACAGGGTGGGCGCACCGAAATATCATATCAAGGGAACCGGGTTTTTAAATGATTACATATTTGAAATAGCCACAGTTCCCAAATCCAGAAATCACATGTAATCCAAACCAATATGCAAGTCAATGATCCGATGTGATATATGCATCAAGTGTGAATATCATGTCAAGTCACATAAAGATGAGCTACAACATAATGATCCGATGTGATATATGCATCAAGTATGAATATCATGTCAAGTTCTACAGTGTGAGTATCATGGCAATTACTAACGGTGTGTGTGTAGCATGCAGGATAGTGCTCGTGCAACATGACCGTTAGTAATGGTGCGGTGTTCTATCAATTCTAGTTTATATACATATATCAGGGAATGTGGTATGCACTAAATAGTAGCCATGAACAGTCAATGTATGGAAATGTAGCTACAAGATCCTATCAGCCCTAACGTAGAATGCCATGCGGGCGATATCCCCGTAAATGTTAAATCTACTCACCGCAGTCTCTCGCTAGGTATAGCCGACGACTTGTTCCCCTCCTTCGCGGCGCCTGTCGCACTCTCCTGCGAATCCTAGAATTTCACAATATATCACACATAAGCTCAAAACTGTACAAACACGATATTTAAAGTCAACTAGAAACCCGTGTCGCAAACCAAGCACGCGTGTGCACGATACGCTAAAACGTGTGATTACGCGCCTGAAGCTACTCCGACGCGTCGCGATACGCAGAAACCCCAAACCTACTCACACGTATCACGCGTGTCGCGAAAGATTAAAAATATGGGAAATAGGGTATTCTACTCCATATTTTGATACATAAGAGATAGTATAAAAATATATATCCCAAAATAACCCACATAACAGCAGACTCCAGTGGCCCAAACCCCAACCCCCAAGTCACCCATCTGGCCGCAAATTGTGGTCAGAATGATTATTCCGGCGGCCTCTCTTGGGAATTGGGCTCCCAGGCTTGGTGTGTGCACTCCATACTCCCTATACATGCTTCAGTAAAGCCAATTTCATTCTGAAATGACCCGGGTAGCAGCAGATCTAACAGAACCCTATTTCTAGTTAAAAACCCCACTTTTTGCACTAAAATGGAACTTAAGGGTATTTTTGTGTAGACCTGAAACAAAACCTGGTCTAAACAGCTCTAATAACACTTAAAAGAGTTAACTAAACCATGAGAACACCAATCTATCATCATAAATATCCTCTAATATCACCAATAATGCACAAAAACATGATTTTTAGCTAGGATACTACAAGATATGGAAAAGAGTGTTAACTATGAGCCATATACCTTCAAGAGACCTTAAGAAACACCAAAATTCTCAGCCCTTGCCTCAAGTGTGCAGATTTGCCTCCAAACACCTCAAAAGGCCCCTTTTTCCATGGTTTTGTGAAGAAAATGTGTTGATTTGTGTAGGGTTTTGTGTAGAGATCGAAGGGAAGTGAAAAGAGAAGAGGAGAAGAAGAAGAAGCTGGGGTTTTTGGCTGGAATTTCTGCAGGAAATTCTGAATGAGGAGAAGAGAAAGAAGAGAGAAAGAAAAGGGTCAAAAGTCAACTTCTTAACCTAACCCCCATTCCTCATTTTTCTATTGCTAAAAGAATATTTAAAAAGGGTTTTGTTTAGATAAAAGGGTGGGGAAAAATAATAGACCATGCAAGAATGAATGAAATGGTTAACACTTTAACCTAGGTCAAAACATGGCTAAGTGTGCAAGTGTACGCTACAAATGGAAATTTCCCAATTAGGGTAACACGGATAAATATAACTAGTAATCCTATGCACACATAAATAATAACACGCACAATTACTAATTATCACGAAAAAACATTCTAACGAAATCTCATAGTGTTACAATCTACCCCCCTTAAGGAAATTCGGTCCCCGAATTTAAAAATCTAACTACGCGTACCTTCAAAAAGATAGGGATACCTCTTCCTCATCTCGCTCTCGGTCTCCCAAGTGACCTCCTCTCTGCTCGGACTATGCCAAAGTATCTTGACGGACAGTATCTTTTTCGACCTCAATTTCTTCACTTGTCGATCCAAAATGATCACCGGCTGCTCTGCATAGGAAAGGTCACGCTCAAGCTGGATCGTCGGGTGCTGAATCGCATGCGAAGGATCATGAAGATATTTGTGGAGCATCGAAACATGAAGTACGGGGTTCACGTCTGGAAAACTGGGCGGAAGGGCCAACCGATACGCAACTGCACCAACACGCTCGAGGATCTCGAAGGGGCCCACAAATCTGGGGCTAAGCTTCCCCTTCTTCCCAAATCTCATCACACCTTTCATTGGGGAGACCCTCAAGAAAACATGATCACCAACAGAAAACTCAAGTCTGTGCCGCCGACGGTCCGTATAAGATCTCTGCCTACTCTGGGCTGCTCTCATCCTATCGCGAATCAACTGGATCTTCGCGGTCGTCTTATCCAAAATCTGCGGCCCTAAGATACTGCTCTCACTGAGCTCTATCCAACAGGTGGGCGATCTGCATCTCCTCCCATAAAAAGCCTCAAACGGTGCCATCTGAATGGTCTCCTGGTAGCTGTTGTTGTAGGAGAACTCTATTAAGGGTAAATGATAATCCCAGCTACCTCCAAAGTCTAAGACGCACGCTCCGAGCATGTCCTCGAGAGTCTAAATAGTCCGCTCTAACTGTCCGTCGGTCTGCGGATGAAATGCTGTGCTGAAACTCAAGCGAGTGCCCAAAGCCTCCTGAAGTCTCTGCCATAGCCGGCTGGTAAACTGGGTGCCTCTGTCGGACACGATACATGTCGGAACTCCGTGTAGTCGTACGATCTCGTCGATGTATATCTGGGCATACTGAGCAAATCCGAAAGTCTTCTTCACCGGTAGGAAGTGAGCCGCTTTCATCAAACGATTCACGATCACCCAGATGGAGTCATACCCTCGACTAGTCCTGGGTAGACCCACAATGAAGTCCATAGAAATCTGCTCCCATTTCCCTTCCGGAATGGGCAACGGCTGTAGCTCTCTCGCGGCCTCTGGTGCTCAGCCTTGACTTGCTGACAAGTCAGGCATTTCGACACAAAATCTACGATGTCTCTCTTCATTCGGTCCCACCAGTAAACACCTCTCATATCATGGTACATCTTGGTGTAACCAGGATGAACATTGTATACCGATCGATGTGCCTCCTCACGAATCTCGCGCCGCAATCCCTCGGCATCTGGTATACACAGTCTAGTCCCGAATCGTAGTACCCCCTGATCATCGATCCCAAACTCAGAAAATCTTCCCTGTCCAATCTGTGTCCTAATCTTTGAACATCGGTCATCACTGTGCTATGCCTCATGTATACGGTCGAGCAACTGTGGGCGTGCACAAACATGCGCAATCTGTCCTCCGATCGGCGTAAACTCGAACTGTACCCGGCTGTCGCATAAGATCTGCCAATCTGCCGACGACTGCTTCTGTACTACGCTCAAATAAGATAGACTACCCCCGGGCCTCCTGCTCAAAGCATCCGCCACTACATTAAGCCCTGCCCGGGCGATACCAGATCTCCCAATCGTAGTCCTTCACTAACTCCATCCATCGGCGCTGTCTACGGTTCAGGTCGCGCTGCTGAAATATATACTTTAAGCTCTTGTGATCAGTGAATATCTGGCACGCCTCGCTATATAGGTAATGTCGCCAGATCTTAAGTGCAAAGACCACTGCAGCCATCTCCAAATCGTGAGTGGGGTAATTCTGTTCATGTTCCTTAATTTCCGCGAAGCATACGCGATCACCCTGTCATGCTGCATCAATACGCACCCTAGCCCCACTCGTGAAGCATCACAATAGACCACAAATCCGCCTGATCATGAAGGCAATGATAGCATTGGTGTCGTATTCAGTAGAGCCCGTAGCTGCTGGAAACTGTGCTCACACTCCTCCGTCCAATCGAAACGAACTCCCTTACGGGTCAACCCGGTCAAAGGTGTAGCAATACGGGAGAAGTCCTGCACGAATCGCCTATAGTAGCCTGCCAGCCCTAGAAAGCTGCGAACCTTCGTCACTGACGTGGGTCTAAGCCAACTCCGAACGGCGTCAATCTTCCTCGGGTCTACACATATACCATCTCGTGTAATCACGTGCCCCAAGAAGTCTACGCTGTCCAGCCATAAAGCATACTTAGAGAATTTGGCGAAAAGCTGATGCTCCCTCAAGGTCTGCAGTATAATCCGCAGGTGCTGCTCGTGCTTCTCTCTACTCTGAGAATACACCAAGATATCGTCAATGAATACTATGATGAACATATCAAGATACGGCCGGAAAATACGGTTCATCAAGTCCATGAATACTGCTGGCACGTTGGTGAGTCCGAACGACATCACTATAAACTCATAATGGCCGTAACGCGTGCGGAAAGCTGTCCTAGGAATGTCCTCCCGTCGAACCAGCAGCTGATGGTAGCCTGATCGCAAATCGATCCTCGAAAAGTATCCTACCCCTGGAGCTGGTCGAACAAATTATCGATGCGTGGCAAAGGATACCTGTTCCGCACTGTAACCCTGTTCAACTGGCGGTAGTCGATACACAGACGCAAACCGCCGTCCTTCTTCTTGACGAACAGGACTGGAACACCCCAAGGAGAAACACTGGGTCGAATAAGTCCCTTATCCAGCAAATCTTGCAACTGACCCTTCAATTCTCTAAGTTCCGCCGGGGCCATCCGATACGGCGGTACAGAAATAGGCCCCGTGCCAGGAACCAAATCAATACAGAAGGAAATATCACGCTCGGGCGGTAGCCCACGAAGCTCGTCAGGGAACACATCAGGGAACTCGCTAACAACCGGAACCTGATCCAATGGAACCTCTGTAGCTCTAGTATCGCAAACATAGGCGAGAAATCCCTGACATCCCTTCCTCAAAAGTTGTCCAGCGCGAAAAGAAGAAATCGTACTGTGAGCGGTGGCACTACGGTCCCCCAACACAACAAAAACCGACTCGCCGGGAAAACAAAAATCTAACTGTCTTCTCGAGGCAGTCAACAGAAGCATAGTACGTGGCTAACCAATCCATGCCCAAAAGAACATCGAAGTCCAACATCTCAAGAAGGATCAAATCGACTAGCAACTCTTTTTCACCAATACGGACGTTACAGGATCGGAACACGTGACTAGCGACAAACGACTCTCCCATGGGAGTAGTCACAACTAGCGGCTGATCAAGCAAACCGGACTCTCTACCCAAACTCGGCACAAAGTGTGTGGATACGTACGAGTACGTGGAAACATATGAGCACAAGGATCCAGATCAGATAATACGTGTGCAACAAAGGACATACTGAAAGAGTACCTGAAAGCTCTGCGTTGGACGCTCTCGCGTCCCGATGAGTCGAAGCGAAAACTTGGGCCTGTCCTTCATCCGCGACTGACCGAACTCCTCCTCTACTAACCTTACCCCTCTGCGCGAACCCTCCACGTCCACGACGTCTCAGAATACGACCCTGACGTGGTGTGAAGGAACACTGCCTGATGAGGTGTTGAAGGCTCCCACATCGTAAACATCTACGCGCTGGCTGCCGTCCTCCATGGGGATGAGAGCCAAACAACTATCCTCGTCCTAAGCCTCTGCTCTGGGCTGGTACACCAGTACGATTCCTCAACTGTTCTGGAACTCTCACGGTCTCTGGAAGACGTGTCCCGTAAACTGGGGCTGCCTCCACCGGTGCTATGTAGAGGACGGGATACTGCATGATGATCGCAAGGAACAACTGGGTAACAGAGGTGACAACCACCTGTCGCTGCGCTCGAACGACCTCCACCAATGAGCTCATTGTCTGGCGCAAGCCTTGCATCTCTACCACTAGTCTAGCGATTTGAGTTGTCGTAGGGGGAACAATCTGTCCTGGTACCACAGGGGTACTACTCGGATCCGTCCTCATCTCGGATGAATCAACTCGAACCTCGGCTCTCACGGCCGCTTTCTGCACCCTCGTAGTCCTTGGCGGCATAATGGCTGAAAAGAAGGTAGGATTCGATGAGGATACGGAAATCGAATCGCAAGGATGTATACAATCATGAGGGAATTCCAACCAATAAGTCCTAAGGTCGCTTAGGCGGAGTACCGTGTCGTGAGTATGCCGCGGAACATACGCACGCTACACCACTTTGCTGCAGCTACCTACTCCATCATAGCAGGGTCATCCTACACTCCGAAGGTAAAACCTACGCTCTGATACCAACTTTGTCATGACCCAAAGTTTGGCCCGTGACCGGCACTTAACCACGTAACGTCTACAGGCGTAACTCGACTAAGTGAACCGAAAACCCAGAAAACAAACTAGTAAAAATATAGTGTTTTAAGTTTTTAAAATGGAAGCATTTAGAAGTGATAAGAAATCTTTAGTAAACACTCACCAAGATAGCAATATACGACGCCGTAGCAAAGATCAAGAGTAATAAGTGGGTACATCACAGATAGAATAAACTGCATAAGTAAGTCGGCTCACAACGAGCTCGACACCAGAATACAAATAATATACATCATCGTCCTCACACTGTCTCTAAGTCAATACATAAGTGGTAGATGGAGAGTACTAGATATAACAAAGTACATAACTGAAAGATAAACAGATACCGCACAAAACCCACCTATCAGCAAAAGAGCTAGTACGCCAACTGTAGGGGTATCTGTGTCAAAAGATGCAAGAACGCAGCCTGCAGCGACAACTCCGAAGGGCAACCTGCAAACACTGTGGCACAACGGGGGTGAGTTGCCAACTCGTGAATAGAGATAACATATAAAGGTAATTACGAGCGTGCACGTACTGCGCTACACTATCATATGCCAGTAGATGATATCAATGCGTGATAAGAAGTATGTGCAATAATCATGCGAGTGCTCTATCAGGTAATATAACTACAGGATGAAATGCAATAATGAATGCTGAGCATGGGAAATATAACATCTACACGGATTGTCAACGTGGAATATATATATATATAATCTGTATCCATCAATGCACCGCAAATCCCAACAACCCAGACGCCGGCACTCCCATCGGCCCTCCAATCCTGTACATCCCTGAGAATCACGAGTGCCCAACATCGGCACCCAAATATCATAAATACTCGTGTCTAGTATCGACACGCAAATCCTCCTATATCGGGCATCCATCAGTCCGGGTCAGCCCTCTCTCAATATATCGGGCATCCGTCAGTCCGGGTCAGCCCTCTCTTAATATATCGGGCATCCGTCAGTCCGGGTCAGCCCTCTCTCAATATATCGGGCATCCGTCAGTTCGGGTCAGCCCTCTCTCATATATGCCACTCTAGCATCGAGAAAATACAGGGTGGGCGCACCGAAATATCATATCAAGGAAACCGGGTTTTTAAATGATTACATATTTGAAATAGCCACGGTTCCTAAATCCAGAAATTGTTAGTTGTATGTATTCCCTAGAGGCCAGTATTGTACAGATGATGTATATTATATTGGATGCTTGGACATATATAGAGATGACTTTCTTGTTCGATATGATAGTATGCTATCTGGTTGCTCTTTATCTTAACATGTATACTTGTCTCTTTATACTGTCTTATACTTACATGTTGGTAAAACCCTTAAGATGTGTACTTGACTACCTGGACTATGATGCGGATCATACTAGTGGGGACATGGTTGTCCATAAGTACATCCTTCAAGGTCCCTAGTCGTGGGTGTATCGAGACGGGGCATCGATATACCAGTGTAGACTAGCATATACGCTCCTCGACCCATGAGTTGGGCGATGGATGATCCCATATCTATTGGTGTTTGACATCAGAGATGGTATACGGGTGCTCAGTGGAGACTGGGTACACTGGACGGACTCGCCGAGAACTCCCAGATTGTATTATACCTTACGTTAGATGGCGGTTCTCAGGTGACACTTGTGCTGTAGGGGTCCTAGGCACACCCATAAGGTTCTACAAGTGATCAAACATGGCCAATTCAAAAATTTTCTATGTGCCGGTAAACTATATCGTTACTAGAGGTAAGGCGATGCAAGCAAGTAAACGACTTTATTGCTAAAGGAAAGTGACTACAACCTTTGTAGATCCGGTCCTCCACTTCCTTGGCTCCGTGATGACGTCCCTCCGCTGTACCCATCGGAATCCTAGACTCTCGCGGTGGTTTCATCGGAGAAAAGATTGGGCTAGGTCGTCGACTTCGATACCGAAGATGATCTACGTCGGGGCAACTCAAGATCAAGCTCCAACTTCACCAAGCCATGAAACTTGTGAAGAAAATACCCTATACTACATGGCAAGTGGTAGAGGATGAAGAAATAGGAAGTGGGTTCACTTTAGAATTGGATTTCTCACTCTTTTTCTCATTTCACCATTGAAGCTAGCAAGCTTTCATGAAGCTTGATGAAGATGATGAAGATGAAAGAATAAAAAGAATTGTCTTAAAAAGAAAATCCCATTCATTCTTATCATAATGCAACCTTGGTTAAGTGTAGAGAATAAACCAAGGTTAGGTGAATGGTTAGGTTTAGGAAAGAAACAAGAATGGTCAAAGCTTTTTGAAGCTTCAAAGAAACAAACAAAAGAAGCAACCATTTCTTTTCTTTTCTTAAAATAAATGAAATAAAATAAAGAAATAAAATAAATAGTTAAGAAAAGATAACAAAACCCTAACCATTCACTTAAACATGGTTTGAAGTAAAACTACACCCAAGCTTGCATGTATCATCAAACATGATACAATCAAGTGCACAAAAATATATCACATATACAATGTGCACATCAAGTGAGAAAATCTATTTTAAGTGAACCAATATTAGTTAATGCAAAGTAATATATCAAATATATAATTATACATTAAATCAACACTTGATTTAACGATCCGGTCAAATCGCATATGACCGACTAATATCCAATGTATCGACTTATCGAATCAATCATCGATTCGATAATTAGGTTATATCGCATACAACCAATCGATACATTCAACGCGAGAATAGAATACGGTATTACATACACGCATTATTCTCGGCCCCGCACATATCTCATATGCGCTCCTACTTCATTTTGCTTGAGCCAGGAAACCTCTGTGTAGGACTCTAAAGACTCGTCAATACGTCGGCAGCAGGTGATGATCATATCAAACACCCACAAGCCGCAAGCGGTCTGCTAAACGTAACGGCCACCCGGGTATTGAGCGATCAGAAGATTGACGAACAAGCCCGCTCACACTCCTGTGAATCCAACCAGTAACACTTACCGTACAGTCCGGTCTGTTCGTCTGATATGTCACATATCTCTCCTAGGGGTGGTAAACGTCAGACCCCAGTAGCTCGATAAGTCATGCCGATATAAGGTCCATAACATAGCATGAAACTACTGATAACACTTACCAGTAGATCACTGCAATCCTGGCCAGGGATTTCCAGTTATGGCCAGTCGTGCATAGCGCAACATCAACCCCCAATACCGGGAGAGACGAATCCCCTCCTATCGCTCATTGCCTCCATGTGAATCGGGACTGTACCCAAAAACCACCTGTTTGCATGACTCAGTAGAGCCGTGGTAGGGTGGAAATCAAAGCACAGTGGGAGACACACAAGACTCTATGACGATCTCGGGTCAACAGACTAATCTGTACCAGTGTCACCAGAGAACTGCCATCTGACGTGAGGTATAATACCATCTGGGAGTTCTCGGCGAGTCCGTTCAGTGTACCCAGTCACCACTGAGCACCCGCATACCATCTCTGATGTCAAACACCAATGGATATGGGATCATCCATCGCCCATCACATGGGTCGAGAGGATATACGCTAGTCTACTCTGGAATATCGATGCCCCGTCTCGATATTCCCACGACTAGGAACATTGAAGGATGTACTCATGGACTACCCAGGCCCCACTAGTATGATCTACATCATAGTCCTGGAAGTCGAGTACACATCCTAAGGGCTTTATCAGCATGTAACAGAGAGACAGAAAGTATGCATGTTAAGATAAAGAGCAACCAGATAGCGTACTATCATGTCGAGCAAGAAAGTCCTACCTATATATGTCCCAGCATCCACTACAATATACATCCAATGTACAATAATGGCCGCTAGGGCATACATATAACTAACAATCTCCCACTTGCACTAGGGCCATCTGTAGCAGTGGTTGCAGTATCTAATAATCAACCATCCCATAAAAGTCTCTCTTTGGGAAAATGCCTTTGTGAGTGGATCCGCCGTGTTGTCCTCCAAGTCTTCTTTCCTAACCTCGATCACCCTGGAGATCAACTATCTCCATGATCAGGTGATGCTGCCTCAGTATATGTCTGGGTCACTGATGGGACCAGGGTTCCTGGGCCAAAGCCACACTTCCATTTTCACACAATGGTGGGAACCTAGTTCATCTTATGAACCAATATACACCCAAACTGCCTCATTGGTAGTATTTTTAATAGCGATGTTACCAGCCTTTATCGTCTAGTTTGCCACGGTATCTTGCTTGGAACACTTCCAACATACCGTCCCTTCACTGAGGGTAAAGATAATGCCTGCGACTGACATTCAGTCGTCCTTATCACCGTGGAACCTTTCCAGTGATTCTCCCCAGGATCAACTGATACCATCTCACTAAACCTAGTGAGAACCCTAACATCCCTTTAGATCTATCTCATAGATCCAAAACCCAGGATTTATGAGGTATCACTTTGATCCTATATGGATAATCCATGTGATAGGAGGAGATTGACCGTGCGTAGCATAAGAAACTCTTTTCCTATCAAGAGTATGTTGTCCACGTACAATACGAGGATGACCACCTTACTCTCTACTACCTTTTTGTATATACAAGGTTCATCTACCATTTTGATGAAGTCAAACTCTTTGACTATCGCATCAAAACAGACGTTCCAACTCCGCGATGCCTGCTTTATCCTGTAAAGCAACTTGCACATGTTTTCGCTGCTCCTACTGTTTACGAAACTCTCTGGCTGTGTACTTATAGACGTTCTCTTCTAAATCATTTTAGAAAAGCAGTCATGGCACCCAACCACCAGATATCGTAGTCATGGTATGTAGCAATGGCAAGTAGGATCTGGATGGACTTAAGCATAGTCCCTGGAAAAGGTTTCATCATTATCCATGCCCGGTTGATGACGAAAACCTTTAACAAGTCCAGCTTTGAAAGTCTCAACTTTTCCATCTACACCAAGTAATCTTCTCAAGATATACTTGCTCCTGATGGGGATTTAACCCTTCAGATATAGCAACCAAAGTCCATACTTTGTTGGTGTACATGGATTCCATCTCAGATCGCTAAGCATCCAGCCATTCTTACAGAGTTCCTACTCTCGATGGCCTGCTCGAAACTAGTTGGGTCATCATCTCATGTTGCATTCCTCGCTCCCACTGTCATCGAGAAACCGAAGTATCTCTCAGGCGGATGAGAAACCCTACCAGATCGGCGGAGAGGCTGAGGTTCGTCGGGAACTATTGAATCCTTTGGTTCTGTCAAATTATCAGCTGCAGTTTCGTATAGCTGGAACCTTTCCAGTTCTACAGAACTGACCTTGCCTCGATCTTGTCTGGATTTTGCTTTTAGGCATAGGCCGGACAACCCCAAATCTTAACTAACTTAAGAGATAGGCTCTTCCCATACCATATCTCATATGGAGTGGTAGGCACTGATTTGATTCGAATCCAATTCAATAAGTATGCAACTTCTCAAGTGCACAACCCCCAAAAGGAAATAGGTAACTCAGTAGTACTCATCATAGAGCATACCATATCTAATATGGTGCGATTGCTCCGCCCCGATACACCGTTGTGCTGTGGTATATTCAGAGGAGTAATACGGAGAGAGAATCTCATTCTCCTTTAGAACAATCCAGGAATTCTATGCACAAGTATTCTCCTCCCTGATCACATCAAAGGACATAATATTTATACCCGTATTGGTTCCCTACTTCTAGCTTATATTCTGTGAATATCTCAAAAGGTTCGGACTTGTGTTTCAACAGGAACATATGTCTGAATCTTGAGAGATCATCAGAGAACGTAATGAAGTATAAAGAACCGGTCCTGCCATGTGTAGACAGGAGACCTTACATACATCATCATGTATCAGTCCCAAGAGTTCACTAACTCTTTCTCTGTTTCCAATAAACAGAGTTATGGTCATCTCATCTTTGTGACATGACTGGCAAGTTTCACAAGATGTAAATTCAAACTGATTTAAATATGCATCTAAAATGTAACTTCAGCCAGTCGGGTCGCATTGATATGACCTAGTCTACAATGCCTCAAGAAGGATTCGTTCATTTCTGAACTCTTCTTCTTGTGTGTGTTCCGTATACTAAGAACTGTAGTTTGATTTAGAACATCAATGCTTTTGGATAACGTGCCTGAACCGATCAACATTTGAAATAGGAAATGTTCAAAACATTATCCAACAATACAAAATTATATCCTTCTTTACTAATAAAGAGACTGATATGATTTTGTATATCAGGTTCGGTATCTAATAACATTCGTTCAGAATCAATGTATTCTAGTAATACAGGGTGACTGTGACCAACAGACTTGGCAGCAACACTTGCCCCGTTTTCTGTCTCATGAAACTTATCACCCGTTCTCAGTTTTCTACCTTTCTGTAGCCCTATGTAACAGATTACATATCTGGAATCCTGATCCGGTATCAAATACCCAGGATGCAGAGGATACTGAGAAACGGTTCTTTGCAATGAACACACCCGAAGGAGATGCATCATATGCACTTTCTTCGTTTGGACGGCATAGGAATTCTGATATTCCCCTATTTCCTGCTCTGCCTTACAACAATTATAAGTTGGAGCGGGACCAACGTTCCCCAGCTCAGTATAACAAGCGGGTTCGGTCAATATATCCATATTATTATCTTGATTAAGGCGTGATATGGTCGCTACCTGGAGAGAGAGAGAGAAGAAAACACTCTGCGTGCGCTTTTGCAAGATTAGATTGGTTATATATTTTATCTAATCAGGATGGCTCCTACTGTTTTTATCAAATCTTCCTTCAAACCCTAAAAGGAAAGCCTAGCCGGGATTAATTACACTCTACAAGTTCGCCAATCTTTCAGCTAGGCCAGTGTCGGTACTTTGAGGGAGGTTCCCCGTGCTTTCGCACGGACCTAATTACATTAAACCTCGTTTTCCCACAGGCGTAACCCCGTTGACACCTTTCTAGACACCTACTGGATCGGCTAATTGCGAAGTGCAAAACTCTCCCAGGAGTAACAATTACTCGCAGTGGGTATCGGGATCCAACTATCACATAGAAGGTATGCAATCTCATTGCAAATTTCAACACTTGAAACTCCCGATAAAGGTTTTTACCCCTAGCACCTATGACCTTGGCTAAGGTCAACAAATCATAAGCACTAGTCAAGTTCTACCCGTCATTTCATGATTAATTAGACCCACCCACATGACCCTTGGCTAAGGTCAACAAAGCCACATGACTGTCCTAACTAATCGTATCATATGCGGTGTAGGAAGACATCACTTAGCTACCGTACACTATGCCTCGGCTATGGTCGACAAACGTAGCACGAATACTAAGTACTCTACTTCCTAAAATGACGGAGGGTTGCGGATGGTTTTTAAGAAAACCTTTAACGCTTTGAACTTGATCTCGTTGCGGAATCAAATGGTTTTTAAATGGAGTGTTTTTGAGGCTTTTCTAGTTTTGCTAAAGGGGTCACTCCCGGTGAAGGGATCGTCGGCCCTTTCCTCATCGAATAAGGTGCAGGATATATCACATATACCGTTGTGCAAAGTGAAAACTATAGAAGCAATCAAAAGACAAACCGAGTGTGTAGCATCTGCCAGTTATTGCTAAAGGGGTTACTCCCGGTGAAGGGATCTCGGCCCTTTCCTCATCGAATAAGGTGCAGGATGTTCTACAAGGAACACCGCGATGCAAAGCAAGAACTGTAGCTACGTGTTTTATTTTGAAATTCGATTCCACAACATCTTTTAGGTTTATTTTCTTTCATTAATCTCATTAATTAATATCCCATCATTTATGTCCACCTAAACATCACAGATAAATATAACGTACGCTTATGCCATCCGCATTCGCCTCGATGTCCCGTCTGCACCGTTAGGTTAGGTAACTAACGCCAGAGCGAGGCAGGGCTAGCGCGGGTGTAAAACATAAGCAACGTCCATATAATATATCATATATACTATATGCAATATCTATCTGAACATATCACATGATCACATCACAGATAACGCAGCAGAAAATATCATATGAAATATTGGATATACTAGGACATCCGTGTTTTCAATACGAGCCAGTATAAAACACGGATTCCACGGTCGTGATGAATAGCCAATCCCATACCCCTAGACCCCTACGAGAGTGACAAGCAACCCTACCAATTCTAGGGTTAGGAGACACGGACTCGACTCCTCGAGATGGTCTCCCACTGGACCCTAGAACCCGGTTACTTGTGCTCCCCTCCTTGGGTCTATCCTAATGCGGAAAAGTAAATAATATACAAATGGTGACAACATCCGCAACCTGGAAGTGCTCCAATAAAAGAATATTACATACAAGTTTTTTACATGAATGAAAATGAAAAGCACTCATCTCACATAAAAACCCCCCGGCTATTCAAACACGACGATCCAATATAACATATCCAGCAACACATAACATCACATGTCATCAACGTAAGTAAATATGCGCATCCCAATTGTCGTTGACATATAGCAACGAAACCGGCGATATCACATATTACACTTACGGTCACAGAAAAGAAAGTGTAAAACTACAACAGTTGGAATCCGCAACCTGCATAGACATCCCATGCCTAATCAAATGAATTCCTTAGACATCGCATGCCTAACAATTATAAACCCCGCATTTTAGTCTCATTATCGAAAACTCTTTTCAATATCAAGTGGGGTAATTCAACAAGATTCCCGACATCCTGATCGAATGCTCGTCGCAAACTTTAGTAGACGGCCGCACCCCCGATACCGTCGACGAAGTGCACCAAGGCGGAACACCGCTACCGCGAGCACCCGAACGGATGCTTTCGGCGACGGGGTTCTCCTACAGTCACTTGGTCGGGGTTATGGGGTGAGGCTGTCTATTAAGTTTACCCGGCGAGTATCCGCGTACGCTACGTGATTACGACGGACTTTTGATCACATCAAAATTCCGTGGCAACCGATCAAGTGAGACTAAAGTGCTATGTTTATAAGATTCAAATCAGTTATCTCATAACTACTTGTGGATTCCAAATATTGTATCACATTCCAGATAAAATAGAAAATGTTAAACTTTCCGATCGAAAAATCAAACACCCAAGTTTTCCCGAAACAGCTCAACGCTTGAAATAAGTTTAAAAACATTCATTTCATGCCTCAGTACCAACGGTCCAGCCGTAGAAGGGTCAAGCCAACGCCTCACATGTGGCACGCCGTACTGCCCCAAACCCTAAGGTTCAAGACGGTCACATAATCGAGTTAAGGTTTGTTGTCTTCTAGAGGGACCATCGCGTTACTTGCACTACTTAGAACGTCATTAAACTACGGAAAAATCCAACAATTGGAAATTTCCTGGCAGAGGAAAAAGTGGGTATTTATATTCGGTCGAACTTTTTAACATATTCTAAAAAATACCCGGAAAAACACAGTAAACAAAGTTAAATAATCCGATCGAATCATCGAGTCCCCAATACAACCCCAGAACACTCAACTCTTGAGTCAACATTAAAAATTCCCAGAGAACTCAGCAATGCAAGAAAGAAGTTACTGTGCAAAAAGTTATGAAAAAGGTGACCATATGGCCGCGGAACCGCCGCACGAGCCACTGTAGGTCAGGCAGCCACCCCATCCAATGGGGTCGACGTGGCACCAATGGGTCCCTCATCCGCTACTTTTTACGCATGCCCCCTCGCGAGGACTACAACCCGCTGGAACACCTTCCGGTCTCGGGACACCCTGGGGGTAAGAGCCTATGCTTCGCCACACCGTCACACAGTGAGAACCCCCCATAGGTCGACATCCAATGCCTAGTAGCTCTAATACCACTGTAGTGGTCCTAGGCACACCCATGAGGTTCTACAAGTGATCAAACATGGCCAATTCAAAATTTTTCTATGTGCCGAGAAACCCTAAACTAGATCGTTACTAGAGGTAAGGCGATGCAAGCAAGTAAACGACTTTATTGCTAAAGGAAAGTGACTACAACCTTTGTAGATCCGGTCCTCCACTTCCTTGGCTCCGTGATGACGTCCCTCCGCTGTACCTATCGGAATCCTAGACTCTCGCGGTGGTTTCATCGGAGAAAAGATCGGGCTAGGTCATCGACTTCGATGCCGAAGATGATCTACGTCGGGGCAACTCAAGATCAAGCTCCAACTTCACCAAGCCATGAAACTTGTGAAGAAAACACCCTATACTACATGGCAAGTGGTAGAGGATGAAGAAATAGGAAGTGGGTTCACTTTAGAATTGGATTTCTTACTCTTTTTCTCATTTCACCATGCAGGTTAGTCTGTAGACCCGAGATCGTCATAGAGTCTTGTGTGATTCCCACTGTGCTTTGATTTCCACCTTACCGCGTCCATGAGGGCATGCAAAATGGTGGTTTTTAGGTACAGTCCCGAGTCACATGGAGGCAATGAGCGATAGGAGGGGTTTCGTCTCTCCCGGTATTGGGGGTTGATGTTGCGCTGTGCTCGATTGGCCATAACAGGGAAGTCCCTGGCCAGGGCTGATTAGAGATTTACTGGTAAGTGTTAGCAGTAGTTTCTCGACCCGTTATGAGCCTCACATCGGCACGACTTATCGATTATTGGGGTCTAACGTTTACCACCCGTAGACTTGATATGCGACATATCAGACGAGGAGACCGGACTGCACGGATAGTGTTGCCGGTTGGCTCGACGGGAGTTGTAGCAGGTTCACTTGTTCTCTTCTGATCGCTCAATACCCGGGTGGCCGTTACGTTTAGCTGACCGCTTACGGCTTGGGGGTGGTTGATATGATCATCACCCATTGCCGGCGTATTGACGAGTCTTAGAGTCCCACAAAGGAGTTACCTAGTCCAGGCGGAACGTTGTGGTGCGCGTATGTGATATGCGCATGGACCCGGTTAAAATGCGCGTATGAGATACCGTACATTAATCGGGAGGCTTGCTTTTGGTTGGGTCGTATGTGATATGGCCGGATTGATAAATCAAGTGTTGATTTATCACATAACCATTATATTCTCACTAGAAATCCTTTCTTGTATTTTTGGATGTATGCATGCATGTATGCATTCTTTCTTGATTCATGCACATATGGATGTGCATGCACACATACATACATACATCATCCTTCATGGTTGTATATACAAAGAAAATGGTGGCAATATAAGACTCACACCATGGTTTTATATATATTAATTATTATTGCATTTGATTTAAAACAAAAAGAAAAAGGAAAGGATAATTCATGGTTTCTTTCTACACTCTTCTTTGACCTAACCATGCTCACCCACCATTTAACCATGGATTAACTTTCCTTTTGGGTTTTAACTCAAGTTCAATAATATATTTATTGTTTAACCATGGTTTGAGATGAGAGAAGAAAAATATATATAGATATATTTTCTATTTTCTCATGAGGTTTATCTTTTCTCTTTTTCAAAAAGGCCACCATCTTCTTCCTCCTTCATCTTTTGCTCTCTAGATTTATCTAGTGAGCAAATTACTCATCAAGTTAGGATTTTGAAGTGAGAAAAACCACCACAACACCATTCTACACAAGTCTTGCCCACTTGTTTAGAGTGTTAGCTTCATTTCATTCTCTTGATAAAGTGAAGTTGCAAGCTTGGACAAAGAGGACTCCGGGTGGATCATCGTGGACCTAGAGGAGTTCAAGCGGACTTATTCCAAACCCCAAGTAGCCAAGGAGTCTAGCGTAGGGAGCTACAAAGGTTGTACTCTCAAAACCCTAGCTTTATCTACTTGTGTTCAAGTGTAGTTTTTGAAATCCTAATTTTTCTAGGAATGATTCTTTGTATGCTTACTTAGCACCCTAAAAATTTAATTTTTGGTACATGTGATGCTTCCAAACCCTTCATGAGGTGCTAGGTAAACCCAACATTGGTATCAGAGCCAACGTAGAACATTAGGCAACACTTTAACGAAGTAAAAACTCCGATCGAACCTAAATACGGATTTTCGGGACCCTCTCTAGAAATTTTTTCAAATCTGTTATTTCTCAGAATTAAAAATACTTAAAAAATACAGCAGGCAAATCTAAGACAAACTGTGAAATACGAAGCAGTGAACAGTAAACCCTAGCGCGGAACCGCGGCAATAGCTTGCTTAGGCCGCGGTTCCGCGGCCGTACAGGTGATTCACTGCCTCGTTTTTATGTGGTTTTTCTCCTACCTGCTTGTGTACATTTTTGGGTATGTTAAATTTGAATCTAGTACTGAATATTCTGGGGATGGTTTTGGATTCGGCGATTCGATCGGAATTTTAATTTCGTGCTTTTTTCCGGATAATTAGAAAGTATTGAATTGTTCGAACGAGTGTCATTTCTCACTTTTCACGGGGTTTAAATATTTCGGAATTACGTGCAAGTTTTGTGGTGGACCCTCTAGAAGACAACAAACCTTAACTCGATTATGTGACCGTCTTGAACTGCCTTTTGAACCTTAGGGTTTGGGGCAGTACGGCGTGCCACATGTGAGGCGTTGGCTTGACCCTTCTATGGCTGGACCGCTACTACTGTGTCACACTCCGGGTTTTTGAACTCCGCTCAAGTGTTGAGCTTTAGGGAATTTTGGGTATTGTATTATTCGTTCGAAAACTTTAATACTGTCTATTTATCTGGAATTTGATACAATATGTGGAATTCATATAGTTTAGGCATGAAGTACGAAGTATGTGACATTTATGATGTCTAAAGAGAATGTGGATTCCAAATATTGTAGTTTTACACTTTCTTTTCTGTGACCGTAAGTGTAGTATATTCGATATTGCCGGTTTCGTTGCTATACATCAACGACAATCGGGATACGCATACTTACTTACGTTGATGATATATGATTTTATGTGTTGCTGAGATATGATGTGCAGGATTGTCGCAATTGAATAGCCGGGGGGTTTTATGTGAGATGAGAGTTTTATATTTTCATTCTTGTAAATTTAAATATAATGTAATATTCTTTTATTTGGGGTACTTCCGGGTTGAGGTTGATGCCACCAGTGTTGTATATTATTTACTTTTCCGCATTAGGATGGACCCAAGGAGGGGAGCACAGGTGACCGGGTTCTGGGGTTCAGTGGGAGGCCATCTCGAGGAGTCGAGACCGGGTCTCCTAAACTCCAGAATTGGTAGGGTCGCTTTCCGCTCTCGTAGAGGTCCAGGGTGTGGGCTTGGCTATTCATCGCGACTGTGGAATCTGTATTTTCTATTGTTGGCTAAATACTAAATACGGACGTCCTAGTATATGCCACATTATATCTATGTTTCTGCTACGATATCTGTGATGTGATCATTTGATATGTTCTGATGGATACAGTATATAGTATATATGATATATTATATAGACGTTACTTATGTTTTACACCCGCACTAGCCCTGCCCCGCTCTGTCGTTAGTTACCTAACCTAACGGTGCACGAGGGGACATCGAGGCGAATGCTGATGGCATAAGTGTACGTCGTATTTATCTGTGATGTTTAGGTGACTTAAATGATGGGACTTCATTAATGTGATTAATGAAAGAAAAGAAACCTAAAATATGTTGTAGAATCAATTTTTTTTCAAAAAGGGTAGCTACAGTCTTGCTTTGCATAGCGGTATATATGATATACTCTGCACCTTATTCGATGGGGAAAGAGCCGAGATCCCTTCACCGGGAGTGACCTCTTTAGCAAAACTGGCAGATGCTACAAAACTCGGTTTGGTTTTTGATTGCTTTTGGAGTTTTGCTTTCCACAGTGATATATATGATATATCCCGCACCTTATTCGATGAGGAAAGAGCTGAGATCCCTTCACCGGGAGTGACCTCTTTAGCAAAACTAATAAAAGCCTCAAAATCACTCCATTTCAAAATTTACATGATTCTACAACGATATCAAGTTCATTACGCAATAGGTTTTCAGAAAAACCTGTCGTAGCCCTCCGTCATTTCAGATAAGTCCTACTTAGTATTCGTGCTACGTTTGTTGACCTCCGTCAAGGCGTAGTGTGCGGTAGCTAACTAGTATTTATCTTCTTTTGCATATGATGCAGATTGGATTAAGGTAGTCGTACGACCTTCTTGACCTCCATCAAGGGTCGTGCGGGTGGGTTTGATTCAATCAAGAAATGACGGGTTGAACTTGACTTGCACCCTGTGGTTTGTTGACCACCGTCAAGGTCATGGGGTGCTTGGGGCAAAAGATTATCGGGAGTTTCAAGTGTTGAAATTTGCAATGAGATTGCATACCTTCTATGAGATAGTTGGATCCCGATACCCACTGCGAGTAATTGTTACTCCTGGGAGAGTTTTACACAGGACAATTAGCCGATCAAGTAGGTGTCTAGAAAGGTGTTAACGGGGTTACGCCTCTGGGAAAACGAGGTTTACTTTAATTAGGTCCGTGCGAAAGCACGGGGAACCACTCTCAAATACCGACACTGGCCTGGCTGAAAGATCGGCGAAGTTGTAGGGTGTAATTAATCCCGGCTAGTCTTTCCTTTTAGGGTTTGAAGGAAGATTTGATAAAAACAGTGGGAGCCATCCTGATTAGATAAGATATTAACCAATCTGATCTTGCAAGAGCATACGCTAAAGTGTTTTCTTCTCTCTCTCTCTCTCCAGGTAGCGACCATGTCATGTCTTAATCAAGATAATAATATGGATGTATTGACCGAACCCGCATGTTATACTGTGCTGGGGAACGTTGGTTTCGTTCTTTCATATAAGAGTTATAGGACTGAACAGGACATAGGGGAATACCAGGATTCCCATGCCACCCGAATGAAGAAAGTACATGATGATGCATTTTCTTCGGGTGTGTTCGTTACAGAGAACTGTTTCTCCATTTCCTCTACGTCCTGGGTATTGGATACCGGGTCAGGATCCCATATATGTAATCAGTTACATGGGCTTAAGAAAGGTAGAGAACTTGGAGAAGGTGATAAAGACATAAGAGTTGGAAATGGTGCAATTGTTGCAGCTAAAACCGTCGGGGAATATCACCTTGTATTGCCAACTGGTAATACATTGATTCTGAACGAATTCTATTACATGCCGAACCTGATATGCAATATTATATCGGTTTCTTTGTTGAGTAAAGAGGGATATAATTTTGTATTACAGGATAATGTTATGAACATTTTCCTTAACCAAAAGTTGGTTGGATCAAGCACGTTGTGCAATGGCATTTATGTTCTAAATCAATCAACAGTTCTGAGCATAACAAACACACACAAGAGGAAGAGTTCAGAACCGAACGAATCCTTCTTGTGGCATTATAGACTAGGTCACATCAATGCGACACGACTAGCTAAGTTGCATAAGGATGGATATTTGAAACCGTTCGAATTTTCATCTTATGACACTTGCCAGTCATGTCTCAAAGGAAAGATGACCAAAACTCCGTTTACGGGACACGGAGAAAGAGTTACCGAACTCTTGGGACTGATACATAGTGATGTATGCGGTCCCATGTCTACACATGCCAGGGATGGTTCTGCGTACTTCATTACATTCACTGACGATCTCTCTAGGTTCGGGTATGTGTTCCTGATGAAACACAAATCAGAAGCTTTTGAGAAATTTAGAGAATATAAACAAGAAGTCGAGAACCAAACCGGAAAAAGTATTAAAATCCTACGATCTGATCGAGGAGGTGAATACTTGAGCATTGAATTCCTGGACTTCCTAAAAGAGAATGGGATTCTCTCTCAGCTGACTCCTCCATATACACCACAGCACAACGGTGTGTCAGAACGGAGGAACCGCACCCTATTAGATATGGTGCGCTCTATGATGAGCACAGCTGAGTTACCTATTTTCTTCTGGGGATATGCACTGGAGACAGCAACATACCTACTGAATAGGGTTCCTACCAAATCTGTGCCTACCACCCCATATGAGATATGGGAGGGAAAGAGACCATATCTTAATTTTATTAAGATATGGGGTTGCCCGGCCTATGTCAAAAGACAAAAATCGGACAAACTCGAGGCAAGGTCTGTTTTGTGTAAATTTGTTGGATATCCCAAGCATTCGCGAGGGTATATCTTCTACCACAGTGAGGAACAAAGAGTGTTTGTTGCTCAACATGCCACCTTTTTAGAAAAGGAATTTCTTGCAAAAGAGATTAGCGGCTCTGAGGAAGAACTGGAAGAGGTTCCAGCTATACAGACCACAACAGAAGATTTAGTGGAACCAGAGGATTCAGTAGCTCCCAATGAACCTCAGCCTCTCCGCCGATCTAGTAGGGTTCCTCGCCAACCTGAGAGATACTACGGTTTTCTCATGGATGGTGGGAGCGAGGATTGCATCATGGAGGATGATGACCCAACTAGCTTCGAGCAGGCCATCACGAGTGGGGACTCAGTGAAATGGATGGATACAATGCGGTCCGAGATGGAATCCATGTACACCAACAAAGTATGGACTTTAGAAAATGCTCCTGAAGGGGTAAAACCCATTGGAAGCAAGTGGATCTTCAAGAAAAAACTTGGTGTAGATGGGAAAGTGGAGGCTTTCAAAGCTAGACTTGTTGCAAAGGGTTTTCGTCAAAAACCAGGTGTGGACTATGACGAGACCTTTTCTCCAGTGGCTATACTTAAATCCATCCGGATCATGCTTGCCATCGCTGCATATCATGACTACGAAATCTGGCAAATGGATGTTAAGACCGCCTTTCTAAACGGTGATTTAGAAGAGTGCGTGTACATGACTCAGCCAGAGGGCTTCGTAGATAGTGGGAGCAGCGGGAAGGTGTGCAAGCTGCTTAAATCCATTTATGGATTAAAGCAAGTATCGCGGAGTTGGAACATCTGCTTTGATGTCGTTATCAAAGACTTTGATTTCGTCAAAAACGTAGATGAACCTTGTATCTACAAGAAGGCGGAAGAGAGTAAGGTTGTCTTCCTCGTATTGTACATAGACGACATACTCTTGATAGGAAATGACATTCCTATACTGCAATCGGTCAAGCTCTTCTTATCACAAAGATTCTCAATGAAAGATTTGGTGATGCCTCCTGCATATTGGGAATTAGGATCTATAGAGATAGATCCAAACGGATATTGGGATTGTCCCAATTCAGGTACATTGACACCATACTAAAGTGGTTTAGTATGGAAGAATCCAAGCGTGGGAACTTACCCACGATCTCTGGAGTCACTCTCTCCAAAGAGATGTCTCCCAAGACTGATTTGGAGAGAGCTCGCATGCAAGCGATACCCTATGCTTCGGCTGTAGGCTCTGTCATGTACGCGATGCTATGTACCAGACCCGATGTAGCATACTCACTAAGTATAGTGAGTAGGTATCAAGCTGATCCTGGGCCGAGTCACTGGACAGCTGTGAAGAGCATTCTCAAGTACTTACGAAGAACTAAGGAGATGCTCTTGGTGTATGGTAATGGAGAACTCCAAGTGGAGTCCTTTACCGACTCAAGCTTCCAGAGTGATAAGGACGACTCTAAGTCGCAGTCGGGATTTGTCTTTACCCTTTACGGAGGGGCGGTTAGCTGGAAGAGTTCCAAGCAGGAAACCGTGGCAGACTCGACGATGGAGGCTGAATACATCGCTGCCAATGATGCTGCCAAAGAGGCTATCTGGATCAAGAAGTTCATTACTGAACTTGGAGTGGTTCCATCCATTGAACATCCAATACCTTTGTATTGCGATAACAATGGAGCGGTGGCTTTGGCCAAGGAACCCAGGTCCCATCAGCGATCCAGGCATATTCTGAGGCGGAATCACCTGATCCGGGAGATAGTTGATCGTCGGGAGATCGAGATCAGGAGGGTTGACACGAAGAATAACACAGAGGATCCACTCACGAAGGCCATTCCCCAGATACAGTTTGAGAGACTCTTCGGGATGCTCGGTATGTGATACTACAGCAGCTGGCCCTAGTGCAAGTGGGAGATTGTTAGTTGTATGTATGCCCTAGAGGCCAGTATTGTACAGATGATGTATATTATATTGGATGCTTGGACATATATAGAGATGACTTTCTTGCTCGATATGATCGTATGCTATATGGTTGCTCTTTATCTTAACATGTATACTTGTCTCTTTATACTGTCTTATAGTTATATGTTGGTAAAGCCCTTAGGATGTGTACTTGACTACCTGGACTATGATGCGGATTATACTAGTGGGGACATGGTAGTCCATAAGTACATCCTTCAAGGTCCCTAGTCGTGGGTGTATCGAGACGGGGCATCGATATACCAGTGTAGACTAGCGTATACGCTTCTCGACCCATGAGATGGGCGATGGATGATCCCATATCCATTGGTGTTTGACATCAGAGATGGTATACGGGTGCTTAGTGGAGACTGGGTACACTGGACGGACTCGCCGAGAACTCCTAGATGGTATTATACCTCACGTTAGATGGCAGTTCTCAGGTGACACTTGTGCAGGTTAGTCTGTAGACCCGAGATCGTCATAGAGTCTTATGTGATTCCCACTATGCTTTGATTTCCACCTTGCCACGTCGATGAGGGCGTGCAAAACGGTGGTTTTTGGGTATAGAACCGAGTCACATGGAGGCAATGAGCGATAGGAGGGGTTTCGTCTCTCCCGGTATTAGGGGTTGATGTTGCACTGTGCTCGATTGGCCATAACAGGGAAGTCCCTGGCCAGGGCTGATTAGAGATTTACTGGTAAGTGTTACCAGTAGTTTCTCGACCCGTTATGAGCCTCACATCGGCACAAATTATCAATTATTAGGGTCTGACGTTTACCACCCCTAGGCTTGATATGCGACATATCAGACGAGGAGACCGGACTGCACGGATAGTGTTGCCGGTTGGCTCGACGGGAGTTGTAGCAGGTTCGCTTGTTCTTTTCTGATCGCTCAATACCCGGGTGGCCGTTACGTTTAGCTGACCGCTTGCGGCTTGGGGGTGCTTGATATGATCATCACCCACTGCCGGCGTATTGGCGAGTCTTAGAGTCCCACAAAGGAGTTACCTAGTCCAGGCGAAACGTTGTGGTGCGCGTATGCGATATGCGCATGGACCCGGTTAAAATGCGCGTATGAGATACCGTACATTAATCGGGCGGCTTGCTTTTGGTTAGGTCGTATGTGATATGGCCGGATTGATAAATCAAGTGTTGATTTATCACTTAACCATTAGATTCTCACTAGAAATCCTTTCTTGTATTTTTGGATGTATGCATGCATGTATGCATTCTTTCTTGATTCATACACATATGGATGTGCATGCACACATACATACATACATCATCCTTCATGGTTGTATATACAAAGAAAATGGTGGCAATATAAGACTCGCACCATGGTTTTATATATATGAATTATTATTGCATTTGATTTAAAACAAAAAGAAAAAGGAAAGGATAATTCATGGTTTCTTTCTACACTCTTCTTTGACCTAACCATGCTCACCCACCATTTAACCATGGATTAACTTTCCTTTTGGGTTTTAACTCAAGTTCAATAATATATTTATTGTTTAACCATGGTTTGAGATGAGAGAAGAAAAATATATATAGATATATTTTCTATTTTCTCATGAGGATTATCTTTTCTCTTATTCAAAAAGGCCACCATCTTCTTCCTCCTTCATCTTTTGCTCTCTAGATTTATCTAGTGAGCAAATTACTCATCAAGCTAGGATTTTGAAGTGAGAAAAGCCACCACAACACCATTCTACACAAGTCTTGCCCACTTGTTTTGAGTGTTAGCTTCATTTCATTCTCTTGATAAAGTGAAGTTGCAAGCTTGGACAAAGCGGACTCCGGGTGGATCATCGTGGACCTAGAGGAGTTCAAGCGGACTTATTCCAAACCCCAAGTAGCCGAGGAGTCTAGCATAGGGAGCTACAAAGGTTGTACTCTCAAAACCCTAGCTTTATCTACTTGTGTTGAAGTGTAGTTTTTGAAACCCTAATTTTTCTAGGAATGTTTCTTTATATGCTTACTTAGCACCCTAAAAATTTAATCTTTGGTACATGTGATGCTTCCAAACCCTTCATGAGGTGCTAGGTAAACCCAACAGAAATCACATGTAATCCCTGTAAGTCCATGCTACCTCTCCCGGTACTTTCGGGAAAGCGGAATTTGGTAAAAAACGATTTTCTTAAAGATGGTAACATGGACCTAAAACCCGGATCTTGGTTAAACTTATATCTAACATCCTAACTATGAGTTTTAGCTACTCGGTTAGGGGGTTATACCTTGCTTGTCTTGAACTCCTTCGTCTTCAAAGCTCCGATGGTGATCCGATGGCTTCTTCTCGTCGTCTCCGTACGCCGAAGATAGATCCACCTGAAAGCTCCAACCTTTAGCTCCTTCTTCGTTCTTTGAAGAAACTAGTTCACTTGGTTTGCCAAACCTAGTGAACTAGAATGAGTAGAGAAGAAATAGAATGGGATTTTATCTATGGTTCTTGATTCTTAACTCATGAGACAAGAGAACCATAGATTAAGAGAGGGAGTAAGAGGTTGAGGGTGAGAGCAAAAAATGGAGAGCTCAAGAACAAGAGAGAGAATGAGTAAGAAAGAATGAGCAACTCTTTTGTCTTTCACCCTCTCATAATCCAAAGTGATCATAACTCATCATATCAAAAAAGTCTTATGTGATGGTTTGAAGCAACCATAAGCTTATCATGTCATGCACTCATTTTACTCAAATGAGCAAGCAAGAAAAAGTCTTTGGCATGAAATGATAACCATGGTTATCATGATGGTCAACTAGTCAAGCCTAGTCAACCGGTCAACAAGTCAACAAAAGTCAACAAGTCACCAAAGTCAACAAGTCAACAAAAGTCAACAAGTCAACAACCATATCACCATAATACTTAATTAATATAATAGTTAATCACATATCATATTCTCATTAGGGTTGAGCATAAAGTCAAAAAGTCAACGGTCAACTGTCAACAACCCTAATGAGAATCCGCTGCCTCTGCCTCCCTGTCAACTGTGCATACACACCCGCATCCGCGTTCCGAGGAACACGAATGCAAACTGGATAAATCAAATCCCATAAGGTACACTAGGGTCTGGCTTAAACCAAAGCCCGCTAGTGTAAACTGTCCGGACACTGTACGTGCACAAGTGCACGGATGTGACCGAACCCTGTCGCAAAACCATGCGACCTGTCGCAATACCATGCGACCTCTACTCTTTTGCCTAAAGGCAAAAAGCTTTCTGTGTGGGACTCTAAAGACTCGACACTACGCTGGCAGTGGGTTTAACCACAGACCGCAAGCGGCACTAGCTGTGCGTAACGGTCCCCAGGTAATGCCGACAAGAAGACCGACGAGGCGAAACCCATCTGAACTCCTACTGAGCCTGAGCGTGACATTCTCCGTACAGTCCGGTCTGTTCGTCTGATACATCGCATGGCGGGCCTAGGGGGCGGTAAACGTCAGTCCCCCAATAGCGGTACAAGTCGTGCCGGAGTGAAGCCTAATACACCCTGAGATAACACTGGAAACCTACCAGTATATCTCGTTTGCCCTGGCCAGGGACTACTCGTGTAATGGCTCTCCTAGACACAGCGCGATGTCAACCCCCAATACCGGGAGAGACGAATCCTGTCTAACCGTCACTGCCTCCAAGTGCTTCGGGACTGCACCCAACCACCACCTGTTTGCACGACTCCTTTGAGCCGTGGTAGGGTAGTGATCAAAGTACAGTGGGAACACACTCGAGGCGGAGTGACAGTGTCAAGTCAGCGGACTAAGCTGTACTCATGTCACCTGGGAACTGATAACTGACGATAGGTATAATACCAACTAGTCAGTTCCCGACGAGTCCTGTCCAGTGTACCCGTAACCTAACGAGCACCCGCATACTATCTCAAGTACGACGTACTGACGGCTGTGGGACAGACCGTCTCCCACACTGGGATGAGAAGCGCATGCGCTGGTCTACTCCGGAGTATCGATGCCCTGTCTCGATAGTCCTGCGACCAGGGACCTGAATAAGGATGTGCTTATAGATTACCCAGCCCCCACTAGTGTGACTGCCATCACAACGCTGGTAATCAAGCAAAGATCCTAAGGGCTCCACTAATGCGTATAAGTGATATACTGAAATAAACACAAGTACACATTGAAGTAGAAACAAACCAAGTAGCATACTACTATTTTGAGCAAGATTGTATATACAAGGTGAATATCCCAAGCATCCATTAAGTAATATACAAACTAGTATGATACAGTAATGGCCTCTAGGGCATATACACTAACAATCTCCCACTTGCACTAAGGCCATGTACTGGCGTATCGAAGACCTATCATCTCGATCAGCCGCTCGAACTGAGTCTGGGGCAGGGCCTTGGTGAATGGATCAGCAGTGTTATCTTCTGAAGCGACTCTCTGAACCTCGATCTCCTGGCGATCTACGATCTCCCTGATCAGGTGATACCGCCTCAAGATGTGCCTGGATCTCTGATGGGACCTGGGTTCCTTCGCTAAAGCTATAGCCCCATTGTTGTCGCAATACAGAGGTATTGGATCAACAATGGACGGAACCACCTGAAGTTCTTTCAAGAACTTCCTCATCCAGACAGCTTCTTTTGCGGCATCAGATGCAGCGATGTATTCCGCTTCCATCGTCGAGTCTGCAACGGTTTCTTGTTTGGAACTCTTCCAACACACCGCCCCTCCATTGAGGGTAAAGACAAAACCCGACATGGACTTGGAATCATCCTTGTCACTCTGGAAGCTGGAGTCAGCAAAGGCCTCGATCTGGAGGTCTTTTCCGCCATACACCAAGAACATCTCCTTAGTCCTTTTCAGGTACTTGAGAATGTTCTTTACCGCTATCCAGTGTTTCTCCCCAGGGTTTGACTGATACCGGCTTACCACACTCAGTGCATAAGCTACATCCGGTCTGGTACACAACATCGCATACATAATAGAGCCTACCGCAGATGCGTAGGGTATTGATGACATGCGAGCCCTTTCCAAATCAGTCTTGGGAGACATCTCTTTGGAGAGGGTGATTCCGTGACAAGCCGGTAGATTACCGCGCTTGGAATCTTCCATACTGAATCGTTTCAGTATGGTGTCGATGTACCTTGACTGTGAAAGTCCCAACATCCTTTTAGATCTATCACGATAGATCTGGATCCCCAGAATGTAGTTGGCATCGCCCAGGTCCTTCATGGAGAACCTCTGTGACAAGAATCCTTTGACTGACTGTAGCATAGGAATATCATTTCCTATTAGGAGAATGTCATCGACGTACAAGACGAGGAATACCACATTTCTCCCTACAATCTTACTGTAAATGCATGGTTCATCTGGGTTTTTGACAAAGTCGAATTCTTTGACAGTATCATCAAAGCAGATGTTCCAACTCCGCGATGCCTGCTTAAGTCCATAGATGGACTTGAGCAACTTGCACACTTTACCGCTGCTCCCACTCTGATTGAATCCCTCTGGCTGATCCATATAGACGCACTCTTCTAAATTTCCATTTAGGAAAGCCGTCTTAACGTCCATCTGCCAGATCTCATAATCGTGGAAGGCAGCAATGGCAAGAAGGATCCGAATGGATTTAAGCATGGCTACCGGAGAAAAAGTCTCGTCATAGTCCAAACCAGGTCTTTGACGAAAACCCTTTGCAACGAGCCTAGCCTTATAGGTTTCAACCTGCCCATCTACACCAATCTTCTTTCTGAAGATCCATTTGCAGCCTACGGGTTTTACCCCTTCTGGAGCAAAGTCCAAAGTCCAAACTTTGTTGGTGTACATGGACTCCATCTCGGTCCGCATTCCATCCAGCCATTTTACCGAGTCACCGCTCTGAATGGCTTGCTGGAAGCTAGTAGGCTCATCATAATCTATGATGCAATCCTCTCTATCCCCGTCTATGAGAAAACCGTAGTATCTCTCGGGCGGATGAGACTGCCTACTACTCCTGCGGAGCGGCGTAGGAATGTCCGGTTCTCCTGAACCTTCTGGTTCTACTAAGGTTTCAGTAATAGCTTGTGGTTCTGGAATTTCTTCCAGTTCTACTGCGCTCCCACTTATCTGATTTTCTAAAAACTCAGTTTCCATGAAGCGGGCATGACGAGAAACAAGGACTTTTTGCTCCTCTGCGTAATAGAAAAGATACCCCTTGGAGTTCTTTGGGTATCCCACAAACTTGCACTGTACTGAGCGTGCCTCGAGCTTGTCCGCATGCTGCTTTTTTACAAAAGCCGGACATCCCCATGTCTTAAAGGATTTAAGACAGGGTTTCTTCCCACTCCACATCTGGTATGGTGTGGTAGGCACTGTCTTAGTAGGAACTTGGTTCAAGAGATGTGCAGCTGTTTCCAGTGCATAACCCCAGAAAGATCGCGGTAACTCAGCCTTACTCATCATGGAACGAACCATATCTAGTAGGGTTCGATTCCTTCTTTCCGATACACCATTGTGTTGTGGTGTGTATGGAGGAGTACGCTGAGAGAGAATTCCATTCTCTTTTAAGTAGTCCAGAAACTCGGCACTCAAGTATTCACCACCTCGATCCGATCTTAGGATCTTGATACTTTTGCCTGTTTGTTTTTCTACTTCATTCTTATATTCTCGAAATTTCTCAAAGGCCTCGGATTTGTGCTTCATTAAGAAGACATGTCCAAACCTAGAGAAATCATCTGTGAAAGTAATGAAGTATGAATAACCGCTTCGCGCATGTGTAGACATTGGACCACACACGTCACTGTGTATAAGTCCCAAGAGCTCGCTCGCTCTTACTCCGTGTCCAGTGAACGGAGTCTTTGTCATCTTTCCCATGAGACAAGATTCACAAGTGGCATAAGACTGGTACTCGAACGGATCCAAGTATCCTTCTTTATGTAACTTAGTCAACCGTGTCTCATTGATGTGACCCAGTCTACAATGCCATAAGAAAGCCTGATTTAATTCTGGAGACTTTCTTTTAAGTGTGTTCTGGACACTGAATATCTGAGCTTGATTCAATACGTATATACCGTTATTTAATGTACCTGACCCAATCAGTGCTTGATTTAGGTGGATGTTTACTACATCGCTTACAAAAGCAAAATCATATCCTTCCTTAGAAAGTAAGGATACAGATATGATATTGCAAGTCGCACCTGGTACATACAAACAGTCACGCAGAATCAATATCTGCCCAGTTGTCAGTCCTAGGTGATATTCCCCTACGGATACAGCATCCATGCTCATTCCGTTAGCAACCCTAAGAGTCATATCACCTTTCCTGATAACCCTACGGTTTCTCAGACCCTGTAACGAATTACAGATGTGAGATCCTGATCCGGTATCCAATACCCAGGAAGTAGGGTTAACTGACAAACAGTTCTCAATTACAAACACACTCGAAGCCGAAGCCACAACATGCTTCGAATTCTGGCTACTGGCTTTACAAGCCCTGCAATCTCTCTGCCATAGTTCATTCCCGTTACAATAGGAACGTCCCTCTTTAATCATATCCAGTCCCGAAACTTTTGCCCTTGTTTTTCCTTTTTCTTCCCTGGTTTCTTTCAGGGTATAAGCAGAGGGCAGGGACTGTAGAATTAGGTCAGTACTTGACCCATTCTCCAACGTGGTCTCCAGGTCCGTGAGCTTAAAATAGCTGGTCTCTGTAAGGACGTTGCCCCCTACAGATGACCCGACAGCCAACCTCGCTTGAAGCAATTCGTTCGAGGTCTCATATCTTGCGATACGAGATTGCTCTCCATATAAAACTTTGTTATGGAGGAAGATAGAAACTGAGTCCATCTTCTCGTGCTGTCTCTGGTTTTCACCATTAACTGAGGCTAACACGAGGCACTTGGCTTTCGCACAATCCTTTTCCGGTGTCCTGCGGATGTGAACATCCGTGACAGGGGAAACTGGACCTGAGACAGCAGGGATTTGATTAGTTAAGAGGTGTCCCAGCTTGTCATGGGCAATGGACATCTGGACAGACCTTTGCCAGTCATAACAGTCAGGTTCAGTCATATTTTTATCTAGATGTAACCTAGGTGCGGTCACAGGGTCGCTGCAATTAAGAGAGAGAAGAAGAAACACTCAGCATGATGCTCTTGCAAGTTTAGAGTGGTTTTTAGTTTGTCTAAACAGGATGGCTCCCACTGTTTCTCGAATCCCTCCTCAAACCATAAAGGAAGAATTAGTCGGGATCAATCCCACCGCACAATACTTGCTTAACCGTTCAGCCAGGCCGGTGTCGGTACTTCGAGGGAGGTTTTCCAACGCTTTCGCGAAGTTCCTTAATTAAAGAACCTCTTTTCCCTGGGGGCGTAGCCCCGCTAACACCTTTCTAGGCACCTACTAGGTTTATAGCATTGATCGTTTAGTGAGAAATTTCCCGAGGAGTAGCATATACTCACAGTAGGATCGGGATCCAAATATCATCGCGTGAAGAAACTGAAGGAATCCTACCAGAATCATCACACTCCAAATGGTATGCAAATCTAGCAAGTTTCAGTACTTATGAAACTCCCGATGTATATTTTTGCCCCATGCTCTTATGACCTTGACTAAGGCCAACAAATCATAAGTCACATGTCAAGTTCTACCCGTCGTTGTCCAGGTTAATTTGAATCCACCCGTATATACCCTTGACTAAGGCCAACAAGGTAATACGACTGTCCCAAACCAACGCATTCTATCTATGCAACATATGAATACCCACCAGCTACCAAACACTGTGCCTTGACTAAGGCCAACAAACACAGCTTGAATACTGTTGAATATTCATATGAAACGACGGAGGGCTACGAATGGTTTTGGCGAAACCGTGAACGTAGTGAACTTGATTTAGTCGATGGAACGAGATAGCTTTTAAATGGAGTGGCTCAAACTCCGCATTTTAAAAGTTTGTTTTGAAAAGAACCGAGTGGTTTTTCGAAAATGTTCCAACGACTTATACTTGGTTTATTTTCTTGCATTAGTTCTTTTAATGCATGTTTTGCTTGCATTAGTTCTTTTAATGCGTGATATTCTTGCATTAGTTCTTTTAATGCGTCCCATCATTTAATCCTACCATTGCAGAAAACAACCAAAATATGACGTACGCTTATACCATTCGCATTCGCCACGGGGCCCCGTCATTACCCGTTAGGTTACTTAACTAACGACAGAGCGGGGGCTGGGCTAGCGCTTCTGTAAAACATAAGCAACGCCTAAATATTATCATATATAGATATACTGCAATGATAAACATTTCAGATCACAGATAAATACATTGGATATACTAGGAATCTGTAATTTGTACGAGCCTGTAACAAAAACAGATTACACGGTCGCGGTGAATAGCCAACACCCCACCCAAGACCCCTACGGGTGCGGCAAACTACCCGCCAAGTACCCGAAGCGTAGCAACCTCCCTCATCTCCATGAGTAGGCCACTCGACACTTCGGCATACCCGGTAGTTTGTGCACCCCCTCCATGGGTCTATCCTAGGAGCAAAAACAGTAAAAAGAAATTATACAATGACGGCTACAACCCCGACCCGGTTGTGCGGCCATACAAATAATTATTACATCAATTTACAAATTTACATGAATTGCAAGAAAAGAAAACTCTCGTCTCACAACCCCCGGCTATTCACCCGCGACAATCCAACATATTTATATACACATTCCAGCATATTACAGATCACAGATTTGTATAACCCCCACCAATCGACATATAGCGATTAGTAGACGTTCAATACAAATATCACATTACAGAAAAACCCGTTAGCTCAAGTCTTTTAGAAGTTCGATCAAAAATACGGATTTTCGGGACCCCAAAATAAAATTTTCGTTCTGGAAAATCTGGGCAGAAAATATATATATGAAAAATCCCAAAACAACCCAGTAAACACTCTGAAGAAAAAATGTCCCATACAGAGTCAACGCCGCCGCGGAACCGCGGCGGGAGCGTGCTCCCGCCGCCCTTTCGCGGCCGTTTAAATGAATCATGGGATGAAATTTCTTCTGTGTTTACAGAAAAGCCTGAGCCGATTTTACGTGTATTTTAAAAGGATTTTCCAGCACTTTTAAAATCGACAGAAAGTTTAAAATTCCGGGGTTCGTTTCGGGACTTTTTCGTTGATCGATCTTCTAGTTACTTGCTAACATGTTAGACAGAGTTTAACCTGGCTTTGATACCACTGTAAGTCCATGCTACCTCTCCCGGTACTTTCGGGAAAGCGGAATTTGGTAAAAAACGATTTTCTTAAAGATGGTAACATGGACCTAAAACCCGGATCTTGGTTAAACTTCTATCTAACATCCTAACTATGAGTTTTAGCTACTCGGTTAGGGGGTTATACCTTGCTTGTCTTGAACTCCTTCGTCTTCAAAGCTCCGATGGTGATCCGATGGCTTCTTCTCGTCGTCTCCGTACGCCGAAGATAGATCCACCTGAAAGCTCCAACCTTTAGCTCCTTCTTCGTTCTTTGAAGAAACTAGTTCACTTGGTTTGCCAAACCTAGTGAACTAGAATGAGTAGAGAAGAAATAGAATGGGATTTTATCTATGGTTCTTGATTCTCAACTCATGAGACAAGAGAACCATAGATTAAGAGAGGGAGTAAGAGGTTGAGGGTGAGAGCAAAAAATGGAGAGCTCAAGAACAAGAGAGAGAATGAGCAAGAAAGAATGAGCAACTCTTTTGTCTTTCACCCTCTCATAATCCAAAGTGATCATAACTCATCATATCAAAAAAGTCTTATGTGATGGTTTGAAGCAACCATAAGCTTATCATGTCATGCACTCATTTTACTCAAATGAGCAAGCAAGAAAAAGTCTTTGGCATGAAATGATAACCATGGTTATCATGATGGTCAACTAGTCAAGCCTAGTCAACCGGTCAACAAGTCAACAAAAGTCAACAAGTCACCAAAGTCAACAAGTCAACAAAAGTCAACAAGTCAACAACCATATCACCATAATACTTAATTAATATAATAGTTAATCACATATCATATTCTCATTAGGGTTGAGCATAAAGTCAAAAAGTCAACGGTCAACTGTCAACAACCCTAATGAGAATCCGCTGCCTCTGCCTCCCTGTCAACTGTGCATACACACCCGCATCCGCGTTCCGAGGAACACGAATGCAAACTGGATAAATCCAATCCCATAAGGTACACTAGGGTCTGGCTTAAACCAAAGCCCGCTAGTGTAAACTGTCCGGACACTGTACGTGCACAAGTGCACGGATGTGACCGAACCCTGTCGCAAAACCATGCGACCTGTCGCAATACCATGCGACCTCTACTCTTTTGCCTAAAGGCGAAAAGCTTTCTGTGTGGGACTCTAAAGACTCGACACTACGCTGGCAGTGGGTTTAACCACAGACCGCAAGCGGCACTAGCTGTGCGTAACGGTCCCCAGGTAATGCCGACAAGAAGACCGACGAGGCGAAACCCATCTGAACTCCTACTGAGCCTGAGCGTGACATTCTCCGTACAGTCCGGTCTGTTCGTCTGATACATCGCATGGCGGGCCTAGGGGGCGGTAAACGTCAGTCCCCCAATAGCGGTACAAGTCGTGCCGGAGTGAAGCCCAATACACCCTGAGATAACACTGGAAACCTACCAGTATATCTCGTTTGCCCTGGCCAGGGACTACTCGTGTAATGGCTCTCCTAGACACAGCGCGATGTCAACCCCCAATACCGGGAGAGACGAATCCTGTCTAACCGTCACTGCCTCCAAGTGCTTCGGGACTGCACCCAACCACCACCTGTTTGCACGACTCCTTTGAGCCGTGGTAGGGTAGTGATCAAAGTACAGTGGGAACACACTCGAGGCGGAGTGACAGTGTCAAGTCAGCGGACTAAGCTATACTCATGTCACCTGGGAACTGATAACTGACGATAGGTATAATACCAACTAGTCAGTTCCCGACGAGTCCTGTCCAGTGTACCCGTAACCTAACGAGCACCCGCATACTATCTCAAGTACGACGTACTGACGGCTGTGGGACAGACCGTCTCCCACACTGGGATGAGAAGCGCATGCGCTGGTCTACTCCGGAGTATCGATGCCCTGTCTCGATAGTCCTGCGACCAGGGACCTGAATAAGGATGTGCTTATAGATTACCCAGCCCCCACTAGTGTGACTGCCATCACAACGCTGGTAATCAAGCAAAGATCCTAAGGGCTCCACTAATGCGTATAAGTGATATACTGAAATAAACACAAGTACACATTGAAGTAGAAACAAACCAAGTAGCATACTACTATTTTGAGCAAGATTGTATATACAAGGTGAATATCCCAAGCATCCATTAAGTAATATACAAACTAGTATGATACAGTAATGGCCTCTAGGGCATATACACTAACAATCCAAACCAATATGCAAGTCAATGATCCGATGTGATATACGCATCAAGTGTGAATATCATGTCAAGTCACATAAAGATGAGCTACAACATAATGATCCGATGTGATATATGCATCAAGTATGAATATCATGTCAAGTTCTACAGTATGAGTATCATGGAAATTACTAACGGTGTGTGTGTAGCATGCAGAATAGTGCTCGTGCAACATGAACCGTTAGTAATGGTGCGGTGTTCTATCAATTCTAGTTTATATACATATATCTGGGAATGTGGTATGCACTAAATAGTAGCCATGAACAGTCAATGTATAGAAATGTAGCTACAAGATCCTATCAGCCCTGACGTAGAATGCCATGCGGGTGATATCCCCGTAGATGTTAAATCTACTCACCGTAGTCTCTCGCTAGGTATAGCCGACGACTTGTTCCCCTCCTTCGCGGCGCCCGTCGCACTCGCCTGCGAATCCTAGAATTTCACAATATATCACACATAAGCTCAAAAACGTACAAACACGACATTTAAAGTCAACTAGAAACCCGTGTCGCAAACCAAGCGCGCGTGTGCGCGATACGCTAAAACGTATGATTACGCGCTTGATGCCACTCCGATGCGTCGCGATATGCAGAAACCCTAAACCCACTCAGACGTATCACGCGTGTCGCGAAAGATTAAAAATATGGGAAATAGGGTATTCTACTCCAGATTTTGATACAGAAGAGATAGTATAAAAATATATATCCCAAAATAACCCACATAACAGCAGACTCTAGTGGCCCAAACCCCAACCCCCAACTCACCCATCTGGCCGCAAATTGCGGCCAGAATGATTATTCCGGCGGCCTCTCTTGGGAATTGGGCTCCCAGGCTTGGTGTGTGCACTCCATACTCCCTATACATGCTTCAGTAAATCCAATTTCATTCTGAAATGACCCGGGTAGGAGCAGATCCAACAGAACCCTATTTCTAGTTAAAACCCCCACTTTTTGCACTAAAATAGAACTTAAGGGTATTTTTGTGTAGACCTGAAACAAAACCTGGTCTAAACGGCTCTAATAACACTTAAAAGAGTTAACTAAACCATGAGAACACCAATCTATCACATACTTCACAAATATCCTCTAATATCACCAATAATGCACAAAAACATGATTTTTAGCTAGGATACTACAAGATATGGAAAAGAGTGTTAACTATGAGCCATATACTTTCAAGAGACCTTAAGAAACACCAAAATTCTCAGCCCTTGCCTCAAGTGTGCAGATTTGCCTCCAAACACCTCAAAAAGCCCCCTTTTCCATGGTTTTGTGAAGAAAATGTGTTGATTTGTGTAGGGTTTTGTGTAGAGATCAAAGGTAAGTGAAAAGAGAAGAGGAGAAGAAGAAGAAGCTGGGGTTTTTGGCTGGAATTTCTGCAGGAAATTCTGAATGAGGAGAAGAGAGAGAAGAGAGAAAGAAAAGGGTCAAAAGTCAACTTCTTTACCTAACCCCCATTCCTCATTTTTCTATTGCTAAAAGAATATTTAAAAAGGGTTTTGTTTAGATAAAAGGGTGGGGAAAAATAATAGACCATGCAAGAATGAATGAAATGGTTAACACTTTAACCTAGGTCAAAACATGGCTAAGTGTGCAAGTGTACACTACAAATGGAAATTTCCCAATTAGGGTAACACGGCTAAATATTACTAGTAATCCTATGCATACATAAATAATAACACGCACAATTACTAATTATCACGAAAAAACATTCTAACGAAATCTCAAAGTGTTACACTACACTCCGACATGAATTGTACCGCTATTAGGGGATTGACGTTTACCGCTCCCTAGGCCCGCCATGCGATATTCTCAGACGAACAGACCGGACTGTACAGAGATTGTCACATTCAGGATCAGTAGGAGTTCGATGGGTTCACCTCATCAGTCTTCTTATCGGCATCTACCTGGGGACCATTACGTACAGTTAGTACCGCTTGCGGCCTGTGGTTAAACCCACTGCTAGCGTAATGTCGAGCCTTTAGAGTCCCACATAGAGGGTTACTCGCCTTTGGGAAAAACAGAGTAGAGGTTGCATGGTTTTGCGACGGGGTTCGTTCACATCCGCGCACTTGTGCACGTTTGGTGTCCGGACAGTAGTTACTAGCGGGCTTTGGTTTAAGCCAGATCCTAGTAATTGTTTTGGGATTGGTTTTGTCTTGGTATATTCGTGTTCCTTGGAGCACGGATGCGGGTGTGTATGCACAGTTGACAGAGGCAGAGGCAGAGGATTCTCATTAGGGTTGTTGACCATTTGGCTTTGGTTGACTTGTTGACCGTTGACCTTTCTTTAATCCTTAATGAGAATATGATATATGATTAATAATATTAATTAAGTATTATTGTGTCATGGTTGAGTTGAAAGTTTGACCTTTGTTGACTTGTTCACTTTGTTGACCGGTTGACCATTTTGGACTTGTTGACCATCATCATTTCATGGCTATCATTTCATGGGTATGACTTTTGCTTGCTTGTTGTTTGCAAAATGCAATAACAGCATGAAATGATAATGGTCACTGAAACTAACCATCACCATATACTTTATTATTATCATTATTCTCACTTTTGTGAGAAGGGGTTGGATTATGAGAGCTCATTCTATCATTCTCTTTCTCTCTCCTAGAAAGAAAGCTCTCCCACTTCCTCTTCCTCTCTCAAGGTTCAAGTGTTCCATGAGTTGGAAATCATGAACCTTTGAGACAAAACCACCATCACTCTTCTCTACTCAATCTAAGGTATTAGGTTTAGCAAACCAAACACCTTAGTCATCTCTAGGTTGAGATTGGAGCTCAATTTCGAGACCCACGGGTGGATCCATCAATGGCAAAGAGGAGACGACAAGGAGGATCCGTTCAAGCAACTACAAGGAGCAAGCAAGAGGAAAAACAACAACTGAAGAGAAGGAGTTCAAGACCAAGGTATAACCATTCTACATAGTAGTTAGAACTTGTAGAATATTTGTTAGTTGTTGTTTAGCAACGATCCTTCTGGTACGGTCCATGTTACCTGGTTAGGAAAAATTTTCGTTTTACCTATTCCGCCTCCCCGAAAGGACCGGGGTGGGTAACGTGGACCTAACATTGGTATCAGAGCCTAGCTAAACACTATCTAACATGTTAGCAAAGTAACTAGAAGTTCGATCGGAGAAAAAATCACAAAACATGCCCGAAATATCAACTTTCTGCCGATTTTGTTTTCTGTTCAAAAAATAATAAATCATGTACTAAAAATCGGCTCAGGGTTTTTAAAGAACAAGAAAGAAAAATGGTCCACTAACTCGGTCAAAGTGCCGTGGAACCGCGGGGGGAGCACGCTCCCGCCGCGGATCCGCGGCCGAGTAGACTCGGTCGTGGGAAATGTTTCCTGCAGTATGTTCAGTGGGGTGTTTTGGGATTTTTAAAATATGTTTTTTCTGCCCAGATTTTACAGAAAGCAAAACTTGTTTTTGGGGTGGTTTAAAATCCGTTTTTTGATCGAACTTCTAAAGACTTTAGCTAACAGGTTATATCTGTGATGTGATATATGTATTGAACATCTGCTAATCGCTATACGTCGATAAGTGGGGGTTATACATATTTGTGATCTGTAATGTTGATGGTATGTGTACATGAATTCATTGGACTGTCGCAGATGAATAGCCGGGGGTTGTGAGATGAGAGTTTTCTTTATCTTTCAATTCATGTAATATTATTTATATGGCCGCACAACCGGGATGGGGTTGTAGCCGTCATTGTATAATTTCTTTTACTATTTTTGATCCTAGGATAGACCCAAGGTAGGGTGCACAAACTACCGGGTACCTCGAAGTGCCGAGTGGCCTACTCATGGTGTTGAGGGAGGTTGCTTCGCTTCGGGTACTTGGCGGGTAGTTTGCCGCACCCGTACGGGTCTAGGGTGGGTCTTAGCTATTCATCGCGACCGTGTAATCCGCTCTTCGTTACAGGCTCGTACGGAATGCGGATTCCTAGTATATCCAATGTGTTCATCTGTGATCTGGAATGGCTATCATTGCATCTGATGAATGTGTATATATCTATATGATATCTATTTAGGCGTTGCTTATGTTTTGCATCCGCGCTAGTCCAGCCCCCGCTCTGTCGTTAGTTAAGTAACCTAACGGGTAATGACAGGGCCCCGTGGCGAATGCGAATGGCATAAGCGTATGTCATATTTTCGTTGTTTTCTGCAATTGTAGGATTAATTGATGGGACACATTAAATTAATGCAAGAGAAAAACCTAATAAGACGTTGTTGGAACAATTTTCAAAAAGCTGTTATTGCAAAGACGTTCTCTTTTGTTTTGCATAGAGGTTTTCGGTTATGAATGCCCAGCACCTCAGTCGACGAGGCAACGGCCGAGATCCCTTCATCGGGAGTGACCCCTTGGACAAAAAGTTTGCGTCAGGGTAATAACTTCACTATAGTCGATTATTCTTGCTTTGCATCGAGGTATTCAGTTTGGAATATCCTGCACCTCATTCGACGAGATCCCTTCACAGGGAGTGACCTCTTTAGCAAAAGTTTTCGCCACTATATTTTCAAAAAGGTTATCAGGTTCCTTCAACGATATCAAGTTCATTACGTTAACGGGATTTTCGCCAAAAACCCTGCCGTAGCCCTCTGTCATTTCTTATGAGTTATACTTAGTATTCGTGCTGCGTTTGTTGACTGTGTCAAGGCACAGTGAACGGTAGCTGAGTATTGCTTCTCTGCTGGATACAATGTGATTGGTTAGGACAGTCGTGTAACCTTGTTGACTATGTCAAGGGTTATGCGGATGGGTTTAATGCAATCAAGATAATGACGGGTTGAACTTGACTAGGACTCTTTGATTTGTTGACTGTGTCAAGGTCACTTGGGTCCTAGGGGCAAAAATTCACATCGGGAGTTTCTAAAGAAACTGAAACTTGCAGATTTAGCATACCTTCTGGAGTGTGGTAAATAGAGTAGATTCCATCTAGGTCATCGCACAATGATAGTTGGATCCCGATCCCACTGATGAGTTGGATTACTCTCGGGAGATTATTTCACTTAAAAAATCAATGCTATAAACCAAGTAGGTGTCTAGAACGGTGTTAGCGGGGCTACGCCTCCAGGGAAAAGAGGTTATTTAATTAAGGAACTTCACGAAAGTATTGGAAAACCTCCCTCGAAGTACCAACACTAGCCTGGCTGAAAGGTTAAGCAAGTATTGTGACGTGCGATTAATCCTGACTAGTTCTTCTTTTAGGGTTTGAAGAAGAATTTGAGGAAACGGTGGGAGCCATCCTGATTAAATAAATCAATAAACCAATCTAATCTTGCAAGAGCGCACGCTGAGTGTTTCTTTTCTCTCTCTCCAGGTAGCAATCATTTCACGCCCTAATCAAGATAATAAAATGTATCGCTTGACCGATCCGAATTCTTATTCGGGGCTGGGGAACGTTGGTTCGGCTCTAACTTACGACAACAGTCATAAGTATGAGTAAGGAAAAGAGGATTGTTTGGATTCCAAGAATACCCAGTTGAAGAAGAAGCATGGTTTTGCATCTACTTCAGGTGTTCTTGTAATTGAGAACTGCTTTACGGTCAGCCCTACCTCCTGGGTACTTGATACCGGATCAGGATCTCATATCTGTAATCTATTGCAGGGACTGAGAAAAAGTAGGAGAGTTGTACCTGGTAATATGTTGCTCAGAGTAGCGAACGGAGCACAAGTTAATGCTGCAGCCGTCGGTGAATATCACCTAGTGTTGCCAAATGGCAATACTATGATTTTGAACGATTGCTACTATGTACCTTCCATAGTTTGCAATATCATATCAGTTTCTTTACTCGATAAAACTGATGATAATTTTTTCCAGGAATGCCTCATTTTTGGAAAAAGAATTTCTTGTTAAAAATATTAGTGGCAGCACGGTAGAACTGGATGAAATTCCAGAAACACAAAGTTTAACTAAAGATTTGGAGGAACCGCTATATTCAGTTACACCCAACGAACCTCAGCCACTCCGCAGATCTGGTAGGATTTCTCATCCGCCCGAGAGATACTATGGTTTTCTCATAGACAGGGATCGAGAGGATTGCATCTTGGAAGAAGATGACCCTACCAGTTTCAGGAAGGCCATTATCAGTAGGGACTTTGATAAGTGGATGGAAGCAATGCAATCCGAAATGGAGTCCATGTACACCAATAAAGTATGGACCTTGGATATTGCTCCACCTGGGGTAAAAACCGTTGGATGCAAATGGATCTACAAAAGGAAACTTGGTGTAGATGGGCAGGTGGAAACCTATAAGGCTAGACTCGTTGCAAAAGGTTTTCGTCAAAGACCTGGTTTGGACTATGACGAAACTTTTTCTCTAGTGGCTATGCTCAAATCCATTCGGATCCTACTTTCCATTGCTGCCTTCCATGACTATGAAATCTGGCAGATGGACGTTAAAACAGCTTTTCTAAACGGCTGTTTAGAAGAGTGCGTTTACATGGATCAGCCAGAAGGTTTCGTAGACAGTGGGAGCAGCGGGAAGGTGTGCAAGTTGATTAAATCCATTTATGGATTAAAAAAGGCATCGCAGAGCTGGAACATCTGTTTTGATGAGGCAATCAAGGAATTTGATTTCATCAAGAACGAAGATGAACCTTGTGTCTATAAGAAGATTGTAGGACGAACTGTCGTGTTCCTAGTCTTGTACGTGGACGACATTCTTTTGATAGGAAATGACATTCCTATGCTACAATCGGTCAAGCTATTCTTGTCACAATGGTTCTCCATGAAGGACCTGGGTGATGCCTCGTACATTCTGGGTATCAAGATCTACAGAGATAGATCCAAGAGACTACTGGGACTTTCGCAGGCTAGGTACATAGAGACCGTACTAAAGAGATTTAGTATGGAAGATTCCAAGCACGGTAACATATCCGTATTGCACAGAATCACCCTCTCCAAGAAGATGTCTCCTAAGACTGACGAGGAGAGGGTTCGCATGAGCACTATACCCTACGCTTCGGCGGTAAGATCTATAATGTATGTGATGCTATGTACAAGACCAGGTGTAGCTTACGCGCTGAGCGTGGTGAGCCGGTATCAGTCAGACCCAGGTGAGGACCACTGGACGGCAGTGAAGAATATTCTCAAGTACCTAAGAATGACTAAGGAGATGTTCCTGGTTTAGGGTAGTGGAGACCTCAGGGTCGAGTCCTTTACCGATTCAAGATTCCAGAGTGACAAGGATGACAACAAGTCTGTCTCGGGGTTTGTGTTTACCCTCAATGGAGGGGCGGTGTGTTGGAGGAGTTCCAAACAGGATACCGTCGCAGACTCGACGATGGTGGCTGAATACATTGCTGCAAGCGATGCTGCAAAAGAGTCGGTCTGGATGAAGAAGTTCATTAGTAAACATCAGGTGGTTCCGTCCATTGTTGACCCAATACCTTTGTATTGCGATAACAATGGGGCTATAGCTTTAGCGAAGGAACCAAGGTCCCATCAGAAATCCAGACACATCTTAAGGCGGTATCACCTGATCAGGGAGATCATTGATCGCCAGGAGATCGAGGTACGAAGAGTGGACACAAAAGACAACACAGCGGATCCATTCACGAAGGCCCTCCCGCAAACACAGTTCGAGCGACTTTTTGAGCTATTGGGTATGCGGTACGTCGGCAGCTGGCCTTAGTGCAGACGTTGGGTATACGGTACACTAATTGCTGGCCTTTAGTGCAAGTGGGAGATTGTTAGATATGTATGCCCTAGAGGCCATTATTGCATAGTACTAGTTTGTATAATACATTTTGGAGGCTTGGGATATATATATGGTTTTACGACAATCTTGCTCGATATTGTAGTATGCTACTTGGTTTGTTTCTATCTTAATATGTGTATATGTTTCTTTTAACATATCGCTAAAAACATATTGGTAGAGACCTTAGGATTTTTGCTTGACTACCAGCGTTGTGATGGCGATCACACTAGTGGGGGTTGGGTAGTCTATAAGCACATCCTTATTTTGGTCCCTAGTCGTAGGATTATCGAGACAGGGCATCGATACTCCAGAGTAGACTGGTGCATACGCTTCTCTTCCCAGCAGGGGAGATGGTCTGTCCCACAGCTATCGGTACGTCGTACTGGAGATAGTATGCAGGTGCTCGTTAGGTTACGAGTACACTGGACATGTCATGTCGGGAACTGTTGGTTGGTATTATACCTATCGTCAGTTAACAGTTCCCAGGTGACATGAGTACAGCTTAGTCCACTGACTTGACACTGTCACTTCGCCTCGAGTGTGTTCCCACTGTTCTTAGATTACTACCCTACCACGGCTTTACTGAGTCGTGCAAACAGGTAGTAGTTGGGTGCAGTCCCGAAGCACTTGGAGGCAGTGACGGTTAGACAGGATTCGTCTCTCCCGGTATTGGGGGTTGATATCGCGCTTTGTCTGGGAGAGCCATTACACAAAGTCCCTGGCCAGGGCAAGCGAGATATACTGGTAGGTTTCCAGTATTATCTCAGGGTGTTCTGGGCTACACTCCGACACGACTTGTACCGCTATTAGGGGACTGACGTTTACCGCCCCCTAGGCCCGCCATGCGATATTCTCAGACGAACAGACTGCACTGTACGGAGATTGTCACATTCAGGCTCAGTAGGAGTTCGATGGGTTCACCTTATCAGTCTTCTTATCGGCATCTACCCGGGGACCGTTACGTACAGCTAGTACCGCTTGCGGCCTGTGGTTAAACCCACTGCCAGCGTAGTATCGAGCTTTTAGAGTCCCACACAGAGGGTTACTCGTCTTTGGGCAAAACATAGTAGAGGTTGCATGGTTTTGCGACGGGGTTCGTTCACATCCGCGCACTTGTACACGTTTGGTGTCCGGACAGTAGTTACTAGCGGGCTTTGGTTTAAACCAGATCCTAGTAATTGTTTTGGGATTGGTTTTGTCTCAGTATATTCGTGTTCTTTGGAGCACGGATGAGGGTGTGTATGCACAGTTGACAGAGGCAGAGGCAGAGGATTCTCATTAGGGTTGTTGACCATTTGGCTTTGGTTGACTTGTTCACCGTTGACCTTTCTTTAAACCCTAATGAGAATATGATATATGATTAATAATATTAATTATGTATTATTGTGCCATGGTTGAGTTGAAAGTTTGACTTTTGTTGACTTGTTGACTTTGTTGACCATTTTGGACTTGTTGACCATCATCATTTCATGGCTATCATTTCATGGGTATGACTTTTGCTTGCTTGTTGTTTGCAAAATGCAATAATAGCATGAAATGGTAATGGTCATTGAAACTAACTATCACCATATACTTAATTATTATTATTATTATCATTATTCTCACTTTTGTGAGATGGGGTTGGATTATGAGAGCTCATTCTATCATTCTTTTTCTCTCTCCTAGAAAGAAAGCTCTCCCTCTTCCTCTTCCTCTCTCAAGGTTCAAGTGTTCCATGAGTTGGAAATCATGAACCTTTGAGACAAAACCACCATCACTCTTCTCTACTCAATCTAAGGTATTAGGTTTAGCAAACCAAACACCTTAGTCATCTCTAGGTTGAGATTGGAGCTCAATTTCGAGACCCTCGGATGGATCCATCTATGGTAAAGAGGAGACGACAAGGAGGATCCGTTCAAGCAACTACAAGGAGCAAGCAAGAGGAAGAACAACAACAAGAAGAGAAGGAGTTCAAGACCAAGGTATAACCATTCTACATAGTGGTTAGAACTTGTAGAATATTTGTTAGTTCTTGTTTAGCAACGATCCTTCTTATACGGTCCATGTTACCTAGTTAGGAAAAATTTTCGTTTTAGCTATTCCGCCTCCCCGAAAGGACCGGGGTGGGTAACATGGACCTAACAGTAGATCCCTACGCTAGACTCTTTGGCTACTTGAGGGTTGGAAAAAGGTTCGCTTGAGATCCTCTAGGTCCACGACGATCCACCCGGAGTCCTCTTTGTCCAAGCTTGAAGCTCCACTAGATCAAGAGAAGAAATGGAAGCTAACACTCTACACTAATGGGCAAGACTAGTGTAGAATGGTGATGTGGTTTGTTTTCTCACTTCAAAATCCTAACTTGGTGATTCTTTTGCTCATAAGAGAAAACTAGAGAGCAAGAGAGAAAAGAGGAAGAAGATGATGGCTTGTGAAGAGCTCAAGATAATGATAAGCATAAGAAAAAAATGAGAAATGAAAATATATATATATTCTCTTTCTCATTCTTAACCATAGTTATAAAATATCTAGATATTTAGTTTGGAACAGAAATGGCCATAGAAAATGAATCATGGTTAATCCAAGGGGTTAGTGCATGAATAAAATAATAAACCATGATAACAATTTTCCATTTCCATTTTTCTTTTTCCAAAAATAATATCTATATATTTATATATATGGTGTGAGTCTTATATTGCCACCATCCACTATATCAACAACCATGATAGAATTATGTATGCATGTATGTGTGCATGCACATCCTATGTGCATGAATGAGAATAAATGCATACATGCATGCTAGTTATATGTATGCCCTAAAGGCCATTACTATACATAGGATGTATATTGTAGTGGATACTTGGACATATATAGGGATGAATTTCTTGCTCGATATGATAGTATGCTATCTGGTTACTCTTTACCTTAACGTGTACACTGATTGTCTCTCTGTTACATGTTGGTAAAGCCCTTAGGATGTGTACTTGACTACCTGGACTATGATGCGGATCATACTAGTGGGGACGTGGTAGTCCATAAGTACATCCTTCAAAGTCCCTATTCGTGGGTGTATCGAGACGGGGTATCGATATACCAGAGTAGACTAGCGTGTAGCTTCTCGACCCATATAGATGGGCGATGGATGATCCCATATCCATTGGTGTTTGATATCAGAGATGATATATGGGTGCTCAGTGGAGACTGGGTACACTGGACGGACTCGCCGAGAACTCCCAGATGGTATTATACCTTACGTCAGATGGCAGTTCTCTGGTGACACTGGTACAGGTTAGTCTGTATACCCGAGATCGTCATAGAGTCTTGTGTTATTCCTACTGTGCTTTGATTTCCACCTTACCACGTCCAAGAGGGCGTGCAAAACGGTGGTTTTTGGGTACAGTCCCGAGTCACATGGAGGCAATGAGCGATAGGAAGGGTTTCGTCTCTCCCGGTATAGGGAGTTGATGTTGCACTGTGCTCGATTGGCTATAACAGGAAGTCCTTGGCCAAGGCTGCTTTAGGGATTTACTGGTAAGTGTTACCAGTAGTTTCTCGACCTGTTATGAGCCTCATATCGACACGACTTATCGAGTTATTGGGTTCTGAAGTTTACCACCCCTAGACGAGATATGCGACATATCAGACGAACAGACCGGACTGTACGGTAAGTGTTACTGGTTGGATTCACAGGAGTGTGAGCGGGCTTGCTCGTTGATCTTCTGATCGCTCAATACCCGGGTGGCCATTACGTTTAGCAGACCGCTTGCGGCTTGTGGGTGTTTGATATGATCATCACCTACTGCCGGCGTATTGAAGAGTCTTTAGAGTCCTACACAGGGGTTTCCTGGCTCAAGAAAAACGAAATAGGAGCGCATATGAGATATGTGCGGGACCGAGAATAATACCAGTATTTGATACTGTATTCTATTCTCGCGATTTGTGACATTGATCGGTTGTATGCGATATAGCCGGATTATCGGATCAAGTGTAGATTCGATAAGTTGTTACTATTGATATTAGTCGGTTATATGCAATGTGACCGGATCGTTAAATCAAGTGTTGATTTAATGATTTAATCTATAATTATATATTTGATATATTAGTTTACAGTAACTAGTATTGGTTCACTTAAGATTGATTTTCTCACTTGATTGTGCACATTGTTTATATGTGATATATGCAAGTGTACATGTTTGTATCATGCTTGATGATACAAACAAGTTGTGTGTATGAGACTTATAACAAATCAAGTTTAAATTAGGGTTTACTATTTTCCTAACAAATAACAAAAGAGTGAGACTTTGGTCAAAGTTATCAAGCTTCATGAAGCTTGTGTTGGCTAGCCTAGCACCTCATGAAGGGTTTGGAAGCATCACATGAACCAAAAATGGAGTCTTTAAGGTGCTAAGCTAACAAGCATCGGATCGTTCCTAGAAAAATTAGGGTTTTATAAACTACACATCATCACATGAAAGAAATGCTAGGGTTTTTGAGAGTACAACCTTTGTAGCTCCCTACGCTAGACTCCTTGGCCACTTGAGGGTTGGAGGAAGGTTCACTTGAAGTCTCCTAGTGTCCACGACGATCCACCCGAAGCTCCTAGTCCAAGCTTGCAACTTCACTTTTCAAAAGAACGAATGAAGATACTCTAAACAAGTTGGCTAAACTTGTGTAGAATGATGTTGTGGTTCTTATTCTCACTTCAAAATCCAATCTTGATGAGTATATTGCTCACTACAAAAAACTAGAGAGCAAAATGAGAGAGGAAGAAGAAGATGATGGCAATTTGAGAAGAAGATAAGTTCAATCCTATTCAAGAAAATAGAAAATATATCAATATATTTTTTCCTCTTCTCATATCAAACCATGGTTAGGATATTATTGAATTTGAGTTAAAAACACACAAGGAAAAGTAATCCATGGTCAAAAGGTGGGTGAGAATGGTTAGGTCAAGAAGGATGTAGAAACTAGTCATGAATTATCTTTTCCTCTTTCCATTTTGTTTTAACCAAAAATCAAATAATAATCCAAATGAAAACCCATGTTGTGAGTCTTATATTGCCACCATTTTCTTTGTATAAGCAACCATGAAGGATGTATGTATGTATGTGTATATGTACATCCATATGTGCATGAATCAAAAAGAAGGCATACATGCATGCATACATCCATCAAACTCAAGAGAGGATTTCAAGTGAGAAACTAATGGTTAATTAATAAATCAACACTTGATTTATCAATCCGGTCATATCACATATGACCCCACCAAAAGCAAGCCGCCCGATCAATATACTGTATCCTATACGCGCATTTCAATCGGGTCCATGCGCATATCGCATACGCGCACCACAACGTTTCGCCTGGACTAGGAAACTCCATTGTGGGACTCTAAGACTCGTCAATACGCCGGCAGTGGGTGTTGATCATATCAAGCACCCCCAAGCCGCAAGCGGTCAGCTAAACGTAACGGCCACCCGGGTATTGAGCGATCAGAAGAGAACAAGCGAACCTGCTACAACTCCCGTCGAGCCAATCGGCAACACTTCCCGTACAGTCCGGTCTCCTCGTCTGATTTGTCGCATATCAAGTCTAGGGGTGGTAAACGTCAGACCCCAATAACTGATAAGTCGTGCCGATGTGAGGCTCATAACGGGTCGAGAAACTACTGGTAACACATACCAGCAAATCTCTGAATTAGCCCTGGCCACGGACTTCCCTGTTACGGCCAATCGAGCACAGCGCAACATCAACCCCCAATACCGGGAGAGACGAAACCCCTCCTATCGCTCATTGCCTCCATGTGACTCGGGACTGTACCCAAAAACCACCGTTTTGCACGCCCTCATGGACGTGGTAAGGTGGTAATCAAAGCACAGTGGGAATCACACAAGACTCTATGACGATCTCGGGTCTACATACTAACCTACACAAGTGTCACCAGAGAACTGCCATCTGACGTGAGGTATAATACCATCTGGGAGTTCTCGGCGAGTCCGTCCAGTGTACCCAGTCTCCACTGAGCACCCGTGTAACATCTCTGATGTCAAACACTAATGGATATGGGATCATCCATCGCCCATCTCATGGGTCGAGAAGCGTATACTCTAGTCTACACTGGTATATCGATGCCCCGTCACGATACACCTACGACTAGGGACCTTGAAGGATGTACTTCTGGACTACCATGTCCCCACTAGTATGATCTGCATCATAGTCCAGGTAGTCAAGTACACATCCTAAGGGCTTTACCAACATGTAACTATAAGATAGTATAAAGAGACAAGCATACATGTTAAGATAAAGAGTAACCAGATAGCATACTATCATATCGAGCAAGAAAGTCATCTCTATATATGTCCAAGCATCCAATATAATATACATCATCTGTATAATACTGGCCTCTAGGGCATACATACAACTAACAATCTCCCACTTGCACTAGGGCCAGCTGCTGTAGTATCGCATACCAAGCATCCCGAAGAGTCTCTCAAACTGTATCTGGGGAATGGCCTTCGTGAGTGGATCCGCTGTGTTGTTCTTCGTGTCAACCCTCCTGACCTCGATCTCCCGACGATCAATTATCTCCCGAATCATGTGATACCGCCTCAGAATATGCCTGGATCGCTGATGGGATCTGGGTTCCTTGGCCAAAGCCACCGCTCCATTGTTATCACAATACAAAGGTATTGGATGCTCAATGGAAGGAACGACTCCAAGTTCAGTAATGAACTTCTTAATCCAAACAGCCTCTTTGGCAGCATCGTTGGCAGCGATGTATTCAGCCTCCATCATCGAGTCTGCCACGGTTTCTTGCTTGGAACTCTTCCAGCTAACCGCCCCTCCGTAAAGGGTAAAGACAAATCCCGACTGCGACTTAGAGTCGTCCTTATCACTCTGGATGCTCGAATCGGTAAAGGACTCCACTTGGAGTTCTCCGTTACCATACACCAAGAGCATCTCTTTAGTCCTTCGTAAGTACTTGAGAATTCTCTTCACAGCTGTCCAGTGACTCTCTCCAGGATCAGCTTGATACCTACTCACTACACTTAGTGAGTATGCTACATCGGGTCTGGTACATAGCATCACAGACATGATAGAGCCTACAGCCGAAGCATAGGGTATCCCTTGCATGCGAGCTCTCTCCAAATCAGTCTTTGGAGACATCTCTTTGGAGAGAGTGACTCCAGAGATCGTGGGCAAGTTCCCAAGCTTGGATTCTTCCAGACTAAACCTCTTTAGTATGGTGTCAATGTACCTGGATTGGGACAATCCTAATATCCGTTTGGATCTATCTCTATAGATCCTAATTCCCAATATGCAGGAGGCATCACCAAGATCATTCATTGAGAATCTTTGTGATAAGAAGAGCTTGAACGATTGTAGCATAGGAATATCATTTCCTATCAAGAGTATGTCCTCCACGTACAATACGAGGAAGACAACCTTACTCTCTGCCACCTTCTTGTAGATACAAGGTTCATATGGGTTTTTGACGAAATCAAACTCTTTGATAACGACGTCAAAGCAGATGTTCCAACTCCGCGATGCTTGCTTTAATCCATAAATGGATTTAAGCAGCTTGCACACCTTCCCGCTGCTCCCACTGTCTACGAAGCCCTCTGGCTGAGTCTTGTACATGCACTCTTCTAAATCACCGTTTAGAAAGGCGGTCTTAACATCCATTTGCCAGATTTCATAGTCATGATATGCAGCGATGGCAAGCATGATCCAGATGGATTTAAGCATAGCCACTGGAGAAAAGGTTTCGTCATAGTGCACACCTGGTCTTTGACGAAAACATTTTGCAAAAAGTCTAGCTTTGAAAGTCTCCACTTTCCCATCTACACCAAGTTTTTTCTTGAAGATCCACTTGCTCCCAATGGGTTTTACCCCTTCAGGAGCAACTACCAAAGTCCATACTTTGTTGGTGTACATGGATTCCATCTCGGACCGCATAGCATCCAGCCATTTCACTGAGTCCCTACTCGTGATGGCCTGCTCGAAGCTAGTTGGGTCATCATCCTCCATGATGCAATCTACGCTCCCACCACTTATGAGAAAACCATAGTATCTCTCATGTTGGCGAGGAACCCTACTAGATCGGCGGAGTGGCTGGGGTTCATTGGGAACTATGGAATCCTCCGGTTCCACCAGATCTTCTGTTGCAGCTTTTGTAGCTGGAACCTCTTCCAGTTCTACCTCATGACCACTAATTTCTTTTTCAAGAAATTCCTTTTCTAAAAAGGTGGCATGCCGAGAAACAAACACTCTTTGTTCCTCAAGGTGGTAGAAGATATACCCTCGTGAATTCTTGGGATATCCTATAAATTTGCATAGAACAGACCGTGCCTCGAGTTTGTCCAGATTTTGTCGTTTGACATAAGCTGGACAACCCCATATCTTAACATAGTTAAGACATGGTCTCTTCCTTTTCCATATCTCATATGGAGTGGTAGGCACAGATTTGGTGGGGACCATATTCAATAGATGTATGGCTGTTTCAAGCGCATACCCCCAGAAGGAAATAGGTAACTCAGCTGTGCTCAATATAGAGCGCACCATATCTAATAGGGTGCGGTTCCTCCGTTCTGATACACCGTTGTGCTATGGTGTATATGGAGGAGTCAGCTGAGAGAGAATCCCATTCTCTTTTAGGAAGTCCAGGAATTCAATGCTCAGGTATTCACCTCCACGATCAGATCGTACGATTTTAATACTTTTTCCGGTTTGGTTCTCGACTTCTTGTTTATATTCTCTAAATTTCTCAAAAGCTTCAGACTTATGTCTTATCAAGAACACATGTCCGTATCTTGAGAGATCGTCAGTGAATGTAATGAAGTATGAAGAACCATCCCTGGCATGTGTAGACATGGGACCGCATACATTACTATGTATTAGTCCCAAGAGTTCGGTAACTCTTTCTCCGTGTCCCGTAAACGGAGTTTTGGTCATCTTGCCTTTGAGACATGCCTGGCAAGTGTCATAAGATGAAAATTCGAATGGTTTCAAATATCCATCCTTATGCAACTTAGCCAGTCGTGTCGCATTGATGTGACCCAGTCTACAATGCCATAAGAAGGATTCGTTCAGTTCTGAACTCTTCCTCTTGTGTGTGTTTGTTATGCTCAGAACTGTTGATTGATTCAGAATATAAATGCCATTGCACAACGTGCCTGATCCAACCAACTTTTGGTTACGGAAAATGTTCATAACATTATCTTCTAATACAAAATTATATCCCTCTTTACTCAACAAAGAAACCGATATAATGTTGCATATCAGGTTTGGCATGTAATAGCATTCGTTCAGAACCAATGTATTACCAGTTGGTAATGCAAGGTGATATTCCCCGACAGTCTTAGCTGCAACAATTGCACCATTTCCAACTCTAATGTCTTTATCACCTTCTCCAAGTTCTCTACCTTTCCTGAGCCCATGTAACTGATTACATATATGGGATCCTGACCCGGTATCTAATCCCCAGGATGTAGGGCAAATGGAGAAACAGTTCTCTGTAACGAATACACCCGAAGAAAATGCATCATCATGTACTTTCTTCATTCTGGTGGCATGGGAATCCTGGTATTCCCCTATGTCCTGTTCAGTCCTATAACTCTTATAAGAAAGAACGGAACTAACGTTCCCTATCACAGTATAACATGCGGGTTCGGTCAATACATCTATATTATTATCTTGATTAAGGCATGACATGGTCGCTACCTGGAGAGAGAGAGAAGAAAACACTTTAGCGTATGCTCTTGCAAGATCAGATTGGTTATTATCTTATCTAATCAGGATGGCTCCCACTGGTTTTTATCAAATCTTTCATCAAACCCTAAAAGGAAAGACTAGCCGGGATTAATTACACCCTACAATTTCGCCAATCTTTCAGCCAGGCCAGTGTCGGTACTTTGAGGGAGGTTCCCCGTGCTTTCGCACGGACCTAATTAAAGTAAATCTCGTTTTCCCAGAGGCGTAATCCCGTTGACACCTTTCTAGAAACCTACTTGATCGGCTAATTGCAATGTGTAAAACTCTCCCAGGAGTAACTCTTACTCGCAGTGGGTATCGGGATCCAACTATCTCATAGAAGGTATGCAATCTTATTGCAAATTTCAACACTTGAAATTCCCGATATTATTTTGCCCCTAACGTGCTATGACCTTGACGAAAGCCAACAAACCATAGCCCGCTAGTCAAGTTCAACCCGTACATTTCTTGACTGAATTAAACCCACCCGCACGACCCTTGACGAAAGCCAACAAAGCCGTACGACTACCCTAATCCAGTCCCATCATATGCAGCAGATAAGCAGCATATAGCTACCGCACACTACACCTTGACGAAAGCCAACAAATGTAGCACGAATACTATATACAACTTATCTGAAATGACGGAGGGCTACGACAGGTTTTTCTGAAAACCTATTGCGTAATGAACTTGATATCGTTGTATAATCGAATGAATTTTGAAATGGAGTGTTTTTGAGGCTTTTGTAGTTTTGCTAAAGGGGTCACTCCCGGTGAAGGGATCGTCGGCCCTTTCCTCGTCGAATGAGGTGCGGGATATATCATATATATCACTGTGCAAAGCAGAAACTATAGAAGCAATCAAAAGACAAACCGAGTGTATAGCATCTGCCAGTTATTGCTAAAAGGGTCAATCCCGGTGAAGGGATCTCGGCCCTTTCCTCATCGAATAAGGTGCAGTGTATATCATATATACCGCTATGCAAAGCAAAACTTTAGCTACCCTTTTTATTTTAAAATTTTGATTCTACAACATCTATTCGGTTTCTTTTCTTTCATTAATCACATTAATGAAGTCCCATCATTTAAGTCACCTAAACATCACAGATAAATACGACGTACACTTATGCCATCCGCATTCGCCTCGATGTCCCCTCGTGCACCGTTAGGTTAGGTAACTAACGGCAGAGCAGGGCAGGGCTAGTGCGGGTGTAAAACATAAGTAATGCCTATATAATATATCATATATATTATATACTGTATCCATCACAACATATCAAATGATCACATCACAGATATCGCAGCAGAAACATAGATATAATGTGGGATATACTAGGACGTCCGTATTTAGTATTTAGCCAATAATAGAAAATACGGATTCCACAGTCGCGATGAATATCCAAGCCCACACCCTGGACCCCTACGAGAGCGGCAAGCGACCCTACCAATTCTGGAGTTTAGGAGACCCGGTCTCGACTTCTCAAGATGGCCTCCCACTGAACCCCAGAACCCGGTCACCTGTGCTCCCCTCTTTGGGTCCATCTTAATGCGGAAAAGTAAATAATATACAACATAGGTGGCAACGACCTCAACCCGGAAGTTCCCCAAATAAAAGAATATTACATTACATTTGAATTTACATGAATGAAAATATAAAACTCTCATCTCACATAAAACCCCCCCGGCTATTCAATCGCGACAATCCTGCACATCATATCTCAGCAACACATAATATCTCATATCATCAACGTAAGTAAGTATGCATACACCGATTGTCGTCGACGTATAGCAACGACAATCGGCAATACCACTACATACTACACTTACGGTCACAGAAAAGATAGTGTAAAACTGCAATATCTGGAATCCACATTCTCCTTAGACATCGTAAATGCGAAATATCACATACCTCGTATTTCATGTCTTATAATATGAATTCCACACATTGCATCCATTCCAGATAATTAGACAGTATTAAAGTTTTCGAACGAACGATCAAATACCCAAGATTCCCTAATGCTCAACACTTAAGCGAAGTTCAAAAACTTGGAGTGTGACACAGTAGTAGCGGTCCAGCCGTAGAAGGGTCAAGCCAACGCCTCACATGTGGCACGCCGTACTGCCCCAAACCCTAAGGTTCAAAGGGCAGTTCAAGACGGTCACATAATCGAGTTAAGGTTTGTTGTCTTCGAGAGGGACCACCACAAAACTTGCACGTATCTCCAAAATATTTAAACCCCGTGAAAAGTGAGCAAATGATACTCGTTCAAACACTTCAATACTTTCTAATTTACCCGGAAAAGCAACGAAATGAAAATTCCGATCGAATCTACGAGTCCAAAACCATCTCCAGAAAATACAGTGCTATATTCAGATTAAACATACCTAAAACACTGTACAAGCAGTTCTAAGAATTACAGTGGAAATTTTATGCAATGATGCTTCTTTACGGCCGCGGAACCGCGGCCTAAGCCAGGAATTGCCGCGGTTCCGCGGCCGTTTATACTGTTCAGGTCATCGAATTTCACTGTGTTTCATAGTTTTTCCTGCTTTGTTTTTTAAGTATTTTTAATTCTGAAAAAGTCAATTTTTAAAAAATGTCCAGAGAGCACTCAAAATCCGTATTTTCCGGTTCGATCGGAGTTTTAACTTCGTTAAAGTGTCGCCTAATGTTATAGGTCGGCTCTGATACCAATGTTGGGCAGGTAGCCACCCCATCCAATGGGGTCACCGTGGCACCAACGGGTCCCTCAGCAGCTACTTTTTACGCATGCCCCCTCGACGGGCATCCCACGTCCCTTAGGATCGGCTAACCCAATGTTGGGTTAGCCTAGCACCTCATGAAGGGTTTGGAAGCATCACATGAACCAAAAGTGGAGTCTTTAGGGTGCTAAGCTAACAAGCATCGGATCGTTCCTAGAAAAATTAGGGTTTTATAAACTACACATCATCACATGAAAGAAATGCTAGGGTTTTTGAGAGTACAGCCTTTGTAGCTCCCTACGCTAGACTCCTTGGCCCCTTGAGGGTTGGTGGAAGGTTCACTTGAAGTCTCCTAGTGTCCACGACGATCCACCCGAAGCTCCTAGTCCAAGCTTGCAACTTCACTTTTCAAAAGAACGAATGAAGATAACACTCTAAACAAGTTGGCTAAACTTGTGTAGAATGATGTTGTGGTTCTTATTCTCACTTCAAAATCCAATCTTGATGAGTATATTGCTCACTACAAAAAACTAGAGAGCAAAATGAGAGAGGAAGAAGAAGATGATGGCAATTTGAGAAGAAGATAAGTTCAATCCTATTTAAGAAAATAGAAAATATATCAATATATATTTTCCTCTTCTCATATCAAACCATGGTTAGGATATTATTGAATTAGAGTTAAAAACACACAAGGAAAAGTAATCCATGGTCAAAAGGTGGGTGAGAATGGTTAGGTCAAGAAGGATGTAGAAACTAGTCATGAATTATCTTTTCCTTTTTCCATTTTGTTTTAACCAAAAATCATATAATAATCCAAATGAAAACCCATGGTGTGAGTCTTATATTGCCACCATTTTCTTTGTATAAGCAACCATGAAGGATGTATGTATGTATGTGTATATGTACATCTATATGTGCATGAATCAAAAAGAAGGCATACATGCATGCATACATCCATCAAACTCAAGAGAGGATTTCAAGTGAGAAACTAATGGTTAATTAATAAATCAACACTTGATTTATCAATCCGGTCATATCACAAATGACCCCACCAAAAGAAAGCCGCCCGATCAATATACGGTATCCTATACGCGCATTTCAATCGGGTCCATGCGCATATCGCATACGCGCACCACAACGTTTCGCCTGGACTAGAAAACTCCATTGTGGGACTCTAAGACTCGTCAATACGCCGGCAGTGAGTGTTGATCATATCAAGCACCCCCAAGCCGCAAGCGGTCAGCTAAACGTAACGGCCACCCGGGTATTGAGCGATCAGAAGAGAACAAGTGAACCTGCTACAACTCCCGTCGAGCCAATCGGCAACACTTCCCGTACAGTCCGGTCTCCTCGTCTGATATGTCGCATATCAAGTCTAGGGGTGGTAAACGTCAGACCCCCAATAACTGATAAGTCGTGCCGATGTGAGCCTCATAACGGGTCGAGAAACTACTGGTAACACTTACCAGCAAATCTCTGAATCAGCCCTGGCCAGGGAATTCCCTGTTACGGCCAATCGAGCACAGCGCAACATCAACCCCCAATACCGGGAGAGACGAAACCCCTCCTATCGCTCATTGCCTCCATGTGACTCGGGACTGTACCCAAAAACCACCGTTTTGCACGCCCTCAAGGACGTGGTAAGGTGGTAATCAAAGCACAGTGGGAATCACACAAGACTCTATGATGATCTCGGGTCTACAGACTAACCTGCACAAGTGTCACCTGAGAACTGCCATCTGATGTGAGGTATAATACCATCTGGGAGTTCTCGGCGAGTCCGTCCAGTGTACCCAGTCTCCACTGATCACCCGTATACCATCTCTGATGTCAAACACCAATGGATATGGGATCATCCATCGCCCATCTCATGGGTCGAGAAGCGTATACGCTAGTCTACACTGGTATATCGATGCCCCGTCTCGATACACCTACGACTAGGGACCTTGAAGGATGTACTTCTGGACTACCATGTCCCCACTAGTATGATCTGCATCATAGTCCAGGTAGTCAAGTACACATCCTAAGGGCTTTACCAACATGTAACTATAAGACAGTATAAAGAGACTAGCATACATGTTAAGATAAAGAGTAACCAGATAGCATACTATCATATCGAGCAAGAAAGTCATCTCTATATATGTCCAAGTATCCAATATAATATACATCATCTGTACAATACTGGCCTCTAGGGCATACATACAACTAACAGCTTGAAGAAACTTTGACAAAGTCAAATCTTTTGTCATTTCCTTAGGATATTAGTTAACCAAACCCTTAACCTAATGCTTTGGTTAAATCTCTACATGAGTTAAGCATGAGAGCTTAACTCAACCATGGTGCCATAATTAAAAGGATAAGTGTCATTTTATTCTATGATTCTTTTCTTCTTCTTCTTCATCATTAAGCTCCACAAAAGCTTGATAGCTCCAATGGTGCCATGAAAGAAAGAATGAGAAATCCAATTCTAAAGTGAACCCACTTCCTATTTCTTCATCCTCTGCTACTTGCCATGTAGCATAGGGTGTTCTCTTCACAAAGTTTTTAACCAAGTGAAGGAATAGCTTGAGTTTGAGTCTCCCCGACGTAGATCATTTTCGGCCTCGAAGTCAACGACCTAGCCCGATTATTTCTCCGACGAAACCATCACTAGAGTCCAGGATTCCGATGATCGCAGAGGAGGGACGTCAACACGGAGCTAAAGAAGTAGAGGACCGGATCTACAAAGGTTGTAGTCGCTTTCACTTAGCAGCAAAGTAGTTTGCTTGCATAGTTTTCACCTAATCTCTAGTTAACGATTTTACATAGAGTTTCTCGGCACCTAAAAATTTGAATTTGGCATTGTAGATGCCTTGTGGAACCTTTTGAGTGTGCCTTGTAACCCTACAGTGGTGTCAGAGCCTACCTAGAGCTTTAGGCGAAGTGTAGACGAAGTTAGAAACCCGATCGAACCCCGAAACCCCAATCGACACCCCTCTCTGTACAAATTTTAAAACAGTGGATTTTTCCAAATTAAAAATTCTCAAAAATATCAACAGGCAACTACAAGGGTTACTGTGAAGTACGTGACTGTAATACGACTAAAGAGCCGCGGAACCGCGGCCGTAACATGGTATTGGCGGCGGTTCCGCGGCCGTATGTAAAGATCAGGGAATCTTTTTTGCACAGTAACCTCAGTTGGTGTTTGATGATTCTTCTGGGAATTTTTATGTTTCACTCAAGAGTTGAGTTTTCTCGGGTGTATTGGGGACTCGATAATTTGATCGGATTATTTAACTTTGTTTATTAAGTTTTTCCGGATAATTTTAGAACATGTTAAAAAGTTCGACCGGATATAAATACCCAATTTTTCCCTGCCGGGAAATTTCCAAGTGTTGGATTTTTCCGTAGTTTGAAAACGTTCTAAGTAGTGCAAGTAACGCGATGGACCTTCTAGAAGACAACAAACCTTAACTCGATTATGTGACCGTCTTGAACTGCCCTTTGAACCTTAGGATTTGGGGCAGTACGGCGTGCCACATGTGAGGCGTTGGCTTGACCCTTCTACGGCTGGACCGTTGGTACTGTGGCATGAAGTGAATGTTTTTTAAACTTATTTCAAGTGTTGAGCTATTTCGGGAAAACTTGGGTGTTTGATTGTTCGATCGGAAAGTTTAACATTTTCTATTTATCTGGAATGTGATACAATATTTGGAATCCACAAGTAGTTATGAGATAACTGATTGGGATGTTATAAATCTAGCACTTTAGTCTCACTTGATCGGTTGCCACAGAATTTTGATGCGATCAAAAGTCCGTCGCAATCACGTAGCATACGCGGATACTCGCCGGGTAAACTTAATAGACAGCCATGCCCCATAGCCCCGACCAAGTGACTGTAGGAGAACCCCGTCGCCAAAAGCATCCGTTCGGGTGCTCGCGGCAGTGGTGTTCCGCCTTAGTGCACTTCGTCGACGGTATCGGGGGTGCGGCCGTCTACTAAAGTTTGCGACGAGCATTCGTTCAAGATGTCGGGAATCTTGTTGAATTGCCCAACTTGATATTGAAAAGTGTTTTCGATAATGAGACTAAAATGCGGGGTTTATAATTGTTAGGCATGCGATGTCTACGGAATTCATTTGATTAGGCATGCGATGTCTAAGGAGATTGCGGATTCCAACTGTTGTAGTTTTACACTTTCTTTTCTGCGACCGTAAGTGTAATATGTGATATCGCCGGTTTCGTTGCTATATGTCAACGACAATTGGGATGCGCATATTTACTTACGTTGATGACATGTGATGTTATGTGTTGCTGGATATGTTATATTGGATCGTCGCGTTTTGAATAGCCGGGGGTTTTATGTGAGATGTGGGTTTTTATTTTCATTCATGTAAAATAAAATGTATGTAATATTCTTTTATTGGGGCACTTCCGGGATGAGCTTGATGTCACCATTTGTATATTATTTACTTTTCCGCACTAGGATAGACCCAAGGAGGAGAGCACAAGTAACCGGGTTCTGGAGTCCAGTGGGAGACCAACTCGAGGAGTCGATTCCGGGTCTCCTAACTCTAGAATTGGTAGGGTTGCTTGTTGCTCTCGTTGGGGTCTAGGGGTGTGGGTTTGGCTATTCATCGCGACCGTGGAATCCGTGTTTTATACAGGCTCGTATTGAAAACACGGACGTCTTAGTATATCCAATATTTCATATGTTTCTTCTGCTGCGATATCTGTGATGTGATCATTTGATATGTTGTGATAGATACTATATATAGTATATTTGATATATTATATAGACGTTACTTGTGTTTTACACCCGCGCTAGCCCTGCCCCGCTCTGCCGTTAGTTACCTAACCTAACGGTGCACGAGAGGACATCGAGGGGAATGCGGATGGCATAAGTGTACGTCGTATTTATCTGTGTTGTTTAGGTGATTTAAATGATGGGACTTCATTAATATAATTAATGAAAGAAAAGAAACCTAAAAGATGTTGTGGAATCAAATTTTCAAAAACAGGTAGCTACAGTTCTTGCTTTGCATCGTGGTGTTCCTTGTAGAACATCCTGCACCTTATTCGATAAAGAAAGGGCCGAGATCCCTTCACCGGGAGTGACCCCTTTAGCAATGACTGGCAGATGCTACAACCCTCGGTTTGTCTTTTGATTGCTTCTAGAGTTTTTGCTTTGCACAGCGGTATATATGATATATCCTGCACTTTATTCGATGAGGAAAGGGTCGACGATCCCTTCACCGGGAGTGACCCCTTTAGCAAAACTAGAAAAGCCTAAAAAACACTCCATTTTAAAATCATTTAATTCTACAACGATATCACGTTCATTACGCAATAGGTTTTCAGAAAAACCTGTCGTAGCCCTCCGTCATTTCAGATAAGGACTGTTTAGTATTCGTGCTGCGTTTGTTGGCCTTTGTTAAGGCGTAGTATGCGGTAGCTGAATAGTACTTATCTGCTTATGCATATGATGCAGATTGGATTAGGGTAGTCGTGCGACCTTGTTGGCCTTTGTCAAGGCCCGTGCGGGTGGGTTTAATTCAATCAAGAAATGACGGGTTGAACTTGACTAGCAGCCTATGGTTTGTTGGCCTTTGTCAAGGTCATTGGACGCTAGGGGCAAAATATTATCGGGAATTTCAAGTGTTGAAATTTGCAATGAGATTGCATACCTTCTATGAGATAGTTGGATCCCGATACCCGCTGCGAGTAAGAGTTACTCCTGAGAGAGTTTTACACATTACAATTAGCCGATCAAGTAGGTGTCTAGAAAGGTGTCAATGGGGTTATGCCTTTCGGAAAATGAGGTTTACTGTAATTAGGTCCGTGCGAAAGCACGGGGAACCTCCCTCAAAGTAACGACACTGGCCTGGCTGAAAGATTGGCGAACTTGTAGCGTGTAATTAATCCCGGCTAGTCTTTCCTTTTAGGGTTTGAAGGAAGATTTGATAAAAACAATGGGAGCCATCCTGATTAGATAAAATAATAACCAATCTGATCTTGCAAGAGCGCACGCAGAGTGTTTTCTTCTCTCTCTCTCCTGGTAGCGACCATGTCATGCCTTAATCAAGATAATAATACGGATGTATTGACCGAACCTGCTTGTTATACTGAGCTGGGGAACGTTGGTCCCGCTCCAACTTATAAATGTTATAAGACAGAGCAGGAATTAGGGGATTACCAGAATTCCCGTGCCGCCAAAACGAAGAGAGTGCATGTTGATGCATCATCTTCGGGTGTGTTCATTACAGAGAACTGTTTCTCAGTATCCTTTACATCCTGGGTATATGATACCAGATCAGGATTCCGCATATGTAATTTGTTACATGGGCTACAGAAAGGTAGAGAACTGAGAACGGGCGATAAGTTTCATGAGATAGAAAACTGTGCAAGTGTTGCAGCCAAGTCTGTTGGTCACTGTCACCCTGTATTACCCATACATTGATTCTGAACAAATGCTATTAGATACCGAACCTGATATACAAAATCATATCAATCTCTTTATTTATTAAAGAAGGATACAATTTTGTATTGTTGGATAATGTTTTGAACATTTCCTATATCAATAATTGATCGGTTCAGGCACGTTATCTAAAAGCATTGACGTTCTAAATCAAACTACAGTTCCTAGTATACAGAACACATACAAGAGGAAGAGTTCAGAAATGAACGAATCCTTCTTGAGGCATTGTAGACTGGGTCATATCAATGCGACCCGACTGGCTAAAGTTACATTTAGATGCATATTTAAATCAATTTGAATTTACATCTTATGAAACTTGCCAGTCATGTCACAAAGATTTGATGACCATAGCTCTGTTTATTGGAAACAGAGAAAGAGTTAGTAAACTCTTGGGATTGATACATAGTGATGTATGTCAGGTCCCCTGTCTACACATGCCAGGATCGGTTCTTTGTACTTCATTACATTCTCTGATAATCTCTCAAGATTCAGATATATGTTCCTGTTGAAACACAAGTCCGAAATTTTTGAGATATTCACAGAATATAAGTTAGAAGTAGAGAACCAAAATACGGGTATAAGTATTATGTCCTTTGATGTGATCAAGGAGGAGAATACTTGAGCATGGAATTCCTGGATTATTTTAAAGGAGAATGAGATTCTCTCTCAGCATTACTCCTCCGTATACACCATAGCACGATGGTATATCAGGGCGGAGCAATAACACCCTATGTGATATGGTGTGCTCTATGATGAGTACTACTGAGTTTCCTATTTCCTTTTGGGAGTTATGCACTTGAGAAGCTGCATACCTATTGAATAGGGTTCAAATCAAATCAGTTGCCTACCACTTCATATGTGATATGGATTGGGAAGAGCCCATATCTTAAGTTTGTTAAGATTTAGGGTTGTCCGGATATGTCTAAAAGCAAAATTTGGACAAGCTCGAGGCAAGGTCTGTTATGTAGAACTGGAAAGGTTCCAGCTATACAAACTGCAGCAGATGATTTGGTAGAACCAAAGGATTCAATAGTAACCAACGAACCTCAGCCTCTCCGCCGATCTAGTAAGGTTTTTCACCCGCCTGAGAGTTACTTCGGTTTCTCGATGACAGTGGGAGCGAGGATTGCATCATGAGATGATGACCTAACTAGTTTCGAGCTGGCCATCGAGAGTAGGGACTCTATAAGAATGGCTGGATGCTTAGAGATCTGAGATGGAATCCATGTACACTAACAAAGTATGGACTTTGGTTGCTATATCTGAAGGGTTAAATCCCCATCAGGAGCAAGTATTTCTTGAGAAGATTATTTGGTGTAGATGGAAAAGTTGAGACTTTCAAAGCTAGACTTGTTAAAGGTTTGCATCATTGACCAGCTATGGATTGTGATGAAACCTTTTCTAAGTACCTATGCTTAAGTCCATCCAGATCCTACTTGCCACGGCTACATACCATGACTATGATATCTGGTGCTTGGGTGTCATGACTGCTTTTCTAAATAAAGATTTAGAAGAGTGATTCTATAAGTACACAGTCAGAGGGCTTCGTAGACAGTGGGAGCAGCGGAAACGTGTGCAAAATGTTTTATGTGATAAAGCAGGTATCGCGGAGTTGGAACATCTGTTTTGATGTGGTAGTCAAAGAGTTTGACATCATCAAAATGGTAGATGAACCTTGTATATACAAAAAGGTAGTAAGGAGTATGGTGGTGATCCTCGTAGAGTACGTGGATGACATACTTTTGATAGGGAAGAAGTTTCCTATTCTACGCTCGGTCAATCTCCGCTTATCACAAGGATTCTTCATATAGGATCAAAGTGATACCTCCTAAATCCTTAGTTTGGATCTATGAGATAGATCTAAGTGGACCTTAGGATCCTTACTAGCTGTAGTGAGAAGGTATCAATTGATCCTGGGGAGAATCACAGGAAAGGTTCCAGAGTGATAAGGATGACTGAATGTCAGTCACAGGCATTGTCTTTACCCTCATTAAAGGGACGGTATGTTGGAAGAGTTCCAAGCTAGATACCGTGGCATACTAGACGATAAAGGCTGGAAACATCGCTACCAAAGATGCTACCAAAGAGGAAGTCTGGGTATATATTAGTTCATGAGATGAACTTTGTTCCTTCCATTGTGTGACAATGGAGTTGTGGCTTATGCCAAGGAACGCCCATCCCATCAGTGATCCAGACATATTCTTAGGCAGTATCACCTGATCGTGGAGATGGTTGATCTCCAGGGGATCGAGGTTAGGAGAGTAGACTCAAAAAACAACACGGAGGATCCACTCACAAAGGCCTTTTCCCAGAGAGAGACTTTTATGGGATGGTTGAGTATGAGATACTACAACCACTGCTATCTAATGGCCCTAGTGCAAGTGGGAGATTGTTAGTTATATGTATGCCCTAGAGGCCATTACTTTACATAGGATGTATATTGTAGTGGATGCTTGGACATATATAGGGATGACTTTCTTGCTCGATATGATAGTATGCTATCTGGTTACTCTTTACCTTAACGTGTACACTGATTGTCTCTCTGTTACATGTTGGTAAAGCTCTTAGGATGTGTACTTGACTACCTGGACTATGATGCGGATCATACTACTGGGGACGTGGTAGTCCATAAGTACATCCTTCAAAGTCCCTAGTTGTGGGTGTATCGAGACGGGTCATCGATATACCAGAGTAGACTAGCGTCTAGCTTCTCGACCCATATAGATGGGCAATGGATGATCCCATATCCATTGGTGTTTGACATCAGAGATGATATACGGGTGCTCAGTGGAGACTGGGTACACTGGACGGACTCGCCGAGAACTCCCAGATGGTATTATACCTTACGTCAGATGGAAGTTCTCTATTGACACTGGTACAGGTTAGTCTGTATACCCGAGATCGTCATAGAGTCTTGTGTGATTCCCACTGTGCTTTGATTTCCACCTTACCACGTCCAAGAGGGCGTGCAAAACGGTGGTTTTTGGGTACAGTCCCGAGTCACATGGAGGCAATGAGCGATAGGAGGGGTTTCGTCTCTCTCGGTATAGGGAGTTGATGTTGCGCTGTGCTCGATTGGCTATAACAGGAAGTCCTTGGCCAAGGCTGTTTTATGTATTTACTGGTAAGTGTTAACAGTAGTTTCTCGACCTATTATGAGCCTCATATCGACATGACTTATCGAGTTATTGGGGTCTGACGTTTACCACCCCTAGACGAGATATGGGACATATCAGACGAACAGACCGGACTGTACGGTAAGTGTTACTGGTTAGATTCACAGGAGTGTGAGCGGGCTTGCTCGTTGATCTTCTGATCGCTCAATACCCGGGTGGCCGTTACGTTTAGCAGACCGCTTGCGGCTTGTGGGTGTTTGATATGATCATCACCTACTGCCGGCGTATTGACGAGTCTTTAGAGTCCTACACAGGGGTTTCCTGGCTCAAGCGAAACGAAATAGGAGCGCATATGTGATATGTGCGGGACCGAGAATAATACCAGTATGTGATACTGTATTCTATTCTCGCGATTTGTGACATTGATCGGTTGTATGCGATATAGCCGGGTTATCGGATCAAGTGTTGATTCGATAAGTTGTTACTATTGATATTAGTCGGTTATATGCAATATGACCGGATCGTTAAATCAAGTGTTGATTTAATGATTTAATGTATAATTATATATTTGATATATTACTTTACATTAACTAGTATTGGTTCACTTAAGATTGATTTTCTCACTTGATTGTGCACATTGTTTATATGTGATATATGCAAGTGTACATGTTTGTATCATGCTTGATGATACAAACAAGTTTTGTGTATGAGACTTATACCAAATCAAGGTTAAATTAGGGTTTACTATTTTCCTAACAAATAACAAAAGAGTGAGACTTTGGTCAAAGTTATCAAGCTTCATGAAGCTTGAAGAAACTTTGACAAAGTCAAATCTTTTGTCATTTCCTTAGGATATTAGTTAACCCAACCCTTAACCTAATGCTTTGGTTAAATCTCTACATGAGTTAAGCATGAGAGCTTAACTCAACCATGGTGCCATAATTAAAAGGATAAGTTTCATTTTATTCTATGATTCTTTTCTTCTTCTTCTTCATCGTCAAGCTCCACAAAAGCTTGCTAGCTCTAATGGTGCCATGAGAAAAAGAGTGAGAAATCCAATTCTAAAGTGAACCCACTTCCTATTTCTTCATCCTCTACTACTTGCCATGTAGCATAGGGTGTTCTCTTCACAAAGTTTTTGACCAAGTGAAGGAATAGCTTGAGTTTGAGTCTCCCCGACGTAGATCATCTTCGGCCTCGAAGTCAATGACCTAGCCCGATTATTTCTCCGACGAAACCATCACTAGAGTCCAGGATTCCGATGATCGCAGAGGAGGGACGTCAACACGGAGCTAAAGAAGTGGGGGACCGGATCTACAAAGGTTGTAGTCCCTATCACTTAGTAGCAAAGTAGTTTTCTTGCATAGTTTTCGCCTAATCTCTAGTTAACGATTTTACATAGAGTTTCTCGGCTCCTAAAAATTTGAATTTGGCATGGTAGAAGCCTTGTGGAACCTCTTGAGTGTGCCTTGTAACCCTACAATGCATGCATACAACAAAAAGACAAGAAAGGGTTTAAAGTGAGAAACTAATGGTCTATGATAAATCAACACTTGATTTAGCAATCCGGTCATTTCTCATACGACCCGACGCAAAGAAAACCGCCCGATTAATATACGGTATCTCATACGCGTATTTTAACCGGGTCCACGCGCATATCTCATATGCGCACCACATTGTTTCGTCTGGACTAACCAACTCCATTGTGGGACTCTAAGACTCGTCAATACGCCGGCAGTGGGTGATGATCATATCAAGCACCCCCAAGCCGCAAGCGGTCAGCTAAACGTAACGGCCACCCGGATATTGAGCGATCAGAAGAAAACAAGCGAACCTGTCACAACTCCCGTTGAGCCAACCGGCAATACTACCGTACAGTCCGGTCTCTTCGTCAGATATGCTGTATATCGAGTCTAGGGATGGTAACGTCGACCCTAATAACTCAATAAGTCGTGCCGATGAATGGTCTGTAATAGATCGAGAAACTATTGATAACACTTATCAGTAAATCTCAACACCCCTGGCCAGGGACTTACTGATATAGCCAATCGAGCACAGCACAGCATCAACTCCCAATACCGGGAGAGACGAAACCCCTCCTATCGCTCATCGACTTCGTGTGTCTCGGGACTGTACCCAACGGCCACCTGTTTGCACGACTCAGTAGAGCCGTGGTAGGGTGGTAATCAAAGTACAGTGGAAGAACACACAAGACTCTATGACGATCTCGGGTCTACAGACTAACCTGTACCAGTGTCACCTGAGAACTGCTATCCGACGATAGATATAATTCCATATAGGAGTTCTCGGTGAGTCCGTCCAGTGTACCCAGTCACCACTGAGCACCCGTATACGATCTCGATGTCAAACATCGATGAATGTGGGAACATCCATCGCCCATCATATGGGTCTAGTATCATATACGCTAGTCTACTCTGTTATATCGATGCCCCGTATTGATACACCTACGACTAGGGACATTCCAGGATATGCTTATAAACTACAGATGTCCCACTAGTATGATCTCTATCATAATCATAGTAGTCAAGCCTATATCCTCAGGGCTTTATCAATATGTGTGAATGAATAAAAGCATGATCAAATCAACATGTCAGATAAAGAAGAACCAGATAGCATACTATCATGTCGAGCAAGAATGTACACTGAATATATATATATATATATATATATATATATATATATACATGTATAAATACATCCACTATCATATAATGGCCTCTAGGGCATACATATATCCAACAATCTCCCACTTGCACTAAGGCCAGTTATTGGCGTATCTCATACCCAACATCTCAAAAAGTCGCTCATGCTGCGGCTGTGGGAGGGCCTTGGTGAGTGGATCCGCGACGTTATTCTTTGTGTCTACTCTCCTAATCTCGATCTCGCGGCGATCTACAATCTCCCGGATCAAATGAATGCGCCTCAGGATGTGTCTAGATCGCTGATGGGACCTGGGCTCCTTAGCTAACTCCATAGCCCCATTATTATCACAATACAATGGTATTGGATCAATAATGGTTGGAACTACTCCTAGCTCTGAGACGAACTTCTTCATCCAGACGGATTCCATGGCGGCATCATTCGCAGCAATGTACCCAGCCTCCATCGTAGAGTCTGCAACGGTATCCTATTTGGAACTCTTCCAACTTACCGCCCCTCCATTGAGGGTAAATACAAACCCGGAGATAGATTTGCTGTCGTCCTTATCGCTTTGGAAGCTCGAATCGGTAAAAGACTCCATTTAGAGATCTCCATTACCATACACTAAGAACAATTCTTTAGTCCTTCACAAGTACTTAAGAATGTTCTTCACAGCTATCCAGTGATTCTCCCCTGGGTTGGATTGATACCTGCTTACAACACTAAGTGCATAAGCTACATCTGGGCGTGTACATAACATCGTATACATTATAGATCCTACTGCCGAAGCATAGGGTATAATGCTCATGCGAGCTCTCTCTTCATCGGTCTTTGGGCAAGAGTTCTTAGAGAGAGTGACCCAATGGCAAGCGGGTAAGGCACCCCGCTTGGAGTCTTCCATACTAAACCTTTTTAGGATGGTGTTGATGTACCTGGTTTGGGAAAATCCCAATAACCTCTTGGATCTATCCCTATAGATCCTAATGCCCAGAATGTATGTGGCATCACCCAGGTCCTTCATGGAGAACCGTAGTGATAAGAAAGATTTGACCGACTGTAGCATAGGAATATCATTTCCTATCAGAAGAATGTCATCCACGTACAATACGAGAAATGTAACAGCTCTCCCTACAACCTTCTTATAAACACAAGGTTCATCTGGATTTTTGATGAAATCAAACTCTTTGATAACATCATCGAAACAGATGTTCCAACTCCGCGATACCTGCAATAACCCATATATGGATTTAAGCAATCTACATGCTTTCCCGCTGCTCCCACTGTCAATGAAGCCCTCTGGCTGATCCATATAAACACATTCTTCTAAATCTCCATTTAGAAATGCCGTTTTAACGTCCATCTGCCAGATTTCATAGTCGTAGTGAGCAGCAATAGCAAGTAGGATCCGAATGGATTTAAGCATGGCTACGGGAGAAAAAGTCTCGTCATAGTCCAAACCTGGTCTTTGATGAAAAACCCTTCGCCACAAGTCTTGCCTTATATGTCTCTACCTGCCCATCTGCACCAATCTTTCTTTTAAAGATCCATTTGCACCCTACAGGTTTTACCCCAGGGGGTACAACGTCCAAAGTCCATACTTTGTTGGTGTACATAGACTCCATTTCGGATCTCATGGCATCCAGCCACTTCACAGAGTCTCCACTCGTGATAGCTTGCTGAAACCTGGTATGATCATCATCCTCCATGATGCAGTCTTCTCTGTCACCATCAATGAGGAAACCGTAGTACCTCTCCAGTGGGCGAGAAGTCCTACCAGACCTACGGAGTGGTCGAGGTTCCTCAGTTTCTATTGCAACAGCCGGTTCAACCAAGTCGTTATTTGTAGTTTGTGTCTCTAGAACCTCTTCTAGATCCACCACATTGCTATCAGTTTTATTTGTGAAAAACTCTTTTTACAAGAATGTGGCATACTGAGAAACAAACACCTTTTGTTCCTCCTTATGGTAGAATAGATATCCATAAGAGTTCTTTGGATATCCCACAAAATTACACATGACCGACCGTGTCTCGAGTTTGTCCGGATTCTGCTTTTTAACATAGGCCGGACAACCCCAAATTTTAATTCTCTTAAGAGATGGTCTCTTCCCATGCCATATCTCATATGACGTGGTAGACACGGATTTGGTTGGAACCCTGTTCAGTAGAAACGCTGCAGTCTCCAATGCATGCCCCCAAAATGAGACGGGTAACTCAGCATCACTCATCATGGAACGGACCATATCTAATAGGGTCCGATTCCATCGTTCTGACACACCGTTGTGCTGTGGTGTGTAAGGAGGAGTGAGCTGAGAGAGAATCCCATTCTCTTTTAGGAAGTTTGCAAATTCTGTACTGAGATACTCTCCACCTCGATCTGATCGAAGCATTTTGATACTCATGCTGGTTTGTTTTTCTACTTCGAGTTTATATTCAGTGAATTTCTCGAAAGCTTCGGATTTGTGCTTTAATAAAAATACATGACCGAATCTTGAGAAATTGTGAGTGAAAGTAATGAAGTATGAAAAACCGCCTCTAGCCTGCGTAGACATTAGCCCACATACATCACTATGTATGAGGCCTAGGAGCTCAGTAGCTCTTTCTCCGTGTCCGGTAAACGGAGTTTTGGTCATTTTACCCTTGATACAAGACTGGCAAGTCGCATAAGATTTATATTTAAAAGGGTTTAAATATCCATCTTTGTGTAACTTGTTTAGTCTTGTTTCGTTAATATGACCAAGTCTACAGTGCCAAAGAAAAGCTTTATTTATTTCTGAAAGTTTTCTTTTATTAGTGTGTTGTATGCTGAAAACTTTGTGTTGATTTAGGACGTATATCCCGTTATTAAGCGTACCATACCCAACCAACATTTGATTCAGGTGAATGTTCATAATATTGTTCTGCAATACAAAATTATATCCTTCATTTTCTAACAAAGAAACGGATATTATATTACAAAGCATACTAGGTACAAAATAACATGGGTTCAAAACTAATATACACCCAGACGGCAACCCCAAATGATACTCTCCCACTGCAACTGTATGTACATTGGAACCATTTCCAACGCGGAGAGTATGGTCACCTGTCTTCAAAACCTTGCTATTTCTCAGCCCCTGCATAGAATTGCAAATGTGAGAACCTGAACCGGTATCTAATACCCAGGAAGCAGAGTTTTTTGAAAAACAGTTTTCTGTCACAAACACACCTGAAGCGGAAGCATCCCCATGCTTCTTCTTGAGATTTAAGTACTCCGTGCAGTTGTGCTTCCAATATCCTGTTTTGTGGCAGTGATAACATTCCCCTTTCCCCGATTCTCCAGCTTTGGACTTGTTCTTCCCCTTAACCCTTTTAACTCCACCCCTAGGATTGGTGGGCTTTTTCTTCATCTTTCCCTTGGCCTTAGCCTTTGGGCGAGAAGAGGAAGATTGCCCAACACTCAAAACAGGAGTTTTCACTGATTTCAGTGTGCTTTCTACACTCCTTAACATATTAAGGAATTCAGGTAGTTCCTTCTCCATGTTGTGCATGTTGAAGTTAACTATAAATTGAGAAAAGGTGGAGGGGAGGGACTGCAGAATAATATCCGTATATTATTCATCGTCCATCATCCATCGTCCATCCAAGGTCCTCAAGCTCTTCTATGAGAGCTATCATCCTCAGAACATGGTCTCCTACTGGTGTGCCAGGGGCCATTCGCATCTGAAACAGTTTCCTTGATGCTTCGTATCGTAATACGCGGGATTGCTCTCCATACAACTCCTTTGTACGGAGGAATATGGCGTGAACGTCCATATTCTCTTGCTGCTTTTGATGTGTGTTATCCATCAATGCAAGCACGAGGCATTTGACCGTGGCACAGTCAGCGTCCCATGTCTTGCGGACTTCAATATCCGCAACTGATGATTTTGGACCTGGGACGGACGGGGCTGGAGCCGTGAGGACATATGATACCTTATCATAAGTCAAGGCAGTGTTCAGATTCCTCAACCAGGCTTTATAATTGGTCCCATTCAGTTTATTTTTATCTAGTAGAAGCTTGAGTCCTGTCATTGGTATCTGCCATTAAGAGAGAGAAAAGAATACACTCAGTGAAAGCTCTTGCAAAGATCAGATTGGTTATTATCTTATCTAATCGATGTCTCCCACTGCTTTAATCAAGTTTTTCTTTCAAACCTTAAAAAGAAAACTAGCCAGGATTAATTACAGTCTACAACTTCGCTAACCGTTCAGCCAGGCCAGTGTCGGTACTTGAGGGAGGTTCCCTGTGCTTTCGCACGGACCTAATTAAAGTAAACCTCGTCTTCCCAGAGGCGTAGCCCCGTTAACACCTTTCTAGACACCTAATGGGTTAGCTAATTGTAAACTGCAAAACTCTCCTGGGAGCAACTATTGCCCACAGTGGGATCGGGATCCAACCATCAGATGGAAGGTATGCAATCTCATTGCAAATTTCAACTATTGAAATTCCCGATGTGGTTTTTACCCCTAGTACTCATGACCTTGGCTATGGTCAACAAATCACAAGCACTAGTCAAGTTCAACCGTCATTTCTTGATTAATTAGACCCGTTCACATAACCCTTGGCTATAGGAAACAAAGTCACATGTCCGTCCCAATTAATCTGCATCATATGCATTGTAGGAAGACATCACTTCGCTACCGTACACTACGCCTTGGCTAAGGTCAACAAACATAGCACGAATACTAAGTACTCTACTTCCTAAAATGACGGAGGGTTGCGGATGATTTTTAAGAAAATCTTTAACGCTTTGACTTGATATCGTCGTAGAACCAAATGGTTTTCAAAAGGAGTGGCTTGAGCTCCGCAGTTTTGAAATGTAGCTTTTTCATAAAGAGCCGAGTGGTTTTCAAATCCGATTGTACAACATCCTTTTAGGTTTATTTTCTTTACATTAATCATATTAATGTAGCCCCATCATTTAAGTCCTTATGCCAATCAAAGAAAATAAACGAAAATACAATGTACGCTTATGCCATCCGCATTCGCCGCAATGTTCCGTTATACACCGTTAGGTTACTTAACTAACGGCATACCGGGACGGGACTAGTGCGGGTGTAAAACATAAGCAACGTCTACTATATATCTCATATATAATATATCATTCGTCTCAAATATCACAGCACAGAATACAAGTAGCAGAAACACAGATATGATAATATAAGATATAGTAGGACGTCCGTATTTAGTATTTAGCCAACAATAGAAAATACGGATTCCACAGTCGCGATGAATAGCCAAGCCTACACCCCTAGACCCCTACGAGAGCGGCAAGCGACCCTACCAATTCTGGAGTTTAGGAGACCCGGTCTCGACTCCTCGAGATGGCCTCCCACTGAACCCCAGAACCCGGTAACTTGTGCTCCCCTCCTTGGGTCTATCCTAATGCGGAAAAGTAAATAATATACAACACTGGTGGTATCAACCTCAACCCGGAAGTGCCCCAAATAAAAGAATATTACATTACATTTGAATTTTACATGAATGAAAAGAAAACTCTCATCTCACATGAAACCCCCCGGCTATTCAATCACGACAATCCTACATGTCAAATCTTAGTAACACATAATATCACATATCATCAACGTAAGTAAGTATGCGTACCCCGATTTTCATTGATGTATAGCAACGAAACCGGCGATATGCGACATACTACACTTACGGTCACAGAAAAGAAAGTATAAAACTACAACATTTGGAATCCACAATAACTTTAGACATCGTAAATCTGAAATATCGCATACTTCGCATTTCATGCCTAACTATATGAATTCCACATATTGTATCACATTCCAGATAAATAGACTGTATTAAACTTTCCGATCGAATAATCAAATACCCAAGATTTCCTAAATAGCTCAACACTTGAGCAGAGTTCAAAAATCCCAGAATGTGTCACAGTAGCAGTGGTCCATCCGTAGAAGGGTCAAGCCAACGCCTCACATGTGGCACGCCGTACTGCCCCAAACCCTAAGGTTTAGAGGCAGTTCAGACGGTCACATAATCGAGTTAAGGTTTGTGTTCTTCTAGAGGGTCCACCACATTACATGCACGTATTTTCGAAAGATTCAATCTCGAGAAAAATTCAACACTTGAAAGTTTTTCGTGCCGGGAAAAAGTGAGTTAATGATATCCGTTCGAACTTTTTAATACTTTCTAAATTACCCGAAAACAGCACGAAATTAAATTTTCCGATCGAATCAACGAATCCAAAATAATCCCCAGAACTCTCAACACTTGAGTCAGATTAAAAACACCCAAAAATATGTACAAGCAGCTACTGACATTACTGTACAAAATCGATGCCATAAAGCTTCTGTACGGCCGCGGATCAGCGGCCCAAGCAAGGTTTTGCCGCGGTTCCGCGGCGATATGTATGGATCATGGTGTCGTTTTTTTTACATTTATGCTTATATTTCCCTGCTAAATTTTTTAAGTATTTTTAATTCAGGAAAAAACACAGTTTTAAAAAATGTCCAGAGAAGGGTCTAATTCCGTCTTTCGTGGTTCGATCGGAGTTTTAACTTCGCCTAAACGTCGCCTAAAGCTTTAGCTTGGCTCTAATACCATGAAGGGTTTCCTACAGCACCACTACAAGGGTTTGGAGGCAACACACATGCCATATTTGAAATTTATATGGTGCTAAAGAAACTATCTTAAGGATCATGCTAGAAAATTTAAGTTAACATAACTTTAACATGCACACAAGTAGTAAAAGCTAGGGTTTTGAGAGTACAACCTTTGTAGCTCCCTACGCTAGACTCCTTGTCTACTTGAGGGTTGGAAAAAGGATCATTTGAGATTCTCTAGGTCCACGACGATCCACCCGGAGTCCTCTTTATCCAAGCTTGAAGCTCCACTAGATCAAGAGAAGAAATGGAAGCAAACACTCTACACTAATGGGCAAGGCTAGTGTAGAATGGTGATGTGGTTTATTTTCTCACTTCAAAATCCTAACTTGGTGACTCTTTTGCTCACAAGAGAAAACTAGAGAGCAAGAGAGAAAGGAGGAAGAAGATGATGGCTTGTGAAGAGCTCAAGAAAATGATAAGCATAAGAAAAAAATGAGAAATGAAAATATATATATTTTCTCTTTCGCATTCTTAACCATAGTTATAAAATATCTAGATATTTAGTTTGGAACAAAAATGGCCATAGAAAATGAATCATGGTTAATCCAAGGGGTTAGTGCATGAATAAAATAATAAACCATGATAACAATTTTCCATTTCCATTTTTCTTTTTCCAAAAATAATATCTATATATTTATATATATATGGTGTGAGTCTTATATTGCCACCATCCACTATATCAACAACCATGATAGAATTATGTATGCATGTTTGTGTGCATGCACATCCTATGTGCATGAATGAGAATAAATGCATACATGCATGCATACAACAAAAAGAAAAGAAAGGGTTTAAAGTGAGAAACTAATGGTCAATGATAAATCAACACTTGATTTAGCAATCCGGTCATATCGCATAGGACCCGACCAAAAGCAAACCGCCGATTAATATACGGTATCTCATACGCGTATTTTAACCGGGTCCACGCGCATCTCATATGCGCACCACATCGTTTCGCCTGGACTAGGCAACTCCATTGTGGGACTCTAAGACTCGTCAATACGCCGGCAGTGGGTGAGGATCATATCAAGCACCCCCAAGCGGCAAGCGGTCAACTAAACGTAACGGCCACCCGGGTATTGAGTGATCAGAAGAAAACAAGCGAACCTGTCACAACTCCCGTCGAGCCAACCGGCAACACCGTACAGTTCGGCCTCTTCGTCAGATATGCTGCATATCGAGTCTAGGGATGGTAACGTCGACCCTAATAACTCAATAAGTCATGCCGATGAATGGACTATAACAGATCGAGAAACTACTGATAACACTTATCAGTAAATCTCAACACCCCTGGCCAGGGACTTACTGAAATAGCCAATCGAGCACAGCACAGCATCAACACCCAATACCGGGAGAAACGAAACCCCTCCTATCGCTCATCGCCTTCGTGTGTCTCGGGACTGTACCCAACGGCCACCTGTTTGCACGACTCAGTAGAGCCGTGGTAGGGTGGTAATCAACGTACAGTGGGAGAACACACAAGACTCTATGACGATCTCGGGTCTACAGACTAACCTGTACCAGTGTCACCTGAGAACTGCTATCCGACGATAGATATAATTCCATATAGGTGTTCTCGGTGAGTTCGTCCAGTGTACCCAGTCACCACTGAGCATCCGTATACGATCTCGATGTCAAACATCGATGAATGTGGGAACATCCATCGCCCATCATATGGGTCTAGTATCATATACGCTAGTCTACTCTGGTATATCGATGCCCCGTCTCGATACACCTACGACTAGGGACATTCTAGGATATGCTTATAAACTACAGATGTCCCACTAGTTTGATCTCTATCATAATCACAGTAGTCAAGCATATATGCTCAGGGCTTTATCAACATGTGTGAATGAATAAAAGCATGATCAAATCAACATGTCAGATAAAGAAGAACCAGATAGCATACTATCATGTCGAGCAAGAATGTACAATGAATATATATATATATATATATATATATATACATGAATAAATACATCCACTATCATATAATGGCCTCTAGGGCATACATATATCCAACAATTTTGAGAATTGAACCTAGCATGGCTACATGGTGACTCATAGTCATGAGTCACCAAATGATATTTGTAAAGAGTTGTAGATATTTTAATGTGATATTTATGTAGTATTTTGAAAATCGTTTTGGTGAAATTTCGGAAAATCGGTAAAATGAGAGGGTTTTCTGTAAAAAGTCAAAATACAAATATCTTATTATAAAAATTAAATATACATATTCTAGCTATGTAATTGCTATTATTTGGTGTTTATTGAGCCGCTGGTGAAATTTCAAATTTTCTGAAAAAAAAATATTATTTTATTATTATTTAAGCCGTCACTAATACATTTAATTAGGGAAAATTACAAATTGGAATGAGTTGAAACAAATTTTGTGCATCATAAAACATTAAATAAAAATTTATCATGTGGTTTTTGGAACGAAATCATTTGCCAAAACGGTTTAGAAATTATTGAAAAAAAAGGCTTTTTTTAGCGTAAATGGATGTTTGGGGTATTGTATTTATGATTTTTCATCACCCCACACCCGTATCCACACCTACACACCCCCACTTACCCCTCCCCATGGCTGAATTCAGCAGCCACCATATTTTTCCCACTTGAATTTTCAAAGGAAAGGAAATGAAAGAAAAGAAAAGAAAATGGATAATTGTGTTGGACTTTGACATTGTGTTGACTTGGACTTCTTTACTTGCTACTTTCCTCACCTCACTCTCTCTCCAATCACCCACTAGTGGCCGACCCTCCCCATTTCCTGCACACAACAGCCCCTCCTCTTTTCTCATCACATTTCTCTTCAAAAAACTCATCAAAATTGCCTCACAAATCAACACAAAACCTCACAAATCCCAAATCCATTCCCTACCCATTTTTCCTTAGCCCTTATAGCATGGATCTTGATGCAAAGATCTCAATTTGGAGGTCAAGTTCCATATTTGATCTCATGGTTTGTGAAGGTATAACTCTAACCCTTTTGCTTAATTTATGTTAGATACTTTAAATCAACTTAATTAGGTGTTTAATTTAGGTTTTAAATTGCAAGTTTAAATTCAAGAGAAGGGTTAAATTAAAGTTATGGTTGTGTTAATTTGTTCATGGTAGTGTGATGTATTTTAGCATCTTAAGTTATGCAAAACCAAATCTTGTAGCTAATTTGCATATTGTTATATTTAATTTGCCCAAATTGTGATAATTATGCTAATTTGCTAACTAGGTTTTAGAAATTTTATTAAAATGTGAGATTAAAATCTAGTTAGGGTTTTTAGCATATCATTAAGGTTTCCATAAGTGGTTTAACAATTTAAAATATGCAAAGCCAAGATAAATTGGTAAATTGTGAAATTTTGCGTTAAAAAGTGTTAAATTGGATATTTTTGCAAAACTAGAATTTTGGAATTTATACAAGTTGATGAGAATAAATTATTGATATGGTTTCTATAACTTGGTTATGATAATTGGTGGATATTGTGGCCATTAGTTTCGTTTAAACATCGAGTTTTAAAGTGAAACGGCTAATTGATGCTTACTAGGTTTCTTGTAATAAATCGATTTAATCAATTTATTGGTTTTGATGAATTGCATCGTATTTTATATATTTTAGTGAATTGTAAAACCATGATTTGGTACGTTTGGTGTTTTTCTCGATCAATCGGCGTTTGTACGCCGATGTCGAGGGTTTTTGGGTTGATTTGTGAAAGCAAACCATAGGTTTTGACCTATGTGAGATTCGTGTGTCGATTTGGTCATGAGTCGGATTTTAATGCGATACGGTGCGTTATGATATGTAGGTACCCCCACGTGGACTTCGAGACGACAAGCAAGCGCGTGGCGACGTCGGCACCGGCTAGCGAGGACCAGGTGAGTAGATTTATATCTACGGGGAGAAGTCGGGTGGATGGCGTATAGCACCCCCGCAGTCCGTGGTGGTGTATACGGATGCGTATACACACCAACAATTATTATATGTTATTTGGGATTAATAACGATGCTTAGGATGGATATTGGTGTGTTGGATTACTTTAGTGTTGCGAACCCTAGGGTAGTGTTACACACACACATACACACATACATACTTGCATACATTCCTATTGATATGTGCTCATGGGATTCTTTATAGTTATGTGTTTACATGGGTATGGGACTATGTGTTCACATACGGATTGAGGATGATACTTGGGATTGAGCTGAGTCGATGAGATTTGATTTGAGGCCGTGAGATCGGTGATATAGCAGGGTTCGTATCTTAGATACGACATGACGTTGTAGCGGGTCCTTGACGTAGTGTTTCACACACGTCCATGCATACGTAGGCGGTATCAGTATGGTACTAGACGTAGATCAGTACCCCGATCATGATATTTGATAAAGAGGATACCAGGTGAATAGTATGATGAATGTAATATTGAACCGTACCCAGATTGGGATGCCGTACGACGGATTTACGTACGAGCTATATTGATGATTGATCCGCACTCTTGACTTGGGATGCCTGATTATAGATATGGTATCGGATATGATATTATTGAGGCGGGATCACCGACTATACATATACAGGTATGTATATGTATCGACTCAGATGATAGTCGGTTTCCTTACCTGTAGTTCAGCTTGTTAGTTCAGCCGTATAGTTTAGTGTAGTTGTTAGATTAGATTAGACTTCTTACCTATTTCAAAAACTAACGGATCGTGGGCATTTTTAAAGACAGCTCAAGGGAATCTACGGATATTTCAAAAACGACGTATCTTTTCATAAAAACACCGTAGCCCCTATTTTCAAAACCCCATGATTCGTGTTATTTCAAAAGGCACCATTTGTAGGACTTATATTAGATTATTGCAGATTAGTTATCGTTGTGTCTAGTATTCAGCTCCCGCACATTATTGTTGTTCGCTCTGCCTCGCATATTTATTTTGCTGCATATTCCATTATTGATATCATGCTGTTAGGACACCAGCACCATTACCGATGATGCTTATGTACCACGTACACCTACTTGCCGGCTCACACACATCTTCATCGGTAATTGCCATGCCACGTACACTTTAGAGAATATAATTGCTTAACTTAGATTGTTAGCTAGTAGTGTTGACATGATATTAGTGTACTTCCCTTATATGTCATATTAAACATTGTAGTTATTACCTACCACTTCATGCATACTGTTATTCATTTGTTCATGCCTAGTTCATTATCATTGACATATGCACTTGTGATGATTTCTTGAGATTTATGATATTTCTGGATTTCAGGGAAAGCCGCAAAATTTACAACTTATGATCTTTTAAAATATAAAATGTTGCGGTTTTCTAGTGATGTAAAGTGTCGTCCACCATGAGTTTGCTGTGGTTTTGGAGATCCGTGTCGAGGAGTGGAGGAACCGTCACGGGTACATGGTGGGCCCGGTATGGTACCCCGGGGCAAGAGGAATGTGGTGTTGACGTTGAGCCTGGCTGGGGAGCACTACCTACCGGTGATATTACTCGACGCGTCGGATATCCGGAGGATACCGTCGTGGTCTTGAGATGGATGGTAGGGGCCGGTCTGGACTGACGGCGCCCTAGATATTGAGATTGAGACATTGATATTTCGAGACAGTAAGATTTATGTTTTGTGTCGATGCTAGACACTGTTGATGCTGATTTCATTTATGATACCTCAGTTTAAAAATACGAAGGAAATCTCACTAATTTATGAAAACAGTTTCTTCATTTACATGTGTTCTGTTTCATGCATTCATACCTCATTCATATGATATATTGCTACCTGAGGCACTGACACGGGCACATGAAATTATACTCGGGTTAGATATTACCCTAGCCATTGTTATAGGCTGCCTGTTATACTTATATTTGAGGATATATTATGATCATTGACCTAGGTTGCGTTATTTATGCGATTTCTGTGCGTAGATGTTTTTCTATTCACGAGTTGGCAACTCACCCCCGTTGTGCCTCAGTTTCTTGCAGGTTTGCCGTACAGGTTTCATTACGGCTTGCGGGCTCAGTTTCATTCGGGTGACTTGCTAGTAGGTGGGTTTTTCTTGTATCGTACCCATCATATTACCTTGTATGATATTATTCAGTTGTATCTAGTAAATTCCATCAACCAAACATGTATCTATTGAGATAGAGACCAGTGTTGTTTATTCTTTCGACCTTAGAGTCGCTCGTTATATTTCTGGTGGTTTTGAGTTCCCTTTTGAGTTTTTGATCCTCGCCGTTGGCGTTGTATATTATATTGCTTGTGTGGTTGTGACCGTCGATTGACGAAGAGCTAGCTCCCGCTTGGGGATGCCTTTTATTGATTTCGTATACTATTCATGTTGTATCCCGTTTGGGAGCCAGTATTTACACAGGAGACTCTGCCGAAATTTTCAGTAAATTTTTGATGTTTTTAGAAACCCGCATAATTCGGCTTATGCTATTAAAACTACTCGATTTAAATTGGTTTTTCCTACTCTCTACAACTCTTCTTAGTTTGGATTTCTGGGTTTTCGGTTTACTTAGATTACGTACGCCTCGAGACGTTCGTAGTTTAAGTGCCGGTCATGTTCCGTACTTTCGGGTCGTGACAAAGTTGGTATCAGAGCGTTAGGTTTTAACCTTCGGAGCGTAGGATGACCCTTGGTTGATGGAATAGGTGACTAAAGTAGAGTGACGTACCGTTGGTATGTTCCGCGGCATATTTACGACACGCCACTCCACTTATGAATCCTTAGGATGTACATTTCCTTGTTCAGTATTATATTCCTTCCTGATCTAGCCTCGTCGGTACCAGTTTGGTTTTGCTGCTACGGTTACAGGCAGGGAGAGCTACGGCTAGAGTTGCGGTCAGCACAAGCTCATCACGAACGAGGACTGACCAGGGCAAAATTCCGGCGACACACGATTGCAGAGATGTGTCTTTTTACTGTGTTTCCGCGCCACGAGCGTTTGGCGGATCGCCTTTATGAGGTTACTCGGATGTGCTGATCGACACTAGAGGATTGAGCCACTGACAGAGGCCAGCCAGATTTTGATGACCGTTGGTGTGTTGCTTACTCCTGATGATTGAGGCACTGTTCAGCGTGCAGACGAGCGAGCCAGTTGTTGCTGCGAGCGACGAGATATCGCCCCATATGTTGGAACTATGGCGGGGCGAGTTGTACGAATAGATGATAGAAGGTCGCTAGTCACCCGATGATGAATGACTAGGACATGTGGTTCGTTCGCTTACCCCGATGCTAGGTCATCAGATAGATTGATTCCAGCTAGAGACGACTTCACGCGGAGACGTTGGGAGTCGACAGAGATGATCGAATGTCAGAAACCTATTTATCCAAGTTTAAAGTAGTCGGAAAGACATGCAGGCAATTCTATGGTCCCTCTAGAAGAATGAAACCCTAACCCGACTTAATGACCGTGTGAAAGCCTTTGAACCTTCGGGTTTGCGGCAGTTCCACGGCGCCATTAGTGAGGCTTGGGTTTGCCTTTCTACGGCTGGACCACCGATGCTGTGGTATGTACTCGATACTATTAAACTGTGCCCAAGATGTTGAGCTCTTGGGGGATTATGAGGTTTTGACGACTCGATCGGATGGCTCGACTTAATTCGGATGTTAGGTGGTGAGATGCATTTCTTGGGAGACTCCCGATACGAGGATAGCCGTTGGAGCTCAGTCCATGCAGCCGCGACGAGACGAGCCCAAAGCAGACGACATTAGAGAAAAGTGAAGTAAGAGGTTCGTACCAGATCTAGATGTGATGACGTTCCCCTCCGCCGACATCAGAGATGCGATGCGCATGCCGAGGCAGAATACTGGATATACCTTCCAGAAGGAGTCGCGGTGAGTATGCAGTCGTTCCAGAGCAAGATGCAGATATAGGAAAGGACAATGACTTCCGGACAGTTGGCAGAGACGAGACATGGAAGAGACCGTGAGCAGGATTCCTTCCAGGACACTGCTGCAATGATACTTGCACCCAGGATCAGATGTGTCACGTACATTCAGAGAGCCAGAGGCCGACGCCAGTGATATGCTGTCTTACGAGTGGTCGCGATGATTGACCAAGAGATGACCAGAGAAGTGCCAGAACGGAATCGTCCCCGTTAGCACACCTGACAGGGCCGATGAGCCGATGGACCGAAAGATTGGTAATTCACAGTGAAAACCTTGACCCAGGAGTGGTCATGGTTACGCACACCAGCAGGACAGAGTTCATGATCATCGACGAGACGTCCAACTAGTGACCGCGACAGTTGGCCGAGATTCTTAGAGAATGCACTTGAGCGGTACTGTTCCGCCATTATTGATTACGATGTTTTGGGTGATTTATTCGTATGATTTGATTTTGATGATTGAGGATTTACGATCTTTGCATAGTGTTGCACTTGATATCGTTTTCGTGCTTTAGTTTCACATGTTTGTGATTTTACGGTTTTAAACAGTTGAGTTGGTTTTGTGCGTATGCATGCACACGATTTGGTTCCTGCACTTTGTATAGTTATTATATGCTTGCAGTGCAGTGATACGCCTTTTGTGCACTTAGATGTACTGGACTTCGATTTCGATTGCAATACTCGATATTTGTTTTGTGCACTTTATGCACCTGATTGGATTTTGCGCATGTTCGACGCTTGATATTGGATTTCATGATTTCGTGCACGATGGATGCACCTGATTTGGATTTTCGCGCATGTTGGGCGCATGTTTTGAAGGGTGATTTTGGTGCGCACCAGATGCACTAAATCGAGATTTTTTTTCGTGCATGTCAGATGCACCAGATTTTGCTGTCAGGCACACATGTTGCCTACAACAGATGTTTCGTGCACACCCGATGCACTTAGATGTTGTTTCTGTGCGCATGTATGGCACATTCATGGATTTTGATTTCCGTGCGCACCAGACGCACGTAGTATTCATGTGCATATTTTGGGATTGATTTCTTATAGAGCAGTACGTTTTTATGATATTGCTATGTGTTTTCGTACTGAGCGGGACTAGTCAGAGAACAGTACCTGAATATATTTTGCATGCATTGATAGTTATGGAAGGGATTTCCAAAAAGCGAGCTATAGCCTCAGTATTTACCTACGTGTCTGATATGACACGAAATGTTTAAAATAAGGAGACCCTTCTAAATTGTTTCCAAAACGGCGGAACGTACATTTCAAACAAAGGTATATATGTATATAGTTATTTTCTTATGATAGACGTCCGCCACCGTGCAGTGTTATACGCGTTGCACAGCGACTTAAAGAGGTTTGGCATGCATTTCCTTCAGATACTTACAGATATAGATTCGATATTTACATGTCTAGTTTCGAGTTATATCATATTGGTTTTGATTTGGATTTGGCATTGATGTCTTCTCCATGACTCCGATGATTGCGGGATGCTTGACGGAGTTTTGATTTGAGTTATATACTCATTTTTCAAGCGCATGCGCTGCGCTACGATTTGTTTTATGTATTTACAATTTCGGAGCCCCGACGACTTGATGGTTTGTCTTAGATGTTTTAGTATTTGGGGGAGTTTGAATTTAAATTCGGGGACCGAATTTCTTTAAGGGGGGAAGATTGTAGCATTTTGAAAATCGTTTCGGTGAAATTTCGGAAAATCGGTAAAATGAGGGGGTTTTCTGTAAAAAGTCAAAATACAAATATCTTATTATAAAAATTAAATATACATATTCTAGCTATGTAATTGCTATTATTTGGTGTTTATTGAGCCGCTGGTGAAATTTCAAATTTTCTGAAAAAAAATATTATTTTATTATTATTTAAGCCGTCACTAATACATTTAATTAGGGAAAATTACAAATTGGAATGAGTTGAAACAAATTTTGTGCATCATAAAACATTAAATAAAAATTTATCATGTGGTTTTTGGAACGAAATCATTTGCCAAAACGGTTTAGAAATTATTGAAAAAAAGGCTTTTTTTAGCGTAAATGGATGTTTGGGGTATTGTATTTATGATTTTTCATCACCCCACATCCGTATCCACACCCACACACCCCCACTTACCCCTCCCCATGGCTGAATTCAGCAGCCACCATATTTTTCCCACTTGACTTTTCAAAGGAAAGGAAATGAAAGAAAAGAAAAGAAAATGGATAATTGTGTTGGACTTTGACCTTGTGTTGACTTGGACTTCTTTACTTGCTACTTTCCTCACCTCACTCTCTCTCCAATCACCCACTAGTGGCCGACCCTCCCCATTTCCTGCACACAACAGCCCCTCCTCTTTTCTCATCACATTTCTCTTCAAAAAACTCATCAAAATTGCCTCACAAATCAACACAAAACCTCACAAATCCCAAATCCATTCCCTACCCATTTTTCCTTAGCCCTTATAGCATGGATCTTGATGCAAAGATCTCAATTTGGAGGTCAAGTTCCATATTTGATCTCATGGTTTGTGAAGGTATAACTTTAACCCTTTTGCTTAATTTATGTTAGATACTTTAAATCAACTTAATTAGGTGTTTAATTTAGGTTTTAAATTGCAAGTTTAAATTCAAGAGCAGGGTTAAATTAAAGTTATGGTTGTGTTAATTTGTTCATGGTAGTGTGATGTATTTTAGCATCTTAAGTTATGCAAAACCAAATCTTATAGCTAATTTGCATATTGTTATATTTAATTTGCCCAAATTGTGATAATTATGCTAATTTGCTAACTAGGTTTTAGAAATTTTATTAAAATGTGGGATTAAAATCTAGTTAGGGTTTTTAGCATATCATTAAGGTTTCCATGAGTGGTTTAACCATTTAAAATATGCAAAGCCAAGATAAATTGTTAAATTGTGAAATTTTGCGTTAAAAAGTGTTAAATTGGATATTTTTGCAAAACTAGAATTTTGGAATTTATACAAGTTGATGAGAATAAATTATTGATATGGTTTCTATAACTTGGTTATGATAATTGGTGGATATTGTGGCCATTAGTTTCGTTTAAACATCGAGTTTTAAAGTGAAACGGCTAATTGATGCTTACTAGGTTTCTTGTAATAAATCGATTTAATCAATTTATTGGTTTTGATGAATTGCATCGTATTTTATATATTTTAGTGAATTGTAAAACCATGATTTGGTACGTTTGGTGTTTTTCTCGATCAATCGGCGTTTGTACGCCGATGTCGAGGGTTTTTGGGTTGATTTTTGAAAGCAAACCATAGGTTTTGACCTATGTGAGATTCGTGTGTCGATTTGGTCATGAGTCGGATTTTAATGCGATACGGTGCGTTATGATATGTAGGTACCCCCACGTGGACTTCGAGACGACAAGCAAGCGCGTGGCGACGTCGGCACCGGCTAGCGAGGACCAGGTGAGTAGATTTATATCTACGGGGAGAAGTCGGGTGGATGGCGTATAGCACCCCCGCAGTCCGTGGTGGTGTATACGGATGCGTATACACACCAACAATTATTATATGTTATTTGGGATTAATAACGATGCTTAGGATGGATATTGGTGTGTTGGATTACTTTAGTGTTGCGAACCCTAGGGTAGTGTTACACACACACATACACACATACATACTTGCATACATTCCTATTGATATGTGCTCATGGGATTCTTTATAGTTATGTGTTCACATGGGTATGGGACTATGTGTTCACATACGGATTGAGGATGATACTTGGGATTGAGCTGAGTCGATGAGATTTGATTTGAGGCCGTGAGATCGGTGATATAGCAGGGTTCGTATCTTAGATACGACATGACGTTGTAGCGGGTCCTTGACGTAGTGTTTCACACACGTCCATGCATACGTAGGCGGTATCAGTATGGTACTAGACGTAGATCAGTACCCCGATCATGATATTTGATAAAGAGGATACCAGGTGAATAGTATGATGAATGTAATATTGAACCGTACCCAGATTGGGATGCCGTACGACGGATTTACGTACGAGCTATATTGATGATTGATCCGCACTCTTGACTTGGGATGCCTGATTATAGATATGGTATCGGATATGATATTATTGAGGCGGGATCACCGACTATACATATACAGGTATGTATATGTATCGAATCAGATGATAGGCGGTTTCCTTACCTGTAGTTCAGCTTGTTAGTTCAGCCGTATAGTTTAGTGTAGTTGTTAGATTAGATTAGACTTCTTACCTATTTCAAAAACTAACGAATCGTGGGTATTTTTAAAGACAGCTCAAGGGAATCTACGGATATTTCAAAAACGACGTATCTTTTCATAAAAACACCGTAGCCCCTATTTTCAAAACCCCATGATTCGTGTTATTTCAAAAGGCACCATTTGTAGGACTTATATTAGATTATTGCAGATTAGTTATCGTTGTGTCTAGTATTCAGCTCCCGCACATTATTGTTGTTCGCTCTGCCTCGCATATTTATTTTGCTGCATATTCCATTATTGATATCATGCTGTTAGGACACCAGCACCATTACCGATGATGCGTATGTACCACGTACACCTACTTGCCGGCTCACACACATCTTCATCGGTAATTGCCATGCCACGTACACTTTAGAGAATATAATTGCTTAACTTAGATTGTTAGCTAGTAGTGTTGACATGATATTAGTGTACTTCCCTTATATGTCATATTAAACATTGTAGTTATTACCTACCACTTCATGCATACTGTTATTCATTTGTTCATGCCTAGTTCATTATCATTGACATATGCACTTGTGATGATTTCTTGAGATTTATGATATTTCTGGATTTCGGGGAAAGCCGCAAAATTTACAACTTATGATCTTTTAAAATATAAAATGTTGCGGTTTTCTAGTGATGTAAAGTGTCGTCCACCATGAGTTTGCTGTGGTTTTGGAGATCCGTGTCGAGGAGTGGAGGAACCGTCACGGGTACATGGTGGGCCCGGTATGGTACCCCGGGGCAAGAGGAATGTGGTGTTGACGTTGAGCCTGGCTGGGGAGCACTACCTACCGGTGATATTACCCGACGCGTCGGATATCCGGAGGATACCGTCGTGGTCTTGAGATGGATGGTAGGGGCCGGTCTGGACTGACGGCGCCCTAGATATTGAGATTGAGACATTGATATTTCGAGACAGTGAGATTTATGTTTTGTGTCGATGCTAGACACTGTTGATGCTGATTTCATTTATGATACCTCAGTTTAAAAATACGAAGGAAATCTCACTAATTTATGAAAACAGTTTCTTCATTTACATGTATTCTGTTTCATGCATTCATACCTCATTCATATGATATATTGCTACCTGAGGCACTGACACGGGCACATGAAATTATACTCGGGTTAGATATTACCCTAGCCATTGTTATAGGCTGCCTGTTATACTTATATTTGAGGATATATTATGATCATTGACCTAGGTTGCGTTATTTATGCGATTTCTGTGCGTAGATGTTTTTCTATTCACGAGTTGGCAACTCACCCCCGTTGTGCCCCAATTTCTTGCAGGTTTGCCGTACAGGTTTCATTACGGCTTGCGGGCTCAGTTTCATTCGGGTGACTTGCTAGTAGGTGGGTTTTTCTTGTATCGTACCCATCATATTACATTGTATGATATTATTCAGTTGTATCTAGTAAATTCCATCAACCAAACATGTATCTATTGAGATAGAGACCAGTGTTGTTTATTCTTTCGACCTTAGAGTCGCTCGTTATATTTATGGTGGTTTTGAGTTCCCTTTTGAGTTTTTGATCCTCGCCGTTGGCGTTGTATATTATATTGCTTGTGTGGTTGTGACTGTCGATTGACGAAGAGCTAGCTCCCGCTTGGGGATGCCTTTTATTGATTTCGTATACTATTCATGTTGTATCCCGTTTGGGAGCCAGTATTTACAAAGGAGACACTGCCGAAATTTTCAGTAAATTTTTGATGTTTTTAGAAACCCGCATAATTCGGCTTATGCTATTAAAACTACTCGATTTAAATTGGTTTTTCCTACTCTCTACTACTCTTCTTGGTTTGGATTTCTGGGTTTTCGGTTTACTTAGATTACGTACGCCTCGAGACATTCGTAGTTTAAGTGCCGGTCATGTTCCGTACTTTCGGGTCGTGACAATTTATCTCATAAAATATCTCATATTCTTTAATCTATCAAAAGAGGGCAGCCATGCCTCCTTCAAGCTCTCTTCTCTTTTCTCATTTCCAAAAAGCCTATTCTCTTCATCACAAACCCTAGACCTCTCATGAGTTGAGAAACCTATGGTTCCAAGAGACAAATCTCTCCATATTCTCACTCTACACAACTTAGGACTTCTAGTTTAGCGAACTAGAAGCCATAGTTACCTCGGATTTGAGGTAGGAGCTCAGACTATAGACTCTCGGGTGGATCGTCTTTGACTAGAGGAGGCCGTCGAGGTTGCGTCGATCCGTTCCGATTCTTAGAGCCTACGAAGATGAGGAGGACATCTACGAAGAACCGAAGGACATGTATCGTGAGGTATAAATTCGTATCCGAGTAGTTAAACATCAAGTAGTTTTCTAGCTATGGTTTATGTTCGATCCTTTGTTCTAGTCGGTGTTGCGAAGCCCGTAAAAATCATTTTTTTTTGCAAATTACGCCTCCCCACGAAGACGTGGGGTGTGCGACATCGACTTACAGTGGTATCAGAGCCTCTCATAAACCTTATATAGCTTGTAGCGACGTTAGAAATCCGCCGTTTTTGTCGCACAAAAACTGCCGAAAAAACAATTTCCAAAAATGATGTTTTGAGTTGTTTGCACACCCCGCGGGCACATGGTTTGAACCGAGAAGCCGCGGGGTGAAAAGTGAGCACTCCGGGGACACCCCGGGGGGACCAACGGCCGGGACCACCCCCCAAGACCACCATAAGGTGGCCTTGGGGGATGGTGACCCGAGAGCACCAAGGATTGGTGCTCTCGGGTCTGCCTCCCCTTGGGGGCCACCTTGTGGTGGCCCCTGGGAGTGGGTACCACCCTAAGGCCCCCCATTCGACAGTAATTTTAGTGTCTTCACCTCCATGAAGATTCGGGCCGGTTTCGAGTTCGTTTCGACTCCCGGATTGGCTTAAAACGATCGTTTTTGGAACATTATCTCACTGGATTTTCAAGTTTTGGAAAATTGGTTAAGTTTGCTAATTGCATGCGGAATTCTAATGTCGTAGTTACTTTACAACATTTATGATGTATATATGTGTTTGGAAACTTCAACTAATTGCTATACGTCGATTAGTCGGGGTTGCACATATCTATGATGTTGTTATGTTGGTTTGTGTATATGAACTTGTTGGATCGTCGTGGATGAATAGTCGAGGATGTGAGATGAGTGTTTTCATTCTTTTATTCAATGTAAAATTTGTAAAGTGATGTAATATTATTTTTGCAGGGCACATCCGGGTTGAGATTGTAGCCACCGTTGTATTATTTCTTTTACTGTTTTTGCTCCTAGGATAGACCTAAGGTGGGGTGCACAAACTACCGGGTACTTTGAAGTGACGAGTGGCCTACTCACTTTGCTGAGGGAGGTTGCTTCACTTCGGGTATTTTGCTGGTAGTTTTCCGTACCCATAGGGGTCTAGGATGGGGTTTGGCTATTCATCACGACCGTGGAATCTGTCTTTCGTTACAGGCTCAAACGAAACACGGAATTCCTAGTATATCTAATATGTTCATCTGTGATCTGGAATGCCTATTATTGCATGAAACGAATGTATATATCTATATATGATATCTAGTAGGCGTTTCTTATGTTTTGCATCCGCGCTAGTCCAGCCCCCGCTCTATCGTTAGTTAAGTAACCTAACGGGTGATGACGGGGCCCAGTGGCGAATGCGGATGGTATAAGTGGACGTGGTATTTTCGTCTTTTTCTTTAATGATAGGTGTAAATGATGGGTCTGCATTACATTAATGCAAAGCAAATAAACCAAAGCTGAATTGTTGGAACAAATTTTAAAACCACTCGGTTATTTTAAAACAGGAGACTTTTAAATGCGGAGCATAAACCACTCCTTTTAAAAGCTATCAGGTTCCTTCGATTATATCATGTTCACTACGTTCACGGTTTCGCCAAAACCATTCGTAGCCCTTCATCATTTCAGTTGAATATTCATTAGTATTCAAGCTATGTATTTTGACCTTCGCCAAGGCATAGTGTTTGGTAGCTGCTGGATATTCATCTGTAGCATAGATAAATGTGTTGGTTTGGGACAGTCATACTACTATTTTGGCCTTCGTCAAGGGTATGTATGGGTGGGTTCAAATTAACCTGGATAATGATGTAGGGTTAGTATAGCATCTTAGAAAGGTTTAGGAAGGCATCAAACATGCCATATTGAAATTTTTGGGGTGCTAAACAAACCCTAACCAAGATCTTAACTAGAGAATTAAGTTTAAACATTCATGTAAACAACTTTACATCTAAGAGAGAGAGATTACAACATTTGTAGTCCGTTCCTTCGCTTCATAAGCTCCGAGTAGTAGTCCCTTTGCCGCGATCCATGATCTCCCGGACTTAAGAGAGGCTCCACAAGTCGAATGATCCATTCTTGCTTGAAGTCTTCCTTTTCGAAGATGATCTACCTTGAAGAATCTCAAGATCAAGCTTTTACTTCTCTAATCAAGTATTAGTGAAGTGAACACCCTAATCTAAGTGGCTAGAAAAGATGGGGATGATGAAGTAGGAATTTTGCTCTCTTTTGTTTTCATTTTCTCACTTTAAATCATCACAAGTCAAAAATCTAGAAAGCTTTTTCAAGGAGGAAGAAGAAGAAGAGATCTATTTATGATGAATAATGAATTATTTTTTTGATGGTTACAAATCAACCATGGGTTAAGAATGAAGGCTTAACCGTTGTAGAGAATTAATTAGGGTAAAGGGTTTGGGTTGGGTTAAGAAATATCTACCCAAAATATCATAACAAAATATCTAAGCTTAAAACAAAATAAAGCTTCTAGAAGCTTCAAGAAAAAGCTAACCCAAATGCTAACCCAAATCAAACCCTAACTTGTTTAATCTCCACAAATCATGTTGTATTTGTAATCATAACTTGTCACTGTAAGTCCACGTTACCCACCCCGGTGCTTACGGGGAGGCGGAATAGGTAAAAGACGGATTTTTAACACAAGGTAACATGGACTAAAATTAGAGGATCTTTGCTAAACAAAAACTAGCAAACTAACTACAAGTTCTAGCTACTAGGTTAAATGGTTATACCTAGATCTTGAACTCCTTCTCTTCTTGTTGTGGTCCTCCTTCTTGCTTGCTCCTTGGAGTGGTGTAGACGGCTCCTCCTCTTCGTCTTCTCTTTGCCGAAGAAAGATCCATCCGAAGGCCTCTACCTTGTGCTCCTACCTCAACCAAGAGGTAACTAGAGTGCTTGGCTTGCTAGACTAAGAACCCTAGAATGAGTAGAGAGTTGTCTTGATGGTTTTATCTCACAAAGCTCATGTTTTTCAACAAATGAAAGAAGAGAGCTTTGAGAGAGGAAGAGGGAGAGCTTTGCATGAGAGAGAAAGAGCAAGAGAGAATGAGCAAGAATAACAACCATGCTCTCATATGAGAATAATAATAATAGTAACTAAAGAAAATTGTGATGGTTAGTTGAAATGACCTTTATCATTTCACATTTAATGCAATTTGTAAGAATCAAGAAGCATCTTGCAAAAGAAATGATAATGGTCAAATGGTCAACAAAAGTCAAATGGTCAACAAAAGTCAAATGGTCAACAAAAGTCAAATGGTCAACCTAACCATGGCACAATTATCCTTAATTAATATTATTAATCATATTTCTCATTCTTATTAGGGTTTAGAAAAAGTCAACTGTCAAAAACCCTAATGACATTCCTCTGCCTCTGTCAACTGTGCATACACACCCGTATCCGTGTTCCGAGGAGCACGAATACAATGAGACAAAACCAATCCTAAAAAAAATACTAGGATCTGGATTAAACCAAATCCCGTTAGTAATAACTGCCCGGACACCAAACATGCACAAGTGCGCGGATGTGAACGAACCCCTGTCGCAAAACCATGCGACCTCTACTCTGTTTTGCCCAAAGGTGAACAACCCTCTGTGTGGGACTCTAAAGACTCGACACTACGCTGGCAATGGGTTTAACCACAGGCCGCAAGCGGTACTAGCTGTATGTAACGGTCCCCAGGTAGATGCCGATAAGAAGACCGATGAGGTGAACCCATACGAACTCCTACTGAGCCTGAATGTGACAATCTTCGTACAGTCTGGTCTGTTCGTCTAATAGTATCGCATGTCGGGCCTAGGGGGCGGTAAACGTCAGTCCCCTAATAGCGGTACAAGTCGTGTCGAAGTGTATCCCAGAACACCCTGAGAAACAACTGGAAACACTACCAGCAAATCTCGCTTGCCCTGGCCAGGGACTTTGTGTAATGGCTCTCTTAGACACAGCGCGATATCAACTCCCAATACCGGGAGAGACGAATCCTGTCTAACCGTCACTGCCTCCAAGTGCTTCGGGACTGCACCCAACTACTACCTGTTTGCACGACTCATTTGAGCTGTGGTAGGGTAGCAATCTAAGAACAGTGGGAACACACTCGAGGCGGAGTGACAGTGTCAAGTCAACGGACTAAGCTGTACTCATGTCACCTAGGAACTGATAACCAACGATAGGTATAATACCAACCAACAGTTCCCAGCGAGTCCTGTCCAGTGTACTCGTAACCTAACGAGCACCAGCATACTATCTCCAGTACGACGTACTACTGGCTGTGGAACACACCATCTCCCCTGCTGGGATGAGAAGCGTATACGCTAGTCTACTCCGGAGTATCGATGCCCTGTCTCGATAATCCTACGACTAGGGACCTGTATAAGGATGTGCTTGTAGATTACCCAGCCCTCGCTAGTGTGACTGCCATCACAACGCTGGTAATCGAGCAAAGATCCTGAGGGCTCCACTAATATGTATAAGCGATATGCTAAAAGAAACACATGCACATATTAAAGTAGAAACAAACCAAGTAGCATACTACCATTTTGAGCAAGATTGTCTATACAACTGTGAATATCCCAAGCTTCCATTAAGTAATATACAAACTAGTATGATACAGTAATGGCCTCTAGGGCATATACGCTAACAATCTCCTACTTGCACTAGGGCCATGTATTGGCGTATCGAAGACCTATCATCTCGATCAGCCGCTCGAACTAAGTCTGGGGTATGGCCTTCGTGAATGGATCTGCAGTGTTATCTTCTGTAGCAACCCTCCGAACCTCGATCTCCCGGCGATCCATGATCTCTCTGATCAGGTGATACCGCCTCAGGATGTGTCTGGACTGCTGATAGGACCTGTATTCCTTTTCTAAAGCTACAGCCCCGTTGTTATCACAATACAGAGATATTGGATCAACAATTTACGGAACCACCTGAAGTTCTGTCAAGAACTTCTTCATCCAGACGGCTTCTTTTTCGGCATCAGATGCTGCAATATATCCCGCTTCCATCGTCGAGTCAGCAACGGTTTCCTGTTTGGAACTCTTCCAACACACCGCCCCCCATTGAGAGTAAAGACATAACCCGACATGGATTTGGAGTCATCCTTGTCACTCTGAAAGCTGGAGTCAGCAAAGGCCTCGGTCTGGAGGTCTTTTCCGCCGTAAACCAAAAACATATCCTTAGTCCTTCTCAGGTACTTTGAAATGTTCTTTACCGCTATCCAGTGCTTCTCCCCAGGGTTTGACTGATACCGGCTTACAACACTCAGTGCATAAGCTATATCTGGTCTGGTACATAACATCGCATACATTATAGAGCCTACCGCAGAGACGTAGGGTATAATAGACATGCGATCCTTTTCCAAATCAGTCTTGGGAGACATCTCTTTGGAGAGGGTGATCCCGTGATAAGCCGGTAAATTACCACGCGTGGAATCTTCCATACTGAATCTTTTCAGTATGGTGTCGATGTACCTGGACTGTGAAAGTCCTAATATTCTCTTGGACCTATCACGATAGATCCGGATCCCCAGAATGTAAGAGGCATCACCCAGGTCTTTCATGGAGAACCTGTTGTGACAAGAACCCTTTCACAGATTGTAGCATAGGAATGTCATTTCCTATCAAGAGAATGTCATTCACGTATAAAACGAGGAATACGACAGTTCGTGCTATAATTTTACTATAAATATATGGTTCATCTGGATTTTTGATAAGGCCAAATTCTTTGATCGTCTCATCAAAACAGATGTTCCAACTCCGCGATGCCTGCTTCAGTCCATAAATAGACTTAAGCAACTTGCACACCTTCCCGCTGCTTCCACCCTGAATGAAACCCTCTGGCTGGTCCATATAGACACACTCCTCTAAATTTCCATTTAGAAAAGCAGTTTTTACGTCCATTTGCCAAATCTCATAATCGTGGAAGACAACAATGGCAAGAAGGATCCGAATGGATTTGAGCATAGCCACTGAAGAAAAGTTTTCGTCATAGTCCAAACCAGGTCTTTGACGAAAACCCTTTGCAACAAGTCTAGCCTTATAGGTTTCAACCTGTCCATCTACACCAATCTTGCTTTTGAAGATCGATTTGCAACCTACTGTAGGGTTCCTATGCACAAACTAGAGGTCTCACAAGGCATCAACCATGCTAATTTGAAATTTTACGGGTGCCGAGAAACCCTAATACGGATCGTTAACTAGATTTTAGGCGACAAATGAAACTAGTTAACAACTTAACTAAAAGAACGGAAATACAACCTTTGTAGATCCGGTCCTCCACCTCCATAGCTCCGCAATGAAGTGTCCTCACTGTCCAAATCGATTCCCGGGCTCTAGCGTCGGCTTCATCGGAAATATGGGCGGGCTAGGTCGTCGACTTCGATGCCGAAGATGATCTACGTCGAGGCATCACAAGATCAAGCTCCCACTTCACCAAGTCGTGAAACTTATGAAGAAAACACCCTATACTACTTGGCAAGAGGTAGAGGATGAAGAAATAGGAAGTGGGTTCACTTTAGAATTGGATTTCTCACTCATTTGCTCAAGTTGCCATTGATGGAGCAAGGTTTCTTCTTGAAGAAGAAGAAGAAGAAGATGATCATAGAATATGATAAGTATTGAATAATTAGAAAATAATTGAAATACTTATCATATACTAACCTTAGTTGAGTGTAGAGAATAGACCATGGTTAACTTGAATGGTTAGGGTTAAGTATAAGACAAGAGTGATGACTTAGTCAAAGCTTCAAGAAGATTCAACTAACAAACAAAACAATCCACCATTCATTTATCCTTTCCAAAATGAAAAAGAAAATAAATAAATGAATAAATAAGTGATGGATAAACAAAACCCTAATCATTAGTTTAACCATGGTTTAATTCTTTACACTTAACCAAGTAAGCATGTATCATCAAACATGATACAATCAAGTGCACAAAAAGTATATCACATATACAACTTGTACATCCAAGTGAGAAAATCCATTTAAAATGAACCAATACTAGTTAATGCAAATTAATATATCAAATATATAATTATGCATTAAATCATTAAATCAACACTTGATTTAACGATCCGGTCATATCGCATATAACCGACTAATATTCAATGTATCGGCTTATCGAATCAATCCTTGATTCGATAACTAGGTTATATCGCATACAACCATTCGATAAATTCATCGCGAGAATAGAATACGGTATCACATACACGAATCATTCTCGGTCCCGCACATATCTCATACGCGCTCCTATTTCGTTTCGCTTGAGCCAGGAAACCTCTGTGTAGGACTCTAAAGACTCGTCAATACGCCGGCAGCAGGTGATGATCATATCAAACACCCACAAGCCGCAAGCGGTCTGCTAAACGTAACGGCCACCCGGGTATTGAGCGATCAGAAGATCGACGAGCAAGCCCGCTCACACTCCTGTGAATCCAACCAGTAACACTTACCGTACAGTCCGGTCTCGTCGTCTGATATGTCGCATATCTCGCCTAGGGGTGGTAAACGTCAGACCCCAACAGCTCGATAAGTCGTGTCGATATGAGGTCTATAACAGTTCGAGAAACTACTGGTAACACTTACCAGTAAATCTCAGCAACCCTGGCCAGGGATTTCCGGTTATAGCCAATCGAACACAGCGCAACATCAACCCCCTATACCGGGAGAGACGAATCCCCTCCTATCGCTCATTTTCTCCATGTGATTCGGGACTGTACCCAAAAACCACCGTTTTGCATGCCCTCTTGGACGTGGTAAGGTGGAAATCAAAGCACAGTGGGAACCACACAAGACTCTATGACGATCTCGGGTCAACAGACTACTCTGTACCAGTGTCACCAGAGAACTGCCATCTGACGTAAGGTATAATACCATCTGGGAGTTCTCGGCGAGTCCGTCCAGTATACCCAGTCTCCACTGAGCACCCGTATATCATCTCTGATGTCAAACACCAATGGATATGGGATCATCCATTGCCCATCTGTATAGGTCGAGAAGGTATACGCTAGTCTACTCCGGTATATCGATGCCCCGTCTCGATACACCTACGACTAGGGACCTTGAAGGATGTACTTATGGACTACCATGTCCCCACTAGTATGATCCGCATCATAGTCTAGGTAGTCAAGTACACATCCTAAGGGCTTTACCAACATGTAACAGAGAGACAATCAGTGTACACGTTAAGGTAAAGATCAACCAGATAGCATACTATCATGTCGAGCAAGAAAGTCCTCCCTATATATGTCCAAGCATCCACTACAATATACATCCTATGTATAGTAATGGCCTCTAGGGCATAAATATAACTAACAATCTCCCACTTGCACTAGGGCCATCTGTAGCAGTGGTTGTAGTATCTCATACTCAACCATCCCATAATAGTCTCTCTCTGGGAAAAGGCCTTTGTGAGTGGATCCGCCGTGTTGTCCTCTGAGTCTACTCTCCTAACCTCGATCTCCTTGGAGATCAACCATCTCCATGATCAGGTGATACTGCCTTAGAATATGTCTGGATCACTGATGGGACCGGCGTTCCTTGGCATAAGCCATAACTCCATTGTCACACAATGGGAGGAACAAAGTTCATCTCATGAACCAATATACATCCAGACTGCCTCTTTGGTAGCATCTTAAGTAGCGATGTATCCTGCCTTTATCGTCTAGTATGCCACGGTATCTAGCTTGGAACTCTTCCAACATACCGTCCCTTTACTGAGGGTAAAGACAAAGCCTGTGACTGACTTTCAGTCGTCCTTATCACCCTGGAACCCTTCCTGTGATTCTCCCCAGGATCGATTGATACCATCTCACTACAACTAGTGAGAATCCTAACATCCAATTAGATCTATCTCATAGATCCAAAACCCAGGATTTAGGAGGTATCACTTTGATCCTATATGGAGAATCATTGTGATAAGCGGAGATTGACCGAGCATAGCATAGGAAACTCCTTCCCTATCATGAGCATGTCATCCACATACTCTACGAGGATCGTCACTTTACTCCCTACTACCTTCTTGTTTATACAAGGTTCATCTAACATTTTGATGATGTCAAACTGTTTGACTACTACATCAAAACAGATGTTCCAACTCCGCGATACCTGCTTTATCCTATAAAGCATCTTGTGCACGTTTCCGCTGCTCCCACTTTTTACGAAGCCCTCTGACTGTGTACTTATAGACTCTCTCTTCTAAAACATCATTTAGAAAAGCAGTCATGGCACCCAACCGCCAGATATCGTAGTCATGGTATGTAGCCGTGGCAAGTAGGATCTGGATGGACTTAAGCATAGCCACTTGAAAAGGTTTCATCATTATCCACGCCTGGTCGATGACGAAAAGCTTTAACAAGTCTAGCTTTGAAAGTCTCAACTTTTCCATGTACACGAAGTAATCTTCTCAAGATATACTTGCTCCTGATGGGGATTTAACCCTTCAGATATAGCAACCAAAGTCCATACTTTGTTGGTGTATAAGGATTCCATCTCAGATCACTAAGCATCCAGCCATTCTTACAGAGTCTTACTCCTGATAGCCAGCTCGAAACTAGTTGGCTCATCATATCATGATGCAATCCTCTCTCTCACTGTCATAGAGTAACCGAAGTATCTCTCAGGTGGGTGAGGAACCCTACTAGATCGGCGGAGAGGCTGAGGTTCGTTGTTAACTATTGAATCCTTTGGTTTTATCAAATCATCTGTTGTAGTTTGTATAGTTGGAACCTTTCCAGTTCTACATAACAGATCTTGCCTCGAGCTTGTCCGGATTTTGCTTTTAGACATAGGCCGGACAACCCCAAATCTTAACTAACTTAAGATATGGGCTCTTCCTTTTCCATATCACATATGAAGTGGTAGGCAACTGATTTGATCGGAACCCTATTCAATAGGTATGCAGCTTCTTAAGTACATAACTCCCAAAAAGGAAACAGGTAACTCAGTAGTACTCATCATAGAGCACACCTTATCACATAGGGTGTGATTACTCCGCCCCGATATACCATCGTGCTATGGTGTACACGGAGGAGTAATGCTGAGAGAGAATCCCATTCTCCTTTAGAAAAGTCCAAGAATTTCATGCTCAAGTATTCTCCTCCTTGATCTCATCAAAGGACATAATACTTATACCCGTATTTTGGTTCTCTACTTCTGACTTATATTCTGTGAATATCTCAAAAGGTTCGGACTTGTGTTTCAACAGGAACATGGGTCTGAATCTCGAAAGATCATCAGAGAATGTAATGAAGTATAAAAAACCGGTCTTGGCAAGTGTAGACAGGGGACCTACATACATCAACATGTATCATCCCAAGAGTTCACTAACTCTTTCTCTGTTTCCAGTAAACGGAGTTATGGTCATCTTATCTCTGTGATATGACTGGCAAGTTTCATAAGATGTAAATTCAAACTGATTTAAATATGCATCTAAAATGTAACTTCAGCCAGTCGGATCGCATTGATATGACCTAGTCTACAATGCCTCAAGAAGAATTCGTTCATTTCTGAACTCTTCCTCTTGTGTGTGTTCCGTATACTAAGAACTGTAGTTTGATTTAGAACATCAATGCTTTTAGATAACGTGCCTGAACCGATCAACTTTTGATATAGGAAATGTTCAAAACATTATCCAACAATACAAAATTATATCCTTTCTTTACTGATAAAGAGACTGATATGATTTTGTATATCAGGTCCGGTATCTAATAACATTCGTTCAGAATCAATGTATTGGTAATACAGGGTGACAGTGACCAACAGACTTGGCTGCAACACTTGCCCCGTTTTCTGTCTCATGAAACTTATCACCCGTTCTCAGTTTTTCTACCTTTTTGCAGCCCTATGTAACAGATTACATATCTGGGATCCTGATCCGGTATCATATACCCAGGATGCGGAGGATACTGAGAAACAGTTCTTTGTAATGAACACACCCGAAGATGATGCATGAGCATGCACTCTCTTCGTTTGGGCGGCACGGGAATTCTGGTAATCCCCAATTTCCTGCTCTGTCTTATAACAATTATAAGTTGGAGCGGGACCAACGTTCCCCAGCTCAGTATAACAAGCGGGTTCGTTCAATATTCCGTATTATTATCTTGATTAAGGCGTGATATGGTCGCTACCTGGAAAGAGAGAGAAGAAAACACTCAGCGTGCGCTCTTTCAAGAATAGATTGGTTATTATTTTATCTAATCAGGATGGCTCCCACTGCTTTTTATCAAATCTTCCTTCAAACCCAAAAAGGAAAGACTAGCCGGGATTAATTACACACTACAAGTTCGCCAATCTTTTATCCAGGCCAGTGTCGGTACTTTGAGGGAGGTCCCCCGTGCTTTCGCACGAACCTAATTAATGTAAACCTCGTTTTCCCAGAGGCGTAACCTCGTTAACACCTTTCTAGACACCTACTTGATCGGCTAATTGTAATGTGTAAAACTCTCCCAGGAGTAACTCTTACTCGCAGCGGGTATCAGGATCCAACTATCTCATAGAAGGTATGCAATCTCATTGCAAATTTCAACACTTGAAATTCCCGATAATATTTTTCCCCAGACGATCTATGACCTTGACAAGGTCAACAAACCATAGACCGTAAGTCAAGTTCAACCCGTCATTTCTTGATTGAATCAAACCCACCCGCACGACCCTTGACAAGGTCAACAAGGCCGCACGACTACCTTAACCCAATCTGCATCATATGCATAAGCAGATAAATACTGGTTAGCTACCGCACACTGCGCCTTAACAAGGTCAACAAACGCAGCACGAATACTAAACAGGACTTATCTGAAATGACGGAGGGCTACGACAGGTTTTTCTGAAAACCTATTGCGTAATGAACTTGATATCGTTGTAGAATCAAATGATTTTAAAATGGAGTGTTTTTGAAGATTTTCTAGTTTTGCTAAAGGAGTCACTCCCGGTGAAAGGATCGTCGGTCCTTTCCTTATCGAATAAGGTGCGGGATATATCATATATATCACTGTGCAAAGCAAAAACTCTTAAAAGCAATCAAAAGACAAACCGAGTGTGTAGCATCAACCAGTTATTGCTAAAGGAGTCACTCCCGGTGAAGGGATCTCGGTCCTTTCCTTATCGAATAAGGTGCAGGATATATCATATACACCGCTGTGCAAAGAAAGAACTGTAGCTACCTGTTTTTTTTTTTGAAATTCGATTCTACAACATCTTAGGTTTCTTTTCTTTCATTAATCACATTAATGAAGTCCCATCATTTAAGTACCTAAACATCACTGATAAATACGACATACACTTATGCCATCCGCATTCGCCTCGATGTCCCCTCGTGCACCGTTAGGTTAGGTAACTAACGGCAGAGCGGGGCAGGGCTAGCGCGGGTGTAAAACATAAGTAACGCCTATATAATATATCATATATACTATATAAAGTATCCATCACAGAACATATCACATGATCACATCACAGATATCGCAGCAGAAGAAACATATGAAATATTGGATATACTAGGACGTCCGTGTTTTCAATATGAGCCAGTATAAAACACGGATTCCACGGCCGCGATGAATAGCCAAACCCACACCCCTAGACCCCTACGAGAGCGGCAAGCAACCCTACCAATTCTAGAGTTAGGAGACCCGGACTCGACTCCTCGAGTTGGTCTCCCACTGGACTCCAGAACCCGGTTACTTATGCTCCCCTCCTTGGGTCTATCCTAGTGCGGAAAAGTAAATAATATACAAAGGGTGACATCTTCCGCAACCTGGAAGTGTCCCAAAAAAAAGAATATTACATACAAGTTTTTACATGAATGAAAATGAAAAACACTCATCTAACATAAAAACCCCCGGCTATTCAAACACGACGATCCAATAAAACATATCCAGCAACACATAACATCACATGTCATCAACGTAAGTAAATATGCGCATCCCAATTATCGTTGACATATAGCAACGAAACCGGCGATATCACATATTATACTTATGGTCACAGAAAAGAAAGTGTAAAACTACAACAGTTGGAATCCGCAACCTCCATAGACATCGCATGCCTAATCAAATGAATACCTTAGACATCACATGCCTAACAATTATAAACCCCGCATTTTAGTCTCATTATCGAAAACACTTTTCAATATAAAGTCGGGCAATTCAACAAGATTCCCGACATCCTGATCGAATACTCGTCGCAAACTTTAGTAGACGGCCGCACCCCCGATACCGTCGACGAAGTGCACCAAGGCAGAACACCGCTACCGCACGCACCCGGACGGATGCTTTCGGCGACGGGGTTCTCCTACAGTCACTTGGTCGGGGCTATGGAGCGAGGCTGTCTATTAAGTTTACCCGGCGAGTATCCGCGTACGCTACGTGATTGCGAGGGACTTTTGATCACATCAAAATTCCGTGGCAACCGATCAAGTGAGACTAAAGTGCTATGTTTATAACATTCATTCAGTTATCTCATAACTTATTGTGAATTCCAATTATTGTATCACATTCCGAATAAGATAGAAAATGTTAAACTTTCTGATCGAACAATCGAACACCCAAGTTTTCCCGAAACAGCTCAACTCATGAAATAAGTTCAAAGACATTCACTTCATGCCTCAGTACCAACGGTCCCGCCGTAGAAGGGTCAAGCCAACGCCTCACATGTGGCACGCCGTACTGCCCCAAACCCTAAGGTTCAAAGGGCAGTTCAAGACGGTCACATAATCGAGTTAAGGTTTGTTGTCTTCTAGAGGGACCATCGCCTTACTTGCACTACTTAGAACGTCCTTAAACCACAGAAAAATCCAACACTTGCAAATTTCCCGACAGGGGAAAAATTGGGTATTTATATCCGGTCGAACTTTTTAACATATTCAAAAATTATCCGGAAAACACCATAGACAAAATCTGATAATCCGATCGAATAAACGAATCCCCAAAACAACCCAGAATATTCAACGCTTGAATAAATATTAAAAATTCCCAGAAAATCCAGCACCTGAAAAAATGAATTACTGTGCAAAATTCATAAATTGATGTGACAAAATGGCCGCGGAACCGCCGCACAAGCCATGCTTGTGCCGCGGTTCCGCCGCTCTTTAGTTGAATCATGGGTCTCGTTTTGCACAGTAATTCTTATAATCCCCTGATGAGTTTTCTGCATATTTTTAATTTGGAAAAAACCCTATTTTTAAAAAATGTAAAGAGAGCCGTTTTCGGGTTAGGGTTTTGGTTCGATCGGACTTCAAACTCCGTCTACGCATCGCCTAAGGCTCTAGCTAGGCTCTGATACCACTGTAGGGTTCCTATGCACAAACTAGAGGTCTCACAAGGCATCAACCATGCCAATTTGAAATTTTACGGGTGCCGAGAAACCCTAATACGGATCGTTAACTAGATTTTAGGCGACAAATGAAACTAGTTAACAACTTAACTAAAAGAACGGAAATACAACCTTTGTAGATCCGGTTCTCCACCTCCATAGCTCCGCAATGAAGTGTCCTCGCTGTCCAAATCGAATCCCGGGCTCTAGCGTCGGCTTCATCGGAAATATGGGCGGGCTAGGTCGTCGACTTCGATGCCGAAGATGATCTACGTCGAGGCATCACAAGATCAAGCTCCCACTTCACCAAGTCGTGAAACTTGTGAAGAAAACACCCTATACTACTTGGCAAGAGGTAGAGGATGTAGAAATAGGAAGTGGGTTCACTTTAGAATTGGATTTCTCACTCATTTTCTCAAGTTGCCATTGATGGAGCAAGGTTTCTTCTTGAAGAAGAAGAAGAAGAAGATGATCATAGAATATGATAAGTATTGAATAATTAGAAAATAATTGAAATACTTATCATATACTAACCTTAGTTGAGTGTAGAGAATAGACCATGGATAACTTGAATGGTTAGGGTTAAGTATAAGACAAGGGTGATGACTTAGTCAAAGCTTCAAGAAGATTCAACTAACAAACAAAACAATCCACCATTCATTTATCCTTTCCAAAATGAAAAAGAAAATAAATAAATGAATAAATAAGTGATGGATAAACAAAACCCTAATCATTAGTTTAACCATGGTTTAATTCTTTACACTTAACCAAGTAAGCATGTATCATCAAACATGATACAATCAAGTGCACAAAAAGTATATCACATATACAACTTGTACATCCAAGTGAGAAAATCCATTTAAAATGAACCAATACTAGTTAATGCAAAGTAATATATCAAATATATAATTATGCATTAAATCATTAAATCAACACTTGATTTAACGATCCGGTCATATCGCATATAACCGACTAATATTCAATGTATCGGCTTATCGAATCAATCCTTGATTCGATAACTAGGTTATATCGCATACAACCATTCGATACATTCATCGCGAGAATAGAATACGGTATCACATATACGAATCATTCTCGGTCCCGCACATATCTCATACGCGCTCCTATTTCGTTTCGCTTGAGCCAGGAAACCTCTGTGTAGGACTCTAAAGACTCGTCAATACGCCGGCAGCAGGTAATGATCATATCAAACACCCACAAGCCGCAAGCGGTCTGCTAAACGTAACGGCCACCCGGGTATTGAGCGATCAGAAGATCGAGGAGCAAGTCCGCTCACACTCCTGTGAATCCAACCAGTAACACTTACCGTACAGTCCGGTCTCGTCGTCTGATATGTCGCATATCTCGCCTAGGGGTGGTAAACGTCAGACCCCAACAGCTCGATAAGTCGTGTCGATATGAGGTCTATAACAGTTCGAGAAACTACTGGTAACACTTACCAGTAAATCTCAGCAACCCTGGCTAGGGATTTCCGGTTATAGCCAATCGAACACAGCGCAACATCTACCCCCTATACCGGGAGAGACGAATCCCCTCCTATCGCTCATTGCCTCCATGTGATTCGGGACTGTACCCAAAAACCACCATTTTGCACGCCCTCTTGGACGTGGTAAGGTGGAAATCAAAGCACAGTAGGAACCACACAAGACTCTATGACGATCTCGGGTCAACAGACTACTCTGTACCAGTGTCACCAGAGAACTGCCATCTGACGTAAGGTATAATACCATCTGGGAGTTCTCGGCGAGTCCGTCCAGTGTACCCAGTCTCCACTGAGCACCCGTATATCATCTCTGATGTCAAACACCAATGGATATGGGATCATCCATCGCCCATCTGTATGGGTCGAGAAGGTATACGCTAGTCTACTCTGGTATATCGATGCCCCGTCTCGATACACCTACGACTAGGGACCTTGAAGGATGTACTTATGGACTACCATGTCCCCACTAGTATGATCCGCATCATAGTCTAGGTAGTCAAGTACACATCCTAAGGGCTTTACCAACATGTAACAGAGAGACAATCAGTGTACACGTTAAGGTAAAGATCAACCAGATAGCATACTATCATGTCGAGCAAGAAAGTCCTCCCTATATATGTCCAAGCATCCACTATAATATACATCCTATGTATAGTAATGGCCTCTAGGGCATACATATAACTAACACCTACGAGTTTTACCCCTTCTGGTGCAACGTCCAAAGTCCATACTTTGTTGGTATACATGGACTCCATCTCGGTCCGCATTGCATCCAGCCATTTTACCGAGTCAGTACTCTGAATGGCCTGCTGGAAGCTAGTCAGCTCATCATTATCAATGATGCAATCCTCTCTATCCCCGTCTATGAGAAAACCGTAGTATCTCTCGGGCGGATGAGACTGCCTACTACTTCTGGGGAGTGGCGTAGGAATGTCCTGTCCTTTCGAGCCTTCTGGTTCTACTAAGCTTTCAGTAATAGCTCATGATTCTGGAATTTCTTCCATTTCTATTGCGCTCCCACTTATCTGATTTTCTAAAAATTCAGTTTCCAAGAAGCTGGCATGACGAGAAACAAATACCTTTTGTTCCTCTGCGTAATAGAAGAAATATCCCTTGGAGTTCTTTGGATATCCCACAAACTTCCACTGTACTGAGCGTGCCTCGAGTTTGTCCGCATGCTGCTTTTTGACAAAAGCTGGACAACCCTATGTCTTAATGTGTTTAAGATAGGGTTTCTTCCCACTCCACATCTGATATGGTGTGGTAGGCACTGACTTAGTTGGAACTCGGTTCAAAAGATATGCAGCTGATTCTAGTGCATATCCCCAGAAAGATCGCGGTAACTCAGCGTTACTCATCATGGAACGTACCATATCCAATAGGGTTCGGTTCCGTCTCCCCGATACACCGTTATGTTGTGGAGTGTATGGAGGGGTAAGCTGAGAGAGAATTCCATTCTCTGTTAAGTAATCTAGGAATTCGGCACTCAAGTATTCACCACCTCGATCAGATCTCAGTGTGCTGATACTTTTACCTGTTTGTTTTTCTACTTCATTTTTGCATTCCTAGAATTTTTCAAAAGCTTCAGATTTATGCTTCATTAAGAAGACATGTCCATACCTTGAAAAATCATTCGTAAAAGTAATGAAGTAAGAATTACCACTTCGCGCATGTGTAGACATTGGATCACATACATCGCTGTATACGAGTCCCAAGAGCTCGCTCGCTCTTACTCCGTGTCCAGTGAACGGAGTCTTTGTCATCTTTCCTTTGAGACATGATCGACAAGTTGCATATGATTGATATTCCAACAGGTCCAAATATCCTTCTTTATGCAACTTAGTTAATCTTGTCTCATTGATGTGACCCAGTCTACAGTGCCATAAGAAAGCATGATTTATTTCTGGAGACTTTCTTTTGTGTGTATTCTGGATATTGAAAATCTGTGGTTGATTTAATACGTATATACCGTTTCTTAATGTACCCGACCCAATCAAAACATGATTAAGGTGAATGTTTACAACATTGCTTACAAATGCAAAATCATAACCTTCTTTAGACATTAAAGATATAGATATGATATTACAAGTCGCACTGGGTACAAAATAACAGCCGCGTAAAACCAAAACTTGTCCATCTATCAATCCCAAGTGATAGTCCCCCACGGACTCAGCATCCATGCCTGCTCCATTTGCAACTCTGAGGGTCATATCACCTGCCTTCAAAACTCTACGCCTTCTCAGTGCCTGCAAAGAATTACAGATATGAGATCCCGATCCGGTATCCAATACCCAGGAAGTAGAGTTGATTGATAGACAGTTTTCAATAACATACACATCAGAAGCCGAAGCCACAACTTGCTTCGGGTCCTGGTTCTTGGCCTTCCTAGCCCTGCAATCTTTCTTCCAGTATCCTTTCTTGTGACAATAAAAGCACTCTTCTTTTCCCACAAGCTGTCTCGCTACCTTTGCTACCTTTGCCTTTCCCTTGGCTTCCACTTTACTAACACCGCCCCTTGGTTTGGTGGGGCCTTCTTCTTCTTTCCTTTGGCTTTCGCCTTGGACCTAGAAGAGGAAGCTCCTCCAACAGACAAAGCGGGTGTTTCCCTAACTTTCTGTAGGGTGCCCTTTCCACTCCTCAACAGGTTGAGGAGTTCCGGAAGTTCAACTTCTTTTCCTTGCATGTTGAAGTTCAGGATAAACTGGGCGTAAGTGGAAGGAAGGGACTGGAGAATCAAGTCAGTGTAGAGCTCATTCTCTAACGTGGTCCCGAGGTCCGTGAGCTCCTCAATGTAGCCAATCATCTTAAGCACGTGTTCCGCTACAGATGATCCGACGGCCAACCTCGCTGAAAACAACTTTTTCGAGGTTTCGTATCTGGCGATACGAGATTGCTCTCCTTAAAGATCCTTAGTATGGAGAAATATGGATTCAAGGTCCATATTCTCGTGCCTCCTCTGATGTTCATTGTCCATAGAGGCAAGCACGAGGCTCTTGGCCTTCGTGCAGTCAATCTCCCAGGTCTTACGGATCTCCTTATCCGCGATACTGGAGTTTGGACCTGGGACGGCGGGGGCTTTAGTGGTAAGGAGATACCCCAACTTGTCATAAGTGATTGCCATTTTGACATTCCTGAGCCAATCTTTGTAGTTTGGCCCTGTCAGTATATTCTTATCTAGTAGTAACTTAAGGTCGGTCATGATGTTTGGTCGCTGCAACTAGGAGAGAGAGAAGAAACACTTTAGCATGATGCTCTTACAAGTTTAGAGTGGTTTTTAGTTTGTCTAAACAGGATGGCTCCCACTGTTTCTCGAATCCTTCCTCAAACCATAAAAGAAGAATTAGTCGGGATCAATCTCACCGTATAATACTTGCTTAACCGTTCAGCCAGGCCAGTGTCGGTACTTCGAGGAAGGTTTTACGACACTTTCGCGAAGTTCCTTAATTAAATAACCTCTTTTCCCTGTCGGCGTAGCCCCGCTAACACCTTTCTAGACACCTACTTGGTTTGTAGCATTGATCGTTAAGTGAGAAAGTTTCCCGAGGAGTAGCATATACTCACAGTAGGATCGGGATCCAAATATCATCGTGTGATAAAACTGAAGGAATCCTACCAAAATTATCACACTCCAAATGGTATGCAACATTAGCAAGTTTCAGTTTCTTTTGAAACTCCCGATGTGGATTTTTCCCCATGCTCTTATGACCTTGACTTTGGCCAACAAATCATAAGTCACATGTCAAGTTCTACCCGTCATTATCCAGGTTAATTTGAACCAACCTGTACATACCCTTGACTTTGGCCAACAAGGCAGTACGACTGTCCCAAACCAACGCATCTATTTTTGCTACATATGAATATCCAATAGCTACCAATCACCATGCCTTGACTTTGGCCAACAAACATAGCTTGAATACTATTGACTATCCATACGAAATGACGGAGGGCTACGAATGGTTTTGGCGAAACCGTGAACGTAGTGAACTTGATATAATCGAAGGAACCTGATAGCTTTTAAAAGGAGTGGTTTAAGCTCCGCGTTTTTAAAAGTTTTCTGTTTTGGAAAGAACCGAGTAGTTTTGAAATTGTTCCAATGATTTAACTTTGGCTTGTTTTCTTTGCATTAATTTAATGCATACCCTCAATTAATCCTACCATTGCAGAAAACAACGAAAATATGACGTACGCTTATGCCATCCGCATTCGCCACTGGGCCCCGTCATCACCCGTTAGGTTACTTAACTAACGACAGAGCGGGGGCTGGACTAGCGCGGATGCAAAACATAAGCAACGCCTACTAGATATCATATATAGATATATACATTCGTCAGATGCAATGATAGCCATTCCAGATCACAGATGAACACATTGGATATGTTAGGAATCAGCGTTTCGTTTGAGCCTGCAACGAAAGACAGATTACACGGTCGCGATGAATAGCCAAACCCCACCTTACACCCCTACGGGTGCAGCAAACTACCCGCCAAGTACCCGAAGTGAAGCAACCTCCCTCAACAACGTGAGTAGGCCACTCGGCACTTCAAAATACCCGGTAGTTTGTGCACCCCATCTTGAGTCTATCCTAGGAGCAAAAACAGTAAAAAAAAAATACAATGGCGGCTACAACCTCAACACGGATGTGCGGCCATAAAATTAATATTACATCAATTTACAATTTACATCAAATGAAAGGTAAAGAAACTTTCTTCTCACAACCCCGGCTATTCATCCGTGACAATCCAACAAGTTCATATACACAATCCAACATTACAGATCACAAATATGCACAACTCCTACTAATCGACGTATAGCGATTAGTCGACGTTCAGTACATATATCACATTACAGATATAACCAATTAGCAAAAATTTATAGAATTTCGATCAATATTCCAATTTGAAACTACCCCAAATACAATACTGTTCTCTGAAGAATATGGGCAGAAACAAATCATCTTAAAAATCACAAAACATCAGTCTGAACACATTGCAGGAAAAACGAGTCGCGACCGACTCGACTCGGCCGCGGATCCGCGGCGAAACGCTTGGTTTCGCCGCACTTCCGCGGCAGTCTGATAGAGTCATGGGCTCGTTTTTCTTGGGTGTTCCTAAGAAACCCTGCACGTATTTTTCAAGAGTGTGGAAATATTTTTAGACCTGTTTTTAAAAACGGCAGAAAGCACAAGATTTTCATGTATTTTGCGATTTTTTTTCCGGATCGAAGTTCTAAACACTTTTCTAACATGTTAGTTGATGTTTAGCTAGGCTCTGATACCACTGTAAGTCCACGTTACTCACCCCGGTGCTTACGGGGAGGCGGAATAAGTAAAAAACAGATTTTTAACACAAGGTAACATGGAATAAAACTAGAGGATCTTTGCTAAACAAAAACTAACAAACTAACTACAAGTTCTAGCTACTAGGTTAGATGGTTATACCTAGATCTTGAACTTCTTCTCTTTTGTTGTGGTCATCCTTCTTGCTTGCTCCTTGGAGTGGTGTAGACGGCTCCTCCTCTTCGTCTTCTCTTTGCTGAAGAAAGATCCACCCGAAGGCCTCTACCTTGAGCTCCTACCTCAACCAAGAGGTAAATAGAGTGCTTGGCTTGCTAGACTAAGAACCCAAGAATGAGTAGAGAGTTGTCTTGATGATTTTATCTCACAAAGCTCATGTTTTTCAACACATGAAAGTGTTAGTGTATATGCCCTAGAGGCCATTACTGTATCATACTAGTTTGTATATTACTTAATGGAAGCTTGGGATATTCACCTTGTATATACAATCTTGCTCAAAATAGTAGTATGCTACTTGGTTTGTTTCTACTTCAATGTGTACATGTGTTTATTTTATTATATCACCTATACGCATTAGTGGAGCCCTTAGGATCTTTGCTTGATTACCAGCGTTGTGATGGCAGTCACACTAGTGGGGCTGGGTAATCTATAAGCACATCCTTATGCAGGTCCCTAGTCGCAGGACTATCGAGACAGGGCATCGATATTCCGGAGTAGACTAGCGCATGCGCTTCTCATCCCAGTGTGGGAGACGGTCTGTCCCACAGCCGTCAGTACGTCGTACTGGAGATAGTATGCGGGTGCTCGTTGGGTTACGAGTACACTGGACAGGACTTGTCGGGAACTGACCGATTGGTATTATACCTATCGTCAGTTATCAGTTCCCAGGTGACATAAGTACAGCTTAGTCCGCTGACTTGACACAGTCACTTCGCCTCGAGTGTGTTCCCACTGTACTTTGATTACTACACTACCACGGCTCAAAGGAGTCGTGCAAACAGGTAGTAGTTGGGTGCAGTCCCGAAGCACTTGGAGGCAGTGACGGTTAGACAGGATTCGTCTCTCCCGGTATTGCGGGTTGACATCGCGCTGTGTCTAGGAGAGCCATTACACGAGTAGTCCCTGGCCAGGGCAAGCGAGATATACTGGTAGGCTTCCAGTGCTATCTCAGGGTGTTTTGGGCTTCACTCCGACACGACTCGTACCGCTATTAGGGGACTGACATTTACTGCCCCCTAGGCCCGCCATGCGATGTATCAGACGAACAGACCGGACTGTACGGAGATTGTCACATTCAGGCGCAGTAGGAGTTCAGATGGGTTTCACCTCGTCAGTCTTCTTGTCGGCATCTACCTGGGGACCGTTACGCACAGCTAGTGCCGCTTGCGGTCTGTGGTTAAACCCACTGCCAGCGCAGTGTCGAGTCTTTAGAGTCCCACACAGAAAGCTATTCGCCTTTAGGCAAAAGAGTAGAGGTCGCATGGTTTTGCGACAGGTCGCATGGTTTTGCGACAGGGTTCAGTCACATCCGTGCACTTGTGCACGTTTAGTGTCCGGACAGTTTACACTAGCAGGCTTTGGTTTAAGCCAGATCCTAGTGTACGTATTGGGATTGGTTTTATCCAGTTTGTATTCGTGTTCCTCGGAACGCGGATGCGGGTGTGTATGCACAGTTGACGGAGAGACAGAGGTAGAGGATTCTCATTAGGGTTGTTGACCGTTGACCGTTGACTTTTTACTCAACCCTAATGAGAATATAATATGTAATTAACAATTATATTAATTAAGTATTATGGTGACATGGTTGTTGAGGGGTTGACTTTGTTGACTTGTTGACTTTGCTGACTTGTTGACTTTGTGGACCGGTTGACTAGGCTTGACTAGTTGACCATCATGATAACAATAGCTATCATTTCATGGCAAAGACTTTTGCTTGCTTGCTCTCTTGTGCAAAATGAGTGCATGAAATGATATGGCTATTGTTGCTTAAACCATCACATAATACTTGATTGCTATGATGTGTTCTGATGGTTTTGGATTATGAGAGCCAAGAGAGAAAAGTCTTCTCTCATTCTATCATTCTCATTCTCTCTCTTGTTCTTGAGCTCTCATCTTCCTCCTCTTTCTCTCCCTCTCTTGAGTCTATGGTTCACTTGTCTCATGTGTTGAGAACCGAGAACCATAGATAAAATCCCAACAAAACTCTTCTCTACTCACTCTAGTTCACAAGGTTTAGCAAACCGAGTGAACTAGTTTCTTCAAAGTTCGAAGAATGAGCCAAAGGTAGAAGCTTTCAGGTGGATCGATCTTCGGCGCAAGGAGACGACGGGGAGAAGCCGATTCGGAAAACCATCGAAGCTTGAAGATGAAGGAGTTTAGGAAAGAAAGGTATAACCCCCTAACCGAGTAGTTAATAACTCCTAGTTAGGTTGTTAGTTAGATGTTTAACAAAGATCCGGGCTTTAAGTCCATGTTACCACCTCTAAGAAAATTGTTTTTCATCAAATTCCGCATGCCCGAAAGTACCGGGAGAGGTAGCATGGACTTACAGTGGTATCAGAGCCTAGTTAAACTCTACCTAACATGTTAGCATAGTAACTAGAAATTCGATCGGAGAAAAAGTCGCGAAATACACCCGGATTTCAAACTTTCTGTCGATTTTCAAAGTGCTGGAAAAATTATTTGAGATACACCAAATGTCGACTCAGGGTTTTTAGAGTATACTGTAGAAAGACGGTCCCCTGATCTCATCAAAGCGCCGCGGAAACGCGGAAATAGCTTGCTATTGACGCGGTTCCGCGGCCGTCTTGGCTCCTCTCTGGGTCTTCTTTGCTACAGTATGCTTATAGGGGTATTTTGGGAATTTTGGTATATGTTTTTTCAGCCCAGATTTTCCAGAGAGAAAAATTTATTTTTGGGGTTTTAAAAACCGTATTTAGATCGAATTTCTAAAGACTTATGCTGACGGGTATTTATCTGTGATGTGATGTTTGTATTGAACGTCTGCTAATTGCTATATGTCGATTAGTGGGGGTTATACAAATCTGTGATCTGTAATGTTGCTGGAATGTGTATATGAATCCGTTGGATTGTCGCGGGTGAATAGCCGGGGGTTGTGAGATGAGAGTTTTTCTTTTCTTTCAATTCATGTAAATTTGTAAATTGATGTAATATTATTTGTATGACCGCACAACCGGGTCGGGGTTGTAGCCGTCATTGTATAATTTCTTTTTACTGTTTTTGCTCCTAGGATAGACCCATGGAGGGGGTGCACAAACTACCGGGTATCTCGAAGTGCCGAGTGGCCTACTCAAGGTGTTGAGGGAGGTTGCTCCACTTCGGGTACTTGGCGGGTAGTTTGCCGCACCCGTAGGGGTCTTGGGTGGGGTATTGGCTATTCACCGCGACCGTGTAATCTGCTTTTCGTTACAGGCTCGTACGAATTGCGGATTCCTAGTATATCCAATGTATTCATCTGTGATCTGAAATGGCTATCATTGCAATATATCTATATATGATATTATTTAGGCGTTGCTTATGTTTTACAGCCGCGCTAGCCCAGCCCCCGCTCTGTCGTTAGTTAAGTAACCTAACGGGTAATGACGGGGCCCCGTGGCGAATGCGAATGGCATAAGCGTACGTCATATTTTGGTTGTTTTCTGCAATGGTAGGATTAAATGATGGGACGCATTAAAAGAACTAATGCAAAAATATCACGCATTAAAAGAACTAATGCAAGAAAAATAAACCAAGTAAAAGTCGTTGGAACACTTTCGAAAAACCACTCGGTTCTTTTCAAAACTAACTTTTAAATACGGAGCTTGAGCCACTCCTTTTAAAAGCTATCTCGTTCCATCGATTATATCAAGTTCACTACGTTCACGGTTTTGCCAAAACCATTCATAGCCCTACATCATTTCAGTTAAATATTCGGTAGTATTCAAGCTATGTATTTTGACCTCACGCCAAGGCATAGTGATTGGTAGCTGCCGGATATTTATCTGTTGCATAGATAGAATGCGTTGGTTTGGGACAGCCGTACTGCCATTTTGGCCTACGTCAAGGGTAGGTACGGGTGGGTTCAAATTAACCTGGATAATGATGGGATGAACTTGACATGTGACTTATGACATTTTGACCTCACGCCAAGGTCATAAGAGCATGGGGCAAAAAAAATCCACATCGGGAGTTTCATAAGTACTGAAACTTGCTAGAGTTGCATACTATTTGGAGTGTGATGATTCTGGTAGGATTCCTTCAGTTTCGTCACGTGATGATATTTGGATCCCGATCCTACTATGAGTATATGCTACTCCTCGGGAAATTTCTCACTTAATGATCAATACTATAAACCAAGTAGGTGTCTAGAAAGGTGTTAGCGGGGCTACGCCCACAGGAAAAAAAGGTTATTTAATTAAGGAACTTCGCGAAAGCGTTGGAAAACCTCCCTCGAAGTACCGACACTGGCCTGGCTAAATGGTTAAGCAAGTATTGTACGGTGAGATTGATCCTGACTAATTCTTCTTTTTTGGTTTGAGGAGGGATTCGAGAAACAGTGGGAGCCATCCTGTTTAGACAAACTAAAAACCATTCTAAACTTGCAAGAGCATCAAGCTGAGTGTTTCTTCTCTCTCCTAATTGCAGCGACCAATCGACATGACTGGACTTAAGTTACTCCTAGATAAAAACATACTGACAGGGCCAAACTACAAAGATTGGCTCAGGAATGTCAAGATGGCAATCACTTACGACAAGCTGGGGTATCTTCTTACCACCAAAGCTCCCCCTGTCCCAGGTCCCAAAACCAGTGTCGCGGATAAGGAAATCCGTAAGACCTGGGAACTAGACTGCGCGAAGGCCAAGTGCCTCATACTTGCCTCTATGGACAATGAACATCAGAGGAGGCACGAGAATATGGACCTGGAATCCATATTTCTTCATACAAAAGAACTGTATGGAGAGCAATCTCGTATCGCAAGATACGAAGTGTCGAAGAAGTTATTTTCGGCAAGATTGGCCGTCGGATCATCGGTAGCGGAACACGTGCTTAAGATGATTGGCTATATTGAGGAGCTCGCGGATCTTGGGACCACATTGGAGAATGAGCTCTATACGGACTTGATTCTCCAGTCCCTTCCTTCCACTTACGCCCAGTTCATACTGAACTTCAACTTACAAGAAAAGGAAGTTGAACTTTTAGAACTCCTCAACATGCTGAGGAGCGCAGAGGGCACCCTACAGAAAGGTAGGGAAACATACACTTTGTTTGTAGGAGGATCTTCTTCTTCTAGGACCAAGGCGAAAGCCAAGGGAAAGAAGAAGAAAGCCCCCGCCAAACCAAGGGGCGGTGTTAGTAAAGTGGATATGAAGGGAAAGGCAAAAGCAACAAAGAAAGTGGGAAAGCTTGTGGATAAAGAGGAATGCTTCTATTGTCATAAGAAAGGACACTGGAAAAATGATTGCAGGGCTTGGAAGGCCAGAACACAGGATCTGAAGCAGGTTGCGGCTTCAGCTTCAGGTGTGTATGTTATTGAAAACTGTCTTTCAATAAACTCTACTTCCTGGGTATTGGATACCGGATCAGGATCTCATATCTGTAATTCTTTGCAGGCGTTGAGAAACCGTAGGGTTTTGAAGGAAGGTGACATGACCCTCAAAGTTGCAAACGGAGCTGGCATGGATGCTAAGGCAGTGGGGGACTATCACCTGGGGTTGTCAGATGGACATGTTTTGGTTTTGCGTAATTGCTATTTTGTACCCAACGCAACTTGTAATATCATTTCTGTATCTTTGACTTCTAAAGAAGGTTATGAATTTGCATTTGTAAGTAATGTTGTAAACATTCACCTTAATCAAATTCTGATTGGGTCAGGTACATTAAGCAATGGTATATACGTATTAAACCAACCACAGATTTTCAATGTCCAGAATACACACAAAAGAAAGTCTCCGGAAATAAATCAGACTTTCTTGTGGCATTGTAGACTGGGTCACATCAATGAGAGAAGGTTGACGAAGTTACATATAGAAGGATATTTGAATGCGTTCGAATATCAATCATATGCCATTTGTCAATCCTGTCTCAAAGGAAAGATGACAAAGACTCCGTTCACTGGACACGGGGAAAGAGCAAGCGAGCTCTTGGGACTCGTACACAGCGACGTGTGCGGTCCAATGTCTACACATGCGCGAAGCGGTTATTCTTACTTCATTACTTTTCAAGGTACGGTTATGTCTTCTTAATGAAACATAAGTCCGAAGCCTTTGGAAAATTCCAGGAATATAAGAATGAAGTAGAAAAACAAACCGGCAAAAGTATCAAGATCATAAGATCGGATCGAGGTGGTGAATACTTAAGTGCCGAGTTCCTGGACTATTTAAAAGAGAACGGAATTCTCTCTCAGCTTACTCCTCCATACACTCCGCAACATAATGGTGTATCGGAAAGACAGAACCGAACCCTATTGGATATGGTACGGTCCATGATGAGTAACGCTGAGTTACCGCGATCATTCTGGGGGTATGCGCTAGAATCAGCCGCATACCTTTTGAACCGAGTTCCCACTAAGACTGTGCTTACCACACCATATGAGTTATGGAGCGGGAAGAAACCCTATCTTCAATATCTGAAGATCTGGGGATGTCCAGTTTTTTGTCAAAAAGCAGCATGCGGACAAACTCGAGGCGCGCTCAGTACTGTGCAAGTTTGTGGGATACCCAAAGAACACCAGGGGGTATCTTTTCTACCACGCAGAGGAACAAAAAGTCCTTGTTTCTCGTAATGCCCACTTTCTAGAACACCAGTTCTTAGAAAAGGAAATTAGTGGGAGCGCAGTAGAACTGGAAGAAATTCCAGAACCACGAGCTATTACTGAAAGCTTAGTGGAACCAGAGGGTTCAAAAGAACAGGACATTCCTACGCCGCTCCGCAGGAGTAGTAGGCAGTCTCATCCGCCTGAGAGATACTACGGTTTTCTCATAGACGGGGATAGAGATGATTGCATCATAGATTATGATGAGCCTACTAGCTTCCAGCAGGCCGTTCAGAGCGTTGACTCAGTAAAATGGCTGGATGCAATGCGGACCGAAATGGAGTCCATGTACACCAACAAGGTATGGACGTTGGACATTGCTCCAGACGGGGTAAAACCCGTAGGATGCAAGTGGATCTTCAAAAGGAAGATTGGTGTAGATGGACAGGTTGAGACCTATAAAGCTAGACTTGTTGCATAGGGTTTTCGTCAAAGACCTGGTTTGGACTATGACGAAACCTTTTCTCCAGTGGCTATGCTGAAATCCATTCGGATCCTACTTTCCATTGCTGCCTTCCACGATTATGAGATCTGGCAAATGGACGTAAAGAACACTTTTCTAAATGGAAATTTAGAGGAGTGTGTCTATATGGACCAACCAGAGGGTTTCATTCATAGTGGGAGCAGCGGAAAGGTGTGCAGGTTGCTTAAGTCCATCTATGGACTAAAGCAGGTATCGCGGAGTTGGAACATCTGTTTTGATGAGACGGTCAAAGAATTTGGCTTTATCAAAAATCCAGATGAACCATGCATCTATAGTAGATTTGTAGCGAGAACTGTAGTATTCCTCGTTTTATACGTGGATGACATTCTCTTAATAGGAACTGACATTCCTATGCTACAATCTGTCAAGGGGTTCTTGTCACACAGGTTCTCCATGAAAGACCTGGGTAATGCCTCATACATCCTGGGGATCCGGATCCATCGTGATAGATCCAAGAGGATATTAGGACTTTCACAGTCCAGGTACATCGACACCATACTGAAAAGATTCAGTATGGAAGATTCCAAGTGCGGTAACCTACCGGCTTGTCACGGGATCACCCTCTCTAAAGAGATGTCTCCCAAGACTGATTTGGAGAGGGATCGCATGTCTATTATACCCTACGGTTCTGCGGTAGGCTCTATAATGTATGCGATGTTGTGTACCAGACCGGATGTAGCTTATGCACTGAGTGTGGTAAGCCGGTAACAGTCAAACCCTGGGGAGAAACACTGGATAGCGGTAAAGAACATTCTCAAGTACCTGAGAAGGACTAAGGAGATGTTCTTGGTGTATGGCGGAAAAGACCTCCAGATCGAGGCCTTTGCTGACTCCAGCTTCCAGAGTGACAAGGATGATTCCAAGTCCATGTCGGGTTTTGTCTTTACCCTCAATGGAGGGGCGGTGTGTTGGAAGAGTTCCAAACAGAAAACCGTTGCAGACTCGACGATGGAAGCGGAATACATCGCTGCATCTGATGCCGCAAAGGAAGCTGTCTGGATGAGGAAGTTCTTGAAAGAACTTCAGGTGGTTCCGTCCATTGTTGATCCAATACCTCTGTATTGCGACAACAACGGGGCTATAGCTTTAGCGAAGGAACCCAAGTCCCATCAGAGATCCAGACACATCTTGAGGCGGTATCACCTGATCAGGGAGATCGTGGATCGCCAGGAGATCGAGGTTCGGAGGGTTGCTTCAGAAGATAACACTGCAGATCCATTCACCAAGGCCTTGCCCCAGACTCAGTTCGAGCGGCTGATCGAGATGATAGGTCTTCGATACGCCAGTACATGGCCTTAGTGCAAGAGGAAGATTGTTAGTGTATATGCCCTAGAGGCCATTACTGTATCATACTAGTTTGTATATTACTTAATGGAAGCTTGGGATATTCACCTTGTATATACAATCTTGCTCAAAATAGTAGTATGCTACTTCGTTTGTTTCTACTTCAATGTGTACATGTGTTTATTTTATTATATCACCTATACGCATTAGTGGAGCCCTTAGGATCTTTGCTTGATTACCAGCGTTGTGATGGCAGTCACACTAGTGGGGCTGGGTAATCTATAAGCACATCCTTATGCAGGTCCCTAGTCGCAGGACTATCGAGACAGGGCATCGATACTCCGGAGTAGACTAGCGCATGCGCTTCTCATCCCAGTGTGGGAGACGGTCTGTCCCACAGCCGTCGGTACGTCGTACTGGAGATAGTATGCGGGTGCTCGTTGGGTTACGAGTACACTGGACAGGACTCGTCGGGAACTGACCGGTTGGTATTATACCTATCGTCAGTTATCAGTTCCCAGGTGACATGAGTACAGCTTAGTCCGCTGACTTGACACTGTCACTTCGCCTCGAGTGTGTTCCCACTGTACTTTGATTACTATCCTACCACGGCTCAAAGGAGTCGTGCAAACAGGTAGTAGTTGGGTGCAGTCCCGAAGCACTTGGAGGCAGTGACGGTTAGACAGGATTCGTCTCTCCCGGTATTGGGGGTTGACATCGCGCTGTGTCTAGGAGAGCCATTATACGAGTAGTCCCTGGCCTGGGCAAGCGAGATATACTGGTAGGCATCCAGTGCTATCTCAGGGTGTTTTGGGCTTCACTCCGACACGACTTGTACCGCTATTAGTGGACTGACGTTTACCGCCCCCTAGGCCCCCCATGCGATGTATCAGACGAACAGACCGGACTGTACGGAGATTGTCACATTCAGGCTCTGTAGGAGTTCAGATGGGTTTCATCTCGTCAGTCTTCTTGTCGGCATCTACCTGGGGACCGTTACGCACAGCTAGTGCCGCTTGCGGTCTATAGTTAAACCCACTGCCAGCGTAGTGTCGAGTCTTTAGAGTCCCACACAGAAAGCTATTCGTCTTTAGGCAAAAGAGTAGAGGTCGCATGGTTTTACGACAGGTCGCATGGTTTTGCGACAGGGTTCAGTCACATCCGTGCACTTGTGCACGTTTAGTGTCCGGACAGTTTACACTAGCAGGCTTTGGTTTAAGCCAGATCCTAGTGTACGTATTGGGATTGGTTTTATCCAGTTTGTATTCGTGTTCCTCGGAACGCGGATGCGGGTGTGTATGCACAGTTGACGGAGAGACAGAGGCAGAGGATTCTCATTAGGGTTGTTGACCGTTGACCGTTGACTATTAACTTTTTGCTCAACCCTAATGAGAATATGATATGTAATTAACAAATATATTAATTAAGTATTATGGTGACATGGTTGTTGAGGGGTTGACTTTGTTGACTTGTTGACTTTGTTGACTTGTTGACTTTGTTGACCGGTTGACTAGGCTTGACTAGTTGACCATCATGATAACAATAGCTATCATTTCATGGCAAAGACTTTTGCTTGCTTGCTCTCTTGTGCAAAATGAGTGCATGAAATGATATGGCTATTGTTGCTTAAACCATCACATAATACTTGATTGCTATGATGTGTTATGATGGTTTTGGATTATGAGAGCCAAGAGAGAAAAGTCTTCTCTCATTCTATCATTCTCATTCTCTCTCTTGTTCTTGAGCTCTCATCTTCCTCCTCTTGCTCTCCCTCTCTTGAGTCTATGGTTCACTTGTCTCATGTGTTGAGAACCAAGAACCATAGATAAAATCCCAACAAAACTCTTCTCTACTCATTCTAGTTCACAAGGTTTAGCAAACCGAGTGAACTAGTTTCTTCAAAGATCGAAGAAGGAGCCAAAGGTAGAAGCTTTCAGGTGGATCGATCTTCGGCGCAAGGAGACGACGGGGAGAAGCCGATTCGGACAACCATCGAGGCTTGAAGACGAAGGAGTTCAGGAAAGAAAGGTATAATTCCCTAACCGAGTAGTTAATAACTCCTAGTTAGGTTGTTAGTTAGATGTTTAACAAAGATCCGGGCTTTAAGTCCATGTTACCACCTCTAAGAAAATTGTTTTTCATCAAATTCCGCATGCCCGAAAGTACCGGGAGAGGTAGCATGGACTTACAGAAAGAAGAGAGCTTTGAGAGAGGAAGAGGGAGAGCTTTGCATGAGAGAGAAAGAGTAAGAGAGAATGAGCAAGAATAACAACAATGCTCTCATATGAGAATAATAATAATAATAATAACTATAGAAAATTGTGATGGTTAGTTGAAATGACCATTATCATTTCACATTTAATGCAATTTGTAAGAATCAAGAAGCATCTTGCAAAAGAAATGATCATGGTCAAATGGTCAACCAAAGTCAAATGGTCCACCTAACCATGGCACAATTATCCATAATTAATTTCATTAATCAAATTTCTCATTCTCATTAGGGTTTAGAAAAAGTCAACTGTCAAAAACCTTAATGAGATTCCTCTGCCTCTGTCAACTGTGCATACACACCTGCATCCGTGTTCCGAGGAACACGAATACAATAAGACAAAACCAATCATAAAACAAATACTAGGATATGGCTTAAACCAAAGCCCGCTAGTAATAACTGCCTGGACACCAAACGTGCACAAGTGCGCGGATATGAACGAACCCCTGTCGCAAAACCATGCGACCTCTACTCTGTTTTGCCCAAAGGTGAACAACCCTCTGTATGGGACTCTAAAGACTCGATACTACGCTGGCAGTGGGTTTAACCACAGGCCGCAGGCGGTACTAGCTGTACGTAACGGTCCCCAGGTAGATGCCGATAAGAAGACCTATGAGGTGAACCCATCCGAACTCCTACTGATCCTGAATGTGACAATCTCCGTACAGTCCGGTCTGTTCGTCTGAGAGTATCGCATGTCGGGCCTAGGGGCGGTAAACGTCAGTCCCCTAATAGCGGTACTAGTCGTTTCGGAGTGTAGCCCAGAACACCCTAAGAAACTACAGGAAACACTACCAGCAAATCTCGCTTGCCCTTGTCAGGGACTTTGTGTAATGGCTATCCAAGACACAGCACGATATCAACTCCCAATACCGGGAGAGACAAATCATGTCTAACCGTCACTGCCTCCAAGTGCTTCGGGACTGCACCCAACTACTACTTGTTTGCACGACTCATTTGAGCCGTGGTAGGGTAGCAATCTAAGAACAGTGGGAACACACTCGAGGCGGAGTGACAGTGTAAAGTCAACGGACTAAGCTGTACTCATGTCACCTGGGAACTGATAACCGACGATAGGTATAATACCAACCAACAGTTCCCAGCGAGTCCTGTCCAGTGTACTCGTAACCTAACGAGCACCCGCATACTATCACCAGTACGACGTACTAATGGCTGTGGGAAAGACCATCTCCCTTGTTGGGATGAGAAGCGCATACGCTAGTCTACTCCGGAGTATCGATGCCCTGTCTCGATAATCCTACGACTAGGGACCTATATAAGGATGTGCTTGTAGATTATCCAGCCCCCACTAGTGTGACTGCCATCACAACGCTGGTAATTAAGCAAAGATCCTTAGGGCTCCACTAATATGTATAAGCGATATGCTAAAAGAAACACATGCACATATTAAAGTAGAAACAAATCAAGTAGCATACTACTATTTTGAGCAATATTGTCTATACAACTGTGAATATCCCAAGCTTCCATTAAGTAATATACAAACTAGTATGATACAGTAATGGCCTCTAGGGCATATACACTAGCAGTTACAATATTATATATCACATATATAATATATTTTGTAACAAAAGAAAATAATACAATTAACATATATCGCATATATATCAATGTATTATCCGGTAAGAAAATGAATTAATAAAGCGAGCTAATATTAGTTAACGTAATGTAATATATAACATATATAATTATACATTAAATTATCAAATCAACACTTGATCCGACAATCCGACTATATTGCAATTAACCGACTAATATAACATGTACCAATTCATCGAATCAACACTTGATCCGATGACCCGGCTATATCACATATACACGACCGATATCATATATCGCGAGAATAGAATACGGTATCTCATATCGTATTATTCTCGGTCCCGCACACATCACATATGTGCTCCTACTCCGTTTTGCCTGAGGAAACCTCTATGTAGGACTCTAAAGAATCGTCAATACGCCGACAGTAGGTGATGATCATATCAAACACCCACAAGCTACAAGCGGTCAGCTAAACGTAACAGCCACCCAGGTATTGAGCAATCCGAAGATCAACAAGCAAGCCTGTACATTCTCCTGCGAATCCAATCAGTAACACTCCCGTACAGACCGGTCTCTTCGTCTGATATGTCGCATATCTAGTCTAGGGATGGTTAACGTTAGACCCCAGTAACCGATAAGTCGTGTCGATATAGGGTCCATAACAGTTCAAGAAACTACTGATAATACTTACCAGTAAATCTCAGCAAACCTGGACAGGGATTTCCAGTTATAGCCAATCGAACACAGCGCAACATCAACTCCCTATACCAGGAGAGACGAAACCCCTCCTATCGCTCATTGCCTCCATGTGATTTGGGACTGTACCGAAAAGCCACCGTTTTGCACGCCCTTTTTGACGTGGTATGATGGAAATCAAAACTTTCCGATAAATAAAAAATTTTAAACTTTCCGATCGAATAATCAAACACCCAAGAATTCCCAAATAGCTCAACACTTGAGCGGAGTCCAAAAATCCTAGAACATATCACAGCCGCTATGAACCAGCCATAGAAGGGTCAAATCAACGCCTCACATATGGCAACGCTAAACTACCATAAACCCTGGGGTTTAGTGGCAGTTTTGACGGTCACATAATCGAGTTAAGGTTACGTTAATCTAGAGGGTCCACAGATACGCTTGCATGATTTCCCGAAAGTTTTAAACTCAGGAAATCTCCAACACTTGAAAGTTTTCCGACAGGGGAAAAAGTGAGTTATTGATATCCTTTCGAACTTTTTAACACGTTTTAAATTACCCCGAAAACTAAACGATGTTAAACTTTCCGATCGAATAACCAAATTCTTAAGATCTCCAGAAAACTCAACACTTGAGTAATATTAAAAATTCCCAGAAGCATAATGCAATACCTACGGATCACCTCTTGAAGTACGATCCCTGAATCCTCATGTTCGGCCGCGGAACCACCGCCAATGACTTGGTTTGGCCGTGGTTCCGCAGTGGCTTGATGGATTTAGGGAATCGTACTTCACAGATATCCATAGAATCACCTGCTTATTTTTCTGAGTATTTTTAATACGGAAAAAATCAAATTTTAAAAAAATTTCCAGAGAGGGGGTCCAAAATCATATTTCGGTGTTCGATCGGGAATTTTAATTTCGTATACACGTCACCTAATGCTAGCTTGGCTCTTATACCACTGCAGGGTTAGTGTAGCACCTTAGTAAGGTTTAGGAAGGCATCACACATGCCATATTGAAATTTTTGGGATGCTAAATAAACCCTAACCATGATCTTAACTAGAGAATTAGTTTTAAACATTCATGTAAACAACTTTACATCTAAGAGAGAGAGATTACAACCTTTATAGTCTGTTTCTTCGCTTCATAAGCTCCGAGTAGTAGTCCCTTTGCCGCGATCTATGATCTCCCGGACTTAAGAGAGGTTCCACAAGTCGAATGATCCATTCTTGCTTGAAGTCTTCCTTTTCGAAGATGATCTACATTGAAGAATCTCAAGATCAAGCTTTTACTTCTCTAATCAAGTATTAGTGAAGTGAACACCCTAATCTAAGTGGCTAGAATAGATGAGGATGATGAAGTAGGAATTTTGTTCTCTTTTGCTTTCATTTTCTCACTTTAAATCATCACAAGTCAAAAAGCTAGAAAGCTTTTTCAAAGAGAAAGAAGAAGAAGAGATCTATTTGTGATGAATAATGAATTATTTTTTTGATGGTTAGAAATTAACCATGGGTTAAGAATGAAGGCTTAACCATTGTAGAGAATTAATTAGGGTAAAAGGTTTGGGTTGGGTTAAGAAATATCTACACAAAATATCATAACAAAATATCTAAGCTTAAAACAAAATAAAGCTTCTAGAAGCTTCAAGAAAAAGCTAACCCAAATGCTAACCCAAATCAAACCCTAATTTGTTTAATCTCTACAAATCATGTTGTATTTGTAATCATAACTTGTTACAATATTATATATCACATATATAATATATTTTGTAACGAAAAAAAATAATACAATTAACATATATCGCATATATATCAATGTATTATCCGGTGAGAAAATGAATCAATAAAGTGAGCTTATATTAGTTAACGTAATGTATTATATCACATATATAATTATACATTAAATTATCGAATCAACACTTGATCCGACAATCGGGCTATATTGCATATAACCTGCTAATATAACATGTACCAATTCATCGAATCAAAACTTGATCCGATGTCTCGACTATATCACATATACCCGACCGATATCATATATAGTGAGAATAGAATACGGTATCTCATATCGTATTATTCTCGGTCCGGCACACATCACATATGTTCTCCTACTCCGTTTTTCCTGAGCCAGGAAACCTCTGAGTAGGACTCTAAAGAATCGTCAATACGCCGGCAGTAGGTGATGATCATATCAAACACCCACAAGCTGCAAGCCGTCAGCTAAATGTAACAGCCACCCAGGTATTGAGCAATCAGAAGATCAACAAGCAAGCCTGTACATTCTCCTGCGATCCAATCAGTAACACTCCCGTACAGTCCGGTCTCTTCGTCTGATATGTCGCAAATCTAGTCTAGGGGTGGTTAACGTCAGACCCCAGTAACCGATAAGTCGTGTCGATATGAGGTCCATAACAGTTCGAGCAACTACTGATAACACTTACCAGTAAATCTCAGCAACCCTGGCCAGGGATTTCTAGTTATAACCAATCGAACACAGCGCAACATCAACTCCCTATACCGGGAGAGACGAAACCCCTCCTATCGCTCATTGAATCCATGTGATTCGGGACTGTACCCAAAAGCCACCGTTTTTCATGCCCTCTTGGATGTGGTATGATAGAAATCAAAGCACAGTGGGAATCACACAAGACTCTAAGACGATCTCGGGTCTACAGACTAACCTGTACCAGTGTCACCAGAGAACTGCCATCTGACGTGAGGTATAATTCCATCTGGGAGTTCTCGGCGAGTCCGTCTAGTGTACCCAGTCTCCACTGAGCACCCGTATACTATCTCTGATATCAAATATCAATGGATATGGGATCATCCATCGCCCATCTACATGGGTCAAGAAGCATACGATAGTTTACTCTAGTATATCGATGCCCTGTCTCGATACACCCACGACTAGGAACATTTGAAGGACGTACTTTGCGACTACACTGTCCCCACTAGTATGATCTGCATCATAGTCCTAGTAGTCAAGTACTCATCCTAAAGGATTTATCAACATGTAACATAGAGACTATCATAGTACATGTTAAGATAAAGAGCAACCAGATAGCATAATATCATGTCGAGCAAGAAAGTCCTCCTTATATATGTCCAAGCATCCACTACAATATACATCGCATATACAGTAATGGCCTATAGGGCATACATATCACTAACAATCTCCCACTTGCACTAGGGCTATCTGCTGTAGTATCTCATACCCAACAATCAGCTGTGGTTGAAGTATCTCATACTGAACCATCCCATAAAAGTCTCTACTGGGAAATAGACCTTTGTGAGTGGATCCACGCTGTTGTCCTCTGTGTCTACTCTCCTAACCTCGATCTTCCTGGAGATCAACCATCTCCATGATCAGGTGATACTGCCTTAAAATATGTCTGCATCACAGATGGGACGGGGTTTCCTTGGTAATAACCAAAACTCCATTGTCACACAATGGTAGGAACGAAATTCATCTCATGAACTAGTGTACATCCAGACTATTTGTTTGGTAGCATCCTTAGTAGTGATTTATCCTGCCTTTATCGTCTAGTATGTCACGGTATCTAGCGTGGAACTCTTCCATCATACCGTCCCTCCACTGAGGGTAAAGACAATGCCTGTGACTGACATTCAGTCGACCTTACCACCCTGGAAGCTTTCCAGTGATTCTCCCCAGGATCGATTGATACCATCTCACTACATCTAGTGAGAATCCTAACATCTAATTAAATCTATCTCATAGATCCAAAACCAGGATTTATGAGGTATCACCTTGATCCTATATAGAGAATCCTTGTGATAAGAGGAGATTGACCGAGCGTAGCATAGGAAACTCCTTCCCTATCATGAGTATGTCATCCACGTACTATACGAGGATCACCACCATACTCCCTACTACCTTTTTGTATATACTAGGTTCATCTACCATTTTGATGAAGTCAAACTCTTTGACTACCACATCAAAACAGACGTTCCAACTCCGCGATGCCTGCTTTATCACATAAAGTAACTTGCATATGTTTCCGCTGCTCCCATTGTCTACGAAGCCCTCTGGCTGTGTACTTATAGATGCTCTCTTCTAAATCACTATTTAGAAAAGCAGTCATGACACCCAACCGCCAGATATTGTAGTCATGGTATGTAGCAATAGCAAGTAGGATCTGGATGGACTTAAGCATAGCTTTGAAAGTCTCAACTTTCTATGTACACCAAGTAATCTTCTCAAGATATACTTGCTTCTGATGGGGATTTAACCCTTCAGATAAAGCAACCAAAGTCCATACTTTGTTGGTATACATAGATTCCATCTCAGATCACTAAGCATCCAGCCATTCTTACAGAGTCCCCACTCTTGATGGCCTGCTCGAAACAAGTTGGGTCATCATCTCATGATGTAATCCTCACTCCCACTGTCATAGAGAAACCGAAGTATCTCTCAGGTGGATGAGGAACCCTACTAGATCGGCGGAGAGGCCGAGGTTCGTTAGAAACTATTGAATCCTTCGGGTTTACCAAATCATCAGCTGCATTTTGTATAGCTGGAACCTTTTCTAGTTCTACCTCATGACCACTAATTTCTTCACAAGAAATTCCCTTTCCAAAAGGTGGCATGCTGAGAAACAAAACATCTTTTGCTCCCCAGTTTGGTAGAAGATATTCCCTTGCGAATACTTGGGATATCCAACAAACTTCCACAGAACTGACCATGCCTCGAGTTTGTCCGCATTTTGCTTTGGACAACCCCAAATCTTAACATCCTTAAGAGATGAGCTCTTTCCATACCATATCATATATGAAGTGGTAGGCACCTGATTTGGTTGGAACCCTATTCAATAGGTATGCAGCTTCTCAAGTGCATAACCTCCAAAAGGAAATAGGTAACTCAGTAGTACTCATTATAGAGCACATCTTATCACATAGGGTGCAATTTCTCCGCCCCGATATACCAACGTATTATGGTGTATACGAAGGAGTAATGCTGAGAGAGAATCTCATTCTCCTTTAGAATAGTCCAGGAATCCCGTGCTCAAGTATTCTCCTCCCTGATCACATCAAAAGACATAATACTTATACCCATTTCGGTTCTCTATTTCTGAAGTACAAAGAACCAGTCCTGGCAAGTGTAGACAGGAGACCTCATACATCATTATGTATCAATCCCAAGAGTTCACTAACTCTTTCTCTGTTTCCAATAAACAGAGCTATGGTCATTTTATCTTTGTGACATGACTGGAAAGTTTCACAAGATGTAAATTCAAACTAATTTAAATATGCATCTAAATGTAACTTCAGCTAGTCGGGTCATATTGATATGGCCTAGTCTACAATACCTCAAGAAGGATTCGTTCATTTCTGAACTCTTCCTCTTGTGTGTGTTCTGTACATTAAGAACCGTGGTTTGATTTAGAACGTCTATGCTTTTAGATAACGTGCATGAACTGATCAACTCTTGAAAAAGGAAATGTTCAAAACATTATCCAACAATACAAAATTATATCCTTCTTTACTAATAAAGAGACTGATATGATGTTGTATATTAGGTTCGGTATCTAATAACATTCGTTCAGAATCAATGTATTCTGGTAATACAGGGTGATAATTGCCAACAGACTTGGCTGCAATACTTGCATCATTTCCAACTTTTTAAAATATATCACCCTTTCTCAGTTCTATGTAATGAACACATCCGAAGATGATGCATCATCATACACTTTCTTCGTATGGGTGGCACGGGAATTCTGGTAATCCCTTATTTCCTGCTCATTCTTATAACAATTATAACTTGGAGCAGGACCAACGTCCCCTAGCACAATATAACAAGCGGGTTCGGTCAATACATCCGTATTTTTATCTTGATTAAGGCATGACATAGTCGTAACCAGGAGAGAGAGGGAAGAAAACACTCAGTGTATGCTCTTGCAAGATTAGATTGGTTATAAATATATCTAATCAGGATGGCTTCCACTGTTATAGTCAAATCTTCCTTCAAACCCTAAAATGAAAGACTAGCCGGGATTAATTACACCCTACAAGTTCGCCAATCTTTCGGCCAGGCCAGTGTCGTTACTTTGAGGGAGGTTCCCCGTGCTTTCGCACGGACCTAATTAAAATAAACCTTGTTTTCCCAGGGGCGTAACCCTGTTAAGATCTTTCTAGACACCTACTTGATCGGCTAATTGTAATATGTAAAACTCTCCCAGGAGTAACTCTTACTCGCAGCGGGTATCGGGATCCAACTAATCTCATAGGAGGTATGCAATCTCATTGCAAATTTCAACATTTGAAATTCCCGATAATATTTTACCCCTAGCGTCCTATGACCTTGACGGAGGCCAAGAAACCATAGTCTGCTAGTAAGTTCAACCCGTACATTTCCTGATTGAATTAAACCCACCCGCAAGACCATTGACGCAGGCCAACAAAGTCGCACGACTACCCTAATCCAATTTCATCGTATGCTGCAGATAAGCACTAGTTAGCTACCACACACTACGCCTTGACGCAGGCCAACAAACGTAGCACGAATAGTAAGTAGTACTTATCTGAAATGACGGAGGGCTAAGACAGGTTTTTATGAAAACCCTTTGCGTAATGAACTTGATATCGTCGTAGAATTGAGTGATTTTAAATGGAGTGTTTTTTAGGCCTTTACTAGTTTTGCTAAGGAGATCACTCCCGGTGAAGGGATCGTCGGCTCTTTCCTTATCGAATAAGGTGCAGGATATTTCACAAATACAACTATGCATAAAAGCAATCAAAAGATAAACCGTGTTTGTAGCATCTGCTAGTTTTCATTAAAGAGGTCACTCCCGGTGAAGGGATCTCGGCTCTTTCCTTATGGAATAAGGTGCTGGATATTCTACAAGGAATACCGCTATGCAAAGCAAGAACTAGAGCTACCAGTTTTTAAACAAGTTTTTACAACATCTTTAGGTTTCTTTTATTTCATTAATTTCATTAATGAAGTCCCATTTTATTATGCTTCACAAGCATCACATTTGAAACGAAATCAGCAATATAACATATATCTCATATATATAATATAAACATTCATCTCAGGCAGTAATATGATCTCATCACAGAACATTGCAGTAGAAGAAACACATATGAAATATTAGATATTCTAGGAATTCCGTGTTTTAAGTTAAGCCGGTAAAAAACACGGATTCCACGGTCGTGATGAATAGCCAAACCCACATCCCTAGAACCCTACGAGAGCGGCAAGCAACCCTATCAATTCTAGAGTTAGGACACCCGGTCTCGACTCCTCGAGATGGTCTCCCACTGGACCCTTGAACCCGGTTACTTATGCTCCCCGCCTTGGGTCTATCCTAATGCGGAAAAGTAAATAATATACAATGGTGACATCATCCTCAACCCGGAAGTGCCCCAATAAAAGAATATTACATACAATGAATTTTACATGAATGAAAAAGAAACCATCATCTCATATAAAACCCCCGGCTATTCAGAACACGACAATCCAATATAACATATCACAGCAACACATAATATCTCATATTATCAACGTAAGCAAGTATGCGTATCCCGATTATCGTTGATATATATCAACGAAGCCGGCAATACCCTACATACTACGCTTACGGTCACAGAAAAGAAAGTGTAAAACTACAACATTTGGAATCCACAATCACTTTAGACATCTTAAATTCGAAATATCACATACATCGCATTTCATGCCTAACTATATGAATTCCACATATTGAATCACATTCCAGATAAATAGAAAATGTTAAACTTTTCGATCGAATAATCAAACACCCAATATTTCCTAAATAGCTCAACACTTGAGCGGAGTTCAAAAATCCTAGAACATGTCACCGCCGCTATGAACCAGCCATAGAAGGTTCAAACCAACGCCTCACATGCGGCAACGCTAAACTACCACAAACCGTAGGGTTCAGTGGCAGTTTTGACGGTCACATAATCGAGTTAAGGTTACGTTCTTCTCGAGGGTCCACAGATACGCTTGCATGATTTCCCGAAAGTTTTAAACTCAGGAAATATCCAACACTTGAAAGTTTTCCGACAGGGGAAAAAGTGAGTTATTGATATCCTTTCGAACTTTTTAACACGTTCTAAATTACCCCGAAAACTAAACGATGTTAAACTTTCCGATCGAATAACCAAATTCTTAAGATCTCCAGAAAACTCAACACTTGAGTAATATTAAAAATTCCCAGAAGCATAATGTAATACTTACGGATCACCTCTTAAAGTACGATCCCTGAATCCTCATGTTCGGCCGCGGAACCGCCGCCAATGACTTGGTTTGGCCGCGGTTCCACAGTGGCTTGGTGGATTTAGGGAATCGTACTTCACAGATATCTATAGAATCACCTGCTTATTTTTCTGAGTATTTTTAATACGGAAAAAATCAAATTTTTAAAAAATTTCCAGAGAGTGGGTCCAAAATCATATTTCGGGGTTCGATCGGACTTTTAACTTCGTATACACGTCACCTAATGCTCTAGCTTGGCTCTAATTCCACTGCAGGGTTACTATCGCACCTTAGCAAGGTTTAGGAAGGCATCACACATGCTATATTGAAATTTTTAGGGTGCTAAATAAACCCTAACCAAGATCTTAACTAGAGAATTAGTTTTAAACATTCATGTAAACAACTTTACATCTAAGAGAGACGGATTACAACCTTTGTAGTCTGTTCCTTCGCTTCATAAGCTGCGAGTAGTAGTCCCTTTGCCGCGATCCATGATCTCCCGGACTTAAGAGAGGCTCCACAAGTCGAATGATCCATTCTTGCTTGAAGTCTTCCTTTTCGAAGATGATCTACCTTGAAGAATCTCAAGATCTAGCTTTTACTTCTCTAATCAAGTATTAGTGAAGTGAACACCCTAATCTAAGTAGCTAGAATAGATGAGGATGATGAAGTAGGAATTTTGTTCTCTTTTGTTTTCATTTTCTCACTTTAAATCATCACAAGTCAAAAAGCTAGAAAGCTTTTTCAAGGAGGAAGAAGAAGAAGAGATCTATTTGTGATGAATAATGAATTATTTTTTTGATGGTTACAAATTAACCATGGGTTAAGAATGAAGGCTTAACCCTTGTAGAGAATTAACTAGGGTAAAAGGTTTGGGTTAGGTTAAGAAATATCTACACAAAATATCATAACAAAATATCTAAGCTTAAAACAAAATAAAGCTTCTAGAAGCTTCAAGAAAAAGCTAACCAAAATGCTAACCCAAATCAAACCCTAACTTGTTTAATCTCCACAAATCATGTTGTATTTGTAATCATAACTTGTTACAATATTATATATCACATATATAATATATTTTGTAACAAAAGAAAATAATACAATTAACATATATCGCATATATATCAATGTATTATCCGGTGAGAAAATGAATCAATAAAGTGAGCTTATATTAGTTAACGTAATGTAATATATCGCATATATAATTATACATTAAATTATCGAATCAACACTTGATCCGACAATCCGGCTATATTGCATATAACCGACTAATATAACATGTACCAATTCATCGAATCAACACTTGATCCGATGTCCCGGCTATATCACATATACCCGGCCGATATCATATATCACGAGAATAGAATACGGTATCTCATATCGTATTATTCTCGGTCCCGCATACATCACATATGTGCTCCTACTCCGTTTTGCCTGAGCCAGGAAACCTCTGTGTAGGACTCTAAAGAATCGTCAATACGCCAGCAGTAGGTGATGATCATATCAAACACCCACAAGCTGCAAGCCATCAACTAAATGAAACAGCCACCCAGGTATTAAGCAATCAGAAGATCAACAAGCAAGCCTGTACATTCTCCTGCGAATCCAATCAGTAACACTCCCGTACAGTCCGGTCTTTTCGTCTGATATGTCGCATATCTAGTCTAGGGGTGGTTAACGTCAGACCCCAGTAACCGATAAGTTGTGTCGATATAAGGTCCATAACAGTTCGAGAAACTACTGATAACATTTACCAGTAAATCTCAGCAACCTTGGCCAGGGATTTCCAGTTATAGCCAATCGAACACAGCGCAACATCAACTCCCTATACCGGGAGTGACGAAACCCTTCCTATCGCTCATTGATTCCATGTGATTCGGGACTGTACCCAAAAGCCACCATTTTGCATGCCCTCTTGGACGTGGTATGATGGAAATTAAAGCACAGTGGGAATCACACAAGACTCTATGACGATCTCGGGTCTACAGACTAACCTGTACCAGTGTCACCACAGAACTGCCATCTGACGTGAGGTATAATTCCATCTGGGAGTTCTCGGCGAGTCTGTCCGGTGTACCCAGTCTCCACTGAGCACTCGTATACTATCTCTGATGTCAAACATCAATGGATATGGCATCATCCATCGCCCATCTACATGGGTCAAGAAGCATACGCTAGTCTACTCTTGTATATCGATGCCCTGTCTCGATACACCTGCGACTGGGAACATTTGAAGGAGTTATTAGCGACTACATTATCCCCACTAGTATGATCTGCATCATAGTCCTGGTAGTCAAGTACTCATCCTAAGGGCTTTATCAATATATAACATAGAGACTATCAGAGTACATGTTAGGATAAAGAGCAACCAGATAGCATACTATCATGTCGAGCAAGAAAGTCCTCCATATATATGTCCAAGCATCCACTACAATATACATCGCACGTACAGTAATGGCCTCTAGGGCATACATATCACTAACAAATGATGGGTAGAACTTGACATGTGACTTATGATATGTTGGCCTTCGTCAAGGTCATAAGAGCATGGGGAAAAAATCCACATCGGGAGTTTCTAAAGAAACTAACACTTGCTAGTGCTGCATACCATTTGGAGTGTGATAATTTTGGTAGGATTCTTTCAGGATTATCAAACAATGATATTTGGATCCCGATCCTACTGTGAGTATCCTCTACTCCTCGGGAGATTCTTCACTTAACAATCAATGCTATAAACCAAGCATGTGTCTAGAACCGTGTTAGCGGGGCTACGCCTCCACGGAAAAGGGGTTTTTTAATTAAGGAACTTCGCGAAAGCGTCGTAAAACCTCCCTCGAAGTACAGACACAAGCCTGGCCGAACGGTTAAGCAAGTATTGTACGGTGAGATCAATCCTGACTAATTCTTCTTTTATGGTTTGAGAAAGGATTCGAGAAACAGTGGGAGCCATCCTGTTTAGATAAATTAAAAACCAATCTAAACTTGCAAGAGTATCATTCTGAGTGTTTTCTTTTCTCTCTCCTAATTGCAACGACTAAGTGACCAGATTAGGTTACAGATAGATAATAAAATAACTGAGTTATACTATATTGACCGGCAAAGGTTTGTCCAGATGTCCATTACCTATGACAAGATGGACCACCTCATTACTACTCAAGCCCCGCCATCCCAGGTCCAGTTTCCACCGTCGCGGATAAGGATATCCATAAGACAAGGGAAAAGGACAGTGCGAATGCCAAGTGCCTCGTGTTGGCCTCAGTTGATAATGTATACCAGAGGCAGCACGAGAAGATGGACTTAGTTTCCATCATCCTCCATAACAATATTTTATATGGAGAGCAATCTCGTATCGCAAGATATGAGACCTCAAAAGAATTTCTTCAAGCGAGCTTGGCTGTCGGGTCATCTGTAGAGGACCACGTCCTTCCAATGATCAGCTGTATTAAACAGCTCACGGACCTGGAGACCAAGTTGGAGAACGATTCATGTACTGACTTGATTCTACAGTCCCTACCTCCTACTTACGCCCAGGGGAAGAAAGTTATACTTCTATTTAATGGCACCCTGAAGGAAACCAGGGAGACACCCGCTCTGCTTATTGGGGAATCTTCCTTTTCTAGATCCAAGGCTGAGAAGAAGAAGACCTCCACAAAGACGATAGGCGGTGTCGGTAAGGTAGAAGAAAAAGGAAGGGAAAAAGTTTCGGGGTTAACTGTAGGGAAGGAGGGATGTTCCTATTGTCACGGGAAAAAGGCATTGGCAGAAGGGATGAAGGGCTTGAAAGCCAGAATCTAGCATCAGAAGCATGTTGTGGTTTCGACTTCGGGTGTGTTTGTGAATTAAAACAGTTTGTCAATTAACTCTACTTCCTGGGTACAAGATACCGGATCAGGATCTCATATCTATAATTCATTATAGGCTTTGAGAAACCATAGAGTTATCATGGCAGGTGATATGACTCTCAGGGTTGCTAACGGAATGAGCGTGGATGCTGTATCCGTAGGGTATATCACCTAAAATTGACAAGTGGGCAGATATTGATTCTACATAACTGTTTGTGTGTACTAAGTCTAGTATGTAAGCGATGTGGTTCACATCCACCTAAATAAAAGTTTGATTGTGTCTGGTACACTAAAGGACAGTATATAATGAATCAAGCTCAGGTTTTCAAACGTCCAGAACACACTTAAAAGAAAGTCTCCAAAATTAAATAAAACATTCTTATGGTATTGTAGACAGGGTCATATCAATGAAACACGGTTGTCGAAGTTACATGAAGAGGGATATTTGGATCTGTTCGAATATCAGTCTTATGCAACTTGTCAATCTTGCCTCATAGGAAAGATGACAAAGACTCCATTCACTAGACACGGAGTAAGAGCGAGCGAGCTCTTAGAACTCATACACAGCGATGTGTGTAGTCCAATATCTACAGATGCACGAAGCGGTTATTTCTATTTCATTACTTTTACGGATAATTTCTCTAGGTTAGGACATGTCTTCTTGATGAAGCATAAATCTAAGGCCTTTTAAGGTATTCCGAGAATTTAAGTATGAAGTGGAAAAACAAACAGGAAAAAGTATCAAGACCCTGAGATCTGATCGATGTGGTGAATACCTAATTGCCGAGTTCCTGGATTACTCAAAAGAGAATGAAATTCTCTCTCAGCTTACTCTTCCATACCCACCACAACACAAAGGTATATAGGAAAGGCGGAACAGAAACCTATTGGATATAGTTCGTTCCATGATGAGTAACGCTGAGTTGCCGCGATCCTTCTGAAGATATGCACTAGAATCAGCTGCATATCTTTTGAATAAGGTTCCTACCAAGAGTGTGAAAGTCGACCTTAGCACCACCATGAGGTTCTAGAGGCATCAATCATGCCAAATTTTAAATTTTATTAGGTGCTAAGTTAGACTAACAAGATCTTTACTAGAATATTAAGGTTTGCCTTTGTGATGTGATGAACTTAAGAGAATAAAAGAGCATACAACCTTTGTAGTTCGAGTCCTTCTCTTCAATAGCTCCAGGTTGAAGTCCACACGACTCTACTAGGCTCCTCTTCGAGTTGAACGAACCTCTTTCGTGATCTTCGTGCCAAAGACGATTCACCCGAAGTCCTTAAGCTCAAGCTAACCCTTCACTAATCTCATTAGTGAAGGCAACATTCCACATCAAATTGCTAATCTAATGTGTGACGGTGAAGTAGGGGTTTAATTTGCTCACTAGGGTTTTCACAAGTTCAATGATTCACATCACATGTGAGGGTTTGAACTTCGAAGTGAGGTGAAGAAAATTGTAGAGAGCAAGAGGAAGCAAGAGGAAGCAAGAGCTCAAGAAAATGGCTAAGGCATGAAGAATAAAAATGATGAGAGTAAACTCAAAATGGCTCTCTCTCTCCTCACTCATTCAAGCATGGAATAATATTGCAATTCTAAATTGCAACCATGCTTGAATAGTGAGTCAAGACTAATATACAAATAATAAAATCCATGCCTTGCCCAGTCCACAAATATCTCCACAATTTACACCACATTTTCCATTTTCTAAAAATAGAAAAACATGACATGCTTTATATAATATATATATATATTTATATATTTATATATATCAAATATACATTAATATATATATATATATATATATATATATAAAGCAATTAGTGAGCTAGTGATATTAGTTAAGATATAATTATATGACATATAATATATATCACATTATTAAATCAACACTTGATCTAATAATCTGGTTATATCATATATAACCGACTAATATCATTAATCTGAATATCACATTATCAAACCAACACTTGATTCGATAATCCTGTTATATCACATATAATCTGACTGACATCAGATAACTGCAAGATTATAATACGGTATCACATACTCATATTTAATCAGGCCCACGCACATATCAACATATGTGCCCTACTTCGTTTCGCTCGAACCAGGAAAATTTTGTGTGGGACTCTAAAGACTCATCAATACGCCAGCAGTAGGTGATGATCACATTAATCACTTACAAGCCGTCAGCGGTACTAGCTGAACGTAACGGCTACCCGGGTATTGAGCGATATGAAGATCAACAAGCAAGCTCATCCATACTCTCCATAAAGCCTATCAGTAATACTACCGTATAGTCCGGTCTCTTCGTCTGATATGTCGCATATCATATCTAGGGGTGGTAAATGTAACATTTAAAAAAAAATTGTTTATGTTAATTGTCCGATAATCGGTAATATAATACGTGTTTTCCGTAAAAACCAAGATATAATTATTTTTTCATATAGATTTAAATATACCTATTCTAGCTATGTAATTGCTAGTATTTGGTATTTAATTGGCCACTTGTAAATTTCTAGTTTACTTATATATTTTTCTTAATTAAATATTTTAAATATTATTTGAAGATTTCACTTATACATTTAATTAGTGATAATTATAAATTGGAATGGGTTAATTATGCTTTAGTGAACCATGACACATTAAACCAAATTGTAATATGTTGTGTTTGAAATGAAATAGAATTGTTAAGAGGGTTCTAGAAATTTAAAGAAAGAGTTTAAATAGAAAATAAAATAAAAATAAAATAATAAATAAAGAGGTATGGTGTTTAGATAAATGAGGTATGAGCTTTTTTCTTGACTCCACACACACACACAACACCTCACCCCTCTCCTTCTCTTGCTGGCCGAACCTGCAGCAGCAGCCCCCCTTGTTCTTCTTCATTTCATTTGCTAAAATCCTCTAAATTCAATTAAAAATCAACACAAAATTCCACTAATTCCTAATTAAATCTCTACCCATTTTTCCTTGGCCACTCTAACATGGATCTTAGAGCAAGGAAGCCGTTTTGGGAGGCTATGTTGTAAGTTAGAAATTTTGAGGTATAAATCCTAACCCAATGGTTACTTGTTTGATAATTACTTCAATCTAAGATAATTACGTGTTTAAATATGGTTTTAATTATATGATCTAGTTTGCAAAGAGAAGGTCTTGGGATCAAGTTATGGTTTTTATCATTTGAATGTTTTTACAATGTGTAGTTTAACAAGTTAAAACTTGAAAAATCTAAGCTAGTTGCTAATTTGCTAATTGTTAATTTTAAATTGTATTAATGGTATAATTTTGCAAACTAAGTTTATAATTAGTGTGTAAATGGGTAAGATTAAAATTTTAGTAAAGGTTTGGATGGCTTAATTAAGTTATTAAATGAACATTGTGGCCACTAGTTTTGTTAAAACATCTAGATTTGTACTAAAACGGTTAATGGTTGCTTACTAGGTTTTTGGAATAAATAGATTTGATTTAAGTTTGAGGCTTTGATGGTATACAACCTATTTCCTAATGTATTTAGTGTGTTGTGAATGCGCGATTGGTGCGATTGGGTTCCAGGCTTTGTAGTTGCTACGTATAGCGACCCTAGTTGTGGTTTGTGGCGTTTTCGCGAGCGCGTTTTGTGCACCAGGTGCGTGCGCGTATAGTTAGTGCGCATGGTTGATTTGTATCGTTTGTTTCCACGACTATTTATATATCTATTCTCTTATTTACTTGTGTGCGTTTCTAGGAAGGGGTGCAGAGGCGTCGGATGTGGCGCATAAAAGGCAAGGCTGAGATCGGATCATATTAGCTGAAGCGTCCCGGTGAGTAGATGTACACATCTACGGGGGGGGATCGTCTGGATGGCGCGAAGCGCCCGATGGTTTAGGATTACTTGTAGTACTTGCATTTTATACGCGTAGTTTTCTAGTTATTAATCTCATTGCATCGCACCATCTTATATGTGTGTGTGTGTGTGTGTGTGTGTGTGTGTGATATCATCTCATAGGACACTTGCACCATTACCATTGGTTCATGCTGCACGGGTACTATTCATGCGAACACACACGCCTTGGTAATTGCTATGCCATGAACACTATAAAACTTGCTTAAATCAGAATCCAGAACAATTGCACCATATATGATCTGTAAACTGTACTTGTATATTCATTTCATCAGGATGGATGCGTAGGATTGCTAGTCATATGTATAAAGCTTATTGCATCATCGTTCATGCATAGTTTTCAAGTCCCACATCGGATTTCATATTATTGATACCATAGACATTCATCATCGCCGACATATTTACATATGTTGATTCTTCTTGAGGATTTCAATACTTATGGGATTTATGGATTTTGGGGAAAACCACAAGGATTTTAATAATTTATTACCATTTTAAAAATGTAGGTTGTGGTTTTCTCGTGATATGATATATGTGTCGTCCACCATGAGTTTTTCTGATTTATGTTGGCTTTCCAGACCGGATTCGAGGAGTTGGATGAACCGTTTTAGGTACATGATGGGCCCGGTATGGTACCCCGGGGCAAGAAGCTTGAGTTGTAGACGATGAGCCTGGCAGGGGCAGAATACCTGTCACGACCCGCAGGGTACGGAACGTGACTGGCACTTAAGTTTACGAAACGTCTCAAGACGTCCGTAAAATAAGTAAGCCAAAGCCCAGAAACCAAAACCAAACAAGAAAAAGAGTGAAGAAAACCCAATCAATTGAAAGCGAGTTTATCAAATAAGTCATATAAAATCCTTTTTAAAAAACAATATCAATTTTTCCGAAAATTTCGGCAGAGTCTCCTTTGTAAATACTGGCCCCCAAAATGGGTACAACAAAAATATATATGAATCCAACAAATAAGGCATCCCCAAGCAGGAGCTAGCTCTTCGCCACAAGGCGGTCACAATTCCCACGCAATATAAAGCAACAACATGCGAAATAATCATAATGAAGCATAAGAAAACAGCATGTCGACTCAAGTGAGCTCGACCCCAAAATACAGCATAAAAGTCCACAAACCTCACAGTCTCATCTCTAGGTCAATATACAATAATACTGGTAGATACAGTAGATGGAGTACACTAGATACAAAGAATATACAAGGTGGTACAAAAATAATAACATAACCCACCTATGAGCAAAACCTCGAGTCCAGGCAAAAGAGGCAAAAGAAGCAAGCGCACCCGCCGCTACTGTACTGACGGAGCGGACCTGCAAAAGGCTATGGCACAACGGGGGTGAGTTGCCAACTCGTGAGTAATAAATAACATCTACACAGGCTATCGAATGCATGCACACAAGCATCCTAGCATCTAAATACAGGTAAGGCAGGACATAATGGCAATTATGTATGCAATATGGATATACTAGCAGGTATGAATGCAATGCGAATCAACTCGTGATCTGAATGTGTAAGTATAAGAAATCATGTTTTTCCCTTTAAGAATGTCTTTTGAAATACCTGCACAATACCAATAGAATCAACAAGAACCTGTGTCCAGCATCGACACCTCAAAACTGTCTCAAATCTCATATCAATGTATCTCTGGCCTCAGCCGTCCGGCTGACCCATCTCAAATATCAATATCTCATCATCTAGCGGCCACGGTCGGTATCCTCTGGATATCCGCCGTCCCAAACAGTCACCGGTAGGTAATCCGTCCCCTGCCAGGCTCAACGTCAACACCATATTCCTCTTGCCCCGGGGTACCTTACCGGGCCCACCATGTACCCGTGACGGTTCCTCCACTCCTCGACACGGATCTCGAAAACCACAGCAAACTCATGGTGGACGACACTTACATCACTAGAAAACCGCAATTTACATATTTTAAAAAAATATAATAAGTTTAGAAATTTTGCGGCTTTCCCCCGAAATCCAGAAATATCATAAAATCTCAAGAAATCCTCATAAGTGTATATGTCAATGGTGATGAATGCATATGGTATCAATAATTAAGCTACGATGTATGATTAATAGACTAGGCATGAACAAATAATATGATGAGGTACATGCACATGAATAGCAATCCTACGATTTCATTTTAAGGAATTAAAGCAATAGCGCGAGTTTAAGTATCAATTATAGTAAAAGGTTTCAATTTAAAGGTTATCTAGTGTGGTGGCATGGCAATTACCAGGGTGTGTGTGTAAGCATGAATAGTGCTCGTGCTGCATATAAAAACCCTGGCAATGGTGCAGGTGTCCTATAAAATGGTTTCGTATATGTATGTCAATATAGGACATGAATGTTGCAAATAATCATATAAGTATTACACCCCTAATTACTAACATCACTAAGAATCTTTTAAGTTACTAAACTATCGGGCGGCTTGCGCCATCCAACGATAGTCCCCCGTAGATGTTACATCTACTCACCGGAATCCCTAACTAGCTGTGTCCAATCACCGCTTTCCCCTTTCGTGCCGCGTCTGACGTCTCCGCGACCGAACCTGGAATTTACATCAATACCAAACATAAAGTTACATATCAAGAATGACGCAAAACCCAAACGAAAATACTAATGTTCACAAGCTAGGTACAACGTGCACAAGGTGCGCGGAACACACGCGAAAATCGCAAAAACTGCAAAAATCGCCGATTTGGTCACCCGGCAAAACTAAAACCCGACTACTCAAAAATCCGCACTCACGCATCCTAAATGTCATAGGATAAGCCAACAAAATACTCTAGATATCGCAATTAAATCGCCACAATAATATAATAAAAACCTAGTAAGCTAGAAGTTTGCAAAATTGGTGCAAACATCGACAATTAGCGAGAAAATTAACACAATCCAACACAACAATCCAAACTAACCCACTAGCTAGCCATTACACTAATTTTAAACCATTAACTATGCTTAAAAACCTAATTTCCATAAACAAAACATTTCTTGATTTTCATAATTAGCAACCTTAATGAAAATTTCACACAACTTTAACATAGATAAGCCTAATATGAAGCCACTTAAGCAAAGTAACCATATAAATTGGTTAAGTAAACAACTAAGTTAATTAAAAGACTTAATTGACTAAAACATGGTTTCAAGAAACCCTAGTTTAATTTTCAATCATTAACTAAAAAAAACTAGATTAGGATTAACACTAAAATTAACACTAAGAAACTAGATTAAAGTATTCTAACCATAAGAAATTAAAAGAGTAGAAATTATACCTCAAACCTATGGATCTAGCAAGAAGAAATTTGCCTCAATGATGGCCTCCTAGCACCATGATTCCAAGCAAGAGAGGTGAAGGAAAAAGGGATGAAGAATGGGGTTTTAATTTGTGAGTTTTAGCTTGAATTTTTGAAGCAACTTAATGAATTTTTTGAAGAAAAATGAAAAGATCAAGGAGATGAACGGGGCTGCTGGAATTTCGGCCAGAACAAGGGAAGGGGATGGTGTGGGGTGTGTGGGAAAAGTCTTGGTCAACTCCTACCAACCCACAAAAGACCATACCTAATTAACAATTCAAAAACCTTTAAAAATACCCTCATTTCCACACAAGAATAATGTCAAAGAGCATGGCATTTTTTTTCTGGACCTGATGATGGTGGGGCTGGCCTAGGGTTGAGGGGAGTGAGAGAGGGGTTTTACAAAAGAAATTTTATGCAAAAAGACCCCCTACAAGTCAAAAATTGCAAGTTTTAGCTTAAAATTCAATAAATTCGTTTCCTATAATAAAAATTAGTTAAAAATCAAAATAAAATACTAAAAATTTATGTTACAACTATATTTTAATTAACATAATTTTAAAGATTAAAATTAGCCCAGAAAAATTTGTATTTATCGCTAATTTAATGTATTTTCTTACCGGCTTAAAATAATATTAAAAAATTGAAAAATAGGGAAAAAATTTTAAATGACCAAAATTTAATAAGTAACTCATTAGCTACTAAAAACAAGCAATTACCTATCCATTTTAGGTATAATTAGTCCTAAACTGCAAAATAACGAGAAAGACGGTTTTCGGAAAAATACCGAATTTTCACCGATTTTCACGAAAACACCAAAACGACTTTTCAAGGCGTTACAATACCTACCGGTGATTGTTGGCGCGGTGGATATCCGGAGTATACCGACGTGGTCATGTTATTTGATGATATGGGCCGATTCGTACTGACGGAGCCCGAGATATCGAGACATTAAGATATTGAGATATTGAGACATTGAAACATTGAGATATTAAGACATTGAGATATTGGGATATACATATATTGTGTCGATACTTGACACTAATTTTCTGTTGATTTCATTGATGATACTCGGTTTATTGCACAGGTGCTTTTCTAGGATAAGAATAAAGGTTTTCTTATACCGGACATGTTTAGGTTTCGTGTTTAATTATGCATTCATGTTGCATTCATGCTAGTACATAGTATCATTTTAAGATACGTAGGTTGTGACGCATTTGCGTACATTCTTACGATAGCCTTTTTAGATGTTACTTACTACTCACGAGTTGGCAACTCACCCCCGTTGTGCCACAGTATTTTGCAGGTCTGACCCGTCAGCATAGTAGCGGCGGATGTACTTTCTATTCTTCTTCGTTTGCATCGTTTTGCAGCTTTTCTCATAGGTGGGTTGCGAGGATATTTTATTCCATCATGTATATTATTTTGTATCTAGTATACTCCATCTACCCTTGTATATTGGACTAGATGGCGAGACTCGTGAGATTTGTATTTTTGGTATTTGGTGTCGATGCTCACTTGAGTCGACGTGGTATTTTCTTATTTCTTGCTTTCAGATACTTATTGCGCACTTTTGATATACATATTTCATGTGGTTGTGATTCTGCCTTTGGCGAAGAGCTAGCTCCCGCTTGGGGATTCCTTATTCATTATTTATATGTATTTTCTTATGTTGTACCCGTTTGGGGGCCAGTATTTACAAAGGAGACTCTGCCGAAATTTTCGTAAATATATGATGTTGCTTTTAAATGTTTAATGCCACTCATTTTGTTCAAACCACATTCTTTGAAACAAGTTTTCCTTCACTCTGTCTTTAAATGGTTTAGTTTTCTAGGCTTTGGCTTACTTAGATTACGTACGCCTTGGGACGTTTCGTAATTTAAGTGCCGGTCACGTTCCGTACCTTCGGGTCATGACAAAGTTGGTATCAGAGCGATATGTTTTACCTTTTTGAGTGTAGGATGACCCTTAGTAGAAGGAGTAGGTGACTTAAGCAGAGTGGCATAGTGTGTGTATGTTTCGCGGCATACTTACGATATGGTACTCCGCCTAAGTGACCTTAGGATATATATTTGCTTGTATTTCCTTCCTTGATTCCGGAAATCCTTTGATTCGATCGCAATGTTCCTATCGATCATGTTTCTTGTTCCAGCCACTATTCCGCCGGAGACTACGAGGGCCAGAGGGCTACCGCCAGAGAGGAAATTAGAGTAGCCTCGTTTGAGACGAGGACCGATCAGGGCGGTACACCTACCCCTCAGGTAAAGAGTGATCCGCCTTCTCCAGGATGGATAGCTAGGCTAGAGTCGAGTATTCAGGACTTGCGACAGTTGGTTAGATTGTTAGTTGAGGTTAGCCGAGCTCCGAGAGCCGATGATATCCCTCCCACTGCAGGGACTATGATTGTACCAACTACTCAGGCAGTTGTTTCTGTTGTTACCAAGATTATTTCCATATCCTTACAGGAGTTTTAAGGATGAAGGCTCTAGTTTTACATGCATAGATACAGTGAAGGATCCGTAGACAATCCTTGACAAGATGGCTAGGAATTGTCGTTCACAGAGATGTTCTGACGAGATATGGATTGAGCTTGCGAGTTTTCGTTTAGAGAGGCCTTGCTCAGACGTGGTGCGAGTCAATGGAGAGAGGTCGAGCTGCAGATCTACTTCCTATGACTTTGGTTGAGTTCATAGATATATTTCTTGCTCGTTTCTTTCTGGAGAGCGTTCGAGATGCCCGAGCTCGTAGTTTCGAGCCTTTGTGTAAGACTTCAGGGATGACGGTGTCTGAGTACGACATTTAGTTTACTCAGCGGTCTGATATGCTCTTTACCTGGTGGATACTGAAGAGAAATGGATAAAGAGGTTCGTGTGGAGATTCGACATGCAGTTATTTCTTGTAGCCGGTGCCTAGCATTTAGATACTTATGCAGCTGCGATGGACGTGACCTTACTTTTGGAGGGGCACCTTTCTTAGACTTCAATCATTTTTGGATCGAAGCGGATTCGTACCGGTATGTCAGCTCAAGGCGGTTAGATAGACGCCTTTGTGACAGTTATTCTTTCGGTATTTTCTTCCGATGCGTATTTCTTTTCGGTGTTGTTTGAAATGGTATCCACATAAATTGTATCGAAGTCTAGCCGATAGTATTCCTTGCTAAATCAGGCGCTTATTGTGATTTCTTCCATAGGCTAGTCTTTTATAGCTCTATGTGTTTCTCATTCGTGTTTGTTTTGTTCGTATCGGAGATAGGGATTTTTCTGTCGATTTGATTCTTCTCAATGTGTTTGACTTCGAAGTTTTTCTGGGCATGGATCGGTAGCCATGTGTTATGTGTCCGTGGACTGCCATGAGGAGGCAGTCAGATTTAGATTTCTGGGTGAGCCAGTTCTTGTTATTCAGGGAGACCTTAGCGCCACCCTTCTCGATTTGAATTCTTCTCTTCGCTCTAGTCATCTTTTGAGAAAATGATGTCAGGAATTCTTGGCGTTTGGTTGTGATGTTAGAGCCGCAGAGGTCCCGTTGGACCAGGTCCCGATTGTGAGAGAGTTTCCAGATGTCTTTCCTCACAAGTTGCTTGGTTTGTCGCCAGAGCGCGATATTATTAGTGTATATGCCCTAGAGGCCATTATTGTATCATACTGGTTTATATATTACTTAATGGAAGCTTGGGATATTCACAATTATATTGACAGTCTTGCTAAAAATGGTAGCATGCTACTTGGTTTGTGTCTACTTTAATATTTGCATGTGTTTCTTTTAACATATCGCTTATATATATTAGTAGAGACCTTAGGATCTTTGCTTGATTACCAGCGTTGTGATGGTAGTCACACCAGTGGGGGCTGGGTAGTCTATAAGCACATCCTATACAGGTCCCTGGTCATAGGATTATTGAGACAGGGCATCGATACTCTGAAGTAGACTGGTGTATACGCTTCTCATCCCAGCATGGGGAGATGGTCTGTCCCACAGCCATCAGTACGTCGTACTGGAGATAGTATGCAGGTGCTTGTTAGGTTACGAGTACACCGGACATGACTCGCCGGGAACTGCAGGTTGGTACTATACCCAATGTCAGATTACAGTTCCCAGGCGACATGAGTACAGCTTAGTCCGTCGACTTGACATTGCTACTTCGCCTCGAGTGTGTTCCTACTGTACTTAGATTACTACCCTACCACGGCTCAAAGGAGTCGTGCAAACAAGTTGTAGTTGGGTGCAGTCCCGAAGCACTTGGAGGCAGTGGCGGTTAGACAGGATTCGTCTCTCCCGATATTGGGGGTTGATATCGCACTGTGTATGGAGAGCCATTATGCAAGGTCCCTGCCAGGGCAAGCGAGATTTACTGGTAGGTGCTCTAGTAGTTTCTTAAGGTGTAATGGGCTTCACTCCGACATGACTTATACCGCTATTAGGGGTCTGACGTTTACCGCCTCCTAGGCCCGATATGCGATAGTCCTAGACGATCAGACCGGACTGTACGGAGATTGTCACGTACAGGCTCAGTAGGAGTTCGGATGGGTTTCCTCATCGTCCTTCTTATCGACATCTACCTGGGGACCGTTACGTACAGCTAGTACCGCTTGCGGCCTATGGTTAAACCCACTGCCGGCGTAGTATCGAGTCTTTAGTGTCCCACACAGAGAGTTTCCCTGCACCGAGCAAAAGGTGTAGAGGCCGTATGGTTTTACGGCAGGGCCACGATCACTTACGTACACTTGTGCACGTACTATGATCGAGCAGATAATACTAGTGGGCTTTGGTTTAAGCCGGATCCTAGTATTATACAGATGTATTTATTCAGTCTCAGTTTATCTGTGTTTTTCGGAAATACGGATGGGAGGGGAAGTCTCGTAATTTTTCGGGAAGCTTCTAGAAGGAGGTGACTCATTTGCGTTTATTTCTTTTTAGATTTAAACTAAATGAGGTGCAGGAGATGAGGTGTAGTTTCATTAAATGATCCATGACTCATTAGATGACTCATTAGATGATTCACCTTGTGAATTAAATGAAGCATGATGAATATTAGCTAGATATTTATTTCGATGATATTATTATGCTTCATGATATTCACAAATGAGAATAGTTCATTCATTATCACAAAACACTTCTCTCTCTTCAAGTCTTCATCTTCTTCATCAAACCCTAATAGCTCTCATGAGTTGAGAATCCTAGGGTTTAAAGTAACTAAGTAATCCATCTAAATACTCTACACCCTCTAGGACTTCTAGATTAGCACACTAGTGTAAGTACACGGTAGCGCCCCGGCCGTCTAACAGACGCCAAATGCGGAACAAAAACTTTTTGACTGGCGCTATCGTATACTATAACCCGGATCTGCCATTAAACCTAAACTAACAAACTACAAAATGGGTAGAAATGTTATACCGAACGATCCGAGTCTTTCGGTCTTCAACCATCATCCCACGCTTTGTTGCGGCTGCTCCGATCTCCTTAATCTCCAGTCTTCTCGTCCAGGTGGCACCACGTCGACGGATCTTTAAACGGGCTCCCGCCGCTGAACCGAGGCAACTCGATCATCAAGTTTCCTAAAAGAGATGACCAAGATTGATTTAGAGAATGAGTAGAACACTTTGTCTCGTTACGTCCAAACCCATGGACGAAGGGTTAATGAAGTTGCCTTTTTGGAATCAGGTGAAATGAGAATTGAATATACTAATTTCCATGAATCCAAAACCTTAATCTTTTTTCAAGCAACCATTTATCACTCACAAGAATGGGCCGGCCACTTATATGAGGGGGGAGGTGAGTGTAGGAGCAAGGGAGAGGTCACCATAACAATAAATGAACTAATGAGTCATAATAAACACCTTGCAAAACATTAATCCAAATGATGAATCATCTTAACCTAGTCATCATCAAATTAATGCTACCAATGAAACAAGAACACCTCACTAACCTAGTCACCTCTTCTATAATCTTCTAGAACCTTCCACACTCATCACCCTCATGACTCACCCAAGTGAAGAGAAGATAAATCTGCATTTAACCGAATGTTAAAGACGACCGATAGAAAACTGGAAACTGGCAACTTCCAAAAGCGATCCTGAAATGAATTTCAGGATAACCCCGTAACAGTATAAACATACCCGCATATATATTACGACCGAATACAAATGCAACTGAGACAAAGATATTATATCTGTTAGTTATATGTATGCCCTAGAGGCCATTACTGTATATTGGATGTATATTGTAGTGGATGCTAGGACATATATAGGTAGGACTTTCTTGCTCGACATGATAGTACGCTATCTGGTTACTCTTTATCTTAACATGTATACTTTCTGTCTCTCTTTTACATGTTGATAAAGCCCTTAGGATGTGTACTCGACTTCCAGGACTATGATATAGATCATACTAGTGGGGCCTGGGTAGTCCATGAGTACATCCTTCAATGTTCCTAGTCATGGGAATATCGAGACGGGGCATCGATATTCCAGAGTAGACTAGCGTATATCATCTCGACCCATGTGATGGGCGATGGATGATCCTATATCCATTGGTGTTTGACATCAGAGATGGTATGCGGGTGCTCAGTGGTGACTGGGTACACTGAACGGACTTGCCGAGAACTCCCAGATTGTATTATACCTCACGTCAGATGGCAGTTCTCTGGTGACACTGGTACAGATTAGTCTGTTGACCCGAGATCGTCATAGAGTCTTGTGTGTCTCCCACTGTGCTTTGATTTCCACCCTACCATGGCTCTACTGAGTCGTGCAAACAGGTGGTTTTTGGGTACAGTCCCGATTCACATGGAGGCAATGAGCGATAGGAGGGGATTCGTCTCTCCCGGTATTGGGGGTTGATATTGCGCTATGCACGACTGGCCATAACTGGAAATCCCTGGCCAGGGTTGCAGTGATATACTTGTAAGAGTTATCAGTAGTTTCACGATTGTTATGGACCTCACGTCAGCATGACTTATCGAGCTATTGGGGTCTGGCATTTACCACCCCTAGGCGAGATATGCGACATATCAGACGAACAGACCGGACTGTACGGTAAGTGTTACTGGTTGGATTCATAGGAGTGTGAGCGGGCTTGCTCGTCGATCTTCGGATCGCTCAATACCCGGGTGGCCGTTACGTTTAGCAGACCGCTTGCGGCTTGTGGGTGTTTGATATGATCATCACCTGCTGTCGGCGTATTGACGAGTCTTTAGAGTCCTACACAGAGGTTTTCTAGCTCAAGCGAAATGAAATAGAAGCGCATATGAGATATGTGCGGGACCGAGAATAATGCGTGTATGTGATACCGTATTATATTCTCGTGATGAATGTATCGATTGGTTATATGCGATATAACCTAGTTATCGAATCAAGGATTGATTCGATAAGCCGATACATTGGATATTAGTCGGTCATATGCAATATGATCGGATCGTTAAATCAAGTGTTGATTTAATGATTTAATGTATAATTATATATTTGATATATTACTTTGCATTAACTAGTATTGGTTCACTTAAAATAGATTTTCTCACTTGATGTGCACATTGTATATGTGATATATTTTTGTGCACTTGATTGTATCATGTTTGATGATACATTCAAGCTTGGGTGTAGGTTTACTTTAAACCATGTTTAAGTGAATGGTTAGGGTTTTGTTATCTTTTCTAAACTATTTATTTTATTTATTTATTTTAGGGAAAGAAAAGAAATGGTTGCTTCTTTTGTTTGTTTCTTTGAAGCTTCAAGAAGCTTTGACCATTCTTGTTTCTTTCCTAAACCTAACCATTCACCTAACCTTAGTTTATTCTCTACACTTAACCATGGTTGCTAAAATGATAAGAATGACTTTATTTCCATTTATTTCATTTTTTCTTATCATATTCTTTTTCTTCTTCTTCTTCTTCTTCAAGAAGAAAGAAGCTTGCTAGCTTCAATGGTGACTTGAGATAAAGAGTGAGAAATCCAATTCTAAAGTGAATCCACTTCCTATTTCTTCATCCTCTACCACTTGCCATGTAGTATAGGGTATTTTTCTTCACAAGTTTCATGACTTGGTAAAGTTGGAGCTTGATCTTGAGTTGCCTCGATGTAGATCATCTTCGGCATCGAAGTCGACGACCTAGCCCGATCATTTCTCCGACGAAACCATCGTCAGAGTACGGGATCCGATGATCGCAGCGGAGGGACGTCATCGCGGAGCTAAGGAGGTGGAGGACCGGATCTACAAAGGTTGTAGTCACTTTCCTTTTTAGTTAAAGTTGTTAACTTGCTTGCATCGCCTTACCTCTAGTTAACGATCTAGCGTTAGGGTTTCTTTGGCATATGAAAATTTTGAATTGGCCATGTTTGATCACTTGTAGAACCTCATGGGTGTGCCTAGGAACCCTACAATATCTACATAGTATAATACTCGGATCCGGCTTAAACCAAGCCTACGAGTATTATCTGCCTGAAATATGACACGTGCGTAAACGCACGTGCATTTTCCGAACCCTTCCATAAAACCATACGGCCTCTACAACGTTTCGCCCGAACTTAGGAAACTGTCTATGTGGGACTCTAATGACTCATCAATACACTGGCACTGGGTATAACCACTAGCACATCAGAGGTACTAGCTGTACGTAACGGTTGCCTATGTATTGATTGGAAGGGAAGCTGACGAGCGAACTCATTCAGAAACCCTACTGAGCCTAACAGTGACAATATACATACAGTCCGGTCCGTTCGTCTATGAGTATCGCATATCGGCCTAGGGGCTGGTAACATCAGACCCCCAATAGCGGTATAAGTCGTGTCAGAGAGTAGCCCAGAACATCCTGAGATACTACTGGAGTACCTACCAGTAAATCTCCTGCCTCGGCCGAGGAATTTGTGTAATGGCTCTCCTAGACATAGCGAGATCTCACCCCCAATACCGGGAGAGACGAATCCCCTGCCGATCCGCTCACTTGCCTCCATGTGGCTCTGGACTGTATCCAAAAAAGACCTGTTTGCATGACTCCTTTGAGCCGTGGTAGGGTAGTAATCAAAGCAAAGTGGGAACTCACACGAGACAAATAACGACCTCAGGTCGATGAATTAACCTGTACACATGTCACCTGGGAACTGCTATCTGACGCTAGGTACAATACCAACTAGCAGGTTCCCGGTGAGTCCTGTCCGGTGTACTCATAACCCAATGAGCACCTGTATACATCTTAGGTGAACCAACTGACACTAATGGCTTGTGAGACCGGCCACCGCCTCTCGTCGGGGTCTCGACTGTATACACTAGTTTACTCTCGAGTATCGATGCCCTGTCTCGAAACTCCCACGACCAGGGACACTTTAAGGATGTGCTTACAGACCCTAACTCCCACGTATATGATCGCCATCATACTGCTGGTAGTCGAGCAAGAATTCTATGGGCTCTATCAACATGCAATAGAGAACTAAAGCATGTATACGATGATAAAGGCAAACCAGATAGCATACTATCATCTTGAGCAAGACTGTCATATCGGTGTAGGTCCTGCCTCAATCATTGTAATTACGTACCTGCGATCCAATAATTGACTTTGAGGGCACTATATCCAACAACTAGAAGTCGTAGTTATCTCAGATTCGAGATAGGAGCTCGGACTATAGACTCTCGGGTGGATCGTATTTGACTCGAGGAGGCCGTTGAGGTACCCATGTTCCATAGAGCCGACGAGGTGTGGAGGACAGCGATGAAGACCTGAAGGACAAGTAATGTGAGGTATAACATCGAATCAGAGTAGTTAAACCTCTCGTAGTTTGCTAGTAATGGTGTAGACACGATCCGTGTGCTCAAGTACGCGGTACGAAGCTTTGATAATTGTTTTTCATATATTCCACCTCCCCGCGAACACGTGGGGTGCGTGACATGGACTTACTGTGGTATCAGAGCCTACTAAACCTTTAGTAGGTTGTTAGCAACTAATTAGAACTTTGATCGTCGGAAAAACACGAAAACATAACCCCGCTTCCCTAATGTTTTTGTCGATTTTAAACTTGTCGAAAAAATTATTTCAGAAGTATGAAAATTCACAGCAGGGAATTCTAAGAATACTGGAGAAATACGAGTTGCTAACTCGGTGAGACGACTGCGGAAGCACGACGGATTGGTGCAATACGCCGCGGATTCGCGGCCGGGTCGACTCCGAGTTGACTCGTATTTACAAAGTTTGTCTTATTTTTGGGTTTTCTGTTTTCCTGTATATTTTGTCTCTGCCCATGTCTTTTCAGTGCTGGCTTGCATTTGGGGTAGACACGGAAAACGGTTGTCGATCGAAATTATAAGTTATTTGCTAATCGGGTTATATGATGTGTTCGTAAACCTCCGCTAATTGCTAGTATGTCGGTTAGTTGGGGGTTGCACATTTCTGTAATGGATATTGGTTTGTGGATATGAACTTCATTGGATTGTTGAGGATGAATAGCCGGGGATGTGAGATGAGAGTTTTTATCTTTTATTCGATGTAAATTGTTATTGTTGCAATATTCTTTTGCGGGGCACATCTGGGTTGAGGTTGTAGCCACCGTTGTATTATTTCATTTACTGTTTTATGTGTTGGATATAGTGCCCTCAGAGTCAATTATTGGATCACAGGAACGTAATTGCAATGATTGAGGGAGGACCTATGCCGGTAGGACAATCTTACTCAAGATGATAGTATGCTATCTAGTTTATCTTTATCATCGAGTACTTCTTTAGGTGACCTTATAGGTCGCTATTACACATTGATAGAGCCCATACGATTCTTTCTTAACGGCCAGCAGTATGATGGCGATCATATACGTGGGGGCTGGGGTCTATAAGCACATCTTTAAAAGGTCCCTAGTCGTGTGAGTTTTCGAGACAGGGCATCGATACTCCAGAGTAGACTAGTGTATACAGTCGAGACCCCGACGAGGGGCGGTGGCCGGTCTCACAAGCCACTGGTGTCAGTTGGTTCACCTAAGATGTATACAGGTGCTCATTAGGTTATGAGTACACCGGAAAGGACTCGCCGGGAACATGCTAGTTGGTATTATACCTGACATCAGATAGCAGTTCCCTGGTGACATGTGTACAGGTTAGTTCATCGACCTAAGATCGTCATTTTTCTCGTGTGAGTTCCCACTGTGCTTTGATTACTACCCTACCACGGCTCAAAGGAGTCATGCAAACAGGTTTTAGTTGGGTACAGTCCCGAGCCACATGGAGGCAGTGAGCAGATCGACAGAGGTTCGTCTCTCCTGGTATTAGGGGTGAGATCGCGCAGTGTCTAGGAGAGCCATTACAAGAAGTCCTTGGCCAAGGAAGGAGATTTACTAGTAGGTATTCCAGTAGTATCTCAGGGTGTTCTGGGCTACAGTCCGACACGACTTGTACCGCTTTTGGGGGTCTGACTTTTACCAACCTCCTAGGCCCGCCATGCGATGCTCATAGACGAACGGACCGGACAGTACGGATATTGTCACTGACAGGCTCTGTAGGGTATCAGGATGAGTTCGCTCATCGACCTCCCTTTTGGTCAATACTTGGTAGCCCGTTACGTACAACTAGTACCACTGACGTGCTAGTGGTTAAATCCACAGTCAGTGTATTGACGAGTCTTTAGAGTCCCCCACAGAGAGTTTCTCAAGTTTCGGGTGAAACGTTGTAGAGGTCGTATGGATTTATGGCAGGGTTCGAACACACGCGTGCACTTGTGGACGTGTAGTGTTTTAGACGGATAATACTAGCGGGCTTTGGTTTAAGCCGGATCCTAGTAATATAATGTGTAGATTTTGTCTCATTGCATTTGTATTCGGTCGAAATACAAATGCGGGTATGTATACACAGTCGCGGGGTTATCCTGTAAATTTGTTACGGGATCGGCTTTTGAAGTTGCCAGTTTGCGTTCCGTTTCGTCTATTTTTCCTTCTTTCCTTAATGGCTGATTTTTCCATTGAAGTGGGCTTATCTGTAAAAGTGGGAATTAGTAAAGGAGGATTTTTTTTGTGGTGTTGGGGTTCCAGCAGAAATTCTGGATTTATCTTGGATTAGAATGGATCTTTTGTGCATCATGACTTGCATTAATGTGATGGGATTAGTATAAGACTTGGTTATGACATTTTCTCCTTCTGATCACCACTCATATTCTTTGTGCTAACCCTCTCTTCTCCTCATTTTTGATCCCATGGCCGAGAGCAATATGATGGCAGCCCCATCATTTTGTGAAGAAAAGAATTTGACTCATTTGCAAAAGAAAATTCCTTAAGCTCATTTCCATTTCATCTCCCTTTGAGGCAACTTCAATTAACCCTTGAGGCAAGGCGTTCTACACTTAGTCTACAGCAATCTTGGACACGTCGACAAGCACACTTCATGTCCGAGTTGCCTCGGTTCAGAGGTTGGAGCCCGTAAAAAGACTTCTCGATGCGGTGCCCTTCCGACGAGGAGATCGAGACCGGAGATGCCTCGAGGAGCTTGGGATGGTGGCCAAAGACCGAAGGACACGGATCGATCGGTATAGCCTCTCTACCCTTTCTCTAGTTAGCTAGTAGTAGGTTAATGGTTCGATCCGGGAAAAGGTATACGATAGTGCCAGTTTTCTAGTTTAGAAAAAGTTTTCGATTCCGCATTTTAGCCTCGGACAGACCGCCGGGGCGCTACCGTAGACTTACATGGTATCAGAGCCACACCATTAACCTTTACTAGCTTGCTCTTACGTGTTTAGAATTTCGATCGAACGAAAAATCCGAAACCGCGATTCCAAGTCATGAACTTTCTGTCGAAATTTTTTTGTGCTCGAAAAATTATTTGGTGTATTGCAGAAATTCATGCAGGCGATTCTAAGAATACTGTGAAAATTTGGTTGTGTTGGGGTAAAAATCTACACCCCGGTTGACCAAGTCAAAATCAAAGTCAACCCCAAGCCAAGTGGGCCTAAGCCCAGATCCAGTGGGCCCATGCCCGGGTCGAGCCCGAACACGAAGCGGCCGGCCTCCCCCACGCCAAGATAAAATTTTGTAATAAATAATTTTGTTGTATTTCTTTTATTTTATTTTATGGATAAATGTAAGAAAAATAGGCATAAAGCCAAATTTTTGTAAAGCCCATGGCTTATGTGCAAAAAGAAATGGCACATGAGCCATGGGATAGGCAAAATCCTATTTTGTGAAGCCCAAGGGGCTATGTGTAAAGTGTGTAGCCTATAAAGGCAAGGATAATGAAATATCTCAAGAACTTTCTCTCTCTCCAAACAAAAAAAGTCTCAGAGCTGAGCTCTTTGTTCCATCTTTAAGGTCCCAAAACCTTCTTCTTTCTCTTAAATTAAATCAAGAGTTTTACTCTTCCTTTTTCAAAACAAATTAGTTTTTCACCACAAAACCCACAAAGGGAAACTTGGATCTATCATTAGATCTGAAAAAGAAGAGATTTTGAGATTTCACATCTCTTGATCTTCAAGATCCAGCAAGCAACAGGAGGAAGAAGAACATCGTTCACTAAATCCAAAAAAAAAAAACACACACTCAGGAGTCCAACTCCTCTCTGATTTCTCTTCTGAGAAATTTGTTTTAGCAGCGCGCAGCGCAAGTGCGCAAAGCGCCCGCGTGCCGACACGTGGCACGCGCGCGCTTGCGCACCTGCGCGCTTGCGCAAGCGCGCAAAGCGCCCGCGTGCCGACACGTGGCGCGCGCGCTTGCGCACCTGCGCGCTTACGCAAGCGCGCAAAGCGCCCGCGTGCCGACACGTGGCGCGCGCGCGCTTGCGCACCTGCGCGCTTGCGCAAGGGCGCGAAGCGCCCGCGTGCCGACACGTGGTGAGCTTGCGCACCTGCGCGCAGCGCTCATGCGCAAAGCGCCCACGTGCCGACACGTGGCGCGCTTGCGCCTGAGCGCATAGCACCTAAGCGCACAGCGCCCAAGGTGCTGCCCCACGCATCCTTTGGATGCCCTTTTCCCCTTTATTTATATATACATGTATATATATACATATGTATACAAATATACACATACACATACTCCGCCACACTCTCCCCCTCAAAAAAAATTTCGGGCCGGGGCGCTGCCCCGAACCCCGCAAGGGGCTGCTAGTCCCCTTGACCCCCAGCCCGCTATTCGGGTAGCGGGACCCCCGTAAAAACTCTGCGTGGCTCCCGATATATCCAAAAACCCCCTTTCAGAACAGAACACACGTACACTGCACATTGAGTTCGCATGACCAGTTTAACCCGTTAATCGGAGGTTCCCTCGCCCCAAAGGCGAGGGGTAATTAACGGCAGCTTAGTCCGCGGCTGCCGGAGATTCGGATCCCCACAATCATTAAACCCCGGCCTACCCTAGGCAGGGGGAATCTGTAGTACGCCTGACAAGCGTGCGCGTATTCCTATCTCAATGGGGTGACGAAAAACACCCTACAGATTCTGGCACGCCCGGTGGGACCGGCTCTCCTCCCATATTTCGGGTTAAACGTTCATGCGAATTCAATCAATATACATACCTGTATTTATACTAAAAATAATGCTTTTTCATGCAGATTTTCAAGCAATCAACCTTCGACGACATTGTCTCCCCAGACGAATTCAGCTTCCAACGTGACCCCGATTCCGTACGTGGTCAAGATCAACGCTCGTGTGGTTCTCCCTGCAAGCCTCAGTCGACAGTGGGAGGAACCTCCCCGCCAGTTTGGCTCCGTCATCATCTACCCTGCCGGAAGCGCTCATCTGGCGGAAATCCCGGCGGAACGGGTGGCCAAGCCAGTCCCAAGGGGCAAGAGGCCGAATGTTGTGATTGCTAAGGCACCACAACCGAAACTTAAGATGGTGTCTGAACGATTCCCTGACGCTCTAGCTGGGGGCAAGACTTCCGGTGCGAAGGGCAACATCAAATGTTGCGGACGAGCTCAGGAGATGACTCCAACAAATGCACAATCGAGCGTATCTCCAAGGCCTTTCATCGCCCGGTCTGCGGTGTCTTCCCGAAGAGCGGAAGTCTGCCAGGTGCTTAGAACAGAAAAGTTAAGGCAGAAGCGGCTCAGGTATCGAGCCAACAAGCGAGCCAAGGCTTCGGCCAAATGGAATCGTGTGAAGTTCCAAGTGCAGGGTTGCCCGACGACGACGGCTGAGTCGGACGTAAGAATCAGCAATTCTTTCGAGCCTCTGAAGTGGGTTCAGAAAAATGCCATGACCGCCAGAATCAAGAAGACAGCGGTCCGAACAGTGCCACAAAGAGACGTGTCCTGGCCCCAACAGAAAAAGTATGACACTGTCTCTTCAAGGGTCTATCAGGCGCTTTGTGCCGCACGAATGCAGCGGGGAAGATCCAGAAAAGAAGCGCCAGCACTATTCAAGAACCTGGTTAGGCCAGCCGCCTTCAATCGACTACCAGCTACCGAAGCAAGGGGGTCAAGACAACGAGCCGTGAAATCAGCCGCCAATGACAGAAAGACAGCCGGATATATCATCCATACGGTCTATATGGCGGGCGGGCGCCCCAGCGACAACCTTCGCAGCAAAAGCAAGGATGGGGCCACCACATCCCAGGCCCAATCTAGCCTGAATGTGGTTGCCGCTGCCCAAGAACAGCCGCCCCCGCTGGATGAAGAAAACCCTCTCGATGAGGATGATAGGCAGAAAGGCCCCTCGGTCCATGCAGAGTCAAGCTCGGACAGCGAGAAAGAGCCGACTTTCCGCCCCAGGACTGCGGAGCAAGAGCTGCTTCAAGAGCTTCGAAAACAGCTCAGGAGCAAAGATAAAGAGATGGCCAAGCTCTATTCGAAGATTGACGACTTAACGAACGTGGTGATGCAGCTTACGGCTCAAATCGCTCGAGCGCCTCCCAATCAAGCACAAGCCGCTGGTAATCAGCCGGGTGATGACAATCCGAGGCAGCCAATGCCTGTTCCTTCGGGTCCAAGACTGGTCGAGCCACATGAAAGCCGGCCACACTCCGCTTCTGGGGACGCCTTGGCCCCAGATAGCACTATCCCGCTAACACAGGATCGGATAATGGATTTGGTCACCAGCAAGGTTAAAACATTGGTGGCCGAAGCTGAAGCTCAGAAAGAAATCGGCAGTAGTGGGCGGCCATATCCCGCGCAGTACGATCTGATTGAGTTCCCAAGCGGCTACGTCATTCCTAAGTTCGGAAGATTTGATGGAACGGGGAATGCAAATCAGCACGTCGCCCACTTTAAAGCATCGTGCGGAAATACAGGGGGCAATGACGCGCTCCTTCTTCGTCAGTTTGTCAACAGCCTGACCGGCGTCGCCATCGACTGGTATGCGAGTATACCGGACGGGTCCGTCGTTACTTTTGCCCAAATGGAGTCCCTGTTCCGGCAAAGGTTCATGAGTGTCAGTGATAAAATCTCCATTGCCGACCTTGTGAGGACCAAGCCGGGGAAGAATGAAAGCAACACCGACTTTATCGCTCGATGGCGTAATCTCACAGTCAAGTGCGAACCGCCGCTGGAGCAGGACCAGTCCGTCAGCCTTCTTATTGGGAACCTTAGCAATTGGATGGTCCCATTCTTGTGTACAGCGGGCCTTAAGACATTTCAGGAGCTAACCAAGAAAGTCCAAATGCTGGAACGCTCGAAGCAGGAGTCCCCGTCGGATCCTCAGAAAGACAAAACTTGGAAAAGCAAGCGGGACGACAACCGTAGAAGCGGGAGTTCCAGCAGTACCAATGTCTTCAATGCGTCCGACAATGAAGAAAAGCGAAGGGCGGGCGAATCCAAAACTAACCGGTCTCGAAAGCCATTGCTGGGAGGAGATAGGCCCACCCTAGAGGAGAAAAAGAACAAGGTTTACTCTTTCAGAAGGGACAAGGTCCATAAGATATTTAAAGATGCCTTGAACAACGGCCTACAATTGCCGGAGTCGAAAAGACCCCAAGAAGCAAAAATGACCGACAATCCTCTGTATTGCCCGTACCACCGAGTAGTGAGCCATGCGATCGAGGATTGCTATATCTTCAAAGACTGGGTCGAGAAGCAGTACAAGGCTGGAGAGATCGAGCTATCCAAAAGTGTGTTGGTGAACAATCAAGTTGCAACCACCAACTTTATACAGACAGAAACTGAAGCCTTTTGGGAGCAGACAGCTGAACCCGCTGCCCCGACAAATGAAACTGACTCATCGCGGCCTCCGTGGAGTACACACATATCTAATAAGACGAAGAAGATGCTAAAGATGCTTCAGAAAGAGCCCAGGATGGAATGGGAAGGACAGAAGAAGCCTACCAGTCCAGCCGCCAATGCGGCTCCATCAGGCTCAAAATCTAAGAAGCTCAAGAAGAAGAAAAGTGCAGCTCGGCGCGAAAAAGAGTCTGAAGGGAGATCGACCATTCAAAAATATATCGATTCCCTTGAAGAATATGAACAAAAGGAAAGAACATTGATTCAATTGAATGAGTTCTTCCCTGTACAAGCGGCTGAAATTCTGGAGGAGTTAGAAGAAGACTCCAATGAAGAAATCCCAGTAGTGACCTGCTACGCCATCCATCTTGGCAGTGACTCCGAGGATGAGCTCTGTTTTCCTGAAGAGGATGAGGAGCTCGCCACAACGGCCAATCAAATCCAGCTTAGAAGCGGCAGGGCTCTACCGCCAAATCAGGGCAACGCCCCAAAAGGGAAGGAAAAACAAGTCGCTAATGAAGAAGATGGCAGAGAACCGATTGATGAAAACATAAGTCCTTCCTCGGTGGACTATAATGTCTTGGCACATCTCCGGAAGCTTCCGTCTCTCCTGAGCATCTACGACGCCTTGGTCCTATCTAATGAGCTTAGAGATGTTCTCATCCATGCTCTACAAAACCCCGAGCGGTATCAGGCTCACTTTGCGGAAATTAATATGAAAGAAGCCCAGCACGCTTTGCATGCCGCCGCAGTCACATTTAAGGATGAAGACTTGCTACTGGGAACGGCTGAGCATAATCGGCCGCTTTACGTGACCGGGTACAGCGACGGAGATCGAATTAATCGTATATTGATTGATCCGGGGTCCTCAGTGAACATCATGAACTTACGAACCCTGAAGAGTTTGTCAATGGACGTCCGACACCTGTCAAGGGAAAGGATTGTCATTCAAGGCTTCAACCAAAATTGCCAGCAAGTTCTGGGGTCTATAGCTTTGCCAATCAAATTCGGGGATCTGCAAACCGAAGCTAAGATATACGTGATTGACGCAGACACGTCTTATAAGATTCTCTTGGGGCGGCCGTGGCTCCACGATTACGGCATCATTCCGTCAACTCTCCATCAATGCATGAAGTATACTAAAAATGGCGAAGAAAGACGCATTGACGGAGACATCCAGCCGTTCGGTGTGCATGAAGTCCGCTATGAAGATTCTCGGTACTTTATGAACCACCAAAATGCTAAGCCACAACTGACTGAGGATAGACCGGCCCCAAGACTCAAAAGAAAATCTGCGCCGGCTGTCACTTTCAAGAGCAAAAACACCCAAGTGCGCCCGCATTTCGGTAGCGACACTGACGAGTCCGACGCTGGAAGCCCGTCCTCCCGTAAAACTCGTCCTCGTTTCGGCAGCGATACAGACGAATCTGTTACTGAAGGCCCATCTAGCAGCAAAGTCCGCCCTCATCTTGGCAGCGACACTGAAGAGTCGGAGGAAGAGAACCTTCCGTGCAACAGCGATGCAGATTGGACCCCTATGCAACAAGAGAAACTACGAGAGACCTTCGAAGTTGCAGAAGGGTCCCTAGCCGTGACAAGGGTACCAGAGCAGATGTACAAAGAGCTCGATGCGTTATCAGTCTCCACCGTGGACCAGCTGAAGACTTTCTACATTCCCGGGAGGAATAGTGGACAGAAGGGCATCCTGTTTTATGGGTCAAACCCCGTTGCGCACCCGGACGATTTGTCTGTTGCGTGCCTTCCATATGAGAGAGGCATAAGAGCCGTCCTCAATCCCAGATACTATGCGCCCGAGATGCGGGAATACTTTAAGAAGTGCGGATGCCGGTTATATCAAACGGAGTCCGAAGCAAAGTTTTACGAAGGCCTATGGCATCCGCCCCAGGTCCGAGCACTCATCGATGGACGAATTCCAGATAGACGGGGCATAGGCTACATTCAACCTGATTCCAAAGCATGCTACATGATCCATGTTGGTGAGGCCAGCGAAAGATCAAATGATGAAGACGAGATAGCCGAGCCAGAAGAAGCTCCTCAAGAGCTCGAAGATGGCGGACAAGCAACCTTTGACGAGCTAACCGAGATTGACTTAGGAACGCCCGATAATCCAAGGCCGACCTACATCAGCTCGCTCTTGTCAGAGGAAATGAAAGCGCAGATAATCGCCCTGCTGCATGAGTTCGTCGACTGCTTCGCGTGGACATACAAAGAAATGCCTGGCCTTTCCCCTGAAGTGGCCGTACATAAGTTGGCTATATCTCCTGATGCTAAGCCAGTCAAACAAGCTCCTCGAAGAATGAGAAGGGAGTTGGAAGAAAAGGTCATTGAGGAAACCAAGAAACTCATCGATGCCGGCTTCATCAGGGAAGAGAAATATGCAGACTGGATCGCATGCATAGTCCCAGTGAAGAAGAAAAATGGGCAGATCCGAGTCTGTGTCGATTTCAGGGACCTCAATAAGGCATGTCCTAAAGATGACTTCCCGCTACCGGTCATGGAAATGATGGTCGATGACACCTCAAATTATGAACTGTTCACCTTTATGGACGGCTCGTCTGGATATAATCAGATCAAGATGTCGCCTGGGGATGAGAAGCACACAGCATTTCGAACCCCGATCGGGATATATTGCTACAAGGTAATTCCATTCGGACTGAAGAACGCGGGTGCTACATATCAGAGGGCAATGACTAATATCATTGATGACCTAATCCATAAAGTCGTCGAATGCTATGTTGATGATCTGGTCATCAAGACTAAAGCCAAGGCCGATCATATCCAAGATCTCAGGACCGTTCTCACCAGACTGAGGCAATACGATCTGAAGATGAATCCTTTAAAGTGCGCTTTTGGCGTGTCATCGGGAAAATTCCTGGGCTTCATAGTTCGACATCGAGGGATCGAAGTTGACCCATCAAAGATAAAGGCCATCATGGAGATGCCCCCTCCGAAGAGTCTGACGCAGCTGAGATCTTTTCAAGGCAAGCTTGCTTATATACGGAGGTTTATCTCAAATTTATCAGGGAGATGCAGGCCCCTCTCAAAGCTCATGAAGAAAGGAGCTCCTTTTATCTGGGATGCCGAATGTCAAGCAGCTTTCGAAAGCATCAAACAGTACTTGTTGCACCCTCCAGTGCTGGCCGCTCCCATTCCAAATAAACCGCTGATTCTCTACACTGCCGCGCTGGACGAGTCACTCGGTGCGCTCCTTGCCCAGAATAATGAGGAGGGAAAAGAAAATGCCCTCTACTACCTCAGTCGAACTCTAGTCGGGGCGGAACACAACTACTCCCCAATCGAAAAGCAATGCCTGGCTCTGATATTTGCTGTGAAGAAGCTGAGGCACTATTTGCTCGCTCATCGGGTTATGCTGATCTCCAAGGTCGACCCGCTCAAACACTTGATGACCAAAGCAAGCCTAGCCGGCAGGATGGCAAGATGAGCTGTCATGCTACTTGAGTTTGACATAGTTTATACCCCTCAGAAAGCAGTAAAAGGGCAAGCTCTTGTAGACTTTCTCGCTGCTCATCCCATACCAGAAGGGTCGCCGCTAAATTGTGAGTTACCCGATGAACAAGTGCTGCACCTCGAGGAAGATGAGCCATGTTGGGAGCTCTACTTCGATGGAGCCTCGTCAATAAGGACCTCCAGTAAATCAAGCGTCCCGGAGATAAAAGCAGGGATAGGATTGGTGTTCATCACACCATCAATGGGAACCCTACGGCGTTCTTTTTCTCTCACCGAGCCTCGGACAAACAATGAAGCTGAGTATGAAGCTCTGATAGCTGGTTTGGAGCTTGCCATAGAAATGGAAATCCTTCGGCTACGGGTTTACGGTGACTCCCAGCTTGTCGTCAACCAAGTAAGCGGCGACTATAAGATATACAAACCCGAGTTAGCTCGGTACAGAGGTCGAGTGGTGGAACTCATGAAACGGTTTACTCATATTGAACTAACGAGAGTCCCTAGAGCGTTGAACGGAAAGGCTGATGTACTCGCTCGCTTGGCCAAGGAGCTGGCTGATCCTGACATGGACGAAATTCTGATCACAGTCAGGAGCCGGCAAATTCTACCCCCAGTCTCTCTACGAGAAGAAGAAAGCGCGGAACAGAAGAGCAGTCCTGCGGAAGAAGCTTCGATCATCCAAGACGAGCCCGATTGGAGAGAACCCTTTATAGAGTACCTCCGATACGACAAGCTGCCCGAAGAAAAATCTGCGCGGATTCAGCTGAAGAAAAGAGCTCTCCGATACATGTTTGTAAATGACACGTTATACCGCAGGTCATATGACCAACTCTGGCTCAGGTGCCTGTCATCGGCCGAAGCCCAAAAAGTCATGAAAGAAGTTCACTCAGGCGTTTGCGGTGCTCACCAATCTGGCCCCAAGATGCGACTGCAAATTAAACGGCTTGGGTATTACTGGCCCACCATGATACGGGATTGCGGAGAGCATGCAAAGAAATGTTATATCTGCCAAATTCACGGTGATTTTATTCACAAGCATCCCAATCCATTGCATCCTACAGTGGCGTCGTGGCCCTTCGAAGTCTGGGGCACCGACATTGTTGGTCCAATTGATCCTCCGTCATCCAAAGGCCACCGGTTCATACTGGCTGCGACAGACTACTTCTCCAGATGGGCTGAAGCTGTCCCGCTAAAAGAAGTCAAGACAAAAGATATTCTGACATTCTTCCAGCATAATATTCTATACCGCTTCGGTACACCAAGAAGAATCATTTCTGACAACGGGCCTTCTTTCAAGAGCTTCAATGTCTCAAGGTTCGCTACTCAGCACAAGATAGACTGGAGATATTCCTCCATCTATAATCCAAGAGCCAATGGGCTAGCCGAAGTCTTCAATAAGACTCTATGCAAGCTCCTGAGAAAAAATGCTTCAGCCAACAAGAGAGACTGGAATCTCAAGCTTCACGAGGCATTGTGGGCATATCGTACCACGCACCGTACTCCAACTCAGTCCACTCCATACTCATTGCTCTTCGGAGTGGAGGCGGTCCTCCCCCTCGAAGTCGATGTTCCGAGCTTAAGAATGGCCGTTCAACATGAGTTGACGGAAGAGGAAAACGTGCTCCTTCGACTTAAAGAGTTTGATGCCCTCGAAGAAAAAAGGCTCGCGGTGCAGCAAAGTCTGGAGTTATACCGAGCCCAAATGTCACGGGCCTATGACAAGATAACTCGTCTCCGCGCTTTCAAGAAAGATGAATTAGTGTTGGTCCTCAAAAGACCGATCATCCTCAATCGACATGCCAAGGGAAAATTCGAGCCAAACTGGGAAGGACCATACGTCATTGAGAAAGTGTTCGACGGAGGATCCTACCAACTAATAAGTGCAGAGGGAGAAAGGCCCATGCCACCCATCAATGGACGATATCTCAAGAAATACTACACATGAATGCTCCAAGTCGCAGGCGAATTGAGCACATCAGCCCTACGGTCTGGATCAGACATCCTACAAAACCGTATACAATCCACGGGCGTAAATGACCCCTATTTCTCCCAAATCCTGCCGGTGAGACTACTTTAAAGTCCCACCAGCGGCCAAAAAAAAAAAAAGGGAGAAAAAAAAGAAAAAGAAAAAAGAAGAAGAAGAAATAAACGGTATGTCCACAAGCAAAACGGGCACGGATGAAAACCCGAAAGGGCTCCGTGAGTAAAAACAGCAGGACTACCGGCGAGTCTGTGAAAACCCGAAAGGGGCGCAAACTCGTGAAAAGAGATGAAATACACTCGCAAAGTCCTCTCGACCTTGTGAGGAGAAACCCCCTGCGTGAGATCCTTACGACTCACAAAGAAGCAACACACTTAGGAATCCTCATGATTCCTAAGGAGAAAATACACCTGCGGGATCCTTACGACTCGTAGGGAGAAAATTCTTTTATGGGACCCTCACGGCCCATAAAATTGAAAAGCCTTAGGTGATAGGGACCCAAACCTGTCTCCTAAGCCATCGTTCCCCAACGGGCAATGGCAAATGATGAGTCGCTCCTGGCATTCCGCTTCAGTGTTAGCGGTGCTGATGCCGACCAAAAACCCAAATCCCAAGTCCTCCCAAGGCAAATGATGAGTTGCTCCTGGCATTATTCCAGTGCAGCAATGCTGATGCCAAACAAGATCCAAATTCCAAGTTCCCAAACGGCGAATGATGAGTCGCTCCTGGTACCACATTCCAGTGCAGCGATGCAGACGCCAACAAAACCCTGAAATTTTTTCGGCCCTACGGTCTGGATCATACATCCTGCAAAACCGTATACAATCCACGGGCGTAAAACAATCCCGATCTCTCCAAAAAAAAATTAGAAAAAAAAAATAATAAAAGAAAAAAATAAACGGTATGTCCACAAGCAAAACGGGCACGGATGAAAACCCAAAAGGGCTCCGTGAGTAAAAACAGCAGGACTACCGGCGAGTCTGTGAAAACCCGAAAGGGCGCAAACTCGTTAAAAAAAGAAGAAAGGAGATGAAATGCACTCTCAAAGTCCTCTCGACTTTGAGAGGAGAAAATTCCCGCGTGAGATCCTTACGACTCACAAAGGAGCAACACCCTTAGGAGTCCCCACGACTCCTATGGAGAAAATACACCTACGAGATCCTTTCGACTCGTAGGGAGAAAATGCTTTTATGGGACCCTCACGGCCCATAAAATTGAAAAGTCTTAGGTGATAGGGATCTAAACCTGCCTCCTAAGCCATCAATTCTTAAATTCTCTCGGGGCAAATGATGAGTTGCTCCTGGCATTATTCCAGTGCAGCAATGCAGATGCCAAACAAAAACCAAAATCCCAAAATCCTCTCAATGACAGATGATGATTCGCTCCTGGTACCATATTCCAGTATAGCGATGCTGATGTCAACCCAAATCAAAATCAACAAGTCAACTTTCACTCCGACACTGCAGAAAGCGAAGCAAGTCAGAATCCAATCTCGACACCGCAAGAAGCAGAGCAAGTCAAGTCTACCCCTGACATTGCAAGAAGCAAAGCAAGTCAACTAAAGCACCGACCGTCTACGTCGCTAAAAGGGCAGTAACGACCGTCCAAGTCGCAAAAATGGCAGAACTGACCGTCCACGTCGCTAAAAGAGCAGCATCGACCGTCCACGTCGCTAAAAGGGCAGCACCGACCGTCCAAGTCGCAAAAAGGGCAGCATCGACCGTCCACGTCGCTAAAAGGGCAGCACCGACCGTCCAAGTCGCTAAAAGGGCAGCACCGACCGTCCACGTCGCTAAAAGGGCAGCACCGACCGTCCAAGTCGCTAAAATGGCAGCACCGACCGTCCAAGTCGCTAAAATGGCAGCACCGACCGTCCAAGTCGCTAAAAGGGCAGCACCGACCGTCCACGTCGCTAAAAGGGCAGCACCGACCGTCCAAGTCGCAAAAAGGGCAGAATCGACCGTCCAAGTCGCAAAAAGGGCAGAACCGACCGTCCACGTCGCTAAAAGGGCAGTACCGACCGTCCACGTCGTTAAAAGGGCAGCATCGACCGTCCAAGTCGCAAAAAGGGCAGGACCGACCGTCCACGTCGCTAAAAGGGCAGTACCGACCGTCCAAGTCGCAAAAAGGGCAGCGCAGGATTCCTACAAAGCGGGAACCAGATAACTCCGGGTCAGGGAAAACGTCTATCACGGACACTCCGTCTCGGAGACATGTCAAGCAACGACCGTCCATGTCGTAAAAAGGGCAGTGCCAGCTTCCCAAAAAGCGGGAACCAAATCAAGTCGCCTCCACGTGAAAGAAGATCCATCAATTTCATGCACACGACCCACATATGTGGTGTGCATTTATTGATGGGGGGCAATTTGTTGGGGTAAAAATCTACACCCCGGTTGACCAAGTCAAAATCAAAGTCAACCCCAAGCCAAGTGGGCCTAAGCCCAGATCCAGTGGGCCCATGCCCGGGTCGAGCCCGAACACGAAGCGGCCGGCCTCCCCCACGCCAAGATAAAATTTTGTAATAAATAATTTTGTTGTATTTCTTTTATTTTATTTTATGGTTAAATGTAAGAAAAATAGGCATAAAGCCAAATTTTTGTAAAGCCCATGGCTTATGTGCAAAAAAAAATGGCACATGAGCCATGGGATAGGCAAAATCCTATTTTGTGAAGCCCAAGGGGCTATGTGTAAAGTGTGTAGCCTATAAAGGCAAGGATAATGAAATATCCCAAGAACTTTCTCTCTCTCCAAATAAAAAAAGTCTCAGAGCTGAGCTCTTTGTTCCATCTTCAAGGTTCCAAAACCTTCTTCTTTCTCTTAAATTAAATCAAGAGTTTTACTCTTCCTTTTTCAAAACAAATTAGTTTTTCACCACAAAACCCACAAAGGGAAACTTGGATCTATCATTAGATCTGAAAAAGAAGAGATTTTGAGATTTCACATCTCTTGATCTTCAAGATCCAGCAAGCAACAGGAGGAAGAAGAACATCGTTCACTAAACCCAAAAAAAAAAAAAAACACACACTCAGGAGTCCAACTCCTCTCTGATTTCTCTTCTGAGAAATTTGTTTTAGCGGGCGCTTGCGCAGCAAGCGCGCGAAGCGCCCGCGGGCCGACACGTGGCGCGCGCGCGCTTGCGCACCTGTGCGCTTGCGCAAGCGCGCGAAGCGCCCGCGTGCCGACACGTGGCGCGCGCGCGCTTGCGCACCTGCGTGCTTGCGCAAGCGCGCGAAGCGCCCGCGTGCCGACACGTGGCGCACGCGCTTGCGCACCTGCGCGCTTGCGCAAGCGCGCGAAGCGCCCGCGTGCCGACACGTGGCGCGCGCGCTTGCGCAAGCGCGCGAAGCGCCCGCGTGCCGACACGTGGCGCGCGCGCTTGCGCACCTGCACGCTTGCGCAAGGGCGTGAAGCGCCCGCGTGCCGACACGTGGTGAGCTTGCGCACCTGCGCGCAGCGCTCATGCGCAAAGCGCCCACGTGCCGACACGTGGCGCGCTTGCGCCTGAGCGCATAGCACCTAAGCGCACAGCGCCCAAGGTGCTGCCCCACGCATCCTTTGGATGCCCTTTTCCCCTTTATTTATATATACATGTATATATATACATATGTATACAAATATACACATACACATACTCCGCCACACTCTCCCCCTCAAAAAAAATTTCGGGCCGGGGCGCTGCCCCGAACCCCGCAAGGGGCTGCTAGTCTCCTTGACCCCCAGCCCGCTATTCGGGTAGCGGGACCCCCGTAAAAACTCTGCGTGGCTCCCGATATATCCAAAACCCCCCTTTCAGAACAGAACACACGTACACTGCACATTGAGTTCGCATGACCAGTTTAACCCGTTAATCGGAGGTTCCCTCGCCCCAAAGGCGAGGGGTAATTAACGGCAGCTTAGTCCGCGGCTGCCGGAGATTCGGATCCCCACAATCATTAAACCCCGGCCTACCCTAGGCAGGGGGAATCTGTAGTACGCCTGACAAGCGTGCGCGTATTCCTATCTCAATGGGGTGACGAAAAACACCCTACAGGTTGCATACGGTTACTGTTGCGCCGCGGAACCGCGGCCTTACCCTTGCTTTGGCCGCGGTTTCACCGCCGTTCTGTCTCTTCTGTGCACCAAATTTTGTACAGTGTTCTCTGTGTTGGAATTGGGGTTTTTGGTATTATTTGTTTGGGCCCAGATTTATTTTGAGTACTGGGTATTGTGCTTGGGGCCCACTTCGGGAAATTTTGTCGATCGAAAATTTTAAACATGTTAGTTCACAGTATTTACATTTTATCTGCGACCGTGAATGTCATTTGATCGATAAATCCTGTCTAATTGCTATAGTTCTTTTAGACGGATTTGCGAACGTGACATTCACGTTGATGTTCTGAGTTGTGCTGTGATGTTGCGGATTTTTCATGGTGGATAGCCTGGATGCAATGGTAGCACAGTTTGGTTATATTTGTTCATTTGATATTGCGGGGCGATCGTCCGACATGTGGACTGCCGTCAGTGCCTGATTGTATATTATTCTTTTGGGGCACGACCGGGCTGAGGTCGATTTACCCGTTGTATATATTTTACTTTCTGTACTAGGATTACCCCGCGGAGGGGTGCACCGGTAGCCGGGTTCTAGAGGGTAACGGGACCGCATCTCATAGCGTTGGGACGGAGGGGGCTTCACAATAGAATTGGCGAGCTATTTTCCGCACTCGTAGGGGGTACAGGTTGACCCAAGGAGGGGTGCTCAAGTTACCGGATTCCGTGAAGTGCTGGGTGGTCCATTCACGTTGTTGAAGTGGGCTGCCTCGCTTTAGGTTTTGGCGGGTAACTTGCCGCGCCCGTAGGGGTCTAGGATTTCATTGCACAGGCTATCCACACGACCAGGGGAACGTCGGGTTTCAGTTGCGGCTCTGTGAAACCCGGGGCTTCCAGATTATCTGTATTGTTCTGTGATGCTTATTACATTTCTGTGATGTTGCATATTATCATGCCTTGAGCGAATATTATATATTGATATATATACTAGTAGATGTTGTATATGTTTTGCATCCGCGCTAGTCCAGTCCCCGCTCTGTCATTCGTTAAGTAACCTAATGGGTGATGACGGGACCCAGTGGCGAATGCGGATGGCATATACGTACATCATATTTTCGTTCCTTATTGGTGTAATCAATTGATGGGATTGCATTGATTCGGATCAATGCAAGCTAAACAAACCTATTATGATGTTGTTGGAACATTTTTCAAAAAGCTGTTATTGCAAGGACGTTCTCTTTTGTTTTGCACAGTGGTATTCGGTTATGAATATCCAGCACCTCAGTCGACGAGGCAAGGGCCGAGATCCCTTCACCGGGAGTGACCCCTTGGACAGAAGTTTGCGTCAGGGTAATAACTTCACTATAGTCGATTGCTTTTTGCTTTGCAACGTGGTATTCAGTTGGAATATCCTGCACCTCATTCTACGGGGAAAGAGCCGAGATCCCTTCACCGAGAGTGACCTCTTTAGCAATGGTTTTCGCCACTATATTTTTATAAAAAGCTATCCGGTTCCTTCAACGATATCAAGTTCATTACGTTAAAGGTTTTTCGCCAAAAACAATTCGTAGCCCTCCGTCATTTCAGAAGGGTAGCACTTAGTATTCATGCTATGTTTGTTGGCCAAAGTCAAGGCATAGTGTATGGTAGCTATTTGTTATCTTTTTGCTGCATAGATAGATGCGTTGGTTTGGGACAGTCGTACTGCTTTGTTGGCCAAAGTCAAGGGTAGGTACGGGTGGGTTCAAATTAACCTGGATAATGACGGGTAGAACTTGACATGTGACTTATGATTTATTGGCCAAAGTCAAGGTCATAAGAGCATGGGGTAAAAATCACATCGGGAGTTTCTGAAGAAACTGAAACTTGCCAGATATGCGCATACCTTCTGGAGTGTGATAATGTGAGTAGATTCCATCACGTTATCATGCGATGATAGTTGGATCCCGATTCCCACTGATGAGTTGGTTTACTCCTCGGATGATCCCGACTGATTCTTCTTTCAGGTTTGGAGGAGAATTTGACGATACAGTGGGAGGTTTCCTGATTAGATAAAGTGATAACCATTCTGATCTAGGTTAGAGTGCACGCAGAGTGTTTCTTTTCTCTCTCTCTTTGGAAGCGACCATGACCCGACCCATGACTATGACTCAGTGACCAAATTAACCGAACTGATCTGATCGTATAAAGAATTACCCTCTTTCTTAAAACACTGGCTTTTGGATTGTCAGAGTTGCATAACTCATTGCCACTCCTACTCTTACCCTTTTCTCCAGGACACCCTGTATTATTACGACCATCCACTTCCATTGGATAAAACAATCATATGGTTATATACGAACTCGAAGGAACTTATTCCAGATTCGAGGATGGTTTCCGGTTCTGGAGAAAATGAATAAGACTATTCAGTTGTCTTTTCTTTTTACCTTCTCTCAGGTTACGAGTGCTCCTTGGATAAGGACAGTACACCTATTACACTAATTGGATAGTCTTCTTCCAAACCATAGGCAGGTGTCGAACGGTAGGGAATGAAGAAAACCATTTAGCCTAACGATGGTGTACAAAAGGTATTAAGTAAAGACAAATAAAGGGATTAGAAAGAGGGCAAAGTAAACTGCGACTGTTATTCATGACCAAACCAAGTATTTCATCGCCACTCCTACTTCACCTTTGTATTTCTCCAGAACACTCCGTATCACTACGAAGATCCACAGTTATTTGGATATTCCATCGTATGGTTATATACAAACTCGAAAGGAACTTGTTCCAGTTCGGGGATGGATTCTGGTTCAGGAGAAATAGGAATAAGGTTTATTCGGTTTTCTTTTATCTTCACCTTCTCTCGCATTGCGAGTGCTCCTAGGATTAGGACAGTACACCTGTTATGCTTATTGGATAGTCTTCTTCCAAATCATAAGCTGGTGCCGAACGGTAGGGAAGGAAGAATTCCATTTAGCCTAACGAAGGTGTACAGAAGGTAACGACTAAAGACAAATAAAGGGATTTGGAGAGATGGCAAAAATATATACGGTTAAAGTCATGAATCTGGATAATAGAAGAGGCATTACTAGGAATACCCGGATACCCCTTCGATACATTTACATGTTTCAGTTTCACTATGTACTGTTAAAAGAAAACTGATTTCCCAATTAGAAATTTGCTCCAGGGTATGTATTTACCAGGTTTGATTCTCACATCTGTATGGTTTTATAGATGATGAATGGGAGTAAGTTATTGGGAATTGGGTGATCATCCTCATTATATCGGGATTCGTTGTAATTGGTGATATTTGAGGAAATTGCCTGGGTTGTTTGCCGGACCGCAAATATTTGGTTTTGAATATCCATTGTTATGCACCAATTTCAAATTGATATATCTGTACGTTTATTTTTATAAAGTGAGATATAACTTTTTGAAATTATGTCTATGGAATTTACCTATATCAGTGGATGGTTAGGTAAGGAGTATTAAACAGAGGTGTAATTCTTCTTAACCATAAGTACAGTTTTCAACCTACGACACACAGGGAATGACTTATTAGACTCAAGGGACTTATACAGAGTATTGTATGTTGTCCAGTGTCCATTTAGACAGAGGTATTGGTACTCGTACTATATTCTGTTTACTTGTGACTTCTCTAGTTCTTAGACATGTGTTTCGTAGAAACACAAGGTCATAGTTTTGAGAAGTTATAGGTATAAGAGTAAAGTAGAGAACCAGGCGTTGCAAGTATCAGGATTCTTCAAGGTGAACAAAGATGTAGATACTTGTGTATGGTATTCAGTTGATAGTAATGATTATGAGAACTTGCTTCTCTTTCAGGTTATTCTTATATGGATGTATTCCTAAGTTGAGTAATGCTGATAGGCCTCTCTCCATTTAGTTGACATGCACTGGAGACAGCTGCATGATTTGAATCTGGTTCCAATTAAATCAGTGCCTCTGATTCTATATTGGATATAGAATAGTTCATATCTTAAAGATGTTAAGGTACGGGGAGTTGTCCGGATTATGCTTAAAAGCAGACTCTGGATAACTCAAGGCACGTTTCTATAATGGCAGTTTGTGGGTTGACCCGGGCTATGACGAGGGTTAACTTTCTACCATCTGGAAGATCAATAGTGATATTGTTCTTGACTCGCTACAGTTTTAATAAAAATGGATTTTTTCAGAAAACAGTAGTGGGAGTATGGTAGAACTGGAAGTGATTCCAGAACCGCAAACGATTATTGAAAATTTAATAGGACCTAAAGATTCAATCTGGATTGACATTCCATTGGCCACTCCGCAGATTTGGTGGGTAACCTCAGACACCCGAGAGGTACTCCGGTATGCTCAAAGACGGTGACAGGGAGGTTCTTGTTTACCCAGACTTGCCATTGCTGTTGTTCCAGACTGTGAGACCCGGCAGGAGGATGAGTATAGCGTCGTTCTAAACCAGCTTTAGAAATGTACGTGTATATGACTCTGCCAGAGGGTTGTCGTAGTCAGTGGGAGCAGCGGAATCATAGTCGACAAGTGGCTTATGTCTATTTATAGACTAAAGCAGAAATAGCGGAGATAGATCATCTATTTCTAATGTGACAGTCATAAATTTTGACTTCATCAGAATAGGGGATTGATCTGTTAAGAAGGTAGTAGGGTGTGATGTCCTGATATTTGGATGACATACACAGAGTAGGAAGTGATGTTCCTATAATACGATCAGTTATACTTTGGTTGTCACACAGTGGTTTCTCCACATGGAACATGGATATTATATCAGAAATTCTGGTTACTAGATCTATGGTTTTAGATCTAGATTTGGGTAGTTTCCCAATCTGGGTACTTAGACAGCATTCTACAGGTGTTTTAGAATGGAAGACTCCTGGCACGGTAGTGTACCTGCAGGTGATGGAGTCACCCTCTATAAAGGTGTCTTGCAGACTAAAGGGGAGAGGGATGTGCATGATTGGCAGATCACTTGCTTAGGCAATTGAGCCAATCATGAGATGTCAAGTACCACACCAGATGTTGTTTTTGCACTAGATGCAATAAGTTGATATTAATCCTATCCTAGAGAAACGTTCGGAAGCAGTTTTAGAACATAAGTGGATGTTCTAGGGATATGATAACAACAGCCTCTTTTAGGAGACAGTTATCATTCCAGGCTTCCAAGGTGACCTGGATGACAGAGTGACTGTCAGAGTTATAGTTTTCCCTCCGACGAGGGGCAGTATTTTGGACAGGTGGTCCAAGCGGATACTGAGGGAGGCATGGCACAGAATACTGATTAAGTTCAGTTGAAGATACAGTCTAAGAAGTTTGGATTTGGAGTTCATTTATAAACTAGGTCCCATCAGATATCCATACATATTCTAAGTCAGGTATTGCTCATTTCGGGAGATGGCTTTCTCCGCGAACTTGAGATAAAGAGAGACATAGAAAGAAACATCAGAGCGGATCCACTCACTGAGGCTATTCTTCGAACGCAATAGTTTCACAAACGGGCTTTGTGAAACTGATTAGTAGAGGAGTTAGGTGTTCGGTATCACACGGGGCTGTGGGTATGCGACATCGCAATAATTAGCCTTGAGTACAAGTGAGAGATTGTTGGATATAGTGCTCTCAGAGTCAATTATTGGATCACAGGCACGTGATTGCAATGATTGAGGGAGGACCTATGCCGGTAGGACAGTCTTACTCAAGATGATAGTACGCTATCTAGTTTATCTTTATCATCGTGTACTGCTTTAGGTGACCTTATAGGTCGCTATTACACATTGATAGAGCCTATAGGATTCTTGCTTGACGGCCAGCAGTATGATGGCGATCATATACGTGGGAGCTGGGGTCTATAAGCACATCCTTAAAAGGTCCCTAGTCATGGGAGTTTTCGAGACAGGGCATCGATACTCCAGAGTAGACTAGTGTATACAGTCAAGACCCCGACGAGGGGCGGTGGCCGGTCTAACAAGCCACTGGTGTCAGTTGGTTCACCTAAGATGTATACAGGTGCTCATTGGGTTATGAGTACACCGGACAGGACTCGCCGAAAACATGCTAGTTGGTATTATACCTGACGTCAGATAGCAGTTCTCTGGTGACTTGTGTACAGGTTAGTTCATCGACTTGAGATTGTCATTTGTCTCGTGTGAGTTCCCACCGTGCTTTGATTACTACCCTACCACGGCTCAAAGGAGTCATGCAAACAGGTTTTAGTTGGGTACAGTCCCGAGCCACATGGAGGCAGTGAGCGGATCGGCAGGGGCTCGTCTCTCCCGGTATTGGGGGTGAGATCGCGCAGTGTCTAGGAGAGCCATTACATGAAGTCCTTGGCCAAGGCAGGAGATTTACTGGTAGGTATTCCAGTAGTATCTCAGGGTATTCTGGGCTACACTCCGACACGACTTGTACCGCTTTTGGGGGTCTGACTTTTACCAACCCCCTAGGCCCGCCATGCGATGCTCATAGAAGAACTGACCGGACTGTACGGATATTGTCACTGACAGGCTCTTTAGGGTGTCAGGATGAGTTCGCTCATCGACCTCCCTTTTGGTCAATACCTGGTAGCCCGTTACGTACAGCTAGTACCACTGACGTGCTAGTGGTTAAATCAACAGCCAGTGTATTGACGAGTCTTTAGAGTCCCCCACAGAGAGTTTCTCAAGTTTCGGGCGAAACGTTGTAGAGGTTGTATGGATTTATGGAAGGGTTCGAACATACGCGTGCACTTGTGCACGTGTAGTGTTTCGGACGGATAATACTAGCGGGATTTGGTTTAAGCCGGATCCTAGTATTATAATGTGTAGATTTTGTCTCATTGCATTTGTATTCGGTCGAAATACAAATGCGGGTATGTATATACAGTCGCGGGGTTATCCTGTAAATTTGTTACGGGATCGCCTTTTGAGGTTGCCAGTTTGCATTCCGTTTCGGCTATTTTTCCTTCTTTCCTTCATGGCTGATTTTTCCATTGAAGGGGGCTTATTTGTAAAAGTGGGAATTAGTAAAGGAGGTTTTTTTTGTGGTGCCGGGGCTCCAGCAGAAATTCTGGAATTATCTTGGATAAGAATGGATCTTTTGTGCATCATGACTTGCATTAATGTGATGGGATTAGTATAAGACTTGGTTATGACATTTTCTCCTAGTGATCACCACTCATATTCTTTATGCTAACCCTCTCTCCTCCTCATTCTTGATCCCATGGCCGAGAGCAATATGATGGCAGCCCCATCATTTTGTGAAGAAAAGAATTTGACTCATTTGCAAAAGAAAATTCCTTGAGCTCATTTCCATTTCATCTCCCTTTGAGGCAACTTCAATTAACCCTTGAGGCAAGGCGTTCTACACTTAGTCTATAGCAATCATGTACACGTCGACTAGCATACTTCGTGTCCAAGTTGTCTCGGTACAGTGGTGGGAGCCCGTAAAAAGACTTCTCGATGTGGTGCCCTTCCGACGAGAAGATCGAGACCGGAGATGCCGCATGGAGGTTGGGATGGTGGCCAAAGACCAAAGGACACGGATCGCTCGGTATAGCCTCTCTACCCTTTCTCTAGTTAGCTAGTAGTAGGTTAATGGTTCGATCCGGGAAAAGGTATACGATAGCGCCAGTTTTCTAGTTTAGAAAAAGTTTTCGATTCCGCATTTTGGCCTCGGACAGACGGCCGGGGCGCTACCGTAGATTTACATTATGCTCCTAGGATAGACCCAAGATGGGGTGCACAAACTACTGGGTACTTTGAAGTGTTTAATGGCCTACTCACATCGTTGAGGGAGACAGTTTCACTTCTGGTACTAGACGGGTAGTTTGTCGCACCCGTAGGGGTCTAAGGTGGGGTTTGGCTATTCATCACGACCGTGTAATCCGTCTTTTGTTGCAGGCTCGAACGAAACGCGGATTCCTAGTATATCCAATATGTTCATCTATGATCTGGAATGCCTATTATTGTGTCTGACGAATGTACAATATCTATATATGATATCTAGTAGGCATTGCTTATGTTTTGCATCCGCGCTAGCCCAGCCCCCGCTCTGTCGTTAGTTAAGTAACCTAACGGCTGAATGACGGGGCCCAGTGGTGAATGCGGATGGCATAAGCGGACGTTGTATTTTCATTGTTTTCTGCAACGATAGGATAAATGATGCGACGCATTATTTTAATGCAAAGAAAACAAACCAAAGCTGAATCGTTGGAAAAAATTTAAAAGAAACCACTCGGTTATTTTAAAAGAGCAGAACTTTTAATTGCGGAGCTTTAACCACTCCTTTTAAAAAGCTATCAGGTTCCTTCGATTATATCAAGTTCACCACGTTCAAGGTTTCGCCAAAACCAGTCGTAGCCCTCCATCATTTCATATGGATGGTTAGTAGTATTCAGGCTATGTTTGTTGGCCTTCGTCAAGGCATAGTGTTTGGTAGCTGCTGGGGTATTCATATGTAGCAAAGATAGATGCGTTGGTTTGGGATAGTCGCATTACTTTGTTGGCCTTCGTCAAGGGTATGTATGGGTGGGTTCAAATTAACAAGGATAATGATGGGAAGAACTTGACATGTGACTTATAATTTGTTGGCTTTGGTCAAGGTCATAAGAGCATGGGGCAAAAATCCACATCGGGGGTTTCTAAAGAAACTGAAACTTCTAGTGTTGCATACCATTTGGAGTTTGATAATGTTGGCAGGATTCCTTCAGTATTATCACACAATGATATCTGGATCCCGATCCTACTGTGAGTATATGCTACTCATTAGGAGATTCATCACTTAACGATCAATGCTATAAACCAAGTAGGTGTCTAGAACGGTGTCAGCGGGGCTACGCCTCCAGGTAAAAGAGGTTATTTAATTAAGGAACTTCGCGAAAGCGTCGTAAAAGCTCCCTCGAAGTACCGACACTAGCCTGGCTGAACGGTTAATCAAGTATTGTATGGTGAGATCAGTCTTGACTAATTCTTCTTTTATGGTTTTAGGAAGGATTCGAGAAACAGTGGGAGCCATACTGTTTAGATAAACTAAAAACTAATCTAAACTTGCAAGAGCATCATGCTAAAGTGTTTTCTTCTCTCTCTCAACTGCAGCGACCCTGTGACCATGACTAGGTTACATTTAGATGACAAGTTGACTGAATCTGACTTTTATGACTGGAAAAGGTCAGTCCAGATATCCATTGCCTATGACAAGCTGGACCACCCTATTACTACTCATGCCCCCGCCATCCCAGGTCCAGTTTCCACCGTCGCGGATATGGATATCCGTCAGACAAGGGAAAAGAACAGTGCGAATACCAAGTTCCCCATGTTGGCTTCAGTTGATGGTGTATACCAGAAGCAGCATGAGAAGATGTACTTAATTTCCATCTTCCTCCATAACCAAGATTTATATGGAGAGCAATCTCGTATCACAAGATATGAGACCTCGAACGAATTCCTTCAAGCGAGGTTGGCTGTCGGGTCATCTGTAAGGGACGACGTCCTTATGATGACTAGCTATATTAATGAGCTCACGGACCTGGAGACCACGTTGGGAAATATGTCATATGCTGACTTATTTCCACAGTCCCTACCCTCTACTTACACCCAGAAAGAAACCAAGGAGACACCCGCTCTGCTTAATGGGGGACCTTCTTCTTCTGCATCCAGGGTGAAAGCAAAGGGTGAAAGGAAGAAGACCTCCACAAAGCCGATATACGGTGTCAATGAAGTAGAAGGAAAGGGAAGAGAAAAAGTTTCGGGGCTTGGTGTAAGGAAGGAGGGATGTTCCTATTGTTATGGGAAGGGGCATTGGTAGAAGGATTGCAGGGCTTTAGAAGCCAGTAGCCAGGATTCGAAGCATGTTGTTGCTTCGGCCTCGGGTGTGTTTGTAATTGAGAACTGTTTATCAATTAACTCTACTTCCTGGGTACTAGATATCGGATCAGGATCTCATATCTGTAATTCGTTACATGCTTTGTGAAACCGTAGAGTTATCAAGGTAGGTGATATGTCTCTCAGAGTTGCGAACGGAATGAGCATGGATACTGAATCCGTGGGAGAATATCTCTTAGGACTGACAAATGGGCAGATATTGATTCTACGTAACTGTTTGTATGTACCTAGTTTGACTTGTAAAATCATATCAGTATCCTCACTTTCTAGAAAGGGATATGATTTTACATTCGTAAGCGATGTAGTAAACATCCACCTAAATCAAGTTCTGATTGGGTCTGATACATTAGATAATGGTATATACGTATTAAATCAAGCTCAGGTTTTCAATGTCCAGAACACACTTAAAAGAAAATCACGGAAGTAAATCAGGATTTCTTATGGCATTGTAGACTAGGTCACATCAATGAACACGGTTGACTAAGTTACATAGAGAAGGATATTTGAATCCGTTCGAATATCAATCTTATACTACTTTTGAATCTTGTCTCATGGGAAAGATGATAAAGACTCTATTTATTGGACACGGAGTAAGAGTGAGCGAGCTCTTGGGACTCGTACACAGTGATGTGTGCGGTCCAATGTCTACACATGCAAGAGGTGGTCATTCCTACTTCATTACATTTACGGATGATTTCTCTAGGTATGGTCATATCTTCTTGATGAAGCATAAATCGAGGCTTTTAAGAAATTCCTTGAATACAAGAATGAAGTGGAAAACCAAACAGGAAAAAGTATCAAGACACTGAGATCTGATCGAGGTGGTGAATACTTAAGTGCCGAGTTCCTAGCATACTCAAAAGAGAATGGAATTCTCTCTCAGCTTACTCCTCCATACACACCACAATACAATGGTGTATCGGAAAGGCGGAATCGAACCCTATTGGATATGGTTCGTTCCATGATGAGTAAGGCTGAGTTACCGCGATCTTTCTGGGGTTATGCACTAGAATCAGCTGCATATCTTTTGGACAAGGTTCCAACCAAGACTGTGCCTACCACACCATATCAGATGTAGAGTGGGAAGAAACCCTATCTTCAGTACTTGAAGACATGGGGATGTCCATCTTTTGTTAAAAAGTAGCATGCGGGCAAGCTCGAGGCACGCTAAGTACAGTGTAAGTTTGTGGGTTATCCAAAGAACTTCAAGGGATATTATTTCCATTACGCAGAGGGACAAAAGGTTTTTGTTTCTCTTCATGCCCACTTCTTAGAAGCTGAATTTTTAGAAAATCAGAAGAGTGGGAGCGCAATAGAACTGGAAGAAATTCCAAAACCACAAGCTGTTACTGAAAGTATGGTAGAACCAGAAGTTTCAAAAGAAAGGGACATCCCAGCGCCTATCCGCAGAAGTAGTAGGCAGTCTCATCCGCCCGAGAGATACTATGGTTTTCTTATAGACGGGGATCGAGAGGATTGCATCATGGACAATGATGACCCTACTAGCTTCCAGCAAGCCATTCAAAGCGGTGACTCAGTAAGATGGTTGGATGCAATGCGGACCGAAATGGAGTCCATGTACACTAACAAAGTATGGATTTTGGACATTGCTCCAGATGGGGTAAAACCCATAGGATGCAAATGGATCTTCAGAAGGAAGATTGGTGTTGTAACATTTCAGAAAATATAAAATATTATTTTTTTAATTTAATATTAAAATAATATATTTTCCCGAAAACTGCCCGATTTGCGAAATTAGGGATTTCGAAAAAGGGTATGAAAATATAGAGATAATGGTGATATAAATGGAAATTAAAATGATTTATTCATTTAAAAATATATTTAAAGGATTTGGCATTTTTAAAATTATTTATATGCAGTTTCGATAAAAACCCGATTAGTGCACAACTAATCGTGATTAAGCCAAATCCGTGTTTCTATAGTTTTTCATGTCTAGTGCACCATGTCATGTTGCATTTTGGTTACATGTTGTTTTCTTGTATTGTTTTAGAGTATTATATGGTTGGTTTTAAAAGAAAAAGAAAAGGGTTAAAAAAGAGAATGATTGGAGAGAGAAAAGGAGGGTGAGAATAAGAGAGAGTGAGAGTAGGAGAGAGGGCAGCCATTTTTTCCCTCCCCATTATTTTTTTTCTTCTCCTTCTTCTTCATCACTTCCCTCCACTCTCAACCCTAGATCCATCTCAAAATACACCTCAAAACCTTAAACCCTTTTTACAAAAATTGACCACTTCTTCATCCTCTACAAAATGGACCAAGCAAAGTTGGATTTTGGCGACATTGGGAAGCTAGGGTTTCTCTTGAGTGACATCCATGAGGTATAATTCTTCCATTATTTTAGTTTCAAGTTTTTCTAGCTTTTGTTTAAGTTTAGAGTTTGTTTAGTGATGGGTTGGTGATACTTAGAAATCCTAGTGAGGGTTTGAGTGAAATTGTTGATTGGTGATGATTGAGTGGCTATTGAGTGGCCGTTTTAGACCTGGGTTTGAGTATAGAAACCAAAATATGGATTTAGGGATTGATTATGTCAGTTTTGTGTTGAATTGTGAGGGTATATGGGAATCTGGAGTAACCCGGAGGCACTAAAAATTATTTAGCATACACAATGAGTCATGAAGACACCCAGGAGTATACCCTAAAGACCCCAGCCACTGTACCCTTAGTGTGGCCGCAAATTTATCCCTTCTGGCCGCAATTTGCGGCCAGGGTAGGAGGGATTGCCTTCGTATTTGTTCTGTGGTCCCTTTAGCTGTAAACTAGACCCCCTATATGTGCAGAATTGGCCAATATTACCAGAAAGAGAATCTGGGAGCAATTTGGTGTGGTTTGGGCTATGTTTTCCGTATTTTGAAATGCTAATTCTTGATATTTGGATTCGTATTTGGTTGTTGGATGTTTGTACATCGACAACGAGGGTTGTTTGATTGTTTTTGAACGCGTAGGTTGTAGGTTCTAACCTATGTAGGGTTCCTAAGCACACCCATGAGGTTCTACAAGTGATCAAACATGGCCAATTCAAAATTTATCTATGTGCCAAGTAACCCTAAGCAAGATCGTAATAGAGGTATAGGCGAAACAATATAAGTTAACAACTTAAATAAGAGTGAACGGAAAATACAACCTTTGTAGATCCGGTTCTCCACCTCCATAGCTCCGTGTTGACGTCCCTCCACTGCGATCATCGGATCCCGGATTCTCGCGATGGTTTCGTCGAAGAAATGATCGGGCTAGGTCGTCGACTTCGATGCCGAAGATGATCTACGTCGAGGCAACACAAGATCAAGCTCCAACTTCACCAAGACATGAAACTTGTGAAGAAACACCCTATACTACATGGCAAGTGGTAGAGAATGAAGAAATAGGAAGTGGGTTCACTTTAGAATTGGATTTCTCACTCTTTTTCTCATTTCACCATTGAAGCTAGCAAGCTTTCATGAAGCTTGATGAAGATGATGAAGATGAAAGAATAAAAACAATTATCTTAAAAAGAAAATCCCATTCATTCTTATCATAATCCAACCATGGTTGAGTGTAGAGAATTGACTAGGGTTTAGTTAAATGGTTAGGTTAAGAGATGGAGACAAAATGGTCACTTAGTCAAAGTTGCATGAAGCATCAAGAAGCTTCTTGTATAAAAACAAAAGCAACCATTTAGTTTCCTTTTTCTTTTAACCTAAATAAATAAAATAAATAAAACCTTAACCATTTATCTAAACATGGTGTATAGCATACACACACCCAAGTTTGCATGTATCATAAAACATGATACAAACTAGTGCACAAAACTATATCATATATACAATGTGCACATCAAGTGAGAAAATCCATCTTAAGTGAACCAATACTAGTTAATGCAAAGTAATATATCAAATATATAATTATACATTAAATCATTAAATCAACACTTGATTTAACGATCCGGTCATATCGCATATGACCGACTAATATCCAATGTACCGACTTATCGAATCAATCCTTGATTCGATAACTCGGTTATGTCGCATTCAACCAATCGATACATTCATCGTGAGAATAGAATATGGTATCACATACACGCATTATTCTCGGTCCCGCACATATCTCATATGCGCTCCTATTTCATTTCGCTTGAGCCAGGAAACCTCTGTATAGGACTCTAAAGACTCGTCAATACGCCGGCAGCAGATGATGATCATATCAAGCACCCACAAGCCGCAAGCGTTCTGCTAAACGTAACGGCCACCCGGGTATTAAGCGATCAGAAGATCGACGAGCAAGCCCACTCACACTCCTGTGAATCCAACCAGTAACACTTACCGTACGGTCCGGTCTGTTCGTCTGATATGTCGCATATCTCGCCTAGGGGTGGTAAACGTAAGACCCCAATAGCTTGATAAGTCATTCTGACGTAAGGTCCATAACAATTGTGAAACTACTGATAACTCTTACCAGTATATCACTGCAACCCTGGCCAGGGATTTCCTGTTATGGTCAGTCGTGCATAGCGCAACATCAAACCCCAATACCGGGAGAGACGAATCCCATCCTATCGCTCATTGCCTCCATGTGAATCGGGGCTGTACCCAAAAACCACCTGTTTGCACGACTCAGTAGAGCCGTGGTAGGGTGGAAATCAAAGCACGGTGGAAGACACACAAGACTCTATGACGATCTTGGGTCAACAGACTAAGCTGTACCAGTGTCACCAGAGAACTGCCATCTGACGTGAGGTATAATACCATCTGGGAGTTCTCGGCGAGTCCGTTCAGTGTACCCAGTCTCCACTGAGCACCCGCATACCATCTCTAATGTCAAACACCAATGGATATGGGATCATCCATCGCCCATCATATGGGTCGAGAAGATATGCGCTAGTCTACTCTGGAATATCGATGCCCCATCTCAATATTCCCACGACTAGGAACATTGAAGGATGTACTCATGGACTACCCAGGCCCCACTAGTATGATCTACATCATAGTCCTGGAAGTCGAGTGCACATCCTAAGGGCTTTATCAACATGTAACAGAGAGACAGAAAGTATACATGTTAAGATAAAGAGCAACCAGATAGCGTACTATCATGTCGAGCAAGAAAGTCCTATCTATATATATGTCCCAGCATCCATTAAGATATACATCCAATGTACAGTAATAGCCTCTAGGGCATACATATAACTAACAATCTCCCACTTGCACTACGGCCATCTGTAGCAGTGGTTGCAGTATCACATACTCAACCATCCCATATAAGTCTCTCTCCGGGAAAAAGCCTTTGTGGGTGGATCCGCCATGTTGTTCTCTGAGTCTACTCTCCTAACCTAGATCACCCTGGAGATCATCTATCTCCATGATCAGGTGATGCTGCCTCAGAATATGTCTGGGTCACTGATGGGACCAGGGTTCCTGGGCCAAAGCCACACTTTCATTGTCATACAATGATAGGAACCTAGTTCATCTCATGAACCAATATACACCCAAACTGCCTTTTTGGTAGTATCTTTAATAGCGATGTTACCAGCCTTTATCGTCTAGTTTGCCACAGTATCTAGCTTGGAACTCTTCCAACATACCATCCCTCCATTGAGGGTAAAGACAATGCCTGCGACTGACACTCAGTCGTGCTTATCAGTCTGGAACTTTTCCAGTGATTCTCCCCAGGATCGATTTATACAATCTCACTATACCTAGTGAGAATCCTAACATCCCTTTAGATCTATCTCATAGATCCAAATCTCAGGATTTAGGAGGTATCACCTTTATCCTATTGGAGAATCCATGTGATAAGAGGAGATCGACCGATCGTAGTATAGGAAACTCTTTTCCTATCAAGAGTATGTTGTCCACGTACAATACGAGGATGACCACCTTACTCTCTACTACCTTTTTGTACATACAATGTTCATCTACCATTTTGATGAAGTCAAACACTTCGACTACCACATCAAAACAGACGTTCCAACTCCGCGATACCTGCTTTATTCTGTAAAGCAACTTGCACACGTTTCCGTTGCTCCCACTGTTTACGAAGCTCTCTGGCTGTGTTCTTATAGACGTTCTCTTCTAAATCATCATTTTAGAAAAACAGTCATAGCATCCAACCACCAGATATCATAGTCATGGTATGTAGCAATGGCAAGTAGGATCTGGATGGACTTAAGCATAGTCCCTGGAAAAGGTTTCATCATTATCCATGCCTGGTTGATGACGAAAACCTTTAACAAGTCTAGCTTTGAAAATCTCAACTTTTCCATCTACACCAAGTAATCTTCTCAAGATATACTTTCTCTTGACGGGGATTTAACCCTTCAAATATAGCAACCAAAGTCCATACTTTGTTGGTGTACATGGATTCCATCTCAGATCGCTAAGCATCCAGGCATTCTTACAGAGTCCCTACTCTCGATGGCCTGTTCGAAACTAGTTGGGTCATCATCTCATGATGCATTCCTCACTCCCACTGTCATCGAGAAACCGAGGTATCTCTCAGGCAGGTGAGGAACCCTACCAGATCGGCGGAGAGGCTGAGGTTCGTCGGGGACTGTTGAATTCTTTGGTTCTGTCAAATCATCAGCTGCAGTTTTGTATAGCAGGAACCTTTCCAGTTCTACAGAACTGACTTTGCCTCGATCTTGTCCGGATTTTTCTTTTGACATAGGCCGGACAATCCCAAATCTTAACTTGCTTAAGAGATGGGTTCTTCCCATACCATATCTTATATGGAGTGGTAGGCACTAATTTGAATCGAACCCTATTCAATAGGTATGCTGCTTCTTAAGTGCACAACCCCAAAAGGAAATAGGTAACTCAGTAGTACTCATCATAGAGCACACCATGTCTAATACGGTGCGATTGCTCCGCCCTGATACACCGTTGTGCTGTGGTGTATTCAGAGGAGTAATACTGAGAGAGAATCTCATTTTCCTTTAGAATAGTCCAAGAATTCCATGCACAAGTATTCTCCTCCCTGATCTTATCATAGGACATAATACTTATACCCGTATTTTGGTTCTCTACTTTCAACTTATATTCTGTGAATATCTCAAAAGGTTCGGACTTATGTTTCAACAGGAACATATGACTGAATCTTGAGAGATCATCAGAGAATGTAACGAAGTATAAACAACCGGTCCTGGCATGTGTAGACAGGGGACCTTACATACATCATCATGTATCAGTTCCAAGAGTTTACTAACTCTTTCTCTGTTTCCAATAAACAGAGCTATGGTCATCTAATCTTTGTGACATGACTGGAAAGTTTCACAAGATGTAAATTCAAACTGATTTAAATATGCATCTAAAATGTAACTTCAGCCAGTCGGGTCGCATTGATATGACCTAGTCTACAATGCCTCAAGAAGGATTCGTTCATTTCTGAACTCTTCCTCTTGTGTGTGTTCTGTATACTAGGAACTGTAGTTTGATTTAGAACGTTAATGCTTTTAGACAACGTGCCTGAACCGATCAACTTTTGATATAGGAAATGTTCAAAACATTATCCATCAATACAAAATTTTATCATTTCTTTAATAAATAAAGAGATTGATATGATTTTGTATATCAGGTTCGGTATCTAATAGCATTTGTTCAGAATCAATGTATTGGTAATACAGGGTGACAGTGACCAATAGACTTGGCTGCAACACTTGTCCCGTTTTCTGTCTCATGAAACTTATCACCCGTTCTCAGTTTTCTACCTTTCTGTAGCCCTATGTAACAGATTACAAATCTGGGATCCTGATCCGGTATCAAATACCCAGGATGTAGAGGATACTGAGAAACAGTTCTTTGTAACGAACATACCCGAAGGAGATGCATCATATGCACTTTCTTCGTTTGGGCGGCATAGGAATTCTGATATTCCACTATTTCCTGCTCGGTCTTATAACAGTTATAAGTTGGAGCGGGACCAACGTTCCCCAGCTCAGTATAACAAGAAGGTTCGGTCAATACATCCATATTATTATCTTGATTAAGGCGTGATATGGTCGCTACCTGGAGAGAGAGAGAAGAAAACACTCTGTGTGCGCTCTTGCAAGATTAGATTGGTTATATATTTTATCTAATCAGGATGACTCCCACTGTTTTTATGAAATCTTCCTCCAAACCCTAAAAGGAAAGACTGGCCGGGATTAATTACACTCTACAAGTTCGCCAATCTTTCAGCCAGGCCAGCGTCGGTAATTTGAGGGAGGTTCCCCGTGCTTTCGCACGGACCTAATTACTGTAAACCTCGTTTTCCCAGAGGCGTAACCATGTTGACACCTTTCTAGACACCTACTTGATCGGCTAATTGCAAAGTGCAAAACTCTCCCAGGAGTAACAATTACTCGCAGTGGGTATCGGTTTCCAACTATTATATAGAAGGTATGCAATCTCATTGCATATTTCAACACTTGAAACTCCCGATAAAGGTTTTTACCCCTAGCACCTATGACCTTAACTATGATCAACAAATCATAAGCACTAGTCAAGTTCTACCCGTCATTTCGTGATTAATTAGACCCACCCACATGACCCTTAACTAAGGTCAACAAAGTCACGCGACAGTCCTAACTAATCGCATCATATGCGGTGTAGGAAGACATCACTTAGCTACCGTACACTGTGCCTTGACTATGGTCAACAAACACAGCACGAATACTAAGTACTCTACTTCCTAAAATGACGAAGGGTTGCGAATGGTTTTTGAGAAAACCTTTAACGCTTTGAACTTGATCTCGTTGCGGAATCAAATGGTTTTTAAATGGACTGTTTTTGAGGCTCTTCTAGTTTTGCTAAAGGGGTCACTCCCGGTGAAGGGATCGTCGGCCCTTTCCTCATCGAATAAGGTGCAGGATATATCATATATACCGCTGTGCAAAGAAAAAACTATAGAAGCAATCAAAAGACAAACCGAGGGTTGTAGCATCTGCCAGTTATTGCTAAAGGAGTCACCCCCGGTGAAGGGATCTCGGTCCTTTCCTTATCGAATAAGGTGCAGGATGTTCTACAAGGAACACCGTGATGCAAAGCAAGAACTGTAGCTACCTGTTTTTATTTTGAAATTCAATTCCACAACATCAATTAGGTTTATTTTCTTTCATTAATCTCATTAATGAATGTCCCATCATTTAAGTCCACCTAAACATTACAGATAAATATAACGTACGCTTATGCCATCCGCATTCGCCTCGATGTCCCGTCTGCACCGTTAGGTTAGGTAACTAACGCCAGAGCGAGGCAGGGCTAGCGCGGGTGTAAAACATAAGCAACGTCTATATAATATATCATATATACTATATACAATATTTATCTGAACAAATCACATGATCACATCACAGATAACGCAGCAGAAAATATTATATGAAATATTGGATATACTAGGACGTCCGTGTTTTTAATACGAGCCAGTATAAAACACGGATTCCACGGTCGTGATGAATAGCCAAACCCACACCCCTAGACCCCTACGAGAGCGGCAAGCAACCCTACCAATTCTAGAGTTAGGAGACCCGGACTCGACTCCTCGAGTTGGTCTCCCACTGGACTCTAGAACCCGGTTACTTGTGCCCTCCTTCTTGGGTCTATCCTAGTGCGGAAAAGTAAATAATATACAAATGGTGACAACATCCGCAACCTGGAAGTGCCCCAATAAAAAAATATTACATATAAGTTTTTACATGAATGAAAATGAAAAAACACTCATCTCACATAAAAAACCCCCGGCTATTCAAACACGACGATCCAATATAACATATCCAGTAACACATAACATCATATGTTATCAACGTAAGTAAATATGCCCATCCCAATTGTCGTTGATATATAGCAACGAAACTGACGATATCACATATTACACTTACGGTCGCAGAAAAGAAAGTGTAAAACTACAACAGTTGGAATCCGCAAACTCTTCAGACATCGCATGCCTAATCAAATGAATTCCTTAGACATCACATGCCTAACAATTATAAACCCCACATTTTAGTCTCATTATCGAAAACTCTTTTCAATGTCAAGTCGGGCAATTCAACAGGATTCCCGACATTCTGATTGAATGCTCGTCGCAAACTTTAGTAGGCGGCCGCACCCCCGATGCCGTCGACGAAGTGCACCAAGGCGGAACACCGCTGCCGCGAGCACCCGAACGGATGCTTTCGGTGACGGGGTTCTCCTACAGTCACTTGGTCGGGGCTATGGGGTGTACCAGTCTATTAAGTTTACCTGGCGAGTATCCGCGTACGCTACGTGATTGCGACGGACTTTTGATCACACCAAAATTCCGTGGCATCCGATCAAGTGAGACTAAACTGCTATGTTTATAACATTCATTCAGTTATCTCATAACTACTTGTGAATTCCAAATGTTGTATCACATTCCGGATAAATAGAAAATGTTAAACTTTCCGATCGAACAATCGAACACCCAAGTTTTCCCGAAATAGCTCAACACATGAAATAAGTTTAAAACCATTCACTTCGTGCCTCAGTACCAACGGTCCAGCCGTAGAAGGGTCAAGCTAACGCCTCACATGTGGCACGTCGTACTGCCCCAAACCCTAAGGTTCAAAGGGCAGTTCAAGATGGTCACATAATCGAGTTAAGGTTTGTTGTCTTCTAAAGGGACCATCGCGTTACTTGCACTACTTAGAACGTCATTAAACTTCCGAAAATCGAACAATTGGAAATTTCCCGGCAGGGGAAAAAGTGGGTATTTATATCCGGTCGAACTTTTTAACATATTCTAAAAATACCCGGAAAAGCACAGTAAACAAAGTTAAATAATCCGATCGAATTATCGAGTCCCGAGTACAACCCAGAAAACTCAACTCTTGAGTGCAGATTAAAACTTCCCAGAGAACAGAGGAAATAGATACAGGTATTACTGTATAAAACGGATTCCCTAATCAGTACATGTGGCCGCGGAACAGCCGCCAATAGCATGCTATGGCCGATGTTCCACGGCGTTCTGGTGGAGTTAGGGGTTCGTTTTCTGCAGTAACTCTTAGAATTTCCTGCTCTATTTTCTGAGAATTTTTAATTCACAAAAATCCAAAAATCCAGAAAATGTCCAGAGAGTGGTTTGAGATTAGGGTTTCGGGTTCGATCGGATTTCTAACATCGTCTACGCATCGCTTAAGGCTCTAGCTAGGCTCTGATACCACTGTAGGGTTCTTAGGCACACCCATGAGGTTCTACAAGTGATCAAACATGGCCAATTCAAAATTTATCTATGTGCCAAGTAGCCCTAAGCAAGATCGTAACTAGAGGTATAGGCGAAACAATATAAGTTAACAACTTAACTAAGAGTGAACGGAAAATACAACCTTTGTAGATCCGGTTCTCTACCTCCATAGCTCCGTGTTGACGTCCCTCCGCTGCGATCATCGGATCCCGGACTCTGGCGATGGTTTTGTCGAAGAAATGATCGGGCTAGGTCGTCGACTTCGATGCCGAAGATGATCTACGTCGAGGCAACACAAGATCAAGCTCCAACTTCACCAAGCCATGAAACTTGTGAAGAAAACACCCTATACTACATGGAAAGTGGTAGAGAATGAAGAAATAGGAAGTGGGTTCACTTTAGAATTGGATTTCTCACTCTTTTTCTCATTTCACCGTTGAAGCTAACAAGCTTTCATGAAGCTTGATGAAGATGATGAAGATGAAAGAATAAAAAGAATTATCTTAAAAATAAAATCCCATTCATTCTTATTATAATGCAACCATGATTGAGTGTAGAGAATTGACTAGGGTTTAGTTAAATGGTTAGGTTAAGAGATGGAGACAAAATGGTCACTTAGTCAAAATTGCATGAAGCATCAATAAGCTTCTTGTCTAAAAACAAAAGCAACCATTTAGTTTCCTTTTTCTTTTAACCTAAATAAATAAAGTAAATAAAACCTTAACCATTTATCTAAATATGGTGTATAGCATACACACACCCAAGTTTGCATGTATCATCAAACATGATACAAACTAGTGCACAAAACTATATCATATATACAATGTGCACATCAAGTGAGAATATCCATCTTAAGTGAACCAATACTAGTTAATGCAAAGTAATATATCAAATATATAATTATAGATTAAATCATTAAATCAACACTTGATTTAACGATCCGGTCATATCGCATATGACCGACTAATATCCAATGTACCGACTTATCGAATCAATCCTCGATTCGATAACTAGGTTATGTCGCATACAACCAATCGATATATTCATCGCGAGAATAGAATATGGTATTACATGCACGCATTATTCTCGGTCCCGCACATATCTCATATGCGCTCCTATTTCGTTTCGCTTGAGCCAGGAAACCTCTGTGTAGGACTCTAAAGACTCGTCAATACGCCGGCAGCAGATGATGATCATATCAAGCAACCACAAGCCGCAAGCGGTCTACTAAACATAACGGCCACCCGGATATTGAGCGATCAGAAGATCGACGAGCAAGCCCGCTCACACTCCTGTGAATCCAACCAATAACACTTACCGTACAGTCCGGTCTGCTCGTCTGATATGTCGCATATCTAGCCTAGGGGTGGTAAACGTCAGACCCCAATAGCTTGATAAGTCATGCCGACGTAAGGTCCATAACAATCGTGAAACTATTGATAACTCTTACCAGTATATCACTGCAACCCTGGCCAGGGATTTCCTGTTATGGCCAGTCGTGCATAGCGCAAAATCAACCCCCAATACCGGGAGAGACGAATCCCCTCCTATCGCTCATTGCCTCCATGCGAATCGGGACTGTACCCAAAAACCACCTGTTTGCACGACTCAGTAGAGCCATGGTAGGGTGGAAATCAAAGCACAGTGGGAGACACACAAGACTCTATGACGATCTCGGGTCAACAGACTAAGCTGTACCAGTGTCACAAGAGAACTGCCATCTGACGTGAGGTATAATACCATCTGGGAGTTCTCGGTGAGTCCGTTCAGTGTACCCAGTCTTCACTGAGCACCCGCATACCATCTCTGATGTCAAACACCAATGGATATGGGATCATCCTTCGCCCATCACATGGGTCGAGAAGATATGCGCTAGTCTACTCTGGAATATCGATGCCCCGTCTCGATATTCCCACGACTAGGAACATTAAAGGATGTACTCATGAACTACCCAGGCCCCACTAGTATGATCTACATCATAGTCCTGGAAGTCGAGTACACATCCTAAGGGCTTTATCAACATGTAACAGAGAGACAGAAAGTATACATGTTAAGATAAAGAGCAACCAGATAGCGTACTATCATGTTGAGCAAGAAAGTCCTATCTATATATATGTCCCAGCATCCACTACAATATACATCCAATGTACAGTAATGGCCTCTACGGCATACATATAACTAACAACCTATAGGCGATCCGTGTGCCGTTTGGTTTCCGGATTCGATTTTAATAAACGATTGCGACTGTGTATTATTGTAGGTACCTTCGCGTGGATTCCAAGGCGATGGAGCGTGGCGTCATCGACTTCGGAAAGCAAGGATCAAGATGAGTAGATCTATATCTACGGGGGAAGTCAGGTGGATGGCGTATAGCACCCCCACAAAGTTTTGGTGGAAACCGATTTGTAGCATATGGTTAAGAAAACCTAGAGTAGCAAACTAGGGTTAGAATTATAAGATAGCTATAGAAACCATATTAGAAACTATGGATAGTTAGAAGTGTTTTGATACGACTAATATTTGATGACTGAATTTGAGGATGACGTTTGACGATAGTACCGTTTAGGGTACTATAGGACTAGATAGCCGACGCAGATACACCATCCGAACTATACTTATTTCTAAGCTGAAGAATCGTATGCATCTTTTAAACAGATATCTTGAGGGACGTTATGGATTTTCAAATGATATCTTTATTTAAAAACACCGTAGCCCCTACTTTCAAAACTACGATTCGTATCTTTCAAAAAAAACCGTTTGTATGATTCGGGTGTGTATGTTAGATTAGATACTTATGGTTATAGTAAAGGTAACATGTATTTGTAAAATTGACCTGATGAGGGATATAAATGTGATGAAAAGGATATATGACGCGATATGATGATTTGGTGATATGTTGGTATACAGATGCGAGTCGATTGAGATGATTTATACCCTGCCGGTCACCTGATAAGAGATTATTGCGGATGTGACCTGGGACATAGGTATATAGAGATATTTATATATGTTGTGAATCGTGAGTGATAGCCGTACGAGACGTTAGGTCCGTACCCTCTTCGTCTTATAGGATGGTAGGATCCGTGATAGCTTAATGCCGCCGTACGATGATTTTCCGTACGTAATGAGTTGACTTGAGGTTGATCCAAACACTTGACTTGAGGATTCCGTACGATGGGGTATACCGTACGGGATGTTGTCTGGCTAGATGCCGATTGATGGATTCACCGACTCGATCATGTTACATACGTATACCCGTCAGCATTTGCATATGATTTATCTTATGCTGCATTCATATTATTCTCATTGCATTGTGTATACCTGTGCTAGTACACGTGCACCATTATCGATGATGCGTATGTTACACGTACACAGATTTGCTGGCTCACACACTTCATCATCGATAATTGCCATGTCACTACACAGTAAGGTTGCTGCATCATGATATACATATTGTACACCATACTTGCGTACATACATATTTTACACCATATTTGCGGACATACACATTTATGCGTCCAACTTGCGTATATACACATATGCACCTTTATACGATATTGCATTCGATTTTGGAGATTTGGGAACCGCATGATATATTATAAAAACTGGATTCATTTAAAAGAGCAGTTTTCCCTCGATATGTGCATATTATTGTTCCATGTTGCATGATATACGGATATGCTTACATTTCTGTTATATATCGTATACATCATGCTTTATGATTACACGCATTGAGATATGCTGTTTTCATGAGATTTCTGGATTTGAGAACCGAAGCTATTTCAAAAGAAAGCATGTACTGTTTTAAAAACCCGGTTTCTCTTGATATGATATTTCAGTACGTCCACCATGCGTTTTCTCGGTTCTGAGATGTGTGACAGTGATACTCGGTCGAGGAGCTGGATGAGGCCGATTGCGGGTAATGGTGGACCCGGTATGGTACCCCAAGGTAAGAAAAGGACGCTGTGTAGTAGACGGTGAGCCTGGCAGAGGGACTACTACCTACCGATAATAGTATTTAGGCTCGACGGATATCCGGAGGATACCGACAGGAGTCGATAGATGATATGGGCCGATCCAGACTGACGGAGCCCGTAGGCCGATCCGGACTGACGGAGCCCGAGATATGAGGATTTACGTGTCGATGCTGGACACGGGTTTCATGATGTTTTCGAGTGTCGATGTTGGACAAACAGGTTCCATGATTTTGTTGTGTCGCGAGGGACACCGTTGATTTATATCCTCATACTTTCATACACACTCTTTTATGATATTTACATGCATACAGACATTGATTTTATAGTTAGACGAGATCCACATGCATACATACATTGTTTATATTGTTGGACAATATCCACATACAGATAGACCTTGATTACATTGTTGGCATATATGATGACACGGTCACCCTAGATATCATAGTATTACCTTTATGATATAGTTGACCTAGGAGTCGTTGTTTATTAGATTTCTATCTGTTGATATTTTTCTACTCACGAGTTGGCAACTCACCCCCGTTGTGCCACAGTTCTTGCAGGTTGACCGCTTGGATGAGTAGCGGCTTCGCTGGCACACAGTTGCATTCGGGTGTTTTGCTTTGGTAGGTGGGACATTTGTATCGTACACACTCTTGTATTTATATTTCATATTGTATCTAGTCAACTCCATCAATCAAAATTAGTAAATTGTGTAAGTAATGAGACTTAGTGAATTTTTGGTTGCGAGAATTAGAGCGAGGGGTTTTCCGCTAATTGTGGTTTTGATGTCTTGATTATTTCTTTATCCTTTGTGGTGAACTTCGCCGTTGGGCGTCATATACTTATATTTACTGTCTTGCGTGGTTGTGATCCACCGTTTGGCGAAGTGCTAGCTCCTGCTTGTGGATGCTTTTATCTTTATCTTGTATATGTGGTTTTGGATGAAAATATACAAAGGAGGTGTGTCCAAATTTTCAAAAGATGAAACATGTTTTCAAACTAGTAAATTTCACTTGCATTATTCATGTTCCTTTTCTATGTATTTAAGAAAACCTGATTTCATTATACCTTCATTTCAAAACTTCAAGTCCTTTGTTTTCTTAAAAGGGTTTAGATTTCTGGGTTTCAGCTTACTTGAATTAAGTTACGTCTTTAGACGTTGCATGATTTAAGTGCTGGTCACGAGCTAATATTTCGGGTCGTGACAAAGTTGGTATCAGAGCGTTAGGTTTAACCTTTGTTCGAGTCTATGTTTGACTATGTGGTGTCTAGGGCCGGTATGTATTTCGGAACCTAGGCTTGACCTTACGGAACTTAGACTTGAACGGAGGGGGGCGGGTATTAGACCCGAACTTTCGTTTCATAGGCTGACCCTGATTGATGGAGTAGGTAGCTTGAGTAGAGTGACGTACCGTACGTATGTTCCGCCGCATATTTACGATACGATACTCCACATAAGAAACCTTAGGATGTATATATTTTTGGGACTTATGATTCTCTTCATACCCATGATTATACATCGATTTGAGATCATTGATTATATTTGTTTCCATGATCATACTCTCATTGATTATGTTTCTTCTTATGATTTTGAGTCCCTCCCTCTTCCAATCTGGAAGCCGTACCAATATCTTCATGTATCCATTCTGGATATGTCGTTTCCTTTCATGCCCTTGATCCGTTTTCTTCGATACACGATTGAGGTTCCTGTCACCATGGTTTGAGCGTAGATTGAGCTGCTGCTAGTGATGCGGTTAGGGCGAGTGATTGAAATTCTATTTTGTTTATGCGAGCGTTTTTAAAATTAAAGAATAGAGAATACCGCAATCAAAAACGGTGTCTCTTGGTAGCTAGCCGGTTGAGTACGGGTCGGTCCACAGCGAAAACGTGTTATTTTCTTATTGTTCTAACGAGTTAAGTCCTATTTTTTATAGGTTTTGAATTTTAGAAAACTAAGATTGAATATAATTCGATTTAAAACCTTGCTAGGGTTAGGATTAGGTTAGTTTGGAAAGAGAATTCTTCTCACTGCTTCCTTTACCCAATATAAGAACATAGGTGTTAGGGTAATAGTCAACAAAGTGGATTAGCACGACTAGGAAGAAACGTAGTTTCTTCTCTTTGGTCCTTTTCCGTCCTTTCTTAACTCTAAACCCCAACCTCTATGTAAATCAACCACAACTGGTCTAACTAGGGAATCACCGCTATCTCGTAGGATAAGGTGCCGTAGTGAGCGGTGTGTGTTTGATTCACATAGAGTCCTAATTTAAAATATTATACGGGCAAGAAAGGAGTGAGAGATGTTCATCTCTCAAACCTACCCAATCCTAACCCTAACAAGTGAGGAATTACTCACTCATTAGGGAAATTACGATGAGATTCATTTTTATAATTTTCTTTTTAATTAACTAATTAACGTGCAGATAATAAAAGAAAGATACGAAAATTGCAGAAATCAAATTCGAATGAAAAATGCAAGATAAAAAAAACTTACTTTTATTGACACCTCTTGACGATTACAATGAAACTAAATTTTAATCTAGAAATTAAAAGAGGCTGTAGGCTTTCCTATTTGTAGATAGGAGAAACCCTAGGGTTTATATCTGATCCACGTTTGAAATTACAAGACTACCCTAAGAAAGCCGGGTCAAAGCACCGACACCTGATCAGTCGAAAATATTGCATTTTTAACACATCAATTTCCCTACTCTTTGCAATCATCTAAAAGTGTTTGGTATAAATATAGCACATATTAGCAATTCGTCTACAAAATACCAAATAACATGTGTTATACATTATAACCAGCATTATGAGGGAAATTGTGTGTTTATTATTGCATGCATGATCTTTGTATATCAAACACTTGTCTCGAGATTGCATGCAGGAAGTTCTCCAGGTAAAAGAGCAGGAATTGCTGAAAGTGCCGGTAAAAATACAGCAAGTCTTTGACCTGAGATCTGGAAGAAATCAAGAAAGAAACATAGGATTCCAGACATCAGATAAAGACCCTAAACCAAACAGAAGAATTCCCTGGAAATTGCTTGCAGTAACTCACCAACATGGCCGCGGATCCGCGGCCGAGTTTGCAGATCCGCCGTGGATCCACGGCTATGGTAGCTCTTCATTGGTCCAAATTCCTCCACGTGGCCTCTTGTAACGGCCTCAGCATCCAGAAGACTCTCAAAGAGTACGTGGCTTCTTCCCGAAGGCTCTGTATAACAAACTTATTCTAGAAGGCTCTCTCCAACAACCTTATTCTAGAATATTCCTTATTCTAGAATATTCTCTCTAACAAACTTCTTCTAGAAGACTCTCTCTAACATCCTAGATTTGGAGGGAAGATTCAAATGAGTGGTTATAAAAGGAGATCTAGATCTAGGGTTTGAGGTTGTTGAAGGTTGTTCAACATTTGAGTGGTAAAAATTGTAGTGAGATCCAAATCATTTCTAAAACAAATTGAGTGATACAATTTGATCCAAATCAAGATTCAACGAGTACCAAATAAAGCAAGCATTCAACGAGCCTTTTGAAGCGACGCCGTTCTTCATCCGAGCAAGAGATCCACGACGATCCGCGACTCAAGAAGACGATGCGAAGCTAGTTTCGACGATTGAGTACTCTCCTCAAAATCTTGTAATCTTTGAGTGAATTGTAACGAAACGTTGATTTATAAAAGGTGAAAATTCTTGATCTTGCTTTTCTTTACATTTGAGCATTATGAAGAGTTATCAATTCTTGATTGTTTTCTTTTTCATGATTTTTGAGTGAAAACTCCGCTTGTGGAGGAATCGAGAAAATAGATAGATGATGATGATTATATTCTTGAACGATTCTTAAGTCTTATGAGTTTTGTAAAGTTTAGGAACTTGAATCATCGACAACCTAGTTTTGAGCGAGATGCTTTCTTGAATGTTTTCGCTCTAAATTAGAGATCAACGATCGATGATTGAATTTCCTAGAGGCTAGAATTTGAATGCTAATCAACGAAAGGACAAGGGATAGAAGGAGAAACCCTAGTTTCTTCAAGAGATCCCTAATTCTCGTTGATCGTAATGGATCTAGCAACAAATCATCAATAAATAAGAATTTGTAGTCATAAGTATTCATCATCACTATCAATTGGATTGATTCCTACAAGCCTCTTTACAAATCTTGACAATTCAAACTATTTTGACATTTTCTTGATCTTTATTGATTCTTAATTCTAGATCTATGTTCTTTATGTTTTCTTAAAATCAAATCATACAAATCTTGAATCAACTTTCTTGCATTTTCTTTTATATTTTCATTTCGACTCATCTAAAACAAGATCGATCAAAACTCACATCTCAGTGGACGATCCGTATTCATTAACACGCTACATCGACACCGTTAATTAATTGCGGTATAAAATCTTTTATTGTGAACACTTTACATTTCATCATAACTAAGACGATCAATCAAATGGCGCCGTTGCTGGGGATGTTTGCTATTTTGTTCGTTTTTGTTATTTGAGTTGAAAAATTATTATTCCATCAAATTTTCATCCAAGATTCGCTTCAAGTGCTTAACGATTAGTGTTTGAATTTTTGCGATGGAATCTGGAATCATTTCAGGAGTGAGATCAAGATTAAGAGAACATCTGAAGAATCCAGAGAAGCGCAGGGACCTGCAAAAAAAATTCTAAACCCTAATTCCCCTATCAAGTCGCGGATCCGCGGCCATAGTGGCATTTTTTCGGTGGTTCCGCCGCCGTTTAGGGTTTGCACTGTGCCAAATTTCTCAGGTATGCTCTCTGTTCTTTTTTCTTCTCTCTGATCTTCTCCAATAACCATTTTTTGCAGGATTTGCAAAATTCGCAGCGCCGCTAAAGAAAAATTTGTTGCATTTCTTGAAATTGGTTGTTTGCATATTTTAATACGGAAATTAAGGGGCAAAGACAAAATTCAGATTAGGTGGGGAGTTCATTACCCTTCCTAAGCCCCGGAAATCACAAAACTAGCATCCGCATCACCCTTCATTAACTAAAAAATATCTAGACAAGACTCTAAGGACCATCGTGCTCAATTAGGACAGAAGGAGGTCGTGGGTAATCTATTGCTTATCCGCATTTCTTTTGTGGTGTATAATGCAAGTGTGTCTAAGGCAAGTGGTTACTTAATTAGACCCACTACTTACGTAGTGGAGAACCTCCCACTTACCTAGCACTTACCTGGCCACAGGAGAGATAAAGAGGCAGTAGAGGATTTATCCTGCGATTTGTCTTCTGGAAGTCTAGGAGCGGTCTAGAGACTTGACCTAGGTGACCATTAGATATAGGGTTGCTTGTGCATGTTTGTGTGAATAAATCCGTCCATTTTCAAAACAAACCAATTATTTTCTCCCCTTTTAACCCTTTTCCCCCTCTTCTCTTCTTATAATGGGTGACCCAAACAGAAGAACTCTTGTCGAGCTTTGCTGTCTACAACCAGATATTTCTTGTTTTCGTAATCCCTTCTGTATACCGTTCGACTCTCCCATGTCCTTAAGAGATCGGATAGAACAAGCGGGTAGAAACAGTTGGTCACCTCAGTCCAGGTCTTATCAACCATATCCTAATTCTATATCCGTTTCAGTTGATACTCCAAGTGAGGATGCCCCTAGACGCATGTCCATTGCTGAGCATATAGCTAGGGCTAGAGGCCAAAGTTTCAATCCAGACAAATATCAACCGTATCCTAATTCTACAACCGTTATAGTTGATACTCCGAGTGAGGATGCCCCTAGACGCATGTCCATTGCTGAGCATATAGCTAGGGCTAAAGGGCAAAGTTTCAACCCAGACCAGTATCAACCATCACCTCCACTTTCCAAAGAAAAATTTCACAATCGGTTTATAGCATGTATGATGTCCAATAGCCAACCGACCAACCAATATCAATATTCTTCTTATCATAATGTTGACCCGACTCCTACCCAATTTCCGCAACCATTCTATTCCTATCAATCCAATCCGACTTTTCCACTTTCTCTAAACAGTCCTTCTAATCAGTTATTTGGGAGTTTTAATTGTCCACAAGAATTTCAATCTTATACGGAAGCCCCTTATCGACCCAAGTCTATTCTGGAGAAGACATTAGAAAAATTTCTGAACCAATTTAGGAAGGAAATGACAGAGTGGGGGCAAGCAAATAATTTCAAACCAGCCCAAAAACTTTCAATGTCTAATTCGGGCATAGGACAAAGTGAGAATTTGGGTAGTGAGAGAGAACTGTACACCTTTCCTAATCAAACATTCCCTTTCCAAACTGCCCACAACTCCAGTTTCACAGATTCATCGAGTACACCAAATGATTCACCAATGGACGATAGAATGTATGAGAAGTTGTGTAATAATTCAGTGTTTGATTTACCCGACTGTGACGGGTCCATTTCGAGTGAAACCATACCAAATCCTTGTGATCTCTACACCTCCACTCTTGAACCAAAATTGATTGAAAACCCTAATTTGAATGAGGTGTTTGAGAATTTTAACCTTCACTTGAATGAGGTGATTGACGTTGGGGATATATTGATTGATGAACCCGAAATTTTGGATGAGTTTGTCCCACCAATTCATCAGATCCTTTCACTTCCTTGAGGTCATCATCTTGAGCCTTTAATTCTTTCCGAATCCCAAATATGTCTTGAAGTTGATGATAATCGTATAACCGAAGATCAGACCGAAATTCAGCCTCCATCTTCCACATCTGGTTCAACAATACTCAAAACATCAATAGGTTTACCCATTTCATCTTCTACTTTCTCTGGTTCTTCTTCTATTCTTCTTGTAATGATAGTGAGTGTTGATGAATCACAATCCGATAATTCAAGTTCAATAATACCAGAAAATCAACTTGATTTGGATACTTTTGAAAATGAGGTAGATGAGTTTTTCACCTCCATAATTTATGAAAAATCAAGTATGATTAATTCTGGTACAAAACTTATTGACAGCGAAATGTTCGATCACATCATTGATGAAAGTTTTGAAGAACTTTTTGCTGACGAACTTGCATTCCTAAACAATACGGATTTTGTGATTAATCAACCTCCACCTATAGAAGTTGAACCGCCACCATTCCTTCTTCCTAATCATTCACATTCTCCTTCACATTCATCCTCATTCTTTCATTTCTATAATTTAAAACTCAAACCATTTCCAGACCACCACTTATCTCTTCCCCACTTTTTCCTGACTCGATATAACATGTTCTTCCACCGACCTATACGCTACACTGATAAAATCTTTGAATGGTTGGTATTAACTTTTGGTTTTTGGAAAGTCTTATTTTGACCAAATGACTCACCCTCTCTTAAAATGCTTAATATTGCCTATCCCATGTTTGAGGGGGGTGTATTTTTGGCTCTCGAAAATAAATGTTGTCCTCAAAATTGTGAGCCAAAAATAAGTTTTGGGGAGGATTTTCACGATCATCTGTATTGCCCCCATGAATAATGTCCTCCCAATCTTACAGGTTTTTTGAGTTTTAGCAGAAGACAACAGTGAGGACACTGTTGAAAACAAGTTTGGGGGAGGTTTGTGCTTATTTGCGCATCACTTTGCATCATGCATAAGCACAAAACATATAATAAAAAAAATTTTGTACATAAATAAGATAATAAAAGATTAAATAGTGAAAAATTGCATCTAAAAGATTAGAAAAATTTAAGAAAACCAAGAAAATTAGAAGTTTTCTTAAACGAAACTAGTAATAAGTAGTTATGAGCCGTTGTCCCAAGGGTTAGTAAGATGAAAGAAGTCACTAATCTGAGGATAAAAATAAGTCTGAAAAATAATTCCTATTCTGAAAGCCAAACATTTGAATGTTGATACCCTACTATACGCACTTACACACGTCTTGAAACTCGGGATAGTAGAGGAAACCTTGAAATGCTCTTGTCAAAAAGCCAAAGAATGAAGAAAATATAAAATGGTGAAGAAAAATGAACACTAGTTTTGTTATCACCAAGACAGCAATAAAAAAATATTGCGAGGGTGCTTCATAACCTAGTGTCTTAGACCAACTGGTTTGGGAGTCACTGCTAAGCCTTAGGTGATGCAAGGCGAGGAAAATACTAATACGCCTAATAAGCAAGCACATGAGTAATCGGTTGGTTAGTACCTCAAGAAATATTAACGGTCGCATGAAAAATGTGTGAGCAATCTCATCTAAATATTAATCGATTAAAAAGTACTAAGCAAGTTGGACAAGAGTATGATAGCTTGAATTGAATTCTCCGAGTGTAGCGATGTCTTTTACACACACGTAGGGGTATATGATCGATGTTTGGAAGAAAGGTAGGAATGAAGAATAAAGACGATGTTTTATTGAGGGATGATGTGATTTCTAACATCTTTTCAGGACTATTAAGATAGGGCTCATGACAACCGAAAAGCTAGTATAGTTGGAAACTCTAATTTTCAAAGTCTTTCTTTTATAATTCTTTTCTTTATATGTAACTTTCACGGTCTTCCTTTTATTATGGAATTTTGTGGGTGCAATCCGCTGAAAACCCTCAGGAGACAACACTCCTCCTACTAGGAACACCTAGAGGCTTAAAGGCTCGTTGCACGTGCTCAGTGCAATCGTGTTGCCTACGAAAGTGTGCTAGTTAGTTTTTCCTTTTCTTAATAAAATTTTCTCCTTCACCTCAATAAAACAAGTTTGCTCGAGATGACCAAAATTAAGTTTGGGGAAATTTGATCGGTCGAAAATATTGCATTTTTAACACATCAATTTTCCTACTCTTTGCAATCATCTAAAGGTGTTTGGTATAAATATAGCACATATTAGAAATTCGTCTATAAAATACCAAATAACATGTGTTATACATTATAATCAGTATTATGAGGGAAATTGTGTACTTATTATTGCATGCATGATCTTTGTATATCAAACACTTGTCTCGAGATTGCATGCAGGTAATTCTCCAGGTAAAAGAGCCGGAATTGCTGAAAGTGCCGGTAAAAATACAACAAGTCTTTGACCTGAGATCTGGCAGAAATCAAGAAAGAAACATAGGATTCCAGACATCAGATAAAGACCCTAAACCAAACAGAAGAATTCCCTGGAAATTGCTTGCAGTAACTCACCAACATGGCCGCGGATCCGCGGCCGAGTTTGCAGATCCGCTGCAGATCCGCGACTATGGTAGCTCTTTATTGCTCCAAATTCCTCCATGTGGCCTCTTGTAACGGCCTCATCTTCCAGAAGACTCTCAAAGAGTACGTGGCTTTTTCCAGAAGGCTCTGCATAACAAACTTATTCTAGAAGGCTCCCTCTAACAACCTTATTCTAGAAGGCTCTCCAACAACCTTATTCTAGAATATTCCTTATTCTAGAATATTCCCTCTAACAAGTTTCTTCTAGAAGAATCTCTCTAACAACCTAGATTTGGAGGGAAGATTCAAATGAGTGGTTATAAAAGGAGATCTAGATTTAGGGTTTGAGGCTGTTGAAGGTTGTTCAACATTTGAGTGGTAAAAATTGTACTGAGATCCAAATCATTTCTAAAACAAATTGAGTGACACAATTTGATCCAAATCAAGATTCAACGAGTACCAAATCAAGCAAGCATTCAACGAGCCTTTTGAAGCGACGCCGATCTTCATCCGATCAAGAGATCCACGACGATCTGCGACTCAAGAAGACGATGCGAAGCTAGTTTCGACGATTGAACTCTCTCCTAAAAATCTTGGAATCTTTGAGTGAATTGTAACGAAATGTTGATTTATAAAAGGTAAAAATTCTTGATCTTGCTTTTCTTTACATTTGAGCATTATGAAGAGTTATCAATCCTTGCTTGTTTTCTTTTTCATGATTTTTGAGTGAAAACTCCGCTTGTGGAGGAATCGAGAAAATAGATAGATGATGATGATTAAATTCTTAAACGATTCTTAAGTCTTATGAGTTTTGTAAATTTTAGGAAATTGAATTATCGACAACCTAGTTTTGAGCGAGATGCTTTCTTGAATGTTTTCACTCTAAATTAGAGAACAACGATCGATGATTGAATTTCCTAGATGCTAGAATTTGAATGCTAATCAATGAAAGGAAAAGAGATAGATGGAGAAACCCTAGTTTCTTCAAGAGATCCCTAATTCTCGTTGATTGTCATCGATCTAGCAACAAATCATCAATAGATAAGAATTTGTAATCATAAGTATTCATCATCACTATCAATTGGATTGATTCCTAGAAGCCTCTTTACAAATCTTGAGAATTCAAACTATTAGGACATTTTCTTGATCTTTATTGTTTCTTGATTCTAGATCTATATTCTTTATGTTTTCTTAAAATCAAATCATATAAATCTTGAATCAACTTTCTTGCATTTTCTTTTATATTTTCATTTCGACTCATCTAAAACAAGATCGATCAAAACACACATCTCAGTAGACGATCTGTATTCATTAACGCGCTACATCGACACCGTTAATTTATTGCGGTATAAATATCTTTTATTGTGAACACTTTACATTTCATCACAACTAAGACGATCAATCAACACCCACCGACACGTGTATCGACAAGTGCACTGCACGGCCGTGGATCCACGGCGGAATGCCTTGTTGGGCCGCGGATCCGCGGCCATCTTGTGGGATCTCTGGCTCATTTCTTCAGGGTTGCTTCATGTTGCCTTTTTCTTCTGTTTTCTTCACTTAGTTCTTCAGAATCTTTTCTACTTATTTCCAGATTTCCAACAGTGCAGAATTTGTAGACTTTTACCGTAAGTTTCGTATTGAAGTCTTGAATCTTGTGCTGCCCTCGTACTTTGTGCATTGAACTGTTCATTGATCGTTGTTTGTTCTTTAAACTGGTAGGCATCATACAGATTCATCTACTTGTTGGTCGTAGTCTCACATTTGTAGCGTCTTTTCCTGAATTTCACTGTATTGTTCTGAGAACCTGTAACCTGTAACTATTTAGCAGACATGGATCAAAAGCACCTGTTTATTTGTAATATGATTAAGAATGGGGAATACAATAATACAAAATTCTGATATGAAAAAATACCCGCAAACTTATCTTTTGCTCGTCCCGAGCAAAACTATTTTTATTCTCGAAAAAATCCTAACCTCACTTTCGTAGGGAATCGCGATTGCACTGAGCTCGTGCAACAAACCGTTAAACCTCTAGGTGTCCCCAGTAGGAGGAGTGTTGTCTCCTGAGGGTTTTCAGCGGATACTACCTACAAAATCCGATCAATTTGGCCTATTGACTTTCATTCTTCAATTCGGTGTTCTAGCGAGAAATTCTATTATCTTTAACTTAGAAATTATCAACCCATATTTTTCACACTTACTTATCATTTAACTTAAGATCGTATATGTTCTGTAAATTTATTTAGCTTTTAGCATGTTTTGAATTTTCCTTCTACGGTTCCATCTCAACTTAGGAATTTTTATCATCTCTACTGAAGATATAAGTCCTATTTTTTATTCCTATCTCTCATCCAAACCTCAATCATATACCCCTACGTGTGTGTATGTATCACCCCTACACTTGGAAATTCAATTCAATCTATCATACTCTTATCCATCGTCCAAAGTACTGTTAGTTGGTGAATTTTAGATGAATTTGCTCACACATTCTTCATGCGACCGTTAATACTTCTTGAGGTACTAACAACCGATTACAAAATGTGTTCGCGCATTTAGGAGTAATTCCTTGTCTTGTAACACCTATGGCTTTAGCAGTGACTCCCAAACCAGTTGGTCTAAGGCACTAGGTGATAAAACACTCTCGCTATATATTTTTTATTTTACGCAGCCTTAAGTAATTGCAAAACCAGTGTTCATTTTTTTTATATCTCTTTATTCACACTTATACTTTTATTTAATTTTTTCTCATACTAAGGATTTTAGACAAGAGCAATTCAAGGTACGTAACCTCTACTATCCTAAGTTTCAATGTGCGTGTATGTGCGAGTTGTAGGGTATATATTTTCAGAATTTAGACTAAAGGTTCGGAATTATTTTTCAGACTTACACTTTAATAAAAATTTCAATACTCTTCCCTTATTTTGACTTAGTCCAAGAACTGAACTCAAAATTTGCCTATTTCGAAATAAACTACAAGGACATATATTTTCTATCGTGAAACTTTAAGAAAGGTTATTTTTAGGGTTTTTTAATTTACTAAGTTTAGGATCTAGTTTTTCCTAGCTAGTTAATCGTTTGGTCGAACTTAAGTCAAATATGTCCAAAATTGAATTTTCAATTTTTTATAATTTTCAATTTTTTATTTTATTTTATTTTTCTATATTTTTTTTTATTTTCATTTGATTTTATTTTTTATTTTTTCATAAAGATGCAATGCAGAATTAAACATGCAAAGAAAGAAAAGAAAAATATGTACAAAAATAAAAATATGCAATGCAATAATAATTATTTACAAACTACCTCCTCCCCCAAACTTACCAAAAGCAGTGCCCTCACTGCTCATGTCCTCACCGTCCCCTTGAATGTGAACGGGAACGTTCCTTTCTCGCCAGTAGCGTAGATACGCCATGTTCAATCTCTGTCACTCGGTGATCCAAGTTGGTCACCATCCCTACCAACCTATCAATCCCCCTAGTGGCTCTTCTAAGCAAACGTGCATGTTCTGCGGGGGTAAGCTCTTCCTCGCTCGTGGTCGACCTGGAGCTGGGTGTTCTGGCGGGTACATGTTCGGCCGGTTCTGTTCGCGACCATACATCATTCAGGCGGGTATAGGACGTAGATACGCCCTCGATAAGAGGCCTAATGGGTATAGCTCCATGCATGTAAAATTCAAATTCCTCCACAGGGAGGAAATAACAACACAGTTGTGTCACAAACATAGGGCATGGGTAAGTCACAACCCTTTTGCCAGCACCAATTGAATTAAGCAACACGGTGCATATGTCATATTTAGGATTCCTAGTCATTAAGGTGTGCACGATGTGAAGAGATGGTGTGAAAAATGTTGTATTATGTGAGTTGCCAAAAATGTTGTTTTGTGCCCAACGACATACGGTTAATACATTAGCGAAAAGGATTCTAGCCTGTATTCCCTTCCTAGGTTCCCTCGAACAGTCATTACCCATTAAGGGTAACTAGTCTTCAAATTTAAGGGGTTGGTCATGCATAGGTAATCTAGAAATTAATGTGACTTCATGGACGAAGTCCCTATCAATGATTATTTCCCTATCGTCCTAAAGTAATTTAATAAAACCGTATTGTGATAGGCAACCTTCCTCCATACACTGGTAAAAACGAGTGACTAGATCTGGAAGAGCATAGGCATTGGGATGACTGAAAATTAAAAAGTTCCACCCTCGCCGTGTGATCTCATCACCAAAATAACTCCCGTAAATTGTGTGTGCAAAGATTTGTGAAAAATCTCGTTCTAATTGCACTGTTGGTGCCATTCAGAAAGTTCACAGATTTATAAAAAAATTTAACAGAGAGGGAGAGATGATGCAAACCTCCTCTGAAAAAATTCAGAGGGAGAAGAGGCAGAGGCGTAGCGGTTGCGCGGCGGAAAGCGGGCTTCGTCGGAGGTTGCGCAGCGCGATGGAGCTATCTCCTTCTTCTGGATGCTGCGGCGGATAGGGTTTTATGAAAGCAATTTTTGGGGTTTGATAAAAACAGAGAGGGGTCGGGTTCTATTTATAGGGGGATGTGTTGGTTATTTGCAAAAAGCCCCTCTTAAAAAGAGGAAATTATTTGTAAATAATATTTTTATTAAAACTGGAAATTTACAAAAATACCCAATTTTTTTTTATTATTTTCAAAAAAAATTAATTTTTATTTTGTTTTTATATAATTACAAGTGATACATACCCCCAAACATTTTTGAAACAGTGTTTTGGCTAGATAATCAAAATTTACGGGTAGATGGAGGAAGATTGGTCAATGTAGATCGGCTGCTGCAAAAACAGGAGCTCCTCCGAAGGGTCCGCAGTGAGGAACGGTTTAAGTCTATGTCCGTTCACTTTAAATAGTGAACCGTCCTCAGGATTTTCTAGATCGACCGCACCGTGCGGATATATGGTGCGTACCAAAAATGGCCATTTCCATCGAGATCTGAGCTTGCCGGGATGGAAATGTAACCGAATGTTATAAAGTAAAACCCGTTGACCAGGTTTGAAAGTTTTGCGCATAAGGTGTTTATCGTTGAACACCTTTGTTCGGTTTTTAACAACTACTGCATTCTCGTAGGCTTCATCCTGAAGCTCGTTCAATTCGTTCAACTGCAGCTTTCTATTGCTGCCCGCATCTCCTAGAGATAGATTCAACTCTTTTACTGCCCAAAATGCTCTATGCTCAATTTCAACTGGAAGGTGGCAAGCCTTTCCATAAACAAGCCAATATGGAGACATGCCAAGATCGGTCTTATAGGCAGTTCAGAATGCCCAAAGGGCATCAATAAGTTTTGACGACCAATCTTTACGGTTTTTGGAAACCGTTTTCTCCAATATCTGTTTAATCTGCCAATTTGAAATCTCGGCTTGTCCACAAGTTTGGGGATGATAGGGCGTTGATAGCTTGTGAGTAATGGAATATTTCCGCATTAAGGACTCGAAAGTCCTATTACAAAAATGAGATCCATTATCGCTGATAATTGCGCGAGGATGCCCAAACCGAGAAAAAATGTTTTCTTTGAGAAATCTAACGACAACCTTGTTGTCATTAGTTCGGATGGGCACAGCCTCGACCCATTTAGAAACATTGTCAACAGTGAGTAGAAGATACATGTTCCCAAAAGAGTTGGGAAACGGTCCCATAAAGTCTATCCCCCAAACATCAAAAATTTCAACAACCAATATTGGTTGAAGCGGCATTTCATTTCTCCTAGATATCCTGCCCAAGTGTTGGCACCGGGAGCATGCCTTGCAGTACTCATGTGCATCTTTAAAAAGTTATGGCCAGTAGAAGCCACACTGCAAGATCTTTTCTGCTGTCTTTTTTGGGCGAAAATGCCCGCCACACGTTTGATCGTGGCAGAATGATAGCACGCTCTTACACTCATTGTCGGGGACACACCGACGAATAATTTGGTCAGGACGGTATTCGAATAGATACGGTCCATCCCAGTAAAAATGTTTTACCTGGAATAGAAATTTGAATCTTTCTTGATTCGACCATTCGTTTGGTATAAGTCCCGTGGCCAAATAATTTACGATATCTGCGAACCAAGGTTCGTATGACACAGTCAAGAGCTGCTCATCTGCAAAAATGTCTTTAATAGGAATTTGAAGTGTACGCGAAGAAGGAAGGCGTGAAATATGGTCGGCGACTACGTTTTCGCATCCTCTCTTGTCTCGGATGACAAGGTCAAATTCTTTTAGTAAGAGGATTCAACGTATCAGCCAAGATTTAGCATCCTTCTTCGCGTAAAGATGGCGAAGAGCTGAGTGGTCAGTGTAAACGATGACTGGAGAGCCGATTAAATAGGGCCTGAAATTTTCTAATGCAAACACAACAGCTAAGGATTATTTTTCAGTTGTTGTGTAATTTAATTGGGCCTCGTTCAAGGTTCAGCTAGCGTAATAAATTACATGCTGCATCTTATTAATGTGATGTCCAAGGACAGCACCAATAGCGAAATCGGATACATTTCACATAATCTCAAATGGATGCGTCCAGTCAGGAGATGAAAGAATGGGAGCGTAAGTAAGTGAGTTTTTCAAAGACTTGAACGCCTTCATACAGCTCGAGTCGAAATCAAATGTGGTGTCCTTGGCCAACAAAAGAGTCAAGGGTCTAGCTATCTTCCTAAAATCCTTGATGAACCGTCTATAGAAACCGGCATGGCCAAGGAAGGCTCGAATGTCTCGGATGCATTTGAGAGGAGGAAGATTGGAAATGACTTCAATCTTAGCTTTATCTACCTCAATTCCATTTTGCGAGATAATATGTCCTAAGACAATACCTTCTCGTACCATAAATCGGCATTTCTCCCAATTTCAAGTAAGATTCTTATCCCTACACCGGGTAAGAACTGCGTCTAAATATAACAAACACTCATCAAAGTAGTCTCCAAAGATGGAGAAATCATCCATAAAAATTTCTAAGAATTTTTCCGCCATGTCTGAAAAAATGCCCATCATACACCGCTGGAAAGTAGCGGGTGCGTTGCATAACCCAAAGGGCATGCGACGGTAAGCAAACGTACCGAAGGGACAAGTGAATGTGGCCTTGTCTTTTTCCTTTTCGGCATTGGGAACTTGATTATAGCCGGAGTAACCATCCAAAAAGCAGTAAAATTCGTGCCCAGCTAATCGTTCTAGCATTTGGTCAATAAAAGATAATGGAAAGTGGTCTTTTCATGTTGCAGCGTTGAGTTTTCTATAATCGATGCAAACTCGCCACCCAGTTTGGGTGCGAGTAGGTATTAACTTATTCGCTTCATTAGTTATGACCGTTATGCCTGATTTCTTTGGGATAACGTGAATGGGGCTAACCCACTGGCTATCAGAGATAGGATAAATGATACCACTATCAAGACATCTTATAATCTCCTTTTTAACAGCCTCTTTCATTATAAGGTTTAGATGTCTCTGTGGATCCCTTCCTGGCTTGGCATCATCCATCATATGAATATGATGTTCAACTATTAGGGGACTAATCCCCTTGATGTCCACCATAGTCCAGCCAAAAGCTTGCCGATTGTTTTGTAAGACTGTTAAAAGGGATTTCTCTTGCTCGGGGGGCTAGAGAGGCCGAGATGATAATAGGAAGGGTTTCATTCTCACCTAAGTAAGCGTATTTAAGGTGAGACGGTAATAGATTGAGTTCGAGTTTTGGAGGCGAAACAATTGAAGGTAAAATTGGTGAAACTGTCTCAAACTCGAAGGATTCCAATAAAGGTTCAAAGCGAGTGTAAGCAACCGAGTCAGATGGTTCAGCTAACTCATCCGAAAATTCAAAGGATTCAAACTCGGGCGGTGATTCTTCAAAATCGTTCAAAAAAGTGAAACACTCGTAATCATTATCGGGTGTGAAAGCTGTGTAAGATTCGAGGAGGAACGCACTATTGGCGTCAAAATTGCTGTGATCGAATAGAAATTTTTCGAGCTCAAAGTCCCCCTAGGTGATCTCTTGGATCGAGCAAACATCAAGTATATTAGCATTAGGTTCGGAGGGCTGATTCCCCAACTTAAAAATATTGAGAACAATTGTCATGTTTCCAAAAGATAGGTTCATCGAACCATTTCGACAATTGGTCACCGCATTAGAAGTTGCAAGGAATGGTTGACCGAGTATCACCGGAATTTTACTCCGGGGGTTAGCTACAGGCTGTGTGTCCATAACAATGAAATCAACGGGGAAAATGAAGTCCCCTACTTTAATCAACACATCCTCTAACTCACCCCAAGGATGGGTGGTGGACCGGTCGGCTATTTGGAGAGTACAATGTGTGGGTTTCAACTCTCCAACGCCTAATTGTTCATATACTAAATAAAGAAGCAAGTTAACACTAGCACCAAGATCTAAAAGTGCGCAGTTGATGTTCTTATCCCCAATAGGTTTTGAAATTGTAGGACAGCCAGGTTCCTTTCGTTTTTGAGGTAAAGGTTGGGTGAGAGCATCACTTACTGCACTAGGTAAAAAAACTTTCTTAGGTACCTGTGATTTCCTCTTCTTGGTGCATAAGTCTTTCAAGATTTTAGCGTAAGAAGGGACTTGTTGGATTGCATCCAAGAGAGGGATGTTAATGCTAACCTGTTTAAATAACTCCACATTCTTCTCCATTTGTGAAGTTTGTTTATTGGATCTCAACCTGTTTGGAAATGGAATATTTTGAAAATTTATTGAGTCCATTGTTTGTGGAGTAGATTGCGGAGTTGGAACGGATCCCAGTGTTTGTGTTTTCGTGTAGTGAGATGTGGGTCCGTTCGAATTAGTAGAAAAAGTAGAGCCTTGTGAAGAATGAAGAACAGGCTCTTAAGAGAATGAAGAAGAAGCGGCGGCCGGGGTGTCATTATTATTGCCAACATTGTTGTGCAATACCTTTCCAGATCTCAATGTAGTCACGGTACTCACATTATGATTTTGTTGTTCATGAGCAACATGTGCATTTTGTATGTGACTAGGATTTGGCAGTGGTTGACATGGAAGTTTTCCCTTCTCTCGCTCGCTTAGAGCAGCATTTAGTTGTGCAATTTGGGCTTCAATGGTTTTGATGCTTTGCTCATGTGATGCAGTGTGTTGCACCAAGGACTGAATGGAAGACTGGATGTTGGCTGAGGATTGCGTAGATTATTTTAGAAACGCATCTAGATTTCATTCTAGCGAGGAAACCTTATCGTTATTTGGTTAAATAAAATTATTTTGAGGAAAAGAGTTGTTTGGTGCAAAATTGTTCATTTGATTTTGGTAAGGTTGGGGTTGGAAAGGTTGCTGATATTGAGTTTGCTGAGGAGCTTGATTGTGGAGGAGGCTTTGGAAATTGTTATTGCCTTGGAATTGTTGTTGATTTTGATTCCAAGAAAAATTGGGGTGGTTCCTCCAACTAGGATTATAAGTTGAAGAGTATGGATCATTTCTTTGTCTCTGCTGAAAGGCAGCATTGACTTGATCTTGTCCTTGAGCAGGTGGGTTGTAAGGACACCCTTCAGTCAAATGGGATGGATACGAACAACAAGCGCATATAGTGCGAGGAGGTAAAGCGGGGGCAGGAGAAGGCAATGAGAATTTGCTCTCAATTTCTTCTAATTTTCGTGTAATTGCGGCCATTTCGGCTTTCATTGCAATTGACATATCAAGTTGGTGAACACCTGTCCTAGACGAACCGGATGAAGTAGATGAAATGGATGAAGCAGTCTGTCTAGTGTTTTCCCACTGAAGCGTTTGTTCAGCAAGATTGCCAAGAAATTACCAAGCTTCCTCGTCAGATTTTGTAAGAAAGTGACCTTCACAAATGGTTTCTAGCAGCTTCTTAGTTGCTGGGTTCAGTCCTTCGTATAAAGTTTGGCAAAGTTGCCATCTCTCGATACCGTGGTGAGGGCACTGAACAAGAAAGTCCTTAAATCGTTCGAAATACTTCCAAAAAGGTTCGGAAGGAAGCAGGGAAAATTGATTAATTTCGTTTCTAATTCTCGCAGTCTTGTGGTGTGGGTAAAACTTTTAAGAAAAGCCTTAACAAACTCTTCCCAACTTTTTATAGAATGCGATGCTGTACTATATATACTATATAGGCACTTTTCAGCTAGGTCAGATAAAGTGAAGGGAATGACACGTAGGCTTATAACATCATCAGAAAGTTGGGCGGTCTTTATCATTGCACAAACATTCTGGAATTTGTTAATGAAGATGTAGGCATCTTCGGATTCCAGCCCGTGAAATTTGGGTAACGTATTGATGAAGTGGGGCTTAATTTCGAAATTATCCCCATTAGCCGGTGGAAGTGAAAGACAAGTAGGAAGTGCGGTGGGGGTTAGATAGAAAAGATCCTGGAGCGCGATTCATTGGGGCACTTCAACAGGAGGGTGTTGTGGGTTATTCACACCCAGTTGAGGTGGAATCAGTCCCGAAGTAGGTAAGGGGTTGTTAGGATTGAATCCCGACATCTCCTTAGAAGATGATGAATTTGAAGATGAAAAAAAAGAAGTGGAGGGAATTTTGACTTCGGAGTCGAACGCGTCGTCAGTAGGGACTAACGAGACACGGACTAAACGGGCGCTAGTGTCCCTAGTCCAACTGGACATACACTAAATGAGGTGTAGTGTAGTCAAACGTAGAATGTGATGGTAAGAAAACGTCAATGGAGAAAATGTGGGTGAAAGTTGGGTGCAATGGATTTCTAGCGACAAAATGGCAAGTTTTTGTAAAAATTTTGTTTTGTGGTTTTTTTATTTTATTTTATTTTATAAAAAGTTTTGCAAAAGATTTTTATAAGGAACTATGACACATATTCAAGCAATCACAATTTAAGCATGCACAATTAAGCCTAGAGCTAGAGTCTCCTAAGTCAACTAGACTGCTCCTAACTGGTCCAAAGGGAAAGTTGTGAGATATCTCTCAAATCGCCTCTTCACCGCAAATTGTGGCCAGGTAAGTATAAGTAAAGAAAGCAGGGATCCGCTCACGAATCACCGTAAGACGGGCCTTTTAAAATTACCTTTCCCACTTGTCTAGCCTAGGCACCATAAAGTTAGGTTTAGATAAACGACCGATTGCCCACAACCTTCCTCTGTCCTAATGAGCGCGACGGTCCTTAATTGGCTGAGTCTAAATATTTTTTAATTAACTCGAGGGTTGATGCATATGCTTTTTGTGATTTTTGGGGTCCTAGGAAGGGTAATGAAATCCCCACCCAATCTGGATTGGTGTTATAGCCCCTTAAAAGTCCGTTTTAAAAATGCAAAGCAGTAAACACACAAAATCTAAAATACTTGCCAAATTTTTTTTATTTTTATTTGCGGCGCAAAGAATCCTGCACAAAATTGATTTGTTGGAGAGGGAGAAGAAATATTGCGCAAAGAACCCTACAGGAAAATTTTTCAGTGGAGTTTAGGGGGTTACAGAGGAGAAATGGAATGCTTACAGAGCAAAATGGACTACTGACGTCAGCGGTTGACCGCTGTTCCGCGGTCAAACACCACCTTTAGCCACAGTTCCGCGGTCGTTCTATTGGATCAGGCCTTTGTTCACACCATAATATTGTATTATTATATTCCCCATTCTTATTCGTTTTATAAATAAACAGGTACTTTTGACGCATGTCTGCTACATATTACAGGTTACAGGTTCTTGGATCTAAAACAGTGAAAACGATGAAAAGACGATGCAAAAGTGGACTTTGACCAAAAAACAGAAGACTCTTGATCAATCCTACATCAAAGATAAAATTCACAATGTATAAAGCAATGCAAGGTCCAAGATTACAAAGCGAACGATTAAAAGTCCACCGTAATTATTCACTGGAGATCTGGAAAAAACATAGAAGCTATTTTAATAAAAGAACCAAATAATAAGGAAGCCCAAAGACAAAAGAGCCCACAAAGGAAATTTCAAGGCCCAATACTTCCTTTTTAAGAGACAGAGACATTAAATTTTACCAAAGGTTGGAGTCTATTTTGACTAGGTCTTTCTAAGGATATTTTGGTAAATGTAGACGTGCGAATCAATTGTAACCTAGGGTTTCCTATCATCTATAAATAGGAACTCTAAATCATTGTAAAGGCAATGCCTCCCTATGACGCTTTTTATCAATAAAATTTATATTTCTTTTGGAGAGTATCGGTGCCTCTTTTCATTTCAGAAATTCAGATCTGACAAGTCTTGTGTTGATGTTTGGAGAGAGCCATCTGTAAAGTAAGTAGGAAATTTCAATTCTTGCCCTAGGTAATTTTTCATTCTCTGACCTAGATTAAATTTAATTCCTTGCCCTAGTTAGATAGTTAGATCTTTAATTCCTTGCCCAAGTTAAATTTAATTCTTTGCCCTAGATAAATGATAGATTTAGTTTTTAGATTTAATAAGAAATCCGAACGCCCATCGGAATTTACTCGTTAGCACGATTAGGAAATTCACAACATCCCTGTGGACCGACCCGTACTCACCGGCTAGCTACATGCGACGCCGTTCTTGATTGCGGTAATAGATAGTTTTTGAGATAAATCAAATGGCGCCGTTGTCAGGGATGGCGTGCTATTTCCTTTTTGCAATTTCGGGTTGATAAAAATTAAAAAAAATCTGAAAAATCTGAAAAATAAAAAAAATATAAAAATATATCATCTGTTATTTTTGGGAAGGGTATTTTTGTGTGAATTTTGCAGGATCTACGAACAAATTCGGATCTGGAAATCTACAGAGATCAAAACAGCAAATATCAAATCCGAACAAACAAAGGAATATCACAATAGAAAACAGAAGAAATTTGGAGGACCGAATCAAACAAGAAGAATCGCGGTGATCTGGTCAAAAAAAAAACCGCGCGACCCCATTCCGGCCGCAGAACCGCTGCACGACCCACCTTCTGGCCGCGGAACCGCCGCGCCCTAGTCGGTTCAGGGCTTGAAAAAAAAAACTCTGTAAGTCTTCTGATCTCCTCCTTTGTAAATCTCGATATATCTTCTGTAAAATCTCCTGCAGGATTCCGTGCACTTTAAAAATCTTTTCCCTTCCAAATAACAAATCTTGTGCAGGATTCTTTGCGCCGCATAAAATAAAAATCTTTGATTGCAAGTGATTTTTTTGTTTTGCATATCTTTAAAACTGACTTTAAGGGGCTTTTGACCAATTCGAATTGCGTAGGGATTTCATCACCCTTTCTAGGACCCCAGAAATCACATAAGGCATATGCATTGACCATCTATTAATTAAAAAATACTAGACTCAGCCCTAAGGATTTCGAGCTCAATAGGACAGAGGACTAGTTATAGGCATCAGCCGTTTATCCTAACCTGACTTTGCGGTGTCTAGGCAAGTATGTCAAGGCAAGTGGTTACTTAATTAGGACCGCTACTTGTAGCGGGGAGCCTCCCACTTACCTGGCACTTACCTGGCCGAAATTGGTGGTGAAGAGGCGGTTTGAGGTCCTATTTCTAGCCCTTTGGAACAGTTAGGAGCTGTCTAGCTGACCTAGGTGACCCTAGAGTTAGGCCTGATTGTGCATTTTTGGTTGATCGAAAGTGTGTCTTAGCCCTTTATCAAAAATCTTTTTACAAACAGTTCCAACTAAAAAAACGGGGGGGGGGGGGGGGGGGGGGAAGGAAAAATATTTTATAAAAACTTGCAAAATTTTGTCGTTAAGAAATCCTTGCACCCCGCTTGCACCACCTACCTTCTTTCTTTTCTCATTCTTCTATCATGGGTACCCCACATCACAAATCTCTTGCCGAACTTTGGTATCCCGAACCTAACTTTGCCTCGTACGTCAATTGTTTTGGTCGATTTAAAGACGATCCTTCCATGCCCAAATTTTTTTTGAAAGATCAAATAGAAGCATCTAGGAGAAACAGTTTGACTTTACAACCCACTTTGTGTCAACCATGTCAACAGTCACCACCTTTGTATGTTGATGCCACTTTTTCGAGTCCAGCTGTAACTCCTAAACCGATGTCCATTGCTGAGCATATTGCTCAATCTCATAGCCGATCTTTCACCCCTACCCCCTCATCTAGTTCTAGGAATCAACAAGTCCATTCACCTTTTTATCCACATGTTGATCCTAATCCTTTCCAACCACCCACTTCCTACCAGTCCTACGCGACTTTCCCACCGTCACTAGACACTGTTTCTACACAGCCTTTTGGGAGTTTCACATATCCACACAATTTCGAATCATTTACCGAAACCCCCTTACCATCCAAGTCTAGTTTGGAACAGTCGTTGGAAGCTTATATTGCAGCAACAAACAAAATGACTAGGAATGTGGAAGCGTCCATAGCCGCCCTTATGCAACCTGCTGAACCGGTAGCTAGTTTCCAACTAGCTTCAAATTTTTCAATGTACGAGGAGGCGGTTGGACAGAGTGAGAATGTGAGAAGCTTTCCAAATCAAACCTACCCATACCCAATTGAATCCAACAACTCCAATTTTCAAACATGTGTCTAAAATGATGAGTTGTGCGACTTTGTAGTGCTTGATTTGCCAGATTGTGAAGAACCCCTTTCGAGTGAAACCACACGTAATCCTTTTGACCTTTACACCTCCACTCTAGAACCTAAATCGATAAATATCCATGCTTTTGATGAAGTGTCAGAAAATATTGATTTTCACTTGATTGAGGATATAGACGCCGGGAATATTTCGGATGATGAACTTGTCGATTTGATTGAAATTTTATGTCCAATTCATCATCCCGAACCCTTAAATGTTTCTCCCGAACTTCATATGCGTCTTGATTTTGATGATAATGGTATGGATGAGTTAAATATTGAGGAGAATTATAAGGATAGTATTGAGGAGAGTAGTGAGGATAATATTGAGGTTGAACCATTTTTGTTTGATGTGTCGGATTTTCCAATTCATCCTCTTGAACCTTTACCTAAATCACCCTCCCTCCTTTCCATCGTTCCGACCACGCCTAATATCACGCTTGAAGACTGTGAGTTTGAAAATTTTCTCTTTGAATCTAACACAGTTCTCACAGACGATAACACGTACGAGTGTTTCACTTTTTCGGACGATGTTGATGACGCACCGCCCGAATTTGAGTCCTTTACATTTTCAGATGAGTTAGTTGAACCATCAGACTCAGTTGCTTACAGTTGTTTCGAACCATTGATGGAATCTTTCAAATTCGAGACAGTTTACTACGGTGAGAATGAGACTATCCCGAATTCACTCCCTTTTGTCCTTCCTATCGTTCCGACCGTACAAAAGACCGTTACGCTTTCATCTCCAATTCCAAGTTTGGCGTACCCATGTTTTCTTGCGAATCTTGAGGGATTTGACCCCATTTCTCGACGGGTTGGTAGGTTAGCACAATCGCTTTTAACACATCAGTCATCACAAATTGTGCTAATTTATTCACTCAATTTACACCCTCAAGATCGTGCTACCCTTCTTTCTCTTTTCCGCACCTCTTCTCCTCCACCGAGACCGTATACCGTTTCTACCTCCACACGGTGTCATGTGTTTCTTATTTCTTTTCTTTCTACTCCATTCTTTCGCCAACTCGATCATTACCACGATCAGATTTTTGAATGGTTGGTGCTAACCTTTGGCTTTTGTAAGGCCAAGATTGAGTTTGGGGGAAACCTTGTTGTATATATGTATACATATTTTTGTTTTATTTTTCTATAATAAAATATAAAAAAATATTTTAAAAAATTATAAACAAATAAACAGGGGAGTGCCAGCATTTTGACCCTCTTGGTGTAGCATGACAGTGAGGACACTGTCAACTTTAAGTTTGGTGGTATGCTCGGTACGTTTTCTTCCTTCACATTCATATGTATATTTTTGCATTTGCATACTTATTTGAAAACCCATAAAATTGAAAAAATTCAAAAATTATAAAAATTAATGTATTCAATTTTGGCCTTATTTGACTTGAGTTTGACAAATAGGTTAGCTGGTTAGGAACAACTAGATCTCAGACTTAGTAAATTAAAAACCCTAAAGATAACCTTTCTTAAAGTTTAACGGTAGAAAGTATATGTCTTTGTAGTTTATTTAGAAATAGGCAAATTTTGGGTTCACTTCTTGGGCTAAGTTGAAATGAAGGAAAAGTATTGATATCTTTATGAGAGTATGAGTTTGAAAAATAATTCCTAACTTAAGTCGAGATTCTGAAAATGTATACCCTACAATTTGCACAATCACGCACCTTGAAACTTGGAATAGTAGAGGAGACCTTGAAATGCTCTTGTCTGAAGTCCTTAGTACGACGAAAATGAAAGGAAAAAAATATAAGTGTGAATAAAGAATAAAAAAATGAACACTGGTTTTTGTGATTACTTAACGCTGCAAAAATAGAAAAATATTTAGCGAGGGTGCTTCATCACCTAGTGCCTTAGACCAACTGGTTTGGGAGTCACTGCTAAAGCCTCAGGTGTTGCAAGACTAGGAAGTACGCTTTAAGGTGCTAACGCATCTTGTAATCGGTTGTTGGTACCTTAAGAAGTATTAACAGTCGCATGAAGGATGTGTAAGCAAAATTCAATTAAAAATTCACCTATTAAGAAATGCTTTGGACAACGGACAAGGGTATGATTGCTTGATTTGAATTTCCAAGTGTAGGCATGATTTATACACACACGTGGGGATATGTGATTGGAGTTTAGATGAGAGAAAGGAGTGAAGAATAGAACTTGTATCTTTAGTAGAGTTGATAGAAATTCCTAAGTGGAGATGGAACCCTAGAAGGAAAACTTAGGAGATGCCGAAAGCTAAGTAAGTCTATAGAACATATATAATCTTAAGTTAAATAATGAGGAAGTGTAAAGAATATGGGTGGATAATTTGCGGGTCGACGATAATAGAATTCCTTGTTAGAAAACCTAATTGGAGAATTAAAGTCGAAAAATCCAAATTGATAGGATTTTGTGGGTAGTATCCGCTGAAAACCCTCAGGAGACAACACTCCTCCTACTAGGGACATCTAGAGGTTTAACGGCTTGTTGCACGAGCTCAGTGCAATCGCGTTTCCCTACGAAAGTGCGGTTAGTTTTTTTTGTAGAGAATAAAAATAAGTTTGCTCGAGGACGAGCAAAAGATAATTTTGGGGGTATTTGTTCACACCATAATATTGTATTATTATATTCCCCATTCTTATTCGTTTTATAAATAAACAGGTGCTTTTGACGCTTGTCTGCTACATATTACAGTTTACAGGTTCTTGGATCTAAAACAGTGAAAACGATGAAAAGACGATGAAAAAGTGGACTTTGACCAACAAACAGAAGACTCTTGATCAAGCCTACATCAAATACAAAATTCACAAAGTACAAGGCAATGCAAGGTCCAAGATTACAAAGCGAACGGTTAAAAGTCCACCGTAATTATTCACTGGAGATCTGGAAGAAACATAGAAGCTATTTTAATAAAAGAACCAAATAATAAGGAAGCCCAAAGACAGAAGAGCCCACAAAGGAAATTTCAGGGCCCAATACTTCCTTTTAAAGAGACAGAGACATTAAATTTTACCAAAGCTTAGAGTCTACTTTGACTAGGTCTTCCTAAGGATATTTTGGTAAATGTAGACGTGCGAATCAATTGTAACCTAGGGTTTCCTATCCTCTATAAATAGGAACTCTAAATCATTGTAAAGGCGATGCCTCCCTATGCCTCTTTTTATCAATAAAATTTAGATTTCTTTTGGAGAGCATCGGTGCCTCTTTTCATTTCAGAAATTCAGATCTGACAAATCTTGTGTTGATGTTTGGATAGAGCCATCTGTAAAGTAAGTAGGTAATTTCAATTCTTGCCCTAGGTAATTTTTCATTCTCTGCCCTAGATTAAATTTAATTCCTTGCCCTAGTTAGATAGTTAGATCTTTAATTCCTTGCCCTAGTTAAATTTAATTCTTTGCCCTAGATAAATGATAAATTTAGTTTTTAGATTTAATAAGAAATCCGAACACCCATCGGAATTAACTCGTTAGCGCGATTAGGAAATTCACAACATCCCTGTGGACCGACCCGTACTCACCGGCTAGCTACATGCGACGCCGTTCTTGATTGCGGTAATAGATAGTTTTTGAGATAAATCAGCTTTCAAAATTTTTCTGTTTTCTGTTGTGGTTCTCCTCTGTCTGTTCAGATCTTCTGTTTCTGGATTTGTTCACCGAGCTTGCTCTAGATCTGAATCTGTCCTTCTTTCTTTCCTGCGCAATTCACACAAAACCCTTCAAAAAATAACATGATATTTTTTTTATGTTTTTATAATTTTTTTCAATTTCAATTAACCCGAAATTACAAAAAGAAAAAAACTACCACTATCCCCGGCAACGGCGCCATTTGATTGAAATGCTATTTTGTGTATGCCAGCGTTTTTAAAATTAAAGAATAAAGAAAACCGCAATCGAGAACGGTGTCACTTGGTAGCTAGCCGGTTGAGTACGGGCCGGTCCACAGGGAAAACATGTTCTTTTCGTATTGTTCTAACGAGTTAAGTCCTATTTTTGGTAGATTTTGAATTTTAGAAACCTATGATTGAATTTAATTCGATTTAAAATCTTGCTAGGGTTAGGATTAGGTTAGTTTGGAAAGAGAATTCTTCTCACTGCTTCCTTTGCCCTAATTAAGAACATAGGTGTTAGGGTAATAGTGAACAAAGTGGATTAGCACGACTAGGAAGAAACGTATTTTCTTCCCTTTGGTCCTTGTCCGTCCTTTCTAAACTCTTAGCCCTAAGCTCTATGTAAGTCAACCACAACCGGTCTAACTAGGGAATCACCTCTATCTCGTAGGATAGGGTACCGTAGTGAGCGGTGTGTGTTTGATTCACATAGAGTCCTAATTTAAAATATTATACGGGAAAGAAAGGAGTGAGAGATGTTCATCTTTCAAACCTATCCAATCCTAACCCTAACAAGTGAGGAATTACTCACTCATTAGGGAAATTACGATGAGATTCATTTTTATAATTTTCTTTCTAATTACAAGACTATCCTAAGAAAGCCGGGTCAAAGCACCGACACGTGCACTACACGGCCGCGGATCCGCGGCCATCTTATGAGATCTCTGGCTCATTTCTTCAGGGTTGCTTCAAGTTGCCTTTTTCTTCTGTCTTCTTCACTTGGTTCTTCAGAATCTTTTCTACTTTCTTCCAGATTACCAACAGTGCAGAATTTGTGGACTTTTACCGTAAGTTTCGCGTTGAAGTCTTGAATCTTGTGCTGCCCTCGTACTTTGTGCATTGAACTGTTCATTGATCATTGTTTGTTCCTTAAACTGGTAGGCAACATACAGATTCATCTACTTGTTGGTCGTAGTCTCACATTTGTAGCGTCTTTTCCTGAATTTCACTTTATTGTTCTGAGAACCTGTAACCTGCAACTATTTAGCAGACATGGATCAAAAACACCTATTTATTTGTAATATGATTAAGAATGGGGAATATAATAATGCAAAATTCTGATATGAACAGCGAGCTCGTCTGGTACGAGGGCTGACCAACGTGTTTTTTGGTGACATAGGAACGTCTCGATGTAGTGTTGTGTTGTGACCTCCTGTTGAGGCGGGTGTTTGGTTTTGCACCGGATGATCGGGCAACTATTAGAGCTGGCAGTTGCAAGAGGACTGTTGATGTACAACCTACCTCAGAGATTATGATGTCGCCTACCGTGCAGACAGATGACCCAGCTGTTGCTGAGATTGATAGGATGTTGCTTCCAGAGCTTACGAGCTGAGATCGCCGGAGCTTCCAGGAATAAATGCGACCGATGATAGCTAGTCTATCCCGAGTTGAGAGACGAAGGTGATTCATCAGATTGATGCGCCGACGCAGGCTCAGTCGAGTTGAAGATTTCCAGTGTAGAGAGTCTTACTCAGATCTAGAGCAGACCTATCCAGAGATGACCGTTGATGTATCGCCTTTCCTGGATGATTGAGGCATTGTTTAGCATGCGGATGGAGGGTATTCGCATGTCGCCTAGACGAAGTTAAAATGTTCGAACGAATGTCAAGAACCTATTTTTCCCAGTTTAAGTATTCGGAAGAACATGCAGGTAATTCTATGGACCCTCTAGAAGAATGAAACCCTAACTCGACATGATGACCATGGAACCGCTTTTGAACCTTAGGGTTTGCGGCAGTTTAACGGTGCCATCAGCGAGGCTTAGGTTTGCCCTTCTATGGCTGGTCCATAGGTACTGTGGTATGTACCAGATATTTTAGACTGTGCTCAGGTGTTGAGCTTTCGGGAAATTTTAGGACTTTGATGACTCAATCGAAAGATTTGATGTCGTTCGGATATCATGTGATAAGAGACCAGTAAGCTGACTAGCTTCGGATAGAGGACCTCACCCAGATGCGTTATGAGCTGATCGAGGACGGACGAGGATTGAGTATTCTTCCGATGGTTGGGACGAGTTTCCGAGGATGTGTTCGGTCAGATATCTTCTACAGAGTGATGAAGATACCGAGTTCATGATTTCGAGTCCGTGTGAGAGACTTCGGACTGACCGTGGTCGAGAACAGTAGCAGTATGCAGACAGCAAGACGCGACGTCGAAGCGGACGATGATAAAGACGAGTAGAGCTAGAGGTTCATGCGAGATGCTGACGAGCTGTTACTACTCCCCGTCGATATTAGAGATCTGATATGCATACAGAGGCGTTGGGATACAGCCAATTCTCGAGGAAATGTGTGCGGACACGCAGATGTCCAGGAAACGAGAAAAGATTATGTAAGAGTACCAGCCCCCGCACAGTTCGGCATAGGCAAGATCGGAAGAGACCTAGAGCAGGATTCCTTCCAGGACACTGCTGTGATGAGACTTGCACCCAGGATCAGTTGTGTCGCGTGTATTCAGAGGGCCAGAGACCGACGCCAGTGACATACTGCTTTACGAGTGGTCATGATGATTGACCGGGAGACGACTAGAGAAGTGCCAGGACGGAATCGTCCCCGTTAGCATACCTGACTTGGCCGATGAGCCGATATATTACGAGATTGGTAAATCCATATAGAAGATAAGGACCCATAGACAGAAGACGCCAGACCGTGAGCAGGAGGCAAGCGGATATTCTTGTTCTGCCGGTTTTAGGCGCACCGATTTATTTTTTGACATTGTAGGAGATGTGCCTCAATGTCATTTGTTGCGATTTGCGTTTGTGATCCGAGTATCACGCTTATATCACTTGGATTTGAGTTTTGATGATTGAGTTTCTTGATATTGGTTTTCGTGCACCATTGCTGCACCTGCTAGGTATTTACATTTTGGTCATAGTTATTGCGCTGGATATATATTTTATACACCGTTGTGTTGATTTGCGATTTGTGCATAGCTATTGCGTTTGATGCCAATCTTGTACAATTGTAGCATGTGTTTATGATTTCGTGGATTTCATACGGATGATGTGATTTTTGCACTCGGTATAGCTCACATGTGCTTGCAGTGCATTGATACGGATTTGTGCACATAGTTGCACACATTTTTTATTTTATACACTTTGGTGCACTCGGTGTTGCTTTTATGCGATTGAGTTATTGATAGTATTTCGTGCATTTGATGTACCAGATGTTTTCGTGCACAATAGATGCACCAGATATTGTTGTCGTGCACACCCGTTGCAGTGGACAAATGCTTTTGTACACACTCGTTGCACTTAGTTTTGCTTTGTGCGTATAGTGGCACCTGTGTTTGGATTTCATTTCCGTGCGCACCAGACGCATGTGATTGTTTGATACACCTTTTGAGGCAGATTTTGCTTGAGCACTTTAGTTTCGTTTTAGGCACCATATTATATAATGGCCAAACATGACTGATCTGAGGACAGTACCTGAGTACTTTTCATACATTAAAAGATTACCAAGAGGTTTTCAAAATGAGCTATATAGTCTCTCTATTTCCTACGTGTCCGTGAGCGACACGAACGTTTATAAAGTAAAACTTTCTGGGATATTTTGAAAAACGACGTAACGTATATTTGAGCAAAACATATATGAAACTATATTTACTATTTTACAAATGAGCGTCCGTCACTTATGTCGTAAGTTACGCATCACACGGCGATTCAGAAAGGATTTTGCATGTATTTTATTCAAATTTTGGGGTTGGATTTCGAGATTTGTATCTCCACTGTAATTCCGAGGATATGCGTGCAAATCCGATGATTTGCGTGATGCTTGACGGAGTTCGATTTTGAGTTTATACTCGTTTTCAGGCGCACGCGATGCGCGGTGCTATTTCTGTATCTTCCGTGATTTCGGAGCCCCGTTGATTTGAGTTGATTATTGAAATGTTTTGATATTTGGAGTTTTAAATTCAAGTTCGGGGACCGAATTTATTTAAGGGGGGAAGACTGTAACATTTCAGAAAAAATAAAATATTATTTTTGGAATTTAATATTAAAATAATATATTTTCTCGAAAACTGCCCGATTTACGAAATTGGGGTTTTCAAAAAAAGGTTTAAAAATATACCGATAATGGTGAAATAAATGGAAATCAAAATAATTTATTCATTTAAAAATATATTTAAAGGATTTGGCATTTTTAAAATGATTTATATGCAGTTTCGATAAAAACCCGATTAGTGCACTTCTAATCGCGATTAAGCCAAATTCGTGTTTTTACAGTTTTTCATGACTAGTGCACCATATCATGTTGCATTTTGGTTACATGTTGTTTTCTTGTATTGTTTTGGGGTATTATATGGTTGGTTTTAAAAGAAAAAGAAAAAGGGTTAAAAGAGAGAATGATTGGAGAGAGAAAAGGAGGGTGAGAATAAGAGAGAGTGAAGTAGGAGAGAGAGGGCAGCCATTTTCCCCCTCCCCATTATTTTTTTTCTTCTCCTTCATCTTCATCACTTCCCTCCACCCTCAACCCTAGATCCATCTCATAATACTCCTCAAAACCTTAAACCCCTTTTACAAAAATTGACCATCTCTTCATCCTCTACAAAATGGACCAAGCAAAGTTGGATTTTGGTGACATTGGGAAGCTAGGGTTTCTCTTGAGTGACATCCATGAGGTATAATTCTTCCATTAGTTTAGTTTCAAGTTTTCATAGCTTTTGTTTAAGTTTAGAGTTTTTTTAGTGATGGATTGGTGATACTTAGAAATTCTAGTGAGGGTTTGAGTGAAATTGTGGATTGGTGATGATTGAGTGGCTATTGAGTGGCCGTTTTAGACCTGGGTTTGAGTAAATAAACCAAAATACGGATTTAGGGATTGATTATGTCGGTTTTGTGTTGAATTGTGAGGGTATATAGGAATCTAGAGTAACCCGGAGGCACTAAAAATTATTTAGTATACACAGTGAGTCGTGCAGGCACCCAGGAGTATACCCTAAAAACCCCAGCCCCTGTACCCTTAGTGTGGCTGCAAATTTATCCCTTCTGGCCGCAATTTGCGGCCAGGGTAGGAGGGATTGCCTTCGTATTTGTTCTGTGGTCCCTTTAGCTGTAAACTAGACCCCTATATGTGCAGAATTGGCCAATTTTACCTGAGAGAGAATCTTGGAGCTGTTTGGTGTGGTTTTGGCTATGTTTTCCGTATTTTGAAATGCTAATTCTTGATATTTGGATTCGTATTTGGTTGTTGGATGTTTGTACATCGACAACAAGAGTTGTTTGATTGTTTTTGCATGCGTAGGCTATAGGTTCTAACCTATAGGCGATCCGTCTGTCGTTTTGGTTTCCGGATTCGATTTTAATAAACGATTGCGACTGTGTATTATTGTAGGTACCTTCGCGTGGATTCCGAGGTGACGGAGTATGGCATCATCGACTTCGGCAAGCAAGGATAAGGGTGAGTAGATCTATATCTACGGGGGAAGTCCGGTGGATGGCGTATAGTACCCCCGCAAAGTTTTGGTAGAAACCGATTTGTAGCATATGGTTAAGAAAACATAGAGTAGCAAACTAGGGTTAGAATTATAAGATAGCTATAGAAACCATATTAGAAACTAAGGATAGTTAGAAGTGTTTTGATACGACTAATATGTGATGACTGAATTTGAGGATGACGTTTGACGATAGTACCGTTTATGGTACTATAGGACTAGATAGCCGACATAGATACACCATCCGAACCATACTTATTTCTAAACTGAAGAATCGTATGCATATTTTAAACAGATACCTTGAGGGACGTTTCGGATTTTAAAATGATATCTTTCTTTAAAAACACCGTAACCCCTACTTTCAAAACTACGATTCGCATCTTTCAAAAAAAACTGTTTGTATGGTTCGGGTGTGTATGTTAGATTAGATACTTATGGTTATAGTAAAGGTAACATGTATTTGTAAAATTGTATAAATGCGACGAAAAGGATATATGACGCGATATGATGATTTGGTGATATGTTGGTATACGGATGCGAGTCGATTGAGATGATTTATACCCTGCCGGTCCCCTGATATGAGATTATTGCGAATGTGACCTGGGACATAGGTATATAAAGATATTTATATATGTTGTGAATCATGAGTGATAGCCGTACGAGACGTTAGGTCCGTACCCTCCTCGTCTTATAGGATGAGAGGATGCCTGATAGCTTAATACCGCCGTACGATGATTTTCCGTACGTGATGAGTTGAATTGAGGTTGATCCATACCCTTGACTAGAGGATGCCGTACGATGGGGTATACCGTACGGGATATTGTCTGGCTAGATACCGATTGATGGATTCACCGACTCGATCATGTTAGATACGTATACCCGTCAGCATTTGCATATGATTTACCTTATGCTGCATTCATATTATTCTCATTGCATTGCTTATACCTGTGCTAGTACACCTGCACCATTATCGATGATGCGTATGTTACACGTACTCAGATTTACCGGCTCACATACTTCATTATCAATAATTGCCATGTCACTACATAGTACGGTTGCTGCATCATGATATACATATTGTACATCATACTTGCGTACATACATATTGTACACCATACTTGCGGACATACACATTTGTATGTCCATACTTGCGTATATACACATATGCACCTTTATACGATATTGCATTCGATTTTGGAGATTTGGAAACAACATGGTATATTTTAAAAACTAGATTCATTTAAAAGAGCGGTTTTCCCTCGATATGTGCATATTACTGTTCCATGTTGCATGATATACGGATATGCTTACATTTCTGTTATATATCGCATACATCACGCTTTATGATTACACACATTGAGATATGTTGTTTTCATGAGATTTCGGGATTTGAGAGCCGTGGCTATTTCAAAAGAAAGCATGTACTGTTTTAAAAACCCGGTTTCTCTTGATATGATATTTCAGTGCGTCCACCATGCATTTTCTCGGTTCTGAGATGTGTGACAGTGATACCCGGTCGAGGAGCTGGATGAGAACGATTGCGGGTACATGGTGGAATCGGTATGGTACTCCGGGGCAAGAAAGGGATGCTGTGCAGTAGACGGTGAGCCTGGCAGAGGGACTACTACCTACCGGTGATAGTATTTGGGCTTAGCGGATATCCGGAGGATACCGACCGGAGTCGAGAGATGATATGGGCCGATCCGGACTGATGGAGCCCGTGGGCCGATCCGGACTGACGGAGCCCGAGAAATGAGGATTTACGTGTCGATGCTAGACACGGGTTTCATGATGTTTTCAGGTGTCGATGTTGGACACCCAGGTTCCATGATTTTGATGTGTCGCGAGGGGCACCATTGATTTATATCCTCATACTTTCACGCACACTGTTTTATGATATTTACGTGCATACAAACATTGATTTTATGGTTGGACGAGATCCACATGCATACATACATTGTTTATATTGTTGGACGATATCCACATACAGATAGACCTTGATTACATTGTTGGCACATATGATAACCCGGTCACCCTAGATATCATAGTATTACCTTTATAATATAGTTGACCTAGGAGTCGTTGTTTATTCGATTTCTATCTGTTGATATTTTTCTACTCAGGAGTTGGCAACTCACCCCTGTTGTGCCACAGTTCTTGCAGGTTGACCGCTTGGATGAGTAGCGGCTTCGCTGGCACACAGTTGCATTCGGGTGTTTTGCTTTGGTAGGAGGGACATTTGTATCGTACCCACTCTTTTATTTATATTTCATATTATATCTAGTCAACTCCATCAATCAAAATTAGTAAATTGTGTAAGTAATGAGACTTAGTGAGTTTGTGGTTGCGAGATTTAGAGCGAGGGGTTTTCCGCTACTTGTAGTTTTGATTTCTTGCTTATTTCTTTATCTTTTGTGGTGAAGTTCGCCGTTGGGCGTCGTATACTTATATTTACTATCTTGTGTGGTTGTGATCCGCCGTTTGGCGAAAAGATAGCTCCCACTTGGGGTTGCCTTTATCTTTATTTTGTATAAGTGGTTTTGGATGAAAATATACAAAGGAGGTGCTGCCTAAATTTTCAAAAGACAAAATATGTTTTCAAACTAGTAAATTTCACTTGCATTATTCATGTTCCTTTTCTATGTATTTAAGAAAACCCGATTTCATTATACCTTCATTTCAAAACTTCACCTCCTTTGTTTTCTTAAAAGGGTTTAGATTTCTGGGTTTCAGCTTACTTGAATTACGTTACGTCTTTAGACGTTGCGTGATTTAAGTGCTGGCCACGAGCTAATATTTCGGGTCATGACAGGTGTAGATGGACAGGTTGAAACCTATAAAGCTAGACTTTTTGCAAAGAGTTTTCGTCAAAGACCTGGTTTGGACTATGACGAAACCTTTTCTCCAGTGGCTATGCTCAAATCCATTTGGGTCCTTCTTGCCATTGCTGCCTTCCACGATTATGAGATCTGGCAGATGGATGTAAAGATGAATTTTCTAAATGGTAATTTGGAAGAGCGCATCTATATAGATAAGCCAGAGGGATTCATTCAGAGTGGGAGCAGCGGTAAAGTGTGCAAGTTGCTTAAGTCCATTTATGGACTAAATCAGACATCGCGGAGTTGGAACATCTGTTTTGACGATACTGTTAAAGAATTCAACTTTATCAAAAATCCAGATGAACCATGCATATATATTAAGATTGTAGAGAAAACTGCAGTATTCCTCGTCTTGTACGTGGATGACATTCTCTTAATAGGAAATGATATTCCTATGCTACAGTCAGTCAAATGATTCTAGTCATAGAAGTTCTCCATGAAGGACCTAGGTGATGCCACCTATATTCTGGGGATCCAGATCTATCGTGATAGATCAAAGAGGATGTTGTGACTTTCACAGTCCAGGTACATAGACACCATATGGAAAAGATTCAGTATGGAAGATTCTAAGCACGGTAACCTACCGGCTTGTCACAGAATCACCCTCTCCAAAGAGATGTCTCCCAAGACTGATTTAGAAAGGGCTTGCATGTCGATTATACCCTACGCTTCTGCGGTAGGCTCGATAATGTATGCGATGTTATGTACTAGACCAGATGTAGCATACGCATTGAGCGTTGTAAGCCGGTTGTCACGACCCGCAGGGTACGGAACGTGACTGGCACTTAAGTTTACGAAACGTCTAAAGACGTCCGTAAAATAAGTAAGCCAAGGCCCAGAAAACAAAACCAATTAAGCAAAAGAGTGAAGAAAACCCAATCAATTGAAAGCGAGTTATCAAATAAGTCATGTACAACCCTTTTTAAAAACGATACCAATTTTTCCGAAAATTTCGGCAGAGTCTCCTTTGTAAATACTGGCCCCCAAAATGGGTACAACAAAAATATACATGAATCCAACAAAATAGGGCATCCCCAAGCGGGAGCTAGCTCTTCGCCACAAGGCGGTCACAAATCCCACGCAATGTAAATGACAGCAAGCATAATAATCATAATAAAGCATAAGAAAACATCATGTCGACTCAAGTGAGCTCGACCCCAAAATACAGCATAAAAGTCCACAAACCTCACAGTCTCATCTCTAGGTCAATATACAATAAAACTGGTAGAAACAGTAGATGGAGTACACTAGATACAAAGAATATACAAGGTGGTACAAAAATAATAATATAACCCACCTATGAGCAAATCTCGAGCTCAGGCAAAAGAGGCAAAAGAACAAGTGCGCCCGCCGCTACTGAACTGACAGAGCGGACCTGCAAAAGACTGTGGCACAACGGGGGTGAGTTGCCAACTCGTGAGTAATAAATAACATCTACAAAGGCTATCGTATGCATGCACACAAGCATCCTAGCATCTATAATACAGGTATGACTGGATGCACTAGCAGGTGTGTATACAACATCAGTGTACGAATATGTATGCAACATGAATATCTGAGGTCTCAATAGGTATATATAAGAAACATTTATCTCTTTTTGTTTTTGAAACTCTTTTAGAATGCCAGCATAATACTCAAAGAATCGACGAGAACCGGTGTCCAGCAACGACACCCAAAAGCTGTCTCAAATCTCATAAATGTATCTCTGGCCTCAGCCGTCCGGCTGACCCATCTCAAATATCAATATCTCATCATCTAGCGGCCACGGTCGGTATCCTCTGGATATCCGCCGTCCCAAACAGTCACCGGTAGGTAATCCGTCCCCTGCCAGGCTCAACGTCATCACCACATTCCTCTTGCCCCGGGGTACCTTACCGGGCCCACCATGTACCCGTGCCGGTTCCTCCACTCCTCGACACGGATTTCCAAATCCACAGCAAACTCATGGTGGACGACACTTACATCACTAGAAAACCGCAATTTACATATTTAAAAAAAATATAATAAGTTTAGAAATCTTGCGGCTTTCCCCCGAAATCCAGCAATATCATAAAATCTCAAGAAATCCTCATAAGTGCATATATCAATGATAATGAATGCATATGGTATTAATAATCAAGTTGCGATGTGTGATTAATGTATTAAGCATGAACAATTAATATGATGAAGTACATGCACATGAATAGCAATCCTACGGTTTCATTTTAAGGAATTAAAGGCAATAGCACAAGTTTAAGTATCAATTAGTAAAAGGTTTCAATTTAAAGGTTATCTAGTGTGGTGGCATGGCAATTACCAGGGTGTGTGTGTAAGCATGAATAGTGCTCGTGCTGCATATAAAAACCCTGGCAATAGTGCAGGTGTCCTATAAAAAGGTTTCGTATAGGTATGTCAATATAATGCATGGATGCAGCAAATAGTCAAATAAGTATTTCACCCCTAATTACTAACATCACTAAGGGTCTTGTAAGTTACTAAAACTATCGGGCGGCTTGCGCCATCCAACGATAGTCCCCCGTAGATGTTACATCTACTCACCGAAATCCCTGGCTAGCTGTGTCCAATCACCGCTTTCCCCTTTCGCACCGCGTCTGACGTCTCCGCGACCGAACCTGGAATTAACATCAATACCAAACATAAGGTTACATATCAAGAACGACGCAAAACCCAAACGAAACTACTAACGTTCGCTAGCTAGGTACAACGTGCACAAAGTGCACGGAACACACGCGAAAATCGCAAAAACTTCCAAAAAAACGCCGATTTGGTCGCCCGGCAAAACTAAAACCCGACTACCCAAAAATCCGCACTCACGCATCCTAAAAGTCGTAGGACAAGCCATTACAATCATCAAGATATGAAAAATAATCCATCACATAATTTTATAACAAAACTAGTAAGCATTTACATTCCAAAATCGGTGCAAATATCGCCGATTTGCGACAAAACGACTACAATCTAGCATAATCACCCAAGTCACACCATTAGATAACCACTACCCAAAATTTCAACACATTAACCATGTTCCAAAACCTAAATTCCACAACCAACCCTTTCTTGATTTTTCTCAAAAGCAATTGCAAATCAAAATCCATACTAGAAAAACTTAACTAACACTAATTTAAAGCCCAATTAACAAGTTAACCTTCTAGATTAGGTTAGCAAAACAACTAGATAATAAATTAGGTTTAATCAACTAAATAATGGTTTCTAAACCTTAATCAACTCACTAATCATGCTTCACAACCCAATCCATACATAAACCCTCTCTTGAAAATCCTAAAACAACAATTTACAACCAAATCACACTTCTAAAATTAACTAAATTAGCATAATTGAAGACTACATAAACAAGGTGACCATATAGATTAGTTAATTAACAACTAGATTAACTATAAAACAATCTAATTAACTATCATGGCTTCAAAACCCTAATTTAAACAAACTAATCTTTTTTTTAAAAAAACAAGATTAGAAATTAGCTAACTTTTAACACTAAACCATGCAATTAAAGGAATTTAGCAAAAAAAGAAAGTAACTTGATGGAATTTATACCTCAAGATCTATGGATCAGGCAAGTGATTTGCCTCTAAGGATGGCTTCCTAGCTCCAAGATTCAAGCAAGAATGGCTAAGGATAATGATAGCATAAGGATTTTGTTTGGATTTTTGAATTAATTATGGATTTTGATGTGGTTTTTTGAAGAAAATTGAAGAAAAATGAAAAGAAAAGAGATGAAGAAGAGAGGGTTCAGGTTTCGGCCAGAGGAGGTAAGGGGGAGGGGTGTGGGTGAGTGGGGAAAGTCAATGGTCAAGTCTCCAAAATCAAATGCACCATACCTTATTCATTATATTTAAAATAAAGCCATAAACTAACTAAATCAACTCAAGAAAGCAACCAAGGAAATGAGGTCAGAAATTTCTGGACTTGCACAAGGTGGGGCTGTCCTAGGGCTGAGGAAAAAGAGAGAGGGGTTTTACAAAAGAAATTTTATGCAAAAAGGCCCCCTACAAGTCAAAATTTGCAAGTTTTAGCTCAAAATTCAATAAATTCGTTTCATATCATAAAAATTTGTTAAAAATCAAAATAAATTACTAAAAATTTATGTTATCACTATATTTTAATTATCATAATTTTAGAGATTAAAATTAGCCCGGAAAAATTTGTATTTATCGCTAATTTAATGTATTTTCTTACCGGCTTAAAATAATATTAAAAAAATTGAAAAATTGGGGAAAATTTTTAAACGACCAGAATATCACAATTAACTCATTAGCTACTAAAAACAAGCAATTACCTATCCATTTTAAGTATAATTAGCCCTAAACTGCAAAATAACAAGAAAGACGGTTTTCGGAAAAATACCGAATTTTCACCGAATTTCAGGAAAACACCAAAACGACTTTTCAAGACGCTACAATCTTCCCCCCTTAAAGAAATTCGGTCCCCGAATTTAAAAATATAGCTACGCGTACCTTCAAAGAGATGGGGATATTTCTTCCTCATCTCGCCCTCGGTCTCCCAGGTAACCTCCTCGCTGCTCGGGCTACGCCAAAGGACCTTGACGGTTGGTATAATCTTGGACCTCAACTTCTTCACCTGCCGATCCAGGATGGCCACTGGCTGCTCTGCAAAAGAAAGGTCGCGCTCTAGCTGGACTGTCGGGTGCTGAATCGCATGCGAAGGGTCGCGAAGGTACTTGCGGAGCATCGAAACATGGAAGACGGGGTGAACATCGGGAAAGCTGGGAGGAAGAGCCAAACGATAAGCAACTGTGCCAACACGCTCGAGGATCTCGAAGGGACCTACGAATCTAGGGCTAAGCTTCCCCTTTCGCCCAAAACGCATCACGCCCTTCATCGGAGAGACCTTCAGAAAAACATGGTCGCCAACTGCGAACTCTAATCTGCGACGGCGCCTGTCCGCATACGATTTCTGCCTGCTCTGAGCCGCTCTCATCCGGTCTCGGATCAACTGTATCTTCGCTGTCGTCTCCTCAACAAGCTGCGGCCCCAAAATACTGCTCTCGCTGAGCTCTGTCCAACAAACGGGCGATCTGCATCTCCTCCCATACAATGCCTCGAAAGGTGCCATCTGAATAGTATCCTGGAAGCTGTTGTTGTAGGAGAACTCCACTAGAGGTAAATGACGATCCCAGCTACCACCAAAGTCTAAAACGCACGCTCTGAGCATGTCCTCGAGAGTCTGAATGGTCCGCTCTGACTGTCTGTCGGTCTGCGGATGAAACGCTGTGCTGAAGCTCAAACGAGTGCCCAAAGCCTCCTGAAGTCTCTGCCAAAGTCGGCTGGTGAACTGGGTGCCTCGATCTGACACGATACAAGTCGGTACGCCATGAAGCCGCACGATCTCGTCAATATAGAGCTGAGCATACTGAGCGAAGCTGAAAGTCGTCTTCACTGGTAGGAAGTGAGCCGCTTTCGTCAATCTATCCACGATCACCCAGATGGAGTCGCACCCTCGACTGGTCCTGGGTAGACCCACAACGAAATCCATCGAAATCTGTTCCCATTTCCACTCTGGAATAGGTAACGGCTGTAGCTCTCCTGCGGGCCTCTGGTGCTCGGCCTTGACTTGCTGACAAGTCAGGCATCTCGAAACGAACTCCGCAATGTCCCTCTTCATCCCGTCCCACCAGTAGGTCTCTCTCATATCATGGTACATCTTGGTGGAACCGGGGTGGACACTATACACTGATCGGTGTGCCTCCTCAAGAATGTTGCGCCGCAATCCATCAGCATCTGGTACGCACAGTCTAGATCCATATCGTAAAATCCCCTGATCGTCAACCACGAACTCGGAAAATCTGCCCTGTCCCATCTGTGCCATGATCTCTGAGCAACGGTCGTCACTGCGCTGTGCCTCATATATACGGTCAAGCAACTGTGGGCGTGCACGAACATGCGCGAGCTGTCCCCCTGTCTGAGTGAACTCGAACTCAACTCGGCTGTCGCATAACATCTGCCAATCTGCTGACGACTGCCTCTGCACTGCGCGCAAAAAGGATAGACTACCCCCGGGCCTCCTACTCAACGCATCTGCCACCACATTCGCCTTGCCTGGGTGATATAAGATCTCGCAGTCGTAGTCTTTCACCAACTCCATCCAACGACGCTGTCTGAGGTTCAGGTCTCGCTGCTGAAATATGTACTTTAAGCTCTTGTGATCGGTGAATATCTGACACGACTCGCCGTATAGGTAATGTCGCCAAATCTTCAGTGCAAAGACCACTGCAGCCATCTCCAAATCATGAGTGGGGTAGTTCTGTTCATGCTTCTTCAACTGCCGAGAAGCATAAGCGATCACCCGGCCATGCTGCATCAATACGCATCCTAATCCCACTCGCGAAGCATCACAGTAGACAACAAATCCGCCTGATCCCGAAGGTAAAGATAATACCGGCGCCGTAGTTAAACAAGTCCGTAGCTGCTGAAAACTACGCTCGCACTCCTCTGTCCAAACGAAAGGAACTCCCTTCCGGGTCAAACCGGTCAACGGTGCAGCTATACGGGAGAAGTCCTGAACAAAACGCCTGTAGTAGCCCGCCAAGCCTAGAAAACTACGGATCTCAGTCACCGATGTAGGTCGGGGCCACTGCTGAACAGCCTCAATCTTCTTCGGGTCCACACAAATGCCGTCTCTCGTAACCACGTGACCCAAGAATCCGACGCTGTCCAGCCAGAATGCACACTTGGAGAACTTCGCGAACAGCTGGTGCTCCCTCAGTGTCTGTAACGTAATCCGCAAGTGCTGCTCGTGCTCCTCTCTGCTCCGGGAGTACACCAAGATATCGTCGATAAACACGATGATGAACAAGTCAAGATACGGCCTGAATGTACGGTTCATCAAATCCATGAATGCTGCTGGGGCGTTGGTGAGTCCGAACGACATCACCAAAAACTCGTAGTGGCCGTAACGCGTGCGGAAAGCTGTCATCGATATATCCTCCTGTCGAACTCGCAGCTGATGGTATCCTGATCGCAAGTCGATCCTCGAAAAATACCCCGCACCCTGAAGCTGGTCGAACAAATCATCAATGCGCGGCAACGGATATCTGTTCCGAACGGTAACTTTGTTCAGCTGGCGGTAGTCGATACATAAACGCAAACTTCCATCCTTCTTCTTGACAAACAGGACCGGAGCACCCCACGGAGAAACACTAGGTCGAATAAGCCCCTTATCTAACAAATCCTGCAACTGATCCTACAGCTCTCGAAGCTCTGCCGGGGCCATCCGATAAGGCGGTATAGAAATAGGCCCCGAACCGGGAATCAAATCAATGCAGAACTCAACATCACGCTCAGGCGGTAGCCCAGGTAGCTCATCAGGGAAAACATCAGGGAACTCACAAACTACTGGGACCCGATCCAACGGAACCTCTGCAGCTCGAGTATCACAAACAAACGCTAAGAATCCCTGGCATCCCTTCCGCAAGAGCTGACCAGCGCGAAGAGACGAAATTAAGCTGGGAAGGGTGACACTGCGGTCTCCCTGAATAACAAGGACTGGCTCTCCCGGAAAGCTAAATCTGACTGCCTTCTCACGGCAGTCCACCGAAGCATAACAAGTGGCTAGCCAATCCATGCCCAGAAGCACATCAAAGTCCAACATATCGAGGAGTATCAAATCAACTGATGAATCCCTCTCCCCGATACGAACGGAACACAAACGAAAAACAAAACGAGCGACAAACGACTCGCCTACCGGAGTAACAACAACAAGCGGCTGATCTAACGACGACGACTCACGGCCCAACATCGGTGCAAAGTGTGTAGATATGTACGAATGTGTGGAACCTGGGTCGAATAATACCCGTGCGTCGAAAGAACAAACTGGCAAGGTACCTGTCACAACGGCATTGGATGCCTGCGCATCCTGCGGTGTCAAAGCAAAATCTCGGGCCTGTCCTCCACCGATAGCGGGCTGACCTCGACCTCGGCCTCTGCCTCCTCGTCCTCTCTGAACAGGACCGCCGCATCCACGGCCTTTGGGTGCACCTAACTGGCGTGGAGCATCGCCTGGGGTAGGAAGTAGGGCTCTCTGAGGAGAGGGTGGTGATGGTGGTAGGGTCACATGCGGAACGGTCGCTGCTCCCTGTCGTCTCACCGGACAGTCTCTGACAAGATGGTGCAAACTCCCGCAGCCAAAACATCCTGGCGACGGCTGCTGCCCCTGGGGATAAGAACCATATAACTGTCCCCGCCCAAATCCTCTGCCAGGCCTATCTCTCGGAAAGAATCTGGCGCGCTGCCTCTGAGACGGTACATCGGTGCGAATCCTCTTCGGCCCAGAAACGGCCGAAGTCCGTGATATGCGTGCCTCCATCCGCAATGCCGCATCCATAGCAGCTGAATAAGTGTCGTAGTGCTGGGCGCCAATGGCAAGATATAGCTAGGCATCAAGTCCCTGTATGAACCTCTTCACCAGCTTCTCCTCGGTATCCACCAAATACTGAGCATATCGGGATAACTGTGTAAACTGGATGTCATACTCAGACACCGTCATCTCAGGTGTCTTGACTAAGGCCTCGAAGCTGCGAGCTCTGGCGTCACGAACGCTCTCTGGAAGGAAACGGGCTAGAAAGACCGCTGTAAACTCGGCCCAAGTCATAGGCGGTAGACCTGCAGCTCGACCTCTCAAGACTGACTCCCACCATGTCTGCGCGAGACCCTCTAGTCGGAAACTCGCAAGCTCTACCCATCGATCATCCGAACATCTCAGCGAACGGCAGATCCTGGCTAAACTGTCAAGGAACGTCTGTAGGTCCTCCGCTGTCTCGGTGCCGGTGAATACTGGAGGTCTCAGCCTCATGAAATCCTGTAGTGAAACCGGAATGGCCACGGTGGTAGTAGTAGGAGCAGGTATCATGGTCGTCTGTGATGTAGTAGGTACGTCATCCGGCCTCGGTGTACGACTGGCTGCAACTAGGGATCCTACCATCTGACGTAGCTCCTGCATGCCTCCCATCATCTGTCGCAACTCCTCCATACCAGTCTCGAGCCTATCCATACGGCCTGGGGAAGGTGGATCGGTCTGTCCCTGCGGCATAGGCATACCACCCTGCTCAGTCCTAGTCTCGGACGAGCCAGCTCGAATCTCGTCTCTGGCGGCAGCCCTCTGTGCCCTCGTAGCCTTCGGCGGCATAGTGGCTGTTACAGGAAAACGGATAGTAAGGACAGTGCAATAGGATCATAGGATACACGGAATTGAAGAAGGAATTTTTCAAGCAAGTATATCCTAAAGTCACTTAGGCGGAGTATCGTATCGTAAGTATGCCGCGGACATACGCACGCTACGTTACCCTGCTTAAGTCACTTACTCCATCTACCAAGGGTCATCCTACACTCAAAAAGGTAAAACCTATCTCTCTGATACCAACTTTGTCACGACCCGCAGGGTACGGAACGTGACTGGCACTTAAGTTTACGAAACGTCTAAAGACGTCCGTAAAATAAGTAAGCCAAGGCCCAGAAAACAAAACCAATTAAGCAAAAGAGTGAAGAAAACCCAATCAATTGAAAGCGAGTTATCAAATAAGTCATGTACAATCCTTTTTAAAAACGATACCAATTTTTCCGAAAATTTCGGCAGAGTCTCCTTTGTAAATACTGGCCCCCAAAATGGGTACAACAAAAATATACATGAATCCAACAAAATAGGGCATCCCCAAGCGGGAGCTAGCTCTTCGCCACAAGGCGGTCACAAATCCCACGCAATGTAAATGACAGCAAGCATAATAATCATAATAAAGCATAAGAAAACATCATGTCGACTCAAGTGAGCTCGACCCCAAAATACAGCATAAAAGTCCACAAACCTCACAGTCTCATCTCTAGGTCAATATACAATAAAACTGGTAGAAACAGTAGATGGAGTACACTAGATACAAAGAATATACAAGGTGGTACAAAAATAATAACATAACCCACCTATGAGCAAATCTCGAGCTCAGGCAAAAGAGGCAAAAGAACAAGTGCGCCCGCCGCTACTGAACTGACAGAGCGGACCTGCAAAAGACTGTGGCACAACGGGGGTGAGTTGCCAACTCGTGAGTAATAAATAACATCTACAAAGGCTATCGTATGCATGCACACAAGCATCCTAGCATCTATAATACAGGTATGACTGGATGCACTAGCAGGTGTGTATACAACATCAGTGTACGAATATGTATGCAACATGAATATCTGAGGTCTCAATAGGTATATATAAGAAACATTTATCTCTTTTTGTTTTTGAAACTCTTTTAGAATGCCAGCATAATACTCAAAGAATCGACGAGAACCGGTGTCCAGCAACGACACCCAAAAGCTGTCTCAAATCTCATAAATGTATCTCTGGCCTCAGCCGTCCGGCTGACCCATCTCAAATATCAATATCTCATCATCTAGCGGCCACGGTCGGTATCCTCTGGATATCCGCCGTCCCAAACAGTCACCGGTAGGTAATCCGTCCCCTGCCAGGCTCAACGTCATCACCACATTCCTCTTGCCCCGGGGTACCTTACCGGGCCCACCATGTACCCGTGCCGGTTCCTCCACTCCTCGACACGGATTTCCAAATCCACAACAAACTCATGGTGGACGACACTTACATCACTAGAAAACCGCAATTTACATATTTAAAAAAAAATATAATAAGTTTAGAAATCTTGCGGCTTTCCCCCGAAATCCAGCAATATCATAAAATCTCAAGAAATCCTCATAAGTGCATATATCAATGATAATGAATGCATATGGTATCAATAATCAAGTTGCGATGTGTGATTAATGTATTAAGCATGAACAATTAATATGATGAAGTACATGCACATGAATAGCAATCCTACGGTTTCATTTTAAGGAATTAAAGGCAATAGCACAAGTTTAAGTATCAATTAGTAAAAGGTTTCAATTTAAAGGTTATCTAGTGTGGTGGCATGGCAATTACCAGGGTGTGTGTGTAAGCATGAATAGTGCTCGTGCTGCATATAAAAACCCTGGCAATGGTGCAGGTGTCCTATAAAAAGGTTTCGTATAGGTATGTCAATATAATGCATGGATGCAGCAAATAGTCAAATAAGTATTTCACCCCTAATTACTAACATCACTAAGGGTCTTGTAAGTTACTAAAACTATCGGGCGGCTTGCGCCATCCAACGATAGTCCCCCGTAGATGTTACATCTACTCACCGGAATCCCTGGCTAGCTGTGTCCAATCACCGCTTTCCCCTTTCGCGCCGCGTCTGACGTCTCCGCGACCGAACCTGGAATTAACATCAATACCAAACATAAGGTTACATATCAAGAACGATGCAAAACCCAAACGAAACTACTAACGTTCGCTAGCTAGGTACAACGTGCACAAAGTGCGCGGAACACACGCCAAAATCGCAAAAACTGCCAAAAAAACGCCGATTTGGTCGCCCGGCAAAACTAAAACCCGACTACCCAAAAATCCGCACTCACGCATCCTAAAAGTCGTAGGACAAGCCATTACAATCATCAAGATATCAAAAATAATCCATCACATAATTTTATAACAAAACTAGTAAGCATTTACATTCCAAAATCGGTGCAAAAATCGCCGATTTGCGACAAAACGACTACAATCTAGCATAATCACCCAAGTCACACCATTAGATAACCACTACCCAAAATTTCAACACATTAACCATGTTCCAAAACCTAAATTCCACAACCAACCCTTTCTTGATTTTTCTCAAAAGCAATTGCAAATCAAAATCCATACTAGAAAAACTTAACTAACACTAATTTCAAGCCCAATTAGCAAGTTAACCTTCTAGATTAGGTTAGCAAAACAACTAGATAATAAATTAGGTTTAATCAACTAAATAATGGTTTCTAAACCTTAATCAACTCACTAATCATGCTTCACAACCCAATCCATACATAAACCCTCTCTTGAAAATCCAAAAACAACAATTTACAACCAAATCACACTTCTAAAATTAACTAAATTAGCATAATTGAAGACAACATAAATAAGGTGACCATATAGATTAGTTAATTAACAACTAGATTAACTATAAAACAATCTAATTAACTATCATGGCTTCAAAACCCTAATTTAAACAAACTACTCTTTTTTTTTAAAAAACAAGATTAGAAATTAGCTAACTTTTAACACTAAACCATGTAATTAAAGGAATTTAGCAAAAAAAGAAAGTAACTTGATGGAATTTATACCTCAAGATCTATGGATCAAGCAAGTGATTTTCCTCTAAGGATGGCTTCCTAGCTCTAAGATTCAAGCAAGAATGGCTAAGGATAATGATAGCATAAGGATTTTGTTTGGATTTTTGAATTAATTATGGATTTTGATGTGGTTTTTTGAAGAAAATTGAAGAAAAATGAAAAGAAAAGAGATGAAGAAGAGAGGGTTCAGGTTTCGGCCAGAGGAGGTAAGGGGGAGGGGTGTGGGTGAGTGGGGAAAGTCAATGGTCAAGTCTCCAAAGTCAAATGCACCATACCTTATTCATTATATTTAAAATAAAGCCATAAACTAACTAAATCAACTCAAGAAAGCAACCAAGGAAATGAGGTCAGAAATTTCTGTACTTGCACAAGGTGGGGCTGTCCTAGGGCTGAGGAAAAAGAGAGAGGGGTTTTACAAAAGAAATTTTATGCAAAAAGGCCCCCTACAAGTCAAAATTTGCAAGTTTTAGCTCAAAATTTAATAAATTCGTTTCATATCATAAAAATTTGTTAAAAATCAAAATAAATTACTAAAAATTTATGTTATCACTAGATTTTAATTATCATAATTTTAGAGATTAAAATTAGCCCGGAAAAATTTGTATTTATCGCTAATTTAATGTATTTTCTTACCGGCTTAAAATAATATTAAAAAAATTGAAAAATTGGGGAAAATTTTTAAACGACCAGAATATCACAATTAACTCATTAGCTACTAAAAACAAGCAATTACCTATCCATTTTAAGTATAATTAGCCCTAAACTGCAAAATAACAAGAAAGACGGTTTTCGGAAAAATACCGAATTTTCACCGAATTTCAGGAAAACACCAAAACGACTTTTCAAGACGCTACACCGGTATCAGGCAAACCCAGGGGAGAAGCACTGGATAGCAGTAAAGAACATTCTCAAGTACCTGAGGAGGTCTAAGGAGATGATCTTGGTGTATGGCGGAAAGGACCTCCAGATCGAGGCCTTTGCTGACTCTAGCTTCCAGAGTGACAAGGATGACTCCAAGTCCATGTCGGGTTATGTCTTTTCCCTCAATGGAGGGGCGGTCTGTTGGAAGAGTTCCAAGCAGGACACCGTTGCTGACTTGACGATGGAAGCGGAGTACATAGCTTCTTGCAATGCCGTGAAAGAAGCTGTCTGGATGAAGAAGTTCCTCACAGAACTTCAGGTGGTTCCTACCAGTGTTGATCCGATACCTCTGTATTGCGACAACAACGGCGCTATAACTTTAGCGAAGGAACCCAGGTCCCATCAAAAATCCAGATACATCTTAAGGCGGAATCACCTGATCAGGGAGTTCATAGATCGCCGGAAGATCGAGGTGAAGAGAGTATATACGGAGAATAACACTGCTGATCCATTCACAAAGGCCATTCCTCAGACGCAGTTTGAGAGGCTATTTGAGACGACAGGTCTGCGATATGCCAGTACATGGCCCTAGTGCGAGTGTGAGATTGTTAGTGTATATGCCCTAGAGGCTATTATTGGATCATACCGATTTATATATTACTTAATGGAAGCTTGGGATATTCACAGTTGTATTGACAGTCTTACTAAAAATGGTAGTATGCTACTTGGTTTGTGTCTACTTTAATATGTGCATGTGTTTCTTTTAACATATCGCTTATACATATTAGTAGAGCCCTTAGGATCTTTGCTTGATTACCAGCGTTGTGATAGCAGTCACACTAGTGGGGGCTGGGTAGTCTATAAGCACATCCTATACAGGTCCCTAGTCGTAGGATTATCGAGACAGGGTATTGATACTCCGGAGTAGACTGGTGTATATGCTCTTTATCCCAGCATGGGGAGATGGTCTGTCCCACAGCAATCAGTACGTCGTACTGGAGATAGTATGCAGATGCTCGTTAGATTACGAGTACACCGGACAAGACTCGCCGGGAACTGCAGGTTGGTACTATACCCATCGTCAGATTGCAGTTCCCAGGTGACATGAGTACAGATTAGTCCGTCGACTTGACATTGCTACTTCGCCTTGAGTATGGTCCTACTGCACTTAGATTACTACCCTACCATGGCTCAAAGGAGTCGTGCAAACAGGTAGTAGTTGGGTGCAGTCCCGAAGCACTTGGAGACAGTGGCGGTTAGACAGGATTCGTCTCTCCCGGTATTGGGGGTTGATATCGCGCTGTGTATGGAGAGCCATTACGCAAGGTCTCTTGCCAGGGCAAGCGAGATTTACTGGTAGGTGCTCTAGTAGTTTCTCAAGGTGTAATGGGCTTCACTCCGACATGACATATATCGCTATTAGGGGTCTGACGTTTACCGCATCCTAGGCCCGATATGCAATAGTCCTAGACGAACAGACCGGACTGTACGGAGATTGTCACATACAGGCACAGTAGGAGTTCGGATGGGTTTCCTCATCGTCCTTCTTATCGACATCTACCTTAGGACCGTTACGTACAGCTAGTACCACTTGCGGCCTGTGGTTAAACCCACTGCCAGCGTAGTGTCGAGTCTTTAAAGTCCCACATAGAGAGTTTCCCTGCACTGGGCAAAAGGTGTAGAGGCCGTATGGTTTTACGGCAGGACCACGATCACTTACGTACACTTGTGCACGTACTATGATCGGGCAGATAATACAGGTGGGCTTTGATTTAAGCCGGTTCCTAGTATTATACAGATGGATTTATTCAGTCTCAGTTTATCCGTGTTTTTCGGAAATACGGATGTGAGGGGCAGTCTCGTAATTTTTCGGGAAGCTTATAGAAGGAGGTGACTCATTTGTGTTTATTTCTTTTTAGATTTAAACTAAATGAGGTGGAGGAGATGAGGTGTAGTTTCAATAAATGATCCATGACTCATTAGGTGACTCATGAGATGATTCACCTTGTAAATTAAATGAAGCGTGATGAATATTAGCTAGATATTTATTTTGATGACATTATTATGCTTCATGATATTCACAAATGAGAATAGTTCATTCATTATCACAAAACACTTCTCTCTCCTCAAGTCTTCATCTTCTTCCTCGAACCCTAATAGCTCTCATGAGTTGAGAATCCTAGGGTTTAAAGTGACTAAGTAATCCATCTAAATACTCTACACCCTCTAGGACTTCTAGATTAGCAAACTAGAAGTCGTAGTTATCTCAGATTCGAGATAGGAGCTCAGACTATAGACTCTTGGGTGGATCGTTTTTGACTCGATGAGGCCGTTGAGGTACCCATGTTCCATAGAGCCGATGAGGTGTGGAGGACCGCGATGAAGACCCGAAGGACAAGTAACGTGAGGTATAACTTTGAATTAGAGTAGTTAAACCTCTGGTAGTTTGCTAGTAATGGTTTCGACACGATCCGTGTGCTCAAGTCCGTGTTACGAAGCTTTGATAATTATTTTTCGTATATTCCGCCTCCCCGCGAATACGTGGAGTTCGTGATATGGACTTACAGATATTGAGTTATGCTTTGACTTGATTCCCGGCGGAGCGTAAAGAACTGAAGGATCAGTTGCAAGATTGTTAGATAAAGGGCTTGTTCGTCTAAGCGCATCACTTGGGGAGCTCCTGTCCTGTTCGTCAAGAAGAAAGACGGCAGTTTGTGTTGATGCATTGATTATCATCAGTTGAATCGAGTGACTGTGCGGAACAGACATCCCTTACCTTGCATCGACGATTTATTTGATTAGTTCCAGGGTGCGGGACATTTCTCAGAGATTGACTTTCGATCAGGTTACCATTAGTTGCGGGTTCGAGAGGATGATATTCCGAAGACTGATTTTCACACGTTACGGGCGTTATGAGTTTTGGTGGTGTCGTTCAAGCTCACCAATGCCCCAGCAGCGTTTATGGGTTGGATGAACCGTATATTCAGGCCATTTTTGATCAGTTGTTATCGTGTTCATTGATGACATTCTATTATACTTTTGGAGCCGAGTAGAGCCTGGGCAGTAATTAGGGATTTCGTTGCAGACTTTGAGGGAGCACCAGCTATTCGCTAAATTATCCAAGTGTGTTTTCTGGTTGGATGATGTTGACTTCTTGGGTCACGTAGTTATGAGAGATGGTAAGTATGGAACCGAAGAGGATCGAGGCCGTTCAGTACTGGCCCAGACCTGTACCAGTGACGGAGGTTCGCAGCTTTTTGAGTTGGGCCGGATATTATCGACGCTTTGTTAGGATTTTTCTCGTATAGCTGCACTGTTGACCAAGTTGACCCGGAAGGGAGTGCCATTTTCTTTGGACCGAAGCATGCTAGTAGAACTTTCAGCAGTTGAAGACTCGTTTGATTACGGCGCCAGTATTATCTTTGCCTTTAGGATCATGCGGTTTTGTTGGTTATTGCGATGCTTCTCGGCAGTTGAAGAAGCACGAGCAGAACTATTCCACGCATGACTTAGAGAAGGCTGCGGTGGTTTTTACACTTAAGATCTGGAGACATTATAACTTTCAGCAGCAAGATTTGAATTTATGACAGCGTCGATGGATGGAGCTAGTGAAAGACTATGACTGCGAGATTCTTTATCGTCCGGGCAAGGAAAATGTTGCAGCAGATGCTTTGAGTCGGAAGCCCGGAGGTAGCTTTTCTTGTTTGAGCACAGTTCAGAGACAGTTGACGTCAGAGTGGCAGATACTATATGACGGCCGAGTACGGTTTGAGTTTACGTCGACCGGGGGAAAACTTGTTGGTGTTTGTGCACATCCACAGTTATTTGATCATATCCGTGAGGCATAGTCCGATGTCGTTCATTTGTTATGTTGGATATATGTATGCCATAGAGGCCATTATATGATAGTGTATGTACTGATGTGTGTGTGTGTGTGTGTGTGTGTGTGTGTGTGTGTGTTTGTGTGTGTTCAGAGGACAGTCTTGCTCGACAAGATAGTATGCTATCTTGTTTCTCTTTATCATATGTTCACTTGATCATGTTTTTACTCATTTGGTACATGTTGATAAAGCCCTAAGGATATTGGCTTGACTACTGGGATTATGATGTGGATCATACTAGTGGACACCTGTAGTTTATAAGCATATCCTTGAAATGTTCCTAGTCGTAGGTATATCGAGACAGGGCATCGATATTCCAGTGTAGACTAGCGTATACCATTCTTGTTCCATTTGATGGGCGATGGATGATCCCATATCCGTCTGGTGTGGTGACACCAAAGATTGTATATGGGTGCTCAGTGAGACTGGGTATACTGAGCGGACTAACCGAGAACTCCTATATGGTATTATATCATACGTCGGATAGCGGTTCTCAGGTGACACTAGTACAGGTTAGTCTGTAGACCCGAGATCGCCATAGAGTATTGTGTGTTCTCCCACTGTATCTTGATCTCCACCCTACCACGGCTCTACTGAGTCGTACAAACAGGTGGATTTTGGGTACAGTCCCGAGTCACATGGAGGCAATGAGCGATAGGAGGAGTTTCGTCTCTCCCGGTATTGGGGGTTGATGTTGCGCTGTGCATGATTGGCTATAACAGGAAGTCCCTGGCCAGGGCTGCTGAGATATTACTGATAAGTGTTATCAGTAGTTTCTCGATCTGTTGTAAACCATACACCGGCATGACTTATTGAGTTATTGAGGTCGACGATTCCATCCCTAGACTCGATATGCTGCATATCTGACGAAGAGACCAGACTGTACGGCAAGTGTTGCCAGATGGATTAACGGGAGTTTTGATAGGTTCGCTTGTTCTTCTTCTGATCGCTCAATACCCGGGTGGCCGTTACGTTTAGCTGACCGCTTGCGGCTTGTAGGTGTTTGATGTGATTATCACCTACTGCTGGCGTATTGACGAGTCTTAGAGTCCCACACAGAAGTTTCCTAGCTCAGGCAAAACGATGTGGTGTGCATATGAGATATGCACGGGAGCTCGATTAAATGCATATATAAGATACCGTATATTAATCGGGTGTTTACTATTGGTCGGGTCGTATATGATATGACCGGTTTATTAAATCAAATGTTGATTTAATAATGACTTTTAGCTCACTTTTATTAAACCCTTTTCTTTTGGATGTATGCATGTATATACATACACATATTGATGTGAATGCATACATACATGCATGCATATGTATCATGGTTGTTGATATATTGAAGATGACAATGCAAGACTCACATGGTTCATATTAATATATAGATTTTTGTTTTAAGATAAAAGATAAAGGAAATTAACTAATGACTCATTTCTTTACAAATGACTCATAGCTTCCATACTCTTCTTTGTTTGACCATTGACTAACCCATGGTTAATTTCCTTTGTTCTTTAACTCTTCACAAAATATCTAGATATTTATATTAACCATGGTTTGTTGTGAGAGTGTGTCACATATATATCCTTTTGTTTTATTTTTAAAACACAACAATTATCATTATCTTGAAAAAGCTTTGCCATCTTTATCTTCCTCCTTATTCAAGCTCTTTTGAGATTTGTTTAGAGTGAGGAAAAGAAAAAGAGAGAGTTTTTAAGTGAGAACATAAACCGCTTCATCATCCTACACATCTCTAGCTCTTTTGTGTAGGGTGTTTGCTCCACGGATTTGAAAGAACAAGTGAAGCAACAAGCTTTGAGCAAAGGATTTCGGGTGGATCGTCGTGGACTCGGAAGTGTTCAAGTGAGGCGTTCCAACTCTAGAAGATCCAAGGAGTCACTCAAGGAGGTATACAAAGGTTGTAGTCTCACCACTTAGTGATAGATTAACTTTTGTTAGTGATACTATTAGTTGTTACTCAATATTTCTAGTTCGATTCCTAGTTAAGTTTGCTTAACACCACTTAAAATCAATGTTGTGGCATGTGTGATGCTTCCAAACCCTATATCAGATGATAAGGAAACCCTATAGTGGTATCAGAGCCAAGCTTGAGTTTTAGAGTAATCTAGACGACGTTAAAAACCTCGAACGAACGAAAATCGACGCCCGTAGGGTGCTCTCTGGACATTTTTCAAAAACGTGTATTTTTTCACATTAAAAATACTCAAAAAATCGTGCAGGGTATTTTATGGGCCCACAAGAAGAACGAAGCCCTAACTCGACTATACGACCGTGGAACCGCGGCCAGAATGGTAATTCTACGGCGGTTCCGCGGCGCCGTTGGTGAGGCTTGGACTGTGCCTTCTTGCGCTGGCATGTATGTACTTGTTGCAGTTTCTGGTAAATTTTAAAGCTGCTCAAGTGTTGAGCTTTCTGAGAAGTCTTTGGGTGTTCAATAGTTCGATCAAATGTTTTAACTGCGCCTAGTTTATTAGTATGCGATACAATAATTGGAATCTACAAATTTGTTTGTTGCGTGTAAATCTAGCATTTCTGTCTTGGGAATAATCGGAAGTCTTGTTGAGTTATCCGACTTATTTTGAAAAGGTGTTTTTATCGGTAAGACCTAAATGCGAGCTTTACATTGTTAGGCATGAAATCTTGGATATGTGATATTCCGGGTTTGTGTTGTCTAAAGGCAGTTACGATTCAAATTGTTGTAGTTTTTCATTTTATTTCTCTGTGACCATAAGTGTAGTATGTGGTGTATCGCTGGTTTCGTTGCTATACATCAACGACAATCAGGGTACGCATACTTACTTACGTTGATGATATATGATATTATGTGTTGCTGAGATATGATGTGCATGATTGTCGTGATTGAATAGCTGGAGGTTTTATGTGAGATGAGAGTTTTCTTTTCATTCATGTAAAATTCAATTGTATGTAATATTCTTTTATTTGGGGCACTTCCGGGTTGAGGATGATGTCACCAGTGTTGTATATTATTTACTTTTCTGCATTAGGATAGACCCAAGGAGGGGAGCACAAGTGACCGGGTTCTAGGGTTCAGTGGGATGCCGTCTCGAGGAGTCGAGACCGGGTCTCCTAAACTCCAGAATTGGTAGGGTCGCTTTCCGCTCTCGTAGGGGTCTAGGGGTGTAGGCTTGGCTATTCATCGCGATCGTGGAATCCGTATTTTCTATTGATGGCTAAATAAAAAATACGGACCTCCTAGATATCCTATATTAAATATGCTTCTGCTGCTTATATTATGTGATGTGATCTTTTAATATATATCTGAGACGAATGGAATATTATATATATGATATATAATAGACGTTGCTTATGTTTTGCACTCGCGCTAGCCCCGTCCCAGTATGCCGTTAGTAAAGTAACCTAACGGTGCATAACGGGACACTTTGACGAATGCGAGTGGCATATGCGTACGTTATATTTTCGTTTCTTTCTGTGATGGCTTTAGGACTTAAATGGTGGGACTACATTAATGAGATTAATGTAAAGAAAAATGAACCTAAAAAGATGTTGTAGAATCGGATTTGAAACACATTCGGCCTTTTATGAAAAAGAATGTTTCAAAATGCGGATTTTGAGCCACACCTTTTTAGACCCATTGGATTCTACAATGATATCAAGTTCAAAGCGTTAAAATTTTTCTTAAAAACTATCCGCAGCCCTCCGTCATTTTAGGAAGTAGAGTACTTAGTATTCATGCTGCGTATTTTGACATTAGTTAAGGCGCAGTGTACGGTAGCTAAGTGATGTCTTCTTACACTGCATATGATGCAGATTAGTTAGGACATTCATATGATTATGTTGACTTTAGTTAAGGGTCATGTGGGTGGGTCTAGTTAATCATGAAATGACGGGAAGAACTTGACTAGTACTTATGATATGTTGACCATAGTTAAGGTCATGAGTACTAGGGGTAAAAATAATATCGGGAATTTCAAATGTTGAAATTTGCAATGAGATTGCATACCTTCTATATGATAGTAGGATCCCGATCCCACTGTGAGCAAAAGTTGCTCCCAGGAGAGTTTTGCACTTTATAATAGCTAATTCATTAGGTGTCTAGAAAGGTGTCAAACGGGGCTACGCCTCTGGGAAGACGAGGTTTATTTTAATTAGGTCCGTGCGAAAGCACGGGGAACCTCCCTCAAGTACCGGCACCGGCCTGGCTGAACGGTTAGCGAAGTTGTAGAATGTAATTAATTCCGGCTAGTTTTCTTTTTAAAGGTTTTAAAGAAAATTTGATAAAAACAGTGGGAGACATCTATTAGACAAGATAATAACCAATCTGATCTTTGCAAAAGCTTTCGCTAAGTGTATTCTTTTCTCTCTCTTAATGGCAGATACCAATATCAGGACTCAAGCTTCTATTAGATAAAAATAAACTGAATGGGACCAATTATAAAGACTGGATGAGGAATCTCAACATTGCCTTGACTTATGATAAGATATCATATGTCCTCACAGCTCCAACCCCGCCCATCCTATGTCCTAAACCTTCAGTTGTGGATAGGGAAATCCGCATGACATGGGACGCTAACTGTGCCACGGCCAAATGACTCGCGCTTGCATCGATGGATAACTCAAATCAGAAGCAGCACGAGAATATGGACGTCCAAGCCATATTCCTCTATTCAAAAGAGTTGTATGGAGAGCAATCTCGCGTATTACGATACGAAGCATCCAGAAAGCTGTTTCAGATATGAATGGCCCCTGGCACACCAGTAGGAGACCATGTTCTGAAGATGATAGCTCTCATAGAAGAGCTTGAGTACCTTGGGTGGACAATGGACAATGAGCAATATACGGATATTATTCTGCAGTCTCTCCCCTCCACCTTTGATCAATTTATAATTAATTTCAACATGCACAACATGGAGAAGGAACTACCGGAACTCCTTAATATGTTAAAGAGTGCAGAGAGCACACTGAAGTCAGTGAAGACTCCCATTTTTAGTGTTGGTGTTAGTTATATGTATGCCCTAGAGGACATTACTATACATAGGATGTATATTGTAGTGGATGCTGGGACATATATAGGGAGGACTTTCTTGCTCGACATGATAGTATGCTATCTGGTTGATCTTTACCTTAACGTGTATACTGATTGTCTCTCTGTTACATGTTGGTAAAGCCCTTAGGATGTGTGCTTGACTACCTGGACTATGATGTGGATCATACTAGTGGGGACATGGTAGTCCATAAGTACATCCTTGAATGTCCCTAGTCGTGGGTGTATCAAGACGGGGCATCGATATGCCAGATTAGACTAGCGTGTACCTTCTCGACCCATACAGATGGGAGATGGATGATCCCGTATCCATTGGTGTTTGACATCAGAGATGTTATACGGGTGCTCAGTGGAGACTGGGTACACTGGACGGACTCGCCGAGAACTCCCAGATGGTATTACACCTCACGTCAGATGGCAGTTCTCTGGTGACACTGGTACAGAGTAGTCCGTTGACCCGAGATCGTCATAGAGTCTTGTGTGGTTCCCACTGTGCTTTGATTTCCATCTTACCACGTCCAAGAGGGCATGCAAAACGGTGGTTTTTGGGTACAGTCCCGAGTCACATGGAGGCAATGAGCGATAGGAGGGGATTCGTCTCTCCCGGTATAGGGGGTTGATGTTGCGCTGTGTTCGATTGGCTATAACAGGAAATCCCTGGCCAGGGTTGCTGAGATTTACTGGTAAGTGTTACCAGTACTGTCTCGAACAGTTATAGACCTCATATCGATACGACTTATCGAGCTATTGGGGTCTGACGTTTACCACCCCTAGGCAAGATATGCGACATATCAGACGATCAGACCGGACTGTACGGTAGTGTTACTGGTCGGATTCACTGGAGTGTGAGCGGGCTTGCTCGTCGATCTTCAGATCGCTCAATACCCGGGTGGCCGTTACGTTTAGCAGACCGCTTGCGGCTTGTGGGTGCTTGATATGATCATCACCTGCTGCCGGCGTATTGACGAGTCTTTAGAGTCCTACACAGAGGTTTCCTGGCTCAAGCGAAACGAAATAGGAGCGCATATGAGATGTGTGCGGGACCGAGAATAATGCGTGTATGTGATACCGTATTCCATTCTCGCGATGAATGTATCGAAAGGTTGTATGCGATATAACCTAGTTATCGAATCAAGGGTTGGTTCGATAAGCCGATACATAGAATACTAGTCGGTTATATGCGATATGACCGGATCGTTAAATCAAGTGTTGATTTAATGATTTAATGCATAATTATATATTTGATATATTACTTTGCATTAACTAGTATTGGTTCACTTTAAATGGATTTTCTCACTCGGATTGTACACATTGTATATGTGATATACTTTTGTGCACTTGATTGTATCATGTTTGATGATACATGTTATGCTAGGGTTTTTGTGTAAAGATCAAACCATGGTTACATGATTATGGTTAGGGTTTTGTTTTATTCACTTATTTATTTATCCATTTCATTTTGGAAAATAAATGAGAAGAGAAAAGAATGGTGGCTTTATTTGTTGTTTAGTTGAAGCTTCATGAAGCTTTGACTTTGTCCACCATTCTTATCTCATCCTTAACCCTAACCATTCCTTTAACCCTTGGTTAATTCTCTACACATAACCATAGTTAGAATTATGATAAGGATGGTTTTTTCTATTCTTTTTAATTAACTTATCATATATTTCTTTCTTCTTCTTCCTTGAACTCAAGAAGAAAACCATTCTTCATCAATGGTGATTGATGAAAACAAGTGAGAAATCCAATTCTAAAGTCTACCCACTTCCTATTTCTTCATCCTCTACCTCTTGCCAAGTAGTAGAGTGTGTTTCCTTCACAAGTTTTCAAGGCTCGGTGAAGGTGGAGCTTGATCTAGTGATGCTTCGACGTAGATCATCTTCGGCACGTTGTCGATGACCTAGCCCGTCCATTCTCCGATGAAGCCGACGCTAGAGCCCGGGATCCGTCTTGGACAGCGAGGAGACTTCATTGCGGAGCCGTGGAGGTGGAGCACCGGATCTACAAAGGTTGTATATCCGTATTCTCATAGTTAAGTGTTAACTAGTTAGCTTTTTCGCCTAGTTTTCTAGCAAACGATCCGTAGTCGGGTCTCTCGGCACCTAGATTTTTTGAAATTGGCATGGTTGATGCCTTGTGAGACCTCATTAGGGTGCCTAGGAACCCTACAGTGGTATCAGAGCCTAGTTAGAGCCTTAGGCGAAGACTAGACGGAATTTGAAGTCCGAACGAACCCGAAACCCCAAACCAAACTTGCTTTCTGTCCTTTTTTGAAAACAGTGAGTTTTTCAACATTAAAAATTACTAAAAAAATTCAGCAGGAAAATCTAAGAATTACGATGCAAAAATTATTTCATGAACAGTAATTTTCGCGGCGGATCCGCGGCAGAAGCATGGTTTCTGCGGCGGATCAGCGGCCCCTTGATGACGTCAGCCCTGTTCCTTTGCACAGTAATTCCTAGTTCAAAGAGCTGAGTTTTCTGGGAATTTTTAATATTTATTCAAGAGTTGAATTTTCTGGGGTTGTTTTGGGGATTCGGTGTTTCGATCGGAGTATCAGATTTTGTCTATTTGGCTTTCCGGATAAATTTTAGAATATGTTAAAAAGTTCGACCGGATATAAATACCCAATTTTTCCCCTGTCGGGAAATTTCCAAGTGTTGGATTTTTCCGTAGTTTAACGATGTTCTAAGTAGTGCAAGTAACGCGATGGTCCCTCTAGAAGACAACAAACCTTAACTCGATTATGTGACCGTCTTGAACTGCCTTTTGAACCTTCGGGTTTGGGGCAGTACGGCGTGCCACATGTGAGGCGTTGGCTTGACCCTTCTACGGCTGGACCGTTGGTACTGAGGCACGAACGGAATGTTGTTATACTTGTTTCATGTGTTGATCAGTTTCGGGAAAACTTGGGTGTTCGATTGTTCGATCGAAAAGTTTGACATTTTCTATTTATCCGGAATGGGATACAATAATTGGAATTCACAAATAGTTATGTGATAACTGAATGAATGTTATAAACATAGCAGTTTAGTCTCACTTGATCGGTTGCCACGGAATTTTGATGTGATCAAAAGTCCGTCGCAATCATGTAGCGTACGCGGATACTCGCCGGGTAAACTTAATAGACAGCCTCACTCCATAGCCCCGACCAAGTGACTGTAGGAGAACCCCGTCGCCGAAAGCATCCGTTCGGGTGCTCGCAGAAGCGGTGTTCCGCCTTAGTGCACTTCGTCGACGGTATCAGGGGTGCGGCCGCCTTCTGAAGTTTGCGACGAGCATTCGATCAGGCTGTCGGGAATCTTGTTGAATTACCCGAATTGATATTGAAAAGAGTTTTCGATAATGAGACTAAAATGCGGGGTTTATAATTGTTAGGCATGTGATGTCTAAGGAATTCATTTGGTCAGGCATGCGATGTCTGAAAAGATTGCGGATTCCAACTGTTGTAGTTTTACACTTTCTTTTCTGTGACCGTAAGTGTAATATGTGATATCGCCGGTTTCGTTGCTATATGTCAACGACAATTGGGATACGCATGTTTACTTACGTTGATGACATGTGATGTTATGTGTTGCTGGATATGTTATATTGGATCGTCGTGTTTGAATAGCCGGGGGTTTTTATGTGAGATGAGTGTTTTTCATTTTCATTCATGTAAAAACTTGTATGTAATATTCTTTTATTTGGGCGCTTCCAGGTTGCGGAAGTAGTCACCTTTTGTATATTATTTACTTTTCCGCACTAGGATAGACCCAAGGAGGAGGGCACAAGTAACCGGGTTCTGGAGTCCAGTGGGAGACCAACTCGAGGAGTCGAGTCCGGGTCTCCTAACTCTAGAATTGGTAGGGTTACTTGCCGCTCTCGTAGGGGTCTAGGGGTGTGGGTTTGGCTATTCATCACGACCGTGGAATCCGTGTTTTATACTGGCTCGTATTGAAAACACGGACGTCCTAGTATATCCAATATTTCATATGATTCTTCTGCTGCGATATCTGTGATGTGATCATGAGATGTTCTGTGATAGATACATTATATAGTATATATGATATATTATATAGGCGTTACTTATGTTTTACACCCGCGCTAGCCCTGCCCCGCTCTGCCGTTAGTCACCTAACCTAACGGTGCACGTGGGGACATCGAGGCGAATGCGGATGGCATAAGTGTACGTCGTATTTATCTGTGATGTTTAGGTACTTAAATGATGGGACTTCATTAATGTGATTAATGAAATAAAAGAAACCTAATGATGTTGAAGAATCGAATTTCAAAATAAAACAGGTAGCTACAGTTCTTGCTTTGCACAGCGGTATATATGATATATCCTGCACCTTATTCGATAAGGAAAGGACCGAGATCCCTTCACCGGGAGTGACTCCTTTAGCAATAACTGGCAGATGCTACGCACTCGGTTTGTCTTTTGATAGCTTTTAAGTGTTTTTGCTTTGAACAGCGATATATATGATATATCCCGCACCTCATTCGACGAGGAAAGGACCGAAGATCCTTTCACCGGGAGTGACTCCTTTAGCAAAACTAGAAAAGCCTCAAAAACACTCCATTTTAAAAATCATTTGATTCTACAACGATATCAAGTTCATTACGCAATAGGTTTTCAGAAAAACCTGTCGTAGCCCTCCGTCATTTCAGATATGTACTAGTTAGTATTCGTGCTGCGGTAGTTTGGCATTCGTCAAGACGTAGTGTACGGTAGCTAACTAGTATTTATCTGCTTGAGCATATGATGCGATTGGATTAGGGTATTCGTACGGCGTTGTTTGGCATTCGTCAAGGGTCGTGCGGGTGGGTTTAATTCGATCAAGAAATGTACGGGTTGAACTTGACTAGTGGACTATGGGTTGTTTGGCATTCGTCAAGGTCATAGCGAGCTAGGGGCAAAATATTATCGGGAATTTCAAGTGTTGAAATTTGCAATGAGATTGCATACCTTCTATGAGATAGTTGGATCCCGATACCCGCTGCGAGTAAGTGTTACTCCTGGGAGAGTTTTATACATTACAATTAGCCGATCGAGTAGGTGTCTAGAAAGGTGTTAACGGGGTTACGCCTTTGGGAAAACGAGGTTTACATTAATTAGGTTCGTGCGAAAGCACGGGGGACCTCCCTCAAAGTACCGACACTGGCCTGGCTGAAAGATTGGCGAACTTGTAGTGTGTAATTAATCCCGGCTAGTCTTTCCTTTTAGGGTTTGAAGGAAGATTTGATAAAAAGCAGTGGGAGCCATCCTGATTAGATAAAATAATAACCAATCTATTCTTGACAGAGCGCACGCTGAGTGTTTTCTTCTCTCTCTCTCCAGGTAGCGACCATATCATGCCTTAATCAAGATAATAATACGGATTATTGACCGAACCCGCTTGTTATACTGAGCTGGGGAACGTTGGTCCCGCTCCAACTTATAAATGTTATAAGACAGAGCAGGAAATTGGGGAATACCAGATTTCCCGTGCCGCCCAAACGAAGAGAGTGCATGCTGATGCATCATCTTCGGGTGTGTTCATTATACAGAGAACTGTTTCTCAGTAACCTTTACGTCCTGGGTATGTGATACCAGATCAGGATCCCAGATATGTAATCAGTTACATAGGGCTACAGAAAGGTAGAGAACTGAGAACGGGTGATAAGTTTCATGAGGCTGAAAACGGGGCAAGTGTTGCAGCCAAGTCTGTTGGTCACTGTCACCCTGTATTACGAATACATTGATTTTGAACGAATGTTATTAGATACCGAACCTGATATACAAAATCATATCAGTCTCTTTATTATTAAAGAAAGGATATAATTTTGTATTGTTGGATAATGTTTTGAACATTTCCTATATCAAAAGTTGATCGGTTCAGGCACGTTATCTAAAAGCATTGACGTTCTAAATCAAACTACAGTTCTTTAGTATACAGAACACACACAAGAGGAAGAGTTCATAAATGAACGAATCCTTCTTGAGGTATTGTAGACTAGGTCATATCAATGCGACCCGACTGGCTGAGTTACATTTAGATGCATATTTAAATCAGTTTGAATTTACATCTTGTGAAACTCGCCAGTCATGTCACAAAGATAAGATGACCATAGCTCCGTTTACTGGAAACAGAGAAAGAGTTGGTAAACTCTTGGGATGATACATGTTGATGTATAAAGGTCCCCTGTCTACATATGCCAAGACCGGTTCTTTGTACTTCATTACATTCTCTGATAATCTCTCAAGATTCAGACATATGTTCCTGTTGAAACACAAGTCCGAACCTTTTGAGATATTCACAGAATATGATTTAGAAGTAGAGAACCAAAATACGGGTATAAGTATTATGTCCTATGATGAGATCAGGGAGGAGAATACTTGTGCATGGAATTCCTGGACTATTCTAAAGGAGAATGAGATTCTCTCTCAGCATTACTCCTCTGTATACACCATAGCACGATGGTATATCGGGGCGGAGCAGATACACCCTATTTGATATGGTGTGCTCTATGATGAGTACTACTGAGTTACCTATTTCTTTTTGGGAGTTATGCACTTGAGAAGATGCATACCTATTGAATAGGGTTCAAATCAAATCAGTTGCCTACCGCTTCATATGTGATATGGAAAGGGAAGAGCCCATATCTTAAGTTGGTTAAGATTTGGGGTTGTCCGGGCTATGTCTAAAAGCAAAATCCGGACAAGCTCAAGGCAAGGACTGTTATGTAAAACTGGAAATGTTCCAGCTATACAAACTGCAGTTGATGATTTGACAGAACCATAAGATTCTATAGTTCCCAACGAACCTCAGCCTCTCCGCCGATCTAGTAGGGTTCCTCATCCGCCTGAGAGATACCTCGGTTTCTCGATGACAGTGGGAGCAAGGATTGCATCATGAGATGATGACCCAACTAGTTTCGAGCAGGCCATCGAGAGTAGGGACTCTGTAAGAATGGCTGGATGCTTAGCGATCTGAGATGGAATCCATGTACACCAGCAAAGTATGGACTTTAGCTGCTATATCTGAAGGGTTAAATCCCCATCAGGAGCAAGTATATCTTGAGAAGATTACTTGGTGTAGATGGAAAAGTTGAGACTTTCAAAGCTAGACTTGTTAAAGGTTTGCATAATTGACCAGATATGGATCATAATGAAACCTTTTTCTAAGGATCTATGCTTAAGTCCATCCAGATCCTACTTGTCACGGCTACATACCATGACTGCGATATCTGGTGGTTGGGTGTCTTGACTGCTTTTCTAAATGATGATTTAGAAGAGAGCGTCTATAAGTACACAGCCAGAGGGCTTCGTAGACAGTGGGAGCAGCGGAAACGTGTGCAAGATGCTTTATAGGATAAAGCAGGCATCGCGGAGTTGGAACATCTGTTTTGATGAAGCGGTCAAAGAGTTTGACATCATCAAAATGGTAAATGAACCTTGTATATACAAAAAGGTAGTAGGGAGTATGGTGACGATCCTCGTAGAGTACGTGGATGACATACTCTTGATAAGAAAGGAGTTTCTTATGCTACGCTCGATCAATCTCCGCCTATCACAATGATTCTCCACATAGGATCAAAGTGATACCTCCTAAATCCTGGGTTTTGGATCTATGAGATAGATCTAAATGGATGTTAGTATTCTCACTAGTTGTAGTGAGATGGTATCAACCGATCCTGGGGAGAATCACTGGAAGGGTTCCAAGGTGATAATGACGACTGAATGACAGTCACAGGCATTGTCTTTACCCTCAGTAAAGGGACGGTATGTTGGAAGAGTTCCAAGCTAAATACCGTGGCTAACTAGACGATAAAGGCAGGATACATCGCTACTAAAGATGCTACCAAAGAGGCAGTCTGGGTGTAAATTTGTTCATAAGATGAACTTAGTTCCTTCCATTGTGTGACAATGGAGTTGTGGCTTATGCCAAGGAACGTCCGTCCCATCAGTGATCCAGACATATTCTAAGGCAGTGTCACCTGATCATGGAGATGGTTGATCTCCAGGGAGATCGAGGTTAGGAGAGTAGACTCAGAGGACAACACAGCGGATCCACTCACAAAGGCCTGTTACCAGAGAGAGACTTTTATGGGATGGTTGAGTATGGGATACTACAACCACTGCTATCAGATGGCCCTAGTGCAAGTGGGAGATTGTTAGTTATATGTATGCCCTAGAGGCCATTACTATACATAGGATGTATATTGTAGTGGATGCTGGGACATATATAGGGAGGACTTTCTTGCTCGACATGATAGTATGCTATCTGGTTGATCTTTACCTTAACGTGTATACTGATTGTCTCTCTGTTACATGTTGGTAAAGCCTTTAGGATGTGTGCTTGACTACCTGGACTATGATGCGGATCATACTAGTGGGGACATGGTAGTCCATAAGTACATCCTTGAATGTCCCTAGTCGTGGGTGTATCGAGACGGGGCATCGATATACCAGATTAGACTAGCGTGTACCTTCTCGACCCATACAGATGGGCGATGGATGATCCCATATCCATTGGTGTTTGACATCAGAGATGTTATACGTGTGCTCAGTGGAGACTGGGTACACTGGACGGACTCGCCGAGAACTCCCAGATGGTATTATACCTCACGTCAGATGGCAGTTCTCTGGTGACACTAGTACAGAGTAGTCTGTTGACCCGAGATCGTCATAGAGTCTTGTGTGGTTCCCACTGTGCTTTGATTTCCATCTTACCACGTCCAAGAGGGCGTGCAAAACGGTGGTTTTTGGGTACAGTCCCGAGTCACATGGAGGCAATGAGCGATAGGAGGGGATTCGTCTCTCCCCGTATAGGGGGTTGATGTTGCGCTGTGTTCGTTTGGCTATAACAGGAAATCCCTGGCCAGGGTTGCTGAGATTTACTGGTAAGTGTTACCAGTAGTTTCTCGAACAGTTATAGACCTCATATCGACACGACTTATCGAGCTATTGGGGTCTGACGTTTACCACCCCTAGACAAGATATGCGACATATCAGACGATCAGACCGGACTGTACGGTAGTGTTACTGGTCGGATTCACTGGAGTGTGAGCGGGCTTGCTCGTCAATCTTCAGATCGCTCAATACCCGGGTGGCCGTTACGTTTAGCAGACCGCTTGCGGCTTGTGGGTGCTTGATATGATCATCACCTGCTGCCGGCGTATTGACGAGTCTTTAGAGTCCTACACAGAGGTTTCCTGGCTCAAGCGAAACGAAATAGGAGCGCATATGAGATATGTGCGGGACCGATAATAATGCGTGTATGTGATACCGTATTCCATTCTCGTGATGAATGTATCGAAAGGTTGTATGCGATATAACCTAGTTATCGAATCAAGGGTTGGTTCGATAAGCCGATACATAGAATACTAGTCGGTTATATGCGATATGACCGGATCGTTAAATCAAGTGTTGATTTAATGATTTAATGCATAATTATATATTTGATATATTACTTTACATTAACTAGTATTGGTTCACTTTAAATGGATTTTCTCACTCGGATTGTACACATTGTATATGTGATATACTTTTGTGCACTTGATTGTATCATGTTTGATGATACATGTTATGCTAGGGTTTTTGTGTAAAGATCAAACCATGGTTACATGATTATGGTTAAGGTTTTGTTTTATTCACTTATTTATTTATCCATTTCATTTTGGAAAATAAATGAGAAGAGAAAAGAATGGTGGCTTTATTTGTTGTTTAGTTGAAGCTTCATGAAGCTTTGACTTTGTCCACCATTCTTATCTCATCCTTAACCCTAACCATTCCTTTAACCCTTGGTTAATTCTCTACACATAACCATAGTTAGAATTATGATAAGGATGGTTTTTTCTATTCTTTTTAATTAACTTATCATATATTTCTTTCTTCTTCTTCCTTGAACTCAAGAAGAAAACCATTCTTCATCAATGGTGATTGATGAAAACAAGTGAGAAATCCAATTCTAAAGTCTACCCACTTCCTATTTCTTCATCCTCTACCTCTTTTCAAGTAGTAGAGTGTGTTTCCTTCACAAGTTTTCAAGGCTCGGTGAAGGTGGAGCTTGATCTAGTGATGCTTCGACGTTGATCATCTTCGGCACGTTGTCGATGACCTAGCCCGTCCATTCTCCGATGAAGCCGACGCTAGAGCCCGGGATCCGTCTTGGACAGCGAGGAGACTTCATTACGGAGCCGTGGAGGTGGAGCACCGGATCTATAAAGGTTGTATATCCGTATTCTCATAGTTAAGTGTTAACTAGTTAGCTTTTTCGCCTAGTTTTCTAGCAAACGATCCGTAGTCGGGTCTCTCGGCACCTAGATTTTTTGAAATTGGCATGGTTGATGCCTTGTGAGACCTCATTAGGGTGCCTAGGAACCCTACAGTTGGGCCATCTTCCTCCTCTCGCCCGAAGGCTAAGGCCAAGGGAAAGATGAAGAAGAAACCCACCAAACCTAAGGGCGGAGTCAAAAAGGTTAAGGGGAAAGACAAGTCCAAGGTTGGGGAATCGGGGAAAGGAGAATGTTTCCACTGCAAAAAGAAGGGACATGCACTGGAAGCGGAACTGTACTGAGTACCTTGAACTCAAGAAGAAGTACGGTGATGCTTCAGCTTCAGGTGTGTTCGTAATTGAAAACTGTTTTTCTATTAACTCTGCTTCCTGGGTATTAGATACCTGTTCGGGTTCTCAAATTTGCAATTCTGTGCAGGCGTTGAGAAATAGTAGAGTTTTGAAGACAGGTGATCATACTCTCCAGGTTGGAAATGGTTCCAATGTAAATGCAGTTTCAGTGGGAGAATATCACCTAGGGTTGCCGTCGGGTTGTATATTGGTTTTGAACCCATGTTATTTTGTGCCAAGTATGCTTTGTAATATTATATCCGTTTCTTTGTTAGACAATGAAGGTTATCATTTTGCTGTGCAACACAATGTTATGAACATTAGATTTAATCAAGAGTTGATTGGTTGTGGTACACAAAATAACGTGATATACGTCCTTAATCAACACACGGTTTTCAACATTCAACACACAAATAAAAGAAAATTTTCAGATATAAATGAAGCTTTTCTTTGGCATTGTAGACTTAGTCATATTAATGAAACAAGACTAAATAAGCTTCATAAAGATGGATATTTAAATTCTTTTGAGTATAAATCTTATGCAACTTGCCAATCTTGTACCAAAGGTAAAATGACAAAAACTCCGTTTACAGGACACGGAGAAAGAGCTACTGAGCTCCTAGGCCTCATACATAGTGATGTATGTGGGCCAATGTCTACACATGCAAGAGTCGGTTTTTCTTACTTCTTAACTTTTACTGATGATTTCTCAAGATTCGGTTATGTGTTTTTGATAAAGTATAAGTCTGAAGCATTCGAGAAATTCAAGGAGTACAAAGTTGAAGTAGAAAACCAAACAGGATTGAGAATCAAGATATTTCGATCAGATCGAGGTGGAGAGTACTTAAGTACTGAGTTCTTGGACTTCCTAAAAGAGAATAGGATTCTCTCTCAGCTCACTCTCTCTTACACACCACAGCACAACGGTGTGTCAGAGCGACGGAATTGTACCCAATTAGATATGGTACGATCCATGATGAGTGATTCTGAGTTACCCCTCTCCTTTTGGGGGCATGTATTGGAAACTGTAGCTTTTCTGTTAAACAAACTTCCAACCAAGACCGTGTCTACCACTCTATATGAGATATGGCATGGGAAGAGACCATCTCTTAAACGAGTTAAGATTTGGGGTTGTCCGGCTTTTGTCAAAAAGCAGAATCCAGACAAACTAGAGACACGATCGGTCAAATGTATATTTGTAGGATATCCAAAACATTTGTTTGGGTATCTTTTTGTAAGTCCAAGTCACGCACCCCACGAACTTGCGGGGAGGTGGAATATATGAAAAACGATTATCAAAGCTTCGTAACACGGACTTGAGCGCATGAATCGTTATCTAAACCATTACTAACAAAAAGCTAGAGGTTTAACTACTCGGATACGAAGTTATATCTCACGTTACTTGTCCTTCGGGTCTTCATCGGGGTCCTCCACTCCTCGTAGGCTCCTTGGAACATCGGCACCTCAACGGCCTCCTCGAATCAAAGACGATCCACCCGAAAGTTCCTATGCCAAGCTTGATCTCAAACTTAAGATAACTAGGTTGCTTAGAGTGCTAATCTAAGCTACCTAGGGGATATAGAGTGAGGTTATGGATGTATTAGTCTAGCTAACCCTTGATCTCAACTCATGAGATGTTAGGGTTAGGGTTTGATGAGAGGGTGAGCTTAAGGAGAGAGAAGGTGAAGATGATATTGAAATGAGATAATGATATATCATAATATTTATGAAGCATTATAATTTTATCAAATAAGTAAATAAATGATTAATCATCCATGCTTCATAAATGCATTTGAGTGATTCATCTCCATGAGTCATTAAGCATTTATGATGCATTAATGACTTGGATGAATCACACAAATGAGTCACTAATCTTATTTAATGCAATGCCACCTACCCTTAGTCACAACTCTTCTAGAAGCTTCTCTACAAATTATGAGAACGCCCCTCCAATCTGTGAAAACACGGAAAAACTTTAGAATGTATAAATCCAATAACCGGATACTAGAATCTGGCTTAAACCAAAGCCGGCTAGTAAAAACTGTCCGAAAAGTCGTACGTGCGTAAACACACGTACGCATCCGAACCCTTGTCGTAAAACCATACAACCTCTATATCGTTTCACCTGGAGCAAGGAAACTCTCTGTGTGGGACTCTAAAGACTCGACACTACGCTGGCAGTGGGTTTAACCACAGACCGCAAGCGGCACTAGCTGTACGTAACGGTCCCCAAGTAGATGTCGATAAGAAGGCCGATGAGGAAAACCATCTGAACCCCTACTGAGCCTGATGTGACAATCTCCATACAGTCCGGTCTGTTCGTCTAAGACTATCGCATATCAAGCCTAGGGGGCGGCAAGCGTCAGTCCCCTAATAGCTGTATAAGTCGTGTCGGAGCGAAGCCTATTACACCCTGAGAAGCTTCTGGAACCTACCAGTATATCTCGCTTGCCCTGGCCAGGGACTTTGCGTAATGGCTCTCTGACACAGCGCGATATCATCTCCCAATACCGGGAGAGACGAATCCTGTCTAACCACTACTGCCTCCAAGTGCTCGGGACTGCACCCAACTGCTACCTGTTTGCACGACTCTTTTGAGCCGTGGTAGGGTAGCAATCTAAGAACAGTGGGACACACTCGAGGCGAAGTAGCAGTGTCAAGTATGCGGACTATGCTGTACTCATGTCATCTTGGAACTGTCAACTGACGACGGGTATAATACCAACCAATCGGTTCCCTTGCGAGTCCTGTCCGGTGTACCCGTAACCTAACGAGCACCTGTATACTATCTCCAGTACGACGTACTGATGGCTGTGGGACAGACCATCTCCCCAACTGGGATGAGAAACGTACACACTTAGTCTACTCTGGAATATCGATGCCCTATCCCGATAATCCAACGACCAGGGACCTGTATAGGATGTTGCTTACAGACTACCCATCCCCTACTAGTGTGACTGCCATCACGACGCTGGTAATCAAGCAAAGATCCTATGGCTCTACATATATATATAAGTGATACGTTACAAAAAACATATGCACATATTAAAGTAGACACAAACCAAGTAGCATACTACCATTTTTAACAAGACTGTATATATAACTGTGAATATCCCAAGCTTCCATTAAGTAATATACATGCAAGTATGATACAATAATGGCCCCTAGGGCATATACACTAACAATCTCCCACTTGCACTAGGGCCATGAGCTGGCATATCGTAGACCTATCATCTCGAATAGCCTCTCGAACTGCGTCTGAGGAATGGCCTTTGTGAATGGATCAGCAATGTTATCCTCCGTCTTTACTCTCTTCGCCTCGATCTCCCGGCGATCTATGATCTCCCTGATCAGGTGATACCGCCTTAAGATGTGTCTGGACTTCTGATGGGACATGGGTTCCTTCGCAAAAGCTATAACGCCGTTGTTGTCACAATACAGAGGTATTGGACCAACACTGGAAGGAACCACCTGAAGTTCTATGAGGAACTTCTTCATCCAGACAGCTTCTTTTGCGGCATCGCAAGCAGCTATTTACTCCGCTTCCATCGTTGAGTCTGCAACGGTCTCCTGCTTGGAACTCTTCCAACAGACCGTCCCTCCATTGAGGGTAAGGACATAACCCGACATGGATTTAGAGTCATGTTTGTCACTCTGGAAGCCGGAGTCGGCAAAGGCCTCCATCTGGAGGTCTTTTCCGCCATACACTAAGAACATCTCCTTAGTCCTCCTCAGGTACTTGAGAATGTTCTTTACTGCTATCCAGTGCTTCTCCCCTGGGTTTACCTGATACCGGCTTACTACGCTCAATGCATATGCTACATCTGGTCTGGTACATAACATCGCATACATTATAGAGCCTACCGCAGAAGCGTAGGGTATAATCGACATGCAATCCCTTTCCAAATCAGTCTTGGGAGACATCTCTTTGGAGAGGGTGATTCCGTGACAAACTGGTAGGTTACCGCGCTTAGAATCATCCATACTGAATCTTTCACTATGGTGTCTATGTACCTGGACTGTGAAAGTCCTAACATCCTCTTTGATCTATCACGATAGATCCGGATCCCCAAAATGTAGGTGGCATCACTCAGGTGTTTCATGGAGAATTTATGTGACAAGAATCTTTTGACTGACTGTAACATAGGAATATCATTTCCTATTAGGAGAATGTCATCCACGTATAAGACGAGGAATACTACAGCTCTCCCAACAATCTTACTGTATATGCATGGTTCATCTCGATTTTTGATAAAGTCAAATTCTTTGACAGCATCATCAAAACAGATGTTCCAACTCCGCGATGCCTGCTTTAGTCTATAAATGGACTTAAGCAGCTTGCATACTTTACCGCTGCTCCCACTGTGATTGAATCCCTCTGGCTGATCCATATAGATGCTCTTATCCAAATTTCCATTTAGAAAGGTCGTCTTTACGTCCATCTGCCAGATTTCATAATCGTGGAAGGCAGCAATAGCAAGAAGGATCCGAATAGATTTCAGCATAGCCACTGGAGAAAAGGTTTCGTCATAGTCCAAACCAGGTCTTTGACGGAAACCCTTTCCAAAAAGTCTAGCCTTATATGTTTTAACCTGTCTATCTACACCAATCTTCTTTTTGAAGATCCATTTGCATCCTACGGGTTTTACCCCATCTGGAGCAACGTCCAAAGTCCATACTTTGTTAGTGTACATGGACTCCATTTCGGTCCGCATTGCATCCAGCCATTTTACTGAGTCACCGCTCTGAATGGCTTGCTGGAGCTAGTAGGCTCATCATAGTCAATAGTGCAATCCTCTCTATCCCCGTCTATGAGAAAACCGTAGTATCTCTCGGGCGGATGAGATTGCCTACTACTCCTATGGAGTGGTGTGGGAATGTCCAGTTTTTCTTGAACTTCTGGTTCTACCATACTTTCAGTAGTAGTTTGTGGTTCTGGAATTTCTTCCAGTTCTATTGCGCTCCCACTCTTCTGATTTTCCAAAAATTCAGTTTCTAAGAAGCAGGCATGACGAGAAACAAAAACCTTTTATTCCTCTGCGTAATAGAAATAATATCCCTTGGAGTTCTTTGGATATCCCACAAACTTACACTTTACTGAGCGTGCCTCGAGCTTGTCCGCATGCTGCCTTTTTACAAAAGCTGGACATCCCCATGTCTTAAAATGTTTTAGAAAGGGTTTCTTCCCACTCCACATCTGATATGGTGTGGTAGGCACAGTTTTGGTAGGAACCTGGTTCATAAGATATGCAGCTGATTCTAGTGCATATCCCCAGAATGATCGTGGTAACTCAGCGTTACTCATCATGGAACGAACCATATCCAATAGGGTTCGATTCCTCCTTTCCGATGCACCGTTATGTTGTGGCATGTATGGAGGAGTAAGCTGAGAGAGAATTCCATTCTCTTTTACGTAACCCAGGAACTCGGCACTTAAGTATTCACCACCTCGATCAGATCTCAGTGTCTTTATACTCTTGCCTGTTTGTTTTTCCACTTCATTCTTGTATTCTTGGAATTTCTCAAAAGCCTCGGATTTATGCTTCATTAAGAAGACATATCCATACCTAGAGAAATCATTTGTAAAAGTAATGAAGTAGGAATAACCACCTCGCGCATGCGTAGACATAGGACCGCACACGTCACTGTGTACGATTCCCAAGAGCTCGCTTGCTCTTACTCTGTGTCCAGTGAACGGAGTCTTTGTCATCTTTCCCATGAGACAAGATTCTCAAGTAGCATAAGATTGATATTCGAACGGATTCAAATATCCTTCTCTATGTAACTTAGTCAACCTTCTCTCATTGATGTGACCTAGTCTACAGTGCCAAAAGAAAGCCAGATTTGTTTCCGGAGACTTTCTTTTTAGTGTGTTCTGGACACTGAAAATTTGAACTTGATTTAATACGTTTATTCCGTTTTCTAATGTACCTGACCCAATCAAATCTTGATTTAGGTGGATGTGAACCACATCTCTTGTAAAAGTAAAATCATATCCTTTTTTAGAAAGTAAGGGTACAGATATGATATTACAGGTCGTACCTGGTACATAAAAATAGTTACGTAGAATCAATATTTGCCCAGTTGTCAGTCCGAGATGATATTCCTCTACTGATTCAGCGTTCATACTCATTCCGTTAGCAACTGTGAGGGTCATATCACCAATCCCGATAACCCTACGATTTCTCAGAGCCTGTAATGAATTACAGATGTGAGTTCCTGATCCGGTATCCAATACCCAGGAAGTAGGGTTAACTGACATACAGTTCTCCATCATAAACACACCCGAAGTTGAAGCCACAACAAGCTTCGTATCCTGGCTACTGGCTTCTAAAGCCCTGCAATCATTCTGCCAATTCCCGATCCCATAACAATAGGAATGCCCCTCAATAGGGTGGTCCAGCTTGTCATAGGCAATGGATATCTGGACAGACTTTTGCCAGTCATATAAGTCAGATTCAGTCAAATTATTATCTAGATGTAACCTATGTGTGGTCACAAGGTCGCTACAATTAAGAGAGAGAGAAGAAAACACTTTAGTATGATGCTGTTACAAGCTTAGATTGGTTTATAATTTATCTAAACAGGATGGCTCCCACTGTTTCTCAAATCCTTCCTCAAACCATAAAAGAAGAATTAGCCAGGACTATTCTCACCGTACAATACTTGCTTAACCGTTCAGCCAGGCCAGTGTCGATACTTCGAGGGAGGTTTTCCAACGCTTTCGCGAAGTTCCTTAATTAAATAACCTCTTTTCTCTGGGGGCGTAACCCCGCTAACACCTTTCTAGACACCTACTTGGTTTATAGCATTGATCGTTAAGTGACGAATCTTCTGATAAGTAGCTTATACTCACAGTAGGATCGGGATCCAAAATATCATCGTATGATAATGTTGAAGGAATCCTACCAACATTCATCAAACTCCAAAATGGTATGCATCTCTCTGCAAATTTAAGTTTTTTTAGAAATTCCCGATATGGATTTTTGCCCCATGCTCTTATGACCTTGACTAAGGGCCAACAAATTGTAGCGCCTTGAAAAGTCGTTTTGGTGTTTTCCTGAAAATCGGTGAAAATTCGGTATTTTTCCGAAAACCGTCTTTTTTGTTATTTTGCAGTTTAGGACTAATTATACCTAAAATGGATAGGTAATTGCTTGTTTTTAGTAGCTAATGAGTTACTTATGAAATTCTGGTCGTTTAAAAAATTTTCCCTATTTTCTAATTTTTTAATATTATTTTAAGCCGGTAAGAAAATACATTAAATTAGTGATAAATACAAATTTTTCTGGGCTAATTTTAATCTTTAAAATTATGTTAATTAAAATCTAGTTGTAACATAAATTTTTAGTATTTTATTTTGATTTTTAACTAATTTTTATTATAAAAAACGAAATTTATTGAATTTAAGCTTAAACTTGCAATTTTGGACTTGTAGGGGGTCTTTTGCCATAAAATTTTTTTTGTGCACTCCCTCTCACTTTTCCCTCACACTAGGCCGGCCATTTCCAGAAGCTCATGGGAAAAAAAAATTCCATGCTCTTTGACTTGTGTTATTGTGTGGAAATGAGGGTTTATTTAAAGGTTTTTGAATTGTTAATTGGGTATGGTGCTTTGACTTTTGGGGAGTTTGACTAGAGACTTTTTCCCACACCCACACCACTCCCCTCTCCCTCATTTCTGGACAGAAACCAGCAGCTCCCCCCCTTCATTTTTCCTCTCTCTTTTGTTCACAAATTCATCTCAAAAATCAACAAAATCAACAAATTTCTTCACAATTTCAAAGCAAAACCATATTCCATCTCTTCTCCAACCTAATTTGGTTCAAATCGAGGTGAAAGGAGGTGTCTTGGGAGGCTTGAGCAATCTTAGGATTGATCTTTTGAGGTATAATTTCTAATCAAATGGTTAAATTATAGCTTAAGTGTGCTAAACTAGAATCTTGAAAATTGTTTATTGTTAAATTTAGTGTTAGTTTCATTCTAGTTTTTTTAAAAAAAAGTTCATGGTTGAAATTAATCTAGGGTTTTAGAAACCATTATTTAGTTAATTAAATCTATTTTGCTATCTAGTTGTTTGCTAATCTAAGTTAAAGAGGTTACTTTATTTGTGTGGGATTCAAATTAGTGCTAATTTGGTATTGTCATGTTTAGTTTTGGATTGAAATTGCTAATGATGAAAATCAAGAAAAGTTTTGTTTATGGAAATTAGGTTTTTAAGCATTGCTAATGGTTTAAAACTAATGTAATGGCTATCTAGTGGGTTAGTTGGATATTGTGTTGGATTGTGAGCACTTTATCGCATAACGGCGATGTTGCGTCGTTTTTTTTAGAATATTTGTGCTTACTAGTTTTGTGATAAAAGAATGTGATAAATTAGTTTTGATATCTTGATGATTGTATTGGCTTATCCTATGACATTTAGGATGCGTGAGTGCGGATTTTTGAGTAATCAGGTTTTAGTTTTGCCGGGCGACCAAATCGGCGATTTTTGCAGTTTTTGCGATTTTCGCGTGTGTTCCGCGTACCTTGTGCACGTTGTACCTAGATATGGTATTTTCGTTAGGGAATTGCATCGTTCTTGATTTGTAACCTTATGTTTGTATTGATGTTAATTCCAGGTTCGGTCGCGGAGACGTCAGACGCGGCTCGAAAAGGGAAAGCGGTGATTGGACGCAGCTAGCTAGGGATTCCGGTGAGTAGATGTAACATCTATGGGAGACTATCGTTGGATGGCGCAAGTCGCCCGATAGTTTTAGTACTTTAAAAAGATTCTTAGTAATGTTAGTAATTAGGGGTGTAATACTTGTATGATTATTTGCTACATTCATGCCCTATATTGACATACATATACGAAACCATTTTATAGGACACCTGCACCATTGCCAGGGTTTTTATATGCAGCACGAGCACTATTCATGCTTACACACACACCCTGGTAATTGCCATGCCACCACACTAGATAACCTTTAAATTGAAACCTTTTACTATAATTGATACTTAAACTCGCGCTATTGCTTTAATTCCTTAAAATGAAATCGTAGGATTGCTATTCATGTGCATGTGCTTCATCATATTATTTGTTCATGCCTAATCTATTAATCACACATCGCAACTTGATTATTGATACCATATGCATTCATTATCATTGAGATATGCACTTATGAGGATTTCTTGAGATTTTATGATATTTCTGGATTTCGGGGGAAAGCCGCAAAATTTCTAAACTTATTATATTTTTAAAATATGTAAATTGCGGTTTTCTAGTGATGTAAGTGTCGTCCACCATGAGTTTGCTGTGGTTTTCGAGATCCGTGTCGAGGAGTGGAGGAACCGTCATGGGTACATGGTGGGCCCGGTATGGTACCCCGGGGCAAGATGAATGTGGTGTTGACGTTGAGCCTGGCAGGGGACGGATTACCTACCGGTGACTGTTTGGCACGGCGGATATCCAGAGGATACCGACCGTGGCCGCGAGATGATGAGATTTTGATATTGAGCTGGGTCAGCCGGATGGCTGAGGCCAGAGATACTATGACATGGATATATGAGATTTGTGATAGTTTTGAGGTGTCGTTGCTGGACACAGGTTCTTGTTGATTTTGTTGGTATTGTGCTGGTATTTCAAAAGAGATTCTTAAAGGGAAAAACATGATTTCTTATACTTACACATTCAGATCACGAGTTGATTCGCATTGCATTCATACCTGCTAGCATATTCATATTGCGTACATACTTGCCATTATGACATGCCTTACCTGTATTTAGATGCTAGGATGCTTGTGTGCATGCATACGATAGCCTGTGTAGATGTTATTTATTACTCACGAGTTGGCAACTCACCCCAGTTGTGCCACAGCCTTTTTCAGGTCCGCTCTGTCAGTACAGTAGCGGCGGACGCACTTGCTTATTTTGCTCTTTTGCCTGGACTCGAGGTTTTGCTCTTAGGTGGGTTATATCATTATTTTTGTACCACCTTGTATATTCTTTGTATCTAGTGCACTCCATCTACTGTTTCTATCAGTATTGTTGTATATTTGACCTAGAGATGAGACTGTGAGATTTGTGGACTTTTATGCTGTATTTTGGGGTCGAGCTCACTTGAGTCGACATGCTGTTTTTCTCATGCTTCCTTATGATTATTTTGCATGTTGTTGCTTTATATTGCGTGGGATTTGTGACCGCCTTGTGGCGAAGAGCTAGCTCCCTCTTGGGGATGCCATATTTGTTGGATTCATATATATTCTTGTTGTACCCATTTTGGGGGCCAGTATTTACAAAGGAGACTCTGCCGAAATTTTCGGAAAAATTGGTATTGTTTTTAAAAAGGGTTTTATATGACTTATTTGATAAACTCGCTTTCAATTGATTGGGTTCTCTTCACTCTTTTGCTTATTTGGTTTTGGTTTTCTGGGCTTTGGCTTACTTATTTTACGGACGTCTTGAGACGTTTCGTAAACTTAAGTGCCAGTCACGTTCCGTACCCTGCGGGTCGTGACAAAGTTGGTATCAGAGCGATAGGTTTTACCTTTTTGAGTGTAGGATGACCCTTGGTAGATGGAGTAAGTGACTTAAGTAGGGTAACGTAGCGTGTGTATGTCCGCGGCATACTTCCGATACAGTACTCCGCCTAAGTGACTTTAGGATATACTTGCTTGAAAATTCCTTCTTCAATTCCGTGTATCCTATGATCCTATTGCACTGTTCTTATTATCCGTTTTCTTGTAACAGCCACTATGCCGCCGAAGGCTACGAGGGCACAGAGGGCTGCCGCCCGAGACGAGATTCGAGCTGGCTCGTCCGAGACTAGGACTGAGCAGGGTGGTATGCCTACGCCGCAGGGACAGACCGATCCACCTTCCCCAGGCCGTATGGATTGGCTCAAGACTGGTATGGAGGAGTTGCGACAGATGATGGGGGGTATGCAGGAGCTACGTCAGATGGTAGGATCCCTAGTTGCAGCCAGTCGTACACCGAGGCCGGATGACGTACCTACTACATCACAGACGACCATGATACCTTCTCCTACTACTACCACCGTGACCATCCCGGTTTCACTACAGAATTTCATGAGGCTGAGACCTCCAGTATTCACCGGCACCGAGGCAGCGGAGGACCCACAGACGTTCCTTGACAGCTTAGCCAGGATCTGCCGTTCGCTGAGATGTTCGGATGATCGATGGGTAGAGCTTGCGAGTTTCCGACTAGAAGGTCTCGCGCAGACATGGTGGGAGTCAGTCTTGAGAGGTCAAGCTGCAGGTCTACCGCCTATGACGTGGGCCGAGTTTACAGCGGTCTTTCTAGCTCGTTTCCTCCCAGAGAGCGTTCGTGACGCCAGAGCTCATAGCTTCGAGGCCTTAGTCAAGACACCTGGGATGACGGTGTCTGAGTATGACATCCAGTTTACACAGTTATCCCGATATGCTCAGTATTTGGTGGATACCGAAGAGAAGATGGTGAAGAGGTTCGTACAGGGACTTGATGCCCAGCTATATCTTGCCATTGGCGCCCAGCACTACGACACTTATTCAGCTGCTATGGATACGGCATTACGGATGGAGGCACGCATATCACAGACTTCGTCCGTTTCTGGGCCGAAGAGGATTCGCACCGATGTACCGTCTCAGAGGCAGCGCGCCAGATTCTTTCCGAGAGATAGGCCTGGCAGAGGATTTGGACGAGGACAGTTATATGGTTCTTATCCCCAGGGACAGCAGCCGTCGCCAGGGTGTTTTGGGTGCGGGAGTCCGCACCATCTTGTCAGAGACTGTCCGGCGAGACGAAAGGGAGCGGCGACCGTTCCGCATGTGACCCTACCACCATCACCACCCCCTCCTCAGAGAGCCCTACTTCCTACCACAGGCGATGCTCCACGCCAGTTAGGTGCACCCAGAGGCCGTGGACGCGGCGGTCCTGTTCAGAGAGGACGAGGAGGCAGAGGCCGAGGTCGAGGTCAGCCGCTATCGGTGGAGGACAGGCCCGAGTATTTGCTTTGACACCGCAGGATGCGCAGGCATCCAATGCCGTTGTGACAGGTACCTTGACAGTTTGCTCTTTCGACGCACGGGTATTATTTGACCCAGGTTCCACATATTCGTACGTCTCTACACACTTTGCACCGATGTTGGGCCTTGAGTCGTCGTCATTAGATCATCCGCTTGTTGTTAGTACTCCGGTAGGCGAGTCGTTTGTCGCTCGTTTTGTTTTTCGTTTGTGTTCCGTTCGTATCGGGGAGAGGGATTCATCGGTTGATTTGATTCTCCTCGATATGTTGGACTTTGATGTGCTTCTGGGCATGGATTGGCTAGCCACTTGTTATGCTTCGGTGGACTGCCGTGAGAAGGCAGTCAGATTTAGCTTTCCGGGAGAGCCAGTCCTTGTTATTCAGGGAGACTGCAGTGTCACCCTTCCCAGCTTAATTTCGTCTCTTCGCGCTGGTCAGCTCTTGCGGAAGGGATGTCAGGGATTCTTAGCGTATATTTATGATACTCGAGCTGCAGAGGTTCCGTTGGACCGGGTCCCGGTTGTTTGTGAGTTCCCTGATGTTTTCCCTGATGAGCTACCTGGGCTACCACCTGAGCGCGACGTTGAGTTCTGCATTGATTTGATTCCCGGCTCGGGGCCTATTTCTATACCGCCTTATCGGATGGCCCCGGCAGAGCTTCGAGAGCTGAAGGATCAGTTGCTGGATTTGTTAGAGAAGGGGCTTATTCGACCTAGTGTTTCTCCGTGGGGTGCTCCGGTCCTGTTTGTCAAGAAGAAGGACGGAAGTTTGCGCTTATGTATCGACTACCGCCAGCTGAACAAAGTTACCGTTCGGAACAGATATCCGTTGCCACGCATTGATGATTTGTTCGACCAGCTTCAGGGTGCGGGATATTTTTCGAGGATCGACTTGCGATCAGGATACCATCAGCTGCGAGTTCGACAGGAGGATATACCGAGGACAGCTTTTCGCACGCGCTACGGCCACTACGAGTTTTTGGTGATGTCGTTCGGACTCATCAACGCCCCAGCAACATTCATGGATTTGATGAACCGTACATTCAGGCCGTATCTTGACTCGTTCATCATCGTGTTTATCGACGATATCTTGGTGTACTCCCGGAGCAGAGAGGAGCACGAGCAGCACTTGCGGATTACGTTACAGACTCTGAGGGAGCACCAGTTGTTCGCAAAGTTCTCCAAGTGTGCTTTCTGGCTGGACAACGTCAGATTCTTGGGTCACGTGGTTACGAGAGACGGCATATGTGTGGACCCGAAGAAGATTGAGGCTGTTCAGCAGTGGCCCCGACCTACATCGGTTACTGAGATCCGTAGTTTTCTAGGCCTGGCGGGCTACTACAGGCGTTTTGTTCAGGACTTCTCCCGTATAGCTGCACCTTTGACCGGTTTGACCCGGAAGGGAGTTCCTTTCGTTTGGACAGAGGAGTGCGAGCGCGGTTTTCAGCAGCTGCGGACATGTTTGACTACGGCGCCGGTATTATCTTTGCCTTCGGGATCAGGCGGATTTGTGGTCTACTGTGATGCTTCGCGAGTGGGATTAGGATGCGTATTGATGCAGCATGGCCGGGTGATCGCTTATGCTTCTCGGCAGTTGAAGAAGCACGAACAGAACTACCCTACTCATGATTTGGAGATGGCTGCAGTGGTCTTTGCACTGAAGATTTGGCGACATTACCTATACGGAGAGTCGTGCCAAATATTCACAGACCACAAGAGCTTAAAGTACATATTTCAGCAGTGAGACCTGAATCTCAGACAGCGTCGTTGGATGGAGTTGGTGAAAGACTACGACTGCGAGATCTTATATCACCCAGGCAAGGCGAATGTAGTGGCAGATGCGTTGAGTAGGAGGCCCGGGGGTAGTCTATCCTTTTTGCGCGCAGTGCAAAGGCAGTCGTCAGCAGATTGGCAGATTTTATGCGACAGCCGAGTTGAGTTCGAGTTCACTTAGACAGGGGACAGCTCGCGCATGTTCGTGCACGCCCACAGTTGCTTGACCGTATATATGAGGCACAGCACAGAGACGACCGTTGCTCAGAGATTATGGCACAGATGTGACAGGGCAGATTTTCCGAGTTCGTGATTGATGATCAGGGGATTTTACGATATGGATCTAGACTGTGCGTACCAGATGCTGATGGATTGCGGCGCGACATTCTTGAGGAGGCACACCGATCAGTGTATAGTGTCCACCCCGGTTCCACCAAGATGTACCATGATATGAGAGAGACCTACTGGTGGGACAGGATGAAGAGGGACATTGCGGAGTTTGTATCGAGATGCCTGACTTGTCAGCAAGTCAAGGCCGAGCACCAGAGGCCCGCAGGAGAGCTACAGCCGTTACCCATTCCGGAGTGGAAATGGGAGCAGATTTCGATGGATTTCGTTGTGGGTCTACCCAGGACCAGTCGAGGGTATGACTCCATCTGGGTGATCGTAGATCGATTGACGAAAGCGGCTCACTTCCTGCCAGTGAAGACGACTTTCAGCTTCGCTCAGTATGCCCAGCTTTACATCGACGAGATCGTGCGGTTGCATGGCGTACCGACTTGTATCGTGTCAGATCGAGGCACCCAGTTCACCAGCCGACTTTGGCAGAGACTTCAGGAGGCTTTGGGCACTCGTTTGAGCTTCAGCACAGCGTTTCATCCGCAGACCGACGGACAGTCAGAGCGGACCATTCAGACTCTCGAGGACATGCTCAGAGCGTGCGTTTTAGACTTCGGCGGTAGCTGGGATCGTCATTTACCTCTAGTGGAGTTCTCCTACAACAACAGCTTCCAGGATACTATTCAGATGGCACCTTTCGAGGCATTGTATGGTAGGAGATGCAGATCGCCCGTCTGTTGGACAGAGCTCAGCGAGAGCAGTATTTTGGGGCCGCAGCTTGTTGAGGAGACGACAGCGAAGATTCAGTTGATTCGAGACCGGATGAGGGCAGCTCAGAGCAGACAGAAATCCTATGCAGACAGGCGCCGTCGCAGATTAGAGTTCGCAGTTGGCGACCATGTTTTTCTGAAAGTCTCTCCGATGAAGGGCGTGATGCGTTTTGGGCAAAAGGGGAAGCTTAGCCCTAGATTCGTAGGTCCCTTCGAGATCCTCGAGCGTGTCGGCGCAGTTGCATATCGTTTGGCTCTTCCACCCAGCTTTCCCGATGTTCACCCCGTCTTCCATGTTTCGATGCTCCGCAAGTACCTTTACGACCCTTCGCATGCGATTCAGAACCCGACAGTCCAGCTGGAGCGCGACCTTTCCTTTGTAGAGCAGCCGGTGGCCATCCTGGATCAGCAGGTGAAGAAGTTGAGATCGAAGATTATACCAACCGTCAAGGTCCTTTGGCGTAACCCGAGCAGCGAGGAGGTTACCTGGGAGACCGAGAGCCAGATGAGGAAGAAATATCCCCATCTCTTTGAAGGTACGCGTAGTTATATTTTTAAATTCGGGGACCGAATTTCTTTAAGGGGGGAAGATTGTAGCGCCTTGAAAATTCGTTTTGGTGTTTTCCTGAAAATCGGTGAAAATTCGGTATTTTTCCGAAAACCGTCTTTTTTGTTATTTTGCAGTTTAGGACTAATTATACCTAAAATGGATAGGTAATTTCTTGTTTTTAGTAGCTAATGAGTTACTTATGAAATTCTGGTCGTTTAAAATTTTTTCCCTATTTTCCAATTTTTTAATATTATTTTAAGCCGGTAAGAAAATACATTAAATTAGCGATAAATACAAATTTTTCTGGGCTAATTTTAATCTTTAAAATTATGTTAATTAAAATCTAGTTGTAACATAAATTTTTAGTATTTTATTTTGATTTTTAACTAATTTTTATTATAGAAAACGAAATTTATTGAATTTAAGCTTAAACTTGCAATTTTGGACTTGTAGGGGGTCTTTTTGCATAAATTTTTTTTTGTGCACTCCCTCTCACTTTTCCCTCACCCTAGGCCGGCCATTTCCAGCAGCTCATGGGAAAAAAAAATTCCATGCTCTTTGACTTGTGTTATTGTGTGGAAATGAGGGTTTATTTAAAGGTTTTTGAATTGTTAATTGGGTATGGTGCTTTGACTTTGGGGGAGTTTGACTAGAGACTTTTTCCCACACCCACACCACTCCCCTCTCCCACATTTCTGGACAGAAACCAGCAGCTCCCTCCCCCCTTCATTTTTCCTCTCTCTTTTGTTCACAAATTCATCTCAAAAATCAACAAAATCAACAAATTTCTTCACAATTTCAAAGCAAAACCATATTCCATCTCTTCTCCAACCTAATTTGGTTCAAATCGAGGTGAAAGGAGGTGTCTTGGGAGGCTTGAGCAATCTTAGGATTGATCTTTTGAGCTATAATTTCTAATCAAATGGTTAAATTATAGCTTAAGTGTGCTAAACTAGAACCTTGAAAATTGTTTAGTGTTAAATTTAGTGTTAGTTTCATTCTAGTTTTTTTAAAAAAAAGTTCATGGTTGAAATTAATCTAGGGTTTTAGAAACCATTATTTAGTTAATTAAATCTATTTTGCTATCTAGTTGTTTGCTAATCTAAGTTAATGAGGTTACTTTATTTGTGTGGGATTCAAATTAGTGCTAATTTGGTATTGTCATGTTTAGTTTTGGATTGAAATTGCTAATGATGAAAATCAAGAAAAGTTTTGTTTATGGAAATTAGGTTTTTAAGCATTGCTAATGGTTTAAAACTAATGTAATGGCTATCTAGTGGGTTAGTTGGATGTTGTGTTGGATTGTGAGCACTTTATCGCATAACGGCGATGTTGCGTCGTTTTTTTTAGAATATTTGTGCTTACTAGTTTTGTTATAAAAGTATGTGATAAATTAGTTTTGATATCTTGATGATTGTATTGGCTTATCCTATGACATTTAGGATGCGTGAGTGCGGATTTTTGAGTAATCAGGTTTTAGTTTTGCCGGGCGACCAAATCGGCGATTTTTGCAGTTTTTGCGATTTTCGCGTGTGTTCCGCGCACCTTGTGCACGTTGTACCTAGCTATGGTATTTTCGTTAGGGAATTGCGTCGTTCTTGATTTGTAACCTTATGTTTGTATTGATGTTAATTCCAGGTTCGGTCGCGGAAAGAACCTTTCAGAATATTACAACGGTGGCTACAACCGCAACCTGGATGTGCCCCGCAAAAGAATATTACATCAAATTGCATTTACATTGAATGAATGAATTTTAAACACATCTCAAACCCCGACTAATCATCAGAACAGTCCAACACAGTTCATATACACAAACAGTAAACATTTCAGAAATGTGCAACCCCCTGCCAACTGACATACTAGCAGTTAGGGGATGTTTACGAACACATTAAACATTACAGATAAAAATCCAATTAGCAAATATCTTAGAACATCGATCGAATACCCTATTCCGTGTCTACCCCAAAAGCAAACCTACACTGAAGTAACCTGGGTAAAAACAGAACATACAGGAAAACAAAAAACACCAAAATATGAATATTAGAGCAAATCCAAGTCAACGCCGAGTTGACTCGGCGGCGGATCCGCGGCCAAAAGCACCATATGGCCGCGGATCCGAGGCCGTTTTGTCGTGTTGTGATCTCTATTTTCTCAGTATTCATATAATTCCCTGCTGTGAATTTTAAGGTATGTCAAATTATTTTTCAAACACTTTATAATTAACAGAAACTTAGGGTTTTCGGTTTTTTGTTTTCGTGTTTTCCGTCGATCGAACTTCTAATCAGTTGCTAACAAGCTAGTAATGGTTTAGTTGGCTTTGATAATACTGTAAGTCCATGTCACGCACCCCACGAACTTGCGGGGAGGCGGAATATTTGAAAAACGATTATCAAAGCTTCGTAACACGGACTTGAGCGCATGAATCGTTATCTGAACCATTACTAACAAAAAGCTAGAGGTTTAACTACTCGGATACGAAGTTGTGTAAGTCAATGCTACCTCTCCCGGTACTTTCGGGCATGCGGAATTTGATGAAAAACAATTTTCTAGAGGCGGTAACATGGACTCAAAACCGGATCTTTGTTAAACATCTAACTAACAACCTAACTAGGAGTTATTAACTACTCGGTTAGGGGGTTATACCTTTCTTTCTTGAACTCGTTCGTCTTCAAACCTCGATGGTGTATGGATTGGCTTCACCCCGTCGTCTCCTTGCGCCGAAGATCGATCTACCTGAAAGCTTCTACCTTTGGCTTCTTCTTCGAACTTTGAAGAAACTAGTTCACTCGGTTTGCTAAACCTTGTGAACTAGAGTGAGTAGAGGAGAGTGTGTTGGGATTTTCTCTATGGTTCTTGGTTCTCAACACATGAGACAAGTGAACCATAAACTAAAGAGAGGGAGAGCAAGAGGAAGAAGATGAGAGCTCAAGAACATAAGAGAGAGAAAGGAAAATGAAAAGAATGAGCAAGACTTTTCTCTCTTGGCTCTCATAATCCAAAGCCATCATAACAAATCATAGCAATCAAGTATTATGTGATAGTTTAAGCTACAATAGCCATATCATTTCATGCACAAGAGAACAAGCAAGCAAAAAGTCTTTGCCATGAAATGATAGCCATTGTCATCATGATGGTCAACTAGTCCAACCTAGTCAACCGGTCAACAAAGTCAACACGTCTACAACGTCAACCCCTCAACAACCATGTCACCATAATACTTAACTAATATTATTGTTAATCACATATCATATTCACATTAGCGTTGAGCAAAAAGTCAATAGTCAACAGTCAACGGTCAACAACCCTAATGAGAATCCTCTGCCTCTGTCTCTCCGTCAACTGTGCATACACACCCGCATCCGCGTTCCGAGGAACGCGAATACATACGAGATAAAATCAATCCCAAAACGTACACTAGGATCTGGCTTAAACCAAAGCCCGCTAGTGTTAACTGTCCGGACACTAAACGTGCACAAGTGCACGGATGTGACCGAACCCTGTCGGAAAACCATGCGACCTCTACTCTTTTGCCTAAAGGCGAATAGCTTTCTGTGTGGGACTCTAAAGACTCGACACTACGCTGGCAGTGGGTTTAACCACAGACCGCAAGCGGCACTAGCTGTGCGTAACGGTCCCCAGGTAGATGCCGACAAGAAGACTGACGAGGTGAAACCCATCTGAACTCCTACTGAGCCTGAATGTGACAGTCTCCGTACAGTCTGGTCTGTTCGTCTGATACATCGCATGGCGGGTCTAGAGGGGCGGTAAACGTCAGTCCCCTAATAGCGGTACAAGTCGTGCCGGAGTGAAGCCCATAACACCCTGAGATAACACTGGAAGCCTACCAGTATATCTCGCTTGCCCTGGCCAGGGACTACTCGTGTAATGGCTCTCCTAGACACAGCGCGATGTCAACTCCCAATACCGGGAGAGACGAATCCTGTCTAACCGTCACTGCCTCCAAGTGCTTCGGGACTGCACCCAATTACTACCTGTTTGCACGACTCCTTTGAACCATGGTAGGGTAGTAATCAAAATACAGTGGGAACACACTCGAGGCGAAGTGACAGTGTCAAGTCAGCGGACTAAGCTGTACTCATGTCACCTGGGAACTGATAACTGACGATAGGTATAATACCAACCGGTCAGTTCCCGACGAGTCCTGTCCAGTGTACTCGTAACCCAACGAGCACCCGTATACTATCTCCAGTACGACGTACTGATGGCTGTGGGACAGACCATCTCCCACACTGGGATGAGAAGCGCATACGCTAGTCTACTCCGGAGTATCGATGCCCTATCTCGATAAGCCTGTGACTAGGGACCTGCATAAGGATGTGCTTATAGATTACCCAGCCCCCACTAGTGTGACTGCCATCACAACACTGGTAATCAAGCAAAGATCCTAAGGGCTCCACTAATGCGTATAGGTGATAAAATAACCACATGTACACATTGAAGTAGAAACAAACCAAGTAGAATACTACTGTATTGAGCAAGATTGTTTATACAAGGTGAATATCCTAAGCTTCCATTAAGTAATATACAAACTAGTATGATACAGCAATGGCCTCTAGGGCATATACACTAACAATCTCCCACTTGCACTAAGGCCATGTACTGGCGTATCGAAGACCTATCATCTCGATCAGCCGCTCGAACTGAGTCTGGGGCAAGGCCTTGGTGATTGGATCTGCAGTGTTATCTTCTGAAGCAACCCTCCGAACCTCGATCTCCAGGCGATCCACGATCTCCCTGATCAGGTGATACCGCCTCAAGATGTGTCTGGATCTCTGATGGGACCTGGGTTCCTTCGCTAAAGCTATAGCCCCGTTGTCGTCACAATACAGAGGTATTGGATCAACAATGGACGGAACCACCTGAAGTTCTTTCAAGAACTTCCTCATCCAGACAGCTTCTTTTGCGGCATCAGATGCAGCGATGTATTCCGCTTCCATCGTCGAGTCTGCAACGGTTTCCTATTTGGAACTCTTCCAACACACCGCCCCTCCATTGAGGGTAAAGACAAAACCCGACATGGACTTAGAATCATCCTTGTTACTCTGGAAGCTGGAGTCAGTAAAAGCCTCGATCTGGAGGTCTTTTCCGCCATACACCAAGAACATCTCCTTAGTCCTCCTCAGGTACTTGAGAATGTTCTTTACCGCTATCCAGTGTTTCTCCCCAGGGTTTGACTGATACCGGCTTACTACACTCAGTGCATAAGCTACATCCGGTCTGGTACACAACATCGCATACATTATAGAGCCTACCGCAGAAGCGTAGGGTATAATAGACATGCGATCCCGCTCCAAATCAGTCTTGGGAGACATCTCTTTAGAGAGGGTGATCCCGTGACAAGCCGGTAGGTTACCGCGCTTGAAATCTTCCATACTGAATCTTTTCAGTATGATGTCGATGTACCTGGACTGTGAAAGTCCTAATATCCTCTTGGATCTATCACGATGGATCCGGCTCCCCAGGATGTATGAGGCATCACCCAGGTCTTTCATGGAGAACCTGTGTGACAAGAATCCCTTGACAGATTGTAGCATAGGAATGTCATTTCCTATTAAGAGAATGTCATCCACGTATAAAACGAGGAATACTACAGTTCTCGCTACAAATCTACTATAGATGCATGGTTCATCTGGATTTTTGATAAAGCCAAATTCCTTGACCGTCTCATCAAAACAGATGTTCCAACTCCGCGATGCCTGCTTTAGTCCGTAGATGGATTTAAGCAACTCACACTTTTCCGCTACTCCCACTCTGAATGAAACCCTCTGGCTGGTCCATATAGACACACTCCTCTAAATTTCCATTTAGAAAAGCGGTCTTTACGTCCATCTGCCAAATCTCATAATCGTGGAAGGCAGCAATGGCAAGAAGGATCCAAATGGATTTCAGCATAGCCACTGGAGCAAAGGTTTCGTCATAGTCCAAACCAGGTCGTTGAGGAAAACCCTTTGTATCAAGTCTAGCTTTATAGGTCTCAACCTGTCTATCTACACCAATCTTCCTTTTGAAGATCCACTTGCATCCTACGGGTTTTACCCTATCTGGAGCAACGTCCAACGTCCATACTTTGTTGGTGTACATGGACTCCATTTCGGTCCGCATTGCATCCAGCCATTTTACCGATTCAACGCTCTGAACGGCCTGCTGGAAGCTAGTAGGCTCATCATAATCTATGATGCAATCCTCTCTATCCCCGTCTATGAGAAAACCGTAGTATCTCTCGGGCGGATGAGACTGCCTACTACTCCTGCGGAGCGGCGTAGGAATGTCCTGTTCTTTTGAACCCTCTGGTTCCACTAAGCTTTCAGTAATAGCTCGTGGTTCTGGAATTTCTTCCAGTTCTACTATGCTCCCACTTATCTGGGTTTCCAAAAACTCAGTTTCCAAGAAGTAGGCATGACGAGAAACAAAAACCTTTTGTTCCTCTTCGCAGTAGAAGAAATATCCCTTGGAGTTCTTTGGATATCCCACGAACTTGCACTGTACTGAGCGTGCCTCGAGCTTGTCCGCATGCTTCTTTTTAACAAAAGCTGGACATCCCCATGTCTTGATGTGCTTAAGATAGGGTTTCTTCCCACACCATATCTCATATGGTGTGGTAGGCACAGTCTTAGTGGGAACTCGGTTCAAAAGGTATGCAGCTGATTCTAGCGCATACCCCCAAAATGATCGCGATAACTTAGCGTTACTCATCATGGACCGTACCATATCCAATAGGGTTCGGTTCCGTCTCTCCGATACACCGTTATGTTGCAGAGTGTATGGAGGAGTAAGCTGAGAGAGAATTCCGTTCTCTTTTAAATAGTCCAGGAACTCGGCACTCAAGTATTCACCACCTCGATCCGATCTTAGAATCTTGATACTTTTGCCGGTTTGTTTTTCTACTTCATTCTTATATTCCTGGAACTTTCCAAAAGCTTCGGACTTATGTTTTATTAAGAAGACATAACCGTACCTTGAAAAGTCATCCGTAAAAGTAATGAAGTAAGAATAACCGCTTCGCGCATGTGTAGACATTGGACCGCACACGTCGCTGTATACGAGTCCCAAGAGCTCGCTCGCACTTACTCCGTGTCCAGTGAACGGAGTCTTTGTCATCTTTCCTTTGAGACAGGATTGACAAGTGGCATACGATTGATATTCGAACGGATTCAAATATCCTTCTGTATGTAACTTCGTCAACCTTCTCTCATTGATGTGACCCAGTCTACAATGCCATAAGAAAGTCTGATTGATTTCCGAAGACTTTCTTTTGTGTGTATTCTGGACATTGAAAATCTGTGGTTGGTTTAATACGTATATACTATTGCTCAATGTACCTGACCCAATAAAGACTTGATTAAGGTGAATGTTTACAACATTACATACAAACGCAAATTCATAATCTTCTTTAGAAACCAAAGATACAGAAATGATATTACAAGTTGCGTTGGATACAAAAAAAAGCAATTACGTATAACCAAAACATGTCCATCTGACATTCCCAGGTGATAGTCCCCCACGGCCTTAGCATCCATGCTAGCTCCGTTTGCAACTTTGAGGGTCATGTCACCTGCCTTCAAAAACCTACGGTTTCTCAACGCCTGCAAAGAATTACAGATATGAGATCCTGATCCGGTATCCAATACCCAGGAAGTAGAGTTTATTGAAAGACAGTTATCAATAACATACACACCTGAAGCTGAAGCCACAACCTGCTTCAGTTCCTGTGTTCTGGCTTTTCAAGCCCTGCAATCATTCTTCCAGTGTCCCTTCTTATGACAATAGAAGCATTCCTCTTTATCCATAAGCTTTCCCACTTTCTTTGTTGCTTTTGCCTTTCCCTTCGTATCCACTTTAGTAACACCGCCCCTTGGTTTGGTGGGGGCTTTCTTCTTCTTTCCCTTGACTTTCGCCTTGGATCTAGAAGAGGAAGATCCTCCTACAAACAAAGTGGATGTTTCCCTACCTTTCTGTAGGGTGCCCTTTGCGCTCCTCAGCATGTTGAGGAGTTCTGAAAGTTCAACTTCCTTTTCTTGTAAGTTGAAGTTCAGGATAAACTGGGCGTAAGTGGAAGGAAGGGACTGGAGAATCAAGTCCGTATAGAGCTCATTCTCCAACGTGGTCCCAAGGTCCGCGGGCTCCTCAATGTAACCAATCATCTTAAGCACGTGTTCCGCTACCGATGATCCGACGACCAATCTTGCCGAAAATAACTTCTTCGACACTTCGTATCTTGCGATACGAGATTGCTCTCCATATAGTTCTTTTGTATGGAGAAATATGGATTCGAGGTCCATATTCTCGTGCCTCCTCTGATGTTTGTTGTCCATAGAGGCAAGCACGAGGCACTTGGCCTTCGCGCAGTCTACTTCCCAGGTCTTACGGATTTCCTTATCCGCGACGCTGGTTTTGGGACCTGGGACAGGGGGAGCTTTGGTGGTAAGAAGATACCCCAGTTTGTCGTAAGTGATTGCCATCTTGACATTCCTGAGCCAATCTTTGTAGTTTGGCCCTGTCAGTATGTTTTTATCTAGAAGTAACTTAAGTCCAGTCATGTCGATTGGTCGCTGCAATTAGGAGAGAGAGAAGAAACACTCAGCATGATGCTCTTGCAAGTTTAGAGTGGTTTTTAGTTTATTTAAACAGGATGGCTCCCACTGTCTCTCGAATCCCTCCTCAAACCAAAAAGGAAGAATTAGTCAGGATCAATCTCACCGTACAATTCTTGCTTAACCGTTCAGCCAGGCCAGTGTCGGTACTTCGAGGGAGGTTTTCCAACGCTTTCGCGAAGTTCCTTAATTAAATAACCTCTTTTCCCTGTGGGCGTAGCCCCGCTAACACCTTTCTGGACACCTACTTGGTTTATAGCATTGATCGTTAAGTGAGAAATTTCCCGAGGAGTAGCATATACTCACAGTAGGATCGGGATCCAAATATCATCGCGTGACGAAACTGAAGGAATCCTACCAGAATCATCACACTCCAAATGGTATGCAACACTAGCAAGTTTCAGTTCTTTTGAAACTCCCGATGTGGATTTTTGCCCCATGCTCTTATGACCTTGACTTTGGCCAACAAATCATAAGTCACATGTCAAGTTCTACCCGTCGTTCTCCAGGTTAATTTGAATCCACCTGCACCTACCCTTGACTTTGGCCAACAAGGCAGTACGACTGTTCCAAACCAACGCATCTATCTATGCTGCACATGAATACCCAATAGCTACCAATCACTATGCCTTGACTTTGGCCAACAAACATAGCTTGAATACTATTGACTATTCATGTGAAACGACGGAGGGCTACGAATGGTTTTGGCGAAACCGTGAACGTAGTGAACTTGATATAATCGATGGAACCAGATAGCTTTTTAAAAGGAGTGGCTCAAGCTCCGCATTTAAAAGTTGGTTTTGAAAAGAACCGAGTGGTTTTTCGAAAGTGTTCCAACGACTTTTACTTGGTTTATTTTCTTGCATTAGTTCTTTTAATGCGTGATATTCTTGCATTAGATCTTTTAATGCGTCCCATCATTTAATCCTACCATTGCAGAAAACAACCAAAATATGACGTACGCTTATGCCATTCGCATTCGCCACGGGGCCACTCATTACCCGTTAGGTTACTTAACTAACGACAGAGTGGGGGCTGGGCTAGCGCGGCTGTAAAACATAAGCAACGCCTAAATAATATCATATATAGATATATTGCAATGATAGCCATTTCAGATCACAGATGAACACATTGGATATACTAGGAATCCGCAATTCGTACGATCCTGTAACGAAAAGCAGATTACACGGTCGCGGTGAATAGCCAATACCCCACCCAAGACCCCTATGGGTGCGGCAAACTACCCGCCAAATATCCGAAGCGGAGCAACCTCCCTCAACGACGTGAGTAGGCCACTTGGCACTTCGAGATACCCGGTAGTTTGTGCACCCCACCATGGGTCTATCCTAGGAGCAAAAACAGTAAAAAGAAATTATACAATGACGGCTACAACACCGACTCGGTTGTGCGGCCATACAAATAATTATTACATCAATTTACAAATTTACATGAATTGAATGAAAAGAAAACTCTCATCTCACAACCCCCGGCTATTCACCCGCGACAATCCAATGAATTCATATACACAAACCAATAACATTACAAATCACAGATTTGTATAACTCCCACTAATCGACATATAGCGATTAGCAGACGTTCAATACAAATATCACATCACAGAAGTAAACCCGTCAGCTTATGTCTTTAGAAACTCGATCAAAATACGGTTTTTAAAGCCCCAAAAACAAAATTTTATTCCTGGAAAATCTGGGTTGAAAAAACATATACCAAAAATCCCAAAATACCCCATAGAACAAACTGCAGTGAAGACGATCCAGAGAGGAGCTTAATCGGCCGCGGAACCGCGGCAATAGCAAGCTATTGCCGCGTTTCCGCGGTGGTTTGGTGGGATCACTGGACCGTTTTTCTACAGTAGACTATACAAAACCTGAGTCGATTTTTAAAGCATGATTTATTACTTTTACAGCACTTTGAAAATCGACAGCAAGTTTGATATCCGGGTGTATTTCGCGACTTTTTCTCCGATCGAATTTCTAGTTACTATGCTAACATGTTAGGTAGTGTTTAACTAGGCTCTGATACCACTGTAAGTCCATGCTACCTCTCCCGGTACTTTCGGGCATGCGGAATTTGATGAAAAACAATTTTCTAGAGGCGGTAACATGGACTCAAAACCGGATCTTTGTTAAATATCTAACTAACAACCTAACTAGGAGTTGTTAACTACTCGGTTAGGGGGTTATACCTTTCTTTCTTGAACTCCTTCGTCTTCAAACCTCGATGGTGTACGGATCGGCTTCACCCCGTCTTCTCCTTGCGCCGAAGATCGATCCACCTGAAAGCTTCTACCTTTGGCTTCTTCTTCGAACTTTGAAGAAACAAGTTCACTCGGTTTCCTAAACCTTGTGAACTAGAGTGAGTAGAGGAGAGTGTGTTGGGATTTTCTCTATGGTTCGTGGTTCTCAACACATGAGACAAGTGAACCATAAACTAAAGAGAGGGAGAGCAAGAGGAAGAAGATGAGAGCTCAAGAACACAAGAGAGAGAAAGGAAAATGAAAAGAATGAGCAAGACTTTTCTCTCTTGGCTCTCATAATCCAAAGCCATCATAACAAATCATAGCAATCAAGTATTATGTGATGGTTTAAGCTACAATAGCCATATCATTTCATGCACAAGAGAACAAGCAAGTAAAAAGTCTTTGCCATGAAATGATAGCCATTGTCATCATGATGGTCAACTAGTCCAACCTAGTCAACCGGTCAACAAAGTCAACAAGTCAACAACGTCAACCCCTCAACAACCATGTCACCATAATACTTAATTAATATTATTGTTAATCACATATCATATTCTCTTTAGGGTTGAGCAAAAAGTCAATAGTCAACATTCAGCGGTCAACAACCCTAATGAGAATCCTCTGCCTCTGTCTCTCCGTCAACTGTGCATACACATCCGCATCCGCGTTCCGAGGAACACGAATACATACGAGATAAAATCAATCCCAAAACGTACACTAGGATCTGGCTTAAACCAAAGCCCGCTAGTGTTAACTGTCCGGACACTAAACGTGCACAAGTGCACGGATGTGACCGAACCCTGTTGCAAAACCATGCGACCTGTCGCATGGTTATGCGACAGGTCTACTGTTTTGCCTAAAGGCGAATAGCTTTCTGTGTGGGACTCTAAAGACTCGACACTACGCTGGCAGTGGGTTTAACCACAGACCGCAAGCGGCACTAGCTGTGCGTAACGGTCCCCAGGTAGATGCCGACAAGAAGACTGACGAGGTGAAACCCATCTGAACTCCTACTGAGCCTGAATGTGATAGTCTCCGTACAGTCTGGTCTGTTCGTCTGATACATCGCTTGGCGGGCCTAGGGGGCGGTAAACGTCAGTCCCCTAATAGCGGTACAAGTCATGCCGGAGTGAAGCCCAAAACACCCTGAGATAACACTGGAAGCCTACTAGTATATCTCGCTTGCCCTGGTCAGGGACTACTCGTGTAATGGCTCTCTTAGACACAGCGCGATGTCAACTCCCAACACCTGGAGAGACGAATCCTGTCTAATCATCACTGCCTCTAAGTGCTTCGGGACTGCACCCAACTACTACCTGTTTGCACGACTCCTTTGAGCCGTGGTAGGGTAGTAATCAAAATACAGTGGGAACACACTCGAGGCGAAGTGACAGTGTCAAGTCAGCGGACTAAGCTGTACTCATGTCACCTTGGAACTGATAACTGACGATAGGTATAATACCAACTGGTCAGTTCCCGACGAGTCCTGTCCACTGTACTCGTAACCCAACGAGCACCCGCATACTATCTCCAGTACGACGTACTGATTGCTGTGGGACAGACCATCTCCCATACTGGGATGAGAAGCGCATACGCTAGTCTACTCCTGTGTATCGATGCCCTGTCTCGATTGTCCTGCGACTAGGGACCTGTATAAGGATGTGCTTATAGATTACCCAGCCCCCACTAGTGTGACTGCCATCACAACGCTGGTAATCAAGCAAAGATCCTAAAGGCTCCACTAATCTGTATAGGTGATAAAATAAACACATGTACACATTGAAGTAGAAACAAACCAAGTAGCATACTACTATATTGAGCAAGATTGTTTATATAAGGTGAATATCCCAAGCTTCCATTAAGTAATATACAAACTAGTATGATACAGTAATGGCCTCTAGGGCATATACACTAACAAGTTATACCTCACGTTACTTGTCCTTCGGGTCTTCATCGCGGTCCTCCACTCCTCGTAGGCTCCTTGGAACATCGGCACCTCACCGGCCTCCTCGAATCAAAGACGATCCACCTGAAAGCTCCTACGCCAAGCTTGATCTCAAACTTGAGATAACTAGGTTGCTTAAAGTGCTAATCTAAGCTACCTAGGGGATATAGAGTTAGGTTATGGATGTATTAGTCAAGCTAACCCTTGATCTCAACTCATGAGAGGTTAGGGTTAGGGTTTGAAGAGAGGGTGAGCTTGAGGAGAGAGAAGGTGAAGATGATAATGAAATGAGATAATGATATATCATAATATTTATGAAGCATTATAATTTTATCAAATAAGTAAATAAATTATTAATCATCCATGCTTCATAAATTCATTTGAGTGATTCATCTCCATGAGTCATTAAGAATTTATGATGCATTAATGGCTTGGATGAATCACACAAATGAGTCACTAATGTCATTTAATGCAATGCCACCTTACCCCCTAAGTCACCACTCTTCTAGAAACTTCCCGACAAATTACGAGAACGTCCCTCCAATCCGTGAAAACACGGAAAAACTTTAGACTGTATAAATCCAATAACCCGATACTAGAATCTGGCTTAAACCAAAGCCGGCTAGTAAAAACTTTCCGAAAAGTCGTACGTGCGTAAACACACGTACGCATCCGAACCCTTGTCGTAAAACTATACGACCTCTATATCGTTTCTCCTGGAGCAGGGAAACTCTCTGTGTGGGACTCTAAAGACTCGACACTATGCTGGCAGTGGGTTTAACCACAGACCGCAAGCGGCACTAGCTGTACGTAACGGTCCCCAGGTAGATGTCGTTATGAAGGCCGATGAGGAAAACCATCCGAACCCCTACTGAGCCTGATGTGACAATCTCCGTACATTCTGGTCTGTTCGTCTAGGACTATCGCATGTCAAGCCTATGGGGCGGCAAGCGTCAGTCCCCTAATAGCTGTATAAGTCGTGTCGGAGCGAAGCCCATTACACACTGAGAAGCTACTGGAACCTACCAGTATATCTCGCTTGCCCTGGTCAGGGACTTTGCGTATTGGCTCTCTGACACAGCGCGATATCATCTCCCAATACCGGGAGAGACGAATCCTGTCTAACCACTACTGCCTCCAAGTGCTCGGGACTGCACCCAACTGCTACCTGTTTGCATGACTCCTTTAAGCCGTGGTAGGGTAGCAATCTAAGAACAGTGGGACACACTCGAGGCGAAGTAGCAGTGTCAAGTCTGCGGACTATGCTGTACTCATGTTATCTGGGAACTGTCAACTGACGACGGGTATAATACCAACCAATCAGTTCCCTTGCGAGTCCTGTCCGGTGTACCCATAACCTAACGAGCACCTGTATACTATCTCCAGTACGACGTACTGATGGCTGTGGGACAGACCATCTCCCCAACTGGGATGAGAAGCATACACACTTAGTCTATTCCAGAATATCGATGCCCTATCTCGATAATCCAACGACCAGGGACCTGTATAGTATGTTGCTTACAGACTACCCAGCGCCCACTAGTGTGACTGCCATCACGACGCTGGTAATCAAGCGAAGAACCTATGGGCTCTTCTAATATGTATAAGTGATACGTTATAAAAAACATATGCACATATTAAAGTAGACACAAACCAAGTAGAATACTACCATTTTTAGCAAGACTGTATATATATAACTGTGAATATCCCAAGCTTCCATTAAGTAATATACATGCTAGTATGATACAATAATGGCCCCTAGGGCATATACACTAACAATTTTCTACCACAAGGAGGAACAAAAGGTGTTTGTTTCTCAGTATGGCACACTTTTAGATAATGAGATTTTTCCAAATGATGCTGATGACAATGTGATAGATCTAGAAGAGGTTCTACAAATACAAGTTACAAATGATGACTTGGCTGAACCTGATGTTGTAACAGAATCTAGTGAACCTCAGCCACTCCGTAGATCTGGTAGGACTTCTCGCCCTCCAGAGAGATACTATGGTTTTCTCATTGATGGTGATAGAGAAGATTGCATCATGGAAGATGATGATCCTTCCAGTTTTCATCAAGCTATCACGAGTGGTAACTCTGTGAAATGGCTGGATGCCATGAGATCCGAAATAGAGTCCATGTACACCAACAAAGTATGGACTTTGGAGGATGTACCCTCTGGGATAAAACCTGTAGGCTGCAAATGGATCTTTAAAAGAAAGATCGGTGTAGATGGACAGGTGGAGACCTATAAGGCAAGGTTGGTAGCAAAAGGTTTCATCAAAGACCAGGTTTGGACTATGACGAGACTTTCTCTCTGGTAGCCATGCTTAAATCCATTCGGATCCTACTTACTATTGCTGCTCACTACGACTATGAAATCTGGCAGATGGACGTTAAATCTACATTTCTAAATGGTGATTTAGATGAATGCGTTTATATGGATCAGCCAGAGGGCTTCATTGACAGTGGGAGCAGCGGAAAAGCATGTAAGTTGCTTAAATCCATTTATGGATTAAAGCAGGCATCACGGAGTTGGAACATCTGTTTTGATGATGTTATCAAAGAGTTTGATTTCATCAAAAATCCAGATGAACCTTGTATTTATAAGAAGACTGTAGGGAGATCTGTCGCATTCCTCATATTGTACGTGGATGACATACTTCTGATAGGAAATGATATTCCTATGCTACAGTCGGTCAAATCATTTTTATCACAAAGGTTCTCCATGAAGGACCTGGGTGATGCCACGTACATATTGGGCATACGGATATATAGGGATAAATCCAAACGGTTATTGGGATTCGCCCAAACCAAGTACATCAACACCATCCTAAAGAGGTTTAGTATGGAAGACTCCAAGCGGGGTGCCTTACCCGCTTGCCACGGAGTCACTCTCTCCAAGGACGATTGCCCAAAGTCTGATGAAGTGAGAGCACGCATGAGCATTATTCCCTATGCTTCGGCCATAGGATCGATAATGTATGCGATATTGTGTACACGCCCTGATGTAGCTTATGCACTTAGTGTAGTAAGCAGGTATCAGTAAAACCCAATGGAGAATCACTAGACTGCTGTGAAGAACATTCTTAAGTACTTGCGAAGGACTAAAGAATTGTTCTTGGTGTATGGTAACGGTGATCTCCAAATGGAGGCCTTTACCGATTGAGCTTCCAGAGTGACAAGGATGACAGCAAGTCTATCTCAGGATTTGCATTTACTCTCAATGGAGGGATGGTAAGTTGGAAGAGTTCCAAACAGGATACCGTTGCAGACTCAACGATGGAAGCTGAGTACATTGCTGCAAATGATGCTGCCAAGGATGCCGTCTGGATGAGGAAGTTCATCTCGGAGCTAGGAGTAGTTCCAACCATTATTGATCCAATACCTTTGTATTGTGATAATAATGGGGCTATAGCGTTGGCCAAAGTGCCCAGGTCCCATCAGAAGTCCAGACACATCCTGAGGCGATATCATCTGATCCGGGAGATAGTTGATCGCCACGAGATCGAGATTAAGAGAGTAGATACAAAGGATAACACTGAGGATCCATTCACCAAGGCCCTTCCTCAGCCGCAGCATAAGCGACTTTTTGAGAAGTTGGGTATGACATACGCCAATAATTGGCCTTAGTGCAAGTGGGAGATTGTTGGATATATGTATGCCCTAGAGGCCATTATATGATTGTGTATGTACTGATGTGTATATATATATATGTTCACAGGACAGTCTTGCTCGACATGATAGTATGCTATCTGGTTTCTCTTTATCATATATTCACTTGATCATGTTTTTACTCATTTGGTACATGTTGATAAAGCCCTAAGGATATTGGCTTGACTACTGGGATTATGATGTGGATCATACTAGTGGGACACCTGTAGTTTTTAAGCATATCCGTGAAATGTTCCTAGTCGTAGGTATATCGAGACAGGGCATCGATATTAGCGTATACCATTCTTGTTCCATTTGATGGGCGATGGATGATCCCATATCCGTCTGGTGTGGTGACACCAAAGATTGTATACGGGTGCTCAGTGAGAATGGGTACATTGAACGGACTCACCGAGAACTCCTATATGGTATTATATCATACGTCGGATAGCAGTTCTCAGGTGACACTGGTACAGGTTAGTCTGTAGACCCGAGATCGCCATAGAGTCTTGTGTGTTCTCCAACTGTATCTTGATCTCCACCCTACTATGGCTCTACTGTGCGGGATATATCATATATATCGCTGTGCAAAGCAAAAACCCAAAAGCAGTCAAAAGCAAACCGAGTCTGTAGCATCTGCCAGTTATTGCTAAAGGAGTCACTCCCGGTGAAGGGATCTCGGTCCTTTCCTCATCGAATAAGGTGCGGGGTATATCATATATACCGCTATGCAAAGCAAGAACTGTAGCTACCTGTTTTATTAAAATTCGATTCCACAACATCTTAGGTTTCTTATCTTTCATTAATCACATTAATGAAGTCCCATCATTTAAATACCTAAACATCACAGATAGATATGACGTACACTTATGCCATCCGCATTCTCCTCGATGTCCCCTCGTGCACCGTTAGGTTAGGTAACTAACGACAGAGCAGGGCAGGGCTAGCGCGGGTGTAAAACATAAGTAACGTCTATATAATATATCATATATACTATATACTATATCCATCATAGAATCACAACACAGATATCGCAGCAGAATCAACATATGAAATATTGGATATACTAGGACGTCCGTGTTTTTAATACGAGCCAGTATAAAACACTGATTCCACGGTCGTGATGAATAGCCAATCCCACACCCCTAGACCCCTACGAGAGCGGCAAGCAACCCTGCCAATTCTAGGGTTAGGAGACCCGGACTCGACTCCTCGAGTTGGTCTCCCACTGGACCCCAGAACCCGGTTACTTGTGCTTCCCTCCTTGGGTCTATCCTAATGCGGAAAAGTAAATAATATACAAAGGGTGACAACTTCCGCTACCTGGAAGTGCCCCAAATAAAAGAATATTACATACAAGTTTTTACATGAATGAAAATGAAAAACACTCATCTCACATAAAAACCCCCGGCTATTCGAACACGACGATCCAATATAACATATCCAGCAACACATAACATCACATGTCATCAACGTAAGTAAGTATGCATACCCCAATTGTCGTTGACGTATAGCAACGAAACCGGCGATATGAACATACTACAATTACGGTCACAGAAAAGAAAGTGTAAAACTACAACAGTTGGAATCCGCAACTTCTTTAGACATCGCATGCCTAACAGATATAAATCCCGCATTTTAGTCTCATTATCGAAAACTCTTTTCGATATCATATGGGACTAAATTGCTAGATTTATAACATTCAATCAGTTATCTCATAACTACTTGTGAATTCCAATTATTGTATCACATTCCAGATAAACAGAAAATGTTAAACTTTCCGATCGAACAGTCGAATACCCAAGTTTTCCCGATACAGCTCAACACATGAAATAAGTCTAACAACATTCAGTTCGTGCCTCAGTACCAACGGTCCAGCCGTAGAAGGGTCAAGCCAACGCCTCACATGTGGCACGCCGTACTGCCCCAAACCCGAAGGTTCAAAGGGCAGTTCAAGACGGTCACATAATCGAGTTAAGGTTTGTTGTCTTCTAGAGGGTCCATCGCGTTACTTGCACTACTTAGAATGTCGTTAAACTACGGAAAAATCCAACACTTGGAAATTTCCCGACAGGGGAAAAGTTGGGTATTTATATCCGGTCGAACTTTTTAACATATTCTATAAATTATCCGGAAAAACACAAAGACGAAATTTGATACCCCGATCGAAACACCGAAGCTCTAAAACACCCCAGAAAATCCAACTCTGGAATAATTATTAAAAATTTCCAGAAACTCCTGCACTGCAAGGTAAGAATTACTGTGTGAATATTTTTGAACAGTGGGGCCGTACGGCCGCGGAACCGCCGCACGAGCCATGCTCGTGCCGCGGAACCGCGGCAGTTTAATCGAATTATGCCATCGAATTTCACAGTAAGTCTTACATTCTCCTGCTGATTTCTCTGCATATTTTTAATATGGAAAAAACCCCAATTTTGGAAAATGTCCAGAGAGCTCATTTGGTTTAGGGTTTCGGGTTCGTTCGGGCTTCAAATTGCGTCTAGACTTCGCCTAAGGCTCTAGCTAGGCTCTGATACCAGTGAAAGGTTCCTAGGCACCCTAGTGAGGTCTCACAAGGCATCGAACATGTGGCACCATTTTTTTTGAAATTAGCATGTTCGATGCCTTGTGAGACCTCACAAGGGTGCCTAGGAACCTTTCACTTGGATCGTCGCTAGAATTCTAGGCGAAATATAAATCTAGTTAACAATTTAACTAAAGTTAAGATGCTACAACCTTTGTAGATCCGGATACCCACTTCCTTAGCTCCACGAGGGCGTCCTCTCGCTGTCCATCTTGAACCTTGGACTCTCGTGACGGCTTCATCGGAGAAACGTGCGGAATAGGTCGTCGGCTTCGTGTCAAAGACGATCTACGTCGAGGTTGCACAAGCTCAAGCTCCGACTTCACAAAGTTGTGAAACTTGTGAAGAAAACACCCAAAACAACTTGGCAAGAGGTAGAGGATGAAGAAATAGGAGGTGGGTTCACTTTAGAATTGGATTTCTCACTTTAGAAATCAAGTTGCCATTGATGGCATCAAGCTTTCTCTTTGAGGAAGAAGAAGAAGATCAAGAAAGAATGATAAGTCTTCTCATTTTAAAATAAAAATAATATGAATACTTATCATATCTTGACCATGGTCAAGTGTAGAGATTAAACCAAGGTTAGTTGGAGTGGTTAGGGTTAAGGATGAGATAAGGATGGTGGACTTTGTCAAAGCTTCAAGAAGCTTCAACATAGCTCCAAAATAAGCCACCATTCTTAACTTAATCATTTCCAAATAAATAAACAAATAAATAAATGAAAAACCAAAACCCTAATCATCACTTAACCATGGTTTAATCCTTTACACTTAACCACATTATCAAGTATCATCAAACATGATAAAAAAAATGTGCACAAAAGTATATCACATATACCTTTTGCACATCAAGTGAGAAAATCCATTTAAAGTGAACCAATACTAGTTAATGCAAAGTAATATATCAAATATATAATTATACATTAAATCATTAAATCAACACTTGATTTAATGATCCGGTTATATCGCATACAACCGACTAGTATCTAATGTATCGATTTATCGAATCAATGATTCGATAACTAGGTCATATCGAATATAACCAATCGAAACATTTATCGCGAGAATGAAATACGGTATCACATACACGCATTATTCTCGGTCCCGCACATATCTCATATGCGCTCCTATTTCATTTCGCTTGAACCAGGAAACCTCTGTGTAGGACTCTAAAGACTCGTCAATACGCCGGTAGCAGATGATGATCATATCAAGCATCCACAAGCCGCAAGCGGTCTGCTAAACGTAACGGCCATCCGGGTATTGAGCGATCAGAAGATCGACGAGCTAGCCCGCTCATACCCCTGTGAATCCAACCGGTAACAATTACCGTACAGTCCGGTCTCTTCGTCTGATATGTCGTATATCAAGTCTAGGGGTGGTAAACGTCAGACCCCAATAACCCGATAAGTCGTGCCGATGTGAGGCTCGTAACGGGTCGAGAAACTACTGGTAACACTTACCAGCAAATCTCTGATCAGCCCTGGCCAGGGACTTCCCTGTTATGGCCAATCGAGCACAGCGCAACATCAACCCCCAATAGAGAGACGAAACCCCTCCTATCGCTCATTGCCTCCATGTGACTCGGGACTGTACCCAAAGACCACCGTTTTGCACGCCCTCATGGACGTGGTAAGGTGGAGATCAAAGCACAGTGGGAATCACACAAGACTCTGTGACGATCTCGGGTCTACAGACTAACCTGTACAAGTGTCACCTGAGAACTGCCATTTGACGTGAGGTATAATACCATCTGAGTCCGTCCAGTGTACTCAGTCTCCACTGAGCACCCGTATACCATCTCTGATGTCAAACACCAATGGATATGGGATCATCCATCGCCCATCACATGGGTCGGGAAGCGTATACGCTAGTCTACACTGGTATATCGATGCCCCGTCTCGATACACCCACGACTAGGGACCTTGAAGGATGTACTTATGGACTACCATGTCCCCACTAGTATGATCTGCATCATAGTCCAGGTAGTCAAGTACAAATCCTAATGGCTTTACCAACATGTAACTATAAGACAGTATAAAGAGACTAGTGTACATGTTAAGATAAAGAGCAACCAGATAGCATACTATCATGTCGAGCAAGAAAGTCATCTCTATATATGTCCAAGCATCCAATATAATATACATCATCTGTACAATACTGGCCTCTAGGGCATACATACAACTAACAAGTGGGAGCAGCGGAAGCATAGTGGACAAGTGGCTTATGTCTATTTATAGACTAAAGCAGATATAGCGGAGATAGATCATCTATTTCTGATGTGACAGTCATAGGTTTGACTTCATCAGAATAGGGGATGGATCTGTTAAGAAGGTAGTAGGGTGTGATGTCCTGCTATATTGGATGACATACACAGAGTAGGAAAGGAAATTCCTATACTACAATCGGTTATACATTAGTTTTCATACAGTGGTTTCTCCACATGGGACTTGGATATAATTGTAGCACCTTGAAAAGTCGTTTTGGTGTTTTCTTGAAAATCGGTGAAAATTCTGTATTTTTCCGTAAACCGTCTTTTTTATTATTTTGCAGTTTAGGACTAATTATACCTAATTCGGATAGGTAATTGCTTGTTTTTAGTAGCTAATGAGTTACTTATTAATTTTTGGTCATTTAAAATTTTTTCCCTATTTTTCAATTTTTTTATATTATTTTATGCCTGTAAGAAAATACATTAAATTAGCGATAAATAAAAATTTCTTTGGGCTAATTTTAATCTTTAAAACCATGTTAATTAAAATCTAGTTGTAATATAATTTTTTAGTATTTTATTTCAAGTTTTAACTAATTTTTATTATGGAAAACGAAATTTATTGAAATTAAGCTAAAACTTGCAATTTTGGACTTGTGGGGCGTCTTTTTGCATAGAATTTCTTTGTAAAATCTCTCTCACTCACCCCCCTCCTCTAGGCCGGCCCCACTATCAGCAGGTCAAGAAATTTCCTTGCCTCATTTTGACTTTAACCATGTGGGGGAAATGTTGTGTTTTAAAAGGGTTTTAAAGGGGTAAATTTGGAAGTATGTGTGCTTTGATTTGAGTGGGTTGACATGGGCTTTTCCCCACAACACCCACACCATCCCCACTCCTCCATTTCAGCCGAGAATTCCTGCAGGAAACAGCCCCTAAAATTTCTCCTCTCATTTCCTTCTAAACTCATCAAATTCCACCTCAAAATCCTTGTAAATCCACAAATTTTTTCACAAAACCAAAACAAATCCTTGTGCTATCTCTCCTCAAGCCTATTATAGTTGAAAATATGTGGAAAGGAGGCATTTTTAGAGGCAAATCACCATGCTTGATCCATAGAAATTGAGGTATAATTCTTACCCATTCAACACTTGTGGCTAAATTCCTTTAATTATATAGTTTTAGTGTTAAAACTTTAGCTAATTTCTAATCTAGTTTCTAAAAGAGTAGTTTGTTTTAAACTAGGGTTTTTAGCACACCATTATTTGGTTAATTAAATTTATTTTGCTTGCTAGTTCCTACACAACCAAATCAAAGAAGTTACTTTGTTTATGTGGTCTTCAAATTATGCTAATTTAGTTAATTTTAATGTTTGATATTGGTTTGTAATTGTTGTTTTATGAAAATGAAGAAAGGGGTTTGTGTATGAAAATGGGTTTTGAAGCATGGTAAATGAGTTAAAATTATGTGATTGTGGCTAACTAGTTGTGTGGTTGGATGTTTGTGTTGATTTGTGATAACTTTATCGTTAATTTTCGATGTTGCACCAAATTAGCAAGTTTTGTGCTTACTAGATTTTTATTTAAATTATGTGATGAATTATTTGTGATAACTTGATTATATTTTTAGCATATCCTATGACATTTAGGATGTGTGAGTGCGGATTTTTGAGTGATCGGGTTTTAGCTTTGCCGGGCGACCAAATCGACGATTTTAGTTAGTTTTTGCGATTTTCGCGTGTGTTCCGCGCACTTTGTGCACGTTGTACCTAGCTTGTGAACGTTGGTATTTTTGTTTGGGATTTGCGTCATTTCATTATTTGTAACCTTATGTTTTGTATTGATGTAAATTCCAGGTTCGGTCGCGGAGACGTCCGACGCGGCACCAAAAGGGAAAGGGATGATTGGACGCAGCTAGCTAGGGATTCCGGTGAGTAGATGTAACATCTACTGGGGACTATCGTTGGATGGCGCAAGTCGCCCGATAGTTTTAGTAACTTAAAAAGATCCTTAGTGATGTTAGTAATTAGGGGTGTAATACTTGTATGATTATTTGCTACATCCATGCCTTATATTGACATACATATGCGAACCCATTCTATATGACACCTGCACCATTGCCAGGGTTTTTTATATGCAACACGAGCACTATTTATGCGTACACACACGCCCTGGTAATTGCCATGCCACGACACTAGATAACTTATAATTTAGAATATTTTCACCATATTTGATACTTAAACCTGTACTATTGCAATAAATCCTTAAGATAACATTGTAGAATTGCTATTCAGGTGCATGTATACCATTATATCATTTGTTCATGCCTAGTTTGTTAATCATACATTGAAACTTGAGCCTTGATACCATATGCATTCATTATCATTGACACATGCACTCAGGGTGATTTCTTGAGATTTTATGATATTTCTGGATTTCGGGGGAAAGCCGCAAAATTACTAAAACTTATTACCCTTTTTAAATATGAAAAATTGCAGTTTTCTAGTGATGTAAGTGTCGTCCACCATGAGTTTACTGTGGTTTTCGAGACCCGTTTCGAGGAGTTGGATGAACCGTCTCGGGTACATGGTGGGCCCGTTAAGGTACCCCGGGGCAAGAAGCTCGTGTTACTGATGATGAGCCTGGCAGGGGACGGATTACCTACCGGTGACTTCATTGGGCACGGCGGATATCCAGAGGATACCGACCGTGGCCGCGAGATGATGAGATATTGATATTGAGATGGGTCAGCTGGATGGCTGAGGCCAGAGATACTATGACATGGATATATGAGATTTGTGATAGTTTTGAGGTGTCGTTGCTGGACACAGGTTCTTGTTGATTCTATCGGTATTGTGCTGGTATTTCAAAAGAGATTTCTAAGGGAAAAACATGATTTCTTATACTTACACATTCAGATCACGAGTTGATTCACATTGCATTCATACCTGCTAGTATATTCATATTGCATACATACCTGTATTATGTCCTGCCATACTTGTATTATAGATGCTAGGATGCTTGTGTGCATACTTGCGATAGCCTCTATAGATGTTATTTATTACTCACGAGTTGGCAACTTACCCCCGTTGTGCCACAGTCTTTTGCAGGTCCGCTCCGTCAGCACAGTAGCGGCGGGCGCACCGCTTCTTTTGCCTCTCTTGCAAGGACTCGAGGTTTTTGCTCGTAGGTGGGTTGTATTATTATTTTTGTACCACCTTGTATATTCTTGTATCTGGGGTACTCCATCTACTGTATCTACCAGTATTGTTGTATATTGATCTAGAGATGAGACTATGAGATTTGTGGACTTTTTATGCTGTATTTTGGGGTCGAGCTCACTTGAGTCGACATGCGGTTTTTCTTATGCTTCTTTATGTTTATTTTGCATGTTGTTGTTTTATATTGCGTGGGATTTGTGACCGCCTTGTGGCGAAGAGCTAGCTCCCGCTTGGGGATGCCTTATTTGTTGTATTGATATATATTCTTGTTGTACCCATTTTGGGGGCCAGTATTTACAAAGGAGACTCTGCCGAAATTTTCGGAAAAATTGATATTGTTTTTAAAAAGGGTTGATATGACTTATTTGATAAACTCGCTTTCAATTGATTGGCTTTCCTTCACTCTTTTGTTTATTTGGTTTTGGTTTCTGGGCTTTGGCTTACTTATTTTACGGACGTCTTGAGACATTTCGTAAACTTAAGTGCCAGTCACGATCCGTACCCTGCGGGTCATGAAAAAGTTGGTATCAAAGCGATAGGTTTTACCTTTTTGAGTGTAGGATGACCCTTGGTAGATGGAGTAAGTGACTTAAGTAGGGTAACGTAGCGTGTGTATGTCCGCGGCATACTTGCGATACGGTACTCCACCTAAGTGACTTTAGGATATACTTGCTTGAAATTCCTTCTTCAATTCCGTGTATCCTATGATTATATTGCACTGTTCTTATTATCCTTTTTCCTGTACCAGCCACTATGCCGCTGAAGGCTACGAGAGCACAGAGGGCTGCCGCCCGAGACGAGATTCGAGCTGGCTCGTCCGAGACTAGGACTGAGCAGGGTGGTGTGCCTACGCCGCAGGGACAGACTGATCCACCTTCCTCAGGCCGTATGGATAGGCTTGAGACTGGTATGGAGGAGTTGTGACAGATGATGGGGAGTATGCAGGAGCTACGTCAGATGGTAGGATCCCTAGTTGCAGCCAGTCGTACACCGAGGCCGGATGACGCACCTACTACATCCCAGACTTCTATGATACCTACTCCTACTACTACCGCCGTGACCATCCCGGTTTCACTACAGGATTTCATGAGGCTGAGTCCTCCAGTATTCACCGGCACCGAGGCAACGGAGGACCCACAGACGTTCCTTGACAGTTTAGCCAGGATCTGCCGTTCGCTGAGATGTTCGGATGATCGATGGGTGGAGCTTGCGAGTTTCTGTCTAGAGGGTCTCGCGCAGATATGGTGGGAGTAAGTCTTGAGAGGTCGAGCTGCACGTCTACCGCCTATGACTTGTGCCGAGTTTACAGCGGTCTTTCTAGCTCGTTTCCTCCCAGAGAGCGTTCGTGACGCCAGAGCTCGTAGCTTCGAGGCCTTGGTCAAGACACCTGGGATGACGGTGTCTGAGTATGACGTTCAGTTTATACAGTTGTCCCGATATGCCCCGTACCTGGTAGATACCGAAGCGAAGAGGGTGAAGAGGTTCGTACAGGGACTTGATGCCCAGCTATATCTTGCCATTGGCGCCCAGCACTACGACACTTATTCAGCTGCTATGGATACGGCATTATGGATGGAGGCACGCATATCACAGACTTCGGCCGTTTCTGGGCCGAAGAGGATTCGCATCGAGGTGCCGTCTCAGAGGCAGCATGCCAGATTCTTTCCGAGGGATGGGCCCGGCAGAGGTTTTGGACGGGCTCAGTTATATGGTTCATATCCCCAGGGACAGAAGCCGTCGCCAGGGTGTTTTGGGTGCGGGAGTCCGCACCATCTTGTCAGAGACTGTCCGGCTAGACGACAGGGAGCGGCGACAGTTCCGCATGTGACCCTACCACCATCACCACCCTCTCCCCAGAGAGCCCTACTTCCTACCACAGGAGATGCTCCACGCCTGTTAGGTGCACCCAGATGCCGTGGACGCGGCGGTCCTATTCAGAGAGGACGAGGAGGCAGAGGGCGAGGTCGAGGTCAGCCCACTATCGGTGGAGGACAGGCCCGAGTATTTGCTTTGACACCGCAGGATGCGCAGGCATCCAACGCCGTTGTGACAGGTACCTTGCCAGTTTGTTCTTTCGACGCATGGGTATTGTTCGACCCAGGTTCCACACATTCGTACGTCTCTGCACACTTTGCACCGATGTTGTGCCATGAGTCATCGTCGTTAGATCAGCCGCTTGTTGTTATTACCCCGGTAGGCGAGTCGTTTGTCGCACGTTTTGTGTTTCAATTGTGTTCCGTTCGTATCGGGGAGAGGGATTCATCGGTTGATTTGATTATCCTCGATATGTTGGACTTTGATGTGCTTCTGGGCATGGATTGGCTAGCCACTTGTTATGCTTCGGTGGACTGCCGTGAGAAGGCAGTCAGATTTAGCTTTCCGGGAGAGCCAGTCCTTGTTATTCAGGGAGACCGCAGCGTCACCCTTCCCAGCTTGATTTCGTCTCTTCGCGCTGGTCAGCTCTTGCGGAAGGGATGTCAGGGATTCGTAGCATATATTTGTGATACTCGAGCTACAGAGGTTCCGTTAGACCAGATTCCGGTTGTTTGCGAGTTCCCTGATGTTTTCCCTGACGAGCTGCCTAGGCTACCGCCAGAGCGCGACGTTGAGTTATGCATCGATTTGATTCTCGGCTCGGTGCCTATTTCTATACCGCGTTATCGGATGGCCCCGGCAGAGCTTCGAGAGCTGAAGGATCAGTTGAAGGATTTGTTAGATAAGGGGCTTATTCGACCTAGTGTTTCTCCGTGGGGTGCTCCGGTCCTGTTTGTCAAGAAGAAGGATGGAAGTTTGCGCTTATGTATCGACTACCGCCAGCTGAACAAGGTTACCGTGCGGAACAGATATCCGTTGCCACGCATTGATGATTTGTTCGACCAGCTTCAGGGTGCGGGGTATTTTTCGAGGATCGACTTGCGATCAGGATACTATTAGCTGCGAGTTCGACAGGAGGATATACCGAGGACAGCTTTCCACACGCGCTACGACCACTATGAGTTTTTGGTGATGTCGTTCGGACTCACCAACGCTCCAGCAGCATTCATGGATTTGATGAACCATACATTCAGGCCGTATCTTGACTTGTTCATCATCGTGTTTATCGACGATATCTTGGTGTACTCCCGGAGCAGAGAGGAGCACGAGCAGCACTTGCGGATTACGTTACAGACTCTGAGGGAGCACCAGCTGTTCGTAAAGTTCTCCAAGTGTGCATTCTGGCTGTACAGCGTCGGATTCTTGGGTCACGTGATTACGAGAGACGGCATATGTGTGGACCCGAAGAAGATTGAGGCTGTTCAACAGTGGCCCCGACCTACATCGGTTACTGAGATCCGTAGTTTTCTAGGCCTGGCGGGCTACTACAGACGTTTTGTTCAGGACTTCTCCCGTATAGCTGCACCTTTGACCGGTTTGACCCGGAAGGGAGTTCCTTTCGTTTGGACAGAGGAGTGCAAGCGCAGTTTTCAGCAGCTACGGACTTGTTTGACTACGGCGCCGGTATTATCTTTTCCTTCGGGATCGGGCGGATTTATGGTCTACTGTGATGCTTCGCGAGTGGAGTTAGGATGCGTATTGATGTAGTATGGCCGGGTGATCGCATATGCTTCTCGGCAGTTGAAGAAGCATGAACAGAACCACCCCACTCACGATTTAGAGATGGCTGCAGTGGTCTTTGCACTGATGATTTGGCGACATTACTTATATGGCGAGTCATGCCAAATATTCACAGACCACAAGAGCTTAAAATACATATTTCAGCAGCGAGACCTGAACCTCAGACAGCGTCGTTGGATGGAGTTGGTAAAAGACTATGACTGAGAGATCTTATATCACCCAGGTAAGGCGAATGTAGTGGCAGATGCTTTGAGCAGGAGGCCCGGGGATAGTCTATCCTATTTGCGCGCAGTGCAGAGGCAGTCGTCAGCAGATTGGCAGATTTTATGCGACAGCCGAGTTGAGTTAGAGTTCACTCAGACAGGGGGACAGCTCGCGCATGTTCGTGCACGCCCACAGTTGCTTGACCATATATATGAGGTACAGCGCAGAGACGACCGTTGCTCAGAGATCATGGCACAGATGGGACAGGGCAGATTTTCCGAGTTCGTGATTGATGATCAGGGGATTTTACGATATGGATCTAGACTGTGCGTACCAGATGCTGATGGATTGCGGCGCGACATTCTTGAGGAGGCACACCGATCAGTGTATAGTGTCCACCCCGGTTCCACCAAGATGTACCATGATATGAGAGAGACCTACTGGTGGGACGGGATGAAGAGGGACATTGCGGAGTTTGTATCGAGATACCTGACTTGTCAGCAAGTCAAGGCCGAGCACCAGAGGCCCGCAGGAGAGCTACAGCCGTTACCCATTCCGGAGTGGAAATGGGAGCAGATTTCGATGGATTTCGTTGTGGGTCTACCCAGGACCAGTCGAGGGTACGACTCCATCTGGGTGATCGTAGATCGATTGACGAAAGCGGCTCACTTCCTGCCAGTGAAGACCACCTTCAGCTTCGCTCAGTATGCCCAGCTTTACATCGACGAGATCGTGCGGTTGCATGGCGTACCGACTTGTATCGTGTCAGGTCAAGGCACCCAGTTCACCAGCCGACTTTGGCAGAGACTTCAGGAGGCTTTGGGCACTCGTTTGAGCTTCAGCACGGCATTTCATCCGCAGACCGACGGACAGTCAGAGCGGACCATTCAAACTCTCGAGGACATGCTCAGAGCGTGCGTTTTAGACTTCGGCGGTAGCTGGGATCATCATTTACCTTTAGTGGAGTTCTCCTACAACAACAGCTTCCAGGATACTATTCAGATGGCACCTTTCGAGGCATTGTATGGGAGGAGATGCAGATCGCCCGTTTGTTGGACAGAGCTCAGCGAGAGCAGTATTTTGGGGCCGCAGCTTGTGGAGGAGACGACCGCGAAAATACAGTTGATTCGAGACCGGATGAGAGCAGCTCAGAGCAGGCAGAAATCGTATGCAGACAGGCGCCGTCGTAGGCTAGAGTTCGCAGTTGGCGATCATGTTTTTCTGAGGGTCTCTCCGATGAAGGGCGTGATGCGTTTTGGGCGAAAGGGAAAGCTTAGTCCCAGGTTTGTGGGTCCCTTCGAGATTCTCGAGCGTGTCGGCGCAGTTGCATATCGTTTGGCTCTTCTACCCTGCTTTCCCGATGTTCACCCCATCATCCATGTTTCGATGCTCCGCAAGTACCTTCAAGACCCTTCGCATGCGATTCAGCACCCGACAGTCCAGCTAGAGCGCGACCTTTCTTTTGCAGAGCAGCCGGTGGCCATCCTGGATCGGCAGATGATGAAATTGAGATCGAAAGTTATACCGACCGTCAAGGTCCTTTGGCGTAGCCCGAGCAGCGAGGAGGTTACCTAGGAGACCGAGGTCGAGATGAGGAAGAAATATCCCCATCTCTTTGAAGGTACGCGTAGGTTTATTTTTAAATTCGGGGACTGAATTTATTTAAGGGGGGAAGATTGTAGCGCCTTGAAAAGTCGTTTTGGTATTTTCCTGAAAATCGGTGAAAATTCGGTATTTTTCCGTAAACCGTCTTTTTTGTTATTTTGCATTTTAGGACAAATTATACCTAATTCGGATAGGTAATTGCTTATTTTTAGTAGCTAATGAGTTACTTATTAATTTTTGGTCATTTAAAAAATTTTCCCTATTTTTCAATTTTTTAATATTATTTTAAGCAGGTAAGAAAATACATTAAATTAGCGATAAACACAAATTTCTTTGGGATAATTTTAATCTTTAAAATCATGTTAATTAAAATCTAGTTGTAATATAATTTTTTAGTATTTTATTTCAAGTTTTAACTAATTTTTATAATGGAAAACGAAATTTATTGAAATTAAGCTAAAACTTGCAATTTTGGACTTGTGGGGGGTCTTTTTGCATAGAATTTCTTTGTAAAATCTCTCTCACTCACTCCCCTCCTCTAGGCTGGCCCCACCATCAGCAGGTCAAGAAATTTTCTTGCCTCATTTTGACTTTAACCATGTGGGGAAATGTTGTGTTTTAAAAGGGTTTTAAAGGGATAAATTTGGAAGTATGTGTGCTTTGATTTGAGTGGGTTGACTTGGGCTTTTCCCCACAACACCCACACCATCCCCACTCCTCCATTTCAGCCGAGAATTCCTGCAGGAAACAGCCCCTAAAATTTCCCCTCTCATTTCCTTCTAAACTCATCAAATTCCACCTCAAAATCCGTATAAATCCACAAATTTCTTCACAAAACCAAAACAAATTCTTGTGCTATCTCTCCTCAAGCCTATTATAGTTGAAAACATGTGGAAAGGAGGCATTTTTAGAGGCAAATCACCATGCTTGATCCATAGAAATTGAGGTATAATTCTTACCCATTCAACACTTGTGGCTAAATTCCTTTAATTATATGGTTTTAGTCTTAAAAGTTTAGCTAATTTCTAATCTAGTTTCTAAAAGAGTAGTTTGTTTTAAACTAGGGTTTTTAGCACACCATTATTTGGTTAATTAAATTTATTTTGCTTGCTAGTTCCTACACAACCAAATCAAAGAAGTTACTTTGTTTATGTGGTCTTCAAATTATGCTAATTTAGTTAATTTTAATGTGTGATATTGGTTTGTAATTGTTGTTTTATGAAAATCAAGAAAGGGGTTTTTGTATGGAAATGGGTTTTGAAGCATTGTAAATGAGTTGAAATTATGTGATTGTGGCTAACTAGTTGTGTGGTTGGATGTTTGTGTTGATTTGTGATAACTTTATCGTTAATTCGATGTTGCACCAAATTAGCAAGTTTTGTGCTTACTAGATTTTTATTTAAATTATGTGATGAATTATTTGTGATAACTTGATTATATTTTTAGCATATCCTATGACATTTAGGATGTGTGAGTGCGGATTTTTGAGTGATCGGGTTTTAGCTTTGCCGGGCGACCAAATCGACGATTTTAGTTAGTTTTTGCGATTTTTGTGTGTGTTCCGCGCACCTTGTGCACGTTGTACCTAGCTTGTGAACGTTGGTATTTTTGTTTGGGATTTGGGTCATTTCATGACATGTAAGCTTATGTTTTGTATTGATGTAAATTCCAGGTTCGGTCGCGGAGACGTCGGACGCGGCACGAAAAGGGAAAGCGGTGATTGGACGCAGCTAGCTAGGGATTCCGGTGAGTAGATGTAACATCTACGGGGGACTATCGTTGGATGGCGCAAGTCGCCCGATAGTTTTAGTAACTTAAAAAGATCCTTAGTGATGTTAGTAATTAGGGGTGTAATACTTGTATGATTATTTGCTACATCCATGCCTTATATTGACATACATATGCGAACCTATTCTATAGGACACCTGCACCATTGCTAGGGTTTTTTATATGCAGCACGAGCACTATTCATACGTACACACACGCCCTGGTAATTGCCATGCCACGACACTAGATAACTTATAATTTAGAATATTGTCACCATATTTGATACTTAAACCTGTACTGTTGCAATAAATCCTTAAGATAACATTGTAGAATTGCTATTCATGTGCATGTATAGCATTATATCATTTGTTCATGCCTTGTTTGTTAATCATACATTGCAACTTGAGCCTTGATACCATATGCATTCATTATCATTGACACATGCACTCAGGGTGATTTCTTGAGATTTTATGATATTTCTGGATTTCGGGGGAAAGCCGCAAAATTACTAAAACTTATTACCCTTTTTAAATATGAAAAATTGCGGTTTTCTAGTGATGTAAGTGTCGTCCACCATGAGTTTACTGTGGTTTTCGAGACCCGTTTCGAGGAGTTGGATGAACCGTCTCGGGTACATGGTGGGCCCGGTAAGGTACCCCGGGGCAAGAAGCTCGTGTTGCTGACGATGAGCCTGGCAGGGGACGGATTACCTACCGGTGACATCATTGGGCACGGCGGATATCCAGAGGATACCGACCGTGGCCGTGAGATGATGAGATATTGATATTGAGATGGGTCAGCCGGATGGCTGAGGCCAGAGATACTATGATATGGATATATAAGATTTGTGATAGTTTTGAGGTGTCGTTGCTGGACGCAGGTTCTTGTTGATTGTATCGGTATTGTGCTGGTATTTCAAAAGAGATTCCTAAGGGAAAAACATGATTTCTTATACTTACACATCCAAATCACGAGTTGATTCACATTGCATTCATACCTGCTAGTATATTCATATTGCATACATACCTGCTATTATGTCCTGCCTTACCTGTATTATAGATGCTAGGATGCTTGTGTGCATACTTGCGATAGCCTCTATAGATGTTATTTATTACTCACGAGTTGGCAACTCACCCCCGTTGTGCCACAGTCTTTTGCATGTCCGCTCCGTCAGCACAGTAGCGGCGGGCGCACCGCTTCTTTTGCCTCTCTTGCCAGGACTCGAGGTTTTTGCTCGTAGGTGGGTTGTATTATTATTTTTGTACCACCTTGTATATTTTTGTATCTAGTGCACTCCATCTACTGTATCTATCAGTACTGTTGTATATTGACCTAGAGATGAGACTGTGAGATTTGTGGACTTTTTATGCTGTATTTTGGGGTCGAGCTCACTTGAGTCGACATGCGGTTTTTCTTATGCTTCTTTATGTTTATTTTGCATGTTGTTGTTTTATATTGCGTGGGATTTGTGACCGCCTTGTGGCGAAGAGCTAGCTCCCGCTTGGGGATGCCTTATTTGTTGTATTGATATATATTCTTGTTGTACCCATTTTGGGGGCCAATATTTACAAAGGAGACTCTGCCGAAATTTTCGGAAAAATTGATATTATTTTTAAAAACGGTTGATATGACTTATTTGATAAACTCGCTTTCAATTGATTGGCTTTCCTTCACTCTTTTGTTTATTTGGTTTTGGTTTCTGGGCTTTGGCTTACTTATTTTACGGACGTCTTGAGACGTTTCGTAAACTTAAGTGCCAGTCACGTTCCGTACCCTGCGGGTCGTGACAATAATATCAAGACATTCTGGTTACTGGATCTATGGTTTTAGATCTGGATTTGGGTAGTTTCCCAATCAGGGTACTTAGACAGCATTCTGAAGGTGTTTTAGAATGGACGACTCTAGGTACGGTAGTGTACCTGCAGGTGATGGAGTCACCCACTCTAAAGGTGTCTTACAGACTAAAGTAGAGAGGGATTTGCATGATTGGCAGATCACTTGCTTATGCAATTGAGTCAATCATGAGATGTCAAGTACCACACCAGATGTTGTTTTTGCAGTAGATGGAAGAAGTTGACATTAATCTAATCCTAGAGAAACAGTCGGAAGCAGTTTTAGAACATAAGTGGATGTTCTAGGGATATGATAACGACAGCCTCGTTCGGGAGACAGTTATCATTCCAGGCTTCCAAGGTGTCCTTGATGACAGATAGGTTGTCAGAGTTATAGTTTTCCCTCTGACGAGGGGCGGTATTATGGACAGGTGGTCCAGGAGGATACTGAGGGAGGCATGGCGCAAGATACTGATTAAGTTCAGTTGATGATACAGTCTAAGAAGTTTGGATTTGGAGTTCATTTATGACCTAGGTCCCATCAGATATCCAGACATACTCTAAGACAGGTATTGCTCATTTCGGGAGATAGATTTCTCCGCGAACTTGAGATAAAGAGAGACATAGAAAGAAACATTAGAGCGGATTCACTCACTGAGGCTATTCCTCGAACGCAATAGTTTCGCAAACGGGTTTTGTGGGACTGACTAGTAGAGGAGTTGGGTGTTCAGTATCACACGGGCTGTGAGTATGCGACATCGCAATAATTAGCCTTGAGTGCAAGTGGGAGATTGTTGGAGATAGTGCCCTCAGAGTCAATTATTGGATCACAAGCACATGATTGCAATGATTGAGGGAGGACCTATCCTATTACTCAAGATGATAGTACGCTATCTGGTTTATCTTTATCATCGTGTACTGCTTTAGGTGACCTGACAGGTCGCTATTACACATTGATAGAGCCCCTAGGATTCTTGCTTGACTGCCAGCAGTATGAGGGCGATCATATACGTGGGAGCTGGTAGTCTATAAGCACATCCTTAAAAGGTCCCTAGTCGTGGGAGTTTCGAGACAGGGCATCGATACTCCAGAGTAGACTAGTGTATACAGTCGAGACCCCGACGAGGGGCGGTGGCCGGTCTCACAAGCCACTGGTGTCAGTTGGTTCACCTAAGATGTATACAGGTGCTCATTGGGTTATGAGTACACCGGACAAGACTCGCCGGGAACATGCTAGTTGGTCTTATACCTGACGTCAGATAGCAGTTCCCTGGTGACATGTGTACAGATTAGTTCATCGACCTGAGGATCGTCATTTGTCTCGTGTGAGTTCCCACTGTACTTTGATTACTACCCTACCACGCTCAAAGGAGACGTGCAAACAGGTTTTAGTTGGGTACAGTCCCGAGCCACATGGAGGCAGTGAGCGGATCTTCAGGGGTTCGTCTCTCCCGGTATTCGGGGTGAGGTCGCGCTGTGTCTAGGAGAGCCATTACACAAAGCCCTCGGCCGAGGCAGGAGATTTACTGGTAGGTATTCCGGTAGAATCTCAGGGTGTTCTGGGCTGCACTCCGACACGACTTGTACCGCTTTTGGGGGTCTGACTTTTACCAACCCCCTAGGCCCGCCATGCGATGCTCATAGACGAACGGACCGGACTGTACGGATATTATCACTGACAGGCTCAGTAGGGTGTCAGGATGAGTTCGCTCATCGACGTCCCTTTTGGTCAATAGCTGGAAGCCCGTCATGTATGGCTAATACCTCTGACGTGCTAGTGGTTAAATCCACAGCCATAGTATTGACGAGTCTTTAGAGTCCCCCACAGACAGTTGCTCAAGTTTAAGGCGAAACGCTGTAGAGGCCGTATGGAGATATGGTAGGGTTTGATCAGATACGTGCGGTATTGCACAGTTCATGATCGGACGGTTTATACTAGCGGGCTTTGGTTTAAGCCAGATCCTAGTATAGTATAGTGTAGGTTTTGTCTCATTGCATTTGTATTCGGTCGGAATACAAATGCGGGTATGTATATACAGTAGCGGGATTTTCCTATAATTTATTACGGGATCAGTTTTTTGGAGTTGCCAGTTTACTTTCCGTTTCGGCCATTTTTCTTTGTATCTTTCATTGGCCGAAGATTGGTGGAGGAGGGCTTATTTGCATTTGTGCAAATTAGCATTGTGGAGGGTTGTCTTTGCATATTGTTGTGTCATGATCACTTGACTTTCTTTAGTCATCATGGCTTGACTTGTGGTGTCATGATGATTGTTGTTGAGTGTGGATTTAGTTAGTGATCATGATTCATCATGATAACTTTCTTCTCTCTCTCTTGCATTATGAGGTTCACTCACTTTTTGAGAGATACACTCACTCTTCTCATTTTCTCTCCTTGAGATTGGCCGGCCACAAAGGAAGTGGGCTGTCCAAATTTCTTGTGTGGGATTTTGTTCTCTTTTGGCTTTGCAAAAATCCCATAACACCATCTCCAAAAGCTTAGTTCATTTCCTCCACCATAAGGGCAACTTCCTAAACCCCATGAGACATATAGCATTCTACACTTCATTCTACAGCAAATCTTGGGCACGTCGACTCGCCAACTTCGTGCCCGAGTTGCCTCGGACCAGAGGTGGGAGCCCGTAAAAGAAGCCGGCGACGTGGTGGCCTTCCGGAGAGGAGATGAAGACCGGAGATTCCGCGGGAGATCGGGACGACGACGAGAAGACCGGAGGACACGGATCACTCGGTATATCTCTTTACCCGTTCTTTAGTTAGCTAGGATTAGTTTAATGGCCCGGTCCGGGATTTTAGTGCGCGGTGGTGCCGGTTCAAAAGTTAAAGTAAATTATCGCTTCCGCATTCCGGCGTCGGATTGACGACCGGGGCGCCGCCGTGCACTGACAAAAACAACTTCATGAAACTCAATCATCAAAACTCAAATCCAAGCGATATAAGCGTGATACTCCGATCACAAATATCAATCGCAACAAATGACATTGAGGTACACCTCCTACAATGTTGAAAAATGTCAGTGCGAGCAAGAATATCCGCTTGCTTCCTGCTCATGGTCTGGCATCCTCTGTCTTTGGATCCTCATTTTCTCTATAGATTACCATTCTCGCAATTCATCGGCTCGTCGGCCCGGTCCGGTGTACTAACGGAAACGATTCCACTCTAACACTCCTCTGGTCATCTCTCGGCCAGTTGGTATGACCATTCGTAAAGCAACACGTCAATGGCGTCGGCCTCTGGTCCTCTGAATACACGTGACACAACTGATCCTCGGTGCAATTCTTATCGCACCAGTGTCCTCGAAGGAACCTTCTCAAGGTCTCTTCCGATCTCGCCTATGCCAAACTGCACGAAGGCTGGTACTCTTTCCTAATCTTTTCTCGTCTTTTGGGCATCTGCGTTCTCAGCACAGCATTTTCTCGAGAATTGGTCGCATCCTAACGCGTCTGTAGACATATCCGATCTTAAATCTCAACGCGGAATAATAACAGCTCATTAGCATCTCGCGCGAACTTCTTATTCCACTCGTCTTTATTATCGTCCACTTCGACGTCACACCATGTTATCTGCGTACTGCAATTGTCCTCAGCTACCATCAATCCGGAGTCTCTCACACGGACTCGAAATCATAAACTTGGTTTCTTCATCACTCTATAGAAGATATCTAGCCGAACACGCCCTCGGGAACTCGTCCCAACCATCGGAGGAATATTCCATATTCGTCCGTTCTCGATCAACTCACAATACATCTGGGTGAGGTCCTCTATTCGAACCTCGTCCACTTACTAATCTCCTGTCGGAGCATCCAACGAACAACGCCATATCTTGATCGATCTACTCTAGATCTGAGCAAGATTCTCTACACTGGAAATCTTCAACTCAACTGAGCCTGCGTCGGCGCATCTAGTCTGACGAATCACCTTCATCTCTTAACTCAAGATAGACTAGCTATCATCTGTCGCATCTCTTCCTGAATGCTCCAGCGATCTCAGCTCATAAGCTCTGGAAGCGACATCCTATCAATCTCAGCAACCGCTGGGTCATCTATCTGCACGGTAGACGACATCACGATCTCGGAGGTAGGCTGTACATCAACCGTCCTATCACAACAGGAAGTCTCTAACAATGACCCGATCATCCAGTGTAAAACAGAACACTCGCCTCAACAAGAGGTCACAACACAACATTAAATCGATACATTCCCATGTCACCAGAAAACACGATGGTCAGTCCTCGTCCATGACGAGCTCGCCCTGACCGCATCACTAGCAGCAGCTCAAACTGTGCTCAAACTATGGCGACAAGAACCTCAAGCATGTATCGATGAAAACATATCAAAAGAATGATAAGAATCAACAGATCCCAAAATGGATACATGATCATAAGGAGGAACGGAATCAGTGAGAGTATGATCATGTAAACGAATAGAATCAAGGATCTTAAATGGATGTATGATCAAGGGAACGAAGAAAATCATAAGTCTCAAAATATATACATCCTAAGGTTTCTTATGTGGAGTGTCGTATCGTAAATATGTCACGGAACATATGTACGGTACGTCACTCTACTCAAGCTACCTACTCCATCAATCAGGATCAACCTATGAAACGAAAGTTCGGGTCTAATACCCCATGTTCAAGTCTAAGTTCCATAAGGTCAAGCCTAGGTTCCGAAATATATATACGCCCTAGACTCCGCATAGTCAAACATAGACTCAAACTAAGGTTAAACCTAGCACTCAGATACCAATTTTTTCACGACCCAAAATTTAGCTCGTGACCGGCACTTAAATCACGCCACGTCTAAAGGCGTAACGTAATTCATGTAAGCCAAAGCCCAGAAATCTAAACCTTTTTAAGAAAATAAAAGAGGTGGAGTTTTGAAATAAAGATATAATGAAATCAAAGGGTTTCATAAATGCCTAAATAGTGGAACATGAAAAATGCAAGTGGATTTAGTAGTTGGAAAACATGTTTCGTCATTTAAAAATTTTGGCAGCACCTCCTTTGTATATTTTGATCCAAAACCATAAATACATAATAATAATAAATGCATCCCCAAGAGGGATATAGCTCTTCACCAATCGGTAGATTCACAACTACACAAGACAAAATATAAGTATACGACGCCTAACGGCGAAGATCAACACAAAAGATAAAGAAATAAGTAAGACATCAACCCACCAAGCGAACATAAAACCCATCGCTCAAGTCTCACAACTATAAGTCTTGCTATGTCTTACTACATATACAATTACTAGTTTGAAAGGTGTAACATTTGAGAAAATATAAAATATTATTTCTGCAATTTAATATTAAAATAATATATTTCCCGAAATCTGCCCGATTTGCGAAATTGGGGTTTTCGAAAAGGGTATAAATATATACTAATAATTGGGGATTAAAATGATTTATTCATTTAAAAATATATTTAAAGGATTTGGCATTTTCAAGATTTATTATATGCAGTTTGAATGAAAACACAATTAGTACACTGCTAATCGCGATTAGGCCAAATCCGTGTTTTTACACTTTTTCATGGATAGTGCACCATGTTGTGTTGCATTTGGTTACATGTTGCATTTGTGTTGTTTTATGGGTATTATTGTGATTTGGTTTTAAAAGAGAAAAGAAAAAAAAAAGAAATGGCAAAAGGGTAATTAGTGAGAGAATGGGTGAGAATAAGAGAGGAGAGAGAGAAGGCTGCCACATTCTCTTCCTCTACCATTTTTACATCATTTTCTTCTCCTCTTTCAACCTCATCTCCCACCACCTTCACCTTAAGAAATCATCTCCAAATCTCCATCAAAACCTAAACCCCTTTGATTAAAAGTGATCCCGTCTTCACCCTCTACACAATGGACCAAGCAAAGTAGGATTTTGACAACATTGACAAACTAGCGTTTTTCTTGGGTTGCCCAAGTGAGGTATAAATTCTTCCCTCTCGTTTAATTTAAAGTATAATAGCACCTTATAGTAGTTTAGAGTTAAATTGGTATTGATTTGTGAGGTTAGAAAATTTCTAGAGAATGATAAGGGTTTGAGTGGTGTTGTGGTGATATAGTGGCTGTTAACAAGACTTGAGTAATGTTTTTACTGATCTAGAATAGAGAATAGAACCCAAAACATGGACTTAGAAACCCAGGGACCCTAAAAATTATTTAGCGATTACTGTGAGTCATGCAGGTAACCTAGAAGCTACCCTGAAAACCTGAGCCACCCCCTCCATGTTCTGGCCGCAAATTTAATCTATCTGGCCACAAATTGCGGCCATGGTGGGACCATTTGTGTTCGTATTTGTTCTGTGGCATTATCTCCAGTAAACTAGACCCTTGACATATGCAACTTTGGCTAATTTGGCCTAGGGTAAAATCTGCAGCTAAATTTCAAGATTTCTGAGTTCGTTTGCGGCTTTCTAAAGAATTTGAATTTAGTATGTGGATTTGTGTTTCCATCGTGTGGCATTTGAACGTTAACGACTAGGGTTACTGATCGTGTTTTGCATGCTTAGGCCATAGGTTTTGACCTATAAACGATACACGTGCCGATTTGGTTTTCGTACTTGATTTCTATTTACGATATCATATGATATCCTTGTAGGTAACCTCGAGTGGGCTCGGAGCAACAAGGACGAGCATGGCGACATCGGTATCGGCAAATAAGAGCAAGGTGAGTATATTTATATCTACGGGGGAAATCGGGTGGATGGCGTATAGCACCCCCGCAATTTCATAAGATTTTGATGTGACGTGGTATAAAGATACCTATATGGGTTATTGCGAGGTATGAACCTTAGAAAGAAAAGCTTTAGGAGATCATTGGTTAATGTTAGCGAGATTTAAGGAAAGTGGTTTAGTTGGTTTCTTAGTCGCGAACCCTAGAGTGAGGTTGTTACCCATACACATGCACGCACGGAATATGGTTTTGGGTGTACATGTTATATGTAAGTGTATAGATGTGGATGCGTGGGTTTATATATATATACATATACGGGTACACGGATGATAGAGGATAGTATATGGTATTTAGAGATGAGTTGATGAGATTACGCATGGTGCCATGAGATTGGTAATGTGGTTTGGTTCGTATTATGAGATACGACATGATATTAGCCGATTAATGGGCGATGTGTATTCATACACACGTGTACATATATGTTGATGATATTAGTATTGTACTAGATTTAGATCAGTATCCCCCTATTCACGATATGTGATGATAAAGATACTAGTTGAGAAATGAGATAAATATGATATTTGACCCGTACCCAGATTTGGGATGCCGTACGATAGATTTACCGTACGAGATATAGTTATGATGTTAGATCCGTACTCTTGACTCGAGCATGTCATATATATATATATATATATTGTATCGTACGTGATACTATTGATGCAAGATCACCGACTACTAGGTATATATATATATATATATCGACTCAGACTTAGGTGGATTTCCTTACCCTTTGGACCGGGCTCGAGTCATACTAGTTTTCAAAAGTGGAGAATTGTGAGTAATTTAAATACCAAACTGTATGACTCGTCTATTGGGTAGGTATATCTTTCAGTGTTGCCGTTACTACATCACTTTCTGTATATTCATGATGTTTCATCGCATTGCATGCTTGTACATATGTTATCTATAATTATTATGAAACCCTGCTGTTAGGACACCAGCACCATTACCGATGATGCGTATGTTCCACGTACACTTGCTTTCCGGCTCACACACATCATCATCGGTAATTTCCATGTCACGTACACTTTAGAGAATACTATTCATTGACATAGTTTGCTAGTTGATAGTTGCAATATGTTATAGCTTTCATATGCTAGTTTAACTATTGCATTTATTGCATGATATCAGATGCGTTCTTATATTCATTGGTCATGGAGTATTATGGAGATTTATGCCAGTATTCACTGTTTATTGATATCATGATTTTGATGATTTCGGATCCTTCTTGAGATTTCTGGATTTTGAAACCGTATGTGAAAGTTTTATAAACTGATGATTTGTTTTAAAGAGATAGATGCGGTTTTCCTTGATATGATGAGTATTGTCCACCATGATGTTTCCTCGGTTCTGAAATGGTTTTCGAGACCCGATTCGAGGAGTTGGATGAACTGTGTGCGGGTACATGGTGGACCCGATATGGTACCCCGGGGCAAGAAGCTCGAGTTGTAGACGATGAGCCCGGCAGGGGAAGACTGCATACCGGTGATTGTTTGGCGTGGCGGATATCCGGAGGATACCGTTCTTTGTCGTGTGATTTGTGATATGGGCCGATCCGTACTGACGGAGCCCGAGGTATTGGGATATTAAGATATTGAGATTTGAGACACTGAGATATTGAGATTTGATGATACAGGCCAGTCCGGATAGCCGGAGCCTGAGATATTGAGATTCATGTTTTGTGTCGATGCTTGACACTGATTTCTCTGTTGATTTCATTTATGATATTCGATATATATACATACGAGAATCTCATTAAATAATGAAAACAGTTGTCTCACTCATGATGTATTGTGTTTCCATTCGTAATGCACTCATACATCATATATCTGATATGTTGCTATCTGAGGCACTGACACGAGCACGTAGTATTGCACTTATATGTAGAGGGATCAGGATATTATTTGAGGATATTACTTGATATGACCTAGGATGCGTCATTTATGCGATTTCTACTCTGTGAAGTTTTCTACTCACGAGTTGGCAACACACCCCTGTTGTGCCACGGTTCCTTGCAGGTTTTGCCGTACAGGTTTTGTTGCGGCTTTGTTGGCACACTGTTCCTTCCAGGTGATTTCTTTTGTAGGTGGGTTCACATGCATCGTGACCACCATTGTATATTTGTTATTTCAGTTGTATCTAGTAAAACTCCATCAACCAGACTTATATATTTGATAGAGATAAATGACCAGTGTGTATTCTTTCGACCTTAGAGTCGCGCGCTGTATTATTATGGTTTTTCTCTAGTTTTCTTGATTATGTTGGATTTTTATCCTGAGTTTGATCCTCGCCTTTTGGCGTTGTATATTATATTGCATTGTGTGGCTTTTTCCGCCAGTTGGCGAAGAGCTAGCTCCCGCTTGGGTATTCCTTTATTCATTATACATGCTTTATCAGGTTTTGTACCTGTTTGGGGTCAGAATTTACAAAGGAAACTGTGCCGAAATTTTTAGAAAATACTTGACATTTTAAAAATGAATAATTCGGCTTATGTTGTTAAACTTCTTGCTTTAAAATTGGTTTTTTCCTTCACTCTACTGCTTTACTTGGTTTTGATTTCTGGGTTTTGGCTTACTTAGATTACGTACGCCTTAAAACGTTTCGTAATTTAAGAGCCAGTCACGCTTGGCACTTTTCGGGTCATGACAAAAGGTTTCGCTAACCGGCAGGCAATAGAGTCAACCCAGTTTCTTCTACTTTTTGAAAACTACCCATTTCACACTAAGGGAATTGAAGGCTTCCTCTGATTTGATGGAGTTAACTGGATACAATAGGAATAATAAATATAAGGGGGTACGATCCAACATGTACCACCTACCAAAGCAAAACACCCGAATGCAGCTATGTGCCAGCGATGCCTCTACCGATCTATGCGGTCAACCGGAAAGAACTATGGCACAACGGGGGTGAGTTGCCAACTCGGGAGTAGAAAATATAAACTGGTAGAAATCGAATAAACAACGATTCCTAGGTCAACTGTATCATAAAGGTAATACTATGATATCTAGGGTGACCGTATCTACATATGTGCCAAACATATACTCAAAGCCTATATGCAAGTGGATATCATCTAACCATATAATCAATGCCTGTATGCATGTGGATCTCGTCCACGTGTCAACCAATTACACAACAACATCATGCATGGAAATATCATGAAAGTACATGCATGTAAATATGAGGATATCAATCACCGTGTATCCAGCAACGACATATCAAAATCATGGAACCTGAGTGTCCAACATCGACACTCGAAACATCATGAAACCCGTGTCCAACATCGATACGTAAATCCTCATATCTTTCGGGCTCCGTCTGCGCGATCGGCCCTCGGGCTCCGGCAGAACGGGTCGACCCATATCTGTTAGTAATATGTATGCCCTAGAGCCCATTACTGTATATACAATGTATATTGTAGTGGATGCTTGGACATATATAGGGAGGACTTTCTTGCTCGACATGATAGTATGCTATCTGGTTGCTCTTTAACTTAACATGTACTCTGATTGTCTCTACGTTACATGTTGATAAAGCCCTTAGGATGAGTCCTTGACTACAAAGACTATGATGCAGATCATACTAGTGGAGATTGTGTAGCCGCTAAGTACATCCTTCAAATGTTCCTAGTCGTGGGTGTATCGAGACGGGGCATCGATATACCAAAGTAGACTAGCGTATAACTTCTCGACCCATGTAGATGGGCGATGGATGATCCCATATCCATTTGGGTTTGACATCAGAGATAGTATACGGGTGCTCAGTGGAGACTGGATACACTGGACGGACTCGCCGAGAACTCCCAGATGGTATTATACCTAACATTAGATGGCAGTTATCTGGTGGCACTGGTACAGGTTAGTCTGTAGACCCGAGATCGTCATAGAGTCTTGTGTGATTCCCACTGTGCTTTGATTTCTACCTTACCACGTTCAAGAGAACGTGCAAAACGGTGGATTTTGGGTACAGTCCCGAGTCACATGGAGGCAATAAGCGATAGGAGGGGTTTCGTCTCTCCCGGTATTGGGAGTTGATGTTGCGCTGTGCTCGATTGGCTATAACAGGAAGTCCTTGGCCAAGGCTGCTTTAGAGATATACTGGTAAGTGTTATCAGTAGTTTCTTGACCCGTTATGAGCCTCATATCGACATGACTTATCGAGTTAATGGGTTCTGAAGTTTACCACCCCTAGACGAGATATGCGACATATCAGACGAAAAGACCGGACTGTACGGTAGTGTTACTGATTGGATTCGCAGGAGTGTGAGCAGGCTGGCTTGTTGATCTTCTGATCGCTCATTACCCGGGTGGCCGTTGTTGGAGATAGTGCCCTCAGAGTCAATTATTAGGTCACAGGTACGTGATTGCAATGATTGATGGAGGACCTATCCCGGTAGGACAGTCTTACTCGAGATGATAGTATGCTATCTGGTTTACCTTTATCATCGTGTACTACTTTAAGTGACCTGACAAGTCGCTATTACACGTTGATAGAGCCCCTAGGATTCTTGCTTGACCACCAGCAGTATGAGGGCGATCATATAAGTGGGAGCTGGGGTCTATAAGCATATCCTTAAATGGTCCCTAGTCGTGTGAGTTTCGAGACAGGGCATCGATACTCCAAAGTAGACTAGTGTATACAGTCGAGACCCCGACGAGGGGCGGTAGCCGGTCTCACAAGCCACTGGTGTCAGTTGGATCACCTAAGATGTATACAGGTGCTCATTGGGTTATGAGTACACCGGACAGGACTCGCCGGGAACATGCTAGTTGGTCATATACCAGACGTCAGATGGCAGTTCCCTGGTGACATGTGTGCAGGTTAGTTCATCGACCTGGGGATCGTCATTTGTCTCGTGTGAGTTCCCACTGTACTTTGATTACTACCCTACAACGACTCAAAGGAGTCGTGCAAACAGGTTTTAGTTGGGTACAGTCCCGAGCCATATGGAGGCAGTGAGCGTATCTTCAGGGGTTCGTCTTTCCCGGTATTGGGGGTGAGGTCGTGCTGTGTCTAGGAGAGCCATTACACGAAGCCCTCGGCCGAGGCAAGGAGATTTACTGGTAGGTATTCCAGTTGTATCTCATGGTGTTCTGGGCTACACTCCGACACGACTTGTACCGCTTTTAGGGGTCTGACTTTTACCAACCCCCTAGGCCTGCCATGCGATGCTCATAGACGAACGGACCGGACTGTACGGATATTGTCACTGACAGGCTCAGTAGGGAGTCAGGCTGAGTTCGCTCACAGACGTCCCTTTTGGTCAATACCTGGTAGCCCGTTATGTATTGGCTTATACCTCTAACGTGCTTGTGGTTAAATCCACAACCAAGGTGTTGACGAGTCTTTAGAGTCCCCCACATTCAGTTACTCAGCTTTCGGGCGAAAGGTTGTAGAGGCCGTATGGAGATATGGCAAGGTCCGAACAGATACGTGCGGTATTGCATGGATCAGGATCGGACAGTCTGTACTATAGGCCGTATGGTTATATGGCAGGGTTCGATCAGATACGTGCGGTATTGCACGGATCAGGATCGAACGGATATTACTAGCCGGCTTTGGTTTAAGCCGGATCCTAGTATAGTACAGTGTAGATTTTTGTCTCATTGCATTTGTATTTCGGTCGGAATACAAATGCGGGTGTGTATGCACAGTATCGGGGTTTTCCTGTAATTTATTACGGGACCAGTTTTCTGGAGTTGTCAGTTTGCTTTCCGTTTCGGCCAATTTCCTTTGTATCGTTCATTGGCCGAAGATTGGTGGAGGAGGGCTTATTTGCATTCTTGCAAATAAGTATTTGTGGAGGGGGTTCTTTGCATCTTGTTGCATCATGATGGTTTTCATGATGAGCACCATCACTTGACTTTCCTTTTTCATGATTGCTTGACTTTGGATGTCATCATGGTTGTTGATGATGATGAGGGGTGAGGTTGGTGGCGTGTAGTTTTGTTTGAGTGATCATTTCCTTTTCCATATGATAGCCTTCTCTCTCTCTCCCTTTTGGATTATGAGATGGCTCCCATTATCTTTGCTACAACACAACTCTCATTCTCACCCTCCCCTCACTTGTATTGGCCGGCCAAGCTCCTAGTGGGCTGTCCAAATTTTTGTGTGTGGGATTTTGGTTCATTTCATATTGCAAAATCCCCACAAGATCAATCTCAAAAGCTCCAAGTTCAATCCCTCCACCAATGGCAATTCCTACAACCCCAAAGTGAGACTTTAGGACTACATATTCTACAGCGAACCTTGGACACGTCGAGTAGCCGGCTTCGTGCCCGAGTTGCCTCGGCATTGAGGTGGGAGCCCGTAAAAGAAGTAGGCGATGTGGTGCACTTCCGGCGACGAGGAGGAGACGGGACATTCCGCAGGAGATCGGGACTATGACGAGAAGACCGGAGGACTTGGATCGTCGGTATATCTCTATTCCCTTTCTTGTAGATAGCTAGGACTAGTTAGTGGTTCGATCCGGGTATTAGTGCGCGGCGGTTTGCCAGTTCTAGAAAATTTAAGTTTATCACCGCTTCCGCATTTGGCCGTCGGATTGACGGCCGGGGCGCCGCCGTGCACTTACAGTGGTATCAGAGCCTCGCCATTAACTTAGTCTAGCTTGGTTTAATGTGTTTTACATTTCCGATCGACCAAAATTCCAAAATCTACATTTTTACTTGCATCAGTTTTCTGTTGAAATTTTTTGGTGTCGAAAATTTTTTCAGGTTACAGAAAAGTGATGTACTGGAAAATCTAAGAGTTCTGTGAAAATTCGATGCACTAAGTCCACTGTTGGAGCGCGGAACCGCAGCCAAACACCCCTTTGGGCCGCGGATCCGCCGCACACTGTTGGGTTCCCTGCACCAAATTTCTACAGTATCTTTCTGGGGTTAAAATTGGGGTTTTGGAATATTAATTTTGGGCCCAGAATTTCTTGATGTGCTACAGTAGTACTTGGGGGCCCACTTGTTAATTTTTGATCGATCGGATATTTTAAACAAATTATTTCACAGTATTTACATTATATCTGCGACCGTGAATATCACTTGATCGGTAAATCCGGTCTAACTGCTATAGCCCGGTTAGACGGATTTGCGAACGTGACTTTCACGTTGATGTTCTGCTTTTGCTGTGATGTTGCGGATCGGTCGTGGGGATAGCCTGGATGCAATGCTAGTACAGTTGTGGTTGTATTATGTACATTTGATATTGCGGGGCGAGCGTCCGACATGTGGACTGCCGTCACTTCCTGTTTGTATTATTATTTTGGGGCACGGCCAGGCTGCGGTCGATGTACCCGTTGTATGTATATTTTACTTTCTGTACTAGGATTGCCCCGCGGAGGGGTGCACGGATAGCCGGGTTCTAGAGGGCAACAAGCCCGCATCTCATGGCATTGAGACGGAGGGGGCTTCACTCTAGGATTGGTGGGCTATTCGCCGCACTCGTAGGGGGTACAGGTTGACCCAGGAGGGGTGCCCAAGTTACCGGATTCCGTGAAGTGCTGGGTGGTCCATTCACGGAGCTGAAGGGGGCTGCCTCGCTTCAGGTTTTGGCGGGTGACTTGCCACGCCCGTATGGGTCTAGGATTTCATTGCACAGGCTATCCACACGACCAGGGGAACGTCGGGTTTCAGTAGTGGCTCTGTGAAACCCGGGGATCCCAGATATCTGTATTGTTTCTGTGATGCTGTTCATTCTCTGTGATGTTGCATTTTATTCACGCCTTGAGGGAAATATAATATATTGGTATATATATTAGTAGATGTAGTATATGTTTTGCATCCGCGCTAGTCCAGTCCCCGCTCTGTCGTTAGTTAGCTAACCTAACGGGTAATGATGGGACCCAGTGGCGAATGCGGATGGCATATACGTACATCAGTATATTTTCGTTCTTTTTGGTGTGATCAATTGATGGGACTGCGTTGATTCGGATCAATGCAAGTTAAAAACAAACCTAATCTGATGTTGTTGGAACACTTTTCAAAAAGCTGTTATTGCAAGGACGTTCACTTTTATTTTGCATCGTGGTATTCAGTTGGAATATCCTGCTCCTCAGTCGACGAGGCAAGGGCCGAGATCCCTTCACCGGGAGTGACCCCTTGGACAGAAGTTTGCGTCAGGGCATTAACTTCACTATAGCCGATTACTTTTGCTTTGCATCGTGGTATTCAGTTGGAATATCCTGCACCCCATTCTACGGGGAAAGAGCCGAGATCCCTTCACCGGGAGTGACCTCTTTAGCGAAGGTTTTCGTCACTATATTTTTAAAAGCTATCAGTTCCTTCAACGATATCAAGTTCTTTACGTTAAAGGTTTTCGCCAGAAACCATTCGTAGCCCTCCATCATTTCAGTTAAATATTCGGTAGTATTCAAGCTATGTATTTTGACCTCACGCCAAGGCATAGTGTTTGGTAGATGCCGGGTATTTATCTGTTGCATAGATAGATGCGTTGGTTTAGGACAGTCGTACTACTATTTTGGCCTACATCAAGGGTATGTACGGGTGGGTTCAAATTAACCTGGATAATGATGGGCAGAACTTGACATGTGACTTATGATATTTTGACCTCACGCCAAGGTCATAAGAGCATGGGGCAGAAATCACATCGGGAGTTTCAAAAGAACTGAAACTTGCCAGATATGCGCATACCTTCTGGAGTGTGATACCGTGAGCGGATTCCGTCACGTTGTCATGCGATGATAGTTGGATCCCGATTCCCACTGATGAGTTAGTTTACTCCTCGGGTGTTCCCGACTAATTCTTCTTTTAGGTTTGGAGGAGAATTTGAGGTACAGTGGAAGGTTTCCAGATTAGATAAATTGGTAACCATTCTGATCTAGGTTAGAGTGCACGCTGAGTGTTTCTTTTCTCTCTCTCTGGCAGCGACCATTTGACCCAACCCTAAGACTATGACTCAGTGACCAAGTTGACCGAACCTTCTTAAACACTGGCTTTTGGATTGTCAGAGTTGCAAACCTCATTGCCACTCCTACTTTTACCCTTTTCTCCAGGACACCCCGTATTACTACGAACGTCCACTTCCATTGGACAAAACCATCGTATGGTTAGATACGAACTCGAAAGAATTTATTCGAGGATGGTTTCCGGTTCTGGAGAAAACGGATAGGATTATTCAGTTGTCTTTTCCTTTTACCTTCTCTCAGGTTGCGAGTACTCCTTGGTTTAGGAGATAGTACACCTATTACGCAAATTGGATAGTCTTCTTCCAAACCTTAGGCTGGTGCCGACCGGTAGAGAATGAAGAAAACCAATTAGCATAACGATGGTGTGCAGAAGGTATTAAGTTCAGACAAAGCAAGGGATTAGTAAGAGGGCAAAGTAAATTGCAACAGATATTCACGACCAAACCAAGTATTCCTTCGCCAATCCTAAATCACCTTTGAATTTCTCCAGGACACTCCGTATCACTACGAAGATTCACAGTTTATTGGATACTCCATCGTATGGTTATATACGAACTCGAAAGGAACTTGTTCCAGTTCGGGGATGGATTCTGGTTCAGGAGAAATAGGAATAAGGTTTATTCGGTTGTCTTTTATCTTCACCTTCTCTCGCTTTGCGAGTGCTCCTAGGATTAGGACAGTACACCCATTATGCTTATTGGATAGTCTTCTTCCAAACCATAGACTGGTGCCGAACGGTAGGGAAGGAAGAAAACCATTTGGCCTAAAGGGGTGTACAGAAGGTAAAGACTAAAGACATATGAAGGGATTTGGAGAGGTGGCAAAGAACTATACGGTTATAGTCGTGAATCTGGAAGAGGCATTACTAGGAATACCAGAATACCCCATCGAAACATTTCAATGTTTCAGTTTCACTGTGTAATGTTAAAGGAAAACTGATTTCCCGATTAGATACTTACTCCAGGGTATGTATTTACCAGGTACGATTCTCACATCTGTATGGTTTTACAGATGATGAGTGGGAGTAGGTTATTGGGAATTGGGTGATCATCCTCATTATATCGGGATTCGTTGTAATCGGTGATATTTGAGGAAATCACCTGGGCTGTTTGCCGGTCGGCAAATATTTGGTTTTGAATATCCGCTGTTATGCACCAATTTCAAATTGATATATCTGTACGTCTATTTTCATAGAGTGAGATATACCTTTCTGAAATTATGTCTATGACATTTACCTATATCAGTGGATGGTTAGGTAAGGAGCATTAAACAGCGGTGTAATTCTTCTTAACCATAGGTACAGTTTTCAACCTACGACACACGGTGAATGAGTTTTCAGACTCAAGGGACTTATACAGAGTATTGTATGTTGTCCAGGGTCCATTAGGACAGAGGGGTTGGTCCTCGTACTATATTCGGTTTACTTATGACTTCTCTAGTTTTTAGACAAGTGTTTCGCGGAAACACAGGGTCCGAATTTTGAGAAGTTATAGGTATTTGAATAGAGTAGAGAACCAGGTGTAGCAAGTATCGGGATTCTTCAAAGAGATCGAAGATGTAGATACTTGTGTATGGTATTAAGTTGATAGTAATGACTAAGAGAACTTGCTTCTTTTTCAGGTTACTCATAATTGGAAGCATTCCTAAGTTGAGTAACGCTGATTGGCCTCCTTCCATTTAGTTGACATGCACTGGAGACAGTTGCATGATTTGGATCTGGTTCAATTAAATCAGTGCCTCTGGTCCTATATGGGATATAGAACAGTTCGTATCTTAATGATGTTAAGGTACGGGGAGTTGTCTGGCTTATGATTAAAACCAGACTCTGGACAACTCAAGGCACGTTTCTGTAATGGCTGTTTGTGGGTTGACCCAGGCTATGACGAGGGTTGACTTTCTACCATCTGGAAGATCAATAGTGATATTGTTCTTGACTCGCCACAGTTTTATTTAAAAATGGATTTTTTCAGAAAACAGTAGTGGGAGTATGGTAGAACTGGAAGTGATTCCAGAACCACAAACGATTACTGAAGATTTGATAAGGAACCTAAAGATTCAATCTGGATTGACATTCCATTGGCCACTCCGCAGATAAGGTGGGTAACTTCAGCCACCCGAGAGGTACTATGGTAGCCTCAAGGACGGTGACAGGGAAGTTCTTGTTTACCCACAATTACCATTGCTGTTGTTCCAGGCTGCGAGACCCGGTGGGAGGATGAGTATAGCGTCGTTCTAAACTAGTTTTAGAAGTGTACGTCTATATGACTCTGCCAGAGGGTTGTCGTAGTCAGTGGGAGCAGCGGAAGCATTGGTGGACAGGTGGCTTGTGTCTATTTATAGACTAAAGCAGATATTGCGGAGATAGATCATCTATTTCTGACGTGACAGTCATTAGTTTGACTTCATCAGAATAGGGGATGGATCTGTTGAGAAGGTAGTAGGGTGTGATGTCCTGGTATTTGGATGACATACACAGAGTAGGAAAGGAAACTCCTATACTACAATCGGTTATACTTTGGTCGTCACACAGTGGTTTCTCCATATGGGACTTGGACATTATATCAGACATTCTGGTTACTAGATCTATGGCTTTAGATCTAGATTTGGGTAGTTTCCCAATCAGGGTACTTAGACACCATTCTAAGAGTATTTAGAATGAACGACTCCTGGCACGGTAGTGTACCTGCTGGTGATGGAGTCACCCTCTCTAAAGGTGTCTTATAGACTAAAGGGGAGAGGGATGTGCATGATTGGCAGATCACTTGCTCAGGCAATTGAGTCAATCATGAGATGTCAAGTACCACACCAGATGTTGTTCTTGCACTAGATGCAATAAGTTGACATTGATCCTATCCTGGAGAAACAGTCGGAAGCAGTTTTAGAACATAAGTGGATGTTCTAGGGATATGATAACGACAGCCTCATTCGGGAGACAGTTATCATTCCAGGCTTCCAAGGTGACCTGGACGACAGGGAGGTTGTCAGAGTTATAGTTTTTCCTTCTGACGAGGGGCAGTATTTTGGACAGGTGGTCCAAGGCAATACTGAGGGAGGCATGGCGCAGGATACTGATTAAGTTCAGTTGACGATACAGTCTAAGAAGTTTGGATTTGGAGTTCATTTATGAGCTATGTCCCATCAGACATCCAGACATATTCTAAGACAGGTATTTCTCATTTCGGGAGATGGGTTTCTCCGCGAACTTGAGATATAGAGAGACATAGAAAGAAACAACTAAGCGGATCCACTCACTGAGGCTATTCCTCGAACGCAATAGTTTCGCAAACGAGCTTTGTGAGACTGACTAGTAGAGGAGTTGGGTGTTCGGTATCACACGGGCTGTGAGTATGCGACATCGCAATAATTAGCCTTGAGTGCAAGTGGGAGATTGTTGGAGACAGTGCCCTCAGAGTCAATTATTAGGTCACAGGTACGTGATTGCAATGATTGATGGAGGACCTATCCCGGTAGGACAGTCTTACTCGAGATGATAGTATGCTATCTGGTTTACCTTTATCATCGTGTACTGCTTTAAGTGACCTGACAAGTCGCTATTACACGTTGATAGAGCCTATAGGATTCTTGCTTGACCACCAGCAGTATGAGGGCGATCATATAAGTGGGAGCTGGGGTCTATAAGCATATCCTTAAATGGTCCCTAGTCGTGTGAGTTTCGAGACAGGGCATCGATACTCCAAAGTAGACTAGTGTATACAGTCGAGACCCCGACGAGGGGCGGTGGCCGGTCTCACAAGCCACTGGTGTCAGTTGGATCACCTAAGATGTATACAGGTGCTCATTGGGTTATGAGTACACCGGACAGGACTCGCCGGGAACATGCTAGTTGGTCATATACCAGACGTCAGATGGCAGTTCCCTGGTGACATGTGTGCAGGTTAGTTCATCGACCTGGGGATCGTCATTTGTCTCGTGTGAGTTCCCACTATACTTTGATTACTACCCTACCACGGCTCAAAGGAGTCGTGCAAACAGGTTTTAGTTGGGTACAGTCCCGAGCCACATGGAGGCAGTGAGCGTATCTTCAGGGGTTCGTCTCTCCCGGTATTGGGGGTGAGGTCGTGCTGTGTCTAGGAGAGCCATTACACGAAGCCCTCGGCCGAGGCAAGGAGATTTACTGGTAGGTATTCCAGTAGTATCTCAGGGTGTTCTGGGCTACACTCCGACACGACTTGTACCGCTTTTGGGGGTCTGACTTTTACCAACCCCCTAGGCCCGCCATGCGATGCTCATAGACGAACGGACCGGACTGTACGGATATTGTCACTGACAGGCTCAGTAGGGAGTCAGGCTGAGTTCGCTCACAGACGTCCCTTTTGGTCAATACCTGGTAGCCCGTTATGTATTGGCTTATACCTCTAACGTGCTTGTGGTTAAATCCACAACCAAGGTGTTGACGAGTCTTTAGAGTCCCCCACATTCAGTTACTCAGCTTTCGGGCGAAAGGTTGTAGAGGCCGTATGGAGATATGGCAAGGTCCGATCAGATACGTGTGGTATTGCACGGATCAGGATCGGACAGTCTGTACTTTAGGCCGTATGGTTATATGGCAGGGTTCGATCAGATACGTGCGGTATTGCACGGATCAGGATCGAACGGATATTACTAGCCGGCTTTGGTTTAAGCCGGATCCTAGTATAGTACAGTGTAGATTTTTGTCTCATTGCATTTGTATTTCGGTCGGAATACAAATGCGGGTGTGTATGCACAGTATCGGGGTTTTCCTGTAATTTATTACGGGACCAGTTTTCTGGAGTTGCCAGTTTGCTTTCCGTTTCGGCCAATTTCCTTTGTATCGTTCATTGGCCGAAGATTGGTGGAGGAGGGCTTATTTGCATTGTTGCAAATAAGTATTTGTGGAGGGGGTTCTTTGTATCTTGTTGCATCATGATGGTTTTCATGATGAGCACCATCACTTGACTTTCCTTTTTCATGATTGCTTGACTTTGGATGTCATCATGGTTGTTGATGATGATGAGGGGTGAGGTTGGTGGAGTGTAGTTTTGTTTGAGTGATCATTTCCTTTTCCATATGATAGCCTTCTCTCTCTCTCCCTTTTGGATTATGAGATGGATCCCATTATCTTTGCTACAACACAACTCTCATTCTCACCCTCCCCTCACTTGTATTGGCCGGCCAAGCTCCTAGTGGGCTGTCCAAATTTTTGTGTGTGGGATTTTGGTTCATTTCATATTGCAAAATCCCCACAAGATCAATCTCAAAAGCTCCAAGTTCAATCCCTCCACCAATGGCAATTCCTACAACCCCAAAGTGAGACTTGAGGACTACATATTCTACAGCGAACCTTGGGCACGTCAAGTAGCCGGCTTCGTGCCCGAGTTGCCTTGGCATTGAGGTGGGAGGCCGTAAAAGAAGTAGGCGATGTGGTGCACTTCCGGCGACGAGGAGGAGACGGGACATTCCGAAGGAGATCGGGACTATGACGAGAAGACCGGAGGACTTGGATCGTCGGTATATCTCTATTCCCTTTCTTGTAGATAGCTAGGACTAGTTAGTGGTTCGATCCGGGTATTAGTGCGCGGCGGTTTGCCAGTTCTAGAAAATTTAAGTTTATCACCGCTTCCGCATTTGGCCGTCGGATTGACGGCCGGGGCGCCGCCGTGCACTTACAGGCCGTTACGTTTAGCAGACCGATTGCGGCTTGTGGGTGTTTGATATGATCATCACCAACTGCCGGCGTATTGACGAGTCTTTAGAGTCCTACACATGGGTTTCCTGGCTCAAGCGGAGTAGGAGAACATATGTGATATGTGCGGGACCGAGATTGATACGATATGAGATACCGTATTCTATTCTCGCGATATGTGATATCGGTCGGTTATATATGATATAGCCGGATTATCGGATCAAGTGTTTATTCGATAAGTTGATTCATATGATATTAGTCGGTTATAGGTGATATAGCCGAATTATTAAATCAAGAGTTGATTTGATAATCTAATGTATAATTATATATTTGATATATTACATTACATTAACTAGTATTAGCTTACTTATAATTTCTTTTCTCACTTTGGATACATTGATGTATATGTGATATATGTTAAATGTATCAAGCAAGGTTACAAATGCAACTAGGGTTAATGATGGTTAAACCATGCTAGGGTTAAGATTAGGGTTTATAATTTATCATTAAGTAATTCAAATGTTATGGATAAAAGTCATGGTTGATATTTGTTGAAAGCTTGTAGAAGCTTCAAGGCATCTTTGACATTGTCCATTCTCTTTGTCTTGCATAATATATTTTTGACCTAACCTTTAACCATAGCTTATGGTTAACTCTCTACAAGGGTTAAGCATGACATGCTTAACCCTTGGTTGCATTTTTAACCTCAAACAATAATTCATTTGATGAGTTTAATTCTTTTTCTTCTTCTTCTTCATTAAAGCTTTCTAACTTCAATGGAGGTATGAGAAAAAGTGTGAGAAAATCAAATCTAAAGTGAGACCACTTCCTACTTCATCATCCTCTACTAATTGCCATTTAGTATAGGGTGTTTGCTTCACTAATTCCATAATTAGTGAAGAGATAGCTTGGGTTAGTGTCTCCTCGACATAGATCATCTTCGGCCTCGAAGTCTTCGAAGCAAACATGTTCGTTTCTTCGTGGGAGCCTCTCTAGAGTCCGGAGTTCACGATTGTAGTGAAGGGACTACTACACGGAGCTATTGAAGTGAAGGACCGGTCTACAAAGGCTGTATTCCTTGTTCACTTTCCTTTTTGCAAAGTGTTTGCATATCATTTCCGTCGATTTCTAGTTTACGATTCATGGTTAGGGTTAGCTAGAACGATTAATTTTTGAATTTGGCATGGACGATGCCTCCCGAAACCTTGTTGCCGTGCTAGTTAACCCTGTAGTGGTATCAGAGCCATGATAGAAATTTATACGGATTTTGTTAAGATTACGAAACCGAAATACTGTAAAACTTGGAATGCCTAAACCTGCTCTCTGTCGTTTTTAAATAGTTGTCAAAAAAAATTTCAAATAAGTACTGAGTGATGTATGGGATATATCATGAGCACACACAAAATTTCAGGGAATTCCATGAAAATTGTGCTGGCCACCACCATAGTGATCTCGGCCAAATCCGAGCAGTTCCCCCTTATTTTTTGCCTGTGTTCAAGTTACTGGGTTTTGGTGTTTCAGGTGTTGTTTGTTTTTGCTAATTTTGCATGTGATGTAATCTTACACTATAAACAATTCGGAGTGTTTCGTATTCATATTTTTAACATTATTTCGGGTTATTCGCATGTTATCTAAGCGAAGTTAAAAAGTTCGATCAAATGTCAAAAACCCATTTTTCCAAGTTTAACGTATTCAGAAAAACATGCAAGTGATCCTATGAACCCTCTAGAAGAATGAAACCCTAACTCGACTTTTTTGGATCGTGGAACCGCGGTCAAACCCTAGGGTTTGCCATAGTTCCGTGGCGACATGAGTGAGGCTTTGGTTTGCCCTTCTATGGCTGGTGTATAGGTACTGTGGCATATTCTGGGTATTATTAAAACTGTGCTCAAGTGTTGAGCTGTTGGGAAATTGTAGGACTTTGATAAATCGATCAAAAAGTTTAACATCGTCCGGATATTATGTGATGGGATACAATATTTGAAATCCACACGTAGTTATGAGATAACTAATTTGAATGTTATAAATCTAGCAATTTAGTCTCATTTGATCGGTTGCCACGGGATTTTGATGCGATCAAAAGTCTGTTACAATCACATAGTGTACACGGATACTCGCCGGGTAAACTTATTAGATAGACACACCCATAGCCCCGACCAAGTGACTGTAGGAGAACCCCGTCGCCAAAAGCATCCGTTCGGGTGCTCGCGGCAGCGGTGTTTCGCCTTAGTGCACTTCGTTGACGGCATCGGGGAGTACGGCTGTCTGCTAAAGTTTCCGATGAGTATTCGATCAGGATGTTGGGAATCTTGTTGAATTGCCCGACTAGATATTAAAAGGTGTTTTGAATATCGGGAATAATATGCGGGGTTTAAAATTGTTAGGCATGCGATGTCTAAGGAATTCATTTGGTTAGGCATGTGATGTCTAAGGTCGTTCCGGATTCCAATTTTTGTAGTTTTTCACTTTCTTTTCTGCGACCGTAAGTGTAATATGTAGTGTTTCGCCGGTTTCGGTGCTATATGTCAACGACAATTGGGATACGCATATTTACTTACGTTGATGACATGTGATGTTATGTGTTGCTGGGATATGTTATATTGGATCGTCGTGATTGAATAGCCGGGGGTTTTATGTGAGATGAGAGTTTTTCATTTTCATTCATGTAAAATTCATTGTATATAATATTCTTTTATTGAGGCACTTCCGGGTTGAGGATGATGTCACCATTGTATATTATATACTTTTCCGCATTAGGAGAGACCAAAGGCGGGGAGCACAAGTAACCGGGTTCTAGGGTCCAGTGGGAGACCATCTTGAGGAGTCGAGACCGGGTCTCCTAACTCTAGAATTGGTAGGGTTGCTTGTCGCTCTCAAATGGGTCTAGGGGTTTGGAATTAGCTATTTATCACGACCGTGGAATCCTTGTTTTATACAGGCTTAATCTAAAACACGGAAATCCTAGTATATCCAATATTTCATATGTTGTTTTCTGCTGCGATATCTATGATGTGATCATTTGATATATTGATGAGATGAATAGATGATATAGTATATGTGATATATTATATAGACTTTTCTTATGTTTTACACCTGCGCTAGCACTGCCCCGCTCTGCCGTTAGTTACCTAACCTAACGGTGCACGAGGGGACATCGAGGCGAATGCTGATGGCATAAGCGTACGTTGTATTTATTTGTGATGTTTAGGTAACTTAAAATGATGGGACTTCATTTATGAGATTAATGAAATAAACGAAACCTAAAGATGTTGTAGAAACTTGTCTCGAAAACTGGTAGCTCTAGTTCTTGCTTTGCATAGCGGTATTTCTTGTAGAATATCCAGCACCTTATTCGATAAGGAAAGAGTCGAGATCCCTTCACCGGGAATGACCTCTTTGACAACAACTGGCAGAAGCTACAACCCTCGGTTTGTCTTTTGATTGCTTTTCTAGTTCTTGCTTTGCATAGTGGTTTATGAATATCCTGCACCTCATTCGATGAGGAAAAAGCCGAGATGCCTTCACCGGGAGTGACCACTTTAGCAAAACTAGTAAAAGCCTAAAAAACACCCCTTTACAAAATCACTCGATTCAACAACGATATCAAGTTCATTACGCAAAGGGTTTTCTTTAAAACCTGTCGTAGCCCTCCGTCATCTCAGATAAGTAATAGTTAGTATTCGTGCTGCATTTGTTGACCTTGTCAAGGTGTAGTGTGTGGTAGCTGATTAGTGCTTATCTGCATAAGCATATGATGCGATTAGATTAGGGTAGTCGTGCGACTTTGTTGACCTTATCAAGGGTCGTGCGGGTGGGTTTAATTCAATCAGGAAATGACGGGTTGAACTTGACTTGTGGTCTATGGTTTGTTGACCTTGTCAAGGTCATAGATCGCTCGGGGCAAAACATTATCGGGAATTTCAAGTGTTAAAATTTGCAATGAGATTGCATACCTCCTATGAGATAGTTGGATCCCGATACCCACTGCGAGTAAGAGTTACTCCTGGGAGAGTTTTACACATTACAATTAGCCGATCAAGTAGGTGTCTAGAAAGGTGTTAATGGGGTTATGCCTCTCGGAAAACGAGGTTTACTTTAATTAGGTCCGTGCGAAAGCATAGGGAACCTCCTTCAAAGTACCGGCACTGGCCTGGCTGAAAAATTGGCGATCTTGTAGGGTGTAATTAATCCCGTCTAGTCTTTACTTTTAGGGTTTGAAGGAAGATTTGACTAAAATAGTGGGAGCCATCCTGATTAGATATATTAATAACCAATCTAATCTTGCAAGAGCATACGCTGAGTGTTTTCTTCTCTCTCTCTCCAGGTAGCGACCATGTCATGCCTTAATCAAGATAATAATATGGATGTATTGACCGAACTCGCTTATTATAATGAGCTGGGGAACGTTGGTCCTGCTCCAACTTATAAATGTTATAAGACCGAGCAGGACATAGGGGATTACCAGGATTCCTGTGGCGCCCAAACAAAGAATGTGCATGATGATGCATCTTGTTCGGGTGTGTTCATTACAGAGAACTGTTTCTTAGTATCCATTACGTCCTGGGTATGAGATACCGGATCAGGATCCCGCATATGTAATATGTTACATGGGCTACAGATAGGTAGAGAACTGAGAATGGGTGATAAAGTTTTAAGAGTTAGAAACGGTGCAAGTGTTACTGCCAAGTTTGTTGGCAGTTATCGCCCTCTATTAACAAATACATTGATTCTGAACGAATGCTATTAGATACCGAATCTGATATACAACATCATATCAGTCTCTTTATTTAGTAAAGAAGGATATAATTTTGTATTGTTGGATAATGTTTTGAACATATCCTATATCAAGAGTTGATCAGTTCACGCACGTTATCTAAAAGCATATACGTTCTAAATCAAACCACAGTTCTTAACGTACATAACACACACAAGTGGAAGAGTTCAGAAATGAACGAATCCTTCTTAAGGCATTGTAGACTAGGTTATATCAATGCAACACGACTAGCTTAAGTTACATAAAGATGCATATTTAAATCAGTTTGAATTTACATCTTGTGAAACTTGCCAGTCATGTCACAAAGATAAGATGACCACAGCTCCGTTTATTGGAAATAGAGAAAGAGTTAGTGAACTTTTGGGATTGATACATGATGATGTATGTAGGTTCACTGCCCACACATGCCAGGACTGGTTCTTTGTACTTCATTACATTCACTGATGATCTCTGAAGATTCGCATATGTGTTCCTGTTGAAACATAAGTGTAAAGCTTTTGAGAAATTCAAACAATATAAGTCAGAAGTAGAGAACCAAAAAGGGGTATATGTATTATGTCCCTTGATATGATCAAAGAGGGGAATACTTGAGCACGGAATTCCGGGACTGTTCTAAAGGAGAATGAGATTCTCTCTCAGCATTACTCCTCTGAATACACCACAGCACGTTGGTATATCGGGGCGGAGCAATCGCACCCTATTAGATATTGTTAGTGTATATGCCCTAGAGACCATTACTGTATCATACTAGTATGTATATTACTTGATGGAAGCTTGGGATATTCACAGTTGTATAGACAATCTTGCTCAATATAGTAGTATGCTACTTAATTTGTCTCTGCTTTAATGTGTACATGTGTGTTTCTTTATTATATCACCTATACGCATTAGTAGAGCCCTTAGGATCTTTGCTTGATTACCGGCGTTGTGATGGCGATCACACTCGTGGGGGCTGGGTAATCCACAAGCACATCCTTATACACGTCCCTAGTCGTGGGATTATCGTGACAGGGCATCGATACTCCGGAGTAGACTAGCGTATGCGCTTCTCATCCCAGCACGGGAGACGGTCTGTCCCACAGCCGTCAGTACGTCGTACTTGAGATAGTATGCGGGTGCTCGTTAGGTTACAAGTACACTAGACAGGACTCATCGGGAACTGATGGTTGGTATTATACCTATCATCAGTTATCGGTTCCCAGGTGACATGAGTACAGCTTAGTCCGCTGACTTGACACTGTCACTTTGCCTCGAGTGTGTTCCCACTGTTCTTTGATTACTACCCTACCACGGCTCTACTGAGTCGTGCAAACAGGTAGTAGTTGGGTGCAGTCCCGAAGCACTTGGAGGCAGTGACGGTTAGACAGGATTCGTCTCTCCCGGTATTGGGGGTTGACATCGCGCTGTGTCTAGGAGAACCATTACACGAGTAGTCCCTGAACAGGGCAAGCGAGATATACTGGTAGGTTTCCAGTGTTATCTCAGGGTGTAATGGGCTTCACTCCGACACGACTTGTCCCGCTATTAGGGGATTGACGTTTACCGCCCCCTAGGCCCGCCATGCGATGTATCAGACGAACAAACTGGACTGTACGGAGATTGTCACATACAGGCTCAGTAGGAGTTCGGATGGGTTTACCTCATCGGCCTTCTTATCGACATCTACCTGGGGACTATTACGTACAGCTAGTGCCGCTTGCGGTCTGTGGTTAAACCTACTGCCAGCGTAGTGTCGAGTCTTTAGAGTCCCACACAGAGAGTTTCCCTGCACTGAGCGAAACGTGTAGAGGCCGTATGGTTTTACGGCAGGGCTGCGATCACTTACGTACACTTGTGTGCGTGCAGTGTTCGCGCAGGCATTACTAGTGGGCTTTGGTTTATGCTGGATCCTAGTATTGCACGGATGGATTTGTTTTGTCTTCTGCGCATCCGCATTCTACAGAATGCGGATGAAGGTGTGTATGCACAGTTTTATGGAGTGATGAAGGAGGTGGTGCCTCATTAGGGTTTTGGCAGTTGGTTCGGCCAAAACCGTTATATGGCAGGCTCATTAGGGTTTTGACAGTTCGTTTGGTCAAAACCATTATGAACCGCGGATATCATTTACTAATCCTTTTAGTGATAATTTTATGATGGCTAATTGCATTAACCATTTGACCACCATGACCTCTCTTGACTTTGTTGACCGGTTGACCGTGTTGACCATTGACTTTCAAGAGAGATCTACACTCTTCTTTTCTTTTTCTTTTTCTATTTTGATTATGATAATGGTCATTTCAATGTAGCCATCAAACTTTATCTTGATGGGATTAGTAATGATAATGTTTTTGAATTATTGAACCATGGTTCATTTTCTTATGCTCACAATTTCTTTCCCATTCTCTCTCTTGCCTTTTCAAGTGAGAAGAAAAAGAAATGAACCATGGTTGCTAGCTCCTCCTTCTTCTTCCTCCTTCTTGATTCATCTTTTGATCTCATGTGTTGAGAGATAAAGATCCCACAAAGATAAAATCATCCCTTTATCACTTCTACACAACCTAGGGCTTCTAGATTAGCAATCTCTTTGCCCTAGTTACCTCGGCTCGAGGTGGAGCTCGGTGTATATCTCTCGGATGGATCGTCTTCGACTCAAGGAGGCCGCGGAGGTGACCAAAGTCCGGATCAAGCCTCGGAGCAACCAAGGAGAAGAACAACAAGAAGAGAAGGTGTTCAAGTTGAGGTATAACCCCTAACCGAGAAGATAAATCTCTAGTTAGGATGCTAGTGTATTGTTTAGTAAAGATCCGGCTTTTACGGTCCATGTTACCATGTTCAGAAAAAAATTTGTTTTACCGTTTCCGCAACCCCGAAAGTACCGGGAGAGGTAACGTGGACCTAACAGTGGTATCAAAGCCTAAGTAAACACACCCTAGCATGTTAGCAAAGTATTTAGAATTTCGACCGGACGAAAAACCGCAAAACACCCCGAAATTTCAAGTTTCTGCCGATTTTCAGATCTGTTCCAAAATTAATAAATCATACACTAAAAATCGGCTCAGGCTTTTTATAGAATACTGAAGAAAATTGATCACCCAACTCGTTTAAAGCGCCGCGATTCCGAGGCATAAGCTAGCTTATGCCGCGGAACCGCGGCCGAGTTAACTCGGTTGGGGATCCTGTTTGCTGCAGTATTCTTATATGGGTATTTTGGGATTTTTGAAATATGATTTTTCTGCCCAGATTTTCCAGAAAGAAAAATTTGTTTTTGGGGCTTAAAAATCCGTATTTTTTGGTCGATGTTCTGTAGACTTTGGCTAATGGTTATATCTGTAATGTTATATGTGTATTGAATGTCTACTAATCGCTATATGTCAATTAGTGGGGGTTATACATATCTGTGATCTGTGTTGTTGATGGTTTGTGTATATGAACTCGTTGGATTGTCGCGGATGAATAGCCGGGGTGGATGTGAGATGAGAGTTTCTTTTTCTTTCATTCATGTAATAAATTTGTAAATTGATTTAATATTATTTGTATGGCCGCACAACCGGGTCAGGGTTGTAGCCGTCGTTGTATAATTCTTTTTACTGTTTTTGCTCCTAGGATAGACCCATGGAGGGGGTGCACAAACTACTGGGTATCTCGAAGTGCCGAGTGGCCTACTCACGGTGTTGAGGGAGGTTGCTTCGCTTCGGGTACTTGGCGGGTAGTTTGCCGCACCCGTAGGGGTCTTGGGTGGGGTATTGGCTATTCATCGCGACCGTGTAATCCGTTTTTCGTTGCAGGCTCGAACGAATCGCGGGTTCCTAGTATATCCAAAGTGTTCATCTGTGATCTGGATTGGCTATCATTGCTATATATCTATATATAATAACTATTTAGGCGTTGCTTATGTTTTTCAGCCGTGCTAGCCCAGCCCTCGCTCTGTCGTTAGTTAAGTAACCTAACGGGTGATGACGGGGCCCTGTGGCGAATGCAAATGGCATAAGCGTACGTCATATTTTGGTTGTTTTCTGCAATGGTAGGATTTAAATAATGGGACGCATTAAAAGAAATAATGCAAGAAAATAAACCTAAAAGACGTTGTTGGAATAATTTTTCAAAAAGCAGTTATTACAAGGACGTTCACTTTTGTTTTGCATCAAGGTATTCGGTTACGAATGCCCAACACCTCAGTCGACGAGGCAAGGGCCGAGATCCCTTCATCGGGAGTGACCCCTTGGACAAAAAGTTTGCGTCAAAGTAATAACTTCACTATAGTCGATTATTCTTGCTTTGCATCGAGGTATTCAATTTGGAATATCCTGCACCTCATTCGACGAGGAAAGAGCCGAGATCCCTTCACGGGGAGTGACCTCTTTAGCAAGAGTTTTTCGCCACTATATTTTCAAAAAGGGCTATCATGTTCCTTCAACTACATCAAGTTCATTACGTTAACGGGTTTTTCGCCAAAAACCCAGCCGTAGCCCTCCGTCGTTTCAGATAATTAATACTTAGTATTCGTGCTGCGTTTGTTTATTATTCGTCAAGGCACAGTGAACGGTAGCTAAGTAATAATTCTCTGTTGCACCGATAGATGCGATTGGTTAGGACGGTCGCATGATTTTGTTGATTATTCGTCAAGGATCATGCGGGCGGGTCTAATGCAGTCCTGGATAACGACGGGTTGAACATGACTAGGACCTTATGATTTGTTGATTATTCGTCAAGGTCACTTGGGTCCTAGGGGCAAAAACCACATCGGGAGTTTCAAAAGTACTGAAACTTGCTAGTGTTGCATACCATTTGGAGTGTGATGATTCTGGTAGGATTCCTTCAGTTTTGTCACGCGATGATATTTGGATCCCGATCCTACTGTAAGTATATGCTACTCCTCGGGAACTTTCTCGCTTAACGATCAATGCTATAAACCAAGTAGGTGTCTAGAAAGGTGTTAGCGGGGCTACGCCCACAGGGAAAAGAGGTTACTTAATTAAGGAACTTCATGAAAGCGTTGGAAAACCTCCCTCGAAGTACCGACACTGGCCTGGCTGAACGGTTAAGCAAGTATTGTACGGTGAGATTGATCCCGACTAATTCTTCCTTTATGGTTTGAGGAGGGATTCGAGAGACAGTGGGAGCCATCCTGTTTAGATAAATTAAAAACCAATCTAAACTTACTAGAGCGCACGCTGAGTGTTTCTTTTCTCTCTCTCCAGGTAGCAACCATTTCACGCCCTAATCAAGATAATAAAATGTATTGCTTGACCGATCCAAATTCTTATTCGGGGCTGGGGAACGTTGGTTCAGCTCTAACTTGTGACAACAGTCATAAGTATGAGCAAGGGAAAGGGGATTGTATGGATTCCCAGGATACCCAGTTGAAGAAGAAGCATGGTTTTGCATCTACTTCAGGTGTTCTTGTAATTGAGAACTGTTTTACGGTCAGCCCTACCTCCTGGGTACTTGATACCGGATCAGGATCTCATATCTGTAATTTATTGCAGGGACTGAGAAAAAGTAGGAAAGTTGCACCGGGTGATATGTCGCTAAGAGTAGCGAACGGAGCACAAGTTAATGCGGCAGCCGTCGGTGAATATCACCTAGTATTGCCAAATGGCAAGACTATGATTTTGAACGATTGCTACTATGTACCTTCCATGGTTTGAAATATCATATCAGTTTCTTTACTCGATAAAGATGGATATAACTTTGTTCTTGATAGAAATATCATGAACATTTACCTTCATAAGGTACTGGTTGCAAAAAGTACACTGTGTAATGGTATCTACGTTCTAAATCAGAATATAGTTCTCAATGTACAAAACACACGCAAGAGGAAGAATTCAGATACGAATGAATCCTACTTGTGGCATTGTAGACTTGGTCATATCGGAGAGAAAAGACTGAGTAAGTTGCATAAAGATGGACTCTTGGATACGTTCGAGTTTTCATCTTATGAAACTTGTCAGTCTTGTCTCAAAGGAAAGATGACCAAATCTCCGTTCACCGGACATGGAGAGAGGGCAGCAGAGCTCTTAGGACTCATACACAGTGATGTATGTGGTCCGATGTCTATACATGCAAGGGGTGGGTTCTCGTACTTCATCACATTCACTGACGATCTCTCTAGATTCGGGTATGTGTATCTTATGAAACACAAATCTGAAGCTTTTGAGAAATTCAAGGAATTCAGAAACAAAGTAGAGAACCAGACTAGCAAAAGTATCAACATCCTCCGGTCTGATAGAGGAGGGGAGTACTTAAGCACGGAATTCCTAGATTACTTAAAAGAGAATGGTATTCTCTCTCAGCTTACTCCTCCTTATACACCACAGCACAACGGTGTATCGGAGCGGAGGAATCGTACCCTATTGGATATGGTTCGCTCCATGATGAGTAGTGCTGAGTTACCTCTTTCATTCTGGGGACATGCGCTTCAGACAGCAGCATACCTTTTGAATCAAGTTCCGTCCAAATCTGTGCCTAAAACTTCGTATGAAATATGGAGCAGTAAGAAACAATGTCTTAAATTTATTAAGATATGGGGTTGTCCGGCCTATGTGAAAACACAGAAACCGGACAAGCTAGAGGCACGGTCAGTTCTGTGTAAATTTGTGGGATATCCTAAAGACTCACTAGGATATCTGTTCTACCACACCGATGAACAGAAGGTGTTTGTATCTCGCCATGCTACCTTTTTAGAAAGGGAGTTTCTTGCAAAAGAAGCTAGTGGGAGTTCGGTAGAACTGGATGAAATTCAGCGACCACAAAATATAACTGAAAATTTGGAGGAACCGCTAGATTCAATAACCCCAAACGAACCTCAGCCACTCCGCAGATCTGGTAGGATTTCTCATCCGCCCAAGAGATACTACGGTTTTCTCATTGACGGGGATCGAGAGGACTGCATCTTGGAAGAATATGACCCTACCAGTTTCAGGAAGGCCATTATCAGTAGGGACTCTGATAAGTGGCAGGAAGCAATGCAATCCGAAATGGAGTCCATGTACGCCAATAAAGTGTGGACCTTAGATATTGCTCCACCTGGGGTAAAACCCGTTGGATGCAAATGGATCTACAAAAGGAAACTTGGTATAGATGGGCAGGTGGAAACCTATAAGGCTAGACTCGTTGCAAAAGGTTTTCGTCAAAGACATGGTTTGGACTATGACGAAACTTTTTCTCCGGTGGCTATGCTCAAATCCATTCGGATCCTACTTGCCATTGCTGCCTTCCATGACTATGAAATCTGGCAGATGGATGTTAAAACGGCATTCCTAAACGGTAGTTTGGAAGAGTGCGTTTACATGGATCAGCCAGAAGGTTTCGTAGACAGTGGGAGCAGCGGGAAAGTGTGCAAGTTGCTTAAATCCATTTATGGATTAAAGCAGGCATCGCGGAGCTGGAACATCTATTTTGATGAGGCAATCAAGGAATTTGATTTCATCAAGAACGAAGATGAACCTTGTGTCTATAAGAAGATTGTAGGACGAACTGTCGTATTCCTAGTATTGTACGTGGACGACATTCTTTTGATAGGAAATGACATTCCTATGCTACAATCGGTCAAGCTATTTTTGTCACAAAGCTTCTCCATGAAGGACCTGGGTGATGCCTCGTACATTCTGGGGATCAAGATCTATAGAGATAGATCCAAGAGACTACTGGGACTTTCGCAGTCCAGGTACATAGAGACCGTACTAAAGAGATTTAGTATGGAGGGTTCCAAGCGCGGTAACATACCCGCATTGCACGGAATTAGCCTCTCCAAGAAGATGTCTCCTAAGACTGACGAGGAGAGGGTTCGCATGAGCACTATACCCTACGCTTCGGCGGTAGGATCTATAATGTATGCGATGCTATGTACAAGACCAGATGTAGCTTACGCGCTGAGCGCGGTAAGCCGGTATCAGTCAGACCCAGAGGAGGACCACTGGACAGCAGTGAAGAACATTCTCAAGTACCTGAGAAGGACTAAGGAGATGTTCCTGGTTTACGGTAATGGAGACCTCAGGGTCGAGTCCTTTACCGATTCAAGCTTCCAGAGTGACAAAGATGACAGCAAGTCTGTCTCGAGTTTTATGTTTACCCTCAATGGAGGGGCGGTATGTTGGAGGAGTTCCAAACAAGATACCGTCCCAGACTCGACGATGGAGGCTGAATACATTGCTGCAAGCGATGCCGCAAAAGAGGCGGTCTGGATGAAGAAGTTCATTAGTGAACTTCAAGTGGTTCCGTCCATTATTGACCCGATACCTTTGTATTGCGATAACAATGGGGCTATAGCTTTACCGAAGGAACCAAGGTCCCATCAGAAATCCAGGCACATCTTAAGGCGGTATCACCTGATCAGGGAGATCATTGATCGCCAGGAGATCGAGGTGCGGAGAGTGGACACAAAAGACAACACGGCGGATCCATTCATGAAGGCCTTACCCCAGACTCAGTTCGAGCGGCTGATCGAGATGATAGGTCTTCGATACGCCAGAACATGGCCTTAGTGCAAGTGGGAGATTGTTAGTGTATATGCCCTAGAGGCCATTACTGTATCATACTAGTATGTATATTACTTGATGGAAGCTTGGGATATTCACAGTTGTATAGACAATCTTGCTCAATATAGTAGTATGCTACTTGGTTTGTCTCTGCTTTAATGTGTACATGTGTGTTTCTTTATTATATCACCTATACGCATTAGTAGAGCCCTTAGGATCTTTGCTTGATTACCGACGTTGTGATGGCGATCACACTCGTGGGGGCTGGGTAATCCACAAGCACATCCTTATACACGTCCCTAGTCGTGGGGTTATCGAGACAGGGCATCGATACTCCGGAGTAGAATAGCGTATGCACTTCTCATCCCAGCACGGGAGACGGTCTGTCCTACAGCCGTCAGTACGTCGTACTTGAGATAGTATGCAGGTGATCGTTAGGTTACGAGTACACTGGACAGGACTCGTCGGGAACAGATGGTTGGTATTATACCTATCGTCAGTTATCAGTTCCCAGGTGACATGAATACAGCTTAGTCCGCTGACTTGACACTGTCACTTCGCCTCGAGTGTGTTCCCACTGTTCTTTGATTACTACCCTACCACGGCTCTACTGAGTCGTGCAAACAGGTAGTAGTTGGGTGCAGTCCTGAAGCACTTGGAGGCAGTGATGGTTAGACAAGATTCGTCTCTCCCGGTATTGGGGGTTGACATCGCGCTGTGTCTAGGAGAGCCATTACACGAGTAGTCCCTGGCCAGGGCAAGCGAGATATACTGGTAGGTTTCCAGTGTTATCTCAAGGTGTAATGGGCTTCACTCCGACACGACTTGTACCGCTATTAGGGGACTGACGTTTACCGCCCCCCTAGGCCCGCCATGCGATGTATCAGACGAACAGACCGGACTGTACGGAGATTGTCACATACAGGCTCAGTAGGAGTTTGGATGGGTTTACCTCATCGGCATTCTTATCGACATCTACCTGAGGACCGTTACGTACAGCTAGTGCCGCTTGCGGTCTGTGGTTAAACCCACTGCCAGCGTAATGTCGAGTCTTTAGAGTCCCACACAGAGAGTTTCCCTGCACTGAGCGAAACGTGTAGAGGCCGTATGGTTTTACGGCAGGGCTGCGATCACTTACGTACACTTGTGTGCGTGCGGTGTTCGGGCAGGCAATACTAGTAGGCTTTGGTTTAAGCCGTATCCTAGTATTGCACGGATGGATTTGTTTTGTCTTCTGCGCATCCGCATTCTACAGAATGCGGATGCAGGTGTGTATGCACAATTTTCCGGAGTGATGAAGGAGGAGGTGCCTCATTAGGGTTTTGGCAGTTGGTTTGGCCAAAACCGTTATATGGCAGGCTCATTAGGGTTTTGACAGTTCGTTTGGTCAAAACCATTATGAACCGCGGATATCATTTACTAATCCTTTTAGTGATAATTTTATGATGGCTAATTGCATTGACCATTTGAGCACCATGACCTCTCTTGACTTTGTTGACCGGTTGACCGTGTTGACCATTGATTTTCAAGAGAGATCTACACTCTTCTTTTCTTTTTCTTTTTCTATTTTGATTATGATAATGGTCATTTCAATGTAGCCATCAAACATTATCTTGATGGGATTAGTAATGATAATGTTTTTGAATTATTGAACCATGGTTCATTTTCTTATGCTCACAATTTCTTTCTCATTCTCTCTCTTGCCTTTTCAAGTGAGAAGAAAAAGAAATGAACAATGGTTGCTAGCTCCTCCTTCTTCTTCCTCCTCGTGATTCATCTTTTGATCTCATGTGTTGAGAGATAAAGATCCCACAAAGGCAAAATCATCCCTTTATCACTTCTACACAACCTAGGGCTTCTAGATTAGCAATCTCTTTGCCCTAGTTACCTCGGCTCAAGGTGGAGCTCGGTGTACATCTCTCGAGTGGATCGTCTTCGACTCTAGGAGGCCGCGGAGGTGACCAAAGTCCGGATCAAGCCTCGGAGCAAGCAAGGAGAAGAACAACAAGAAGAGAAGGAGTTCAAGTTGAGATATAACCCCTAACCGAGTAGATAAATCTCTAGTTAGGATGCTAGTGTATTGTTTAGTAAAGATCCGGCTTTTACGGTCCATGTTACCATGTTCAGAAAAAATTTTGTTTTACCGTTTCCGCTACCCCGAAAGTACCGGGAGAGGTAACGTGGACCTAACAGATATGGTGTGCTCTATGATGAGTACTACTGAGTTGCCTATTTCTTTTTGGGGGTTATGCACTTGAGAAGCTGCATACCGATTGAATAAAGTTCCAACCAAATCAGGTGCCTTCCACTCCATATGAGATATGGTATGGGAATAACCCATCTCTTAAGGATGTTAAGATTTGGGGTTGTCTGGCCTATGTCTAAAAGCAAAATTCGGACAAGCTCGAGGCAAGGTCAGTTCTGTAGAAGTTTGTTGGAAATCCCTAGCATTCGCAAGGGAATATCTTCTACCACACTGAGGAGCAAAAGGTGTTTTGTTTCTCACCATGCCAACTTTGTGAAAGGGAATTTCTTATAAAGAAATTAGTGGTCATGAGGTAGAACTGGAAGTAGTTCCAGCTATAAAAACTGCAGCTGATGATTTGGTTGAACCGGAGGATTCAATAGTTCCCAACGAATCTCAGCCTCTCCGCCGATATAGTAGGGTTCCTCACCCACCTGAGAGATACTTCGGTTTTCTCTATGACAGTGAGAGCGAGGATGGTATCATGAGATGGTGACCCAACTAGTTTCGAGCAGGCCATCAAGAGTGGGGACTCTGTGAGAATGGATGGATGCTAAGCGATTTGAGATGGAATCTATGTACACCAACAAAGTATGGACTTTGGTTACTTCATCTGAAGGGTTAAATCCCCATCAGAAGCAAGCATATCTTGAGAAGATTACTTGGTGTACATGGAAAAGTTGAGACTTTCAAAGCTAAGACTTGTTGCAAAAGGTTCTCGTCATCGACCAGATGTGGATAATGATGAAACCTTTTCTAGTCCCTATGCTTAAGTCCATCCAAATCCTACTTGCCATTGCTACATACCATGACTGTGATATCTGGCGGTTGGGTGTCATGAATGCTTTTCAAAATGGTGATTTAGAAGAGAGCGTCTATAAATACACAGCCAGAGGGCTTCATAGACAATGGGAGCAGCAGAAACGTGTGCAAGTTGCTTTATGAGTTAAAGCAGGCATCGCGGAGTTGGAACATCTCTTTTGATGTGGTAGTCAAAGAGTTTGACTTCATCAAAATGGTAGATGAACCTTGTATATACAAAAAGGCAGTAGGGAGTATGGCGGTGATCCTCGTATTGTATGTGGATGACATACTTTTGATAGGAAAGGAGTTTCCTATGCTACGCTCGGTCAATCTCCTCTTATCACATAGATTCTCCATATAGGATCAAGATGATACCTCCTAAATCCTGGGTTTTGGATCTATGAGATAGATCTAAATGGATGTTAGGATTCTCACTAGGTATAGTGAGATGGTATCAATAGATCCTGGGGAGAATCACTAGATAGATTCAAGGGTGGTAAGGTCGACTGAATGTTGGTCACAGGCATTATCTTTACCCCTGCATTCGCTATTCCCATTCTGCTTCTCCAGCTTAGACATCTAGCCCCGAAAAGGTGCTTCAGGAGGGACGGTATGTTGGAAGAGTTCCAAGCTAGATACTGTGACATACTAGAAGATAAAGGCTGGATACTTTGCTACCAAGGATACTACCAAAGATGTAGTCTGGATGTATAGAATTTCATGAGATGAACTTTATTCCTACCATTGTGTGATAATGGATTTGTGGCTTTGGCCTAGGAACCCCCGTCCCATCAGTAATCTAGACATATTCTTAGGTAGTATCACCTGATCATGGAGATGGATGATCTCCAGGGAGATCGAGGTCAGGAGAGTAGACACAGAGGAGAACAGGGTGGATCCACTCACAAATGCCCATTCCCAAGAGAGACTTTTATCGGATGATTGAGTTTGAGATACTTCAACCACTGCTGATTGTTGGATATGCGATACTACAACAGATGGCCCTAGTGCAAGTGGGAGATTGTTAGTAATATGTATTCCCTAGAGGCCATTACTGTACATACGATGTATATTGTAGTGAATGCTTGGACATATATAGGGAGAACTTTCTTGCTCGACATGATAGTATGCTATCTGTTTGCTCTTTATCTTAACATGTACTCTGAATTGTCTCTATGTTACATGTTGATAAAGCCCTTAAGATAAGTACTTGACTACCAGGACTATGGTGCTGATGATACTAGTGGGGACTGTGTAGTCGCTAAGTACATCCTTCAAATATTCCTAGTCGTGGGTGTATCGAGACAGGGCATCGATATACCAGAGTAGACTAGCGTATAGCTTCTCGACCCAAGTAGATGGGAGATGGATGATCCCATATCCATTGATGTTTGACATCAGAGATAGTATACGGGTGCTCAGTGGAGACTGGGTACACTGGATGGACTTGCCGAGAACTCCCAGATGGTATTATACCTAACGTCAGATAGCAGTTCCCTGGTGACACTGGTACAGGTTAGTCTATAGACCCGAGATCGTCATAGAGTCTTGTGTGATTCCCACTGTTCTTTGATTTCCACCTTACCACGTTCAAGAGAACGTGCAAAATGGTGGCTTTTGGGTACAGTCCCGAGTCACATGAAGGCAATGAGCGATAGGAGGGATTTCGTCTCTCCCGGTATTGGGAGTTGATGTTGCACTGTGCTCGATTGGCTATAACAGAAAGTCCTTGACTAAGGCTGGTTCAGAGATATACTGGTAAGTGTTATCAGTAGTTTCTCGACCCGTTATGAGTCTCATATCGACACGACTTATCGAGTTACTGGGGTCTGACGTTTACCACCCCTAGACGAGATATGCGACATATCAGACGAAGAGACCGGACTGTACGGTTGTGTTACTGATTGGATTCGCAGGAGTGTGAGCAGGCTTGCGTGTTGATATTCTGAACGCTCAATCCCCGGGTGGCCGTTACGTTTAGCAGACCGCTTGTGGCTTGTGGGTGTTTGATATGATCATCACCTACTGCCGGCGTATTGACGAGTCTTTAGAGTCCTACACAGGGGTTTCCTGGCTTAAGCGAAACGGAGTAGGAGCACATATGTGATATGTGTACTACCGAGATTGATACGATATGAGATACCATATTCTATTCTCGCGATATGAGATATCGGTCGGTTATATATGATATGGCAGGGTTATCGGATCATGTGTTGATTCGATAAGTTGATTGATATGATATTGGTCGGTTATAGGTGATATAGCCGGATTATTAAATCAAGAGTTGATTTGATAATCAAATGTATAATTATATATTTGATATATTACATTACATTAACTAGTATTGGCTCACATATGATTTCTTTTCTCACTTTGGATACATTGATGTATATGTGATGTAGGGTTACTAGGCACACTCAAGAGGTTCCACAAGGCATCTACCATGCCAAATTAAATTTTTATATGCCGAGAAACCCTAATGAAGATCGTTAACTAGAGATTAGGCGAAACTACAAGCAAGCAAACTACTTTGCTACTAAGTGAAAGGGATTACAACCTTTGTAGATCCGGTCCTCCACTTCCAAAGCTCCGTGTTGACGTCCCTCCGCTGCGATCATCGGAATCCCGGACTCTAGCGTTGGTTTCATCGGAGAAATAAGCGGGCTAGGTCGTTGACTTCGATGCCGAAGATGATCTATGTTGGGGAGACTCAAACTCAAGCTATTCCTTCACTTGGTCAAAAACTTTGTGAAGAGAACACCCTATACTACATGGCAAGTAGTAGAGGATGAAGAAATAGGAAGTGGGTTCACTTTAGAATTGGATTTCTCACTCTTTTTCCCAGCAAGCTTTTGTGGAGCTTGATGAAGAAGAAGAAGAAAAAGAATCATATGAATAATCAAATGAATCCAAATGAAACTTATCCTTTCAATTATGGCACCATGGTTGAGTTAAGCCCTCATGCTTAACTCATGTAGAGAATTAACCAAAGCATTAGGTTAAAGGTTGGGTTAACTAATATCTTTAAACAAATGACAAAAGAGTTGACTTTGTCAATGTTTATCAAGCTTCATGAAGCTTGATAACTTTAACCAAAGTCTCACTCTTTTGTTATTTGTTAGGAAAATAGTAAACCCTAATTTAACTTTGATTTGGTTCAAGTCTCATACACACAACTTGTTTGTATCATCAAGCATGATACAAACTTGTACACTTGTATATATCACATATAAACAATATGCACATTCAAGTGAGAAGATCAATCTTAAGTGAACCAATACTAGTTAAGGTAAAGTAATATATCAAATATATAATTATACATTAAATCATTAAATCAACACTTAATTTAACGATCCGGTCATATTGCATATAACCGACTAATATCAATAGTAACAACTTATCGAATCAACACTTGATCCGATAACCCGGCTATATCGCATACAACCGATCAATGTCACAAATCGCGAGAATAGAATTCAGTATCACATACTGGTATTATTCTCGGTCCCGCCCATATCTCTTATGCGCTCCTATTTCGTTTCGCTTGAGCCAGGAAACCCCTGTGTAGGACTCTAAAGACTCGTCAATACGCCGGCAATAGGTGATGATCATATCAAACACCCACAAGCCGCAAGCGGTCTGCTAAACGTAACGGCCACCCGGGTATTGAGCGATCAGAAGATCAACGAGCAAGTCCGCTCACACTCTTGTGAATCCAACCAGTAACACTACCGTACAGTCCGGTCTGTTCGTCTGATATGTCGCATATCTCGTCTAGGGGTGGTAAACGTCAGACCCCAATAACTCGATAAGTCGGGTTGATATGAGGCTCATAACGGGTCGAGAAACTACTGGTAACACTTACCAGTAAATCCAAAAAGCAGCCTTGGCCAAGGACTTCCTGTTATAGCCAATCGAGCACAGCGCAACATCAACTCCCTATACCGGGAGAGACGAAACCTCTCCTATCGCTCATTGCCTCCATGTGATTTAGGACTGTACCCAAAAGCCACATTTTTGCACGTCCTCTTGGACGTGGTATGATGGAAATCAAAGCACAGTGGGAATCACACAAGACTCTATGACGATCTCGGGTCTACAGACTAACCTGTACCAGTGTCACCAGAAAACTGCCATCTGACGTAAGGTATAATACAATCTGGGAGTTCTCGGCGAGTCCGTCCAGTGTACCCAGTCTCCACTGAGCACCCGTATATCATTTCTGATGTCAAACACCAATGGATATGGGATCATCCATCGTCCATCTGTATGGGTCGAGAAGGTATACGCTAGTCTACTCTGGTATATCGATGCCCCGTTTCGATACACCCATGACTAGGGACTTTGAAGGATGTACTTATGGACTACCATGTCCCCACTAGTATGATCTGCATCATAGTCCAGGTAGTCAAGTACACATCCTAAGGGCTTTACCAACATGTAACAGAGAGACAATCAGTGTACACGTTAAAGTAAAGAGTAACCAGATAGCATACTATCATATCGAGTAAGAAAGTCATCCCTATATATGTCCAAGCATCCACTACAATATACATCCTATGTATAGTAATGGCCTCTAGGGCATACATATGACTAACAATCTCCCACTTGCACTAGGGCCATCTGATAGCAGTGGTTGTAGTATTTCATACTCAACCATCCCATAAAAGCCTCACTCTGGGAAAAGCCCTTTGTGAGTGGATCCGTCGTGTTTTCCTCTGAGTCTGCTCTCCTAACCTCGATCCCCTGGAGATCAACCATCTCCACGATCAGGTGACACTGCCTTAGAATATGTCTGGATCACTGAAGGGATGGGCGTTCCTTGGCATAAGCCGCAACTCCATTGTCACACAATGGGAGGAACGAAGTTCATCTCATGAACTAATACACACCCAGACTTCCTCTTTGGTAGCATCTTTTATAGCGATGTATCCAGCCTTTATCGTCTAGTATGCTATGGTATCTAGCTTGGAACTCTTCCAACATACCGTCCTTTTACTGAGGGTAAAGACAATTCCTGCGACTGACATTCAGTCGTCCTTATCACCCTGGAACCTTTCCAGTGATTCTCCCCAGGATCAATTGATACCATCTCACTACAACTAGTGAGTATCCTAACATCCAATTAGATCTATCTCATAGATCCAAAACCCAGGATTTAGGAGGTATCACTTTGATCCTTTATGGAGAATCCTTGTGATAAGCGGAGATTGACCGAGCGTAGCATAGGAAACTTCTTCCCTATCATGAGTATGTCATCCACATACTCTACGAGGATCACCAGCATACCCCCTACTACCTTTTTGTATATACAAGGTTCATCTACCATTTTGATGATGTCAAACTCTTTGACTAACTCATCAAAACAGATGTTCCAACTCCACGATGCCTGCTTTATCACATAAAATATCTTGCACACATTCCCGCTACTCCCACTGTCTACGAAGCCCTCTGACTGTGTACTTACAGACTCTCTCTTCTAAAACATCATTTAGAAAAGCAATCATGACACCCAACCGCCAGATATCGTAGTCATGGTATGTAGCCGTGGCAAGTATGATCTGGATGGACTTAAGCACAGTTACTTAGAAAAGGTTTCATTATAATCCATACCTGGTCAATGATGCAAACCTTTAACAAGTTTAGCTTTGAAAGTCTTAACTTTTCCATGTACACCAAGTAATCTTCTCAAGATATATTTGCTCCTGATGGGGATTTAACCCTTCAGATAAAGCAACCAAAGTCCATACTTTGTTGGTGTATAAGGATTCCATCTCAGATCGATAAGCATCCGGCCATTCTTACAGAGTCCTACTCCTGATGGCCAGCCCGAAACTAGTTGGGTCATCATCTCATGATGCAATCCTTGCTCCCACTGTCATAGAGAAACCGAAGTATCTCTTAGGCGGGTGAGGAACCCTGCTAGATCGGCGGAGAGGCTAAGGTTCGTTGGTGGCTATTGAATCCTTTGGTTCTACCAAATCATCAGCTGCAGTTTGTATAGCTGGAACTGTTTCCAGTTCCACCTCATGACCAATAATTTCTTCACAAGAAATTCCCTTTCACAAAGGTGGCATGCTGAGAAACAAAACATTTTTGTTCCTCGGTTAGGTAGAAGATATTCCCTTGCGAATGCTTGGGATATCCAACAAACTTCCACAGAACTAACTTTGCCTCGAGCTTGTCCGGATTATGCTTTTAGACATAGGATGGACAACCCCAAATCTTAACAAACTTAAGATATGGGCTCTTCCCTTTCCATATTATATATGAAGTGGTAGCAACTGATTTGATCAGAACCCTATTCAATAGGTATGCAACTTCATAAGTGCATAACTCCCTAATAGGAAACTCAGTAGTACTCATCATAGAGCACACCATATCTAATAGGGTGTGATTGCTCCGCCCCGATACACCGAGGTGCTGTGGTGTATACGGAGGAGTAATGCTAAGAGAGAATCTCATTCTTAGAATGGTCCAGGAATCCCGTGCTCAAGTATTCTCCTCCTTGATCTCATCAAAGGACATAATACTTATACCCGTTGTTGGTTCTCTACTTCTTAATTATATTCTGTGAATATCTCAAAAGCTTCGGACTTGTGTTTCAACAGGAACATATGTCTGAATCTCGAGAGATCATCAGAGAATTTAATTAAGTACAAAGAACCGGTCTTGGCATTTGTAGACAGGGGACCTTCATACATCATCATGTATCATCCCAGGAGTTCACTAACTCTTTCTCTGTTTCCATTAAACAGAGCTATGGTCATCTTATCTTTGTGACATGACTGGCAAGTTTCACAAGATGTAAATTTAAACTGATTTAAAAATGCATCTTAATGTAACTTAGCTAGTCGGGTCGCATTGATATGACCTAGTCAATAATGCCTCAAGAAGGATTCGTTCATTTCTGAACTCTTCCTCTTGTGTGTGTTCTGTATACTAAGAACTGTAGTTTGATTTAGAATGTTAATGCTTTTAGATAACGTGCCTGAACCGATCAACTCTTGATTTAGGAAATGTTCAAAACATTATCCAACAATACAAAATTATATCCTTCATTATCTAAATAAAGAGACTGATATGATTTTGTATATCAGGTTCGGTATCTAATAACATTTGTTCAGAATCAATGTATTCTGGTAATACAGGGTGACAGTGACCAACAGACTTGGCTGCAACACTTGCACCATTTTCTGCCTCATGAAACTTATCACCCGTTCTCAGTTCTCTACCTTTTTGTAGCCTATGTAATATAATACATATGTGGGATCCTGATCTGGTATCAGATACCTAGGATGCAGAGGATACTGAGAAACGGTTCTGTGTAACGAACACACCCGAAGATGATGCATCAACATGCATTTTCTTCGTTTGGGCGGCACGGGAAATCTGGTATTCCCTAATTTCCTGCTCTTTCTTATAACAATTATAAGTTGGAGCGGGACCAACGTTCCCCAGCTCAGTATAACAAGCGGGTTCGGTCAATATATCCGTTTTCTTATCTTGATTAAGGCGTGACATGGTCGCTACCTGGAGAGAGAGAGAAGAAAACACTCTGCGTGCGCTCTTGCAAGATCAGATTGGTTATTATTTTATCTAATCAGGATGGCTCCCACTGTTTTTATCAAATCTTCCTTCAAACCCTAAAAGGAAAGACTAGCCGAGATTAATTACACGCTACAAGTTCGCCAATCTTTCAGCCAGGCCAGTGTCGGTACTTTGAGGGAGGTTCCCCGTGCTTTCGCACGGACCTAATTAAAGTAAATCTCGTTTTCCCAGAGGCGTAACCCCGTTGACACCTTTCTATACACCTACTTGATCGGCTAATTGTAATGTGTAAAACCCTTCCAGGAGTAACAATTACTCGCAGTGGGTATCGGGATCCAACTATCTCATAGAAGGTATGCAATCTTATTGCAAATTTCAACACTTGAAATTCCCGATAATTTTGCCCCGAATGATCTATGACCTTGACAAGGTCAACAAACCATAGACCGTAAGTCAAGTTCTACCCGTCATTTCTTGATTGAATCAAACCCACCCGCACGAACTTTGACAAGGTCAACAAGGCCGTACGACTACCCTAAAACAATCTGCATCATATGCATAAGCAGATAAATACTGGTTAGCTACCGCACACTGCGCCTTGACAAGGTCAACAAACGCAGCACAAATACTAAGCAGGACTTATCTGAAATGACGGAGGGCTACGACAGGTTTTTCTGGAAACCTATTGCGTAATGAACTTGATATCGTTGTAGAATCAAATGATTTTAAAATGGAGTGTTTTTGAGACTTTTCTAGTTTTGCTAAAGGGGTCACTCCCGGTGAAGGGATCGTCGGCCCTTTCCTCATCGAATAAAGTGCTGGATATATCATATATACCGCTGTGCAAAGCAAGAACTATAGGAGCAATAAAAAGACAAACCGAGGGTTGTAGCATCTGCCAGTTATTCCTAAAGGGGTCACTCCCGGTGAAGGGATCTCGGCCCTTTCCTTATCGAATAAGGTACAGGATGTTCTACTAGGAACACCGCGATGCAAAGCAAGAACTGTAGCTACCTGTTTTTGAAAATTCGATTCCACAACATCTTTTAGGTTTCTTTTATTTCATTAATCATATTAATGAAGTCCCATCATTTAAATCACCTAAACATCATAGATAAATACGACGTACACTTATGCCATCCGCATTCGCCTCGATGTCCCCTCATGCACCGTTAGGTTAGGTAACTAACGGCAGAGCGGGGCAGGGCTAGCGCGGGTGTAAAACATAAGTAACGTCTATATAATATATCGTATATACTATATACAGTATCTGTCACAACATATCAAATGATCACATCACAGATATCGCAGCAGAAGAAACATACGAGCCTGTATAAAACACGGATCCCAATTTTGGATATACTAGGACGTCCGTGTTTTCAATACGAGCCTGTATAAAACACGGATTCCACGGTCGCGATGAATAGCCAAACCCACACCCCTAGACCCCTACGAGAGCGGCAAGCAACCCTACCAATTATAGAGTTAGGAGACCCGGACTCGACTCCTCGAGTTGGTCTCCCACTGGACTCTAGAACCCGGTTACTTGTGCTCTCCTCCTTGGTTCTATCCTAGTGCGGAAAAGTAAATAATATACAAATGGTGACAGCAACCTCAACCCGGAAGTGTCCCAATAAAAGAATATTACATACAATAAATTTTACATGAAAGAAAATAAAAAACTCTCATCTCACATAAAACCCCCGACTATTCAAAACGCGACGATCCAATATAACATATCCAGCAACACATAACATCACATGTCATCAACGTAAGTAAATGTGCGCATCCCAATTGTCGTTGACATATAGCAACGAAACCGGCGATATCACATATTACACTTACGGTCACAGAAAAGAAAGTGTAAAACTACAACAGTTGGAATCCGCAACCTCCTTAGACATCGCATGCCTAACAATTATAAACTCCGCATTTTAGTCTCTATATCGAAAACACTTTTCAATATCTAGTCGGGCAATTCAACAAGATTCCCGATAAACTGATCGAATGCTCGTCGCAAACTTTAGTAGACGGCCGCACCCCCGGATGCCGTCGACGAAGTGCACTAAGGCGGAACACCGTTGCCGCGAGCACCCGAACGGATGCTTTTGGCGACGGGGTTCTCCTACAGTCACTTGGTCGGGGCTATGGGGCATGGCTGTCTATTAAGTTTACCCGGCGAGTATCCGCGTACGCTACGTGATTGCGACGGACTTTTGATCGCATCAAAATTCCGTAGCAACCGATCAAGTGAGACTAAAGTGCTAGATTTATAACATTCATTCAGTTATCTCATAACTACTTGTGGATTCCAAATATTGTATCATATTCCAGATAAATAGACAATGTTAAACTTTCCGATCGAATAATCAAACACCCAAGTTTTCCCGAAAAGCTCAACACATGAAATAAGTTTAAAAACATCCACTTCATGCCATAGTACCAACGGTCCAGCCGTAGAAGGGTCAAGCCAACGCCTCACATGTGGCACGCCGTACTGCCCCAAACCCTAAGGTTCAAAGGGCAGTTCAAGACGGTCACATAATCGAGTTATGTTTTGTTGTCTTCTAGAGGGTCCATCGCGTTACTTGCACTACTTAGAACGTTCTTAAACTACGGAAAAATCCAACACTTGGAAATTTCCCGGCAGGGGAAAAAATGGGTATTTATATCCGGTCGAACTTTTTAACAGTTTCTTAAATATTCGGAAAAATATAAACGAACTTAAATTATCTGATCGAATTAACGAGTCCCCAATAAAACCCTAGAAACGTAACAACTTATCGAATCAACATTTGATCCGATAACCCGGCTATATCGCATACAACCGATCAATGTCATAAATCGTGAGAATAGAATTCTGTATCATATACGGGTATTATTCTCGGTCCCGCACATATCTCATATGCGCTCCTATTTCGTTTCGCTTGAGCCAGGAAACCCCTGTGTAGGACTCTAAAGACTCGTCAATACGCCGGCAGTAGGTGATGATCATATCAAACACCCACAAGCCGCAAGCGTTCTGCTAAACGTAACGGCCACCAGGGTATTGAGCGATCAGAAGATCAACGAGCAAGCCCGCTCACACTCCTGTGAATCCAACCAGTAACACTACCGTACAGTCCGGTCTGTTCGTCTGATATGTCGCATATCTCGTCTAGGGGTGGCAAACGTCAGACCCCAATAACTCGATAAGTCGTGTCGATATGAGGCTCATAACTGGTCGAGAAACTACTGGTAACACTTACCAGTAAATCCCAAAAGCAGCCTTGGCCAAGGACTTCCTGTTATAGCCAATCGATCACAGCGCAATATCAACTCCCTATACCGGGAGAGACGAAACCCCTCCTATCGCTCATTGCCTCCATGTGATTCGGGACTGTACCCAAAAGCCACCTTTTTGCACGCCCTCTTGGACGTGGTATGATGGAAATCAAAACACAGTGGGAATCACACAAGACTCTATGACGATCTCGGGTCTACAGACTAACCTGTACCAGTGTCACCAGAGAACTGCCATCTGACGTAAGGTATAATACCATATGGGAGTTCTCGGCGAGTCCGTCCAGTGTAAGCAGTCTCCACTAAGCACCCGTATATCATCTCTGATGTCAAACACCAATGTATATGGGATCATCCATTGCCCATCTGTATGGGTCGAGAAGGTATACGCTAGTCTACTCTGGTATATCGATGCCCCATCTCGATACACCCACGACTAGGGACTTTGAAGGATGTACTTATGGACTACCATGTCCCCATTAGTATGATCCGCATCATAGTCCAGGTAGTCAAGTACACATCCTAAGGGCTTTACCAACATATAACAGAGAGACAATCAGTGTACACGTTAAAGTAAAGAGTAACCAGATAGCATACTATCATATCGAGTAAGAAAGTCATCCCTATATATGTCCAAGCATCCACTACAATATACATCCTGTGTATAGTAATGGCCTCTAGAGCATACGTATAACTAACATATGATATATGTTAAATATATCAAGCAAGGTTACAAATGCAACTAGGGTTAATGAGGGTTAAACCATGTGAGGGTTAAGATTAGGGTTTATAATTTATCATTAAGTAATTCAAATGTTATGAATAAAAGTCATGGTTGATATTTGTTGAAAGCTTGTTGAAGCTTCAAGGCATCTTTGACTTTGTCCATTCTCTTTGTCTTGCTTAAGATATTTTTGACCTAACCTTTAACCATAGCTTATGGTTAACTCTCTACAAGGGTTAAGCAAGACATGCTTAACCCTTGGGTGCATTTCTAACCTCAAACAATAATTCATTTGATGAGTTAATTATTTTTCTTCTTCTTCTTCCTCAAAGCTTTCTAGCTTCAATGGAGGTATGAGAAAAAGTGTGAGAAACTCAAATCTAAAGTGAGCCCACTTCCTACTTAATCATACTCTACTACTTGCCATTTAGTATAGGGTGTTTGCTTCACTAATTCCATAATTAGTGAAGAGATAGCTTGGGTTAGTGTCTCATCGACGTAGATCATGTTCGGCCACGAAGTCTTCGAAGCAAGCATGTTCGTTTCTTCGTGGGAGCCTCTCTAGAGTCCGGAGTTCACGATCGCAGTGAAGGGACTACTACATGGAGCTATTGAAGTGAAGGACCAGTCCACAAAGGCTGTATTCCTTGTTCACTTTCCTTTTGCAAAGTGTTTGCATATCATTTCTGTCGATTTCTAGTTTACGATTCATGGTTAGGGTTAGATAGAATGGAAAATTTTTGAATTTGGCACCGACGATGCCTCCCGAAACCTTACTGTCATGCTAGGTAACCCTACAATATCCATCTCTCGATTCCGGTCGATATCCTCCAGATAACCGCTAGGTCCAACCAATCACCGGTAGGTAATAGTCCCTCTGCCAGGCTCATCATCTGCTGCGCGACATCCCTTTCTTTCCCCGGGGTACCATACCGGGTTCACCATGAACCCGCAAATGGATCTTCCAACTCCTCGAATCGGGCTTCACATATCACACATCTTAGAACCGAGAAAACGCATGATGGACGCACTGAAATATCATATCAAGAGAAACTGGGTTTTTAAAACAATACATACTTTCTTTTGAAATAACCACGGTTCTCAAATCCAGAAATCTCACGAAAACAGCATATCTCAATGCATATAATCATAAAGCAAAATGTATGCGACATATAACATAATGTAAGCATATCCGTATATCATGTAACATGGAACAGTGATGTGAACATAGCAAGTAAATCATGCAATGAGTCATATCATGATGCAGCAATTCTACTGTGTAAGTGAATAGCAATAATCGATGATAATGTGTGTGAGCCGACCAATCAGTGTAAGTGTAACATACGCATCATCGATAATAGTGTAGGTGTACTAGCACAAGTATATGTAAAGAAATGAGAATGACACGAACGCGGCATAAAGTACATCGTCAGTTAAGTGTTATAAGGTATACGTATCTAACATGACCGAGTCGGTGAACCTATCAATCGACATCCAGTCTCATAACATCACGTACGGTATAATCCATCGCACGGCATCCTCTAGTCAAGGGTATGGATCAGTCATCACAAAACTCATCACGTACAGTAAATCATCGTACGGCGGCATTAAACCAATAGGAATCCTATAAACCTATATGACAATGAGGGTACGGACATAACGTCTCTCACGGATTATCACTCATGATTCACAACATTTTATATATCTATATGCCTATATCCCAGGTCGCATCCATAACATTCTCATATCAGGGGACCGTCAAAGGTATCAATCATCTCTTATCGACTCGCATCCGTATACCGACATATCAATCAAGTCATCGTATCACATCGTATGTTCTTTTCATCACATTAAGTCATCTTACATCAAGTCAATTTTATATATACATTCTACCTTATACGTCAAATGTCATGCTACTCTAAAACTCATACCTATTCTAATGCAACTACATATCTATAAGTCGTGATTCACATTCACTTTTCATATCCCGAAAGCTTTCATCTCATATCTCAATATGTATATTCAATCACTCATATCATCTATAACTATCTTTTTAACCATAACCCTAGTTTTCTAATCTAGGTTTCTACGACTGTATCCTATAGATCGGTTTCCATTTATAATTTGTGGGGGTGCTATACGCCATCCACTCGACTTCCCCCGTAGATATAGATTTACTCAGCTTGATCCTTGCTTGCTGAAGTCGATGACACCATGCTCCATCATCTCGGAATCTACGTGAAGGTACCTACAATATCAATACACAATCGTAAATGCTATTCAAATCGAGTTCGGAAAACCAATACGGCACACGGTGCGCTCATAGGTTAGAACGTATAGCCTACGCATGTAAAACAATCAAACAACCCTTGTTGTTGACGTACAAACGCCCCACAACTAAACACAATATCAAATACTAACACCAAGAAATCCAATATCGGAAAACATAACCCGACACCAAAGCAGCAACTCAAGAAATCACTCCTAGATTTTCAGTCTGGTGAAAAGAACCTAAACAAACAATGCAGTGGGGTTGTATATATAGTAACTGAGCTACAGACCAAACCTAGACCCAAATGCCCACACTGAGGCGGGCCACATTGCCCTCAAAACCGGCCACCTCGGCCCAATCTGCTCCGTTGGTGTTCTTCTTCGCAGGGTGGTCTCCTACTGTCTTAAATAGGTCCCTGGTATTGTTTGATTTTATCAGAATTACCCCAGGTTGCACCAGATTCCCTGTAGGCCAATAAATGTCACAAAACCGACATTGGTAATATCCTAAGTCTGTATTCTCTGTTTTTTGGCATAAAAATCCACACTAAGGTCTTGTAAACAGCCACTAAAGATCACCAAAACCACACTTTCACCCAAACCCTCCCTTGGGATTTCTAACTTCACCATTTCATACTTAAACAACTTCTAAACTAAACTATAAAGCAAGAAACTAAAACTAAACAAAATGAAAGGAACTATACCTCCTGAATGCAACCAAGCAAAACCCTAAAAGTCCAAGTCTCCAAAATCCAACTTTGATGGATCCAAAGTGATGAGGGTGAGGTGGGGATCATTTTTAATGAAAAGGGTTTAGGGTTTTTATGAAGGTTTGGAGATGGATCTCGGGGGTGAAGGTGGAGGGAGATGAGGAGGAAGAAGATGAAGAAAATAATAGGGGGTGAATAATGGTGGCTGCCCTATCTCGCTCTCTCTCTCTCTCTCTCTCTCTCTCTCTTATTCTAACTCTTTTCCTTACCCTCTCTCTCTTATTCTTACCCTCTCAATAATACCTTTTCTTTTGTCTTTTCTTTTTAAAACCTAAACCACATAATACCCCAAAAATAACACAAAAACACAACATGTAACTAAAATGCAACATTTCATGGTGCACTAGCCATGAAAAACTGTAGAAACACGGATTTGGTTTAATCATGATTAGCAGTGCACTAATCAATTTTTTTCCAAACTGCATATAATAAATTATAAAAATCCAAAATCCGATAAATATATTTTAAATGAATAAATCATTTTAAAACCCTATTATTTCACAATTATTGGTATATATTTATACCCTTTACGAAAACCTCGATTTCGTAAATAGGGTAGTTTATGCGAAATATATTATTTTAATATTAAATTCCAAAAATAATATTTTATATTTTCTGAAATGTTACAGGTCTCTTCGTTTAATATGTCGCATATCATGTCCAGGGGTGGTAAACGCCAGTCCCCAATAACGTGGTAAGTCATGCTGATGTCTGGCCTATAACGGTTTGAGAAACTACTGATAACTTTTATTAGTAAATCTCAGCAGTAGCCTTGGCTAGGGACTTCCAGTTATAACCAATCGAGCATAGCGCAACATCAACCCCCAATACCGAGAGAGACGAAAGCCCTCTTATTGCTCATTACCTCCACATTACTCGGGACTGTACCCAAAATTCATATGTTTGCACGAATCCTTTGAGCCGTGGTAGGGAGGAAATCAAAGCTCAGTAGGAGCCATACAAGACTCTATGACGATCTCGGATCTACAGACTAACCTGTACCAGTGTCACCCTAAGAATACTATCTGACGATAGGTATACTACCACATAGGAGTCCTCGGCGAGTCCTGTTCGGTGTACCCAATCTCCAATGAGCACATGTGTACACTGTTTGATGTCACACACCAATGGTTGTGGGATCAACCATCGCTCTCTAAGGGACAAGAAACGTACACACTAGTCTATACTGGAATATCGATGCCCTGGTCTCAATATTCCCATGACTAGGAACCGAGTAAAGGATATACTTGTGGACCACCCTGGCCCCACTAGTATGATCTCATCATAATCCTGGTAGTGAAGTACATATCATAAGGGCTTTATCAACATGTGAGAGCAAGACAGTAAAGAATACCAGTCAATATATTGAGATAAAGCGTAACCAGATAGCATATTGTAATGTCGAGCAAGAAAGTCTTCCATATATATGTCCAAGCATCCACTATAATATATATCACATGTACAATAATGGCCTCTTGGGCATACATATTCCTAATAGACTGTGCCTACCACACCATATCAGATGTGGAGTGAGTAGAAAACCTATCTTCAGTATCTGAAGATATAGGGATGTCCAGCTTTTGTTGAAAAGCAGTATGAGGACAAGCTCGAGACACGCTCGGTACTGTATAGGTTTGTGGAATCCCCAAAGAACTCCAAGGGGTATCTTTCCTATTACGTAGAGGAATAAAACGTTTTTGTTCCTCGTCATGCCTACTTTTTAGAAAATCATTTTTTTGTAAAAGGAAATAGTGGGAGCGCAATAGAACTGGAAGAATTTCCAGAACCACACACTATTACTGAAAGTGTGGTAGAACCAAAGATTTCAAAAGAACCGGACATCCCTACGCCAATCTGCGGGACTAGTAGGCAGTCTCATCCGCCCGAGAGATACTACGGTTTTCTTATAGACGGGGATAGAGAGGATTGCATCATTGACAATAATGAACCAACTAGCTTCCAGTAAGCCATTCAGAGTGGCGACTCGGTAAAATGGCTAGATGCAATACGGACCGAAATGAAGTCCACGTACACCAAAAAAGTATGCACTTTGAACATTGCTCCAGAAGGGGTAAAACCCGTAGGCTGCAAATGGATCTTCAGAAAGAAGATTGGTGTAGATGGATAGGTTGAAACCTATAAGGCTAGACCTGTTGCAAAAGGTTTTTTGTCAAAGACCTGATTTGGACTATGATGAAACCTTTTCTCCAATGACTATGCTTAAATCCATTCGGATCCTTCTTGCCATTGCTGCCTTCCAAGATTGTGAGATCTGGCAGATGGCCGTAAAGACGGCTTTTCTAAATGGTTATTTGAAAAAGTGCGTTTATATGGATCATACAGAGGGTTTCCGTAACATTTTGAAATATTTTAGATAATTAATTATTTTATTTATTTAATTAAAAATATTATTTTAATAATTTTATTTTAATAATGAGACCTTTTTATATGTAGTGTAAGAAATTAAGTAATTTGAATATTTAGTTTGTAACATTAGTTGTTATGAAGGGTTTTAGTAAAAATTGTTAGCTTCATTGTGTATTATGATATAGTGGGAGGGTTTATATGTTAATGTGTTAAGTTAGGGTTAAGGTTAGATTAAACCTCATAGACACCACACCTTAGATTAAACCTAAATCCTACACCTCCTACTTGCATGAATTCACAACACTCCTTCATGGTGACACCTCCTCCTAACCTTTTCACTCCTTATTCTTATCTTTTTATTTTTGTTTCAGTTGATATATCAAGTTTGGAAACAAGTTAACGAACTTAGAAAAAAAATCCTAGACCTCATCTAAGAAAGAGAAAAGGAAAGAAAGCTAAGTACTTGTGTTCCTCAACTCAAACCCTCAAGCTAGGATTTTATGTTCTTGTGCATCCTTGAAAGAACCTTTCAGTTGATCATTCAATTGATATAAATTCCAAACCTGTAGATTTTCATTTCAGTATGGTTCAGTTAGAATGTTTGATATCGGTAATGTCGTATTTGTTAGACTTTAGCTCTGTTTTGAATCTGCTATAGGTTACTTAATTTTTAGCAAAATCAAATAATATAGTAACCTTGTAAAATGGACCTAGAATATACACTAGAAACATGGACCATTTTATGAACTTTCGATCGGCGACAATCCCCATTTTTCCGATCTCGCCGGTTTTTCTAGGGAGTTGGCTGTTGATTTTTCTAAGGTAGCTCTCTGTATATATTTTAGGGTATCTGGTATAGTTAGATTATGTTATATATTCTGTATATAAAATATGGAAGCAAATTCTTGTTTTGGTTATAGTTCTAGATACGATACGGATATGTTGTGTCACAATTCTGTTTTTCCAGTTACGAATAGTGAAGGGTTAGCTCAGGTTAGTATAAGTTTTAGATAGTTCACAATATTCGCACGTAGCACGTTTAGTATGTAAGTCTTGTAGTTTTACATTTTTACCGTATCGGAGTTTAGCCGTTTCTTATATGAAAGTTAATTTCGATGTTAGGTTCGAGCGCGGGGGCTTCATAGGCCGCAAGGAAGGGAAAATGATTGATGATATCCGAGTAGATTCGACGTGTTCCGGTGAGTAGACTAAATATCTACCGGGGGATTTTGTATGGATGGCGTAATACGCCCGTGATTATAAGTTTAGTTGTAATTGTTTCCATTTACATTGTGTATATAATTAGAACTAAGAAATTTCATCGCATGCATTCATATCTACAAATCGCCATGTTTAACAATTGCTAGGACACTGCACTAATTATCGATGAGTCATGTTGCACGCACACATACCTACATGTTACACTACACCTCATCGGTATTGTAACGCCTTAGATTTTCGATTAGTGTTATTTAAGCGGTAATGCGGGTTTTTGGTAAAAATTTTACCAATTTGGGTTCTTCACATTTTATAACATTTAATTAATATTTTATTATTATTTGTTATGGATTGCACGCACGTGTGCACGTTAATGTGAGGGTTAGTTAGTGCTAATCTAGTTTAGTGACTATGACAACTTAACATAATCCTAATCCTTTGCTTTAACCTAATCCCTTGCCTTGATTAAACCTCTAGATATTTTGTTGTGAGATATTTCAATGGTTTTGTTTGGATGAGAGGTGGCATGGTGAGTCATTGCTTGCATTATTGTGTGAGTTAATGTAAGGGTGCACTCATCCTCTTGCACTCACCACTCTCTCTCTTTTCTTCACACCCTCTCTCATTCTCTCTTACTTCATCTCTTTCTCGTTTCTTTCATCACTCCCTCTTACCTCAACTGAACACTCACTAATCCATCACTAAAACTTCACTAAACTTCACAAAATCTCACAAAAATCTCATCTTAAGCCTTGTTTTGCCTCTTGGATGCCTTGGAGCTTGGGAAGCTAGGATCTTTGAGCTTGTGGGAGTAGGTAATGATCTCTTTCTGTTAAGTACGCGTTTTTAGTGTTGCGTAACTTGTTAGTTTAAGTTTAGAATGCGTAAAGTTTCGTTTCGGGTAAATATCTTATTTTTAGTGTAGTTTGGTGTCTCGGATGATCTGCTATCAAACCAGGTATTTGTTGGGAAAGTTCCCATCACGGTGACCTAATATGGTGACCTAAAAGATACCCTCAAAATACGAGCCCATTCCTTCAAGAACTGTCCGCAGTTTTATAGGTTCTGGCCGCAATTTGCGGCCAGAGTAGGGGCTGGAGGGTTGAGTTTTGGAGTAGGGGTCTCTGGGGTTGTGTGTGGTCTTGTGGTATGTGCAACTTTTACAAATTGTTTGGGTAGCAAAATCTGGGATCACTTTGCTTATTTCTTATATTTCGTTTACACACGTTACGTTATCTAATACGGTTCGTGTCTTTATGTATCTGTTGCTCTTGAGTTGGTTTCGTAGTGTCGCTATGCACGTTAGCTACTAAGCGAACACTTGAGAGTATGTTTGGAATTGGAGCGTCGGTCAAATGTAGTTTGTACGTATTATTGGTCAATTTCTAATATATACACTTGCTTTGTTGTTTTATGATTTTATGATCGCAGGCGGGGACTTCGGACGCTGCGAAGAAGGGAAAGCGAGAGATTGGCTTTACATAGCCAGGATCATAAGTGAGTAGATTTAACATCTACAGGGGAATCGCCCGCATGGCGTTATGCGTCTGGGCTAGAGATGATATGATATTAGTCACATATTCTATTGCATATATAGAGTTTACGCATACACCTCATTGTATATTATTACTTGGTGTGCTTGGACTTTTGCCCGTTGGAAACTGCACTATTATTGACGGCTCATGTTGCACGAGCACTGATTGTATGCAACTCACACCATCAATAATTACCATGACACGCACAACACACATACATATATGATATTGTTTGGTTAGGGACATTGAGACATTGATTCATATTCTTTTGTGCATATGACATATAGCATACCTGTATACCTATATGCTTACACATATGCCTTGACATGTCTACATGATAGTTACCTATATACCTATATGGTAGTGTACCATTAGTGATAGGTATATACACATTTGAGACATAGCTACATGTACAACTTGTATACATACTTACATGTACACTTACCAAGCTTGATATAGCTACACATATACCTAGAGGGTATTGTATCATTATTGACATGTATATACACATACTTAGCTTGATATAGCTACACACATACCTGGAGGGTATCACATTATTATTGATAGGTAGATACACATATCTTGCTATACCGACATGGTTACGCATACCTGGCTATAGCTATATGTTCACCTTTATATGATGTATGGATTTGGAGAAATTAGGAACCACATGATATATTTAATAACTTGTTGCAGTTAAATAGCGGGTTTTCCTTTATATGCTCATATTACCGTTTCATGTTGCATATATTACATTTCATGGATTTACGCATTGAGATATGGATTTCGTATTATGTTTTCTGGATTTGAGGACCATGGTAGTTTCATGAAATTATGCATTATTTGAAAAAACCCGGTTTCTCTTGATATGATATTTCAGCATCCACCATGAGATTTCTCGGTTCTGATATATACCCCATGCGAGGAGGCGTTGTGTGTCGTGTGCGGGTACATGGTTGAGCCCGGAGGTACCCCGGGGTAAGAAAGGTATGTCGAAGGTTCATGCCGATGAGCCTGGCAGGGGAATCATACCTACCGGTGACAGTATTGGACTCGTCGGTGATCGCGTAGATATCGACCGGAGTCATGTATGTATAGATATGGGGAATTCGAGTGTTGAATCTAGGCACTCGGGTTTTCGATGAACGTATGATACGTACATATCAGGGGCAGTCGTGGTGACGACGCCTGATAGATGAGTATTTATGTGTCGATGCTAGACACTAGTTTTCTTGATATTTTACCTCTAAGTATATATATCAGTGGTATGGGACGCTGTTATATATGCATGTATATATATATCAGTAGTATGGGACACTGTTATATATATATATATATATATATATATAATATCCTCATAATGATCTGTGCATGTATTTTTATTCATTACTTTTTGTTGAGGTCCGATCTATGGGCTGATATGAGGACCGATCTGATGGCCGATATGAGGGCCAATCCGAGGGCCGATTTGAGGATATTTGGGATTTGGATTATCTAGATGGACACTGGTCCTGCCACGATGAGGATTCCGTGAGCATGACATGTTTTATCCCATATTCCGCATTTATTTTATATGCATTGCTTCATGTATTAGTAGTACCTGATAGAGTACCTTTCATGACTGTTGCATATACATATTGCCATATTTTTGCTTCATGTATTAGTTGCACCTGATAGAGTACCTTTAATGACTATTGCATACATATAGCTATTTTTTGTTATTAGCTTGCATGTGATAGATTCGCGCAGTACGTGCATACTTGCGATTACCTGTATATGTTATTTACTATTCACGAGTTTGCAACTCTCCCCCGTTGTGCCACAGGGTTTGCAAGTTGTTCCTCAGAGCAGTCAGAGGCAGGGCTTTCATCTATCGTATCATCTTTTGCAGGGGATACCGCTACGGCTGACTGTGCGCAGTATTGCTATAGGTGGGTTTTGCGGTTATCCGATGTTGCTCATTGTATATCTTTGTACCTTGTACTCTCCATCTACCATTTTCATGTATTGACTTAGAGACGAGTTGTGAGGATGATATTGTATATTATTTTATGAGTTGGAGGTCTTTTATGTAGTTTCATTTATATCGTCTTTTTCTTCTCTACGGCGTTGTATATTTGCTTGTGGTTGTTTTTTTCCGCCTTTGGGCGTGGATTTGCTCCCGTTGGGGATGCTTTACTTATATATTTATGTTGTACCCTTTTGGGGGGCTTGTTTTACAAAGGAGATGCTGCCAAATTTTTAAAAGAAGTAAATTTGGACTTTAAAGAATTTGATTGAGATTTCAAAAGTTTTAACGATGTTATTATCACTTACTATTTTTGATGGTTTAGATTGCTGGATTTTTGGCTTACTTGAATTACGTTACGCCTAGAGACGTTACGTAGTTTAAGGGCTGTCAGGTGCTAAATTTTGGATCGTGACAAAGTAGGTATCAGAGCGCTAGGTTTTACCTTTCGGAGTGTAAGACGACCTTGGTATGATGGAGTAGGTGGCTGAAGTAGAGTAACGTAGTGTGTATGTCCGCGGCATAATTACGACACGGTACTCCGCCTAAGTGACCTAAGTACTAATTGCTTGAAATTCCTTCCTTGATGATACATATCCTTGTGATTCGATTTCCGTGTTCTTATCGAATCCTATTTCCATTTATAGCCTTTTGCCGCCGATGACTATGAGGGCTAACAGTGTTACAGCGAGAGCCGAGGTCAGAGTTGACTCGTTTGGGGCGAGGACTGACCAGGATGGTACGCTCGTTGCATAGGAGCAGATTGATCCGCCTCCGATAGATCGTATCGGTAGGCTTGAGGCAGATATGCAGGACTTGCGCCAAACGATGAGGTCGTTGGTTGAGGCCAGTCGAGCGCAGCGACAGGAGGTTGCCACCCCTGTTACCCAGTTATTCCTTACGATCAAAACACAGCATTGTGTTACGTATACAACACCAGTGGACGCAGCCCTAGTTGATGAGGCACGTCTTCCCGAGACTTTAGAAGTCCGAGGACAGAGGAGGTCTCGTGCAGGTGTACCAGCCCAGAGACAGAGGTTCAGTCGTCGTGACAGGTTTAATGCACGTCGCGGAAGAAGCAGAGGCGTGGGACAAGGACAGTGGTTTAGCTCTCATCCCCAAGAGGGGCAGCAGTTTTTATCTGGATGTTACCGGTGCAGGAGTTTTGGTCATCGGGTTCGAGATTGAACAGAGCCACGTGAGCACGAGGTAGTTGTACCGCAGAGAGTTCGTGGTAGCGGAGGATTTGTTCCCAGTGTGCAGGATGGCAGAGGAGGAGTTCAGCCAGTGGCGGGTAAATGGCAGACACGAGCGTTTGCTTCTACTCATCGGGACGCGCGGGCGTCAAATTCAGAGCTTTCAGGTATTCTTAATTCGTATGTTCTTTTGATTCGTATATCCGTTTAATTTGGGATCTATGCACTCTTTTTTTCTACACACTTTGTGCCGTGGTTGGGCCAAGAGTTGTGTATGCTAGATCAGCCGTTTGTTGTGTTAACTCCCGTTAGTGATCCTTTGGTTGTGCGACATGTGTTTTGGTCATGTGCCAATTGGGTAGGAGATAGAGATTCGTCCATCGATTTGTTCTTTCTTGATATGTTGGACTTTGACGTTCTCCTGGGCATGGACTGTTTTGGTATGTGCTAGACGTCTGTGGACTGCCGCGAGAAAACAGTCAGGATTTGTTTTCCCGGCGAGTCAGTTCTTGTTGTGCAGGAGGACTGTGGTGCCGCCCCTGACAGCTTGATTTCAGCCTTTTTCGCTTGTCGGCTTTAGAGGAGAGGATGTCATGGATTCTTGGCTTTCATTTATGATACGGAACAACAGTAGGTTCGTTGGACCGGGTTCCTATCATGCGAGAGTTTTCCAACGTTGTTCCAGATGAGCCAGCGAAGCTTAGGGAGTTTAAGGATCAGCTGCAGAGTTGCTAGATAGGGGGGGCTTGTGCGTCCAAGTGTTTTGCTTTGTGGAGCTCGTATTCTGTTCGTCAAGGAGAAGGGCGGCAGTTTGAGATTGTGTATTGATTGATCGTCAATTGAACCGAGTTATGGTGCGGATAAGTATCCTTTACCTCACATTGACGATTTGTTCGATCAGCTCCAGGGTGCGAGACTTTTTTCTAAGTTTGTTTTGGGATCAGTTCATCATTGTTGTGGGATCAGAGTGATGACATTCCGAAGACTTCTTTTGTGCGCGCTACGGGCACCATGAGTTTTGGTGTGTCGTTGGACTCACCAATGCCCTAGCAGCATTCGTGTATATGATGAACCAGATTTCTTCAGGACGTTCTTCGACCAGTTTATTGTCGTGTTATTGATGACATTCTAGTCTATTCCAAGAGTCGTGAGGAACGTGAGCAGCACTTGATAATTTGCTTTGCATACATTGGGAGAGCGCCGGCTGTTTGCTAGATTCTCGGAGTGTTCCTTCAGGGTTGATAGTGTTGAACTTCTGAGGTCGTGAGGTTACGGGAGACGGTTTTCGTATGGACCCAAGGGAGGTCGAGGCCGTACAACTTGGCCCAGACTTGCATCAGGGACTGAGGTCCGCAGATTTTGGGCTTAGCCGGTTTTTACCTCCGTTTCGTGCAGGATTTCTTGAGTATCGCTGCACCTTTGACCGTACTGACCAGGAAGGTGGTTCCTTTTCTTTAGACTGAGGCATGCGTGTGAAGTTTTCAGCAGTTGAAGACTCGGGTAACGATTGCACCAGTTCTATCCTTGTTTCTGGATCAGGCGACTTTGTTGTTTACTGTGATGTTTCGCGAGTGGGGCTCGATTGTGTACTGATGTAGCATGATAGAGTTATCGCTTATGCTTCCCGACAGTTGGAGGAAGTTCGAGCAGGATTTATCCTACTCATGATCTGGAGATGGCCGCGGTGGTTTTGCGCTACAGATTTGGGGACACTACTTGTTCGGATAGTCGTGTCAGATTTTCACGGACCACCAGAGCTTTGTGTACATCTTCCTGCAGCGGGTTTTGATTGTTGAGACAGCGCCGTGGGATGGAGCTTGTGAAGGATTATGATTGTGAGATCCTTTATTACCTTTGGCAAGACGATTGTAGTAGCTGATACTTGAGTCGTAGGCCCGGGGGTAGTTTGTTCCAGTTGTGCACAATTCGGGGACAGTCTTCTGCAGATTTACAGTTCTTGTGTAACTGCTGAGTACAGCTTAGTTCTCCTCTACTGAGGGGACAACTTGCTCATGTCCGCGCCCATCCACTTTTACTAAATCGTTTTCGTGAGGCACAGATTGCCGATGCTCGTTGTCGGAGATTCTTGAGCATGTTCGGCTGGGTAAAGATTCAGAGTTCTTGATTTATGACCCGGGTGTGCTGTGTTAGGGACTCGATGGCATGTACCGATACTGATGGGTAGAGACGCGAGGTCCTAGAGCAGGTACATCAGTCAGCTTTCTGTATTCATCCAAGTGCCACCGAGATGTAACGTGACTTGAGAGTTGGTTACTGGTAGGCAGGGATGAAGAGTGAAGCTTCAGATTTCGTTTTAAGGTGCTTGGCTTGTCAGCGAACTAAGGTTGAGCATTTGAGACCGGGTGGAGAGTTGCAACCGTTAACCGTTCTAAAGTGGGAATGGGAGCAGATCTCCATGAATTTCGTTGTGGTGTCTACCCAGATCTAGACAGGGTGTGACTCTATTTAGGTGTTGTTGTCCGGTTATGCTCAGTTTGCTCAGTTGTTCTTCGGTAGGTTTGTGCATTTGCACGGAGTTCCTTAATGTGTTGTATCCGATAAAGGAACCCAGTTTGCTAGCCGTCTTTGGCAGAAACTTCAGGAAGTTTTGGGTACTGGTTGAGCTTTAGCTCCGCCTTTCTATCTGTATGCCGATGGTCAGATAGAGCGGACTATACAGACTCTGGAGGATATGATTGTGCATACGTACTAATTTGTTTGTTGGCTGTGGGATCGTCACTTGCCATTGATGGAGTCCTCCTACGATGATAGTTATCAGGAGACGTTTCAGATGGCAACTTTTAGGCCTTGTTTGTAGGTTGTGTCGATCGCCGGTTTGTTTTACTAACTCCGCGAGAGAAGGATTTTTGGACCCCAGCTAGTCGAGAGGCTTCGGAGATGATCCAGTTGATTCAGGTCAGGATGAGAGTAGCCCAGTGCAGACAAAAGTCTTACGCCGACCGTAGTTATCGCAGACTTGAGTTCGCAGTGGGAGATCATGTATTCCTATGGATCTTTCCGATGTTGTGGCGTGTTGAGTTTTGGGAAGCTTAGTCCCAGATTGTAGGTCCTTCTGAAATCCTTTAGCGAGTTAGTACCGTTGCCTATAATTTGGCACTTGATTAAGAGAGGTTTTGTCGATCAAAAATATTTACCGCAATCAAGAACGGCGTCGCATGAAGCTAGCCGGTGAATACGGGTCGGTCCACAGGGATGTGTAAATCTCCTTTAAGTTCTTACGAGTTAATTCCAAATGGTGTTTGGATTTATAATTAAACCTAAAAATTGAAGTTGTATGAGACTAGGATTAGAAACTTGCTAGGATTAGGTCTAGGGAAAATTTGGTAAACAAAGATCTACATCTCTTTCCATTGCTATTAATTAAAGATATCATATTAGTGTTATGGTAAATCTTAACAAAGGGGATTAGGATGATTGGGAAGATTGATTCTTCCTCTAGATCCTTGTCCTTCCTTTCTTAATCTTTACCCTAACCTCCATGGAAAACCTTAAAATCCGGGCCTTTAGACTACGGAATTCACCGTTACCTTGAGGGTAAAAGTGCCGTAGGGAGCGGAATAAAAAGGTATGCATGGAGTTCTAATGTTCATAAAAGTTTAGCAACGAAAAGAGATGAGAGATCTTCGTCTCTCAAATCCTTCCCTATTCCTAACCCTAACAAGCGAGGAAACTACCCGCTCATTGAGGGGATGAAAGAAGACATGAGTTTATTAAAGAGAGAAAACATCATTGCAAATTAATAAAAGCTAAAATAAATTTAAACTAAGGCGAGAAAATAAATTACCTAGGGCAGATATGAAAAACTAGAACTAGGGCAAGAGAAATAACCTACTTACTGTTGATGCACTCTAACTTCAAGAAAACAGAATTTTATTCATGAGAAGAGGCATGAGAAAATACAAGGTTTTGGGTTCTATTTATAGGACATAGAAACCCTAGGTTTACAATTTGCACCGCATGTCTACAATTACAAATATACCCCCAGAAAATCTTTCCATAGCCGCCACTAAAATTTGGTAAAATTTTATTCGCGCAAGGGCACAGTACAGCCGCGGATCCGCGGCATGGGCGCTCTTGGGCCGCGGATCCGTGGCCCAATGATAAGTTCATCATATTCTTTTTCTTGGGCTTGATCTGGTTCTTCTGGGCTTCTTGTTTCTTTATTCTTTTTATCAGCTGGGCTTCAGTATTAATTCCAGATTTTCAGTGAACACTTTGCAATGGATCTTTTAACCGTTTCTCTTGCAAATTTGGATCTTGAGTTGCCTTGTTGATGGTGAACCGTTCTTCTGCTGGGTTTTACTAAGATCCTCCTAATTGTTGGTCAAAAGTCCTTCTTTTGTGTCGTCTTTTGTGTTTTTCACCGTTTTTGCTCCAACAACCTGTAACCTGTAACATGTAGCAGACATGGGTCAAAAGCACCTGTTTTCATTGTAAAATGCATAAGAATGGGGAATACAAAATGCAATATTATGTTATGAACAAATACCCCCAAACTTATCTTTTGCTCGCCCTCGAGCAAACTTATTTTTTTATTCTCAATAAAAATCTACCCTAGCCGCACTTTCGCAGGGAAACGCGATTGCACTGAGCTCGTGCAACAAGCCGTTAAACCTCTAGGTGTCCCTAGTAGGAGGAGTGTTGTCTCCTGAGGGTTTTCAGCGGATACTACCCACAAAATCCTATCAATTTGGTTTTTCGACTTTTGTTTTCTAATCAGGTTTTCTAACAAGGAATTCTATTATCGTCAACCCGCAAATTATCCACCCATATTCTTCACACTTTCTCATCATTTAACTTAAGATTATATATGTTCTATAGAATTACCTAGCTTTCAGCATTTCTTAAGTTTTCCTTCTAGGGTTCCATCTCTACTTAGGAATTTCTATCAACTCTATTAAAGACACAAGTTTTATTCTTCACTCCTTTCTCTCATCTAAACTCTAATCACATATCCCCACGTGTGTGTAAATATCACCCCTACACTTGGAAATTCAAATCAAGCAATCGTACTCTCATCCATTGTCAAAAGCACTTATTAATTGGTGATCTTTCGCTTTCACATCCTTCATGCGACTGTTAATACTTCTTGAGGTACCAACAACCGATTACAAGATGCGTTAGCACTTTAAAGCGTACTTCCTAGCTTTGCAATACCCAAGGCTTTTAGCAGTGACTCCCAAACCAGTTGGTCTAAGGCACTAGGTGATGAAGCACCCTCGCTAAATATTTTTCTATTTTTACAGCCTTAAGTAATCACAAAAACCAGTGTCCATTTTTTTCTTTATTCACATTTTTTCTTTTTTTTCTTTTTTTGTGCTAAGGACTTTAGACAAGAGTATTTCAAGGTCTCTTCTACTAATCTAAGTTTCAAGGTGCGTGTTTGTGCGTTTTGTAGGGTATATGTTTTCAGAATCTAGACTTAAGCTAGGAACTATTTTTCAAACTTATTCTCTAATAAATGTTTTAATACTTTTCCTTCGTTTCGACTTAGCCCAAGAACTGAACCCAAAATTTGCCTATTTCTAAATAATCTACAAAGACAAATACTTTCCACAGTTAAACTCTAAGGAAGGTTATTTTTAGGGTTTTTAATTTGCTAAGTCTAAGATTTAGTTTTTCCTAGCCAGTTAACCTATTTATCAAACTCAAGTCAATTAACCAGAATTGAATACATTAATTTTTATAATTTTTCAATTTTTATGGGTTTTTCTGTTTTCTAATTTTTTTTTATTTTTCAAATTTTCAAATTTTTATGAATTTTTATATAAAGATGCAATGCAGAAATATACATATGAATGCAAAAGGAAAACTTACCGAACATACCCCCAAACTTACAATGGACAGTGTCCTCACTGTCATGCTGCACCAAGTGGGTTGATAATATCGGCGAGTTCCTGCTTATTATTATATTTACATGTTATATACACACCCCCAAACTTATTTGAAATAATGTTTTGGAAGAAAAGAAATCTGGGGGTGAAAGTGGAGGAATATTACTCAATGTAGATCGGCTCCTGCAAGAACAGGAGCTCCTCCGAAGGGTCCGCTGTGAGGAACGGTTTCAAACGATGCCCATTTACTTTGAAAAGCGTACCGTCCTCCGGGTTTTCTAGATCAACCGCACCGTGCGGATAAACGGTGCGGACTACAAAAGGTCCCCTCCACCTAGAACGGAGCTTGCCGGGATGAAAATGTAACCGAGTATCATATAATAAAACCTGTTGACCTGGTTTAAATGTCTTGCGCAAAAGGTTTTTATCATGAAACACCTTAACTCGGTTTTTAGCAATCACGGTATTATCATATGCCTCATCCCGCAGCTCTTCTAGTTCATTTAACTGCAGCTTTCGGTTGCTGCCCGCATCTCCTAAGGATAGATTCAGCTCTTTAATGGCCCAAAATGCCTTATGGTCAATTTCTACTGGAAGGTGGCAGGCCTTCCCGTAAACAAGCCGGTATGGAGACATGCCAAGATCGGTCTTGTATGCAGTACGGAAAGCCCATAGTGCGTCGATCAATTTTAGTGACCAATCTTTACGGTTTTTAGAGACCGTTTTCTCCAAGATTTGCTTAATTTGTCGATTCGAGACCTCGGCTTGCCCACATGTTTGGGGATGGTATGGCGTTGACAGCTTATGGGTGATAGAGTATTTGCGCATTAAGGACTCAAAAGTCCTATTGCAAAAGTGAGAACCATTATCACTTATTATCGCACGAGGGTGCCCAAATCGAGAAAAGATGTGATCTTTTAGAAATCGAACGACAACCTTGTTGTCATTCGTTCGACTAGGCATCGCCTCGACCCATTTTGAAACATAGTCAACAGCCAAAAGAATATAGACATTTCCAAAAGAGTTGGGAAATGGTCCCATGAAGTCTATACCCCAAACATCAAAAATGTCTACAACCAAAATAGGTTGGAGCGGCATTTCGTTTCTCCGCGATATCCGGCCCAAGTGTTGGCACCGGGAGCAAGTTTTGCAGTATTCGAAAGCATCTTTGAAGAGTCGTGGCCAATAGAAACCACACTGCAAAACTTTCTCGGCTGTCTTCTTTGGGCCAAAGTGCCCGCCACATGCTTGATCGTGGCAAAAAGACAGCACACTCTTGACCTCATTTTCTGGCACACACCGACGAATGATTTGGTCGGGACAATATTTAAAAAGATAAGGTTCATCCCAGTAAAAATGCTTTACTTGGGACAAAAATCGAAGTTTATCTTGTTTCGACCAAACGTTAGGTATCAAGCCGGTGGCTAAGTAGTTTACAATATCGGCGAACCATGGTTCGCAAGAAACAGTCAAGAGTTGCTCATCGGGGAAAGCATCAGTGATAGGCAGTTCAAGTGAAGGCGACGAAGGAAGTCGTGAAAGGTGATCGGCCACTACGTTTTCACATCCCTTTTTGTCCCGTATGATAAGGTCAAATTCTTGTAGCAAGAGGATCCAACGTATGAGCCTAGACTTAGCATCCTGCTTCGCAAAAAGGTGGCGAAGAGCTGAGTGATCTGTGTACACTATAACTGGAGAGCCGATTAAATAAGGCCGAAATTTCTCAAGTGCAAACACAACCGCTAAAAACTCTTTTTCTGTTGTTGTGTAGTTTAATTGGGCCTCATTTAATGTTCGGCTAGCGTAGTAAATTACATGCGGCATCTTGTTAATGTGCTGTCCGAGAACAGCACCAATTGCAAAATCTGATGCGTCGCACATAATTTCAAAGGGATGCGTCCAGTCTGGAGATGAAAGGATGGGCGCAGAAATGAGTGAGTGTTTCAAAGACTCGAACGCTTTCATGCAAGTTGAGTCGAAAACAAAAGTAGTGTCCTTGGCCAACAAGAGAGTCAAGGGTCTAGCAATCTTGCTAAAGTCCTTGATGAACCGTCTATAGAAACCGGCATGGCCAAGGAAAGCTCGGATATCTTTGACGCATTTAGGAGGAGGAAGATTAGAAATGACTTCGATTTTTGCTCTATCAACCTCTATGCCGTTTTGCGAGATGACATGTCCTAAGACAATGCCTTCTCGTACCATAAAGTGGCACTTCTCCCAATTCAAAGTCAGGTTCTTTTCTCTACAGCGGGTAAGAACTGCGTCAAGATGTCGTAAACACTCATCGAAGGAGTCACCAAAAATGGAGAAATCATCCATAAAGATTTCTAAAAACTTCTCCACCATGTCCGAAAAGATCCCCATCATACACCGCTGAAATGTAGCGGGTGCATTGCATAACCCAAAGGGCATGCGACGATAAGCAAAAGTGCCAAAGGGACAAGTAAATGTAGTCTTGTCTTGATCCTCTTTGGCTATGGGGACTTGATTATAACCGGAATAGCCATCTAAAAAGCAGTAGAATTCGTGCCCCGCCAATCGTTTTAGCATTTGGTCAATGAATGGTAAAGGAAAGTGGTCCTTCCTTGTCGCGGCATTGAGTTTCCGGTAGTCGATGCAAACTCGCCACCCAGTTTGGGTGCGAGTAGGAATTAACTCATTTGCCTCATTGGTGATGACCGTGATGCCCGATTTCTTTGGCACGACATGAATGGGGCTAACCCATTGGCTATCCGAGATAGGGTAAATGAAACCGCTATCAAGACATTTAACAATCTCCTTCTTGACCGCCTCTTTCATGATGGGGTTGAGGCGTCTTTGTGGATCCCGTGCCGGCTTGGCATCATCCATCAAGTGTATATGATGTTCGACTATGAGGGGACTAATCCCCTTGATGTCCGCCATAGACCAGCCAAAAGCTTGCCGATTATTGTATAAGACCGTTAAAAGAGCCTTCTCTTGCTCAAGAGCTAGAGAGGCCAAGATGATAACGGGTAAGGTCTCATTTTCACCTAGATAAGCATATTTTAGGTGCGACGGCAAAAGCTTTAGTTCGAGTTTAGGTGGTGAAACAATAGATGGTAACAATGGAGTAACTGTTTCAAACTCGAAGGATTCCATCAAAGGTTCAAATTGAGTGTACGCTACCGAGTCGGATGGTTCAACTAACTCATCCGAAAAAGCAAAAGACTCAAACTCGGGTGGAGAGTCTTCAAGATCATCAACAAAGGTGAAACACTCATAATCTTTGTCCGACGTGAAAGCTGTGTCGGATTCTAGGAGGAACGCACTAGTGGCGTCAATATTACTGTGATCAAACATGAAATTCTCGAACTCACAGTCCTCCTCCGCGATCTCATCGATCGAGCACACATCAAGTACGCTAGAATTAGGCTCTCAAGGCTGACTTCCTAACTTGAAAATGTTAAGTTCAACTGTCATCTTGCCAAAGGATAGATTCATTGAACCATTACGACAGTTGATTACCGCGTTAGAAGTCGCGAGGAATGGTCGACCAAGTATCACCGGAATTTGATTACGGGGGTTAGCGACAGGCTGTGTATCCATAACAATAAAGTCCACGGGGAAAATGAAATCCCTTACTCTAATTAACACATCCTCCAACTCTCCCCTAGGATGGCTGATTGATCGGTCGGCCATTTGGAGAGTACAATGAGTAGGCTTGAGCTCTCCAACGCCTAATTGTTCGTACACCGAATAGGGTAGCAAATTGACACTAGCACCAAGATCTAATAGTGCTCTATTGATGGTCTTGTTCCCAATTGTGATCGAAATAGTAGGACAACCGGAGTCCTTGTGCTTTGGGGGTAAAGAATTGACAAGAGCATCACTAACAGCACTAGCCACGAAAACTTTCTTTGGTACTTGTGACTTCCTCTTTTTGGTGCATAATGTTAGTGTATATGCCCTAGAGGCCATTACTGTATCATACTAGTATGTATATTACTTAATGGAGGCTTGGGATATTCACCTTGTATAAACAATCTTGCTCAAAATAGTAGTATGCTACTTGGTTTGTTTCTACTTCAATGTGTACATGTGTTTATTTTGCGATATCACCTATACGCATTAGTGGAGCCCTTAGGATCTTTGCTTGATTACCAGCGTTGTGATGGCAGTCACACTAGTGGGGGCTGGGTAATCTATAAGCACATCCTTATACAGGTCCCTAGTCGCAGGACTATCGAGACAGGGCATCGATACTCCGGAGTAGACTAGCGTATGCGCTTCTCATCCCAGTGTGGGAGATGGTCTGTCCCACAGCCATCAGTACGTCGTACTGGAGATAGTATACGGGTGCTCGTTGGTTTACGAGTACACTGGACAGGACTCGTCGGGAACTGACAGGTTGGTATTATACCTATCGTCAGTTATCAGTTCCCAGGTGACATAAGTACAGCTTAGTCCGCTGACTTGACACTGGCACTTCGCCTCGAGTGTGTTCCCACTGTACTTTGATCACTACCCTACCACGGCTCAAAGGAGTCGTGCAAACAGGTAGTGGTTGGGTGCAGTCCCGAAGCACTTGAAGGCAGTGACGGTTAGACAGGATTCGTCTCTCCCGGTATTGGGGGTTGACATCGCGCTGTGTCTAGGAGAGCCATTACACGAGTAGTCCCTGGCCAGGGCAAGCGACATATACTGGTAGGCTTCCAGTATTATCTCAGGGTGTTTTGAGCTTCACTCCGACACGACTTGTACCGCTATTAGGGGACTGACGTTTTACCGCCCCCTAGGCCCGACATGCGTTGTATTAGACGAACAGACCGGACTGTACGGAGACTGTCACATTCAGACTCAGTAGGAGTTCAGATGGGGTTCACCTCGTCAGCCTTCTTATCGGCATCTACCTGGGGACCGTTACGCACAGCTAGTGCCGCTTGCGGTCTGTGGTTAAACCCACTGCCAGCGTAGTGTCGAGTCTTTAGAGTCCCACACAGAGGGTATTCGCCTCTGGGCAAAACAGAGTAGAGGTCGCATGGTTTTGCGACAGGGTTCGTTCTCATTCGCGCACTTGTGCACGTTTGGAGTCCGGACGGATATTACTGGCTGGCTCTGGTTTGAGTCAGATACTGGTATATGTTTTGGGGTTGATTTTATCTCTTGGTGTTCATGTTCCTCGGAACAAGAATGCGGGTGTGTATGCACAGTTGATTGAGGCGGAGGAAGAGGTTTTTCATTAGGGTTTCGGAACGGGTGCGTATGCACAGTTGACAGTCGTCTTTTTCCAAACCCTAATGGAATTATGATATATCAATTAATAATATTAATAAAATGAAATTGTGTCATGGTTGGTTTTTGTTGACTTGTTGACCATGGTTGACTTGTTGACCATGGTTTAAGTTTTGACCATCATCATTACAAAAGAAAGATGCTCTTTGATTCTAGCAAAATTCATTTAATGTTTGAAATGATAATGGTCATTCATAAACCTTCCATCAACTATTCCATTTTCATTATTATTATTAATTTGATAATTCTTTTTGCTTTATGATATGGTTGCAAAAGAAAAAGAGCTCATTTTTCTATCATAACCATTCTCTCTCCTCACTTGTTCTTCTTCCTCCTCTAGTTCAAGGAGAATCCTTCTCATGAGTTGAGAATCCCTCTCCTTGAGATAAAAACACCCCTTAGACACTCTCTACTCACTCTAGGATCAAAGGTTTAGCAAGCCGAGGATTCTAGTTCTCTCAAAGTTCGAGAAAGAGCCCGAAGGTTGAACCCTCAGGTGGATCCATCTTCGACGGAAGAAGGCGACGAGGAAAGAACCATCAACCTCTACAAAGTTTGAAGAAGAAGGAGTTCAAGTTTAGGTATAACCATCTTTCCGAGTAGCTAACTCTCTTTAGCTTGTTTGCTAGTTTTAGTTTAGGAAAAGATCCCGACTTTGTTAGTCCATGTTGCCCCATGCGCTAAAAATTTGATTTTTATACCGTTTCCGCCTCCCCGTAAGAACCGGGGGTCGCAACGTGGACTTACAGTGGTATCAGAGCCTAACTAAACTTAAACTAGCTTGGTAGTGAAGTGTAACGAAGTTCGGAACCGAAAAATCCAAAAACCAAACTTTTCAAAAACCCTAGCTTCTGTTAAAATTTTTTCTGGTCAAAACAAAATTTGTTATATACCAAAAATTATCTCAGGGTTTTTTAAAGATAACCACCAAAAACGAGCCAGAGATCTGACCAAACGACCGCGTTTCCGCGGTGACAGCAAGCTATGTCGCCGCGGATCCGCGGCCGTCTTGTCTCCTCTCTGCCTCGATTTTGGTGCAGTGTATCTCTGTATTGGTTTTAGGATTTTTAAGATATATTATATGTGCCCAGATTTTCCAGAATAGAAATTTGTTTTTGGGGGCCTATAATTCCGTATTTTTCCCGAACTTCACTACACTTTGACTATGATGGTTATATCTGTGATGTTTGTATGTATTAAACGTCGGCTAATCGCTATAAGTCGATTAGTCGGGGTTATACATCTCTGTGATCTGTGTTTGATATTGGAATGTGTATAAGAATATGTTGGACTGTCGCGGGTGAATAGCCGGGGTGGATGTGAGATGAGCTTTTGTTTTTCTTTCATTCATTTGTAAATGTAAATTGATGTAATATTATTATTTGTATGGCCGCACAACCGGTCGGGGTTGTAGCCGTCATTGTATAATTCTTTTTACTGTTTTTGCTCCTAGCATAGACCCATGGAGGGGTGCATAAACTACCGGGTACTTGGCGGGTAGTTTGCCGCACCCGTAGGGGTCTTGGGTGGGGTTTTGGCTATTCACCGCGACCGTGTAATCCGCTTTTCGTTGCAGGCTCGAACGGATTGCGGATTCCTAGTATATCCAATGTATTCATCTGTGATCTGTAATGTCTATCATTGCTTTATATTTAGGCGTTGCTTATGTTTTACAGCCGCGCTAGCCCAGCCCCCGCTCTGTCGTTAGTTAAGTAACCTAACGGGTGATGATGGGACCCCGTGGCGAATGCGAATGGCATAAGCGTACGTCATATTTTGATTGTTTTCTGCAATGGTAGGATTAAATGATGGGACGCATTAAAAGAACTAATGCAAGAATATCACGCATTAAAAGAACTAATGCAAGATAATAAACCAAGTTAAAGTCGTTGGAACACTTTCGAAAACCCACTCGGTTCTTTTCAAAACTAACTTTTAAATGCGGAGCTTGAGCCACTCCTTCTAAAAGCTATCTCGTTCCATCGATTATATCAAGTTCACTACGTTCACGGTTTTACCAAAACCATTCGTAGCCCTCCGTCGTTTCACATAAATAGTCAATAGTATTCAAGCTGTGTTTGTTGGCCAAAGTCAAGGCATAGTGATTGGTAGCTATTGGATATTCATGTGCAGCATAGATAGATGCGTTGATTTGGAACAGTCGTACTGCCTTGTTGGCCAAAGTCAAGGGTATGTACGGGTGGATTCAAATTAACCTGGAGAACGACGGGAAGAACTTGACATGTGACTTATGATTTGTTGGCCAAAGTCAAGGTCATAAGAGCATGGGGCAAAAAAATCCACATCGGGAGTTTCATAAGTACTGAAACTTGCTAGATTTGCATACCATTTGGAGTGTGATGATTCTGGTAGGATTCCTTCAGTTTCGTCACGCGATGATATTTGGATCCCGATCCTACTGTGAGTATATGCTACTCCTCGGGAAATTTCTCACTAAACGATCAATGCTATAAACCTAGTAGGTGCCTAGAAAGGTGTTAGCGGGGCTATGCCCCCAGGGAAAAGAGGTTCTTAAATTAAGGAACTTCGCGAAAGCGTTGGAAAACCTCCCTCGAAGTACCGACACTGGCCTGGCTGAACGGTTAAGCAAGTATTGTGCGGTGGGATTGATCCCGGCTAATTCTTCCTTTGTGGTTTGAGGAGGGATTCGAGAGACAGTGGGAGCCATCCTGTTTAGACAAATTAAAAACCATTCTAAACTTGCAAGAGCATCGTGCTAAGTGTTTCTTCTCTCCCCCTGCAGCGACCAAATCGAAATGACTGGACTTAAGTTACTTCTAGATAAAAACATACTGACAGGGCCAAACTACAAAGATTGGCTCAGGAATGTCAAAATGGCAATCACTTACGACAAGCTGGGGTATCTTCTTACCACCAAAGCTCCCCCCGTCCCAGGTCCCACCTCCAGCGTCGCGGATAAGGAAATCCGTAAGACTTGGGAGATTGATTGCGCGAAGGCCAGGTGCCTCGTGCTTGCCTCTATGGACAACGAACATCAGAGGAGGCATGAGAATATGGATTTAGAATCCATATTTCTTCATACAAAAGAACTGTATGGAGAGCAGTCTCGTATCGCAAGATACGAAGTGTCGAAGAAGTTATTTTCGGCAAAGTTGGCCGTCGGATCATCGGTAGCGGACCACGTGCTTAAGATGATTGGCTACATTGAGGAGCTCGCGGAACTTGGGACCACGTTGGAAAGTGAACTTTATACGGATTTAATTCTCCAGTCCCTTCCATCCACTTACGCCCAGTTTATACTGAACTTCAACTTACAAGAAAAGGAAGTTGAACTTTCAGAACTCCTCAACATGCTGAGGAGCGCAGAGGGCACCCTACAGAAAGGTAGGGAAACACCCGCTTTGTTTGTAGGAGGATCTTCTTCCTCTAGGTCCAAGGCGAAAGCCAAGGGAAAGAGGAAGAAAGCCCCCGCCAAACCAAGAGGCGGTGTTAGTAAAGTGGGTACGAAGGGAAAGGAAAAGGCAACAAAGATTGCGGGGAAGCTTGTTGGAAAGGAAGAATGCTTCTATTGTCATAAGAGTGGATACTGGAAGAAAGATTGCAGGGCTTGGAAGGCCAGGACACAGGAACTGAAGCAGGTTGCGGCTTCAGCTTCAGGTGTGTATGTTATTGAAAACTGTCTTTCTATAAACTCTACTTCCTGGGTATAGGATACCGGATCAGGATCTCATATCTGTAATTCTTTGCAGGCGTTGAGAAACCGTAGGGTTTTGAAGGCAGGTGACATGACCCTCAGAGTTGCGAACAGAGCTAGCATGGATGCTAAAGCCGTGGGGGACTATCACCTGGGAATGTCAGATGGGCATGTTTTGGTTTTGCGTAATTGCTTTTTTGTACCCAACGCAACTTGTAATATCATTTCTGTATCTTTGGTTTCTAAAGAAGGTTATGAATTTGCGTTTGTAAGTAATGTTGTAAACATTCACCTTAATCAAGTTCTGATTGGGTCAGGTACACTGAGCAATGGTATATACGTATTAAACCAACCACAGATTTTCAATGTCCAGAATACACACAAAAGAAAGTCTCCAGATATCAATCAGACTTTCTTATGGCATTGTAGACTGGGTCACATCAATGAGAGAAGGTTGACTAAGTTACATACAGAAGGATATTTGGATCCGTTCGAATATCAATCGTATGCCACTTGTCAATCCTGTCTCAAAGGAAAGATGACAAAGACTCCGTTCACTGGACACGGAGTAAGAGCGAGCGAGCTCTTGGGACTCGTACACAGCGACGTGTGCGGTCCAATGTCTACACATGCGCGAAGCGGTTATTCTTACTTCATTACTTTTACGGATGATTTTTCAAGGTACGATTATGTCTTCTTAATGAAACATAAGTCCGAAGCCTTTGAAAAGTTCCAGGAATATAAGAATGAAGTAGAAAAACAGACCGGCAAAAGTATCAAGATTCTAAGATCGGATCGAGGTGGGGAATACTTAAGTGCCGAGTTCCTGAATTATTTAAAAGAGAACGGAATTCTCTCTCAGCTTACTCCTCCATACACTCCGCAACACAACGGTGTATCGGAGAGATGGAACCGAACCCTATTGGATATGGTACGATCCATGATGAGTAACGCTGAGTTACCGCGATCCTTCTGGGGGTATGCGCTAGAATCAGCTGCGTACCTTTTGAACCGAGTTCCTACTAAGACTGTGCCTACTACACCATATAAGATGTGGTGTGGGAAGAGGCCCCATCTCAATCACATTAAGACTTGGGGATGTCCAGCTTTTGTTAAAAAGCAGCATGCGGACAAGCTCAAGGCACGCTCAGTACAGTGTAAGTTCGTGGGATATCCAAAGAACTCCAAGGGATATTTCTTCTACTGTGAAGAGGAAAAAAAAGTTCTTGTTTCTCGTCATGCCTACTTCTTGGAAACTTGAGTTTTTGGAAAACCAGATAAGTGGGAGCACAGTAGAACTGGAAGAAATTCCAGAACCACGAGCTATTACTGAAAGCTTAGTGGAACCAGAGGGTTCAAAAGAACAGGACATTCCTATGCCGCTCCGCAGAAGTAGTAGGCAGTCTCATCCGCCCGAGAGATACTACGGTTTTCTCATAGACGGGGATAGAGAGGATTGCATCATAGACTATGATGAGCCTACTAGCTTCCAGCAGGCCGTTCAGAGCGTTGACTCGGTAAAATGGCTGGATGCAATGCGGACCGAAATGGAGTCCATGTACACCAACAAAGTATGGACGTTGGACATTGCTCCAGATGGGGTAAAACCCGTAGGATGCAAGTGGATCTTCAAAAGGAAGATTGGTGTAGATGGACAGGTTGAGACCTATAAAGCTAGACTTATAGCAAAGGGTTTCCGTCAAAGACCTGGTTTGGACTATGACGAAACCTTTTCTCCAGTGGCTATGCTGAAATCCATTCGGATCCTTCTTGCCATTGCTGCCTTCCACGATTATGAGATTTGGCAGATGGACGTAAAAACCGCTTTTCTAAATGGAAATTTAGAGGAGTGTGTCTATATGGATCAGCCAGAGGGTTTCATTCAGAGTGGGAGCAGCGGAAAGGTGTGTCCATCTATGGACTAAAGCAGGCATCGTGGAGTTGGAACATCTGTTTTGATGAAACAGTCAAGGAATTTGGCTTTATCAAAAATCCAGATGAACCATGCATCTATAGTAGATTTGTAGCGAGAACTGTAGTATTCCTCGTTTTATACGTGGATGACATTCTCTTAATAGGAAATGACATTCCTATGCTACAATCTGTCAAGGGATTCTTGTCACACAGGTTCTCCATGAAAGACCTGGGTGATGCCTCTTACATCCTGGGGATCCGGATCCATCGTGATAGATCCAAGAGGATATTAGGACTTTCACAGTCCAGGTACATCGACACTATACTGAAGAGATTCAGTATGGAAGATTCCAAGCGCGGTAATCTACCGGCTTTTCACGGGATCACCCTCTCTAAAGTGATGTCTCCCAAGACTGATTTGGAGAGGGATCGCATGTCTATTATACCCTACGCTTCTGCGGTAGGCTCTATAATGTATGCGATGTTGTGTACCAGACCGGATGTAGCTTATGCACTGAGTGTGGTAAGTCGGTATCAGTCAAACCCTGGGGAGAAACACTGGATAGCGGTAAAGAACATTCTCAAGTACCTGAGAAGGACTAAGGAGATGTTCTTGGTGTATGGCGGAAAAGACCTCCAGATCGGGGCCTTTTCTGACTCCAGCTTCCAAAGTGACAAGGATGATTCCAAGTCCATGTCGGGTTTTGTCTTTACCCTCAATGGAGGGGCGGTGTGTTGGAAGAGTTCCAAACAGGAAACCGTTGCAGACTCGACAATGGAAGCGGAATACATCGCTGCATCTGATGCCGCAAAAGAAGCTGTCTGGATGAGGAAGTTCTTGAAAGAACTTCAGGTGGTTCCGTCCATTGTTGACCCAATACCTCTGTATTGCGACAACAACGGGGCTATAGCTTTAGCGAAGGAACCCAGGTCCCATCAGAGATCCAGGCACATCTTGAGGCGGTATCACCTGATCAGGGAGATCGTGGATCGCAAGGAGATCGAGGTTCGGAGGGTTGCTTCAGAAGAAAACACTGCAGATCCATTCACCAAGGCCCTACCCCAGACTCAGTTCGAGCGGCTGATCGAGATGATAGGTCTTCGATACGCCAGTACATGGCCTTAGTGCAAGTGGGAGATTGTTAGTGTATATGCCCTAGAGGCCATTACTGTATCATACTAGTTTGTATATTACTTAATGGAGGCTTGGGATATTCACCTTGTATAAACAATCTTGCTCAAAATAGTAGTATGCTACTTGGTTTGTTTCTACTTCAATGTGTACATGTGTTTATTTTGCGATATCACCTATACGCATTAGTGGAGCCCTTAGGATCTTTGCTTGATTACCAGCGTTGTGATGGCAGTCACACTAGTGGGGGCTGGGTAATCTATAAGCACATCCTTATACAGGTCCCTAGTCGCAGGACTATCGAGACAGGGCATCGATACTCCGGAGTAGACTAGCGTATGCGCTTCTCATCCCAGTGTGGGAGATGGTCTGTCCCACAGCCATCAGTACGTCGTACTGGAGATAGTATACGGGTGCTCGTTGGGTTACGAGTACACTGGACAGGACTCGTCGGGAACTGACAAGTTGGTATTATACCTATCGTCAGTTATCAGTTCCCAGGTGACATGAGTACAGCTTAGTCCGCTGACTTGACACTGGCACTTCGCCTCGAGTGTGTTCCCACTGCACTTTGATCACTACCCTACCACGGCTCAAAGGAGTCGTGCAAACAGGTAGTGGTTGGGTGCAGTCCCGAAGCACTTGGAGACAGTGACGGTTAGACAGGATTCGTCTCTCCCGGTATTGGGGGTTGACATCGCTCTGTGTCTAGGAGAGCCATTACACGAGTAGTCCCTGGCCAGGGCAAGCGAGATATACTGGTAGGCTTCCAGTATTGTCTTAGGGTGTTTTGGGCTTCACTCCGACACGACTTGTACCGCTATTAGGGGACTGACGTTTTACCGCCCCCTAGGCCCGACATGCGATGTATTAGACGAACAGACCGGACTGTACGGAGACTGTCACATTCAGACTCAGTAGGAGTTCAGATGGGGTTCACCTCGTCAGCCTTCTTATCGGCATCTACCTGGGGACCGTTACGCACAGCTAGTGCCGCTTGCGGTCTGTGGTTAAACCCACTGCCAGCGTAGTGTCGAGTCTTTAGAGTCCCACACAGAGTGTATTCGCCTCTGGGCAAAACAGAGTAGAGGTCGCATGGTTTTGCGACAGGGTTCGTTCTCATTCGCGCACTTGTGCACGTTTGGAGTCCGGACGGATATTACTGGCTGGCTCTGGTTTGAGTCAGATACTGGTATATGTTTTGGGGTTGATTTTATCTCTTGGTGTTCATGTTCCTCGGAACAAGAATGCGGGTGTGTATGCACAGTTGATTGAGGCGGAGGAAGAGGTTTTTCATTAGGGTTTCGGAACGGGTGCGTATGCACAGTTGACAGTCGTCTTTTTCCAAACCCTAATGGAATTATGATATATCAATTAATAATATTAATAAAATGAAATTGTGTCATGGTTGGTTTTTGTTGACTTGTTGACCATGGTTGACTTGTTGACCATGGTTGAAGTTTTGACCATCATCATTACAAAAGAAAGATGCTCTTTGATTCTAGCAAAATTCATTTAATGTTTGAAATGATAATGGTCATTCATAAACCTTCCATCAACTATTCCATTTTCATTATTATTATTAATTTGATAATTCTTTTTGCTTTATGTTACGGTTGCAAAAGAAAAAGAGCTCATTTTTCTATCATAACCATTCTCTCTCCTCACTTGTTCTTCTTCCTCCTCTAGTTCAAGGAGAATCCTTCTCATGAGTTGAGAATCCCTCTCCTTGAGATAAAAACACCCCTTAGACACTCTCTACTCACTCTAGGATCAAAGGTTTAGCAAGCTGAGGATTCTAGTTCTCTCAAAGTTCGAGAAAGAGCCCGAAGGTTGAACCCTCAGGTGGATCCATCTTCGACGGAAGAAGGCGACGAGAAAAGAACCATCAACCTCTGAAAAGTTTGAAGAAGAAGGAGTTCAAGTTTAGGTATAACCATCTTTCCGAGTAGCTAACTCTCTTTAGCTTGTTTGCTAGTTTTAATTTAGGAAAAGATCCCAACTTTGTTAGTCCATGTTGCCCCATGCGCTAAAAATTTGATTTTTATACCGTTTCCGCCTCCCCGTAAGAACCGGGGGTCGCAACGTGGACTTACACATAAGTCCTTTAAGATTTTTGCATATGAAGGAACTTGTTGGATTGCATCCAAAAGAGGGATATTTATGCTAACCTGCTTGAACAACTCTACAATCTTCTCCGTCTGTGGAGTTGGTTTATTGGATCTCAACCGATTTGGAAAAGGAACATTTTGAAAAGTTGTTGAGTCCAAGTTTTGCGGATCAGATTGTTGAGTTGGAACGGAGCCCCGTGTCGATGTGTTCGTGTTGTGAGAAGAGGGTCCGTTCGAGCTAGAAGAAGTAAAGCCATGTGAAGGATGGAGAATAGGCTCTAACGAAGAAGAAGAGGAAGATGAAGAACCACCGGCAGAGGTGTCATGGTGAATACCCACATTGTTTTGCAGCACTTTTCCGGATCTCAACGTAGTCACCGCATTCACGTTATGATTCTGCTGTTCATGTGCAACATGTGCGTGACCGGGATTTGGGAGTGGTTGAGACGGAAGCTTTCCTTTCTCTCGGTCTTTCAATGCTGCGTTGAGTTGTGCAATTTGTGCTTCAATAGCTTTGATGCTTTGATCGTGTGAGGCACTGTTTTGCACCAAAGATTGAACAGAAGTCTCTATCCTAGCTGTGGACTGTGCAGATTGCTTTAGGAATTCTTCTAGACTTCTCTCGAGCGAGCTAACAGCATTTTGAGGGGGAACAAAATTGTTGGGCACAAAATTGTTCATCTGATTAGGGTAAGGTTGCTGTTGGAGAGGCTGCTGAAATTGAGTTTGTGGAGATGCTTGTTGTTGTGGAGGAGGAGCCCTTTGAAAATTGTTGTTTCCTTGGGATTGTTGAGTGTGGTTCCAAGCGAAATTAGGGTGGTTCTTCCAACCCGGATTGTATGTCGAAGAGTATGGATCATTTCTTTGTCGTTGCTGAAAGGCAGCATTGACTTGATCTTGTCCTTGAGTAGAAGCAGTGTAAGGACACTCTTCGGTGAGATGTGATGGATCCGAACAACAAGCACAAACAGTTTATGGGGGCACAACAGGGGCAGGAGAAGGTGCTGAGATTTTGGTCTCAAGCGCTTCTAGCTTTTTCGTAAGAGCGGCCATCCCGGCCTTCATAGCAATTGACATCTCTACTTGATGTATGCCTGCCCTAGGTTGACCAATAGAAGAAGATGATGTGGTCTTGGTGCTCTCCCATTGAATTGTTTGCTCACTAAGATCCTCAAGAAACTGCCATGCTTCCTCACTAGACTTGGACAGAAAGTGACCTTGACTAATGGTTTCTAGCAACTTCTTCGTTGCCGGGTTCAATCTCTCGTATAATGTTTGGCAAAGTTGCCATCTTTCGATTCCATGGTGAGGGCATTGAACGAGAAGGTCTTTGAATCTTTCAAAACATTTCCAAAATGGTTCGGCAGGAAGCTGTGAAAATTGTATAATCTCATTACGGATTTTAGCAGTTTTGTGATGAGGATAGAACTTTTTAAGAAAAGCTTTCACAAACTCGTCCCAATTTCTAATTGAGTGTGATGCGGTGCTGTATAGCCACTTCTCGGCTAGGTCACATAAGGTGAAAGGAATGACCCTTAGCCTTATAGCGTCATCACTTAGTTGGGTAGTTTTCATCATGGCGCAAACGTTTTGGAATTTGTTGATAAAGATATATGCATCTTCGGATTCCAAACCTTGAAACTTAGGCAGCATGTTGATGAAGTGGGGTTTGATCTCAAAATTGTCCCCATTAGCCGGTGGGAGGGAAAGACAAGTAGGAAGGGCGGTGCGGACGGGGTAGAAAAGATCCTGGAGCGCGACTCGTGCGGGCGCTTCGACAGGCGGAAGATTCGGGTTATTCGCACCTAACGGAGGTGGAATCCTTCCCGTCGGTAAGGTATTGTTAGGATCGTATCCCGACATACCATCGGAAGAATGTGATGGTGAAAGTGAAGAAGTTGACAAGATTTCGACTTCGGAGTCGAAAGGTTCGTCGGTCGGTACCAAGGAAACACGGACTAATCGGGCGCTAGGGTCCCTAGTCCAACCGGACATACACTAAAAGGGTTAGTGTAGTCGAAAGATGAAAGATAGAATGTGAAGGTAAGAAAACGTCAATGAGAAGAAGTGGTGTAACTGAGTGCAAAGATTCTTTAGCGACAAGTTGCAAGATTTGAAATGATTTCCCTTTTTTTTTTCTTTTTAAGTTAGCTTTGTGCAAAAAGATTTTTTCGAAAAGAGACTAGTGACACAAATGCAATTAACCACACATGCACAATCAGGCCTAAGTCTAGGGTCACCTAGGTCAGCTAGACAGCTCCTAACTGTTCCAAAGGGCTAGAGATAGGACCTCAAACTGCCTCTTCACGGACAAGTACGGCCAGGTTAGTGGGAAGGAACCACCACTACAGTGGGCCTAATTAAAAACCACTAGCCTAGACACCGCAATGTCGGTTAGGATAAACGGCCGATGCCTATACTAGTCCTCTGTCCTATTGAGCTCGAGGTCCTTAGGGCTGAGTCTAATATTTTTAAATTAAAAGTGGTCAATGCAAATGCTTTAAGTGATTTCTGGGGTCCTGGGAAGGGTGATGAAATCCCCACCCAATCTGAATTGGTCAATAGCCCCTTAAAGTCAGATTAAAGTATGCAAAGCAGTAAATCACTTGCAATCAATTTGCTTTTTAGCGCGGCGCAAAGAATCCTGCAGAAAATCAATTATTGGAAGGGGGAAGAAGATTTTTAGCGCAAAGAATCCTGCAGAAAATTTGACAGAAGATATATGGGGATTTGAAGAGGAGGGAAATAGGAAACAAACAGTGCAAAAATTTCTCAGAGAAGGCTCCAATATGCGGCGGAAGAGCGGCGCGAGGTGGGGTTATGCGGCGGAAGCGCGGTGGTTTGGAGGCTTCAGGTCTCTGGATTTCTTCAGCTGCTCTGTACTTCCAATCTCCTCCTGTTCGGATGTATCTTTTTCTGTTTCCCTTTCTGTGTTGTTTCAGATCCGTCAAACCTGCAAAGATTCACAAAGAGAACCCTTCAAACAATAAAAGATGATATTTTTTTATATTTTTTTATTTTTCAGATTTTTATGAATTTTTAGATTTTTTTTTTTTGATTTTATATTAACCCGAAATTACAAAAAGAAAATTTTACGCCATCCCCGGCAACGGCGCCATTTGATTAAGAGAGGTTTTGTCGATCAAAAATATTTACCGCAATCAAGAACGGCGTCGCATGAAGCTAGCCGGTGAATACGGGTCGGTCCACAGGGATGTGTAAATCTCCTTTAAGTTCTTACGAGTTAATTCCAAATGGTGTTTGGATTTATAATTAAACCTAAAAATTGAAGTTGTATGAGACTAGGATTAGAAACTTGCTAGGATTAGGTCTAGGGAAAATTTGGTAAACAAAGATCTACATCTCTTTCCATTGCTATTAATTAAAGATATCATATTAGTGTTATGGTAAATCTTAACAAAGGGGATTAGGATGATTGGGAAGATTGATTCTTCCTCTAGATCCTTGTCCTTCCTTTCATAATCTTTACCCTAACCTCCATGGAAAACCTTAAAATCCGGGCCTTTAGACTACGGAATTCACCGTTACCTTGAGGGTAAAAGTGCCGTAGGGAGCGGAATAAAAAGGTATGCATGGAGTTCTAATGTTCATAAAAGTTTAGCAACGAAAAGAGATGAGAGATCTTCGTCTCTCAAATCCTTCCCTATTCCTAACCCTAACAAGCGAGGAAACTACTCGCTCATTGAGGGGATGAAAGAAGACATGAGTTTATTAAAGAGAGAAAACATCATTGCAAATTAATAAAAGCTAAAATAAATTTAAACTAAGGCGAGAAAATAAATTACCTAGGGCAGATATGAAAAACTAGAAGTAGGGCAAGAGAAATAACCTACTTACTGTTGATGCACTCTAACTTCAAGAAAACAGAATTTTATTCATGAGAAGAGGCATGAGAAAATACAAGGTCTTGGGTTCTATTTATAGGACATAGAAACCCTAGGTTTACAATTTGCACCGCATGTCTACAATTACAAATATACCCCCAGAAAATCTTTCCATAGCCGCTACTAAAATTTGGTAAAATTTTATTCGCGCAAGGGCACAGTACAGCCGCGGATCCGCGGCATGGGCGCTCTTGGGCCGCGGATCAGCGGCCCAATGATGAGTTCATCATATTCTTTTTCTTGGGCTTGATCTGGTTCTTCTGGGCTTCTTGTTTCTTTATTCTTTTTATCAGCTGGGCTTCTGTATTAATTCTAGATTTTCAGTGAACACTTTGCAATGGATCTTTTAACCGTTTCTCTTGCAAATTTGGATCTTGAGTTGCCTTGTTGATGGTGAACCGTTCTTCTGCTGGGTTTTACTAAGATCCTCCTAATTGTTGGTCAAAAGTCCTTCTTTTGTGTCTTCTTTTGTGTTTTTCACTGTTTTTGCTCCAACAATCTGTAACCTGTAACATGTAGCAGACATGGGTCAAAAGCACCTGTTTTCATTGTAAAATTCATAAGAATGGGGAATACAAAATGCAATATTATGTTATGAACAGCACTTCCGCCCAGATTTTTTAGTATTCATCCCGTATTCCTTGTGTCGATACTTTGCAAATACCTTCATGATCTTTCTCACATGATTCAGCATCAGACCATTTAGCTTGGTCGCGATCTTTTCAATTACCGGCAGCTGATAGAGTTAGTGGATTGGCAGGTGGAGAAACTTCGGTCAAGGGTCTTGCCATCTGTGAAAGTTTTCATTGGTGTAGCCGTATAGTGAGGTGTTCACTTGGGTGGCTGCGAGTGAGATTGGGAGTTTTGTACTCATCTCCTTGAAGGTATGCATAGTAGGAATTTTAATTCGGGGACGAATTTTCTTTAAGGAGGGAGATTGTAACGCCTTAGATTTTCGATTAGTGTTAATTAAGCGGTAATGCGAGTTTTTGGTAAAAATTTTACCAATTTGGGTTCCTCATATTTTATAACATTTAATTAATATTTTATTATTATTTGTTATGGCTTGCACGCACTTATGCACGTCAATGTGAGGTTTTGTTTGTGCTAATCTAGTTTAGTGACCATGACAACTTAACCTAATCCTAATCCTTTGCTTTAACCTAATCCCTTCCCTTGATTAAACCCTTAGATATTTTGATGTAAGATATTTCTATGGTTTTGTGTGGATGAGAGGTGGCATGGTGAGTCATTGCTTGCATTATTGTATGAGTTAATGCAAGGGTGCACTCACCTTCTTGCATTCACCCCTCTCTCTCTCTTTCCTTCACACCCTCTCTCATTCTCTCTCACTTCATCTCTTTCTTATTTCTTTCATCACTCCTTCTTACCTCAACTGAACACTCACTAATCCATCACTGAACCTTCACTAAACTTCAAAAAATCTCACAAAAATCACATCTTAAGCCTTGTTTTGCCTCTTGGATGCCTTGGAGCTTGGGAAGCTTGAATCTTTGAGCTTGTGGGAGTAGGTAATGATCTCTTTCTGTTAAGTAAGCCTTTTTAGTGTTGCGTAGCTTGTTAGTTTTAGTTTAGAACATGTAAAGTTTTGTTTCGGGTAAATATCGTATTTTTAGTGTAGTTTGGCGTCTCGGATGATCTGCTATCAAACCAGATATTTGTTGGAAAAGTTCCTATCACAGTGACTTAGTGTGGTGACCTAGAAGATACCCTCAAAATACGAGCCCATTCCCTTAAGAACTGGCCACAGTTTTATTGGTTCTGGCCGCAATTTGCGGCCAGAGTAGGGGCTGGGGGTTGAGTTTTAGAGTAGGGCTCTCTGGGGTTGTGTGTGGTCTTGTGGTATGTGCAACTTTTACAAATTGTTTGGGTAGCAAAATCTGGGATCACTTTGCTTATTTCTTGTGTTTTGTTTATACGCATTACGTTATCCGATACGGTTCATGTCTTTCTGTATCTATTGCTCTTGAGTTTGTTTCATACTGTCGCTATGCACGTTAGCTACTAAGCAAACACTTGAGAGTATGTTTGGAATTGGTGTGTCGGTCAAACGTAGTTTGTACGTGTTATTGGTCGATTGCTAATATATATACACTTGCTTTGTTGTTTTTTGATTTTAGGATCGCAGGCGGGGACTTCGGACGCTGCGAAGAAGGGAAAACGAGTGGTTGGCTTTACTTAGCCAGGATCATCAGTGAGTAGATTTAACATCTACAGGGGAATCGCCCACATGGAATTATGCGTCTGGACTAGAGATGATATGATATTAGTTGCATATTCTATTCCATATATAGAGTTTGCGCATACACCTCATTGTATATTATTACTTGTTGTCCTTGGACTTGTACCCTATGGACACTGCACTAGTATTGACGGCTCATGTTGCACGAGCACTGATTGTATGCAACTCACACTGTCAATAATTGCCATGACACGCATAACACACATACATATATGATATTGTTTGGTTAGGGACATTGAGACATTGATTCATATTCCATTGTGCATATGACATATAACATACCTGTATACCTACAAGCTTACAATATGCCTTGACATGCCTACATGATAGTTACCTATATACCTATATGGTAGTGTGCCATTAGTGATAAGTATATAAACATTTGAGATATAGCTACATGTACATCTTGTATACATACTTATTTGTACACTTACCTAGCTTGATATAACTACACAATACCTGGAGGGTATTGTATCATTATTGACATGTATATATACATACCTAGCTTGATATAGCTACACACATACCTAGAGGGTATCACATCATTATTGATAGGTAGATACACATATCTTGCTATACCGAAATGGTTACGCATACCTGGCTATAGCTACATGTTCACCTTTATATGATATTGTATGGATTTAGAGAAATTAGGAGCCGCATGATATATTTCATAAATTGTAGCAGTTAAACATCGGTTTTTCCTTTAAAAGCTCATATTACTGTTTCATGTTGCATATATTACATTTCATGGATTTACGCATTGAGATATGGATTTCATAAGATGTTTTCTGGATTTGAGGACCGTGGTAGTTTCATGAAATTATGCATTATTTGAAAAACCCGGTTTCTCTTGATATGATATTTCAGCATCCACCATGAGATTTCTCGGTTCTGATATAAACCCCATGCGAGGAGGCATCGTGGGCTGTGTGCGGGTACATGGTGGAGCCCGGAAGTACCCCGGGGCAAGAAAGGTATGTCGAAGGTTCACGCCGATGAGCCTGGCAGGGGAATCATACTTACCGGTGATAGTATTGGACTCGTCGGTGATCGCGTAAATATCGACTGGAGTCATGTACGTATGGATACGGGGAATTCGAGTGTTGAAGCTAGGCACTTGGGTTTCCGATGAACGTATGATACGTACATATCAGGGGCAGTCGTGGTGACGACGCCTGATAGTTGAGTATTTATGTGTCGATGCCAGACACTAGTTTTCATGATATTTTACCTCTAAGTATATATATCAGTGGTATGGGACACTATTATATATGCATGTATATATATATATATATCAGTGGTATGTGACATTGTTATATATATATATATATATATATATAATCATCTTAATGAACTGTGCATGTATTCTTATTCATTACTTGTTGTTGAGGGCCGATCTGTGGGCCGATCTGATGGCCGATATGAGGGCCGATCCGAGGGAAGATTTGAGGATATTTGGGATTTGGATTGTCTAGATGGATGATCAGTCAAAAATATTGCATTTTTAACATATCAATTTCCCTACTATTTGCAATCATCTAAAGGTGTTTGGTATAAATATAGCACATATTAGCAATTGTCTGCAAAATACCAAATAACATGTGTTATACATTATAACCGGCATTTTGAGAGAAATTGAGTGTTTATTATTGCACGCATGATCTTTGTATATCGCAACACTTGTCTCGAGATTGTGTGCAAGAAATTCTCCAGGTAAAAGAACCAGAACTTCTAAAAGTGCTGATAAAATACGCCAAGTCCAAGACTTGTAATATGGCAATGATTCTGAATGAATAAAAAGATTCCAAGCATCCCATGAAGTGCCAAAAAGCCAACACATAACAGCCCAGAGAAATGAAGCACTGATTCCACCACATGGCCGCGGATCCGTGGCCAAGTTTGCCTATTTGTCGCGGATCCGCGGCATTGTTAGCTCCTCAGTGGCTCAGATTCCTCCACGGGTCTCTCTGTAACGGTCTAGCTTCTAGAAGACTCCTAAAAGACCGCGTGGCTTTATCCAGAAGGCTTGGCCTAACAACCTTATCCTAGAATATTTCTTATTCTAGAATATTCCCTCCAATAAACTTCTTCTATAAGACTCTCACAAACAACCTAGCTTTGGAGGGAAGATTCAAATGAGTGGTTATAAAAGGAGATCTAGATCTGTTGTTGAAGGTTGTTCATCATTTTGAGTGGTGAAAATTGTAGATCCAAATCATTTTCAAAAATCAAATTGAGTGACACAATTTGATCCAAATTAAGATCCATCGAGTACCAAATCAAGCAAGCATTCAACAAGCCTTTTTGAAGCAACGCCGATCTTTATCCGAGCAAGTGATCCACGACGATCCGCGACTCACGAAGACGATGCGAAGCTAGTTTGACGATCGAGTTCTCTCATCAAAATCTTGTAGTTTTTGAGTGAATTGTAACGAAACATCGAATAATAAAAGGTGAAAATTCTTGATCTTGCTTTTCTTTACATTTGATCATTATAAAGAGTTATCGATTCTTGATTGTTATCTTTTTCATGATGTTTGAGTGAAAACTCCGCTTGTGGAGAAATCGAGAAATTAGGTAGATGATGATGACTAAATTCTTGAACGATTCTTAAGTCTTATGAGTTTTGTAAACTTTAGGAAATTGAATCATCAACAACCTAGTTTTGAGCGAGATGCTTTCTTGAATGTTTTCGCTCCAAATTAGAGATCAACGATCAATGATTGAATTTTCTAGAGGCTAGAATTTGAATGCTAATCAACGAAAAGACAAGGGATAGAAGGAGAAACCCTAGTTTCTTCAATAGATCCCTAATCCTCGTTGATCGTCATCGATCTAGCAACAGATCATCGATAGATTAGAATTTGTAATCATAAGTATTCATCATCACTACTAATTGGATCGATTCCCACAAGCCACTTTACAAATCTTCATAATTCAAACGATTTGGATATTTTCTTGATCTTTAGTATTTCTTGATTTTAGATCTAGTTCATTATGACTCTTGAAACTAAACTTCACAACTTTTGAATCATTTTCCTTTATTCTTTTAATTTTCAACTCAACTAAAACAAAATCGATCAAAACACACATCTTAGTGGACGATCCGTATTCATTAACGCGCTACATCGACACCGTTAATTGATTGCGGTATAAATTTCTTTGGTTGTGATCTTTACACTTTTCCATACACATCGAGAAATTAGATGAATCAAATGGCGTCGTTGCCGAGGATGCGTGCTATTTTGTTCGTTTTTGTTATTTGAGTTGAAAAATTATTATTCCATCAGAATTTTTAGATCAAAATCGCATCAAGCGCTTAACGATTGGTTATGAATTTTTTCGAGGGAATCTGGAACTATTGTAGCAGTTCGATCAAGATTCAGAGAAGTTTTGCAAATTCCAGAGGAGTACCAGAAGCTACAGGAAAATTTTGAAACCCTAAATCCTCCTTCCCACCGTGGATCCGCGGCCAATAGTAGGTTTTTGCGGCGGTTCCGCCGCCGTTTAGGCGATTCAGTGCTCCAAATTTCTCAGGTATATCTCTGACTTTCTCCTCTTCTCTCTGATCTTCTCCAATAACCATTTTCTGCAGGATTCTTTGCAAAATTCGCAGTGCCGCTAAAAGAAATTTTTTTGCATGTTTTGATCTTGGTTGTTTGCATATTTTAATACGGAAATTAAGGGGCAAAGACCAAATTCAGATTAGGTGGGGATTTCATTACCCTTCCTAAGCCCCAAAAATCACAAAACTTGCATCCGCATTACCCTTCATTAACTAAAAAAGATCTAGATAGGACTCTAAGGACCGTCGTGCTCAATTAGGACAGAAGGAGGTCGTGTGTAATCTATTCCTTATCCGCGTTGCTTTTGTGGCGTCTAAGGCAAGTGTGTCTAAGGCAAGTGGTTACTTAATTCGGCCCACTACTTACGTAGCAGAGAACCTCCCACTTACCTGGCACTTACCTGGCCACAGAAGGGGCAAAGAGGCAGTAGAGGATTTATCTTGCGACTTGTCTTCTGGAAGTCTAGGAGCGGTCTAAAGCCTTGACCTAGGTGACCACTAGATCTAGGGTGGTGTGTGTATTTTTTGTGATTTGATTTTTCAAAAACAATATTTTTCAAAACAAACACCAACCAACTTTTCCCCAAATTATCACAACGCTGCCACTTGTGCTAAACCCTTTAGTGCAAGCTAGGCTGGAGACGGGATTCTAGTGCCCGTCTTGTCCGCGTTTCCCCCATCGACCCCAAAGTCGGTATTTCTACATTTTCTTTTTCCCACCACGACCGCGATGGATAGATTTCCATCACACTTTAACACCACTCTGCCACCGCCCGCAGGTGCGCAAAATCCTCCACGCATTTCTCTCCAAGAGAGATGCTATCCTACATGTGTTCCCCTTCCTACCTGTCTTTCTATACCACCTGCCAACGGGGAAAATTTTGAAATCAACCCCCAATTTATCAAACTGTTACCCAAATTTCACGGTCTTGAGTCTGAAGACGCATACGTTTTTAAATCCAAATTTGAAAATGTATGTGCAATGATTGGAACGTCACAACTGCCTTTGGATGCTCTGCGTTTACGTTTTCTCCCATTCACTTTGTGCGATTTAGCCAAGAAGTGGCTTTATAATACGACCGCACATTCTATTTCAAAATGGGATGAATTTGTTGCATCATTCCTTAAGAAATTTTATCCCAATCATAAGACCGCCCGTATTTGGAGCGAAATCTTCAAATTTACTCAACTTCCCAATGAACCATTCTGGAAATGCTTTGAACGGTTCAAGGATCTTCTTATCCAATGTCCTCATCATGGAATCCCTAGATGATATCTGTGTCGAATTATCTATGAGGGTATTGATTTCACAACTAAACAGATGCTTGAAACCATGTGTCATTGCCAATTCCTATCTAAAGATGATGGTGAAGCTTGGAAATATCTAGAAGATTTAGCTCAAAACACATTACAATGGGAATGTGTTAGACCACCATCGCCTAGGGAAAGTATCAATCAGCTTGATGTTTCTGTCACAATGAGATCCGAAATGGTCGCAATACAAAGGAAACTCGACGCACTAGAAAACGAGTTCTCTTCAGCCTCCCTAAACAAATACACACTTCCCAAAACCATGTGCGACTACTGTTCAAATCCATCACATTTGACGGAAGAATATCCTTTGAATGTACCGTTTCAAGGTCACACTAATGCTGAATTTCAGTAAAGACCTGGAAACGATCCTTCTTTTTCCTCATATAATCAAGATTGGAGGAATCACCCTGATCTTTCTTGGATCCAACACCAAACTCAATACACGGATCCAAACCAGAATAACTTTCAATGGGTCCCTCCACAGCAACAGCAACCACCACAAATGAGTCAGCACCCTTTCCAATCACAAAATTTTCAAAACCCGGCCAACAACTTTGATCCTTTTTCCACCGGAACCAATAACACCTCTTCACTCGAAAAAACCATGAATTTGTTTCTGAAAAATTTCATGCAATTTACAGCAAATTTTCAGTCTTCCGTCGATAAAATCCAGAAAAACTCTGACTCCCAAAATGAGAGTATTAAATCGATGGAAGCAGAAATTGCCCGTATAAATGCAGAATTGAGTGCTAGAGAGAAACGGAATCTTCCAGCTCAACCTTTACCTGATTCTGGACCTTCACATTACACTAATGTGAATACACTTACCACGTTGAGATCTGGAAGAGTGCTAGACAATCATATGGGTGAACAGATTGATGTTGAGGAATCAATTGAACCCCAGGCTTCCACTTCCACTTCCATTCCTACTTCTACTTCTTACCCTATTTCGTCTAATTTACTTTCTTCTTCTGAGCCAATTCTCCATTTTCCCAAAGGCTCGAACCCTCCACCCACTTCATCCTTTCTGTTAGTGTATATGCCCTAGAGGCCATTACTGTATCATACTAGCTTGTTTATTACTTGATGGAAGCTTGGGATATTCACAGTTGTATAGACAATCTTGCTCAAAATGGTAGTATGCTACTTGGTTTGTCTCTACTTCAATATGTGCATGTGTTTCTTTTAGTATATCGCTTATATACATATTAGTAGAGCCCTTAGGATCTTTGCTTGATTACCAGCGTTGTGATGGCGCTCACACTCGTGGGGGCTGGGTAATCCATAAGCACATCCTTATACAGGTCCCTAGTCGTAGGACTATCGAGACAGGGCATCGATACTTCGGCGTAGACTAGCGTATGCGTTTTTCAACCCAGCGGGGGAGACGGTCTGTCCCACAGCCGTCAGTATGTCGTACTTGAGATAGTATGCGGGTGCTCGTTAGGTTATGAGTACACTGGACAGGACTCGTCGGGAACTGTTGGTTGGTATTATACCTATCGTCAGTTATCAGTTCCCAGGTGACATGAGTACAGCTTAGTCCGCTGACTTGACACTGTCACCTCGCCTCGAGTGTGTTCCCACTGTACTTAGATTACTACCCTAGTATTGCACAGATGGATTTGATTTGTCTTCTGTGCATTCGCATTCTACGGAATGCGGATGCGGGTGTGTATGCACAGTTTTGAGGAGCAATGAAGGAGGAGGTGCCCCATTAGGGTTTTGGCAGTTGGTTCGGCCAAAACCGTAATGTGGCACACTCATTAGGGTTTTGACAATTCGTTTGGTCAAAACCGTTATGAGCCGGAGACATTGTTGACTAATCCTTTTAGTGATAGATTAGTGATGGCTAATTGCATTGACCATTTGACCACTTAGACCTCTCTTGACTTTGTTGACCCGTTGACCGTGTTGACCATTGACCTTCAAGAGGGATCTACACTCTTCTTTCATTTTCTTTTTAATTCGTGAGTTATGATAATGGTCAATTCAATGTGCCATCAACTTTTATCATGATAGGATTAGTAATGATGATTTTAGTGTATTATTGCAACCATGGTTCATTTCATTTGGGTTAATCTTTTCATTATTCTCTTCTCATTCTCTCTCATGAAGTGAGAAGAAAAAGAAAAGCTCCATGGTTGCTAAGTTTCTCCTTCTTCTTCGTCCTCTTGATCTTATCTGTTGATCTCATGTGTTGAGAGAAAAAGATCCCAGAAAGACAAACACATCCATACATCTCCTCTACACATCCTAGGGCTTCTTGACTAGCAATCTCTTTGCCCTAGTTGCCTTGGCTTGAGGCGGAGCTTAGTGTACAACTCTCGGGTGGATCGTCTTCCACTCAAGAAAGCCGCGGAGGTGCCCAAGGTCCGGATCGACGCTTGGAGCTTGGATGGACGAACGGGACAGCGGAATGAAGACCCGAAGGACCGGTTCCGTGAGGTATACTTTCTACAGCATAGTAGTTAAAACCTCTAGTAGTTTACTAGTTTCTAGTTTAGCCAAGATCCTTGCTTTTGAGTCCATGTTGCCTTGAGCCAAAATCATTGTTTTTCGCCGTTTCCGCCTCCCCGTAAGAACCGGGGTGAGCAACGTGGACTTACAGTGGTATCAGAGCCTAGCTAAACATAAACTAGTAAGTTAGCAAAGTGTTTAGAATATCGATCGGAAAAAAGTCGCAAAACACGTCCGCAAAACCTCAAGTTTCTGTTGATTTTCATACTGCTCAAAAAGTGATTTAAAATATATGAAAAATCATCTCAGGGTTTTGTAAAAACACTGCAGAAAAACGATCCAGTGACTCGATCAAACGACCGCGGTTTCGCGGCAATTACATGCTCATTGCCGCGGTTCCGCGGCCGTTTTGACTCGGCAGTGGATCAGGTTTTGTGCAGTGTTTTAGTTTGGCTGTTTTGGGATTTTTAATACATGTTTTTTTTTTTGACCCAGATTTTCCAGAGAGAAAATTGACTTTTGAGGTGGTTAAAAATCCGTATTTTGATAGATATACCGTACTCTTTGGCTAATGAATATTATCTGTGATGTGATATATGTATTGGACGTCCACTAATCGCTATACGTCGATTAGTGGGGGTTATACATATCTGTGATCTGTAATTTTGTTGGTTTGTGTATATGAACTCGTTGGATTGTCGTGGATGAATAGCCGGGAATGGGTGTGAGATGAGAGTTTCTTTTTCTTTCATTAATTGCAAAAGTTGTAAATTGATGTAATATTATTTGTATGGCCGCACAACCGGGTCGGGGTTGTAGCCGTCATTGTATAATTTCTTTTTACTGTTTTTGCTCCTAGGATAGACCCAAGGTGGGGTGCACAAACTACCGGGTATCTCGAAGTGCCGAGTGGCCTACTCACGGTGTTGAGGGAGGTTTCTTCGCTTCGGGTACTTGGCGGGTAGTTTGCCGCACCCGTAGGGGTCTAGGGTGGGGTTTGGCTATTCAACGCGACCCTGTAATCCGTTTTTCGTTGCAGGATCGAACGAATCGCGGATTCCTAGAATATCCAAAGTGTTCATCTGTGATCTGGATTGGCTATCATTGCTATATATCTATATATGATACCTATTTAGGCGTTGCTTATGTTTTTCAGCCGCGCTAGCTCAGCCCCCGCTCTGTCGTTAGTTAAGTAACCTAACGGGTGATGATGGGGCCCCGTGGCGAATGCGAATGGCATAAGCGTACGTCATATTTTGGTTGTTTTCTGCAATGGTAGGATTAAATGATGGGACGCATTAAAAGAACTAATGCAAGAAAAATAAACCAAGTAAAAGTCATTGGAACACTTTCAAAACCACTCGGTTCTTTTCGAAAACCAGCTTTTTAAACGCGGAGCTTGAACCACTCCTTTTAAAAGCTATCTCGTTCCATCGATTATATCAAGTTCACTACGTTTACGGTTTCGCCAAAACCATTCGTAGCCCTCCGTCATTTCGTATGGATATTCAATTGTATTCAAGCTATGTTTGTTGACCTTCGTCAAGGCATAGTGATTGGTAGCTGTTGGGTGTTCATATGTAGCATAGATAGATGCGTTGGTTTAAGACAGTCGTATTACCTTGTTGACCTTCGTCAAGGGTATGTACGGGTATGTTCAAATTAACCGGGATAATGACGGGTAGAACTTGACATGTGACTTATGATTTGTTGACCTTCGTCAAGGTCATAAGAGCATAGGGCAAAAATCCACATCGGGAGTTTCAAAAGTACTGAAACTTGCTAGCGCTGCATACCATTTGGAGTGTGATGATTCTGCTAGGATTCCTTCAGTTTTGTCACGCGATGATATTTGGATCCCGATCCTACTGTGAGTATATGCTACTCCTCGGGAACTCTTTCACTTAACGATCAATGCTATAAACCAAGTAGGTGTCTAGAAAGGTGTTAGCGGGGCTACAGCCATAGGGAAAAGAGGTTACTTAATTAAGGAACTTCGTGAAAGCGTTGGAAAACCTCCCTCAAAGTACCGACACTGGACTGGCTGAACGGTTAAGCAAGTAGTGTACGGTGAGATTGATCTTGACTAATTCTTCCTTTATGGTTTGAGGAGGGATTCGAGAGATAGTGGGAGCCATCCTGTTTAGATAAATTAAAAACCAATCTAAACTTGCAAGAGAATCATGCTGAGTGTTTTCTTCTCTCTCTCTTAATTGCAGCGACCCAGTGACCGCACCTAGGTTACATCTAGATAATAAAATGACTGAATCTGACTGTTATGACTGGAAAAGGTCTGTCCAGATTTCCATTGCCCATGACAAGCTGGGACACCTCTTGACTGATCCAACCCCTACCATCTCAGGTCCAGTTTCCCCTATCACGAATATTGATATCCGTAGGACATCGGAAGAAGACTGTGCGAAAGCCAAGTGCCTCGTGTTAGCCACAGTTGATGATATATACCAGAGGCAGCACGAGAAGATGGACTCAGCTTCTATCTTCCTCCATAACAAAGTTTTATATGGAGAGCAATCTCGTATAGCAAGATATGAGACCTCGAACGAATTGCTTCCAGCGAGGTTGGGTATCGGGTCATCTGTAGGGGGCAACGTCCTTACAGAGACCAGCTTTTTTGAGCTCTCGGACCTGAAGACCATGTTGAAGAACGGGTCAGATACTGACTTAGTTCAACAGTCTCTACCTACTACCCTGAAGGAAACCAGGGAAGTGGAAAGAAAGGGAAGGGCAGAAGCTTCGGGACAGGATGTAGTAAAAGAGGGATGTTCTTATTGTAACGGGAATGAACATGGGCAGAAGGATTGCAGGGCTTGCAAAGCCAGTAGCCAGAATTCGAAGCATGTTGTGGCTTCGGCTTCGGGTGTGTTTGTAATAGAGAACTGTATGTCAGTTAACCCTACTTCCTGGGTATTGGATACCGGATCAGGATCTCATATCTGTAATTCGTTACAGGCTCTGAGAAACCGTAGGGTTATCAGGAAAGGTGATATGAATCTCAGGGTTGCTAACGGAATGAGCATGTATGCTGAATCCGTAGGGGAATATCATCTAGGACTGACAACTGGGCAGATATTGATTCTGCGTAACTGTTTTTATGTACCAGGTGCGACTTGTAATATCATATCTGTATCCTTAATTTCTAAGGATGGATATGATTTTACTTTTGTAAGCGATGTAGTAAACATCCACCTAAATCAAGTCCTGATTGGGTCAGGTACATTACAAAACGGAATATACGTATTGAATCAAGCTCAGATCTTCAGTGTCCAGAACACACTTAAAAGAAAGTCTTCGGAAACAAATCAGGCTTTCTTATGGCATTGTAGACCGGGTCACATTAATGAGACACGGTTAACAAAGTTACATAAAGAGGGATACTTGAATCCGTTTGAGTATCAGTCTTATGCCACTTGTGAATCTTGTCTCATGGGAAAGATGACAAAGACTCCGTTCACTGGACACGGAGAAAGAGCAAGCGAGCTCTTGGGACTCATACACAGTGATGTGTGTGGTCCAATGACTACACATGCGCGAAGTGGTTATTCATACTTCATTACTTTCACAGATGATTTCTCTAGGTATGGGCATGTCTTCTTGATGAAGCACAAATCCGAGGCCTTTGAGAAATTTCAGGAATACAAGAATGAAGTTGAAAAACAAACAGGCAAAAGTATCAAGACACTAAGATCTGATCGTGGTGGTGAATACTTGAGTGCCGAGTTTCTGGGCTACTTGAAAGAGAATGGAATTCTCTCTCAGCTTACTCTTCCATACACACCACAACACAACGGTGTATCGGAAAGGCGGAATCGAACCCTATTGGATATGGTTCGTTCCATGATGAGTAAGGCTGAGTTACCGCGATCCTTCTGGGGTTATGCACTAGAAACAGCTGCATATCTCTTGAACAAGGCTCCAACCAAGACTGTGCCTACCACCCCATATCAGATATGGAGTGGGAAGAAACCCTGTCTTAAGTACCTTAAGACATGGGGATGTCCAGCTTTTGTAAAAAAGCAGCATGCGGACAAGCTCGAGGCACGCTCAGTACTGTGTAAGTTTGTGGGATACCCAAAGAACACCAGGGGGTATCTTTTCTATTCCGCAGAGGAACAAAAGGTTTTTGTTTCCCCGCATGCCCACTTCTTGGAAACTGAATTTTTAGAGAATCAGATAAGTGGGAGCTCAATAGAACTGGAAGAAATTCCAGAACCACAAGCTGTTACTGAAACCTTGGTAGAACCAGAAGGTTCAGGAGAATCGGACATTCCAGCATCACTCCGCAGGAGTAGTAGGCAGTCTCATCCGCCTGAGAGATACTACGGTTTTCTCATAGACGGGGATAGAAAGGATTGCACTATGGATTATGGTGAGCCTACTAGCTTCCAGCAAGCCATTCAGAGCGGTGACTCGGTAAAATGGCTGGATGCAATGCGGGCCGAGATGGAGTCTATGTACACCAACAAAGTTTGGACTTTGGACTTTGCTCCAAAAGGGATAAAACCTGTAGGCTGCAAATGGATCTTCAGAAAGAAGATTGGTGTAGATGGGCAGGTTGAGACCTATAAAGCTAGACTTGTTGCAAAGGGTTTTCGTCAAAGACCTGGTTTGGACTATGACGAGACCTTTTCTCCAATGGCTATGCTGAAATCCATTCGGATCCTTCTTGCCATTGCTGCCTTCCACGATCATGAAATCTGGCAGATGGACGTAAAGACGGCTTTCCTAAATGGAAATTTGGAAGAGTGCGTCTATATGGATCAGCCGGAGGGATTCATTCAGAGTGGGAGCAGCGGTAGAGTGTGCAAGTTGCTCAAGTCCATTTATGGACTTAAGCAGGCATCGCGGAGTTGGAACATCTGCTTTGATGATACTGTCAAGGAATTCGACTTTATCAAAAACCCAGATGAACCATGCATTTACATTAAGATTGTAGAGAGAACTGTGGTATTCCTCGTCTTGTACGTGGATGACATTCTCCTAATAGGAAATGATATTCCTATGCTACAGTCCGTCAAAGGATTCTTGTCGCAGAGGTTCTCCATGAAGGACCTGGGCGATGCCAACTACATTCTGGGGATCCAGATCTATCGTGATAGATCTAAGAGGATGTTGGGACTTTCACAGTCAAGGTACATCGACACCATACTGAAAAGATTCAGTATGGAAGATTCCAAGCGCGGTAATTTACCGGCTTGTCACGGGATCACCCTCTCCAAAGAGATGTCTCCCAAGACTGATTTGGAAAGGGATCGCATGTCTATTATACCCTACGCTTCTGCGGTAGGCTCTATAATGTATGCGATATTGTGTACCAGACCAGATGTAGCATACGCATTGAGCGTTGTAAGCCGGTATCAGTCGAACCCAGGGGAGAAACACTGGATAGCGGTAAAGAACATTCTCAAGTACCTGAGAAGGACTAAGGAGATGTTCTTGGTGTATGGCGGAAAAGACCTCCAGCTTGAGGACTTTGCTGACTCCAGCTTCCAGAGTGACAAGGATGACTCCAAGTCCATGTAGGGTTATGTCTTTACCCTCAATGGAGGGGCGGTTTGCTGGAAGAGTTCCAAGCAGGAGACCGTTGCAGACTCAACTATGGAAGCGGAGTACACAGCTGCTTGCGATGCCGCAAAGGAAGCTGTCTGGATGAAGAAGTTCCTCACGGAGCTTCAGGTGGTTCCTACCATTGTTGATCCAATACCGCTGTATTGCGACAACAACGGCGCTATAGCTTTAGCGAAGGAACCCAGGTCCCATCAGAAGTCCAGGCACATTTTGAGGCGGTACCACCTGATCAGGGAGATCGTAGATCGCCGGGAGATCGTAGATCGCCGGGAGATCAAGGTGAAGAGAGTAAATACGGAGAACAACACTGCAGATCCACTCACGAAGGCTCTACCCCAGACTCAGTTCGAGCGGCTGAGCGAGATGATAGGTCTTCGATACGCCAGTACATGGCCTCAGTGCAAGTGGGAGATTATTAGTGTATATGCCCTAGAGGCCATTATTGTATCATACTAGCTTGTATATTACTTGATGGAAGCTTGGGATATTCACAGTTGTATAGACAATCTTTCTCAAAATGGTAGTATGCTACTTGGTTTGTCTCTACTTCAATATGTGCATGTGTTTCCTTTAGCATATCGCTTATATACATATTAGTAGAGCCCTTAGGATCTTTGCTTGATTACCAGCGTTGTGATGGCGCTCACACTCGTGGGGGCTGGGTAATCCATAAGCACATCCTTATACAGGTCCCTAGTCGTAGGACTATCGAGACAGGGCATCGATACTCCGGAGTAGACAAGCGTATGCGCTTCTCATCCCAGCGGGGGAGACGGTCTGTCCCACAGCCGCCAGTACGTCGTACTTGAGATAGTATGCGGGTGCTCGTTAGGTTACGAGTAAACTGGACAGGACTCGTCGGGAACTGTTGGTTGGTATTATACCTATCGTCGGTTATCAGTTCCCATGTGACATGAGTACAGCTTAGTCCGCTGACTTGACACTGTCACTTCGTCTCGAGTGTGTTCCCACTGTACTTAGATTACTACCCTACCATGGCTCAAAGGAGTCATGCAAACAGGTAGTAGTTGGGTGCAGTCCCGAAGCACATGGAGGCAGTGACGGTTAGACAGGATTCGTCTCTCCCGGTATTGGGGGTTGACATCGCGCTGTGTCTAGGAGAGCCATTACACAAGTAGTCCTTGGCCAGGGCAAGCGAGATATACTGGTAGGTTTCCAGTGTTATCTCAGGGTGTTCTGGGCTACACTCCGACACGACTTGTACCGCTATTAAGGGACTGACGTTCACCGCCCCCCTAGGCCCGCCATGCGATGTATCAGACGAACAGACCGGATTGTACGGAGATTGTCACATACAGGCTCAATAGGAGTTCGGATGGGTTTACCTCAGCGGCCTTCTTATCGACATCTACCTAGGGGACCGTTACGTACAGCTAGTGCCGCTTGCGGTCTGTGGTTAAACACTGCCAGCGTAGTGTCGAGTGTTTAGAGTCCCACACAAAGAGTTTCCCTGCACTGAGCGAAACGTGTAGAGACCGTATGGTTTTACGGCAGGGCTACGATCACTTATGTGCACTTGTGTGCGTATGCTGTTCGGGCAGGCAATACTAGTGGGCTTTGGTTTAAGCCAGATCCTTGTATTGTATAGATGGATTTGATTTGTCTTCTGGGCATTCGCATTCTACGGAATGCGGATGCGGGTGTGTATACACAGTTTTGATGAGCGATGAAGGAGGAGGTGCCCCATTAGGGTTTTGGTAGTTGGTTCGGCCAAAACCGTAATGTGGCACACTCATTAGGGTTTTGACAATTCGTTTGGTCAAAACCGTTATGAGCCGGAGACATTGTTTACTAATCCTTTTAGTGATAGATTAGTGTTGGCTAATTGCATTGACCATTTGACCACTTAGACCTCTCTTGACTTTGTTGACCCGTTGACCGTGTTGACCATTGACCTTCAAGAGGGATCTACACTCTTCTTTCATTTTCTTTTTAATTCTTGAGTTATGATAATGGTCAATTCAATGTGCTATCAACTTTTATCATGATAGGATTAGTAATGATGATTTTAGTGTATTATTGCAACCATGGTTCATTTCATTTGGGTTAATCTTTTCATTATTCTCTTCTCATTCTCTCTCATGAAGTGAGAAGAAAAAGAAAAGCTCCATGGTTGCTAAGTTTCTCCTTCTTCTTCGTCCTTTTGATCTCATCTTTTGATCTCATGTGTTGAGAGGAAAAGATCCCACAAAGACAAACACATCCATACATCTCCTCTACACATCCTAGGGCTTCTTGACAAGAAATCTCTTTGCCCTAGTTGCCTTGCCTTGAGGCAGAGCTTAGTGTGCAACTCTCGGGTGGATCGTCTTCGACGCAAGAAGGCCGCGGAAGTGCCTAAGGTCCGGATCGACGCTTGGAGCTTGGATGGACGAGCGGGACAGCGGAATGAAGACCCGAAGGACCGGTTCCGTGAGGTATACTTTCTACAGCATAGTAGTTAAAACCTCTAGTAGTTTATTAGTTTCTAGTTTAGCCAAGATCCTTGCTTTTGAGTCCATGTTGCCTTGAGCCAAAATTATTGTTTTTCGCCGTTTCTGCCTCCCCGTAAGAACCGGGGTGAGCAACGTGGACTTACACTTTCCACCCCCAGAACCTTCTCCACAAATGTAGGACCCAACACTTATTGATAGAGCTCCATTTCCGGAAAGGTTGAGGCCCAACATACCCAATGCCCAAATGGAGAAGCTTGTGGAAATGTTTAAGTAATTTAACATCAACATCCCTCTCCTAGATGCTATACAACAAGTTCCGTCCTATGCTAAATTTCTTAAGAACTTGTGCACTAGGAAGAGGAAGTCTCAAGTGCCTAAAAAAGTTTTCATGTCGAGTACTGTAGACACGGCTTTTCCCCAACAATTACCAAGGAAACATAAGGACCCTGGCTGTCCTACTATTTCTATTTCTATTGGGGATAAACACATTAACTGTGCTTTACTAGACCTTGGCGCTAGTGTTAACTTGCTTCCATATTCAGTCTATGAGCAACTAGGTATCGGAGTGTTAAAGTCCTCGAACATAACTCTATAGATGGCTGACCGATCAATCACCAAATATAGGGGTGAACTTAAGGGTGTGTTGATAAAAATCGGGGAATTTGTATTCCCTTTGGACTTTATTGTTCTTGATACACAGCCTGTAGTGAACCCACGGAACCAAATTCCGGTGATTCTTGGTCGTCCCTTTTTTGCTACTTCCAACGCTGTAATGAACTGTAGAAACGGCTCTATGAACCTATCTTTCGGGAATAGGTCGATTGAGCTCAATATTTACAAGTTGGGAAGTCAACCCTCCGATCCTCATGCTCGAGTATGTTCTGTCGAATTATTGGATGTTGACAGCAGCGAATTTGATCAGCTTCACGATACAGATCCAGACTTCCTTTATACGTTGTTGTTTGACCCAGATATGTATCATATACATACGGACCCTTCTTTCTGTAGGGTTAGTATAGAACCTTGTGTAGGTTTTGGCAAGCATCAATCATGCTACTTTAAAATTTTTGGGGTGCTAAACAAACCCTGACCAAGATCTTAACTAGAGACTTAGGGTTAAACATGCATGTAAACAACTTTACATCTAAGAGTTAGGGATTACAACCTTTGTAGTCCATTCCTTCACTTCATAAGCTCCGTGTTGAGGTCCCTTCACTGTGATCATCAAGTACCCGGACTAAGAGAGGCTCCATGAAGAGAAAGATACAAGCTTGCTTCCAATCTTTAACAACTAAGATGATCTATCTTGAAGAATCTCAAACCCAAGCTCTTGCTTCACTAATCAAGTATTAGAAAAGAAAACACCCAAATCTAAGTGGCTAGAATAGATGAGAATGATGAAGTAGGAATTTAGCTCTCTTTTATTTTCAATTTCTCACTTTATTTCATCACATCACAAAAAGCTAAAAAGCTTTTTTCAAGAGGAGGAAGAAGAAGAAATCTATTTGTGATGAATAATGAAATCTTCTTATGGTTACAAATCCAGCCATGGGTTAAGCATGAAGGCTTAACCCTTGTAGAGAATTAACTAGGTAAAGGGTTTTGGGTTGGGTTAAGAAATATCTTCACAAAATATCTTAGCTCAAAACGAAAGAAAGCTTCATGGAAAAGCTAACCCAAATCAAAACCCTAACTTGTTTAAACTCCACAAAACATGTTGCATTTGTAACCCTAACAGGTTACAATATTATATATCACTTATATAATATATAATGTAACAAAATAAAATAATACAATTAACATATATTGCATATACATCATTATATTATCCATGAGAGAAAAAGAATCTTTAAGTGAGCTTATATTAGTTAATGTAATATAATATATCAAATGTATAATTATACATTAAATTATCGAATCAACACTTGATCCGATAATCCGGCTATTTTACAAATAACCGACTAATATAATCTGTATAAGTTCATCGAATCAACACTTGATCCGATAACCCGGCTATATCACATATACCCGGCCGATATCACATATCGCGAGAATCTAATACGGTATCACATACACGTATTATTCTCGGTCCCGCACATATCACATATGTGCTCCTACTCCGTTTTGCCGGAGCCAGGAAACCTCTGTGTAGGACTCTAAAGAATCGTCAATATGCCGGCAGTAGGTGATGATCATATCAAACACCCACAAGCTGCAAGCGGTCAGCTAAACGTAACAGCCACCCAGGTATTGAGCAATTAGAAGATCAACAAGCAAGCATGTACATTCTCTTGCGAATCCAATCAGTAACACTTCCGTACAGTTCGATCTCTTAGTCTGATATGTCGCATATCCAGTCTAGGGGTGGTTAACGTCAGACCCTAGTAACCGATAAGTCGTGTCGATATGAGGTCTATAACAGTTCTAGAAAGTACTGATAACACTTACCAGTAAATCTCAGCAACCCTGGCCAGGGATTTCCAGTTATAGCCAATCGAACATAGAGCAACATCAACTCCCTATACCGGGAGAGACGAAATCCTTCTTATCGCTCATTGCCTCCATGTGACTCGGGACTGTACCCAAAAGCCACCGTTTTGCATGCTCTCTTGGATGTGGTATGATGGAAATCAAAGCACAGTGGGAATCACACAAGACTCTATGACGATCTTGGATCTACAGACTAACATGTACCAGTGTTACCAGAGAACTTCCATCTGACGTGAGATATAATACCATCTGGGAGTTCTCGGCGAGTCTGTCCTTTGTACCCAGTCTCCACTGAGCACCCGTATACTATCTCTGATGTCAAACATCAATGGATATGGGATCATCCATTGCCCATCTACATGGGTGAAGAAGCATACGCTAGTCTACTCTGGTATATCGATGCCCTGTGTCGATACATCTGCGACTAGGAACATTTGAAGGATGTACTTAGCGACTACACTGTCCCTACTAGTATGATCTGCATCATAGTCCTGGTAGTCAAGTACTCATCCTAAGGGCTTTATCAACATGTAACATAGAGGCTATCAAAGTACATGTTAAAATAAAGAGCAACCAGATAGCATACTATCATGTCGAGCAAGAAAGTCCTCCATATATGTGTCCAAGCATCCACTACAATATACGTCGCATGTACAGTAATGGCCTCTAGGGCATACATATCACTAACAATCTTCCACTTGCACTAGGGCCATCTGTTGTACTATCTCAAACCCAACAATCAGCTGTGGTTGAAGTATCCCATACTCAACCATCCCATAAAAGTCTCTACTGGGAAATAGGCCTTTGTGAGTGGATCCGCGCTGTTGTCCTCAGTATCTACTCTCCTTACCTCAGTCTCCCTGGAGATCAACCATCCCATGATCATGTGATACTGCCTTAGAATATGTCTGGATCACAGATGGGACGGGGTTTCCTTGGCAAAAGCCAAAACTCCGTTGTCACACAATAGTAGGAACGAAGTTCATTTCATGAACTAGTGTACACCCTGATTATTTCTTTGGTAGCATCCTTGGTAGTGATTTATCCTGCCTTTAATCATCTAGTAAGTCACGGTATCTAGCTTGGAACTCTTCCAACATACCGTCCCTCCACTAAGGGTAAAGACAATGCCTGTGACTGACATTCAGTCGTCCTTATCACCCTGGAATCTTTCCAGTGATTCTCCCCAGGATCGATTGATACCATCTCACTACAACTAGTGAGAATCCTAACATCCAATTTAGATCTATCTCATAGATCCATAACCCGGGAATTAGGAGGTATCACCTTGATCTAGGAGGTATCACCTTGATCCTATATCGAGAATCTTTGTGATAAGAGGAGATTGACCGAGTGTAGCATATGAAACTCCTTTCCTATCAAGAGTATGTCATCAACGTAGAATACGTGGATCACCACCATACTCCCTACTACCTTTTTGTATATACAAGGTTCATCTACCATTTTGATGAAGTCAAAATCTTTGACTACCACATCAAAACAGACGTTCCATCTCTGCGATGACTGCTTTATCCCATAAAGCAACTTGCATACGTTTCCGCTGCTCCCACTGTCTACGAAGCCCTCTTTGCTGTATGCTCTCTTCTAAATCACTATTTAGAAAAGCAATCATGACACCTAACCGTCAGATATCGTAGTCATGGTATGTAGAAATGGCAAGTAGGATCTGGATGGACTTAAGCATAGCTTTGAAAGTCTTAACTTTTCTATGTACACCAAGTAATCTTCTCAAGATATACTTGCTTCTGATGGGGATTTAACCCTTCAGATAAAGCAACCAAAGTCCATACTTTGTTGGTGTATATGGATTCCATCTCAGATCACTAAGCATCCTGTCATTCTTACAGAGTCCCCACTCTTGATGGCCTGCTCGAAACAAGTTGGGTCATCATCTCATGATGCAATCCTCGATCCTGCTGTCATAGAGAAACCGAAGTATCTCTCAGGTGGATAAGGAACCCTACTAGATCGGCGGAGATGCTGAGGTTCGTTAGAAACTATTGAATCCTTCGGGCTTACCAAATCATCAGCTGCAGTTTGTATAGCTGGAACCTTTTCCAGGTCTACCTCATGACCACTAATTTCTTCACAAGAAATTCCCTTTCCAAAAGGTGGCATGCTGAGAAACAAAACACATTTTGCTCCTCAGTTTGGTAGAAGAAATTCCCTTGCGAATACTTAGGATATCCAAAAAACTTCCATAGAACTGACCTTGCCTCGAGTTTTTCCGGATTTTGCTTTGGACAACGTTAGTTATATGTATGCCCTAGAGGCCATTACTATACATAGGATGTATATTGTAGTGGATGCTTGGACATATATAGGGAGGACTTTCTTGCTCGACATGATAGTATGCTATCTGTTTGCTCTTTACCTTAACGTGTATACTGATTTTCTCTCTGTTGCATGTTGATAAAGCCCTTAGGATGTGTACTTGACTACCTGGACTATGATGCGGATCATACTAGTGGGGACATGGTAGTCCATAAGTACATCCTTCAAGGTCCCTAGTCGTGGGTGTATCGAGACGGGGCATCGATATACCAGAGTAGACTAGCGTATACCTTCTCGACCCATACAGATGGGCGATGGATGATCCCATATCCATTGGTGTTTGACATCAGAGATGATATACGGGTGCTCAGTGTAGACTGGGTACACTGGACGGTCTCGCCGAGAACTCCCAGATGGTATTATAGCTTACGTCAGATGGCAGTTCTCTGGTGACACTGGTACAGGTTAGTCTGTAGACCCGAGATCGTCATAGAGTCTTGTGTGATTCCCACTGTGCTTTGATTTCCACCTTACCATGTCTAAGAGGGCGTGCAAAACGGTGATTTTTGGGTACAGTCCCGAATCACTTGGAGGCAATGAGCAATAGGAGGGGATTCATCTCTCCTGGTATAGGGAGTTGATGTTGCGCTGTGTTCGATTGGCTATAACCGGAATTTCCTGGCCAGGGTTGCTGAGATTTACTGGTAAATGTTACCAGTAGTTTCTCGAACTGTTATAGACCTCATATCGACATGACTTATCGAGCTAGTGGGGTCTGACGTTTACCACCCCTAGGCGAGATATGCGACATATCAGACGATCAGACCGGACTGTACGGTAAGTGTTACTGGTTGGATTCACAGGAGTGTGAGCGGGCTTGCTCGTTGATCTTCTGATCGCTCAATACCCGGGTGGCCATTACGTTTAGCAGACCGCTTGCGGCTTGTGGGTGTTTGATATGATCATCACCTGCTGCCGGCGTATTGATGAGTCTTTAGAGTCCTACACAGAGGTTTCCTGGCTCAAGCGAAACGAAATAGGAGCGCATATGAGATATGTGCGGAACCGAGAATAATACGTGTATGTGATACCGTATTCTATTCTCACGATGAATGTATCGATTGGTTGTATACGATATAACCTAGTTATCGAATCGAGGATTGATTCGATAAGTCGATACATTGGATATTAGTCGGTCATATGCGATGTGACCGGATCGTTAAATCAAGTGTTGATTTAATGATTTAATGTATAATTATATATTTGATATACCACTTTACATTAACTAATATTGGTTCACTTAAGATGTTTTTCTCACTTGTTTGTGCACATTGTATATGTGATATATTTTTGTGCACAAGTTTGTATCATGTTTGATGATACATGCAAACTTGGGTGTGTATTTGCTTTAAACCATGTTTAGGTAAATGGTTAGGGTTTTTATTTGTTTATTCATTTATTAATTTATCCATTTTTGAAAGAAATATAATGGTGGCTAACTTTAGATTTTCTTTGAAACTTCATGAAGCTTTGAAAAGGTTGACCATTTTGTTTCTTTCCTTAACCCTAACCATTCACTTAAACAATAGTTTATTCTCTACACTTGTTAACTCACCCATGGTTGCTAAATGATAGATATCACTTCATTTTCTTTTAGAAAATAATTCATTCTTATTCTTTCTTCTTCTTCTTCTTCAAGAAAGAAAAAGAAAACCTTTGCTTGAAAATGTTGAAGTGATGATTCAAAGTGAGAAATCCAAATCCAAAGTGAACCCACTTCCTATTTCTTCATCCTCTACCAATTGCCAAGTAGTATAGGGTGTTTTCTTCACAAGTTTCATGACTTGGTGAAGTTGGAGCTTGATCTTGAGTTGCCTCGACGTAGATCACCTTCGGCATTGAAGTCGACGACCTAGCCCGATCATTTCTTCGACGAAACCATCGCTAGAGTCCGGGATCCGATGATCGCAGCGGAGGGACATCATCACGCAGCCAATGAAGTGGAGGACTGGATCTACAAAGGTTGTAGTATCTTTCACTTTGCAGTAAAGTTGTTTACTAGCTTGTAGTTTCTCCTATTCTCTAGTTAACGATCTTCATTGGGGTTTCTCGACATAGAAAATTTTGAATTTGGCATGGTTGATGCCTTGTGGAACCTCTTGAGTGTACCTAGGAACCGTACAGACAACCCCAAATCTTAACATCTGTAAGAGATGGGCTCTTTCCATACCATATCATATATGAAGTGGTAGGCACCTGATTTGAATTGAACCCTATTCAATAGGTATGCAGCTTCACAAGTGCATAACTCCTAAAAGGAAATAGGTAACTCAGTAGTACTCATCATAGAGCACACCATATCACATAAGGTGAGATTGCTCCATCCCGATATACCAACGTACTGTGGTGTATACGGAGGAGTAATGCTGAGAGAGAATCTCATTCTCCTTTAGAATAGTCCAGGAATCCCGTGCTCAAGTATTCTCCTCCCTGATCACATCAAAGGACATAATACATATACCCATTTTGGTTCTCTACTTCTGAAGTACAAAGAACCAGTCCTGGCATTTGTAGACAGGAGACCTCATACATCATTATGTATCAATCGCAAGAGTTCACTAACTCTTTCTCTGTTTCCAATAAACAGAGCTATGGTCATCTTATCTTTGTGACATGACTGGCAAGTTTCACAAGATGTAAATTCAAACTAATTTAAATATGCATCTAAATGTAACTTCAGCTAGTCGGGTCACACTGATATGACCTAGTCTTCAATACCTCAAGAAGGATTCGTTCATTTCTGAACTCTTCCTCTTGTGTGTGTTCTGTACATTAAGAACCGTGGTTTTATTTAGAACGTCTATGCTTTTAGATAACGTGCCTGAACTGATCAACTCTTGATATAGGAAATGTTCAAAACATTATCCAACAATACAAAATTATATCTTTCCTTTTTTTTTATAAAGATACTGATATGATGTTGTATATCAGGTTCGGTATCTAAGAACATTCGTTCAGAATCAATGTATTTTTTAATACAGGGTGATAACTGCCAATAGACTTGGGTTACAACAATTGCACCATTTCCAACTCTTGAAACTTATCACCCGTTCTCAGTTCTCTGTAGTGAACACACCCGAAGAAGATGCATCAGTATGCACTTTCTTCGTTTGGGCAGCACGGGAATTCTGGTAATCCCCTATTTCCTGCTTATTCTTATAACAATTATAAGTTGGAGCGGGACCAACGTTCCCTAGCACAGTATAACAAGCGGGTTCGGTCAATACATCCGTCTTTTTATCTTGATTAAGGCGTGACATAGTCGCAACCAGGAGAGAGAGAGAGAAGAAAACACTCAGCGTATGCTCTTGCAAGATTAGATTGGTTATTAATATATTTAATCAGGATGGCTCCCTCTGTTTTAGTCAAATCTTTCTTCAAATCCTAAAAGGAAAGAATAGCCGGGATTAATTACACGCTACAAGTTCACCAATCTTTCAGTTAGGCAAGTGCCGGTACTTTGAGGGAAGTTCCCCGTTCTTTCGCACGGACCTAATTAAAATAAAGCTCATTTTCCCAGAGGCATAACCTCGTTGTCACCTTTCTAGACACCTACTTGATCGGCTAATTGTAATGTGTAAAACTCTCCCAGGTGTAACTCTTACTCGCAGCGGGTATCGATATCCAACTATCTCATAGGAGGTATGCATTCTCATTACAAATTTCAACACATGAAATTCCCAATAATATTTTGCCCCAAGCGATCTATGACATTGACTAAGTCAACAAACCATAGACCACAAGTAAGTTCAACCCGTCATTTCCCGATTGAATTAAACCCACCCGTACGACCCTTGACTAAGTCAACAAGGCCGCACGACTAACCTAATCCAATCGCATCATATGCTTTGCAGATAAGAACTAATCAGCTACCGCACACTACGTCTTGACTGAGTCAACAAACGCAGCACGAATACTAAATACTACTTATCTGAAATGACGGAGGGCTACAACAGGTTTTTAAGAAAACCCTTTGTGTAATGAACTTGATATCGTTGTAGAATCGAGTGAATTTTGAAAATGAGTGTTTTTGAGGCTTTTACTAGTTTTGCTAAAGAGGTCACTCCCGGTGAAGGGATCTCGGCTCTTTCCTTATCGAATAAGGTGCAGGATATTTCACAAATACCACTATGCAAAGCAAAAACTATAAAAGCAATCAAAAGACAAACCGTGTTTGTAGCATCTGCTAGTTTTCACTAAAGAGGTCACTCCGGGTGAAGAGATCTCGGCTCTTTCCTTATCGAATAAGGTGCGGGATATTCTATAAGGAATACCGCTATGCAAAGCAAGAACTAGAGCTACCAGTTTTTAAACAAGTTTCTACAACATCTTTAGGTTTATTTTATTTCATTAATCTCATTAATGAAGTCCCATTTTATTATGCTTCACAAGCATCACATTTGAAACGAAATTAGCTGTCACGACCCGAATCTTTCGACTCGTGACCGGCACTTAACCACGCTACGTCTACATGTTAGTGTATATGCCCTAGAGGCCATTACTGTATCATACTAGTTTGTATATTACTTAATGGAAGCTTGGGATATTCACCTTGTATATACAATCTTGCTCAAAATAGTAGTATGCTACTTGGTTTGTTTCTACTTCAATGTGTACATGTGTTTATTTTAGTATATCACCTATACGCATTAGTGGAGCCCTTAGGATCTTTGCTTGATTACCAGCGTTGTGATGGCAGTCACACTAGTGGGGCTGGGTAATCTATAAGAACATCCTTATGCAGGTCCCTAGTCGCAGGACTATCTAGACAGGGTATCGATACTCCGGAGTAGACTGGCGCATGCACTTCTCATCCCAGTGTGGGAGACGGTCTGTCCCACAGCCGTCAGTACGTCGTATTGGAGATAGTATGCGGGTGCTCATTGGGTTACGAGTACACTGGACAGGACTCGTCGGGAACTGACCGGTTGGTATTATACCTATCGTCAGTTATCAGTTCACAGGTGACATGAGTACAGCTTAGTTCGCTGACTTGACACTGTCACTTCGCCTCGAGTGTGTTCCAACTGTACTTTGATTACTACCCTACCACGGCTCAAAGGAGTCGTGCAAACAGGTAGTAGTTGGGTGCAGTCCCGAAGCACTTGGAGGCAGTGACGGTTAGACAGGATTCGTCTCTCCCGGTATTGGGGGTTGACATCGCGCTGTGTCTAGGAGAGCCATTACACGAGTAGTCCCTGGCCAGGGCAAGCGGGATATACTGGTAGGCTTCCATTGTTATCTCAGGGTGTATTGGGCTTCACTCCGACACGACTTGTACCGCTATTAGGGGACTGACGTTTACCGCCCCCTAGGCCCGCCATGCGATGTATCAGATGAACAGACCGGACTGTACGGAGATTGTCACATTCAGGCTCAGTAGGAGTTCAGATGGGTTTCACCTCGTCGGTCTTCTTGTCGGCATCTACCTGGGGACCGTTACGCACAGCTAGTGCCTCTTGCGGTCTGTGGTTAAACCCACTGCCAGCGTAGTGTCGAGTCTTTAGAGTCCCACACAGAAAGCTATTCGCCTTTAGGCAAAAGAGTAGAGGTCGCATGGTTTTTGCGACAGGTCGCATGGTTTTGCGACAGGGTTCAGTCACATCCGTGCACTTGTGCACGTTTAGTGTCCGGACAGTTTACACTAGCGGGCTTTGGTTTAAGCCAGATCCTAGTGTACGTATTGGGATTGGTTTTATCCAGTTTGTATTCGTGTTCCTCGGAACGCGGATGCGGGTGTGTATGCACAGTTGACGGAGAGACAGAGGCAGAGGATTCTCATTAGGGTTCTTGACCGTTGACTGTTGACCATTGACTTTTTGCTCAACCCTAATGAGAATATGATATATGATTAACAATAATATTAATTAAGTATTGTGGTGACATGGTTGTTGAGGGGTTGACTTTGTTGACTTGTTGACTTTGTTGACCGGTTGACTAGGTTGGACTAGTTGACCATCATGATGACAATGGCTATCATTTCATGGCAAAGACTTTTTACTTGCTTGTTCTCTTGTGCAATATGAGTGCATGAAATGATATAGCCATTTTGACTTAAACCATTTACACAATACTTGATTACTATTTTTGTGATGATGGTTTTGGATTATGAGAGCCAAGTGAGAAAAGTCTTGCTCATTCTATCATTTTCATTCTCTCTTTTATGTTCTTGAGCTCTCATTTCCTTCCTCTTGCTCTCCCTCTCTTTAGTCTATGGTTCACTTGTCTCATGTGTTGAGAACCAAGAACCATAGAGAAAATCCCAACACACTCTCCTCTACTCACTCTAGTTCACAAGGTATAGCAAACCGAGTGAACTAGTTTCTTCAAAGACAGAAGAAGAAGCCAAAGGTAGAAGCTTTCAGGTGGATCGATCTTCGGCGCAAGGAGACGACGGGGTGAAGCCGATCCGGACAACCATCGAGGCTTGAAGACGAAGGAGTTCAAGAAAGAAAGGTATAACCCCCTAACCGAGTAGTTAACAACTCCTAGTTAGGTTGTTAGTTAGATGTTTAACAAAGATCCGGTTTTGAGTCCATGTTACCACCTCTAGAAAATTGTTTTTCACCAAATTCCGCATGCCCGAAAGTACCTGGAGAGGTAGCATGGACTTACAGTGGTATCAGAGCCTAGTTAAACACTACCTAACATGTTAGCATAGTAACTAGAAATTCGATCGGAGAAAAAGTCCTGAAATACACCAGGATTTCAAACTTTCTGTCGATTTTCAAAGTGCTGCAAAAATTATTTGAGATATACCAAAAATCGACTCAGGGTTTTTAGAAGAAACTGCAAAAATTCAACCCCCTGAATCGATCAACGCGCCGCGTTTCCGCGGCCGAGTTGACTCGGTCATGGGGTTTTATTTTTGCAGTTTGTTCATAGGGGTATTTTGGGATTTTTGGAATATGTATTTTCTGCCCAGATTTTCCAGAACGAAAATTTTGTGTTTGGGGCCTGAAAATCCGTATTTTTGATCGAACTTCTAAAAGACTTAAGCTGACGGGTTTTTCTGTGATGTGATATTTGTATTGAACGTCTGCTAATCGCTATATGTCGATTAGTGGGGGTTATACAAATCTGTGATCTGTAATGTTATTGGAATGTGTATATGAATTCATTGGATTGTCGCGGGTGAATAGCCGGGGGTTGTGAGAAGAGAGTTTTCTTTTCTTTGAATTCATGTAAATTTGTAAATTGATATAATTATTATTTGTATGGCCGCACAACTGGGTCGGGGTTGTAGCCGTCATTGTATAATTTTTTTTTACTGTTTTTGCTCCTAGGATAGACCCATGGAGGGGGTGCACAAACTACCGGGTATGCCGAAGTGCCGAGTGGCCTACTCACGGAGTTGAGGGAGGTTGCTTCGCTTTGGGTACTTGGCGGGTAGTTTGCCGGACCCGTAGGGGTCTTGGGTGGGGTATTGGCTATTCACCGTGACCGTGTAATCTGCTTTTCGTTACAGGCTCGTACGAATTGCGGATTCCTAGTATATCCAATGTGTTCATCTGTGATCTGAAATGGCTATCATTGCAATATATCTATATATGATATTATTTAGGCGTTGCTTATGTTTTACAGCCGCGCTAGCCCAGCCCCCGCTCTGTCGTTAGTTAAGTAACCTAACGGGTAATGACGGGGCCCCGTGGCGAATGCGAATGGCATAAGCGTACGTCATATTTTGGTTGTTTTCTGCAATGGTAGGATTAAATGATGGGACGCATTAAAAGAACTAATGCAAGAATATCACGCATTAAAAGAACTAATGCAAGAAAAATAAACCAATTAAATGTCGTTGGAACACTTTCGAAAAACCACTCGGTTCTTTTCAAAACTAACTTTTAAATGTAGAGCTTGAGCCACTCCTTTTAAAAGCTATCTCGTTCCATCGATTATATCAAGTTCACTACGTTCACGGTTTAGCCAAAACCATTCGTAGCCCTCCATCGTTTCACATGGATGGTCAATAGTATTCAAGCTATGTTTGTTGGCCAAAGTCAACGCATAGTGATTGGTAGCTATTGGGTATTCATGTGCAGCATAGATAGATGCGTTAGTTTGGAACAGTCGTACTGCCTTGTTGGCCAAAGTCAAGGGTAGGTGCGGGTGGATTCAAATTAACCTGGAGAACGACGGGTAGAACTTGACATGTGACTTATGATTTGTTGGCCAAAGTCAAGGTCATAAGAGCATGGGGCAAAAATCCACATCGGGAGTTTCAAAAGAACTGAAACTTGCTAGTGTTGCATACCATTTGGAGTGTGATGATTCTGGTAGGATTCCTTCAGTTTCGTCTGGTGATGATATTTGGATCCCGATCCTACTGTGAGTATATGCTACTCCTCGGGAAATTTCTCACTTAACGATCAATGCTATAAACCAAGTAGGTGTCTAGAAAGGTGTTAGCGGGGCTACGCCCCCAGGGAAAAGAGGTTATTTAATTAAGGAACTTCGCGAAAGCGTTGGAAAACCTCCCTCGAAGTACCAACACTGGCCTGGCTGAACGGTTAAGTAAGTATTGTACGGTGAGATTGATCCTGACTAATTCTTCCTTTTTGGTTTGAGGAGGGATTCGAGAAACAGTGGGAGCCATCCTGTTTAGACAAACTAAAAACCATTCTAAACTTGCAAGAGCATCATGCTGAGTGTTTCTTCTCTCTCCTAATTGCAGCGACCAATCGAAATGACTGGACTTAAGTTACTCCTAGATAAAAACATACTGACAGGGCCAAACTACAAAGATTGGCTCAGGAATGTCAAGATGGCAATCACTTACGACAAGCTGGGGTATCTTCTTACCACCAAAGCTCCCCCTGTCCCAGGTCCCAAAACCAGCGTCGCGGATAAGGAAATCCGTAAGACCTGGGAATTAGACTGCGCGAAGGCCAAGTGCCTCGTGCTTGCCTCTATGGACAATGAACATCAGAGGAGGCACGAGAATATGGACCTGGAATCCATATTTCTTCATACAAAAGAACTGTATGGAGAGCAATCTCGTATCGCAAGATACGAAGTGTCGAAGAAGTTATTTTCGGCAAGATTGGCTGTCGGATCATCGGTAGCGGAACACGTGCTTAAGATGATTGGCTACATTGAGGAGCTCGCGGACCTTGGGACCACGTTGGAGAATGAGCTCTATACGGACTTGATTCTCCAGTCCCTTCCTTCCACTTACGCCCAGTTCATACTGAACTTCAACTTACAAGAAAAGGAAGTTGAACTTTCAGAACTCCTCAACATGCTGAGGAGTGCAGAGGGCACCCTACAGAAAGGTAGGGAAACATCCACTTTGTTTGTAGGAGGATCTTCCTCTTCTAGGTCCAAGGCGAAAGCCAAGGGAAAGAAGAAGAAAGCCCCCGCCAAACCAAGGGGCGGTGTTAGTAAAGTGGATACGAAGGGAAAAGCAAAAGCAACAAAGAAAGTGGGAAAGCTTGTGGATAAGGAAGAATGCTTCTATTGTCATAAGAAGGGACACTGGAAGAATGATTGCAGGGCTTGGAAATCCAGAATACAGGATCTGAAGCAGGTTGCGGCTTCAGCTTCAGGTGTGTATGTTATTGAAAACTGTCTTTCAATAAACTCTACTTCCTGGATATTGGATACCGGATCAGGAACTCATATCTGTAATTCTTTGCAGGCGTTGAGAAACCGTAGGGTTTTGAAGGCAGGTGACATGACCCTCAAAGTTGCAAACGGAGCTAGCATGGATGCTAAGGCCGTGGGGGACTATCACCTGGGAATGTCAGATGGACATGTTTTGGTTTTGCGTAATTGCTTTTTTGTACCCAACGCAACTTTTAATATCATTTCTGTATCTTTGGTTTCTAAAGAAGGGTATGAATTTGCGTTTGTAAGCAATGTTGTAAACATTCACCTTAATCAAGTTCTGATTGGGTCAGGTACATTGAGCAATGGTATATACGTATTAAACCAACCACAGATTTTCAATGTCCAGAATACACACAAAAGAAAGTCTCCGGAAATCAATCAGACTTTCTTATGGCATTGTAGACTGGGTCACATCAATGAGAGAAGGTTGACGAAGTTACATACAGAAGGATATTTGAATCCGTTCGAATATCAATCGTATGCCACTTGTCAATCATGTCTCAAAGGAAAGATGACAAAGACTCCGTTCACTGGACACGGGGTAAGAGCGAGCGAGCTCTTGGGACTCGTACACAGCGACATGTGCGGTCCAATGTCTACACATGCGCGAAGTGGTTATTCTTACTTCATTACTTTTACGGATGACTTTTCAAGGTAGGGTTATGTCTTCTTAATGAAACATAAGTCCGAAGCCTTTGGAAAATTCCAGGAATATAAGAAAGAAGTAGAAAAACAAACCGGCAAAAGTATCAAGATCCTAAGGTCGGATCGAGGTGGTGAATACTTAAGTGCCGAGTTCCTGGACTATTTAAAAGAGAACGGAATTCTCTCTCAGCTTACTCCTTCATACACTCCGCAACATAACAGTGTATCGGAGAGACGGAACCGAACCCTATTGGATATGGTACGGTCCATGATGAGTAACGCTGAGTTACCGCGATCATTTTGGGGGTATTCGCTAGAATCAGCTGCATACCTTTTGAACCGAGTTCCCACTAAGACTGTGCCTACTACACCATATGAGATGTGGTGTGGGAAGAGACCCTATCTTAATCACATTAAGACATGGGGAAGTCCAGCTTTTGTCAAAAAGCAGCATGCGGACAAGCTCGAGGCACGCTCAGTACAGTGCAAGTTCGTGGGATATCCAAAGAACTCCAAGGGATATTTCTTCTACTATGAAGAGGAACAAAAGGTTTTTGTTTCTCGTCATGCCTGCTTCTTGGAAACTGAGTTTTTGGAAAACCAGATAAGTGGGAGCACAGTAGAACTGGAAGAAATTCCAGAACCACGAGCTATTACTGAAAGCTTAGTGGAACCAGAGGGTTCAAAAGAACAAGACATTCCCACGCCGCTCCGCAGGAGTAGTAGGCAGTCTCATCCGCCCGAGAGATACTACGGTTTTCTCATAGACGGGGATAGAGAGGATTGCATCATAGATTATGATGAGCCTACTAGCTTCCAGCAGGCCGTTCAGAGCGTTGACTCGGCAAAATGGCTGGATGCAATGCGGACCGAAATGGAGTCCATGTACACCAACAAGGTATGGACGTTGGACATTGCTCCAGACGGGGTAAAACACGTAGGATGCAAGTGGATCTTCAAAAGGAAGATTGGTGTAGATGGACAGGTTGAGACCTATAAAGCTAGACTTGTTGCAAAGGGTTTTCGTCATAGACCTGGTTTGGACTATGACGAAACCTTTTCTCCAGTGGCTATGCTGAAATCCATTCAGATCATTCTTGCCATTGCTGCCTTCCACGATTATGAGATTTGGCAAATGGACGTAAAGACCGCTTTTCTAAATGGAAATTTAGAGGAGTGTGTCTATATGGACCAGCCAGAAGGTTTCATTCAGAGTGGGAGCAGCGGAAAGGTGTGCAAGTTGCTTAAGTCCATCTATGGACTAAAGCAGGCATCGCAGAGTTGGAACATCTGTTTTGATGAGACGGTCAAGGAATTTGGCATTATCAAAAATCCATATGAACCATGCATCTACAGTATATTTGTAGCGAGAACTGTAGTATTCCTCGTTTTATATATGGATGACATTCTCTTAATAGGAAATGACATTCCTATGCTACAATCTGTCAACGGGTTCTTGTCACACAGGTTCTCCATGAAAGACCTGGGTGATGCCTCATACATCCTGGGGATCCGGATCCATCGTGATAGATCCAAAAGGATATTAGGACTTTCACAGTGCAGGTACATCGACACCATACTGAAGAGATTCAGTATGGAAGATTCCAAGCGCGGTAACCTACCGGCTTGTCACGGGATCACCCTCTCTAAAGAGATGTCTCCCAAGACTGATTTGGAGAGGGATAGCATGTCTATTATACCCTACGCTTCTGCGGTAGGCTCTATAATGTATGCGATGTTGTGTACCAGACCGGATGTAGCTTATGCACTGAGTGGGGTAAGCCGGTATCAGTCAAACCCTGGGGAGAAACACTGGATAGCGGTAAAGAACATTCTCAAGTACCTGAGAAGGACTAAGGAGATGTTCTTGATGTATGGCGGAAAAGACCTCCAGATCGAGGCCTTTGCTGACTCCAGCTTCCAGAGTGATAAGGATGATTCCAAGTCCATGTCGGGTTTTGTCTTTACCCTCAATGGAGGGGCGGTGTGTTGGAAGAGTTCCAAACAGGAAATCGTTGCAGACTCGACGATGGAAGCGGAATACATCGCTGCATCTGATGCCGCAAAAGAAGCTGTCTGGATGAGGAAGTTCTTGAAAGAACTTCAGGTGGTTCCGTCCATTGTTGATCCAATACCTCTGTATTGCGACAACAACGGGGCTATAGCTTTAGCGAAGGAACCCAGGTCCCATCAGAGATCCAGACACATCTTGAGGCGGTATCACCTGATCAGGGAGATCATGGATCGCCAGGAGATCGAGGTTTGGAGGGTTGCTTCAGAAGATAACACTGCAGATCCATTCACCAAGGCCTTGCCCCAGACTCAGTTCGAGCGGCTGATCGAGATGATAGGTCTTCGATACGCCAGTACATGGCCTTAGTGCAAGTGGGAGATTGTTAGTGTATATGCCCTAAAGGCCATTACTGTATCATACTAGTTTGTATATTACTTAATGGAAGCTTGGGATATTCACCTTGTATATACAATCTTGCTCAAAATAGTAGTATACTACTTGGTTTGTTTCTACTTCAATATGTACATGTCTTTATTTTAGTATATCACCTATATGCATTAGTGGAGCCCTTAGGATCTTTGCTTGATTACCAGCGTTGTGATGGCAGTCACACTAGTAGGGCTGGGTAATCTATAAGCACATCCTTATACAGGTCCCTAGTCGCAGGACTATCGGGACAGGGCATCAATACTCCGGAGTAGACTGGCGCATGCGCTTCTCATCCCAGTATGGGAGACGGTCTGTCCCACAGCCGTCAGTACGTCGTACTGGAGATAGTATGCGGGTGCTCATTGGGTTACGAGTACACTGGACAGGACTCGTCGGGAACTGACCGGTTGGTATTATACCTATCGTCAGTTATCAGTTCCCAGGTGACATGAGTACAGCTTAGTCCGCTGACTTGACACTGTCACTTCGCCTCGAGTGTGTTCCCGCTGTACTTTGATAACTACCCTACGACGGCTCAAAGGAGTCGTGCAAACAGGTAGTAGTTGGGTGCAGTCCTGAAGCACTTGGAGGCAGTGACGGTTAGACAGGATTCGTCTCTCCCGGTATTGGGGGTTGACATCGCGCTGTGTCTAGGAGAGCTATTACACGAGTAGTCCCTGGCCAGGGCAAGCGGGATATACTGGTAGGCTTCCAGTGTTATCTCAGGGTGTATTGGGCTTCACTCCGACACGACTTGTACCGCTATTAGGGGACTGACGTTTACCGCCCCCTAGGCCCGCCATGCGATGTATCAGACGAACAGACCGGACTGTAAGGAGATTGTCACATTCAGGCTCAGTAGGAGTTCAGATGGGTTCTACCTCGTCAGTCTTCTTGTCGGCATCTACCTGGGGACCGTTACGCACAGCTAGTACCGCTTGCGGTCTGTGGTTAAACCCACTGCCAGCGTAGTGTCGAGTCTTTAGAGTCCCACACAGAAAGCTATTCGCCTTTAGGCAAAAGAGTAGAGGTCGCATGGTTTTTGCGACAGGTCGCATGGTTTTGCGGCAGGGTTCAGTCATATCCGTGCACTTGTGCACGTTTAGTGTCCGGACAGTTTACACTAGCGGGCTTTGGTTTAAGCCAGATCCTAGTGTACGTATTGGGATTGGTTTTATCCAGTTTGTATTCGTGTTCCTCGGAACGCGGATGCGGGTGTGTATGCACAGTTGACGGAGAGACAGAGGCAGAGAATTCTCATTAGGGTTGTTGACCGTTGACTGTTGACCATTGACTTTTTGCTCAACCCTAATGAGAATATGATATATGATTAACAATAATATTAATTAAGTATTGTGGTGACATGGTTGTTGAGGGGTTGACTTTGTTGACTTGTTGACTTTGTTGACCGGTTGACTAGGTTGGACTAGTTGACCATCATGATGACAATGGCTATCATTTCATGGCAAAGACTTTTTACTTGCTTGTTCTCTTGTGCAATATGAGTGCATGAAATAATATAGCCATTTTGACTTATACCATTTACACAATACTTGATTACTATTTTTGTGATGATGGTTTTGGATTATGAGAGCCAAGTGAGAAAAGTCTTGGTCATTCTATCATTTTCATTCTCACTCTTATGTTCTTGAGCTCTCATTTCCTTCCTCTTGCTCTCCCTCTCTTTAGTCTATGGTTCACTTGTCTCATGTGTTGAGAACCAAGAACCATAGAGAAAATCCCAACACACTCTCCTCTACTCATTCTAGTTCACAAGGTTTAGCAAACCGAGTGAACTAGTTTCTTCAAAGACCGAAGAAGAAGCCAAAGGTAGAAGCTTTCAGGTGAATCGATCTTCGGCGCAAGGAGACGACGGGGTGAAGCCGATCCGGACAACCATCGAGGCATGAAGACGAAGGAGTTAAAGAAAGAAAGTTATAACCCCCTAACCGAGTAGTTAACAACTCCTAGTTAGGTTGTTAGTTAGATGTTTAACAAAGATCCGGTTTTGAGTCCATGTTACCACCTCTAGAAAATTGTTTTTCACCAAATTCCGCATGCCCGAAAGTACCGGGAGAGGTAGCATGGACTTACACTACAGGCGTAACGCGACTAAGTAAGCCGAACCCAGAAATCAAAACCATTTAAAAATAGTGAGTGTTGATAACATTTAGTAAAACATTTAGAAAACCTTAAATAATTCAATAAGTTCTTTTAATGTTACTTAATCATTTAAATAATTTTGGCAGCATTTCCTTTGTAAAAGTAGCCCGAGGCCAGGTATAAAAGAGGATATGAGTAAAAAATGAGATATAATGAAACAAAACATTACCAAACGGGAGCAATCACGCCCAACGGCGGAAACCACCATCACAAGAGTAATATACGACGCCGTAGCGAAGAATGAGCAATAAGTAAACATCACAGAATATAAACTGCAAATAAAAACAGTCGGCTCCCACGAGCTCGACACCAGAATACAAAATATACATCATCGTCCTCACACAGTATCTAAGTCCAGTACATAAATTGTAGATGGAGAGTACTAGATACAAAAAGGGATACAATAAAAGTAATCTGATACCACAACCCACCTAAATGCAGAACAGCTCTCGCCGCAACTGTAGTGGTATCTGTAGCCAAAAGATGCAAAAGACAGCCTGCCGCGACTATGCTGAGGGCAACCTGCAAATACTGTGGCACAACGGGGGTGAGTTGCCAACTCGTGAATAGAGATAACATATAAAGGTAATCGCGAGCATGCACGTACTGTGCTACTCTAACAAATGCCAGCAGATGGTATCGATGCGAAATAAGAAGTATGTGCAATAATCATGCAGATGCTCTGTCAGGTAAAATAACTACAGGATGAGATATATAGTAATCAATGCTGAGCATGGGATAAACAACATCCACACGGAATATCAACATGGAAAACAAGCGGTGCCCACAACTGCACCCAAATCCCAAATAACTCAGGCGCCGGCACACCCATCGGCCCTCAAATCCTGTAAATCTCTGAGAAATCATGAGTGCCCAACATCGACACCCAAAATATCATAAAATACTCGTGTCCAGCATCGACACGCAAATCCTCATATATCGGGCTCCGTCAGTCCGGATCAGCCCACGGGCTCCGTCTGCGGTATCGGCCCTCGGCCCCGGCAGTACGGATCATCCCGCATCCATCTCTCGACTCTGGTCAGTATCCTCCGGATAACCGCCAGGTCCAACCAATCACCGGTAGGTACTCGCCACCCTGCCAGGCTCATCGTCTACTCCACGAAAAACATTTCTCGCCCTGGGGAACCATACCGGGTCCACCACGAACCCGTAAACGGATCATCCATCTCCTCGAATCGGGTTCCAAGCACACATCTCTGCACCGCGAAAATGCATGGTGGACGCACCAAAATATCATATCACGAGGAACCGGGTTTTCAAATAGTGCATCTTTTCTTAAAAATCCCACGGTCCTCAAAACCAGAAATCACATGAAAACCCAACACCAAGAAGTAAATCCAATGCGATGTGCTATGTACATCAATCCATGATATAGGTATAAGGGAAACCGCTTTTAAAATTAGTTTCCGTTTTTAAAGATATCATGCGGCTCCCAATTTCCATGAAAGCCATATCGAATCATATATGAAATGAACTACAGCAATATAATCAAGGCAGTTCTACAGGGAGTGTGTCATGGCAATTACTGACGGTGTGTGTGTAGCATGCAGATTAGTGCTCGTGCAACATAAACCGTTAGTAATAGTGCAGTGTCCTATCAATTCTATGCATATATATATAGCAGGGAATGCAATATGCAATGACCGTCCATGAGGTAAATGCAACATATAATAATAAGGTCCTATCAGCCCTGACGCATAACACTATGCGGGCGATATCCCCGTAGATGTGAAATCTACTCACCGAAGTCTCACGCTAAGTGTAGGCGACGACTTGCTTGCCCTTCTTCGCAGCGTCCGTCTCACTCGCCTGCGAACCTAGAATCACATAACATATATCACGCATAAGCTCAACTTCATAAAAACGTGATATTACGGTCCAACTAGACACCCGTGTCATAAACCAATCGCGCGTGTGCGCGATACGCTAAAACGTGTGATCACGCGCCTGAAACTATCCTGACGCGTCGCGATACACACAAACCCCAAACCCACCCACGTATCACGCGTGTCGCGAAGGTTTAAAATACGAGAAATAGGTATTTAGTCCCAGATTTTTATACAGAACTTAAATTACAAAAATATATATATCACAAAACTACAAATAACAGAAGATACCTATAGGACCAAACCCCAACCCAAACCCTCCCCATCTGGCCGCAAATTGCGGCCAGATACAATATTCCGGCGGCCTCAACAAGAAGAAAGGTGGTCGGGTTCTACCTGGGGTATCAGCACCTAACAACTATACTACAGTCTTCTCAAAATTATTCTGAACTCACCGGGTCGATAGCAGTTTTCAGAAACTCAAATTTTGCTTAAAAACGATGAATTTGCATCAAATAGGGATCTGGTGGTATTTTAGTGCAATTGGGGTTTAAGCTGGGTTAAAATGGCCTTAACAACACTCTATCAACCTAGTGAAACCAAAACACACATCACTTGGCCAAGGTTCTCACTAAACACCTCATATCGCACTAAATCGCACCAATAACCACTAACCGAAGCTAAATTACACTAAACAAGTAAACTAGGGAGTAAGTATAGGAAATATACCCCACACTCGACCCTAGGGAGCGGGAGGAAGAAGAAGAAGTGAAGGGAAGGGGCTGTAGTTGAAGCTGTTGCTGTTGCTGCACACTGCTGCTGCTGATTCACTGTTGCTGCTGTGTGTTGCTGTGTTGCTGGCTGCTGCTGTGCTGCTTGCTTCTGCTGGTGCTGAAGAGGTAAGTGTGTGTGTGTGTGTGTGTGAGTGAGGTTTGAGAGAAGAACACAAAAAAGAAATGAGAGGAAAAATCATCACCCCAATGTCAACCCCTCCTCTCTCTCTCCTCATTAATTGCAAGCATGGCTTAAGCCATGATGCACTCTCTCTCTCTCTCTCTCACCAAGTCAACACCCTAAAAAATTCAAATTAAAGAAACTATTACTTAACTAATTAAACTTAATTAAAGACCCAAAAGACTTAATCCCCATGATTAACCCACCATGGTCACTAATAATGGTAATAACTCATTTAAAAACCCTAGTTTACAAGCACATGTGTGTGCAAGCCTAGGAAAATTTTAGAAAAATATTTATTAATTTAGGAAAAATATTTGAAACACAATTTGGTAAACTTTTTATTAAAAACCCATTACTTAAATATAAATAGTCACTAAACACATCCTAAGATGTTACAATCTCTCCCCCTTAAAGAAATTCGTCCCCGAATTTCAAAATCTAACTACACGTACCTTCGAAAAGATGGGGATACTTCTTCTTCATCTCGCTCTCGGTCTCCCAAGTGACCTCCTCATGGCCCTGACCACGCTAAAGTACCTTGACTGATGGAATGTCCTTTGATCTCAATTTCTTCACTTGTCGGTCCAAGATCATCACTGGCTGCTCTGCATAGGAAAGGTCGTGCTCAAGCTGGATCGTCGGATGCTGAATCGCATGCGAGGGATCATGAAGATATCTACGGAGCATCGATGCGTGAAATACGGGGTGCACATCTGGAAAACTGGGCGGAAGGGCTAACCGGTACACAACTGCACCAACACGCTTGAGGATCTTGAAGGGGCCCACATATCTTGGACTGAGCTTCCCCTTCTTCCCAAACCTCATCACACCTTTCATTGGGGAGACCCTCAAGAAAACATGATCACCAACAGAAAACTCAAGTCTGCGCCACCGACGGTCCGCATAAGATCTCTGCCTACTCTGGGCTGCTCTCATCCTATCGCAAATCAACTGGATCTTCGCGGTCGTCTCCTCAACAATCTGTGGCCCTAAGATACTGCTCTCACTGAGTTCTGTCCAACAGGCGGGCGATCTGCATCTCCTCCCATAAAGAGCCTCAAATGGTGCCATCTGAATGGTCTCCTGGTAGCTGTTATTTTAGGAGAACTCTACTAAGGGCAAATGATGATCCCAGCTACCTCCGAAATCTAATACACAAGCTCTGAGCATGTCCTCGAGAGTCTGAATGGTCCGCTCTGACTGTCCGTCGGTCTGCGGATAAAAAGCTGTGCTGAAACTCAAGCGAGTGCCCAAAGCCTCCTGAAGCCTCTGCCATAGTCGACTGGTAAACTGGGTGCCTCTGTCGGACACGATACATGTCGGGACTCCGTGCAGTCGTACTATCTCGTCAATGTAAATCTGGGCGTACTGAGAAAATCCGAAAGTCGTCTTCACTGGCAGGAAGTGAGCCGCTTTCGTCAAACGATCTACGATCACCCAAATGGAGTCGTACCCTCGCCTCGTCCTGGGTAGACCCACAACGAAATCCATCGAAATCTGCTCCTACTTCCACTCCGGAATGGGTAACGGCTGCAGCTCTCCTGCGGGCCTCTGGTGCTCAGCCTTGACTTGCTGACAAGTCAAGCATCTTGACACAAAATCTGCGATGTCCCTCTTCATTCCGTCCCACCAGTAAACACCTCTCATATCATGATACATCTTGGTGGAACTGGGATGGACACTATATACCGATCGATGTGCCTCCTCAAGAATCTCACGCCGCGGTCCCTCAGCATCTGGTACGCACGGTCTAGTCCCAAATCGTAGTACCCCCTGATCATCGATCACGAACTCGGAAAATCTGCCCTGTCCAATCTGTGCCCTGATCTCCGAACATCGGTCATCACTGCATTGTGCCTCATGTATGCGGTCAAGTAACTGTGGGCGTGCAGGAACATGCGCGATCTGTCCTCCAATCGGTGTGAACTCGAACTGTATCCGGCTGTCGCATAATATCTTCCAATCTGCCGATGACTGCCCCTGTACTGCGCTCAAACAAGATAGACTACCCCAGGGCCTCCTGCTCAAAGCATCCGCCACCACATTTGCCTTGCCCGGGTGATATAAGATCTCGCAGTCGTAATCCTTCACTAACTCCATCCATCGGCGCTGTCTAAGGTTCAGGTCCCGCTGCTGAAATATATATTTTAGACTCTTGTGATCCGTGAATATCTGGCATGACTCGCCGTAAAGGTAATGTCGCCAGATCTTGAGTGCAAAGACCACTGCAGCCATCTCCAAGTCATGAGTTGGATAGTTCTGTTCATGTTTCTTCAATTGTCGCGAAGCATACGCGATCACCCTATCTTGCTGCATCAAAACGCACCCTAGCCCTACTCGAGAAGCATCACAATAGACCACAAATCCGCCTGAGCCTGACGGTAATGATAATACCGGTGCCGTCGTCAGCCGAGTCCGTAGCTGCTGAAAACTGTGCTCGCACTCCTCCGTCCAATCGAAAAGGACTCCCTTCTGGGTCAACCCGGTCAAAGGTGTAGCAATACTGGAGAAGTCCTGCATAAATCGCCTGTAGTAACCGGCCAACCCCAAAAAGCTACGAATCTCCGTAACCGATGTGGGTCTGGGCCAACGCTGCACGGCCTCGATCTTTCTTGGGTCCACACATATACCGTCTCGTGAAATCACATGCCCCAAGAAGTCTACGCTGTCCAGCCAGAAAGCACACTTGGAGAATTTCGCATAAACCTGGTGCTCCCTCAAAGTCTGCAGTGTAATCCGCAGGTGCTGCTCGTGCTCCTCACTACTACGGGAATACACCAAGATATCATCAATGAAGACTATGATGAACAGATCCAAATATGGCCAGAAAATACGGTTCATCAAGTCCATGAATGCTGCTGGCGCATTGGTGAGTCCGAACGACATCACCAAAAACTCATAATGGCCGTAGCGCGTACGGAAAGCTGTCCTGGGAATGTCCTCCTGTCGAACCCGCAGCTGATGATAGCCCGATCGTAAATCGATCCTCGAAAAGTACCCTGCCCCCTGAAGCTGGTCGAACAAATCGTCGATGCGCGGCAAAGGATACCTGTTCCGCACCGTCACCCTGTTCAGCTGGCGGTAGTCGATACACAGACGCAAACTGCCGTCCTTCTTCTTGACGAACAGGACTAGAGCACCCCAAGGAGAAACACTGGGTCGAATAAGTCCCTTGTCCAGCAAATCTTGCAACTGACCCTTCAATTCTCTAAGTTCCGCCGGGGCCATCCGATAAGGCGGTATGGAAATAGGCCCCGTGCCAGGAACCAAATCAATACAGAAAGAAATGTCGCGCTCGGGCGGTAACCCAGGAAGCTCGTCAGGGAACACATCAGGGAACTCGCTTACAACCGGAACCTAATCCAATGGAACCTGTGTAGCACTAGCATCGCAAACATAGGAGAGAAATCCCTGACATCCCTTCCTCAAAAGCTGTCCAGCGTGAAAAGAAGAAATCACACTGTGAGGGGCGGCACCCCGGTCCCCCCAACACAACAAAAACCGACTCGACAGGAAAACAAAATCTAACTGTCTTCTCACGGCAGTCCACAGAAGCATAGCACGTGGCTAACTAATCCATGCCCAAAAGAACGTCGAAGTCCAACATCTTCAGAAGGATCAAGTCGACAGGAAACTCTCTCTCGCCAATACAGACGGTGCAGGACCGGAACACGTGCCTAGCAACAAACGACTCTCCCACAAGAGTGGTCACAACAAGTGGCTGATCAAGTAAATCGGACTTTTACCCAAACTCGGCACAAAGTGTGTGGATACGTACGAGTGCGTGGATCCGGGATCGAACAAAACGTGTGCATCAACTGAACATACTGGAAGGATACCTAAAACCACTGCATTGGACGCCTGCGCGTCCTGATGCGTCAAAGCAAAAACCCGCGCATGTCCACCTCCTGCGACTGACTGCCCTCTGCCTCGGTCATCCCGACCTCTCTGAGCAACTCCCCTACGCCCACGACCTCTCTGCGTATGAGTCTGGCACGGAGCAACGATAGGTACAACAGGCAACGCCCTCTGGGGTGGTGAAGGTGGTAAGGTAACATGCGGTGCTGCCGCCTCCTTCCGGTGTATCTCAGGACAATCTCTAACGAGGTGAAGTAGACTGCCGCATCTAAAGCAACCCCGTGGCGACTGCTGACTCTCCTGGGGATACGAACTAAACATCTAGCCTCGTCCCGAATCTCTGCTACTCCTCGCACCAGAACGATACCTGTTGCGGCGTCTGAATGACTGCCTCCGTGCGGATATTCTAGTACGAACTCTCTTCGGCTTTGGAACTACCGAAGTCTCTGCAAGGCGCTCCTCGACTAATAGGGCTGCGTCTACAGCTGCTGCATAGGTCTCGTAGTGCTGCGCGCTGATCGCAAGGAATAGTGGTGTAAGCAAGCCCCGAACAAATCTCTTGACTCACAACTCCTCGGTAGCCACCAAATACGGGGCATAGACTGCTAGCTCTGTAAACAGCACGTCATGCTCTGCCACTGTCATCCCTCGTGGCTGGCGCAAGGACTCAAATCTGCGTGCTCGGGCATCCCTACACTCTGGAGAAGGAAACGGGCTAGAAATACTGTCACGAACTCCGTCCAGGTCATAGGAGGAAGACCTGCTGCTCTGCCCTTCTCAACTGAATCACACCACTTCTGCGTAAGACCTTCCAGGCGAAAGCTCGCGAACTCAACCCATCTCGCAACTGCGCATCTGAGGGAACGGCATATCCGGGCCATCCTGTCGATGAAAGACTGTGGGTCCTCGGCTGTATCGGTGCCTGTGAAGACCGGAGGCTTCAGCCTCATGAACTCTGACAGCGATACTGTAATCACCTCCGTGGCTGCAGGGGCAACTGGCTGTACGGTAGGTACCATCGCTGTCTCTGGAACCGGTGGAGCTACCTCTGGTCGCTGTGCTCGAAGCGTCTCGAGTAGTGATCCTAAAATCTGGCGCATCTCCTGCACACCAGCCCCTAGTGTGGCAATCTGATCTGTCACAGGAGGAACAGTCTGCTCGGGTACAACGGGTGCACTGCCCGGATCAGTCCTCGTCTCGGACGAGTCAACTCGAATCTCGGCCCTCGCGGCCGCTCTCTGCGCCCTCATAGTCTTTGGCGGCATAATGGCTGAAAGGAAATTAGGATTCGATAAGAATACGGAAATCGAATCACAAGAATATATATATACTCAAGAAGGAATTAAATCAATAAGTCCTAAGGTCGCTTAGGCGGAGTACCGTGTCGTGAGTATGCCGCGGAACATACGCACACTACACCACTCTGCTGCAGCTACCCACACCATCATACCAGGGTCATCCTACACTCCGAAGGTAAAACCTACGCTTTGATACCAACTTTGTCATGACCCGAATCTTTCGACTCGTGACCGGCACTTTACCACGCTACGTCTACAGGCGTAACGCGACTAAGTAAGCCGAACCCAGAAATCAAAACCATTTAAAAATAGTGAGTATTGAAAACATTTAGTAAAACATTTAGAAAACCATAATTAATTCAACAAGTTCTTTTAAAGTTACTTAATCATTTAAATAATTTTGGCAGCATTTCCTTTGTAAAAGTAGCCCCGAGGCCGGGTATAAAAGAGGATATGAGTAAAAAATGAGATATAATGAAACAAAACATTACCAAACGGGAGCAATCACGCCCAACGGCGGAAACCACCATCACAAGAGTAATATACGACGTCGTACCGAAGAATGAGCAATAAGTAAATGTTTCGCCCAATCAGAGCAAAGCTCTGTTCAAATTCAAAATTCAAAATTTTGAAGCAACGCTTCAAGTCTCGGGCGCAACGCGCCCCGTGTCAAGCGCTGATACGTCAGCGCAGCGCCCAAGAAGGCGCGCCCAATCAGAGCAAAGCTCTATTTTTATGAAGCAACGCTTCAGTTGCGCTGCGCTCTGCGCTGCGCGACACGTGTCAGCGCAGATGTGCTAGCGCAGTTGCGCTGCGCGACACGTGTCAGCGCAGATGCGCTAGCGCAGTTGCGCTGCGCTCTGCGCTGCGCGAGATGCGCTGCGCTGTGCGCTGCGCGACACGTGTCACGCGCTGGGGCATCTGCGCCAAACTGAATTAAGATTTTAAGAAATCTTTTCTGTTCTTGTTAAAACAAGAAGATTTTCTTCTGCAAAGCAGAAGCCCTTGGATCAAAGATCCAACGGTGGGAAAAATTCTCCAAATCACTCAGAGAATGATCTCTTTAACAAATTTAACTAATTTGTGAGCACTATAAAAAGGACCCTAAGCCTCAATTCAAGAGAGGAACATTTTTTTTTTGAAAAATCAAGAGCTTCAAACAGAGAGAACTCTGAGAAAAATTTCAGGAAGAGGTAAAAAACCTTTATAAGGAAAAAGAAATTTCCTCTAATAGATCATTGATCTAAAAACAAGATCAATGATCTTCATATAATAAATTGTGCTTTGCACTCTTGTGAACCTCTGGTTCTGTAAATGAAAAGAAAAGAAAGAAATTTCTTTTTTTTTAATCTAAAATAGTGCTTTGCACTCTTGTGAACCTCTGGTTCTGTAAATGAAAAGAAAAGAAAGAAATTTATTTCTTTAATCTAAAATAGTGCTCTGCACTTCTGTTTTGAATCTAAAAGATTCTTAGTGCTTTGCACTTCCAAACTGCGCTGTTGCGCTCTTGAGAGAGCGCCACGTGTCAGCTGCAGCACAACCTGCGCTACGCGCTCTTAAGATAGAGCTTTGCTCTCTGGAATTGGCGCAACTCGCTGAGAGCGCGCCACGTGTCAGCAGCGCAACAGCGCAGCGCACTAGTGCAGCGCACTGCGCTGTTGCGCTTGCGTTCACCAGAGCATGACACGTGTCATCACCATATGAACCTGCGCTCATTACTCGGCGCAAAACGCAAGACAAATGCACTGCCTTGGTTACAAAAAGGGCCAAGCCCAATTAAAGAAGGCCTAACAGGTCAAATAAAATGCTATGTATTATTTAAAAGGGCAGAGCCCAATTGAGAGGTCCAATGGACCAAAACAAATGCTCTGCATTATAATAAAAAAAGGGCAGAGCCCAGTCAAAATGGGCATAAATGGCCTAAAGTAATGCTATGCATTATTTTAAAAAGGGGAAAGCCCAGACAAAAGCCAAAAGTAAATAAAATGTTTTCAACTGGACTTAGCCCAATCGTGGCCATAAGTCCTTAAACTAAATTAACTGAGCAAAACGGCTCTCCTAAACCAATCCACATCCGGTTCAAGGGTACATCTCCGAACTCCTTTGATATCCATCGTTGTAATTCCTCAACGACGTCAAAGAGGTGACGGGTCCCAACGACCATACATCAATATGGACTGCGGGGTCCTTAAACTCGTGGACCGAAACGTCCTTAAACTAATATTGGACCGAAACGTCCTTAAACTAATATTCGTCCCTAAATGGGAATGCTGGACCGGAACGTCCTTAAACTAATGTTGGACCGGAACGTCCTTAAACTAATGTCGGACCGAAACGTCCTTAAACTAATGATGGACCGAAACGTCCCTAAACTAATATTGGACCGAAACGTCCCTAAACTAATATCGGACCGAGACGTCCTTAAAACTAATATCGGACCGAGACGTCCCTAAACTAATGACGGACTACTACGTCCCTAAACTGGAACATGGACCACCATGTCCCTAAACTGGAACAATAGAGCCCAAATGCTCTTTTGTCGGATCTAAACGATCCCGTTAAGTTGATCTTAGTCTCAAACAGGACTAACGTATCCTTGACGAACGTTTAAGTCGATCTTAGCCGCAACGCGACTAAGGCATCCTTAAACTAAAAACACCAAACCCAAATCTAACTAAATACGGATTTGGACTAATCCACGTCCTACGGGCGACGGCATTATTCGTTCTCCGTATACAATCCACGGGCAACCACAAACAAAACAAACACACACGACACGAAGTGAAACTCTGGAGAAGGACAAAGTGGCTACCGCGATGCGGTAGCGTAATTAACTGCAGGGGCTTGCGCCTGCAGGGAAGAGCGTCCCCACAATCAAAAACCCCTCAAGCGAGGGGGAATCTGACGAAGTCTGCTACATCGGCCGCATCCGTCTAAACCTCTGATACACGGTGTCATAAATCAACTTGGCATCTTCGGAGAGGTAGACGGATAAAACCATATAGTATCTGCCCTGAATCTCAGCGCCAGGGCATCGCGGTCTTGTGCGCCGCCTTTCGAAGGGGAACAGATTCTGGCACGCCCGGTGGGACCTCTTCCTCTTTCCACTCCACACTTCGTGTGTCGTCTTCGCGAACCAATCGCGGTTTGTTAATGGTTGCCTTCGGATTTCAAGTTATTAAGATTTGGTCTTTTGCCTGGCGCAGAACTCAAGATTCAATGGCCTCTAATTGCACCAACTGCTCGAGGTGCCACTGCAACAGACGCTCCACTTCACCAGGAGGTGTGACGTATGGGCCCCAAGCGGCTTCCTTCCTTACTCTGCCGGTAGACCAGGTGACCCAGGCCACCACTGGCCTGTTCTTCGGGACCATGATCCCGCCTACAAGCTTCTCTGAGCCAATACTTGCACCGGAAGTGAACAAAAAGTCGGTCTTCGATCGGCTCACTGCTACGACGGCCCCTGTCAACGGGTCGCTCACTACCAAACCGACAGCCTCTATTTTCACCAGGCTAAGTCAGAACCATAAAGTGGCCGTCCCAAAGAGGGCAACGGCCGCTGCTCAGGAAGTCGTTAAAGCGGCTTCCCCTGTCAAAGAGTCAGCCTTTTCAAGACTGACGATGCCTGCTCCTGCCCCTGCTCAAGGATCCGTCTTCGGCAGGTTGAATATCACCCCTCAAAAGACAACCTCAGTCTTTAAGAGGTTAACACCGGCAGCGCCTCATTCAGACAGGGGGCAAAAAGAAACTATCTCTGAGCCAATCCCAACGGCCCGCCGTGCTCGACGTCGCCATTGGCAACGAGTGAGGAAGGCAGGGGGCAACACTCCCTCAGGGCTAACTCCACCGGCTCCAATGGTGGAAGTCAACGCTGCTGTTCCAACTGGGAACAGCTTTGAGCTGCTGAGAAGGGTACGGAAGAACTCTCCAACCGCTACATTGAAGAGATCTCCTCCTCCTGCGGAGAAAGCTCCAGAGACAAAGCTGGAACAGCCCCCTCAACGGCTGTCGTAAAAAATATACGAGGTTTGGCGTAGGGTTCAAGACTCCGTGATTGACCCGGACCACTTTCGTCGCCAGAAAAAGGCAAAGGTGGAAAAAGGCAAGGATTGTCCCATTAGACAGCAGCGGACAGCAATTGCTAGGGTGCCCCCTACAATGGTTCCTTCAACCTCAACGTCCCACAAAAGGAGGAGGTCAGAGAATACCCCCGCGTCAATGGAAAAGTTTAAAAGTGGTGAACCTAAACGCCCCAAGTCAGGGGGCATAACAGTTCATACGGTTTATATGGCTTCTGGAAAGGAGGAAAGCCGCACTTCTACGGGTCACCGACCGCTTACCCGATCTGTGACCAAGGCTCAGGAGCAGCAACAAAAGCTCCAGGAGATGATGACTACAATGGCTGCACTCACGGAGCCAAAAGAGAACCCTGAGACGTCCTTAGATGAGCGCCAAGAGGAAGAGACCGACGCCGAGTTCCTTCGCCGAGTACTGGAAAAGAGGGACAAAGAGGCTGCTGAACAAACGGCCAACATACAGCGTATGGGCCTCCTCTTCCAGGACATGATAGGGATGATGATACAACAAGATCCTCCCGCTGAAGAACCCCTAATCGTCCTTGGAGATAATAAGGGAGAGACGTTGAATCCGCAGCCCGCTCTATTAACAGCTAAAGAGGATACAATCTCTAAGATTGATCTGGACAAATACATAGCCCAGCAAATAAGGGTCAATCATGCGGCCGAAGCAGCCGACCACGTCGTAAAAACGGGGCGGCCATATCCAAGCTGGTATGACCAAATCAAGTACCCGCCGGGTTACACAATTCCCAAATTTCATGTCTACAAAGGGACCGGCAATCCCCACCAGCATGTCGCCCAGTTCAGGGCGCTTTGCGGTAACACCGGTGGTGATGACAAGCTTTTGCTCCGCCAGTTTGTTGGAAGTCTATCAGATACGGCGTTCGAGTGGTACTCTGAACTCCCTAATGATTCTATCAAGACCTTCGCGGAAATGGAGCTGCTGTTTACCCAGCGTTTTGCAAGTGCCAGTGAACGTACCCCGATGACGGCACTGATTAACGCCAGGGTAAAACCCGGCGAGACATGGGTTCAGTACGCTATACGGTGGCGTAATCTATGGTCAAAATGTGAGCAGCGCATAGAAGAAGCCCCTGAGGTGGGAATGTTTGTCGGAACCCTTGATCCACAAGCAACCATCTCACAGTTTATGATGTTTTTCAAGCCGACTTCCTTCCAGGCTTTAATTGACAAACTAGCGCAGATGGACCAGATGGGCCATAAACCCCCTCTCCCAAAGCCGGATTCCCGAAATGACAAAGGAAAGGGAAAAGCGATCGTTGTCGCTAATGCTCAACAACAACCGAACGACTCGAAGCTGGTTGCTCGTCCAAACAATACGCGCCCGTACGTACCCCTTGAGGATAGGATGGGACGTCCTTATTCCTTCCCCCGCGATAAAACGAGGAGGTTATTCGAGCTGGCATTGCGCAACAGACTCATAAATCTCCCGGATCCAAAACAACCATTGCAACCAAGTGACGTCAACGAGCCTAATTACTGCCCTTATCATCGAGTACTAGGCCATCCGATCGAAGATTGCTACGTTTTCAAGAATTGGCTTGAAAACCAGTACCGACAGGGCAAGTTCGCGTTATCTGACAAATGGAAGGTGAATCCCCCGCATCCCCACACCTCTAAAGGGACGAATACGCCGGGAGCAACATGCTCTGTCATTGAAGAAACTCCGTGGGAGGTTGTATTATCATCGAAAACGAAGAGAATTCTAAATGATCTTCGGACATGTCCGGCGATCAAGTGGAAGAACCCATTAGAACCGCAGGTCGTTGAGGGGATGTTGAAGCCACGTCCAACTCCAAAGACCAATGATGGGGGTTCGAGCACTAGTAGCCAGTCGTCAAAGTCTTTGAAGAAAAAGAAGAAGGCCAAGAAGCCGGTGAAGCCTAGCGATAGGCGTACGGACTTGCAAAAGCAAATTGACGCGCTGGAAGAGTACAACCAGAAGGCACGAACTCCCATTACATTGCAAGAGTTCCTCAACCATGTCTTCCAAGAAGAAGATGAGGGAGGTAGTTCGTCAAATGAATCTGAAGAACATGTGGCAAGTTGCCATGTGATTTCCCATTCGATCACGAACGATGAGGAGACTCCTTGCACCGAAAAGCTGGGGGCAGATCCTGAACCAAAAGTTCTGGGACCATCAGATGAAGTAATTGACGCCCTCCTTAATGAAGCTTGGTTGAAAAGTAAAGCTGATCGGGAGTGCGAGGCGGCTATATTTGAAAGGGCCAAGCGCCAGCGACTTGATGAAGGAGCTGGGACGATCCCGCTGGAGCAAAACACCTCCACTACCGACAAAAGACAACTCAGGATGAGGAAAAAATTCGCTAAGGCCATATCAATGGGCATGAAGCTACCATCCTCTGAAGGAAACATCGCCAGTGAAGTGGAAACGCACCCCTCGTATTGCTTATATCATCAGAGGATTTCGCACCCCACTCAAGAGTGCAAATCTTTCGATAGATGGTGGCAAGGATACGTTGCTCATCGACAACGCTTTAAGCGGGAAAAACGTAAAACTCGTCAGGAGCAGAGAAATACGACCGAAGGGCTTAAAAGAACTGCTGGCGATTATCGCATGGTTAACACCGGTGGATCACAAGTGCCTACATTCGGGAGTGATTCTGATGAAGAGCTAGAACTTGCCCCTCTCTTTAAAGAGTCCGCTTCAGGAAAAGAAGAAGAACCGAAGGTCTGCGAAAATATCCGGCTGCGGAATCGGACACTGCCAGAAAAGAACCTCGGACCCTTGAACAGAAAAGATAAAGGGAAAGAAAAGGTCTCTGAGGATATTACTCTCGACGACCAAGTTGCGGAAGAGTTAACCGCTAAGAACCCACCAAAGAAGGATAAGGTGGATTACAACGTCTTAGCACATCTGAGGAAGCTGCCCTCACAGCTCAGCATTCTTGACGCCCTTTTGCTATCAAAAGAGGCGAGAGATTCGTTGATTAAGGCGCTCCAAGACCCAGAACAATTCCAAGCATGCCTGGCCGAGGAAAAGATGAAGGATGAGTTAGAGGAAGTACACACGGCTGATGTTACTTTCGGCGATGAAGACCTTCTACTTGGGACATGCGAACACAATCGCCCTCTCTATGTCTCGGGATACTGCCATGATATAAAGATAGGCAAAATCCTGATCGATAACGGGTCGTCTGTTAACCTACTCAACGTGCGGGTGTTGAAGGAAATTTGCATGAGCGTCCAGCACCTTGCTCGGGACAAGATCACCATATCCGGGTTCGACTCCCAATCGTCAAAGACCCTTGGATCTGTGATACTGACGCTACGCTTTGGACTACTCGTCACGGACATTATGTTCCACGTCATAGATGCCAAGACATGCTACAACGCTTTGCTCGGCCGACCATGGTTACACGAGTACAACATCATCCCTTCTACACAACATCAGTGTATGAAGTATTTTAAGGATGGTTTCGAGTATACCGTGACGGGAGAACTGAACCCGTTCTCTGTGAACGAGGTCCGCAAATACGAAGATGCCAAATACTTCTTGCCGGATTTCGAAGACACGGAGAAGTGTCACAAGCCGGAAAATAAAACTAACGCCACCATCCCTGTCTTCGGCAGTGATACCGAGGAAGAAGAGGAGATCGTTTATTCGGGTCCGCCCCAACATGACAAGCCAGGACCGTCCACTCCTACATTGGTCTTTGGTAGTGACTCGGAGGATGAGGTCCATGTCGTATTCTCTGCTCGACCTTCAATACAACCTTCCGCTGACGAAGAGCAAAGTCTGCAAGTCGCCATGGTGCCGCCTAAACATCATAAAGAACTGGACGCACTTAATATCTACAGTATAGAAGAGCTGCGGACATTCTACATTCCTCACATGCGAGAAAATGAGAAAGCAATTCTGTTTTACCGCTCTGAAGAAACCAAGATGAAAAAAGAAATCTGGTATGGCGCAGAGCCTGCGCTCGACAGGCTTCAACCTATCCGTCTTCCCAGATATTATACAGAGGGTTTGAAGAAGCTGCTGAAACGCCAGGGGATATCCTTCAAATAGACCGTTAGAGTGGCCAAATTCTATGACAGGGTCTGGAATGTTCCCGGGACTCAACGCAAACTGCCTAACGGGAGAATAGAAACAAGAGGGCTTGGATACATCCGTTCAAAGAAACGAGAGTTACTACCCGGCTGCTACGTCATATATGACCTTGATGAAGAAGCGGATGCTCAATGGGAGGACGCTAATCCTAAGCCAGTGAAGGTTCCAGATGCAAGAGAGCCCAGTCCGTCGTTCGAGGAACAAATGGACAGACTTATAAAGAAAGCTGGTCAAAAAGTCCGAGATGATCACAACCGTGAGACGGCCATCTACGAGAAAGCCAAGACGCAACGCCTTTTCCAACAGGCCATAAAAGGTGAAAATGCCGCTCCTTGTCAACTCGTTATAAAGAAGGCTCAGTGCAAAAGCAGAAATAAGTCAAAAGGCCAAAAAGGCGCTCAACAGCAACAAAGCAGGGCTAAGAAGTCACGCAAACGGGAGGCGAGCGTTATTGATCTATCCCTCATGAAGAAAATGAGTCGAGCATACTCTTTTCCTCGGGATAAGACGAGGAGGATATTTGAGCTTGCTCTAAAACATCAGATGCTCACACTGCCGGAGTCCAAGCACCCCGAACAAGCAAGCGAAGTCTCTGACCCAAACTATTGCTCTTACCATCGAGTAATAGGGCACCCGCTCGAAGACTGCTTCACCTTTAAGAATTGGGTCGAAGATCAGTACCAGCTCGGCAAGTTCGCTCTGTCTGACAACTGGAAGGTAACGCGGCCACAGAAGCACGAACCCAAAGCCACAAGAACAGAACCAACTCCACATCGGGATTGGAAGCGGATTCGCACATAATAATATCAAAAGAAGAGCCCGAGAACATGGACAGCCTTCCCTGGTGCTTCGAAAACAGCACTGAGGAGATGATCTCAGAATTTCCGCCAGCTCCGAAAGAATTGGAGGATGGAATCCATACCGCTGCAGATAACCTTAAGAAAATTGAGTTGGGATCAGCAGACGATCCGCGACAGACATTCATCAGCGAGCTACTATCTGAAGAAAGGGTAGCTGCGTTAAAAGACGTGCTTCTACAGCATAGAGATTGCTTCGCGTGGAATTATTCTGAAATGCCGGGACTAGATCCAGAAATTGCCGTGCATAAATTGGCGATATCTCCGGAAGTCAAACCGGTAAAACAGGCGCCGAGAAGAATGTGACTTGAGCTTGAGATGAGCATCAACGCTGAGGTCAAAAAGTTAATCGACTCTGGCTTTATTCAGGAGGTTCAATATCCTGAATGGATCGCTAACATCATCCCGGTGATGAAGAAAAATGGAGCGGTGTGCATATGCGTGGATTTTCGGGATCTCAATAAAGCTTGCCCGAAGGATGATTTCCCAGTTCCAGTCACCAAACTGATGATAGACAACACGTCTACTAACGAGGTTTTCTCCTTCATGGATGGCTCATTAGGGTATAATCAAATAAAGATGCATCCCGAAGACCAGAAGCACACAGCCTTCAGGACTCCTCTGGGTATATTCTGCTACAAGGTGATGCCCTTCGGTTTAAAGAATGTCGGCGCCACTTATCAGAGGGCCATGACGAAGATCTTCGATGACCTTATACACGAAATTGTTGAATGCTATATCGACGATCTCGTGGTTAAAAGCACATCATATGAGGAACATCTCGAACATCTGAAGACCGTATTTCAACGCCTTCGACAATACAATTTGAAAATGAACCCGCTCAAGTGTGCATTCGGGGTTTCTTCAGGCAAATTCCTGGGATTCATTGTTCGACACCGAGGTATTGAAATAGATCCGTCAAAGATCAAAGCGATCATAGAAATGCCTCCGCCAAGAACCCTTAAACAGTTGCGATCTCTCCAAGGGAAACTCGCATACATACGGCGATTCATAGCCAATCTTTCAGGCAAGTGCCGTCCTTACAGCCACCTGATGAAGAAAGGAACCCCGTTAGTCTGGGATCAAAAGTGCCAAAGCGCACTAGACGAGATCAAACAGTACCTGCAAAACCCTCCAGTGTTGGCTTCTCCGGTTAAGGGAAAGCCTCTCATTCTTTATACAACCGCCCTCGAAGGTTCTTTAGGCGCATTATGGGCGCAAGAGAACGACCAAGGGAAGGAAAGAGCACTCAACTACTTAAGTCGAGTTCTACTGGGGGCAGAAAGCAACTATTCTCCCATTGAAAAACACTGTCTGGCATTGATCTTCGCGATAACAAAGCTCAGGCACTATGCATTGGCGCATGAAGTCCGTCTCATCTCAAAGGTGGACCCCCTTAAATACTTAATGTCAAAGGCCATATTGACGGGACGACTCGCTAAATGGGCCCTACTCTTGATGGAGTTTTCGATCACGTATCAACCTCTCAAGGCAGTGAAAGGCCAGGCCATCGCCGATTTCCTCGCTGAGCATCCCATACCCGCCGATTCTCCTCTAAATTGCGATCTTCCAGACGAACATGCGTTTGATGCAATCGACGGTGGTGATACCCAATGGGAACTCTATTTTGATGGCGCGTCTTCCATGAAGAAGCGCAAACAAAACACCCATATAATCAAATCGGGGGTAGGCCTCATCTTTGTAACTCCACAAGGAGGGATAATGTGCTTCGCATTCTCCTTAACAGAGCCGAGGACAAACAATGAAGCTGAATATGAAGCCTTGATAGCAGGTCTCGAGATCGCCATCGACATGGGAATTGAAAACCTCCTCATATACGGCGATTCTCAACTGGTCGTTAGTCAAGTAAACGGTGACTACCAAACATGCAAACCAGAATTGGTAAAGTATGGTGAAAAGGTGCAACAGCTGTTGACCCAAATCCCCTCTTATACTTTAGAGAACATACCGCGCGCGGAAAACAACAAAGCAGACGCATTGGCCAAACTTGCTAAAGAACTGGCTGACGAGAATCTCGATGACGTTAGAATCGTGGTACAAAGCCGTCGGGTGCTTGCCCCAGCAGAAATATCTCCGGAATCATCCGAAGCAAAAGGAGTGAGCGAGCAGACGACCCTGCAAGTAAAAGACTGGGAAAATACCGAGGATTGGAGAGAAATCTTCATAGATTACTTCAAGTCCCACCGAATGCCTGAAGAAGCGTCCACAAGACATCAGCTTATGAAACGAGCTCTGTCTTTCGCCTTCGTCAATGATATTCTGTACAAGAGGTCGTTTGATTCTCTGTGGCTGAGATGCTTAGGACCTGACAAAGCGAAAAGAGTCGTTCAGGAAGTTCACGACGGACTCTGTGGTTCTCACCAAGCGGGCCCAAAGATGAAGTTGAAGATAAAACGGATGGGCTACTACTGGCCCACGATGATTCAAGACTGCCTCGAATATGCGAAGCAGTGTCACTTGTGTCAAATTCATGGGGATTTCATCCTCCAGCATCCAAATCCATTACATCCAACGGTAGCAAGCTGGCCATTCGAAATGTGGGGGACTGATATAGTCGGCCCCATCGAACCAGCATCGTCTAAAGGACATCGTTTCATCCTAGCGACGACTGACTACTTCTCTAAGTGGGCAGAAGCAGTACCATTGAGAGAAGTGAAGACGGAGAATATCCTCCATTTCTTCAAAACGCACGTCATATATCGGTTTGGAACTCCGAGGCGGATCATCTCCGATAACGGGCCAGCCTACCGAAGTCATAAAATCAGCCGCTTCGCACAACAGCATAACATAGACTGGAGATATTCCTCAGTCTATAATCCACGAGCTAACGGTCTCGCCGAGGCCTTCAACAAGACCTTGACGAAAATTATAAAGAAAACAGTGTCCCGAAATAAGAAAGACTGGCATGAGAGACTGCAAGAAGCTCTTTGGGCGTATCGAACCACGTTCAAAACAGCCACAAACACAACGCCATATGCGTTGGTGTTCGGTACGGAAGCAGTACTCCCTCTCAAGATAGAGTTACCCTCTCTACGAGTGGCAGTTCACCACGAGCTAACGGACGAAGAAAATGCTCACCTCCGGCTTGAGGAGCTTGACGCCCTTGATGAAACTAGGCTCATAGCACAACAAAATCTGGAAGCTTATAAAGCAAAGATGATGCGCTCATACGAAAGATTGACCCGACCGAGGACATTCCACCAAGGCGAACTCGTGCTAGTGATCAAAAGGCCTATGATCCCCAATCGCGCCAAGCGGGGAAAATTCGAGCCGAACTATGAAGGCCCATACATCATAGATAAAGTTTACCAGGGTGGGGCCTATCTACTCATGGACATGCACGGTGAAAGGCCTTTCAGACCAATAAACGGTCGCTTCCTAAAGAAATACTACGCTTAATGAGCCACAGCCTAGGTCAACAATAGATGACGACGACTATGTCCGCTCGCTATCTTCCTAAGCTCAAACTTTATAAGCAGTAGCCAGCTTCTCAACAGCGGACCGAAATGTCCTTAAACTAATAGCATACCGAAACGTCTTTAAACTACTACCGCAGCATCTTTAGACTGACGAGATATAAAAAATATATATATATAAAAATAAAATAAAATAAAAACGGTATGTCCATAAGCAAAAAGGGGCACGGATGAAAACCCGAAAGGGCTCCGTGAGTAAAAACAGCAGGGCTACCGGCGAGTGCTCGTGAAAACCCGAAAAGGCGCGACCTCGTAAAAAAGAGAGAGAGAGAAAGAAAATAAAAAGAATAAAAAAAAACGGTATGTCCATAAGCAAAATGGGCACGGATGAAAACCCGAAAGGGCTCCGTGAGTAAAAATAGCGGGACTACCAGCGAGTGTTTGTGAAAACCCGAAAGGGCGCAACCTCGTTAAGGGACACTTATAGGGTCCTCACGATCTTGTAAGGAGAAACCACCCACGTGAGATCCTTACGACTCACAAGGAAGCAACACACTTGGGAATCCTCACGATTCCTAAGGAGAAAATACACTTGCGAGATCCTCACGACTCGTAAGGAGAACTCTCTTATGGGACCCTCACGGCTCGTAAGATTTGAAAGTCTTAAGTTACAGAGACCTAAACCTGTACTTAAGCAACCCCCACAACTTTCGATACTGCCCTACAAGTTGTCCTATATTGGCCCTTGTATACAATCCACGGGCGCTAATAAACATTTCCCTAACCAAGTCCCATCCGAGACTAGGGATATGTTTTCATGGTGAACAACCCTTGTAAATCCTCTCGACTTACAAGGAGAAAACCCTCCTGTAGGATCCTTACGACTTACAGAGGAACAATACACTTAGGAACCCTGACGATTCCTAAGGAGAAAATACACCTATAAGATCCTCACGACTTGTAGGGAGAAATAGCTTTGTGAGACCTTTACGGCTCATAAAGTCAAAAGCCTTAGTCGACAGGACCCTAACCCTGGTCGCTAAGCCTCCTTTGTTCGACAACGACAGAGGCAAATGATAATTCGCTCCTTTCAATATCCCAGTTGTAGCGGTGCTGATGCCAAAATCGGTGTCCGAGTTCAGGTTTACGGCGAAAAGCCAGTAGGCCGCACATGCATACAAAATAGCCAAAATTATGAGGCAACTTGCAATAAAAAAAAGCAGCAAGTGAAATGTATGCATGCGAAATAGCCGAAATGATGGGGCAACTCGCAATAAAAAGCAGCGAGTAAGAATAAAATAAATAGCCGAAATGATTGGGCACCGTGAAAAATAGCCGAAATGATTGGGCAATCGCGACCTTCGCAATATAAAAGCTGAAATGATAGAGCATCGCGGAAATAAAACAAAAAAAAATGATGATGATAAAACTTTGGCCCTATAGTTAAGATCACATCGGTCCCTGTATACAATCCAAGGGCGTAAACAAACAGGGAACCATATTTTCCCAACAAACTCCGTCGGAAGACAAAGCCAAACCTCGACGGTTCATTCCAACTCCGAAGAAACCAGTGTCTTTGGCAAACTCCTCGACTCACGGATACAAACACTCCTTGACGAGAGCTTCCTGATCCGCGTCGACCTGCAGAGCCACCAGTGCCTCCGTGGGAAACCCTCGACTCGTTTCAAACCCCAAGGAAACAAATAATCCTTGGCGCTCGGGAAACAAATAATCCCTAGCAAATCCCTCGACTCACGGATACAAACACTCCTTGACGAGAGACTCCTGATCCGCGTCGACCTGCAGAGCCACCAGCGCCTCCATGGGAATCCTCGACTCGTTTCAAACCCTAAGGAAACAAATAATCCTTGGCGCTCGGGAAACAAATAATCCCTAGCAAACTCCTCGACTCACGGATACAAACACTCCTTGACGAAATCCCCCTGATCCGCGTCGACCTGCAGAGCCACCAGCGCCTCCGTGGGAATCCTCGACTCGTTTCAAACCCCAAGGAAACAAATAATCCTTGGCGCTCGGGAAACAAATAATCCCTAGCAAATCCCTCGACTCATGGATACAAACACTCCTTGACGAGAGACTCCTGATCCGTGTCGACCTGCAGAGCCACCAGCGCCTCCGTGGGAATCCTCGACTCGTTTCAAACCCCAAGGAAACAAATAATCCTTGGCGCTCGGGAAACAAATAATCCCTAGAAAATCCCTCGACTCACGGATACAAACACTCCTTGACGAGAGACTCCTGATCCGCGTCGACCTGCAGAGCCACCAGCGCCTCCGTGGGAATCCTCGACTCGTTTCAAACCCCAAGGAAACAAATAATCCTTGGCGCTCGGGAAACAAATAATCCCTAGCAAATCCCTCGACTCACGGATACAAACACTCCTTGACGAAAGCCCTCTGATCCGCGTCGACCTGCAGAGCCACCAGCGCCTCCGTGGGAATCCTCGACTCGTTTCAAACCCCAAGAAACAAATAATCCTTGGCACTCGGGAAACAAATAATCCCTAGCAAATCCCTCGACTCACGGATACAAACACTCCTTGACGAGAGACTCCTGATCCGCGTCGACCTGCAGAGCCACCAGCGCCTCCATGGGAATCCTCGACTCGTTTCAAACCCCAAGGAAACAAATAATCCTTGGCGCTCGGGAAACAAATAATCCCTAGCAAATCCCTCGACTCACGGATACAAACACTCCTTGACGAGAGACTCCTGATTCGCGTCGACCCGCCGAGCCACCAGCGCCTCCGTGGGAATCCTCGACTCATTTCAAACCCCAAGGAAACAAATAATCCTTGGTGCTCGGGAAACAAATAATCCCTAGCAAACTCCTCGACTCACGGATACAAACACTCCGTGATGAGAGCCTCTTAACTCATGTCAACTCGCAGAGCCATCACCCTTTCTGCAAGCAAATTCCCGATTCGTCTCAATTTGTAAGAAGAAGTCTCAGACAGCAAGGATTGAAAAGCTTGCTTCTTGAGCAATGGGGCCCTGCAAGTCAATCCAAAATGGTCTCTTGCATATTATTCACGGGTCTCACTCTCCGAAGTCGAATTTCGACGAGGAGGGAAACAACCGCTTACGAATTCTCTCGACTCGTAAGAGGGAAAATTCTCTTATAAGATCCCTACGACTTATAAGAGAAAACCACACTTAGGAATCCTCACGATTCCTAAGGAGAAAATCCACCTATGAGATCCTCTCGATCCGTAGGGAGAAAAGCCTCTATGAGACCCTCACGGCTCATAGAATTGAAAAGTCTTAGGCGGTAAACCTGAACCTGCGGCCTAAGCCATCGCTATTTCCTGAGGAAGTCGGAATACTCGTTTTAGACATCCATCAACCATGGTTATTAAGACAGCCTACTGACATTAAAAGAAAGAAGATGACGGAAAGAATATCCATTCTACATTTGATCTGGCATGCGTGACGCATTCATTTATGCATGGACAGAAATAAGACAAGCTGAAATAGAAAAGGGGAGGGTTTTCATTCATACCGCTAAAAGTTTTTACAAGCATAAGAATAATGAATAAGAAACCTTGTTCAAATTATTACAACGGTATAACCTCGGATCCGGGGCACGGATTGAGGAAATCAAAAGTAAGGCCATCCAGAGTTCTTCTGGTCTTTCTAATTATTCTTATGCGCAGTCTTTCGCGCTCCTCGGTGTCGATATCATCGGCAAGCCCTTCCGGCCTTTGATAAGCAGCAACGATCGTCGTCTGCTGAAACACTTGATGCAAGATGTCAACGAGGTCGTTCCGTCGTTTCTTCGAGATCAGCCCTGTCAGGTGCACTGAATGCACCTTGTCCTTGGCATCATCCAGCGCATTGAGTGGTAGGGCCTCGTGAAGACCCGGAAGTGCCCTCCATATTGCTCCCAGCACGACTTTCAAAAGAGCCGAACGCCGAGGCAACAGCCAACCACCGCTTGCGTTCAGACAACCCATAACTTCTGCACATTCAGCGTCTGTAAACTCCTGGTTTTGTTGACGACCCTGAGCGCGGATATCATCGTAGGTAATGAACTCGTGCAGACTGTATAGATGCACCGCCGCCATTATGCCTGGAGAAAATATTACAGGAAGATCAACAATAGAAAAGCAATAATATACATGGATGACTAAATTCCTAGAGAGCAAAACTATGTTCAAAGATGAAACCCACTAGACGAGAGCTCTGCTGTTTAAGATTGATCTAAGAATCGATTTTACCTAAAGTTTTTCTAAAAAACTTCAAAAAAAGGAGCAAGGCACCGGAGTTCTTAAAGGCAAGAACAAAGCTCAGAGGTCTTCGAAAATAGAAATCTGAAAGATGATAAATATCTGGGGGGGCGAAAGGTCCTATTTATAGGCATCAAGTGCCTCTTCGACTTCCAAGAGTTGTCACGGCAGTTTACCCTAATCGGAGGGAACTTCTGTTCAAATTCCGAGGTAGGAGACGAAGCAACGCTTCGTCTTCCCCCAATCAGAGCAAAGCTCTGTCTTGAAAATTAATTTAATGAAGCGACGCTTCAGATTATTTGCGCTGCACAATACGCCGCGTGTCTGACGCAGACGCATCAGCGCAACGCCCAAAACAGCGCACCCAATCAAAGCAAAGCTCTATCTCAAGCGGCACTAAAGGAAGCAATGCTTCAGCGGCGTATGCGCCGTGCGATGCGTGACACGTGTCGGCGCAGATGCGCTAGCGCAGTCGCGCTGCACTGTGCGCTGTGCGACACGTGTCATACCCTGGAGCATTGGCGCTAAACAAAAATTAAGGTTCTGAAGAAATCTTTTCTGTTATTGTTAAAATAAGAAGATTATCTTCTGTAGAACAGAAGCCCTTGGATCAAAGATCCGACGATGGGGGAAAGCCCGCCAAATCTTTCAGAAAAGGGATTTCTTCAACAAATTGAACTTACTTCTTAATTTGCAAGATGAGGTCTCAGGCAGTAAGGATTGAAAAGCTTGCTTCTTGAGCAATGGGGCCCTGCAAGTCAATCCAAAATAGTCTCTTGCATACTATTCACGGGTCTCACTCTCCGAAGTCGATTTTCGACAAAAAGGGAAACAACCGCTTACGAATCCTCTCGACTCGTAAGAGGGAAAATTCTTTTATAGGATCCTTACGACTTATAAGAGAAAACCATACTTAGGAATCCTCACGATTCCTAAGGAGAAAATCCACCTATGAGATCCTCTCGATCCGTAGGTGGAAAAATCTCTATGAGACCCTCACGGCTCATAGAATTGAAAAGTCTTAGGCGGCAGATCTGAACCTACGGCCTAAGCCATCGCTATCTCTTGGAAAAATTAAGTTGTTTGCCAATCAGGTTCATCGACAACATCATGATGTAAAGGCAAAAAACAAAAGAGCATACAAGATATTGCAAAAGAAAGTGTGTATCTTTATTCATTGACCTCAATCAAATACATGGTGAATCATACAAAAGAGCAAAGAACGGATACATGTTACTCAGAAAAGAAAATTTTTTCAAATACATTGATACAAAGGAAGCTATTGGGAAGGAAGCGTCTTAAGTAGCTCTATCAGTTGTTCGTACACTTCCTTCCATGCCTTTTCCCGATTGGATACCACCGCCAACTCCGCCTCCACCTGGGCCCGTTGCTGTGCGACGGATGCAAGCTGATCCCTGACGGCTTGGTGAGCAGCTTCATGGCCTGGAGTGTCATGCTCGGCGACATCAAGTGCCCGCTTTAGTCTCAGCCCATTCGATATGCGCTCCATAAGACCCTCGAAGACGGTCTTTACCTCAGCGGCGTTCGCCTCAACTTCGGCATGCAAGCGAGCAGTTCTGCTTGAAGAATCTTGGCACTCCTTCAGCTTCAAAGCCACTTCTTGTTCCAGATGACGGAAATGAGAAGCGCTTTGCTCGAGCCATGCTCCCCGTTGAGTGCTCAAGGCCAAAGTTTCGGGGGACAGGCGCATTGACTCCAGCTGATGAAGGCGAGCCTCGATCTCCCGACAATAGTTAACCCAGGAGGCGACAATGCCCTCATCATGGAAGGTGGCAAATATCGCCAACATCGGGTTAACCGTCATGGCGAAGTCTTCTACAGATACAGGAGCCTCGATGTCGAGTTCCTCGATGTAGTCGCTCAACATGCGCAAACTATTCGCGGCACCTTTTGAGGACGGACGTCGCTGAGAAGGGCCGCCCGGTATTGTAATGCGAGACTCGAAAGGCACCGAGACTGGAACGACAGCTGGAAAATGACGAAATGCGATTAGATGATGATTCAATAGATATGAAGGAAGTCATTGATAAGATAGTTTACTATACCGGTGGAGACAGGTGGCAAGGCCGGAAGGGCTGGTGGCGCAGCCGATCTTTCTGCTCCCCCTTCGATTTGCAGCACTGTAGTCAGAACAAGAGAGGGTTAGAAATAATTCTACCACTGAAAAGAAAAAGCTACCAATCGGGAACGGTACTCACCAGCGCCACCAGAGGGAGAGGCGAATTCAGATGGGAAAGAGAAGTGTGGGAGCAACACTTGATAGAGATGATCAAAAAGCACTCCTGGAAGATACAACAATGTGACTTTAGAACACAAATTATACATCTGGAAGATAAGATTAACAAATCGCAAACACATACCTTCGAAAATCTTCGAAGGTATGAGAGAAGGCTGAGAGGTGACCACCGCCAAAGCAGTCGTTGAAGGCACTCCCTCGAGCAGTGGAGCATCGGCACTAGTTGCACCTGCATTATGAAAAGGTGAACTTGTCAGAAAAGGTTGTAAAGTAAAGAAAAGAAGCCACTTAGGGTTTACCTGAGGAGCTCCCGGCTGAAACGGAGGCGACTCCCTCCTCTACCGACATGAGACCACCGCCCGTGGCCTCGTCACCCGACTCGATGGGGACAGTCGTCGTGCTAGCAAGACCTGGGGACGGCGGAGGGCCATAGATGGGAAGGGCTATGATTGGAGTATTGCCAGATTCCAGAGAGGGAGCGGTTGGCTTGTCCTCGGGAATCATGGCCACCTCATCCACTACTCTCTCAGGTTCAGTAGCTGCGGTTGTATCGTCTACCGTCGCCAGGGGACCGCCGACCTCGAGCGCCTCAGCCGCCACCACCCTGGACTCATCATCTGCCACCGCTTCAGGTTCGGCATCAATGACCTTCTCGGCGGTAGGCCCCTCGACCTCCACTTCAGGCTCCATGGCCTCAACGATATTACCCACTGTCGGCTCGAGTTCGGCAGGCATCGCCTCCTCCGTTCCCCTAGGATCGACGGCTTCCGCCTCTCCCTCGATCGGACTTGGCCCTGCAAAGATAAGAGATATAAGGACCAATGACATTAAAATCCTTATAACAAAAACTCTGAGAGAAATATTACCTGAAGCGGATTTACCGTTTGCGCTCCGAACTGCTCGCGCCACCTCTCTGCGGGCAGTGGATAGGGCGACATGGGCTTCTTCGGAGGGAGTATCAGCTCGAGGGGTGGTGCTGGGGCCCACTCCCATAGCCAAGGCAGCCCTGCGTGCCTTCGCCTCACGCCTCAACCGCTTCCTCTCCTCCCGAGCGGTCATGAGGGACCTCTGTGACGCCTCCTTCAAGGCATCATCGTCTTCATTCAGGGATGCCTCCAGAGCCTTTAAGGCATCTCTCATCGGCTCTTCAAGACGAACCTCCTGCAGTGGCCCAGAAGAAGCAGGAACGTCGGCAGCTGGTACAACATCTGCGTCGCTAGGAGGGAACGGCATTGAGGTTCCTGTAATTAAGAGGGAAGGGTTAGATCGACCATAACACAAGGAAAATGAAAAACTTGATGAGTTGAAACTTACTAAGGCCCATAGATGCCCTGAGACGTTCCTCCTCCTGAAAAGTCCTCAGAGAAGCATCAATGGCTTCTTCATCAGTGATGCCTGTTGAAAGAAAAGAAAGAAAAGCGTTAGTAAAAAATAATGAAGAGGATATGTTGCAATAAAGAAAAGGCGACTAGTAGTTACCTGATTGCGCAAGCTTAGCCAGCCACGCGTCACACTTCACCAACCATGCTGAAGCTCTGAGAGCAGCCTCCAAGTCTGTATCATCCGGCGGCGGCATCACCAACCCTGCGTTAGTCCCATATTCGAGCAGACCTTCAGCATGAGGAGCATGGGGTTCCTGGCCGAACACGACATCCACAGCGAAGAGCGACTTCTTTTTCTTTTGACCCCCGACCCTAGGCTCGCGGGGGATCGACTTTCGCTTAGCAGCCGCTTTGGGACGACGAGTCCCGATGTCCGCACCCACGCCAGACTCTGGCGAGGGTACAACCACTGCCTCCACGGGAGCACAGGGTGCGGGAGGTGCGTCTGTGATATCAGGGAGCGGCAGCTCACGTGGAGGACTTTGCGCACGTGATGGTCTGCCCCCAGCATCTTTTAGAGGAGGAACCACCAGGATCCTTGGCGCTAAGGGAGCGTTACGATTGGTACCGGGGGGTACTTCTTTACGGTCGATCAACACTCGCCTCTCTTCCTTTATAACAGCCCCCGTAGCATGATTGTACCACTCTTTATATACATTAAGGAGTCGTGGAGCACAGGCCGGCGTGCTAATGAAAAAACGAGAACCCGTGTTCAGGCGCATGAAGTGGTGTAACGCGTTCTCCATCCCTTCTTCATTTACAGCAGGTTCCAGTAAGAAAGCTTCTAAGGGTACCCCTTGATCGTAACCCAGTTGTCGGGCAAAACGATGCGGGTTATATCTCATAAAGACTGCTGCACCGCCCTGCCTGAAGACTAGGAAACCCGGTCTAATAGAATACAAATGAAGGATCTCCCGAGCTGTTAAGACTGAAACTCCATCCTTGAAGGAGTCCTGTAGTGGTCGCACCACAGTGGTGGACGCTTTTCCAATGGTTAATACCTTATCAATAAAGGACATCCCGACTCCAACGGTGTGAGGGCGAAGCAGTAAACCTCTGGCGTCCCGTGGTGAAGGGGTCACGATTGATGAGCCAATCAGCTGTAAAATGCGAGGAAAACCGCACTTGTCAAAGAATGAAGGCCTTTTATGCATACCGAAGACACCCGCCGTGTGTAGCTCGAGCCACGATGCAAAGTAGTGCATCGGGAAGACCATGTGCAGTACCCCGGGCTCGTTGGCATCCGCTGCTCGGCTGAGGCCATGATATAGGTGCGCCAGGCCGGCAATCCCCACGGCCACCTTTACCCCGATGACCATGCGGTGGGCTGGATAAAAGACAGAGGGCCGCATGCGATGAGAATGCATTGGGATCGCGAACCAACTCAGCAACAGCCCGAGAAATCCTAAGAAAAAGGCCTCCTCATCCATCCCAGGGGCTGCAATTTCCGCGAAAGATATGGTAGGGAGGTCTGGGAGGAAGAAAGCCTTTTGGTCTATCTCCTTCGTCGGCAGGTTATCCAAACCTAGGCCAAAAGGATCATCCAGGATGGCAGATTTGACGGCTCCTGGCGAAATAACGCTCGGACGGAGGAAGCGAGCAATGAAGTCCTCAAAATTAACTCCTCGGCACCCGTGTTCGATGAAGAGGGACTCGTAGATGTTCAACACCTTGATCAAGCTCGGGAATTGGTGTTGAACGGCATTTTCCGGCGTAATCCCCCTTACCATCGGCTTAGCACCAAAGATGTACTCATCTGTCGGGAGCAGCTCTTCATAGTGTTCCCCCATGACCGGTAGGCCGGATACCTCCGCGAATTCCTCCAAGGAAATAAACACTTCCCGATCCATGGCAAGGAAAGTGTGGGTGGGAATATTCCACTGCTCCAAGAAAGCCTTGAACCACCAGGTGGGGAGCGTAGGGTATTGGAAGAGAGAGACGTAGACCGCGGTATACAGTCCTAGTCTTATCAACTGCGACTTCCTCGTCGACAGGATGTACCGGGCCCACGGCAGATAGCCTATCGGGTGACAGGGAATCAAACCAAGGTTATATGATTGCCCCCAGGGCCGTGCTTCCCCCTGACAGATACGGCGTCCTAGGATATCCAAAACCATAGGACGCTGAACCGGAACCGCATCCATAGCGGGATGAAGAAAGCTATTCGCGGTCCAGTCTATCATCTCCACGGCATACTGCACTGGAGGTGGGTTAGCATAGTGAATTGCCGTGATAGGTTCTGACGGCACCGCGCAGGTGAAGCTGCGTCGACCCATAATAATCTGGTTATACCAAGACCCCCAAAGGTGGAGTTTCTTGTACTCAGGGTCGTACTCTCTAATCATGGTTAGGGCTTCACGGTCCAAGGGCGCCTCGGGAAATCCCTCCTCCGAGCGGACGAACGGGAATGAAGTGTCTTCAGACATGATCGCTGCAAAAGAACAATGTAGTCGTTAGTGTTGTAATCCCAACGTTTGGCATTGAAAGAAGAAAATGCATTAATTAAATTAAAATCAAAATTAATTAATTACACCGCACCACAGTGCAGTGAGTAGGAGACCAAAGAGGGACCCACAAAATCTAAATGACAATACGTCAGTTAATAAAACAAACTCATCATTGGATGAGATTGTCAGTTGGTCCCCGGGGAAACATTCCCATTTTAAAAAGGGGGGAAGAATCCCTAGAGACAAGGAGAAAATCTCCTCTTTCAGAGCAAAGCTCTGCCACAGAGTGACACTTGTCAAATTCTGGTCTCAGAAGAATAAAATTCCTGAAAAAAGAGCTTAGCTCTGTAATATTCCATCAAAAAGAAAATTTTTGAAAAGAAATTTAAAATTAAAATTTCTGGAATCCTAGAAAATCCATGAAAACTTATAAAAAAAAAATCTTCATTTTTCAGATCTAAAAAAAAATCTACATTTGATTCAAGAGCAAAGCTCTGTTCATGGGCTAGAACCCATGAACAAGATCTCTGTAGATATATGGATTTGTGAGAGCAAAGCTCTGTTGATGAAACCCCAAAGGGAATTTCTTTAGATCAAAAGATCTATGAGAGCAAAGCTCTGTTGTTTAAAATTGATTTAAATTAATTTAACTTAATTTTAAATTAATTATTACCTAAAGTTTTCTAACTTTGGGAAATGAGAGCAAAGCTCTAGACTTCTGAAAGCAAGAGCAAAGCTCTGAAATTCTTAAGCAAGAGCAGATCTCTGAAAATCGAAATCTAGAAAATGGTGAAGGATTTTCTAAGGGTCAGAGGCCCTATTTATAAGGCGCTTGCGCCCCTTGAGCTCGCCTCTTGATCCAACGGTCAAGGGCTTGCCACCGCTGCACTCACGTGTGCGCCACGTGAGCGCAACGGTGGGGGGGCATTTGTTTCGCCCAATCAGAGCAAAGCTCTGTTCAAATTCAAAATTCAAAATTTTGAAGCAACGCTTCAAGTCTCGGGCGCAACGCGCCCCGTGTCAAGCCCTGATACGTCAGCGCAGCGCCCAAGAAGGCGCGCCCAATCAGAGCAAAGCTCTATTTTTATGAAGCAACGCTTCAGTTGCGCTGCGCTCTGCGCTGCGCGACACGTGTCAGCGCAGATGCGCTCTGCGCCCTGCGTTGCGCGACACGTGTCAGCGCAGATGCGCTAGCGCAGTTGCGCTGCGCCCTGCGCTGCGCGACACGTGTCAGCGCAGTTGCGCTGCGCCGTGCGCTGCGCGACACGTGTCACGCGCTGGGGCATCTGCGCCAAACTGAATTAAGATTTTAAGAAATCTTTTCTGTTCTTGTTAAAACAAGAAGATTTTCTTCTGCAAAGCAGAAGCCCTTGGATCAAAGATCCAACAGTGGGAAAAATTCCCCAAATCACTCAGAGAATGATCTCTTTAACAAATTTAACTAATTTGTGAGCACTATAAAAAGGACCCTAAGCCTCAATTCAAGAGAGGAACATTTTTTTTTTGAAAAATCAAGAGCTTCAAACAGAGAGAACTCTGAGAAAAATTTCAAGAAGAGGTAAAAAACATTTATAAGGAAAAAGAAATTTCCTCTAATAGATCATTGATCTAAAAACAAGATCAATGATCTTCATATAATAAATAGTGCTTTGCACTCTTGTGAACCTCTGGTTCTGTAAAGAAAAGAAAAGAAAGAAATTTCTTTTTTTTTAATCTAAAATAGTGCTTTGCACTCTTGTGAACCTCTGGTTCTGTAAATGAAAAGAAAAGAAAGAAATTTATTTCTTTAATCTAAAATAGTGCTCTGCACTTCTGTTCTGAATCTAAAAGATTCTTAGTGCTTTGCACTTCCAAACTGCGCTGTTGCGCTCTTGAGAGAGCGCCACGTGTCAACTGCAGCACAACCTGCGCTACGCACTCTTAAGATAGAGCTTTGCTCTCTGGAATTGGCGCAACTCGCTGAGAGCGCGCCACGTGTCAGCAGCGCAACAGCGCAGCGCACTGCGCTGTTGCGCTTGCGCTCACCAGAGCATGACACGTGTCATCACCATATGAGCCTCCGCTCATTACTCGGCGCAAAACGCAAGACAAATGCACTGCCTTGGTTACAAAAAGGGCCAAGCCCTATTAAAGAAGGCCTAACAGGTCTAATAAAATGCTATGCATTATTTAAAAGGGCAGAGCCCAATTGAGAGGTCCAATGGACCAAAACAAATGCTCTGCATTATAATAAAAAAAGGGCAGAGCCCAGTCAAAATGGGCATAAATGGCCTAAAGTAATGCTATGCATTATTTTAAAAAGGGGAAAGCCCAGACAAAGGCCAAAAGTAAATAAAATGTTTTCAACTGGACTTAGCCCAATCGTGGCCATAAGTCCTTAAACTAAATTAACTGAGCAAAACGGCTCTCCTAAACCAATCCACATCCGGTTCAAGGGTACATCTCCGAACTCCTTTGATATCCATCGTTGTAATTCCTCAACGACGTCAAAGATGTGATGGGTCCCAACGACCATACATCAATATGGATTGCGGGGTCCTTAAACTCGTGGACCGAAACGTCCTTAAACTAATATTGGACCGAAACGTCCTTAAACTAATATTCGTCCCTAAATAGGAATGCTGGACCGGAACGTCCTTAAACTAATGTCGGACCGAAACGTCCTTAAACTAATGATGGACCGAAACGTCCCTAAACTAATATCGGACCGAAACGTCCTTAAACTAATATCGGACCGAAACGTCCTTAAAACTAATATCGGACCGAGACGTCCCTAAACTAATGACGGACCACCACGTCCCTAAACTGGAACATGGACCACCATGTCCCTAAACTGGAACAATAGAGCCCAAATGCTCTTTTGTCGGATCTAAACGATCCCGTTAAGTTGATCTTAGTCTCAAACAGGACTAACGTATCCTTGACGAACGTTTAAGTCGATCTTAGCCGCAACGCGACTAAGGCATCCTTAAACTAAAAACACCAAACCCAAATCTAACTAAATACGGATTTGGACTAATCCACGTCCTACGGGCGACGGCATTATTCGGTCTCCGTATACAATCCACGGGCAACCACAAACAAAACAAACACACACGACACGAAGTGAAACTCTGGAGAAGGAGAAAGTGGCTACCGCGATGCGGTAGCGTAATTAACTGCAGGGGCTTGCGCCTGTAGGAAAGAGCGTCCCCATAATCAAAAACCCCTCAAGCGAGGGGGAATCTGACGAAGTCTGCTACATCGGCTGCATCTGTCTAAACCTCTGATACACGGTGTCATAAATCAACTTGGCATCTTCGGAGAGGTAGACGGATAAAACCATATAGCATCTGCCCCGAATCTCAGCGCCAGGGCATCGCGGTCCTGTGCGCCGCCTTTCGGAGGGGAACAGTAAACATCACAGAATATAAACTGCAAATAAAAACAGTCGGCTCCCACGAGCTCGACACCAGAATACAAAATATACATCATCGTCCTCACACAGTATCTAAGTCCAGCACATAAATGGTAGATGGAGAGTACTAGATACAAAAAGGGATACAATAAAAGTAATCGGATACCACAACCCACCTAAATGCAAAACAGCTCTCGCCGCAACTGTAGTGGTATCTGTAGCCAAAAGATGCAAAAGACAGCCTGCCGCGACTATGCTGAGGGCAACCTGCAAATACTGTGGCACAACGGGGGTGAATTGCCAACTCGTGAATAGAGATAACATATAAAGGTAATCGCGAGCATGCACGTACTGCGCTACTCTAACAAATGCCAGCAGATGATATCAATGTGAATAAGCAGTATGTGCAATAATCATGCAGATGCTCTGTCAGGTAAAATAACTACAGGATGAGATATATAGTAATCAATGCTGAGCATGGGATAAACAACATCCACACGGAATATCAACATGGAAAACAAGCGGTGCCCACAACTGCACCCAAATCCCAAATAACTCAGGCGCCGGCACACCCATCGGCCCTCAAATCCTGTAAATCTCTGAGAAATCACGAGTGCCCAACATCGGCACCCAAAACATCATAAAATACTCGTGTCCAGCATCGACACGCAAATCCTCATATATCGGGCTCCATCAGTCCGGATCAGCCCACGGGCTCCGTCTGCGGTATCGGCCCTCGGCCCCGGCAGTACGGATCATCCCGCATCCATCTCTCGACTCTGGTCAGTATCCTCCGGATAACCGCCAGGTCCAACCAATCACCGGTAGGTACTCGCCACCCTGCCAGGCTCATCGTCTACTCCACGAAAAATATTTCTCGCCCCGGGGAACCATACCGGGTCCACCACGAACCCGCAAACGGATCATCCATCTCCTCGAATCGGGTTTCAAGCACACGTCTCAGCACCGAGAAAACGCGTGGTGGACGCACCAAAATATCATATCACGAGGAACCGGGTTTTCAAATAGTGCATCTTTTCTTAAAAATCCTACGGTCCTCAAAACCAGAAATCACATGAATACCCAACACCAAGAAGTAAATCCAATGCGATGTGCTATGTACATCAATCCATGATATAGGTATAAGGGAAACCGCTTTTAAAATTAGTTTCCGTTTTTAAAGATATCATGCGGCTCCCAATTTCCATGAAAGCCATATCGAATCATATATGAAATGAACTACAGCAATATAATCATGGCAGTTCTACAGTGAGTGTGTCATGGCAATTACTGACGGTGTGTGTGTAGCATGCAGATTAGTGCTCGTGCAACATAAACCGTTAGTAATAGTGCGGTGTCCTATCAATTCTAAGCATATATATATAGCAGGGAATGCAACATGCAATGACAGTCCATGAGGTAAATGCAACATATAATAATAAAGTCCTATCAGCCCTAATGCATAACGCCATGCGGGCGATATCCACGTAGATGTGAAATCTACTCACCGAAGTCTCGTGCTAAGTGTAGCCGACGACTTTCTTGCCCTTCTTCGCAGCGTCCGTCTCACTCGCCTGCGAACCTAGAATCACATAACATATATCACACATAAGCTCAATTTCATAAAAACGTGATATTACGGTCCAACTAGACACCCGTGTCATAAACCAATCGCGCGTGTGCACGATATGCTAAAACGTGTGATCACGCGCCTGAAACTATCCTGATGCGTCGCGATACGCACAAACCCCAAACCCACACACGTATCACGCGTGTCGTGAAGGTTTAAAATACGAGAAATAGGTATTTAGTCCCAGATTTTTATACAGAACTTAAATTACAAAAATATATATATCACAAAACTACAAATAACAGAAGACACCCATAGGACCAAACCCCAACCCAAACCCTCACCATCTGGCCGCAAATTGCGGCCAGATACAATATTCCGGCGGCCTCAACAAGAAGAAAGGGGGTCGGGTTCTACCTAGGGTATCAACACCTAACAACTATACTGCAGTCTTCTCAAAATTATTCTGAACTCACCGGGTCGATAGCAGTTTTCAGAAACTCAAATTTTGCTTAAAAACGATGAATTTGCATCAAATAGGGATCTGGTGGTATTTTAGTGCAATTGGGGTTTAAGCTGGGTTAAAATGGCCTTAACAACACTCTATCAACCAACTGAAACCAAAACACACATCACTTGGCCAAGGTTCTCACTAAACACCTCATATCGCACTAAATCGCACCAATAACCACTAACCGAAGCTAAATTACACTAAACAAGTAAACTAGGGAGTAAGTTTAGGAAATATACCCCACACTCGACCCTAGGGAGCTGGAGGAAGAAGAAGAAGTGAAGGGAAGGGGCTGTAGTTAAAGCTGCTGCTGTTGCTGCACACTGCTGCTGCTGATTCACTGTTGCTGCTGTATGTTGCTGTGTTGCTGGCTGCTGCTGTGCTGCTTGCTTCTGCTGGTGCTGAAGAGGTAAGTGTGTGTGTGTGTGTGTGTGTGTGTGTGTGTGTGTGTGTGTGTGTGTGAGTGAGGTTTGAGAGAAGAACACAAAAAAGAAATGAGAGGAAAAATCATCACCCCAATGTTAACCCCTCCTCTCTCTCTCCTCATTAATTGCAAGCATGGCTTAAGCCATGATGCACTCTCTCTCTCTCTCTCTCACCAAGTCAACACCCTAAAAAATTCAAATTAAAGCAACTATTACTTAACTAATTAAACTTAATTAAAAACCCAAAAGACTTAATCCCCATGATTAACCCACCATGGTCACTAATCATGGTAATAACTCATTTAAAAACCCTAGTTTACATGCACATGTGTGTGCAAGCCAAGGAAAATTTTAGAAAAATATTTATTAATTTAGGAAAAATATTTGAAACACAATTTGGTAAACTTTTTATTAAAAACCCATTACTTAAATATAAATAGTCACTAAACACATCCTAAGATGTTACATCAGCAATATAACATATATCTCATATATATAATATAAATATTCATCTCAGGCAGTAATATGATCTCATCACAGAACATTGCGGCAGAAGAAACACATATGAAATATTGGATATTCTAGGAATTCCGTGTTTTAAGTTAAGCCAGTATAAAACACGGATTCCACGGTCACGATGAACAGCCAAACCAACATCCCTAGACCCCTACGAGAGCGGCAAGAAACCCTATCAATTCTAGAGTTAGGAGACCCGGTCTCGACTCCTCGAGATGGTATCCCACAGGACCCTAGAACCTGGTTACTTGTGCTCCCCGCCTTGGGTCTATCCTAATGCGGAAAAGTAAATAATATACAATGGTGACATCATCCTCAACCCGGAAGTGCCCCAATAAAAGAATATTACATACAATTGAATTTTAAATGAATGAAAAAGAAAACTCTCATCTCACATAAAAAAAACCCGGCTATTGAAAACACGACGATCCAATATAACATATCACAACAACACATAACATCACATATCATCAACGTAAGTAAATATGCGTATCCCAGTTGTAGTTGACTTATAGCACCGAAACCGGCGATACACCATATATTACACTTACGGTCGCAGAAAAGAAAGTGAAAAACTACAACATTTGGAATCCACAATCACTTTAGACATCTTAAATCTGAAATATCACATACTTTGCATTTCGTGCCTAACTATATGAATTCCACATATTGTATCAGATTCCAGATAAATAGACAATGTTAAACTTTCCGATCGAATAAATAAACACTCAAGATTTCCCAAATAGCTCAACACTTGAGCGGAGTTCAAAAAGACCCTGAACATGTCACAGCCGCTATGAACCAGCCGTAGAAAGGTCAAACCAACGCCTCACATGTAGCAACGCTAAACTACCACAAACCATATGGTTCAGTGGCGGTTTTGACGGTCACATAATCGAGTTAAGATTACGTTCTTCTAGAGGGTCCACAAATTTGCTCGCATGATTTTCTGAAAGTTTTAAACTCAGAAAAAATCCAACACTTGAAATTTTTCCGACAGGGGAAAAAGTGAGTTATTGATATCCGTTCGAACTTTTTAACACGTTCTAAATTACCCGGAAAAACTTAAACGCAGTTAAACTTTCCTATCGAATCAACGAGTTCCTAATATTTCCCAGAAATCTCAACACTTGAGTGGAATTAAAAGTTCCCAGAAGCATGAAAAAGGAACCAAGAATAAAGCCCTGAAGTATTAGCCCCTAACACCTAAAATTGGTCGTGGAACCGCCGCCAAACGCATGGTTTTGCCGCAATTCCGCGGTCACTTGAGCGAGTTATACCTTCTTACTTTACAGTAATTCTTAGAATTCCCTGCATGATTTTCTGAGTATTTTTAATATGGAAAAATCAACTTTTTAGAAAATTTCCAGAGAGGGGGTCAAAAATGATGTTTCGGGGTTCGATCGGACTTTTAACTTCGTCTAGACAACGCCTAATTATCTAGCTTGGCTCGTATACCACTGTAGGATTAGTATAGCACCTTGTGAAGGTTTCGGCAAGTATCAATCATGCTACTTTAAAATTTTTGGGGTGTTAAACAAACCCTAACCAAGATCTTAACTAGAGACTTAGGGTTGAATATGCATGCAAACAACTTTACATCTAAGAGTTAGAGATTACAACCTTTGTAGTCCGTTCCTTCACTTCATAAGCTCCATGTTGAGGTCCCTTCACTGCGATCATCAAGTACCCGGTCTTAGAGAGGCTCCATGAAGAGAAAGATGCAAGCTTGCTTCCAATCTTCAACAACTAAGATGATCTACCTTGAAGAATCTCAAACCCAAGATCTTGCTTCACTAATCAAGTATTAGCAAAGGAAACACCAAAATCTAAGTGGCTAGAATAGATGAGGATGATAAAGTAGGAGTTTAGCTCTCTTTTGTTTTCAATTTCTCACTTTATTTCATCACATCACAAAAAGCTAGAAAGCTTTTTTCAAGAGAAAGAAGAAGAAGAAATCTATTTGTGATGAATAATGAAATCTTCTTGTGGTTACAAATCCAACCATGTGTTAAGAATGAAGGCTTAACCCTTGTAGAGAATTAACTAGGGTAAAGGGTTTTGGGTTGGGTTAAGAAATATCTTCACAAAATATCTTAGCTAAGAACAAAAAAAAGCTTTATGAAGCTTCAAGAAAAAGCTAACCCAAATCAAAACCCTAACTTATTTATACTCCACAAAACATGTTGCATTTGTAACCCTAACAAGTTACAATATTATATATCACATATATAATATATAATGTAACAAAATAAAATAAAACAATTAACATATATCGCATATACATCAATATATTATCCATGTGAGAAAAAGAATTTTTAAGTGAGCTTATATTAGTTAATGTAATATAATATATCAAATATATAATTATACATTAAATTATCGAATCAACACTTGATCCGATAATCCGGCTATTTTACAAATAACGGACTAATATAATCTGTATCAGTTCATCGCATCAACACTTGATCCGATGACCCGGCTATATCACGTATACCCAGCCGATATCACATATCGTGAGAATCTACTACGGTATCACATACACGTATTATTCTCGGTCCCGCACATATCACATATGTGCTCCTACTCCGTTTTGCCTGAGCCAGGAAACCTCTGTGTAGGACTCTAAAGAATCGTCAATACGCCGGCAGTAGGTGATGATCATATCAAAACCCACAAGCTGCAAGCGGTAAGCTAAACCTAACAGCCACACAAGTATTGAGCAATCAGAAGATCAACAAGCAAGCTTGTACATTCTCCTGCGAATCCAATCAGTAACACTCCCGTACAGTCCGGTCACTTCGTCTGATATGTCGCATATCCAGTTTAGGGGTGGTTAACGTCAGACCCCAGTAACCGATAAGTCCTGTCGATATGAGGTCCATAACAGTTCGAGAAACTACTGAGAACACTTACCAGTAAATCCCAGCAACCCTGACCAGGGATTTCCAGTTATAGCCAATCGAACACAGCGCAACATCAACTCCCTATACCGGGAGAGACGAAACCCCTCCTATCGATCATTGCCTCCATGTGACTCGGGACTGTACCCAAAAGCCACCGTTTTTCACGCCCTCTTGGATGTGGTATGATGGAAATCAAAGCACAGTGGGAATCACATAAAACTCTATGACGATCTCAAGTCTACAGACTAACCTGTACCAGTGTCACCAGAGAACTGCCATCTGATGTGAGGTATAATACCATCTCGGAGTTCTCGGCGAGTCCGTCCGGTGTACCCAGTCTCCACTGAGCACCCGTATACTATCTCTGATGTCAAATATCAATGGATATAGGATCATCCATTGCCCATCTACATGGGTGAAGAAGCATACGCTAGTCTACTCTGGTATATCGATGCCCTGTCTCGATACACCTGTGACTAGGAACATTTGAAGGATGTACTTAGCGACTACACTGTCCCCACTAATATGATCTACATCATAGTCCTGGTAGTCAAGTACTCATCCTAAGGGCTTTATCAACATGTAACATAGAGACTATCAGAGTACATGTTAAGATAAAGAGCAACCAGATATCATACTATCATGTCGAGCAAGAAAGTCCTCCATATATATGTCCAAGCATCCACTACAATATACATCGCATGTACAGTAATGGCCTCTAGGGCAGACATATCACTAACACTTTCGAGTTGTCCGGGTCAACATCTAACGTCGATGATGAACCTATTCTGGAGTCTGAGTATCATCCCGTTCTTGCCAATGACATTATTCTTCAGGATATCGATGAAAGCTTCGCTGATAGACTTGCATTCTTAGCAAATACGGGTGTTAAGATGAATCATCTCCACAACGAAGAAATTGAACCTCTACCCCTTCTCCTTGACAATCACGAGAATGTGAGTAATCCATCACAATCATTGTGTCGTCTCTCCAAAACGAGACGTAAACCCTTTCTTTTGCACCACTTATCTTTTCCTCACTTCTTCTTGGCTCTTTTCAACTCGTTCTTCCACCAACCGGTGCACTACACTGATAAAATCTTGGAATGGTTGGTGTTGACTTTCGGTCGTTGTAAGGCATTGCATTGACATGTAACTTTGACCCCCTCTTGTGATTTTAAAAAGATTAACATTGTTTAACTCAAGTTTGGGGGGTGTATTTTTGGCTCTTGAAAATAACTGTTGTCCTCAATATTGTGAGCCAAGAATAAGTTTGGGGGAGGATTTTAACGATCATATTTTTTGCCCCCGTTAATAAATTTCCTCCCAAGCTTACAGGTTTTTGTGATTTAGCAGAAGACAACAGTGAGTACACTGTTGAAAACAAGTTTGGGGGAGGTTTGTGCTTATTTACGCATCACTTTGTATCATACTTTGCATAAGCACAAAACATAGCACAAAATATATTTTAAAAAAAATTTGTACATAAATAAGATAATAAAATATTAGATAGTGAAAAATTACATCCAAAAGATTAGAAAAATTTAAGAAAACCAAGAAAATTAGAAGTTTTCTTAAATGAAACTAGTAATAAGTAGTTATGAGCCATTGTCCCAAGGGTTAGTAAGTTGAAGGAAGTCACTAATCTGAGGATAAAAATAAGTCTGAAAAATAGTTCCTATTCTGGAAGCCAAACAATTGAACGTTGATACCCTACTATACGCTCTTGCACACGTCTTGAAGCTCGGGATGGTAGAGGATACCTTGAAATGCTCTTATCTAAAAGCCAAAGTATGAAGGAAATAATAAATAAAAAAATATATAAATGGTGAAGAAAAATGAACACTAGTTTTGTTATCACTAAGGCAGCAATAAAAAAATATATCGAGGGTCCTTCATCACCTAGTGCCTTAGACCAACTGGTTTGGGAGTCACTGCTAAGCCTTAGGTGTTGCAAGACGAGGAAAATGCTAATACACCTGATAAGCAAGCACATGAGTAATCGGTCGGTTATTACATCAAGAAGTATTAACGGTCGCATGAAAAATGTGTGAGCAATCCCATCTAAATATTCATTGATTAAAAAGTACTGAGGTAGATGGACAAAAGTATGATAGCTTGAATTGAATTCTCCGAGTGTAGGGATGTCTTTTACACACACGTAGGGGTATATGATCGATGTTTGGAATAAAGATAGGATTGAAGAATAAAGACGATGTTTTATTGAGGGATGATGTGATTTCTAACATCTTTTCATGACTATTAAGATAGGGCCCAGGATAACCGAAAAGATAGTATTAGTTGGAAACTCTAATTTTCAAAGTTTTTCTTTTATAATTCTTATCTTTACATGTAACTTTCACGGTCTTCCTTTTATTATTGGATTTTGTGAGTGCAATCCGCTGAAAACCCTCAGGAGACAACACTCCTCCTACTAGGGACACCTAGAAGTTTAAAGGCTTGTTGCACATGCTCAGTGCAATCGTGTTGCCTACGAAAGTGTGCTAGTTAGTTTTTCTTTCTCTTATATTTTCTCCTTCTCTTTCTAATAAAACAAGTTTGCTCAAGACGACCAAAATTAAGTTTGGGGGAATTTGATCAGTCGAAAATATTGCATTTTTAACATATTAATTTCCCTACTATTTGCAATCATCTAAAGGTGTTTGGTATAAATATAGCACATATTAGCAATTTGTCTGCAAAATACCAAATAACATGTGTTATACATTATAACCGGCATTTTGAGGGAAATTGAGTGTTTATTATTGCACGCATGATCTTTGTATATCGCAACACATGTCTCGAGATTGTGTGCAGGAAATTCTCGAGGTAAAAGAGCCGGAACTGCTAAAATTGCTGATAAAATACGCCAAATCCAAGACTTGTAATCTGGCAATGATTCTGAAAGAATAAAAAGATTCCAAGCATCCCATGAAGTGCCAAAAAGCCAACACATAACAGCCCAGAGAAATGAAGCACTGATTCCACCACATGGCCGCGGATCCGCGGCCAAGTTGGCCTATTTGCCGCGGAACCACGGCATTGTTAGCCCCTAGTGGCTCAGATTCCTCCATGTGTCTCTCTGTAACGGCCTAGCTTCCAAAAGACTCCTAAAAGACTACGTGGCTTTATCCAGAAGGCTTGGCCTAACAACCTTATCCAAGAATATTCCTTATTCTAGAATATTCCTTCCAACAAACTTCTTCTAGAAGACTCTCTCTCTAACAACCTAGATTTGGAGGCAAGATTCAAATGAGTGGTTATAAAAGGAGATCTAGATCTGTTGTTGAAGGTTGTTCATCATTTTGAGTGGTGAAAATTGTAGATCCAAATCATTTTCAAAAATCAAATTGAGTAACACAATTTGATCCAAATCATGATCCATCGAGTACCAAATCAAGAAAGCATTCAACAAGCCTTTTTGAAGCAACGCCGATCTTCACCCGAGCAAGTGATCCACGACGATCCGCGACTCACGAAGACGATGCGAAGCTAGTTCAACGATCGAGTTCTCTCCTCAAAATCTTATAGTCTTTGAGTGAATTGTAATGAAACATCGAATAATAAAAGGTGAAAATTCTTGATCTTGCTTTTCTTTACATTTGAGCATTATGAAGAGTTATCGATTCTTGATTGTTATCTTTTTCATGATGTTTGAGTGAAAACTCCGCTTGTGGAGGAATCGAGAAAATAGGTAGATGATGATGACTAAATTCTTAAACGATTCTTAAGTCTTATGAGTTTTGTAAACTTTAGGAAATTGAATCATCAACAACCTAGTTTTGAGCGAGATACTTTCTTGAATGTTTTCGCTCCAGTTAGAGATCAACGATCGATGATTGAATTTTCTAGAGGCTAGAATTTGAATGCTAATCAACGAAAAGACAAAGGATAGAAGGAGATACCCTAGTTTCTTCAATAGATCCCTAATCCTCGTTGATCGTCATCGATCTAGCAACAGATCATCGATAGATAAGAATTTGTAATCATAAGTATTCATCATCACGACCAATTGGATCGATTCGTACAAACCTCTTTACAAATTTTGATAATTCAAACGATTTGGATATTTTCTTGATATTTAGTATTTCTTGATTTTAGATCTAGTTCTTTATGATTCTTGAAACTAAATTTCACAACTTTTGAATCATTTTCCTTTATTCTTTTAATTTTCAACTCAACTAAAACAAAATCGATCAAAACACACATCTTAGTGGACGATCTGTATTCATTAACGTGCTACATCGACACCGTTAATTGATTGCGGTATAAATTTCTTTGGTTTTGATCTTTACACTTTTCCATACACATCGAGAAATTAGATCAATCAATGGACACTGGTCCTGCCACGCTGAGGATTCCGTGAGGATAACATGTTTTATCCTATATTCCGCATTTATTTTATATACATTGCTTCATGTATTAGTAGTACCTTTCATGACTGCTGCATATACATATTGCCATATTATTGGTTCATGTATTAGTTGTACCTGATAGAGTAACTTTTATGACTGTTGCATACATATGGCCATTTATTGCTATTATCTTGCATGTGATAGATTCACGCAGTACGTGCATACTTGCGATTAGCTGCATATGTTATTTACTATTCAACAGTTGGCAACTCATCCCCGTTGTGCCACAGGGTTTGTAAGTTGTTCCTCAGAGTAGTCAGAGGCAGGACTTTCATCTATCGTATCATCTTTTGCAGCGGATACCGCTACGACTGGCTGTGTGCGGTTTTGCTATAGGTGGGTTTTGCGGTTATCCGATGTTGCTCATTGTATATCTTTGTACCTTGTACTCTCCATCTACCATTTTCATGTATTGACTTAGAGACGAGTTGTGAGGACGATATTGTATATTATTTTGTGACTTAGACGTCTTTTATGCAGTTTCATTTATATCGTCTCTTTCTTCGCTACGGTGTCGTATATTTGCTTGTGGTGGTTGTTTTCCGCCTTTGGGCGTAGATTTGCTCCTGTTGGGGATACTTTACTTATATATTTATGTTGTACCCTTTTTGGGGGCTTGTTTTACAAAGGAGATGCTACCAAATTTTTGAAGGATGTAAATTTGGAATTTAAAGAATTTCATTGAGATTTCAAAAGTTTTAACAATATTATTATCACTTACTACTTTTGATGGTTTAGATTGCTGGGTTTTTGGCTTACTTGAATTACGTTACGCCTGAAGACGTTACATAGTTTAAGGGCCTTCACGTGCTAAATTTTGGGTCGTGACAGGTATTGACATGTCACGTACCCACTTAGAACTTGTTATGTCTCATATGATTCACTTCATACCACAAGCATCATTAATAGTAACTATTTTGCATCAATGTTATTATAAACACTTATCATGTTTCACTTTCAATTGTTATTATTTGTAGTATAATGTGTATTGGATTATGAGGTTTTCTGGTTTTGAGTTTTATGCACTATTAAGTTATATTCGGCGGTTCTTCATGATTGATGTGATATGCCCATTATAAGATGTTGTTTTTATGATTTGGTTTTATTCCGGACCGAGTGGGGGAGCTATACGGTTGCAGATTTTTACGCTATCCGGACTGAGTGGAGGAGTATACGGTCGGATTCATAGTGGATCCGGTCGAGACCGAGGGGCAAAAAAGCCGCATTTGAGGCGGGGAGCCTAGCGAGGATACTTGATACCGGAGATAGTTGTAAAACACGGCGGATATCTGAAGGATACCGACCGATATTACTGATTGATAGGATCATTCGAGGAACGATTTCCGCTAAAACAGAAGATTTGTGTCGATGTTGGACACGGAAAAAAATGAATCTTAAATTGGAAATGACCAATATTCAGAGATATTTGATGAGATTTCAGGATTGTGTTATACATTAATTTAATACATATTCATGCATCAATGTGATACTATACTTCATGCTTATCTTGTTCCTTTTGCCATTATTTTGGCATGGTTACAATATCAACTGTTAGATGTTAGTTTTGCTCACTGAGTTGGCAACTCATCCCTATTGTGCCTTAGTTGTTTGCAGAAGACGCGTGGACGCATAGCAGCAGTGCGGATCCACTTGTTAGCTTATATCGCTTATTTTGCTAGGTAGGTTACATATATAGTGACCGTCTATTTTGATATATGTATTTTGGATCTAGTATCACTCCATCAGACCTTGTATATTTGACTTAGAATGAAATCCGCTTGTATATGTTTGATTTGGTTGAGTGAGATCGGCTAGTGGTGTAAATTTATGCTTTCTTTACTTATGCGTGAAATTCTTCGCTTTGACTGCCGTATTGTTGTTGCGTATTGCTTTCCTCCGTTTGGCGTCTTCTTGGTCCTAACTAGGGACGCAATTCAGTAAACATTTTATAACTGCTTTTATTGACAATTAAAAAGAAGGCGCTGTCGAAATTTTAAATGCTAAAAATCAGTTGTTTAAATTTCATTTCTTAAAAATCATTCGACATGCTACCACATTCTTTTTACTTTAAAACTGTAATTTTCTAAATTCCGCAAATAGGGTTTTGATCTTGGATTTCTGGCTTACTTGGATTATGTCAGCCTCTTTAGAGGTCATACAATCTAAGTGCCGGTCACACACCAAATTTCTGGTCGTGACAAAGTTAGTAGCTTAGGATTAACCTTATGGAACCGAGTAGTGATTTGAAGTTAGTAGGCTTTAAATTTCGTTATGTAGGTTGACCATTGGTTTGATGGAGTATGTAATTTAGGATGAATAGAGTACCGTACATATTTTCCACGGCATATTTACGCTACCATACCCAGCCTAAGAAACCTTAGGACGTATGTCTTGATTTATCCTTCTTTTGGCTCCCTATTATTGCTGCTCCTATTCGTACACTTTATCAACTCTCGTTCCTTGTTCCAGTTGCTATGACCACGCGAGCTAGGCGAGCCGCATCAAGGGATGCAGTTAGGAAAAATCTGCCAGTGACGGTGACTGACGCACAGGACATTCCGGCGGTACCGGAGCATGTTGATCCTTCTCCTCCAGATAGACTGACTAGAATAGAAGAGGGCATGTTAGGCTTATAGCAGATGATGGGGCAGTTGACTGAGGCCACACGGATTCAGAGACAGGATCAGGCATTGACAATGGTAGAGCCCATGCAGACTGTTACACCTGTGGACTCGAGGGTTATGGAAGTATCACTTTCGGAGTTTATGAGGTTGAGACCTCCGGTGTTTACGGGGATAGACGCAGCATAGGATCATCAGTCATTTCTTGATAGGATGGCTAGGATCTGCAGTTCATTGAGATGTTCAGATGCGAGGTCGGTGGAGCTGACCAGTTTTCGATTAGAGGGACTTGCTGTAACGTTTTGGAAAATAAAGAATATTTAATTTAATTTTTTATTTTTTTATTAAAAATAATGAAATTGATAAGTTTATGAAAATGATATCGCTTACGAATTTGGGTATCGGATTCATATCCGAAAAATGTAATTATTTTGATAAATATGAATAAAGTGGGTGATATCAAGAAAATGATATTTTAATTATTTTATCATGACATTTTAATTGTCATTAAGCTAATGATAGTTAAGTGATAGATTTATCATTTCATATCTTTTTTGTTATATGAATTTGGATTTTTCAATATGAAGGTTTATCTTTATTTTTACATTCCTTTAAAATTATGGTTAGTATAACATATGCTCAAATATACCCTCATAACACCTTACCCACACCCTACTCTCCTCCCTCCACCTCCTCCTTGCATGAAACCCCACCTCACTACTTGTGTAACACCTCCTCCTCCTTCCCTTTACACTACCACCTTGCACTTTCCACCTCCTCCTTTCTCTACAACAAACCCTCACTCTTTTTCTTATCTCACCCCATTGTTCAGTTCACAAGATCAGAAGTTAAAGAAAGGGAAGAGAAAGAAAACATTAAGAACTCACAAAAGAAAACAAGAATGAGTGAAAAGAAGAGCTAAGTGCTAAGGCTTCACCATCACCCTCTAGCTAGGACCTTGAGCTTGTGCATCTTAGAGGAAGTTTTTCCAGTGATCTTGTTGTAGGTATAATTCTTGAACTCTATATGATTTTAGTCACTACTACAAATAAGGGTTGCCCCTACGGATTTATCGGTAGGTGATTGAAATATTTTCTGACGTGTATATGTAAAAAGTAACGACAATCAAAAAATTATATTGACCGCAATCAAACCACGGTGTCGGATGTAGTTAATGAATGAGTGCGGATCGTCCACAGGGATTGTGCAATTCAATTGTATTATGATACTTTTGAAATGAAATGTTAAGAAACAATAAACGAAAACATGATTCAAGATGTGATTTGTATTCGAGTGTCACTATCCTTTACTCAAGAATCAAGAAACTATAAACAATCAAGAATCGGTTGTTTTGATAAAATTTCCAATCAATCAATCAAGAATATAAGAGAGGCTCGTAGGAATCGATCGGATCTTTAGACGTGATGTAATCTAAAGGGTTTCGTGTTCTTGTCCTTCGAAGAATTGATACTAGATCAATGGTGATCGACGAGAGTTAGGGTTTTCTTGATGAAATTAGGGTTTCATCTCTTAACCCTTGTTCTTTCGAGGATACCATTTATATTCTAGCCTCTAGCAATTCCAAGAAACGATCGGAACTCCCCAATCTCGAGCGATGTCGATCAAGAAAGCATCGCAACGAATTGGGTCGTCGATTCTTGAACTTGCTAGGGTTTACAAACTCATGGGATTCAAGAATCGATTACAAATTTGTTACATCATCATACTAAAGATCGTTTCGACTCCCCGACGAGCGGAGTTTTATTCACACATCACCACAAAGACAATATTCAAGAATAGTAATGATAACATGATGCGGAATTTAAAGAAAACAAGATAAAAGAATATCACCTTTTATTTAATCAACAATTTCAATACATTCTTTCAAGAATCTACAAGAAGAAGAAATCGATCGTTGACTCGGCTTCGCTCGTCTCCGTGGATCGTGGATCTACTTTGATCTCTTGCCCGATTGAAGATCGGCTCGGCTCATAAAAGGGTTGAAGGCATCTTGCTTGGCTTGCACTCAAGATCTTGAATTGTGGTTGGATTTAGGGTTAGGGTTTCCTACAAGCTCTCTCACTAAACTTGAGGAAGAGGGGATGAAGAAAGAGATTGATTTTCTAAACTTCAATCAAAGTTGAATAATATTTTCTAACATGAGAAATGAGTGAGCCTAGGGTCTTATTTATAGAACTCCCAAACCCTAGGTTAGATTTGAATTAGAACTTTCCCTCCCAAAGTTTGTTGAAGGGTTTCTAGAAGGAGTTTGTTAGGAGTTAGCTTAGGGTTTAAGCTAGGGTTTAGGGAAAGTTCTAGAAAGATTAGGCTAGTTTGGGTGTTTGCTGATCTGGAGGAAGTATCTGGGATATTCTGGAAGTTTGTGTGCATTATTGAGCTGTAGCCACTGAAACAGGAATTTTGGTGCCAAAATTCCTTGATGACGTCACCAGTATGCCGCGCTTCCGCCGCATTTACCCTATATATGCCGCGCTTCCGCGGTCTGTTGGTGGCCTGGGGATCTGTGTCTTCTGCAGTGGTCTTGTACTGCTGTTTTTAGCTTCCTTTGATGTTTAGATTTGTACTTCCTCTTCTGTGTTGATACCAGATTTGAGTTAAGTGAATTTACGAGCAATTGTAATGGTCGAGCAATGTAATGATCGAGCAAGCTTCTCTTTTCCTGCATAGACTTCGAAACAGGGGTTGCAAGATATAGAAAATATGCTATGTAATGCAATGCAGTCAATTTCCCTAGAAATGCCGGTTTTAAGGTCGAATACATGTAATCTGATATTTTGCGACCGATTTGCTAATATGTAGAATATGAATACCGTACACTTCTATATGGATGCAGATGATATGGAAATTGCCTGTTAAAATATGCAATATTTTCGACTGATCAAATACCCCCAAACTTAATTTCGATCGTCTCGAGAGAATGTTTTATTAAAAAGAGAGAAGGAGAAAATAAAGAAAGAGAAAAACTAACTAGCACACTTTCGTAGGCAACACGATTGCACTGAGCATGTGCAACAAGCCTTTAAACCTCTAGGTGTCCCTAGTAGGAGGAGTGTTGTCTCCTGAGGGTTTTCAGCGGATTGCACCCACAAAATCCAATAATAAAAGCAAGATCATGAATATTACATTTAAAGAAGAGAATCGTAAAAGAAAAGCTTTGAAAATTAGGGTTTCCAACTAAGCTAGCTTTTCGGTTGTCATGAGCCCTATCTTAATGGTCATGAAAAGATGTCAGAAATCACGTCCTCCCTCAATAAAACATCGTCTTATTCTTCATTCCTATCTTTATTCCAAACATCGATCATATCACCCTGCGTGTGTGTAAAGACATCCCTACACCCGGAGAATTCAATTCAAGCTATCATACCCTTGCCCATCGGCCTCAGTACTTCTTGGCAAACGAGATTGCTTACACACTTTCATGCGACCGTTAATACTTCTTGAGGTACTAACCGACCGATTACTAATGTGCTTGCATGCTTGGTGTATTTTCCTCGTCTTGCACCACCTTAGGCATAGCAGTGACTCCCAGACCAGTTGACCTTGGGGCACTAGGTGAAGAAGCACCCTTTTGCTATATATTTTTATTGCCCTTGGTGATAACAAAACCAGTATCCATTTTTCTCACCACTTTAAAACACATATTTTTTTTTTTCATACTTTTGGTTTTAAGACAAGAGCATTTCAAGGTATCCTCTACTATCCCAGGCTTCAAGACGTGTGTAAGTGCGAATAGCAGGGTAGCCACGTTCAAAATGTTTGGCTTCCAGAATAGAAACTATTTTTCAGACTTATTTTTATCCTCAGATTAGTGACGTCCTTCATCTTACTAACCCTTGGGACAACGGCTCATAACTACTTATTACTAGTTCGTATAAGAAAACTTCTAATTTTCTTAGTTTTCTAAAATTTTTCCAATCTCATGGATGTAATTTTTCACTATCTAAACTTTCATTATCTTATTTATATACAAAAAGGTGTAAATATTAAAATTATTTTTATATTTGAAAATTTTTAAATTTTTATGGGTTTTGAAAATTTTTCAATTTTTATAGATTTTTTTTTTTTTTTAAAAAAAATGTTTTGTGCTTATGCAGATGATATGCAATTGATGCGAAAATAAGCACAAACCTCCCCCAAACTTGTTTTCAACAGTGTCCTCACTGTTGCCGACAGCTATACCTACAAAAATCTGTAAATCTGGGGGGAATTATTAGTGGGGGCAAAATATATAAGTGAAGAACTTCCCCCAAACTTGTTTTTCACTCACCTTCATTCAAAAGATGATGCAATGATATACAGGATATGAAGGTGAGACGGAGGAATTTTAATCCAAATAAACTGGCTCTTGTAAGAACAAGAGCTCCTCCGTGGGGTCAGTGGAAAAATACGGCTTTAGTCTATGTCCATTTACTTTGAAAATTGTGCCGTTTTTAACATTTTCTACTTCTACTGCCCCGTGCGGGAATACAGACCGCACAACAAAAGGTCCCTTCCAACGAGATCGGAGCTTACCCGCATGAAGGTGTAAACGTGAATCATAAAGAAGGACTTGTTGACCAGGTAAAAATGTTTTCCTTAAAATGCTTTTATCGTGAAAAACCTTAGTCCTATTCTTTGTGATTACAGCATTATCATAAGCTTCATCGCGGAGTTCGCTTAGCTCGTTAAGTTGCAGCTTCCGAAAGTTGCAAGCAAGGTTTAGATCAAAATTTATTTCCTTTATAGCCCACAATGCTTTATGTTCTATCTCAACAGGTAGATGACATGCTTTTCCAAAAACTATCCTATATGGAGACATTCCTAGGTCGGTCTTATATGCAGTCCTGAATGCCCAAAGAGCATCCGTCAATTTGGTCGACCAGTCTTTTCTATTTTTAGCAACAGTTTTCTCCAGGATAAGTTTGATTTATCTGTTTGAGATCTCAGCCTGCCCGCTTGTTTGGGGATGATAGGGTGTAGAAAGACGGTGGTTGATTGAGTATTTTCGCATCAGAGTCTCGAAAGATCTGTTGCAGAAGTGCGTCCCATTATCGCTAATGATAGCGCGTGGGTGTCCAAATCGCGAAAAGATATTCTCTTTCAAGAACTTAATGACAACTTTCCTGTCATTAGTGCGACATGGAATGGCTTCTACCCACTTGGAGACATAATCAACCGCCAGCAAAATGTACAGATTCCCAAAGGAGTTGGGAAAAGGACCCATAAAATCAATGCCCCAAACATCAAACATTTCAACAACCAGAATGGGTTGCTGAGGCATTTCATTCCTCTGGGATATTCTACCCGTATACTGACATTGTGTACAGGTTTTGCAATACTCAAATGCGTCCTTGAATAAGGTCGGCCAATAAAATCCACATTGCAAAACCTTTTCCGCTGTCTTTCTAGGACCAAAGTGACCCCCACAAGCCTGATCATGACAAAATGAAAGAACACTCTTGAACTCTTCATTTGGGACGCACCGGCGAATGATCTGATCAGGACAATATTTAAACAAATAGGGCTCGTCCCAGTAAAAGTGTTTTACTTGGGAAAGAAAACGATATTTGTCCTGTTTTGACCAATCGCTCGGTATAAGTCCCGTGGCATGATAGTTCACAATATCCCTGAACCATGGTTCAGCGGATACGCTCAAGAGTTGTTCGTCAGGGAATGAGTCATTAATCGGCAGGGTCACAGGGGAAGAAACGATGCGTGAAAGGTGGTCAGCTACTACGTTTTCACATCCTTTCTTATCTTTGATAACAAGATCGAATTCTTGTAAAAGAAGGATCCAACGTATTAGTCGACCTTTTGCATCTTTCTTCGCCAGAAGATGTTTCAAAGCGGAATGGTCAGTATATACAACTATAGGTGAGCCGATTAAGTAAGGCCTGAATTTTTCTAACGCAAATACAACCGCTAAAAGCTCTTTCTCGGTGGTTGTATAATTGATTTGCGCATCATTCAGGGTCTTACTGGCATAGTAAATCACGTGTGGCATCTTATCGATGTGCTGTCCTAAGACTGCACCTACTGCAAAATCAGATGCGTCACACATCAGCTCAAAGGGGTAGTCCCAATTTGGTGATGATAAAACGGGGGCTGTGGTGAGTGAGTGTTTAAGTGAGTCGAAAGCTGTTTCGCAATCCGAGTCAAAATGAAAGGTTGTATCCTTGGCCAGGAGTAGTGTTAAAGGTCTAGCAATTTTGCTAAAATCCTTAATGAATCTCCTATAAAAGCCCGCATGGCCAAGGAAAGAGCGAATATCTTTGACGCTTTTGGGATGAGACAGGTTTTGAATGACATCTACTTTAGCTCTGTCAACCTCAATGCCTTTCTGTGAAATGACATGTCCAAGGACTATTCCTTCTTGGACCATAAAATGGCATTTTTCCCAGTTCAAAGTCAAGTTCTTCTCTTTGCAACGAGTAAGAACAGCGTCTAGATTCGCTAGGCAATCAGAAAAAGAGTCTCCAAAAATCGAGAAGTCGTCCATAAAGATCTCCAGAAAATTCTCTACCATATCAGAGAATATCCCCATCATACACCGCTGAAAGGTAGCGGGAGCATTGCATAACCCAAAGGGCATGCGACTGTAAGCAAAGGTACCAAAAGGACAAGTAAAAGTGGTTTTATCTTGATCCTTTTTGGCGATGGGGACCTGATTATAGCCTGAGTAACCGTCCATAAAACAATAAAACTCTCGTCCCGCTAAGCGTTCCAGCATTTGATCAATAAATGGTAGAGGAAAATGATCTTTCCTCGTAGCAGCGTTGAGTTTTCTATAATCGATGCATACACGCCACCCAGTTTGGGCGCGTGTCTGAATCAACTCATTCGCTTCATTTGTGATAACTGTGATGCCGGATTTCTTAGGAACGACATGTATAGGACTCACCCACTGGCTATCGGAGATGGGGTAGATAATACCATTATCTAAGCACTTGACGATTTCTTTCATGACAGCTTCCTTCATGACGGGATTCAACCGTCTCTGTGGTTCTCGGGTCGGTCTGGCATCATCCATCACATGTATATGATGTTCAACTATTAAGGGACTAATCCCTTTGATGTCCGCCATACTCCAACCAAACGCCTCTTTGTTAGATCTCAATACCGATAAAAGGGCATTCTCTTGCTCTGATGCAAGAGAAGCGGAAATGATAACCGGTAATGACTCGTTCTCACCAAGATATGCATATTTCAGGTGAGAAGGTAAAACTTTGAGATCTAACTCAGGCGGAGAAATGATAGAAGGAAGGGTCATAGATTGATTTTTGGATCTACAAAGAAGCTCAGAGCCTGTGAAAGATACAGACTCGGGTGGAGAAAAGTCAGAAGTGCAGGACTCATGTGTAGCTAAAGTGTCCTCACTAAGATCTTGTGCTAAGTCAAACAGAGATGTGCTAGTGTCATCGAGATCAGTAAAGCAAAAATCCTCAGCTCCACAACTATCGGGAGCGATCTCATGGACAGAGCACACATCTAAAATATGAGCAGAGGGTTCTGACGGCTGACTTCCAACTTTATAGATATTTAGTTCAATGGTCATATTTCCAAATGATAAATTCATTGAACCATTTCTACAGTTTATAACAGCGTTGGAAGTGGCAAGGAAAGGACGACCTAAAATCACCGGAATTTGGCCCCGGGGGTTTGCTACAGGATGTGTGTCGAGCACAATGAAGTCTACGGGGAAAACAAATTCCCCGACCTTTATTAACACATCCTCTAATTCACCCCTTGGTTTGGTGATAGATCGGTCTGCCATCTGGAGAGTGCAATGAGCAGGTTTCAGCTCTCCAATCCCTAGTTGCTCATAGACAGAATAAGGTAACAGGTTAACACTCGCGCCAAGGTCTAACAGAGCACGATTTATGTTTTTACCCCCAATCGAAATCGAAATTGTAGGACAACCTGGGTCCTTTCTTTTCTTTGGAAGCTGGGGTATAAAAGCAGGCTAATGTTATTAGACATAAAGACCTTCTTCGGCACTTGGGTCTTCCTCTTCCTAGTGCACAAGTCCTTTAGAATCTTCGCATAAGCGGGGACTTGCTGAATCGCATCTAAGAGAGGGATATTGATGTTAACCTGTTTGAACATCTCTAAAATTTTCTCCATATGAGGACTCGTTCTATTAGCCCTTAGCCGGTTCGGGTAAGGTGCTTTCGCAATAAGCGCGGGGTCCATCACAGGAGAAGGAAAGGGGGGTAGACGAGGTCCCAAAGGAGGTGTGGGGACCGTCTGTGGAGAACTATAAGGGTTGGGTGAAGGTGTTGAGCCTAAAGGGAAATGGAGAATAGGCTCGTGCGAAGGTGGTTTGGTAGAAGAAGAAGGATCAGAAGGTGAAGTGTGTGTATGTGGGAAAGACTCAGCCGGGGTGTTGATATGATTTTCAGTATTATCAATATCTTCCCCGACATGATTGTTCAGCACTCTTCCCGATCTCAACGTTGTAATGGCATTTACATTGTAATGCCCAGGATTCTGTAGGGGTTGAGAGGGAAGTTTCCCTTTCTCTCTCGCACTCATTTCGGCTTTTAAGCGTGCGATTTCAGCTTCCATCGTGCGAATACTCTCAGCTTGGGACGCTGAGTTTTTCTTTATTTCACTGACGGAAGATCTGACTTCAGTCGAAACATCCATGAAATTTGATAAAAGTGATTTCATGGTTTGAGTGAATTGAGAGAACTCGTCAGAGCAGGGCTGCATAGGATTAGACTGTGCAGGAGTGTTGCCCTGATTTTGGAAATTTTGTGACGGGTAGGGGTGCTGAGTGAGTTGTAGGGGTTGCTGTTGTGGTGGAGGAAGAGCCCGTTGAAATTGATTCGTGTTTGGAACCGTGTTTTGAGATTGTGATTGGTTCCAAGCAAAATTCGGGTGGTTCCTCCAACCCTGATTGTAACTGGAAGAATATGGATCGTTTCGAGGTCGTTGAAATGCGGCATTAGAATGCTCGTGACCTTGAAACGCCGAGTTTAAAGGACATTCTTCCGTTAAATGTGACGGATCAGAACAGCACCCGCAAACAGTTTTGGGGAGCGACATTGGGTTTAGGGAGGCTGCTGCAAATTTGTGTTCCATAGCGTCGAGCTTCTTTTGCATTGCTGCCATTTCAGCTCGGACACCTATGGACACATCTATTTGGTGTACGCCACCCCTATTCAATGGTTGTGTTCCACTCTCCCAAATTAGTGACTTATCAGCGAACTCTTCTAAGTATCGCCAGGCTTCCCCGTCATCTTTGGTCATAAATGTACCTTGACACATGTTTTCAAGGCTCTGTTTAGTGCTAGGGTTACTGCCCTCATATATGATTCGGCAAAGCTCCCATCTCGGGATGCCGTGATGAGGACATTGAACCAATAGATCCTTGAAACGTTCAAAGTATTTTGAAAATGGTTCGGCAGGGAGCTGGGCAAATTGGTTCAGTTCGCTACGGATTCGAGCCGTCTTTTGGACTGGGTAAAATTTCTTAAGGAATGCAGCGACGAATTCTTCCCAATTCGTAATAGAGTGTGCGGTGGTGTTATATAGCCACTTCTCGGCTATATCGCACAAAGTAAATGGAAGAAGTCGTAGACGCATCGCATCCACTGAAAGTTGAGACGTACCCATCATTGCGCATACGTTTTCAAATTTGGTAATGAAAACGTAAGCGTCCTCGGTCTCGAGTCCGTGGTATTTGGGTAAAAGATTGATATACTGGGGCTTAATCTCAAAATTATCCCCATTGGCTGGTGGTGTGGATAAGCAGGTCGAAAGTGGACCTCTATGTGGATAGCATCTTTCCTGGAGAGAAATGTGGGGTGGAGTAGGATTCTGCGCACCAACGGACGGTGGCAGATTAGGGTTAAAGAAGTTTGATGGATTCGGATCCATCGGTGTGGGTGTGGTAGTAGGTAAAGAAACGGTAAATGGAGAATTACCGACTTCGGAGTCGATAGGAGGTACGCGGACTAAACGGGCACTAGAATCCCGTGTCCAGCCTATCTTGTACTAAAAAGGGTTAGTACAAGTGGCAGCGTTGACTTATAATTAGGGGTAAAATGAATGCGGTGCTTGCTTTAAAAAGGGACGGATTTTGAAAAAATGATGCGACAAAACAAATGCAGCACACAAACCCTAGAATCTAATGGTCACCTAGGTCCGATCTCTAGACCGCTCCTAACTGCCAAAAGACAAGCCGCAGGATAGAATCCTCCACTGCCTCTTTGTCCCCCTGTGGCCGGATAAGTGCCAGGTAAGTGGGAAGGAACCACCACTACAGTGGACCTAATTAATAACCACTAGCCTTAGACACACTCGCCTTAGGCACCACAAGAAAACGCGGATAAGCAATGAATTACCCACGACCTTCTCTTGTCCTATTGAGCGCGACAGTCCTTAGAGTCTTCTCTAGATTTCTTTTAGTTAATGGAGGTAATGCGGATGCAAGTTTGACGATTTTCGGGGCCTAGGAAGGGTAATGAAATCCCCACCTAATTTGGATTTGGCCGTGCCCCTTAAATTTCCGTATTAGAATGCAAACAACCAAGAAATCAAAAATCACACACAATTTTATTTTGCTTTTGCGCGCTGCGATTTATTTGCAAAGAATCCTGCAGCAAAGGGTTAATTGGAGCTAAAAAGGGTGAGAGGAGAGAGACAGAAAATACCTGCACTGAAAATTTTTCAGTGATCCTTCAAGACTGCGGCGCTTCCGCCGCAATAAGCATGTATCTGCCGCGGATGAGCGGTCAGTTCTTGGGAACAGTGAACAATTTTTCTTCAGCAAGCTCCTGCTACTATCTCCAGCTCTCTGGTATATTCAAACAAATTTTTCCACAGAACAGAATGCTCCAGATCACCTTGCAATCAAATCACAACACACGTGTAAGAGTTTGTACGAATTTTGATTTCAAGAAGTAAAACGTAATAATTCTTTCACTTCAAACTATAAATGCAAATGAATTAGCGCGATCCCCGGCAACGGCGCCATTTTGATTGGAATATTTTCTGACGTGTATATGTAAAAAGTAACGACAATCAAAAAATTATATTGACCGCAATCAAACCACGGTGTCGGATGTAGTTAATGAATGAGTGCGGATCGTCCACAGGGATTGTGCAATTCAATTGTATTATGATACTTTTGAAATGAAATGTTAAGAAACAATAAACGAAAACATGATTCAAGATGTGATTTGTATTCGAGTGTCACTATCCTTTACTCAAGAATCAAGAAACTATAAACAATCAAGAATCGGTTGTTTTGATAAAATTTCCAATCAATCAATCAAGAATATAAGAGAGGCTCGTAGGAATCGATCGGATCTTTAGACGTGATGTAATCTAAAGGGTTTCGTGTTCTTGTCCTTCGAAGAATTGATACTAGATCAATGGTGATCGACGAGAGTTAGGGTTTTCTTGATGAAATTAGGGTTTCATCTCTTAACCCTTGTTCTTTCGAGGATACCATTTATATTCTAGCCTCTAGCAATTCCAAGAAACGATCGGAACTCCCCAATCTCGAGCGATGTCGATCAAGAAAGCATCGCAACGAATTGGGTCGTCGATTCTTGAACTTGCTAGGGTTTACAAACTCATGGGATTCAAGAATCGATTACAAATTTGTTACATCATCATACTAAAGATCGTTTCGACTCCCCGACGAGCGGAGTTTTATTCACACATCACCACAAAGACAATATTCAAGAATAGTAATGATAACATGATGCGGAATTTAAAGAAAACAAGATAAAAGAATATCACCTTTTATTCAATCAACAATTTCAATACATTCTTTCAAGAATCTACAAGAAGAAGAAATCGATCGTTGACTCGGCTTCGCTCGTCTCCGTGGATCGTGGATCTACTTTGATCTCTTGCCCGATTGAAGATCGGCTCGGCTCATAAAAGGGTTGAAGGCATCTTGCTTGGCTTGCACTCAAGATCTTGAATTGTGGTTGGATTTAGGGTTAGGGTTTCCTACAAGCTCTCTCACTAAACTTGAGGAAGAGGGGATGAAGAAAGAGATTGATTTTCTAAACTTCAATCAAAGTTGAATAATATTTTCTAACATGAGAAATGAGTGAGCCTAGGGTCTTATTTATAGAACTCCCAAACCCTAGGTTAGATTTGAATTAGAACTTTCCCTCCCAAAGTTTGTTGAAGGGTTTCTAGAAGGAGTTTGTTAGGAGTTAGCTTAGGGTTTAAGCTAGGGTTTAGGGAAAGTTCTAGAAAGATTAGGCTAGTTTGGGTGTTTGCTGATCTGGAGGAAGTATCTGGGATATTCTGGAAGTTTGTGTGCATTATTGAGCTGTAGCCACTGAAACAGGAATTTTGGTGCCAAAATTCCTTGATGACGTCACCAGTATGCCGCGCTTCCGCCGCATTTACCCTATATATGCCGCGCTTCCGCGGTCTGTTGGTGGCCTGGGGATCTGTGTCTTCTGCAGTGGTCTTGTACTGCTGTTTTTAGCTTCCTTTGATGTTTAGATTTGTACTTCCTCTTCTGTGTTGATACCAGATTTGAGTTAAGTGAATTTACGAGCAATTGTAATGGTCGAGCAATGTAATGATCGAGCAAGCTTCTCTTTTCCTGCATAGACTTCGAAACAGGGGTTGCAAGATATAGAAAATATGCTATGTAATGCAATGCAGTCAATTTCCCTAGAAATGCCGGTTTTAAGGTCGAATACATGTAATCTGATATTTTGCGACCGATTTGCTAATATGTAGAATATGAATACCGTACACTTCTATATGGATGCAGATGATATGGAAATTGCCTGTTAAAATATGCAATATTTTCGACTGATCAGTAGGGGCAACCCACTGCCCCTACGGATATATACGTAGGGGCAAAAAAAGACCCCGTAGGTGCAAAGGCCGCAGGTGCAAGTTGAGGCCCTGAACTTGCCCCTACGGACAAATTCATGCCCCTACGGATAACTCGGTAGGTGTTATAGCCCCTACGGAGTACCCCGTAGGGGTAATAAAATCATATATTTAATTTTTTTTTGAATATATTGTATATACCTACGGATACAGCCGTAGGGGATAGAAATTAGCCCCTACGGATAAGTCCGTAGGGGCGACTCCCAACACCCTGCACTGAGATCGGGGGGAAAAATATCAGGAAACCTGATATTTTGCCACTACGAATTTATCCGTAGGGGATAAACAGTGGCCCCTACGGACATATCCGTAGGGGCACCCCCAACACCCTGCACTGATATCAGGTGGGAAAATATCAGGTTTCCTGATAGTTTGCCCCTACGGATAACTCTGTAGGGGCAAAGTATATACCTACGGCTTAATCCGTAGGTACATATTGTCTGTATTTTTTTTTTAAATATGGGCTGCTAGATTTTTTCCCGCCTTGTGCACAATACTATATACATCAATCAAATCATATATTGCAGTATTCATAATCACATCTCACGCATATATATAATATACAAAAGAAACCCAAAAACTGAATATGATATAAATACAAACCAATATCAATATCGTTTCAAAATGTAGTACAATGTGATATAAATACATGTTTCAAAAAATAAGAACCAAAAAGCTACCCTAGTTCGGTCCAGCTCCACCTCCGAATAACGTTAGAATAACGCGCGCCTGCTCCTCGGTCAATACACTCTGCAATGCTACATATAAGGGAGTCTGAGCGGCATGTGGAGCTGGCGATGTGGTCTGCGCAGCCGCCGTCGAGGTAGTCGCTTGCGGAGCCGCGGCTGCGGGAGTCTGAGTGGGCGGTGGAGCTACAGGAGCTGTCTGCGGAACCGCAGCCGATGTAGTAGCTTGCGGAGCCGCAGCCGAAGGAGATGCATGTGGAGGCTCGGCCGATCTACCCTGTCGCGTCTGGACATAACGTGTGTAAGAAGCGTGTAAGAACTGTGTATTATTCGAATTCGTTTCATTATTAAGTTATTTCGAAACCCTGTTTGGATATCTAGTTTGGAAAAGCGTTGTTTATTTTAATTACATATGTATGTATGATTAATCAGACTTAAGTCTAAAACCAAATAAGCTCAAGCTACGTACTAATTATGGATATGTTGATATGTATATAATATGAAATGATATTTTACTATAAAGTAGTATACATACCAGCATCTCCTTCAACTCCTGAACGGTGGCCCTCAAGCTATCCAGTTCCTGATGGACATGCCGGTCACTGGAGACGGAGGAAGTAACCGCCGGGGTGGAGTCCAACCTCATATGGGCCCTGCTAGGGCCCAATCCCCGGCCTCTCTCCCAACCTCCGTGGTGCCCTCCGTGTGCGGCGTCCAGAACTGGGGTCAGCAGCCTCGGATCGTTCTGTCCGGTAAAATCGATCCCCGAGGCCTGGGCCTGCTCAACCACCCGCTCCTACACCCACATTAAGCAGTAAAGCATAAGTATAAAATTTAAACTTGAACCTTCCAAAACTAAAATTTCAAATTTGGGTAGAAAAAATATTAACACTTACGCAGTACTCCTGGGTAGCGACGTCGGGACATCGAAGCTCGCCCGTGGCGGGATCTGTCGAGGTGCCGTGGACGGCAAGATATGCGGACAGCACGCTCGGTGTACCACCTGACGCCACGGTCCGAGATGTCTGCAATATTAGAAAGTAACTCTTAATATTAGAAATATTAGAGAATAACTCTTAATATTGCAGAATATTAGAGAATAACTCTTAATTTACCGATAACTCCATGGCTCGAGTAATGTTCCTCGAGCCACCTGTGTAAGTGGGGCGACCCCTCTTCGCCGACTTCCTGTTCTCCATATTCTGAGCGGCCTGTTTCTGCACAACGCATTAACATTTAGTTTTCTAATTAAGAAACACAAAGAAATAAATTATATCATAAATAATGAATTAAATTTAAAATACATACTTGTTTGCGTTCGGAGTCGAAATAAGCGCACAATAGAGGCCATGTCTCTACGTCGACTCTCGCAAACGCCGGAGTAGATAGGAGGGCCGCTCTCTCTGCCTCGGGGGTCGCTATCCACAGGGAGTAGCAGTCAGCCTTCAGCTCATTCCTGTTGTATCGGACCTTGGCCTGCATGTTCTTCATCAGGCCATTGTACAGAGCATGAAGGTCGAGCACCCTCCCCGAGTGATCAGGATCGGCTACAGGCTGAAAATCGTAATCCAACTGAAAATACAAAAAAAAACATTGTTATTAGATTGCAAGTGTTAATAATAAATATATTGGATAGATCAAATGAAAATATATATTAATACATACCCGAGCCTGATCAAAGAAGATGGCGAATGAGCGCTGGTGCTGCTCGCCCCACTCAACGTGAAGTGGATAGTTCTTCACGATCCGGCTCTCGTCCCCCAAATACCGGCCGAACCTCTCGGCATGAGGACCGGTATAGCGATAGTCAAGGGTAAAAAATAGGGGGAATGCTGCCTCTGCCTCTGCCTCTGCTGCGGCTGGAGCTCCTGCCGCCCCTCGCTGCTCCCGACATCGTCATCAAATCTAGATAAACGGTTCGTGGACGCATTAGACAATCATTAAAAGTATTGACTATATATGATCTAGAGCGTAAAATGTGAAGTAATAATATAACATTACTGATAACCTTTTTCGTTTCGTGGGCGCATCATACATATCTACTTGGATTTCATCGTCGATGTCATTTCTAACCCACGTAACTTCATGATCGGTCGAAGACAACCCGTCCTTCGAAACAGACGGTCGGAGCACTTTAAACCTTCTCTCTTCTTCGTCCTCATCGCTGTCCTCGTATTCTGGGACATCGTAGACATCTCTAGGTTTCCATCGGCATACAACACTCCACCCCGGATGCTTCAAACACTGTGAGTAGTATACTTTGAACGCTTGGTTCGGAAAGATAAACGGATCGTCCTGACCGTAAAATCGAAGTGTGTTCACACTGGTCAATCCATATTCATCTTTCCAAGTCCCAAGACTGTTTCTCTACCTGTCTTTATCGGTTCGCGGATCGTACCAAGTACAGTGGAATATATAAAAGGGTTCTGATCGTCCGGGATAGTGGATGCCGAGTATACAATTTAAGTACCCATAGTAAATCACACCGTCCGATCCTACCGTCGCAATCCCACTATTCTGAGTGATTCTAGATGTTTCTATGTCCTTAACTTCGAATTTGTATCCAAGGACACCAAATCCTTTGTAATGTGCAACCTCCATACTAGGAAATTGAGCTAAACATCTTGAATCACTGTCAAATGATGCAGACAAGTTCGGATCGTGGATCTAACAAAATTTTTTTTACGATAAATACATAACGATACAAGTTTAGATTAAAACTGATAGCAATAAAATGTAATTCGAATAACTTACATGCTCTGTGACCCAATCACAAAAATTATCCTGATGGTATTTTTCCAAACGCTCTTCGTTCCAATCAGGATGCCCCTCACGTACCTCGTTAAAATGAGTTCTGTTTTCGATAAATAATTGTGACATTAATATTATGTCATTTCATACACACACAAACACAAATATAACAATTAATCCAAAAGAACTTACTCTCTAATTTGTTCAAGACATACGCAATTAAGCAAGATAAACCGGTATATCTTGTTGATAAACATAGTGTCTACCCTCTTATACTCGGCTTTACCATATGGCCCGTCTTGAATTCTTCGTGGTCGGTTAAGCCTTGTCTCAATGTTCTCGTCCAGATAGCGGGAACAAAATGTGGTTGCTTCATCAAGAAGATAACCTTGCATGATAGAACCCTCTGGTCGATTTTTATTGCGTATATACTTCTTAAGAGTGTAAAGGTACCTAATGAGAATATGTTGAATAAATAAACACGGGCATACATGACAAAAATAAATTTATAAATTGCGCGAAACGAAAAATTACACGTACCTCTCGACGGGATACATCCATCGATATTGTACCGGTCCGGCTAACTTCGCCTCAGTTGCAAGATGAACCGTCAAGTGTATTATGATATCGAAGAATGACTGTGGAAAAATACGCTCAAACTTGCAAAGTATCAACGCAATAGAATTTTCTAGTTTATCCAGCGTCGCAACCTCCAGCGTTTTAGCACACAACTCCCTGAAAAAACAACATAGGTCGTTGATTACTAGACCAAACGAGTCGGGGAGAGAAGTCCTGAGGGCTAATGGAAGAAGGTGCTCCACGATAACATGGTGGTCATGACTTTTCAGCCCATCGATCTTGCCCTTCACAATTTTTATTTTCTTGCTGAATGATCCTGAGAAACCTGTGGGGACTTTCAAATCATGCAACACCTGCAGGAATCTTTTCTTCTCCGGTTGTGACATATGATAAGCGGCATTGGGAAGTACAAACTTGCCCGGTTTACCCGCTACCGGTTTAGGGTGCAGTTCACTTCTTATTCCACACTCTTGTAGATCCATCCGGGCATTCATGTTGTCTTTCGATTTCCCGTCTTTACACAGAAGCAAGTTAAGTATGTGCTCTGATACTCCCTTCTCTATATGCATGACGTCCAGACAATGACGCACTGAATTTGTAGACCAGTACGGAAGCTCGAAGAAAATGCTTAACTTGTTCCAATATTGTGGTTTGACCTGTCTCGTCGGATCCATCCCGAAGGTCACGTTATTGTAACCATCCCATTTAGCAGTCACGTCCTCTCCGGACAATGGGGATGGAGGCCCAAGAAGCTCCTGATGACCATCAAAGTGAACCGTGTCTAACCTATAGGGGTGGTCTGGAGGCAAAAAACGTCGATGGCCGCAATAACAAACCTTCCTGCTAAAATTCAAAAATTTTGATGTTGTGTGTTCATGGCAATGAGGACATGCTTTGTGACCATGTACGGACCAACCTGAAAGCATTCCATACGCAGGAAAGTCATTAATTTTCCACATTAAAGCCGCACGCAGTATGAAGGCTGTATTTGTGTTTGAATCATATGTCTCTACACCATCAATGAACAAAGTTTTCAGCTCCTCAATCAGAGGTCAGAGATAGACGTCGATATTGTTCCCCGGTGAGTTTGGTCCGTCGATAAGAAGAGGCATCATAAAGTATGATTGGTCCATAGCCAACCAAGGCGACAGATTATAAATCATCATTACAACGGGCCATGTACTGTGACTTCCAGCCATATAGTTGAATGGACAGAAGCCATCGGCAGCCAGTCCGAGCCGGACATTGCGAGGATCGCTACTGAATATTGCGTGCCTCCTATCGAAATCCTTCCATGCTGGTGAATCTCTTGGATGGTTCATTTTTCCATTTTCGCTTGGAGGAGCACGGTGATGCAAAATCATTGCCTCGGCTGTTTTCTTGCACCTGAATAGCCTCTGTAGCCTCTGTGTTATGGGAAAATATCGTGCTATCTTCACAGGTATATCAGGCTTCTTATCAGAATCTTTCGGCTTATACCTGGCCTCTCCACATGTTGGACACTCTTTCAAATCTGAATTCTCTTTCCGGTACAACACGCAATTTTTAGGACATGCTTGAATCTTCTCGCACTTTAGACCCAAATCAGACATCATTTTCTGGGCTTCGTACCAGCTTTCGGGCACATTATTTCCCGGAGGCATAGAATCTTTCAAGAACGAAAGAAGCATTGTGAATGACTTGTTGCTCCATCCATTTAGGCACTTAATTTGGAAAAGTTGGACGAACCATGAGAGGGTGGAATGCTTCGCATTCTCATAAATTGGTTTCCTAGCATCATTCATGAAATTTTCATATTTATCCGCACGCGGTCCTTGACCGGAAGGAATGTCATCTTCGGTACGAATAGATTCACCTAGGGCAGCCTCTACCATATCCTCCATTTCTTCTGATGGAAATAAATTTCCGTATCCTGCCGTATTACCGAATTCTTCTTCTTCTCCTGCCGCATTATCGTGTTCTCCTTCTTCTACCGCAGTACTGCATTCTTCTCCTTCCCCGTGATATTTCCAAGTTGAATAAAGTCTAGTAAACCCATGTTTTACAATATGAAGCTCTGCCAATTCTACCTTCTGCCAGTACTTATTGCCACATCTATCGCACGGACAGAGAATCTTCTCTATTATGATCTTATTATATGCTCGTGCAAATTCAAGGAAAGCAGCAACTCCTGCGACAAACTTAGGTTGCATACGTTGTTTCCAATCCACATACATCCAGTCCTTAACTCTGACGTACTCATGGGCCATGTTAGACTGAATAACATATAAATTGTAGGTTATGCTGACTATATTGAGAAATATAAGAACGGGATAGTTACTGACAAAGGAGAAAATCCATGTATATGCTTTGTGTGTGCGTTTGTCGTTGAAAAGAATAAATTATCGCACGTTATGTTGACCGATAGACGGGGACTAAGTGGCGCTTTTAGTTTCATATATGGGTATCGATGGGAATATGAAGGTTTCATATTATCATATATTGGTTTTAACCCGAACATCTCGAATCGCTCTCTGATTATGCGTTTGTATGTATGTGTTCCGGCTGTCGGGGGTAGGCTTCTATCCCATTAAGAATGTATAGAGCGAACGCCCATCACTTGTGCTTTCAACCGTTTCGAGTAAATTTCGGCAGCACCTCCCCGCTGTTCTCCGAGTACACTGTAATAGAATAGATAATCATTTCAAAGCTGTGAAACAACGTTGAAATGAACATCTAATCTATCTTTGTATACGGAGAACCAGCGGAAAGGTACCGACGAAATATCTCGAAACGGATGAAAACACAAGTGAATGAAGGCGTTTGCTTTATACATTCTTAACTTGTCCACACGGGACAAATCTATGGGTTACCATACGATTGAATTTTCTCGTCGCGTAGACTATACGACGGTTGTTAGTATCGAGCTATACTGTCCGATATTTAACAACCTTCGTATAGTTCTATGTCACGACGAGCATCGCACGTATGTTAACCGATAGACGGGGACTAAGTGGCGCTTTTAGTTTCATATATGGGTATCGATGGGAATATGAAGGTTTCATATTATCATCGAGTATCATATATTGGTTTTAACCCGAACATCTCGAATCGCTCTCTAATTATGCGTTTGTATGTATGTGTTCCGGCTGTCGGGGGTAGGCTTCTATCCCATTAAGAATGTATAGAGCGAACGCCCATCACTTGTGCTTTCAACCGTTTCGAGTAAATTTCGGCAGCACCTCCCCGCTGTTCTCCGAGTACACTGTAATAGAATAGATAATCATTTCAAAGCTGTGAAACAACGTTGAAATGAACATCTAATCTATCTTTGTATACGGAGAACCAGCGGAAAGGTACCGACGAAATATCTCGAAACGGATGAAAACACAAGTGAATGAAGGCGTTTGCTTTATACATTCTTAACTTGTCCACACGGGACAAATCTATGGGTTACCATACGATTGAATTTTCTCGTCGCGTAGACTATACGACGGTTGTTAGTATCGAGCTATACTGTCCGATATTTAACAACCTTCGTATAGTTCTAGGTCACGACGAGCATCGCACGTATGTTAACCGATAGACGGGGACTAAGTGGCGCTTTTAGTTTCATATACGGGTATCGATGGGAATATGAAGGTTTCATATCATCATCGAGTATCATATATTGGTTTTAACCCGAATATCTCGAGTCGCTCTCTAATTATGCGTTTGTTGTGCATTTGTGTTGTATGTGTAACATGATTTTAAACCATTGAGATCAAGATTGATAGAACTGATCATCCTACATTGCAATAGCATTCATCAACCAAAAACTATTATTGCAATGGTATACATCTATAACAATCAACAATTAAAACTATAAATATAGGATACTGATATCATAAAGCGTTATGAGACACCTCATCTGCCACGTGTCGTGATCATGGAAATCGCTAATATTGAGTTATGAGACACCTCATCTGCCATGTGTCATGGAAATAGCATGCATGGTGTGTTCAATGTATGATAAACAAGTACACTTCTAATAGTTTTTAAATTTGAGAAGTCCAGAGTGTATGGAAGGAGTTGAATAACAGAAGCATAAGGGGCACAACATTTTTTTCTTAAATTCTGGATACATTCTAAAATCTTCAACAGCAATTGAAGTGTATTTCGCTGTGAGAGACTCTTCAAAGAAATGGAGGAAGAAGCACTAAAGAAAAAAGAGAGAAAAATAAGAATATAAAGTTGAAACTAAACTTGAGCTATCCGCTGAAATCATAAAGCATAGGAAAGTTGATTGAGTCTTGATCTATTGCCCTTTCTTTGCATTATCTCGTATGTCCATTTATAGATTTTAATGCCACATGAGATGTATAATCTGTCAGCTCCCTATGGTTGTATTAATGTCAGCTCTTACACAATATGGGTATCTGCCTTACCATTAAGACAACTATGGAATATGTTAATTTAAAATGTAAGGCTAGCTATCTATGTATTCTGAGGGACTGCTTGCATAGAACTTAGCTTGATCCTCTCAATTATTACACATAAATATGCTGACATGCCTCTCATAACCCTAACCCCAGCCCCACAGTAACCCTAACCCCAGCCCCAACCCTAACCCCAGCCCACCGTAACCCTACCCCAGCCCCACCGTAACCCTACCCCAGCCCCACAGTAACCCTAACCCCAGCCCCACCCCAGCAGCAGCCGAACCCCAACCCTAACCCTACCCCGACCCCAACCCCGACCCCGACCGCCACCGCGCCCCTGCCCAAACCCAACTCTCGCGCGCGCAACCCAGACCTAGCCATGAATAATCCAAAAATGCTTTAATTTACCTCGAGATTTATACCTGAACGGGTGCGCTGGTGGGCTGGAGCGACGACGGTGGCGAATTGGCGAAGAAACCGGCGGTGGCGACGACGAAACCGGCGGTGGCGACGACGGTGGCGACGAAATCGACGGTGGCGACTCTGCCCAACGACGGTGGCGACGCGACGGTGGCGATTTGGGGTTTTTCGCGCGCGTTTGAGGGAGAGAGAGAAAATGAGCGTAGGCTTTTCGATCTGGCTTTATTTTAAAACGATATTTACTTTCCCCTACGGATATACCCGTAGGTCCTTTGTTTGCGCCTCCGTAGGGGCAAACACCAAATTAAGAATTAATATTTTTATTCTTGGACGTCAGTGCCCGTAGGGGCAAGCTTTTAGCCCTACGGATTAATCCGTAGGGCCAAGTTAAATATGCCCCTGCGGATATTTCCATCCGTAGGGGCAACCCCCTATTTTACTAGTGAGTTCTGAAACTGCTTTACATTAGAAATCGAATATCGTAATATCGTATTTTGAGAAACTTAACCTCTGTTTGAATCTGCTCTAGTTTAGTTGATAAATAAAGTAATCAAACAATTAAATAATCTTATAGACTAGACCTAGAATAACCTATAGGAATACGATCCCACAATCTCGGATTTTGGCCGGCGACCATCAAGGAAAATCCGATCTCGCCGGATTTGTATGGGAATTGGGTGTTGGGAATTTTAGGGTAGCTCCATATATCTATATTAGGATGCTTGGTATTGTTTAAAAAAGTTAGTTTTTCAGTGGGTTAAATCTGTAAGCTAATATCAGTTTAGGAGTAAAATTATATATACAACACGTATCATGTTTAGTATTTGTGATAATTTAACTATAGAAAGTGAATCTGGAACTAATAGGTATAATCACTAAAAAATTAGCAAGACTAAAAGTATAAAGCGATCAATAAACACCACTTCAAACCAGAGCCCAAAACTCCTAAATTAATCTGGCGACACCCATCAAAATTCCGGCGACGCCGGCCATCTTATGGCCTTTGATGTTGATTCTTCTTCTGTAAGTTTGAGTTGGTATGTTACAAGTCTCTGTATTGTTTGTGTTGTCTAAATAATTACACAGTAAAATCTGGAAATGTTTTAGTAATGGTTTTATCAAATTTCAGACATTTGTGATACGGAGTTCGTATTTCGGGGTTGTAGCTGAAACGTTAACGTTTATACGTTAACGACAGAATTATATTGTCGTTTTGGGTTAAGTGTGCTGTAGGTTCTAATCTACGGGCGTTTAGCTTGTTGTTTTGATTTTCGATGTGATATTTACATCAATGCGATTTAAATACGAATATAGGTACGATTCGAGAATTCCGAGACGGAGTTGGTGATGTAGCGATGTGGATTCAGTGAGTTTTTAAGTTGGTGAGTAGATTTACATCTACTGGGGAAGTCGGGTGGATGGCGTATAGCACCCCCGCAACCTTACAAATAGTATTATGATATCTATTTAGTTTAGTATTTATTCAAGATATTTATATACTATCGCATCTAGTATATCCTTCAATTTCATACAGTTTCATGCATAGTTATAAATGAGATACAGTGATACGATATAGATATGGTTTGGTGGATTTGTATGAGGGATCATGCCATACTTGTGATGATACTGATACAGTGATACTATATGGATATGGTTTGATGGATTTGTATGAGGGATCACGCTAGACTTGTGATGATACCGATACAGTGATATGATGAGATATAATACAACGATTTATACCTATTGGAAATGATGAACTTTGTATGCCGAATAACGACCAATTTATCCTTTGACTCGTAAAGTTAGATTATATTCTGTTTTAGGATATAATACTTGTTTGAGCTATATTCTTTTAAAACCTACGATCCATTTGTCTTTTAAATAAAAATGATAGGATGCGTGCCAGTTTCTAAAACGAATATCTATTTTAAATCTAGGGCAGCTTCCTTATCTCAAACTTAACGTTTGATCATTTCTAAAGATAATGGTATAGCTCATAGCAAGTAATTACAATAGTTACATTTAGATTACTTTACATGTTTGCATTATATTATCAATATTATACGTTTCTGCGTTATGCACACTCCGATAGAACTCTGCATAAATACCAATGAGTATTATACTGCACAAGCACGTGAATGTATGTTCTACTGCACCTCATTGGTACTGCCATGTCACTGTAGAACCGTACTGTTATATATGTACTACAATAAATAGGTTGTTACACCGTAGAACACTTGCATAAATACTAATGATTGCCATGTTGCATGAGTACAGACGCATATGCTACGCTACACATCATTAGTAGTACCATGTCACAGTAGAATTGAAATCTATGTTTATGTGATATAATTACGTAGTCTTGTTTATTCCTGTTGTGAATTACGAATATTACTACTATAAATGTTGTATTTGATTCTTTGGATTTTCTGGATATTTTACTCCTGATGATATATATCGGTGGTATGGGACACTGTTATATATGTATATGTATATATAATATATCATCAATACAATTTATGCAAGTTTCTTATTCCTCACTTGATATTTTTATATGATGAGTTAAACGTCCACCATGAGTTTTGAGTTTCCTGATTTTGATTCCAGACCGGGTGGGGTAGCTATACGGTTCCGGATTTGTGAAATATCCGAACTGAGTTGGAGGGCATACAGTCGGATACATGGTTGACCCGGTCGGGGCCGAGGGGCAGGATAGCCGCATCATAGGCGGGGAGCCTAACGAGGATGCTCGATTCCGGAGATAGAAATGAACACGGAAGATGTCCAGGGGATACTGACCGGGGTTCGAATGAGCACGGCAGATATCCAGAGGATACTGACCGGGGTTCGATTGGGCACAGCGGATATCCAGGGGATACTGACCGTAGCCAGGATATCGGGTGGCGATCATCTGTTGAGATAGTGTCAACGGTATCTGCATTTACGTGTCGATGATGGACACGATAGATTTTGGATTTCGATGTCGATGCTGGACATCTATATGTATATTGATATGATCATTATCATGAGATACACAGTTAGATATTATTTAGTGGATTCAACCAAGACTGATCCGGGGGACAGTACCTGCATATATTGGTACTGACATTCATATACAAAAAGGGATTCAAATACGAACTATAGATTCATGATTTTGACTCATATGACATTGAGATATTATACTTGGGATTGCATGATAGTTAGTATTGCACATATGCAGATCATATAGTATATTGGTACTGGTTATGATAGGACTATACTTATGACCTTGGTATCATCATGCATTTCGATTTCTACTTTTAAATGTACTTCTATTCACTGAGTTGGCAACTCATTCCCGTTGTGCCACAGTTTCTTGCAGGTTTTACCGCTTGGATTATCAGCGGCTTGGGCACACATTCTTTTCGGGGATTGATTGGTAAGTGGGTTATTATTGTATCATACTCACTCTTGATTATTCATATATTCTTGTATCTAGTGGAAACTCCATCAACTTAGAAGTGGTATATTATGGACTTAGAAGCAAGACTTAGAGTTTATGTGTGGCGATGTCGCACTCTTTAGAGTCGACTTCTGATCTAGATTGTTTGGTTGTTCCGTCTTTTGGGCGTGAAAGATAGCTCCCGTAGGGATGCTATTTTATTGTGGTAGTTGTATCGGGTTTTTATATAAAATTTTCAAAGGAGGTGCTGTCAGATTTTCAAAACGTCATAGATGCTTTTCAAACATACTTAGTTAAATTAAAATGTTATTTAAATTGATTCCATATGATGACTATTTTAAACTCACCTCCAATAATTTCAAAAAGGGTTTAGATTCCGGGTTTCGGGTTACTTGAACCGCGTCGACGTCTTTAGATGTCACGTGTTTTAAGTGCCGGTCACGTGCCACATTTGGGTCATGACACTTGCACAGACATGGTGTGAGTCGATGGAGAGAGGGCGAGCCGCAGGTCTTTCCCCGATGTCATGGACAGAGTTTTCTGAGGTTTTCCTTGCCAGATTCCTTCCACAGAGCGTGAGAGATGCCAGAGCCAGCAGTTTCGAGGCGTTGCAAAAATCTGCAGATATGCCTGTGGCAGAGTATGAATTGCAGTTCACTTAGTTATCACGCTATGCTCCATACTTAGTTCCTACGGAGGAGCTCCGAGTGAAGAGGTTTGTGAGGATCCTGGATACGCAGTTGTTCCTTGCTATAGGCTCCCAGCATTTCGACACATATACATAGGCCATGGACGCACCTATGCGAGTAGAGGAGCCTCTGAACGAGACAACGATCGTTCCTGAATCGAAGAGGACCAGACTTATTGGGTCAATTACCAAGAAATTTGGAAGAAGTCGAGGAAGACACATTCCAAGCCGCAGTTTTGGTCGAGGTTGGGCTCAGGGCCAGATGTTCAGCTCGTACCCCGATGAGCAGAGGCCACTACCGACATGTTTTAGTTGTGGACGTCCAGGGCATTACGCTAGGAATTGTAGACTCTACGTAGGGACTGTATTTCTACAGGCTTCTATACCCCCTCCACCTTCTACTTCGGTGGCATTACTTCCTCCACCAGTTGGTACTATATGTCAGGATGTTGCACCGCGAGGTCGGGGTTTTGCAGGATGTTTTCAGAAAGGACGAGGAGACCGAGGGAGAGGACGTCAAGATGCTGGTAGGGGCTAGGCTCGGGTCTTTTCTTTGACCCCAAAGGATGCCCAGGCATCCAATGCAGTTGTGACAGGTACTCTTTCCGTATGTTCCTATAAGTCGATGTCACGCACCATATTTGTCCGCGGGGAGGCGGAATTAGCTAAAAATGATTTTTACAAGCTTCGCAACGTCGACTCAAACTAAGGATCGAACACAAACCGTAGCTAGCAAACTACTTTAGGTTTAACTACTCAGATTCGAAGTTATACCTCACGTTACTTGTCCTTCAGGTCTTCATCGCTGTCCTCCACACCACGTAGGCTCTATGGAACATGGCACCTCAACGGCCTTCTCGAGTCAAAGACGATCCACCCGAGAGTCTATAGTCCGAGCTCCTATCTTTAATCTGAGATAACTACGGTTTCTAGTTTGCTAATCAAGAAGTCCTAGAGGGTGTAGAGTATTTAGATGGATTACTTAGTCACTTAAACCCTAGGATTCTCAACACATGAGAGCTTTTAGGGTTTGAGGAAGAAGATGATGACTTGAGGACAGAGAAGTGTTTTGAGATAATGAAATGAATAATTCTCATGCTAGAATAATATGAAGCATGATAATATCTCTCTTGATAATATCAAGATAATATCTAGCTTGCTTCATTTAATTCTAAGTGTGAATCACCTCATGAGTCATTAAGCATTTAATGTAAACATACACCTTATCCTCTAACTCATTTATTTTAAATTCTAAAAGGAAATAAACACAAATGAGTTACCTTCTTGTAGAAGCTTCCCGAGAAATTACGAGACTTCCCCTCCCATCCGTATTTCCAAAAAACACGGATAATCTTTGACTGAATAAATCCATTTGTATAATACTATAATCTGGCTTAAACCAAAGCACGCTAGTATTATCTGCTCGGTCACAGTACGTCACTAGTAAAATAGGGGGTTACCCCTACGGATATTGGAATCCGTAGGGGCAGATTTAACTTGGCCCTACGGATTAATCCGTAGGGCTAAAAGGTTGCCCCTACGGGCCCAGACGTCCAAGAATAAAAATATTAATTCTTAATTTGGTGTTTGCCCCTACGAAGCCGCAAACAAAGAACCTACGGGTATAACCGTAGGGGCAACTAAATATCAAATTACTAAAGCTCAGATCGATCGCCTACGCTCACAATTTCTTTCTCTCTCGATCTCGATCGCGCGCGAAAACAACTCCTTGTCACCACCGTCGTCCTCCTCGTCGCCACCGGCGTTCTCGTCGCCACCGCCGTTCAGGTCGTCGCCAGCGCCGTTCAGGTCGTCGCCAGCGCCGTTCAGGTGAGTAAATCTTGAGGTAAATTAAAGAATTTTTTGATTAACATACGTGCTGGGTCTGGGGTCGGGGGGTTGCGCGCGCGCGAGTTGAGGTTCGGCAGGGGTCGCGGTCGGGGTCGGGGTCGGGGCTGGGGTTAGGGTTAGGGTTGGGGTTCGCTGCTGCTGGGGCTGGGGCTGGGGTTAGGGTTTGCCTTAGGGTTGGTGTTGGGGTTTAGCTGGCCGTGCTGGGGTTAGGGTTAGGGTTAGGTTGGGGCTGGGCTGGGCTGGGGCTGGGGGCTGGGGGCTGGGGCTAGGGCTGGGCTGGGCTGGGCTGGGGCTGGGGGCTGCCCTTAGGGCTGGGTGGGGCTGGGGCTAGGGTTAGGTTGGGGTTAGGGTTAGGTGGATTGATGACAACAAAATACATGGATGGATCGATGAATTTAGTGATGTTATGTGTCCCGCCAACATAGGAAATTCAAACGTATACTCCGTTTTCTCATCTTAAAACTAGCAACCAAAATGTGACTAAAAAATCTTTCTAAATATATTTGAAACACATTTATTAGTTGGGTTGAATATCTGTGATTCCATTATATTATATTGTAAGATGCAGAAATTGTATCCTAAAACTACTTGATCCAATCATCCAACAAATACATTCATAAGATACTTATTAATTTTCCTGTATCTTGTATTGAATCGTAAGATTGATTTGCATGTCGTAAGATATTTGACAACACTAGGATGTCTTTCATAAAACAGAAAGTAAATTGGTGTAGAGAGAAAGCTGCTTGCTGGGTGGTGACTGGGTCCATTCTTTCTTCATAAACCCCTTCAACTCTATGCCTTTCAATTATTGTGGGAAAATTAGATATTACTTGAGTGATCATGATATCATTTTTTTTGAATATTTCTTCCGAGAATTTATGCATTGTCTTGACATTGAACTTTATCATACTCCTTAATATTACTTTAGTGATTGATAATATTCAATAAGCTTATGTTGTTGACCCAAATTAAGTAAGGGGGTTAGTCAATTGGAATTGGTGTTTGGAACTTTGAAGTATATCTTTAATGGGATAGGTTTATTTGGTGTCAGTCAAATAAAATGAGAAGTAGAACCTTTTATTGTTAGTTATGAATGAATCTAATATTGGAAGTTGATGGTTTCAGTTAGAACTTTTTTGGTATATGATAGATTTCCGCCTACCAAAATCGTTCCATCCAAAAAGTGAATACAGTGGAACTTCTGTTCTCCTTGCCCATCCACTTTTTCTCTCTGGAAATTTGTAGTCTATATAACTATCTAAAATGTATTTGCTAATACAATTATTTTAACCTGACATACTAAAATATTATTATATTGTTTATGTTATCAATAAGTTATTAGTAGTATTCTCTTGATTGGTAAAAGGGGCATGGGCGTTCGCTCTATACATTCTTAATAGGATAGAAGCCTACCCCCCACAGCCGGAACACACACATAAACAAGAATACACAACAAACGCATAATTAGAGAGCGATTCGAGATGTTCGGGTTAAAACCAATATATGATACTCGATGATAATATGAAACCTTCATATCCCCATCGAAACTCATATATGAAACTAAAAGTGCCACTTAGTCCCCGTCTATCGGTTAACATACGTGCGATGCTCGTCGTGACCTAGAACTATACGAAGGTTGTTAAATATCGGACAGTATAGCTCGATACTAACAACCGTCGTATAGTCTACGCGACGAGAAAATTCAATCGTATGGTAACCCATAGATTTGTCCCGTGTGGACAAGTTAAGAATGTATAAAGCAAACGCCTTCATTCACTTGTGTTTTCATCCATTTCGAGATATTTCGTCGGTACCTTTCCGCTGGTTCTCCGTGTACAAAGATAGATTAGATGTTCATTTCAACGTTGTTTCATAGCTTTGAAATGATTATCTATTCTATTACAGTGTACTCGGAGAACAGCGGGGAGGTGCTGCCGAAATTTACTCGAAACGGTTGAAAGCACAAGTGATGGGCGTTCGCTCTATACATTCTTAATGGGATAGAAGCCTACCCCCGACAGCCGGAAAACACACATACAAATGCATAACTAGAGAGCGATTCGAGATGTTCGGGTTAAAACCAATATATGATACTCGATGATAATATGAAACCTTCATATCCCCATCGAAACTCATATATGAAACTAAAAGCGCCACTTAGTCCCCGTCTATCGGTTAACATACGTGCGATGCTCGTCGTGACCTAGAACTATACGAAGGTTGTTAAATATCGGACAGTATAGCTCGATACTAACAACCGTCGTATAGTCTACGCGACGAGAAAATTCAATCGTATGGTAACCCATAGATTTGTCCCGTGTGGACAAGTTAAGAATGTATAAAGCAAACGCCTTCATTCACTTGTGTTTTCATCCGTTTCGAGATATTTCGTCGGTACCTTTCCGCTGGTTCTCCGTGTACAAAGATAGATTAGATGTTCATTTCATCGTTGTTTCACAGCTTTGAAATGATTATCTATTCTATTACAGTGTACTCGGAGAACAGCGGGGAGGTGCTGCCGAAATTTACTCGAAACGGTTGAAAGCACAAGTGATGGGCGTTCGATCTATACATTCTTAATGGGATAGAAGCCTACCCCCGACAGCCGGAACACACACATACAAATGCATAACTAGAGAGCGATTCGAGATGTTCGGGTTAAAACCAATATATGATAATATGAAACCTTCATATTCCCATCGATACTCATATATGAAACTAAAAGAGCCACTTAGTCACCGTCTATCGGTTAACATACGTGCGATAATTTATTCTTTTCAACGACAAACGCACACACAAAGCATATACACGGATTTTCTCCTTTGTCAGTAACTATCCCGTTCTTATATTTCTCAATATAGTCTGCATAACTTACAATTTATATGTTATTCAGTCTAACATGGCCCATGAGTACGTCAGAGTTAAGGACTGGATGTATGTGGATTGGAAACAACGTATGCAACCTAAGTTTGTCGCAGGAGTTGCTGCTTTTCTTGAATTTGCACGCGCACATAGTAAGATCATAATAGAGAAGATTCTCTGTCCGTGCGATAGATGTGGCAATAAGTACTGGCAGAAGGTAGAATTGGCAGAGCTTCATATTGTAAAACATGGGTTTACTAGACTTTATTCAACTTGGAAATATCACGGGGAAGGAAAAGAATGCAGTACTGCGGTAGAAGAAGAAGGAGAACACGATAATGCGGCAGGAGAAGAAGAAGAATTCGGTAATACGGCAGGAGACGGAAATTTATTTCCATCAGAAGAAATGGAGGATATGGTAGAGGCTGCCCTAGGTGAATCTATTCGTACCGAAGTTGACATTCCTTCCGGTCAGGGACCGCGTGCGGATAAAAATGAAAATTTCATGATTGATGCTAGGAAACCAATTTATGAGAATGCGAAGTATTCCACCCTCTCATGGTTCGTCCAACTTTTCCAGATTAAGTGCCTAAATGGATGGAGCAACAAGTCATTCACAATGCTTCTTTCGTTCTTGAAAGATTCTATGCCTCCGGGAAATAATGTGCCCGAAAGCTGGTACGAAGCCCAGAAGATGATGTCTGATTTGGGTCTAAAGTGCGAGAAGATTCAAGCATGTCCTAAAAATTGCGTGTTGTACCGGAAAGAGAATTCAGATTTGAAAGAGTGTCCAACATGCGGAGAGGCCAGGTATAAGCCGAAAGATTCTGATTAGAAGCCTGATATACCTGTGAAGATAGCACGATACTTTCCCATAACACAGAGGCTACAGAGGCTATTCAGGTGCAAGAAAACAGCCGAGGCAATGATTTGGCATCACCGTGCTCCTCCAAGCGAAAATGGAAAAATGAGCCATCCAAGAGATTCACCGGCATGGAAGGATTTCGATAGGAGGCACGCAATATTCAGTAGCGATCCTCGCAATGTCTGGCTCGGACTGGCTACCGATGGCTTCTGCCCATTCAACTATATGGCTGGAAGTCACAGTACATGGCCCGTTGTAATGATAATTTATAATCTGTCTCCTTGGTTGGCTATGAACCAATCATACTTTATGATGCCTCTTCTTATCGACGGACCAAACTCACCGGGGAACAATATCGACGTCTATCTCCGACCTCTGATCGAGGAGCTGAAAACTTTGTTCATTGATGGTGTAGAGACATATGATTCAAACACAAATACAACCTTCATACTGCGTGCGGCTTTAATGTGGACAATTAATGACTTTCCTGCGTATGGAATGCTATCTGGTTGGTCCGTACATGGTCACAAAGCATGTCCTCATTGCCATGAACACACAACATCAAAATTTTTGAATTTTAGCAGGAAGGTTTGTTATTGCGGCCATCGACGTTTTCTGCCTCCAGACCACCCCTATAGGTTAGACACGGTTCACTTTGATGGTCATCAGGAGCTTCTTGGGCCTCCATCCCCATTGTCCGGAGAGGACGTGACTGCTAAATGGGATGGTTACAATAACGTGACCTTCGGGATGGATCCGACGAAACAGGTCAAACCACAATATTGGAACAAGTTAAGCATTTTCTTCGAGCTTCCGTACTGGTCTACAAATTCAGTGCGTCATTGTCTGGACGTCATGCATATAGAGAAGGGAGTATCAGAGCACATACTTAACTTGCTTCTGTGTAAAGACGGGAAATCGAAAGACAACATAAATGCCCGGATGGATCTACAAGAGTGGGGAATAAGAAGTGAACTGCACCCTAAACCGGTAGCGGGTAAACCGGGCAAGTTTGTACTTCCCAATGCCGCTTATCATATGTCACAACCGGAGAAGAAAAGATTCCTGCAGGTGTTGCATGATTTGAAAGTCCCCACAGGTTTCTCAGGATCATTCAGCAAGAAAATAAAAATTGTGAAGGGCAAGATCGATGGGCTGAAAAGTCATGATCACCATGTTATCGTGGAGCACCTTCATCCATTAGCCCTCAGGACTTCTCTCCCCGACTCGGTTGGTCTAGTAATCAACGACCTATGTTGTTTTTTTAGAGAGTTGTGTGCTAAAACACTGGAGGTTGCGACGCTGGATAAACTAGAAAATTCGATTGCATTGATACTTTGCAAGTTTGAGCGTATTTTCCCACCGTCATTCTTCGTTATCATAATACACTTGACGGTTCATCTTGCAACTGAGGCGAAGTTAGCCGGACCGGTACAATATCGATGGATGTATCCCGTCGAGAGGTACGTGTAATTTTTCGTTTCGCGCAATTTATAAATTTATTGTTGTCCTGTATGCCCGTGTTTATTTATTCAACATATTCTCATTAGGTACCTTTACACTCTTAAGAAGTATATACGCAATAAAAATCGACCAGAGGGTTCTATCATGCAAGGTTATCTTCTTGATGAAGCAACCACATTTTGTTCCCGCTATCTGGACGAGAACATTGAGACAAGGCTTAACCGACCACGAAGAATTCAAGACGGGCCATATGGTAAAGCCGAGTATAAGAGGGTAGACACTATGTTTATCAACAAGATATACCGGTTTATCTTGCTTAATTGCGCATGTCTTGAACAAATTAGAGAGTAAGTTCTTTTGGATTAATTACTATATCTGTGTTTGTGTGTGTATGAAATGACATAATATTAATGTCACAATTATTTGTCGAAAACAGAACTCATTTTAACGAGGTACGTGAGGGGCATCCTGATTGGAACGAAGAACGTTTGGAAAAATACCATCAGGATAATTTTTGTGATTGGGTCACAGAGCATGTAAGTTATTCGAATTACATTTTATTGCTATCAGTTTTAATCTAAACTTGTATCGTTATGTATTTATCATAAAATTTGTTTTGTTAGATCCACGATCCGAACTTGTCTGCATCATTTGAGAGTGATTCAAGATGTTTAGCTCAATTTCCTAGTATGGAGGTTGCATATTACAAAGGATTTGGTGTCCTTGGATACAAATTCGAAGTTAAGGACATAGAAACATCTAGAACCACTCAGAATAGTGGGATTGCGACGGTAGGATCAGACGGTGTGATTTACTATGGGTACTTAAATTGTATACTCGGCACCCACCATCCCGGACGATCAGAACCCTTTTATATATTCCAGTGTACTTGGTACGATCCGCGAACCGATACAGACCGGTGGAGAAGCAGTCTTGGGACTTGGAAAGATGAATATGGATTGACCAGTGTGAACACACTTCGATTTTACGGTCAGGACGATCCGTTTATCTTTCCGAACCAAGCATTCCAAGTATACTACTCACAGTGTTTGAAGCATCCGGGGTGGAGTGTTGTATGCCGATGGAAACCTAGAGATGTCTACGATGTCCCAGAATACGAGGACAGCGATGAGGACGAAGAAGAGAGAAGGCTTAAAGTGCTCCGACCGTCTGTTTCGAAGGACGGATTGTCTTCGACCGATCATGAAGTTACGTGGGTTAGAAATGACATCGACGATGAAATCCAAGTAGATATGTATGATGCGCCCACGAAACGAAAAAGGTTATCAGTAATTTTATATTATTACTTCACATTTTACGCTCTAGATCATATATAATCAATACTTTTAATGATTGTCTAATGCATCCACGAACCGTTTATCTAGATTTGATGACGATGTCGGGAGCAGCGAAGGGCGGCAGGAGCTCCAGCCGCGGCAGAGGCAGAGCGGTTCTGCCGCCCGGAGAGCTCCGTAGGGAGCTTCAGAGGGCCGGTCTTGCACCCAGATCGGAGACCCCTTCTGATGCCTCCTTCCATGTGGATTTTGCCACACCTCCAGGTATACTGCACGCATATCCATTTTGAATGTAATATTACAGATATTCATGCATGTTTATGTCAAAATTACTTATATTGTCAATGTTTGATTGTCTAGTTGTTGGTGATGCGTCCACGTCTGGGACAGAGGCCTCCCCCGCTCCTCCAGGTATGTTTATATATCATATAGTGTATGTATATTGATTTAAAATGCTATATCATAAATACACACATTCCTTTTGCTCTTACTTAGCAATTTTTATTATTGTCTAGCTGTAGGTGGTGACACCACCGCACCTGCGGGTATGTTTATATATCCTATAGTGCATGCATATTGATTTAGAACGTTATATTATTGATCTACACATTCTTTTTGCAATTACTTATATAATCTATTTTTAATTGTCTAATTATAGGTGGTGCGTCCACACCTTCCACAGGGGCCACTCCTGCCGCTTCCATACTCTACGTATCGTCTGCATGTTAGTATGAATAAATTTAAAATATTTATTCATTTTACATATGCTCTATAGAATAAATATGAACTTCATGGAAATTTAGCGTCGATGTTTATTTTATAGTTGGAGGGGATGCGTCCGGGTCCGGGACCCCGGTTGTTCCTCACCGGAGGAACTATCGTCCCGCTCGTGCTGCTGCTCGGGCCCAGGCTCGTGCGCTAGTCACCGGAGGTATATATCACACTTGAATTTTTGTTTAACCTTGATTTCTTAATACAACTTTGTCTTATTATTGATTGTCTTGATATTTCGTGCAGACGCAGGGCCTCTCCATCCCCAGAGGAGGACTCGAGGCCCGAATCAGTCCCATAGGCTGAGGCCTGATAGAGCTAGGGGAGGCAGTATTCCCCCTATTTTTTATCCTTGACTATCTCTATACCGGTCCTCATGCCGAGAGGTTCGGCCGGTATTTGGGGGACGAGAGCCGGATCGTAAAGAACTATCCACTTCACGTTGAGTGGGGCGAGCAGCACCAGCGCTCATTCGCCCTCTTCTTTGATCAGGCTCGGGTATGTATTAATATATATTTTCATTTGATCTATCCAATATATTTAATATTAACATTTGCAATCTAATAACAATGTTTTTTTTTTGTATTTTCAGTTGGATTACGATTTTCAGCCTGTAGCCGACCCTGATCACCCGGGGAGGGTGCTCGACCTTCATGCTCTGTACAATGGCCTGGTGAAGAACATGCAGGCCAAGGTCCGATACAACAGGAATGAGCTGAAGTCCGACTGCTACTCCCTATGGATAGCGACCCCCGAGGCAAAGAGAGCGGCCCTCCTATCTACTCCGGCGTTTGCGAGAGTCGACGTAGAGACATGGCCTCTATTGTGCGCTTATTTCGACTCCGAACGCAAACAGGTATGTATTTTAAATTTAATTCATTATTTATGATATAATTTATTTCTTTGTGTTTCTTAATTACAAAACTAAATGTTAATGCGTTATGCAGAAACAGGCCGCTCAGAATATAGAGAACAGGAAGTCGGCGAAGAGGGGTCGCCCCACTTACACAGGTGGCTCGAGGAACATTACTCGAGCCATGGAGTTATCGGTAAATTAAGAGTTATTCTCTAATATTCTGCAATATTAAGAGTTATTCTCTAATATTTCTAATATTAAGAGTTACTTTCTAATATTGCAGACATCTCGGACCGTGGCGTCAGGTGGTACACCGAGCGTGCTGTCCGCATATCTTGCTGTCCACGGCACCTCGACAGATCCCGCCACGGGCAAGCTTCGATATCCCAACGTCGCTACCCAGGAGTACTGCGTAAGTGTTAATATTTTTTCTACCCAAATTTGAAATTTTAGTTTTGGAAGGTTCAAGTTTAAATTTTATACTTATACTTTACTGCTTAATGTGGGTGTAGGAGCGGGTGGTTGAGCAGGCCCAGGCCTCGGGGATCGATTTTACCGGACAGAACGATCCGAGGCTGCTAACCCCAGTTTTGGACGCCGCACACGGAGGGCACCACGGAGGTTGGGAGAGAGGCCGGGGATTGGTCCCTAGCAGGGCCCATATGAGGTTGGACTCCACCCCGGCGGTTACTTCCTCCGTCTCCAGTGACCGGCATGTCCATCAGGAACTGGATAGCTTGAGGGCCACCGTTCAAGAGTTGAAGGAGATGCTGGTATGTGATCGCATGCTTTTGGCGTGTCGGATGTTCAAAGAATTAAAGTATAACCGCGATCAGGACGGTGTCGCTATGCAGCTAGCCGGTTGAGCACGGGTCGATCCACAGGGAGATGGTTGTGTTTCCTCTCTTGTTTTAGACGAGTCAATAAAGAATTTGTGTATGTTCGAGACTATCCTATGTGTAATATTTGCAATTATAAAGTTGTTAAGAAAAAGATACGAGATTATAAGCTACAGAAATCCGTACTCAAAACCTTTGAGCCGAATCTTGACCAATTGAAGCTAAGCAATCGGCAACAACGTGGATTAGGGGATTTAAGCGCGGTATTCGTGGAATACGGCTTATTTACCCTTGTCCCTCCGTTCTAGTCTCTTGCTTTCGCCTCCGGCCAAACCGAACGCAACCGGTCGCGGTTAGGAATCACCGTTACCTTGTCAGGGTACGGTGCCTAACGGAGCGCTTGCGTATGGTTTGGGCGGAGTTCAATGGAAGATACGGGAAAAGGAAATGGGCAAAGAAAATCTTTAACTTATAATATCGTATTTCTTCTTAACAATAATAATTATTACAACATTCACAAAAATGGACAAAAGAGAGCAAAAGAAAAGAAAAGAGAAAAGAAAAGATTACAAGAAATTAAGTGCATGAATTAAATTGCAAGAAAGTAAAGACAAGAATGAAAAATGCAAGTAATAAATTATAAGAACCATAGAACTCAAAACAAGCATGGGATCAATAGCCAACCCTTAAACTTGCAAGCTCAATCAAGAGGTTGCAAGATCAAGGGAAGGGTAGAGAACGCATGTGAATTGAAGCGCTAAGGCGAGAACGAAATGACACAGCCCCTTGAGACCAATGACCAAAACTTAAACTTGCAAGCTCACTTAAGAGGTTGCAAGATCAAGTTAAGGTAGAGAGCTCAAGGGGGAAGCTAAACAAAAAGAATAATACAAAAACCTTCATCTTTATTCACATCCACAAAAAGCTCTCACTACAATTCATGGAAGAGGAATGAAGAAGAAGAAGAAAAAGAACTAAAACTACAAAAGAAAGAGGAACAAAAGAATGACCCTTGGCTTTGGCAAGTTCTGTTGTATTTATAGGCAGGGAGTTGAAGATCTAGGGCAACCACCAGAGCACATGGGAAGTACCCAAAATACCCCCAAAAGACGACAAGGTGAGGACTCCACATGGCCGCGGATCCGCGGCCAATACCCCCTATTGGCCGCGGATCCGCGGCCCTATAGTGGTATTAGGGGCTGCGTTTTCTTGTACGGCCCTGATCTGCAGTCCCCTGTTGTCTGGTACACCTATTTTCTGAAAATACTTTCACAATTCTTCCAGAATTTCTGTTGAGGAAAGGTGGACTTTTTGTGGATGTTTTTGTCATGATTGCCTCGAGCTCCGCGTAGATTTCTTGGAACTTGTTGTTGCCATTGAGCCTTGTGCATGAAGGTGACATTGATTTGACATTTTGTCCTCCTAAACTGGTATCTGGCAACATACGGATGACGAGCGGAGACCGTGTTTTCTCAGTGGTTGGCAGGAACCCGGATTTTGTCGTGTTTTCCATGAATTTCACCGTTTTAGAACCGAGAACCTGTATCCAGCAAATATATAACAAACACGGATTAAAAGCACCTACCTATAAACAACCGAGCGTAAGAATGGGCGGTATAAAATGCAGTATTCTGTGATGAACAAATACCCCCAAACTTAACTTTTGCTCGTCCCGAGCAAAACCAATTATTCACAAAAATAAAATGATAACCGCACTTTCGCAGGGAACGCGATTGCACTGAGCGCGTGCAACAAGCCGTTAAACCTCTAGGTGTCCCTAGTAGGAGGAGTGTTGTCTCCTGAGGGTTTTCAGCGGATTACACCCACAAAATCCCGTCAAGCTAGTTTGTAAAATGACTAAGATTCAAACCCTAAAGTTTTGTTTTAGAAAATAACAATTCTATAATCCTAAGTCTAGACCATCGAACCTTTATTTTTCACACCTCGCTTCTTATTTAACTATAGATTTTATATGTCTTTACGTGTAGTGCAAATAGTGTCGTTAAGTTCCAGAAGGATCGATTAAAGTCATCATGTCGCACAATAAAGCCCAGATAACAATTTTAAAAGGATCACATAAGTTTTATAAAGAGTTAAGCATTTTTCAAGTTTCGTTTTCCAGTAAGGTTTCAACTTCAGAATTTCTATCTTCCTTAACAGGAAACTAAGTCGTATTTTTCACTCCACCTTTTTCTTGTTTTCATTTCATACACACCTCTGTGATCGTGCAATAGTCTTTATCATAGAATAAAACCTTCATATCTCCGTTAAATTTTTTTTTTATAAAAGCCTGTCTTTTATCAAGATTATTCTCACACAAAGAACCGTTAGGAATTTTAACTCGGAGAGAACACTTGCTTGACTTTGTTTTAAATTGGACTTTCTAGGCTTCTTAGCGAGCTTTGGGCCAATGCACCCAAACCAGTTGGTTTTAAGGCATTAGGTGTAGAAACACCCCAGCGGACTTAATTACTCAAGTTACCTAGGTCCAAAAACAAAAGACAGTTTGACGTGAAAATCAGATGATTCAATACGAACGGAGATATAACCGGTAGTTCAATTATTTTTTTTGATAAAAGACGTGTTTAGTGGGTTTGGTGTGTAATCATTCCAATCAAGTTTCCGATGGGTTATTTTTCAGACTTAGCTCCAATTACGGCATCAATAACATTCCTTCATATTCGCTTTACTTCATACACTATTCTTGACATTACTTATTTCAGAACAAACCTATTTGATCCTCAGAAAATCATTTATCTGTTTAAAAGTTTAAACATGAAAGACTTGTCATCTAATTCCAAAAATTCACGACACGTGTAGTGTGATGTAAAGACGTATATCAGCTATAGTTAACTTCAAAGGAGAGTTATCTTTCAGGTTTTCAAAATCCAAACATAAGGTCTAGTTATTCCTATTTTTTCAAACAAAAACCGTCGAATGTTGAATCAGAGTTCTTCCACAAGCTAACTTGACAAAAAGTTTTTATTATTTTAGAAAATTTTCAGATTTTTATGGATTTTATGGATTTAATATGCAGATGCAAAATATAAATATGAATGCGAAGGAAGAAAGCTTACCGAGCACACCCCCAAACTTAAACTTGACAGTGCCCTCACTGTCAGGCTATACCAAGAGGGTCAAAATTGTCGGCGCTCCCCCAAAAACAAATTATATACAAAACAAAACAGGAAAACAAAAAAAATATATACAAAAAAAAGTGTCCCCCCCAAACTTAAGTAAAACAGTGTTTCCACTGTTAAGCGTTGAAATTCAGGATTAGGGGGGGAAGAACAATATTAAGCTATACAAGGCCTTACACAGGCCAAAAGTTAACACCAACCATTCAAAAATCTTATCTCTGTAAAGCAGTGGTTGGTCAAAGAAGGCGTAGAGAAAAGAAATGGAGAATACACGAGATCGTAAGTGGAGAGAAGTGGAATGCGGTCTCGGTAGATGAGAGGAAGAATGGCGGAAGGGAAAAAGAAGCGGAATACGAACTTGAGGGTGCAAATAGAGTAAATAGATTAGCACAATTTGTGATGACCGATGTGTGAAAAGCGATTGTGCTAATATATTTACCCGTCGAGAAATGGGGTCAAATCCCTCAAGATTCGTGAGAAACCATGGGTACGCCGAACTTGGTAAACCAGATACGAAGTGAAAGTGATACGGGTTCTTGCAAGGTCAGAACGATGGAAAGGATAGAGGGAAGTGGTTGAGGAAGGGTATCGGTTAAGGTTTCGGGAGGGTGTACACAGTCAATGAAAGAAACAGGATGAATTGGAAAATCCGACTCATCATCTAGAACTGTTTCATCCTCAAAAATATCCTCAAAATTCTCCTCAAAATTCAGCTTATCCATGCAAATTTCATCAAAATCAAGACGCATATGGGGTTCGGGAAAAACATTTAATGACTCGGGATGATGATTTGAAGAGACAAACTCAGCCAAATCTACGGGCTCATCATCCAAAATGTTCCCAGCGTCAATATCCTCAATCAAGTGAAAATTAATATTCTCAGACACCTCATCAAAAGCATGGATTTCAATCAATTCAGGTTCTAAGATGGAGGTGTAGAGGTCAAAAGGATTGGGTGTGGTTTCACTTGGCAAGGTCCCTTCACAATCTGGCAAATCAAACACTACAAAGTCGCACAACTCATTAAACATTCTATCTTCAACTGATAATTCATTTGGGACACTTGATAGACTTTCAACACAGGAGTTGTGGGATTCAATTTGAGACGGGTAGGTTTGATTTGGAAGGGGGTATATCTCACTCTCTCCACTCAAATTCACAGCATGTCCTGCCGCCTCATCATACATTGAAAAAGTTGGAGCTAGTTGAAAACTAGCTACCGGATCACTAGGTTGCATGAGGGCGGCCATGGACGCATTCAAATCCATCATCTGTTGGCTTGACGCTACCCTGAAGTCTTCCAACGACTGCTCCAGACTAGACATGGGTTGAGAAGGGGTTTCAGTAAAAGATTCAAAGTTGTTTGGATACTGAAAATTCCCAAATGGCGATTCAGAAACAATGTCTAGGGAAGGTAAAAAAATCGGGTAGGACTGGTAGGAATTGAATGGCTGGACAGGAGCAGGATCAACATTTGGATAAGAAGGTGAATGGAATTGTTGATCCCAAGAGTTTGAAGTGGTGAAAGGAATGAAAGATCGGCTACGAGATTGTTCAATACGTTCAGCGATGGACAAAGGACGACTTGCAGAAGGGGTATCAACATAAGCGGGAGTGAATGTTTGAAACGGTTGATACGAAGTGGAATGAGGAGTGCAAGTGTTTGTCCTAGACGCTGCTATGCGATCTTTCAGTGAAACTTTGGGCATGGAGGGGTCGTTCGAAGTTCGGCCAAAGCAAGAACCGTAAGATATAATGTCTGGTTGTGGGTACCAAAGTTCGGCAAGAGTTTTGCGAGGTGGAGTACCCATGATATGAAGAGAGAGAGAGAAAGGTAGAGAAAAGGAGGGGAAAAAGAATGTTAATTTTTTTTTTCTTTATTTTTTTTATTAGTTGTTAGCAAAAGAATGAAATATACACAAAAAAAATATGGACAAAAATAATCACGACACAAAAATACCACACACCTAATCGTTCTAGGGTTTACCTAGGTCAACTAGACCTGCTCGAGAACTTGATTGTCGAAGTAAAACTGTGTCGAGAAACAGGCTCAAGATACACTGATCACGAGGCCAGGTAAGTGCAGAGATAAGGGGAGGTTTTCCAACGCTTTCGCGAAGTTCCTTAATTAAATAACCCTTTCTCTTTTGGCGGTTTCGCCGTTAACACTTTCCTAGACACCCCGTAAACAATATACCGTTAAGCGAGGTTCTAAACACGGTTAACTTCTCCTAATGAGCGCGAAGTCCTTAAGGCTTAAAGTCTAATTTTTTTAAAATTTTTGTGGGTAAACGTTATGCTCAAGTTCGTGATTTGTGGGCCACGGAAAAGGTGATGAAATCCTTTACCGTATATTGTGGGGTTCGCTTGCCCTTAAGTCCGTATTAATGTATGCAATGCGCAATTCAAAAAATTCTATAAAGAATCAAACAATCGTTTTTTTAGTTTAAACGCGGCGCTGCAACAAATACGGGTTAGTCAATTTTTTTTAGCGTTTGCTAGCGAACTTGCAAAGAATCCTGTAAAGAATAGTATATTGGAAGCGTCGGATTTGAGAAGAAGGTGTTAGTAAAGTACGTACCGTTAAGTTTTGGGTTAGGAAACCCCCGTTGAATCAAATCCGGTAAGCTTGAAATGTTCGCTTGCGCGGGTCAAACTACCCGGATCTTTGGCACTGTACTTCGCAATCACCTTAACTTTGAACGTACACTTTGCTTCCTACAATTGCAGTTTGCAAATCTGCAAAAATCTGCACTCTTGCCCACAAAAATTATCAAAAAAGACAAAAAGAATTTTTTTTTTTTATTATAAATATATACAAAAAGAATATTAACCCGAATAACGAGAAAGAAAATACGCTACCGTCTCCCCGGCAACGGCGCCATTTGATCGCACGCTTTTGGCGTGTCGGATGTTCAAAGAATTAAAGTATAACCGCGATCAGGACGGTGTCGCTATGCAGCTAGCCGGTTGAGCACGGGTCGATCCACAGGGAGATGGTTGTGTTTCCTCTCTTGTTTTAGACGAGTCAATAAAGAATTTGTGTATGTTCGAGACTATCCTATGTGTAATATTTGCAAGTATAAAGTTGTTAAGAAAAAGATACGAGATTATAAGCTACAGAAATCCGTACTCAAAACCTTTGAGCCGAATCTTGACCAATTGAAGCTAAGCAATCGGCAACAACGTGGATTAGGGGATTTAAGCGCGGTATTCGTGGAATACGGCTTATTTACTCTTGTCCCTCCGTTCTAGTCTCTTGCTTTCGCCTCCGGCCAAACCGAACGCAACCGGTCGCGGTTAGGAATCACCGTTACCTTGTCAGGGTACGGTGCCTAACGGAGCGCTTGCGTATGGTTTGGGCGGAGTTCAATGGAAGATACGGGAAAAGGAAATGGGCTAAGAAAATCTTTAACTTATAATATCGTATTTCTTCTTAACAATAATAATTATTACAACATTCACAAAAATGGACAAAAGAGAGCAAAAGAAAAGAAAAGAGAAAAGAAAAGATTACAAGAAATTAAGTGCATGAATTAAATTGCAAGAAAGTAAAGACAAGAATGAAAAATGCAAGTAATAAATTATAAGAACCATAGAACTCAAAACAAGCATGGGATCAATAGCCAACCCTTAAACTTGCAAGCTCAATCAAGAGGTTGCAAGATCAAGAGAAGGGTAGAGAACGCATGTGAATTGAAGCGCTAAGGTGAGAACGAAATGACACAACCCCTTGAGACCAATGACCAAAACTTAAACTTGCAAGCTCACTTAAGAGGTTGCAAGATCAAGTTAAGGTAGAGAGCTCAAGGGGGAAGCTAAACAAAAAGAATAATACAAAAACCTTCATCTTTATTCACATCCACAAAAAGCTCTCACTACAATTCATGGAAGAGGAATGAAGAAGAAGAAGAAAAAGAACTAAAACTACAAAAGAAAGAGGAACAAAAGAATGACCCTTGGCTTTGGCAAGTTCTGCTGTATTTATAAGCAGAGAGTTGAAGATCTAGGGCAACCACCAGAGCACATGGGAAGTACCCAAAATACCCCCAAAAGACGACAAGGTGAGGACTCCACATGGCCGCGGATCCGCGGCCAATACCCTCTATTGGCCGCGGATCCACGGCCCTATAGTGGGATTAGGGGCTGCGTTTTCTTGTACGGCCCTGATCTGCAGTCCCCTGTTGTCTGGTACACCTATTTTCTGAAAATACTTTCACAATTCTTCCAGAATTTCTGTTGAGGAAAGGTGGACTTTTTGTGGATGTTTTTGTCATGATTGCCTCGAGCTCCGCGTAGATTTCTTGGAACTTGTTGTTGCCATTGAGCCTTGTGCATGAAGGTGACATTGATTTGACATTTTGTCCTCCTAAACTGGTATCTGGCAACATACGGATGACGAGCGGAGACCGTGTTTTCTCAGTGGTTGGCAGGAACCCGGATTTTGTCGTGTTTTCCATGAATTTCACCGTTTTAGAACCGAGAACCTGTATCCTGCAAATATATAACAAACACGGATTAAAAGCACCTACCTATAAACAACCGAGCGTAAGAATGGGCGGTATAAAATGCAGTATTCTGTGATGAACTGTATGTATACTACTTTATAGTAAAATATCATTTCATATTATATACATATCAACATATCCATAATTAGTACGTAGCTTGAGCTTATTTGGTTTTAGACTTAAGTTTGATTAATCATACATACATATGTAATTAAAATAAACAACGCTTTTCCAAACTAGATATCCAAACAGGGTTTCGAAATAACTTAATAATGATACGAATTCGAATAATACACAGTTCTTACACGCGTCTTACACACGTTATGTCCAGACGCGACAGGGTAGATCGGCCGAGCCTCCACATGCATCTCCTTCGGCTGCGGCTCCGCAAGCCACTACATCGGCTGCGGTTCCGCAGACAGCTCCTGTAGCTCCACCGCCCACTCAGACACCCGCAGCCGCGGCTCCGCAAGCGACTACCTCGACGGCGGCTGCGCAGACCACATCGCCAGCTCCACATGCCGCTCAAACTACCGCTCGCGACGCATTGCAGAGTGTATTGACCGAGGAGCAGGCGCGCGTTATTCTAACGTTATTCAGAGGTGGAGCTGGACCGAACTAGGGTAGCTTTTTGGTTCTTATTTTTTGAAACATGTATTTATTTATATCACATTGTACTACATTTTGAAACGATATTGATATTGGTTTGTATTTATATTATATTCAGTTTTTGGGTTTCTTTTGTATATTATATATATGCGTGAGATGTGATTATGAATACTGCAATATATGATTTGATTGATGTATATAGTATTGTGCACAGGGCGGGAAAAAATCTAGCAGCCCATTTTTTAAAAAAAAATACAGACAATATGTACCTACGGATTAAGCCGTAGGTATATATGTTGCCCCTACGGACATATCCGTAGGGGCAAACTATCAGGAAACCTGATATTTTCCCCCCTGATCTCAGTGCAGGGTGTTGGGAGTGCCCCTACGGATATGTCCGTAGGGGCCACTGTCTATCCCCTACGGAGTTATCCGTAGGGGCCAAATATCAGGTTTCCTGATATTTTGCCCCTACGGCATATTACCTACGGATATATCCGTAGGGGTATAATAAGGACCTACGGGTATATCCGTAGGTACATACAATATAATCAAAAAAACATAAAAAATATATGATTTGATTGCCCCTACGGAGTAATCCGTAGGGGAAACAACACCTACAAATATATCCGTAGGGGCAATATTTTGCCCGTAGGGGCAAGTTCAGGGCCTCAACTTGCACCTGCGGCCTTTGCACCTACGGGGTATTTTTTGGCCCCTACGCATATGTCCGTAGGGGCAGTAAGTTGCCCCTACGGATAAATCCGTAGGGGCAACCCTTATTTGTAGTAGTGCGTGCACAAGTGTATGTAAGAGATCGCGGCCTTGCCGTAAAAACATACGGCCTCTACACCTTTTGCCCGGTGTAGGGAAATTCTCTGTGTGGGACTCTAAAGACTCGACACTACACTGGCAGTGGGTTTAACCACAGGCCGTAAGTGGTACTAGCTGTACGTAATGGTCCCCAGGTAGATGTCGATAAGAAGGACGATGAGGAAACCCATCCGAACTCCTACTGAGCCTGTATGTGACAATCTCCATACAGTCCGGTCTGTTCGTCTAGGACTATCGCATATCGGGCCTAGGGGGCGGTAAACGTCAGACCCCTAATAGCGGTATAAGTCATGTCGGAGTGTACCCATTACACCTTGAGAAACTACTGGAACCTACCAGTAAATCTCCCTTGCCCTGGGCAGGGACTTTGCGTAATGGCTCTCCATACACAGCGCGATATCAACCCCCAATACCGAGAGAGACGAATCCTGTCTAACCGCCACTGCCTCCAAGTGCTTCGGGACTGCACCCAACTACTACATGTTTGCACGACTCCTTTGAGCCGTGTTAGGGTAGTAATCTAAGTACAGTAGGAACACACCCGAAGCGAAGTAGCAGTGTCAAGTCGACGGACTAAGCTGTACTCATGTCACCTGAAAACTGCTATCTGACGATAGGTATAGTACCAACTTGCAGTTCCCGGCGAGTCATGTTCGGTGTACTCGTAACCTAACGAGTACCTGCATACTATCTGTAGTACGACGTACTGATGGCTGTGGGACAGACCATCTCCCTAACTGGGATCAGAAGCGTACACACCAGTCTACTCCGGAGTATCGATGCCCCGTCTCGATAATCCTATAACCAGGGACCTGTATAGGATGTTGCTTATAGACAACCCAGCCCCCACCAGTGTGACTGCCGTCACAACGCTGGTAATCAAGTAAAGATCCTAAGGGCTATACTAATATGTATAAGCGATATATTAAAAGAAACATATGCACATATTAATGTAGAAACAAACCAAGTAGCATACTACCATTTTTAGCAAGACTGTCAATACGACTGTGAATATCCCAAGCTTCCATTAAGTAATATACAATCTAGTATGATACAGTATTGGCCTCTAGGGCATAAACACTAACAATCTCCCACTTGCACTAGGGCCATATACTGGCATATCGCAGACCTATCATCTCGAATAGCCTCTCGAACTACGTCTGAGGAATGGCCTTTGTGAATGGTCAGTAGTGTTATTCTCCGTATCTACTCTCTTCACCTCGATCTCCCGGCGATCTACGATCTCCCTGATCAGGTGATACCGCCTTAAGATGTGTCTGGACTTCTGATGGGACCTGGGTTCCTTCACTAAAGCTATTGGGTTCCTTCACTAAAGCTATAGCACCGTTGTTGTCGCACTACAGAGGTATTGGATCAACACTAGTAGGAACCACCTGATGTTCTGTGAGGAACTTTTTCATCCAGACAGCTTCTTTTGTGGCATCGCAAGCAGCTATGTACTCCGCTTCCATCGTTGATTCATCAACGGTGTCCTGCTTGGAACTCTTCCAACAGACCGCCCCTCCATTGAGGGTGAAGACATAACCCGACATGGACTTGGAGTCATCCTTGTCACTCTGGAAGCTGGAGTCAGCAAAAGCCTCGATCTGGAGGTCTTTTCCGCCATACATCAAGAACATCTCCTTAGTCCTCCTCAGGTACTTGAGAATGTTCTTTTCTGCTATCCAGTGCTTCTCCCCTGGGTTTGCCTGATACCAGCTTACAACGCTCAATGCGTATGCTACATCTGGTCTGGTACATAACATCGCATGCATTATAGAGCATACCGTAGAAGCGTAGGGTATAATCGACATGCGAGCCCTTTCCAAATCAGTCTTGGGAGAAATCTCTTTGGAGAGGGTGATTCCGTGACAAGCCGGTTGGTTACCGCGCTTAGAATCTTCCATACTGAATCTTTTCAATATGATGTCTATGTAGCTGGACTGCGAAAGTCCCAACATCCTCTTTGATCTATCACAATAGATCTGGATCCCCAGAATGTAGGTGGCATCACCCAGGTCCTTCATGGAGAATTTCTGTGACAAGAATTCTTTGACTAACTATAGCATAGGAATATCATTTCCTATTAGGAGAATGTCATCCACATACAAGAAGAGGAATACAACAGCTCTCCCTACAATCTTACTGTATATGCATGGTTCATTTGGATCCTTGATAAAGTCGAATTCTTTGACAGTATCATCAAAACAGATGTTCCAACTCCGCGATGCCTTCTTCAGTCCATAAATGGACTTAAGCAACTTGCACACTTTACCGCTTCTCCCACTCTGAATGAATCCCTCTGGCTGATCCATATAGACGCATTCTTCTAAATTACCATTTAGAAAAGTCGTCTTTATATCCATCTGCCAGATCTCATAATCGTGGAACGCGGCAATGGCAAGAAAGACCCGAATGGATTTGAGCATAGCCACTGGAGAAAAGGTTTCGTCATAGTCCAAACCAGGTCTTTGACGAAAACCCTTTGCAACAAGTCTATCCTTATAGGTTTCAACCTGTCCATCCACACCAATCTTCTTTCTGAAGATCCATTTGCATCCTACGAGTTTAACCCCATCTGAAACAATGTCCAAAGTCCATACTTTGTTGGTGTACATGGACTCCATTTCGGTCCGCATTGCATCCACCCATTTTACCGAGTCGCCACTCTAAATGGCTTGCTGGAAGCTAGTAGGGTCATCATTATCAATGATGCAATCTTCTCGATCCCCATTTATGAGAGAACTATAATATTTCTCGGGCGGATGAGACTGCCTGCTACTTCTGCGGATATGCGCTGGGGTGTCCCTTTCTTCTAAACCTTCTTGTTCTACCAAACTTTCAGTAATAGCTTGTGGTTCTATAATTTCTTCCAGTTCTATTTCGCTCCCACTCTTATGATTTTCTAAAAATTCAGCTTCCAAGAAGTGGACATGACCAGAAACAAAAACCTTTTGTTCCTATGCGTAATAGAAACAATACCCCTTGGAGTTCTTTGGATATCCCACAAACTTATACTGTATTGAGCATGCATCGAGCTTGTCTGCATGCTGCTTTTTAATAAAAGCTGGACATCCCCATGTCTTCAGGTACTAAAGATAGGGTTTCTTCCCACTCCATATCTGATATGGTATGGTAGGCACAATCTTGGTTGGATCCTTGTTCAAAAGATATGCAGCTGATTCTAGTGCATAACCCCAGAAAGATCGCGGTAACTCAGACTTACTCATTATGGAACGAACCATATCCAATAGGGTTCGATTCTTCCTTTTCGATACACCATTGTGTTGTGGTGTGTATGGAGGAGTAAACTGAGAGAGAATTCCATTCTATTTTAAGTAACCCAGGAACTCGGCACTTAAGTATTCACCACCTCGATCAGATCTCAGTGTCTTGATACTTTTTCCTGTTTGGTTTTCCACTTCATTCTTGTATTCCCGGAATTTCTCAAAGGCCTCGGATTTATGCTTCATCAAGAAGATATGTCCATACCTAAAGAAATCATCCGTAAAAGTAATGAAGTAGGAATAACCATCTCGCGCATGTGTAGACATTGGACAACACACATCGCTGTGTATGAGTCCCATGAGCTAGCTCGCTCTTACTCCGTGTCCAGTAAACGGGGTCTTTGTCATCTTTCCCATCAGACAAGATTCACAAGTAGCATAAGATAGATATTCGGACATATTCAAATATCCTTCTCTATGTAACTTAGTCAACCGTGTTTTATTGATGTGACCTAGTCTACAATGCCATAAGAAAGCCTGATTTATTTCCGGAGACTTTCTTTTATGTGTGTTCTGGACATTGAAAACCTGAGCTTGATTCAATACGTATATACCGTCATCTAATGTACCGGACCCAATCAGAACTTGATTTAGGTGGATGTGAACCACATCGCTTACGAATGTAAAATCGTATCCCTCTCTCGAAAGTGAGGACACTTATATGATATTACAAATAAAACTAGGTACATACAAACAGTTACGTAGAATCAATATCTGCCCACTTGTCAAACCTAGGCGATATTCTCCTATGAATTCAGCGTCCACGCTCATTTCGTTTGCAACTCTGAGAGACAAATCGCCTACCCTGATAACTCTACGGTTTCTCAAAGCATGTAATGAATTACAGATATAAAATCATGCTCCGGTATCTAGTACCCAGAAAGTAGAGTTAATGGACAAACAGTTCTCAATTACAAACACACTCGAGGTCGAAGCCACAACATGCTTCGAATCCTGGCTGCTGGCTTCCAAAGCCCTGCAATCCTTCTGCCAATGCCCGTTCCCATAACAATAGGAACATCCCTCCTTCCCTACACCAAGTCCCGAAACTTTTGCTCTTCCCTTTCCTTCTACTTCACTGACACTATATATCGGCTTTGTGGAGGTCTTCTTCTTTTCACCCTTTGCTTTCGCCCTGGATGCAGAAGAAGAAGGTCCCCCATTAAGCAGAGCGGGTTTCTTTCAGGGTGTAAGTAGAGGGTATGGACTGTAGAAATAAGTCAGCATATGACCTGTTTCCCAACGTGGTCTCCAGGTCCGTGAGATCATCAATATAGCTAGTCATCCTAAGGACGTCATCCCCTACAGATGACCCGACAGCCAACCTCGCTTGAAGCAATTCGTTCGAGGTCTCATATCTTGCGATACGAGATTGCTATCCATATAAATCTTTGTCATGGAGGAAGATGGAAACTAAGTCCATCTTCTCGTGCTGCTTCTGGTATACACCATTCTCTGAAGCCAACACGAGGCACTTGGTATTCGCACTATCCTTTTCCCTTGTCTGACGGATATCCATATCCGCGACGGTGGAAACTGGACATGGGACGGTGGGGGCTTGAGTAGTAATAGGGTGGTCTATCTTGTCTTAGGCAATGGACATCTAGACAGACCTTTGCCAGTCATAAAAGTCAGATTCAGTCAACTTGTTATCTAGATGTAACCTAGTCATGGTCACATGGTCGCTGCAGTTGAGAGAGAGAAGAAAATACTTTAGCATGATGCTCTTGCATGTTTAGATTGGTTTTTAGTTTATCAAAACTGGATGGCTCCCACTGTTTCTCGAATCCTTCCTCAAACAATAAAAGAAGAATTAGTCAGGACTGATCTCACCGTAGGATACTTGCTTAACCGTTCAGCCAGGCTAGTGTCAGTACTTCGAGGGAGGTTTTACGACGCTTTCGTGAAGTTCCTTAATTAAATAACCTCTTTTCTCTGGAGGCGTAGCCCCGCTGACACTGTTCTAGACACCTACTTGGTTTATAGCATTGATCGTTAAGTGACGAATCTCCTGATGAGAAGCATATACTCATAGTAGGATCGGGATCCTAATATCATCGTGTGATAATACTGAAGGAATCCTACCAACATTATCAAACACCAAATGGTATGCAATACTAGCAAGTTTCAGTTTCTTTAGAAACCCCCGATATGGATTTTTTCCCCATGCTCTTATGACCTTGACGAAGGCCAACAAATCATAAGTCACATGTCAAGTTCTTCCCATCATTATCCTTGTTAATTTGAACCCACCCGTACATACTCTTGACGAAGTCCAACAAAGTAATATGACTGTCCCAAACCATCGCATCTATCTATGCTACATATGAATACCCCAGCAGCTACCAAACACTATGCCTTGACGAAGGCCAACAAACATAGCTTGAATACTACTGACCATCCATAGGAAATGACGGAGGGCTATGACTGGCTTTGGAGAAACCGTGAACGTAGTGAACTTGATATAATCGAAGGAACCTGATAGCTTTTTAAATGGAGTGGTTAAAGCTCCGCAATTAAAAATTCTTCTCTTTTAAAATAACCGAGTGGTTTCTTTTAAATTTGTTCCAACGATTCAGCTTTGGTTTGTTTTCTTTGCATTAATATAATGCGTCGAGTGGGGGGCCTCGAGGGGGTGCCCACCCCTGGGGGCCACCATGAGGTGGCCCCTAAAGGAGGACAGACCTGAGAGAACACTTGCTGGTCTGTCAAGTCAGCAGCCCCAAAGGCCACCAATTGGTGGTCTTGGGGGGTGTTCCCAGCCGTTGGTCCCCCCACGGTGTCCCCGGGATACGCACACTTCACCCCGCGGCTTCTCGGTTCAAACCGTGAGCCCGCGGGGTGTGCAAACAACTCAAAACCTCACTTTTCAAAAATGTTTTTGTCGACAGTTTTCCGGCGACAAAAACGGCGGAATTCTAACATCGCTACAAGCTATCTATGGTTTGTGAATGGCTCTGATACCACTGTAAGTCGATGTCACGCACCCCACGTGTCCGCGGGGAGGCGGAATTAGCAAAAAATGATTTTTACGAGTTTCGCAACATCGACTCAAACCAAGGATCGAACACAAACCGTAGCTAGCAAACTACTTAAGGTTTAACTACTCGGCTTCGAAGTTACCTCACGTAACTTGTCCTTCGGGTCTTCTTCGCTGTCCTCCACACCTCGTAGGCTCTATCGAACATGGGCACCTCAACGGCCTTCTCGAGTCAAAGAGGTCCACCGAGAGTCTATAGTCCGAGCTCCTATCTCGAATCTGAGATAACTATGGTTTCTAGTTTGCTAATCTAGAAGTCCTAGAGGGTGTAGAGAATTTAGATGGATTACTTAGTCACTTAAACCCTAGGATTCTCAACTCATGAGAGCTTTTAGGGTTTGAGGAAGAATATGAAGACTTGAGGAGAGAAAAGTGTTTTGTGATAATGAAATGAATAATTCTCATGCTAGAATACTATAAAGCATAATAATATCTCTCTTGGTAATATCAAGATAATATCTAGCATGCTTCATTTAATTCTAAGTGTGAATCACCACATGAGTCATTAAGCATTTAATGTAAACATACACCTTATCCTCCACCTCATTTAGTTTAAATCCTAAAAGGAAATAAACACAAAAGAGTCACCTTCTTCTAGAAGCTTCCCGAGAAATTACGAGACTTCGCCTCCAATCCGTATTTCAAAAAAACACGAATAATCTTTGACTGAATAAATCCATCTGTATAATACTAGAATATGGCTTAAACCAAAGCCCGCTAGTATTATATGCCCGGTCACAGTACGTGCACAAGTGTACGTAAGTGATCGCGGCCCTGCCGTAAAACCATACGGCCTCTAAACCTTTTGCCCGGTGCAGGGAAACTCTCTGTATGGGACTCTAAAGACTCGACACTACGCTGGAAGTGGGTTTAACCACAGGCCATAAGCGGTACTAGCTGTACGTAACGGTCCCCAGGTAGACGTCGATAAGTAGGACGATGAAGAAACCCATCCGAACTCCTATTGAGAATGTATGTGACAATCTCCGTACAGTCCGGTCTGTTCGTCTAGGACTATCGTATATCGGGCCTAGGGGGTGGTAAACGTCAGACCCCTAATAGCGGTATAAGTCGTGTCGGAGTGTAGCCCATTACACCTTGAGAAACTACTGAAACATACCAGTAAATCTCGCTTGCCCTGGTCAGGGACTTTGCGTAATGGCTCTCCATACACAACGCGATATAAACCCCCAATACCGGGAGAGACGAATCCTGTCTAACCCCCACTTCCTCCAAGTGCTTCGGGACTACACCCAACTACTACCTGTTTGCACGACTCCTTTGAGCCGTGGTAGGGTAGTAATCTAAGTACAGTGGGAACACACCCGGGGCGAAGTACCAGTGTCAAGTCGACGGACTAAGATGTACTCATGTCACTTGGGAACTTCTATCTGATGATGGGTATAGTAGCAACCTGCAGTTCCCGGCGAGTCATGTCCGGTGTACTCGTAACCTAACGAGCACCTGCATATTATCTCCAGTACGACGTACTGATGGCTGCGGGACAGACCATCTCCCCAACTGGGATGAGAAGCGTACACACCGGTCTCCTCCGGAGTATCGATGCCCTGTCTCGATAATCCTACAACCAGGGAGCTGTATAGGATGTTGCTTATAGACTACCCAGCCCCCACTAGTGTGACTGCCATCACAACGCTGGTAATCAAGCAAAGATCCTAAGGGCTCTACTAATACCTATAAGCGATATGTTAAAAGAAACATATGCATATATTAAAGTAGAAACAAACCAAGGAGCATACTACCATTTTTAGGAAGACTGTCAATACAACTGTGAATATCCCAAGATTCCATTAAGTAATATACAATCTAGTATGATACAGTAATGGACTCTAGGGCATAAACACTAACAATTCCTTAGATGGACACATTTTATTTGATCCCAGTTCTACGTACTCTTACGTATTTGCACACTTTGCACTTTCTCTAGGGAGAGAGTCGTCATTGTTAGAGTTACCGCTTGTTGTGATTACTCCTGTGGGAGATTCTTTTGCAACCCGACACGTATTCAGGTCCTGTTCAATACACATTGGTGATAGGGATTCGTTAGTCGATTTGATTCTCCTGGATATGCTAGATTTTGATGTACTTCTCGGTATGGATTGGCTGGCCGCTTGTCATGCTTACGTTGATTGTCAGGGGAAACCAGTCAGATTCTGTTTTCCAGGAAAGCTGATTTTTGTTGTGCAGGGAGACTACAGTGTAACACCTGCCGGCCTGATTTCTGCTCTTTGTAAGGGACGGCTCTTGAAGAAGGGTTGTCATAGTTTCTTAGCGTTTATTCATGACTTGGGAGCTGCTGAAGTCCCGTTGGACCAAGTTCTGATCGTATGAGAATTTCCTGATGTGTTCCCTGCTGAGTTACCAGGATTTCCGCCTGATCGCGATATCGAATTCTGCATTGACTTGATTCCGGGTGTGGGGCCTATTTCTATACCGCCTTATCGGATGGCCCCGGCGGAGCTGAAGGAGCTCAAGGGTCAGTTACAAGAATTGCTTGATTAAGGGCTCGTTCGTCCGAATGTATCGCCCTGGAAAGCTCATGTCCTATTCGTTAAAAAGAAGGACGACAGTATTAGATTGTGTATTGACTACAGGAAGCCGAATCGAGTTACGGTGCGAAATAGGTATCCAATACCTAGTATTGATGACTTATTCGATCAGCTGCAGGAGCTGGCTATTTCTCGAAGATCGATTTGCATTCAGGGTATCACTAATTGAGGGTTCGGAAGGATGACATTCCGAAGACTGCTTTTCGCACACGATACGGACATTATGTGTTTTTGGTCATGTCGTTCGGACTCACCAATGCCCCAGCTGCTTTCATGGATATGATGAATCGCATATTCAGGTCATTTCTTGATCAGTTCATTATCGTATTCATTGACGATATTCTTGTATACTCCCGTAGTCCAGAGGAGCATGAGCAACACTTGCGAATTACATTGCAGATTTTGAGGGAACGCCGGCTGTTCGCTAAATTCTCCAAGTGTGCTTTCTTGCTGGATTGTGTGGATTTCTTGGGTCATGTGGTTATGAGAGATGGCATACGTGTGGACCCAAAGAAGATCGAGGCAGTGCAACACTGACCCAGGCCTGTATCTGTTACGGAGATTCGCAGCTGTTAGTGTTTATGCCGTAGAAGGCCATTACTGTATCATACTAGTTTGTATATTACTTAATGGAAGCTTAGGATATTCACATGTATATAACAGTCTTGCTAAACATGGTAGTATGCTACTTGGTTTTTCTATCTTAATATGTGAGTATACGTATTGATAGAGCTCTTAGGATCTTGCTTGACTACCGGCGTTGTGATGGCAGTCACACTAGTGGGGGCTGGGTAGTCTACAAGCACATCCTTATTAAGGTCCCTAGTCGTTGGATTATCGAGACAGGGCATCGATACTCCGGAGTAGACTAGTGTGTACGCTTCTCATCCCAGTTAGGGAGATGGTCTGTCCCACAGCCGTCAGTACGTCGTACTGGAGATAGTATGCAGGTGCTCGTTAGGTTACGGGTACACCGGACAGGACTCACAGGGAACTGTTGGTTGGTTTTATACCAGTCGTCAGTGAGCAGTTCCCAGGTGACATGAGTACAGCATAGTCCGCAGACTTGACACTGCTACTTCGCCCCGAGTGTGTCCCACTGTTCTTAGATTGCTACCCTACCACGGCTCAAAGGAGTCGTGCAAACAGGTAGCAGTTGGGTGCAGTCCCGAGCACTTGGAGGCAGTGGCGGTTAGACAGGATTCGTCTCTCCCGGTATTGGGGGTTGATATCGCACTGTGTCAGAGAGCCATTACGCAAAGTCCCTGGCCAGGGCAAGCGAGATTTGCTGGTAGGTTCCGGTAGTTTCTCAGGGTGTAATGGGCTTCGCTCCGACACGACTTATACCGCTATTAGGGGACTGACGCTTGCCGCCCCCCTAGGCCCGATATGCGATAGTCTTAGACGAACGGACCGGACTGTACGGAGATTGTCACATTAGACTCAGTAGGAGTTCGGATGGGTTTCCTCATCGGCCTTCTTATCGACATCTACCTGGGGACCGTTACGTACAGCTAGTGCCTCTTGCGGTCTGTGGTTAAACCCACTGCCAGCGTAATAGTCGAGTCTCTAGAGTCCCACGCAGAGAGTTTCCCTACTCCAGGCGAAACGATATAAAGGTCGTATGGTTTTACGACAAGGGTTCGGACGCATACGTGTGTTTTCGCACGTACGACTTTCGGACAGTTTTTACTAGTCAGCTTTGGTTTAAGCCAGTTACTAGTATCCGGTTATTGGATTTATGCAGTCTAAAGTTTTTCCGTGTTTATACGGATAGGAGGGGCGTTCTCGTAATTGCGTGAGAAGCTTCTAGAAGATGGTGACTAAGGAGCTTTAGGTGGCATATGCATTGAATGAGATTAGTGAGTCATATGGATGATTCATCCATGTAATTAATGCTTCATAATTGCTTAATGACTCATGGAGATGAATCACCACAAGATATTTATCAAGAATGGTTGTAAATCATTTTCTTTTCTTTTCTTGATAAAATAAAATGCTTGATATATATTATGATAACTCATTTTCTCTTCTCATTATTATGTTCATCTTCTCTCTCCTCAAGCTCTCTCTCTTCAAACCCTAATCCTCCCCTCTCATGTGTTGAGTACAAGGATTAGTTAGACTACTTAATCCATAACCATACTCTATTTCATCTAGGTACTTTGATTAGCACTTAAAGATACCTAGTTGCCTCAAGTTTAGAGGCAAAGCTTGGAGTTTAGCTCTCGTGGTGGATCGTCTACTACTTGGAGAAGGCCGAAGAGGAGGTGGAGTTCATAAAGACGAAGGACACGGTTCTTTAGGTATAATCCCTTTACATAGTAGTTTAGAACTTCTATGTTTGTTGTTAGTTATCGTTTAGCTTCGATTCATGCGGTTAGTCGATGTTTAAGCAAAGAACAAGATCGTTTTTCATATTTCCGCCTCCCCGCAAGTCGTGGGGTGTTGTACATCGACTTACAGTGGTATCAGAGCCTCGCTAAACAATAAATAACTCACTTGCAAAATTGTATGAATTTCGAACGGAAAAAACCAAAACCGGAAAACCCCGATTTCTTGGTTTCTGTCGATTTTTAAATGAAGTCCAAAAATTTTTCAGGCAGGTTCAGAAAGCCCAAAATGATAGTATTAGAACACCCAAGAAAAATGGGCTCACGAATTGACTAAACCGCCGTGGAACCGCGGCGAATCCCCCCGATTCGCCGCGATTCCGCCGCCGAGTTGCCGATTCACAAGCCCAATTTTCCTGTGCTGGTTCTCTGTGATATTTGGTATTTTCTGGAATTTTTAATTTTTGCTCAGGTTTCAGATTTACAGAGAAGTATTGGAGCAAAATAAAATGTGTTTAATCGATCGAAATTATACGGTATTTGCTTGTTGGATTATATCTGTGTTTGTATAATGTGTTCGTAAACCTCCCCTAACTGCTAGTATGTCGGTTGGCTGGGGGTTGCATATTTCTGTAATGGTTTTTACTGTTTGTGGATATGAACTGTGTTGGACTGTTGTGATGTTTAGCCGGGGTTATGTGATGGGTTATTATTTAATTCATTTGATGTAAATATAATTTGTTGTAATATTATTTTGCGGGGCACATCCAGGTTGCGGTTGTAGCCACCGTTGTATTATTTCATTTTACTGTTTATGCTCCTAGGACAGACCCAAGGTGGGGTGCACAAACTGCCGGGTAGGTAGTTTGCCGTACCCGTTGGGGTCTTGGGTGGGGTAATGGCTATTCATCACAACTGTGTAATCCGTCTTTTGTTGCAGGCTCAAAACAAAAACGGATTACTTGCAAATCCAATAAAGTTCATCTGTGATCTGGAATGCCTATTATTGCGTCTGACGAATGTACAATATCTATATATGATAGCTATTTAGACGTCACTTATGTTTTACACCCGCGCTAGCCCAGCCCCCGCTCTGCCGTTAGTTAAGTAACCTAACGGGTGATGACGAGACCCCGTGGCGAATGCTGATGGCATAAGAGGACGTTGTATTTTCGTTGTTTTCTGCAATGATAGGTTAATGATGGGACGCATTATTTATAATGCAAAGAAAATAAACCAAAAAGTTGAATCGTTGGAACAATTTAAAAGAAACCACTCGGTTATTTTAAAAGAGCAGAATTTTTAATTGCGGAGCTTTAACCACTCCTTTTAAAAAGCTATCAGGTTCCTTCGATTATATCAAGTTCACTACGCTCACGGTTTCGCCAAAACCAGTCGTAGCCCTCCGTCATTTTTTATGGATGGTCAGTAGTATTCAAGCTATGTTTGTTGGCTTTCGTCAAGGCATAGTGTTTGGTAGCTGCTGGGGTATTCATTTGTTGCATAGATAGATGAGTTGGTTTGGGACAGTCGTATAACCTTGTTGGCTTTCGTCAAGGGTATATACGGGTGGGTTCAAATTAACAAGATAATGATGGGCAGAACTTGACATGTGTTTTATGATTTGTTGGCTTTCGTCAAGGTCATAAGAACATGGGGCAAAAATCTATATCGGGAATTTCTAAAGAAACTGAAATTTGCAAAGAGATGCATACCATTTGGAGTTTGATGAATGTTGGTAGGATTCCTTCAACATTATCATACGATGATATTTGGATCCCGATCCTACTGTGAGTATAAGCTACTTATCAGAAGATTCGTCACTTAACGATCAATGCTATAAACCAAGTAGGTGTCAAGAAAGGTGTCAGCGGGGTTACGCCCCCAGAGAAAAGAGGTTATTTAATTAAGGAACTTCGCGAAAGCGTTGGAAAACCTCCCTCGAAGTACCGACACTAGCCTGGCTGAACGGTTAAGCAAGTATTGTACAGTGAGAATAGTCCTGGCTAATTCTTCTTTTATGGTTTGAGGAAGGATTCGAGAAACAGTGGGAGCCATCCAGTTTAGATAAATTAAAAACCAATCTAAACTTGCAAGAGCATCATGCTAAAGTGTTTTCTTCTCTCTCTCTCATTGCAGCGACCTTGTGACCACGACTAGGTTACATCTAGATAACAAGTTGACTGAATCTAACTTATATGACTGGCAAAGGTCTGTCCAGATGACCATTGCCTATGACAAGCTGGACCACCCTATTACTACTCAAGATCCCGCCGTCCCAGGTCCAATTTCTGTAAGGTTAGTATAGCACCCAATGAAGAGTTTTGAAGCATCACATGACCCAAAGTTTTAAGTTTTAAGGTGCTAAACTAACATGCAAAGGATAGATCCTAGAAAACTAGGGTTTACTAAACTTAAAGCTAACAAAAGTTAGGGTTTGAAGGCTACAACCTTTGTAGCTCCCGTTTTTGCTTCGCTCCTTAGGCTCTTTGGTGTTGAAACGAGGTCCTCTTGAACTCCCCTTGTGTCCACGATGATCCACCGCGGAGATATCCGTCCAAGCTCGCTACTTCGTCAAACCGAAGATAACACTCTAAACGAAACGGCTAAGCTTGTGTAGAATGTTGTTGTGGCTTTGGATCTCACTTCAAAAACCTTTCTTTGATTGTGTTTTTCTCACTAGAAAAAACTAGAGAGGAGAAGATGAAGAAGGATGAAAATGGTGGCTATTTTTCTTCAAGAGATAAAAAGATAACCATAAGGTTAACTTGCAAAGAAATCACTATATATATTTATTCCTTCTTGACTCCAACCATGATTAAATAATAGATGATTAATTTAACTTGGGTTTAGAATGATAAAGGAAAAGATAACCATGGTTTAGTGGTGGGTGAGAATGGTTAGGTTAAAAGAAGCATGTAGAAACTAGCATAATTATCCTTTCCTTTTCATTTTCTTTTAAAGCAAAAATTAAATAATTATCCATTGTTTAATCTATGGTGTGAGGCTTATATTGCCACCATTTCCATATATAATCAACCATGATGGTTTGATGTATGTATGTGTACATGTATGCACATCTTCATGTGCATGAAACTAGAAAAGAAAAATAGAAACACATGCATGCATGCATACATCCATCAAACCCTAGAAAAGTTTTGAGTGAGAAAACTAATGGTTAAATGATAAATCAACACTTGATTTATCAATCCGGTCATATCTCATATGACCCCACCAAAAGCAGTTCACCCGATCAATGTTCGGTATCATATACGCACATTTCAATCGGGTGCATGCGCATATCGCATATGCGCACCACAACGTTTCGCCTGGACTGGATAACTCCTCTGTGGGACTCTAAGACTCGTCAATACGCCGGCAGAGGGTAATGATCATATCAAGTGCCCTCAAGCCGCAAGAGGTCAGCTAAACGTAACGGCCATCCGGGTATTGAACGATCAGAAGACAACAAGCGAACCTGCTACAACTCCCGTCGAGCCATCCGGCAACACTACCGTACAGTCCGGTCTCTTCGTCAGATATGCTGCATATCGAGCCTAGGGATGGTCACGTCGACCCCAATAACTCAATAAGTCGCGTCGGTGAATGGTCTATAACAGATCGAGAAACTACTGATAACACTTATAAGCAAATCTCAGCAGCCCTGGCCAGGGACTTGCTGTTATAACCAGTCGAGCACAGCACAGCATCAACTCCCAATACCGGGAGAGACGAAACCCCTCCTATCGCTCATTGCCTTCGTGTGTCTCGGGACTGTACCCAACGGCCACCTGTTTGCACGACTCAGTAGAGCCGTGGTAGGGTGGCAATCAAAGTACAGTGGGAGAACACACAAGGCTCTATGACGATCTCGGGTCTACAGACTAACCTGTACCAGTGTCACCTGAGAACTGCTATCCGACGATAGATATAATTCCATATAGGAGTTCTCGGCGAGTCCGTCCAGTGTACCCAGTCACCACTGAGCACCCGTGTATGATCTTGATGTCAAACATCGATGAATGTGGGAACATCCATCGCCCATCGTATGGGTCTAGTATCATATACGCTAGTCTACTCTGGTATATCGATGCCCCATCTCGATATACCTACGACTAGGGACGTTCCAGGATATGCTTATAGACTACAGATGTCCCACTAGTATGATCTCCATCATAATCAGAGTAGTCAAGCCGATATCCTCAGGGCTTTATCAGCATGTATGAATGAATAAAAGCATGATCAAATAAACATGTCAGATAAAGAAAAACCAGATAGCATACTATCATGTCGAGCAAGAATGCAAACTGAATATATATATATACATGTATAGATACATCCACTATCACATAATGGCCTCTAGGGCATACATATATCCAACAATCTCCCACTTGCACTAAGGCCAGTTATTGGCGTATCTCATACCCAACATCTCAAAAAGTCGCTCATGCTGCGGCTGAGGGAGAGCCTTGGTGAATGGATCCGCGGCGTTGTTCTTTGTGTCTACTCTCTTAATCTCGATCTCGCGGCGATCTACAATCTCCCGGATCAAATGAAAGCGCCTCAGGATATGTCTGGACCGCTGATGGGATCTGGGCTCCTTGGATAACGCCATTGCCCCATTATTGTCACAATACAAAGGTATAGGATCAATAATGGTTGGAACTACTCCTAGCTCCGAGACGAACTTTTTCATCCAGACAGCTTCCTTGGCGGCATCATTTGCAGCAATGTACTCAGCTTCCATCGTAGAGTCTGCAACGGTATCTTGTTTGGAACTCTTCCAACTTACCGCCCCTCCATTGAGGGTAAATACAAACCCTGAGATAGATTTGCTGTCATCCTTATCGCTCTGGAAGCTCGAATCGGTAAAGGCCTCCATTTGGAGATCTTTATTACCATACACCAAGAACAATTCTTTAGTCCATCGTAAGTACTTAAGAATGTTCTTCACAGATGTCCAGTGGTTCTCCCCTGGGTTGGATTGATACCTGCTTACAACACTAAGTTCATAAGCTACATCTGGGCGTGTACATAACATCGCATACATTATAGATCCTACTGCCGAAGCATAAGGTATAATGCTCATGCGAGCTCTCTCTTCATCGGTCTTTGGACAAGAATCCTTGGAGAGAGTGACTCCATGGCAAGCGGGTAAGGCACCCCGCTTGGAGTCTTCCATACTAAACCTCTTTAGGATGGTGTTAATGTACCTGGTTTGGGACAGTCCCAATAACTTTTTGGATCTATCCCTATAGATCCTTATGCCCAGGATGTATGTGGCATCACCCAGGTCCTTCATGGAGAACCTTAGTGATAAGAATGATTTGACCGACTGTAGCATAGGAATATCATTTCCTATCAGAAGAATGTCATCCACGTACAATACGAGGAATGTGACAGCTCTTCCTACAGCCTTCCTATAAACACAAGGTTCATCTAGATTTTTGATGAAATCAAACTCTTTGATAACATCATCGAAACAGATGTTCCAACTCCGAGATGCCTGCTTTAACCCATATATGGATTTAAGCAATCTACATGCTTTCTCGCTGCTCCCACTGTCAATGAAGCCCTCCGGCTGATCCATATAAACACATTCTTCTAAATCTCCATTTAGGAATGCTGTTTTAACGTCCATCTGCCAGATTTCATAGTCGTAGTGAGCAGCAATAGCAAGTAGGATCCGAATAGATTTAAGCATGGCTACGGGCGAAAAGGTTTCGTCATAGTCCAAACCTGGTCTTTGATGAAAACCTTTCGCCACAAGTCTTGCCTTATAGGTCTCTACCTGCCCATCCACACCAATCTTTCTTTTAAAGATCCATTTGCACCCTACAGGTTTTACCCCAGGGGGTACAACGTCCAAAGTCCATACTTTGTTGGTGTACATAGACTCCATTTCGGATCTCATGGCATCCAGCCACTTCACAGAGTCACCACTCGTGATAGCTTGCTGAAAATTGGTAGGATCATCATCTTCCATGATACAGTCTTCTCTGTCACCATCAATGAGGAAACCGTAGTACCTCTCCGGTGGGCGAGAAGTCCTACCAGACCTACGGAGTGGCCGAGGTTCTTCAATTTCTGTTGCAACAGCCGGTTCAACCAAATCGTCATTTGTAGTTTGTGTCTCCAGAACCTCTTCCAGATCTACTACCTTGCCATCATCTTTATCTGTGAAAAACTCTTTTTCCAAGAATGCGGCATACTGAGAAACAAACACCTTTTGTTCCTCTTTGTGGTAGAACAGATATCCATAAGAATTCTTTGGATATCCCACAAAGTTACACATGACTGACCGTGTCTCGAGTTTGTCCGGATTCTGCTTTTTAACATAGGCCGGGCAACCCCAAATCTTAATTCTCTTAAGAGATGGTCTCTTCCCATTCCATCTCTCATATGGCGTGGTAGACACGGCTTTGGTCGGAACCCTGTTTAGCAGAAACGCTGCAGTCTCCAACGCATGCCCCCAAAACGAGACTGGTAACTCAGCATCACTCATCATGGACCGGACCATATCTAATAGGGTCCTATTCCGTTGTTCTGACACACCGTTGTGCTGTGGTGTGTAAGGAGGAGTGAGCTGAGAGAGAATCCCATTCTCTTTTAGGAAGTTTGCAAATTCTGTACTGAGATACTCACCACCTCGATCTGATCGAAGCATCTTAATACTCAAGCCAGTTTGTTTTTCTACTTCTTGTTTATATTCAATGAATTTCTCGAAAGCTTCGGACTTGTGCTTTAATAAAAATACATGACCGAATCTTGAGAAATCGTCGGTGAATGTAATGAAGTATGAAAAACCGCCTCTAGCTTGTGTAGACATTGGCCCACATACATCACTATGTATGAGGCCCAGGAGCTGAGTAGCTCTTTCTCCGTGTCCAGTAAACGGAGTTTTGGTCATTTTACCTTTGATACAAGACTGGCAAGTCGCATAAGATTTATATTCAAAAGAGTTTAAATATCCATCTTTATGTAACTTGTTTAGTCTTGTTTCGTTAATATGACCAAGTCTACAGTGCCAAAGAAAAGCTTCATTTAATTCTGAAATTTTTCTTTTATTAGTGTGTTGTATACTGAAAACTGTGTGTTGATTTAGGACATATATTCCGTTATTAAGTGTACCATACCCAACCAACATTTGATTTAGGTGAATGTTCATAACATTGTTCTGCAACACAAAATTATATCCTTCATTGTCCAACAAAGATACGGATATTATATTACATAGCATATCAGGTACAAAATAACATGGATTCAAAATCAAAATACATCCAGACGGCAACCCCAAGTGATACTCTCCCACTGCGACTGTATGTACATTGGAACCATTTCCAACGCGGAGAGTATGGTCACCTGTCTTCAAAACCTTGCTATTTCTCAGCCCCTGCATAGAATTGCAAATGTGAGAACCTGAACCGGTATCCAATACCCAGGAAGCAGAGTTTATAGAAAAACAGTTTTCAGTCACAAACGCACCTGAAGCAGAAGCATCACCATGCTTCTTCTTAAGACTTAGGTACTCCGTGCAGTTGCGCTTCCAATGTCCTGTCTTGTGGCAATGAAAACACTCGCCTCTCCCTGGGTCTCCAGCCGTGGACTTTCCCTTTCCCTTCACCTTTTTGACTCCGCCCTTAGGATTAGTGGGTTTCTTCTTTTTCTTTCCCTTGGCCTTAGCTTTCGGGCGAGAAGAAGAAGACTGTCCAATCGTCATAACGGGAGTCTTTGCTGACTTCATAGTGCTCTCTGCACTCCTTAACATATTAAGGAGTTCAGGGAGGTCCTTCTCCATGCCATGCATGTTGAAGTTCACTATGAACTGAGCAAAGGTGGAGGGGAGGGACTGCAGAATAATATCTATATATTGTTCATTGTCCATAGTCCATCCGAGGTCCTCAAGCTCTTCTATAAGAGCTATCATCTTCAAAACATGGTCTGCTACTGGTGTGCCAGGGGCCATCCGCATGTGAAACAGTTTCTTTGATGCCTCGTATCGTAATACGCGGGACTGCTCCCCATACAACTCCTTTGTATGGAGCAGTATCCCGTGAATGTCCATGTCCTCGTGCTGCTTTTGATGTGTGTTATCCATCGATGCAAGCGCGAGGCATGTGGCCGTGGCACAGTCAGCGTCCCATGTCTTGCGGACTTCTATGTCCGCAACTGAGGATTTTGGGCCTGGGACGGGCGGGGCTGAAGCCGTGAGGACATATGATACTTTATCATAAGTCAAGGCGATCTTCAGATTCCTTAGCCAGTCTTTATAGTTGGTCCCGTTCAGTTTGTTTTTATCTAGTAGAAGCTTAAGTCCAGTCATTGGTATCTGCCATTAAGAGAGAGAAAAGAATACACTCAGCGAAATCTCTTGCATAGATCAGATTGGTTTATTATCTTGTCTAATCGATGTTTCCCACTGCTTTTTATCAAGTTTTTCTTTCAAACCTTAAAAAGAAAAACTAGCCAGGATTAATTACAGTCTACAACTTCGCTAACCGTTCAGCCAGGCCAGTGTCGGTACTTTGAGGGAGGTTCCCCGTGCTTTCGCACGGACCTAATTAGAGTAAACCTCGTTTTCCCAGAGGCGTAGCCCCGTTAACACCTTTCTAGACACCTAATGAGTTAGCTAATTGTAAACTGCAAAACTCTCCTAGGAGCAACTATTGCCCACAGTGGGATCGGGATCCAACCATCACATGGAAGGTATGCAATCTCATTGCAAATTTCAACATTTGAAATTCCCGATGTAATTTTTACCCCTAGCACTTATGACCTTAACTATGGTCAACAAATCATAAGTACCAGTCAAGTTCTACCCGTCATTTCTTGATTAATTAGACCCACCCATATGACCCTTAACTATGGTCAACAAAGTCACATGAATGTCCTAATTAATCTGCATCATATGCAGTGTAGGAAGACATCACTTAGCTACCGTTCACTACGCCTTAACTAAAGTCAACAAACGTAGCACGAATACTAAGTACTCTACTTCCTAAAATGACGGAGGGTTGCGAATGATTTTTAAGAAAATCTTTAACGCTTTGAACTTGATATCGTTGTAGAATCAAACAGTTTTTCAAAAGGAGTGGCTTAAGCTCCGCAGTTTTGAAATATAGCTTTTTCATAAATAGCCGAGTAGTTTTCAAATCCGATTCTACAACATCTTTTTAGGTTTATTTTCTTTACATTAATCACATTAATGTAATCCCATCATTTAAGTCCTAAAGCCAATCACAGAAAAGAAACGAAAATAACACGTACGCTCATGCCATCCGCATTCTCCGCAATGTTCCGTTATGCACCGTTAGGTTACTTAACTAACGGCATACCGGGACGGGACTAGCGCGGGTGTAAAACATAAGCAACGTCTACTATATATCATATATATAATATGTCATTCGTCTCAGATATCACAGAACACAGGCAGCAGAAATATAGATATAACGTGGGATATACTAGGACGTCCGTATTTAGTATTTAGCCAGAATAGAAAATACGGATTCCACAGTCGCGATGAATAGCCAAGCCCACACCCTGGACCCCTACGAGAGCGGCAAGTGACCCTACCAATCCTGCAGTTTAGGAGACCCGGTCTCGACTCCTCGAGATGGCCTCCCACTGAACCCCAGAACCCGGTCACCTGTGCTCTCCTCCTTGGGTCCATCCTAATGCGGAAAAGTAAATAATATACAACACTGGTGACACAACCGCAACCTGGAAGTGCCCCAAATAAAAGAATATTACATTACATTTGAATTTACATGAATGAAAATACAAAACTCTCATCTCACAAAAAAACCCCGGCTATTCGATCGCGACAATCCTGCACATCATATCTCAGCAACACATAATATCACATATCATCAACGTAAGTAAGTATGCGTACCCCGATTGTCGTTGATGTATAGCAACGAAACCGGTGATATCTAACATACTACACTTACGGTCACAGAAAAGAAAGTGTAAAACTACAATATTTGGAATCCAGATTCTATTTAGACATCATAAATGCGAAATATCACATATTCCGTATTTCATACCTAAACCATATGAATTCCACATATTGTATCACATTCCAGACAAACAGACAGTATTAAAGTTTTCGAACGAACAATCAATCATCCAAGATTCACTAAAGCTCAACACTTGAGCAGGGTTCAAAAAATTTGGAGTGTGACACAGTAGCGGCGGTCCAGCCGTAGAAGGGTCAAGCCAACGCCTCACATGTGGCACGCCGTACTGCCCCAAACCCGAGGGTTCAAAGGGTAGTTCGAGACGGTCACATAATCGAGTTAAGGTTTGTTGTCTTCTAGAGGGACCACCGCAAAAAGACTTGCACGTATCTCCAAACTATTTAAACCCCGTGAATATTGAGTAAATGATATTCGTTCAAACACTTCAGTACTTTCTAGTTTACCCGGAAAAGTTACGAAATGAAAGTCCCGATCGAATCGATGAATCCAAAAACATCTCCAGAATTTTTCAAAACTTTATTCAGTTTAAAAATATCCAAAAAAATATACATGCAGAAAACATAATTACTGTAGAAACAGTATACCATAAATCATCTGTACGGCCGCGGAACAGCGGCCTAAGCAAGCTTAGGCCGCGTTTCCGCGGCTACAACTGCTGTTCATTGAAATATTTTTCTGCCGTAATTCTTATATTTTCCTGCTGTGATTTTTAGATATTTTTAATTCTGCAAAATGTCAATTTTTAGAAAATTTCCAGAGAGCATCAAAAAAATACGGTATTTTTATCCGATCGGGGTTTTCACTTCGTCAAAACGTCGCCTAATGTTCTAGGTCGGCTCTGATACCAATGTAAGGTTAGTATAGCACCCAATGAAGAGTTTTGAAGCATCACATGACCCAAAGTTTTAATTTTTAAGGTGCTAAACTAACATGCAAAGGATAGATCCTAGAAAATTAGGGTTTACTAAACTTAAAGCTAACAAAAGTTAGGGTTTGAAGGCTACAACCTTTGTAGCTCCCGTTTTTGCTTCGCTCCTTAGGCTCTTTGGTGTTGAAACGAGGTCCTCTTGAACTCCCCTTGTGTCCACGATGATCCACCGCGGAGATATCCGTCCAAGCTCGCTACTTCGTCAAACCGAAGATAACACTCTAAACGAAACGGCTAAGCATGTGTAGAATGTTGTTGTGGCTTCGGATCTCACTTCAAAAACCTTTCTTTGATTGTGTTTTTCTCACTAGAAAAAACTAGAGAGGAGAAGATGAAGAAGGATGAAAATGGTGGCTATTTTTCTTCAAGAGATAAAAAGATAACCATAAGGTTAACTTGCAAAAGAAAATAAATATCACTATATATATTTATTCCTTCTTGACTCCAACCATGATTAAATAATAGATGATTAATTTAACTTGGGTTTAGAATGATAAAGGAAAAGATAACCATGGTTTAGTGGTGGGTGAGAATGGTTAGGTTAAAAGAAGCATGTAGAAACTAGCATAATTATCCTTTCCTTTTCATTTTCTTTTAAAACCAAAATTAAATAATTATCCATTGTTTAATCTATGGTGTGAGGCTTATATTGCCACCATTTCCATATATAATCAACCATGATGGTTTGATGTATATATGTGTACCTGTATGCACATCTTCATGTGCATGAAACTAGAAAAGAAAAATAGAAACACATGCATGCATGCATACATCCATCAAACCCTAGAAAAGTTTTGAGTGAGAAAACTAATGGTTAAATGATAAATCAACACTTGATTTATCAATCCGGTCATATCTCATATGACCCCACCAAAAGCAGTTCACCCGATCAATGTTCGGTATCATATACGCACATTTCAATCGGGTGCATGCGCATATCGCATATGCGCACCACAACGTTTTGCTTGGACTGGGTAACTCCTCTGTGGGACTCTAAGACTCGTCAATACGCCGGCAGAGGGTAATGATCATATCAAGTGCCCTCAAGCCGCAAGAGGTCAGCTAAACGTAACGGCCATCCGGGTATTGAACGATCAGAAGACAACAAGCGAACCTGCTACAACTCCCGTCGAGCCATCCGGCAACACTACCGTACAGTCCGGTCTCTTCGTCAGATATGCTGCATATCGAGCCTAGGGATGGTCACGTCGACCCCAATAACTCAATAAGTCGCGTCGGTGAATGGTCTATAACAGATCGAGAAACTACTGATAACACTTATCAGCAAATCTCAGCAGCCCTGGCCAGGGACTTGCTGTTATAACCAGTCGAGCACAGCACAGCATCAACTCCCAATACCGGGAAAGACGAAACCCCTCCTATCGCTCATTGTCTTCGTGTGTCTCGGGACTGTACCCAACGGCCACCTGTTTGCACGACTCAGTAGAGCCGTGGTAGGGTGGCAATCAAAGTACAGTGGGAGAACACACAAGGCTCTATGACGATCTCGGGTCTACAGACTAACATGTACCAGTGTCACCTGAGAACTGCTATCCGACGATAGATATAATTCCATATAGGAGTTCTCGGCGAGTCCGTCCAGTGTACCCAGTCACCACTGAGCACCCGTGTATGATCTTGATGTCAAACATCGATGAATGTGGGAACATCCATCGCCCATCGTATGGGTCTAGTATCATATACGCTAGTCTACTCTGGTATATCGATGCCCCATCTCGATATACCTACGACTAGGGACGTTCCAGGATATGCTTATAGACTACAGATGTCCCACTAGTATGATCTCCATCATAATCAGAGTAGTCAAGCCGATATCCTCAGGGCTTTATCAGCATGTATGAATGAATAAAAGCATGATCAAATAAACATGTCAGATAAAGAAGAACCAGATAGCATACTATCATGTCGAGCAAGAATGCAAACTGAATATATATATATACATGTATAGATACATCCACTATCACATAATGGCCTCTAGGGCATACATATATCCAACAGTTTCCACCGTCACGGATATGGATATCCGTCAGACAAAGGAAAAGAATAAAGCGAAAGCCAAGTACCTCGTGTTGGCTTCAGTTGATGGTATAAACCAGAAGCAGCACGAGAAGATGGACTCAGTTTCCATCTTTCTCCATAACAAAGATTTATATGGAGAGCAATCTCATATCACAAGATATTAGGCCTCGAACGAATTAATTCAAGCGAGGTCGGCTGACGGGTCATCAGTAAGGGACGACGTCCTTACGATGACTAGCTATATTGATGAGCTCAAGGACCTGGAGACCATGTTGGGAAACAGGTCATATGCTGACTTATTTCCACAGTCCCTACCCTCTACTTATACCCTGAAAGAAACCAGGGAGACACAAGCTCTGCTTAATGGGGGACCTTCTTCTTCTACATCCAGGGCGAAAGCAAAGGATGAAAAGAAGAAGACCTCTACAAAGCCGATATACAGTGTCAGTAAAGTAGAAGGAAAGGAAAGAGCAAAAGTTTCGGGACTTGGTGTAGGCAAGGAGGGATGTTCCTATTGTTATGGGAACGGACATTGGCAGAAAGATTGCAAGGCTTTGGAAGCCAGTAGCCAGGATACGAAGCATGTTGTGGCTTCAGCCTCAAGTGTGTTTGTAATTGAGAACTGTTTGTCAATTAACTCTACTTCCTGGGTACTAGATACCGGAGCAGGATCTCATATCTGTAATTCGTTACATGTTTTGAGAAACCGTAAAGTTATAAGGATAGGTGATTTGTCTCTCAGAGTAGCAAACGGTATGAGCGTGGACGCTGAATCCGTGGGAGAATATCACCTAGGTTTGACAAGTGGGCAGATATTGATTCTCCGTAACTATCTGTATGTACCTAGTTTGACTTGTAATATCATATCAGTGTCCTCACTTTCAAGAGAGGGATATGACTTTACATTCGTAAGCGATGTAGTTCACATCCACCTAAATCAAGTTCTGATTGGGTCCGGAACATTAGATGACGGTATATACGTATTGAATCAAGCTCAGGTTTTCAATGTCCAAAACACACTTAAAAGAAAGTCTCCAGAAATGAATCAGGCTTTCTTATGGCATTGTAGACTAGGTCACATCAATGAAACACGATTAACAAAGTTACATAGAGAAGGATATTTAAATCCGTTTGAATATCAATCTTATGCAACTTGTGAATCTTGTCTCATGGGAAAGATGACAATGACTCCGTTTACTGGACACGGAGTAAGAGTGAGCGAGCTCTTAGGACTCGTACACAGTGACGTGTGCGGTCCGATGTCTACACATGCGCGAGGTGGTTATTCCTACTTCATTACTTTTACGGATGATTTCTCTAGGTATAGACATATCTTCTTGATGAAGCATAAATCCGAGGCCTTTGAGAAATTCCAAGAATACAAGAATGAAGTGGAAAAACAAACAGGCAAAAGTATTAAGACACTAATATCTGATCGAGGTGGTGAATACTTAAGTGCCGAGTTCCTGGGTTTCTTAAAAGAGAAAGGAATTCTCTCTCAGCTTACTCCTCCATACACACCACAACACAACGGTGTATCGGAAAGGAGGAATCGAACCCTATTAGATATGGTTCGTTCCATGATGAGTAAGGCTGAGTTACCGCAATCATTCTGGGGTTATGCGCTAGAATAAGCGGCATATCTTTTGAACAAGGTTCCAACCAAGACTGTGCCTACCACGCCATATCAGATGTGGAGTGGGAAGAAACCCTATCTTCAGTACCTGAAGACATGGGGATGTCCAGCTTTTGTAAAAAAGCAGCATCCGGACAAGCTCGAGGCACGCTCAGTAGAGTGTAAGTTTGTGGGACATCCAAAGAACTCCATGGGATATTGCTTCTACTACGCAGAGGAACAAAAGGTTTTTGTTTCTCGTCATGCCCGCTTCTTAGAAACTGGATTTTTAGAAAATCAGAAGAGTGGGAGCGCAGTAGAACTGGAAGAAATTCCAGAACCACAAGCTGTTACTGAAAGTTTGGTAGAACAAGAAGTTTCAGAAGAAAGGGACATACCAGCGTCTATCCGCAGAAGTAGTAGGCAGTCTCATCCGCCCGAGAGATACTATGGTTTTCTCATAGACGGGGATCGAGAAGATTGCGTCATTGATAATGACGACCCTACTAGCTTCCAACAAGCCATTCAGAGCGGCGACTCGGTAAAATGGCTGGATGCAATGCGGACCGAAATGGAGTCTATGTACACTAACAAAGTATGGACTTTGGATACTGCTCCAGATGGGGTAAAACCCGTAGGATGCAAGTGGATCTTCAGAAAGAAGATTGGTGTAGATGGACAGGTTGAAACCTATAAGGCTAGACTTGTTGCAAAGGGTTTCCGTCAAAGACCTGGTTTGGACTATAACGAAACCTTTTCTCCAGTGGCTATGCTGAAATCCATTCGGGTCCTTCTTGCTATTGCTGCCTTTCACGATTATGAGATCTGGCAGATGGACGTAAAGACGGCCTTTCTAAATGGAAATTTAGAAGAGAGCGTCTATATGGATCAGCCAGAGGGATTCATTCAGAGTGGGAGCAGCGGTAAAGTATGCAAGCTGCTTAAGTCCATTTATGGACTAAAGCAGGCATCGCGGAGTTGGAACATCTGTTTTGATGATACTGTCAAAGAATTCGACTTTATCAAAAATCCAGATGAACCATGCATATACAGTAAGATTGTAGGGAGAGTTGTTGTATTCCTTGTCTTGTACGTGGATGACATTCTCCTAATAGGAAATGATATTCCTATGCTACAGTCAGTCAAAAGATTCTTGTCACAGAAATTCTCCATGAAGGACCTGGGTGATGCCACCTACATTCTGGGGATCCAGATCTATCGTGATAGATCAAAGAGGATGTTGGGACTTTCACAGTCCAGGTACATAGACACCATATTGAAAAGATTCAGTATGGAAGATTCTAAGCGCGGTAACCTACCGGCTTGTCACGGAATCACCCTCTCAAAAGAGATGTCTCCCAAGACTGATTTGGAAAGGGAACGCATGTCGATTATACCCTACGCTTCTGCGGTAGGCTCTATAATGTATGCAATGTTATGTAGCAGACCAGATGTAGCATACGCATTGAGCATTGTAAGCCGGTATCAGGCAAACCCAGGGGAGAATCACTGGATAGCAGTAAAGAACATTCTCAAGTACCTGAGGAGGACTAAGGAGATGTTCTTGGTTTTGTAGGGTTCCTAGGCACACTAGTGAGGTCTCACAAGCCATCAACCATGGCAATTTCAAAAAATCTAGGTGCCGAGAGACCCGACTACGGATCGTTTGCTAGAAAACTAGGCGAAAACAAAACTAGTTAACAATTAACTAATGGGATATCGGAAATACAACCTTTGTAGATCCGGTGCTCCACCTCCATAGCTCCGCAACGAAGTCGTCTCCGCTGTCCAAAATAAATCCGGGCTCTAGAGTCGGCTTCGTCGGAGAAAAAGTGAGCTAGGCCGTCGATGTCCATGCCGAAGATAATCTACGTCGAGGCATCGCTAAATCAAGCTCCACCTTCACCAAGCCCTAAAACTTGTGAAGGAAACACACTCTACTACTTGGCAAGAGGTAGAGGATGAAGAAATAGGAAGTGGGTAGACTTTAGAATTGGATTTCTCACTTGTTTGCTCAATTCACCATTGATGAAGAAAGCTTTTTCTTCTTGAGTTCAAGGAAGAAGAAGAAGAAATGTTATGATAAGTTAAAAGAAAAAGAAAAGAATAATCAAAACTTATCATGACTAAACCATGGTAAAGTGTAGAGATTCAACTAGGGTTAAAACAAATGGTTAGGTTAAGCATGAGATAAGAATGGTGGACAAAGTCAAAGGTTCATGAATCTTCAACTACAATCCAAAACAAGCCACCATTATCCTCATTTCCTTTTTCCAAAAAGAAAATAAATAAATAAATAAATAAATAAATAAAGGAAATGAAACCCTAACCATTCTTTTAACCATGGTTTAAATCTTTGCACTTAACCAAGTAAACATGTATCATCAAACATGATACAATCAATTGCACAAAATCATATCGCATATGTAATGCGCACAACCGAGTGAGAAAATCCATCTTAAGTAAACCGATACTAGTTGATGCAAAGTAATATATCAAATATATAAATATGCATTAAATCATTAAATCAACACTTGATTCAATGATCCGGTCATGTCGCACACAACCGACTAGTATACAATATATCGGCTTATCGAATCAACGCTTGAATCGATAACTAGGTTATATCGCATACAACCATTCGATATATTTATCGCGAGAATAGAATACGGTATCACATACACGCATTATTCTCGGTCCCGCACATATCTCATATGCGCTCCTATTTCGTTTCGCTTGAGCCAGGAAACCTCTGTGTAGGACTCTAAAGACTCGTCAATACGCCGGCAGCAGATGATGATCATATCAAGCATCCACAAGCCGCAAGCGGTCTGCTAAACGTAACGGCCACCCGGGTATTGAGCGATCTGAAGATCGACGAGCAAGCCCGCTCACACTCCAGTGAATCCGACCAGTAACACTACCGTACAGTCCGGTCTGATCGTCTGATCTGTCGCATATCTCGCCTAGGGGTGGTAAACGTCAGACCCCAATAGCTCGATAAGTCGTGTCGATATGAGGTCTATAACTGTTCGAGAAACTACTGGTAACACTTACCAGTAAATCTCAGCAACCCTGGCCAGGGATTTCCTGTTATAGCCAATCGAACACAGCGCAACATCAACTCCCTATACCGGGAGAGACGAATCCCCTCCTATCGCTCATTGCCTCCATGTGACTCGGGACTGTACCCAAAAACCACCGTTTTGCACGCCCTCTTGGACGTGGTAAGATGGAAATCAAAGCACAGTGGGAACCACACGAGACTCTATGACGATCTCGGGTCAACAGACTACTCTGTACCAGTGTCACCAGAGAACTGCCATCTGACGTGAGGTATAATACCATCTGGGAGTTCTCGGCGAGTCCGTCCAGTGTACCCAGTCTTTACTGAGCACCCGTATATCATCTCTGATGTCAAACACCAATGGATATGGGATCATCCATCGCCCATCTGTATGGGTCGAGAAGGTATACGCTAGTCTACTCTGGTATATCGATGCCCCGTCTCGATACACCCACGACTAGGGACTTTGAAGAATGTACTTATGGACTACCATGTCCTCACTAGTATGATCCGCATCATAGTCCAGGTAGTCAAGTACAAATCCTAAGGGCTTTACCAACATGTAATTGAGAGACAATCAGTATACACGTTAAGGTAAAGTTCATCCAGATAGCATACTATCATGTCGAGCAAGAAAGTCCTCCCTATATATGTCCCAGCATCCACTTCAATATACATCCTATGTATAGTAATGGCCTCTAGGGCATACATATAACTAACAATCTCCCACTTGCACTAGGGCCATCTGATAGCAGTGGTTGTAGTATCTCATACTCAACCATCCCATAAAAGTCTCTCTCTGGGAACAGGCCTTTGTGAGTGGATCCGCTGTGTTGTCCTCTGAGTCTACTCTCCTTGCCTCGATCTCCCTGGAGATCAACCATCTCCATGATCAAGTGATACTGCCTTAGAATATGTCTGGATCACTGATGGGACCGGCGTTCCTTGGCATAAGCCACAACTCCATTGTCACACAATGGGAGGAACATAGTTCATCTCATGAACCAATATACACCCAAACAGCCTCTTTGGTAGCATCTTAAGTAGCGATCTATCCTGCCTTTATCATCTAGTATGTCACGGTATCTAGCTTGGAACTCTTCCAACATACCGTCCCTTCACTGAGGGTAAAGACAATGTCTGTGACTGACATTCAGTCGTCTTTATCACCCTGGAACCTTTCCAGCGATTCTCCCCAGGATCGATTGATACCATCTCACTACTACTAGTGAGATTCCTAACATCCATTTAGATCTATCTCATAGATTCAAAATCCAGGATTTAGTAGGTATCATTTTGATCCTATATGGAGAATCTTTATGATAAAGATTCTCCATATATCTAGACGCGGCAAGCGAGATAAAGATCGGAGATTGATCGAGCGTAGCATAGGAAACTTCTTCTCTATCAAGAGTATGTCATCCACGTACTCTACGAGGATCGTCACCATACTCCCTACTACCTTTTTGTTTATACAAGGTTCATCTACCATTTTGATGATGTCAACTTCTTTGACTAATCCATCAAAACAGATGTCCCAACTCCGCGATGCCTGCTTTATCCTATAAAGCATCTTGTACACGTTTCCGCTGCTCCCACTGTCTACGAAGCCCTCTGGCTGTGTACTTATAGACGTTCTCTTCTAAAACATCATTTAGAAAAGCAGTCATGACACCCAACCGCCAGATATCGTAGTTATGGTATGTAGCCGTGGCAAGTAGGATCTGGATGGACTTAAGCATAGCTACTTAGAAAAGGTTTCATCATCATCCATACCTGGTCAATGATGTAGACCTTTAACAAGTCTAGCTTTGAAAGTCTCAACTCTTCCATGTACACCAAGTAATCTTCTCAAGATATACTTGCTCCTGATGGGGATTTAACCCTTCAGATATAGCAACCAAAGTCCATACTTTGTTGGTGTATATGGATTCCATCTCAGATCGCTAAGCATCCAGCCATTCTTATAGAGTCTTACTCCTGATGGCCAGCTCGAAACTAGTTGGGTCATCATCTCATGATGCAGTCCTCGCTCCCACTGTCATAGAGAAACAGAAGTATCTCTCAGGTGGGTGAGGAACCCTACTAGATCGGCGGAGAGGCTGAGGTTCGTTGGTAACTATTGAATCCTTTGGTTTTATCAAATCATCAGCTGCAGTTTGTGTAGTTGGAACCTTTCCAGTTGTACATTACAGGCCTTGCCTCGAGCTTGTCCGGATTTTGCTTTTAGACATAGGCCGGTCAACCCCAAATCTTAACTAACTTAAGATATGGGCTCTTCCCTTTCCATATCACATATGAAGTGGTAGGCAACTGATTTGATTCGAACCCTATTCAATAGGTATGCATCTTCTCAAGTGCATAACTCCCAAAAGGAAAAAGGTAACTCAGTAGTACTCATCATAGAGCACACCATATCATATAGGGTGTATCTGCTCCGGCCCGATATACCATCGTGCTATGGTGTATACGGAGGAGTAATTCTGAGAGAGAATCTCATTCTCCTTTAGAAAAGTCCAGGATTTCCGTGCTCAAGTATTCTCCTCCCTGATCGCATCAAAGGACATAATACTTATACCCGTGTTTTGGTTCTCTACTTCTAACTTATATTCTGTGAATATCTCAAAAGGTTCGGACTTGTGTTTCAACAGGAATATAGGTCTGAAACTCGAAAGATCATCAGAGAACGTAATGAAGTATAAAGAACTAGTCCTGGCATGTGTAGACAGGAGACCTTACATACATCATCATGTATCAGTCCCAAGAGTTTACTAACTCTTTCTCTGTTTCCATTAAACGGAGCTATGGTCATCTTATCTTTGTGACATGACTGGCGAGTTTCACAAGATGTAAGTTCAAACTAATTTAAATATGCATCTTTATGTAACTCTAGCCAGTCGGGTCGCATTGATCTGACCTAGTCTACAATACCACAAGAAGGATTCGTTCATTTCTGAACTCTTCCTCTTGTGTGTGTTCTGTATACTAAGAACTGTAGTTTGATTTAGAACATTAATGCTTTTAGATAACGTGCCTGAACCGATCAACTTTTGATATAGGAAATGTTCAGAACATTATCCAACAATACAAAATTTTATCATTTCTTTACAGATAAAGAGACTAATATGATTTTGTATATCAGGTTCGGTATCTAATAACATTCGTTCAGAATCAATGTATCGGTAATACAGGGTGACAGTGACCAACAGACTTGGCTGCAACACTTGCCCCGTTTTCTGTCTCATGAAACTTATCACCCGTTCTCAGTTCTCTACCTATCTGTAGCCCTATGTAACAGATTACATATCTGGGATCCTGATCTGGTATCACATACCCAGGACGTAAAGGATACTGAGAAACAGATCTGTATAATGAACACACCCGAAGATGATGCATCAGCATGCACTCTCTTCATTTGGGCGGCACGGGAAATCTGGTAATCCCCTATTTCCTGCTCTGTCTTATAACAATTATAAGTTGGAGCGGGACCAACGTTCCCCAGCTCAGTATAACAAGCGGGTTCGGTCAATAATCCGTATTATTATCTTGATTAAGGCGTGATATGGTCGCTACCTGGAGAGAGAGAGAAGAAAACACTCAGCGTGCGCTCTTGCAAGAATAGATTGGTTATTATTTTATCTAATCAGGATGGCTCCCACTGTTTTTTTATCAAATCTTCCTTCAAACCCTAAAAAGAAAGACTAGCCGGGATTAATTACACACTACAAGTTCGCCAATCTTTCAGCCAGGCCAGTGTCGGTACTTTGAGGGAGATCCCCCGTGCTTTCGCACGAACCTAATTAATGTAAACCTCGTTTTCCCAGAGGCGTAACCTCGTTGACACCTTTCTAGACACCTACTTGATCAGCTAATTATAATGTATAAAACTCTCCCAGGAGTAACTCTTACTCGCAGCGGGTATCGGGATCCAACTATCTCATAGAAGGTATGCAATATCATTGCAAATTTCAACACTTGAAATTCCCGATAATATTTGTCCCCTAGCTCGCTATGACCTTGACGAATGCCAAAAAACCCATAGTCCACTAGTCAAGTTCAACCCGTACATTTCTTGATTGAATTAAACCCACCCGCACGACCCTTGACGAATGCCAAACAACGCCGTACGAATACCCTAATCCAATCGCATCATATGCTCAAGCAGATAAATACTAGTTAGCTACCGTACACTACGCCTTGACGAATGCCAAACTACCGCAGCACGAATACTAACTAATACATATCTGAAATGACGGAGGGCTACGACAGGTTTTTCTAAAAACCTATTGCGTAATGAACTTGATATCGTTGTAGGATCGAATGAATTTTGAAATGGAGAGTTTTTGAGGCTTTTCTAGTTTTGCTAAAGGAGTCACTCCCGGTGAAGGGATCGTCGGTCCTTTCCTCGTCGAATGAGGTGCGGGATATATCATATATATCACTGTGCAAAGCAAAAACACTTAAAAGCAATCAAAAGACAAACCGAGTGTGTAGCATCTGCCAGTTATTGCTAAAGGAGTCACTCCCGGTGAAGGGATCTCGGTCCTTTCCTTATCGAATAAGGTGCAGGATATATCACATATACCTCTGTGCAAAGCAAGAACTATAGCTACCTGTTTTAATTTTGAAATTCGATTCTACAACATCTTAGGTTTCTTTTCTTTCATTAATCACATTAATGAAGTCCCATCATTTAAGTACCTAATCATCACAGATAAATACGACGTACACTTATGCCATCCGCATTCGCCTCGATGTCCCCTCGTGCATCGTTAGGTTAGGTAACTAACGACAGAGCGGGGCAGGGCTAGCGCGGGTGTAAAACATAAGTAACGTCTATATAATATATCATATATACTATATACTGTATCTATCAAAGAACATCACATGATCACATCACAGATATCGCAGCAGAAGAAACATATGAAATATTGGATATACTAGGATGTCCGTGTTTTCAATACGAGCCAGTATAAAACACGGATTCCACGGTCGCGATGAATAGCCAAACCCACACCCTAGACCCCTACGAGAGCGGCAAGCAACCCTACCAATTCTAGAGTTAGGAGACCCGGACCCGACTCCTCGAGTTGGTCTCCCACTGGACTCTAGAACCCGGTTACTTGTGCTCCCCTCCTTGGGTCTATCCTAGTGCGGAAAAGTAAATAATATACAACAACGGTGACAACTTCCGCAACCTGGAAGCGCCCCAAATAAAAGAATATTACATACAGATTTTTACATGAATGAAAATGAAAAACACTCATCTCACATAAAAAAACCCGGCTATTCAAACACGACGATCCAATATAACATATCCAGCAACACATAACATCACATGTCATCAACGTAAGTAAATATGTCCATCCCAATTGTCGTTGACATATAGCAAGGAAACCGGCGATATCACATATTACACTTACGGTCACAGAAAAGAAAGTGTAAAACTACAACAGTTGGAATCTGCAACCACCTCAGACATCACATGCCTGACCAAATGAATTACTTAGACATCGCATGCCTAACAATTATAAACCCCGCATTTTAGTCTCATTATCGAAAACACTTTTCAATATCGAGTCGGGCAATTCAACAAGATTCCCGACATCCTGATCGAATGCTCGTCGCAAACTTCAGTAGACGGCTGCACCCCCGATACCGTCGACGAAGTGCACCAAGGCGGAACACCGCTACCGCGAGCACCCGAACGGATGCTTACGGCGACGGGGTTCTCCTACAGTCACTTGGTCGGGGCTATGCAGTGAGGCTGTCTATTAAGTTTACCCGGCGAGTATCCGCGTACGCTACGTGATTGCGACGGACTTTTGATCACATCAAAATTCCGTGGCAACCGATCAAGTGAGACTAAACTGCTACGTTTATAACATTCATTTAGTTATCTCATAACTTCTTGTGAATTCCAATTATTGTATCCCATTCCAGATAAATAGAAAATGCTAAACTTTTCGATCGAACAATCGAACACCCAAGTTTTCCCGATACAGATCAACACAAGAAACTAGTCTAACAACATTCAGTTCGTACCTCAGTACCAACGGTCCAGCCGTAGAAGGGTCAAGCCAACGCCTCACATGTGGCACGCCGTACTGCCCCAAACCCGAAGGTTCAAAGGGCAGTTCAAGACGGTCACAAAATCGAGTTAAGGTTTGTGTCTTCTAGAGGGACCATCGCGTTACTTGCACTACTTAGAACGTCGTCAAACTACGGAAAAATCCAACACTTGGAAATTTCCCGACAGGGGAAAAATTGGGTATTTATATCCGGTCGAACATTTTAATAGTTTCTAAAATATCCGGAAAAACATAAACAAAGTTAAATTATCTGATCAAATTAACGAATCCCCAATAAAACCCTAGAAAACTCAACACCAGAGTGGAATTAAAAAATTCACATCAAAAATTGCCAAGAAAGGACCTAAGAATAAATATATGAAATTTGAGGGACTAAGTCGAAATTTGGGCCGCGGAAGCGCCGCCAAAATCCTGTTTTGGCCGCGGTTCCGCGCTCCAATTATTGAATTAGTCGACCAAATTTCACAGTAATTCTTAGTTTTTCCTGCTTATTTTTCTGCATATTTTTAATTCACAAAATTCAACAGTTTTGAAAAATGTACAGAGAGCGATTTTGCTTGGGGTTTCGCGGTTCGATCGGATCTCTAACTTCGTCTACCGATCGCCTAAGGCTCTAGCTAGGCTTTGATACCACTGTAGGGTTCCTAGGCACACTAGTGAGGTCTCACAAGCCATCAACCATGGCAATTTCAAAAAATCTAGGTGCCGAGAGACCCGACTACGGATCGTTTGCTAGAAAACTAGGCGAAAACAAAACTAGTTAACAATTAAATAATGGGATATCGGAAATACAACCTTTGTAGATCCGGTGCTCCACCTCCATAGCTCCGCAACGAAGTCGTCTCCGCTGTCCAAAACAAATCCGGGCTCTAGAGTCGGCTTCGTCGGAGAAAAAGTGAGCTAGGTCGTCGATGTCCATGCCGAAGATGATCTACGTCGAGGCATCGCTAAATCAAGCTCCACCTTCACCAAGCCCTAAAACTTGTGAAGGAAACACACTCTACTACTTGGCAAGAGGTAGAGGATGAAGAAATAGGAAGTGGGTAGACTTTAGAATTGGATTTCTCACTTGTTTGCTCAATTCACCATTGATGAAGAAAGCTTTTTCTTCTTGAGTTCAAGGAAGAAGAAGAAGAAATGTTATGATAAGTTAAAAGAAAAAGAAAAGAATAATCAAAACTTATCATGACTAAACCATGGTAAAGTGTAGAGATTCAACTAGGGTTAAAACAAATGGTTAGGTTAAGCATGAGATAAGAATGGTGGACAAAGTCAAAGGTTCATGAATCTTCAACTACAATCCAAAACAAGCCACCATTATCCTCATTTCCTTTTTCCAAAAAGAAAATAAATAAATAAATAAATAAATAAAGGAAATGAAACCCTAACCATTCTTTTAACCATGGTTTAAATCCTTGCACTTAACCAAGTAAATATGTATCATCAAACATGATACAATCAATTGCACAAAATCATATCGCATATGTAATGCGCACAACCGAGTGAGAAAATCCATCTTAAGTAAACCGATACTAGTTGATGCAAAGTAATATATCAAATATATAAATATGCAATAAATCATTAAATCAACACTTGATTCAATGATCCGGTCATGTCGCACACAACCGACTAGTATACAATATATCGGCTTATCGAATCAACGCTTGAATCGATAACTAGGTTATATCGCATACAACCATTCGATATATTTATCGCGAGAATAGAATACGGTATCACATACACGCATTATTCTCGGTCCCGCACATATCTCATATGCGCTCCTATTTCGTTTCGCTTGAGCCAGGAAACCTCTGTGTAGGACTCTAAAGACTCGTCAATACGCCGGCAGCAGATGATGATCATATCAAGCATCCACAAGCCGCAAGCGGTCTGCTAAACGTAACGGCCACCCGGGTATTGAGCGATCTGAAGATCGACGAGCAAGCCCGCTCACACTCCAGTGAATCCGACCAGTAACACTACGGTACAGTCCGGTCTGATCGTCTGATCTGTTGCATATCTCGCCTAGGGGTGGTAAACGTCAGACCCCAATAGCTCGATAAGTCGTGTCGATATGAGGTCTATAACTGTTCGAGAAACTACTGGTAACACTTACCAGTAAATCTCAGCAACCCTGGCCAGGGATTTCCTGTTATAGCCAATCGAACACAGCGCAACATCAACTCCCTATACCGGGAGAGACGAATCCCCTCCTATCGCTCATTGCCTCCATGTGACTCGGGACTGTACCCAAAAACCACCGTTTTGCACGCCCTCTTGGACGTGGTAAGATGGAAATCAAAGCACAGTGGGAACCACACGAGACTCTATGACGATCTCGGGTCAACAGACTACTCTGTACCAGTGTCACCAGAGAACTGCCATCTGACGTGAGGTATAATACCATCTGGGAGTTCTCGGCGAGTCTGTCCAGTGTACCCAGTCTCTACTGAGCACCCGTATATCATCTCTGATGTCAAACACCAATGGGTATGGGATCATCCATCGCCCATCTGTATGGGTCGAGAAGGTATACGCTAGTCTACTCTGGTATATCGATGCCCCGTCTCGATACACCCACGACTAGGGACTTTGAAGAATGTACTTATGGACTACCATGTCCTCACTAGTATGATCCGCATCATAGTCCAGGTAGTCAAGTACAAATCCTAAGGGCTTTACCAACATGTAATTGAGAGACAATCAGTATACACGTTAAGGTAAAGTTCATCCAGATAGCATACTATCATGTCGAGCAAGAAAGTCCTCCCTATATATGTCCCAGCATCCACTTCAATATACATCCTATGTATAGTAATGGCCTCTAGGGCATACATATAACTAACAGGTTTACGGCGGAAAGGACCTCAAGATGGAGGCCTATGCAGATTCCGGCTTCCAGAGTGACAAGGATGACTCCAAGTCCATGTCGGGTTATGTCTTTACCCTCAATGGAGGGGCGGTCTGTTGGAAGAGTTCCAAGCAGGACACCGTTGCTGACTCAACGATGGAAGTGGAGTACATAGCTGCTTGCGATGCCGCAAAAGAAGCTGTCTGGATGAAGAAGTTCCTCACAGAACTTCAGGTGGTTCCTACCAGTGTTGGTCCAATACCTCTGTATTGCGATAACAACGGCGCTATAGCTTTAGAAGGAACCCAGGTCCCATCAGAAGTCCAGACACATCTTAAGGCGGAATCACCTGATCAGGGAGATCGTAGATCGCCGGGAGATCGAGGTAAAGAGAGTAAATACAGAGGATAACATTGCTGATCCATTCACTAAGGCCCTACCTCAGATTCAGTTCAAGAGGCTACTCGAGATCATCGGTCTTCGATACGCCAGTACATGGCCCTAGTGCAAGTGGGAGATTGTTAGTGTTTATGCCCTAGAAGGCCATTACTGTATCATACTAGTTTGTATATTACTTAATGGAAGCTTGGGATATTCACATGTATATAACAGTCTTGCTAAACATGGTAGTATGCTACTTGGTTTTTCTATCTTAATATGTGAGTATACGTATTGATAGAGCTCTTAGGATCTTGCTTGACTACCAGCGTTGTGATGGCAGTCACACTAGTGGGGGCTGGGTAGTCTACAAGCACATCCTTATTAAGGTCCCTAGTCGTTGGATTATCGAGACAGGGCATCGATACTCCGGAGTAGACTAGTGTGTACGCTTCTCATCCCAGTTAGGGAGATGGTCTGTCCCACAGCCGTCAGTACGTCGTACTGGAGATAGTATGCAGGTGCTCGTTAGGTTAGGGGTACACCGGACAGGACTCACAGGGAACTGTTGGTTGGTTTTATACCAGTCGTCAGTGAGCAGTTCCCAGGTGACATGAGTACAGCATAGTCCGCAGACTTGACACTGCTACTTCGCCTCGAGTGTGTCCCACTGTTCTTAGATTGCTACCCTACCACGGCTCAAAGGAGTCGTGCAAACAGGTAGCAGTTGGGTGCAGTCCCGAGCATTTGGAGGCAGTGGCGGTTAGACAGGATTCGTCTCTCCCGGTATTGGGGGTTGATATCGCACTGTGTCAGAGAGCCATTACGCAAAGTCCCTGGCCAGGGCAAGCGAGATTTGCTGGTAGGTTCCAGTAGTTTCTCAGGGTGTAATGGGCTTTGCTCCGACACGACTTATACCGCTATTAGGGGACTGACGCTTGCCGCCCCTCTAGGCCCGATATACGATAGTCTTAGACGAACGGACCGGACTGTACGGAGATTGTCACATTAGACTCAGTAGGAGTTCGGATGGGTTTCCTCATCGGCCTTCTTATCGACATCTACCTGGGCACCGTTACGTACAGCTAGTGCCGCTTGCGGTCTGTGGTTAAACCCACTGCCAGCGTAGTAGTCGAGTCTCTAGAGTCCCACGCAGAGAGTTTCCCTACTCCAGGCGAAACGATATAAAGGTCGTATGGTTTTACGACAAGGGTTCGGACGCATACGTGTGTTTTCGCACGTACGACTTTCGGACAGTTTTTACTAGTCAGCTTTGGTTTAAGCCAGTTACTAGTATCCGGTTATTGTATTTATACAGTCTAAAGTTTTTCCGTGTTTTCACGGATAGGAGGGGCGTTCTCGTAATTGCGCGAGAAGCTTCTAGAAGATGGTGACTAAGGAGGTTTAGGTGGCATATGCATTGAATGAGATTAGTGAGTCATATGGATGATTCATCCATGTCATTAATGCTTCATAATTGCTTAATGACTCATGGAGATGAATCACCACAAGATATTTATCAAGCATGGTTGTAAATCATTTTCTTTTCTTTTCTTGATAAAATAAAATGCTTGATATATATTATGATAACTCATTTTCTCTTCTCATTATTATGTTCATCTTCTCTCTCCTCAAGCTCTCTCTCTTCAAACCCTAATCCTCCCCTCTCATGTGTTGAGTACAAGGATTAGTTAGACTACTTAATCCATAACCATACTCTATTTCATCTAGGTACTTTGATTAGCACTTAAAGATACCTAGTTGCCTCAAGTTTAGAGGCAAAGCTTGGAGTTTAGCTCTCGTGATCGTCTACTACTTGGAGAAGGCCGAAGAGGAGGTGGAGTTCATAAAGATGAAGGACACGGTTATTTAGGTATAATCCCTTTACATAGTAGTTTAGAACTTCTATGTTTGATGTTAGTTATTGTTTAGCTTCGATTCATGCGGTTAGTCGATGTTTAAGCAAAGAACAAGATCGTTTTTCATATTTCTGCCTCCCCGCAAGTCGTGGGGTGTTGTACATCGACTTACAGCAGCTTCTTGGGTTTGGTCGGTTACTACCGACGTTTTGTGCAGATTTTTTCTCGTATCACTGCACTGCTGACCGGGTTGACCAGGAAAGAAGTTCCATTTCTTTTGACAGAGGCATGCGAGCAGTGTTTTCAGCAATTAAAGACTCGCTTGATGACCGCACCAGTTTTATCTTTACCTTCTGGATCAGGTGGTTTTGTTGTCTATTGCGACGCCTCTCGAGTGGGTTTAGGCTGTGTGTTGATGCAGTACGGCAGGGTCGTCGCTTATGCTTCTTGGCAGTTGAAGAAGCATGAGCAGAACTATCCCACTCATGACTTAGAGATGGCCGTAGTGGTCTTCGCACTAAAGATTTGGATGCATTACTTATACGGTGAGTTATGCCAGATATTCACAGACCACAAGAGCTTAAAGTATATCTTTAAGCAGCGGAATCTGAATTTGAGAAAGCGTCGTTGGATGGAGCTTGTAAAGGACTATGACTATGAGATTCTTTATCATCCGGGAAAGGCGAATGTTGTGGCAGATGCTTTGAGTCGGAGGCCTGGAGATAGCTTATCTTATTTGAGTACAGTGCAGAGACAGTCTTTCGCAGATTGGCAGATTCTATATGACAGCCGAGTACAGTTTGAATTTATGTCGACAGGGGGACAGCTCGCTCATATCCACACCCGTCCACTGTAACTTGATCACATCCGAGAGGCACATCCCGCCGATGCTCGCTTCTCCGAGATCATAGAGCAGGTTAGACAGGGTAGAGATTCTGAGTTCATGATCAATGACCATAGAGTGTTACGATTTGGGACTCATCTTTGTGTGTCAGATTCTGAGGAACGAAAACGCGAGATCTTAGAGGAGGCGCATCGGTCAGCATATAGTATTCATCCGGGTTCCACCAAGATGTATCATGACTTGAGAGACATCTACTGGTGGGAAGGGATGAAGAAAGATGTCACGGATTTTGTTTCGAGATGCTTTACTTACCAGCTAGTCAAGACCGAGCACCAGAGGCCGGCACGAGAGTTACAGCCCTTGCCCATTATGTAGTGGAAATGGGAGCAGATCTCTATGGATTTCATTATGGGTCTGCCCAGGAAAAGCAGAGGGTATGATTCCATCTGGGTGATTGTGGATCGATTGACAAAGACAACTCACTTCCTTCCGGTAAAGACGACTTATAGATATGTGCAGTATGCCCAGATCTACATTGACAAGATTGTGCGATTGCATGGAGTTCCGATTTGCATTGTATCCGATAAAGGCACACAGTTTACCAGCCGACTATGGCAGAAATTTCAAGAGGCTCTAAGCACCCGATTGAGTTTCCGTACAGCTTTCCACCCGCAGACCGACGGTCAGTCAGAGCGGAGCATACAGATTCTTGAGGATATACTCCGAGCCTACAGTCTAGATTTCGGTGGCAGTTGGGATCGTCACTTGCACTTGATAGAGTTCTCCTACAATAACAGCTTTCAGGAGACGATTCAGATGGCCCTTTCGAAGAGTTATATGGGAGAAAGTGATGATCACCCATTTGTTGGACAGAACTCAGCGAGAGCAGCATTTTGGGACCGCAGCTAGTGCAGGAAACTACAGAAAGATCCAGTTGATACGGGACAGGATGAGAGTGGCCCAGAGTTGGAAGAAATCTTATGCTGATCGACGTCGTTGCGGACTCGAGTTCGATGTGGGAGACCATGTATTCCTCCGTGTCTCTCCGATGAAGGGTGTGATGCGTTTCGGGAAAAGGGGAAGCTCAGTCCCAGATATGTCAGACCCTATGAGATTCTGGAGAGGGTGGGTGCTGTGGGTTATCGTTTAGCACTTCCACCAAGTTTTCCCGATGTGCATCCAGTGTTCCATGTGTCTATGCTTCGCCAGTACCTTCACGATTCTTCTCACGCTATCCAACATCAGACCATACAGTTGGAGCGTGATTTATCCTACATTGAGCAGCCGGTAGCTATTCTAGACCGGCAGGAAAAGAAACTGAGATCAAGGGTACTTCTGGTTATAAAGGTTCTTTGGAGAGGACCAAATAGCGAAGAAATCACTTGGGAGGCCGAAGATGCAATACGGAAGAAATTCCCGCACCATTTTGAAGGTACGCGTACTTATGTTTTAAATTCGGGGACCAAATTTTCTTAAGGTGGATATTGTAACATTTTGAAATATTTTAGATAATTAATTTTTTTATTTATTTAATTAAAAATGTTATTTTAATAATGAGACCTTTTTATATGTAGTGTAAGAAATTAAGTAATTTGAATATTTATTTTGTAACATTATTTGTTAAAAAGGGTTTTAGTAAAAATTGTTAGCTTCATTTTGCATTATGATATAGTGGGATGGTTTATATGCTAATGTGTTAAGTTAGGGTTAAGTTTAGATTAAACCTCATAGACACCACACCTTAGATTAAACCTAAATCATACACCTCCTGCTTGCATGAATGCACAACACTCTTTCATGGTGACATCTCCTCCTAACCTTATCACTCCTTATTGTTATCTTTTCATTTTTGTTTCAGTTGATATATCAAGTTTGGAAACAAATTAACTAACTTAGAAAAAAATTCCTAGACCTCACCTATGAAAGAGAAAAGGAAAGAAAAGTTAAGTACTTGTGTTCCTCAACTCAAACCCTCAAGTTAGGATTTATGTTCTTGTGCATCCTTGAAGGAGCCTTTCAGTTGATCATTCAATTGGTATAAATTCCAAACCTGTAGATTTTTATTTCAGTATTGTTCAGTTAGAATGTTTGATATCGGTAATGTCCTATTTGTTAGACTTTAGCTCTATTTTGAATCTGCTATTGGTTAGTTAATCTTTAGCAAAATCAAATAATACAGTAACCTTGTAAATTAGAATATACACTAGAAACACGGACGCATTTTATGAACATTCGACCGGCGACAATCCCCATTTTTCATATCTCGCCGGTTTTTCTAGGGAGGGCTGTTGATTTTTCTAGGGTAGCTCTCTGTATATATTTTAGGGTATCTTGTATAGTTAGATTATGTTATATGTTCTGTATATAAAATATAGAAGCAAATTCTTGTTTTGGTTATAGTTCTAGATACGATACGGATATGTCGTGTCACGGTTCTGTTTTTCCAATTATGAACAGCGAAGGGTTAGCTCAGGTTAGTATAAGTTTTTGATAGTTCACAATATTCGCACGTAGCACGTTTAGTATGTAAGACTTATAGTTTCACGTTTTCCCCATATCGGAGTTTAGCCGTTTCTTATATGAAAGTTAATTTCGATATTAGGAACGACCGAGGGGCTTCGGGGGCCGCAAGGAAGGGAAAAGGATAGATGATATCCGAGTAGATTCGACGTGTTCTGATGAGTAGACTAAACATTTACCAGGGGATTTTGTATGGATGGCGTAATACGCCCGTGATTATAAGTTTAGTTATAATTGTTTCCATTTACATTGTGTATATAATTAGAACTAAGAAATTTCATCGTATGCATTCATATCTATAAATCACCATGTTTAACAATTGCTAGGACACTGCACTAATTATCGATGAGTCATGTTGCACGCACCCATATCTACATGTTACACTACACCTCATCGGTATTGACATGTCACGTACGCACTTAGAACTTGTTGTGTCACATATGATTCACTTCATACCACAAGCATCATTAATACAATCTATTTTGCATCAATGTTATTATAAACACTTACATGTTTCACTTTCAATTGTTATTATTTGTAGTATAATGTGTATTGGATTATGAGGATTTCTGGTTTTGAGTTTTATGCACTATTAAGTTTTATTCGACGGTTCTTCATGATTGATGTGATATGTCCACCATAAGATGTTGTTTTAATGATTTGGTTTTATTCCGGACCGAGTGGGGGAGATATACAGTTGCGGATTTTTACGCTATCCAGACTGAGTGGGGGAGTATACGGTTGGATTCATGGTGGACCCGGTCGAGACCGAGGGGCAGGAAAGCCGCATTTGAGGCGGAGATCCTAGCGAGGATACTCGATACCGGAGATAGTTGTAAAACACGGTGGATATCTGGAGGATAACGACCGATGTTACTGATTGACAGGATCGTTCGGGGAATGATGTCTACTAAAACAGAAGAGTTTTGTCGATGTTAGACACGGAAAAAAATGAATCTTAAATTGGAAATGACCAATATTCAGAGATATTTGATGAGATTTCAGGATTGTGTTATACATTCATTTAATACATATTCATGCATCAATGTGATACTATACATCATGCTTATCTTGTTGCTTTTACCATTATTTCGGCATGCTTACAATATCAACTTTTAGATGTTAGTTTTGCTCACTGAGTTGGCAACTCACTCCCGTTGTGCCTTAGTTCCTTGCAGGAGATGCGTGGATGCATAGCAGCGGTGTGGATCCACTTTTCAGCTTATATCGTTTATTTTGCTAGGTGGGTTATATATACAATGACCGCCTATTTTGATATATATATATTGGATCTAGTATCACTCCATCAGACCCTGTATATTTGACTTAGAACGAAATCTGCTTGTATATGTTTGATTTGGTTGAGTGAGATCGGCTAGTGGTGTAAATTTATGCTTTCTTTACTTATACGTGAAATTCTTCGCTTTGAGCGCTGTATTGTTGTTGCGTATTGCATTCCTCCGTTTGGCGTCTTTTTGCTCCCAACAAAGGACGCAATTCAGTAAACATTTTATAACTGCTTTTATTGACAATTAAAAAGGAGGCGCAGTCGAAATTTTAAATGCTAAAAATCAGTGGTTTAAATTTCATTTCTTAAAAATCATTCGACAAGCTACCTCGTTCTTTTTACTTTAAAACTATTATTTTCTAAATTCCGCAAATAGGGTTTTGATCTTGGTTTTCTGGCTTACTCAGATTGTGTCGGCATCTTTAGATGTCATACAATCTAAATGCCAGTCACGCACCAAATTTTGGGTCGTGACAACAAATCACAAAACTGCATTCTTGCATACCCACAGTAATTTAAAATCTTTTAGAACTTTGACTTTAAGGACTATGCGCTCATTAAGAGAAGTTAACTGTATTTAGAACACCGCTTAACGGTATATGGTTCACGGGGTGTCTAGGCAAGTGTTCATGAGAAAGGGTTATTCTAATTAAGGAACTTCGCGAAAACGTTGGAAAACCTCCCCTTATCTCTGCACTTACCTGGATTCATGATCCGTATAATTTGAGCCCGTTTCTCGATACAGTTTTACTTCGACAATCAGGTTCTTGAGCAGGTCTAGTTGACTTAGCATAACATAGACTACTAGAGGTGTGATATTCTTGGTTTTTGTGATTTTTGTGAATTCTTGTTGATATGGGTGACATACAATTCAAGTCTATTTTCCACGATTCTTATTCTTTTGTTTATACTCAGTCCCAAATCATTTGTTCAAATTGCCAAGATTCTTCCCACAATCATGATAACTGTCCTTTCTTAAGGGATGGGTAACCGTCCCAGAGTTTTCATAATGGTCACCCACCTAACACTCTTGAACCCAGTCCTACTTCAAATATAGACCAAATGATTGAAGATATAGAGAAAGAGGTTGACAGATTGACTGCTGTAGTATCACCAACATCACAACCCCTCCAACCCGAAACAATTGAACAACCATTAGGGTATGATAGTGAGATGGATGCTAGGTTGACCGCTTTAGAGAAGAGTATTGAAGTAATGACTGCGGTCGAGAATCAATCAGCTTCGACGCTAGCCCTGTTCATACAGCAGTCTCAGAAATTGTTTCATGCTCAAGCTCAATCTTTAGCCAGAATAGAGAAATGTAAGTGCACGGCAGCGCCCCGGCCGTCATCCCGAGGCCAAAATGCGGAAACGATACTTTTCTTTAACTTTTAAAAACGGCACTACCGCGTACTAAAAACCCGGATCGGGCCATTAACCTACTCCTAGCTAACAAGGGAAAGGGTAGAGAGCTATACCGAGCGATCCGTGTCCTTCGGTCTTCGGCCTCCATCCCGATCTTCTCGCGGAATCTCCGGTCTTCATCTCCTCGTCGGAAAGGGGACCACATCGCCGGGTTCTTTTACGGGCTCCCACCTCTGGACCGAGGCAACTCGGGCACGAAGTTGGCGAGTCGACGTGTCCAAGAATGCTGTAGGCTAGTGTAGTACTCTTTGTCTCAAGGGGTTTTGAAGAAGTTGCCATATGGGTGGAGGAATGAGATGAAGCTTTTTGGATGGAGCTATAGGATTTTACAAGCAAAATGAGACCATTTCACCCACCACAAAATTTTGGACAGCCCCCTTTAGAGATGGCCGTCCCCAAGTCTTGGGAATGAGAAGAGAGAGTGAGTGGATCAAAAATCATAATGCAAGAGAGAGAAAGGGTGATGATGATGCAATATCATCACAACAAAGTCAAATGAATCACCCATCACTCAAACCATCAAGGAAAGAAATGATGAGCAAAAGGAAGTCAATGGAAGCAATAACCATCATGTAGCTATCATGTGCCATAAAAAGTCTTCTCCATTGTTAATTGCACAATTGCAAATAACCCCCTCCACCAATTTTCAGCCAAAGAAAGAAACAAAGGAAAATGACCGAAACGGAAAGCAAACTGGCAACTTCAGAAAAACGATCCCATAATAAATTACAGGAAAACCCCGCGACTGTATATACATACCCGCATTTGTATTGCGATCGAATACAAATGCAATGAGACAAAATCTACACTGTACAATACTAGGATCCGGCTTAAACCAAAGCCCGCTAGTATTATCCGTCCGATCATGATCCGTGCAATACCGCAGGTATATGATCGAACCCTGCCATATCTCCATACGGCCTCTACAGCGTTTCGCCCGAAACTTGAGAAACGGTCTGTGGGGGACTCTAAAGACTCGTCAATACTTTGGTTGTGGATTTAACCACTAGCACATCAGAGATATTAGCCATACGTAACGGGCTACCAGGTATTGACCAAAAGGGACGTCGATGAGCGAACTCATCCTGACACCCTACTAAGCCTGTCAGTGACAATATCCGTACAGTCCGGTCCGTTCGTCTATGAGCATCGCATGGCGGGCCTAGGGGGTTGGTAAAAGTCAGACCCCCAATAGCGGTACAAGTCGTGTCGGAGTGTAGCCCAGAACACCTTGATATACTGCTGGAATACCTACCAGTAAATCTCCTGCCTTGGCCGAGGACTTCGTGTAATGGCTCTCCTAGACACAACATGACCTCACCCCCAATACCGGGAGAGACGAACCCCTGCAGATCCGCTCACTGCCTCCATGTGGCTCGGGACTGTACCCAACTAAAACCTGTTTGCACGACTCCTTTGAGCCGTGATAGGGTAGTAATCAAAGTACAGTGGGAACTCACACGAGAAAAATGATGATCTCAGGTCGATGAACTAACCTGTACACATGTCACCAGGGAACTGCTATCTGACGTCAGGTATAAGACCAACTAGCATGTTCCCGGCGAGTCATGTCCGGTGTACTCATAACCCAATAAGCACCTGTATACATCTTAGGTGAACAAACTGACACTAGTAGCTTATGAGACCGGCCACCACCCCTCGTCGGGGTCTCGACTGTATACACCAGTCTATTCTGGAGTATCGATGCCCTGTTTCGAAAACTCCAACGACTAGGGATCTTTTAAGGATGTGCTTATAGACCCCAGCTCCCATGTATATGATCGCCATCATACAGCTAGCCGTCAAGCAAGAATCCTAAGGGCTTTATCAACGTGCAATAATGACCTGTAAGGTCACCTGAAACAGTACACGATGATAAAGATAAACCAGATAGCATACTATCATCTTGAGTAAGATTGTTCTAACGGTATAGGTCCTCCCTCAATCATTGCAATCACGGGCATGTGACCCAATAATTGACTCTGAGGGCACTATCCCCAAAAATCTCCCACTTGCACTCAAGACTAATTATTGCGATGTCGCATACTCACAGCCCGTGTGATACCGAACACCCAACTCCTCTACTAATCAGTCTCACAAAAACTGTTTGCGAAACTAATGCGTTCGAGGAATACCCTCAGTGAGTGGATCCTCTCAAATGTTTCTTTCTATGTCTCTCTTTATCTCAAGTTCACTGAGAAAGCCATCTCCCGAAATGAGCAATACCTGTCCTAGAATTTGTTTGGATATCTGATGGGACCTAGTTCATAAATGAACTCCAAATCCAAACTTCTTAGACTGTATCGTCAACTGAACTTAATCAGTATCCTGCGCCATGCCTCCCTCAGTATCCGCCTGGACCACCTGTCCATAGTACTGGCCCTCATAAGGCTGGAATGATAACCGTCTCCTGAATGAGGCTGATGTTATCATATCTCTAGAACATCCACTTATGTTCTAAAACTGCTTCCGAATGTTTTACTACGATAGGATCAATATCAACTTATTGCATCTACTGCAAAAATAACATCTGGTGTGGTACTTGACATCTCATGATTGACTCAATTGCCTAAGCAAGTGAGCTGCCAATCATGCACATCCCTCTCCCCTTTAGTCTGTAAGACACCTTTAGAGAGGGTGACTCCATCACCTGCAGGTATACTACCATGCCAGGAGTTGTCCATTCTAAAACACCTTTAGAATGCTGTCTAAGTACCCAGATTGGGAAACTACCCAAATCTAGATTTTAAAAAAACATAAATCTAGTAACCGGAATGTCTGATATAATGTCCAACTCCTATGTGGAGAAACCACTGTGTGACAACCAAAGTATAACCGACCGTAGTATAGGAATTTCACTTCCTACTCTGTGTATGTCATCCAAATACCAGGACATAACACCCTACTACTTTCTTAACAGATCCATCCCCTATTCTGATGAAGTCAAACCTATGACTGTGACATCAGAAATAGATGATCTATCTCCGCTATATCTGCTTTAGTCTATAAATAGACATAAGCTACTTGTCCACTATAATTCCGCTGCTCCCACTGACTACGACAATCCTCTGGCAGAGTCATATAGACGTGCACTTCTAAAGCTAGTTCAGAACGACGCTATACTCATCCTCCTGCCGGGTCTCATAGTCTGGAACAACAGCAATGGCAAGTCTGGGTAAACAAGAACCTCCCTGCCACCGTCCTTGAGTCTACCCGAGTACCTCTCGGGTGCCTGAGGTTACCCACCATATCTGCGGAGTGGCCAATGAAATGTCAAACCAATTTGAATCTTTAGGTTCTTATCAAATTTTCAGTAATCGTTTGCGGTTCTAGAATCACTTCCAGTTCTACCATACTCCCACTATTGTTTTCTGAAAAAAAATCCATTTTTATTAAAACTGTGGCGAGTCAAGAACAATATCACTATTGATCTTCCAGATGGTAGAAAGTCAACCCTCGTCATAGTCCGGGTCAACCCACAAACAGCCATTACAGAAACGTGCCTTGAGTTATCCAGAGTCTGGTTTTAAGCATAAGCCGGACAACTCCCCGTACCTTAACATCGTTAAGATATGAACTGTTCTATATCTAATACAGAAACAAAAGCACTGATTTAATTGAACCAGATTCAAATCATGCAGCTGTCTCCAGTGCATGTCAACTATAGGGAAAGAGGCCGATCAGCATTACTCAACTTAGGAGTACTTCCAATTATGTGTAAACTGAAACAGAAGCATGTTCTCTCAATCATTACTATCAAGTGAACACCATACACAAGTATCTACATGTTTGATCACCTTGAAGAATCCCGATACTTGCAACACCTGGTTCTCTACTCTATTATTATACCTATAACTTCTCAAAACTTGGACCTTGTATTTCTACGAAATACTTGTCTAAGAACTAGAGAAGTCACAAGTAAACAGAATAAAGTCCGAGCACCAACCCCTCTGTCCTCATGGATACTGGACAACATACAATACTCTGTATAAGTCCCCTGAGTCTAATAACTCATTCCCTGTGTGTCGTAGGTTGAAAACTGTACTTATGGTTAAGAAGAATTACACCGTTGTTTAATGCTCCTTACCTAACCATCCACTGATATAGGTAAATGTCATAGACATAATTTCAAAAAGGTTATATCTCACTCTATAAAAATAGACATACAGATATATCAATTTGAAATTGGTGCAGTACAACGGATATTCAAAACCAAATATTTGCCGTCCGGCAAACAACCCAGGTGATTTTCTCAAATATCACCAATTACAACGAATCCCGATATAATGAGGATGATCACCCAATTCCTAATGACTTACTCCCACTTATCATCTGTAAAACCATACAGATGTGAGAATCATACCTGGTAAATACATACCCTGGAGCAAGGGCTAATTGGGAAATCAGTTTTCTTTTAACAGTACACAGTGAAACTGAAACATTGAAATGTTTTGTAGGGGTATCCTGGTATTCCTAGTAATGCCTCTTCCATTATCCAGATTCACAACTGTAACCTTATATTTCTTTGCCATCTCTCCAAATCCCTTCATATGTCTTTAGTCATTACTTTCTGTACACCCCTTTAGGCCAAATGGTTTTCTTCCTTCCCTACCGCTCGGCACCAGCCTATGGTTAGGAAGAAAACTGTACAATAAGCATAATGGGTATACTGTCCTAATACTAGGAGCACTCGCAATGCGAGAGAAGTTGAAGATAAAAGACAACCGAATAAACCTTATTCCTATTTCTCCCGAACCAGAATCCATCCCCGAACTGGAACAAGTTCCTTTTGAGTTCGTATATAACCATACGATGGAGTATCCAAATAACTGTGGATCTTCGTAGTGATACGGAGTGTTCTGGAGAAATACAAAGGTGAAATGGGAGTGGTAATGAAATACTTGGTTTGGTTGTGAATAGCAGTCGCAATTTACTTTGCTCTCTTACTAATCCATTTATTTGTCTTTACTTAATACCTTCTGTACACCATCGTTAGGCAAATTGGTTTTCTTCATTCCCTACCGGTCGGCACCTGCCTATGGTTTGGAAGAAGACTATCCAATAGGCGTAACGGGTGTACTATCCCCTAATCCAAGGAGCACTCGCAACCTGAGAGAAGGTAAAAGGAAAAGACAACTGAATAGTCCTATTCGTTTTCTCCAGAACCAGAAACCATCCTCGAATAAATTTCTTCGAGTTCGTATATAACCATACGATGGTTTTATCCAATGGAAGTGGACGTTCGTAGTAATACGGGGTGTCCTGGAGAAAAGGGTAAAAGTAGGAGTGACAATGAGGTATGCAACTCTGACAATTCAAAAGCCAGTGTTTTAAGAAGGTTCGGTCAACTCGGTCACTGAGTCATAGTCAAGGGTCAGTCCATGGTCGCTGCCAAAGAGAGAGAGAGAAAAGAAACACTCAGCGTGCACTCTAACCTAGATCAGAATGGTCATCATTTTATCTAATCAGGAAACCTCCCACTGTACCTTCAAATTCTTCTCCAAACCTGAAAAAAGAATTAGTCGGGATCACCCGAGGAGTAAACCAACTCATCAGTGGGAATCGGGATCCAACTATCATCGCATGATAATGTGATGGAATCCACTCACGTTATCACACTCCAGAAGGTATGCGCATATCTGGCAAGTTTTAGTTTCTTTAGAAACTCCCGATGTGATTTTTACCCCATGCTCTTATGACCTTGACGAAGGCCAACATATCATAAGTCACATGTCAAGTTCTACCCGTCATTACCCAGGTTGATTTGAACCCACCCGTACCTACCCTTGACTTTGGCCAACAAGACAGTACGACTGTCCCAAACCAACGCATCTATCTATGCAACAGAAAAGTAACAAATAGCTACCATACACTATGCCTTGACGAAGGCCAACATACATAGCATGAATACTAAGTGCTATCTTTATGAAATGACGGAGGGCTACGAATGGTTTTTGGCGAAAAACCTCTAACGTAATGAACTTGATATCGTTGAAGGAAACGGATAGCTTTATAAAAATATAGTGACGAAAACCTTTGCTAAAGAGGTCACTCCCGGTGAAGGGATCTCGGCTCTTTCCCCGTAGAATGAGGTGCAGGATATTCCAACAAAATACCACGATGCAAAGTAAAAGGCAATCGGCTATAGTGAAGTTATTACCCTGATGGAAACTTCTGTCCAAGGGGTCACTCCCGGTGAAGGGATCTCGGCCCTTGCCTCGTCGACTGAGGTGCTGGATATTCATAACCGAATACCACTTTGCAAAACAAAAGAGAACGTTCTTGCAATAACAGCTTTTTGAAAATTGTTCCAACAACATCAGAATAGGTTTGTTTAGCTTGCATTGATCCAAATCAATGCAGTTCCATCAATTGGTCACACCAATAAAGAACGAAAATAATGATGTACGTATATGCCATCCGCATTCGCCGCTGGATCCCGTCATCACCCGTTAGGTTACTTAACTAACGACAGAGCGGGGACTGGACTAGCACGGATGCAAAACATATACAACATCTACTAGTATATATATCAATATATAATATTCGCTCAAGGCATGATAAAATGCAACATCACAGAAATGTAATAAGCATCACAGAACAATACAGATATCTGGGATCCCTGGGTTTCATAGAGCCGCTACTGAAACCCGACGTTACCCTGGTCGTGTGGATAGCCTATGCAATGAAATCCTAGACCCCTACGAGCGCAGCAAGTTACCCGCCAAAACCTGAAGCGAGGCAGCCCCCTTCAACAACGTGAATGGACCACCAAACACTTCACGGAATCCGGTAACTTGGGCACCCCTCCTTGGGTCAACCTGTACCCCCTACTAGTGCGGCGAATAGCCCGCCAATTCTAGAGTAAAGCCCCCTCCGTCTCAAAGCCATGAGATGCGAGCCCGTTGCCCTCTAGAACTCGGCTATCCGTGCACCCCTCCGCGCGGTAATCCTAGTACAGAAAGTAAAATATACATACAACGGGTACATCGACCTCAGCCCGGTCGTGCCCCAAAAGAATAATATACAAACAGGCTGTGACGGCAGTCCACATGTCGGACGCTCGCCCCGCAATATCAAATGTACATATACAACCAAACTGTACTAACATTGCATCCAGGCTATCCCCCACGACCAATCCGCAACATCACAGCACAACACAGAACATCAACGTGAATGTCACGTTCGCAAATCCGTCTAAAAGGGCTATAGCAGTTAGACAGGATTTACCGATCAAATGACATTCACGGTCGAAGATATAATGTAAATACTGTGAACTAACATGTTTAAAAATTTCGATCGACTAAATTTTCCGGAGTGGGCCCCAAGCACTACTGTAGCACTCAAAGAAAATCTGGGCCCAAACAGAACATACCAAAAACCCTATTTCAATGTTAGAATCCCACTGTAACATTTGGTGCAGAGAGGAGTCATAATGGCCGCGGAACCGCGGCCAATGCATGGGTTTGGCCGCAGTTCCGCGGTGAAACAGTAATATCAGAGCACCAAATTTTCACAAAATGCATAAAAAACCCTGCTCGTAATTTTACAATGTACCAAATAATTTTTAGAGCACTGGAAAAATTCGACAGAAACTTGACATGGAAACGCGGTTTTTGGAAAATCCGTTCGATCGAACTTGTAAACACGTTAGAGCAAGCTAGACTAAGTTAATGGCGTGGCTCTGATACTATTGTAAGTGCACGGCAGCGCCCCAGCCGTCATCCCGAGGCCAAAATGCGGAAACGATACTTTTCTTTAACTTTTAAAAACGGCGCTACCGCGTACTAAAAACCCGGATCGGGCCATTAACCTACTCCTAGCTAACAAGGGAAAGGGTAGAGAGCTATACCGAGCGATCCGTGTCCTTCGGTCTTCGGCCTCCATCCCGATCTTCTCGCAGAATCTCCGGTCTTCATCTCCTCGTCGGAAAGGGGACCACATCGCCGGGTTCTTTTACGGGCTCCCGCCTCTGGACTGAGGCAACTCGGGCACGAAGTTGGCGAGTCGACGTGTCCAAGAATGCTGTAGGCTAGTGTAGTACTCTTTGTCTCAAGGGGTTTTGAAGAAGTTGCCATATGGGTGGAGGAATGAGATGAAGCTTTTTGGATGGAGCTATAGGATTTTACAAGCAAAATGAGACCATTTCACCCACCACAAAATTTTGGACAGCCCCCTTTAGAGATGGCCGTCCCCAAGTCTTGGGAATGAGAAGAGAGAGTGAGTGGATCAAAAATCATAATGCAAGAGAGAGAAAGGGTAATGATGATGCAATATCATCACAACAAAGTCAAATGAATCACCCATCACTCAAACCATCAAGGAAAGCAATGATGAGCAAAAGGAAGTCAATGGAAGCAATAACCATCATGTAGCTATCATGTGCCATAAAAAGTCTTCTCCATTGTTAATTGCACAATTGCAAATAACCCCCTCCACCAATTTTCAGCCAAAAAAAGAAACAAAGGAAAATGACCGAAACGGAAAGCAAACTGGCAACTTCAGAAAAACGATCCCATAATAAATTACAGGAAAACCCCGCGACTGTATATACATACCCGCATTTGTATTGCGACCGAATACAAATGCAATGAGACAAAATCTACACTGTACAATACTAGGATCCGGCTTAAACCAAAGCCCGCTAGTATTATCCGTCCGATCATGATCCGTGCAATACCGCAGGTATATGATCGAACCCTGCCATATCTCCATACGGCCTCTACAGCGTTTCGCCCGAAACTTGAGAAACGGTCTGTGGGGGACTCTAAAGACTCGTCAATACTTTGGTTGTGGATTTAACCACTAGCACATCAGAGATATTAGCCATACGTAACGGGCTACCAGGTATTGACCAAAAGGGACGTCGATGAGCGAACTCATCCTGACACTCTACTAAGCCTGTCAGTGACAATATCCGTACAGTCCGGTCCGTTCGTCTATGAGCATCGCATGGCGGGCCTAGGGGGTTGGTAAAAGTCAGACCCCCAATAGCGGTATAAGTCGTGTCGGAGTGTATCCCAGAACACCCTGAGATACTACTGGAATACCTACCAGTAAATCTCCTGCCTTGGCCAAGGACTTCGTGTAATGGCTTTCCTAGACACAGCGCGACCTCACCCTTAATACCGGGAGAGACGAACCCCTGCAGATCCGCTCACTGCCTCTATGTGGCTCGGGACTGTACCCAACTAAAACCTGTTTGCACGACTCTATTGAGATGTGGTAGGGTAGTAATCAAAGTACAGTGGGAACTCACATGAGACAAATGACAATCTTAGGTCGATGAACTAACCTGTACACATGTCACCAGGGAACTGCTATCTGACGTCAGGTATAAGACCAACTAGCATGTTCCCGGCGAGTCCTGTCCGGTGTACTCATAACCCAATGAGCACCTGTCTACATCTTAGGTGAACCAACTGACACCAGTGGCTTGTGAGACCGGCCACCGCCCCTCGTCGGGGTCTTGACTGTATACACTAGTCTACTCTGGAGTATCGATGCCCTGTCTCGAAAACTCCTACGACTAGGGACCTTTTAAGGATGTGCTTATAGACCCCAGCACCCACGTATATGATCGCCATCATACTGCTGGCCGTCAAGCAAGAATCCTAAGGGCTCTATCAACGTGCAATAGTGACCTGTAAGGTCACCAGAAACAGTACACGGTGATAAAAATAAACCAGATAGCATACTATCATCTTGAGTAAGACTGTTCTAACGGTATAGGTCCTCCCTTTATCATTGCAATCACGGGTGTGTGACCCAATAATTGACTCTGAGGGCACTATCCCTAACAAGAAACACGTGAAACATTTAGTTGTGAGGATTCTAGGGAGTGAACACAGTCAATTGGAACCCAATAATGTTAGTGTCTGTCATTTAGGAAGTCATCCGAATGAAATAAACGATCAAACAAATTTTGATGATTTCATAGATGATGATACGATTGAGTTGACTGAGTATTATCAGGACACACAAGAAAACCATCCGAATAATCCGATGATTTTTGTACCCCAATTTTAAATGAGGGAGCTTGTGAATTTGTTGGGTATGGTTTGGATAGATTGTTTGAAAAGATCAATGATCAGGAACCCACAATTTTTGTATCACCTACTGATATTGTTTCGGAAGAAACGCTAGTGTGGGAACCTACTTTTTTAGATGACATGAACATACCCGGGTATGAATGTGATGAGGGAGAACTTGTTTTAGGAGAGTTAGTGAGCTATAGTGAGAAAAGTAGGATTGTGAAAAATCATAGGGAGGAAGGCAGCCTTGATAAATATTCTTTCATGCAAAGTTTTGAAGAATTATTTGCGGATGAACTTGATATTATAGATGAGTTTGAATTAGGATCAATTTGGGAACATCCTAAGAAACTTTCTTTTGCTGAACTTTTTGCAGATGAACTCCAGTTTTTAGATGACCTTGACTTCAAAACTCAGCATGTGCTTTTTGAACATTCAATTCATTCAGAAAACAATTTTTTGACCTCTTCAAAACTTCACATTCACCTTCAATGTCTTCTGATCCCTATTTTTACACGCCCATACCCTTCACTAACATCTAACATTTAGCTTTTCTTTTTTTTTCTTTTTATACATATTCTTTTACCAGCCATTGCACTATATAGACAAAAATTTTAAATGGCTGGTATTAATTTCTTGACTAACCCAATCATTTAACTTGTATATACTGAAATTAGTCTAAGGTTTTCTCTTTTTCTGTGAATAAAATTCTCACTCTGATGTCTAAGTCTAGCTACCGAAGACGGGGGCAACGATGAGGACATCGTAAAACTCAGCTTTGGGGGTGAGCGCTGCGTTTATTTTGCTGCATCATGTGTATATTCTGCATTGCATACATGTTAAAAAAACCCATAAAAATTAAAAAATTTCTTCAAAAAATATAAAAACTTTGTCATGTTAGCTAGCGGGGGGATTTAGACTCAAAGTCTGACGGTTCAGTTGATAAGATAGAAATAACTAAATCCTTTTTGAGAAATTGAAAACCCGAAAGATAACACTCTTTTGAGTTTAACCATAGCTGATATGCGTCTTTTATATCACTTTACACATGTCATATGTTCTTAAGAATTAGATGAAAAGTCTGACATGTCTCAAACTTTTGAAAATTGTTAAATATCTTTAGGATCAAACAGATTTGTTCCGAATTAAGTAATATTAAGATAAGTTCACAAGGTGAAGTAGATATGAAGGATATTATTGAGGTTTTAATAGAAGCTTAAAGTCTGAAAAGTAACCCATCTGAAACCTTGTTGGAGTAATTACACACCTTATCCACATGTAACGTTTTCGGATTTAAAAGAAAAGCTGGCTATATCTCCGTTTTCACTGAGTTCAGAATATTTTAAATAAAATGAGTCTTTTGTTTTGTGGCCTTGGTAACTTGGGTAATTAAGTTCTTGGGGGTGTCTCCACACCTAATACCCTAAAACCATATGGTTTGGGATTCATTGACCCAAAGCTCGCTGAGTTTCCGATCGCCAAATAAAACAAGCTAAGCAAGTGTTCTCTCCGAGTTAAAAATCCTCACGATTCTTTGTGGGAGAATAATCTTGGCGGAGACGAGTTTTCTTATAAAACAGTTTTTTTACGGAGATATGAAAGATTATATTTATAATGACATTTTTTACAATAACGAAGGGTGTGTATGAACAAAAACAGGTGAAAGGTAGGAGTGAAAAAAAAGACTTAGGTTCTCTTTTAAAAATGATATAAATTCTGACTTAAAACCTAAGTAGAGAATGAAACTTGAGAAAATCTTAAAATTCTTTCAAAACTCGTGTGATCCTTTAGAAGTCTATCCTGGTCCGTATTTATGACATGATGACCCTAATCAAGTTCTTAAAAACTTATGGACACTATCCGCACAATCACATAAAGACGCGTATGAGCTTATGTTAAACAAATTGTGAGTAGTGAAAAATAGGGTTTAACGTTTCTGGCTTGGGTAATAGAACTTCTATCTTTGATCTCTAACTTAAGATTAGAATCAAAAGTTTCTCTACGATGCTAATTTGACTGGATTTTGTGGGTGTAATCCGCTAAAACCCCTCAGGAAACAAAACTCCTCCTACTAGGGACAACTAAAGATTTAACGGCTTGTTGCACGTGCTCAGTGCAATCACGTTCCCTGCGAAAGTGAGGCTAGGAATTTTTGTTTTGCTTGGGACGAGCAAAAGATAAGTTTGGGGATATTTGTTCATCTCAGAAAACTGCATTTTAGTACCACTCATTCATTATCTATTTTTTTAATTTATCGGTGCTATTAACCAGTGTCTGCTCAGTAATTACAGATTACAGGTATTCGTGATAAAATAATGAAAACACACTCAAAATTATGGATATAACGCTTAAGAGCTGTCACGTCCCGCTTCCCAGAGTACGCTAGATTGGGCACGTGACATAGCCAACCATGCTACCTGTGGGTAGGAAGTATCCATCCACAGTCACATTACGGCTGTAGAGATATCAAGAACAAGATAAAACTATCTAAAACATGTCCATAATCCAGAATAACAGGAGTCAATAATAAATAAATGCGGAAGCAAATGATCCAATACAAATAACTGAAAAGTGTGTCCCATTATGCGGGCTCACATCAGGAAATAAATGCAGGAAATAAAACTAACTACTACTGAACTCACAGCTCAGCCTGCTGGCTGAAGTACTCCTGCTCGGACTGCAACAGCGGTACGGAATCTGGGCCATTCAAAACCCAGACGTCAGCGCGTCATGTCATCAAGTAATATAATATGAACAGTGTAGCAGGCAATGTAATATAAACATGAATACAGCAAGAATAACAATAATATGAATCATACCAGTACAGGGTAGCGTGCAGTGGGTAAACTAAACTGTTCTATCAGGTTTTCTATTCTAAAGTCTTTGAAATCAATTGATGAATCACCGATGTAACTCAATAGTATCCCGTGCATACCCGGGACCACGGCCACAATATTCTCGGCTGCAGCCGAGACATGCCGCTAGGCACAAAACAGGAATGTGTACACTCGATAGTATCCCGTACATACCCGGGACCACGGCCACAATATTCTCGGCCGAAGCCGAGACATGCCGCTAGGCACAAAACAGGAATGTGTACACTCAGAACAGGTAGTGAACTGCCGAATTACAAGTCAGGTTTCACCTTTGATTTCCCCATACCCCCAAGTTATATGTGTATGTCAAGTCAGGTATTCCGAAATCAAGAAACTAATGCCAACACAGGATCAGGTAAATAGGTTTGTCTGGATAGACAACAGGAACGGTCCATGAGGACTACATGTCAGGTTTGTTGGCATTAGACACAGGATCAGGTAACGGGTCAGGTCATGGTACATCAGATCAAGTCAAGCAGTGTACGGTACCATATCATGTCAAGTAGGAAGTGTAACAGATCATGTCAGGAAGCACAAGATGTCATGTGGGTGCTCATAATCAAACTAACATAAGCATGTGTATAAATAAACAAGCATAAGTACTATCAGAACAATAAACTGGAACATGTAATATGATATGCAAATAGATATAATTTCAAGGATATGGATGTACAGTTATCGATTAGGGTTACATTTATAGTTCCAATATTAATTAGGATGCAATTTATTAAACATGGAGTGTTACTATCACATTATTATGTAGTAATGTGATCTATGGATGCAATTATATGTATCTTAAATGCGATGGATGCAAACGGGTATCCGAAAAGTTATAAAATTATAAAATGGAAATGTGGGATGTACAACTAAGCAATATGTGATATAAATATTGATATAATAATATTAATATGGATAGCATATTCAAAGCGATTAATAACTATAAAAGTGGTATTGATTAACCATGCACAAGTAGGTTCCGTTCAGAAATTCAACGTCATCCTAATTTGTAAAATAGCTTAAAAATAACAAACGTTCTCCAAAAGGGACGTGTCTTATACCAAAACAAAGATAATTCAATAAGGTTTTCAGTTTTATAAGTATAAGCATCTCAGGTTGTCCCTACAAAAAGTTATGAACATTCGAAGTTGAAAGTTTGCTGCTGGAATTTCCCTGGACAGCAGTTTGGAGACATTTTCATTTACATTTTACGTTATTTAAACAATTTATTTTGCAAGTAAATATTTCATAGAGTTATAGTATTCTGAGTTATCTTCGTAACGAACTAAAGAACGTATACTAATAATTTTTCTATGATTTATAATGAATTTTATAAGATAAGGTGTACAGTAAATTTCAGATTTGTCATATCCGATTTTTCAACGACTTTTCATGTGTAAACTATAAGATTTTCAAATGTATAACATTATAAAATGATGATTATAAACTAATTAAAGATAATAATAATAAATATTACGACAACAAATATTTTAAATGATATGGTTGCAGTATAATGTAATCTAGTATGTCACAAGATAAGTTTTCATGATCTAGATTTAATATGATATAAACGGATACAAACGGAACATCGAAACGTTATAAAATTAAACATGGAGCACTAGATTTAAACTATATGTATGGTATTTATTTAAATAGGTATAAAATGAATTATATAGCATGTAGCAAGATTAACTTGCCTCGATGGGTCGCGAATCGGGAAAACGGAACGTTAACCGTCGGCGGGGAAAACTCGCGACGGGCGCACGGTTCACGGAATGAACCCAAATGACGAACAAAGGAACCACACGGGTCGGGGTACCTCGCTGGAATGTCGAGAAGCGTCGCCGGCACGACGGAATTCCGGCAACAAAAGAACAGTTAAAAAAAAAAAGAGAAACGACACATGAAGCAAGAAGAGAAAGAATGATAAAGAGAAGTACGAGAGAATATATGAGAGAGAGAGAGAAAAAGTGGAGAGAGAAAGAGAGAGAGAGCTGCAGGTGGGGGCCCACGGAATTAAAAGGAACGCGATTGGCTAAAGGGGAAACGTTAGTTAGGGATAAATATTAATTAAAGATTCAAAACATTTTAAGGAACAGTAGGATATATATATAGGTTAATTTAAAGATTTAAAAGATAGGTAATGAATAGTAAGATATCAGGTTAGTTAGAAAAATATATGCGATGGTTTTAATAATATTAAAATTTGGGATTTTGGCGCCAAATAAAACATTTCCAAATCGCGCCCGGGTCGAGTCCAAAAATTTGAAATTGAAATAATAGGATTTTAAGCGGGATCTAAATTTTAAAATTAAGTGTTTTATGATTAAAAAGCATACCCCCAAAACGGACACATGTACGCGCGCGTAGCCGTCCAAACTCGCCCGTTTCACTGAACGGGACGAGAACACAATGCACGGACGCTACCACGAGGCTAGGGGTGTCAAGTAGGACAAGATGAATATTTTCAATTTTATTTTAGAAGCCAAAATTTGTTATATGTAGAAATGACTTTGCCTGGTAAATTTTACAGTAAGCAACAAACAAGCAAGTTAAATGAAATGAGTACCACATTATGCTCAAACTGTAACTGAAAATAGTAGCATTGGGCTCGGGTGTTACATTATACCCAACTACAAAAAGAATTTCGTCCTCGAAATTCCAAGAATACAAAGATAGATAACTACAAGAAAAGGTGAGGAAACTTCTGCCGGATTTCATCTTCTCGTTCCCAAGTGAACTCTCCATGCGAGCAATTACCCCAAGAAACAAGCACAAGGGGGATAATCTTGTTCTTAAGAACCTTTTCCCTTCGATCCACGATTTCAATCGGTCGCTCCTCAAAAGTCAAGTCTTCTCGTACTGTTAGCTCCGAATGATCCAAAACGTGTGTTTCATCTCGAACATACTTACGGAGTTGAGATACGTGAAACACATCGTGCATATTTGCCAAGGACTGCGGTAACGCCAAACGATACGCTACCTCACCAACACGCTCCATGATCTCAAGGGTCCAACGAATCGAAGACTAAGCTTTCCTCGACTTCCAAAACGAATCACCCCTCTAGTCGGTGATATCTTCAAGAATACCAAATCACCCACGGTGAACTCTAGAGGTCTTCTTGACGTATCTGCCCAACTCTTTTGTCGGTCATGTGCTGCCTTCATATGATTTCTGATAGGGTTAACCTTCTCAACTGTCTGCACAACCAAATCTGGTCCCAATAATTTTCGTTCACCGACATCGTCCCAACAAACAGGTGAACGGCATTTACGACCATACAAAGCTTCAAATGGAGCCATCTGAATAGTTGCCTGAAAACTGTTGTTGTAAGACAACTCCACCAAAAGTAGATGATCTTCCCAAGATCCCTTGAAGTCCAACATGCATGCTCTCAACATATCCTCAAGTGTTTGGATCGTTCTCTCCGACTGACCATCAGTTTGAGGATGATAAGCTGTGCTAAACTTCAATCGAGTCCCCAAACTTTCCTGTAAACTCCTCCAGAAGTGTGATAAGAACCGAGTGTCCCGATCGGACACGATGCTCACCGGTACTCCATGCAATCTTACAATCTCCTGCATGTACCGCTCTGCCAAAGTCTCTGTTGATTGACCAACCCGAAAAGGAATAAAGTGAGCTGCCTTGGTCAATCGGTCAACAATTACCCATACTGCATTGTTGCCTTTTGGACTCCGTGGTAAAGCCGTCACGAAATCCATGGTTATATGTTCCCACTTCCACTGAGGAATCGGAAGTGGTTGCAATAAACCAGCAACCCTTTGATGTTCAGCCTTAACTTGCTGACACACCAAGCACTTCGCCACAAAGCGAGCAATCTCCCGCTTCATGCCCTCCCACCAGAAATGCTGTCGAATATCTCGGTACATCTTTGTACCTCCTGGATGTACAGAATAAGCTGAACTGTGTGCCTCCTTCATAAGCTCTTCACGAACATCACCCTTTGGCACACACAAACGGCTACCATACCTCAACGAACCATCTTCGTGGATCAATAAATCTGTTCGTAGCCCGGCTTCAACCTGCTCTCGAAACTTTTGCAGTCTAGGATCCTGCGATTGAGCTGCTTTAATATTCTCGATCAAAGATGAATGTACTTGCAGCTGCAACAACTGTCCCGTAGAACGCGGTAGCACAACCACCAAGTCAAATCTTCGAAAATCTGCGACGATCTCCTTCTGCGTAGTTAACACCTGAAATACTGGTAACCGACTAAGCGCATCCGGCACAACATTAACCTTCCCCGGATGGTACTTAAGATCAAGATCGTAATCAGCCATCAGCTCCAACCATCAACGCTGCCTCATGTTAAGCTCCTTCTGTGTGAACACATACTTCAAGCTCTTATGATCTGTAAAAACTTCGACTCTTTCGCCCAGAAGGTAGTGTTTCCAAATCTTCAAAGCGAAAATCACAGCCGCAAGCTCCAAGTCATGAGTTGGATAATTCTTCTCATGGGTCTTCAACTGTCTCGATGCGTATGCTACAACCTTCCCATGCTGCATCAAAACACATCCCAATCCTTTCCCAGATGCGTCGCTGTGAATCACCAATCCTCCGGAATTGTCTGGCACGGTCAGAATAGGGGCGGTTATCAACTCCTGCTTCAACGTCTCGAAAGCTAACGCACACTTATCCGCCCATACAAAAGGTACCTCCTTGCGCGTAAGCTTGGTCAACGGCTCTGCCAGACAAGCAAAGTTCTCCACAAATCTCCTGTAGTATCCGGCTAATCCAAGGAAACTTCTTATCTCAGCAACATTCTTTGGAATAGGCCAATCTCGAACTGCTGCAATCTTTTCTGGATCGACGGCAGTTCCATCGCCAGACACAACATGCCCCAAAAACCTTACTTCCTCTAGCCAAAACTCGCACTTACTCATTTTCGCATACAATTTCTCCTGTCTCAACATCTGCAGTGCGATCTTCAAATGCTCAGCATGCTCTTCAAAACTCTTCGAGTAAACCAGAATATCGTCAATGAATACCACAATGAACTGATCCAAGAACGGTGAAAAGAGTCGGTCCATCAAATCCATGAATACTGCCGGCGCATTCGTTACTCCGAAGGGCATCACTAAGTACTCGTAATGTCCATACCGAGTTCGGAACGCCGTCTTGCAAATATCTTCTGTTTTCACTCGGACCTGATGATATCCGGATCGTAAATCCAACTTCGAGAATACCCTCGCGCCACTAAGCTGCTCAAAAAGTTCTCCAATGCGAGGGATCGGGTACTTGTTCTTGATAGCCACCCGGTTTAATTCTCGATAATCGATGTACATTCTTCTTGTGCCATCCTTCTTCTTTACTAGAAGAACTGGAGCTCCCCAAGGTGAGTTACTGCTTCGAATCCAACCCTTTTCAAGCAATTCAGCAACCTGTTTCTTTACTTCTTCCAACTCTACTGGCGCCATTGGATAATACGCTTTAGATACTAGCGCTGCACCAGGAATAAGATCAATTGCGAACTCCACGTCTCTCCTCGGCGGTAAACCCGATATATCTTCAAACACGTCCATAGAATCACGAACAACAGCCGGCTCTTTACTTTCATCACTTCCATTGATGCAAGAATATTGTTTGTCGGCCTAGCCTTAAACTCGACCGGCCCGACTGAACTGCTTCCTTAACGCAACTGCTGTCTGCTGCAAACTCCCTTTCATCCCAGATAAACTCTGCTGCTCTTGGCTGCTGCAAGTATTTGTGAGAAAGTGGTCAAACCCAGGGAGACAATCTGCCTCTGGATGTCCACGTCCAGTCTGCGCATGAACCTCCGTGCCCTGTCTGCATCGTTGGCAACTAAAGGTCCAGCGAAACTACTGAGTCTCGTCCATTCTGCTACATGCACATCTACGGGTGCTCCCTTCTGCTTTAGTCCGACGAACTTCTCTTCCATTTCCTCCCGTGCAGTCCGCGGGAAGAATTTCTCCAGAAAACTCTTAGAAAAATCCGCCCACTTGATCGGATTGGGCAAGCGGGTCTCCTCAACAAGCCACCATTCTCGGGCGTAGTCCACTAGCTGAATACGTACCACAACAACTTTTTTGTCATCTGGAATCTGTGCCGCAAAAAGCAAGTTCTCTGTGTCAACTATGTTAGTTATATGTATGCCCTAGAGGCTATTACTGTACATTGGATGTATATTGTAGTGGATGCTAGGACGTATATAGGGAGGACTTTCTTGCTCGACATGATAGTATGCTATCTGGTTACACTTTACCTTAACGTGTATACTGATTGTCTCTCTGTTACATGTTGGTAAAGCCCTTAGGATGTGTGCTTGACTACCTGGACTATGATGCGGATCATACAAGTGGGGACATGGTAGTCCATAAGTACATCCTTCAAAGTCCCTAGTCGTGGGTGTATCGAGACGGGGCATCGATATACCAGAGTAGACTAGCGTGTACCTTCTCGACCCATACAGATGGGCGATGGATGATCCCATATCCATTGGTGTTTGACATCAGAGATGATATACGGGTGCTCAGTAGAGACTGGGTACACTGGACGGACTCGCCGAGAACTCCCAGATGGTATTATACCTCACGTCAGATGGCAGTTCTCTGGTGACACTGGTACAGAGTAGTCTGTTGACCCGAGATCGTCATAGAGTCTTGTGTGGTTCCCACTGTGCTTTGATTTCCATCTTACCACGTCCAAGAGGGCGTGCAAAACGGTGGTTTTTGGGTACAGTCCCGAGTCACATGGAGGCAATGAGCGATAGGAGGGGATTCGTCTCTCCCGGTATAGGGGGTTGATGTTGCGCTGTGTTCGATTGGCTATAACAGGAAATCCCTGGCCAGGGTTGCTGAGATTTACTGGTAAGTGTTACCAGTAGTCTCTCGAACAGTTATAGACCTCATATCGACACGACTTATCGAGCTATTGGGGTCTGACGTTTACCACCCCTAGGCGAGATATGCGACATATCAGTCGATCAGACCGGACTGTACGGTAGTGTTACTGGTTGGATTCACTGGAGTGTGAGCGGGCTTGCTCGTCGATCTTCTGATCGCTCAATACCCGGGTGGCCGTTACGTTTAGCAGACCGCTTGCGGCTTGTGGATGTTTGATATGATCATCATCTGCTGCCGGCGTATTGACGAGTCTTTAGAGTCCTACACAGAGGTTTCCTGGCTCAAGCGAAACGAAATAGGAGCGCATATGAGATATGTGCGGGACCGAGAATGATACCAGTATGTGATACTGTATTCGATTCTCGCGATGAATGTATCGAATGGTTATATGTGATATAACCTAGTTATCGAATCAAGGATTGATTCGATCAGCTGATACATTGGATACTAGTCGGTTATATGCGATATGACCGGATCGTTAAATCAAGTGTTGATTTAATGATTTAATGTATAATTATATATTTGATATATTACTTTTCATTAACTAGTATCGGTTCACTTTAAAATGGATTTTCTCACTCGAGTGTGCGCATTATATATGCGATATGATTTTGTGCACATGATTGTATCATGTTTGATGATGCATGCTAAATTGGTTAAGTGTAAAGATTAAACCATGGTTGTGAATGGTTAGGGTTATGTTTTCTTTTTCATTTATTTATTTATTAGTTATTCATTTGGAAAAGAAAATTAAAAGCAAAAAGGGAAAAATGTTTGCTATTTTGTTTTGTTCATGAATCTTCATGAAGCTTTGACTTAGTTAACCATTTTGTCTCATGCTTAACCCTTACCACTCCACTAACCCTAGTTCACTCTCTACAACTAACCATGGTCATGTTATGATAAGAATGAGTTTCTTTTCTAATTAAATTAATTCTTATCATAACAAGCTTCTTCTTCTTCATTCTTTTCTTCACTTGAATAAGCTTGATTGCATCAATGGTGGATTGATGAAATGAGTGAGAAATCCAATTCTAAAGTCTACCCACTTCCTATTTCTTCATCCTCTACCTCTTGCCAAGTAGTAGAGTGTGTTTCCTTCACAAGTTTTCAAAGCTAGGTGAAGGTGGAGCTTGATCTATCGATGCCTCGACGTAGATCATCTTCGGCATGGACATCGACGACCTAGCTCGCCATTTCTCCGACGAAGCCGACACTAGAGCCCGGATTCTTTTTGGACAGCGGAGACGACTTCGTTGCGGAGCTATGGAGGTGGAGCACCGGATCTACAAAGGTTGTATTTCCGTATCTCATAGTTAAGTGTTAACTAGTTAGCTTTTTCGCCTAGAAATCTATCAAACGATCCATAGTCGGGTCTCTCGGCACCCGTAAAATTTTATTATGGCATGTTCGATGCCTTGTGAGACCTCATTAGGGTGCCTAGGAACCCTACAGTGGTATCAGAGCCTAGCTAGAGCCTTAGGCGAAGTCCAGACGGATTTTGAAACCCGAACGAACCCGAAAACCCAAACCCAAAATGCTCTCTGTCCTTTTTATAAAAACTGGGATTTTTCCAGATTAAAAATTGCTAAAAAAATCAGCAGGGAAATATAAGAGTTACGGTGAATTTTGATGACGTAATTCCATGTTAAAGGCGCGGATCCGCGGCACGAGCATGGCTCGTGCGGCGGATCCGCGGCGGTTTTGTCCTATTGTTCATCAAAATTTGCACCATAATCAATATTAGTCAGTGCTGGTTTTTCTGGGAATTTTTAATATTTAATCCAGAGTTGATTTTTCAGGGGTTGTTTTGGGGATTCGGTGTTTCGATCGGGGTATCAAATTTTGTCTGTGTGGCTTTCCGGATAGTTTTTAGAATATGTTAAAAAGTTCGACCGGATATAAATACCCAATTTTTCCCCTGTCGGGATATTTCCAAGTGTTGGATTTTTCCGTAGTTTAACGACGTTCTAAGTAGTGCAAGTAACGCGATGGACCCTCTCGAAGACAACAAACCTTAACTCGATTATGTGACCGTCTTGAACTGCCCTTTGAACCTTCGGGTTTGGGGCAGTACGGCGTGCCACATGTGAGGCGTTGGCTTGACCCTTCTACGGCTGGACCGTCGGTACTGAGGCACGAACTGAATGTTGTTAGACTTATTTCATGTGTTGATCTGTATCGGGAAAACTTGGGTGTTCGAATGTTCAATCGGAAAGTTTAACATTTTCTAATTATCTGGAATGGGATACAATAATTGGAATTCACAATAGTTATGTAATAACTGAATGAATGTTATAAACGTAGCACTTTAGTCTCACTTGATCGGTTGCCACGGAATTTTGATATGATCAAAAGTCCGTCGCAATCACGTAGCGTACGCGGATACTCGCCGGGTAAACTTAATAGACAGCCTCACTCCATAGCCTCGACCAAGTGACTGTAGGAGAACCCCGTCGCCGAAAGCATCCGTCCGGGTGCTCGCGGTAGCGGTGTTCCGCCTTGGTGCACTTTGTCGACGGTATCGGGGGTGCAGCCGTCTACTGAAGTTTGCGACGAGCATTCGATCAGGATGTCGGGAATCTTGTTGAATTGCCCGACTTGATATTGAAAAGTGTTTTCGATTTTGAGACTAAAATGCGGGGTTTATAATTGTTAGGCATGCGATGTCTAAAGAATTCATTTGATCAGGAATGCGATGTCTGAGGTGGTTGCGGATTCCAACTGTTGTAGTTTTACACTTTCTTTTCTGTGACCGTAAGTGTAATATGTGATATCGCCGGTTTCGTTGCTATATGTCAACGACAATTGGGATGCGCACATTTACTTACGTTGATGACATGTGATGTTTTGTGTTGCTGGATATGTTATATTGGATCGTCGTGTTTGAATAGCCGGGGGTTTTTATGTGAGATGAGTGTTTTTCAATTTCATTCATGTAAAAACTTGTATGTAATATTCTTTTATTGGGGCGCTTCCAGGTTGCGGAAGTAGTCACCGTTTGTATATTATTTACTTTTCCGCACTAGGATAGACCCAAGGAGGAGGGCACAAGTAACCGGGTTCTGGGGTTCAGTGGGAGACCAACTCGAGGAGTCGAGTCCGGGTCTCCTAACTCCAGAATTGGTAGGGTTGCTTGCCGCTCTCGTAGGGGTCTAGGGGTGTGGGTTTGGCTATTCATCACGACCGTGAAATCCGTGTTTTATACTGGCTCGTATTGAAAACACGAACGTCCTAGTATATCCAATATTTCATATAATTCTTCTGCTGCGATATCTGTGATGTGATCATGTGATGTTCTATGATAGATACAGTATATAGTATATATGATATATTTGTAAGTGCACGGCGGCGACCCGGCCGTCAATCCGACGGCCAAATGCGGAAGCGGTGATAAACTTAAATTTTGCGGACTTAGCAAACCGGCACCACCGCGCACTAAACACCCGGATCGAACCATTAACAAGTCTAAGCTAACTACAAGATAGGGAAGAGAAGTATACCGACGATCCAAGTCCTCCGGTCTTCTCGTCATCGTCCCGATCTCCTGCGGAATGTCCCGTCTCCTCCTCGTCGCCGGAAGTGCACCACATCGCCTACTTCTTTTACGGGCTCCCACCTCAATGCCGAGGCAACTCGGGCACGAAGCCGGCTACTCGACGTGCCCAAGATTCGCTGTAGAATATGTAGTCCTCAAGTCTCACTTTGGGGTTGTGGAATTGCCATTTGGTGGAGGAATGATACTTGGAGCTATTTGGATTGAACTTATGGGATTTTTGCAACATGAAATGAGCCAAACATCCCCACCAAAATTTTGGGACAGCCCCACAATGCTTGGGCCAGCCATGAGAGGTGAGGGAGGGGAAAGAATGAGAGAGCCATCCAAAAAGGAGAGAGTGGGAAGACTATCATGCAAAAGGAAATCATCAAAAGAATATGGTCACAATCACACCCACTCTCAACTACTCACCAACAACCATGATAGCACCAAATCCAACACTCCAACAAGCTAATGATCACTTCCAAAAGTCATGCCATCATGAAGATAGAAGTCAAGGTCAAAAGAATGGTGCACCATCATGATACAAGGAAACATGCAAAGACCCCCTTCCACAAAAGCTTATTTGCAACAATGCAAATAAGCCCTCCTCCACCAATCTTCGGCCAATGAACGGAACAAAGGAAATCGGCCGAAACGGAAAACAAATTGGCAACTCCAGAAAACTGGTCCCGTAATAAATTACAGGAAAACCCCGATACTGTGCATACACACCCGCATCTGTATTTCGACCGAAATACAAATGCAATGAGACAAAGTCTACACTGTACTATACTTGGATCCGGCTTAAACCAAAGCCGGCTAGTAATATCCGTTCGATCCTGATCCGTGCAATACCGCACGTATCTGATCGAACCCTGCCATATAACCATACGGCCTATAGTACAGACTATCCGATCCTGATCCGTGCAATACCGCACGTATCTGATCGGACCTTGCCATATCTCCATACGGCCTCTACAACCTTTCGCCCGAAAGCTGAGTAACTGAAATGTGGGGGACTCTAAAGACTCATCAACACCTTGGTTGTGGATTTAACCACTAGCACGTTAGAGGTATAAGCCAATACATAACGGGCTACCAGGTATTGACCAAATGGGACGTCTGTGAACGAACTCAGCCTGACTCCCTACTGAGCCTGTCAGTGACAATATCCGTACAGTCCGGTCCGTTTGTCTATGAGTATCGCATGGCGGGCCTAGGGGGTTGGTAAAAGTCAGACCCCCAAAAGCGGTACAAGTCGTGTCGGAGTGTAGCCCAGAACACCCTGAGAAACTACTGGAATACCTACCAGTAAATCTCCTTGCCTCGGCCGAGGGCTTCGTGTAATGGCTCTCCTAGACACAGCACGACCTCACCCCCAATACCGGGAGAGACGAACCCCTGAAGATACGCTCACTGCCTCCATGTGGCTCGGGACTGTACCCAACTAAAACCTGTTTGCACGACTCCTTTGAGCCGTGGTAGGGTAGTAATCAAAGTACAGTGGGAACTCACACGAGACAAATGACGATCCCCAGGTCGATGAACTAACCTGCACACATGTCACCAGGGAACTGCCATCTGACGTCTGGTATATGAACAACTAGCATGTTCCCGGCGAGTCCTGTCCGGTGTACTCATAACCCAATGAGCATCTGTATACATCTTAGGTGATCCAACTGACACCAGTGGCTTGTGAGACCGGCCACTGCCCCTCGTCGGGGTCTCGACTGTATACACTAGTCTACTATGGAGAATCGATGCCCTGTCTCGAAACTCTCACGACTAGGGACCTTTTAAGGATATGCTTATAGACCCCCAGCTCCCACTTATATGATCGCCCTCATACTGCTGGTGGTCAAGAAAGAATCCTAGGGGCTCTATCAACGTGTAATAGCGACGTGTCAGGTCACTTAAAACAGTACACTATGATAAAGGTAAACCAGATAGCATACTATCATCTCGAGTAAGACTGTCCTACTGGGATAGGTCCTCCATCAATCATTGCAATCACGTACCTGTGACCTAATAATTGACTCTGAGGGCACTATCTCCAACAATCTCCCACTTGCACTCAAGGCTAATTATTGCGATGTCGCATACTCACAGCCCGTGTGATACCGAACACCCAACTCCTCTACTAGTCTGTCTCACAAAGCTCGTTTGCGAAACTATTGCGTTCGAGGAATAGCCTCAGTGAGTGGATTCGCTTTGTTGTCTCTTTCAATGTCTCTCTATATCTCAAGTTCGCGGAGAGACCCATCTCCCGAAATGAGCAATACCTGTCTCAGAATATGTTTGGATGTCTGATGGGACTTAGCTCATAAATGAACACCAAATCCAAACTTCTTAGACTGTATCGTCAACTGAACTTAATCAGTATCCTGCGCCATGCCACCCTCAGTATTGCCTTGGACCACCTGTCCAAAATACTGCCCCTCATCAGAAGGAAAACTATAGCTCTGACAACCTCCTTGTCGTCCATGTCACCTTGGAAGCCTGGAATGTTAACTGTTTCCCGAATGAGGCTGTCGATATCATATCCCTAGAACATCCACTTATGTTCTAAAACTGCTTCCGACTGTTTCTCCATGATCGGATCAATATCAACTTATTGCATCTAGTGCAAGAACAATATCTGGTGTGGTACTTGACATTTCATGATTGACTCAATTGCCTGAGCAAGTGATCTGCCAATCATGCACCTCCCTCTCCCCTTTAGTCTGTAAGACACCTTTAGAGAGGGTGACTCCATTACCTGCAGGTACACTACCGTGCCAGGAGTCGTCCATTCTAAATACTCTTAGAATGCTGTCTAAGTACCCAGATTGGGAAACCACCCAAATCTAGATCTAAAACCATAGATCTAGTAACCAGTATGTCTGATATAAAGTCCATTTCCTTTGTGGAGAAACCACTGTGTGACGACCAAAATATAACCGATTGTAGTATAGGAGTTTCTTTTCCTACTCTGTGTATGTCATCCAAATACTAGGATATCACACCCTACTACCTTCTCAACAGATCCATCCCCTATTCTGATGAAGTCAAACCCATGACTGTCACGTCAGAAATAGATGATCTATCTCCGCTACTGGTGCTTCAGTCTGTAAACAGACATAAGCTACCTGTCCACCAATGCTTCCGCTGCTCCCACTGACTATGACAACCCTCTGGCAGAGTCATATACACGTACACTTCTAAAACTAGTTTAGAACGACGCTATACTCATCCTCCCGCCGGGTCTCACAGCCTGGAACAACAGCAATGGTAATTTTGGGTAAACAAGAACTTCCCTGTCACCGTCCTTAAGGCTACCGTAGTACCTCTCGGGTGCCTGAAGTTACCCACCTTATCTGCGGAGTGGCCAATGGAATGTCAATCCAGATTGAATCTTTAGGTTCCTTATCAAATGTTCAGTAATCATTTGTGGTTCTGGAATCACTTCCAGTTCTACCATACTCCCACTACTTTTTTCTGAAAAAATCCATTTTTATTAAAACTGTGGCGAGTCTAGAACAATATTGCTATTGTTCATCCAGATGGTAGAAAGTCAACCCGCGTCATAGCCTGGGTCAACCCACAAACAGCCATTACAGAAACGTGCCTTGAGTTGTCCAGTGTCTGGTTTTAAGCATTGTTGGAGATAGTGCCCTCAGAGTCAATTATTAGGTCACAGGTACGTGATTGTAATGATTGAGGGAGGACCTATCCCGGTAGGACAGTCTTACTCGAGATGATAATATGCTATCTGGTTTACCTTTATCATCGTGTACTGTTTTAGGTGACCTGACACGTCGCTATTACACGTTGATAGAGCCCCTAGGATTCTTGCTTGACCACCAGCAGTATGAGGGCGATCATATAAGTGGGAGCTGGGGGACTACAAGCATATCCTTAAATGGTCCCTAGTCGTGGGAGTTTCGAGACTGGGCATCGATACTCCATTAGTAGACTAGTGTATACAGTCGAGACCCCGACGAGGGGCGGTGGCCGGTCTCACAAGCCACTGGTGTCAGTTGGATCACCTAAGATGTATACAGGTGCTCATTGGGTTATGAGTACACCGGACAGGACTCGCCGGGAACATGCTAGTTGGTCATATACCAGACGTCAGATGGCAGTTCCCTGGTGACATGTGTGCAGGTTAGTTTATCGACCTGGGGATCGTCATTTGTCTCGTGTGAGTTCCCACTGTACTTTGATTACTACCCTACCATGGCTCAAAGGAGTCGTGCAAACAGGTTTTAGTTGGGTACAGTCCCGAGCCACATGGAGGCAGTGAGCGTATCTTCAGGGGTTCGTCTCTCCCGGTATTGGGGGTGAGGTCGTGCTGTGTCTAGGAGAGCCATTACACAAAGTCCTTGGCCAAGGCAAGGAGATTTACTGGTAGGTATTCCAGTAGTATCTCAGGGTGTTCTGGGCTACACTCCGACACGACTTGTACCGCTTTTGGGGGTCTGACTTTTACCAACCCCCTAGGCCCGCCATGCGATGCTCATAGACGAACGGACCGGACTGTACGGATATTGTCACTGACAGGCTCAGTAGGGTGTCAGGATGAGTTCGCTCATCGACGTCCCTTTTAGTCAATAGCTGGTGGCCCGTTATGTATTGGCTTATACCTCTGACGTGCTAGTGGTTAAATCCACAGCCATAGTATTGACGAGTCTTTAGAGTCCACCACACTTTCAGTTACTCAAGCTTTCGGGCGAAACGCTGTAGAGGCCGTATGGAGATATGGCAGGGTCCGATCAGATACGTGCAGTATTGCACGGATCAGGATTGGACGGTTTGTACTAGTAGCCGTATAGGTATATGACAGGGTTCGATCAGATACGTGCGGTATTGCACGGATCAGGATCGAACGGATTTTACTAGCCGGCTTTGGTTTAAGCCGGTCCTAGTTTAGTACAGTGTAGATTTTGTCTCTTTGCATTTGTATCCGGACGGAATACAGATGCGGGTGTGTATGCACAGTATCGGGGTTTTCCTGTAATTTATTACGGGACCAGTTTTCTGGAGTTGCCAGTTTGCATTCCGTTCCGGCCGGTTTTCCTTTGTTCTTTCCCGGCCGGACTTTTCCGATGGAGGGGGTAATTTGCAGTTTTGCAAATTACATTTGTGGAGGGGTTTTCTTGCATAAAGGATTTATTTTGAGAGCATCTTTTCTTTTGTTGCACCATTCTTGCATTAATGAGATTGGAAAGGATTTGATTTGGATGTGAATGAAGTATGGTTGATGTTTGTTTAAGGTCACCTCTTGCTTTATCCTACAATAACCTCCCTTCATAGTTTTGCAATTGGGATTCCTCCACCATTCTCTTGATATGGCCGGCCACCTCTTTGAGTGAGAGAGAGAGGAGTTCATTTTTGGTATGAGGGATTAATTCACATATCATTTTCATGCTTGCAAAATTTCTCACTTCATTCCAAAGTCCATTCATGTTTCCTCCATCCAAAGGCAACCAACCCCAAAGAGACATACTCTACACTACTTCCTACAGCAAATCTTGGACGTGTCGATTCGCCAGCTTCGCGCCCGAGTTGCCTCGGTATTGAGGTGGGAGCCCGTAAAAGCTACAGGCGATGTGGTGCCCTTTCCGACGAGGAGGAGACGGACGGAGATCCCGCGAGGAGATCGGAGTGGAGATGAAGACCGGAGGACTCGGATCAGTCGGTACATCTCTTCCCTTTCTTGTTGTAGCTTAGACTTGTTAATGGTTACGATCCGGAGTTTAGTGCGCGGTGGTGCCGGTTTGCAAAGTCCGCAAAAATTTAAAGTTTATCACCGCTTCCGCATTCCGGCGTCGGATTGACGGCCGGGGCGCCGCCGTGCACTTACATTGGTATCAGAGCCTCGCCATTAACTTTGTCTAGCTTCGTTTGGTGTGTTTGCATTTCTGATCGACCAAAATTTCCAAAAACCGTATTTTTTGTTCACATCAGTTTCTGTTGAAATATTTTGGTCTCTAAAAATTTTTCAGGTTGTAAAATATTGATGTACTGGAAAATCTAAGAACTCTGTAAAATTTCGATGAAGTGAATCCACAGTTGGAGCGCGGAACCGCCGCACAAATCCCCATTCCGCCGCCCTTCCGCCGCGCACTGTAGAGATCACTGCACCAATTTTTTACAGAGGCTTTCTGGGCTTAAAATATGGGTTTTGGAATATTAAAGTTGGGCCAATTATTTCTGTGAGTGCTACAGTTTTCTTTGGGGCCCACTTGTTAATTGTTTGATCAATCGGAAAATTTTAAACACATTTTTCACAGTATTTACATTATATCTGCGACCGTGAATGTCACTCGATCGGTAAATCCAGTCTAACTGCTATAGCCCGGTTAGACGGATTTGCGAACGTGACTTTCACGTTGATGTTCTATGTTTATGCTGTGATGTTGCGGATCGGTAGTGGGGATAGCCTGGATGCAATGCTAGTACAGTTGTGGTTGTATTATGTACATTTGATATTGCGGGGCGAGCGTCCGACATGTGGACTGCCGTCACCGCCTGATTGTATTATTCTTTTGGGGCACGACCTGGTTGCGGTCGATGTACCCGGTGTATGTATATTTTACTTTCTGTACTAGGGTTACCCCGCGGAGGGGTGCACGGATAGCCGGGTTCTGGAGGGCAACAAGCCCGCATCTCATGGCATTGAGACGGAGGGGGCTTCACTCTGGGATTGGCGGGCTATTCGCCGCACTCGTAGGGGGTACAGGTTGACCCAGGAGGGGTGCCCAAGTTGCCGGATTCCGTGAAGTGCTGGGTGGTCCATTCACGGAGCTGAAGGGGGCTGCCTCGCTTCAAGTTTTGGCGGGTAACTTGCCGCGCCCGTAGGGGTCTAGGATTTCATTGCACAGGCTATCCACACGACCAAGGGAACGTCGGGTTTCAGTAGTGGCTCTGTGAAACCCGGGGATCCCAGATATCTGTATTGTTCTGTGATGCTGTACATTTCTGTGATGTTGCATTTTATTCACGCCTTGAGCGAAATACTATATATTAGTAGATGTTGTATATGTTTTTCATCCACGCTAGTCCAGTCCCCGCTCTGCCGTTAGTTAGCTAACCTAACGGGTGATGACGGGACCCAGTGGCGAATGCGGATGGCATATACGTACGTCAGTATATTTTCGTTCTTTGTGGTGTGATCAATTGATGGGACTGCATTGATTCGGATCAATGCAAGTTAAAAACAAACCTAATCTGATGTTGTTGGAACACTTTTTCAAAAGCTGTTATTGCAAGGACGTTTACTTTTGTTTTGCATCGTGGTATTCATTAGAATATCCTGCTCCTCAGTCGACGAGGCAAGGGCCGAGATCCCTTCACCGGGAGTGACCCCTTGGACAGAAGTTTGCGTCAGGGCATTAACTTCACTATAGCCGATTACTTTTGCTTTGCATCGCGGTATTCATTTGGAATATCCTGCACCCCATTCTACGGGGAAAGAGCCGAGATCCCTTCACCGGGAGTGACCTCTTTAGCAGCGGTTTTCGTCACTATATTTCTAAAAAGCTATCCGTTCCTTCAACGATATCAAGTTGATTACGTTAAAGGTTTTCGCCAGAAACCATTCGTAGCCCTCCGTCGTTTCATATGGATAGTCAATAGTATTCAAGCTGTGTATGTTGGCCAAAGTCAAGGCACAGTGTTTGGTAGCTGTTGGGTATTCATATGCAGCATAGATAGATGCGTTGGTTTGGGACAGCCGTACTGCCATTTTGGCCAAAGTCAAGGGTATGTACGGATGGACTCAAATTAACCTGGAGAATGACGGGTTGAACTTGACATGTGACTTATGATATGTTGGCCAAAGTCAAGGTCATAAGAGCATGGGGTAAAAATCACATCGGGAGTTTCAAAAGAACTGAGACTTGCCAGATATGCGCATACCTTCTGGAGTGTGATACCGTGAGCGGATTCCGTCACGTTATCATGCAATGAGAGTTGGATCCCGATTCCCACTGATGAGTTGGTTTACTCCTCGGGTGACCCCGACTAATTCTTCTTTCAGGTTTGGAGGAGAATTTGAGGTACAGTGGGAGGTTTCCAGATTAGATAAATTGGTAACCATTCTGATCTAGGTTAGAGTGCACGCTGAGTGTTTCTTTTCTCTCTCTCTCTAGCAGCGACCATTGACCCAACCCTAAGACTATGACTCAGAGACCAAGTTGACCGAACCTTCTTAACACTGGCTTTTGGATTGTCAGAGTTGCAGACCTCATTGCCACTCCTACTTTTACCTTTTTCTCCAGGACACCCCGTATTACTGCGAACGTCCACTTCCATTGGACAAAACCATCGTATGGTTATATACGAACTCGAAGGACTTCGAGGATGGTTTCTGGTTCTGGAGAAAACGGATAGGATTATTCAGTTGTCTTTTTCCTTTTACCTTTTCTCAAGTTGTGAGTACTCCTTGGTTTAGGAGATAGTACGCCTATTACGCAAATTGGATAGTCTTCTTCCAAACCTTAGGCTGGTGCCGACCGGTAGGGAATGAAGAAAACCAATTAGCTTAAACGGTGTGCAGAAGGTATTAAGATTAAGACAAAGCAAGGGATTAGTAAGAGGGCAAAGTAAATTGCGACTGATATTCACGACCAAACCAAATATTTCTTCGCCAATCCTAAATCACCTTTGTATTTCTCCAGGACACTCCGTATCACTACGAAGATCCACAGTTTATTGGATACTCCATCGTATGGTTATATACGAACTCGAAAGGAACTTGTTCCTGTTCGGGGATGGATTCTGGTCCAGGAGAAATAGGAATAAGGTTTATTCGGTTGTCTTTTATCTTCACCTTCTCTCGCATTGCGAGTGCTCCTAGGACTAGGACAGTACACCCATTATGCTTATTGGATAGTCTTCTTCCAAACCATAGGCTGGTGCCGAACGGTAGGGAAGGAAGAAAACCATTTGGCCTAAGGGGTGTGCAGAAGGTAATGACTAAAGACATATAAAGGGATTTGGAGAGGTGGCAAAGAATTATACGGTTATAGTTGTGAATCTGGATAATGGAAGAGGCATTACTAGGAATACCAGGATACCCCATCGAAACATTTCAATGTTTCAGTTTCACTGTGTACTGTTAATGGAAAACTGATTTCCCGATTAGACACTTACTCCAGGGTATGTATTTACCAAGAATGATTCTCACATCTGTATGGTTTTACAGATGATGAGTGGGAGTACGTTATTGGAAATTGGGTGATCATCCTCATTATATCGGGATTCGTTGTAATCGGTGATATTTGAGGAGATCACCTGGGCTGTTTGCCGGTCGGCAAATATTTGGTTTTGAATATCCGCTGTTGTGCACCAATTTCAAATTGATATATCTGTACGTCTATTTTCATAGAGTGAGATATACCTTTTGATATTATGTCGATGACATTTACCTATATCAGTGGATGGTTAGGTAAGGAGCATTAAACAGCGGTGTAATTCTTCTTAACCATAAGTACAGTTTTCAACCTACGACACACAGTGAAAGAGTTGTTAGACTCAGTGGATTTATACAGAGTATTGTATGTTGTCCAGAGTCCATTAGGACAGAGGGGTTGGTCCTCATACTATATTCTGTTTACTTTTAACTTCTCTAGTTCTTAGACATGTGTTTCGTAGAAACACAGGGTCTGAGTTTTGAGGAGTTATAGGTATTTGAATAAAGTAGAGAACCAGGTGTAGCAAGTATCGGGATTCTTCAAAGTGATCGAAGATGTAGATACTTGTGTATGGTATTCAGTTGATAGTAATGATAAAGAGAAATTGCTTCTCTTTCAGGTTACTCATAATTGGAAGCATTCCTAAGATGAGTAACGCTGATCGGCCTCCTTCCATTTAGTTGACATGCACTGGAGATAGCTGCATGATTTGAATCTGGTTCAATTAAATCAGTGCCTCTGGTTTTATATTGGATGTAGAACAGTTCGTATCTTAACGTTGTTAAGGTACGGGGAGTTGTCCGGCTTATGCTTAAAACCAGACTCTGGATAACTCGAAGGCACGTTTCTGTAATAACTGTTTGTGGGTTGACCCAGGCTATGACGAGGGTTGATTTTCTACCATCTGGATGAACAATAGCGATATTGTTCTAGACTCGCCACAGTTTTGTTAAAAATGGATTTTTTTTCAGAAAAGAGTAGTGGGAGTATGGTAGAACTGGAAGTGATTCCAGAACCACAAACGATTACTGAAGATTTGATAAGGAACCTAAAGATTCAATCTGATTTGACATTCCATTGGCCACTCCGCAGATAAGGTGGGTAACTTCAGGCACCCGAGAGGTACTCCGGTAGCCTCAAGGACGGTGACAGGGAAGTTCTCGTTTACTCACACTTGCCATTGTTGTTGTTCCAGGCTGCGAGACCCGGCAAGAGGATGAGTATAGCGTCGTTCTAAACTAGCTTTAGAAGTGCACGTCTATATGACTCTGCCAGAGGGTTGTCGTAGTCAGTGGGAGCAGCGGAAGCATTGGTGGACATCAGGCTTATGTCTATTTATAGACTAAAGCAGATATAGCGGAGATAGATCATCTATTTCTGATGTAACAGTCATAGGTTTGACGTCATCAGAATAGGGGATGGATCCGTTAAGAAGGTAGTAGGGTGTGATGTCCTGGTTTTGGATGACATACACAGAGTAGGAAAGGAAACTCCTATACTACGATCGGTTATATTTTGGTCGTCACACAGTGTTTTCTCCACATGGGACTTGGACATTATATCAGACATACTGGTTACTAGATCTATGGTTTTAGATCTAGATTTGGGTGGTTTCCCAATCAGGGTACTTTGACAGCATTCTAAGAGTATTTAGAATGGACGACTCCTGGCATGGTAGTGTACCTGCAGGTAATGGAGTCACCCTCTCTAAAAGGTGTCTTATAGACTAAAGTAGAGAGGGATGTGCATGATTGGCAGATCACTTGCTTAGGCAATTGAGTCAATCATGAGATGTCAAGTACCACACCAGATGTTGTTCTTGCACTAGATGCAATAAGTTGATATTGATCCAATCCTGGAGGAACAGTCGGAAGCAGTTTTAGAACATAAGTGAATGTTCTAGGGATATGATAACGACAGCCTCATTCGGGAGACAGTTATCATTCCAGGCTTCCAAGGTGACATGGACGACAAGGAGGTTGTCAGAGTTATAGTTTTCCTTCTGATGAGGGGCAGTATTTTGGACAGGTGGTCCAAGGCAATACTGAGGGAGGCATGGCACGCAGGATACTGATTAAGTTCAGTTGACGATACAGTCTAAGAAGTTTGGATTTGGAGTTCATTTATGAGCTAGGTCCCATCTGACATCCAGACATATTCTGAGACTGGTATTACTCTTTTCGGGAGATGGCTTTCTCCGCGAACTTGAGATATAGAGAGACATAGAAAGAAACATCAAGGCGGATCCACTCACTGAGGCTATTCCTCGAACGCAATAGTTCCGCAAACGAGCTTTGTGAGACTGACTAGTAGAGGAGTTGGATGTTCGGTATCACACGGGCTGTGAGTATGCGACATCGCAATAATTAGCCTTGAGTGCAAGTGGGAGATTGTTGGAGATAGTGCCCTCAGAGTCAATTATTAGGTCACAGGTACGTGATTGTAATGATTGAGGGAGGACCTATCCCGGTAGGACAGTCTTACTCGAGATGATAATATGCTATCTGGTTTACCTTTATCATCGTGTACTGTTTTAGGTGACCTGACACGTCGCTATTACACGTTGATAGAGCCCCTAGGATTATTGCTTGACCACCAGCAGTATGAGGGCGATCATATAAGTGGGAGCTGGGGGTCTACAAGCATATCCTTAAATGGTCCCTAGTCGTGGGAGTTTCGAGACTGGGCATCGATACTCCATTAGTAGACTAGTGTATACAGTCGAGACCCCGACGAGGGGCGGTGGCCGGTCTCACAAGCCACTGGTGTCAGTTGGATCACCTAAGATGTATACAGGTGCTCATTGGGTTATGAGTACACCGGACAGGACTCGCCGGGAACATGCTAGTTGGTCATATACCAGACGTCAGATGGCAGTTCCCTGGTGACATGTGTGCAGGTTAGTTCATCGACCTGGGGATCGTCATTTGTCTCGTGTGAGTTCCCACTGTACTTTGATTACTACCCTACCACGGCTCAAAGGAGTCGTGCAAACAGGTTTTAGTTGGGTACAGTCCCGAGCCACATGGAGGCAGTGAGCGTATCTTCAGGGGTTCGTCTCTCCCGGTATTGGGGGTGAGGTCGTGCTGTGTCTAGGAGAGCCATTACACAAAGTCCTTGGCCAAGGCAAGGAGATTTACTGGTAGGTATTCCAGTAGTATCTCAGGGTGTTCTGGGCTACACTCCGACACGACTTGTACCGCTTTTGGGGGTCTGACTTTTACCAACCCCCTAGGCCCGCTATGCGATGCTCATAGACGAACGGACCGGACTGTACGGATATTGTCACTGACAGGCTCAGTAGGGTGTCAGGATGAGTTCGCTCATCGACGTCCCTTTTAGTCAATAGCTGGTGGCCCGTTATGTATTGGCTTATACCTCTGACGTGCTAGTGGTTAAATCCACAGCCATAGTATTGACGAGTCTTTAGAGTCCACCACACTTTCAGTTACTCAAGCTTTCGGGCGAAACGCTGTAGAGGCCGTATGGAGATATGGCAGGGTCCGATCAGATACGTGCAGTATTGCACGGATCAGGATTGGACGGTTTGTACTAGTAGCCGTATAGGTATATGGCAGGGTTCGATCAGATACGTGCGGTATTGCACGGATCAGGATCGAACGGATTTTACTAGCCGGCTTTGGTTTAAGCCGGTCCTAGTTTAGTACAGTGTAGATTTTGTCCCTTTGCATTTGTATCCGGACGGAATACAGATGCGGGTGTGTATGCACAGTATCGCGGTTTTCCTGTAATTTATTACGGGACCAGTTTTCTGGAGTTGCCAGTTTGCATTCCGTTCCGGCCGGTTTTCCTTTGTTCTTTCCCGGCCGGACTTTTCCGATGGAGGGGGTAATTTGCAGTTTTGCAAATTACATTTGTGGAGGGGTTTTCTTGCATAAAGGATTTATTTTGAGAGCATCTTTTCTTTTGTTGCACCATTCTTGCATTAATGAGATTGGAAAGGATTTGATTTGGATGTGAATGAAGTATGGTTGATGTTTGTTTAAGGTCACCTCTTGCTTTATCCTACAATAACCTCCCTTCATAGTTTTGCAATTGGGATTCCTCCACCATTCTCTTGATATGGCAGGCCACCTCTTTGAGTGAGAGAGAGAGGAGTTCATTTTTGGTATGAGGGATTAATTCACATATCATTTTCATGCTTGCAAAATTTCTCACTTCATTCCAAAGTCCATTCATGTTTCCTCCATCCAAAGGCAACCAACCCCAAAGAGACATACTCTACACTACTTCCTACAGCAAATCTTGGACGCGTCGATTCGCCAGCTTCGCGTCCGAGTTACCTCGGTATTGAGGTGGGAGCCCGTAAAAGCTACAGGCGATGTGGTGCCCTTTCCGACGAGGAGGAGACGGACGGAGATCCCGCGAGGAGATCGGAGTGGAGATGAAGACCGGAGGACTCGGATCAGTCGGTACATCTCTTCCCTTTCTTGTTGTAGCTTAGACTTGTTAATGGTTACGATCCGGAGTTTAGTGCGCGGTGGTGCCGGTTTGCAAAGTCCGCAAAAATTTAAAGTTTATCACCGCTTCCGCATTCCGGCGTCGGATTGACGGCCGGGGCGCCGCCGTGCACTTACAAGCATAAGCAGGACAACTCCCCGTACCTTAACATCGTTAAGATATGAACTGTTCTATATCCCATATAGGACCAGAGGCACTGATTTAATTGAACCAGATCCAAATCATGCAGCTGTCTCCAGGGCATGTCAACTAAATGGAAGGAGGCTGATCAGCGTTACTCAACTTAGGAATGCTTCCAATTATGAGTAACCTGAAAGAGAAGCAATTTCTCTTAATCACCACTATCAACTGAATACCATTGACAAGTATCTACATCTTCGATCACTTTGAAGAATCCCGATACTCGCTACACCTGGTTCTCTACTCTATTCAAATACCTATAACTTCTCCAAATTCGGACCCTGTGTTTCCACGAAACACTTGTCTAAAAACTAGAGAAGTCATAAGTAAACCGAATATAGTACGAGGACCAACCCCTCTGTCCGGATGGACCCTGGACATCATACAATACTCTGTACAAGTCCCTTGAGTCTGATTACTCATTCACTGTGTGTCGTAGGTTAAAAACTGTACTTATGGTTAAGAAGAATTACACCGCTGTTTAATACTCCTTACCTAACCATCCACTGATATAGGTAAATGTCGTAGACATAATTTCAAAAAGGTATATCTCACTCTATGAAAATAGACGTATAGATATATCAATTTGAAATTGGTGCATGACAGCGGATATTCAAAAACCAAATATTTGCCGACCGGCAAACAGCCCAGGTGATTTCCTCAAATATCACCGATTACAACGAATCCCGATATAATGAGGATGATCACCCAATTCCCAATAACTTACTCCCACTCATCATCTGTAAAACCATACAGATGTGAGAATCGTACCTGGTAAATACATACCCTGGAGTAAGGACTAATTGGGAAATCAGTTTTCCTTTAACAGTACACAGTGAAACTGAAACATCGAAATGTTTCGATGGGGTATCCTGGTATTCCTAGTAATGCCTCTTCCAGATTCACGACTGTAACCGTATAATTCTTTGCCACCTCTCCAAATCCCTTCATATGTCTTTAGTCTTTACCTTCTGCACACCCCTTAGGCCAAATGGTTTTCTTCCTTCCCTACCGTTCGGCACCAGCCTATGGTTTGGAAGAAGACTATCCAATAAGCATAATGGGTGTACTGTCCTAATCATAGGAACACTCGCAATGAGAGAGGGTGAAGATAAAAGACAACCGAATAAACCTTATTCCTATTTCTCCTGGACCAGAATCCATCCCCGAACTGGAACAAGTTCCATTCGAGTTCGTATATAACCATACGATGGAGTATCCAAATAAACTGTGGATCTTCGTAGTGATACGGAGTGTCCTGGAGAAATACAAAGGTGATGTGGGAGTGGTAACGAAATATTTGGTTTGGTCGTGAATATCTGTTGCAATTTACTTTGCCCTCTTACTAATCCCTTGCTTTGTCTGAACTTAATACCTTCTGTACACCATCGTTAGGCTAATTGGTTTTCTTCATTCCCTACCAGTCGGCACCAGCCTAAGGTTTGGAAGAAGACTATCCAATTTGCGTAATAGGTGTACTATCTCCTAAACCAAGGAGTACTCGTGACCTGAGAGAAGGTAAAAGGAAAAGACAACTGAATAGTCCTATCCGTTTTCTCCAGAACCGGAAACCATCCTCGAATAAATCCCTTCGAGTTCGTATATAACCATACGATGGTTTTGTCCAATGGAAGTGGACGTTCGTAGTAATACGGGGTGTCCTGGAGAAAAGGATAAAAGTAGGAGTGGCAATGAGGTTTGCAACTCTGACAATCCAAAAGCCGGTGTCAAGAAGGTTCGGTCAACTTGGTCACTGAGTCATAGTCTTAGGGTCGGGTCAATGGTCGCTGCCAAAGAGAGAGAGAGAAAAGAAACACTCAGCGTGCACTCTAACCTAGATCAGAATGGTTACCAATTTATCTAATCTGGAAACCTCCCACTGTATCTCAAATTCTCCTCCAAACCTGAAAGAAGAATTAGTCGGGGTCACCCGAGGAGTAAACTAACTCATCAGTGGGAATCGGGATCCAACTATCATCGCATGATAACGTGACGGAATCCGCTCACGGTGTCACACTCCAGAAGGTATGCGCATAACTGGCAAGTTTCAGTTCTTTTGAAAATCCCGATGTGATTTTTGCCCCATGCTCTTATGACCTTGACTTTGGCCAACAAATCATAAGTCACATGTCAAGTTCTACCCGTCATTCTCCAGGTTGATTCGAATCCACCCGCACAAGCCCTTGACTTTGGCCAACAAGGCTAACGACTGTTCCAAACCAACGCATCTATCTATGCTGCATATGAATAACCAACAGCTACCAAACACTGTGCCTTGACTTTGGCCAACAAACACAGCTTGAATACTATTGACTACCCATATGAAACGACGGAGGGCTACGAATGGTTTCTGGCGAAAACCTTTAACGTAAAGAACTTGATATCGTTGAAGGAATGGATAGCTTTTTAGAAATATAGTGACGACAACTTCCGCTAAAGAGGTCACTCCCGGTGAAGGGATCTCGGCTCTTTCCCCGTAGAATGGGGTGCAGGATATTCTAACTGAATACCACGGTGCAAAGCAAAAGTAATCGGCTATAGTGAAGTTAATGCCCTGACGCAAACTTATTGTCCAAGGGGTCACTCCCGGTGAAGGGATCTCGGCCCTTGCCTCGTCGACTGAGGAGCAGGATATTCCAACTGAATACCACGATGCTAAACAAAAGTGAACGTCCTTGCAATAACAGCTTTTTGAAAAGTGTTCCAACAACATCAGATTAGGTTTGTTTTTAACTTGCATTGATCCGAATCAACGCAGTCCCATCAATTGATCACACCACAAAGAACGAAAATATACTGATGTACGTATATGCCATCCGCATTCGCCACTGGGTCCCGTCATTACCCGTTAGGTTAGCTAACTAACGACAGAGCGGGGACTGGACTAGCGCGGATGCAAAACATATACAACATCTACTAATATATATACTAATATATTATATTCGCTCAAGGCGTGATAAGAAAATGCAACATCACAGAAATGTACAGCATCACAGAAACAATACAGATATCTGGGATCCCCGGGTTTCACAGAGCCGCTGAAACCCGACGTTCCCCTGGTCGTGTGGATAGCCTGTGCAATGAAATCCTAGACCCCTACGGGTGCGGCAAGTCACCCGCCAAAACCTGAAGCGAGGCAGCCCCCTTCAGCACCGTGAATGGACCACCCAGCACTTCACGGAATCCGGTAACTTGGGCACCCCTCCTGGGTCAACCTGTACCCCCTACGAGTGCGGCGAATAGCCCGCCAATTCTAGAGTGAAGCCCCCTCCGTCTCAATGCCATGAGATGTGGGCTTGTTGCCCTCTAGAACCCGGCAATCCGTGCACCCCTCCGCGGGGCAATCATAGTACAGAAAGTAAAATATACATACAACGGGTACATCGACCGCAACCTGGCCGTGCCCCAAAATAATAATACAAACAGGCAGTGACGGCAGTCCACATGTCGGACGCTCGTCCCGCAATATCAAATGTACATAATACAACCACAACTATACTAGCATTGCATCCAGGCTATCCCCCACGACCGATCCGCAACATCACAGCAAAAACAGAACATCAACGTGAAAGTCACGTTCGCAAATCCGTCTAACCGGGCTATAGCAGTTAGACAGGATTTACCGATCAAGTGACATTCACGGTCGCAGATATAATGTAAATACTGTGAAAAATGTGTTTAAAATATCCGATCGATCAAACTTTAACAAGTGGGCCCCCAAGTACTACAGTAGCACATCAAGAAATTCTGGGCCCAAAATTAATATTCCAAAACCCCTAAAATCTCCCCAGAAGCCCACAGTAAAATCCCAACCCACTGATTCCTCCATACTGCGGCGGAACCGCGGCCACAAGTGGGTTTTGGCCGCGGTTCCGCGCTCTGGTTAGAAGATCAGTGCCTCGAATTTGTACAGTAGTCTTACAATTTCTAGTACATCAATATTTTACAACCTGAAAAAATTTTGGGGACTGAAAAAATTCAACAGAAAACTGATGTGAAGCAATACGGGTTTTGGAACATTCGATCGATCGGAACTGAAAAACACATTACACAAAGCTAGACTAAGTTAATGGCGAGGCTCTGATACCACTGTAAGTGCACGGCGGCGCCGCGGCCGTCAATCCGACGGCCAAATGCGGAAGCGGTGATAAACTTAAATTTTGCGGACTTAGCAAACCGGCACCACCGCGCACTAAACACCCGGATCGAACCATTAACAAGTCTAAGCTAACTACAAGATCGGGAAGAGAAGTATACCGACGATCCAAGTCCTCCGGTCTTCTCGTCATCGTCCCGATCTCCTGCGGAATGTCCCGTCTCCTCCTCGTCGCCGGAAGTGCACCACATCGCCTACTTCTTTTACGGGCTCCCACCTCAATGCCGAGGCAACTCGGGCACGAAGCCGGCTACTCGACGTGCCCAAGATTCGCTGTAGAATATGTAGTCCTCAAGTCTCACTTTGGGGTTGTGGAATTGCCATTTGGTGGAGGAATGATACTTGGAGCTATTTGGATTGAACTTATAGGATTTTTGCAACATGAAATGAGCCAAACATCCCCACCAAAATTTTGGGACAGCCCCACAATGCTTGGGCCGGCCATGAGAGGTGAGGGAGGGGAAAGAATGAGAGAGCCATCCAAAAAGGAGAGAGTGGGAAGACTATCATGAAAAAGGAAATCATCAAAAGAATATGGTCACAATCACACCCACTCTCAACTACTCACCAACAACCATGATAGCACCAAATCCAACACTCCAACAAGCTAATGATCACTTCCAAAAGTCATGCCATCATGAAGATAGAAGTCAAGGTCAAAAGAATGGTGCACCATCATGATACAAGGAAACATGCAAAGACCCCCTTCCACAAAAGCTTATTTGCAACAATGCAAATAAGCCCTCCTCCACCAATCTTCGGCCAATGAACGGAACAAAGGAAATCGGCCGAAACGGAAAGCAAACTGGAAACTCCAGAAAACTGGTCCCGTAATAAATTACAGGAAAACCCCGATACTGTGCATACACACCCGCATCTGTATTTCGACCGAAATACAAATGCAATGAGACAAAGTCTACACTGTACTATACTAGGATCCGGCTTAAACCAAAGCCGGCTAGTAATATCCGTTCGATCCTGATCCGTGCAATACCGCACGTATCTGATCGAACCCTGCCATATAACCATACGGCCTATAGTACAGACTGTCCGATCCTGATCCGTGCAATACCGCACGTATCTGATCGGACCTTGCCATATCTCCATACGGCCTCTACAACCTTTCGCCCGAAAGCTGAGTAACTGAAATGTGGGGGACTCTAAAGACTCATCAACACCTTGGTTATGGATTTAACCACTAGCACGTTAGAGGTATAAGCCAATACATAACGGGCTACCAGGTATTGACCAAAAGGGACGTCTGTGAGCGAACTCAGCCTGACTCCCTACTGAGCCTGTCAGTGACAATATCCGTACAGTCCGGTCCGTTCGTCTATGAGTATCGCATGGCGGGCCTAGGGGGTTGGTAAAAGTCAGACCCCCAAAAGCGGTACAAGTCGTGTCGGAGTGTAGCCCAGAACACCCTGAGAAACTACTGGAATACCTACCAGTAAATCTCCTTGCCTCGGCCGAGGGCTTCGTGTAATGGCTCTCCTAGACACAGCACGACCTCACCCCCAATACCGGGAGAGACGAACCCCTGAAGATACGCTCACTGCCTCCATGTGGCTCGGGACTGTACCTAACTAAAACCTGTTTGCACGACTCCTTTGAGCCGTGGTAGGGTAGTAATCAAAGTACAGTGGGAACTCACACGAGACAAATGACGATCCCCAGGTCGATGAACTAACCTGCACACATGTCACCAGGGAACTGCCATCTGACGTCTGGTATATGACCAACTAGCATGTTCCCGGCGAGTCCTGTCCGGTGTACTCATAACCCAATGAGCACCTGTATACATCTTAGGTGATCCAACTGACACCAGTGGCTTGTGAGACCGGCCACCGCCCCTCGTCGGGGTCTCGACTGTATACACTAGTCTACTATGGAGAATCGATGCCCTGTCTCGAAACTCTCACGACTAGGGACCTTTTAAGGATATGCTTATAGACCCCCAGCTCCCACTTATATGATCGCCCTCATACTGCTGGTGGTCAAGCAAGAATCCTAGGGGCTCTATCAACGTGTAATAGCGACGTGTCAGGTCACTTAAAACAGTACACGATGATAAAGGTAAACCAGATAGCATACTATCATCTCGAGTAAGACTGTCCTACCGGGATAGGTCCTCCATCAATCATTGCAATCACGTACCTGTGACCTAATAATTGACTCTGAGGGCACTATCTCCAACAATATTATATAGGCGTTACTTATGTTTTACACCCGCGCTAGCCCTGCCCCGCTCTGCCGTTAGTTACCTAACCTAACGGTGCACGAGGGGACATCGAGGCGAATGCGGATGGCATAAGTGTACGTCGTATATATCTGTGATGTTTAGGTACTTAAATGATGGGACTTCATTAATGTGATTAATGAAATAAAAAGAAACCTAAGATGTTGTAGAATTGAATTTCAAAATAAAACAGGTAGCTACAGTTCTTGCTTTGCACAGCGGTATATGTGATATATCCTGCACCTTATTCGATAAGGAAAGGACCGAGATCCCTTCACCGGGAGTGACTCCTTTAGCAATAACTGGCAGATGCTACACACTCGGTTTGTCTTTTGATTGCTTTTAAGAGTTTCGCTTTGCACAGTGATATATGTGATATATCCCGCACCTCATTCGACGAGGAAAGGACCGACGATCCCTTCACCAGGAGTGACTCCTTTAGCAAAACTAGAAAAGCCTCAAAAGCACTCCATTTTTAAAAGCATTTGATTCTACAACGATATCAAGTTCATTACGCAATAGGTTTTCAGAAAAACCTGTCGTAGCCCTCCGTCATTTCAGATAAATCCTGTTTAGTATTCGTGCTGCGTTTGTTGACCTTGTCAAGTCGCAGTGTGTGGTAGCTAACCAGTATTTATCTGCTTATGCATATGATGCAGATTGGGTTAGGGTAGTCGTGCGGCCTTGTTGACCTTGTCAAGGGTCGTGCGGGTGGGTTTGATTCAATCAAGAAATGACGGGTAGAACTTGACTTGCGGTCTATGGTTTGTTGACCTTGTCAAGGTCATAGATCGTTCGGGGCAAAATATTATCGGGAATTTCAAGTGTTGAAATTTGCAATGAGATTGCATACCTTCTATGAGATAGTTGGATCCCGATACCCGCTGCGAGTAAGAGTTACTCCTGGGAGAGTTTTATACATTACAATTAGCCGATCAAGTAGGTGTCTAGAAAGGTGTCAACGAGGTTACGCCTCTGGGAAAACGAGGTTTACATTAATTAGGTTCGTGCGAAAGCACGGGGGACCTCCCTCAAAGTACCGACACTGGCCTGGCTGAAAGATTGGCGAACTTGTAGTGTGTAATTAATCCCGGCTAGTCTTTCCTTTTAGGGTTTGAAGGAAGATTTGATAAAAAGCAGTGGGAGCCATCCTGATTAGATAAAATTATAACCAATCTATTCTTGACAGAGCGCACGCTGAGTGTTTTCTTCTCTCTCTCTCCAGGTAGCGACCATATCACGCCTTAATCAAGATAATAATACGGATTATTGACCGAACCCGCTTGTTATACTGAGCTGGGGAACGTTGGTCCCGCTCCAACTTATAATTGTTATAAGACAGAGCAAGAATTTTGGGGAATACCAGATTTCCCGTGCCGCCCAAACGAAGAGAGTGCATGATGATGCATCATCTTCGGGTGTGTTCATTATACAGAACTGTTTCTCAGTATCCTTTACGTCCTGGGTATGTGATACCAGATCAGGATCCCAGATATGTAATCTGTTACATAGGGCTACAGAAAGGTAGAGAACTGAGAACGGGTGATAAGTTTCATGAGGCAGAAAACGGGGCAAGAGTTGCAGCCAAGTCTGTTGGTCACTGTCACCCTGTATTACAATACATTGATTCTGAACGAATGTTATTAGATACCGAACCTGATATACAAAATCATATCAGTATCTTTATTAGTAAAGAAATGATAAAATTTTGTATTGTTGGATAATGTTTTGAACATTTCCTATATCAAAAGTTGATCGGTTCAGGCACGTTATCTAAAAGCATTAATGTTCTAAATCAAACTACAGTTCTTTAGTATACAGAACACACACAAGAGGAAGAGTTCAGAAATGAACGAATCCTTCTTGAGGTATTGTAGACTAGGTCATATCAATGTGACCCGACTAGCTGGAGTTACATAAAGATGCATATTTAAATTAGTTTGAACTTACATCTTGTGAAACTCGCCAGTCATGTCACAAAGATAAGATGACCATAGCTCCGTTTACTAGAAACAGAGAAAGAGTTAGTAAACTCTTGGGATGATACATGTTGATGTATGTAGGTCCCCTGTCTACACATGCCAAGACCGGTTCTTTTTACTTCATTACATTCTCTGATGATCTTTCGAGATTCAGACCTATGTTCCTGTTGAAACACAAGTCCGAACCTTTTGAGATATTCACAGAATATAAGCGAGAAGTAGAGAACCAGAATACAGGTATAAGTATTATGTCCTATGATGAGATCAAGGAGGAGAATACTTGAGCACGGAAATCCTGGACTATTCTAAAGGAGAATGAGATTCTCTCTCAGCATTACTCCTCTGTATACACCATAGCACGATGGTATATCGGGGCGGAGCAGATACACCCTATTTGATATGGTGTGCTCTATGATGAGTACTACTGAGTTACCTATTTCTTTTTGGGAGTTATGCACTTGAGAAGATGCATACCTATTGAATAGGGTTCAAATCAAATCAGTTGCCTACCGCTTCATATGTGATATGGAAAGGGAAGAGCCCATATCTTAAGTTGGTTAAGATTTATGGTTGTCCGGGCTATGTCTAAAAGCAAAATCCGGACAAGCTCAAGGCAAGGACTGTTATGTAAAACTGGAAATGTTCCAGCTATACAAACTGCAGCTGATGGTTTGAGAGAACCAAAGGATTCAATAGTTACCAATGAACCTCAGCCTCTCCGCCGATCTAGCAGGGTTCCTCACCCACCTGAGAGATACTTCTGTTTCTCTATGACAGTGGGAGCGAGGATTGCATCATGAGATGATGACCCAACTAGTTTCGAGCTGGCCATCAGGAGTGAGACTCTGTAAGAATGGCTGGATGCTTAGCGATCTGAGATGGAATCCTTATACACCAGCAAAATATGGACTTTTGCTGCTATATCTAAAGGGTTTAATCCCCATCAGGAGCAAGTATATCTTGAGAAGATTACTTGGTGTACATGGAAAAGTTGAAACTTTCAAAGCTAGACTTGTTAAAGGTTTTCGTCATTGACCAGGCGTGGATTATGATGAAACCTTTTCTAAGGATCTATGCTTAAGTCCATCCAGATCCTACTTACCACGGCTACATACCATGACTACGATATCTGGTGGTTGGGTGTCTTGACTGCTTTTCTAAATGATGATTTGGAAGAGAGCGTCTATAAGTACACAGCCAGAGGGCTTCGTAGACAGTGGGAGCAGCGGAAACGTGTGCAAGATGTTTTAGGATAAAGCAGGCATCGCGAAGTTGGAACATCTGTTTTGATGAAGTAGTCAAAGAGTTTGATATCATCAAAATGGTAGATGAACCTTGTATAAACAAAAAGGTAGTAGGGAGTATGGTGGTGATCCTCGTAGAGTACGTGGATGACATACTCTTGATAAGAAAAGAGTTTTCTTATGCTACGCTCGATCAATCTCCGTCTGTCACAATGATTCTCCACATAGGATCAAAATGATACCTCCTAAATCCTGAGTTTTGGATCTATGAGATAGATTTAATTGGATGTTAGGATTCTCACTAGTTGTAGTGAGATGGTATCAATCGATCCAGGGGAGAATCACTGGAAGTGTTCCAGGGTGATAAGGACGACTGAATGTCAGTCGCAGGCATTGTCTTTACCCTCAGTAAAGGGACGGTATGTTGGAAGAGTTCCAAGCTAGATACCGTGACATACTAGACGATAAAGGCAGGATACATCGCTACTTAAAATGCTACCAAAGAGGATGTTTGGGTGTATATTGGTTCATGAGATGAACTATGTTCCTCCCATTGTATGACAATGGAGTTATGGCTTATGCCAAGGAACGTCCGTCCCATCAGTGATCCAGACATATTCTAAGGCAGTATCACTTGATCATGGAGATGGTAGATCTCCAAAGGATCGAGGTTAGGAGAGTAGACTCAGAGGACAAACACAGCGGATCCACTCACGAAAGGCCTTTTCCCAGAGAGAGACTTTTATGGGATGGTTGAGTATGAGATATTACAACCACTGCTACAGATGGCCCTAGTGCAAGTGGGAGATTGTTAGTTATATGTATGCCCTAGAGGCCATTACTGTACATTGGATGTATATTGTAGTGGATGCTAGGACGTATATAGGGAGGACTTTCTTGCTGGACATGATAGTATGCTATCTGGTTACACTTTACCTTAACGTGTATACAGATTGTCTCTCTGTTACATGTTGGTAAAGCCCTTAGGATGTGTGCTTGACTACCTGGACTATGATGCGGATCATACTAGTGGGGACATGGTAGTCCATAAGTACATCCTTCAAAGTCCCTAGTCGTGGGTGTATCGAGACGGGGCATCGATATACCAGAGTAGACTAGCGTGTACCTTCTCGACCCATACAGATGGGCGATGGATGATCCCATATCCATTGGTGTTTGACATCAGAGATGATATACGGGTGCTCAGTAGAGACTGGGTACACTGGACAGACTCGCCGAGAACTCCCAGATGGTATTATACCTCACGTCAGATGGCAGTTCTCTGGTGACACTGGTACAGAGTAGTCTGTTGACCCGAGATCGTCATAGAGTCTTATGTGGTTCCCACTGTGCTTTGATTTCCATCTTACCACGTCCAAGAGGGCATGCAAAACGGTGGTTTTTGGGTACAGTCCCGAGTCACATGGAGGCAATGAGCGATAGGAGGGGATTCGTCTCTCCCGGTATAGGGGGTTGATGTTGCGCTGTGTTCGATTGGCTATAACAGGAAATCCCTGGCCAGGGTTGCTGAGATTTACTGGTAAGTGTTACCAGTAGTTTCTCGAACAGTTATAGACCTCATATCGACACGACTTATCGAGCTATTGGGGTCTGACGTTTACCACCCCTAGGCGAGATATGCGACATATCAGTCGATCAGACCGGACTGTACGGTAGTGTTACTGGTTGGATTCACTGGAGTGTGAGCGGGCTTGCTCGTCGATCTTCTGATCGCTCAATACCCGAGTGGCCGTTACGTTTAGCAGACCGCTTGCGGCTTGTGGATGTTTGATATGATCATCATCTGCTGCCGGCGTATTGACGAGTCTTTACAGTCCTACACAGAGGTTTCCTGGCTCAAGTGAAACGAAATAGGAGCGCATATGAGATATGTGCGGGACCGAGAATGATACCAGTATGTGATACTGTATTCGATTCTCGTGATGAATGTATCGAATGGTTATATGTGAGAATGATACCTAGTTATCGAATTAAGGATTGATTCGATCAGCTGATACATTGGATACTAGTCGGTTATATGCGATATGACCGGATCGTTGAATCAAGTGTTGATTTAATGATTTAATGTATAATTATATATTTGATATATTACTTTTCATTAACTAGTATCGGTTCACTTTAAAATGGATTTTCTCACTCGAGTGTGCGCATTATATATGCGATATGATTTTGTGTACATGATTGTATCATGTTTGATGATGCATGCTAAATTGGTTAAGTGTAAAGATTAAACCATGGTTGTGAATGGTTAGGGTTATGTTTTCTTTTTCATTTATTTATTTATTAGTTATTCATTTGGAAAAGAAAATTAAAAGCAAAAAGGGAAAAATGGTTGCTATTTTGTTTTGTTCATGAATCTTCATGAAGCTTTGACTTAGTTAACCATTTTGTCTCATGCTTAACCCTTACCACTCTACTAACCCTAGTTCACTCTCTACAACTAACCATGGTCAAGTTATGATAAGAATGAGTTTCTTTTCTAATTAAATTAATTCTTATCATAACAAGCTTCTTCTTCTTCATTCTTTTCTTCACTTGAAAAAGCTTGATTGCATCAATGGTGGATTGATGAAATGAGTGAGAAATCCAATTCTAAAGTCTACCCACTTCCTATTTCTTCATCCTCTACCTCTTGCCAAGTAGTAGAGTGTGTTTCCTTTACAAGTTTTCAAAGCTAGGTGAAGGTGGAGCTTGATCTATCGATGCCTCGACGTAGATCATCTTCGGCATGGACATCGACGACCTAGCTCGCCATTTCTCCGACGAAGCCGACACTAGAGCCCGGATTCTTTTTGGACAGCGGAGACGACTTCGTTGCGGAGCTATGGAGGTGGAGCACCGGATCTACAAAGGTTGTATTTCCGTATCTCATAGTTAAGTGTTAACTAGTTAGCTTTTTCGCCTAGAAATCTAGCAAACGATCCGTAGTCGGGTCTCTCGGCACCCGTAAAATTTTATTATGGCATGTTCGATGCCTTGTGAGACCTCATTAGGGTGTCTAGGAACCCTACAAACTAGCCACTACTCCACTGGCAACGGCTCCTTTAAACCAGTAAATGTAGACGGACCCAACCGCCTGAAATCTGCTACGGTCCCTACTCGGTCAACTGGTCTAGCTCCAACATTGTTCACAGACTGCTGAACAATCTGCAAACGTTCCCGAAACGAGTCCGCTTTCTGCTGGATCAGCTCGGTCTGTTTCGTTGATTCTCCAGCATTCCTCTTATCACTCCAAGCATGGCGGCTTCGTCCACACGCCTCTGGTATGTCTTCAATTTCTTACCGGCCATAATCCTAAACTCAAAATACCCAACATTAGCATGATGATAGATTTTGAATATAGATCAAGGCTAGAACTCCAAGATACTTAAATAGAGTACCGCATTGTAACTATGCCGCGGTATCATAGCCACAATTACATAACTCCATCCAAGTCGCCTAAGTCCTAGAGATAACAAGGAATCAGGTTTTCGAATCGATATGCAAAGGAAGTTTGCACATCGTAAAAGATATAATCAGGAAGAATGTGATTCAAGAATGGTAAAACGGTCAAGGTGGCAGGACATGTTTCCTAAACACGGGTATTCTGATTCGTGTATTGGGTACAATACCCAACTACAAAAGAATCAACCCGACTATCCTATGGCTCTGATACCAAAAGAACCATGTCACGCCCCGCTTCCCAGAGTACGCTAGATTGGGCACGTGACATAGCCAACCATGCTACCTGTGGGTAGGAAGTATCCATCCACAGTCACATTACGGCTGTAGAGATATCAAGAACAAGATAAAACTATCTAAAACATGTCCATAATCCAGAATAACAGGAGTCAATAATAAATAAATGCGGAAGCAAATGATCCAATACAAATAACTGAAAAGTGTGTCCCATTATACGGGCTCACATCAGGAAATAAATGCAGGAAATAAAACTAACTACTACTGAACTCACAGCTCAGCCTGCTGGCTGAAGTACTCCTGCTCGGACTGCAACAGCGGTACAGAATCTGGGCCATGCAAAACCCAGACGTCAGCGCGTCATGTCATCAAGTAATATAATATGAACAGTGTAGCAGGCAATGTAATATAAACATGAATACAGCAAGAATAACAATAATATGAATCATACCAGTACAGGGTAGCATGCAGTGGGTAAACTAAACTGTTCTATCAGGTTTTCTATTCTAAAGTCTTTGAAATCAATTGATGAATCACCGATGTAACTCAATAGTATCCCGTGCATACCCGGGACCACGGCCACAATATTCTCGGCTGCAGCCGAGACATGCCGCTAGGCACAAAACAGGAATGTGTACACTCGATAGTATCCCGTACATACCCGGGATCACGGCCACAATATTCTCGGCCGAAGCCGAGACATGCCGCTAGGCACAAAACAGGAATGTGTACACTCAGAACAGGTAGTGAACTGCCGAATTACAAGTCAGGTTTCACCTTTGATTTCCCCATACCCCCAAGTTATATGTGTATGTCAAGTCAGGTATTCCGAAATCAAGAAACTAATGCCAACACAGGATCAGGTAAACAGGTTTGTCTGGATAGACAACAGGAACGGTCCATGAGGACTACATGTCAGGTTTGTTGGCATTAGACACAGGATCAGGTAACGGGTCAGGTCATGGTACATCAGATCAAGTCAAGCAGTGTACGGTACCATATCATGTCAAGTAGGAAGTGTAACAGATCATGTCAGGAAGCACAAGATGTCATGTGGGTGCTCATAATCAAACTAACATAAGCATGTGTATAAATAAACAAGCATAAGTACTATCAGAACAATAAACTGGAACATGTAATATGATATGCAAATAGATATAATTTCAAGGATATGGATGTACAGTTATCGATTAGGGTTACATTTATAGTTCCAATATTAATTAGGATGCAATTTATTAAACATGGAGTGTTACTATCACATTATTATGTAGTAATGTGATCTATGGATGCAATTATATGTATCATAAATGCGATGGATGCAAACGGGTATCCGAAAAGTTATAAAATTATAAAATGGTGTCACGACCCGAAAGTACGGAACATGACCGGTACTTAAACTACGAACGTCTCGAGGCGTAAGTAATCTAAGTAAACCGAAAACCCAGAAATCCAAACCAAGAAAAGTAGTAGAGTGCAGGAAAACCAATTTAAACAAGTAGTTTTAATAGCATAAGCCGAATTATGCGATTTTTAAGAACATCAAAATTTACTGAAAATTTCGGCAGAGTCTCCTTTGTAAAAACTGGCTCCCAAACGGGATACAACATGAATAGTAAACGAAATCAATAAAAAGGCATCCCCAAGCGGGAGCTAGCTCTTCGTCAATCGACGGTCACAACCACACAAGCAATATAATGTACAACGCCAACGGCGAGGATCAAAACTCAAAAAGAAACTCCAAACCACCAGAATATAACGAGCGACTCTAAGGTCGAAAGAATAAACAACACTGGTCTCTATCTCAATAAATACATGTTTGGTTGATGGAATTTACTAGATACAACGGAATAATATTATACAAGGTAATATGATGGGTACGATACAAGAAAAACCCACCTACTAGCAAGTCACCCGAATGAAACTGAGCCCGCAAAGCCGTAATGAAACCTGTACGGCAAACCTGCAAGAAACTGGGGCACAACGGGGGTGAGTTGCCAACTCGTGAATAGAAAAAAACATCTACGCACAGAAATCGCATAAATAACGCAACCTAGGTCAATGATCATAATATATCCTCAAATATATGAATAACATGCAGCCTATAACAATGGCTAGGGTAATATCTAACCGAGTGAAATCTCATGTGCCCGTGTCGGTGCCTCAGGTAGCAATATATCATATGAATGAGGTATGAATGCATGAAAACAGAATACATGTAAATGAAGAAACTGTTTTCATAAATTAGTGAGATTTCCTTCGTATTTTTAAACTGAGGTATCATAATGAAATCAGTATCAACAGTGTCTAGCATCGACACAAAACATAAATCTCACTGTCTCGAAATATCAATATCTCAATCTCAATATCTAGGGCGCCGTCAGTCCAGACCGGCCCCTACCATCCATCTCAAGACCACGACGGTATCCTCCGGATATCCGACGCGTCGGGTAATATCACCGGTAGGTAGTGCTCCCCTGCCAGGCTCACATCGTCATCATCACGCGCTTCTTGCCCCGGGGTACCTTACCGGGTCCACCATGTACCCGAAACGGTTCATCCGTCTCCTCGAATCGGGTCTCGAAATCCATCAGCAAACTCATGGTGGACGACTCATACATCATGGGAAAACCGCACTTTTTATTTTAAAAGAGGAAAAAGGTTTATTTATGTTTTTGCGGTTTTCCTCCAAATCCAGAAAATCTCATGGAAATCCGAATCCAAAACCTCAATAACACGTAAAACGGTGAATATATGCATAAGAATCCATGAATGCGGCATAACAATGAATAACAGTATGCATGAAGTAGCAGATAATAACTACAATGTCTAAACTAACATATAAGGCAAGTACACTAATATCATGTCTAACTATTAGCTAACAGGCTATGTCAAGCAATAATATTTTCTAAGGTGTACGTGACATGGCAATTACCGATGAAGATGTGTGTGAGCCGGCAAATAAGTGTACGTGGTACATACGCATCATCGGTAATGGTGCTGGTGTCCTAACAGCATGATATCAATAATGGAGTATGAAACATAAAATAAGCATGCGATGCGAAGCGGACCACAAAAAGAGCGGGAGCTGAAAACTAGACGCAACTGTAACTAATCTGCATTAATCTAATATAAGTCCTACAAATGGTGCCTTTTGAAATAATACGAATCATGGGGTTTTGAAAATAGGGGCTACGGTGTTTTTATGAAAAGATAAGTCTTTTGAAATATCCGTAGGATCCCTTGGGCTGTCTTTTAAAATATCCACGATTCGTTAGTTTTTGAAATAGGTAGGAGTCTAATCTAATCTAACAACTACACTAAACTATACGGCTGAACTAACAAGCTGAACTACAGGTAAGGAAACCGCCTATCATCTGAGTCGATACATATACCTACCTGTATATGTATAGTCGGTGATCCCGCCTCAATAATATCATAGCCGATACCATATCTATAATCAGGCATCCCAAGTCAAGAGTGCGGATCAATCATCAATATAGCTCGTACGTAAATCCGTCGTACGACATCCCAAATCTGGGTACGGGTCAAAATCACATTCATCATACTATTCACCTGGTATCCTCTTTATCAAATATCATGATCGTGGTACTGATCTACGTCTAGTACCATACTGATACCGCCTACGTGTGCATGGACGTGTGTGAAACACTACGTCAAGGACCCGCTACAACGTCATGTCGTATCTAAGATACGAACCCTGCTATATCACCGATCTCACGGCCTCAAATCAAATCTCATCGACTCAGCTCAATCCCAAGTATCATCCTCAATCCGTATGTGAACACATAGTCCCATAACTATGTGAACACATAACTATAAAGAATCCCATGAGCACATATCAATAGGAATGTATGCAAGTATGTATGTGTGCAGGTGTAGTGCAACACTACCCTAGGGTTCGCAACACTAAAAAAATAGTCCAACACACCAATATCCATCCTAAGCATCGTTATTAATCCTAAATAACATATAATAATTGTTGGTGTGTATACGCATCTGTATACACCACCACGGACTGCGGGGGTGCTATACGCCATCCACCCGACTTCTCCCCGTAGATATAAATCTACTTACCTGGTCCTCGCTAGCCGGTGCCGACGTCGCCACGCGCTTGCTTGTCGCCTCGAAGTCCACATGGGAGTACCTACATATCATATCGCACCATATCGCATTAAAACTAAATTCGAAATCGAAACGGCATACGAAAATCAAATCGGCAAGCGTATCACGCATAGGTCCAAACCTATCGCCTACGCATGCAAGAATAGTAAAACCAACTCTCGATGTCGATGTACAAACGTCAAACCATCGAGAAAAATTCAATCACACTCATTTGCACATTCACGAACACTAATTTTAATATAAACTAGGTTAAAACTCACAAAAACCCCAATTTCACTTAAAATGTCATTTTTCCGAAAATCTAGCAAGCACATTTCGCCGTTTTTGTACAAAACATGATATTTAAATGAATGTAGCGGCTAATATATTTATTAAATATCTTAAATAAGTCATATAAACAATTTCCGGAATTTAATCTCATTAAATTCCAAAAACCCTAATATTCTAGTTTACAAAAATACCCTTTTTAACAATTTCAAAGCAAAAATGCACAAACTACAATCTAGCTTAGATTTGCATGATCTAAAGCATTAAACCACACTTAATAAAGTTAATGAAGTCATGAAAAATCTAAACACATTTTTAACCTCACATATAATGCATTTTATAAAACCCTAGTTTACACAAAAGCTTAATTTGGACATTTTACATGTTACAATTGGCAATAAGTAACAAATTTAAGTTGCATAGCTTAAGATGCTAAAAAGAACATCACACAACCATGAACACATGATCACAACCTAACTTGATCTCAAACTCTTTCCATTACAAACTAAATCCCAATTATAATCGCATTTAAACTTAATAGACCTTGATGAAAGAAACTATCCAACAATTTAAATTTGGCTTGGGATTTATACCTCACAAAATCAAGAGACCAAGCTTGAAATCTAGCCTCCCAAAATGGCCTCCAAGCTCCTAGATCCATGCTTGCTTGGGCAAGAAATAATGGGTAAGGGTTCGATTTGGAAAAAGCTTTGAAATTGTATGGATTTTGAAGCTTTTTTGTGGATTTTTGAAGCAAAATAGTGTGGATTTTGGGGGGGGGAGGGCTGCTGCTGTGGGGAGAAGGATTCGGCCAGAAATGGGAGTGAGGAGAGAGAGGGAGGTAGAGAAAATGGGGGGGGACAAAGTCAAGGTCAAATCAAGTCAAAAGTCACTACTTTATCCATTTTCTATTCTTTTCTTTCATTTCCTTTCATTTGAAAATCAAGTGGGGAAAAATAGGATGGCTGCTGAATTCAGCCATGGGGAGGAGTAAGTGGGGGTGTGTGGGTGTGGGTATGGGTGTGGGGTGATGAAAAATGATAAATACAATACCCCAAGCATCCATTTACGCTAAAAAAAAGCCTTTCTTCTTCAATAATTTCTAAACCGTTTTGGCAAATGATTTCGTTCCAAAAACCACATGATAAAATTTTATTTAATGTTTTATGATGCACAAAATTTGTTTCAACTCATTCCAATTTGTAATTTTCCCTAATTAAATGTATTAGTGACGGCTTAAATAATAATAAAATAATATTTTTTTCAGAAAATTTGAAATTTCACCAGCGGCTCAATAAACACCAAATAATAGCAATTACATAGCTAGAATATGTATATTTAATTTTTATAATAAGATATTTGCATTTTGACTTTTTACAGAAAACCCCCTTATTTTACCGATTTTTTTGAAATTTCACCGAAACGATTTTCAAAGCGTTACAATCTTCCCCCCTTAAAGAAATTCGGTCCCCGAATTTAAATTCAAACTCCCCCAAATACTAAAACATCTAAGAAAACCCATCAAGTCGTCGGGGCTCCGAAATTGTAAATACATAAAACAAATCGTAGCGCAGCGCATGCGCTTGAAAAATGAGCATATAACTCAAATCAAAACTCCGTCAAGCATCCCGCAATCATCGGAGTCATGGAGAAGACATCAATGCCAAATCCAAATCAAAACCAATATGACATAACTCGAAACTATACATGTAAATATCGAATCTATATCTATAAGTATCTGAAGGAAATGCATGCCAAATCTCTTTAAGTCGCTGTGCAACGCGTATAACACTGCACAGTGGTGGACGTCTATCATAAGAAAATAACTATATACATATATACCTTTATTTGAAATGTACGTTCCGCCGTTTTGGAAACAATTTAGAAGGGTCTCCTTGTTTTAAACATTTCGTATCATATCAGACACGTAGGTAAATACTGAGGCTATAGCTCGCTTTTTGGAAATCCCTTCAATAACTATCAATGCATGCAAAATATATTCAGGTACTGTCCTCTGACTAGTCCTGCTCAATACGAAAACACATAGCAATATCATAAAAATGTACTGCTCTATACGAAATCAATCCCCAAAATATGCACATGAATGCTACGTGCGTCTGGTGCGCACGGAAATCAAAATCCATGAATGTGCCATACATGCGCACAGAAACAACATCTAAGTGCATCGGGTGTGCACGAAACATCTGTCGTAGGCAACATGTGTGCCTGACAGCAAAATCAGGTGCATCTGACATGCACGAAAAATCTCGATTTAGTGCATCTGGTGTGCACCAAAATCGCATCTCAAGACATGCACTCAACATGCGCGAAAATTCAAATCAGGTGCATCCATCGTGCACGAAATAATGAAATCCAATATCAAGCGCCGAACGTGCGCAAAATCAATCAGGTGCACAAGGTGCACAAAACAAATATCGAGTATCACAATCGAAATCGAAGTCCGGTGCACACTGCAAGCATATAATAACTATACTGAGTGCAGGAACCAATTCGTGTGCGTGCATACGCACAAAATCAACTCAAATGTCTAAAACCGTAAAATCACAAACATGTGAAACCCAAGCACGAAAACGATATCAAGTGCAACACTGTGCAAAGATCGTAAATCCTCAATCATCAAAATCAAATCATGCGAATAAATCACCCAAAACATCGAAATCAATAATGGCGGAATAGTATCGCTCAAGTGCATTCTCTAAGAATCTCGGCCAACTGTCGCGGTCACTAGTGGGACGTCTCGTCGATGATCATGAACTCTGTCCTGCTGGTGTGCGCAACCATGACCACTCCTGGGTCAAGGTCTTCACTGTGAATTACCAATCTTTCGGTCCATCGGCTCATCGGCCCTGTCAGGTGTGCTAACGGGGACGATTCCGTTCTGGCACTTCTCCGGTCATCTCTTGGTCAATCATCGCGACCACTCGTAAGACAGCATATCACTGGCGTCGGCCTCTGGCTCTCTGAATGTACGTGACACATCTGATCCTGGGTGCAAGTATCATTGCAGCAGTGTCCGGGAATGAATCCTGCTCACGGTCTCTTCCATGTCTCGTCTCTGCCAACTGTCCGGAAGTCATTGTCCTTTCCTATATCTGCATCTTGCTCTGGAACGACTGCATACTCATCGCGACTCCTTCTAGAAGGTATATCCAGTACTCTGCCTCGGCATGCGCATCGCATCTCTGATGTCGGCGGAGGGGAACGTCATCACATCTAGATCTGGTACGAACCTCCCACTTCACTTTTCTCTAATGTCGTCTGCTTTGGACTCGTCTCGTCGCGGCTGCATGGACTGAGCTCCAACGGCTATCCTCGTATCGGGAGTCTCCCAAGAAATGCATCTCACAACCTAGCATCCGAATTAAGTCGAGCCATCCGATCGAGTCGTCAAAATCTCATAATCCCCCAAGAGCTCAACATCTTGGGCACAGTTTAATAGTATCGAGTACATACCACAGCATCGGTGGTCCAGCCGTAGAAGGGCAAACCCAAGCCTCACTAATGGCGCCGCAGAACTGCCGCAAACCCTAAGGTTCAAAGGCTTTCACACGGTCATTAAGTCGAGTTAGGGTTTCATTCTTCTAGAGGGACCATAGAATTGCCTGCATGTCTTTCCGACTACTTTAAACTTGGATAAATAGGTTTCTGACATTCGATCGTCTCTGTCGACTCCCAACGTCTCCGCGTGAAGTCGTCTCTAGCTGGAATCAATCTATCTGATGACCTCGCATCGGGGTAGCGAACGAACCACCTGTCCTAGTCATTCATCATCGGGTGACTAGCGACCTTCTATCATCTATTCGTACAACTCGCCCCGCAATAGTTCCAACATATGGGGCGATATCTCGTCGCTCGCAGCAACCACTGGCTTGCTCGTCTGCATGCTGAACCGTGCCTCAATCATCAGGAGTAACCAACACACCAACGGTCATCAAAATCTGGCTGGCCTCCATCATTGGCTCAATTCTCTAGTGTCGATCAGCACCTCCGAGTAACCTCATAAAGGCAATCCGCCAAACGCTCGTGGCGCGGAAACACAGTAAAAAGACACATCTCTGCAATCGTGTGTCGCCGGAATTTTGCCCTGGTCAGTCCTCGTTCGTGACGAGCTTGTGCTGACCGCAACTCTAGCCGTAGCTCTCCCTGCCCGTAACCGTAGCAGCAAAACCAAACTGGTACCGATGAGGCTAGATCAGGAAGGAATATAATACTGAACAAGGAAATGTACATCCTAAGGCTTCATAAGTGGAGTGGCGTGTCGTAAATATGCCGCGGAACATACCAACGGTACGTCACTCTGCCTTAGTCATCTATTCCATCAACCAAGGGTCATCCTACGCTCCGAAGGTTAAAACCTAACGCTCTGATACCAACTTTGTCACGACCCGAAAGTACGGAACATGACCGGCACTTAAACTACGAACGTCTCGAGGCGTAAGTAATCTAAGTAAACCGAAAACCTAGAAATCCAAACCAAGAAAAGTAGTAGAGTGCAGGAAAACCAATTTAAACAAGTAGTTTTAATAGCATAAGCCGAATTATGCAGTTTTTAAGAACATCAAAATTTACTGAAAATTTCGGCAGAGTCTCCTTTGTAAAAACTGGCTCCCAAACGGGATACAACATGAATAGTAAACGAAATCAATAAAAAGGCATCCCCAAGCGGGAGCTAGCTCTTCGTCAATCGACGGTCACAACCATACAAGCAATATAATATACAACGCCAACGGCGAGGATCAAAACTCAAAAAGAAACTCCAAACCACCAGAATATAACGAGCGACTCTAAGGTCGATAGAATAAACAACACTGGTCTCTATCTCAATAAATACATGTTTGGTTGATGGAATTTACTAGATACAACGGAATAATATTATACAAGGTAATATGATGGGTACGATACAAGAAAAACCCACCTACTAGCAAGTCACCTGAAACTGAGCCCGCAAAGCCGTAATGAAACCTGTACGGCAAACCTGCAAGAAACTGGGGCACAACGGGGGTGAGTTGCCAACTCGTGAATAGAAAAAAACATCTACGCACAGAAATCGCATAAATAACGCAACCTAGGTCAATGATCATAATATATCCTCAAATATATGAATAACATGCAGCCTATAACAATGGCTAGGGTAATATCTAACCGAGTGAAATCTCATGTGCCCGTTTCGATGCCTCAGGTAGCAATATATCATATGAATGAGGTATGAATGCATGAAAACAGAATACATGTAAATGAAGAAACTGTTTTCATAAATTAGTGAGATTTCCTTCGTATTTTTAAACTGAGGTATCATAATGAAATCAGTATCAACAGTGTCTAGCATCGACACAAAACATAAATCTCACTGTCTCGAAATATCAATATCTCAATCTCAATATCTAGGGCGCCGTCAGTCCAGACCGGCCCCTACCATCCATCTCAAGACCACGACGGTATCCTCCGGATATCCGACGCGTCGGGTAATATCACCGGTAGGTAGTGCTCCCCTGCCAGGCTCACATCGTCATCATCACGCGCTTCTTGCCCCGGGGTACCTTACCGGGTCCACCATGTACCCGAAACGGTTCATCCGTCTCCTCGAATCGGGTCTCGAAATCCATCAGCAAACTCATGGTGGACGACTCATACATCATGGGAAAACCGCACTTTTTATTTTAAAAGAGGAAAAAGGTTTATTTATGTTTTTGCGGTTTTCCTCCAAATCCAGAAAATCTCATGGAAATCCGAATCCAAAACCTCAATAACACGTAAAACGGTGAATATATGCATAAGAATCCATGAATGCGGCATAACAATGAATAACAGTATGCATGAAGTAGCAGATAATAACTACAATGTCTAAACTAACATATAAGGCAAGTACACTAATATCATGTCTAACTATTAGCTAACAGGCTATGTCAAGCAATAATATTTTCTAAGGTGTACGTGACATGGCAATTACCGATGAAGATGTGTGTGAGCCGGCAAATAAGTGTACGTGGTACATACGCATCATCGGTAATGGTGCTGGTGTCCTAACAGCATGATATCAATAATGGAGTATGAAACATAAAATAAGCATGCGATGCGAAGCGGACCACAAAAAGAGCGGGAGCTGAAAACTAGACGCAACTGTAACTAATCTGCATTAATCTAATATAAGTCCTACAAATGGTGCCTTTTGAAATAATACGAATCATGGGGTTTTGAAAATAGGGGCTACGGTGTTTTTATGAAAAAATAAGTCTTTTGAAATATCCGTAGGATCCCTTGGGCTATCTTTTAAAATATCCACGATTCGTTAGTTTTTGAAATAGGTAGGAGTCTAATCTAATCTAACAACTACACTAAACTATACGGCTGAACTAACAAGCTGAACTACAGGTAAGGAAACCGCCTATCATCTGAGTCGATACATATACCTACCTGTATATGTATAGTCGGTGATCCCGCCTCAATAATATCATAGCCGATACCATATCTATAATCAGGCATCCCAAGTCAAGAGTGCGGATCAATCATCAATATAGCTCGTACGTAAATCCGTCGTACGACATCCCAAATCTGGGTACGGGTCAAAATCACATTCATCATACTATTCACCTGGTATCCTCTTTATCAAATATCATGATCGTGGTACTGATCTACGTCTAGTACCATACTGATACCGCCTACGTGTGCATGGACGTGTGTGAAACACTACGTCAAGGACCCGCTACAACGTCATGTCGTATCTAAGATACGAACCCTGCTATATCACCGATCTCACGGCCTCAAATCAAATCTCATCGACTCAGCTCAATCCCAAGTATCATCCTCAATCCGTATGTGAACACATAGTCCCATAACCATGTGAACACATAACTATAAAGAATCCCATGAGCACATATCAATAGGAATGTATGCAAGTATGTATGTGTGCAGGTGTAGTGCAACACTACCCTAGGGTTCGCAACACTAAAAAAATAGTCCAACACACCAATATCCATCCTAAGCATCGTTATTAATCCTAAATAACATATAATAATTGTTGGTGTGTATACGCATCTGTATACACCACCACGGACTGCGGGGGTGCTATACGCCATCCACCCGACTTCTCCCCGTAGATATAAATCTACTTACCTGGTCCTCGTTAGCCGGTGCCGACGTCGCCACGCGCTTGCTTGTCGCCTCGAAGTCCACATGGGGGTACCTACATATCATATCGCACCATATCGCATTAAAACTAAATTCGAAATTGAAACGGCATACGAAAATCAAATCGGCAAGCGTATCACGCATAGGTCCAAACCTATCGCCTACGCATGCAAGAATAGTAAAACCAACCCTCGATGTCGATGTACAAACGTCAAACCATCGAGAAAAATTCAATCACACTCATTTGCACATTCACGAACACTAATTTTAATATAAACTAGGTTAAAACTCACAAAAACCCCAATTTCACTTAAAAGGTCATTTTTCCGAAAATCTAGCAAGCACATTTCGCCGTTTTTGTACAAAACATGATACTTAAATGAATGTAGCGGCCAATATATTTATTAAATATCTTAAATAAGTCATATAAACAATTTCCGGAATTTAATCTCATTAAATTCCAAAAACCCTAATATTCTAGTTTACAAAAATACCCTTTTTAACAATTTCAAAGCAAAAATGCACAAACTACAATCTAGCTTAGATTTGCATGATCTAAAACATTAAACCACACTTAATAAAGTTAATGAAGTCATGAAAAATCTAAACACATTTTTAACCTCACATATAATGCATTTTATAAAACCCTAGTTTACACAAAAGCTTAATTTGGACATTTTACATGTTACAATTGGCAATAAGTAACAAATTTAAGTTGCATAGCTTAAGATGCTAAAAAGAACATCACACAACCATGAACACATGATCACAACCTAACTTGATCTCAAACTCTTTCCATTACAAACTAAATCCCAATTATAATCGCATTTAAACTTAATAGACCTTGATGAAAGAAACTATCCAACAATTTAAATTTGGCTTGGGATTTATACCTCACAAAATCAAGAGACCAAGCTTGAAATCTAGCATCCCAAAATGGCCTCCAAGCTTTTAGATCCATGCTTGCTTGGGCAAGAAATAATGGGTAAGGGTTCGATTTGGAAAAAGCTTTGAAATTGTATGGATTTTGAAGCTTTTTTGTGGATTTTTGAAGCAAAATAGTGTGGATTTTGGGGGGGGGGGAGGGCTGCTGCTGTGGGGAGAAGGATTCGGCCAGAAATGGGAGTGAGGAGAGAGAGGGAGGTAGAGAAAATGGGGGGGGGACAAAGTCAAGGTCAAAGCAAGTCAAAAGTCACTACTTTATCCATTTTCTATTCTTTTCTTTCATTTCCTTTCATTTGAAAATCAAGTGGGGAAAAATAGGGTGGCTGCTGAATTCAGCTATGGGGAGGAGTAAGTGGGGGTGTGTGGGTGTGGGTATGGGTGTGGGGTGATGAAAAATGATAAATACAATACCCCAAGCATCTATTTACGCTAAAAAAAAGCCTTTCTTCTTCAATAATTTCTAAACCGTTTTGGCAAATGATTTCGTTCCAAAAACCACATGATAAAATTTTATTTAATGTTTTATGATGCACAAAATTTGTTTCAACTCATTCCAATTTGTAATTTTCCCTAATTAAATGTATTAGTGACGGCTTAAATAATAATAAAATAATATTTTTTTCAGAAAATTTGAAATTTCACCAGCGGCTCAATAAACACCAAATAATAGCAATTACATAGCTAGAATATGTATATTTAATTTTTATAATAAGATATTTGCATTGTGACTTTTTACAGAAAACCCCCTTATTTTACCGATTTTTTTGAAATTTCACCGAAACGATTTTCAAAGCGTTACAATCTTCCCCCCTTAAAGAAATTCGGTCGCCGAATTTAAATTCAAACTCTCCCAAATACTAAAACATCTAAGAAAACCCATCAAGTCGTCGGGGCTCCGAAATTGTAAATACATAAAACAAATCGTAGCGCAGCGCATGCGCTTGAAAAATGAGCATATAACTCAAATCAAAACTCCGTCAAGCATCCCGCAATCATCGGAGTCATGGAGAAGACATCAATGCCAAATCCAAATCAAAACCAATATGACATAACTCGAAACTATACATGTAAATATCGAATCTATATCTATAAGTATCTGAAAGAAATGCATGCCAAATCTCTTTAAGTCGCTGTGCAACGCGTATAACACTGCACAGTGGCGGACGTCTATCATAAGAAAATAACTATATACATATATACCTTTATTTGAAATGTACGTTCCGCCGTTTTGGAAACAATTTAGAAGGGTCTTCTTGTTTTAAACATTTCGTGTCATATCAGACACGCAGGTAAATACTGAGGCTATAGCTCGCTTTTTGGAAATCCCTTCAATAACTATCAATGCATGCAAAATATATTCAGGTACTGTCCTCTGACTAGTCCTGCTCAGTACGAAAACACATAGCAATATCATAAAAATGTACTGCTCTATACGAAATCAATCCCCAAAATATGCACATGAATGCTACGTGCGTCTGGTGCGCACAGAAATCAAAATCCATGAATGTGCCATACATGCGCACAGAAACAACATCTAAGTGCATCGGGTGTGCACGAAACATCTGTCGTAGGCAACATGTGTGCCTGACAGCAAAATCAGGTGCATCTGACATGCACGAAAAATCTCGATTTAGTGCATCTGGTGTGCACCAAAATCGCATCTCAAGACATGCACTCAACATGCGCGAAAATTCAAATCAGGTGCATCCATCGTGCACGAAATAATGAAATCCAATATCAAGCGCCGAACGTGCGCAAAATCAATCAGGTGCACAAGGTGCACAAAACAAATATCGAGTATCACAATCGAAATCGAAGTCCGGTGCACACTGCAAGCATATAATAACTATACTGAGTGCAGGAACCAATTCGTGTGCGTGCATACGGACAAAATCAACTCAAATGTCTAAAACCGTAAAATCACAAACATGTGAAACCCAAGCACGAAAACGATATCAAGTGCAACACTGTGCAAAGATCGTAAATCCTCAATCATCAAAATCAAATCATGCGAATAAATCACCCAAAACATCGAAATCAATAATGGCGGAATAGTATCGCTCAAGTGCATTCTCTAAGAATCTCGGCCAACTGTCGCGGTCACTAGTGGGACGTCTCGTCGATGATCATGAACTCTGTCTTGCTGGTGTGCGTAACCATGACCACTCCTGGGTCAAGGTCTTCACTGTGAATTACCAATCTTTCGGTCCATCGGCTCATCGGCCCTGTCAGGTGTGCTAACGGGGACGATTCCGTTCTGGCACTTCTCCGGTCATCTCTTGGTCAATCATCGCGACCACTCGTAAGACAGCATATCACTGGCGTCGGCCTCTGGCTCTCTGAATGTACGTGACACATCTGATCCTGGGTGCAAGTATCATTGCAGCAGTGTCCTGGAAGGAATCCTGCTCACGGTCTCTTCCATGTCTCGTCTCTGCCAACTGTCCGGAAGTCATTGTCCTTTCCTATATCTGCATCTTGCTCTGGAACGACTGCATACTCATCGCGACTCCTTCTGGAAGGTATATCCAGTACTCTGCCTCGGCATGCGCATCGCATCTCTGATGTCGGCGGAGGGGAACGTCATCACATCTAGATCTGGTACGAACCTCCCACTTCACTTTTCTCTAATGTCGTCTGCTTTGGACTCGTCTCGTCGCGGCTGCATGGACTGAGCTCCAACGGCTATCCTCGTATCGGGAGTCTCCCAAGAAATGCATCTCACAACCTAGCATCCGAATTAAGTCGAGCCATCCGATCGAGTCGTCAAAATCTCATAATCCCCCAAGAGCTCAACATCTTGGGCACAGTTTAATAGTATCGAGTACATACCACAGCATCGGTGGTCCAGCCGTAGAAGGGCAAACCCAAGCCTCACTAATGGCGCCGCAGAACTGCCGCAAACCCTAAGGTTCAAAGGCTTTCACACGGTCATTAAGTCGAGTTAGGGTTTCATTCTTCTAGAGGGACCATAGAATTGCCTGCATGTCTTTCCGACTACTTTAAACTTGGATAAATAGGTTTCTGACATTCAATCGTCTCTGTCGACTCCCAACGTCTCCGCATGAAGTCGTCTCTAGCTGGAATCAATCTATCTGATGACCTCGCATCGGGGTAGCGAACGAACCACCTGTCCTAGTCATTCATCATCGGGTGACTAGCGACCTTCTATCATCTATTCGTACAACTCGCCCCGCAATAGTTCCAACATATGGGGCGATATCTCGTCGCTCGCAGCAACCACTGGCTTGGTCGTCTGCATGCTGAACCGTGCCTCAATCATCAGGAGTAACCAACACACCAACGGTCATCAAAATCTGGCTGGCCTCCATCATTGGCTCAATTCTCTAGTGTCGATCAGCACCTCCGAGTAACCTCATAAAGGCAATCCGCCAAACGCTCGTGGCGCGGAAACACGGTAAAAAGACACATCTCTGCAATCGTGTGTCGCCGGAATTTTGCCCTGGTCAGTCCTCGTTCGTGACGAGCTTGTACTGACCGCAACTCTAGCCGTAGCTCTCCCTGCCCGTAACCGTAGCAGCAAAACCAAACTGGTACCGATGAGGCTAGATCAGGAAGGAATATAATACTGAACAAGGAAATGTACATCCTAAGGCTTCATAAGTGGAGTGGCGTGTCGTAAATATGCCGCGGAACATACCAACGGTACGTCACTCTGCCTTAGTCACCTATTCCATCAACCAAGGGTCATCCTACGCTCCGAAGGTTAAAACCTAACGCTCTGATACCAACTTTGTCACGACCCGAAAGTACGGAACATGACTGGCACTTAAACTACGAACGTCTCGAGGCGTAAGTAATCTAAGTAAACCAAAAACCCAGAAATCCAAACCAAGAAAAGTAGTAGAGTGCAGGAAAACCAATTTAAACAAGTAGTTTTAATAGCATAAGCCGAATTATGCGGTTTTTAAGAACATCAAAATTTACTGAAAATTTCGGCGGAGTCTTCTTTGTAAAAACTGGCTCCCAAACGGGATACAACATGAATAATAAACGAAATCAATAAAAAGGCATCCCCAAGCGGGAGCTAGCTCTTCGTCAATCGACGGTCATAACCACACAAGCAATATAATATACAACGCCAACGGCGAGGATCAAAACTCAAAAAGAAACTCCAAACCACCAGAATATAACGAGCGACTCTAAGGTCGAAAGAATAAACAACACTGGTCTCTATCTCAATAAATACATGTTTGGTTGATGGAATTTACTAGATACAACGGAATAATATTATACAAGGTAATTTGATGGGTACGATACAAGAAAAACCCACCTACTTGCAAGTCACCCGAATGAAACTGAGCCCGCAAAGCCGTAATGAAACCTGTACGGCAAACCTGCAAGAAACTGGGGCACAACGGGGGTGAGTTGCCAACTCGTGAATAGAAAAAAACATCTACGCACAGAAATCGCATAAATAACGCAACCTAGGTCAATGATCATAATATATCCTCAAATATATGAATAACATGCAGCCTATAACAATGGCTAGGGTAATATCTAACCGAGTGAAATCTCATGTGCCCGTGTCGGTGCCTCAGGTAGCAATATATCATATGAATGAGGTATGAATGCATGAAAACAGAATACATGTAAATGAAGAAACTATTTTCATAAATTAGTGAGATTTCCTTCGTATTTTTAAACTGAGGTATCATAATGAAATCAGTATCAACAGTGTCTAGTATCGACACAAAACATAAATCTCACTGTCTCGAAATATCAATGTCTCAATCTCAATATCTAGGGCGCCGTCAGTCCAGACCGGCCCCTACCATCCATCTCAAGACCACAACGGTATCCTGCGGATATCCGACGCGTCGGGTAATATCACCGGTAGGTAGTGCTCCCCTGCCAGGCTCACATCGTCATCATCACGCGCTTCTTGCCCCGGGGTACCTTACCGGGTCCACCATGTACCCGAAACGGTTCATCCGTCTCCTCGAATCGGGTCTCGAAATCCATCAGCAAACTCATGGTGGACGACTCATACATCATGGGAAAACCGCACTTTTTATTTTAAAAGAGGAAAAAGGTTTATTTATGTTTTTGCGGTTTTCCTCCAAATCCAGAAAATCTCATGGAAATCCGAATCCAAAACCTCAATAACACGTAAAACGGTGAATATATGCATAAGAATCCATGAATGCGGCATAACAATGAATAACAGTATGCATGAAGTAGCAGATAATAACTAAAATATCTAAACTAACATATAAGGCAAGTACACTAATATCATGTCTAACTATTAGCTAACAGGCTATGTCAAGCAATAATATTTTCTAAGGTGTACGTGACATGGCAATTACCGATGAAGATGTGTGTGAGCCGGCAAATAAGTGTACGTGGTACATACGCATCATCGGTAATGGTGCTGGTGTCCTAACAGCATGATATCAATAATGGAGTATGAAACATAAAATAAGCATGCGATGCGAAGCGGACCACAAAAAGAGCGGGAGCTGAAAACTAGACGCAACTGTAACTAATCTGCATTAATCTAATATAAGTCCTACAAATGGTGCCTTTTGAAATAATACGAATCATGGGGTTTTGAAAATAGGGGCTACGGTGTTTTTATGAAAAGATAAGTCTTTTGAAATATCCGTAGGATCCCTTAGGCTGTCTTTTAAAATATCCACGATTTGTTAGTTTTTGAAATAGGTAGGAGTCTAATCTAATCTAACAACTACACTAAACTATACGGCTGAACTAACAAGCTGAACTATAGGTAAGGAAACCGCCTATCATCTGAGTCGATACATATACCTACCTGTATATGTATAGTCGATGATCCCGCCTCAATAATATCATAGCCGATACCATATCTATAATCAGGCATCCCAAGTCAAGAGTGCGGATCAATCATCAATATAGCTCGTACGTAAATCCGTCGTACGGCATCCCAAATCTGGGTACGGGTCAAAATCACATTCATCATACTATTCACCTGGTATCCTCTTTATCAAATAACATGATCGTGGACTGATCTATGTCTAGTACCATACTGATACCGCCTACGTGTGCATGGACGTGTGTGAAACACTACGTCAAGGACCCGCTACAACGTCATGTCGTATCTAAGATACAAACCCTGCTATATCACCGATCTCACGGCCTCAAATCAAATCTCATCGACTCAGCTCAATCCCAAGTATCATCCTCAATCCGTATGTGAACACATAGTCCCATACCCATGTGAACACATAACTATAAAGAATCCCATGAGCACATATCAGTAGGAATGTATGCAAGTATGTATGTGTGCAGGTGTAGTGCAACACTACCCTAGGGTTCGCAACACTAAAAAAATAGTCCAACACACCAATATCCATCCTAAGCATCGTTATTAATCCTAAATAATATATAATAATTGTTGGTGTGTATACGCATCTGTATACACCACCACGGACTGCGGGGGTGCTATATGCCATCCACCCGACTTCTCCCCGTAGATATAAATCTACTCACCTGGTCCTCGCTAGCCGGTGCCGACGTCGCCACGCGCTTGCTTGTCGCCTCGAAGTCCACATGGGGGTACCTACATATCATAACGCACCATATCGCATTAAAACTAAATTCGAAATCGAAACGGCATACGAAAATCAAATCGGCACGCGTATCACGCATAGGTCCAAACCTATCGCCTACGCATGCAAGAATAGTAAAACCAACCCTCGATGTCGATGTACAAACGTCAAACCATCGAGAAAAATTCAATCACACTCATTTGCACATTCACGAACACTAATTTTAATATAAACTAGGTTAAAACTCACAAAAAACCCAATTTCACTTAAAAGGTCATTTTTCCGAAAATCTAGCAAGCACATTTCGCCGTTTTTGTACAAAACATGATATTTAAATGAATGTAGCGGCCAATATGTTTATTAAATATCTTAAATAAGTCATATAAACAATTTCCGGAATTTAATCTCATTAAATTCCAAAAACCCTAATATTCTAGTTTACAAAAATACCCTTTTTAACAATTTCAAAGCAAAAATGCACAAACTACAATGTAGCTTAGATTTTCATGATCTAAAGCATTAAACCACACTTAATAAAGTTAATGAAGTCATGAAAAACCTAAACACATTTTTAACCTCACATATAATGCATTTTATAAAACCCTAGTTTACACAAAAGCTTAATTTGGACATTTTACATGTTACAATTGGCAATAAGTAACAAATTTAAGTTGCATAGCTTAAGATGCTAAAAAGAACATCACACAACCATGAACACATGATCACAACCTAACTTGATCTCAAACTCTTTCCATTACAAACTAAATCCCAATTAGAATCGCATTTAAACTTAATAGACCTTGATGAAAGAAACTATCCAACAATTTAAATTTGGCTCGGGATTTATACCTCACAAAATCAAGAGACCAAGCTTGAAATCTAGCCTCCCAAAATGGCCTCCAAGCTCCTAGATCCATGCTTGCTTGGGCAAGAAATAATGGGTAAGGGTTCGATTTGGAAAAAGCTTTGAAATTGTATGGATTTTGAAGCTTTTTTGTGGATTTTTGAAGCAAAATAGTGTGGATTTTGGGGGGGAAGGGCTGCTACTGTGGGGAGAAGGATTCGGCCAGAAATGGGAGTGAGGAGAGAGAGGGTGGTAGAGAAAATGGGGGGGGGGACAAAGTCAAGGTCAAAGCAAGTCAAAAGTCTAACTACTTTATCCATTTTCTATTCTTTTCTTTCATTTCCTTTCATTTGAAAATCAAGTGGGGAAAAATAGGGTGGCTGCTGAATTCAGCTATGGCGAGGAGTAAGTGGGGGTGTGTCGGTGTGGGTACGGGTGTGGGGTGATGAAAAATGATAAATACAATACTCCAAGCATCCATTTACGCTAAAAAAAAGCCTTTCTTCTTCAATAATTTCTAAACCGTTTTGGCAAATGATTTCGTTCCAAAAACCACATGATAAAATTTTATTTAATGTTTTATGATGCACAAAATTTGTTTCAACTCATTCCAATTTGTAATTTTCCCTAATTAAATGTATTAGTGACGGCTTAAATAATAATAAAATAATATTTTTTTCAGAAAATTTGAAATTTCACCAGCGGCTCAATAAACACCAAATAATAGCAATTACATAGCTAGAATATATATATTTAATTTTTATAATAAGATATTTGCATTTTGACTTTTTACAGAAAACCCCCTTATTTTACCGATTTTTTTGAAATTTCACCGAAACGATTTTCAAAGCGTTACAATTGGCAATGTGGGATGTACAACTAAGCAATATGTGATATAAATATTGATATAATAATATTAATATGGATAGCATATTCAAAGCGATTAATAACTATAAAAGTGGTATTGATTAACCATGCAAAAGAAGGTTCCGTTCAGAAATTCAACGTCACCCTAATTTGTAAAATAGCTTAAAAATAACAAACGTTCTCCAAAAGGGACGTGTATTATACCAAAACAAAGATAATTCAATAAGGTTTTCAGTTTTATAAGTATAAGTATCTCAGATTGTCCCTACAAAAAGTTATGAACATTCCAAGTTGAAAGTTTGCTGCTGGAATTTCCCTGGACAGCAGTTTGGAGACATTTTCATTTGCATTTTACGTTATTTAAACAATTTATTTTGCAAGTAAATATTTCATAGAGTTATATTATTCTGAGTTATCTTCGTAACGAACTAAAGAACGTATACTAATGATTTTTCTATGATTTATAATGAATTTTATAAGATAAGGTGTACAGTAAATTTCAGATTTGTCATATCCGATTTTTCAACGACTTTTCATGTGTAAACTATATGATTTTCAAATGTATAACATTATAAAATGAAGATTATAAACTAATTAAAGATAATAATAATGAATATTATGACGACATATATTTTAAATGATATGGTTGCAGTATAATGTAATCTAGTATGTCACAAGATAAGTTTTCATGATCTAGATTTAATATGATATAAACGGATACAAACGGAACATCGAAACGTTATAAAATTAAACATGGAGCACTAGATTTAAACTATATGTATGGTATTTATTTAAATAGGTATAAAATGAATTATATAGCATGTAGCAAGATTAACTTGCCTCGATGGGTCGCGAATCGGGAAAACGGAACGTTAACCGTCGGCGGGGAAAACTCGCGACGGGCGCACGATTCACGGAATGAACCCAAATGACGAACAAAGGAACCACACAGGTCGGGGTACCTCGCTGGAATGTGGAGAAGCGTCGCCGGCACGACGGAATTCCGGCAACAAAAGAACAGTTAAAAAAAAAAAGAGAAACGAGACATGAAGCAAGAAGAGAAAGAATGATAAAGAAAAGTACGAGAGAATATATGAGAGAGAGAGAGAAAAAAAGTGGAGGGAGAGAGAGAGAGTGCTGCAGGTAGGGGCCCACGGAATTAAAAGGAACGCGATTGGCTAAAGGGGAAACGTTAGTTAGGGATAAATATTAATTAAAGATTCAAAACATTTTAAGGAACAGTAGGATATATATATAGGTTAATTTAAAGATTTAAAAGATAGGTAATGAATAGTAAGATATCAGGTTAGTTAGAAAAATATATGCGATGGTTTTAATAATATTAAAATTTGGGATTTTGGCGCCAAATAAAACATTTCCAAATCGCGCCCGGGTCGAGTCCAAAAATTTGAAATTGAAATAATAGGATTTTAAGCGGGATCCAAATTTTAAAATTAAGTTTTTTATGATTAAAAAGCATACCCCCAAAACGGACACATGTACGGGCGCGTAGCCGTCCAAACTCGCCCGTTTCACTGAACGGGACGAGAACACAATGCACGGACGCTACCACGAGGCTAGGGGTGTCAAGTAGGCCAAGATGAATATTTTCAATTTTATTTTAGAAGCCAAAATTTGTTATATGTAGAAATGACTTTGCCGGGTAAATTTTACAGTAAGCAACAAACAAGCAAGTTAATTGAAATGAGTACCACATTATGCTCAAACAGTAACTGAAAATAGTAGCATTGGGCTCGGGTGTTACAAGAGCCGACCCTGCAATTAGAACAGAGAACCGACCGATATTCAAAGAGCACTTTTGCAATAAACAAGTGTCCACACAATTTTGGTCCAACACATTACATGTGTGACACTGGCTCTTTGACATGGACCATATGGGGGCTGCCCTTGCACAATTTATGCAAGTGGGAACATGTGTGGATGTGATGGGTAATAAATGCAAAAAGTTTTGATGTGATATTGGCATCAAGTTTCCCTCCATGTCTCTGAATGCAAACCAGGCTTAAGCATATAAATCAAAATGCATCAGAGTGATTGTGGAGAGCACACTAGTCCACCATGCCAAGGCGAGCCCATATGCTCGGATTTGGGCTGGCGAGACCCCAAGAAAATTCGGCGACACCAGTCCCCTAAGCTCCTTTTCCCCTCATTTTTCTTCTAGTCATTTCTTTGGGTCACATCAGTCTATCTATATTGTTTGTTTATTCTGGAATGAGCCATATAAATACCAGAATAGATTAGACCAAGGGAGATGTAACATATACTCTATTTTTATAGTTTTCTTTTATTTTTTGTTTAGGCTTGAGAGTTGTGTGGGCTTCAACTTGGTTTCTTCTTCTTCCCTCTTTAAGGTTTCTTTTGAGAGCTTCATTTTGGAGGTTGAACAAGTTACCAATGTCTTGTACCTAAACTTCTTCAAGTATTAATAATATTGCTTTTGTTTTGTTTATTTTCTTCTTTTTCTTTACTTGCTTTTCTTTTCTTTTCATTATGATGTGTAACTAATCTTTCTTTGGTTGTGGTAATGGTGAGAAAATGAGATGAAGGGGTTTGCCTACTCCTCCTCTTGTTAATGTGCTTATATATATGATTCTAACTTAAAGATTGTTTATGTATTGATATAATATGGTATTTTGAAACATGGTTACTTTGTAACCCCTTCATATACCATATTCACTCCCTTTCCCCATTTCAGTGTTTAAGTTAAAATCAAATTGGTGTTATGTTTGTTAAGTTGAGATATGGTATTTTGTGATCAAGTGCTTGACAACCGCTTGGTTTCATATACGATATACTATCATAAACACTTAGAAAACTCACACTAAAATCATTTGTTCTCACTTATTAACTTGTGTTTTTGATATTGTGGTATGCTTGCTAACCCTCGTACTTAGTGTTGATATACCCCAAGCTTGGAGATACAAACGGTAAGTGAACAAAACATACTCATTTCGTGTTTTGCGGCGAATATCGGAATTTGATGATTTGTGCTTCGCAACTACCTTGACAAGTCATGCTTCATGCTAGAATCAACGTAAGGACGGACAACCCATGATCAAGGGAGCGTCGAATGAATCGTCGCGATTCGACCTTCCGGGCCAAAGCCGCAACCACTTCTTTCTTAACTTGTTTTGTTTGTTATCTTATTTTCGTATTCTTTCTATTTTTAGTGAAAAACCAAACCAATTCTTTATTTTTTAAACCTTAAACAACAAAACCTAATACACAATTTCCTGCGGATCGACCCGTACTTGCCGGCTTGCTACAACGCGCCGTGCACTTGTGGTTTATAAATTTTAAAACGAGACCAAGCTCGCGTGCGCATCCATTTCCAAAACCGATTCTGTTGGGATTCCTCAGCACCTAGCCTAGGGTTTGCAAGTATCACACATGCCACAACAAAAATTGAAGGGGGTGCTAAGCAATCAACCTAAAGATCATACTAGAAAACTAGGGTAACAAAATAGTAATCAACCATTACAAATAGAAGTGATAGAAAATACAACCTTTGTAGATCCGGTCCTTCACTTCTAAAGCTCCGTGTTGACGTCCCTTTGCTGCGATCATTGAGATCCCAGACTCTAGTGATGGTTTCCTCGGAGAAATAATCAAGCTAGCTCGTTGATTTCGAGGCCGAAGATGATCAATGTCGAGGCGACTCAAGCTCAAGCTCCCTCTTCACTTAGTCAAGAACTTTGTGAAAAGAACACCCTAAACTAAATGGCAAGTAGTAGAGGATGATAACATAGGAAATGGTTCACTTTAGAATTTTATTTCTCACTTTATTTCTTCACTTAGAAAATTTCTAGCAAGGATTTCTTCTTGATGAAGAAGAAGAAGAAGAAAGAAAAGAATAAGAATAAAACTCAAGTGAAGATAATGATCAATTATGCAACCATGGGTGATATAATTATCCACTAACCTTTGTAGAGACATAACCATAATTAATTATAATGGTTTGGTTAAAAAATATCTTAATCAAGACAAAATAAATGGACTTTGTCAAAGATGCTTCAAGCTTCATGAAGCTTTGAGCCATGACAAAAGAAGACATCATTTTTGAATAATTAAGATAAATAAAAACCTAAATTATAATTAGCATGGCGTATGTCACACACCCACCCATGTTTGCATGTATCATCAAGCATGATACAATCTAGTGCACAAACATATATCACATATACAACAAGTGCACATTAAGTGAGAAAAACAATCTTAAGTGCACAAATACAAGTTAATGTAAGGTAATATATCAAATATATAATTATACATTAAATCATTAAATCAATACTTGATTTAATGATCCGGTCATATCGTATATAACCGACTAATATCTAGTGTATCAATATATCGAATCAACACTTGATTCGGTAACCCGGCTATATCGCATATAACGGACCGATGATACAAATCGCGAGAATAGAATACGGTATCACATACTCATATTATTCTCGGTCCCACACATATCTCATATGTGCTCCTATTTCATTTCGCCTGAGCCAGGAAACCTCTGTGTAGGACTCTAAAGACTCGTCAATACGCAGGCAGCAGGTGATGATCATATCAGTCACCTACAAGCCGCAAGCGGTCTGCTAAACGTAACGGCCACCCGGGTATTGAGTGATCAGAAGATCAAAGAGCAAGCCTGCTCACACTCCTGCGAATCCAATCAGTAACACTTACCACACAGTCCGTTCTGTTCTTCTGACATGTCGCATATCTCGCCTAGGGGTGGTAAACGTCAGACCCCAGTAGCTTGATAAGTCATGCCGATGTAAGGTCCATAACGAGCATGAAACTACTGATAATACTTACCAGTAAATCACATTAACACTGGCCAGGGATTTCCAATTATGTCCAGTCGAGCATAGCGCAACATCAACCCCCAATACCGGGAGAGACGAATCCCCTCCTATCGCTCATTGCCTCCATGCGAATCGGGACTGTACCCAAAAGCCACCTGTTTACACGACTCAGTAGAGCCGTGGTAGGGTGGAAATCAAAGCACAGTGGGAGACACACAAGACTCTATGACGATCTCGGGTCAACATACTAAGCTGTACCAGTGTCACCAGAAAACTGCCATCTGACGTGAGGTATAATACCATCTAGGAGTACTCGGCGAGTCCGTTCAGTGTACCCAGTCTCCACTGAGCACCCGTATACCATCTCTGATGTCAAACACCAATGGATATGGGAACATCCATCTCCCATCACATAGGTCGAGAAGATATACGCTAGTCTACTTTGGAATATTGATGCCCCGTCTCGATATTCCCATGACTAGAAACATTGAAGGATGTACTCATAGACTACCCAGGCCCCACTAGTATGATCTGCATCATAGTCCTGGAAGTCGAGTACATATCCTAAGGGCTTTATCAACATGTAACAGAGAGACAATAAGTATACATGTTAATATAAAGAGCAACCAGATAGCGTACTATCATGTCGAGCGAGAAAATCCTCCCTATATATGTCCCAGCATCCACTACAATATACATCTCATATACAGTAATGGCCTCTAGGGCATACACATAACTAACAATCTCCCACTTGCACTAGGGCCATATGTAGCAATGGTTATAGTATCTCATACTCACCATCCCATAAAAGTCTCTCTTTAGGAAAAGGCCTTCGTGAGTGGATCCGCCGTGTTGTCCTCTGAGACTGCTCTCCTAACCTCGATCTCCCTGGAGATCAACTATCTCCATGATCAGGTGATACTGTCTTGGAATATGTCTGGGTCACTGATGGGACCGGGGTTCCTGGGCCAAAGCCACACTTCCATTGTCACACAATGGTAGGAACCTAGTTCATCTCATGAACTAATATACACCCAAACTGCCTTCTTGGTAGTATCTTTGATAGCGATGTTACCATCCTTTATCGTCTAGTTTGCCACGGCATCTAGCTTGGAACTCTTCTAACATACCGTTCCTCTACTGAGGGTAAAGACATTGCCTGTGACTGACATTCAGTCGTCCTTACCACTCTGGAAGCTATCCAGTGATTCTCCCCAGGATCAATTGATACCATCTCACTACACCTAGTGAGAATCCTAGCATCCATTTAGATCTATCTCATAGATCCAAAAACTCAGGATTTAGGAGGTATCACCTTGATCCTATATTGAGAATCCTTGTGATAAGAGGAGATTGACCGAGTGTAGCATAGGAAACTCTTTTCCTATCAAGAGTATGTCGTCCATGTACAATACGAGGATGACCATCTTACTCTCTACTACCTTTTTGTATATACAAGGTTCATCTACCATTTTGATGAAATCAAACTCTTTGACTACCACATCAAGCCAGATGTTCCAACTCCGCGATGCCTGCTTTAACCTTTAAAGCAACTTGCACACGTTTCCGCTGCTCCCACTGTCTATGAAGCCCTCTGGCTATGTACTTATAGACGCTCTCTTCTAAATCAATATTTAGAAAAGCAGTCATGACACCCAACCACCAGATATCGTAGTCATGGTAAGTAGCAATGGTAAGTAGGAACCGAACGGACTTAAGCACAGCCACTGGAAAAGGTTTCATCATTATCCACGCCTGGTCGATGACGAGAACCTTTAATAAGTCTAGCTTTGAAATTCTCAACTTTTCCATTTACACCAAGTAATCTTCTCATGATATACTTGCTCATAATGGGGATTTAACCCTTCAAATATAGCAACCAAAGTCCATACTTTGTTGGTGTATATGGATTCCATCTCAGATCGCTAAGCATCCAGCCATTCTTACAGAGTCCCCACTCTTGATGGCCTGCTCGAAACTAGTTGGGTCATCATCTCATGATGAAATCCTCGCTCCCATTGTCATCGAGAAACCGATGTATCTCTCGTGCAGATGAGGAACCCTACTAGATCGGCGGAGAGGTTGAGGTTCGTCGGGAACTATTGAATCCTTTGGTTCTACCAAATCATCAGCTGTAGTTAGTATAGCTGGAACTTCTTCCAGTTCTACAGAACTGACCTTGCCTCGATCTTGTCCGTATTTTGCTTTTAGACATAGGCCGGACAACCCCAAATCTTAACTTGCTTAAGACATGGGCTCTTCCCATACCATATCTCATATGGAGTGGTAGGCACTGATTTGATTGGAACCCAATTCAATAGGTATGCAGCTTCTCAAGTGCATAACTCCCAAAAGGAAACAGGTAACTCAGTAGTACTCATCATAGAGCGCACGATATCAAATAGTGTGCGATTGCTCCGCCCCAATATATCGTTGTGCTATGGTGTATACGGAGGAGTAATGCTGAGAGAGAATCTCATTCTCCTTTAGAATAGTCTAGGATCTCCATGCCCAAGTATTCTCCTCCCTGATCACATCAAAGGACATAATACTTACACCTATATTGGTTCTCTACTTCTATATTATATTCATTGAATTTCTCAGAAGCTTCAGACATGTGTTTCAACAGGAACATGTGTCCGAATCTTAAGAGATCATCAATGAATGTAAGGAAGTATAAAGAACCAGTCATGGCATATGTAGACTGGGGACCTTCATACATCACTATGTATCAGTCCCAAGGGTTCATTAACCCTTTCTCTGTTTCAAGTAAACATAGCTATAGTCATCTTATCTTTGTAACATGACTGGCAAGTTTCACAAGATGTAAATTCAAACTGATTTAAATATGCATCTAAATGTAACTTAGCTAGTCGGGTCGCATTGATATGACCTAGTCTACAATACCTCAAGAAGAATTCGTTCATTTCTGAACTCTTCCTCTTGTGTATGTTCTGTACGTTAAGAACTGTGGTTTGATTTAGAATGTATATGCTTTTAGATAACGTGCCTGAACCGATCAACTCTTGATATAGGACATGTTCAAAACATTATCCAACAATACCAAAATAATATCTTTCTTTACTAAATAAAGAGATTGATATGATGTTGTATATCAGATTCGGTATCTAATAACATTCGTTCAGAATCAATGTATTTGGCAATACAGGGTGATAACTGCTAACACCTTGGCTGCAACAATAGCACTATATTCAACTCTTGAAACTTATCACCCGTTCTCAGTTCTATACCTATCTATAGCCCATGTAACAGATTACATATTTGGGATCCTGATCCGGTATCTCATACCCAGGACGCAGAGGATACTGAGAAACCGTTCTTTGTAATGAACACACCCGAAACAGATGTATCATCATGCACTTTCTTCGTTTGGGCGGCATGGGAATCCTGGTATTCCCCTATTTCCTGCTCGGTCTTATAACAATTATATGTTGGAGCGGGACAAACGTTCCCCAGCTCAGTATAACAAGCGGGTTCGATCAATACATCCATATTATTATCTTAATTAAGGCGTGACATAGTCGCTACCTGGAGAGAGAGAGAAGAAAACACTCTGCGTGCGCTCTTACAAGATTAGATTGGTTATATATTTTATCTAATCAGGATGTCTTCCTTTAAACCTTAAAAAGAAAGACTAGCCGGGATTAATTACACTCTACAAGTTCGCCAATCTTTCAGCCAGGCCAGTGCCGGTACTTTGAGGGAGGTTCCCCGTGCTTTCGCACGGACCTAATTAAAATAAACCTCGTTTTTCCAGGGGCGTAACCCCGTTGACATCTTTCTAGACACCTACTTGATCGGCTAATTGTAACATGCAAAACTCTCCCAGGAGTAACAATTACTCGCAGTGGGTATCAGGATCCAACTATCATATAGAAGGTATGCAATCTCATTGCAAATTCCAACACTTGAAACTCCCGATAATGCTTCTTACCCCTAGTACTTATGACCTTAACTATGGTCAACAAATCATAAGCACTAGTAAAGCTCTACCCATCATTTCGTGATTAATTAGACCCATCCACATGACCTTTAACTATGGTCAACAAAGTCACATGACTGTCCTAACTAATCGCATCATATGCTATGTAGGAAGACATCACTTAGCAACCGTACACTGTGCCTTAACTAAGGTCAACAAACACAGCACGAATACTAAGTACTCTACTTCCTAAAATGACGGAGGGTTGCGGATGGTTTTTAAGAATACATTTAACGCTTTGAACTTGATATCGTTGCAGAATCAAATGGTTTTCAATGGAGTATTTTTTGAGGCTTTTGCTAGTTTCGCTAAAGAGGTCTATCCCGATGAAGGGATCTCGGCTCTTTCCTCGTCGAATGAGGTGCAGGATATTCACAATACCACTATGCAAAGCAAAGAACTAGAAAAGCAATCAAAAGACAAACCGAAGGTTATAGCATCTGCTAGTTATTGCTAAAGAGGTCACTCCCGGTGAAGGGATCTCTGCTCTTTCCTTATCGAATAAGGTGCTGGATGTTCTATAAGGAACACCGCTATGCAAAGCAACAACTAGAGCTATCTAATTTTTGAAATTCGTTTCCACAACATCTTTTAGGTTTATTTTCTTTCATTAATCTCATTAATGAATGTCCTATCATTTAAGTCACCTAAACATCATAGATAAATACAACGTACGCTTATGCCATCTGCATTCGCCGTGATGTCCCGTCGTGCACCGTTAGGTTAGGTAACTAACGGCAGAGCGGGGCAGGGCTAGCGCGGGTGTAAAACATAAGCAACGTCTATATAATATATCATATATACTATATACAGTATCTATCTCCACATATCAAATGATCACATCACAGATAACGCAGCAGAAAACAACATATGAAATATTGGATATACTAGGATGTCCGTGTTTTGTTTTGAGCCTATATAAAATACGGATTCCACGATCGTGATGAATATCCAAACCCACATCCCTACACCCCTACGAGAGCGGAAAGCAACCCTACCAATTCTAGAGTTAGGAGACCCGGACTCGACTCCTCGAGATGGTCTCCCACTGGACCCTAGAACCCGGTTACTTGTGCTCCCCTCCTTGGGTCTATCCTAATGCGGAAAAGAAAATAATATACATCAACGGTGACATCTTCCTCAACCCGGAAGTGCCCCATTAAAAGAATATTACATACAAGTTTTTATATGAATGAAAATGAAAAACACTCATCTCACATAAAAAAAACCCGGCTATTCAAACACGACGATCCAATATAACATATCCAGCAACACATAACATCACATGTCATCAACGTAAGTAAATATGCGTATCCCAATTGTCGTAGACTTATAGCAACGAAACCGGCAATACTCCACATATTACACTTACGGTCGCAGAAAAGAAAGCGAAAACTACAACAGCTGGAATCCGCAACAACCTTAGACATCATAAACCCGTAATATCTCATATTGCGGATTTCATGCCTAACAAATGAATTCCTTAGACATCGCGTGCCTAACAATTATAAACCCCGCATTTTAGTCTCGATATTGAAAATACTTTCCAATAATAAGTCGGGTAATTCAACAAGATTCCCGATATACCGATCGAATGCTCGTTGGAAACTTTAGTAGGAGGCCGCACCCCCGATACCGACGAAAAAGTGCACTTAGGCGGAACACCGCGGCCGCGAGCACCTGGACGGATGCTTTTTGGTTACGGAGTTCTCCGATAGTCACTTGGTCGGGGTTTTAGGGCGTGGCTATCTAGTAATGTTACCCGGCGAGTATCCGAATACACAAAGTGATTGCGACGGACTTTGATCACATCAAAATCCTGTGGCAACCAATCAAATGAGACTAAATTTCTAGACTTATAAAATTCAAATGTTGTTGATTCCAAGTATTGTATCACAATATACTAGACTATGTTAAACGTTTCGAACGAGTCAACAAATCCCCACAACTCCCAATGAGCTCAACACTTGAGCGAACTTAAAGTACCCAAAACGTGCCACAGTACCTACGATCCAGCCGTAGAAGGGTCAAACCAATGCCTCACCTATGACACCGCGGAACCACGGCAAACCCTAAGGTTCAAACTGCAGTTCCGAGGGCACAGAATCGAGTTAAGGTTTATGTTCTTCTAGAGGGTCCATAGAGTTACTTGCACGAACATTGAATATAATTAACTTGGGAAAAATTCCAACACTTGGAAATTTCAGAGGGGTCATGGGGTGAAGTTTGAATTTCGTTCGAAGTGTTAAACATGGTCTAGGTTACCAATACATTGCTAAAAAATACGAATACGAAATAATCCGCAAAGAGTCCATATTACAATTATCATCACATGAAAATCTGGACTAAACAAACAATACCAGAAACCCCAGAATATGAGTAAAAGATTACAGGTACAATACGAGGGGGAGGGGAGCATAAGGGGTCGGCGACGCCGGAATTCTAGGCTTTCTCGACGACCTGGAACCGAGCACCCCCTTGCGTGTCTCACCTGTGTTCTTATATCATTCTAAATGCCACTCTGCAGTTGCTTAAAAAAAATTCAGACCGCTTTTTAAAAAATTTCCAGAGAGCATTTTCAAGGTTTCTAAAATCGTATTTTTGCAGAGTTACTCGATTTCGAATTATCTTAGCATCGTCTAAGTTTTCTAGTTAGGATCTGATACCATGTAGGGATTCCTCAGCACCTAGCCTAGGGTTTGCAAGAATCACACATGCCACAACAAAAATTGAAGGGGTACCAAGCAATCAACCTAAAGATCATACTAGAAAACTAGGGAAACAAAATAGTAATCAACCATTACAAATAGAAGTGAATGAAAATACAACCATTGTAGATCCGGTCCTTCACTTCTAAAGCTCCGTGTTGACGTCCCTTCGCTGCGATCATCGAGATCCTGGACTCTAATGATGGTTTCCTCGGAGAAATAATCAAGCTAGCTCGTTAATTTCGAGGCCGAAAATGATCTACGTCGAGGCGACTCAAGCTCAAGTTCCCTCTTCACTTAGTCAAGAACATTGTGAAGAGAACACCCTAAACTAAATGGCAAGTAGTAGAGGATGATGAGATAGGAAATGGTTTCACTTTAGATTTTGATTTATCACTTTATTTCTTCGCTTAGAAAATTTCTAGCAAGGTTTTCTTCATGATGTAGAAGAAGAAGAAGAAAGAAAAGAATGAGAATAAAACTCAAGTGAAGATAATGATCAATTATGCAACCATGGGTGATATAATTATCCACTAACCTTTGTAGAGACATAACCATAGTTAATTATAATGGTTTGGTTAATAAATATCTTAATCAAGACAAAATAAGTGGCCTTTGTCAAAGATGCTTCAAGCTTCATGAAGCTTTGAGCCATGACAAAAGAAGCCACCATTTTTGAATAATTAAGATAAATAAAAACCTAAATTATAATTAGCATGGTGTATGTCACCCACCTACCCATGTTTGCATGTATCATCAAGCATGATACAATCTAGTGCACAAACATATATCATATATACAACATGTGCACATTAAGTGAGAAAAACAATCTTAAGTGAACAAATACTAGTTAATGTAAAGTAATATATCAAATATATAATTATACATTAAATCATTAAATCAATACTAGATTTAATGATCCGGTCATATCGCATATAACCGACTAATATCTAGTGTATCAATATATCGAATCAACACATGATTCGGTAACCCGGCTATATCGCATATAACCGACCGATGATACAAATCGCGAGAATAGAATACAGTATCACATACTCATATTATTCTTGGTCCCACACATATCTCATATGTGCTCCTATTTCATTTCGCCTGAGCCAGGAAACCTCTGTGTAGGACTCTAAAGACTCGTCAATACGCCGGCAGTAGTTGATGATCATATCAGTCACCCACAAGCCGCAAGCGGTCTGCTAAACGTAACGGCCACCCGGGTATTGAGTGATCAGAAGATCAACGAGCAAGCCTGCTCACACTCCTGCGAATCCAATCAGTAACGCTTACCGCATAGTCCGGTATGTTCATCTGATATGTCACACATCTCGCCTAGGGGTGGTAAACGTCAGACCTCAGTAGCTTGATAAGTCATGCCGATGTAAGGTCCATAACGAGCGTGACACTACTGATAACACTTACCCGTAAATCACATCAACCCTGGCAAGGGATTTCTAGTTATGGCCTGTCGAGCATAGCGCAACATCAACCCCCAATACAGGGAGAGAAGAATCCCCTCCTATTGCTCACTGCCTCCATGTGAATCGGGACTGTACCCAAAAGCCACCTGTTTGCACGACTCAGTAGAGCCATGGTAGGGTGGAAATCAAAGCATGGTGGGAGACACATAAGACTCTATGACGATCTCGGGTCAACAGACTAAGCTATACCAGTGTCACCAGAGAACTGCCATCTGACGTGAGGTATAATACCATTTGGGAGTTCTTGGCGAGTCTGTTCAGTGTAACCAGTCTCCACTGAGCACCCGCATACCATCTCTGATGTCAAACACCAATGGATATAGGAACATCCATCGCCCATCACATGGGTCGAGAAGATATATGCTAGTCTACTCTGGAATATCGATGCCCCGTCTCGATATTCCCACGACTAGGAACATTGAAGGATGTACTCATGGACTACCCAGGCCCTACTAGTATGATCTGCATCATAGTCCTGGAAGTCGAATACACATCCTAAGGGCTTTATCAACATGTAACAGAGAGACAATAAGTGTACATGTTAAGATAAAGAGCAACCAGATAGCGTACTATCATGTCGAGCAAGAAAGTCCTCCCTATACATGTCCCAGTATCCACTACAATATACATCTCATGTACAGTAATGGCCTCTAGGGCATACACATAACTAACAGATTCTATTTTCAAAACATACGCGTTTGCGCGCAGGGGTAAAGTCCCGACAGATATCGCCGGACTTCCCTATGATTTGGGGCTCCAAATTTCTACAGATATCTCAGTGTTTTACTATTGTCTCAACGATATTGTTTAATTTTTTAATTAGTCCAAGAATGTTAGTAGGTCAAAAATCTAGAGAACAAAAAGTTAGAATTATTAATTTTTGTTTTGGTTTTGAAATTTTTTGATTTTTAGTTTTGTTTTTAGAATGGTGTTAGATTTATAAACAAGATTAACCCGGAATAACAAGAATAAAAAACGTTATCGTCTCCCCGGCAACGGCGCCATTTGATTAGCACGCTTTTGGCGTGTCGTATTTAAGTTCTAAAGTTAACCGCAATCAGGACGGCGTATCGTATAGTTAGCTACGATAAGTAGGGGTCGTCCGCAAGGAGATGGTGCGTTTCGCGTTCTTATTATGACGAGTTAATGCGTGGGTCGGAATGGTTCGATTCTAACTTAAGTGTTGTATATGTAAAGTATAAGTTGTTAGGATTAGATAAGTTAGTGTAAGTTAGGGAAGTCCGTACTCAATCCTTTGAGCCTAGCTTGAACATTGAAGCTAGAGCAATCGGTAACAACGTGGATTAGGGTGCTTATGCACGGTATTTATGAAATCTGGTTTATTGACCCTTGTCCTTCCGTTCTTGTCTCTTGACTTGCCAAACCGAATGCAACCAGTCACGGTTAGGGATCACCGATACCTTGGTAGGGTAGGTTGTCTAACGAAGCGCTTGCGTAAGATTTGGGCGGAGTTCAATTGGATAATATCGGGCAAAAGAAATGAGAAAAGAAAACCATAACTTACACTACCATCATTTTTCCTAACAATACCATTATTTACAAACCATCAAAACAACAAAAAAAAAGAGCAAATGAAATGATAAAAGAAAAGAATAAAACAACATTGCAAGTAAGTAAATGGGAAGAAATGAAATAGCAAGTAAGTAAATGGCAAGTACTGAAATGCAAGTAAGTAAAAGAGATAGAAACTACTAAGAACCCAAGTGCAAAATAAAAGCTTTATTAACATCAATGATGATACAAACCTTGAGTTCAATAACCAAAACTTAAACTTGCAAGCTCAATGAAGAGCTTGCAAGATCAAGGGAAGGCAAAGTGCTCAAGGTCAACAAGCTATGTACAAGAACTAAAACAAAAAGGAAAAAGAAAAAGAGTTGTGTATCCAAGTGTGTACTCCCTTCTCTTACTCTCTGATCTGGCTTTTATAGGCACAAAATATGAATAAACAATTAATAAAAATGAGATGATGTGATAGTAAGGGATGGAAAAAGAAAACTGGGGAGCATTGGGCAAGCAAAAACCGGTGGGGCCGGTTTTTTGGAGAGTGTCGCCAGTCCTGTTAGTTATATGTATGCCCTAGAGACCATTATTATACATGTGTTGTATATTGTAGTGGATGCTTGGACATATATAGGGAGGACTTTCTTGCTTGACATGATAGTATGCTATCTGGTTACTCTTTACCTTAACGTATACACAGATTGTCTCTCTGTTACATGTTGGTAAAGCCCTTAGGATGTGTACTTGACTATCTGGACTGTGATGCGGATCATACTAGTAGGGACATGGTAGTCCATAAGTACATCCTTCAAGGTCCCTAGTCGTGGGTATATCGAGACGGGGCATCGATATACCAGAGTAGACTAGCGTATACCTTCTCGACCCATACAGATGGGCAATGGATGATCCCATATCCATTGATGTTTGACATCAGAGATGATATACAGGTGCTCAGTGGAGACTGGGTACACTGGACGGACTCGCCGAGAACTCCCAGATGGTATTATACCTTACGTCAGATGGCAGTTCTCTAGTGACACTGGTACAGGTTAGTCTGTAGACCCGAGATCGTCATATAGTCTTGTGTGATTCCCACTGTGCTTTGATTTCCACCTTACTACGTCCAAGAGGGCATGCAAAACGGTGGTTTTTGGGTACAGTCCCGAGTCACATGGAGGCAGTGAGCGATAGGAGGGGTTTCGTCTCTCCCGGTATTAGGGGTTGATGTTGCGCTGTGCTCGATTGGCCATAACAAGGAAGTCCCTGGCCAGGGCTGGTTTAGAGATTTACTGGTAAGTGTTACCAGTAGTTTCTCGACCCGTTATGAGCCTCTCATCGGCATGACTTATCGGTTATTGGGGTCTGACGTTTACCACCCCTAGACTTGATATGCGACAAATCAGACGAGGAGACCGGACTGTACGGTAGTGTCACTGTCAGGCTTTTTGCAGGAGTTGAAGCGGGCTTGCTTGCTGATCTTCTGATCGCTCAATACCCGGGTAGCCGTTACGTCCAGCTAGTACCGCTGATGGCTTGTGGGTGCTTCATATGATCATCACCTACTGCCGGCGTATTGACGAGTCTTTAGAGTCCTACATAGAGGTTGTACTGGATCAGGCAAAACGAGATAGGAGCGCATATGTGATATGTGCGGGACCGAGAATGATACGAGTATGTGATACCGTATTCTATTCTCGCGATGATTGTATCGATTGGTTGTATGCGATATAACCTAGTTATCGAATCAAGTGTTGATTCGATAAGTCGATACATTGATATTAGTCGGTTATATGCGATATGACCGGATCGTTAAATCAAGTGTTGATTTAATGATTTAATGTATAATTATATATTTGATATATTACTTTACATTAACTAGTATTGGTTCACTTAAGATTGATTTTCTCACTTAATGTGCACAAGTTGTATATGTGATATATTTTTGTGCACAAGTTTGTATCATGTTTTATGATACATGCAAACTTGGGTGTGTGTATGAGTTACACCATGTTTAGGTTAAAGGTTTGGGTTTTTATTTATTTTGGTAAAATAATATGGTGGATTGCTTTGTCTTTGCTTGAAGCTTCATGAAGCTTTCAAGCATCTTTGACAAAGTCCACCATTTTGTTTTGCATGTCATTTTCGTTAACCTAACCATTAACCTAAACTCAAGTTTAGTCTCTACAATGGTTTAACTCACCCATGGTTGCATTATGATAGACATCACTTGATAATTCTTTTTATGATTATTCTTATTCTTTTCTTTTCTTCTTCTTTCTTCTTGAAAAAAAAAAGCTTGCTAGAAAATTATCAAGTGAAGATTAAGTGTGAGAAATCAAAATCTAAAGAGTACCCATTTCCTATCTCACCATCCTCTACTAGACTAGCACTTTAGTTTAGGGTGTTTGCTTCACTAATTCTTTGATTAGTGAGGTAGAAGCTTGAGTCCGTATTCCCTCGATGTAGGTCATCTTCGGCACCGAAGACTTCAAGCGATCCCATTGCAATTTCCTCATGGAGCCGCCCGAGAGTCCGGGAGTTGGTTGATCGCAGCAAAGGGACGTTGTCACGGAGCTTTGGAAGTGGAGGACCGGATCTACAAAGGTTGTAGTCCCTTCCCTTAGTGATAATTGTTATCTACTAGCTTTATGTTTCGCCTAATCTCTAGTTAACGATATTGCTTAGGGTTGTTAAGCACCTAAAAAAATTTATCCGGCATGGTTGATGCCTTGTTGAGCCTCCTTGGTGTGCCTAGTAACCCTTCAGTGGTATCAGAGCCTAGCTAGAGCATTTGGCGATGTGTTTAAGGAGTTAAAACCCCGATCGAAACCCGAAACGCAAAATCAACCCCCTCTCTGGAAATTTTTTGAAATCTGGGATTTTTCTATATTAAAAATATCTAAAAATTCAGCAGGCTTTTCTAAGAATTACCATGAAAAACGAGCCTCTAAGTCTTCCACGTGGCCGTGGAACAGCGGGAATAACCCACCTTTGGCGGCGGTTCCGCGGCAGGGTAATGGAATTAGCGACGGGTTTTTGCACATTAATTCTTGCCTCTGTTGTTTCTATTTTCTGGGTATTTTTAACAGTGACTCAAGTGTTGAGTATTTTTGGGGTTTATTTTGTATTCGATGATTCGATCGGAATATTTAATTTCGTAATGTTTTCCGGATATTTAGAATATGTTAAAAGGTTCGACCGGATATAAATACCCACTTTTTCCCCTGCCGGGAAATTTCCAAGTGTTGGATTTTTCCGTAGTTTAATAATGTTCTAAGTAGTGCAAGTAACGCGATGGTCTCTCTAGAAGACAACAAACCTTAACTCGATTATGTGACCGTCTTGAACTGCCCTTTGAACCTTAGGGTTTGGGGCAGTACGGCGTGCCACATGTGAGGCGTTGGCTTGACCCTTCTACGGCTGGACCGTTGGTACTGTGGCTTGAAGTGAATGTTTTTAAACTTATTTCATGTGTTGAGCTGTTTCGGGAGAACTTGGGTGTTTGATTGTTCGATCGGAAAGTTTGTCATTTTCTATTTATCTGGAATGTGATATAATATTTGGAATCCACAAGTAGTTATGAGATAACTGATTTGATTGTCATAAACATAGCAGTTTAGTCTCAAATGATCGGTTTCCACGGAATTTTGATGCGATCAAAAGTCCGTCGCAATCACGTAGCGTACGCGGATACTCGCCGGGTAAACTTAATAGACAGCCATGCCCCATAGCCCCGACCAAGTGACTGTAGGAGAACCCCGTCGCCGAAAGCATCCATTCGTGTGCTCACGGTAGCGGTGTTCCGTCTTAGTGCACTTCGTCGACGGAGTCCATGGGTGCGGCAGTTTACTAAATTTTGCGACGAGCATTCGATCAAGATATCGGGAATCTTGTTGAATTGCCTGACTTAATACTGAAAAGTGTTTTCGATACAGAGACTAAAATGCGGGGTTTATAATTGTTAGGCATGTGATATCTAAGGAGGTTGCGGATTCCAACTGTTGTAGTTTTACACTTTCTTTTCTGCGACCGTATGTGTAATATATGATATCGCCGGTTTCGTTGCTATATGTCAACGAAAATTAGGATGCGCATATTTACTTACGTTAATGACATGTGATGTTATGTGTTGCTGGATATGTTATATTGGATCGTCGTGTTTTGAATAGCCGGAGTTTTTATGTGAGATGAGAGTTTTTATTTTCATTCATGTAAAATTATTTGTATGTAATATTCTTTTATTGGGGCACTTCCAGATCGAGGTTGCTGTCACCATTTGTATATTATTTACTTTTCCGCACTAGGATAGACCCAAGGAGGAGGGCACAAGTAACCGGGTTCTAGAGTCCAGTGGGAGACCAACTCGAGGAGTCGAGTCCGGGTCTCCTAACTCTAGAATTGGTAGGGTTGCTTGCCGCTCTCGTAGGGGTCTAGGGGTGTGGGTTTGGCTATTCATCGCGACCGTGGAATCCGTGTTTTATACTGGCTCGTATTAAAAACACGGATGTCCTAGTATATCTAATGTTTCATATGTTTCTTCTCCTGCGATATCTGTGATGTGATCATTTGATGTTCTGTGATAAATACTGTATATAGTATATATGATATATTATATAGACGTTACTTATGTTTTACACCCGCGGTAGCCCTACCCCGCTCTGCCGTTAGTTACCTAACCTAACGGTGCACGAGGGGACATCGAGGCGAATGCGGATGGCATAAGTGTACGTCGTATTTATCTATGATGTTTAGGTAACTTAAATGATGGGACTTCATTAATATGATTAATGAAAGAAAAAGAAACCTAAAAAATGTTGTGGAATCGAATTTTCAAAAACAGGTAGCTACGGTTCTTGCTTTGCATCGCGGTATTTCTTGTAGAACATCCTGCACCTTATTCGATAAGGAAAGGGCCGAGATCCCTTCACCGGGAGTGACCCCTTTAGCAATGACTGGCAGATGCTACACCCCTCGGTTTGTCTTTTGATTGCTTTTGGAGTTTTTGCTTTGCATAGTGATATATATGATATATCCTGCACCTTATTCGATGAGGAAAGGGCCGACGATCCCTTCACCGGGAGTAACCCCTTTAGCGAAACTAGAAAAGATTCAAAAACACTCCATTTCAAAATCATTTGATTCTACAACGATATCAAGTTCATTACGCAATAGGTTTTCTAAAAAACCTGTCGTAGCCCTCCGTCATTTCAGATAAGTAGTAGTTAGTATTCGTGCTGCGTTTGTTGGCCTTTGTCAAGGCGTAGTGTGCGGTAGCTGACTGGTGCTTATCTGCTTATGCATATGATGCAGATTGGGTTAGGGTAGTCATGCGACCTTGTTGGCCTTTGTCAAGGGTCGTGCGGGTGGGTTTAATTCAATCAGGAAATGACGGGTTGAACTTGACTAGCATCCTATGGTTTGTTGGACTTTGTCAAGGTCATAGGAGGTTAGGGGCAAAATTATCGGGAATTTCAAGTGTTGAAATTTGCAATAAGATTGCATACCTTCTATGAGATAGTTGGATCCCGATACCCACTGCGAGTAATTGTTACTCCTAGGAGAGTTCTACACATTACAATTAGCCGATCAAGTAGGTGTCTAGAAAGGTGTCAACGGGGTTACGCCTCTGGGAAAACGAGGTTTACTTTAATTAGGTCCGTGCAAAAGCACGGGGAACCTCCCTCAAAGTACCGACACTGGCCTGGCTGAAAGATTGGCGAACTTGTAGCGTGTAATTAATCCCGGCTAGTCTTTCCTTTTAGGGTTTGAAGGAAGATTTGATAAAAACAGTGGGAGCCATCCTGATTAGATAAAATAATAACCAATCTGATCTTGCAAGAGCGCACGCAGAGTGTTTTCTTCTCTCTCTCTCCAGGTAGCGACCATATCACGCCTTAATCAAGATAATAATACGGATATTTGACCGAACCCGCTTGTTATACTGAGCTGGGGAACGTTAGTCCCGCTCCAACTTATACTTATAATTGTTATAAGACAGAGCAGGAAATTGAGGATTACCAGAATTCCCGAGCCGCCCAAACGAAGAAAGTGCATACTGATGCATCTTCTTCGGGTGTGTTCATTATAAAGAACTGTTTCTCAATGTCCTTCACGTCCTGGGTATATCATACCGTATCAGAATCCCGCATATGTAATCTGTTACATGGGCTACAGATAGGTAAAGAACTGAGAACGGGTAATAAGTTTCATTAGATAGAAAACGGTGCAAGTGTTGCAGCCAAGTCTGTTTGTCACTATCACCCTGTATTACCAGAATACATTGATTCTGAACAAATGTTATTAGATACCGAACCTGATATACAAAATCATATCAGTCTCTTTATCAGTAAAGAAAGGATATAATTTTGTATTGTTGGATAATGTTTCAAACATTTCCTATATCAAGTGTTGATCGGTTCAGGCACGTTATCTAAAAGCATTGACGTTCTAAATCAAACTACAGTTCTTAGTATACGGAACACACACAAGAGGAAGAGTTCAGAAATGAACGAATCCTTCTTGAGGCATTATAGACTAGGTCATATCAATGCGACCCGACTGGCTGAAGTTACATTTAGATGCATATTTAAATTAGTTTGAATTTACATCTTGTGAAACTTGCCGGTCATGTCACAAAGATACGACGACCACAGCTCTGTTTGTTGGAAACAGAGAAAGAGTTAGTGAACTTTTAGGATTGATACATGTTGATGTATGAAGGTCCCCTGTCTACATATGCCAAGAACGGTTCTTTTTACTTCATTAAATTCTCTGATGATCTCTCAAGATTCAGACATATGTTCCTGTTGAAACACAAGTCCGAACCTTTTGAGATATTCACAGAATATGAGTTAGAAGTAGAGAACCAAAATAGCTACAAGTATTATGTCCTTTGATGCGATCAAGGAGGAGAATACTTGAGAACGGAATTCCTGGATTATTCTAAAGGAGAATAAGATTCTCTCTCAGCATTACTCCTCCTTATACACTACAGCACGTCGGTGTATCGGGGCGGAGCAACCACACCCTATTTGATATGGTGCGCTCTATGATGAGTACTACTGAGTTTCCTATTTCCTTATAGGGAGCTATGCACTTATGAAGTTGCATACCTATTGAATAGGGTTCCGATCAAATCAGTTGCCTACCACTTCATATGTGATATGGATTAGGAAGAGCCCATATCTTAAGTTTGTTAAGATTTGGGGATGTCCGGCCTATGTCTAAAAGGAAAAATCCGGACAAGCTCGAGGCAAAGTCAGTTCTGTAGAAGTTTGTTGGGTATCCTAAGCATTCGCAAGGGAATATCTTCTACCTAACCGAGGAACAAAAATGTTTTGTTTCTCAACATGACACCTTTGTGAAAGGGAATTTCTTGAGAAGAAATTAGTGGTCATGAGGTAGAACTGGAAAAGGTTCCAGCTATACAAATTACAGCAGATGATTTGGTAGAACCGAAGAATTCAGTAGATTCCAACGAACCTCAGCCTCTCCGCCGATCTAGTAGGTTTCCTCACCCACCTGAGAGATACTTCAGTTTCTCTATGATAATGGGAGTGAGGATTGCATCATGAGATGATAACCAAACTAGTTTCAAGCTGGCCATCAGGAGTATGACTCTGTAAGAATGGCTGGATGCTTATCGATCTGAGATGGAATCCTTATACACCAACAAAGTATGGACTTTGGTTGCTTTGTCTGAAGGGTTAAATCCCCATCAGGAGCAAGTATATCTTGAGAAGATTACTTGGTGTACATGGAAAAGTTGAGACTTTCAAAGCTAGACTTGTTAAAGGTTTGCATCATTGACCAGGTATGGATAATGATGAAACCTTTTCTGGGGCCTATGCTTAATTCCATCCAGATCCTACTTGCCACGACTACATACCATAACTACGATATCTGGCAGTTGGGTGCCATGACTGCTTTTCTAAATGATGTTTTAGAAGAGTGAGTCTATAAGTACACAGCCAGAGGGCCTCGTAGACAGTGGGAGCAGCGGAAACGTGTGCAAGATGTTTTATATGATATAGCAGGCATCGCGGAGTTGGAACATCTGTTTTGATGTAGTAGTCAAAGAGTTTGACTTCGTCAAAATGGTAGATGAACCTTGTATATACAAAAAGATAGTAGGGAGTATGGTGGTGATCCTCGTAGAGTACCTGGATGACATACTCATGATAGGGAAAGTGTTTCCTATGCTCCGCTCGATCAATCTTCGCTTATCACAAGGATTCTCCATATAGGATCAAAGTGATACCTAATAAATCCTGGATTTTGGATCTATGAGATAGATCTAATTCGATGTTAGGATTCTCACTAGTTGTAGTGAGATGGTATCAATCGATCCTGGAGACAATCACTGGAAGGGTTCCAGCGTGATAAGGACGACTGAATATCAGTCACAGGCATTGTCTTTACCCTCATTAAAGGGACGGTATGTTGGAAGAGTTCCAAGCTAGATACCATGGCAAACTAGACGATAAAGGCTGGATACATCGCTACTTAAGATGCTACCAAAGACGCAGTCTGGATGTATATTAGTTCATGAGATGAACTTTGTTCCCTCCATTGTGTGACAATGGAGTTGTGGCTTATGCCGAGAAACGCCCATCCCATCAGTGATCCAGACATATTCTAAGGCAAGTGTCACCTGATCATGGAGATAGTTGATCTCCAGGGGATCGAGATTAGGAGAGTAGACTCAGAGGACAACACGGCGGATCCACTCACAAAGGCCTTTTCCTTAGAGAGAGACTAGTTATGGGATGGTTGAGTATGAGATACTACAACCACTGTTATCAGATGGCCCTAGTGCTAGTGGGAGATTGTTAGTTATATGTATGCCCTAGAGGCCATTACTATACATGTGTTGTATATTGTAGTGGATGCTTGGACATATATAGGGAGGACTTTCTTGCTCAACATGATAGTATGCTATCTGGTTACTCTTTACATTAACGTGTACACTGATTGTCTCTCTGTTACATGTTGGTAAAGCCCTTAGGATGTGTACTTGACTACCTGGACTGTGATGCGAAACATACTAGTAGGGACATGGTAGTCCATAAGTACATCCTTCAAGGTCCCTAGTCGTGGGTATATCGAGACGGGGCATTGATATACCAGAGTAGACTAGCGTATACCTTCTCGACCCATACAGATGGGCAATGGATGATCTCATATCCATTGATGTTTGACATCAGAGAAGATATACGGGGGCTCAGTGGAGACTGGGTACACTGGACGGACTCGCCGAGAACTCCCAGATGGTATTATACCTTACGTCAGATGGCAGTTCTCTGGTGACACTGGTACAGGTTAGTCTGTAGACCCGAGATCGTCATATAGTCTTGTGTGATTCCCACTGTGCTTTGATTTCAACCTTACCACGTCCAAGAGGGCATGCAAAACGTTGTTTTTTGGGTACAGTCCCGAGTCACATGGAGGCAATGAGCGATAGGAGGGGTTTCGTCTCTCCCGGTATTGAGGGTTGATGTTGCGCTGTGCTCGATTGGCCATAACAGGGAAGTCCCTGGCCAGGGCTGGTTTAGAGATTTACTGGTAAGTGTTAACAGTAGTTTCTCGACCCGTTATGAGCCACTCATCGGCATGACTTATCGGTTATTGGGGTCTGACGTTTACCACCCCTAGACTTGATATGCGATATATCAGACGAGGAGACCGGACTGTACGGTAGTGTCACTGTCAGGCTTTTTGCAGGAGTTGGAGCGGGCTTGCTTGCTGATCTTCTGATCGCTCAATACCCGGGTAGCCGTTACGTCCAGCTAGTACCGCTGACGGCTTGTGGGTGCTTGATATGATCATCACCTACTGCCGGCGTATTGACGAGTCTTTAGAGTCCTACATAGTGGTTGTACTGGCTCAGGCAAAACGAGATAGGAGCGCATATGTGATATGTGCGGGACCGAGAATGATACGAGTATGTGATACCGTATTCTATTCTCGTAATGATTGTATCGATTGGTTGTATGTGATATAACCTAGTTATCGAATCAAGTGTTGATTCGATAAGTCGATACATTGATATTAGTCGGTTATATGCGATATGACCGGATCGTTAAATCAAGTGTTGATTTAATGATTTAATGTATAATTATATATTTGATATATTACTTTACTTTAACTAGTATTGGTTCACTTAAGATTGATTTTCTCACTTAATGTGCACAAGTTGTATATGTGATATATTTTTTTGCACAAGTTTGTATCATGTTTGATGATACATGCAAACTTGGGTCTGTGTATGACTTACACCATATTTAGGTTAAAGGTTTGGGTTTTTATTTATTTTGGTAAAATAATATGGTGGATTGCTTTGTCTTTGCTTGAAGCTTCATGAAGCTTTCAAGCATCTTTGACAAAGTCCACCATTTTGTTTTGCATGTCATTTTCCTTAACCTAACCATTAACCTAAACTCAAGTTTAGTCTCTACAATGGTTTAACTCACCCATGGTTGCATTATGATAGAAATCACTTGATAATTCTTTTTATGATTATTCTTATTCTTTTCTTTTCTTCTTCTTCTTCTTGAAAAAAAAAGCTTGCTAGAAAATTATCAAGTGAAGATTAAGTGTGAGAAATCAAAATCTAAAGAGTATCCATTTCCTATCTCACCATCCTCTACTAGACTAGCACTTTAGTTTAGGGTGTTTGCTTCACTAATTCTTTGATTAGTGAGGTATAAGTTTGAGTCCGTATTCTCTCGACGTAGATCATCTTCGGCACCGATGACTTCTAGCGATCCCGTTGCAATTTCCTCATGGAGCCGCCCGAGAGTCCGGGAGTTGGTTGATCGCAGCGAAAGGACGTCGTCACGAGCTTTGGAAGTGGAGGACCGGATCTACAAAGGTTGTAGTCCCTTCCCTTAGTGATAATTGTTATCTACTAGCTTTATGTTTCGCCTAATCTCTAGTTAACGATCTTGCTTAGGGTTGTTAAGCACCTAAAAAAAATTATCCGGCATGGTTGATGCCTTGTTGAGCCTCCTTGGTGTTCCTAGTAACCCTTCATGTCCAAGTCCGAGCAACTTGGCTCGTGTTGGTTGTGTGATGTTGTGTTCTCTTGACAATTCCTCTGGCGCTGTTTGATTTGTTTATATGAATATGGTCTGCATTCAGGGATTTGGAGGGAAACATGTAGCTTTATATCACATCACAGCTTTTTTGCATTTAACATTCTTGTCCCCCACATGTGCCCACTACTTGCACAAGTCATCATTTGTGTGTGCCATGGGCAGCCCTACCATGGTCCATGTGCCAAAGAGTTTATGTGTACACTTGTATTGTGTTGGACCAAAATTGTGTGCACACATTTATTTGCAAAAGAACTCTTTGGATATTGATCGGTTTGCAGTTCTAGTTGCAGTGTCGGCTCACAAACGTTATATCCGTGATTTTGAGTGTGTTTCCTGTATTGTGTCATGGATACCTATAATCTGTATTTACTGAGCAGATACTGGTTAATAGTACCGATAGATAACAAAACAGATAATGAATGAGTGGTACTGAAATGCAGTTTTCTGTGATAAACACCTAACCATATAAATTCCTTAGACATCATAAACACGAAATATCACATATTCTGATTATCATGTCTAACGTTATAAACCCGGCATTTTAGTTTCAAATTGAAAACACTTTTCAATAACCAGTCGGGCAATTCAACAAGATTTCCAACAAATGATCGAATGCTCATCAGAAACATTAGTAGACGGCCGCACCCCCGATGCCGTCGACAAAGTGCACTTAGGTGGAACACCGCGGCCGCGAGCACCTGAACAGATAATTTTGGCAACGGGGTTCTCCTACAGTCACTTGGTCGGGACTATAGAGTGTGGCTATCCAGTAGTGTTACCCGTCAAGCTTTCACGTACTATACGAGATTGCAACAGAGTTTTGATCCGAATCAAAACCCCGTGACAACCAATCAAAAGTGACTAAATTGCTAGATTTACAAAACACTAACTAGTTTTCACAAAACTAATTATTGTGGATTCCAAATATTGTATCACAAATCACAGATATCTAGACGATATTAAAAATTTTGATCGATTTATCAAACTCCCAAAATTCCCAGAGAACTCAACACTTGAGTCATAGTTAAAAATACCTAGAGAGTGCCCCAAGCACCTACGGACCAACACAGGAAGATACTGTTGGATATAGTGCCCTCAAAGTCAATTATTGGATCGCAGATACGTGATTGCAATGATTGAGGAGGACCTATACCGGTAGGACAGTCTTACTCGAGATGATAGTATGCTATCTGGTTTGCCTTTATCAGTCGTGTATAGGTTCAGGTGACTGATCACGATTACACTTTGATAGAGCCCTTAGGATCTTGCTTGACTACCAACAGTATGAGGGCGATCATATAAGTGAGAGTTGGGTGGTCTATAAGCATATCCTTAATTGTGGTCCCTAGTCGTGGGAGTTTCGAGACAGGGCATCGATACTCCGGAGTAGACTAGTGTATACAGTCGAGACCCCGACGAGGGGCGGTGGCCGGTCTCACAAGCCACTGGTGCCAGTTGGATCACCTAAGATGTATACAGGTGCTCATTGGGTTATGAGTACACGGGACAGGACTCGCAGGGAACTTGCTAGTTGGTATTATACATATCGTCAGATAGCAGTTCCCTGGTGACATGTGTACAAGTTAGTTCATCGACCTGAGGTCGTCATTTGTCTCGTGTGAGTTCCTACTGTGCTTTGATTTCTACCCTACCACGGCTCAAAGGAGTCGCGCAAACAGGTAGTTTTTGGGTACAGTCACGAGCCACATGGAGGCACGTGAGCGGATCGGTAGGGGATTCGTCTCTCCCGGTATTGGGGGTGGAGGTCGCGCTGTGTCTAGGAAAGCCATTACACCAAGTCCTTGGCCAAGGCAGGTGAGATTTACTGGTAGGTACTCCAGTAGTATCTCAGGGTGTTCAGGGCTTGTCTCCGACATGACTTATACAGCTATTGGGGGTCTGATGTTACTAGCCCCCTAGGCCGGATATGCGATACTCATAGACGAACGGACCGGACTGTATATACATTGTCACTGTTAGGCTCAGTAGGGTTTCTGGATGAGTTCGCTCATCAGCCTCCCTTGAGGTCAGTCCATGGGCAGCCGTTACGCACAGCTAGTGCCGCTGACGGCTTGTGGTTAAACCCACTGCCAGGGTACTGACGAGTCATTAGAGTTCCCCATAGATAGTTTCCCAAGTTCGGGCAAAACGTTGTAGAGGCCGTATAGTTTTATTGCAGGGTTCGGAAAACGCACGTGCGTTTACGCACGTGTCATATTTCGGGCAGATAATACTGGTGGGCTTTGGTTTAAGCCGGATCCATGTATTATACAGAGTAGATATAATATCTTTGTCTCGGTTGCATTTGTATTCGGTCGTAATACAAATGCGGGTATATTTATACAGTTACGGGGTTATCCTGAAATTCGTTTCAGGATCACTTTTGGAAGTTGCCAGTTTCCAGTTTTCTATCAGCCGTATTTAACATTCGGTTAAATGCGGATTTATCTTTTCTTCTTTTGGGTGAGTCATGAGGTGAGTCATAAGGGGAAGCTTCTTGGAAGGTGATTTTTTAAGGTGACTCATTGTTTCATTAATGTGTTCATACTAGGTGTATTTGTGTGTCACCATTTTGCTTTAATGATTCTTGTTCTTGCTAAGATCTTTTGTGAGAAAGCTTGGCTTGTGGTCACCCCCCTTGCTCCTACACTCACCCCCCCCACCTCTTCATATATGGCCGGCCCCTCACTCCTCCTCTCACTCACTTGGTAGAAAAAAGAAATGGTTGTTGTTTGAAAAAGATGATAGTTTTCGGTGTATGGAAATTTCATAGTTCATATTATTCCATCACCCGACTCAAATGGCAACTTCATTAACCGTTCGTCCATGGCTTTGGACGAAGCGAGACAAAGTATTCCACTCATTCTCTACATCAATCTTGGTCGTCTCTTTTAGCAAACTTGACGACCGAGTTGCCTCGAGTCAGAGGCGGGAGCCCGTTTAAAGATCCGATGACGTGGTGCCACCTGGACGAGGAGATTGGAGATCGATGAGTTCAGAGCAGCCGCAATGGAGCGTGGGATGATGGTTAAAGAACGAAGGACTCGGATCGTTCGGTATAACCTTTCTACCCTCTTTGTAGTTTGTTAGTTTAGCGTTAATGGCAGATCCGGGTTATAGTATGCAATAGCGCCAGTTATAAAAGTTTTTGTTCAGCATTTTGGCGTCTGAAAGATGGCCGGGGCGCTACCGTAAACTTACATGGTATCAGAGCCACGCCATTAAGCTTTACTAACTTGTGCTAACGTGTTTAAAAGATCGATCGAACGGATTTTCGTAAATCGCAATTTTCAAGTATAAAGTTTCTGTTAATTTTCAAACTGGTCCAAATATCATTTTGACCATACCAGAAAATCAAGCAGGGTTTTTTAGGAATACTGGAGAAATTCGACCAAGTGATATCACTGTTCCACCGCGGATCCACGGCCCAAGCTAGGGTTTGGGCGCGGATCCGCCGCAGGAAAGTGAGATCAATTAGTCAATTTTCTACAGTGGATTCTATGTTGGAAATTGTGGTTTCTGGAACTGTTCATTTTGGCCCAGTGTTTTTTACTGTACAGCAGATTTGCGTGGGCCCACTTTGAGAAATTTAGTCGATCGAAATTTAAACGTGTCAGTTTACAGTACTTACATTATATCTCCGACCGTGAATGTCATTTGATCGGTAAACCGCGTCTGATTGCTATAGTTCTTTTAGACGGGTTTGCGAACGTGACATTCGCGTTGATGTTCTGTGTTGTGCTGTGATGTTGCGGATTGGTCGTGGTGGATAGCAGTGTGCAATGGTAGTGCAGTTTGGATTTATTTGTACATTTGATATTGCGGGGCGAGCGTCCAACATGTGGACTGCCGTTACTGCCTGTTGTATAATATTCTTTTGGGGCACGACCGGGCTAAGGTCGATGTACCCGTTGTACATATTTTTCATTTCTGTACTAGGTTTTACCCCGCGGCGGAGTGCACGGATAGCCGAGTTCTGGGGGGCAACGGGTCCACATCTCATGGCTTTGAGAGGCAAAGAGGCCTCACTCTAGAATTGGCAGACTATTCGCCGCACTCGTAGGGGGTACAGGTTGACCCAAGGAGGGGTGCTCAAGATTACCGGATTCCGTGAAGTGCCGGGTGGTCCATTCACTATGCTGTAAGGGGCTGCCTCGCTTCAGGTTTTGGCGGGTAACTTGCCGCACCCGTAGGGGTCTAGGTTTCATTGCACAGGCTATCCACACGATCAGGGGAACGTCGGGTTTCAGCAGCGGCTCTGTGAAACCCGGGGATCCCCGATTATCTGTATTGTTCTGTGATGCTTATTACTTTTCTGTAATGTTGCATATTATCACGCCTGGAGCAGTTTTTGTATATTGGTTTATATACTAGTAGATGTTGTATATGTTTTACACCCGCGCTAGTTCAGTTCCCGCTCTGTCGTTAGTTAAGTAACCTAACGGGTGATGACGGGACCCAGTGACGAATGCGGATGGCATATACGTACATTTTATTTTTCGTTCTTTTCTGGTGTGATTAATTGATGGGACTGCGTTGATTCTGATCAATGCAAAATAAAACAAACATTTTGGATGTTGTTGGAACAATTTTAAAATGTGTTATTACAAAGATATTTTCTTTTGTTTTGCACAGTGGTATTCGGTTGGAATATTCTGCACCTCATTCGACGGGGCAAGGGCCGATATCCCTTCACCAGGACTGACCCCTTGGGCAGAAGTTTGCGTCAGGGTAATAACTTCACTATAGTCGATTACATGTTGCTTTGCATCGCGGTATTCAGTGGAATATCCTGCACCTCATTCCACGAGGAAAGAGCCGAGATCCCTTCACCGGGAGTAACCTCTTTAGCAAAGGTTTTTCGCCACTATAATTTTATAAAAATATCAGGTTCCTTCAACGAGATCAAGTTCATTACGTTAAAGGTTTTTCGCTAAAAACCAGCCGTAGCCGTCCGTCATTTCTTATGGATGGTCAGTAGTATTCAAGCTATGTTTGTTGGCTTTCGTCAAGGCATAGTGTTTGGTAGTTGCTGGGGTATTCATTTGTTGCATAGATAGATGAGTTGGTTTGGGACAGTCGTATTACCTTGTTGGCTTTCGTCAAGGGTATGTACGGGTGGGTTCGAATTAACAAGATAATGACTGGCAGAACTTGACATGTGACTTATGATTTGTTGGCTTTCGTCAAGGTCATAAGAACATGGGGTAAAAATCATATCGGGAGTTTATAAAGAAACTGAAACTTGCCAGGCATGCGCATACCTTCTGGAGTGTGATAACGCGAGTGGATTCCGTCACGTTATGATGCGATGAGAGTTGGATCCCGATTCCCACTGATGAGTTGGTTTACTCTTCGGGTGATCCCGATTGATTCTTCTTTCAGGTTTGGAGGAGAATTTGACAGTACAGTGGGAGGTTTCCGGATTAGATAAAGTGATAACCATTCTGATCTAGGATAGAGTGCACGCAGAGTGTTTCTTTTTTCTCTCTCTTTGGCAGCGACCTTTGACCGACCCTAGACTATGACTTAATGACCAAGTTGACCGAACCTTCTTAAAATACTGGCTTTTGGATTGTCTGAGTTGCATAAATTATTGCCACTCCTTCTTTTACCCTTTGCATTTCTCAAAACACACCGTATTACTACGGACATCCACTTCCATTGGATAGATCCATCGTATGGTTATATACGAACTCGAAGGGACTTCTTCGAGGATGGATCAAGGTTCAGGAGAAAAAGAATTAGTTTATTCAGTTGTCTTTTATTATCTCCTTCTCTCAGGTTGCGAAGGCTCCTTGGTTTAGGAGAGTACACCTATTACGCTTATTGGATAGTCTTCTTCCAAACCATAGGCAGGTGCCGAAAGGTAGGGAATGAAGAAAACCAATTAGCCTAAGTAGGGTGTACAGAAGGAAATATGTAAAGACAAAATAAAGGGATTAGAAAGAGGGCAAAGTAAATTGCGACTGTTATCATTCACGACCAAGCCGCGTACTTCATCGCTACTCCTATTTCACCTTTAAAAGAATAAGGTATTATTCAGTTGTCTTTTATCATCACCTTCTCTCAAGTTGCGAGTACTCCTTGGTTTAGGAGGGTACACCTATTATGCTTACTCGATAGTCTTCTTCCAAACCATAGGCTGGTGCCGAACGGTAGGGAAGGAAGAAAACCATTTAGCCTAACGATGGTGTACAGAAGGAAATGACTAAAGGCAAATAAAGGGATTTGGAGAGATGGAAAAGAGATATACGGTTACAGTCATGAATTAGATTATGGAAGAGGCATTACTATGAATACCAGGATACCCCTACGAAACATTTTCATGTTTCAGTGCATTGTTAATGGAAAACTGTTTTCCCGATTAGATACTTACTCCAGGGTATGTATTTACCAGGTTTCATTCTCATATCTGTATGGTTTTACAGATGATGAGTGGGAGGAAGTTATTGGGAATTAGGTGATCATCCTCATTATATGAATTCGTTGTAATTGATGATATTTGAGGAAATCGCCTGGGTACAGTTTTCAACCTACGACGCACAGGTTTTGAGTTATTCAACTCAGCGGACTTATACAGAGTATTGTATGTTGTCCAGTGTCCATCAGGACAAAGGGGTAGGTCCTCGTACTATGTTCTGTTTACTTATGACTTCTCTAGTTTTTAGACAAGTGTTTCGTAGAAATACAAGATCTAAGTTTTAAGAAGTTGTGGGTATATGAATAAAGTAGAGGACCAGATATCGCAAGTATCGGGATTCTTCAAAGAGATCGAAGATTTAGATTCTTGTGATTGGTATTCAGATGATAGTAAAAGTTTTGAGAAACTTCTTCTTTTTCGGGTTACTCATAATTGGATGTATTCCTAAATTGAGTAATGCTGATTAGCCTCTCTCCATTAAGATGATATGCACTGGAGACAGCTGCATGATTAGAATCTGGTTCCAATTAAATAAGTGCCAAAGTTTCTACATTGGATATAGAATGGATCATATCTTAACGATGTTAAGGTACGTGGAGTTGTCCGGCTTATGCTTTAAACCAGACTCTGGATAACTCAGGGCACATTTCTGTAATGGCTGTTTGTGAATTGGCCCAGGCTATGACGAGGGTTAACTTTCTACCATCTGGAAGATCAATAGTGATATTGTTCTTGACTCGCCACAGTTTTAGTAAAATGGATTTTTTTCAGAAAACAGCAGTGGGAGTATAGTAGAACTGGAAGTGATTCCAGAACCGCAAACGATTACGGAAAATTTAATAGGACCTACAGATTCAATCAGGTTTGACATTCCATTAGCCACTCCGCAGATATGGTGGGTAACCTCAGACACCCGAGAGGTATTTCGGTAGCCTCAAGGACGGTGACAGGGAGGTTCTTATCTACCCAGACTTGACATTACTGTTGTTCCAGGCTATGAGACCCGGTAGGAGGGTTGTTGTGGTCAGTGGGAGCAGCGGAAGCATAGTGGGCAAGTAGCTTATGTCTATTTATAGACTAGAGCAGTTATAGCGGAGATAGATCATCTAATTTTGATGTGACAGTCATGGGTTTGACTTCATCAGAATAGGGGATGGATCTGTTAAGAAGGTAGTAGGGTGTGATGTCCTAGTATTTGGATGACATACACAGAGTAGGAAGTAAAATTCCTATACTACGATCGGTTGTACTGTGGTCGTCACACAGTTGTTTCTCCAGACAGGATATGGATATAATATCAGACATTCTGGTTTCTAGATCTATGGTTTTAGATCTGGATTTGGGTAGTTTCCCAATGTGGGTACTTTGACAGTATTCTAATGGTTTTTAGAATAGATGACTTCTGGCATGGTGGTGTACCTGCAGGTGATGGAGTCACCCTCTCTAAAGGTGTCTTACAGACTAAAGGGGAGAGGGATGTGCATGATTGGCAGATCACTTGCTTAGGCAATTAAGTCAATCGTGAGATGTCAAGTACCACACCAGATGTTGTTTTTGCACTAGATGCGATAAGTTTGTATTAATCCAATTCTGGAGAAACATAAGGAAGTAGTTTTAGAACATGAGTGCATGTTCTAAGGATTTGATGGCGGCAGCTGTTAGTGTATATGCCCTAGAGGCCATTACTGTATCATACTAGTTTGTATATTATTTAATGGAAGCTTGGGATATTCACCTTGTATATACAATCTTGCTCAAAATAGTAGTATGCTACTTGGTTTGTTTCTACTTCAATGTGTACATGTGTTTATTTTAGTATATCGCCTATACACATTAGTGGAGCCTTTAGGATCTTTGCTTGATTACCAGCGTTGTGATGGCAGTCACACTAGTGGGGCTGGGTAATCTATAAGCACATCCTTATGCAGGTCCCTGGTCGCAGGACTATCGAGACAGGGCATCGATACTCCGGAGTAGACTAGTGCATGCGCTTCTCATCCCAGTGTGGGAGACGGTCTCTCCCACAGCCGTCGGTACGTCGTACTTGAGATAGTATGCGGGTGCTCGTTGGGTTACGAGTACACTGGACAGGACTCGTCGGGAACTGACTAGTTGGTATTATGCCTATCGTCAGTTATTAGTTCCCAGGTGACATGAGTACAGCTTAGTCCGCTGACTTGACACTGTCACTTCGCCTCGAGTGTGTTCCCACTGTACTTTGATTACTACCCTACCACGGCTCAAAGGAGTCGTGCAAACAGGTGGTAGTTGGGTGCAGTCCCGAAGCACTTGGAGGCAGTGACGGTTAGACAGGATTCGTCTCTCCCGGTATTGGGGGTTGACATCGCGCTGTGTCAAGGAGAGCCATTACATGAGTAGTCCCTGGCCAGGGCAAACGAGATATACTGGTAGGCTTCCAGTGTTATCTCAGGGTGTTTTGAGCTTCACTCCGACACGACTTGTACCGCTATTGGGGGACTGACGTTTACCGCCCCCTAGGCCCGCCATGCGATGTATCAGACGAACAGACCGGACTGTACGGAGAATGTCACATTCAGGCTCTGTAGGAGTTCAGATAGGTTTTCGTCTCGTCAGTCTTCTTGTCGGCATCTACCTGGGGACCGTTACGCACAGCTACCGCTTGCGGTCTGTGGTTAAACCCACTGCCAGCGTAGTGTCGAGTCTTTAGAGTCCCACACAGAAAGCTATTCGCCTTTAGGCAAAAGAGTAGAGATCGCATAGTTTTGCAACAGGTCGCATGGTTTTGCGACAGGGTTCGGTCACATCCGTGCACTTGTGCACGTACAGTGTCCCGACAGTTCACACTAGCGGGCTTTGGTTTAAGCCAGATCCTAGTGTATCTTTTGGGATTGGTTTTATCCAGTATGCATTCATGTTCCGAACGCGGATGCGGGTGTGTATGCACAGTTGACGGAGAGACAGAGGCAGAGGATTCTCATTAGGGTTGTTGACCGTTGACAGTTGACTATTGACTTTTTGCTCAACCCTAATGAGAATATGATATGTGATTAACAATTATATTAATTAAGTATTATGGTGACATGGTTGTTGAGGGATTGACTTTGTTGACTTATTAACTTTTGTTGACTTGTTGACCGGTTGACTAGGCTTGACTAGTTGACCATCATGATAACTATAGCTATCATTTCATGGCAAAGACTTTTGCTTGCTTGCTCTTTTGTGCAAAATGAGTGCATGAAATGATATGGTTATGGTTGCTTAAACCATCACATAATACTTGATTGATATGAGGTGTTATGATTGTTTTGGATTATGAGAGCCAAATGAGAAAAGTCTTCTCTCATTCTTTCATGCTCATTCTCTCTCTTGTTCTTGAGCTCTCATCTCCTCCTCTTGCTCTCCCTCTCTTGACTCTATGGTTCACTTGTCTCATGAGTTGAGAACCAAGAACCATAGATAAAATCCCATACAAACTCTTCTCTACTCACTCTGGTTCACAAGGTTTAGCAAACCGAGTGAACTAGTTTCTTCAAAGTTCGAAGAAGGAACCAAAGGTTGAAGCTTTCAGGTGGATCTATCTTCGGCGCAAGGAGACGACGGGGAGAAGCCGATTCGGACGACCATCGAAACTTGAAGACGAAGGAGTTCGAGAAAAAGAAAGGTATAACCCCCTAACCGAGTAGTTAGCAACTCGTAGTTAGGTTGTTAGTTAGATGTTTAACAAAGATCCGGGTTTTAAGTCCATGTTACCACCTCTATCAAAATCGTTTTTTACCAAATTCCGCATGCCCGAAAGTACCGGGAGAGGTAGCATGGGCTTACAGTGGTATCAGAGCCTAGTTAAACTCTATCTAACATGTTAGCAAAGTAGCTAGAAGATCGATCAAAGAAAAAGTCCCGAAATGAACCCCGATTTCATACTTGCTGTCGATTTTTTATGTTCTGTAAAAATAATAAATCATGCATCAAAAATCGACTCAGGGTTTTTAGAGTGCACTGTAGAAAGACGGTCTCCTGATCACATCAAAGAGCCGCGGAAACGCGGCAATAGCTTGCTATTGCCGCGGTTCCGCGGCCGTCTTGGCTCCTCTCTGGGTCTTCTTTGCTACAGTATGCTTATAGGGGTATTTTGGGATTTTTGGAATATATATTTTCCGCCCAGATTTTCCAGAACGAAAATTTTATTTTTGGGGTCCTGAAAATCCGTATTTTTGATCGAACTTCTAAAAGACTTTAGCTGACGGGTTTTTCTGTAATGTGATATTTGTATTGAACGTCTGCTAATCGCTATATGTCGATTAGTGGGGGTTATACAAATCTGTGATCTGTAATGTTATTGGAATGTGTATATGAATATGTTGGATTGTCGCGGGTGAATAGCCGGAGGTTGTGAGACGAGAGTTTTCTTTTCTTTCAATTCATGTAAATTTGTAAATTGATGTAATTATTATTTGTATGGCCGCACAACCGGGTCGGGGTTGTAGCCATCATTGTATAATTTCTTTTTACTGTTTTTGCTCCTAGGATAGACCCATGGAGGGGGTGCACAAACTACCGGTTATGCCGAAGTGCCGAGTGGCCTACTCACGGAGTTGAGGGAGGTTGCTTCGCTTCGGGTACTTGGCGGGTAGTTTGCCGCACCCGTGGGGGTCTTGGGTGGGGTATTGGCTATTCACCGCGACCGTGTAATCTGCCTTTCGTTACAGGCTCGTACGAATTGCGGATTCCTAGTATATCCAATGTATTCATATGTGATCTGAAATGGCTATCATTGCAATATATCTATATATGATATTATTTAGGCGTTGCTTATGTTTTACAGCCGCGCTAGCCCAGCCCCCGCTCTGTCGTTAGTTAAGTAACCTAACGGGTAATGACGGGGCCCCGTGGCGAATGCGAATGGCATAAGCGTACGTCATATTTTGGTTGTTTTCTGCAATGGTAGGATTAAATGATGGGACGCATTAAAAGAACTAATGCAAGAATATCACGCATTAAAAGAACTAATGCAAGATAATAAACCAAGCAAAAGTCGTTGGAACACTTTCGAAAAACCACTCGGTTCTTTTCAAAACTAACTTTTAAATGCGGAGCTTGAGCCACTCCTTTTTTAAAAGCTATCTCGTTCCATCGATTATATCAAGTTCACTACGTTCACGGTTTTGCCAAAACCATTCGTAGCCCTCCATCATTTCAGTTAAATATTCGGTAGTATTCAAGCTATGTATTTTGACCTCACGCCAAGGCATAGTGATTGGTAGCTGCCGGATATTTATCTGTTGTATAGATAGAATGCGTTGGTTTGGGACAGCCGTACTACCATTTTGGCCTACGTCAAGGGTAGGTACGGGTGGATTCAAATTAACCTGGATAATGATGGGAAGAACTTGACATGTGACTTATGACATTTTGACCTCACGCCAAGGTCATAAGAGCATGGGGCAAAAATCCACATCGGGAGTTTCATAAGTACTGAAACTTGCTAGATTTGCATACCACTTGGAGTGTGATGATTCTGGTAGGATTCCTTCAGTTTCGTCACGCGATGATATTTGGATCCCGATCCTACTGTGAGTATATGCTACTCCTCGGGAAATTTCTCACTAAACGATCAATGCTATCAACCTAGTAGGTGCCTAGAATGGTGTTAGCGGGGCTACGCCCCCAGGGAAAAGAGGTTCTTGAATTAAGGAACTTCGCGAAAGCGTTGGAAAACCTCCCTCGAAGTACCGACACTGGCCTGGCTGAACGGTTAAGCAAGTATTGTGCGGTGGGATTGATCCCGACTAATTCTTCCTTTATGGTTTGAGGAGGGATTCGAGAAACAGTGGGAGCCATCTTGTTTAGACAAACTAAAAACCACTCTAAACTTGCAAGAGCATCATGCTGAGTGTTTCTTCTCTCTCTCCTAATTGCAGCGACCAATCGACATGACTGGACTTAAGTTACTTCTAGATAAAAACATACTGACAGGGCCAAACTACAAAGATTGGCTCAGGAATGTCAAAATGGCAATCACTTACGACAAGCTGGGGTATCTTCTTACCACCAAAGCTCCCCCTGTCCCTGGGCCCACTTCCAGCGTCGCGGATAAGGAAATCCGTAAGACTTGGGAGATTGATAGCGTGAAGACCAAGTGCCTCGTACTTGCCTCTATGGACAATGAACATCAGAGGAGGCACGAGAATATGGACTTGGAATCCATATTTCTTCATACAAAAGAACTGTATGGAGAGCAATCTTGTATCGCAAGATACGAAGCGTCGAAAAAGTTATTTTCGGCAAGGATGGCCGTCGGATCATCAGTAGCAGAACACGTGCTTAAGATGATCAGCTACATTGAGGAGCTCGCGGACCTAGGGACCACATTCGAGAGTGAGCTCTATACGGACTTAGTTCTCCAGTCCCTTCCTTCCACTTACGCCCAGTTTATACTGAACTTCAACTTACAAGAAAAAGAAGTTGAACTTTCAGAGCTCCTCAACATGCTGAGGAGCGCAGAGGGCACCCTACAGAAAGGTAGAGAAACATCCACTTTGTTTGTAGGAGGATCATCCTCTTCTAGGTCCAAGGCGAAAGCCAAGGGAAAGAAGAAGAGAGCCCCCGCCAAACCAAGAGGCGGTGTTAGTAAAGTGGATACGAAGGGAAAAGCTAAAGCAACAAAGAAAGCGGGGAAGCTTGTGGATAAGGAAGAATGCTTCTATTGTCATAAGAAAGGACACTGGAAGAATGATTGCAGGGCCTGGAAGGCCAGAACACAGGAATTGAAGCAGGTTGCAGCTTCAGCTTCAGGTGTGTATGTTATTGAAAACTGTCTTTCAATAAACTCTACTTCCTGGGTATTGGATACCGGATCAGGATCTCATATCTATAATTCTTTGCAGGCGTTGAGAAACCGTAGTATTTTGAAAGCAGGTGACATGACCCTCAGAGTTGCGAATGGAGCTAGCATGGATGCTAAAGCCGTGGGGGACTATCACCTGGGAATGTCAGATGGACATGTTTTGGTTTTGCGTAATTGCTTTTTTGTACCCAACGCAACTTGTAATATCATTTCTGTATCTTTGGTTTCTAAAGAAGGTTATGAATTTGCGTTTGTAAGCAATGTTGTAGACATTCACCTTAATCAAGTTCTGATTGGGTCAGGTACATTGAGCAATGGTATATACGTATTAAACCAACCATAGATTTTCAATGTCCAGAATACACACAAAAGAAAGTCTCCGGAAATAAATCAGACTTTCTTATGGCATTGTAGACTGGGTCACATCAATGAGAGAAGGTTGACAAAGTTACATACAGAAGGATATTTGAATCCGTTCGAATATCAATCGTATGCCACTTGTCAATCCTATCTCAGAGGAAAGATGACAAAGTCTCCGTTCACTGGACACGGAGTAAGAGCGAGCGAGCTCTTGGGACTCGTACACAGCGACGTGTACGGTCCAATGTCTACACATGCGCGAAGCGGTTTTTCTTACTTCATTACTTTTACGGATGACTTTTCAAGGTACGGTTATGTCTTCTTAATGAAACATAAGTCCGAAGCCTTTGGAAAATTCCAGGAATATAAGAATGAAGTAGAAAAACAAACCGTCAAAAGTATCAAGATCCTAAGATCGGATCGAGGTGGTGAATACTTAAGTGCCGAGTTCCTGGACTATTTAAAAGAGAACGGAATTCTCTCTCAGCTTACTCCTCCATACACTCCACAACATAATGGTGTATCGGAGAGACGGAACCGAACCCTATTGGATATGGTACGGTCCATGATGAGTAACGCTGAGTTACCGCGATCATTCTGGGGGTATGCGCTAGAATCAGCTGCATACCTTTTGAACCGAGTTCCCACTAAGACTGTGCCTACCATACCTTATGAATTATGGAGTGGGAAGAAACCCTATCTTCAATATCTGAAGATCTGGGGATATCCAGCTTTTGTCAAAAAGCAGCATGCGGACAAACTCGAGGCACGCTCAATACTGTGCAAGTTTGTGGGATACCCAAAGAACACCAGGGGGTATCTTTTCTACCACGCGAGGAACAAAAAGTCCTTGTTTCTCATAATGCCCACTTTCTAGAACACCAGTTCTTAGAAAAGGAAATTGGTGGGAGCGCAGTAGAACTGGAAGAAATTCCAGAACCACGAGCTATTACTGGAAGCTTAGTGGAACCAGAGGGTTCAAAAGAACAGGACATTCCTACGCCGCTCCGCAGGAGTAGTAGGCAGTCTCATCCGCCCGAGAGATACTACGGTTTTCTCATAGACGGGGATAGAGAAGATTGCATCATAGATTATGATGAGCCTACTAGCTTCCAACAGGCCGTTCAGAGCGTTGACTCAGTAAAATGGCTGGATGCAATGCGGACCGAAATGGAGTCTATGTACACCAACAAAGTATAGACGTTGGACATTGCTCCAGACTGGGTAAAACCCGTAGGATGCAAGTGGATCTTCAAAAGGAAGATTGGTGTAGATGGACAGGTTGAGACCTATAAAGCTAGACTTGTGGCAAAGGGTTTTCGTCAAAGACCTGGTTTGGACTATGACGAAACCTTTTCTCCAGTGGCTATGCTGAAATCCATTCGGATCCTTCTTGCCATTGCTGCCTTCCACGATTATGAGATTTGGCAGATGGACGTAAAGACAGCTTTTCTAAATGGAAATTTAGAGGAGTGTGTCTATATGGACCAGCCAGAGGGTTTCATTCAGAGTGGGAGCAGCGGAAAGGTGTGCAAGTTGCTTAAGTCCATCTATGGACTAAAGCAGGCATCGCGGAGTTGGAACATCTATTTTGATGAGACGGTCAAGGAATTTGGCTTTATCAAAAATCCAGATGAACCATGCATCTATAGTAGATTTGTAGCAAGAACTGTAGTATTCCTCGTTTTATACGTGGATGACATTCTCTTAATAGGAAATGACATTCCTATGCGACAATCTGTCAAGGGGTTCTTGTCGCACAGGTTCTCCATGAAAGACCTGGGTGATGCCTCATACATCCTGGGGATCCGGATCCATCGTGATAGATCCAAGAGGATATTAGGACTTTCACAGTCCAGGTACATCGACACCATACTGAAAAGATTCAGTATGGAAGATTCCAAGCGCGGTAACCTACCGGCTTGTCACGGGATCACCCTCTCTAAAGAGACGTCTCCCAAGACTGATTTGGAGAGGGATCGCATGTCTATTATACCCTACGCTTCTGCGGTAGGCTCTATAATGTATGCGATGTTGTGTACCAGACCGGATGTAGCTTATGCACCGAGTGTGGTAAGCCGGTATCAGTCAAACCCTGGGGAGAAACACTGGATAGCAGTAAAGAACATTCTCAAGTACCTCAGAAGGACTAAGGAGATGTTCTTGGTGTATGGCGGAAAAGACCTCCAGATCGAGGCCTTTGCTGACTCCAGCTTCCAGAGTGACAAGGATGATTCCAAGTCCATGTCGGGTTTTGTCTTTACCCTCAATGGAGGGGCGGTGTGTTGGAAGAGTTCCAAACAGGAAACCGTTGCAGACTCGACGATAGAAGCGGAATACATCGCTGCATCTGATGCCGCAAAAGAAGCTGTCTGGATGAGGAAGTTCTTGAAAGAGCTTCAGGTGGTTCCGTCCATTGTTGATCCAATACCTCTGTATTGCGACAACAACGGGGAAATAGCTTTAGCGAAGGAACCCAGGTCCCATCAGAGATCCATACACATCTTGAGGCGGTATCACCTGATCAGGGAGATCGTGGATCGCCAGGAGATCGGGGTTCGGAGAGTCGCTTCAGTAGATAACACTGCAGATCCATTCACCAAGGCCTTGCCCCAGACTCAGTTCGAGCGGCTGATCGAGATGATAGGTCTTCGATACGCCAGTACATGGCCTTAGTGCAAGTGGGAGATTGTTAGTGTATATGCTGATTGATAGAGATTTTACGATGAAAAACTGTAATTACCGCAATCAGAAACGGCGTCGCTTCGCAGCTAGCCGGTGAGTGCGGGTCGATCCACAGAGACGGGTAAATTCCTTTAGTGTGTCTTAACGAGTTGATTCTATTTGTCGTTTTGGTTTTATAAAAATCTAGATCTAAAACTTAATTAATCTAATTTAAATTCTTGCTAGGGTTAGGCTTAGAGGAAGTTTTGGAGATTGATGTTTCCTCACCGCTTTCAATGCCGTACTTTAGATCCATTAGGTGTTATAGTAATTATCGATAAAGTGGGTACGACTCTTTTGAGAAGATGTTTTTCTCCTCTAGATTCGTATCCTTCCTTTATCGTTAATTACCCTAACCCCCATGGAAAACGCGCGCAACCGGCCCTTTATACTGCGGTTCACCGTTACCTCGAGGGGTAGGGTGCCGCAGGGAGCGGTTGTGCGCGCATGCATGGAGTTCTTAATGGGTTAGTTTAATATGGCATTGAAAGGGGTGAGAGATCTCATCTCTCAACCCTTTCCCTAAGGCTAACCCTAACAAGCGAGGAGACTACTCGCTCATTAGGGGATGAAATAACATTAAAAGAATAAAAGAAAAACACTTACTAATGGTGATGGCTCCCTCCAAGCGATAAAGAACAGATCTGAATGTCACTTCCAGAATTTCTGAATTTTATTTATTGAAAAGAGGCATACAATTTTTAGATCTAAGATTACAATTTATAGGAAAATAGAAAACCTAGGGCTACAGACTCTCGCACATGCAAAATTACAGATTTGACCCCTGAGAATCCCAACACCAGAACAGTCGCAGCAACAGAAGAAATCTCCACTGACACGTGTATTAGACGGCCGCGGATCCGCGGCGCCAGCATGGGTTTGGCCGCGGATCCGCGGCCAAACTGTGGACTTGGGCTGTGAGATTTTGTGGGCTTTCTTCTGGGCTTCTTGGCTTTCTGTTTCTATAGTCCTTTTCTCTGTTAGGCTTCTAGGTATTCTCCAGATATTTCAGTGAATATTCGTAGCAATCTTTCAACCGTTCTCATGACATTTTGGACCTTGCACTGTTCTCTGACTAGGCGTGACTAGTATCGGTCTGCTTGTTGGTCAAAAGTCCCTTTTTCTGTTGTTTTGTGTCTTTTTCACTGTATTTGCTCCAGAAAGCTGTATCCTGTAATATGCAACAAACGTGCGTCAAGAGTACCTGTTTATTTATAAAAATGATAAGAATAGGGGAATGATAAATGCAATATTATGGTCTGAACAAATACCCCCAAACTTACCTTTTGCTCGTCCTCGAGCAAACTTATTATTTATTCACTAAAATCCTAACCGCACTTTCACAGGGAAACGCGATTGCACTGAGCACGTTCAACAAGCCGTTAAACCTCTAAGTGTCCCTAGTAGGAGGAGTGTTGTCTCCTGAGGGTTTTCAGCGGATTACACCCACAAAATCCTATCAACTTGGCCCATTGACTTTTGTTCTCCAATTAGGTCTTCTAACAAGGAATTCTATTATCTTTGACTCGTAAATTGTCCACCCATATTCTTCACGCTTCCTCATTATTTAACTTAAGATTATATATGTTATGTAGACTTACTTAGCTTTCGGCATTTCTTAAGTTTTCCTTCTAGGGTTACATCTCCACTCAGGAATTTCTATCAACTCTATTAAAGATACAAATTTTATCTTTCATTCCTCTCTCTTATCTAAATTCCAATCACGTACCCCTACGTGTGTGTATAGATCACCCCTACACTTGGAAATTCAATTCAAGCAATCATGCCCTTGTCCATTGTCCAAAGTACTAATTAGTTGGTGAATGAAATTTGCTTACACATCCTTCATGCGATCGTTAATACTTCTTGAGGTACCAACGACCGATTACAAAATGCGTTTGCACTTTAAAGCGTACTTCCTAGTCCTTGCAACACCCAAGGCTTTAGCAGTGACTCCCAAACCAGTTGGTCTAAGGCACTAGGTGATGAAGCACCCTCGCTAAATATTTTTCTATTTTTACAGCCTTAAGTAATCACAAAAACCAGTGTCCATTTTTTTATTCTTTATTCACACTTATATATTTTTTTCATTTTCATTGCACTAAGGACTTTAGACAAGAGCATTTCAAGGTCTCTTCTACTATTCCAAGTTTCAAGGTGCGTGAATGTGCAAATTGTAGGGTATACATTTTCAGAATTTAGATTTAAGTTAGGAACTATCTTTCAAACTTATACTTTAATTAGAACATCAATACTCTTCCCTTGTTTCAACTTAGCCCAAGAAGTGAACCCAAAATTGGCCTATTTCTAAATAAACTACAAGGCATATACTTTCTACCGTTAAACTTTAAGAAATGTTATTTTTAGGGTTTTTAATTCATTAAGTCTAAGATCTAGTTGTTCATAACCAGTTAACCTATTAGTCAAACTCAAGTCAATTAGCCAAAATTGAATACAATTATTTTTATAATTTTTGAAATTTTTCAAATTTTTATGTGTTTTCAAATAAGTATGCAAATGCAAAAATATGTACAAATGAATGCGAAGGAAGAAGACGTACTGAGCATACCCCCAAACTTGAACTTGACAGTGTCCTCACTGTCATGCTAAACCAAGAGGGTCAAAATACCGATACTCCCCTGTTTATTTATTTATAATAATTTTTTTTTATGTTTTGAATTTTTTTTTTATAGAAAAAGAAAACAAAAGGATATATACATATATACAACAAGATTCCCCCCAAAGTTAAGCTTGGCCTTACACAAGCCAAATGTTAGCACCAACCATTCAAAAATCTTATCATGGTAACGGTAGAGTTGGTGCAAGAATGGGATGGAAAGAAAAGAGATGAAAAGCACGCGAGACCGTGTGGAAAGAAGAATGGTAGAATCTGGTCTCGGTGGGGGAGAAGAAAGACGGAAAGGAGTGCGATCTTGAGGGTGTAAATTGAGTGAATAAATTAGCGCAATTTGTGATGACCGATGTGTTAAAAGCGATTGCGCTAACCTACCAACTCGTCATGCAATGGGGTCAAATCCCTCAAGATTCGTAAGAAAATATGGGTACGCCGAACTTGGTATAGGAGATGAAAGCGTAACGGTCATTTGTTCGGTCGGAACAATAGGAAGGAGGGAGGGTGATATAACAGTCAAAGGTTCAGGAGGCTGAATTGGAAAATCTGACACATCAAATAGAAATGGTTGAACCTCGATATTATCCTCAAGACTCTCCTCAGTACTATCCTCAATATTTAATTCATCCATGCCATTATCATCAAAATCTAGACGCATATGAGATTCGGGGGAAGCATTTAATAACTCAGGATGATGATTTGAACATAAAATTTCTATTAAATCGACAGGTTCATCATCCGAAATATTCCCGGCGTCTATATCCTCAATCAAGTGAAAATCAATTCCTTTAGACACTTCATCCACAGCATGGATATTTATCAATGTAGGTTCTAGAGTGGAGGTGTAAAGATCGAAAGGATTAGGTGTGGTTTCACTCGGAAGGGGTTCCTCACAATTTGGCAAATCAAACACTACAAAATCGCACAACTCATTTTTATTTTCAACTGGTGAATCATTTGGAACAATCGATGGAAAACCGGAGTTGTGGGCTTCAATTGGGTAAGGGTAGGTTTGATTTGAAAATCCTCTCTCATTCTCACTCTGTCCAACTGCCGCCTTATACATTGAAAAATTCGGAGCTAGCGGGACACTAGCTACCGGTTCACTAGGCTGCATAAGGGCGGCCATGGATGCTTCCACATTCCTCATTATTTTATTTTTTACAGCAATATATGCTTCCAACGACTCTTCCAAACTAGACTTAGGTGGTGAGGGGGTTTCAGTAAAAGATTCAAAATTAGTTGGGTATGTGAAACTCCCTAATGGCTGTGTCGAAACAGCGTCTAGTGAAGGTGGGAAGGTCGGGTATGACTGGTAGGAAGTGGGTGGTAAGACAGGAGTAGGGTCAACATATGGATAAGAAGGTGAATAATTGTGCGGATCCCTAAAACTAGATGAGTGGAGAGGGGTGAAAGATCGATTGCGAGATTGAGCAATATGCTCAGCAATGGACATCGGCCTAGGAGTGACAGAAGGACTTGAAGAAGTGGTATCAACATATGTAGGTTGCAAAGGTTGACTCGGTTGACACAAAGTGGATTGAAAAGTCAAACTATTTCTCCTAGACGCCTCTATTTGATCTTTCAACGAAATTTTTGGCAAGGAGGGATCTTTTTTAAATTGACCGAAACAATTGACGAACGACGCAAAGTTAGGTTCGGGATACCAAGACTCGGCAAGAGATTTATGATGTGGGGTACCCATGATAGAAGAGTGCAAGGATTTCTTAGCGACAAAATTTTTGCAAGTTTTTAAAAGATTTTTCGTTAAATTTTTTTATTGGAGAGTTTTGCAATAAGGTTTTAGAAAATGGACTCGTGACACAACTGAATCAACCACACATGCACAATCAGACCTAGATCTAGGGTTGCCTAGGTCTACTAGACAGCTCCTAACTAGGGCTAAAAATAGACCTCAAACCGCCTCTTCACGGACAAATACGGCCAGGTAAGTGGGAAGGAACCACCACTACAGTGGGCCTAATTAAAAACCACTAACCTAGACACCGCAATGTCGGTTAGGATAAACGGCCGATGCCTACCCTAGTCCTTTTCCTATTGAGCTCGCTGTCCTTAGGTCTGAGTCTAATCTTTTTTTAATTAAAGGTGGTCGATGCAAAATGCTTAGGTGTTTTCTGGGGTCCTGGGAAGGGTGATGAAATCCCCACCCAATCTGATTTTGGTCAATTAGCCCCTTAGAATCCGGTTAAATTATACAAAACAAATAAAAATTCACTTGCAATCAGAATTTTTTAGCGCGGCGCAAAGAAACCTGCAGAAATCTGTTATTTAGAAGGGGGAGAAAGACTTTTTACGCAATGAACCCTGCAGAAATTTTTTACAGATGGAGATATGGAGGTTGCAGAGGGGAAGTAAAGCGAGCAAACCTTGTAAAAATTATGTGCTGACGTGTCAGTGGAAGCGCGGATCCGCGGCCTGGGGCCTCCTACTGCGGCGGAAACGCGGTGGAGTAGAGGGATCAGGCTCTGGAAAATTTTGTGCTTCTCTGTACTTTCAGTTTCTCTCTGTTCTTATGTACCAAACTCTGTTTTGCCCTCTGTAAAATTCCAGATCCACGATTCGTTGTTGTTCCTGCAAGATTCAAAAATATACCCTTCAAACAGATCAAATATGATAAATATTTTTTTTTTTGTATTTATTTTTTTTTATTTTTTTTTTCAGATTTTTATAATTTTTAAAATTTATATCAACCCGAAAATTCACAAAAAAGAAAGATTACGCCGTCCCCGGCAACGGTGCCATTTGATTGATAGAGATTTTACGATCAAAAACTGTAATTACCGCAATCAGAAAGGGCGTCGCTTCGCAGCTAGCCGGTGAGTGCGGGTCGATCCACAGAGACGGGTAAATTCCTTTAGTGTGTCTTAACGAGTTGATTCTATTTGTCGTTTTGGTTTTATAAAAATCTAGATCTAAAACTTAATTAATCTAATTTAAATTCTTGCTAGGGTTAGGCTTAGAGGAAGTTTTGGAGATTGATGTTTCCTCACCGCTTTCAATGCCGTACTTTAGATCCATTAGGTGTTATAGTAATTATCGATAAAGTGGGTACGACTCTTTTGGGAAGATGTTTTTCTCCTCTAGATTCGTATCCTTCCTTTATCGTTAATTACCCTAACCCCCATGGAAAACGCGCGCAACCGGCCCTTTATACTGCGGTTCACCGTTACCTCGAGGGGTAGGGTGCCGCAGGGAGCGGTTGTGCGCGCATGCATGGAGTTCTTAATGGGTTAGTTTAATATGGCATTGAAAGGGGTGAGAGATCTCATCTCTCAACCCTTTCCCTAAGGCTAACCCTAACAAGCGAGGAGACTACTCGCTCATTAGGGGATGAAATAACATTAAAAGAATAAAAGAAAAACACTTACTAATGGTGATGGCTCCCTCCAAGCGATAAAGAACAGATCTGAATGTCACTTCCAGAATTTCTGAATTTTATTTATTGAAAAGAGGCATACAATTTTTAGATCTAAGATTACAATTTATAGGAAAATAGAAAACCTAGGGCTACAGACTCTCGCACATGCAAAATTACAGATTTGACCCCTGAGAATCCCAACACCAGAACAGTCGCAGCAACAGAAGAAATCTCCACCGACACGTGTATTAGACGGCCGCGGATCCGCGGCGCCAGCATGGGTTTGGCCGCGGATCCGCGGCCAAACTGTGGACTTGGGCTGTGAGATTTTGTGGGCTTTCTTCTGGGCTTCTTGGCTTTCTGTTTCTATAGTCCTTTTCTCTGTTAGGCTTCTAGGTATTCTCCAGATATTTCAGTGAATATTCGTAGCGATCTTTCAACCGTTCTCATGACATTTTGGACCTTGCACTGTTCTCTGACTAGGCATGACTAGTATCGGTCTGCTTGTTGGTCAAAAGTCCCTTTTTCTGTTGTTTTGTGTCTTTTTCACTGTATTTTCTCCATAAACCTGTATCCTGTAATATGCAACAAACGTGCGTCAAGAGTACCTGTTTATTTATAAAAAGGATAAGAATAGGGGAATGATAAATGCAATATTATGGTCTGAACAAATGCCCTAGAGGCCATTACTATATCATACTAGTTTGTATATTACTTAATGGAAGCTTGGGATATTCACCTTGTATATACAATCTTGCTCAAAATAGTAGTATGCTACTTGGTTTGTTTCTACTTCAATGTGTACATGTGTTTATTTTAGTATATCGCCTATACACATTAGTGGAGCCTTTAGGATCTTTGCTTGATTACCAGCGTTGTGATGGCAGTCACACTAGTGGGGCTGGGTAATCTATAAGCACATTCTTATGCAGGTCCCTGGTCGCAGGACTATCGAGACAGGGCATCGGTACTCAGGAGTAGACTAGCGCATGTGCTTCTCATCCCAGTGTGGGAGACGGTCTGTCCCACAGCCGTCGGTACGTCGTACTTGAGATAGTATGCGGGTGCTCGTTGGGTTACGAGTACACTGGACAGGACTCGTCGGGAACTGACTAGTTGGTATTATGCCTATCGTCAGTTATCAATTCCCAGGTGACATGAGTACAACTTAGTCCGCTGACTTGACACTGTCACTTCGCCTCGAGTGTGTTCCCACTGTACTTTGATTACTACCCTACCACGGCTCAAAGGAGTCGTGCAAACAGGTGGTAGTTGGGTGCAGTCCCGAAGCACTTGGAGGCAGTGACGGTTAGACAGGATTCATCTCTCCCGGTATTGGGGGTTGACATCACGTTGTGTCTAGGAGAGCCATTACACGAGTAGTCCCTGGCCAGTGCAAACGAGTTATACTGGTAGGCTTCCAGTGTTATCTCAGGGTGTTTTGGGCTTCACTCCGACATGACTTGTACCGCTATTGGGGGACTGACATTTACCGCCCCCTAGGCCCGCCATGCGATGTATCAGACGAACAGACCGGACTGTACGGAGAATGTCACATTCAGGCTCAGTAGGAGTTCAGATGGGTTTTCGTCTCGTCGGTCTTCTTGTCGGCATCTACCTGGGGACCGTTACGCACAGCTAGTGCCGCTTGCGGTCTGTGGTTAAACCCACTGCCAGCGTAGTGTCGAGTCTTTAGAGTCCCACACAGAAAGCTATTCGCCTTTAGGCAAAAGAGTAGAGGTCGCATAGTTTTGCGACAGGTCCCATGGTTTTGCGACAGGGTTCGGTCACATCCGTGCACTTGTGCACGTACACTGTCCGGACAGTTCACACTAGCGGGCTTTGGTTTAAGCCAGATCCTAGTGTATCTTTTGTTGGAGATAGTGCCCTCAGAGTCAATTATTGGATCACAGGCACGTGATTGCAATGATTGAGGAGGACCTATCCCAGTAGGACAGTCTTACTCGAGATGATAGTATGCTATCTGGTTTACCTTTATCATCGTGTACTGCTTTAGGTGACATGATACGTCGCTATTACACGTTGATAGAGCCCCTAGGATTCTTGCTTGACCACCAGCAGTATGAGGGCGATCATATAAGTGGGAGCTGGGGGTCTACAAGCATATCCTTAAAAGGTCCCTAGTCGTGGGAGTTTCGAGACTGGGCATCGATACTCCATTAGTAGACTAGTGTATACAGTCGAGACCCCGACGAGGGGCGGTGGCCGGTCTCACAAGCCACTGGTGTCAGTTGGTTCACCTAAGATGTATACAGGTGCTCATTGGGTTATGAGTACACCGGACAGGACTCGCCGGGAACATGCTAGTTGGTCATATACCAGACGTCAGATGGCAGTTCCCTGGTGACATGTGTGCAGGTTAGTTCATCGACCTGGGGATCGTCATTTGTCTCGTGTGAGTTCCCACTGTACTTTGATTACTACCCTACCACGGCTCAAAGGAGTCGTGCAAACAGGTTTTAGTTGGGTACAGTCCCGAGCCACATGGAGGCAGTGAGCGTATCTTCAGGGGTTCGTCTCTCCCGGTATTGGGGGTGAGGTCGTGCTGTGTCTTGGAGAGCCATTACACGAAGTCCTTGGCCAAGGCAAGGAGATTTACTGGTAGGTATTCCAGTAGTATCTCAGGGTGTTCTGGGCTACACTCCGACACGACTTGTACCGCTTTTGGGGGTCTGACTTTTACCAACCCCCTAGGCCCGCCATGCGATACTCATAGACGAACGGACCGGACTGCACGGATATTGTCACTGACAGACTCAGTAGGGTGTCAGGATGAGTTCGCTCATCGACGTCCCTTTTGTTCAATAGCTGGTGGCCCGTCACGTATTGGCTTATACCTCTGACGTGCTAGTGGTTAAATCCACTGCCATTGTATTGACGAGTCTTTAGAGTCCGCCACACTTTCAGTTACTCAAGTTTCGGGCGAAACGCTGTAGAGGCCGTATGGAGATATGGCAGGGTCCGATCAGATACGTGCGGTATTGCACGGATCAGGATCGGACGGTTTTGTACTAGTGGCCGTATAGTTATATGGCAGCGTTCGATCAGATACGTGCGGTATTGCACGGATCAGGATCGGACGGATATTACTAGCCGGCTTTGGTTTAAGCCGGATCCTAGTATAGTACAGTGTAGATTTTGTCTCATTGCATTTCTATCCGGACGGAATACAAATGCGGGTGTGTATGCACAGTGTGGGGTTTTTCCTGTAATTTATTACGGGACCAGTTTTCTGGAGTTGCCAGTTTGCTTTCCGTTCCGGCCGGTTTTTCTTTGTTCTTTCCCGGCCGGACTTTTCTGATGGAGGGACTAATTTGCAATTGTGCAAATTGGTATTTGTGGAGGACTTATTTGCATAAGGGTTGACATGATAAGCATCTTTGCTTTTCATGATTTGATGAGATTAGAAATGATTTGAGGTTGATGTAAGTTTAGTGATGATTATGTTTGGATGTGGTCACCCTCCTCCTTTTACTACACTCACCTCCCTCTTGCTTCATATTGTTATCCTCCACCATTTCTAAAGGAGAGAGATTATTATCATGGTTGTAAAAAAGAAAGAGAGAAGAAGAAATGAGAAGAAAAGAGAGAAGAAGAAATGAGAAGAAAAGAGAGAAGAAGAAAAGAGAAGAAAAGAGAGAGCTTCATCTTCATCTTTGAGAGAGCTTCATTCATTCATCTCATTTTTGATACAAGGAAAAATGAAAGCACCATTTTTCATACCTTCATTCCTCTATCTTCAAAAGGCAACCAATACCCCAAAAGTGAGACATACACTCTACACTATCTTCCTACAGCATATCTTGAGCATGTCGAGTTGCCGGCTTCATGCGCGAGTTGCCTCGGTATTGAGGTGGGAGCCCGTAAAAGTACCCGGCTCCGTGGTGCCCTTTCCGACGAGGAGGAGACGGACGGAGATCCCGCGAGGAGATCGGAGTGGAGATGAAGACCGGAGGACTTGGATCGTCGGTATATCTCTAACCCATCCTCTTTGTAGCTTAGACTTGTTAATGGTTAACGATCCGGGGTTTAGTGCGCGGTGGTGCAGTTTTGCCAAGTCCGCAAAAATTTTAGTTTACCACCGTTTCCGCGTTTGGCCGTCGGATTGACGGCCGGGGCACCGCCGTGCACTTACAGTGGTATCAGAGCCTCGCCATTAACTTAGTCTAGCTTTGTGTAATGTGTTTTTCAGTTCCGATCGATCGAAATGTCCAAAAACCCGTATTTGCCCACGACAGTTTCTGTTGAAATTTTTTGGTCTCGAAAAATTTTTCAGGTTGTAAAATATTGATGTACTAGAAAATCTAAGAGTTCTGTAAAAATTTGATGAAGTAACTCCACAGTTGGAGCGCGGAACCGCCGCGAAAACCCCCTTTGTGCGGCCCTTCCGCCGCGCACTATTCACATCACTTCACCATTTTTTTACAGAGGCCTTATGGGCTTAAAATATGGGCTTTGGAATATTAAAGTTGGGCCAATTGTTTCTGTGAGTGCTACAGTTTTCTTTGGGGCCCACTTGTTAATTGTTTGATCAATCGGAAAATTTTAAACACATTTTTCACAGTATTTACATTATATCTGCGACCGTGAATGTCACTCGATCGGTAAATCCTGTCTAACTGCTATAGCCCGGTTAGACGGATTTGCGAACGTGACTTTCACGTTGATGTTCTATGTATTTGCTGTGATGTTGCGGATCGGTCGTGGGGGATAGCCTGGATGCAATGCTAGTACAGTTTTGTTGTATTATGTACATTTGATATTGCGGGGCGAGCGTCCGACATGTGGACTGCCGTCACTGCCTGATTGTATTATTATTTTGGGGCACGACCTGGTTGCGGTCGATGTACCCGTTGTATGTATATTTTACTTTCTGTACTAGGATTGCCCCGCGGAGGGGTGCACGGATAGCCGGGTTCTGGAGGGCAACAAGCCCGCATCTCATGGCATTGAGACGGAGGGGGCTTCACTCTAGGATTGGCGGGCTATTCGCCGCACTCGTAGGGGGTACAGGTTGACCCAGGAGGGGTGCCCAAGTTGCCGGATTCCGTGAAGTGCAGGGTGGTCCATTCACGGGGCTGAAGGGGGCTGCCTCGCTTCAGGTTTTGGCGGGTGACTTGCCGCGCCCGTAGGGGTCTAGGTTTTCATTGCACAGGCTATCCACACGACCAGGGGAACGTCGGGTTTCAGTAGTGGCTCTGTGAAACCCGGGGATCCCAGATATCTGTATTGTTCTGTGATGCTGTTCATTTTCTGTGATGTTGCATTTTATTCACGCCTTGAGCGAATATAATATATTGGTATATATATTAGTAGATGTTGTATATGTTTTACATCCGCACTAGTCCAGTCCCCGCTCTGTCGTTAGTTAGCTAACCTAACGGGTAATGACGGGACCCAGTGGCGAATGCGGATGGCATATACGTACGTCAGTATATTTTCGTTCTTTGTGGTGTGATCAATTGATGGGACTGCATTGATTCGGATCAATGCAAGTTAAAAACAAACCTAATCTGATGTTGTTGGAACACTTTTCAAAAAGCTGTTATTGCAAGGACGTTCACTTTTGTTTTGCATCGCGGTATTCATTTAGAATATCCTGCTCCTCAGTCGACGAGGCAAGGGCCGAGATCCCTTCACCGGGAGTGACCCCTTGGACAAACAGTTTGCGTCAGGGCATTAACTTCACTATAGCCGATTACTTTTGCTTTGCACCGTGGTATTCAGTTGGAATATCCTGCACCTCATTCTACGGGGAAAGAGCCGAGATCCCTTCACCGGGAGTGACCTCTTTAGCAATGGTTTTTCGTCACTATATTTTCTAAAAAGCTATCAGTTCCTTCAACGATATCAAGTTCATTACGTTAAAGGTTTTCGCCAGAAACCATTCGTAGCCCTCCGTCGTTTCATATGGGTGGTCAATAGTATTCAAGCTGTGTATGTTGGCCAAAGTCAAGGCACAGTGATTGGTAGCTATTGGGGTATTCATATGCAGCATAGATAGATGCGTTGGTTTGGGACAGTCGTGCTGCCATTTTGGCCAAAGTCAAGGGTATGTACGGGTGGATTCAAATTAACCTGGAGAATGACGGGCAGAACTTGACATGTGACTTATGATATGTTGGCCAAAGTCAAGGTCATAAGAGCATGGGGCAGAAATCACATCGGGAGTTTCAAAAGTACTTAAACTTGCCAGATATGCGCATACCTTCTGGAGTGTGATACCGTGAGCGGATTCCGTCACGTTGTCATGCGATGAGAGTTGGATCCCGATTCCCACTGATGAGTTGGTTTACTCCTCGGGTGACCCCGACTAATTCTTCTTTCAGGTTTGGAGGAGAATTTGAGGTACAGTGGGAGGATTCCAGATTAGATAAATTGGTAACCATTCTGATCTAGGTTAGAGTGCACGCTGAGTGTTTCTTTTCTCTCTCTCTCTGGCAGCGACCATTGACCCGACCCTAAGACTTTGACTCAGTGACCAATTTGACCGAACCTTCTTAAACACAAGCTTTTGGATTGTCAGAGTTGCAGACCTCATTGCCACTCATACTTTTACCCTTTTCTCCAGGACACCCCGTATTACTACGAACGTCCACTTCCATTGGACAAAACCATCGTATGGTTAGATACGAACTCGAAAGAATTTATTCGAGGATGGTTTCCGGTTCTGGAGAAAACGGATAGGATTATTCAGTTGTCTTTTCCTTTTACCCTCTCTCAGGTTGCGAGTACTCCTTGGTTTAGGGGTAGTACACCTATTACGCAAATTGGATTGTCTTCTTCCAAACCTTAGGCTGGTGCCGACCGGTAGAGAATGAAGAAAACCAATTAGCATAACGATGGTGTGCAGAAGGTATTAAGTTCAGACAAAACAAGGGATCAGTAAGAGGGCAAAGTAAATTGCAACAGATATTCACGACCAAAACAAATATTTCGTTACCACTCCCACATCACCTTTGTATTTCTCCAGGACACTCCGTATCACTACGAAGATCCACAGTTTATTTGGATACTCCATCGTATGGTTATATACGAACTCGAATGGAACTTGTTCCAGTTCGGGGATGGATTCTGGTTCAGGAGAAATAAGAATAAGGTTTATTCGGTTGTCTTTTATCTTCACCCTCTCTCATTGCGAGTGTTCCTAGGATTGGGACATTACACCCATTATGCTTATTGGATAGTCTTCTTCCAAACCATAGGCTGGTGCCGAACGGTAGGGAATGAAGAAAACCATTTGGCCTAAAGGGGTGTACAGAAGGTAAAGACTAAAGACATATGAAGGGATTTGGAGAGGTGGCAAAGAATTATACGGTTACAATCGTGAATCTGGAAGAGGCATTACTAGGAATACCAGGATACCCCATCGAAACATTTCAATGTTTCAGTTTCACTGTGTACTGTTAATGGAAAACTGATTTCCCGATTAGACACTTACTCCAGGGTATGTATTTACCAGGTATAATTCTCACATCTGTATAGTTTTACAGATGATGAGTGGGAGTAAGTTAGTGGGAATTGGGTGATCATCCTTATTATATCGGGATTCGTTGTAATCGGTGATATTTGAGGAGATCGCCTGGGTTGTTTGCCGGTCGGCAAATATTTGGTTTTGAATATCCGCTGTTGTGCACCAATTTCAAATTGATATATCTGCACGTCTATTTTCATAGAGTGAGATATACCTTTTGATATTATGTCGATGACATTTACCTATATCAGTGGATGGTTAGGTAAGGAGCATTAAACAGCGGTGTAATTCTTCTTAACCATAAGTACAGTTTTCAATCTACGACACACAGTGAATGAGTTGTTAGACTCAGCGGACTTATACAGAGTATTGTATATTGTCCAGTGTCCATTAGGACAGAGAGCTTGGTCCTCGTACTATATTCTGTTTACTTTTAACTTCTCTAGCCCTTAGACATGTGTTTCGTGGAAACACAGGGTCTAAGTTTTGAGGAGTTATAGGTATTTGAATAGAGTAGAGAACCAGGTATAGCAAGTATCGGGATTCTTCAAAGTGATCGAAGATGTAGATACTTGTGTATGGTATTCAATTGATAGTAATAATTAAGAGAAATCGCTTCTCTTTCAGGTTACTCATAATTGGAAGCATTCCTAAGTTGAGTAACGCTGATCGGCCTCTTTCCATTTAGTTGACATGCGCTGGGGACAGCTGCATGATTTGAATCTGGTTCAATTAAATCAGTGCCTCTGTTTCTATATTGGATATAGAACAGTTCATATCTTAACGATGTTAAGGTACGGGGAGTTGTCCGGTTTATGATTAAAACCAGACACTGGATAACTCAAGGCACGTTTCTGTAATGGCTGTTTGTGGGTTGACCCAGGCTATGACGCGGGTTGACTTTCTACCATCTGGATGAACAATAGCGATATTGTTCTAGACTCGCCACAGTTTTAATAAAAATGGATTTTTTCAGAAAACAGTAGTGGGAGTATGGTAGAACTGGAAGTGATTCCCGAACCACAAACGATTACTGAAGATTTGATGAGGAACCTAAAGATTCAATCTGGATTGACATTCCATTGGCCACTCCGCAGATAAAGTGGGTAACTTCAGGCACCTGAGAGGTACTCCGGTAGCCTCAAGGACGGTGACAGGGAAGTTCTTGTTTACCCACATTTACCATTGCTGTTGTTCCAGGCTGCGAGACCCGGCGGGAGGATGAGTATAGCGTCGTTCTAAACTAGTTTTAGAAGTGCACGTCTATATGACTCTGCCAGAGGGTTGTCGTAGTCAGTGGGAGCAGCGGAAGCATTGGTGGACAGGTAGCTTATGTCTATTTATATACTAGAGCAGATGTAGTGGAGAAAGATCATCTATTTCTGACGTGACAGTCATGGGTTTGACTTCATCAGAATAGGGGATGGATCTGTTGAGAAGGTAGTAGGGTGTGATATCCTGGTATTTGGATGACATACACAGAATAGGAAAAGAAACTTCTATACTACAATCGGTCATACTTTGGTCGTCACACAGTGGTTTCTCCACATGGGACTTGGATTTTACATCAGACATACTGGTTACTAGATCTATGGTTTTAGATCTAGATTTGGGTGGTTTCCCAATCAGGGTACTTGACAGCATTCTAAGAGTATTTGGGATGGACGACTCCTGGCACGGTAGTGTACCTGCAGGTAATGGAGTCACCCTCTCCAAAGGTGTCTTACAGACTAAAGGGGAGAGGGACGTGCATGATTGGCAGATCACTTACTCAGGCAATTGAGTCAATCATGAGATGTCAAGTACCACACCAGATGTTGTTCTTGCACTAGATGCAATAAGTTGACATTAATCCAATCCTGGAGAAACAGTCGGAAGCAGTTTTAGAACATAAGTGGATGTTCTAGGGATATGATAACGACAGCCTCATTCAGGAGACAGTTATCATTCCAGGCTTCCAAGGTGACATGGACGACAAGGAGGTTGTCAGAGTTATAGTTTTCCTTCTGATGAGGGGCAGTATTTTGGACAGGTGGTCCAAGGCGATACTGAGGGTGGCATGGCGCAGGATACTGATTAAGTTCAGTTGACGATACAGTATAAGAAGTTTGGATTTGGAGTTCATTTATGAGCTATGTCCCATCAGACATCCAGACACATTCTAAGACAGGTATTGCTCATTTCGGGAGATGGGTTTCTCCGCGAACTTGAGATATAGAGAGACATAGAAAGGAACAACTAGGCGGATCCACTCACTGAGGCTATTCCTCGAACGCAATAGTTTCGCAAACGAGTTTTGTGAGATTGACTAGTAGAGGAGTTGGGTGTTCGGTATCACACGGGGTGTGAGTATGCGACATCGCAATAATTAGCCTTGAGTGCAAGTGGGAGATTGTTGGAGATAGTGCCCTCAGAGTCAATTATTGGATCACAGGCACGTGATTGCAATGATTGAGGAGGACCTATCCCAGTAGGACAGTCTTACTCGAGATGATAGTATGCTATCTGGTTTACCTTTATCATCGTGTACTGCTTTAGGTGACATGATACGTCGCTATTACACGTTGATAGAGCCCCTAGGATTCTTGCTTGACCACCAGCAGTATGAGGGCGATCATATAAGTGGGAGCTGGGGGTCTACAAGCATATCCTTAAAAGGTCCCTAGTCGTGGGAGTTTCGAGACTGGGCATCGATACTCCATTAGTAGACTAGTGTATACAGTCGAGACCCCGACGAGGGGCGGTGGCCGGTCTCACAAGCCACTGGTGTCAGTTGGTTCACCTAAGATGTATACAGGTGCTCATTGGGTTATGAGTACACCGGACAGGACTCGCCGGGAACATGCTAGTTGGTCATATACCAGACGTCAGATGGCAGTTCCCTGGTGACATGTGTGCAGGTTAGTTCATCGACCTGGGGATCGTCATTTGTCTCGTGTGAGTTCCCACTGTACTTTGATTACTACCCTACCACGGCTCAAAGGAGTCGTGCAAACAGGTTTTAGTTGGGTACAGTCCCGAGCCACATGGAGGCAGTGAGCGTATCTTCAGGGGTTCGTCTCTCCCGGTATTGGGGGTGAGGTCGTGCTGTGTCTTGGAGAGCCATTACACGAAGTCCTTGGCCAAGGCAAGGAGATTTACTGGTAGGTATTCCAGTAGTATCTCAGGGTGTTCTGGGCTACACTCCGACACGACTTGTACCGCTTTTGGGGGTCTGACTTTTACCAACCCCCTACGCCCGCCATGCGATACTCATAGACGAACGGACCGGACTGCACGGATATTGTCACTGACAGACTCAGTAGGGTGTCAGGATGAGTTCGCTCATCGACGTCCCTTTTGTTCAATAGCTGGTGGCCCGTCACGTATTGGCTTATACCTCTGACGTGCTAGTGGTTAAATCCACAGCCATTGTATTGACGAGTCTTTAGAGTCCGCCACACTTTCAGTTACTCAAGTTTCGGGCGAAACGCTGTAGAGGCCGTATGGAGATATGGCAGGGTCCGATCAGATACGTGCGGTATTGCACGGATCAGGATCGGACGGTTTTGTACTAGTGGCCGTATAGTTATATGGCAGCGTTCGATCAAATACGTGCGGTATTGCACGGATCAGGATCGGACGGATATTACTAGCCGGCTTTGGTTTAAGCCGGATCCTAGTATAGTACAGTGTAGATTTTGTCTCATTGCATTTCTATCCGGACGGAATACAAATGCGGGTGTGTATGCACAGTGTGGGGTTTTTCCTGTAATTTATTACGGGACCAGTTTTCTGGAGTTGCCAGTTTGCTTTCCGTTCCGGCCGGTTTTTCTTTGTTCTTTCCCGGCCGGACTTTTCTGATGGAGGGACTAATTTGCAATTGTGCAAATTGGTATTTGTGGAGGACTTATTTGCATAAGGGTTGACATGATAAGCATCTTTGCTTTTCATGATTTGATGAGATTAGAAATGATTTGAGGTTGATGTAAGTTTAGTGATGATTATGTTTGGATGTGGTCACCCTCCTCCTTTTACTACACTCACCTCCCTCTTGCTTCATATTGTTATCCTCCACCATTTCTAAAGGAGAGAGATTATTATCATGGTTGTAAAAAAGAAAGAGAGAAGAAGAAATGAGAAGAAAAGAGAGAAGAAGAAATGAGAAGAAAAGAGAGAAGAAGAAAAGAGAAGAAAAGAGAGAGCTTCATCTTCATCTTTGAGAGAGCTTCATTCATTCATCTCATTTTTGATACAAGGAAAAATGAAAGCACCATTTTTCATACCTTCATTCCTCCATCTTCAAAAGGCAACCAATACCCCAAAAGTGAGACATACACTCTACACTATCTTCCTACAGCATATCTTGAGCATGTCGAGTTGCCGGCTTCATGCGCGAGTTGCCTCGGTATTGAGGTGGGAGCCCGTAAAAGTACCCGGCTCCGTGGTGCCCTTTCCGACGAGGAGGAGACGGACGGAGATCCCGCGAGGAGATCGGAGTGGAGATGAAGACCGGAGGACTTGGATCGTCGGTATATCTCTAACCCATCCTCTTTGTAGCTTAGACTTGTTAATGGTTAACGATCCGGGGTTTAGTGCGCGGTGGTGCAGTTTTGCCAAGTCCGCAAAAATTTTAGTTTACCACCGTTTCCGCGTTTGGCCGTCGGATTGACGGCCGGGGCACCGCCGTGCACTTACATCTTTTGGGATTGGTTTTATCCAGTATGCATTCGTGTTCCTCGGAACGCGGATGCGGGTGTGTATGCACAGTTGACGGAGAGACAGAGGCAGAGGATTCTCATTAGGGTTGTTGACCGCTGACAGTTGACTATTGACTTTTTGCTCAACCCTAATGAGAATATGATATGTGATTAACAATTATATTAATTAAGTATTATGGTGACATGGTTGTTGAGGGATTGACTTTGTTGACTTGTTGACTTTTGTTGACTTGTTGACTTTGTTGACCGGTTGACTAGGCTTAACTAGTTGACCATCATGATAACTATAGCTATCATTTCATGGCAAAGACTTTTGCTTGCTTGCTCTTTTGTGCAAAATGAGTGCATGAAATGATATGGCTATGGTTGCTTAAACCATCACATAATACTTGATTGATATGAGGTGTTATGATTGTTTTGGATTATGAGAGCCAAATGAGAAAAGTCTTCTCTCATTCTTTCATGCTCATTCTCTCTCTTTTTCTTGAGCTCTCATCTCCTCCTCTTGCTCTCCCTCTCTTGACTCTATGGTTCACTTGTCTCATGAGTTGAGAACCAAGAACCATAGATAAAATCCCATACAAACTCTTCTCTACTCACTCTGGTTCACAAGGTTTAGCAAACCGAGTGAACTAGTTTCTTCAAAGTTCGAAGAAGGAGCCAAAGGTTGAAGCTTTCAGGTGGATCTATCTTCGGCGTAAGGAGACGACGGGGAGAAGCCGATTCGGACGACCATCGAAGCTTGAAGACGAAGGAGTTCGAGAAAAAGAAAGGTATAACTCCCTAACCGAGTAGTTAGCAACTCGTAGTTAGGTTGTTAGTTAGATGTTTAACAAAGATCCAGGTTTTAAGTCCATGTTACCACCTCTATGAAAATCGTTTTTTACCAAATTCCGCATGCCCGAAAGTACCGGGAGAGGTAGCATGGACTTACAGCAGCCTCCTTCGGAGATGGTTATCATTCCAGGCTTCAAAAGTGACATGGATGACAGAGTGATTGTCAGAGTTATAGTTTTCCCTCTGACGAAGAGGGACAGTATTATGGACAGGTGGTCCAAGAGGATACTGTGGGAGGCATGCTGCTGGATACTGATTAGGTTCAGTTATCGATACAGTCTAAGAAGATTGGATTTGGAGTTCATTTATGAACTAGGTCCCATCAGATATCCAGACATATTCTAAGACTGGTATTACTCGATTCGGGAGATGGCTTTCTCCGCGAACTTGAGGTTAAGAGAGACATAGAAAGAAACATCCGGGCGGATCCACTCACTGAGGCTATTTCTCGAACACAATAGTTTTACAAACGGGCTTTGTGAAACTGATTAGTAGAGGAGTTGGGTGTTGGTTTCACATGGGTTGTGAGTACGCGACATCGCAATAATTAGCCTTAAGTGCAAGTGGGAGATTGTGGGATATAGTGCCCTCAAAGTCAATTATTGGATCACAGGTACGTGATTGCAATGATTGAGGAGGACCTATACCGGTAGGACAGTCTTACTCGAGATGATAGTATGCTATCTGGTTTGCCTTTATCAGTCGTGTATAGGTTCAGGTGACTGATCACGATTACACTTTGATAGAGCCCTTAGGATCTTGCTTGACTACCAACAGTATGATGGCGATCATATAAGTGAGAGTTGGGTGGTCTATAAGCATATCTTTAATTGTGGTCCCTAGTCGTGGGAGTTTCGAGACAGGGCATCGATACTCCGGAGTAGACTAGTGTATACAGTCGAGACCCCGACAAGGGGCGGTGGCCGGTCTCACAAACCACTGGTGTCAGTTGGATCACCTAAGATGTATACAGGTGCTCATTGGGTTATGAGTACACCGGACAGGACTCGCCGGGAACCTGCTAGTTGGTATTATACATATCGTCAGATAGCAGTTCCCTGGTGACATGTGTACAGGTTAGTTCATCGACCTGAGGTCGTCATTTGTCTTGTGTGAGTTCCCACTGTGCTTTGATTTCTACCCTACCACGGCTCAAAGGAGTCGTGCAAACAGGTAGTTTTTGGGTACAGTCCCGAGCCACATGGAGGCACGTGAGCGGATCGGCAGGGGATTCGTCTCTCCCGGTATTGGGGGTGGTGGTCACGCTGTGTCTAGCAAAGCCATTACACCAAGTCCGTGGCCAAGGCAGGTGAGATTTTTTGGAAGGTACTCCAGTAGTATCTCAAGGTGTTCAGGGCTTGTCTCCGACACGACTTATACAGCTATTGGGGGTCTGACGTACCTAGCCCCCTAGGCCGGATATGCGATACTCATAGACGAACGGACCGAACTGTATATACATTGTCACTGTTAGGCTCAGTAGGGTTTCTGGATGAGTTCGCTCATCAGCCTCTCTTGAGGTCAGTCCATGGGCAGCCGTTACGCACAGCTAGTGCCGCTGACGGCTTGTAGTTAAACCCACTGCCAGGGTACTGACGAGTCATTAGAGTTCCCCATAGATAGTTTCCCAAGTTCGGGCGAAACGTTGTAGAGCCCGTATGGCTTTATAGCAGGGTTCGGAAAATGCACGTGTGTTTACGCACGTGTCATATTTCGGGCAGATAATGGTGGGCTTTGGTTTAAGCCGGATCCATGTATTATACAGAGTTGATATAATATCTTTGTCTCAGTTGCATTTGTATTCGATCGTAATATAAATGCGGGTATATTTATACAGTTACGGGGTTATCCTGAAATTTGTTTCAGGATCACTTTTGGAAGTTGCCGGTTTCCAGTTTTCTATCAGCCGTATTTAACATTCAGTTAAATGCGGATTTATCTTTTCCTCTTTTGGGTGAGTCATCAGGTGAGTCATGAGAGGAAGCTTCTTAGAAGGTGACTTGTTAAGGTGACTCATTGTTTCATTAATGTGTTCATACTAGGTGTATTTGTGTGTCACCATTTTGCTTTAATGATTCTTGTTCTTGCTAAGATCTTTTGTGAGAAAGCTTTGCTTGTGGTCACCCTCCCTTGCTCCTACACTCACCCCCCACCTCTTCATATATGGCCGGCCCCTCACTCCTCCTCTCACTCACTTGGTAGAAAAAAGAAATGGTTGTTGTTTGAAAAAGATGATAGTTTTCGGTGTATGGAAATTTCATAGTTCATATTATTCCATCACCCGACTCAAATGGCAACTTCATTAACCGTTTGTCCATGGCTTTGGACGAAGCGAGACAAAGTATTCCACTCATTCTCTACATCAATCTTGGTCGTCTCTTTTAGCAAACTTGACGACCGAGTTGCCTCGAGTCAGAGGCGGGAGCCCGTTTAAAGATCCGATGACGTGGTGCCACCTGGACGAGGAGATTGGAGATCGACGAGATTAGAGCAGCCGCAACGGAGCGTGGGATGATGGTTAAAGAACGAAGGACTCGGATCGTTCGGTATAACCTTTCTACCCTCTTTGTAGTTTGTTAGTTTAGCGTTAATGGCATATCCGGGTTATAGTATGCGATAGCGCCAGTTATAAAAGTTTTTGTTCCGCATTTTGGCGTCTGAAAGACGGCCGGGGCGCTACCGTAGACTTACAGGTACGCTCCCTGCCTCACCAACGGCGCCGCGGAACCGCCGCCAAACCCATGATTTGGCCGCGGTTGCGCGGCCGTTTGGTCGACTTGGGCCATCATTTTTCTTAGGGATCCATAGAAAAGCCTGCACATTTTTCTGCATATTTTTAATTTGAAAAATTCCAACTTTTGAAAATAATTCCAGCGACTAGGATTTTTGGGTTTCGAAAAGTCGATCGAACACTTTAATTTCGCCTAGACGACTCCTAATGCTCTAGCTTGGCTCTGATACCACTGCTGGGTTCGCTTAGCACCCTCGCTAGGTTTCAGCAAGTATCAAGTATGCAATTTCAAAAACTTTAAAGTTCTAGGCAACCCGAACCAAGGATCGAACTAGAGAATTAGAGTTTTATATGCATGTAAACAAACTTTATACTAAGTGAAATAGCAATACAACCTTTGTAGACCGGTCCTTCTTTCTAAAGTTCCGTGTAGCTACCCTTTGCTCCAAGTAGTCGTCCCCAAAACTCTTCTTATGCTCCACTAGGCGAAAGGAACGAGCTTGCTTAAGGATCTTCGAGGCCGAAAATGATCTACGTCGAACAATCTCTAACTCAAGTTATCTCTTCACTAATTGATGGATTAGTGAAGTAAACAACCTATACTAAATGACTAGTTTGGTATAGATTGATGAAGTAGGAATTTTGCTCAATTTAAAATTATTTTTCTCTTTTTCATTTTCACCGCACTAGAAATCAAGAGAAGAAAAATGAGATGAAGAAGAAGCTCAAGTTATGAACCATGGTGTGAAAAATATCTCATATATCACTTGTAGAGACTTAACCATGGCTAAAGATAATGGTTCGGTTAATAAATATCTAGAGTAAAAAAAAATTAGTAGGCTTAAGTCAAGACTTCCACAAGCTTCCACAAGCATCTTAGCCATGCTAATTTCCACCTTATTTTGATTTTTCCCTTGATAATTAATCACCCAAATTATCTTTAGTCAGGCATGAGTCTCATACACCCAAGTCCAATGTATCATCTAGTATGACACAAAATATAAATACATTAATATATATCACGTATATATTTAAATATATTAGTAGAAAAGAAATTCTTAAGTGAACTAATATTAGTTAATATATATTAATATATCAAATATATAATTATATATTAAATTATTAAATCAACACTTGATTTAATAATCTGGCTATATCACATATAATCGACTAATATTATTTATATCAATTTATTGAATCAACACTTGATTCAATAACCCGGCTATATCTCATATAACCGACTGATATCATATATCGCGAGATTAGAATACGGTATCACATACATGTATTAATCTCGGTCCTGCACATATCACATATGTGCCCTACTTCATTTCGCTTGAGCTAGGAACCTCTATGTAGGACTCTGAAAACTCGTCAATATGCCAGCAGTAGATAATAATTATATCAGTCAACCAAAAGCCGTCAGCGGTACTAGCTGGACGTAACGGCTACCCAGGTATTGAGCGATTAGAAGATCAACAAGCAAGCTTGTCTATACTCCCGTGAATCCAGCAAGTAACACTACCGTACAGTCCGGTCTCTTCGTCTGATATGTCGCATATCGAGTCTGAGGGTGGTAAACGTCAGACCTCAATAACTTGATAGGTCATGCCGATGTGAGTCTCATAACGGGTCGAGAAACTAATGATAACATTTACCGGTAAATCTCAGCATCAGCCCTGGCCAAAGACTTTCTGTTATTGCCAATCGAGTATAGTGCAATATCAACCCCCAATGCCGGGAGAGACGAAACCTCTCCTATCGCCCATTGCCTCCATGTGACTCCGGACTGTACCCAAAATCCACCTGTTTGCATGCTCTCTTGAGCGTGTTTGGGAGGAAATCAAAGCACAGTGGGAATCACACAATACACTATGACGATCTCGAGTCTACAGACTAACATGTACCAGTGTCGCCAGAGAACTGCTATCTGACATTAGGTATAATACCATTTAGGAGTTCTCGGCGAGTCCTGTTCGGTGTACCCATTCTCTAATGAGCACTGTGTATAATTTTTGATATCAAACACCAATGGATGTGGGATCATCTATCACCCCATACAGGGTCAAGAAATATACACATTAGTCTACTCTGAAATATCGATGCTCTGTCTCGATACTCCCACGACTAGGAACAATTAAATGATGAACTTGTGGACTAACCTGGCCCCACTAGTATGATCTGCATCATAGTCCTGGTAGTCAAGTACACATTCTAAAGGTTTTATCAACATGTAACGGAGAGATAATATAATGATACAAATGTACATGTTAAGATAAAGAGCAACCATATAGTATATTATCATGTTGAGTAAGAAAGTCCTCTGTATATATGTCCAAGCATCCATTAAAATACAAAATCATGTACAATAATGGTCTTCAGGCATACATATAACTAACAATAAAAACATCCGCAAACTCCTACGAAATATTTGAAATAAATATTGTATTTTCTATTGTTGCAAACTAAGCAAGTATGCAACATCAGCAATTGGAGGGTAATGCCCCATTTGGATATGGAGTTAGGACAAATGGAGTTCAATTTTAAGTGGAGATAAAAGGTAATCAAACCAATGATTTGTAAGTCCCAAACTCTAATTACAACTTTAACTTTGATGGTGTATTTGGATTTGTAGTTATCTAAGCTGTAAAATCTTGTTTTGGAATTATATAAGCTCCAAAATGATGTTTCTCTACAAATTTTAGAGTTTAGAAAACTTTGGGTAGATTGGAGTTTAGTATATACTATGATTATCTCAACTTTGATATTTAGATAACCATCATTTTTTAAACTCCAAAATCATCCCAAACACTGCATAATTAGAGTTTTGGAATTAAATTTAGATAGCTTTATGAAATTTGGTTATTTGAACTCAACCCCACATCTCCAAATAAGAGAAATTATTTAGTATTCCGGGTGTTACACATGCGGGCACGAGATAGAAAGAGAGGAGAATTTCAGGCACATTTTAGATAACTTGATATGATCCATATTTCTATTTCTTTTTCTCTCATAACCGGACATATAAGACCGACACGCACCAAGAATTTTCCTCCAACCAGGCCTAAACAAGGCCTAAACAAGAAGGAAGCAAGGGATAGCTAGAGTTAGGAACCTCACACCCCCACCATGTGGTAGGTATTAATGCACCACCAGATATGTGCTATTTCCAAAAAGTGAATGTGTAAGGTTCAAGTTTCTCAATCCCAATCTCAAAAGTCAAAACAACAAAATAAAATTTCCCACGCAAAACCATGTGCTATGTTCCCCTGCCACCACACGTGTGTGTCAGTCGTCACTGTCGTCTGCATGCTCACAGACCCTATTAACTAAAGGAATTTTGGGATGTATTAATTACTTACCAATTTATTTATTTTTTTTGCAGGTGCCATACTTGTACTGATAGAGGATGCGGGAAAAATGAACCCAAAATTTATGTTGATTTTTTTTTATTTTGTTGCATTAGCATACAGAAAACATGTTGTGAACCATTCAAATCAGCAAAAATATTTTTTCTTTCCTTGTTAATTATAAAGCCACGATCTATGTAGGATACGTTGTCAATTTTAATCCATAGAGTGGCTTTTTTGTTTTTCCTTAGGTTTGTTGCATTAATTGCGTTTGTAAAATTATGTCATAGTTATAATCTCCTAGAGACTCTCATCCCTCATAATATTTAATAACATTATATTCAATAATTTGTCATTTGGTTATAACAAAGGTTTTACCGAAATTCTCTCGTGTTGTATATATATCATATGTTTGAGAAACTTTGTACAGTATGTTTAAGATTCTTTGTAAACACTCTTGAGGTTGGACCTAATTCTTGGAAATATACTGAGCTTTCTCCATTATCCAATGCCCCTTGTACTTTAATTCCATTATCTCTTAACCCTATGCTGTTAAATCCCAGACAAAATACATATTTGCCCCTTCGCCGAAATGAAAAAAAAAACTTATTCCCCCAATTTCAAAGCTTGGGCATCCGCTTTCAATTCAAGCAACGATAAACACCCCTCAATATTCCTCAAAGTTGCCAACAGATAGTCGATTTGCTGCACTCAAGGGTGCAAGCAGTACTTGGATTTTCCAAATTCGAACTAGGTTCATCGGATTACTGAAAATTAAAAACATTCCCTCTAACAATCCTAAATCTTCAGATTTTCTCATGTTTCTTTCTCGTATGTCGTCACTTTTCATCAATTTAGATACTATTGATGTCGTATACCTACACCAAGTGTTTACCATCACTTGATCCACCGTACGACGGAAAACACTAAGGAAGAAGAACTAAGGCTAGCTGTAAAGTTTTAATTTGGGAAGAAAGGGTAAGCAACAACTTTAATGGGTATAAGGAGTGACAATGAAAGGGGAAAAAGAAAATTGGTTTATGGGCGTTACACGTGATTCATTTCCGATTGTTTTTCCATAAAACTTAACAGAATAAACGTATAGGTGATTATGAGGTAACAAAATTAATGTACATGGAGGGTATTAGGTAACGGAGAAACCTTAAATAGGTTTTCAAAAATTAGACCAAGCCATAAGAATATTTTCAAGAAATAAGTCTATATTAAACTAGCATTTCGGCACAGGCTATACTAATAATTAAATTAATGAGATGATATATATAAAAAAAAGTTAAAGAGACTTTTTAAGTAAATAAATATGTACTTTTTTTCTTTATTTGTTATGAATTTATTACTTTGGAAGATTTTAATAATTAGGATATGGTTTTTAAAAATAACTTTTTCTCAAAATTATAAGAATTTTTCGTGTGTCGCATGGTCATATGAGATTCAAATTGGCAATTTTAATTTGAAGGCCGAGCCTTTGGCATTACAATGATAAAGATTAATAGTTATTAGGAATAGAAGAAAAGAATATTATCTAAATTATAGTTAGTATTTAAATTTAAATAAGTGAAGGAATCCTATTAAATAAAAGAAAAATATTACACTATAGGATGTGGTGGGGTATAGGCTCGGTAATATACCACTAGTAGAAAAAAATTGCAATAGCGAGTAAAACATTTACGAGGGACAAATCTTCCTCAGCAATGTGTACATTACCAAACGAATTTTCGCACTTGTTAATATTCTCTCGGTAATAATCTATTTCTAAGAGGGAAAGAACATGGTACCAAGGGAAAGTATAAAAAGTGTAAATTTAATTGGACCAAAACATAGCAGGGGCCGATGAATATATCACTTGGTAATAGTCGCATAAGCATATAAAGGAATGCAAAGTGAACATTGCCGAGAAGGATACATTACCGTGGGAAAGTATAAAAGAGTAAATTTAATTGGTCCAAAACAAAGAGAGTCCCTCGGCAGTGTTTCCTTCGCTTTGTTTTGACCCAATTAAATTTACTCTTTTTATACTTTTCCTCGGTAATGTATCATTCCTCTCTTAGAAATAGATCATTTCCGAGAGAATTAATATTAGGAAGAAGGAAATTCGCTTGGTAGTGTACACATTACTGAGAAAATTTTATCTCTCGTCCATAGTAGTTTTTTTCTATTACGGAGAATATGAAAATGTTATCAAATTTTGGAGAGGTTATTTGTGTGGTACCAAATCCTTGCAAGAGAAATTACCGACCAGATTGGCTAGATGAAAAATTGCCTCGGTGGCTAGTCAATGGAAGAGAGGACGATGGTGGCCATTCTTTAGTAGAGCTTTGAGTTACAAGGAGCGAAAAGAAAGGAAGGAATTATTACCTATCTGAAATCTTAGAAACCTTCGGAAGAACACTACTACAAATAAGGGTTGTTCCTACGGATTTATCCGTAGGGACAACCCACTGCCCCTACGGAGATATGCGTAGGGGCGAAAAAAGACCCCGTAGGTGCAAAGGCCGCAGGTGCAAGTTGAAGCCCTGAACTTGCCCCTACGGGCAAAATCTTGCCCCTACGGATTACTGTGTAGGTACTGTTGCCCCTACGGATTAGGCCGTAGGGTAAAAAAATTTATATTATTTACGATTTTTTTAATATATTAAATGTACCTACGGACATAGCCGTAGGACCACGTACTACCCCTTACGGATATCTGCGTAGGTATCTATCCCTAGGGGCAAAATTTCAGAAATCCTGATATGTTGCCCCTACGGATAAGTCCTTAAGGGCTAAGCAATGGCCCCTACGGATATGTCCGTAGGTGCACTCCCAACCCCCTGGTACTGAGATCAGGGGGGAAATATCAGTTACTGCTGATATTTTCCCCCTACGGATATAGCCGTAGGGGCAACATGTGTACCTACGGATTAATCCGTAGGTACACATTATCTGTAAATTTTTTTAAAAAAAGGGCTGCCTGATTTTTTCCCGCCCTGTGCACAATAATATATACATCAATCAAATATAAAATTAATCATCACACAACATATATCGCAGTATTCATAATCACATCTCACGCATATAATATACAAAAGAAACCCAAAAACTGAATATGATATAAATATAAACCAATATCAATATCGTTTCAAAATGTAGTACAATGTGTATGATATAAATAAATACATGTTTCAAAAAATAAGAACCAAAAAGGTACCCTAGCTCGGTCCAGCTCCACCTCTGAATAACGATAGAATAACGCGCGCCTGCTCCTCGGTCAATAAACTCTGCAATTCGGCACGAGCGAGAGTCTGAGCGGCCAGTGGAGCTGGCGATGTGGTCTGCGCAGCCACCGTCGAGATAGTCGCTTGTGGAGCCGCGGCTGCGGGAGTCTGAGCGAGCGGTGGAGCTATAGGAACTGTCTGCGGAACTGTAGCCGATGTAGTAGCTTGCGGAGCCGCAGCCGAAGGAGATGCATGTGGAGTCTCGGTCGATGTACCCTGTCGCGTCTGGACATAACGTGTGTAAGAAGCGTGTAAGAACTGTGTATTATTCGAATTCGTATCATTATTAAGTTATTTTGAAACCCCGTTGGGATATCTAGTTTGGAAAACCGTTGTTTACTATAATTACATATGTATGTATGATTAATCAAACTTAAGTCTAAAACCAAATAAGCTCAAGCTACGTACTAATTATGGATATGTTGATATCTATATAACATGACATGATATTTTACTATAAAGTAGTATACATACCAGCATCTCCTTCAACTCCTGAATGGTGGCCCTCAAACTCTCCAGTTCCTGATGGACACGTCGGTCACTGGAGACGGAGGAAGTAACCGCCGGGGTGGAGTCCAACCTCATATGGGCCCTGCTAGGGCCCAGTCCCCGGCCTCTCTCCCAACCTCCGTGGTGCCCTCCGTGTGCGGCATCCAGAACTGGGGTCAGCAGCCACGGATCTCTCTGTCCGGTAAAATCGATCCCCGAGGCCTGGGCCTGCTCAACCACCCGCTCCTACACCCACATTAAGCAGTAAAGTATAAGTATAAAATTTAAACTTGAACCTTCCAAAACTAAAATTTCAAATTTGGGTAGAAAAAATATTAACACTTACGCAATACTCCTGGGTAGCGACGTCGGTGTTAGTTATATGTATGCCCTAGAGGCCATTACTGTACATTGGATGTATATTGTAGTGGATGCTGGGACATATATAGGTAGGACTTTCTTGCTCGACATGATAGTACGCTATCTGGTTACTCTTTATCTTAACATGTATACTTTCTGTCTCTCTGTTACATGTTGATAAAGCCCTTAGGATGTGTACTCGACTTCCAGGACTATGATGCAGATCATACTAGTGGGGTCTAGGTAGTCAATGAGTACATCCTTCAATGTTCCTAGTCGTGGGAATATCGAGACGGGGTATCGATATTCCAGAGTAGACTAGCGTATATCTTCTCGACCCATATGATGGGCGATGGATGATCCCATATCCATTGGTGTTTGACATCGGAGATGGTATGCGGGTGCTCAGTGGAGACTGGGTACACTGAACGGACTCGCCGAGAACTCCCAGATGGTATGATACCTCACGTCAGATGGCAGTTCTCTGGTGACACTGGTACAGCTTAGTCTGTTGACCCGAGATCGTCATAGAGTCTTGTGTGTCTCCCACTGTGCTTTGATTTCCACCCTACCACCGCTCTACTGAGTCGTGCAAACAGGTGGTTTTTGGGTACAGTCCCGATTCACATGGAGGCAATGAGCGATAGGAGGGGATTCGTCTCTCCCGGTATTGGGGGTTGATGTTGCGCTATGCTCGACTGGCCATAACAGGAAATCCCTGGCCAGGGTTGCAGTGATATACTGGTAAGAGTTATAAGTAGTTTCACGATTGTTATGGACCTCACGTCGGCATGACTTATCGAGTTGTTGGGGTCTGACGTTTACCACCCCTAGGCGAGATATACGACATATAAGACGAACAGACCGGACTGTACGGTAAGTGTTACTGGTTGGATTCACAGGAGTGTGAGCGGGCTTGCTCGTCGATCTTCTGATCGCTCAATACCCGGGTGGCCGTTACGTTTAGCAGACCGCTTGCGGCTTGTGGGTGCTTGATATGATCATCACCTGCTGCCGGCGTATTGACGAGTCTTTAGAGTCCTACACAGAGGTTTCCTGGCTCAAGCGAAACGATATTGGAGCGCATATGAGGTATGTACGGGACCGAGAATAATGCGTGTATGTGATACCGTATTCTATTCTCGCGATGAATGTATCGAATGGTTGTATGCGATATAACCTAGTTATCGAATCGAGGATTAATTCGATAAGCCGATACATTGGATACTAGTCGGTTATATGCGATATGACCAGATCGTTGAATCAAGTATTGATTTAATGATTTAATGCATAATTATATATTTGATATATTACTTTGCATTAACTAGTATTGGTTCACTTAAATTGGATTTTCTCACTTGATGTGCACATTGTATATGTGATATATTTTTTGTGCACAAGATTGTATCATGTTTGATGATACATGCTAGCTTGGGTTTGTGTAAAGAATTAAACCATGGTTAGTTAGTGGTTAGGGTTTCATTTCATTTACTTATTCATTTATTTATTTATTTATTATGGAAATGATAAAGAGATAAATGGTGGCTTTGTATGTTTGCTAGTTGAAGATTCATGAAGCTTTGACTAAGTCACCATTTTTGTTTTTATGCTTAACCCTAACCATTTTAACTAAGCCTAGTTCATTCTCTACACTTAACCATGGTTGCAACATGATAAGGGTCACTTGTTTTTCCATTTTAATTAATTGATTCTTATTCATTTCTTTCTTCTTTTTCTTCATGAGCAAGAAAGCAAAGCTTTCTACATCAATGGCAAATAATGAAATCAAGTGAGAAATCCAATTCTAAAGTGAACCCACTTCCTATTTCTTCATCCTCTACCTCTTGCCAAGTAGTAAACGGTGTTTTCTTCACAAGTTTCATGACTTGGTGAAGTGGGAGCTTGATCTTGAGTTGCCTCGACGTAGATCATCTTCGGCATCGAAGCCGACGACCAAGCCCGCCCATTTTTCCGGTGAAGCCGATGCTAGAGTCCGGGATCCGATTTGGACAGCGGAGGGACATCATCGTGGAGCTTAGGAAGTGGTGGACCGGATCTACAAAGGTTGTAGCCCCTTTCCTTTAGAGTTAAAGTCGTTTACTCGCATCGCATCGTCTATATATCTAGTTAACGATCCGTATTAGGGTTTGTAGGCACTTGGAAAATTTTGAATTGGCCATGTTTGATCACTTGTGAGCCTCTAGTGTGTGCCTAGGAACCCTACAGTGGTATCAGAGCCTAGCTAGAGCTTTAGGCGATGCGTAGACGGAATTAGAAGTCTGATCGAACCAAAACCCTAACCCAAAAACGGCTCTCTGTACATTTTTTAAAAACTGGGTTTTTTCCAAATTAAAAATATGCAGAAAACTCAGCAGGGGATTCTAAGAATTACTGTACAAAACGGGACCCATGATTCGATCATTGCGCGGCGGAACCGCGGCATTAGCATGGCTAATGCGGCGGTTCCGCGGCCATTTAATCTCTTCATTCAAAACATTTTGCACAGTAACTTCTTTCTTGCATTGCTGAGTTTCCTGGGAATTTTTAAATCTCACTTTGGAGTTGAGTTTTCTGGGTTGTATTGGGGGTTCGGAGATTCGATCGGACTGTCTAATTTTGTCAGTGTGTTTTTCCGGATAATTTTAGAATATGTTAAAAAGTTCGACCGGATATAAATACCCACTTTTTCCCCTGCCGGAAAATTTCCAAGTGTTGGATTTTTCCGAAGTTTAAGGACGTTCTGAGTAGTGCAAGTAACGCGATGGTCCCTCTAGAAGACAACAAACCTTAACTCGATTATGTGACCGTCTTGAACTGCCCTTTGAACCTTAGGGTTTGGGGCAGTACGGCGTGCCATATGTGAGGCGTTGGCTTGACCCTTCTACCGCTGGACCGTTGGTACTGAGGCACGAACTGAATGTTTTTAGACTTATTTCATGTGTTGAGCTGTATCGGGAAAACTTGGGTGTTCGATTGTTCGATCGAAAAGTTTAACATTTTCTATTTATCCGGAATGTGATACAATAATTGGAATTCACAAGTAGTTATGAGATAACTGAATGAATGTTATAAATCTAGCGATTTAGTCTCACTTGATCGGTTGCCACGGAATTTTGATGTGATCAAAAGTCCGTCGCAATCACGTAGCGTACGCGGATACTCGCCGCGTAAACTTAATAGACACCCTCACTCTATAGCCCCGACCAAGTGACTATAGGAGAACCCCGTCGCCAAAAGCATCCGTTCGGGTGCTCGTGGTAGCGGTGTTCCGCCTTAGTGCACTTCGTCGACGGTATCGGGGGTGCGGTCGCCTACTAAAGTTTGTGACGAGCATTCGATCTGAATGTCGGGAATCCTGTTGAATTGCCCGACTTCATATTGAAAAGTGTTTTCGATTTTGAGACTAAAATGCAGGGTTTATAATTGTTAGGCATGTGATGTCTAAGTATTTCATTTGATTAGGCATGCGATGTCTAACCAGATTGCGGATTCCAACTGTTGTAGTTTTACACTTTCTTTTCTGTGACCGTAAGTGTAATATGTGATATCGCCGGTTTCGTTGCTATATGTCAACGATAATTGGGATGCGTATATTTACTTACGTTGATGACATGTGATGTTATGTGTTGCTGGATATGTTATATTGGATCGTCGTGTTTGAATAGCCGAGGGTTTTTATGTGAGATGAGTGTTTTTCATTTTCATTCATGTAAAAACTTGTATGTAATATTCTTTTATTGGGGCACTTCCAGGTTGCGGATGATGTCACCATTTGTATATTATTTACTTTTCTGCACTAGGATAGACCTAAGGAGGAGGGCACAAGTAACCGGGTTGTAGGGTCCAGTGGGAGACCAACTCGAGAAGTCGAGTCCGGGTCTCCTAACCCTAGAATTGGTAGGGTTGCTTGCCGCTCTCGTAGGGTTCTAGGGGTGTGGGATTAGCTATTCATCACGACCGTGGAATCCGTGTTTTATACTGGCTCGTATTAAAAACACGGACGTCCTAGTATATCCAATATTTCATATGATATTTTCTGCTGCGTTATCTGTGATGTGATCATGTGATTTGTTCAGATAGATATTATATATAGTATATATGATATATTATATAGACGTTGCTTATGTTTTACACCCGCGCTAGCCCTGCCTCGTTCTGGCGTTAGTTACCTAACCTAACGGTGCAGATGGGACATCAAGGCGAATGCGGATGGCATAAGCGTACGTTATATTTATCTGTGATGTTTAGGTGGACTTAAAAGATGGAATATTCATTAATGAGATTAATGAAAGAAAATAAACCTAATTGATGTTGTGGAATCGAATTTCAAAATAAAACAGGTAGCTACAGTTCTTGCTTTGCATCGCGGTGTTCATTACAGAACATCCAGCACCTTATTCGATGAGGAAAGGACCGAGATCCCTTCACCGGGAGTGACTCCTTTAGCAATAACTGGCAGATGCTACACACTCGGTTTGTCCTTTGATCGCTTCTATAGTTTCCGCTTTGCACAGTGATATATATGATATATCCCGCACCTCATTCGACGAGGAAAGGGCCGACGATCCCTTCACCGGGAGTGACCCCTTTAGCAAAACTAGAAAAGCATAAAAAACATTCCATTTAAAAACCATTTGATTCCGCAACGAGATCAAGTTCAAAGCGTTAAAGGTTTTCATAAAAACCATTCGCAACCCTCCGTCATTTTAGGAAGTAGAGTACTTAGTATTCGTGCTGTGTTTGTTGACCTTAGTTAAGGCACAGTGTACGGTAGCTAAGTGATGTCTTCCTACACCGCATATGATGCGATTAGTTAGGACAGTCGCGTGACTTTGTTGACCTTAGTTAAGGGTCATGTGGGTGGGTCTAATTAATCACGAAATGATGGGTAGAACTTGAATAGTACTTATGATTTGTTGACCATAGTTAAGGTCATAAGTGCTAGGGGTAAAAACCATTATCGGGAGTTTCAAGTGTTGAAATTTGCAATGAGATTGCATACCTTCTATATGATAGTTGGATCCCGATACCCACTGCGAGTAATTGTTACTCCTGGGAGAGTTTTGCACTTTACAATTAGCCGATCAAGTAGGTGTCTAGAAAGGTGTCAACGGGGTTATGCCTCTGGGAAAACGAGGTTTACTGTAATTAGGTCCGTGCGAAAGCACGGGGAACCTCTCTCAAAGTACCGACACTGGCCTGGCTGAAAGATTGGCGAACTTGTAGAGTGTAATTAATCCCGGCTAGTCTTTCCTTTTAAGGTTTGAAGGAAGATTTGATAAAAACAGTGGGAGCCATCCTGATTAGATAAAATAAAAACCAATCTGATCTTGCAAGAGCGCACGCTGAGTGTTTTCTTCTCTCTCTCCAGGTAGCGACCATATCACGCCTTAATCAAGATAATAATATGGATGTATTGACCGAACCCGCTTGTTATACTGAGCTGGGGAACATTGGTCCCGCTCCATCTTATAATAGTTATAAGACCGAGCAGGAGTTAGGGGAATACCAGAATTCCCATGCCGCCCAAACGAAGAAAGTGCATATGATGCATCTCCTTAGGGTGTGTTCATTATACAGAACTGTTTTCTCAGTATCCTCTGCATCCTGGGTATTTGATACAGGATCAGGATCCCAGATATGTAATCTGTTACATAGGGCTATAAATGGGTAGAAAACTGAGAACGGGTGATAAGTTTCATGAGACAGAAAACGGGGCAAGTGTTGCAGCCAAGTCTGTTGGTCACTGTCACCCTGTATTACCGATACATTGATTCTGAACAAATGTTATTAGATACCGAACCTAATATACAAAATCATATCCATCTCTTTATTAGTAAAGAAATGATAAAATTTTGTATTGATGGATAATGTTTTGAACATTTCCTATATCAAAAGTTGATCGGTTCAGGCACGTTATCTAAAAGCATTGACGTTCTAAATCAAACTACAGTTCTTAGTATACAGAACACACACAAGAGGAAGAGTTCAGAAATGAACGAATCCTTCTTGAAGCATTGTAGACTAGGTCATATCAATGCGACCCGACTGGCTGAAGTTACTTTTTAGATGCATATTTAAATCAGTTTGAATTTACATCTTGTGGAACTTGCCAGTCATGTCACAAAGATTAGATGACCATAGCTCTGTTCATTGGAAACAGAGAAAGAGTTAGTAAACTCTTGGGACTGATACATGATGATGTATGTAAGGTCTCCTGTCTACACATGCCAGGACCGGTTCTTTTTACTTCATTACATTCTCTGATGATCTCTCAAGATTCAGACATATGTTCCTGTTGAAACACAAGTCCGAACCTTTTGAGATATTCACAGAATATAAGTTAGAAGTAGAGAACCAAAGTACAGGTATAAGTATTATATCCTATGATGAGATCAGGGAGGAGAATACTTGTGCATGGAATTCCTGGACTATTCTAAAGGAGAATGAGATTCTCTCTCAGCATTACTCCTCCGTATACACCATAGCACGATGGTATATCGGGGCGGAGCAATCACACCCTATATGATATGGTGCGCTCTATGATAAGTACTACTGAGTTTCCTATTAGGGAGTTATGCACTTATGAAGTTGCATACCTATTGAATAGGGTTCGAATCAAATCAGTGCCTACCACTCCATATAAGATATGGTGTGGGAAGAGCCTATCTCTTAAGTAAGTTAAGATTTAGGATTGTTCGGCCTATGTCTAAAGCAAAATCCGGACAAGATCGAGGCAAGGACAGTTCTGTAGAACTGGAAAGGTTCCATCTGTACAAAACTGCTAATGATTTGACAGAACCAAAGGATTCAATAGTTTCCGACGAACCTCAGCCTCTCCGCCGATCTGGTAGAGCTCCTCATCCGCCTGAGAGATACCTCGGTTTCTCGATGACAGTGGGAGCGAGGAATGCATCATGAGATGATGACCCAACTAGTTTCGAGCAGGCCATCGAGAGTAGGGACTCTGTAAGAATGGCTGGATGCTTAGCGATCTGAGATGGAATCCTTATACACCAACAAAGTATGGACTTTGGCTGCTATATCTGAAGGGTTAAATCTCCATCAGGAGCAAGTATATCTTGAGAAGATTACTTGGTGTAGATGGAAAAGTTGAGACTTTCAAAGCTAGACTTGTTAAAGCTTTTCGTCATCGACCAGGCGTGGATAATGATGAAACCTTTTCAAGTGGCTATGCTTAAGTCCATCCAGATCCTACTTGCCACGGCTACATACCATGACTACGATATCTGGTGGTTGGGTGCCATGACTGCTTTTCTAAATGATGTTTTAGAAGAGAACGTCTATAAGTACACAGCCAGAGGGCTTCGTAGACAGTGGGAGCAGCGGAAACGTGTACAAGATGCTTTATAGGATAAAGCAGGTATCGTGGAGTTGGAACATCTGTTTTGATGTGTTAGTCAAAGAGTTTGACATCATCAAAATGGTAGATGAACCTTGTATAAACAAAAAGGAAGTAGGGAGTATTATGAAGATCCTCGTAGAGTACGTGGATAACATACTCTTGATAGGGAAGGAGTTTCCTATGCTACGCTCGATCAATCCCCGCTTATCACAATGATTCTCCACATAGGATCGAAGTGATACCTCCTAAATCCTGAGTTTTCATCTATGAGATAGATGTAATTGGATGCTAGGATTCTCACTAGATGTAGTGAGATGGTATCAATTGTTCCTGGGGAGAATCACTGGAAGTGTTCCAGGGTGATAAGGACGACTGAATGTTAGTCATGTTAGTTGTATGTATGCCCTAGAGGCCAGTATTGTACAGATGATGTATATTATATTGGATGCTTGGACATATATAGAGATGACTTTCTTGCTCGATATGATAGTATGCTATCTGGTTACTCTTTATCTTAACATGTACACTTGTCTCTTTAAACTGTCTTATGGTTACATGTTGGTAAAGCCCTTAGGATGTGTACCTGACTACCTGGATTATGATGCGGATCATACTAGTGGGGACATGGTAGTCCATAAGTACATCCTTCAAGGTCCCTAGTCGTGGGTGCATCGAGACGGGGCATCGATATACCAGAGTAGACTAGCGTATACGCTTCTCGACCCATGAGATGGGCGATGGATGATCCCATATCCATTGGTGTTTGACATCAGAGATGGTGTACGGGTGCTCAGTGGAGACTGGGTACACTGGACGGACTCGCCGAGAACTCCCAGATGGTATTATACCTCACGTCAGATGGCAGTTCTCAGGTGACACTTGTGCAGGTTAGTCTGTAGACCCGAGATCGTCATAGAGTCTTGTGTGATTCCCACTGTGCTTTGATCTCCACCTTACCACGTCCATGAGGGCGTGCAAAACGGTGGTCTTTGGGTACAGTCCCGAGTCACATGGAGGCAATGAGCGATAGGAGGGGTTTCGTCTCTCCCGGTATTGGGGGTTGATGTTGCGCTGTGCTCGATTGGCCGTAACAGGGAAGTCCCTGGCCAGGGCTGATCAGAGATTTGCTGGTAAGTGTTACCAGTAGTTTCTCGACCCGTTATGAGCCTCACATCGGCACGACTTATCGGTTATTGGGGTCTGACGTTTACCACCCCTAGACTTGATATGCGACGTATCAGACGAACAGACCGGACTGTACGGTAAGTGTTACTGGTTGGATTCACAGGAGTGTGAGCGGGCTAGCTCGTCGATCTTCTGATCGCTCAATACCCGGATGGCCGTTACGTTTAGCAGACCGCTTGCGGCTTGTGGGTGCTTGATATGATCATCATCTGCTACCGGCGTATTGACGAGTCTTTAGAGTCCTACACAGAGGTTTCCCGGCTCAAGCGAAACGAAATAGGAGCGCATATGAGATATGTACGGGACCGAGAATAATGCGTGTATGTGATACCGCATTTCATTCTCGCGATAAATGTTTCGATTGGTTATATTCGATATGACCTAGTTATCGAATCGTTGATTCGATAAATCGATACATTGAATACTAGTCGGTTATGTGCGACATGACCGGATCATTGAATCAAATGTTGATTTAATGATTTAATGTATAATTATATATTTGATATATTACTTTTCATTAGCCAGTATTGGTTCACTTTATATGGATTTTCTCTCTTGATGTGCAAGAAGTATATGTGATATACTTTTGTGCACACATTTGTATCATGTTTGATGATACTTGATTATTTAGTTAAGTATATAGAATTAAACCATGGTTAATTTGATAATTAGGGTTTTGCATATTCATTTATTTATTTGTTCATTTATTTATTTATTTGGAAAAAGGTTGAGATAAGAATGGTGAAGAAGTTTGTCTTTAGTTGAAGCTTCATGAAGCTTTGACTTCTTAACCATTCTTGTCTTCATGCTTAACCCTAACCTATCCAACTAACCATGGTCTATTCTCTACACTAAACTATGGTTTGTAAATGATAAGTATTGACTTATTTTATCATTTACAAAACACTTATGAGTTTTTTTCTTTCTTCTTCTTGACCTTCTTCTTCAAGATAGAAACCTTGATGCCATTAATGGCAACTTGAGTTCTAGTGAGAGAAATCCAATTCTAAAGTGAACCCACCTCCTATTTCTTCACCCTCTACCTCTTTCCAAGTTGTTTTGGGTGTTTTCTTCACAAGTTTCACCACTTTGTGAAGTCGGAGCTTGAACTTGTGATGCCTCGACGTAGATCGTCTTTGACACAAAGCCGACGACCTAGCTCGCCCGTTTCTCCGATGAAGCCAACGTTCGAGTTTGGGAATCGAGATGGACAGCGAGAGGATGCCTTCGTGGAGCCAAGGAAGAGGGTAACCGGATCTACAAAGGTTGTAGCATCTAACTTTTAGTTAAAGTGTTAACTAGTTTATAGTTTCGCCTAGAAATCTAGCCGACGATCCGTATTAGGGTTTCTCGGCACCCATAAAATTTTAAATTGGCATGTTCGATGCCTTGTGAGACCTCTATAGTGTGTCTAGGAACCCTACAGTGGTATCAGAGCCTAGCTAGAGCCTTAGGCGAAGTCTAGACGGAGTTTGAAGTCCGAACGAACCCGAAACCCTAACCCGATAATGTTCTCTGGACTTTTTCCAAATTTGTGGTTTTTTGTCAATTAAAAATGCTTAAAAAATTCAGCAATGAAATCTAAGAATTATGGTGCAAAAAGTTTCCCATGAACAGTACTATGTGCGGCGGAACCACGGCAGAAGCCTAGCTTCTGCGGCGGTTCCGCGGCTCTTTGGTGACGTCAGCCCTAAGTGTTTGCACAGTAATTCCTGATTAATTATTCTGAGTTTTCTGGGAAATTTTTAATTGGCTCTTAAGTTGAGTGTTCTGGGGTTAAATTGGGAAACGATGCTTCGATCGGATTATCGAACCTTGTCTAAGTGTTTTTCCGGATAATTTTTGAATATGTTAAAAAAGTCTGTCCGGATATAAATACCCAAGTTTTCCCCTGCCGGAAAAATTCCAAGTGTTGGATTTTTCTGTGGTTTAAAGACGTTCTGAGTAGTGCAAGTAACGCGATGGTCCCTCTAGAAGACAACAAATCTTAACTCGATTATGTGACCGTTTTGAACTACCCTTTGAACCTTCGGGTTTGGGGCAGTACGGCATGCCACATGTGAGGCGTTGGCTTGACCCTTCTACGGCTGGACCGTTGGTACTGAGGCATGAAGTGAATGTCTTTGAACTTATTTCATGTGTTGATCGGTGTCGGGAAAACTTGGGTGTTCGAATGTTCGATCGGAAAGTTTGATATATTCTATTTATCCGGAATTGGATACAATAATTGGAATTCACAAACAGTTATGAGATAACTAGATGAATGTTATAAATCTAGCGGTTTAGTTTCACTTGATATCGAAAAGAGTTTTCGATAATGGGACTAAAATGCGGGGTTTATAACTGTTAGGCATGTGATGTCTAAAGAGGTTGCGGATTCCAACTGTTGTAGTTTTACACTTTCTTTTCTGTGACCGTAAGTGTAGTATGTTCATGTCGCCGGTTTCGTTGCTATACGTCAACGATAATTGGGGTATGCATACTAGCTTACGTTGATGACATGTGATGTTATGTGTTGCTGGATATGTTATATTGGATCGTCGTGTTTGAATAGCCGGGGGTTTTTATGTGAGATGAGTGTTTTTCATTTTCATTCATGTAAAACCTTGTATGTAATATTCTTTTATTTGGGGCACTTCCAGGTAGCGGAAGATGTCACCTTTTGTATATTATTTACTTTTCCGCATTAGGATAGACCCAAGGAGGGGAGCACAGGTAACCGGGTTCTGGGATCCAGTGGGAGACCAACTCGAGGAGTCGAGTCCGGGTCTCCTAACCCTAGAATTGGCAGGGTTGCTTGCCGCTCTCGTAGGGGTCTAGGGGTGTGGGATTGGCTATTCATCACGACCGTGGAATCCGTGTTTTATACTGGCTCGTATTGAAAACACGGACGTCCTAGTATATCCAATATTTCATATGTTTATTCTGCTGTGATATCTGTGTTGTGACTCTGTGATGGATATAGTATATATTATATATGATATATTATATAGACGTTACTTATGTTTTACACCCGCGCTAGCCCTGCCCTGCTCTGTCGTTAGTTACCTAACCTAACGGTGCACGAGGGGACATCGAGGCGAATGCGGATGGCATAAGTGTACGTCATATCTATCTGTGATGTTTAGGTATTTAAATGATGGGACTTCATTAATGTGATTAATGAAAGATAAGAAACCTAAGATGTTGTGGAATCGAATTTTAAAATAAAACAGGTAGCTACAGTTCTTGCTTTGCACAGCGGTATATATGATATACCCTGCACCTTATTCGATGAGGAAAGGACCGAGATCCCTTCACCGGGAGTGACTCCTTTAGCAATAACTGGCTGATGCTACACACTCGGTTTGCTTTTGACTGCTTTTGTGTTTTTGCTTTGCACAGCGATATATATGATATATCCCGCACCTCATTCGACGAGGAAAGGGCCGACGATCCCTTCATCGGGAGTGACCCCTTTAGCAAAACTAGAAAAGCCTCAAAATCACTCCATTTCAAAACTTCATTTGATTCTACAACGATATCAAGTTCATTACGCAATAGGTTTTCAGAAAAACCTGATGCAGCCCTCCGTCATTTCAGATAAATCCTACTTAGTATTCGTGCTACGTTTGTTGACCTCCGTCAAGGCGTAGTGTGCGGTAGCTAACTAGTATTTGTCTGCTTATGCATATGATGCAGATTGGATTAGGGTAGTCGTACGACCTTGTTGACCTCCGTCAAGGGTCGTGCGGGTGGGTTTGATTCAATCAAGAAATGACGGGTTGAACTTGACTTGCATCCTGTGGTTTGTTGACCTCCGTCAAGGTTATAGGATGCTTGGGGCAAAATATTATCGGGAATTTCAAGTGTTGAAATTTGCAATGAGATTGCATACCTTCTATGAGATAGTTAGATCCCGATACCCACTGCGAGTAAGAGTTACTCCTGGGAGAGTTTTACACATTGCAATTAGCTGATCAAGTAGGTGTCTAGAAAGGTGTCAACGAGGTTATGCCTCTGGGAAAACGAGGTTTACATTAATTAGGTTTGTGCGAAAGCACGGGGGACCTCCCTCAAAGTACCGACACTGGCCTGGCTGAAAGATTGGCGAACTTGTAGTGTGTAATTAATCCCGGCTAGTCTTTCCTTTTAGGGTTTGGAGGAAGATTTGATAAAAAGCAGTGGGAGCCATCCTGATTAGATAAGATAATAACCAATCTGATCTTGCACGAGCATACGCTAAAGTGTTTTCTTCTCTCTCTCTCCAGGTAGCGACCATTTCATGCCCTAATGAAGATAATAATATGGATGTATTGACCGAACCCACATGTTATACTGTGCTGGGGAACGTTGGTTCCGTTCTTTCTCATAAGAGTTATAGGAATGAACAGGATATAGGGGAATGCCAGGATTCCCATGCCACTCGAATGAAGAAAGTACATGTTGATGCATTTTCTTCGGGTGTGTTCGTTACTGAGAACTGTTTCTCCATTTGCTCTACGTCCTGGGTATTAGATACCGGGTCAGGATCCCATATATGTAATCAGTTACATGGGCTCAGGAAAGGTAGAGAACTTGGAGAAGGTGATAAAGACATTAGAGTTGGAAATGGTGCAATTGTTGCAGCTAAGACTGTCGGGGAATACCACCTTGTATTACCAACTGGTAATACATTGGTTCTGAACGAATGCTATTACATGCCGAACCTGATATGCAACATTATATCGGTTTCTTTATTAAGTAAAGAGGGATATAATTTTGTATTACAGGACAATGTTATGAACATTTTCCGTAACCAAAAGTTGGTTGGATCAGGCACGTTGTGCAATGGCATTTATGTTCTAAATCAATCAACAGTTCTGAGCATAACAAACACACACAAGAGGAAGAGTTCTGAACTCAACGAATCCTTCTTGTGGCATTGTAGACTGGGCCACATCAATGCGACACGACTAGCTAAGTTGCATAAAGATGGATATTTAAATCCGTTTGAATTTTCATCTTATGACACTTGCCAGTCATGTCTCAAAGGCAAGATGACCAAAACTCCGTTTACGGGACACGGAGAAAGAGTTACCGAACTCTTAGGACTTAGACATAGTGATGTATGCGGTCCCATGTCTACACATGCCAGGGATGGTTCTTCATACTTCATTACATTCACTGACGATCTCTCTAGATTCGGATATGTGTTCCTGATGAAACACAAATCAGAAGTTTTTGAGAAATTTAGAGAATATAAACAAGAAGTTGAGAACCAAACCGGAAAAAGTATTAAAATCCTACGATCTGATCGAGGAGGAGAATACTTGAGCATTGAATTCCTGGACTTCCTAAAAGAGAATGGGATTCTCTCTCAGCTAACTCCTCCATATACACCACAACACAACGGTGTATCGGAGCGGAGAAACCGCACCCTATTAGATATGGTGCGCTCTATGATGAGTGTAGCTGAGTTACCTGTTTCCTTCTGGGGATATGCACTGGAAACGGCAGCATACCTACTGAACAGGGTTCCCACCAAATCTGTGCCTACCACACCATATGAGATATGGGAAGGGAAGAGACCATATCTTAATTTTATAAAGATATGGGGTTGCCCAGCCTATGTCAAAAGACAAAAACCGGACAAACTCGAGGCAAGATCTGTTTTGTGTAAGTTTGTTGGATATCCCAAACATTCGCGAGGGTATATCTTCTACTACAGTGAGGAACAAAGTGTATTTGTTGCTCAACATGCCACCTTTTTAGAAAATGAATTTCTTGCAAAAGAAATTAGTGGCTCTGAGGTAGAACTGGAAGAGGTTCCAGCTGAACAAAACACAACAGAAGATTTAGTGGAACCAGAGCATTCAGTAGCTTCCGACGAACCTCAGCCTCTCCGCCGATCTAGTAGGGTTCCTCGCCCACCTAAGAGATACTACGGTTTTCTCATGGATGGTGGGAGCGAGGATTGCATCATGGAGGATGATGACCCAACTAGCTTCGAGCAGGCCATCACGAGTGGGGACTCAGTGAAATGGCTGGATGCTATGCGGTCCGAGATGGAATCCATGTACACCAACAAAGTATGGACTTTGGACGTTGCTCCTGAAGGGGTAAAACCCATTGGGAGCAAGTGGATCTTCAAGAAGAAACTTGGTGTAGATGGGAAAGTGGAGACTTTCAATGCTAGACTTGTAGCAAAGGGTTTTCGTCAAAGACCAGGTGTGGACTATGACGAGACCTTTTCTCCAGTGGCTATGCTTAAATCCATCCGGATCATGCTTGCCATCGCTGCATATCATGATTACGAAATCTGGCAAATGGATGATAAGACCGCCTTTCTAAACGGTGATTTAGAAGAGTGCGTGTACATGACTCAGCCAGAGGGCTTCGTAGACAGTGGGAGCAGCGGGAAGGTGTGCAAGCTGCTTAAATCCATTTATGGATTAAAGCAAGCATCGCGGAGTTGGAACATCTGTTTTGACGTCGTTATCAAAGAGTTTGATTTCGTCAAAAATCCAGATGAACCTTGTATCTACAAGAAGGTTGCAGAGAGTAAGGTTGTCTTCCTCGTATTGTACGTGGACGACATACTCTTGATAGGAAATGATATTCCTATGTTGCAATCGGTCAAGCTCTTCTTATCACAAAGATTCTCAATGAAAGATCTTGGTGATGCCTCCTGCATATTGGGAATTAGGATCTATAGAGATAGATCCAAAAGGATTTTGGGATTGTCCCAATCCAGGTACATTGACACCATACTAAATAGGTTTAGCATGGAAGAGTCCAAGCGTGGGAACTTGCCCACGATCTCTGGAGTCACTCTCTCCAAAGAGATGTCTCCCAAGACTGATTTGGAGAGAGCTCGCATGCAAGGGATACCCTATGCCTCGGCAGTAGGCTCTATCATGTATGCGATGCTATGTACCAGACCCGATGTAGCATACTCACTAAGTGTAGTGAGCAGGTATCAAGCTGATCCTGGAGAGAGTCACTGGACAGCTGTGAAGAGCATTCTCAAGTACTTGCGAAGGACTAGAGATATGTTCTTGGTGTATGGTAACGGAGAGCTCCAAGTGGAGTCCTTTACCGATTCGAGCTTCCAGAGTGATAAGGACGACTCTAAGTCGCAGTCGGGCTTTGTCTTTACCCTTTACGGAGGGGCGGTTAGCTGGAAGAGTTCCAAGCAGGAAACCGTGGCAGACTCGACGATGGAGGCTGAATACATCGCTGCCAACGATGCTGCCAAAGAGGCTGTCTGGATCAAGAAGTTTATTACTGAACTTGGAGTGGTTCCATCCATTGAGCGTCCAATACCTTTGTATTGCGATAACAATGGAGCAGTGGCTTTGGCCAAGGAACCCAGGTCCCATCAGCGATCCAGGCATATTCTGAGGCGGTATCACCTGATCCGGGAGATAGTTGATCGCCGGAAGATCGAGGTCAGGAGGGTTGACACGAAGAACAACACGGTGGATCCACTCACGAAGGCCATTCCCCAGACACAGTTTGAAAGACTCTTCGGGATGCTCGGTATGCGATACTACAGCAGCTGGCCCTAGTGCAAGTGGGAGATTGTTAGTTGTATGTATGCCCTAGAGGCCAGTATTGTACAGATGATGTATATTATATTGGATGCTTGGACATATATAGAGATGACTTTCTTGCTCGATATGATAGTATGCTATCTGGTTACTCTTTATCTTAACATGTACACTTGTCTCTTTAAACTGTCTTATGGTTACATGTTGGTAAAGCCCTTAGGATGTGTACTTGACTACCTGGACTATGATGCGGATCATACTAGTGGGGACATGGTAGTCCATAAGTACATCCTTCAAGGTCCCTAGTCGTGGGTGTATCGAGACGGGGCATCGATATACCAGAGTAGACTAGCGTATACGCTTCTCGACCCATGAGATGGGCGATGGATGATCCCATATCCATTGGTGTTTGACATCAGAGATGGTGTACGAGTGATCAGTGGAGACTGGGTACACTGGACAGACTCGCCGAGAACTCCCAGATGGTATTATACCTCACGTCAGATGGCAGTTCTCAGGTGACACTTGTGCAGGTTAGTCTGTAGACCCGAGATCGTCATAGAGTCTTGTGTGATTCCCACTGTGCTTTGATCTCCACCTTACCACGTCCATGAGGGCGTGCAAAACGGTGGTCTTTGGGTACAGTCCCGAGTCACATGGAGGCAATGAGCGATAGGAGGGGTTTCGTCTCTCCCGGTATTGGGGGTTGATGTTGCGCTGTGCTCGATTGGCCGTAACAGGGAAGTCCCTGGCCAGGGCTGATCAGAGATTTGCTGGTAAGTGTTACCAGTAGTTTCTCGACCCGTTATGAGCCTCACATCGGCACGACTTATCGGTTATTGGGGTCTGACGTTTACCACCCCTAGACTTGATATGCGACGTATCAGACGAACAGACCGGACTGTACGGTAAGTGTTACTGGTTGGATTCACAGGAGTGTGAGCGGGCTAGCTCGTCGATCTTCTGATCGCTCAATACCCGGATGGCCGTTACGTTTAGCAGACCGCTTGCGGCTTGTGGGTGCTTGATATGATCATCATCTGCTACCGGCGTATTGACGAGTCTTTAGAGTCCTATACAGAGGTTTCCTGGCTCAAGGGAAACGAAATAGGAGCGCATATGAGATATGTGCGGGACCGAGAATAATGCGTGTATGTGATACCGCATTTCATTCTCGCGATAAATGTTTCGATTGGTTATATTCGATATGACCTAGTTATCGAATCATTGATTCGATAAATCGATACATTGAATACTAGTCGGTTATGTGCGACATGACCGGATCATTGAATCAAATGTTGATTTAATGATTTAATGTATAATTATATATTTGATATATTACTTTGCATTAGCCAGTATTGGTTCACTTTATATGGATTTTCTTTCTTGATGTGCAAGAAGTATATGTGATATACTTTTGTGCACACATTTGTATCATGTTTGATGATACTTGATTATTTAGTTAAGTATATAGAATTAAACCATGGTTAATTTGATAATTAGGGTTTTGCATATTCATTTATTTATTTGTTCAATTATTTATTTATTTGGAAAAAGGTTGAGATAAGAATGGTGAAGAAGTTTGTCTTTAGTTGAAGCTTCATGAAGCTTTGACTTCTTAACCATTCTTGTCTTCATGCTTAACCCTAACCTATCCAACTAACCATGGTCTATTCTCTACACTAAACTATGGTTTGTAAATGATAAGTATTGATTTATTTTATCATTTACAAAACACTTATGAGTTTTTTTCTTTCTTCTTCTTGACCTTCTTCTTCAAGATAGAAACCTTGATGCCATTAATGGCAACTTGAGTTCTAGTGAGAGAAATCCAATTCTAAAGTGAACCCACCTCCTATTTCTTCACCCTCTACCTCTTGCCAAGTTATTTTGGTGGTTTTCTTCACAAGTTTCACCACTTTGTGAAGTCGGAGCTTGAACTTGTGATGCCTCGACGTAGATCGTCTTTGATACAAAGCCGACGACCTAGCTCGCCCGTTTCTCCGATGAAGCCAACGTTCGAGTTTGGGAATCGAGATGGACAGCGAGAGGATGCCTTTGTGGAGCCAAGGAAGAGGGTAACCGAATCTACAAAGGTTGTAGCATCTAACTTTTAGTTAAAGTGTTAACTAGTTTATAGTTTCGCCTAGAAATCTAGCCGACGATCCGTATTAGGGTTTCTCGGCACCCATAAAATTTTAAATTGGCATGTTCGATGCCTTGTGAGACCTCTATAGTGTGCCTAGGAACCCTACAAGTCATAGGCATTGTCTTTACCCTCAGTAAAGGGACGGTATGTTGGAAGAGTTCCAAGCTAGATACCGTGGCAAACTAGACGATAAAGGCTGGTAACATCGCTATTTAAGATACTACCAAAGAGGTAGTCTGGGTGTATATTGGTTCATAAGATGAACTAGGTTCCTACCATTGTGTGACAATGGAAGTGAGGCTTTGGCCCTGGAACCCTGGTCCCATCAGTGACCCAGACATATTCTGAGGCAGCATCACTTCATCATGGAGATAGTTGATCTCCAGGGTGATCAAGGTTAGGAGAGTAGACTCAGAGGACAACACGGCGAATCCACTCACGAAGGCCTTTTCCCAAAGAGAGACTTTTAGGGGATGGTTGAGTATTAGATACTACAGCTACTGCTACAGATGGCCCTAGTGCAAGTGGGAGATTGTTAGTTATATGTATGCCCTAGAGGCCTTTACTGTACATTGGATGTATATTGTAGTGGATGCTGGGACATATATAGGTAGGACTTTCTTGCTCGACATGATAGTACGCTATCTGGTTACTCTTTATCTTAACATGTATACTTTCTGTCTCTCTGTTACATGTTGATAAAGCCCTTAGGATGTGTACTCGACTTCCAGGACTATGATGCAGATCATACTAGTGGGGTCTGGGTAGTCAATGAGTACATCCTTCAATGTTCCTAGTCGTGGGAATATCGAGACGGGGCATCGATATTCCAGAGTAGACTAGCGTATATCTTCTCGACCCATGTGATGGGCGATAGATGATCCCATATCCATTGGTGTTTGACATCGGAGATGGTATGTGGGTGCTCAGTGGAGACTGGGTACACTGAACGGACTCGCCGAGAACTCCCAGATGGTATGATACCTCACGTCAGATGGCAGTTCTCTGGTGACACTGGTACAGCTTAGTCTGTTGACCCGAGATCGTCATAGAGTCTTGTGTGTCTCCCACTGTGCTTTGATTTCCACCCTACCACGGCTCTACTGAGTCGTGCAAACAGGTGGTTTTTGGGTACAGTCCCGATTCACATGGAGGCAATGAGCGATAGGAGGGGATTCGTCTCTCCCGGTATTGGGGGTTGATGTTGCGCTATGCTCGACTGGCCATAACAGGAAATCCCTGGCCAGGGTTGCAGTGATATACTGGTAAGAGTTATCAGTAGTTTCACGATTGTTATGGATCTCACGTCGGCATGACTTATCGAGCTGTTGGGGTCTGACGTTTACCACCCCTAGGTGAGATATGCGACATATCAGACGAACAGACCGGACTGTACGGTAAGTGTTACTGGTTGGATTCACAGGAGTGTGAGCGGGCTTGCTCGTCGATCTTCTGATCGCTCAATACCCGGGTGGCCGTTACGTTTAGCAGACCGCTTGCGGCTTGTGGGTGCTTGATATGATCATCACCTGCTGCCGGCGTATTGACGAGTCTTTAGAGTCCTACACAGAGGTTTCCTGGCTCAAGCGAAACGATATAGGAGCGCATATGAGGTATGTGCGGGACCGAGAGTAATGCGTGTATGTGATACCGTATTCTATTCTCGCGATGAGTGTATCGAATGGTTGTATGCGATATAACCTAGTTATCGAATCGAGGATTGATTCGATAAGCCGATACATTGGATACTAGTCGGTTATATGCGATATGACCGGATCGTTGAATCAAGTATTGATTTAATGATTTAATGCATAATTATATATTTGATATATTACTTTGCATTAACTAGTATTGGTTCACTTAAATTGGATTTTCTCACTTGATGTGCACATTGTATATGTGATATATTTTTTGTGCACAAGATTGTATCATGTTTGATGATACATGCTAGCTTGGGTTTGTGTAAAGAATTAAACCATGGTTAGTTAGTGGTTAGGGTTTCATTTCATTTACTTATTCATTTATTTATTTATTTATTTATTTATTATGGAAATGATAAAGAGATAAATGGTGGCTTTGTATGTTTGCTAGTTGAAGATTCATGAAGCTTTGACTAAGTCACCATTTTTGTTTTTATGCTTAACCCTAACCATTTTAACTAACCCTAGTTCATTCTCTACACTTAACCATGGTTGCAAAATGATAAGGGTCACTTGTTTTTCCATTTTAATTAATTGATTCTTATTCATTTCTTTCTTCTTCTTCTTCATGAGCAAGAAAGAAAAGCTTTCTACATCAATGGCAAGTAATGAAATCAAGTGAGAAATCCAATTCTAAAGTGAACCCACTTCCTATTTCTTCATCCTCTACCTCTTTCCAAGTAGTATAGGATGTTTTCTTCACAAGTTTCATGACTTGGTGAAGTGGGAGCTTGATCTTGAGTTGCCTCGACGTAGATCATCTTCGGCATCGAAGCCGACGACCAAGCCCACCCATTTTTCCGATGAAGCCAATGCTAGAGTCCGGGATCCGATTTGGACAGCGGAGGGACATCATCGTGGAGCTTAGGAAGTGGTGGACCGGATCTACAAAGGTTGTAGCCCCTTTCCTTTAGAGTTAAAGTCGTTTACTCGCATCGCATCGTCTATATATCTAGTTAACGATCCGTATTAGGGTTTGTAGGCACTTGGAAAATTTTGAATTGGCCATGTTTGATCACTTGTGAGACCTCTAGTGTGTGCCTAGGAACCCTACAGTCGGGATATCGAAGCTCGCCCGTGGCGGGATCTGTCGAAGTGCCGTGGACGGCAAGATATGCGGACAGCACGCTCGGTGTACCACCTGACGCCACGGTCCGAGATGTCTGCAATATTAGAAAGTAACTCTTAATATTAGAAATATTAGAAAATAACTCTTAATATTGCAGAATATCACAAAGGTCGGTCTATTGTAATTTACCGATAACTCCATGGCTCGAGTAATGTTCCTCGAGCCACCTGCGTAAGTGGGGCGACCCCTCTTCGCCGACTTCCTGTTCTCTGTATTCTGAGCGGCCTGTTTCTACACAACGCTTTAACATTTAGTTTTCTAATTAAGGAACACAAAGAAATAAATTATATCATAAATAATGAATTACATTTAAAATACATACCTGTTTGCGTTGGGAGTCGAAATAATCGCATAATAGAGGCCATGTCTCTACGTCGACTCTCGCAAACACCGGAGTAGATAGGAGGGCCGCTCTCTCTGCCTCGGGGGTCGCCATCCACAGGGAGCAGCAGTCGGCCTTCAGCTCATTCCTGTTGTATCGGACCTTGGTCTGCATGTTCTTCATCAGGCCATTGTACAGAGCATGAAGGTCGAGCACCCTCCCAGGGTGATCAGGGTCGGCTACAGGCTGAAAATCGTAATCCAACTGAAAATACAAAAAAAAACATTGTTATTAGATCGCAAGTGTTAATAATAAATATATTGGATAAATCAAATTAAAATAGGCCGTTAATACGTACCCGAGCCTGATCAAAGAAGAGGGCGAATGAGCACCGGTGCTGCTCGCCCCACTCAACGTGAAGTGGATAGTTCTTCACGAGCCGGCTCTCGTCCCTCATATACCGGCCGAACCTCTCGGCATGAGGACCGATATAGAGATAGTCAAGGGTAAAAAAAAGGAGGAATGTTGCCTCCCCCTAGCTCTGTCAGGCCTCAGCCTATGGGACAGATTCGGGCCTCGAGTCCCCCTCTGGGGATGGGGAGGCCCTGCGGCTGCATGAAAGGGGGAAGGCGTTTGCTTTATACATTCTTAACTTGTCCACACGGGACAAATCTATGGGTTACCATACGATTGAATTTTCTCGTCGCGTAGACTATACGACGGTTGTTAGTATCGAGCTATACTTTCCGATATTTAACAACCTTCGTATAGTTCTAGGTCACGACGAGCATCGCACGTATTTTAACCGATAGACGGGGACTAAGTGGCGCTTTTAGTTTCATATATTAGTATCGATGAGAATATGAAGGTTTCATATTATCATATATTGGTTTTAACCCGAACATCTCGAATCGCTCTCTAATTATGCGTTTGTTGTGTATTCTTGTTGTATCTGTGTATTCCGGCTGTCGGGGGTAGGCTTCTATCCCATTAAGAATGTATAGAGCGAACGCCCATCACTTGTGCTTTCAACCATTTCGAGTAAATTTCGGCAGTACCTCCCCGCTGTTCTCCGAGTACACTGTAATAGAATAGATAATCATTTCAAAGCTGTGAAACAACGTTGAAATGAACATCTAATCTATCTTTGTACATGGAGAACCAGCGGAAAGGTACCGATGAAATATCTCGAAACGGATGAAAACACAAGTGAATGAAGGCGTTTGCTTTATACATTCTTAACTTGTCCACACTGGACAAATCTATGGGTTACCATACGATTGAATTTTCTCGTCGCGTAGACTATACGACGGTTATTAGTATCGAGCTATACTGTCCGATATTTAACAATCTTCGTATAGTTCTAGGTCACGACGAGCATCGCACGTATGTTAATCGATAGACGGGGAAAAAGTGACGCTTTTAGTTTCATATATGAGTATCGATGAGAATATGAAGGTTTCATATTATCATATATTGGTTTTAACCCGAACATCTCGAATCGCTCTCTAATTATGCGTTTGCTGTGTATTCTTGTTGTATGTGTGTGTTTCGGCTGTCGGGGGTAGGCTTCGATCCCATTAAGAATGTATAGAGCGAACACCCATCACTTGTGCTTTCAACCGTTTCGAGTAATTTCGGCAGCACCTCCCCGCTGTTCTCCGAGTACACTGTAATAGAATAGATAATCATTTCAAAGCAGTGAAACAACGTTGAAATGAACATCTAATCTATCTTTGTACACGGAGAACCAGCGGTAAGGTACCGACGAAATATCTCGAAACGGATAAAAACACAAGTGAATGAAGGCGTTTGCTTTATACATTCTTAACTTGTCCACACGGGACAAATCTATGGGTTACCATACGATTGAATTTTCTCGTCGCGTAGACTATACGACGGTTGTTAGTATCGAGCTATACTGTCCGATATTTAACAACCTTCGTATAGTTCTAGGTCACGACGAGCATCGAACGTATGTTAACCGATAGACGGTGACTAAGTGGCGCTTTTAGTTTCATATATGAGTATCGATGGGAATATGAAGGTTTCATATTATCATCGAGTATCATATATTGGTTTTAACCTGAATATCTCGAATCGCTTTCTAATTATGCGTTTGTTGTGCATTCGTGTTGTATGTGTAACATGATTTTAAACCATTGAGATCAAGATTGATAGAATTGATCATCCTACATTGCAATAGCATTTATCAACCAAAAACTATTATTGCAATGGCATTCATCTACAACAATCAACAATTAAAACTACAAATGTAGGATACTGATATCATAAAGCGTTATACGCAACATATGAATTCACATGACTGAAACATGCATCAAAATATTGAAGTAGGGGGGGGCAGAAAAAAACCCTATTTGATTATCAAATGCATGGGTTTGTATGATTTATATGTATGTATTTGAGTGCTGCAATTCCGAAATTTGCTTTAACTTGTACGTTGCTTTATGTTGTTAATTTGATCATTTTTAAAATTGTAATTGGTTCTATATACACATAATTATTTCGTTATTGTAACAGAAAATTTTGTTTCTTTCGATATGAAACAGATACGATACACGATATGATAAATAAAAAAACGAAACACAAACCGTATCAAGATTTAACAACTTTAATCATGTCATATATGCGGGCCGATATTTTCATATTAGCCAATAGGCAAAAATAGATCGCGGACTGGATATGGCATATTGGCAGATGTTACCTATATTCATACATGCATGTTGTCTCCCCATTTTTTCATAAATTAAACCAACTTTTCTATACATGCTAGTAATTACTGGATACATTCAGGTTAAATGCATAGAGCTAGCCGTAATTTCCTCTACGGTAAACTTTCATCAATGCAACACTTTGGTTCGCCTAACTAGATCGCCATTCACGAACACAATCTATTTATATGGCATGATTTTATACACTTAATTTTACCACATTTAATGAAAATGAATCATTCATGATATGATACATGTATATACATCGATACCCAACCCCAACCTAACCCTAGCCCCAGCCCCAGCCCAGCCCAGCCCAGCCCCAACCTAACCCTAACCCCAGCCCCAGCTAAACCCCAACCCCAACCTAACCCTAGCCCCAGCCCCAGCCCAGCCTCAGCCCAGTGCCGCCCCAACCTAACCCTAACCCCAGCCCCAGCTAAACCCCAACCCCAACCCTAAGCCAAACCCTAACCCCAGCCCCAGCCCCAGCTAAACCCCAACCCCAACCCTAAGCCAAACCCTAACCCTAGCCCCAGCCCCAGCCGCAGCCGAACCCCAACCCTAACCCTAAATAATCAAAAATTTCTTTAATTTAGTTGAAGATTTACTAACCTGAACGGCGGTGGCGACGACCTGAACGGCGGTGGCGACGAGAACGGCGGTGACGACGAGGAGAACGGTGGTTGTTAGTTATATGTATGCCCTAGAGGCCATTACTATACATAGGATGTATATTGTAGTGGATGCTTGGACATATATAGGGAGGACTTTCTTGCTCGACATGATAGTATGCTATCTGGTTGCTCTTTACCTTAACGTGTACACTGATTGTCTCTCTGTTACATGTTAATAAAGCCCTTAGGATGCGTACTTGACTACCTGGACTATGATGCAGATCATACAAGTGGGGACATGGTAGTCCATAAGTACATCCTTCAAGGTCCCTAGTCGTGGGTGTATCGAGACGGGGCATCGATATACCAGAGTAGACTAGCGTATACCTTCTCGACCCATACAGATGGGCGATGGATGATCCCATATCCATTGGTGTTTGACATCAGAGATGATATACGGGTGCTCAGTGGAGACTGGGTATACTGGACGGACTCGCCGAGAACTCCCAGATGGTATTATACCTTATGTCAGATGGCAGTTCTCTGGTGACACTGGTACAGGTTAGTTTGTAGACCCGAGATCGTCATAGAGTCTTGTGTGATTCCTACTGTGCTTTGATTTCCACCTTACCACGTCCAAGAGGGCATGCAAAACGGTGGTTTTTGGGTACAGTCCCGAATCACATGGAGGTAATGAGCGATAGGAGGGGATTCGTCTCTCCCGGTATAGGGAGTTGATGTTGCGCTGTGTTCGATTGGCTATAACCGGAAATCTCTGGCCAGGGTTGCTGAGATTTACTGGTAAGTGTTACCAGTAGTTTCTCGAACTGTTATAGACCTCATATCGACACGACTTATCGAGCTATTGGGGTCTGACGTTTACCACCCCTAGGCGAGATATGCGACATATCAGACGACGAGACTGGACTGTACGGTAAGTGTTACTGGTTGGATTCACAGGAGTGTGAGCGGGCTTGCTCGTCGATCTTCTGATCGCTCAATACCCGGGTGGCCGTTACGTTTAGCAGACAGCTTGCGGCTTATGGGTGCTTGATATGATCATCATCTGCTGCCGGCATATTGACGAGTCTTTAGAGTCCTACACAGAGGTTTCCTGGCTCAAGCGAAATGAAATAGGAGCGCATATGAGATATGTGCGGGACCGAGAATAATGCGTGTATGTGATACCGTATTTTATTATCGCGATGATTGTATTGAATGGTTGTATGCGATATAACCTAGTTATCGAATCAAGGATTGATTCGATAAGTCGATACATTGGATATTAGTCGGTTATATGCGATATGACCGGATCGTTAAATCAAGTGTTGATTTAATGATTTAATGTATAAATATATATTTGATATATTACTTTACATTAACTAGTATTGGTTCACTTAAGATTATTTTCTCACTTGAATGTGCACATTGTATATATGATATAGTTTTGTGCACTAGATTGTATCATGTTTGATGATACATGCAAACTTGGGTGTGTATGCTTTAAACCATGGTTTAGGTTAATGGTTAAGGTTTATATTTAATTTATTTATTCATTTATTTATTCATTTTGGTTAAAATAAAATGGTGGCTTTCTTGTTTTATTCATGAAGCTTCACGAAGCTTTGAAAGTCTTTGCCATTTTTGTTTTATCCTTAACCTAACCATCAACCTAAACCCTAGTTTATTCTCTACATGAGTTAACCTCACCCATGGTTGTATTATGATAACTCATCACTTGATTTTCTAATTGATTATTAATTCCTATTCTTTTCTTCTTCTTCTTCTTCTTGAGAAATAAAAGAAAAGCTTGCTTCAAAAATGTCAAGTGATGATTCCAAGTGAGAAATCCAACTCCAAAGTGAACCCACTGTTAGTTATATGTATGCCCTAGAGGCCATTACTGTACATAGGATGTATATTGTAGTGGATGCTGGGACGTATATAGGGAGGACTTTCTCGCTCGACATGATAGTATGCTATCTGGTTGTTCTTTACCTTAACGTGTATACTGATTGTCTCTCTGTTACATGTTGGTAAAGCCCTTAGGATCTGTACTTGACTACCTGGACTATGATGCGGATCATACTAGTGGGGACATGGTAGTCCATAAGTACATCCTTCAAAGTCCCTAGTCGAGGGTGTATCGAGACGGGGCATCGATATACCAGAGTAGACTAGCGTGTACCTTCTCGACCCATGTAGATGGGCGATGGATGATCCCATATCCATCGGTGTTTGACATCAGAGATGATATACGGGTGCTCAGTAGAGACTGGGTACACTGGACGGACTCGCCGAGAACTCCCAGATGGTATTATACCTCACGTCAGATGGCAGTTCTCTGGTGACACTGGTACAGAGTAGTCTGTTGACCCAAGATCGTCATAGAGTCTTGTGTGGTTCCCACTGTGCTTTGATTTCCATCTTACCACGTCCAAGAGGGCGTGCAAAACGGTGGTTTTTGGGTACAGTCCCGAGTCACATGGAGGCAATGAGCGATAGGAGGGGATTCGTCTCTCCCGGTATATGGGGGTTGATGTTGCGCTGTGTTCGATTGGCTATAACAGGAAATCCCTGGCCAGGGTTGCTGAGATTTACTGGTAAGTGTTACCAGTAGTTTCTCAAACAGTTATAGACCTCATATCGACACGACTTATTGAGCTATTGGGGTCTGACGTTTACCACCCCTAGGCGAGATATGCGACATATCAGACGATCAGACCGGACTGTACGGTAGTGTTACTGGTCGGATTCACTGGAGTGTGAGCGGGCTTGCTCGTCGATCTTCAGATCGCTCAATACCCGGGTGGCCGTTACGTTTAGCAGACCGCTTGCGGCTTGTGGATGTTTGATATGATCATCATCCGCTGCCGGCGTATTGACGAGTCTTTAGAGTCCTACACAGAGGTTTCCTGGCTCAAGCGAAACGAAATAGGAGCGCATATGAGATATGTGCGGGACCGAGAATAATGCGTGTATGTGATACCGTATTCCATTCTCGCGATGAATGTATCGAATGGTTGTATGCGATATAACCTAGTTATCGATTCAAGCGTTGATTCGATAAGCCGATACATTGGATACCAGTCGGTTATGTGCGCATGACCGGATCATTGAATCAAGTGTTGATTTAATGATTTAATGTATAATTATATATTTGATATATTACTTTGCATTAACTAGTATCGGTTCACTTTAGACGGATTTTCTCACTTGGTTCGTGCGCATTGCATATGCGATATGTTTTTGTGCACTTGTATGTATCATGTTTGATGATGCATGCTAACTTGAGTTTGTGTAAAGGTTAAACCATGGTTATTCATATGGTTAGGGTTTTGTTTTATTTATTTATTTATTTGTCCATTTATTTTTGATAAATGAATAAAAGAAATGAGAAAAGAATGGTGGCTAAATTTGTTCATTAGTTGAAGCTTCATGAAGCTTTGTTCAAGTCAACCATCCTTATCTCATCCTTAACCCTAACCATTCCCACTAACCATGATTCATTCTCTACACTTAACTCTAGTTAGAATTATGATAAGAATTCATTTTCTTTTCATTTTCTTTTAACTTATCATAATTCTATGCTCATCATCTTCTTCTTCTTCTTCAAGTGAGCAACCTTGATGCCATTCATGGCAACTTGTGTTCTAGTGAGCAAAATCCAAATCCAAAGTGAACCCACCTCCTATTTCATCATCCTCTACCTCTTGCCAAGTAGTAGAGTGTGTTTCCTTCACAAGTTTCATGACTTGGTGAAGGTGGAGCTTGATCTTGCGATGCTTCGACGTAGATCATCTTCGGCATGGACATCGACGACCTAGCTTGCCCATTCTCCGACGAAGCCGATCCTAGAGCCCAGATTCGATTTGGACAGCGGAGAGGACCTCGTTGCGGAGCTATGGAGGTGGAGCACCGGATCTACAAAGGTTGTATTTCCGTATTTTATTTAGTTAACTGTTAACTAGTTCTTGTTCGCCTAGATATCTAGCAAACGATCCGTACTTTAGGGTTTGTAGGCACCATAATTTTTGAAATTGCCATGGTTGATGGCTTGGGAGACCTCACTAGAGTGCCTAGGAACCCTGCAGTGGTATCAGAGCCTAGCTAGAGCCTTAGGCGAAGTACAGACGGAAATTGAAGTCCGAATGAACCCGAAACCCCGATTCAAACATGCTCTCTGTACAATTTTTAAAATCTGGTCTTTTTCCACATTAAAAATGTTCAGAAAAATCAGCAGGTGAATATATGAAATACTGTAAAATTCGTGCACCCAATTCGTTTAATGCGCCGCGCTTCCGCGGCACAAGCTTGGCTTGTGCGGCGGAAGGGCGGCCTTTTTGTCTTTTCTGGGATCAGAATTTGTACAGTAATTCTTAATTTCCAGTGTTGGTCTTCCTGGATATTTTTAATAATTTTTCAAGAGTTGAAATTTCTGCAGTTGTTTTGGGGATTCGGTATTTCGATCGGGGTATCAAATTTTGTCTGTGTGGCTTTCTGGATAAATTTTAGAATATGTTAAAAAGTTCGACCGGATATAAATACCCAATTTTTCCCCTGTCGGGAAATTTCCAAGTGTTGGATTTTTCCGTAATTTAACGACGTTCTAAGTAGTGCAAGTAACGCGATGGTCCCTCTAGAAGACACAAACCTTAACTCGATTATGTGACCGTCTTGAACTGCCCTTTGAACCTTCGGGTTTGGGGCAGTACGGCGTGCCACATGTGAGGCGTTGGCTTGACCCTTCTACGGCTGGACCGTCAGTACTGAGGTACGAACTGAATGTTGTTAGGCTTGTTTCATGTGTTGATCTGTATCGGGAAAACTTGGGTGTTCGATTGTTCGATCGGAAAGTTTAACATTTTATGTTTATCTGGAATGGGATACAATAATTGGAATTCACAATGGTTATGAGATAACTAAATGAATGTTATAAACGTAGCAATTTAGTCTCACTTGATCGGTTGCCACGGAATTTTGATGTGATCAAAAGTCCGTCGCAATCACGTAGCGTACGCGGATACTCGCCGGGTAAACTTAATAGACAGCCTAACTCCATAGCCCCGACCAAGTGACTGTAGGAGAACCCCGTCGCCGAAAGCATCCGTCCGGGTGCTCGCGGTAGCGGTGTTCCGCCTTGGTGCACTTCGTCGACGGTAACGGGGGTGCGGCCGTCTACTGAAGTTTGCGACGAGCATTCGATCAGGATGTCGGGAATCTTGTTGAATTGCCCGACTTGATATTGAAAAGTGTTTTCGATTTTGAGACTAAAATGCGGGGTTTATAAATGTTAGGCATGCGATGTCTAAAGAATTCATTTGGTCAGGCATGCGATGTCTGAGGTGATTGCGGATTCCAACTGTTGTAGTTTTACACTTTCTTTTCTGTGACCGTAAGTGTAATATGTGATATCGCCGGTTTCGTTGCTATATGTCAACGACAATTGGGATGCGCATATTTACTTACGTTGATGACATGTGATGTTATGTGTTGCTGGATATGTTATATTGGATCGTCGTGTTTGAATAACCGGGGGTTTTTATGTGAGATGAGTGTTTTTCATTTTCATTCATGTAAAAACTTGTATGTAATATTCTTTTATTGGGGCGCTTCCAGGTTGCGGGAGTTGTCACCTGTTGTATATTATTTACTTTTCCGCACTAGGATAGACCCAAGGAGGAGGGCATAAGTAACCGGGTTCTGGAGTCCAGTGGGAGACCAACTCGAGGAGTCGAGTCCGGGTCTCCTAACTCCAGAATTGGTAGGGTTGCTTGTCGCTCTCGTAGGGGTCTAGGGGTGTGGGTTTGGCTATTCATCACGACCGTGGAATCCGTGTTTTATACTGGCTCGTATTGAAAACACGGACGTCCTAGTATATCCAATATTTCATATGATTTTTCTGCTGCGATATCTGTGATGAGATCATGTGATGTTTCTGTGATGGATATAGTATATAGTATATATGATATATTATATAGACGTTACTTATGTTTTACACCCGCGCTAGCCCTGCCCTGCTCTGCCGTTAGTTACCTAACCTAACGGTGCACGAGGGGACATCGAGGCGAATGCGGATGGCATAAGTGTACGTCATATCTATCTGTGATGTTTAGGTAATTAAATAATGGGACTTCATTAATGTGATTAATGAAATAAAAGAAACCTAAGATGTTGTAGAATCGAATTTCAAAATAAAACAGGTAGCTACAGTTCTTGCTTTGCACAGAGGTATATGTGATATATCCTGCACCTTATTCGATGAGGAAAGGACCGAGATCCCTTCACCGGGAGTGACTCCTTTAGCAATAACTGGCAGATGCTACACACTCGGTTTGTCTTTTGATTGCTTTTAAGTGTTTTTGCTTTGCACAGTGATATATATGATATATCCCGCACCTCATCCGACGAGGAAAGGACCGACGATCCCTTCACCGGGAGTGACTCCTTTAGCAAAACTGGAAAAGCCTCAAAAGCACTCCATTTTAAAATCATTCGATCCTACAACGATATCAAGTTCATTACGCAATAGGTTTTCAGAAAAACCTGTCGTAGCCCTCCGTCATTTCAGATAAGTTGTATATAGTATTCGTGCTGCATTTGTTGGCTTTCGTCAAGGTGCAGTGTGCGGTAGCTATATGCTGCTTATCTGCTAGCATACGATGCGATTGGATTAGGGTAGTCGTGCGGCTTTGTTGGCTTTCGTCAAGGGTCGTGCGGGTGGGTTTAATTCGATCAAGAAATGTACTGGTTGAACTTGACTAGCGGGCTATGGTTTGTTGGCTTTCGTCAAGGTCATAGCACGTTAGGGGCAAAATATTATCGGGAATTTCAAGTGTTGAAATTTGCAATGAGATTGCATACCTTCTATGAGATAGTTGGATCCCGATACCCGCTGCGAGTAAGAGTTACTCCTGGGAGAGTTTTACACATTACAATTAGCCGATCAAGTAGGTGTCTAGAAAGGTGTTAACGAGTTTACGCCTCTGGGAAAACGAGGTTTACATTAATTAGGTTCGTGCGAAAGCACGGGGGACCTCCCTCAAAGTACCGACACTGGCCTGGCTGAAAGATTGGCGAACTTGTAGTGTGTAATTAATCCCGGCTAGTCTTTCCTTTTAGGGTTTGAAGGAAGATTTGATAAAAAGCAGTGGGAGCCATCCTGATTAGATAAAATAATAACCAATCTATTCTTGACAGAGCGCACGCTGAGTGTTTTCTTCTCTCTCTCTCCAGGTAGCGACCATATCACGCCTTAATCAAGATAATAATACGGATTGTTGACCGAACCCGCTTGTTATACTGAGCTGGGGAACGTTGGTCCCGCTCCAACTTATAAATGTTATAAGACAGAGCAGGAAATTGGGGAATACCAGATTTCCCGTGCCGCCCAAACGAGGAGAGTGCATGATGATGCATCATCTTCGGGTGTGTTCATTACAAAGAACTGTTTCTCTGTATCCTCTACGTCCTGGGTATGTGATACCAGACCAGGATCCCAGATATGTAATCTGTTACATAGGGCTACAGAAAGGTAGAGAACTGAGAACGGGTGATAAGTTTCATGAGGCAGAAAACGGGGCAAGTGTTGCAGCCAAGTCTGTTGGTCACTGTCACCCTGTATTACCAATACATTGATTCTGAACGAATGTTATTAGATACCGAACCTGATATACAAAATCATATCTCTCTTTTTGTTAGTAAAGAAAGGATATAATTTTGTATTGTTGGATAATGTTTTGAACATTTCCTATATCAAAAGTTGATCGGTTCAGGCACGTTATCTAAAAGCATTGATGTTCTAAATCAAACTACAGTTCTTAGTATACAGAACACACACACAAGAGGAAGAGTTCAGATAAGAACGAATCCTACTTGAGGTATTGTAGACTAGGTCAGATCAATGTGACCCGACTAGCTAGAGTTACATATAGATGCATATTTAAATCAGTTTGAATTTACATCTTGTGCAACTCGCCAATCATGTCACAAAGATAAGATGACCATAGCCCTGTTCACTAAGAAACAGAGAAAGAGTTAGTGAACTCTTGGGATGATACATGTTGATGTATGTAAGGTCCCCTGTCTACACATGCCAAGAACGGTTCTTTATACTTCATTATATTCTCTGATAATCTTTCAAGATTCAGACCTATGTTCCTGTTGAAACATGAGTCCGAACCTTTTTAGATATTCACAGAATATAAGTTAGAAGTAGAGAACCAAAATACGGGTATAAGTATTATGTCCTTTGATGTGATCAAGGAGGAGAATACTTGAGCACGGAATTCTTGGATTATTCTAAAGGAGAATGAGATTCTCTCTCAGCATTACTCCTCTGTATACACCATGGCACGATGGTATATCGGGGTGGAGCAATTACACCCTATATGATAAGGTGTGCTCTATGATGAATACTGCTGAGTTACCTTTTTCCTTTTGGGAGTTATGCACTTGAGAAGTTGCATACCTATTGAATAGGTTTCGAATCAAATCAGTATCCTACCATTTCATATGTGATATGGAAAGGGAAGAGCCCATGTCTTAAGCTAGTTAAGATTTGGATTTGTCCGGCCTATGTCTAAAAGCAAAATCCGGACAAGCTCGAGGCAAGGTCAGTTATGTACAACTGGAAAGGTTCCAGCTATACAAACTACAGCTGATGATTTGATAGAACCAAAGTATTCAGTAGAAACCAACGAACCTCAGCCTCTCCGCCGATCTAGTAGGGTTCCTCACCCACCTGAGAGATACTTCGGTTTCTCTATGACAGTGGGAGCGAGGATTGCATCATGAGATGATGACCCAACTAGTTTCGAGCTGGCCATCGAGAGTAAGACTCTGTAAGAATGGCTGGATGCTTAGCGATCTGAGATGGAATCCTTATACACCAACAAAGTATGGACTTTGGTTGCTATATCTGAAGGGTTAAATCCCCATCAGGAGCAAGTATATCTTGAGAAGATTACTTGGTGTAAATGGAAAAGTTGAGACTTTCAAAGCTAGACTTGTTAAAGGTTTTCGTCATTGACCAGGCGTGGATCATGATGAAACCTTTTCAAGTGACTATGCTTAAGTCCATCCAGATCCTACTTGCCACGGCTACATACCATGACTGCGATATCTGGTTGGGTGTCTTGACTGCTTTTCTAAATGATGATTTAGAGCGCGTCTATAAGTACACAGCCAGAGGGTCTCGTAAACAGTGGGAGCAGCGGAAACGTGTGCAAGATGCTTTATAGGATAAAGCAGGCATCGCGGAGTTGGAACATCTGTTTTGATGAAGCAGTCAAAGAGTTTGACATCATCAAAATGGTAGATGAACCTTGTATAAACAAGAAGGTAGTAGGGAGTATGGTGACGATCCTCGTAGAGTACGTGGATGACATACTCTTGATAGGAAAGGAGTTTCCTATGCTACGCTCGATCAATCTCCGCTTATCACAATGATTCTCCATATAGGATCAAAAGTGATACCTACTAAATCCTGGGTTTTGGATTTATGAGATAGATCTAAATGGATGTTAGGATACTCACTAGATGTAGTGAGATGGTGTCAATCGATCCTGAGGAGAATCACTGGAAGTGTTCCAGGGTGATAAAGACGACTGAATATCAGTCGCAGGCATTGTCTTTACCCTCAGTAAAGGGACGGTATGTTGGAAGAGTTCCAAGCTAGATACCGTGACATACTAGACGATAAAGGCTGGATACATCGCTACTTAAGATGCTACCAAAGAGGCTGTTTGGGTGTATATAGGTTCATGAGATGAACTATGTTCCTCCCATTGTGTGACAATGGAGTTGTGGCTTATGCCAAGGAACGCCCGTCCCATCAGTGATCCAGACATATTCTAAGGCAGCATCGCCTGATCATGGAGATAGTTGATCTCCAGGGTGATCGAGGTTTGGAGAGTAGACTCAGAGGACAACACAGCGGATCCACTCACAAAGGCCTGTTCCCAGAGAGAGACTTTTATGGGATGGTTGAGTATGAGATACTTCAAACCACTGCTACAGATGGCCCTAGTGCAAGTGGGAGATTGTTAGTTATATGTATGCCCTAGAGGCCATTACTGTACATAGGATGTATATTGTAGTGGATGCTGGGACATATATAGGGAGGACTTTCTCGCTCGACATGATAGTATGCTATCTGGTTGTTCTTTACCTTAACGTGTATACTGATTGTCTCTCTGTTACATGTTGGTAAAGCCCTTAGGATCTGTACTTGACTACCTGGACTATGATGCGGATCATACTAGTGGGGACATGGTAGTCCATAAGTACATCCTTCAAAGTCCCTAGTCGAGGGTGTATCGAGACGGGGCATCGATATACCAGAGTAGACTAGCGTGTACCTTCTCGACCCATGTAGATGGGCGATGGATGATCCCATATCCATCGGTGTTTGACATCAGAGATGATATACGGTTGCTCAGTAGAGACTGGGTACACTGGACGGACTCGCCGAGAACTCCCAGATGGTATTATACCTCACGTCAGATGGCAGTTCTCTGGTGACACTGGTACAGAGTAGTCTGTTGACCCAAGATCGTCATAGAGTCTTGTGTGGTTCCCACTGTGCTTTGATTTCCATCTTACCACGTCCAAGAGGGCGTGCAAAACGGTGGTTTTTGGGTACAGTCCCGAGTCACATGGAGGCAATGAGCGATAGGAGGGGATTCGTCTCTCCCGGTATATGGGGGTTGATGTTGCGCTGTGTTCGATTGGCTATAACAGGAAATCCCTGGCCAGGGTTGCTGAGATTTACTGGTAAGTGTTACCAGTAGTTTCTCAAACAGTTATAGACCTCATATCGACACGACTTATTGAGCTATTGGGGTCTGACGTTTACCACCCCTAGGCGAGATATGCGACATATCAGACGATCAGACCGGACTGTACGGTAGTGTTACTGGTCGGATTCACTGGAGTGTGAGCGGGCTTGCTCGTCGATCTTCAGATCGCTCAATACCCGGGTGGCCGTTACGTTTAGCAGACCGCTTGCGGCTTGTGGATGTTTGATATGATCATCATCCGCTGCCGGCGTATTGACGAGTCTTTAGAGTCCTACACAGAGGTTTCCTGGCTGAAGCGAAACGAAATAGGAGCGCATATGAGATATGTGCGGGACCGAGAATAATGCGTGTATGTGATACCGTATTCCATTCTCGCGATGAATGTATCGAATGGTTGTATGCGATATAACCTAGTTATCGATTCAAGCGTTGATTCGATAAGCCGATACATTGGATACCAGTCGGTTATGTGCGCATGACCGGATCATTGAATCAAGTGTTGATTTAATGATTTAATGTATAATTATATATTTGATATATTACTTTGCATTAACTAGTATCGGTTCACTTTAGACGGATTTTCTCACTTGGTTCGTGCGCATTGCATATGCGATATGTTTTTGTGCACTTGTATGTATCATGTTTGATGATGCATGCTAACTTGAGTTTGTGTAAAGGTTAAACCATGGTTATTCATATGGTTAGGGTTTTGTTTTATTTATTTATTTATTTGTCCATTTATTTTTGATAAATGAATAAAAGAAATGAGAAAAGAATGGTGGCTAAATTTGTTCATTAGTTGAAGCTTCATGAAGCTTTGTTCAAGTCAACCATCCTTATCTCATCCTTAACCCTAACCATTCCCACTAACCATGATTCATTCTCTACACTTAACTCTAGTTAGAATTATGATAAGAATTCATTTTCTTTTCATTTTCTTTTAACTTATCATAATTCTATGCTCATCATCTTCTTCTTCTTCTTCAAGTGAGCAACCTTGATGCCATTCATGGCAACTTGTGTTCTAGTGAGCAAAATCCAAATCCAAAGTGAACCCACCTCCTATTTCTTCATCCTCTACCTCTTGCCAAGTAGTAGAGTGTATTTCCTTCACAAGTTTCATGACTTGGTGAAGGTGGAGCTTGATCTTGCGATGCTTCGACGTAGATCATCTTCGGCATGGACATCGACGACCTAGCTTGCCCATTCTCCGACGAAGCCGATCCTAGAGCCCAGATTCGATTTGGACAGCGGAGAGGACCTCGTTGCGGAGCTATGGAGGTGGAGCACCGGATCTACAAAGGTTGTATTTCCGTATTTTATTTAGTTAACTGTTAACTAGTTCTTGTTCGCCTAGATATCTAGCAAACGATCCGTACTTTAGGGTTTGTAGGCACCATAATTTTTGAAATTGCCATGGTTGATGGCTTGGGAGACCTCACTAGAGTGCCTAGGAACCCTGCACCCACTTCCTATTTCCTCATCCTCTACCACTTGCCAAGTAGTATAGGGTGTTTTCTTCACAAGTTTCATGACTTGGTGAAGTTGGAGCTTGATCTTGAGTTGCCTTGACGTAGATCATCTTCGGCATCGAAGTCGACGCCTAGCCCGATCATTTCTTTGACGAAACCATCGCTAGAGTCCGGGATCCGATGATCGCAGCGGAGGGACATCATCACGGAGCTAAGGAAGTGGAGGACCAGATCTACAAAGGTTGTAGTCTCTTTCACTTAGCAGTAAAATTGTTTACTACTTGCATGTTTCGCCTAAACTCTAGTTAACGATCTAGTTTAGAGTTTCTCGGCACCGGAAAAATTTTAATTTGGCATGGTTGATGCCTTGTGAGACCTCATTAGTGTGCCTAGGAACCCTACAGTGGCGATGACGAGAACGACGGTGGCGATTTGGGGATTTTGTTTCGCGCGTGATCGAGAGAGGAAGAAAGAGATAACGGGCGTAGGCGATCGATCTGTGCCTTTATTAAATCGCTATTTAGTTGCCCCTACGGATTTGCCCGTAGGTCCTTGGTTTGCGGCTCCGTAGGGTCAAACACCAAATTAAGAATTAATATTTTTATTCTTGAACGTCTTGGCCCCTAGGGGCAACCTTTTAGCCTTACGGATTAATCCGTAGGGCTAACATAAATCTGCCCCTACGGATTTCAATATCCGTAGGGGAAACCCCCTATTTTAGTAGTGGAAGATAGTAGGGATATACAATCATAGAGATGACATGATCTCCATAAAGACGATGTACAAGGTTATGAATTACGGTGGCATGGAAACTTCGTATTCTAAGATACTGTGGAAATTAAATGGGCGAACATGTCTATGAGAATTTTGGCTTGGCTGTTTCTTCAAAATTTTGCCAGAGTAGGGAAAACTTGGATTAGGATTCTCAGCATGGGGATTTTGCCCCTTCTCCCCAACCATTGGATTCCTCCTTAACTTCACACTAATCATGGACCCTTTTATTTAATTCCATTTTCGGCGGTTGGATTCGCAAAAATCCTTCTTGCCAAGTTGAGGATCCGGATCTGATGATGCTCAATATTGGCGATCTCCAAGATCAGGACACGTGGCAGATGACGTGTTCCAGAACTAAGAAGAAAGGACCCACAGGGGCTGACCAGGCCACCCCTGTACCCGACCTGCAAGCACAAGCTGGCTCTCCTCAGAGCCCCCTGCAAATTGGCCTCCTCAGCCTCTCAGCTCGTCCCGAGCTGCCACAGGACCAAGATGCCTCGGCCCTCCCGCTCGTCCCTGAGCTCTCCCTTGCCGAGGCCATCTTCCTTTATCCCTCCACCCGACCAACTCCACCACTTACAAGCGTAACTGACGCTCCGCAAATCGCGCCATGCGCAGATTCTCCGCCGGCAATATCCCACGTTCCACGCTATCACGATCCCAATTAACGGGCGATCCGCTCATTACGCGGCCGTGACGTCGGGAGTGTAACTGCAGGCGAGATTCTCGCGCCTGCTGCTGCGTACTACCGCCATTATATAAACCCCCATCACAAAGGGGTCAAGTAACCTTTTTTCACCCCACTTAGCCGTTACTTTGCTCGGATCTTATGCTAACTTGATCGTCGGAGGGTCCTCGGTGGTACCAAACCACCCTGGGACTTATTTGCAGGTACTCGACGCAAACTCCTCAAACCACCAATCTCCTCAAAACCCATTGAGACCCACACGCAAGAGAAGATTACCTCCAAAATCCACTGGGAGATCGACGGAAGACAACATCTGATGGAGACCCGAAAAGGACCTCCATCAGTTGGCGCCGTCTGTGGGAAACTAAACTCCACAAAAAACAAAGTTGTTCTTCCGATCTCCATCCACATGGCAAGCGATCACCCTGAAGATCCAGGTACCAGCCGCCGCCTCTCCCTCACCGGAGGCGCGGATGAACCTCCTCCGGCGATCGTAATCAACGCTCTCGTCAACCGAATAGATTGGCTATAGTCCCTCGTGGAGGCGCTCTTCCGAGTCCAAACGGCCGGGCCAGGGCCCCAGATCGCCGCTCCTCCGCCTCCAGAAGGCTCTGCTCTCGTCGGCACGGCTGACCACCGGCAGGCTACGACCCTTGGCCACAGATCTCACGGGCCGATACTCCCTGAGGCCCGTTGGGCGCCCTATAGCTCCACACCAAGATCCGCCGCCCGAGCGCCTCGCCTCGAGCCTCCCCGCGACCCTTACCCCCCTAAGGAGATGTCTGTCACCTCGCTTGTCCCCAGGCGTGATCGACACCCCCTCCCTCGATGGGGCCGCACAGAGGGGGCTCGCCACGACGGCTCAAAGGCCACCTCATCCGGAGATCTGAGGAAGCTCATCGAGAGGAACCGGGACCGCTCCCAGACGCAGATCTCCCACAGCAGAGGCCAGGGATCACAAGGCACCGAATTCTCGGGGTACCACGGCCGATTCTATGCCCTAGAAAAGAAGATTGAGGGCATGCGCCGGGAATGTCACATCTCAGTCGACGGGGCTAAGTATGCCGCCAACTCGCTCACCAAGCCGTTTACCGAGGGACTACTTGCTGTCCACGTCTTCTCGTGCAACAAGCCCCAGAAGGTCTCTCTGTTCGACGGGAAAACCCACTCGAAAGACCATTTGGATGCTTTCACAGCAGGGATGAGTTTCCAGGACCATTCCAACACTGCCCAGTGCAGGGCCTTCCTGGCCACCCTCATCCGCTCCGGTCGAGACTGGTTTCGAGGACTCGAGGCTCGCTCAATCTCGACCTTCAACAAGCTGGCTACTCAGTTCCTCAGCCACTTCGTCGGGAACCATTGGCAGAAGCGTACGGTCGACTACCTCTTCATAATTAAGAGCGGGGATAAGAAGACGTTCAAAGCTTACGTCACCCGCTTCTATAACGCCCTCCTTGAGGTCCCCGAGCACCGGGACGAGACCGTCATCACGGCGCTCAGATCTGGTCTTAGGCACAAGGAGTGGTTGCGTTTCTTTGCGTTGGCGCAACCTAAGACCATGGCGGAGGTCAAGGCGTGGACCGAGCGCGAGATCCAGCTCGAGTCCGAGGTGAACGCGAACCTCCCTTGAGCTAAACGGTCCGACCAGAAGAAGAGGGCTCGGGAAGAGAAGCCAGAGCGTCAGCAGCCCTACCACCCGAAGTTCCAGGAGTACACCCTCCTCAACGTCTCCCTCGCAGTGTTACTAGAGGAGGCCCAGGGTGAGGGGTTCTTCAAGTTCCCTCCAATCCCGCGTCAGGCCTCAAAACGAACCCGGGGCCCCTACTGCGCCTTCCACCGGACGCTGGGCCACGCCATGGAGGATTGTAAGCAACTCCGGGACTACATCGAGGAGCTCATCCGATCGGGGCACCTCACCGCCTACTTGAGGGATAAGCGGCAGGGCGACCGTGAGCAGCAGCAGTGTCCCCCTCCCGCCGAGCTGACCATTGGCCAGATCATGCTCGTTTCGGCAGATGACAAGTCCGGAGCCAAAGGAGCCCCGTACCTGGTGCCGAGCGCAGAGACCAACAAGCCTCCGGGGAGCTCGGGCCATGCTAATAAGGTCATCTATTAGCATGTGCTTTTTTTAGGGCAATGTAAACTCTTCCTAGGATCTATTGTAAATTTAATAAAGATCAATGGAACATTACGAAAAAGAAGGAAATGTCTCATTTATTCAAAAATGGTATTATGGGTTCCCCAGCCATACATACAAAAAGAAAAAGAAAATTACAGCAGCGGGGGAAGGGGGTGCAGAGAGCACTGCTCATGGTACTCAGTAAAGATCTCCACCAACTGAGGCCTCGCGAGATCCAATCTTAGCCCTCGATCCCCCTGCGTGCGTTGACCTCGAGCCTCAGTTCATAGCACTCACGGACGAGGGCCTCCGAGCGAGCCAGCCGACTCACGGAGATCAGGCCGAAGCACCTCAGAGACTATAGCTTGCCCACGGCCTCGTCGTAGAGCTGCTCGGACAAGGGGTTGTAAAGCCCCGGCGACGCCCTCCAGATGGAGTACATTAGCAGCTGCAGCAGGGGGAGCGCCGGGGGAGCAGCCGGCCGAAATAGACTTCGATGTTCCCGTAGACCAACTGCACCGTGTCCTCGGTGCAGTTCTGGTCATAGAGGTATATGTATTTGAAGTGGATGATATCGGGTATGGTAAAGGGGAAGTCTTCCATTCTCGACGATCTGTTTACGAAGAAAAGAAGGATCAGCGCTCCCTCAGCTTTATATAGCCCACTGCGCCCCAACGGGACACAACAGTCGCCCGTTTTCGTCTAAAAAGTCACTGCCATGCGGCAATCATTGAGCCTTTTCTGGCAGAATCGTAACGACACGACTCTGACGCTTTGCCTCCCCACACATTCAATGTGCATGCTACGCGCACGTCGCCGCGACCGTCCCTGTTCCCTATACCTGCAACTGGATGGTCGGGCGGAACCTCATGACGAATCGGCCAAGAATCTACCATGCTCAGCTACCCGTGGCCGGTAGCTTCCCTATACGCAACGCCGGGGATCAAAGCCCTCGTCAAGTGGCAACCGTGTAGCTTCACTGCCTGGTTATCCTCAGCAGGCCTCCTACGGCCTCTCCAACGCTAAGGATCAAAGTCCTCCTTAGAGGCAGCCGAGCAGCTACCCCGCTCGGCTATCCCCGGCCAGTGGCTTTCCCACTCGCAACGCCAGGGACCAAAGCCCTCTCTAAGGGGCAACCACGCAGCTTCACTGCCCGGTTATCCTTAGCAGGCCTCCTCCGGTCTCTCCAACGCTAAGGATTAAAGTCTTTCTTAAAGGCAGCCCAGCGGCTACCCTGCTCGGCTATCCCCGGCTGGTAGCTTCCTACCATGACCGATAGGGATCAAAAGCCCTCCCAGAGGCAGTCGAGCCCGACCCTCGCTCGGCTATCCCTCAGGACAAAAGCCCTCGCCAAGAGGCACCGGGCAGTAACCCTGCTTGGCCAAGGGTCCTTGGTAGGCTTCTTATAGCCCCTCCAGTGCTAAGGACCAAAGTCCTCCTTTGAGTCGGTCGAGCCCGACCCTTGCTCGGCTATCCCCGGCTGGTAGCTTCCTACCACAACCAACATGGATCAAAGTCCTCGCCAAGAGGCACTAGGCAGTAACCCTGCTCAGTCCCCATCCTGAAGGATCAAAAGCCCTCGCAAGAGGCAACCGAGCCCGACCATTGCTCGGTCATTTTCGGCTGGCAGCTCCCTACCCATGACGCCAGGGATCAAAGCCCTCACAAGAGGCCTCCGGATGGCTACCCCGCTCGGGCATCCCAGGCAGGTAGTTGCCTACCCACGACGCCAGAGATCAAAGACCTCGCCAAGAGGCAACCGCGCAGCTTCACTGCCCGGTCATCCTTAGTGGGCTTCTTACAGCCCCTCCAACGCTAAGGATCGAAGTCCTCCTTAGAGGCAGCCGAGCGGCTACCCTGCTCGGCTATCCCCGACCGGTAGCTTCCCTACTCGCAACACCAGGGATCGAAGCCCTCGCCAAGAGGCAACCGTGCAGGTTCACTACCTGGTTATCCTTAGCAGGACTCCAACGGCCCCTCCAACGCTAAGGGTAAAAGTCCTTCCAGAGGCAGTCGAGCCTGACCCTCGCTCGGCCATCCCCGGCCGGTGGTTGCCTGCTCGCAACGCTAGAAATCAAAGCCCTCGCCAAGAGGCAACCGAGCATCTTCCCTGCTCGGTCATACCCAGCAGGTGTCCTCCTACCCAACAGACGCTGTGGGCATGTAGCCCTCGTAACGACGCCTCTGAGCCCATTCATGCTCGGCACAACTACGACAGACATCCCTCTGCCCATCACATGCAGCAGATCCGAGGCCCCAACAAGGGACATCAGGTCTATCCAAGTCTGAGCGATCCCCCCTCGACTTTGGGGACATGGAGATGCCTCCTTCTCAGCAGCGCTTGGCACACTTGGAAAGTGATCGATCAACTCGACGAACGATCGCTAGAAAGATAGCAAACCTGACATGGAAGCCCAACAGTGAAAGCAAAGATATTTCACAAGCATTCTTCACAAACAAAAGATAAAGTGCAAACTGATGAAACAAAAAAGGTTTGATTACCAAAAAGCGAAGTCTTTACAGAGGGTATTTTGGGCTCCCCAGCCTTACAGACATCTCGGAGGCTTACAAAAATTCCAGAAGCGACAAAATAAAAGGAGAAGAAGACGCGGGCTTTAGGCCTCGGGGCCTGGCACGACCTCGAGGTATCTACCACGAGTCGAGCAGGATCTTCGGCTAACTCCTTATCAGGAATCTCTTCCTCCTGCTCATCGGCATCCATGTGGGGGCATTCGGCCCGAAGCTCTTCATCGGCGAACTCCGGCATCCGGGCCTTAACGGTGTCGAGGGCCTCATGCCAGATGTGGGTGATGGCCACGGCCAAGTCATTGTAGAAGTCCTTCGACTTCTTGTAGCCCTCCACCGCCTTCGCCGTCGAGAGGTCGGCCTGCTCCGCCGCCTTGACCGCTGCCCCCAGCTCCTTCCGGAGGGTCCTTACCGTCTTCTTCAGGTTGCCGGCGAGTGCCTGGGCGTCCTCAAGCTTGACATCGGCAGCCATGGCGGCCTCGCGGTGCTGGGTAGCCTCCCATTTCCCGGCCTCCACCTCGCCCTCCAGGGCAGCAACCCTCGCCATCGCCACCTCTAACTCCCGCTTGGAGCTCTCTTCCAGCGAGGAAAGCTAGTCCGCGGCCTCCATCGCCGGGGCTATCACCTCGGCCTCCATGCGTAAAGCAAGGGCGACATGCTGGAGGACCTGAAAAAATAAGAAGAGGTCAGGAAGACGTAGGAATCACCAAATCTCACGAGCAACCGAGCGCTCACCTGCACGGACTCCTGGGCGATGGACGCCATCTAGGCCCTGAAGGTCCCCCCGGGGACCTTGCCCCCTGCTGATCTCTCTATTTCATAGAGCAGGCTATCCGCGACGGATAGCCCCAAGGGAATCGCGAACCGGATGCCTCCCTCCTCCACCATGATCGGCGAGGATGGGCCCCGAGGAGGCTTTCGAGAACACCTCTTGAGTGGCTCCAATAGAGAGCCGGTCTCCTCCTCCAAGACCGGGTCCTCCAGAATTCGAGCCCGCTTCCGGCACGGCGCTCTGCTAGGCCCCGGAGTGGGGTCTTCCCCTGAACACTCAAGGGACGCGGCCACCGGAGGCGCTGGGACGGAGGCCGAAGGAGCCGGGGTAGGCTTCGAACGGGAAGAGCTGGCACCTCCAGCCTTCGTGACCTTTCTCGGCTGGCGCATGGAGGCTCGGAGCTCATCCATATCCATGGGTCCTACACAAAACCAAAGGCAAAGAAGTCAGCGAAACATGCGATATACAAGCCAGAAAGCAAGCCTAACTTACCAACGAACCCGACAGGGCTGAGTCTGGCCCAACTCAGGACCCTTTCAGACAGCAACACATCAAATCGGGGGATGAGCTCCCATGACGCCACTCTCACCGCGGCGGGGTCATTGGACTGGTTCCCCAGCAAGCATTTTTCCCTCGACCACTTGGTTGGCACGGGCCAGTCCTCGCCTTCGGGCCGTGCAACGAAGAAAAACTTCTTCTTCCAGTCGTGAATGGAAGAAGGCAGGGCAACAACCCCTGTCCCGGCGGCGCCCCCCTGTCGCTTTCTAAAAGAGAGGTAGACCCACCTCGGGTTGCCCGCTTGACCCCCAGGATGGTTTTTAAAGACGAGGGAAGAATCAAGGATGGAGAGGCTGAAGGGAACTGCCTGTAACTTTAGGCGGATCAGGAACCTGAGGAGAATCCTCCACGAGTTCGGCACTAACTGGCCAGGGGCTAGCCCGAAGAAGTTCAGCGCTTCGACGATCTCGGGAGAGAAGGGCAGGCGCATTCCACCCCAAAAAGCTTCCAAATACAGGGTAATCTCCCTACCCCGTACTTGGTCCGCCCACTCTCCCTCCTTAGCCAGGAGAAGCGTATAACTTGAGGGGATGTGGAAGCGAGCCCGAGCGTTGGCAAACTCGTCCTCATGCCTCACCCAACACGACACGCCGGGGGTAGCGTCTGCCTCCTCCTCCCTGGAGGCAGCCCTCGCAGCACGATCCCGGGAAGAGGATCTGACCCCTGCTCCTCGGGAAGACTCAGGTTCAACTAGAAGGTCCCTAGAACCTACTCCTATGGTATCTACAGATTCTACGAAAGAAGGCATTTAATCTGAAGAAGAGAGATCCTCAGGAAACGAAAGCAGAAGAAAGAAGACGAGCGCCGAGCAACCAGGACATAGAGCAAGAAAATATGAAGGAGTAGGGGCCCTGGAGTGGGCCCCACCCCTATTTATCACTGCAATCGCCCTTATCCAACGGCGCCCTTCATCTCCCGCCAAAACGCCTCCTCGCGCCCAACGGCCCCGATCGCTCCACTTGTCGTTCCCATACTGGGCCGCATCCAATCAGACGCCGCAGGTCTGCACACGTTGCGTCGGCCAACCGACGCTTGACACACGGACCATCGTTTTAGTGACAGGATGCACGAACCGGCGCACCTTTCTTAAATGCAGAGATCTCACCCTGATTCGCTGGCAGAAAAGACAGCTGACAGCCTGGGGACGCATCCTGACGAAATCTTAAGAGGGAGCTCACCCCGGACGGGCCGACAGTCCACTATTGACCCGACCAGCCAGCTAGTCGGGACAAGAGTGGGGGGCTAATGATGATGCTCAATATTGGCGATCTCCAAGATCAGGACACGTGGCAGATGATGTGTCCCATAACTCAGAAGAAAGGGCCCACAGGGGCCGACCAGGCCACCCCTGTACCCGACCTGCAAGCACAAGCTGGCTCTCCTCTGAGCCCCCTGTAAATTGGCCTCCTCGGCCTCTCAGCTCGCCCTGAGCTGCCACAGGACCAAGATGCCTCGGCCCTCCCGCTCGTCCCCGAGCTCTCCCCTGCCGAGGCTATCTCCCTCGGTCCCTTCGACCGACCAACTCCACTACTCACAAGCGTAACCGTCGCACCGCAAATCTCGCCATGCGCAAATTCTCCGCCAGCAACATACCACGTTCCACGCCATCACGATCCCCATTAACGGGCGATCCTCTCATTATGCGGGCGTGACGTCGGGAGCATAACTGCCGGCGAGATTCTCGTGCCTGCTGCTGCGTGCTGCCGCCACTATATAAACTCTCATCACAGAGGGGTCAAGTAAGCTTTTTTCACCCCACTTAGCCGTTACTCTGCTCAGATCTTGTGCTAACTTGATCTTCGAAGGGTCCTCGGTGGTACCAAACCACCCCAGGACTTCCTTGCAGGTACTCGGCGCAAACTCCTCAAACTACCAATCTCTTCAAAACCAATTGAGACCCACACGCAATAGGAGATCACCTCCAAAATCCACCGGGAGATCGACAGAAGACAACATCTGACGGAGACCTGAAAAGGACCTCCATCAGGATCCTAAAATCTTGGATAGAAATGGGTGGGACCCACTGATTACAAATTATGTGGCCAAGAAACATTTATGGTTAATCCCTTGCTTCTGGCTTGTCTGGTTACTGCTCTAATATGGGATAGGTCTACTAGGATCTTAGGAGGGGGAACCTTATTGTCATCAATGTCGGTCCTTTAATTAGAGGTCTTGGAGGGCTAATACTAGTAGAAATATAAATTTACCATGATGGATATAACAACTAGTGTTGCATCCTTGCTGGTTTGAATGGAATGAAATAATAAAATATCAATGCATCTGAAAAATCTATAGCTATTATGTTAAATTGGAACAACAATTTTGTTATGAACAGATGTAGCTTCGGATAGAGTGTAGAGATGAGGGCTCGGGGCCATTTGCAGAAGATAATAGAAGGAGAGAGACAGACGTTTGAAGAGGAGTCGGATATGGGAGAGGACTCGACTGGACTTGACCAAGAGGAGATAAAGCCATGACTAGTTATGTAGTTACTAATAACGACTCAAAGTCATCAGGCAAGCATGCAGGTCGACAACAGACGTCTAGACCAGACGTCTGTCACTTCAAGGTCAGACGTCTAGTAATGGCTAGTGAACTAACAGATCGCTAGCCAGACGTCTGCACCTGTAATGAACAAACGTCTAGATTTGAGTACCGCTCTAACATAGCGCAGACCAGACGTCTGCCCTTGTGCGGGTGATTGATCTGAATTTGTTTTAAGTGTAGTAGTTAACCGCAATCAATAACGGTGTCGCGTGTAGCTAGACCGAGATGAGTACGGGTTGTTCTCAGGGAAATGTTGAATCTTTTAATCTTACTTTAGACGTGTTGATTAGGAAAGGAGGAAGAATAAAGAATGGTGAAGAATAGTTGTAGGTTCTAGATCTACGTCAAACACGGATGCAAGATATAGATCTAGATTAACTACGGATGTAGGTTTTATATTAGAAGGGGGCTTGTAGGGTTCGTTAAGATTTAGTAGTCATGAATGATTAATTAAAAATTACTCCTTTATCTTTTAATAGATTTAAAACTAGATCAACAGTGATGCATGTAGATTAGGGTTTTTGGAGGGAAAAGGGTTCCCACTCTTAATCTCTATCTTGACATGGATCTCCGTTCATGTCTATCTTTACCAAAACAATCGTTAATCTAATCTCTAATCGCGGTAGAGACTAGCAATAAATTGGTAGCGCGCCCGATTAGGATGTTAATGATTCTTTTGGTAATGTTTATAAATTTTATAGGACGTAAAAAGAGTTTAAGGATTTTCATCATCCATTGATCTATCCTAATCCTACGAACCCTAACAAGCAGAGAATTATTCGTGCATGTTGTGAAAATAAAAGATAGAATGGGAAATCATGTTGAAAACTACAGAAAATAAAATGATATAAGAAAAAAACTACCTTTATTAATCAACAAGATCAAGTATACTTTATTCTTTGAGAAAATGATTACAAAAGCCTAGTTTGCTTCTCGATCTCTTCCGAAGGAGGTAGATGAATAGTTGATGATCAGCCTGGATGCGTGAGCCGTCTTGAACTTCGTGATCTCGTCGGCTTGATGATTTTTCCAAGAGACTCTCGATCCTTATTTATAGTCATAAAGTCAAAATCTCTAGTTTCCTAATAAGGCAACTAGTTGTTAAGATCCTACCCAAAAAATCCAAAATCCCAACTCCGTTAACTTGCGGCGGAACCGCGGCCATTTGGTGGGTTTGGCCACGAATCCGCGGTGGATTAGGAGGATCGTGGGTTCGTTTCACTTGTGGCTTCTTCTGGTGAAACATATAGACTATTTTGATATCTGGAATATGAAAATCTTCTCTACGTCTCTGCCAAAATTGATTTTTTCGATTTACTTGAACATTTCAGCAGATTTGATCTCGCCAACTCGAATTTCCTTGATTTCAGTCCTGATATAATTTCTGCACAATTATCTCAATAAATAATATTAGTAGAATTTGTTTTTATTATGATATTATCTTAACCATTTGATATGAAATTATAGTTTTAAGAGAATTGGTCAATGATATTTAATAAGGTAAACATTTTTAAATGGACCAAATTTTACATAGATATTATATGCTTATATTTTCCTTCATAATATTAATTATAATATATAAACACATGATAATAGTATTTTTACAGATAAACCCTCCTATGTGTCATATTTATAATAAGCACCTTTTATTATATAGAAATAGTAAGGAAAATGTCATATCAAAAATGCAGTTTTATCAACTGAACAAATACCCCCAAACTTAACTTTGATCGTCCCGAGCAAACTAGTTATTCAAGAGAATGAGAAAGAGAAAAAGAAAAACCTAAGTAGCACACTTCGTAGGAAACACGATTGCACTGAGCACGTGCAACAAACCGTTAAACCTCTAGGTATCCCTAGTAGGAGGAGTGTTGTCTCCTGAGGGTTTTCAGCGGATTACACTCTCAAAATCCTATAATAAAAAAAGATGGTGAAAGTTATATACAAAGATAGGAACTATAAAAGAAAGAACTTGAAAATAAGAGTTTCCAACTATACCAGCTTTTCATTTGCTATGAGCCCTATCTTAATGGTCGTGAAAAAATGTTAGAAATCACATCATCCCTCAATAAAACATCGCCTTTAGTCTTCCTCCCTATCTTTCTTCCAAACATTGATCATATACCCCTACGTGTGTGTAAAATACATCCCTATACTTAGAGAATTCAATTTAAGCTATCATATTCTTGTCCATCTTCCAAAATACTTTTTAGTTAGTGAATATTTTATGAAATTGCTCACACATCTTTCATGCGACCGTTAATACTTCTTGAGATACTAACCGACTGATTACAAAATGTGCTTACGTATTAAGGTGTAATTCCTCGTCTTGCAACTCCTAAGGCTTAGCAGTGGCTCCCAAACCAGTTGGTGTAAGGCACTAGGTGATAAAGCACCCTCTCTATATTTTTTTATGCTGCCTTGGTAATTACAAAACCAGTGTTTTTTTTCTTCACCATTTATACTCTTCTTTTTTTTTCTTTCATACTAAGGCTTTTAGACAAGAGCATTTCAAGCTATTCTCTACTATCCCAAGTTTCAAGATGTGTGTAAGTGTGTATAGTAGGGTATCAACGTTCAGATGTTTGGCTTCAAGAATAAGGACTATTATTCAGACTTATTTTTATCCTCAAATTAGTAATTTCCTTCATCTTACTAACATTTGGGACAATGGCTCATAACTTCTTATTACTAGTTTTGTTTAAGAAAATATCTAACTTTCTTGCATTTCTCAAACTATTCCTATCTTTCATATTTAAATTTTCACTTTCAAACTTTTATTATCAATTTTTTTTGTGCTTTATATATTGTATAATGCGAAGTAACACGTGAATAAGCACAAACCTCCCCCAAACCTATTTGCAGCAGTGTCCTCACTGTTCTCATCTTTTAAATCTCAATTTCTGTAGACTTGGGAGGAAAAGTTATCAAAGGGGACAAGAAATAATGAAAGTGAAATTCTCCCCCAAACTTATTTTTGGCTCACAATTTTGTAAAAATCATTTTCTTTCAAGAGCCAAAATATTTCCCCCCAAACTTAAGTAAAATAGTATTAAGCAATTAAAATCATTTGGGGGGGGGGGGGTTTAAAGTTATTGGTCAAAATAAAGCCTTACAAAGACTAAAAGTCAACACCAACCATTCAAAAAATTTATCGATGAAGCACCAAGGTTGGTGAAAGAACATGTCGCCTATTGACGTGAAAAAGTGGGGAGGAGATAAGAGGTGTAATGGAAAAGGTTTAAGTCTCGGTTTGTAGAGACGAAACAGGGATGGTGGGTTACTCCCATTCTCATTCTTGATAAAAAGAAGATGTAGCGGTTCAACTTCTTTGGGTTGGGATTGATTCATCATAACGCCCATGTCTTATAAGAATGCGAGTTCTTCAGCGAAAATTTCTTCAAAGCTCTTATTGATATCCCGAATAATAATCTCATCGGAAATAACGGGATGATACTCGTACTCCATAAAAGGATCACATTTAGCGTTAGATGTTGACCCGGACAACAACATAGTAGCAGAGTCGAGATCAGTATCGTAAAGCTGTTCAAATTCGCTGCTGTCGACATTTATCGCTTCGACAGAAAATACTCGAGCATAGGGTTCGGAGGGTTCACTTCCCAACTTGTAAATGTTAAGCTCAATTGTCATCTTCCCGAAGGATAGGGTCACAGAGCCGTTTCGACAATTGATTATTTCGTTGGAAGTCGCAAGAAAAGGTCGACCTAAAATCACCGGAATTTGGTTTCGTGGGTTCGCTACAGGTTGTGTATCTATAACGATTAAGTACACAGGGAATATGAATTCCTTGACTTGATTAACACATCCTCTAGCTTACCCCTAGGCTGGGTGATAGATCGATCGGCTATCTGAAGAGTGCAATGCGCCGGTTTTAACTTTCCGATCCCTAATTGCTCATAAACAGAATACGGAAGCAAGTTAACACTAGCCCCTAAATCGCGTAGAGCACGATTGATATTTTTATCCCCAATAGAAATAGAAATTGTAGGACTTCCGGGGTCCTTTCGTTTCCTGGGTAGTTTTTGTGTAAAAGCAGTGCTCACATTACTCGCAATGAAAACATTTTTAGGTACTTGAACTTTTCTCTTCCTAGTGCACAAGTCCTTTAGGATTTTCGCATAAGACGGAACTTGTTGAATAGCATCTAGGAGAGGAATGTTTATGTTAACTTGCTTAAAAATTTCCACAATCTTCTCCATTTGTGGACTTGGCCTGTTGCCCCTTAACCTGTTTGGATAAGGTGCTTTATCAATAAGGGTTGGGTCCAACATTGGAGAGGATTGTGGGGATGGAATGGATCCCAGAATTGGAGTTGGGATCGTTTTAGATAGATTCGAGGAAGTGGGCTGAGGGTTCGAGCCTTGTGGAACATGGAGAATAGGCTCAGAAGAAGGTGGGAGACTAGACGAATTAGGGGAAGAAGTAGAAGGTGGGAGACTAGACGAATTAGGGGAAGAAGTAGAAGCCGGGGTATCATTGGTATCATTAACGTCACTAACTTGTTCACCCACTCGGTTATCCAGCACTCTTCTCGATCTCAATATAGTAACGACACCTACATTATGATTTTGTGAGTGGCCAGGATTTAGTAGGGGTTGAGATCTGAGCTTTCCTTTCTCTTTCGCACTTGTCGCGGCATTCAACTGTGCAATTTGGGTTTCTATTATTTTAATACTCTCACCGTGGGAGGCGGAGTCATTCTTTATGGTATCAATAGAAGACCTCATATCAGCCGACATATGGATAGAATGTTTCATAAACAAATCCAAAGTTTGTGCGAGTGAGGAGGAGTTATCGGTACCGTTCGTTTAGAAAGAATTATTAGACGGTACAAAATTGTTGACCGGATTTTGAATATTTTATGACTGAAAGGGGTGCTGAGTCTGTTGTGGTGGTTGCTGTTGTTATGGAGGAGGTCTTTGGTAATTGCTTTGGAACTGGTTTTGATTTTGGTTTTGGTTTTCGTTCCAAGCAAAGTTAGGATGATTTCTCCATCCCTGATTCTATGTGGAAGAATAAGGATCGTTTCTAGGTCGCTGCTAAAAAGCAGCATTAGTTTGCTCGTGACCTTGAAATGGTGCATTCATAGGACATTCTTCCGTCAAGTGTGATGGATCGGAACAGCAACCACACATAGCCTTGGGGAGCGTTACCTGATTTAGGGAGACTGATGAGAATTTGTTCTCAATAGTATCAACTTTCTTTTGCATCGCTGCCATTTCGGTTTTTACTACGATAGAAACATCGAGCTGATGAATACCTCCCCTAGATGAAGGTGATCTAACGCTTTCCCACTGCAAAGTGTTTTCAGCGAGATCTTCCAGATATTTCCAGGCTTCACCATCGTCTTTGGACATGAAATTGCATTGACACATGGTTTCAAGCATCTGCTTTGTCGCTGTATTAATACCTTCATATATAATTTAGCACAAATCCCATCTATGTATTCCATGATGAGGACATTGGACAAGCAGATCCTTGAAACGTTCAAAGCACTTCCAAAATGGTTCATTGGGAAGCTGGGTAAACTGGTCGATTTCGCTTCGAACACGGGCGGTCTTATGATTTAGGTAAAATTTCTTAAGGAATGCTATCACGAACTCATCCCAATTGGTAATAGAGTGTGCGGCAGTATTATAAAGCGATTTTTCTGCCAAGTTGCACAAAGTGAATAAGAGAAGACGCAAGCGCATAGCATCCACAGACAGTTGTGAAGTACCGATCATTGCGCATATGTTTTCGAATTTGGTGATAAAAACATATGCGTCTTCAGACTCGAGCCAGTGAAATTTGGGCAACAGGTTGATGTAGTGGGGTTTAATTTCAAAATTATCCCTGTTGGCTGGTGGAATGGATAGACAAGTAGGAAGTGGACCGCGTATAGGATAGCATCTCACTTGGAAAGAAATGCGCGGTGGATTCTGCGCACCTACAGGCGGTGGCAGGGTGGTGTTATAATCTGATGGAGTACCGTCCATCTCAGTCAATGTGGTGGATGGTGGAGAAAATGAAAATGAAGAAGTACCTACTTCTGAGTCGATAGCCGAAACGCAGACAAGACGGGCACTAGAATCCCATGTCTAGCCAAGCATGCACTAAGCTGGTTTAGTGCAAGTGGCAGCATGTGTGTGATTTAAAATTGGTTTGTTTAAAAAAGAGTGGGACTCAAGACAAATCACCCAAAAATGCACAAACAACCCTAGAACTAAGGTTACCTAGGTGAAGTCTTTAGACCGCTCCTAGACTTCCAAAGGACAAGACGCAGGATCAATCCTCTACCACCTCTTTACTACTCTTGTGGCCAGGTAAGTGCCGGTAAGTGGGAAGTATCCGCTATACGAATGACCGAAAATAGCGGGCCTAATTAAGTAACCATTTGCCTTAGACACACTTGACTAGACACCACAAAAGTAATGCGGATAAACGATAAATTACCCACGATCTTCCTCTATCCTTATTGAGCATGACAGTCCTTAGAGTCTTATCTAGATATTTTTTTAATTAATGTAGGGTTCTGTAGGGTTCCTAGGCACTCTCAAGAGGTCTCACAAGGCATCAACCATGCCAATTTCAAATTTTACGGGTGCCGAGAAACCCTAATACGGATCGTTAACTAGAAATTTAGGCGATATACTAATCTAGTTAAGAACTTAACTAAAGATAAGAAGCTACAACCTTTGTAGATCCGGATATCCACTTCCTTGGCTCCACGTAGGCGTCCTCTCGCTGTCCATCTCGAATTCCGGACTCAATCGTCGGCTTGATCGGAGAAATGGGCGGACTAGGTCGTCGGCTTCGTGCCGAAGATGATCTACGTCGAGGCATCACAAGTTCAAGCTCCGACTTCACAAATTTGTGAAACTTGTGAAGAAAACACCCAAAACAACTTGGTAAGAGGTAGAGGGTGAAGAAATAGGAGGTGGGTTCACTTTAGAATTGGAATTCTCACTTTAGACTCAAGTTGCCATTGATGGACTTAATCTTTTCTTGAAGAAGAAGATGATCAAGAAGAAGAAAGAATATGATAAGTGTTAATTGAAAAATGAAAAGTAAATGAATACTTATCATATACTAACTAGGGTAGAGTGTAGAGAATAGACCATGGTTACTTGGATGGGTTAGGGTTAAGCATGAAGACAAGAATGGTTAAGAAGTCAAAGCTTCATGAAGCTTCAACTAGAAACAAATAAAGCCACCATCCTTATCTAAATCATTTCCAAATAAATAAATGAACAAATAAATAAATAAATGAATATGCAAAACCCTAATCATCAAATTAACCATGGTTTAATTCTATACACTTAACTAAATGATCAAGTATCATCAAACATGATACAAATATGTGCACAATAGTATATCACATATACTTCTTGCACATCAAGTGAGAAAATCCATGTAAAGTGAACTAATACTAGCTAATGCAAAGTAATATATCAAATATATAATTATACATTAAATCATTAAATCAACTCTTGATTTAACGATCCGGTCATATCGCATATAACCGACTAGTATCCTGTGTATCGGCTTATCGAATCAATCCTTGATTCGATATCTAGGTTATATCGAATATAACCAATCGATACATCCATCGCGAGAATGAAATACGGTATCACATACACGCATTATTCTCGGTCCTGCACATATCTCATATGTGCTCCTATTTCGTTTCGCTTGAGCCAGGAAACCTCTGTGTAGGACTCTAAAGACTCGTCAATACGCCGGTAGCAGATGATGATCATATCAAGCACCCACAAGCCGCAAGCGGTCTGCTAAACATAACGGCCATCCAGGTATTGAGCGACCAGAAGATCGACGAGCTAGCCCGCTCACACTCCTGTGAATCCAACCAGTAACACTTACCGTACAGTCCGGTCTGTTCGTCTGATATGTCGCATATCAAGTCTAGGGGTGGTATACGTCAGACCCCAATAACCGATAAGTCATGCCGATGTGAGGCTCATAACGGGTCGAGAAACTACTGGTAACACTTACCAGAAAATCTCAGATCAGCCCTGGCCAGGGACTTCCCTGTTACGGCCAATCGAGCACTGCGCAACATCAACCCCCAATACCGGGAGAGACGAAACCCCTCCTATCGCTCATTGCCTCCATGTGACTCAGGACTGTGCCTAAAGACCACCGTTTTGCACGCCCTCATGGACGTGGTAAGGTGGAGATCAAAGCACAGTGGGAATCACACAAGACTCTATGACGATCTCGGGTCTACAGACTAACCTGCACAAGTGTCACCTGAGAACTGCCATCTGACGTGAGGTATAATACCATATGGGAGTTCTCGGCGAGTCCGTCCAGTGTACCCAGTCTCCACTGAGCACCCGTATACCATCTCTGATGTCAAACACCTATGGATATGGGATTATCCATTGCCCATCTTATGGGTCGAGAAGCGTATACGCTAGTCTACACTGGTATATCGATGCCCTGTCTCGATACACCCACGACTAGGGACCTTGAAGGATGTACTTATGGACTACCATGTCCCCACTAGTATGATCTGCATCATAGTCTAGGTAGTCAAGTACACATCCTAAGGGCTTTACCAACATGTAACTATAAGACAGTTTAAAGAGACTAGTGTACATGTTAAGATAAAGAGCAACCAGATAGCATACTATCATATCGAGCAAGAAAGTCATCTCTATATATGTCCAAGCATCCAATATAATATACATCATCTGTACAATACTGGCCTCTAGGGCATACATACAACTAACAATCTCTCACTTGCACTAGGGCCAGCTGCTGTAGTATCGCATACCGAGCATCCCGAAGAGTCTTTCAAAATGTATCTGGGGAATGGCCTTCGTGAGTGGATCCGCCGTGTTGTTCTTCGTGTCAACCCTCCTGACCTCAATCTCCCGGCGATCAACTATCTCCCGGATCAGGTGATACCGCCTCAGAATATGCCTGGATCGCTGATGGGACCTAGGTTCCTTGGCCAAAGCCACCGCTCCATTGTTATCGCAATACAAAGGTATTGGATGCTCAATGGATGGAACCACTCTAAGTTCAGTAATGAACTTCTTGATCCAGACAGCCTCTTTAGCAGCATCGTTGGCAGCGATTTATTCAGCCTCCATCGTCGAGTCTGCCACGGTTTCCTGCTTGGAACTCTTCCAGCTAACCGGCCCTCCGTAAAGGGTAAAGACAAAACCCGACTGCGACTTAGAGTCGTCCTTATCACTCTGGAAGCTCGAATCGGTAAAGGACTCCACTTGGAGTTCTCCGTTACCATACACCAAGAGCATCTCTTTAGTCCTTCGTAAGTACTTGAGAATGCTCTTCACAGCTGTCCAGTGACTCTCTCCAGGATCAGCTTGATACCTGCTCACTACACTTAGTGAGTATGCTACATCGGGTCTGGTACATAGCATCGCATACATGATAGAGCCTACAGCCGAAGCATAGGGTATCCCTTGCATGCGAGCTCTCTCCAAATCAGTCTTGGGAGACATCTCTTTGGAGAGAGTGACTCCAGAAATCGTGGGCAAGTTCCCACGCTTGGATTCTTCCATACTAAACCTCTTTAGTATGGTGTCAATGTACCTGGATTGGGACAATCCCAAAATCCGTTTGGATCTATCTCTATAGATCCTAATTCCCAATATGCAGGAGGCATCACCCAGATCTTTCATTGAGAATCTTTGTGATAAGAAGAGCTTGACCGATTGCAGCATAGGAATATCATTTCCTATGAAGAGTATGTCGTCCACGTACAATACGAGGAAGACAACCTTACTCTCTGCCACCTTCCTGTAGATACAAGGTTCATCTGAGTTTTTGACGAAATCAAACTCTTTGATAACGACGTCAAAGCAGATGTTCCAACTCCGCGATACTTGCTTTAATCCATAAATGGATTTAAGCAGCTTGCACACCTTCCCGCCGCTCCCACTGTCTACGAAGCCCTCTGGCTGAGTCATATACACGCACTCTTCTAAATCACCATTTAGAAAGGCGGTCTTAACATCCATTTGCCAGATTTCGTAATCATGATATGCAGCGATGGCAAGCATGATCCGGATGGATTTAAGCATAGCCACTGGAGAAAAGGTTTCGTCATAGTCCACACCTGGTCTTTGACGAAAACCCTTTGCAACAAGTCTAGCTTTGAAAGTCTCCACTTTCCCATCTACACCAAGTTTCTTCTTGAAGATCCATTTGCTCCCAATGGGTTTTACCCCTTCAGGAGCAATATCCAAAGTCCATACTTTGTTGGTGTACATGGATTCCATCTTGGACCGCATAGCATCCAGCCATTTCACTGAGTCCCTACTCGTGATGGCCTGCTCGAAGCTAGTTGGGTCATCATCCTCCATGATGCAATCCTCGCTCCCACCGTCCATGAGAAAACCGTAGTATCTCTCAGGTTGGCGAGGAACCCTACTAGATCGGCGGAGTGGCTGGGGTTCATCGGGTACTACGGAATCCTCTGGTTCCACCAGATCTTCTGTCGTAGCTTCTGCAGCTGGAACCTCTTCCAGTTCTACCTCATGACCACTAATCTCTTTTTCAAGAAATTCCTTTTCTAAAAAGGTGGCATGCCGAGAAACAAACACTCTTTGTTCCTCAGGGTGGTAGAAGATATACCCTTGAGAATTCTTGGGATATCCTACAAATTTGCATAGAACAGACCATGCCTCGAGTTTGTCTGGATTTTGTCGTTTGACATAGGCTGGACAACCCCATATCTTAACATAGTTAAGACTTGGTCTCTTTCCTTTCCATATCTCATATGGAGTGGTAGGCACAGATTTGGTTGGGACCATATTCAATAGATGTATGGCTGTCATAAGCGCATACCCCCAGAAGGAAATAGGTAACTCAGCTGTGCTCATCATAGAGCGCACCATATCTAATAGGGTGCGGTTCCTCCGTTCTGATACACCGTTGTGCTGTGGTGTATATGGAGGAGTCAGTTGAGAGAGAATCCCATTCTCTTTTAGGAAGTCCAGGAATTCATTGCTCAAGTATTCACCTCCTCGATCAGATCGAAGGATTGTAATACTTTTTCCGGTTTGGTTCTCGACTTCTTGTTTATATTCTCTAAATTTCTCAAAATCTTCAGACTTGTGTCTTATTAAGTACACATCTCCGTATCTTGAGAGATCGTCAGTGAATGTAATGAAGTGCGAAGAACCATCCCTGGCATGTGTAGACATAGGACCGCATACATCGCTATGTATTAGTCCTAAGAGTTCGGTAACTCTTTCTCCGTGTCCTGTAAACGGAGTTTTGGTCATCTTTCCTTTGAGACATGACTGGCAAGTGTCATAAGATGAAAATTCGAAAGGTTTCAAATATCCATCCTTATGCAACTTAGCTAGTCGTGTCGCATTGATGTGACCCAGTCTACAATGCCACAAGAAGGATTCGCTCAGTTATGAACTCTTCCTCTTGTGTGTGTTTGTTATGCTCAGAACTGTTGATTGATTTAGAACATAAATGCCATTGCACAACGTGCCTGATCCAACCAACTTTTGGTTACGGAAAATGTTCATAACATTATCCTGTAATACAAAATTATATCCCTCTTTACTTAATAAAGAAACCGATATAATGTTGCATATCAGGTTCGGCATGTAATAGCATTCGTTCAGAACCAATGTATTACCAGTTGGTAATACAAGGTGATATTCCCCGACAGTCTTTGCTGCAACAATTGCACCATTTCCAACTCTAATGTCTTTATCACCTTCTCCAAGTTCTCTACCTTTCCTAAGCCCATGTAACTGATTACATATATGGGATCCTGACCCGGTATCTAATACCCAGGATGTACAGCAAATGGAGAAACAGTTCTCTGTAACGAACACACCCGAAGAAAATGCATCAACATGTACTTTCTTCATTTGGGTGGCATGGGAATCCTGGTATTCCCCTATATCCTGTTCAGTTCTATAACTCTTATAGGAAAGAACGGAACCAACGTTCCCCAGCACAGTATAACATGCGGGTTCGGTCAATACATCCATATTATTATCTTTATTAGGGCATGAAATGGTCGCTACCTGGAGAGAGAGAGAAGAAAACACTTTAGCGTATGCTCGTGCAAGATCAGATTGGTTATTATCTTATCTAATCAGGATGGCTCCCACTGCTTTTTATCAAATCTTCCTTCAAACCCTAAAAGGAAAGACTAGCCGGGATTAATTACACACTACAAGTTCGCCAATCTTTCAGCCAGGCCAGTGTCGGTACTTTGAGGGAGGTCCCCCGTGCTTTCGCATGAACCTAATTAATGTAAACCTCGTTTTCCCAGAGGCGTAACCTCGTTAACACCTTTCTAGACACCTACTTGATCGTCTAATTGTAGTGTGTAAAACTCTCCCAGGAGTAATTCTTACTCGCAGCGGGTATCGGGATCCAACCATCTCATAGAAGGTATGCAATCTCATTGCAAATTTCAACACTTGAAATTCCCGATAATACTTTTGCCCCTAGCGTGCTATGACCTTGACGAAAGCCAACAAACCACAGCCCGCTAGTCAAGTTCAACCCGTACATTTCTTGACTGAATTAAACCCACCCGCACGACCCTTGACGAAAGCCAACAAAGCCGTACGACTACCCTAATCCAGTCTCATCATATGCAGCAGACAAGCAGCATATAACTACCGCACACTACACCTTGACGAAAGCCAACAAATGTAGCACGAATACTATATGCAACTTATCTGAAATGACGGAGGGCTACGACAGGTTTTTCTGAAAACCTATTGCGTAATGAACTTGATATCGTTGTAGAATCAAATGAAGTTTTAAAATGGAGTGATTTTGAGGCTTTTCTAGTTTTGCTAAAGGGGTCACTCCCGGTGAAGGGATCGTCGGCCCTTTCCTCGTCGAATGAGGTGCGGGATATATCATATATATCACTGTGCAAAGAAGAAACTATAGAAGCAATCAAAAACAAACCGAGTGTGTAGCATCTGCCAGTTATTGCTAAAGGAGTCACTCCCGGTGAAGGGATCTACGTCCTTTCCTCATCGAATAAGGTGCAGGGTTTATCATATATACCGCTATGCAAAGCAAGAACTGTAGCTACCTATTTTATTTAAAATTTGATTCTACAACATCATTTGGTTTCTTTTCTTTCATTAATCACATTAATGAAGTCCCATCATTTAAATACCTAAACATCACAGATAAATACGACGTACACTTATGCCATCCGCATTCGCCTGGATGTCCCCTCGTGCACCGTTAGGTTAGGTAACTAACGACAGAGCAGGGCAGGGCTAGTGCGGGTTCAAAACATAAGTAACGTCTATATAATATATCATATATACTATATACTGTATCTATCACAGAACATCACATGATCACATCACAGATATCGCAGCAGAAGAAACATATGAAACATTGGATATACTAGGACGTCCGTGTTTTCAATACGAGCCAGTATAAAACACGGATTCCACGGTCGTGATGAATAGCCAATCCCACACCCTTAGACCCCTACGAGAGCGGCAAGCAACCCTACCAATTCTAGGGTTAGGAGACCCGGACTCGACTCCTCGAGTTGGTCTCCCACTGGACCCCAGAACCCGGTTACTTGTGCTCCCCTCCTTGGGTCTATCCTAGTGCAGAAAAGTAAATAATATACAAAAGGTGACAACTTCCGCAACCTGGAAGTGCCCCAAATAAAAGAATATTACATACAAGTTTTTACATGAATGAAAATGAAAAACACTCATCTCACATAAAACCCCCCGGCTATTCAAACACGACAATCCAATATAACATATCCAGTAACACATAACATCACATGTCATCAACGTAAGTAAATATGCGCATACCAATTGTCGTTGACATATAGCAACGAAACCGGCGATATCACATATTACACTTACGGTCACAGAAAAGAAAGTGTAAAACTACAACAGTTGGAATCCGCAACCCTTTTAGACATCACATGCCTAATCAAATGAAATACTTAGACATCACATGCCTAACAGTTATAAACCCCGCATTTTAGTCTCATTATCGAAAACTCTTTTCAATATCAAATGAAACTAAACCGCTAGATTTATATCATTCATTCAGTTATCTCATAACTGTTTGTGAATTCCAATTATTGTATCCCATTCCGGATAAATAGAATATATTAAACTTTCCGATCGAACATTCGAACACCCAAGTTTTCCCGAAACCGTCCAACACATGAAATAGGTTCAAAGACATTCACTTCATGTCTCAGTACCAACGGTCCAGCCGTAGAAGGGTCAAGCCAACGCCTCACATGTGGCACGCCGTACTGCCCCAAACCCGAAGTTTCAAAGGGCAGTTCAAGACGGTCATATAATCGAGTTAAGGTTTGTTGTCTTCTAGAGGGACCATCGCGTTACTTGCACTACTTAGAACGTCCTTAAACCACACAAAAATCCAACACTTGGATATTTTAAAGCAGGGGAGAAGTTGGGTATTTATATCCGGTCGGACTTTTTAACATATTCAAAAAATTATCCGGAAAGCACTTAGACAAAGTTCGATAATCCGATCGAAATACCGAGTCCCCAATACAACCCAGAATACTCAACTCTTGAATAAATATTAAAAATTCCCAGAGAACTCAGCACTGAATAAAAGAAGTTACTTTGCAAAATTGGGTGGGTGACGTCATCATACGGCCGCGGAACCGCCGCAGAAGCCAGGCTTCTGCCGCTGTTCCACCGCACTTTGGAGGAATTGGGTGATCGTGTTTCACAGTAATTCTTAGAAAGTCCTGCTGAATTTTCTGCATATTTTTAATTTGGAAAAAACCCAGTTTTTAAAAATTGTACAGAGAGCAACTTTGATATTAGTGTTTCGGTTCGATCGGACTTCAAACTCTGTCTGGACTTCGGCTAAGGCTCTAGCTAGGCTCTGATACCACTGTAGGGTTCTTAGGCACTCTCAAGAGGTCTCACAAGGCATCAACCATGCCAATTTCAAATTTTACGGGTGCCGAGAAACCCTAATACGGATCGTTAACTAGAAATTTAGGCGATATACTAATCTAGTTAACAACTTAACTAAAGATAAGAAGCTACAACCTTTGTAGATCCGGATATCCACTTCCTTGGCTTCACGTAGGCGTCCTCTCGCTGTCCATCTCGAATCCCGGACTCAATCGTCGGCTTGATCGGAGAAATGGGCGGACTAGGTCGTCGGCTTCGTGCCGAAGATGATCTACGTCGAGGCATCACAAGTTCAAGCTCCGACTTCACAAATTTGTGAAACTTGTGAAGAAAACACCCAAAACAACTTGGCAACAGGTAGAGGGTGAAGAAATAGGAGGTGGGTTCACTTTAGAATTGGATTTCTCACTTTAGAACTCAAGTTGCCATTGATGGACTTAAGCTTTTCTTGAAGAAGAAGATGATCAAGAAGAAGAAAGAATATGATAAGTGTTAATTGAAAAATGAAAAGTAAATGAATACTTATCATATACTAACTAGGGTAGAGTGTAGAGAATAGACCATGGTTACTTGGATGGGTTAGGGTTAAGCATGAAGACAAGAATGGTTAAGAAGTCAAAGCTTCATGAAGCTTCAACTAGAAACAAATAAAGCCACCATCCTTATCTAAATCATTTCCAAATAAATAAATGAACAAACAAATAAATAAATGAATATGCAAAATCCTAATCATCAAATTAACCATGGTTTAATTCTATACACTTAACTAAATGATCAAGTATCATCAAACATGATACAAATATGTGCACAATAGTATATCACATATACTTCTTGCACATCAAGTGAGAAAATCCATGTAAAGTGAACTAATACTAGCTAATGCAAAGTAATATATCAAATATATAATTATACATTAAATCATTAAATCAACTCTTGATTTAACGATCCGGTCATATCGCATATAACCGACTAGTATCCTGTGTATCGGCTTATCGAATCAATCCTTGATTCGATATCTAGGTTATATCGAATATAACCAATCGATACATCCATCGCGAGAATGAAATACGGTATCACATACACGCATTATTCTCGTTCCTGCACATATCTCATATGTGCTCCTATTTCATTTCGCTTGAGCCAGGAAACCTCTGTGTAGGACTCTAAAGACTCGTCAATACGCCGGTAGCAGATGATGATCATATCAAGCACCCACAAGCCGCAAGCGGTCTGCTAAACGTAACGGCCTTCCGGGTATTGAGCGATCAGAAGATCGACGAGCTAGCCCGCTCACACTCCTGTGAATCCAACCAGTAACACTTACCGTACAGTCCGGTCTGTTCGTCTGATATGTCGCATATCAAGTCTAGGGGTGGTATATGTCAGACCCCAATAACCGATAAGTCGTGCCGATGTGAGGCTCATAACGGGTCGAGAAACTACTGGTAACACTTACCAGCAAATCTCAGATCAGCCCTGGCCAGGGACTTCCCTGTTACGGCCAATCGAGCACTACGCAAGATCAACCCCCAATACCGGGAGAGATGAAACCCCTCCTATCGCTCATTGCCTCCATGTGACTCGGGACTGTGCCCAAAGACCACTGTTTTGCACGCCCTCATGGACGTGGTAAGGTGGATATCAAAGCACAGTGGGAATCACACAAGACTCTATGACGATCTCGGGTCTACAGACTAACCTGCACAAGTGTCACCTGAGAACTGCCATTTGACGTGAGGTATAATACCATCTGGGAGTTCTCGGCGAGTCCGTCCAGTGTACCCAGTCTCCACTGAGCACCCGTATACCATCTCTGATGTCAAACACCTATGGATATGGGATCATCCATTGCCCATCTCATGGGTCGAGAAGCGTATACGCTAGTCTACACTGGTATATCGATACCCTGTCTCGATACACCCACGACTAGGGACCTTGAAGGATGTACTTATGGACTACCATGTCCCCACTAGTATGATCTGCATCATAGTCCAGGTAGTAAAGTACACATCCTAAGGGCTTTACCAACATGTAACTATAAGACAGTTTAAAGAGACTAGTGTACATGTTAAGATAAAGTGCAACCAGATAGCATACTATCATATCGAGCAAGAAAGTCATCTCTATATATGTCCAAGCATCCAATATAATATACATCATCTGTACAATACTGGCCTCTAGGGCATACATACAACTAACAGGGTTGATGCGGATGCACGTTTTGTGATTTGTGGGGCCTAGAAAGGGTGATGAAATCCCCACCTAATCTGAATTTGGTCTTTGCTCCTTAATGTCCGTATTAAAATATGCAAAAACAAACCGCAAAACAAAACTTGCAAAAAGATTTTTGCGCAGTGATATTTTGCAAAGAATCCAGCAGAAAAGATATTTTATTGGATTTCAGAAGAGAGAGAAGGATATAGAAAAGATAACAGAGAAGTTTGCAAACCTAATTTCCCTCGAAAGCCGCGGTTCCGCCGCCAATTGGCTCCTCTTGCCGCGGTTCCACCGCCAAAAAGAGGGATCTCGTGAAGGATTTTGCTACGTCACCTCCCTTGGTCCTCTGGATCTTGACGAATGTCTTTGAATCTTTATCTTCTCACTAAAGTGACTCCAGATTCCCTCACAAAAATCACACAATAATCGTTAAATATACAATTTGTAGTTTTGTTTGTTTTTATGATATATATCGAATAAGAATTCAACACAAATAGTAAGAATAAAAAATTACGCACGTATCCCCGGTAATGGTGCCATTTGATTGATCTCTGTTTTATGTGTAGTAGTTAACCGTAATCAATAACAGTGTTGCTTGTAGCTAGACCGAGATGAGTACGGGTCGTCCTCTAGGAAACTTTGAATCTTTTAATCTTACTTTAGGCGTGTTGAGAAAGAAAGGAGGAAGAATAATGAATAGTGGAAATAGTTTCTAGATCTACGTTAAACACGGATGTAGAATATAGATCTAGATTAACTACGGATGTAGATTTTATATTAGAAGGGGGCTTGTAGGGTTCGTTAAGATTTAGTTTTCAAGGATGATTAATTAAAGATTACTCCTCTTATCTTTTAATAGATTTAAAACTAGATCGAAAATGATGCATGTAGATTAGGGTTTCTTGAGGGAAAAGGGTTCCCACTCTTAACCCCTATCTTGACATAGATCTCCGTTCATGTCTATCCTTTACCAAAACAATTGTTAATCTAATCTCTAATCATGGTCATGAATATCAATGAATTGATAGCGCACCCGATTAGGATATTAACTATTCTTTTGATAAAGTTTATAAACTTTATAGGACGTAAAAAGAGTTTAAAGATCTTCATCATCTATTAATCTACCCTAATCCTACGAACCCTAACAAGCAGAGAATTACTCGCGCATGTTGGGAAAAGAAAAGATAGAAAGGGAAATCATATTGAAAACTACAGAAAATAAAATGAGATAAGAAAACAACTATCTTTATTAATCAACAAGATCAAGTACACTTTGTTCCTTGAGAAAATGATTACAAAAACCTAGTTTGCTTATCGATCTCTTCTGAAGGTGGTAGATGAACAGTTGATGATCAGCCTGGATGCGTGAGCCGTCTTGGACTTCGTGATCTCGTCGGCTTGATGATTTTTCCAAGAGGCTCTCGGTCCTTATTTATAGTCACAGAACCAGAATCTCTAGTTTCTTAATAAGGCAACTAGTTGTTAAGATCCTACCCTAAAAATGCAAAATCCCAACTCCGTCAACTTGCGGCGGAACCGCGGCCATTTGGTGGGTTTGGCCGCAGATCCGCGGTGGATTAGAAGGATCGTGGGTTCGTTTCACTTGTGGCTTCTTCTGGTGAAACATGTAGACTATTTTGATATCTGGAATCTGAAAATCTTCTCTACGTCTCTGCCAGAATTGATTTCTTCAATTTACTTAAACATTTCGATAGATTTGATCTCGCCAACTCGAATTTCCTTGATTTCAGTCCTGATATAATTTCTACACAATTATCTTAATAAATAATGTTAGTAGAATTTTTTTTTATTGAGATATTATCTTAACCATTTGACATGATATTATAGTTTTAAGAGAATTGGTTAAAAATATTTAATAAGGTAAGCATTTTTAAATGGACTAAATTTTACATAAATATTATATGCTTACATTTCCTTCATAATGTTAATTATAATATATAAACACATGATAATAGTATTTTTACAGATAAACCCTCATATGTGTCATATTTATAATAAACACCTTTTATTATATAGAAATAGTAAGGAAAATGTCATATCAAAAGTGCAATTTTATCAACTAAACAATGGGTCATGCGTCTAGCTCTCGCGGTTGCAGTATATTTGGAAAGATTTATATTGAAGATTTTGTAGAGTTTTAGTGAGATTGTATGATTCATCTAATTGTAAAATATTTTAAAGATTAATAATATTTATAGAAGAAAGCCACAATAGATCTCTCTCTCTCTCTCTCTCTCTCAGGCTTCTTCTTCGTTCAATATCTTCCTCTTACTCTATCTCTTGCTATTTCTTTATGGTATCAGATCCATAAAGGCTAACATCATTAAAATTTTCTCCTCTCTATATTTTTACTACAATGACAACCAATTCAGATCAATTCTTCGTCTCATCAAGTCTGCTCCTCGTTTCAACACCAATTCTTCCTAATGCATCTCGTCCTCTTCAACACATGGACCGAATATCATGTCAATTCTCTACATCAAACTCATTCGTGACAACTATCTCGGCTGGAAGATACAGTTTGAAGCCGTCTTCAAGTCGCAAGGGTATATAGGTATCGTCAACGTCACCGAAATGTGCCCGTCCATGACAGTTCCTGATGAACAAAATCCGCTCATTCCAGCATATAATCCGACATATGCTGTATGGATCCAAAAGGATCAATTGAACATGAATTGGATGTTAGCGTCTTTGACTAAATACCAAGTTCTCTTGGTGGTTGGTAAAACTACAACACAGACGGTATGGGAGACACTAGACAAAGCTTTCGTATCGCACTCTCACGCTCGCATCCTTCAACTGAAGACACAACTCCAAAATATCAAATGAGTATCCACCTCCATCACAGAGTACATTTAGAACATCAAGTCCGTCTCTGACAATCTGGCGGTCATTAGACATAGAATTTCCGATGCCGATCTTGTCATGCATGTTTTGGCCGGCCTGAAATCTGTCTATGACTCCTTTGTTCCTGCTATCATAACCGGCATAGATGATATCTTTCTTAAAAATATGCATGGCATGCTAATTGCACACAAGAGCCTTTTCCAGCAACAAAATAAGTCTCTTGATACTACTCCATTTCCATTTGTCAACACCATAACAATGGGCTGTGGAGGTTCGTCTTCAGATTCCTATCAACATGGCTATAACACCGAGCGCGGCGGTCGTAGTGGTCGCAATGGCCCAGGATGCGGTCGTGGTCCTCCTTGATACCAAATCTGCATGACAACTAGCTACTATGGCAATAACTGCCCACAGCGCCTTCTCTAGCGATCCAAGATGTATTCTGCAATTTTCTTCCCTGCAGTCTCAGAACGGAAAATCAGATGGGTACAGTCAAGGATCGACGTCATATGCCATGCTGTCACATACACCTGTATACTATTCCTCGAGCAGACCAAGCGTTGCTTCTTCTGACTGGTACCCTGACTAAGGGATAACTCATCACATCACGCCAGACTACACTCAAATTCTCTCGGCAACCCTTTATAAAAGTACGGATACAGTAAGCGTAGGTAATGGTACAGGTTTGTGTATTCTTAACTATGGTCATACAACAATTCCATCATTTTCTCAATCACTTCACATGAACAATGTTCTTCATGTTCCTTCAAAAACGAAAAATCTCTTATCTGTTCATAAATTTACTAAAGATAACAGTGTTATTTTTAGTTTCATCCGTTTGATTGTTTTATGAAGGATCCGAAGTCGGGGACAGTTCTACTTCAAGGCCACCTCAATAATGGATCGTACCAATTAACTCTTGTAAATGTATCGTCTTCCATCACGCTTGTTAGCGAACGTACCTCTACTTTCTTATGGCACACTCGCTTAGGTCATCCATGTTGGATATAGGTGCCTTCAAGAAAATTATTGTAATTGAAGGAGAAGCTATACCAAGAACGATCATAATCGAGATGATAGTATGCTATCTGATTTGTTTTTATCATTTATGTGTATATGTTTTACTTGTGATTACATGTTGCTAATACATAATGATAAAACCCATAGGATCTTTGCTTGACCACCAGAATTATGATAGGGATCATAGTAATGGGGCCTGAGTAGTCCATAAGCACATCCTTAAATGTCACTAGTCATGAGAGTATCGAGACTGGGCATCGATATTCCAGAGTAAACTAGTGTAATCATTTTTTGACCTTGACCGGGACGATGGTTGATCCCATAGCCATTGGTGTTTGACACCGAAAATTGTATACAGATGCTCATTGGAGAATGAGTTTCACTGGACGGACTCACCAAAGAACTCCTAGATGGTATTATACGTATCTTCAGATAGCCGTTCTCTTGTGACATGAGTACAGGGTAGTCTGTAGACCTGAGATCGCCATAGTTTCATGTGTGTTCTCATTGTACTTTGATTACGACCCTACCACGGCTTTAAAGAGCCGTGCAAACAGGTTTTAGTTGGTTATAGTCTTGAAGCACATGGAGGCAGTGAGCGATCGAAGGGGTTCATCTCTCCCGGTATAGGAAGTTGGTGTTGCACTGTGCGATGTGCCATAACCCTAAGTCCTTGGTCAAGACAGGCGAGATTTATTGATAAATGTTATAAGTAGTTTCTCAGGTTGTTATGAGCTTGACATCAGCACGAATTATCGGGTTATTGGGAGTCTGACAGTTTCCACCTCCTAAACCCAGTATGCAACACTCTTAGACAAAGAAACCAGAGTGTACAGAGATTTTCACTTTTAGGTTCTGTAGGATTTCAGATGAGCTTTCTTGTCGATCTTCCTTTTGCTCAATACCTGAGTAGCCTTACACGAAGCAGGTACCGCTGACATGATTATGGGTTATGGATATGATCATTCCATACTGCCAACGTATTTTAGGGTTTTTAGAGTCCCACACAGAGGTTTCCCAGCTCAGGCGAAACGATATAGAGTATGTAAATGGATACGTGCAGAAGCTCGATTAAACACGCATATTTGATACATGTATTTCTGTTGGATATGTATGCCATAGAGGCCTTCATTATATAAGATGCTAGGGATATATATGTACATGACAATCTTGCTTGATATGATAGTATGCTATTTGGTTTTTTTTTTATCTTAACATGTGATATGTTTTACTTAGTATTTCATATCTTGTATACATGTTGATAAAGCTTATAAGATCCTTGCTTGACTACCAGCATTGTGATGGCAATCATACTTGTGGGAGCTGGGTAGTCGATAAGCACATCCTTAAAATGTCCCTAGTCATGGGAGTATCGAGACTTGGCATCGTTACTCCAGAGTAGACTAGTGTATACATATCTAGACCCTGACGAGGGGCGATGGATTGGTCCTGCATCCATTGGTATGGTGCATCTAAGATTGCATACAGGTGCTCATTGGGGGTGAGTACATTGGACGGACTCGCCGAGAGATGGCTAGATGGTATTATACTTAGCGTCAGATAGCAGTTCTCTAGTGACATGAGTGCAGATAGTCTGTCGACCTGAGGTCATCATTTGTCTCGTGTGAGTTCTCAATGTGCTTTGATTACTACCTTACCATAGCTTTACTGAGTCGTGCAAAAAGGTTTTAGTTGGGTACAGTTCGGAGCCACATGTAGGCAGTGAGCGACTGTTGGGGATTCGTCTCTCCCAGTATAGGGAGTCGATGTCGCGCTGTGATCGGTTGGACAACACCATAAGTCCCTGGCCAGGGCGGATTGAGAATTACTGGTAATTGGACCAGTAGATTCTCTGAAGGTCTTGAGCCACACCAGCACGACTTGTCAGGTTATTAGGAGTATGACATTTTCCACCCCTAGATCCAGCATGCGATACTCTTAGACGAACAGACTGAACAGCACGGAGATTGTCACGGACAGGCTCAGTAGGGGTTCAGATGAGTTCGCTCGTTGTCCTTCCTCTCGACAGGTACCTGGGTAGCCATTATGTACAAATAGTGCCACTGACGGACTTGTGGTTAAACCCACTACCAGCATACTGTCGAGTCTTTAGAGTCCCATATAGAAGGTTCCCCTGGTCTGGGCGAAACGATGTAGAGGCCGTATGGTTTTACGTGTAGGGTTCCGATCATATACGTGCACTAACTACACAAATATTGTTTGGACGGATAATACTGGTGGGTTTTGGTTTAAGCCAGACTCTAGTATTATATTATTGGATTATTATTATCTCATTGTATTCGTATTTTTAGAGGACGAATACGGGTATGTATATACGGTGAGGGCATTCTTGTAATTTTACAAGAGATGCTTCTAGAAGGGGACACCTCATTATTTGGATTTATCTAATTTTGCAAATAGATTAATGAGGTGGAAAATTGAGATATTTGTGGCATGGTTGAAGCATGGCTAATTCATTTGTTTATTTCATTTGACTTTACTATTCAAGCATGGATGCTAATTTTTTATAGAAAATATTGCATGCTTGATTATTGTGAATGACTTAGCCATTCCTCACTTGCCTCTACACTCTTAGCTCATTTTTGTGTTTTTGCTTTCTCTCTCCATTTTCTCTCTCCTCTTTCTTTCTCAAGCCCTAACCCTCACATGTGTTGTGAATTCTAGGGTTCCTTGAGATAAAAATAGTCTAATCAACAATCTACATCTCCTAAACTATCTAGATTAGCAAACTAGATACCTTAGTTACATCATTCCTGAGGTTAAAACTTGAACCAGTGACTCTCGGGTGGATCATCTTCGACACGAAGAGGCCGACGACCGAGTTTGATAAAAACCATCTAGAAGCTTAAGAAGAGAAGAAGAAGACCCGAAGGACTAGAACACAAAGGTATAAATCACTTCATAGTAGATTAGAACTTTTGTTTGTTTTTCTAGTTAGGACTTATGGTCGATCTTGGAAGTTTAGGTAATGTTGCTTGTTTTAAAATTGGTTTTTGTAAATTCCGTCTCTCTACAAATCCTGTGAAGTGTTCGACAACGACTTACAATTTCAATTGGACGTTTTATGATATTAGCTGGAATATATATTGATATAACCGGATTATTAAGTCAAGTGTTGATTTAATATATATATATATATCATGCTTACTTTTATTTTCTTCTCTCTCTATATTTTTTGTATATGATACAAACAGTATTTTGTCATGTATGTTGATACATGAAACATGTGTATGTGACTCACATGGAGAGGAGATGAGGATATATATATTAGTTTCTTTGATTTATTAAAGAAAAAGAATATATGAGTTATAAGCAAAAGACGAGGGTGGAAAGCTTTAGATATTTCCTTATCTTATCTTTTTAGATAAAGATAAAGACTTCTTTTCTTAGAATGATAACCTTATCTCATTCTCACATCCTCTTTCTCTCTATTGTGTTTTCATTTTAGTGAGAAGGAAAAAAAGAGAAGAAATTAGTAAGCAAAATATTTCAACATCTGCTTTTATCACTAATCTAGAAAATTAGTAATATTAGTTTCTTCACATACATCTAGTTTATGAAGTTGGAGCTTGTGTTGAAGAAATCTCAAGGTGGATCATGTTTGAAAAGGAAGTCTACCTTCAAGCTCGATCCCAGAGTCGAGGAGCTTACCCAGAGTTCAACGGTGTGAAGGAAAACGCGCTATAAAGGTTCTAATTCGCAAACTTGTAGATATTGCTCTCATCTATTGTTGCAAGTTGTATTCATTGGTCTTGATTCTATGTTTGCTTGCTATAGCTCTCTTGAAAATTAAAATTATAGCTTTTGCTGCACTTTAAACTATCTAGTAGAGAGTATTGCAAATCTACAGTGGTATCAGAGCTGGTCCAACGACTACAACTTGTTTTGGTGACATTGGAATTCATGAAACATAAAAATTTCAAAACTAGTTTTAAAATTTTGCATGAAAAGCTCTCATTTTTTACTTGTGCCAGAGCCACCGGATTCTTAGTTCAGACCAAGAGTTTGGAGTAGGCTCAAGATAATCCAAACTCATCCAATTTGTGCTCGGGGCCGAACCGAGGTCGATTCACCCCCGCATCGGGGGCTGAACTAGCCCTAATTTGGGGTTGTTCTAGGGATGGTTCAGCCCCGATGCGCGACTGTTCCCGCCCCTGATTCAGCCCAGATTCGGGGCCGAATTGTCACGACCCAAAGTTCGGCCCGTGACCGGCACTGAACCATGTAACGTCTGAAGGCGTAACATGACTAAGTAAGCCGAAAACCCAGAAATCAAAACCATATAAATTTAGAGTGTTAAACTATTTTTGTAAAATGGTTGCCAATATTTAGAAAAACCTTTTTAAGTAATTTAGTAGAAAAATCCTTGTTGAGTTCAAGTGTTATTTAATAATTTTATTTGCAACATTTTCTTATACAAGAGTTTGCCCCGGGAATCGGGTGAAGACAAGATAAGAAAAATGACATGTGGAATAAATAGAGCATCTCAATGACTGAGTAAAATGAAATGAAGATAGCAAGACATATAAGACTGCATAAATGAAGTCGGCTCACAACGAGCTCGACACCAGAGTACAAATAACATATGTCGTCCTCACAACTGTCTCTAAGTCAATACATGAAGGTAGATGGAGAATACTAGATACATCAATATACAACTAAAAGTAAACAGATACCATACAAAAACCCACCAACTAGCAATGGTATCTGTGTCAAAAGGTGCGGTAAACAGCCAGCCGCGACTACTCCAAAGGGCAACCTGCAAACACTGTGGCATAACGGGGGTGAGTTGCCAACTCGTGAGTAGTAGATAACATATAAAGGTAGTCGCGAGTATGCACGTACTGCGATACTCTAAACTATGCCAACAGGTAACATCTATATGATGAACTGGATGCTCAATATCTTGCAACAAGTGCGATCTAATGACATCTCTATGTAATGAGCAAGATATGTGATAATCAGACATGGCGATATGGTCTAACAACCCTATACATGATGAGCAGGGTACGCAATGATATGCAAGCATATGTACTCTATCAGGTATGCTAGCTACAGGATGAGATGTAAAGCAAAAATGTTGAGTATGGGAAGAAATAATGTCTACACGGAATGTCAACGTGGAAAAAATAACTTGTGTCTGTCAATACACCCAATCCCAAAACAAATCAGGCGCCGTCATCCACATCGGCCCTCAAATCCTGTAATCTCATAAAATCGTGAGTGCCCAACATCGACACCCAAATAACAAGAAAACTCGTGTTCAGCATCGACACGCAAAACCTCATATCTCGGGCACCCGTCAATTCGGGTTAGCCTACGGGCTCTGTCTGCGGTGTCGGCCCTCGGCCCCGGCAGTACGAGTCGTCCCGTATCCATCTCTCGACTCTGGTCGGTATCCTCCGGACAACCGCCAGGTCCAACCAATCACCGGTAGGTAGTAGTCCCTCTGCCAGGCTCACCGTCTACTGCACAGCGATCCGTTCTCGCCCCGGGGTACCATACCGGGTCCACCATGTACCCGCAATCGGCCTCGTCCATCTCCTCGACTCGGGTTCCATGTATCGCTCTAGCACCGAGAAAACACATGGTGGACGCACTAAAATATCAAATCAAAAGAAACCGGGTTTTTTAAACAGTGCGTATTTTCTTAAAATAGTACTCCGGTTCCCAAAATCCAGAAATCACATGAATCAATCTAATGCGTAAATCCATGCCATGCGTCGTATGGAAGAAAAAGGGAAAACCGCACTTTTTCTAAAAATACCCAGTTTGGAAAATACCATATGCGGTCCTTTAGTTTTTAAGTCAAATCAATATCATCCATGTATGTTTCATATGAACATGAGTGTAGGTATGGATGTGTGAGAAGCTAAATATGCTAAGTGAGTGTAGCAATATACACGTACACTAATATGGAAATGATGCATATGTGTCCAAGATATATATATATATATATATATATATATATATATATATATATATATATATGAGCATTATAATGAGCTACAAGGTGAACATGGTAAAAATATGCATATGCGGATATGGCAAATCATGACAACCTCAGTGAAATGGATTCAATATAACATATAATTTCTAGCAATCCTATGCTGTGAGTGTCATGGCAATCACTAACGATGTGAGTGTAGCATATAGATCGTGCTCGTGCAGCATGTACCGTTAGTGACAGTGCAGTGTTCTATACTACCAGTTCTATATATGTAACAAGGGTATGCTACTCTAGTATGTTTGCATGAACATATAAAACTAAACATCCTACTACGCCCTGACGCTTAACGCCATACGTGCGATTTCCCCGTAGATGTTAAATCTACTCACCTGGTCGTGTGCTAAGTATAGCCGACCACCTGCTTCCCTTTCCCGGCGGCGTCTGATGTACCCGCCTGCGAACCTGGAATTTACACAAGAATCTAAATAATATCAAAATCTCGCATACGCGATAAAACAAAACGAGAACTCGTGTCGCGAATTGACGCGCGTGTGTGCGATACGCTGAAACGTGCGTGTATGTGCCTAGCGCTTAACCCGATACGCCGCGATACGCCGAATCACAGAACCACACGCGTATCGTGCGTATCGCGCAGACCAAAAACACCAGAAAACAATATAGTGCCCCATATTTTACCCAGATCAAAATATTGCAAAACTATGTATACCAGAGACCTATAAAATGTAGCAGACACCTGTAGAAAAAACCCTAGGACCTAACTCCCTAGTCTGGCCGCAATTTGCGGCCAGAATAAATTTTCTGGCGGCCTGGGTTGAGGGTGGTGGGGTCGGGCTCTGGTAGTTGGGTCAGTGTGTCACCAGTAGGCTATGGTCCACTCAATTTTATTCTGAACCTAAAAGGGTAGCAGCAGATCTCAAAAAGCTATGTTTTGCTCAAAAACGCCAAGTTTTGTACCAATTGACAACTTAGGGTATTTTTGTGTAATCTGGGGTTTCCTAGGTTAACTTGGTCCTAACCATTCCTAATTTGGCTAGTCTAACTAATATTAAAATTACATAACACCAAACCACAAGAATCACCAAAATCGTAAAATTATCGCAAAAAGGATACGCGTGCGTGAAACTAAATGCGTGTGCATACGACACGTCGCGACGCGTGTGAACTCTCCAGAACCAACTTCGACGCGCTGTGGCGCGTGTCGCGCCACAGAACCACGCGGATCACGCATGTGTCGCACAAGGTTAAAAACATCGAAAACGCGTTTATAGCTCCAGATTTTGCCTCTGGGCCAAACTACAAAAGTTACAGATACCAAAAGCCTAAGTGTCACGACCCAAAATTTGGTGACGGCCCTAATACTACGCAACGCCTAAAGACGCAACGTAGTAAAAGAAAGCCAACCCAGAAATCTAAACCATGAAAATCACGGAAAACATAATATAAGTTTTGAAACAATTGAAATCGCAACCCAAATTCTTTAAAAGTCTTACTTTCTTTCTTTAAAATTTTAGCAACACCCCCTTTTTGTAAAGACAAGTCAAGATGAAGGCAACACAAAAATAATGACAGTAGAGAAAAAGCTGTATATAAAAGACATCAAATCCACAATAATACACATAACGTCCTCACCAAGTCTCTATGCCAACAATACAGTAGTAGATGGAGAGTACAAAATACAACGAATATACAATATGAAATACAGATAACCATCTAACCCACCTAAACAAAATGGTACTGTGAGCTGATGCGGTATCTGTAGCAAAAGGTCGTAGCTGGATAGCTGAATAGAGGAATAGCCTGCCTCGACTACTCTGGGGAAAGACCTGAAACACCTGTGGCACAACGGGGGTGAGTTGCCAACTCGTGAATAGTATAAAACATATGCAGGTAATCGCAGGAATGCACGTACAGCATGAATCTAAGATATACGATTACAATAATAATATTTCATGAAATGCTGACATAAGGAGAGTACGCTAGCAGGTACAATCAATATATGAAATAATGATGGCATGATAATAGTGTGCAATGACTATGCAACAGAGATATGAGAAAGCATTATGCAACCATCATAAGGGTACACTACAAGTACTACCAATATATGAATCCGTGCATAAAGTAGGTAAAAATGAGGTATGAGGTGGAATATGTCATTTCCCACGGAAACCTGACGTCGTGGCAGGATCACAATCCAACAAGATACTCCAATCCCAAATCCTCAAACCAGCCCCCACATTGGGCACTCACATCATATAAGTCTCACATCTCCTCAATGTACAATATCGAGTAATCTCCTATATCCCGAATGTACAAATCACCAATCACACAGGTATATCCAATGTCCAATCCCAATGAATCACCTAGTATCCCAAGTCCAATCTCAAGTAAGTTTCTAGCATCCTAAAGGTATATATATGTACAGAAATAAATATGATGGGGGCAATACACATATATTAGCGTCCCATTCCACTAATATTGGTGTAAGGGTATATATAACAACGGCTAAATCCCCTGTTATATATACAAAAAGGGGTTAAAGAAATATCATGAAACCGTGTGCCAAGCATCGACACAGAAATCCTCGTATATCGGGCTCCGTCAGTCCGGATCAGCCCACGGGGTCCGTCTGCGGTATCGGCCCTCGGCCCCGCCAGTACAGATCCTCCCGCATCCAACTCTCGACTCTGGCCAGTAGCCTCCGGACAACTGCCAGGTCCAAACAATCACCGGTAGGTACTCGCCCGCCTCCAGGCTCAATCGGCAAACCCATCGATCTTCTTGCCGAGGGGAACCATACCGGGCCCCACCATGTACTCTCATACGGCAACCACACCTCGTATGGAGTAGATAATCAGCACCGATAAAACTCATGGGGGACGCTCAAATATCATATCAAGGAAACCGGGTTGTTCATGTATGCATAATTTCATGAACCCCCGCGGTTCCCAAATCCCGAAAACATCATATAAAATCCAGATAAACAATGCGCAATCCAAGAATAAATATATGCGATATATCTGAATGCGAGCAGGTAAACACAAGTATATAGCTGAACCAGATGTGTGTGAAATCAAGATGAGGTACAGCTAAGTAACATCAGTAAATGTAAATATGCGACAACAACTGAATATGTGTCTAACATACAGGTGTAGCAATGTATAGGTATCTACCTATAGGAACTGATGTCGTATACCCCCCTGGGTATAAGTAAAATATATAGGAAATCCCTCCCGGTATAGGTAAAATATGTCGGAGGTATACCTGTAGCTGTATCGCAAAGTGAAAATATACCTATCACTAAAGGTATGATACACTATAGGTATACCGATAAGCTAGATGTCAGGTGTGGCAAGCAATGGTAGCTATAAGGGGTAGTGTGTGACATAGCAATTATTGACGGTGTGTGTGTAGCATACAATCCGTGCTCGTGCAACATGAACCGTCAATAATGTGTGCAGTGTCTTACGGCTGCTAGTCACAGTATATAACTATATCAAAGAATGCAGTAAATGCGCAATTCTACAATGACGTAGAATGTGCGACAGGAAATTGAATCCTAGCCCAGACGCATAGCGCCATGCGGGCGATTCCCCTGTAGATGTTATATCTACTCACCTATACTCCACGCTAGGTGAATCCTATCATCTGCTCCCCCTGTAGCCGTGTCCGTAGCCCCTGTCTGCAAACCTGCAATTACGACATGGAAATCACATATAAGTCAAATATCTCGCGAAACGCGATATCGAATCGAAACGAGAAACTCGCGTCGTGAACAAAACGCGCGTGTGCACGATACGCTGAATCGTGTGTGTGCGCGTCTAAAACCCATCGCGACACGCCGCGATACGCTGAATCACAGAACCCACTCACGTATCGCGCGTATCGCGCAAACACAACGAAACACAAAAGCGACATATAGTCCCAGATTTTCCTACAGGCAAGATATTACAAAACTAGACATGTCAAGGACCTAGAGAACACAGCAGGAGCCCTACACCAAAACCCCAACACCCAAGTCTCCCACTGGGCCGCAAATTGCGGCCAAAACAAGGAATTTGGCGGCCTGGGTTAGGAGTTTGGGGGTCGTGCTCTGGTGGTGGTGTCTAGATCTAGGTATCATGTCCCAGTATTCTCAATTTTACACTGCAAGGTCCGGGTCTATAGCAGATCACAAATGTCACAATTATCTCTTAAAAACACCAATTTTGCACAAATAAGGAACCTTATGGTATTTTAGTGTAATCTGGGGATTTCTTAGTTGGAGTGGCCTTGTTAACACTTAATTAGACTAGGGTAGCTAACACAATCAACAATTTCCCAAAATTCCACTTAAACACCATAATCTAGCACTAAAATAGCTATTTAACACTAACCGAAGCTAATAAACATACAAGCTAAGCAACTAGGGAAAAGGGTTTAGAAATATACCCAAAAGGGACCCTAGAGAGCAGGAGAAGAAGTGTGAGGAGCTGCTCCAAGTTGCTAGAGCTCCTGCTGTTGCTGCTGCTTGCCTGTGCTGCTGCTGTTGCCTCTGAAGCTGCTGCTGCTGTTGCCTTGCTGCTGCTGCTGCTTGCTGATGCTGCTGCTGTTGTAGTGTTGTTGTTGTTGTTGTGGCTATTGCTGCTGCTGCTCCTGCTGGGTGTGTGTGTGTGTGAGAGTGAGGGAAATGAGAGAAAGAAAATGAGATGGAGAAATGAGAACACCACAAAGACCCCTTCTCACTCTCTCTCTCATAATGAGGCATGGCATGAGCCATGATGCCCATGCTTTCCCTCTCCCTCTCTCTCCCAAAGTCAACACATTAGCAAATAATAAAAACCTTTTAAAATCATTTTCCTTTTTAAAACTATCATGACTAATTACAACCATAACACTTAACAACCCATAACACCTAAACCAAACTTAACCCTAGACTAGAGAAATGGTTAGTTCACCATGTTACCAATCATGGTTAAACACCAAAAACAAGCCTAGTTATCATGCACAAGTGTGTGTGTGCCTAACAAAATTCTAATAAAATACTAATTAAATAGGATAAAATATTTAAAACTTAATTTGGTAAACTTTTTATTAAAAACCATACCTAAAAATATAATTAGCTACAAAACACATTCTAAGGTGTTACACTAAGCTACCCAGAAGAACCCTACAGCCAAAAACCCAACACCCTAGCCCCTGTTCTGGCCGCAATTTGCGGCCAGAAGGAATAAACCGGCGGCCTCATTTTGGAGGTGGGTCCCCGTGCTCTGTGTGTGTGTCTCTGCTAAGGTCACTGTGCTACAGTCTTCACAATTTTATGATTTAAGGTTCGGGTCAACAGCAGATCCCACAGAGGCTCAAAAGTCCCTAAAATCGCTAATTTACGCCAAGTCGGGCCAATTGGTTATTCTGGTGAAAACTTGGATAAATCTTGGTTTCACTAGCCTTAACAACACTTACTAAGGTTATACTAACCATTAAAACCATTACTTGTCTAACTTCCACCCAAATCTCTACCACTAGCACTTAAACTACCAAATAAAAACACTAACTACATCACAGCCATAACATGAGCAAAGAGAAGTGGGGTTTAAAGGAATTATACCTCTACAGATCCTAGTTGAAGGAGAAAAGAAGAAGGAGAGGGAGGAAGTTGTGCTGCTGGATTGCTGCTGCTAAAGACCCAAGTGCTCAATGTCTTGGCTGAATGGCTGATCTGCTCACTGCTGATGCTGTACCCAGCTGTTGCTGTTGCTAAAGCTGCTGCTTGTGTGTTGTAGTGGGGGTTGTGTGGTGTTGTGGTGTTGGTGTGGGTGCAAGGAGCTGCTGGTGCTTTGCAACTGCTGCTGTATAAAAGGTTGGCTGTTGATGCAGCTGATGTTGCTGAGTTCTGAAAGAATTCAAAAGCTGAAACTGATGTTAAAGTGATGGGTTTGGGGGGGGGCTGATGGTGTGCTGGAATGGATTGAGGTTGGGCTGATGGGGTGGTTTTGGTGGCTGATCTGATGTTTTTAGGGGCTGAAGTTGAGTGTGAGTGAGAGGGATTTGAGTGAGAAGATGCATTCAAAAAGTTTGGTGTGACACAACCTTAAACCATCATGGCAACCATCACATCTCTCTCTCTCTCTCTCTCTCTCTCTCTCTAGAAAGTCAACTTGAAACATCCTAAGCACCCTTGGTCAAAGCGAACCACCCTAGTTAAACTCATTTACTCCAAAATCAACTCAATTAACTTAAGCAAGGCCATAATCCTACCATGGTAGCTAAACATGGCTAACCCACCATGCACACCCAAGCTAGGTCACTCTAAGCCTAACCCTATTTATCGTGCACAAGTGTGTACGGTCGAGATAAATTCCTACAAAAATAACTATAAACCCAGATAAATTACTAGAAACCCATTTTGGTAAACTTTTTACCAAAAACCCCACATTAACACACAATTACTGCTAACCCTAAACTCAGGTGTTACAGTTTCCCCTCCTTAAGAAAATTCATCCCCGAATTTAAAAAAAAGACAACATAAAACTACACGTACCTTCAAAGAGATGAGGGAATTTCTTCAGCATCTCCCCCTCGGTCTCCCAAGTGACCTCCTCACCATTCGGCCTGCTCCAAAGGACCTTCACCGACGGCAGGACCCTAGATCGAAGTTTCTTCACCTGCCGATCCAATATCTCAACTGGCTGTACGGTGAATGAAAGATCGGGCTCAAGCTGAACTGTCTGATGCTGGATCGTGTGGGAAGGGTCATGAAGATATCTGCGTAGCATCGATACGTGCAAGACTGGATGAACATCCGAAAGACTGGGTGGAAGAGCCAATCGATATGCGACTGCGCGTACTCGCTCGAGGATCTCGAAAGGACCTATGAACCTGAGGCTAAGCTTCCCCTTTCGTCCAAATCTCATCACTCCATTCATTAGGGAGACCCTCAGAAAAACGTGATCGCCAATTGCGAACTCTAATCTGCGGCGGCGTTTGTCAGCATACGATTTCTGCCTGCTCTGAGCTGTACTCATCTTGTCTCGAATCAGCTGAATCTTCTCTTTCGTCTCCTGCACGATCTGGGGCCCCAAAATACTGCTCTCACTCAGCTCTGTCCAGCAGACGGGCGATCTACATCTCCTCCCATACAAAGCCTCGAAGGGTGCCATCTGAATAGTGTCCTGGAAGCTATTGTTGTAGGAGAACTCTATCAAGGGTAAATGATGATCCCAGCTACCACCAAAGTCTTAAACGCAAGCTCGGAGCATGTCCTCGAGAGTCTGAATGGTCCGCTCTGACTGTCCGTCGGTCTGCGGATGAAATGCCGTGCTGAAACTCAAACGAGTACCCAAAGCCTCCTGAAGCCTCTACCATAGTCTGCTGGTAAATTGGGTGCCTCGATCGGACACAATACACGTCGGGACCCCATGTAGTCGTACAATCTCGTCGATATAAAGTTGGCCATACCGTGCAAATCCGAAAGTCGTCTTCACCGGCAGGAAGTGAGCTGCTTTCGTCAGACGATCCACGATCACCCAAATGGAGTCATACCCCCGCCTAGTCCTGGGTAGACCCACAACGAAATCCATCGAAATCTGTTTCCATTTCCACTCCGGAATGGGTAACGGCTGTAGCTCTCCTGCGGGCCTCTGGTGCTCGACCTTGACTTGTTAACAAGTCAGGCAACTCGATACGAACTCCACGATGTCCCTCTTCATTCCGTCCCACCAGTAGGTCTCTCTCATATCGTGGTACATCTTGGTGGAACCGGGGTGGACACCGTACACTGACCGATGTGCCTCCTCAAGAATATCGCGCCGCAATCCCTCGGCATCTGGTACGCACAGTCTAGACCCAAATCGTAATATCCCCTGGTCATCAATCACGAACTCGGAGAATCTGCCCTGTCCAATCTGTGCCATAATCTCTGAGCAACGGTCATCCCTGTGCTGTGCCTCATATATACGATCAAGCAACTGTGGGCGTGCAAGAACGTGCGCAAGCTGTCCCCCAATCTGCGTGAACTCGAACTGCACTCGGCTGTCACATAATATCTGCCAATCCACCGATGACTGCCTCTGTACTGCACTAAGACACGCTAGACTACCCTCAGGCCTCCTACTCAAAGCATTTGCCACTACGTTGGCCTTGCCCGGGTGATATAAGATCTCGCAGTCGTAGTCCTTCACCAGTTCCATCCAACAGCGCTGTCGGAGGTTCAGGTCTCGCTGCTGAAATATATACTTGAGGCTCTTGTGATCAGTAAATATCTGGCACGACTCGCCGTAGAGGTAATGTCGCCAGATCATAAGTGCAAAGACCACTGCAGCCATCTCCAAATCGTGAGTGGGGTAGTTCTGTTCATGTTTCTTCAATTGTCGGGAAGCATAAGTGATCACCCTGCCGTTCTGCATCAGTACACATCCTAGCCCTACTCGTGAAGCGTCACAATAGACTATAAATCCGCCCGATCCTGAAGGCAATGATAATACTGGCGCCGTAGTCAAGAAAGTCCGTAGCTGCTGGAAGCTACGCTCGCACTCCTTCGTCCAAATGATAGGAACTCCTTTCCGGGTCAATCCGGTCAAGGGTGCAGCAATACGGGAGAAATCCTGTACAAATCGCCGGTAGTAGCCGGCCTGTCCTAGAAAGCTGCGTATCTCAGTCACCGACGTAGGTCTGGGCCAACTCCGAACGGCCTCGACCTTCCTCGGGTCTACACATATACCATCCTGTGTAATCACGTGACCCAAGAAGTCCACGCTGTCCAACCAGAACGCGCACTTGGAGAATTTTGCATAAAGCTGGTGCTCCCTCAAGGTCTGCAGTGTGATACGCAGGTGCTGCTCGTGCTCCTCTCTGCTCCGGGAATACACCAATATATCGTCAATAAATACGATGATGAACAAATCAAGATATGTCCTGAATATACGGTTCATTAAGTCCATGAATGTAACGTTTTGAAAATCGTTTCGGTGAAATTTCGAAAAATCGGTAAAATAAGGGGGTTTTCTGTAAAAAGTCAAAATACAAATATCTTATTATAAAAATTAAATATACATATTCTAGCTATGTAATTGCTATTATTTGGTGTTTATTGAGCCGCTGGTGAAATTTCAAATTTTCTGAAAAAAATATTATTTTATTATTATTTAAGCCGTCACTAATACATTTAATTAGGGAAAATTACAAATTGGAATGAGTTGAAACAAATTTTGTGCATCATAAAACATTAAATAAAATTTTATCATATGATTTTTGGAATGAAATCATTTGCCAAAACGGTTTAGAAATTATTGAAGAAAAAAGGCTTTTTTTTAGCGTAAATGGATGTTTGGGGTATTATATTTATCATTTTTCATCACCCCACACCCATACCCACATCCACACACTCCCATTTACTTCTCCCCTTGAAGAATTCAGCAGCCCACTTCTCCCCCTCAAAAATTTCTCCATCTCATTTGTATGGGTGAAATAGAGTTTATAGGTGTAGGTTAAGATGTATTGTTTTGGAGGCTCATTGTACCTTGATTTGAGGGGGGGTTGACTTGACCAATTGTGCACAACACCCACACCATTCCCCCCATCACCCCATGGCCGAAATTCTGCAGCCCTTCCCCCTTCATTTTCCCTCTTTTCATTTCCTTCAATTTAAATCAAAAAATTGCTCCAAAATCCAATTTAAATCTCAAAAATTGATTTCCATTCTTCATCCCATTCTCCTTAGCTTTTATCACTTGGATCATGGTGTTATGAAGCCATCATTGGAGGCAAATTCTTCTTGCTAGATCACTAGATTTTAAGGTATAATTTCTACACATTTAAATTCTTATGTTTAGATTTATTTAATTGAGTTGTTTTAGTGTTAATTTTAGTGCTATTTGCATACTAGTTTTTTTTTAAAAAGTTTATGGCTTGAGTTGAATTAGGGTTTTGTTGTGGAAATGGGTTATGATAAATTGTGCATGGTTTTGTGTTGTGGATTAACATCTTAAGTTTTATAGAAAGCTAATTTAGTTGTTAATTCCAAACCATTACTTATAAAATGCCCTAATTAAGTTATTTTGCTAACTAGAGTTTTGGAAAATTATTAAATCCCTTAGATTAAATTATAATTATGGTTTCATGTCATTATAGATAATATATTGAGTGGGTTAATGCTTTTAGTTCATGAAAATCCTAGCTAAATTGTTGTTTGTGCATTTTTGCTATAAATTGTAAAAAAAATTGGATATTTTGTAAACTAGAATTTTGGGGTTAATGGAATTTAATGAGATTAAATTATAGAAATTGTTTTTATGACTTATTTAAGATATTTAATAAGTATTATGGCCACTAGATTTGTTTAAACATCATGTTTTGTACAAAAACGGCGAATTGTGCTTGCTAGATTTTCGGAAAAATGACTTTTTAAGTGAAATTGGGGTTTTTGTGAATTTTAATCTATTTTATATTAAAATTAGTGTTCGTGAATGTGCAAATGAGTGTATTTGGGTTTTTTCTCGATGATTTGGCGTTTGTACGCCGACGTCGAGGGTTTTTGGGTTGATTTGTGAAAGCAACCATAGGTTTTGACCTATGTGGGATTCGTGTGTCGTTTTGGTCATGAGTCGGATTTTAATACGATACGGTGCGTTATGATATGTAGGTACCCCATGTGGACTTCGAGACGACAAGCAAGCGCGTGGCGACGTCGGCACCGGCGAACGAGGACCAGGTGAGTAGATTTATATCTATGGGGAGAAGTCGGGTGGATGGCGTATAGCACCCCCGCAGTTTGTGGTGATGTATACGAATACGTATACACACAGATATTGATTATATGTTGTTGAGATTATTGATGATAAGATGGAAATTTGGTATTTTTGGATTGGTTTAGTGTAGTTGCGAAACCCTAGAGTAGTGGTCGCACTCACACACGCACACACACACATACTTGCATACATTCTTCTTTTATATGTGCGTATATGGGAGTATATATTTATGTGTTCACATGGGTATGTGACTATGTGTTCATATACTGGATTTGAGGATAGTATTTGGAATTTGAGATGAGTTGATGATATTGGGCCTGAGGCCAGAAGATCGGTGATGTGATTTGGTTCGTATTGAGATACGACATGATGTTTTAGCTGGTCTTTTGACGTAGCAATTCTTACACCTGTATGCATGCTTAGGCGGTATCAGTATTGTACTAGACGTAGGACATTGTCCCGGATCATGATATTTGATAAAGAAGATACCAGATGAATAGTGTGATTGAATGTGATATTAACCCGTACCCAGATTTGGGGATGCCGTACGACGGATTTACGTACGAGCTATATTGATGATTGATCCGCACTCTTGACTTGGGATGCCTGATTATAGATATGGTATAGGATATGATATTATTGAGGCGGGATCACCGACTATACATATACAGGTATGTATATGTATCGACTCAGATGATAGGCGGTTTCCTTACCTGTATTTCAGCTTGTTAGTTCAGCCGTATAGTTTAGTGTAGTTGTTAGATTAGATTAGACTTCTTACCTATTTCAAAAACTAACGAATCGTGGGCATTTTTAAAGACAGCCCAAGGGATCCTACGGATATTTCAAAAGGCGTATCTTTTCATAAAAACACCGTAGCCCCTATTTTCAAAACCCCATGATTCATGTTATTTCAAAAGGCACCATTTGTAAGACTGATATTAGATTAATGCAGATTAGTTATAGTTGCGTCTAGTTTTCAACTCCCGCTCATTTTTGTGGTCCGCTTCGCATCGCATGCTTATTTTATGTTTCATACTCCATTATTGATATCATGCTGTTAGGACACCAGCACCATTACCGATGATGCGTATGTACCACGTACACTTAATTGCCGGCTCACACACATCTTCATCGGTAATTGCCATGTCACGTACACCTTAGAAAATGTTATTGCTTGACATAGCCTGTTAGCTAATAGTTAGACATGATATTAGTGTACTTGCCTTATATGTTAGTTTAGACATTGTAGTTATTACCTGCTACTTCATGCATACTGTTATTCATTTTTATGCCGCATTCATGGATTCTCATGCATATATTCACTATTTTACGTGTTATTGAGGTTTTGGACTCGGATTTCCATGAGATTTTCTGGATTTGGAGGAAAACCGCAAAAACTTATATGAACTGATTTCCCTCTTTTTAAAATAAAAAGTGCGGTTTTCCCATGATGTATGAGTCGTCCACCATGAGTTTGCTGATGGATTTCGAGACCCGATTCGAGGAGACGGATGAACCGTTTCGGGTACATGGTGGACCCGGTAAGGTACCCCGGGGCAAGAAGCGCGTGATGATGACGATGTGAGCCTGGCAGGGGAGCACTACCTACCGGTGATTTTACCCGACGCGTCGGATATCCGGAGGATACCGTCGTGGTCTTGAGATGGATGGTAGGGGCCGGTCTGGACTGACGGCGCCCTAGATATTGAGGTACAGAGACTGTGATACAGAGATATCGAGATATTGGGATTACGTTTTGTGCCGATGCTAGGCACTGTTTTATGCTGATTTCATTATGATACCTCATTTTAAAAATACAAAGGAAATCTCACTAAATTATGGAAACAGTTCTTCATTTACATGTATTCTGTTTTCATGCATTCATACCTCATTCATATGATATATTGCTACCCTTGGGCACTGACACGGGCATATGAGATTACACTCGGATTAGATATTTACCCTAGCCATGTTATAGGCTACGTGTTATTCATATATTTGAGGATATATTATGATCATTGACCTAGGTTGCGTTATTTATGCGATTTCTGTGCGTAGATATTTTTCTATTCACGAGTTGGCAACTCACCCCCGTTGTGCCCTAGTTTCTTACAGGTTGCCGTACATGTTTCATTACGGCTTTGCGGGCTCAGTTTCATTCGGGTGACTTGCTAGTAGGTGGGTTTTTCTTGTATCGTACCCATCATATTACCTTGTATAATATTATTCCGTTGTATCTAGTAAATTCCATCAGCCAAACATGTATTTTTTTGAGATAGAGACCAGTGTTGTTTATTCTTTCGACCTTAGAGTTGCTCGTTATATTTCTGGTGGTTTTGAGTTTCCTTTTGAGTATTGATTCTCGCCGTTGGCGTTGTATATTATATTGTTTGTGTGGTTGTGACCGTCGATTGACGAAGAGCTAGCTCCCGCTTGGGGATGCCCTTTTCTTGTTTTCGTATACTATTCATGTTGTATCCCGTTTGGGGGCCTGTATTTACAAAGGAGACTCTGCCGAAATTTTCAGTAAATTTTTGATGTTTTAAAAACCGCATAATTCGGCTTATGCTATTAAAACTACTTGTTTTAAATTGGTTTTCCTTCACTCTACTTCTTTTCTTGGTTTGGATTTCTGGGTTTTCGGTTTACTTAGATTACGTACGCCTCGAGACGTTTCGTAGTTTAAGTGCCGGTCATGTTCCGTACTTTCGGGACGTGACAAAGTTGGTTTCAGAGCGTTAGGTTTTAACCTTCGGAGCGTAGGATGACCCTTGGTTGATGGAATAGGTGACTAAAGTAGAGTGACGTACTGTTGGTATGTTCCGCGGCATATTTACGACATGCCACTCCACTTAAGAAGCCTTAGGATGTACATTTCCTTGTTCAGTATTATATTCCTTCCTGATCTAGCCTCATCGTTACCAGTTTGGTTTTGCTGCCACGATTTCGGGCAGGGAGAGATACGGCTAGAGTTGCGGTCAACAGGAGCTTGTCACAAACGAGGACTGACCAGGGCGTGATTCCGGCGACACCCAATTGCAGAGATGTGTCTTTTTACTGTGTTTCCACGCCACGAGCGTTTGGCGGATCGCCTTTATGAGGTTACTCGGAGGTGCTGATCGACACTAGAGAATTGAGCCAATGATGGAGGCCAGCCAGATTTTGATGACCGTTGGTGTGTTGCTTACTCCTGATGATTGAGGCACGGTTCAGCATGCAGACGAGTGAGCCAGTTATTGCTGCGAACGACGAGATATCGCCCCAGATGTTGGAGCTATTGCAGTATAAGTTGTACTAAGAGATGATAGAAGGTCGCTAGTCATCGAGGATGAATGACTAGGACATGTGGATCGTTCGCCTACCCCGATGCGAGGTCATCAGATAGATTGATTCCAGCTAGAGACGACTTCACGCGGAGACGTTGGGAGTCGACAGAGACGATCGAATGTCAGAAACCTATTATTCCAAGTTTAAAGTATTCAGAAAGACATGCAGGCAATTCTATGGTCCCTCTAGAAGAATGAAACCTTAACTCGACTTAATGACCGTGTGAAAGCCTTTAAACCTTCGGGTTTGCGGCAGTTCTACGGCGCCATTAGTGAGGCTTGGGTTTGCCCTTCTACGGCTGGACCACCGATGCTGTGGTACGTACTCGATACTATTATACTGTACCCACGATGTTGAGCTCTTGGGGGATTATGAGGTTTTGACGACTCGATTGGATGGCTCGACTTAATTCGGATGCTAGGTGGTGAGATGCATTTCTTGGGAGACTCCCGATACAAGGATAGCCGTTGGAGCTCAGTCCATGCAGCCACGACGAGACGAGTCCGAAACGGTCGACCTTGGAGAAAAATGGAGTAAGCGGTGCGTACGAGATCTTGATAAGATGATGTTCTACTCCGCCGACATCATAGATGCGATACGCATGCCGAGGCATTGTACTTGGATATACCTTCCAGAAGGAGTCGCGATGAGTATGCAGCCGTTCCGGAACAAGGAGCAGATATAGTAAAGGACGATGACTCCCGGACAGTTGGCAGAGATGAGACTGGAAGAGACCTTGAGTAGGATTCCTTTCAGGACAATGCTGCAATGATATTTGCACCCAGGATCAGATGTGTCACGTGCATTTAGAGAGCCAGAGGCCGACTCCAGTGACATGTTGCTTTACGAGTGGTCGTGCGGATTGACCAAGAGATGACCAGAGAAGTGCCAAAACGGAATCGTCCCCATTAGCACACCTGACAGGGCCGATGAGCCGATGGATCGAAAGATTGGTAATTCACAGTGAAGACCTTGACCCAGGAGTGGTCATGGTTACGCACGCCAGCAGGACAGAGTTCATGATCATCGACGAGACGTCCCACTAGTGACCGCGACAGTTGGCCGAGATTCTTAGAGAATGCGCTTGAGCAGTACTATTCCGCCATTATTGATTACGATGTTTTGGGTGATTTATTCGTATGATTTGATTTTGATGATTGAGGATTTACGATCTTTGCACAGTGTTGCACTTGATATCGTTTTCATGCTTCAGTTTCACATGTTTGTGATTTTACGATTTTAAACAGTTGAGTTGGTTTTGTGCGTATGCATGCACACGATTTCGTTCCTGCACTCGGTATAGTTTATATATGCTTGCAGTGCAGTGACACGCCTTTTGTGCACTTAGATGCACTGGACTTCGATTTCGATTGTGATACCCGATATTTGTTTTGTGCACCTTGTGCACCTGATTAATTTTGCACACGTTCGGCGCTTGATATTGGATTTCATGATTTCGTGCACGATAGATGCACCTGATTTTGCTGTCAGGCACACATGTTGCCTACGACAGATGTTTCATGCACACCCGATGCACTTAGATGTTGTTTCTGTGCACATGTATGGCACATTCATGGATTTTGATTTCCGTGCGTACCAGACGCACGTAGCATTCATGTGCATATTTTGGGATTGATTTCGTATAGAGCAGTACGTTTTTATGATATTGCTATGTATTTTCATACTGAGCAGGACTAGTCAGAGGACAGTACCTGAATATATTTTGCATGCATTGATAGTTATTGAAGGGATTTCCAAAAAGCGAGCTATAGCCTCAGTATTTACCTACGTGTCTGATATGACACGAAATGTTTAAAACAAGGAGACCCTTCTAAATTGTTTCCAAAACGGCGGAACGTACATTTCAAACAAAGGTATATATGTATATAGTTATTTTCTTATAATAGACGTCCGCCACTGTGCAGTGTTATACGCGTTGCACAGCGACTTAAAGAGATTTGGCATGCATTTCCTTCAGATACTTACAGATATAGATTCGATGTTTACATGTATAGTTTCGAGTTATATCATATTGGTTTGATTTAGATTTGGCATTGATGTCTTCTCCATGACTCCGATGATTGCGGGATGCTTGACGGAGTTTTGATTTGAGTTATATACTCATTTTTCAAGCGCATGCGCTGCGCTACGATTTGTTTTATGTAGTTACAATTTCGGAGCCCCGACGACTTGATGGTTTTTCTTAGATGTTTTAGTATTTGGGGGAGTTTGAATTTAAATTCGGGGAGCGAATTTCTTTAAGGGGAGAAGATTGTAACGTTTTGAAAATCGTTTCGGTGAAATTTCGAAAAATCGGTAAAATAAGGGGTTTTTCTGTAAAAAGTCAAAATACAAATATTTTATTATAAAAATTAAATATACATATTCTATCTATGTAATTGCTATTATTTGGTGTTTATTGAGCCGCTGGTGAAATTTCAAATTTTCTGAAAAAAATATTATTTTATTATTATTTAAGCCGTCACTAATACATTTAATTAGGGAAAATTACAAATTGGAATGAGTTGAAACAAATTTTGTGCATCATAAAACATTAAATAAAATTTTATCATGTGGTTTTTGGAACGAAATCATTTGCCAAAACGGTTTAGAAATTATTGAAGAAAAAATGCTTTTTTTTAGCCTAAATGGATGTTTGGGGTATTATATTTATCATTTTTCATCACCCCACACCCGTACCCACATCCACACACTCCCATTTACTTCTCCCCTTGAAGAATTCAGCAGCCCACTTCTCCCCCTCAAAAATTTCTCCATCTCATTTGTATGGGTGAAATAGAGTTTATAGGTGTAGGTTAAGATATATTGTTTTGGAGGCTCATTGTACCTTGATTTGAGGGGGGGTTGACTTGACCAATTGTGCACAACACCCACACCATTCCCCCCATCACCCCATGGCCGAAATTCTGCAGCCCTTCCCCCTTCATTTTCCCTCTTTTCATTTCCTTCAATTTAAATCAAAAAATTGCTCCAAAATCCAATTTAAATCTCACAAATTGATTTCCATTCTTCATCCCATTCTCCTTAGCTTTTATCACTTGGATCATGGTGTTATGAAGCCATCATTGGAGGCAAATTCTTCTTGCTAGATCACTAGATTTTAAGGTATAATTTCTACCCATTTAAATTCTTATGTTTAGATTTATTTAATTGAGTTGTTTTAGTGTTAATTTTAGTGCTATTTGCATACTAGTTTTTTTTTTAAAAGTTTATGGCTTGAGTTGAATTAGGGTTTTGTTGTGGAAATGGGTTATGATAAATTGTGCATGGTTTTGTGTTGTGGATTAACATCTTAAGTTTTATAGAAAGCTAATTTAGTTGTTAATTCCAAACCATTACTTATAAAATGCCCTAATTAAGTTATTTTGCTAACTAGAGTTTTGGAAAATTATTAAATGCCTTAGATTAAATTATAATTATGATTTCATGTCATTATAGATAATATATTGAGTGGGTTAATGCTTTTAGTTCATGAAAATCCTAGCTAAATAGTTGTTTGTGCATTTTTGCTATAAATTGTAAAAAAAATTGGGTATTTTGTAAACTAGAATTTTGGGGTTAATGGAATTTAATGAGATTAAATTATGGAAATTGTTTTTATGACTTATTTAAGATATTTAATAAGTACTATGGCCACTAGATTTGTTTAAACATCATGTTTTGTCCAAAAACGGCGAATTGTGCTTGCTAGATTTTCGGAAAAATGACTTTTTAAGTGAAATTGGGGTTTTTGTGAATTTTAACCTATTTTATATTAAAATTAGTGTTCGTGAATGTGCAAATGAGTGTATTTGGGTTTTTTCTCGATGATTTGGCGTTTGTACGCCGACGTCGAGGGTTTTTGGGTTGATTTGTGAAAGCAACCATAGGTTTTGACCTATGTGGGATTCGTGTGTCGTTTTGGTCATGAGTCGGATTTTAATACGATACGGTGCGTTATGATATGTAGGTACCCCATGTGGACTTCGAGACGACAAGCAAGGGCGTGGCGACGTCGGCACCGGCGAACGAGGACCAGGTGAGTAGATTTATATCTACGGGGAGAAGTCGGGTGGATGGCGTATAGCACCCCCGCAGTTCGTGGTGATGTATACGAATACGTATACACACAGATATTGATTATATGTTGTTGAGATTATTGATGATAAGATGGAAATTTGGTATTTTTGGATTTGTTTAGTGTAGTTGCGAAACCCTAGAGTAGTGGTCGCACTCACACACGCACACACACACATACTTGCATACATTCTTCTTTTATATGTGCGTATATGGGAGTATATATTTATGTGTTCACATGGGTATGTGACTATGTGTTCATATACTGGATTTGAGGATAGTTTTTGGAATTTGAGATGAGTTGATGATATTGGGCCTGAGGCCAGAAGATCGGTGATGTGATTTGGTTCGTATTGAGATACGACATGATGTTTTAGCGGGTCTTTTGACGTAGCAATTCTTACACCTGTATGCATGCTTAGGCGGTATCAGTATTGTACTAGACGTAGGACATTGTCCCGGATCATGATATTTGATAAAGAAGATACCAGATGAATAGTGTGATTGAATGTGATATTAACCCGTACCCAGATTTGGGGATGCCGTACGACGGATTTACGTACGAGCTATATTGATGATTGATCCGCACTCTTGACTTGGGATGCCTGATTATAGATATGGTATCGGATATGATATTATTGAGGCGGGATCACCGACTATACATATACAGGTATATATATGTATCGACTCAGATGATAGGCGGTTTCCTTACCTGTATTTCAGCTTGTTAGTTCAGCCGTATAGTTTAGTGTAGTTGTTAGATTAGATTAGACTTCTTACCTATTTCAAAAACTAACGAATCGTGGGCATTTTTAAAGACAGCCTAAGGGATCCTACGGATATTTCAAAAGACGTATCTTTTCATAAAAACACCGTAGCCCCTATTTTCAAAACCCCATGATTCGTGTTATTTCAAAAGGCACCATTTGTAGGACTGATATTAGATTAATGCAGATTAGTTATAGTTGCGTCTAGTTTTCAGCTCCCGCTCATTTTTGTGGTCCGCTTCGCATCGCATGCTTATTTTATGTTTCATACTCCATTATTGATATCATGCTGTTAGGACACCAGCACCATTACCGATGATGCGTATGTACCACGTACACTTAATTGCCGGCTCACACACATCTTCATCGGTAATTGCCATGTCACGTACACCTTAGAAAATGTTATTGCTTGACATAGCCTGTTAGCTAATAGTTAGACATGCTATTAGTGTACTTGCCTTATATGTTAGTTTAGACATTGTAGTTATTACCTGCTACTTCATGCATACTGTTATTCATTTTTATGCCGCATTCATGGATTCTTATGCATATATTCACTATTTTACGTGTTATTGAGGTTTTGGACTCGGATTTCCATGAGATTTTCTGGATTTGGAGGAAAACCGCAAAAACTTATATGAACTGATTTCTCTCTTTTTAAAATAAAAAGTGCGGTTTTCCCATGATGTATGAGTCGTCCACCATGAGTTTGCTGATGGATTTCGAGACCCGATTCGAGGAGACGGATGAACCGTTTCGGGTACATGGTGGACCCGGTAAGGTACCCCGGGGCAAGAAGCGCATGTTGATGACGATGTGAGCCTGGCAGGGGAGCACTACCTACCGGTGATTTTACCCGACGCGTCGGATATCCAGAGGATACCGTCGTGGTCTTGAGATGGATGGTAGGGCCGGTCTGGACTGACGGCGCCCTAGATATTGAGGTACAGAGACTGTGATACAGAGATATCGAGATATTGGGATTACGTTTTGTGCCGATGCTAGGCACTGTTTTATGCTGATTTCATTATGATACCTCATTTTAAAAATACAAAGGAAATCTCACTAAATTATGGAAACAGTTCTTCATTTACATGTATTCTGTTTTCATGCATTCATACCTCATTCATATGATATATTGCTACCCTTTGGCACTGACACGGGCATATGAGATTACACTCGGGTTAGATATTTACCCTAGCCATGTTATAGGCTACGTGTTATTCATATATTTGAGGATATATTATGATCATTGACCTAGGTTGCGTTATTTATGCGATTTCTGTACGTAGATATTTTTCTATTCACGAGTTGGCAACTCACCCCCGTTGTGCCCCAGTTTCTTGCAGGTTGCCGTACAGGTTTCATTACGGCTTTGCGGGCTCAGTTTCATTCGGGTGACTTGCTAGTATGTGGGTTTTTCTTGTATTGTACCCATCATATTACCTTGTATAATATTATTCCGTTGTATCTAGTAAATTCCATCAGCCAAACATGTATTTTTTTGAGACAGAGACCAGTGTTGTTTATTCTTTCGACCTTAGAGTTGCTCGTTATATTTCTGGTGGTTTTGAGTTTCCTTTTGAGTATTGATCCTCGCCGTTGGCGTTGTATATTATATTGTTTGTGTGGTTGTGACCGTCGATTGACGAAGAGCTAGCTCCCGCTTGGGGATGCCCTTTTCTTGTTTTCGTATACTATTCATGTTGTATCCCGTTTGGGGGCCTGTATTTACAAAGGAGACTCTGCCGAAATTTTCAGTAAATTTTTGATGTTTTAAAAACCGCATAATTCGGCTTATGCTATTAAAACTACTTGTTTTAAATTGGTTTTCCTTCACTCTACTTCTTTTCTTGGTTTGGATTTCTGGGTTTTCGGTTTACTTAGATTACGTACGCCTTGAGATGTTTCGTAATTTAAGTGCCGGTCATGTTCCGTACTTTCGGGACGTGACAATGAAGGCTGCTGGCGTGTTGGTGAGTCCGAACGACATCACCAAAAACTCATAATGGCCATAACGCGTACGGAAAGCTGTCTTCGGAATGTCCTCCTACCGAACTCGCAGCTGATGATAGCCTGATCGCAAATCGATCCTTGAAAAATATCCTGCCCCTTGAAGCTGGTCGAACAAGTCGTCGATGCGTGGCAACGGATATCTGTTCCGCACGGTCACCCGGTTCAGCTGCCGGTAGTCGATACAGAGATGCAAACTGCCGTCCTTCTTCTTAACAAACAGGACCGGAGCACCCCAAGGAGAAACACTGGATCGAATAAGTCCCTTGTCCAGCAAATCTTGCAACTGACTCTTCAACTCACTAAGCTCCGTCGGGGCTATCCGATAAGGCGGTATAGAAATAGGCCCCGTGCCCGGAATCAAATCAATACAGAACACAACATCACGCTCAGGCGGTAGCCCAGGAAGCTCGTTAGGGAATACGTCCGGGAACTCACATGCAATCGGAACCTGGTCCAATGGAATCTCTGTGGCTCCTATATCGCAAATGTAGGCTAGAAACCCCTGACATCCCTTCCTCAAAAGCTGTCCTGCGTGAAGAGAAGAAATCAATCTGTGAGGGGCGGCACCACGGTCCCCCTACACAACAAAAGCCGACTCGCCGGGAAAACAAAATCTTACTGTCTTCTCGCGGCAGTCTACTGACACATAGCACGTGGCTAACCAATCCATGCCCAAGAGGACGTCGAAGTCCAACATCTCAAGAAGGATCAAATCGACAGGCAAATCTCTCTCGCCAATACGGACAACGCAGGATCGGAACACGTGCTTAGCCACAAATGACTCTCCGACGGGAGTGGTCACTATAAACGGCTGATCAAGCAACCCAGACTCTCTACCCAAACTCGGCACAAAATGTATGGAAACATATGAGTGCGTGGATCCGGGATCGAACAATACGTATGCATCAACTGAACATACTGATAAGGTACCTGAGACCACCGCATTGGACGCCTGCGCGTCCTGATGCGTCAACGCGAAGACCCGTGCCTGTCCTCCACCTGCAACTGGCGGTCCCCTACTAGCAGCTGGCTGTACTCTGCCGGTTGCTGGCTATCCTCTGCCTCACCACCTCGTCCACTAGGGACAAACCCTCCGCGACCACGGCCTCTCTGTGCCTGAGGCTGGCGCGGGGCAACTGTAGGTACAATGGGCAACGCCCTCTGGGGTGGAGAAGGAGGAAGTGTGACATGCGTTGCGGCTGCCTTTCTACGGGGTATCTCAGGACACTCTTAAACACGATGATAGGAACTCCCATATCGGTAACACCCGGACGTTACTGGCTGACCCTCCTGGGGATAAGAGCTGAAAAGCTGACCTCGTCTCGAGTCTCTGCCACCTGCAAGGTGTCTGTCGCGGCGTCTGGACGGCCGTCTCCGTGCTGATGTATCAGTACGAACCTTCTTCGGCTCTGGGACTGCCGAAGTCTCTGCAAGGCGTGCCTCGACTAATAGGGCTGCGTCTACGGCTGCTGCATATGTCTCGTAATGCTGTGTGCTGATCGTAAAGAACAGGGGTGTAAGCAAACCTCGGACAAATCTCTTGACTCGCAACTCCTCAGTGACCACTAGGTACGGAGCATAGACTGATAGCTCGGTGAATAGCACATCGTACTCTGCCACGGTCATCTCTGGCGTCTGGCGCAAGGACTCAAATCTGCATGCTTGGGCATCCCTAACGCTCTAAGGAAGGAAGCGGGCAAGGAACATCGTCACGAACTCAGTCCAGGTCATAGGAGGAAGACCTGCTGCCCTGCCCTTCTCAATTGATTCACACCATTTCTGCGCAAGTCCTTCCAGGCGAAAGCTCGTGAACTCTACCCATCGCGTATCTGAGCATCTGAGGGAACGGGATATCCATGCCATCCTGTCAATGAAAGACTGCGGGTCCTCGGCTGGATCGGTGCCTGTGAAGACCGGAGGCTTCAGCCTCATGAATTCTGCTAACGATACCGTAATCACCTCCGTGGCTGCAGGGGCAATTGCCTATGCTGTCGGTACCATCGCGGTCCCCGTGACTGGTGGAGCTACCTCTGGTCGCTGCGCTCGAAGCGTCTCAACTAGCGACCCTATCATCTGACGCATCTCCTGCATGCTGGATCCCATCGTCTGGCGCATCTTCTGCACACCAGCCCCGAGTGCGGCGATCTGATCTGTCATAGGAGGTACAGTCTGCTCGGGTGCAACAGGTGTACTGCCCAGATCAGTCCTCGTCTCGGACGAGTCAACTCGCATCTCGGCCCTCACGGCCGCTCTCTGTGCCCTCGTAGTCTTTGGCGGCATAATGGCTGAAAGGAAAGTAGGAGTTGATAAGGATACGGAATTCGAATCACAAGAATGTACATCAAGAAAGAAGTTCAATCAATAGGTCCTAAGGTCGCTTAGGCAGAGTGTCACATCGTGAGTATGCCGCGGAACATACACACACCACGGCACCCTGCCGCAGCTACCTACTCCATCATACCAGGGTCATCCTACACTCCGAAGGTAAAACCTACGCTCTGATACCAACTTTGTCACGACCCAAAGTTCGGCCCGTGACCGGCACTTAACCATGTAACGTCTGAAGGCGTAACATGACTAAGTAAGCCGAAAACCCAGAAATCAAAACCATATAAATGTAGAGTGTTAAAATATTTTTGTAAAACGGTTGCCAATATTTAGAAAAACCTTTTTAATTAATTTACTAGAAAAATCCTTGTTGAGTTCAAGTGTTATTTAATAATTTTATTTGCAACATTTTCTTATACAAGAGTTTGCCCCGGGAATCGGGTGAAGACAAGATAAGAAAAATGACATGTGGAATAAATAGAGCATCTCAATGACTGAGTAAAATGAAATGAAGATAGCAAGACAGATAAGACTGCATAAATGAAGTCGGCTCACAATGAGCTCGACACCAGAGTACAAATAACATATGTCGTCCTCACAACTGTCTCTAAGTCAATACATGAAGGTAGATGGAGAATACTAGATACATCAATATACAACTGAAAGTAAACAGATACCGTACAAAAACCCACCAACTAGCAATGGTATCTGTGTCAAAAGGTGCGGTAAACAGCCAGCCGCAACTACTCCAAAGGGCAACCTGCAAACACTGTGGCACAACGGGGGTGAGTTGCCAACTCGTGAGTAGTAGATAACATATAAAGGTAGTCGCGAGTATGCACGTGCTGCGATACTCTAAACTATGCCAACAGGTAACATCTATATGATGAACTGGATGCTCAATATCATGCAATAAGTGCGATCTAATGACATCTCTATGTAATGAGCAAGATATGTGATAATCAGACATGGCGATATGGTCTAACAACCCTATACATGATGAGCAGGGTACGCAATGATATGCAAGCATGTGTACTCTATCAGGTATGCTAGCTACAGGATGAGATGTAAAGTAAAAATGCTGAGTATGGGAAGAAATAATGTCTACACGGAATGTCAACATGGAAAAAATAACTGGTGTCTGTCAATACACCCAATCCCAAAACAAATCAGGCGCCGTCATCCACATCGGCCCTCAAATCCTGTAATCTCATAAAATCGTGAGTGCCCAACATCGACACCCAAATAACAAGAAAACTCGTGTCCAGCATCGACACGCAAAATTTCATATCTCGGGCACCCGTCAATCCGGGTTAGCCCACGGGCTCTGTCTGCGGTGTCGGTCCTCGGCCCCGGCAGTACGAGTCGTCCCGTATCCATCTCTCGACTCTGGTCGGTATCCTCCGGATAACCGCCAGGTCCAACCAATCACCGGTAGGTAGTAGTCCCTCTGCCAGGCTTACCGTCTACTGCACAGCGATCCGTTCTCGCCCCGGGGTACCATACCGGGTCCACCATGTACCCGCAATCGGCCTCGTTCAGCTCCTCGACTCGGGTTCCATGTATCGCTCTAGCACCGAGAAAACACATGGTGGACGCACTAAAATATCAAATCAAAGGAAACCGGGTTTTTTAAACAATGCGTATTTTCTTAAAATAGTACTCCGGTTCCCAAAATCCAGAAATCACATGAATCAATCTAATGCGTAAATCCATGCCATGCGTCGTATGGAAGAAAAGGGGAAAACCGCTCTTTTTCTAAAAATACCCAATTTGGAAAATACCATATGCGGCCCTTAGTTTTTAAGTCAAGTCAATATCATCCATGTATGTTTCAAATGAACATGAGTATAGGTATGGATGTGCGAGAAGCTAAATATGCTAAGTGAGTGTAGCAATATACACGTACACTAATATGGAAATGATGCATATGTGTCCAATATATATATATATATATATATATATATATATATATATATATATATGAGCATTATGATGAGCTACAAGGTGAACATGGTAAAAATATGCATATGCGGATATGGCAAGTCATGACAACATCAGTGAAATGGAATCAATATAACATATAATTTCTAGCAATCCTATGCTGTGAGTGTCATGGCAATCACTAACGGTGTGAGTGTAGCATATAGATCGTGCTCGTGCAGCATGTACCGTTAGTGACAGTGCAGTGTTCTATACTACCAGTTCTATATATGTAACAAGGGTATGCTACTCTAGTATGTTTGCATGAACATATAAAACTAAACATGCTACTACGCCCTGACGCTTAACGCCATACGGGCGATTTCCCCGTAGATGTTAAATCTACTCACCTGGTCGTGTGCTAAGTATAGCCGACCACCTGCTTCCCTTTCCCGGCGGCGTCTGATGTGCCCGCCTGCGAACCTGGAATTTACACAAGAATCCAAATAATATCAAAATCTCGCATACGCGATAAAACAAAACGAGAACTCGTGTCGCGAATTGACGCGCGTGTGTGCGATACGCTGAAACGTGCGTGTATGTGCCTAGCGCTTAACCCGATACGCCGCGATACGCCGAATCACCGAACCACACGCGTATCGCGCAGACCAAAAACACCAGAAAACAATATAGTGCCCCAGATTTTACCCAGATCAAAATATTGCAAAACTATGTATACCAGAGACCTATAAAATGTAGCAGACACCTGTAGAAAAAACCCTATGACCTAACTACCTAGTCTGGGTGCAATTTGCGGCCAGAATGAATTTTCTGGCGGCCTGGGTTGAGGGTGGTGGGGTCGGGCTCTGGTAGTTGGGTCAGTGTGTCACCAGTATGCTATGGTCCACTCAATTTTATTCTGAACCTACAAGGGTAGCAGCAGATCTCAAAAAGCTATATTTTGCTCAAAAACGCCAAGTTTTGTACCAATTGACAACTTAGGGTATTTTTGTGTAATCTGGGGTTTCCTAGGTTAACTTGGTCCTAACCAATTCTAATTTGGCTAGTCTAACTAATATTAACATTACCTAACACCAAACCACAAGAATCACCAAAATCGTAAAATTATCGCAAAAAGGATACGCGTGCGTGAAACTAAATGCGTGTGCATACGACACGTCGCGACGCGTGTGAACTCTCCAGAACCAACTTCGACGCGCTGTGGCGCGTGGCGCGCCACAGAACCACGCGGATCACGCATGTGTCGCATAAGGTTAAAAACATCGAAAACGCGTTTATAGCTCCAGATTTTGCCTCTGGGCCAAACTACAAAAGTTACAGATACCAAAAGCCTAAGCTACCCAGAAGAACCCTACAGCCAAAAACCCAACACCCTAGCCCCTGTTCTGGCCGCAATTTGCGGCCAGAAGGAATAAACCGGCGGCCTCATTTTGGAGGTGGGTCCCCGTGCTCTGTGTGTGTGTCTCTGCTAAGGTCACTGTGCTACAGTCTTCACAATTTTATGATTTAAGGTTCGGGTCAACAGCAGATCCCACAGAGGCTCAAAAGTCCCTAAAATCGCTAATTTACGCCAAGTCGGGCCAATTGGTTATTCTGGTGAAAACTTGGATAAATCTTGGTTTCACTAGCCTTAACAACACTTACTAATGTTATACTAACCATTAAAACCATTACTTGTCTAACTTCCACCCAAATCTCTACCACTAGCAGTTAAACTACCAAATAAAAACACTAACTACATCACAACCATAACATGAGCAAAGAGAAGTGGGGTTTAAGGGAATTATACCTCTACAGATCCTAGTTGAAGGAGAAAAGAAGAAGGAGAGGGAGGAAGTTGTGCTGCTGGATTGCTGCTGCTAAAGGCCCAAGTGCTCAATGTCTTGGCTGAATGGCTGATCTGCTCACTGCTGATGCTGTACCCAGCTGTTGCTGTTGCTAAAGCTGCTGCTTGTGTGTTGTAGTGGGGGTTGTGTGGTGTTGTGGTGTTAGTGTGGGTGCAAGGAGCTGCTGGTGCTTTGCAACTGCTGCTGTATAAAAGGTTGGTTGTTGATGCAGCTGATGTTGCTGAGTTATGAAAGAACTCAAAAGCTGAAACTGATGTTAAAGTGATGGGTTTGGGGGGGCTGATGGTGTGCTGGAATGGATTGAGGTTGGGCTGATGGGGTGGTTTTGGTGGCTGATCTGATGTTTTTAGGGGCTGAAGTTGAGTGTGAGTGAGAGGGATTTGAGTGAGAAGATACATTCAAAAAGTTCGGTGTGACACAACCTTAAACCATCATGGCAACCATCACATCTCTCTCTCTCTCTCTCTCTCTCTCTCGCAAGTCAACTTGAAACATCCTAAGCACCCTTGGTCAAAGCCAACCACCCTAGTTAAACTCATTTGCTCCAAAATCAACTCAATTAACTTAAGCAAGGCCCTAATCCTACCATGGTGGCTAAACATGGCTAACCCACCATGCACACCCAAGCTAGGTCACTCTAAGTCTAACCCTAGCTATCGTGCACAAGTGTGTACGGTCGAGATAAATTCCTACAAAAATAACTATAAACCCAGATAAATTACTAGAAACCCATTTTGGTAAACTTTTTACCAAAAACCCCACATTAACACACAATTACTGCTAACCCTAAACTCTGATGTTACACGAATAAAGGCCCATTTAGTGTGGGGTTTTTTATAGGGTTATCGGGGTTCGATTTTGCTCAAAAATAAGGGGATTTTCGTTGCCGGATGAACTTGAAATTCGGTTTTTGGAATTTCAAGTTTGCTTTCTCGCAGTTTTTGAATTCTAATGTCATGGTTCAAAGAGACTCAATCAAAGTGTTTCATTGAGTCCTTTTGAACACGGATACAATAAGGATATGCGTTGATAAATATCGCCTAATTGCTATATGATCAACTAGACGAGGTTGCGCATTTGTTATTGTGATATAGTGATTGATTCTTGTTGTGATGGTTAAGTCGAATCATTGTGATTGAATGAGATGATTGTATGTATAATTGTTATATGTAATTCATGGATTCATTCGATGTAATATGCATATTCTTTTATTGGGATACATCTAGGTTGAGGTTATGTCGCGACTTGATGTATATATTTCCATTCATGCACTAGGATACCCCGCGGTGAAGCTCTCGAGTTATCAGATTCTAGGATACAGCAGGTGATCATCTCAAGGAGTTAAGATCTGGATCATCTTATTCTAGAATTGGCAGGTGATTCGTCACGCTTGTATGGGTTAGGTATGACCCACAGAGGAGGGCCCAAGTTACCGGATTCTAAATAGCGTTGGGTGGCCCACTCTTGATATTGAGTGTGGGTTGCCTCACTACTAGGATTGGCGGGTGGCTTGTCGCACTCGTAGGGGTCTTGGATTGATGATGTATAGGTTATTCACATGACCGTGGAATTTTGTGTTTCGTGATCGGCTAAAACGAAACGCGATATTCCTAATATATCCGCTTTTCCATATTCTGTGATGTTTATTGCTTGCTTGTAATGTGATAATCTGCCTTTGATGATATATATGCTTAGAGATATATATGATATATAAATAAATGTTGATATATGTTTTGCATTCGTGGTAGCTCTGCCTCTGCCCAGCCGTAAGTTAAGTAACCTTACGGTGAAGATCCAAGACCCCATGGTGAATGCAGATGGCATATATAGCATTATATTTTTCCTTTACATATCATACTTTTATGTAATAGTGTTAGAAGATTCTAGATAATATGTGACTATCTAAATGATGGGATTGCATTAATTCGGATTGATGCAAAGAAAACAAACCTAATACACGTTGTTGGAACTGAATTTTTCCAAAAGAAATTATAGCTGTCATCTTTTGCTTTGCATAGCGGTATTTGGTTAAGAATATCTTGCACCTCATTCGATGAGGAAAAAGTCTATATCCGTTCACGCAGAGTTCACTCTTAAGCAAAAGTTTATGTCACTATAAATTTGCAAAACCACTCGGTTCTTTCGATGAGATCAAGTTCATTGCGGTAAAGGTTTTCTTCAAAACCAGCCATACCTCTCTGTCATTTCAGGAAGTAGAGTACTTAGTATTCATGCTACATTTTTCAACCTTTGTCGAGGTATAGTGTGCGGTAGCTAAATGATGTCTTCCTGTTAGCATGTGATGCGATCGGTTAAGACGGGCGTACGAATTTATTGACCTTTGCCAAGGATCGTGCGTGCGGGTTTAAATCGATTATGAAATGATGAGTTAAACTTGACTAGGCTCTTTGATTTGTTGAGCTTTGCCAAGGTCATAGGGTCTTAGAGGTGAAAACCGATATCGAGAGTTTCAAGTATTGAAACTTTCAATGTGATTGCATACCTTTTATGTGATAGTTTGGGTCTCGATTCCTACTGTGACTAAGAATTACTCTCGGGAGATTTTCTATTCATAATCCCGGCTAGTTCTCCATTTAGGTATGAAGGAGAATTCGACAATACAGTGGGAGACCAAATTAGATAAATTAATTAACCAATCTAATCTAGATAGAGTGCACGATGAGTGTTTCTTTAAACTCTCTGGCAGTAACCCTTAACAGGCCTTAAACTAAAAATTGAAAACCAAGTTAACCGACCTTTTCACATGTAAGTCCGCGGCGGCGCCCAGGCCGTCGATCCGACGCCGGAAACGCGGAAACGAAAACTTTCAAAAACTATTGAACCGGCACCACCGCGCACTTTTCACCCGGATCGGGCTATTAACCTAGCAACTAGCAAACTAGAAAAGAGTAGAGAAGCTATACCGAGCGATCTGTGTCCACCGGTCTTCGTCTCCACTCCGATCTCCCGCGAAATCCTAGTCCGTCACCTCCTTGTCGAAAAGGGCACCACGTAGCCGAATACTTTTACGGGCTCCCACCTCTGGACCGAGGCAACTCGGGCGCGAAGTTGGCTAGCCGACGAGTCCAAGGTTTGCCGTAGACTAGCGTAGAAGCTTGTCTCTTTTGGGGTTATGAGGTTGCCATGGTGAAATAGAGGTGAAGAAATCAACTATGGAAATGAGCTTAGGAATTTGGTAGCATCAAAGATGATATGAAACATTTTCCCTCATGCAAAAATGAAGCTCTCTCTTCTCCCTCAATATGGCCGGCCCCTCTCATGTAGTGGGTGAGAAAAAAAAAAGGGCATGAAATTAACAAGAAGAGAAAAAGGCAATTAACAATATAGAAATGGTCACACTAAAATCTAATCCAAATCCCTTCACAAAACCATCATGAAAAAGGCAAGTGATTGATTCAAAAGGAATCTCATGATGAGGAAGCCACATATATGCATGAAACCCCTCATCAAATAAGTTAATTGCAAACTTGCAATTAACCCCCTCAATCTAAAGGTCCGGCCGTGAAGGAATAAAAGAAAACCGGACGGAACGGAATGCAAACTGGCAACTTCAGAAAACTGATACCGTAATAAATTACTGGAAAACCCCGCTACTGCAAATACATGCCCGCATTTGTATTCCCACTGAACACAAATGCAAAGAGACAAAACTACACTATCTAATACTAGGATCCGGCTTAAGCCAAAACTGGCTAGTAAAATCCGTCCGATCACGATCCGTGCAATACCGCACGTATCTGATCAAACTCTGCCATATCTCCATACGGCCTCTACAGCGTTTCGCCCGAAACTTGAGTAACTGTGTGTGGTGGACTCTAAAGACTCGTCAATACTATGGCTGTGGATTTAACCACTAGCACGTCAGAGGTATAAGCCAATACGTGACGGGCTACCAGGTATTGACCAAAAGGGACGTCGATGAGCGAACTCATCCTGACGCCCTACTGAGCCTGTCAGTGACAATATCCGTACAGTCCGGTCCGTTCGTCTATGAGCATCGCATGGCGGGCCTAGGGGGTTGGTAAAAGTCAGACCCCCAATAGCGGTACAAGTCGTGTCGGAGTGTAGCCCAGAACACCCTGAGATACTACTGGAATACCTACCAGTAAATCTCCTGCCTTGGCCAAGGACTTTTCATGTTCTGGCTCTCCTAGAAATAGCGCGACCTCACCCCCAATACCGGGAGAGATGAACCCCTGCAGATCCGCTCACTGCCTCCATGTGGCTCGGGACTGTACCCAACTAAAACCTGTTTGCACGACTCCTTTAAGACGTGGTAGGGTAGTAATCAAAGCACAGTGGGAACTCACACGAGGCAAATGACGATCTCAGGTCGATGAACTAACCTGTACACATGTCACCAGGGAACTGCTATCTGACGTCTGGTATAATCCCAACTAGCAGGTTCCCGGCGAGTCCTGTCCGGTGTACTCATAACCCAATGAGCACCTGTATACATCTTAGGTGAACCAACTGACACCAGTGGCTTGTGAGACCGGCCACCGCCACTCATCGGGGTCTCGACTGTATACACTAGTCTACTCTGGAGAATCGATGCCCTGTCTCGAAACTCCTACGACTACGGACCTTTTAAGGATGTGCTTATGGACTCCAGCTCTCACGTATATGGTCGCCCTCATACTGCTGGTAGTCAAGCAAGAATCCTAGGGGCTCTATCAACATGTAATAGTGACTCGTAAGGTCACCTAAAGCAGTACACGATGATAAAGATAAACCAGATAGCATACTATCATCTCGAGTAAGACTGTCCTACCGGCATAGGTCCTCCTCAATCATTGCAATCACGTGCCTGTGATCCAATAATTGACTCTGAGGGCACTATCTCCAACAATCTCCCACTTGCACTCAAGGCTAATTATTGCGATGTCGCATACTCACAGCCCGTGTGATGCCGAACACCCAACTCCTTTACTAGTCAGTCTCACAAAGCTCGTTTGCGAAACTATTGCGTTCGAGGAATAGCCTCAGTGAGTAGATCCGCTGTGGTGTTTCTTTCTATGTCTCTCTATATCTCAAGTTCACGGAGAAAGCCATCTCCCGAAATGAGCAATACCTGTCTTAGAATGTCTGGATGTCTGATGGGACCTAGCTCATAAATGAACTCCAAATCCAAACTTCTTAGACTGTATCGTCAACTGAACTTAATCTGTATACTGCGCCATGCCTTCCCTCAGTATCTTCTTGGACCACCTGTCCAAAATACTGCCCCTCATCAGAGGGAAAACTATAACTCTGACAGCCACTCTGCCATCCATGTCACCTTGGAAGCCTGGAATGATAACTGTCTTCCGAAGGAGAATGCTGTTATCATATCCCTAGAACATTAACTTATGTTCTAAAACTGCTTCCGATTGTTTCTCCAGGATTGGATTAATATCAACTTATTGCATCTACTGCAAGAACAACATCTGGTGTGGTACTTGACATCTCATGATTGACTCAATTGCCTAAGCAAGTGATCTGCCAATCATGCGTATCCCTCTCCCCTTTAGTCTGTAAGACACCTTTAGAAAGGGTGACTCCATCACCTGCAGGTATACTACCGTGCCAGGAGTCGTCCATTCTAAATACTCATAGAATGCTGTCTAAGTACCCAAATTGGGAAACCACCCAAATCTAGATCTAATACCATATATCCAGTAACCAGAATGTCTGATATAATATCCAAGTCCTGTGTGGAGAAACTACTGTGTGACGACCAAAGAATAACCGATCGTAGTATAGGAATATCACTTCCTACTCTGTGTATGTCATCCAAATACCAGGACATCACACCCTACTACCTTCTTAACAGATCCATCCCCTATTCTGATGAAGTCAAACCTATGACCGTCACATCAGAAATAGATGATATATCTCCGCTATATCTGCTTTAGTCTATAAATAGACATAAGCCTGATGTCCACCAATGCTTCCGCTGCTCCCACTGACTACGACAACCCTTTGGCAGAGTCATATAGACGTACACTTCTAAAGCTAGTTCAGAACGACGCTATACTCATCCTCCTGCCGGGTCTCACAGTCTGGAACAACAGCAATGGCAAGTTTGGGTAAACAAGAACCTCCCTGTCACCGTCCTTGAGCATACCGAAGTACCTCTCGAGCGCCTGAGGTTACCCACTATATTTGCGGAGTGGCTAATGGAATGACAACCCAGATTGAATCTTTAGGTTCTTATCAAATCTTCAGTAATCGTTTGTGGTTCTGGAGTCACTTCCAGTTCTACCATACTCCCACTACTGTTTTCTGTAAAAACCCATTTTTTAATTAAAACTGTGGCGAGTCAAGAACAATATCACTATTGATCTTCCAGATGGTAGAAAGTCAACCCTCGTCATAGCCTGGGTCAACCTACAAACAGCCACTACTGAAACATGCCTTGAGTTGTCCAGTGTCTGGTTTTAAGCATAAGCCGGACAACTCCCCGTATCTTAACATCGTTAAGATATGAACTGTTCTATATCCAATATAGAAACAGAGGCACTGATTTAATTGAACCAGATTCAAATCATGCAGCTGTCTCCAGTGCATGTCAACTAAATGGAAGTAGGCGGATCAGCGTTACTCAACTTAGGAGTACTTCCAATTATGAGTAACCTGAAAGAGAAGCAAGTTCTCTTAATCATTACTATCAACTGAATACCATTCACAAGTATCTACATCTTCGATCACCTTGAAGAATCCCGATACTTGCAATACCTGGTTCTCTACTTTACTCTTATACATATAACTTCTCAAAATTCGGACCTTGTGTTTCTACGAAACACTTGTCTAAATAATAGAGAAGTCATAAGTAAGCCGAATATAGTACGAGGACCAACCCCTCTGTCCTAATGGACACTGGACAATATACAATACTTTGCACAAGCCCCTTGAGTCTAATAACTCATTCACTGTGTTTCGTAGGTTGAAAACTGTACTTATGGTTAAGAAGAATTACACCGCTGTTCAATACTCCTTACCTAACCATCCACTGATATAGGTAAATGTCATAGACATAATTTCAAAAAGGTATATCTCACTCTATAAAAATAGATGTACAGATATATCAATTTGAAATTGGTGCATAACGGCGGATATTCAAAACCAAATATTTGCCGTCTGGCAAACAACCCAGGTGACTTCCTCAAATATCACCAATTACAACGAATCCCGATATAATGAGGATAGTCACCTAATTCCCAATAACTTACTCCCACTCATCATCTGTAAAACCATACAGATGAGAGATCAAACCTGGTAAATACATACCCTGGAGAAAGTGTCTAATTGGGAAATCAGTTTTCTTTTAACAGTACACAGTGAAACTGAAACATGTGAATGTTTCGATGGGGTGTCCTGGTATTCCTAGTAATGCCTTTTCCATTATCCAGATTCACGACAGTAACCGTATAATTCTTTGCCACTTCTCCAAATCCCTTTTTATGTCTTTAGTCATTACCTTCTGTACACCCCTTTAAGCCAAATGGTTTTCTTCCTTCCCTACCGTTCGGCACCAGCCTATGGTTTGGAAGAAGACTATCCAATAAGCATAATGGGTGTACTGTCCTAATCCTAGGAGCACTCGCAATGCGAGAGAAGGTGAAGATAAAAGACACCTGAATGAACTTAATTCTTATTTCTCCTGAACCAGGATCCATCCCCGAACTAGAACAAGTTCCTTTCGAGTTCGTATATAACCATACGATGGATTATCCAATAAACTTGGGATCTTCGTAGTGATACGGAGTGTCCTGGAGAAATACAAAGGTGATTTAGGATTGGCGAAGAAATACTTGGTTTGGTCGTGAATAGCAGTCGCAATTTACTTTGCCCTCTTACTAATCCCTTTCTTTGTCTTAACTTAATACCTTCTGTACACCGTTTAGGCTAATTGGTTTTCTTCATTCCCTACCGTTCGGCACCTGCCTATGGTTTGGAAGAAGACTATCCAATTTGCGTAATAGGTGTACTATCTTCTAAACCAAGGAGTACTCGCAATCTGAGAGAAGGAAAAAGGAAAAGACAACTGAATAGTCCTATTCGTTTTCTCCAGAACCTGAAACCATCCTCGAATTCCTTCGAGTTCGTATATAATCATACGATGGTTTTGTCCAATGGATGTGGACGTTCGTAGTAATACGGGGTGTCCTGGAGAAAAGGGTAAAAGTAGGAGTGGCAATGAGGTTTGCAACTCTGACAATCCAAAAGCCAGTGTTAAGAAGGTTCGGTCAACTTGGTCACTGAGTCATAGTCTAGGGTCGGGTCAATGGTAGCTGCCAAAGAGAGAGAGAAAAGAAACACTCAGCATGCACTCTAACCTAGATCAGAATGGTTATCACTTTATCTAATCTGGAAACGTCCCACTGTAACGTCAAATTCTTCCCCAAACCTGAAAGAAGAATTAGCCGGGATCACCCGAGGAGTAAACCAACTCATCAGTGGGAATCGGGATCCAACTATCATCGCATGATAACGTGACGGAATCCGCTCACGTTATCACACTCCAGAAGGTATGCGCATATCTGGCAAGTTTCAATTCTTTTGAAACTCCCGATGTGGATTTTTGCCCCATGCTCTTATGACCTTGACTTTGGCCAACATATCATAAGTCACATGTCAAGTTCTTCCCGTCATTATCCAGGTTAATTTGAACCCATCCGTACCTACCCTTGACTTTGGCCAAAATGGCAGTACGACTGTCCCAAGCCAACGCATCTATCTATGCTACATATGAATACCCAATAGCTACCAAACACTGTGCCTTGACTTTGGCCAACATACACAGCTTGAATACTATTGACCATCCATATGAAACGACGGAGGGCTACGAATGGTTTCTGGCGAAAACCTTTAACGTAATGAACTTGATATCGTTGAAGGAACTGATAGCTTTTTAGAAAAATATAGTGACGAAAACCTTCGCTAAAGAGGTCACTCCCGGTGAAGGGATCTCGGCTCTTTCCTCGTAGAATGAGGTGCAGGATATTCCAACTGAATACCACGATGCGAAGCAAAAGTAATCGGCTATAGTGAAGTTATTGCCCTGACGCAAACTTCTGTCCAAGGGGTCACTCCCGGTGAAGGGATCTCGGCCCTTGCCTCGTCGACTGAGGAGCAGGATATTCCAACTGAATACCACTGTGCAAAACAAAAGAGAACGCCCTTGCAATAACAGCTTTTGAAAAAGTGAATAGGTTTGTTTATCTTGCATTGATCCGAATCAATGCAGTCCCATCAATTGATCACACCACAAAGAACGAAAATATACTGACGTACGTATATGCCATCCGCATTCGCCACTGGGTCCCGTCATCACCCGTTAGGTTAGCTAACTAACGACAGAGCGGGGACTGGACTAGTGCGGATGTAAAACATATACAACATCTACTAGTATATATATAATATATAATTTTCGCTCAAGGCGTGATAAAAGTGCAGCAGCACAGAAAAGTACAGCATCATAGAATAATACAGATATCTGGGATCCCCGGGTTTCACAGAGCCGCTACTGAAACCCGACGTTCCCCTGGTCGTGTGGATAGCCTGTGCAATGAAAATCCTAGACCCCTACGGGCGCGGCAAGTCACCCGCCAAAACCTGAAGCGAGGCAGCCCCCTTCAGCAACGTGAATGGACCACCCAGCACTTCACGGAATCCGGTAACTTGGGCACCCCTCCTGGGTCAATCCTATACCCCCTACGAGTGCGGCGAATAGCCCGCCAATTCTAGAGTGAAGCCCCCTCCGTCTCAAAGCTATGAGATGCGGGCTCGTTGCCCTCTAGAACCCGGCTATCCGTGCACCCCTCCGCGGGGTAATCCTAGTACAGAAAGTAAAGATATGCATACAACGGGTACATCGACCTCGACCTGGTCATGCCCCAAAAGAATAATACAAACAGGCAGTGACGGCGGTCCACAGGTCGGACGCTCGCCCCGCAATATCAAATGTACATATAAAACAAAACTGTAGTAATACTGCAACCAGGCTATCCCAACGACCGATCCGCAATAACACAGCACAATCACAGAACATCAACGTGAATGTCACGTTCGCAAATCCGTCTAACCGGGCTATAGCAGTTAGTCAGGATTTACCGATCAAGTGACATTCACGGTCGCAGATATAATGTAAATACTGTGAACTAAAGTGTTTAAATTTTTCGATCGATCAAATTTATCGAAGTGGGCCCCAAGCATTACTGTAGCACTTAAAAAGAGTCTAGGCCCAAAAAGAATATTCCAAAAACCCCATTTTCAACCCAGGAGCTCACTGCAAAAATTTGGTCCAATAAATAGTAAAAATGGCCACGGAACCGCCGCAAATACGTGGGTTTGGCCGCGGTTCCGCGGTTGAATAGTGAGATCACGCTACCAAATTTTCACAGAATGCTTAGAATTCCCTGCACATGTCACTGCAATGTACGGAAAATTTTTCTGGAGCCAAAAAAATTTCGACAGAAAACTGTGCAAATGAAAATGGGTTTTCGGAAAATCCGTTCGATCGAACATGTAAACATACTAGAACAAGCTAAGCAAGGTTAATGGCGTGGATCTGATACCAATGTAAGTCCGCGGCGGCGCCCCGACCGTCGATCCGACGCCGGAAACGCGGAAACGAAAACTTTCAAAAACTATTGAACCGGCACCACCGCGCACTTTTCACCCGGATCGGGCTATTAACCTAGCAACTAGCAAACTAGAAAAGAGTAGAGAAGCTATACCGAGCGATCCGTGTCCTCCGGTCTTCGTCTCCACTCCGATCTCCCGCAGAATCCTCGTCCGTCACCTCCTTGTCGAAAAGGGCACCACGTAGCCGAATACTTTTACGGGCTCCCACCTCTGGACCGAGGCAACTCGGGCGCGAAGTTGGCTAGCCGACGCGTCCAAGGTTTGCTGTAGACTAGTATAGAAGCTTGTCTCTTTTGGGGTTATGAGGTTGCAATGGTGAAATGGAGGTGAAGAAATCAACTATGGAAATGAGCTTAGGAATTTGGTAGCATCAAAGATGATATGAAACATTTTCCCTCATGAAAAAATGAAGCTCTCTCTTCTCCCTCAATATGGCCGGCCCCTCTCATGTAGTGGGTGAGAAAAAAAAAAGGGCATGAAATTAACAAGAAGAGAAAAAGGAAATTAACAATATAGAAATGGTCACACCAAAATCTAATCCAAATCCCTTCACAAAACCATCATGAAAATGGCAAGTGATTGATTCAAAAGGAATCTCATGATGAGGAAGCCACATATATGCATGAAACCCCTCATCAAATAAGTTAATTGCAAACTTGCAATTAACCCCCTCCATCAAAAGGTCCGGCCGTGAAGGAATAAAAGAAAACCGGACGGAACGGAATGCAAACTGGCAACTTCAGAAAACTGATCCCGTAATAAATTACAGGAAAACCCCGCTACTGCAAATACATGCCCGCATTTGTATTCCCACTGAACACAAATGCAAAGAGACAAAACTACACTATCTAATACTAGGATCCGGCTTAAGCCAAAACCGGCTAGTAAAATCCGTCCGATCACGATCCGTGCAATACCGCACGTATCTGATCGAACCCTGTCATATCTCCATACGGCCTCTACAGCGTTTCGCCCGAAACTTGAGTAACTGTGTGTGGAGGACTCTAAAGACTCGTTAATACTATGGCTGTGGATTTAACCACTAGCACGTCAGAGGTATAAGCCAATACGTGACGGGCTACCAGGTATTGACCAAAAGGGACGTCGATGAGCGAACTCATCCTGACGCCCTACTAAGCCTGTCAGTGACAATATCCGTACAGTCCGGTCCGTTCGTCTATGAGCATCGCATGGTTGGCCTAGGGGGTTGGTAAAAGTCAGACCCCCAATAGCGGTACAAGTCGTGTCGGAGTGTAGCCCAGAACACCCTGAGATACTTCTGGAATACCTACCAGTAAATCTCCTGCCTTGGCCAAGGACTTTTCATGTTCTGGCTCTCCTAGACACAGCGCGACCTCACCCCCAATACCGGGAGAGACGAACCCCTGCAGATCCGCTCATTGCCTCCATGTGGCTCGGGACTGTACCCAACTAAAACCTGTTTGCATGACTCCTTTGAGCCGTGGTAGGGTAGTAATCAAAGCACAGTGGGAACTCACACGAGACAAATGACGATCTCAGGTCGATGAACTAACATGTACACATGTCACCAGGGAACTGCTATCTGACGTCTGGTATAATCCCAACTAGCAGGTTCCCGGCGAGTCCTGTCCGGTGTACTCATAACCCAATGAGCACCTGTATACATCTTAGATGAACCAACTGACACCAGTGGCTTTTAAGACCGGCCACCGCCCCTCGTCGGGGTCTCGACTGTATATACTAGTCTACTCTGGAGAATCGATGCCCTGTCTCGAAACTCCCACGACTAGGGACCTTTTAAGGATGTGCTTATGGACTCCAGCTCTCACGTATATGATCGCCCTCATACTGCTGGTAGTCAAGCAAGAATCCTAGGGGCTCTATCAACGTGTAATTGTGACTCGTAAGGTCACCTAAAGCAGTACACGATGATAAAGATAAACCAGATAGCATACTGTCATCTCGAGTAAGACTGTCCTACTGGCATAGGCCCTCCTCAATCATTGCAATCACGTGCCTGTGATCCAATAATTGACTTTGAGGGCACTATCTCCAACATCACAATCATTTGTCTCTCCACTGTACCTTATCTCAAGTTCGAGAGCTCCTTGCAGAAAAAGAGTACACTAGTTACGCTTCTTGAATAGTCTTCTTCTAAATCTTAGGAAGATGTTGAAAGGTAGAGAAGGAAGAAAACCAACTAGCATATGTTCTGTGTACGGAAGGTAAGTTAGAGAGAGATCAAAAGGGGTTGAAGTGAACAGAAAGAAAATTGCAAGTGCTGTCATGAGCCTGGGCACTGAAAGAGGCATTACTTGGAATACCCGGCTATCCCTTGAAACATTTTGATGTTTCATGTTCTCTTTGTGATTGTAATTAAAACCTTTTCTCAATCTACTCTGACTCCTGTGTTTATTAATACCGAATTAGATTCCCACATCTGTAAGATATTATAGATACTAAAAAGGAATAGAATATTGAGAAATGGTGATTTGATCCTCAATATCAAAAATCGGAGCAATTGTTGCTATTAGGGAAAATCACCTGGTTTTGCCAATCGGCAAACTTTTGGTTTTAAATAACCATTATTGTGTACCAATTTTTTTAAAAATTGACATATCTATCTCTTTATTTGATAAAGTGCAATATAATTTTTAAAATATGTTCTGGATATTTGCTTATATCATTTGATGGTTAGGTAAGATACATAGAATAACAGGATAAATATTCTTAACCAATATATATTTTTCAAATTATAACACACAGAGTATGACTTAGTGAACTCATAATACTTGTAAATATTGATGTATGTTGTGTAAGTCGATGTCGCGCACCCCACTAGTTCGTGGGGAGGCGGAAATAGCAAAAAATGATTTTTACGGGTTTCGCAACACCAAATTGAACCAAAGATCGATCACAAACCCTAGCTAGCAAACAACTTGAGGTTTAACTACTCGGATGAATGTTATACCTCATAGTATCATGTTCTTCGGGTCTTCTCGCTGTCCTCCTCGTCATCGTAAGCTCCGAGGATCGGAACGGATCGAAGCAATCTCAACGGCCTCCTCGAGTAAAAGACAATCCACCCGAGAGTCTATAGTCCGAGCTCGTACCACAAATCCGAGATAACTATAGCATCTAGCTCACTAAACTAGATGTCCTAGGTTATGTAGAGTGAGAAGATGGAGTAATTTGTCTCTTGGAACCCTAGGTTTCTCAACTCATGAGAGTTCTAGGGTTATGAGGAAGAAGAAGAGGCTTGAGGAAATGAGAGAGGAGTTGTGAACCTGGGACTTAAGCTTGGCTACCCTCTTGAGATAGAATGAAGAATATTAGATATTTTATGAGATAAATATCATAATAAAATATCTTCAAACCTTCAAAAATATCTTATGGCGACTCATGACCATGAGTCACCAAGTAGCCATGCTAGGTTCAATGCTCAAATCCACCTCATTTCCTCCACCCATTTTGTTTAATCCAAAAAGAATAAACCCTAATAGGTTCCCCCCTTCTAGAAGCCAATCCCGAGGAATTACAAGAATGCCCTTCATCCGTATATACATACCTGCATCCGTATTTCGAAGAAAATGAATACTAAGAGACGAAACAATCCATCAATATAATAATAGGATCCGACTTAAACCAAAGCCCACTAGTATTATCCGCCCGATCATCATACGCGCACAAGTGTACGTACGTGATCGAAGCCCTGCCGTAAAAACCATACGGCCTCTACACCTTTTGCCCGGTGAAGGGAAACTCTTTATGTGGGACTCTAAAAACTCAACACTACGCTAGCAGTGGGTTTATCCACAAGCCAACGGTACTAGCTGCATGTAACGGCTACCCAGGTATATGTCGATAAGTAGGCCGATGAGCTAACTCATCCGAACTCCTAATAAGCCTGTATGTGACAATCTCCGTACATTTAAGTCTGTTCGTCTAGGAGTATCGCATATCGGGCCTAGGGAGGCGGTAATCGTCAGACCCCTAATAGCGCAATAAGTCGTGTTGGAGAGTAGCCCAAAACACTATGAGAAACTACTGGAATACCTACCAATAAATCTCGCTTGCCTTGGCAAACGATTTTGTGTAATGGCCTTCCGAACACAGCGCGATATTAACCCCGGATACCGGGAGAGACGCATCCTATCTAACCGCCACTGTCTCCAAGTGCTTCGAGACTGCACCTAACTACTACCTGTTTTCATGATTCCTTTGGGCCGTAGTAGGTTAGTAATCAAAGTACAGTGGGAACATACTCGAGGCGAAGTAGCAGTGTTAAGCCGACGGACTAAGCTATACTCATGTTACCTGGGAGCTGCTACCCGACGATAGGTAAATACCCACCAACAGTTCCCGACGAGTCCTGTCCAGTGTACTCATAACCTAATGAGCATCTGCACACTATCTCCAGTATGATGTATTAATGGCTGTGGGACATACCATCTCCCCTGCTGGGATAAGAAGCATATACACTAGTCTACTGTGGAGTATCGATGTCCCATCTCGATAATCTTACGACTAGGGACCTGTATAGGATGTGCTTATAGACTACGCAGCCCCCACTAGTATGACTGCCATCACAACGCTGGTAATCAAGCAAAGATCCTAAGGGCTCTACCAATATGTATAAACGATATGCTAAGAAAACACATGCACATATTGAGGTAGAAACAAACCAGGTAGCATACTACCATTTCGAGCAAGACTGTTACTATATCTGTGTATATCCCAAGCTCCTATTAAGTAATATACAATCCATTATGATACAATAATGGCCTCTAGGGCATATATCACTAACAATCTCCTATTTGCACTAAGGCTATATACTAGCATGTCGCAGACCGAAGATCTTGAATAGTCTCTCGAACACTGTTTGAGGGATGGCCTCTGTGAGTGGATCTGCAGTGTTGTTCTCCGTATCTACTCTCCTCACCTCGATCTCCTAGGGATCAACGATCACCCTGATCAGGTGGTACCGCTTCAAGATATGTCTGAATCTCTGATGGGACCTTGGTTCCTTCCCAAAAGCTATAGCGCCGTTTTTTTGTCACAATACTAAAGTATTGAACCAACAAATGGAAGCAACCACTTGAAGTTCAGTTAAGAACTTCCTCATCCAGACTGCCTCTTTTGCGGCGTCTCATGCAGAGAACTACTCCGTTTCCATCGTCGAGTCTGCAACAGTGTCCTTCTTGGAGCTCTTCCAATAGACCGCCCCTACACTGAGGGTAAAGCCATAACCCAACATGGACTTGGAGTCATTCTTATCACTCTGGAAGCTGGAGTCAGCAAATGCCTCGATCTGGAGGTATTTTCCACCATACACCAAGAACATCTCCGTAGTCCTTCTCAGGTACTTGAGAATGTTCTTTACTGCTATCCAGTGTTTCTCCCCTAGGTTTGAATGATACCGGCTTACCACCCTGAGTGCGTAAGCAACATCTGGTCTGGTATACAACATCGCTTACATTATAGAGCCTACCGCAAAAGCGTAGGGTATATATATGATGCGAGCCCTTTCCAAATCAGTCTTTGGAGACATCTCTTTGGAGAGGGTGATTCCGTAACAAGCCGGTAGACTACCGTGCTTAGAATCATCCATACTAACTATTTTCAGTATGCTGTTGTTGTACCTTGACTGTGAAAGTCCCACCATCCTCTTTGATCTATCACGATAGATCTGGATCCCGAGAATGTAGTTTGTATCACCCAAGTCTTTCATGGAGGACCTCTATGACAAGAATCCTTTGACTGATTGTAGCATAGGAATGTCATTTCGTATCAAGAGAATGTTATCCACGTACTCAATGAGGAATTCTACAGTTCTTGCTACAATCTTATTATAAATGCATGGTTCATCTGGATTTTTGATAAAGTCGAATTCTTTGACTGTCTTAATAAAAACAGATGTTCCAATTTCGTGATGCCTGGTTTTGTCCATAAATGGACCTAAGCAACTTGCACACTGTCTCGCTGCTCCCACTCTGATTGAAACCCTCTGGCCGATTCATATAGACACACTGTTCCAAATCACCATTAGAAAAGCCGTCTCTACGTCCATCTGCCGGATCTCAAAATCTTGGAAGGCAGCAATAGCAAGAAGGATCCGAATGGATTTGAGCATAAACACTGGAAAAAAGGTTTAATCATGGTCCAAACCAGGTCTTTAACGAAAAACTTTTGCAACAAGTCTAGCCTTATAGGTTTCAACCTATCCATCTACACCAATCTTCTTTCTGAAGATCCGTTTGCAGCCTACGGGTTTTACCCTTTCTGGAGCAATGTTCAAAGTGCATTCTTTGTTGGTGTACATGGACTCTATTTCAGTCCGCATTGCATCCTGCCATTTTACCGAGTCACCTCTTTGAATGGCTTACTGGAAGCTAGTTGGCTCATCATTGTCAATGATGCAATCCTCTCAATCCCCGGCTATAAGAAAACTGTAGTATCTCTCGGGCGGATGAGATTGCCTACTTGTCCTGTGGATTGGCGTAGGGATGTCCGGTTCTGTTGAAATCTCTGGTTTTACCATACTTTCAGTAATAGTTTGTGGTTCTGGAATTTCTTCCAGTTCTATTGTGCTCCCACTATTTCCTTTTAAAAAATTGATTTTCTTAAAAAATGGCCATGACGAGAAACAAAAACCTTTTCTTCCTCTGCGTAATAGGAAAGATACCCCCTGAAGTTCTTTGGGTATCCCACAAACCTATACAATACTGAGCATGCCTCGAGCTTTTTCGCATACTGCTTTTCAACAAAAGCTAGACATCCCTATATTTTTAGATACTAAAGATTGGGTTTCTTTCCACTCCACATCTGATATCGTGTGGTAGGCACAGTTTTGGTAGGAATCTTATTAAAAAGATATGCAGCTGATTTTAGTGCATAACTTCAGAAGGATCGCGGCAACTCAGCGTTACTCATCATGGAACGAACAGTATCCAATAGGGTTCTGTTCCGCCTTTCTTATACACCGTTGTGTTGTGGTGTGTATGGAGGAGTAAGCTGAGAGAGAATTTCATTCTCTTTCAAGTAATCCAGGAACTTGGCAATTAAGTATTCACCACATCGATCAGATATCAGTGCCTTGATACTTTTGCTTGTTTGTTTTTCCACTTCATTCTTACAGTCCCGGAATTTTTCAAAGGGTTCGGATTTATACTTTCACAAGAAGACATGTCCTAACCTAAAGAAATTATCCGCAAAAGTAATGAAATAGGAATAATCACTTCGTGCATCTGTAGATATTGGACTGTACACGTCGCTGTGTATGAGTCCTAACAGCTCGCTCGCTCTTACTCCGTGTCCAGTGACGGAGTCTTTGCCAGGTTTCCTATGAGACAAGATTGACAAGTTGCATAAGACTGATATTCGAACAGATCCAAATATCCCTGTCTATGTAACTTCAACAACCGTGTTTGATTGATGTGACCCTGTCTACAATGCCATAAGAAAGTTTTATTTAATTCTGGAGACTTTCTTTTAAGTGTGTTCTGGACGTTGAAAACCTGAGCTTGATTAAACACGTATATACTGTCCTCTAATGTACATGACCCAATCAAACTTTGATTTAGGTGGATGTGGACCACATCGCTTACAAACTAGACTAGGTACACACAAATAGTTATGTAGAATCAATATCTGCCCGCTTGTCAATTCTAAGTGATATACCCTACGGATACAGCTTCCATGCTCATACCGTTAGCAATCTGGAGAGTCATATCACCTGCCCTGATTGTTAGTGTATATGCCCTAGAGGCCATTACTGTATCATACTAGTTTGTATATTACTTAATGGAAGCTTGGGATATTCACAGTTGTATAGACAATCTTGCTCAAAATGGTAGTATGCTACTTGGTTTGTTTCTACTTTAATGTATGCATGTGTTTCTTTTAGCATATCGCCTATACACATTAGTGGAGCCCTTAGGATCTTTGCTTGATTACCAGCGTTATGATGGCAGTCACACTAGTGGGGGCTGGGTAATCTACAAGCACATCCTTATACAGGTCCCTAGTCGTACGATTATAGAGACGGGGCATCGATACTCCGGAGTAGACTAGAGTATGCGTTTCTCATCCCAGCAGGGGAGATGGTCTGTCCTACAGCCATTAGTACGTCGTACTTGAGATAGTATACGGGTGCTCATTAGGTTACGAGTACACTGGACAGGACTCGTCGGGAACTGTTGGTTGGTACTATACCTATCGTCAGTTATCAGTTCCCAGGTGACATGAGTACAGCTTAGTCCGCTGACTTGACACTGTCACTTCGCCTCGAGTGTGTTCCCACTGTTCTTAGATTGCTACCCTACCACGGCTCAAATGAGTCATGCAAACAAGTAGCAGTTGGGTGCAGTCCCGAAGCACTTGGAGGCAGTGACGGTTAGACAGGATTCGTCTCTCCCGGTATTGGGGGTTGATATCGAGCTGTGTCTAGGAGAGCCATTACACATAGTCGTCCCTGGCCAGGGCAAGCAAGATATACTGGTAGGTTTTCCAGTGTTATCTCAGGGTGTTCTGGGCTACACTCCGACACGACTTGTACCTCTAGTAGGGGACTGACGTTTACCGCCCCCTAGGCCCGCCATGCGATGTTCTCAGACGAACAGACCGGACTGTATGGAGATTGTCACATTCAGGCTCAGTAGGAGTTCGGATGGGTTCACCTCATCAGTCTTCTTATCGGCATCTACCTGGGGATCGTTACGTACAGCTAGTACCGCTTGCGGCCTGTGGTTAAACCCACTGCCAGCGTAGTGTCGAGTCTTTAGAGTCCCACACAGAGAGCTATTCTCCTTTGGGCAAAACAGAGTAGAGGTCGCATGGTTTTGCGACAGGGTTCGTTCACATCCGCGCACTTGTGCACGTTTGGTGTCCGGGCAGTTATTACTAGCGGGCTTTGGTTTAAGCCAGATCCTAGTATATGTTTTGGGATTGATTTTATCTCATTGTGTTCGTGTTACTCGGAACACGGATGCGGGTGTGTATGCACAGTTGACAGGGGCAGAGGCAGAGGATTCTCATTAGGGTTGTTGACCGTTGAATTTTTTCTAAACCCTAATGACAATACGAAATATGATTAATAATATTAATTAAGTATTATTGTGCCATGGTTGAGTTGAACATTTGACTTTTGTTGACTTGTTGACTTTGTTGACCGGTTGACCATTGTGGACTTGTTGACCATCATCATTTCATTTCAATGATGCTTCTTGTTCTTTGCAAAAAGCATTAAATGCATGAAATGATAATGGTCATTGAAACTAACCATCACAATTCTTAATTATTATTATTATCATCATTATTCTTTCTTTTGTGAGCATGGTTGTAAAAAGTCAAGCTCATTCTCACTTGATCACTCTCTCTCATCCAAAGCTCATCCTCTTCCTTTCTCTCAAAAGCTCTCATGTCTCATGTGTTGAGAACCATGAGCTATTGAGATAAAACCACTAAAACTCCTTTCTACTCACTCTAGAGTTCTGGGTTTAGCAAGCCAAGCACTTAGTTTCCTCTCGATTGAGGTAGGAGCTCAAGGTAGAGGTTTTCGGGTGGATCCTTCTTCGACAAAGAGGAGACTACGAGGTGGAGCCATTCAAACCACTCCAAGGAGAAAGAAGAGAAGGAGTTCAAGACCTAGGTATAACCCTCTAACATAGTAGTTAAACTTGTAGTTAGTTTGCTAGGTTTTTGTTTAGCAAAGATCCTCTTTTCTAGTCCATGTTGCCTTGTCATAAAAAATAGTTTTTTACCGTTTCTGCCTCCCCGTAAGAACCGGGGTAGGCAACGTAGACTTACAGTGGTATCAGAGCCTAGCTAAACAACAACTAGCATGTTAGCAAAGTATTTAGAATTTCAATCCGAGAAAAAATCGCAAAACACGTCCGAAAACTTAACTTTCTGCCGATTTTTAAAACTTCTCCAAAAATAATTTGACATACCTTAAAAATCGGCTCAGGGTTTTCTTAGAACACACAGCAAAAACGAGCCCCTGACTCGGTCAACTCACTGCGGACCTGCGGCGAAACTATGCATTTCGCCGCGGATCCGCGGCCGAGTTGACTCGGCCGCGACTCGGGTTTGCTGCATTGTGTTTAGTGTTATGTATTGGGATTTTAAAAGTATTTTGTTTCTGGTCAGATTTTCCAAAGAACAAAGTTGTGTTTGGGGTAGTTACAAATCTGTATTTTTGATCGAAGTTCTGTAGACTTTAGCTAATGGGTTATATCTGTGATGTGATATATGCACTGAACGTTAACTAATCGCTATACGTCGATTAGTAGGGGTTGTGCATATCTGTGATCTATAATATTGATGGATTGTGTATACGAACTCGTTGGATTGTCGCGGATGAATAGCCGGGGGTTGTGAGATGAGAGTTTTCTTTATCTTTCATTTGATGTAATATGTAAATTGATATAATATTATTTTATGGCCGCACATCCGGGATGAGGTTGTAGCCGCCATTGTATATTATTTCTTTTACTGTTTTTGCTCCTAGGATAGACCCAAGGTGGGGTGCACAAACTACCGGGTACCTCGAAGTGCCGAGTGGTCTGCTCACGTTGTTGAGGGAGGTTGCTTCACTTCCGGCACTTGGCGGGTAGTTTGCCGCACCCGTAGGGGTCTAGGGTGGGGTTTTGGCTATTCATCGCGACCGTGTAATCCGTCTTTCGTTGCAGGCTCGAACGAAACGCGGATTCCTAGTATATCCAATGTGTTCATCTGTGATCTGGAATGGTAATCATTGCATCTGACGAATGTATATATCTATATATGATATCTAGTAGGCGTTGCTTATGTTTTGCATCCGCGCTAGTCCAGCCCCCGCTCTGTTGTTAGTTAAGTAACCTAACGGGTAATGACGGGGCCCCGTGGCGAATGCGGATGGCATAAGCGTACGTCATATTTTCGTTGTTTTTTGCAATGGTAGGATTAAATGATGGAACGCATTAAATTAATGCAAGAAAATAAACCAAAGTTAAAGTCGTTGGAATAATTTCAAAACTACTCGGTTTCTTTTCAAAACAGAAAACTTTTAAAAATGCGGAGCTTAAACCACTCCTTTAAAAGCTATCAAGGTTCCTTCGATTATATCAAGCTCACTACGTTCACGGTTTCGCCAAAACCATTTGTAGCCCTACGTCATTTCATATGAATAGTCAATAGTATTGAAGCTGTGTTTGTTGGCCAAATTCAGGGCATAGTGATTGGTAGCTATTGAATATTCATATGTAGCATAGATAGATGCGTTGGTTTGGGACAGTCGTACTGCCTTGTTGGCCAAAGTTAAGGGTAGGTACGGGTGGGTTCAAATTAACCTGGAAAATGACGGGTAGAACTTAACATGTGACTTATGATTTGTTGGCCAAAGTCAAAGTCATAAGAGCATGGGGCAAAAATCCACATCGAGAGTTTCTAAAGAAACTGAAACTTGCTAGCGCTGCATACCATTTGGAGTGTGATAATTCTGGTAGGATTCCTTCAGTTTTATCACACGATGATATTTGGATCCCGATCCTACTGTGAGTATATGCTACTCCTTGGGAACTTTCTCACTTAACGATCAATGTTCTAAACCAAGTAGGTGTCTAGAAAGGTGTTAGCGGGGCTACGCCCACAGGGAAAAGAGGTTATTTAATTAAGTAACTTTGCAAAAGCGTTGGAAAACCTCCCTCGAAGTACCAACACTGGCCTAGCTGAACGGTTAAGCAAGTATTGTACGGTGAGATTGATCCCGACTAATTCTTCCTTTTTGGTTTGAGGAAGGATTCGAGAAACCGTGGGAGCCATCCTGTTTAGACAAACTAAAAACCACTTTAAACTTGCAAGAGCATCATGCTGAGTGTTTTCTTCTCTCTCTCTTAATTGCAGCACCCCAGTGACCACACATAGGTTACATCTAGATAATAAAATGACTGAATCTGACTGTTATGACTGGCAAAGGTCTGTCCAGATGTCCATTGCCCATAACAAGCTGGGACACCTCTTAACTAATCAAACCCCTGTCGTCTCAGGATCAGTTTCCCCTGTCATGGATATTGATATCCGTAAGACATCGGAAAAAGACTGTGCGAATGCTAAGTGCCTCGTGTTGGCCTCAGTTGATGGTGCATACCAGAGGCAGCACGAGAAGATGGACTTAGTTTCTATCTTCCTCCATAACAAAGATTTATATGGAGAGCAATCTCATATCGTAAGATATGAGATCTCGAACGAATTGCTTCAAGCGAGGTTGGCTATCGGGTCATCTGTAGGGGGCAACGTCCTTACAGAGACCAGCTATTTTGATGAGCTCACGGACCTGAAGACCACGTTGAAGAACGGGTCAAATACCGACTTGATTCTACAGCCTCTGCTCTCTACTTATACCCTGAAGGAAACCAGGGTAGTAGAAGAAAAGGGAAGGGCAAAAGTTTCGGGACTGGTTGTAGTAAAGGAGGGACGTTCCTATTGTTACGGGAATGAACATTGGCAGAAGGATTGCAGGGCTAGCAAAGCCAGTAGCCAGAATTTGAAGTATGTTGTGGCTTCGGCTTCGGGTGTGTTTGTAGTAGAAAACTGTATGTCAGTTAACCCTACTTCCTGGGTATTGGATACCGGATCAGGATCTCACATCTGTAATTCATTACAGGCTCTAAGAAACCGTAGAGTTATCAGGATAGGTGATATGACTCTCAGGGTTGCTAACGGAATGAGCATGGACGCTGAATCCGTAGGGGAATATCATCTTGGACTGGCAACTGGGCATATTGATTCTGCGTAACTGTTTGTATGTACCTAGTGCGACTTGTAATATCATATCTATATCCATACTTTCTAAGGAAGGATATGATTTTACTTTTGTAAGCGATGTGGTCCACATCCACCTAAATCAAGTTCTGATTGGATCTGGTACATTAGAAAATGGGATATACGTATTGAATCAAGCTCATATTTTCAGTGTCCAGAACACACTTAAAAGAAAGTCTCCGGAAACAAATCAGGCTTTCTTATGGCATTGTAGACTGGGTCACATTAATGAGACACGGTTAACAAAGTTACATAAAGAGGGATACTTGAATCCGTTTGAGTATCAGTCTTATGCTACTTGTGAATCTTGTCTCATAGGAAAGATGACAAAGACTCCGTTCACTGGACACGGAGTAAGAGCGAGCGAGCTCTTGGGATTCATACACAGTGACGTGTGTGGTCCAATGTCTACACATGCGCGAAGTGGTTATTCATACTTCATTACTTTTACGGATGATTTCTCTAGGTATGGACATGTCTTCCTGATGAAGTATAAATCCGAGGCCTTTGAGAAATTTCAGGAATACAAGAATGAAGTTGAAAAACAAACAGGCAGGAGTATAAAGACACTGAGATCTGATCGAGGTGGTGAATACTTGAGTGCCGAGTTTCTGGACTACTTAAAAGAGAATGGGATTCTCTCTCAGCTTACTCCTCCATACACACCACAACACAACGGTGTATCTGAAAGGCGGAATCAAACCCTATTGGATATGGTTCGTTCAATGATTAGTAAGACTGAGTTACCGTGATCTTTCTGGGGTTATGCACTAGAAACAGCTGCATATCTATTGAACAAGGCTCCAACTAAGACTGTGCCTACCACCTCATATTGGATGTGGAGTAGGAAGAAACCCTGTCTTAAGTATCTGAAGACATAGGGATGTCCAGCTTTTGTAAAGAAGCAGCATGCGGACAAGCTCGAGGCACGCTCAGTACTGTGTAAGTTTGTAGGATACCCCAAGAACTCCAGGGGGTATCTTTTCTATTCCGCAGAGGAACAAAAGATTTTTGTTTCTCAGCATGCCCACTTCTTGGAAACTGAATTTTTAGAAAGTCAGATAAGTGGGAGCGCAATAGAACTGGAAGAAATTCCAGAACCACAAGCTATTACTGAAAGCTTGGAAGAACCAGAAGTTTCAGGAGAACCGGACATCCCAGCGGCACTCCGCAGGAGTAGTAGGCAGTCTCATCCGCCCGAGAGATACTACGGTTTTCTCATAGACGGGGATAGAGAGCATTTCACTATTGATTATGATGAGCCTACTAGCTTCCAGCAAGCCATTCAGAGCGGCGACTCAGTAAAATGGCTGGATGCAATGCGGACCGAGATGGGGTCCATGTACACCAACAAAGTTTGGACTTTGGACATTGCTCCAGAAGGGGTAAAACCCGTAAGGTGCAAATGGATCTTCAGAAAGAAGATTTGTGTAGATGGGCAGGTTGAAACCTATAAAGCTAGACTTGTTGCAAAGGGTTTTCGTCAAAGACCTGGTTTGGACTATGACGAGATCTTTTCTCCAGTGGCTATGCTCAAATCCATTCGGATCGTTCTTGCCATTGCTGCCTTCCACGATTATGAGATCTAGCAGATGGACGTAAAGACGGCTTTCCTAAATGGAAATTTGGAAGAGTGCGTTTATATGGATCAGCCGGAGGGATTCATTCAGAGTGGGAGCAGCGTTAAAGTGTGTAAGTTGCTCAAGTCCATCTATGGACTGAAGCAGGCATCGCGGAGTTGGAACATCTGCTTTGATGATACTGTCAAAGAATTCGACTTTATCAAAAACCCAGATGAACCATGCATTTACAGTAAGATTGTAGGGAGAACTGTGGTATTCCTCGCCTTGTACGTTCATGACATTCTCCTAATAGGAAATGATATTCCTATGCTACAGTCAGTCAAAGGATTCTTGTCACAGAGGTTCTCCATGAAGGACCTGGGCGATGCCAACTACATTCTAGGGATCCAGATCTATCGTGATAGATCTAAGAGGATGTTGGGACTTTCGCGGTCCAGGTACATCGACACCATACTGAAACGATTCAGTATGGAAGATTCAAAGCACGGTAATCTACCGGCTTGTCACGGAATCGCTCTCTCCAAAGATATGTCTCCCAAGACTGATTTGGAAAGGGCTCGCATGTCATCTATACCCTATGCATCTGCGGTAGGCTCTATAATGTATGCGATGTTGTGTACCAGACCAGATGTAGCATACGCATTAAGCGTTGTAAGACGGTATCAGTCGGACCCAGGGGAGAAACACTGGATAACAGTAAAGAACATTCTCAAGTACCTGAGAAGAACTAAGGAGATGTTCTTGGTGTATGGCGGAAAAGACCTCCAGATAGAGGCCTTTGCTGACTCCAGCTTCCAGAGTGACAAGGATGACTCCAAATCCATGTCGGGTTATGTCTTTACCCTCAATGGAGGGGGTGTGTGTTGGAAGAGTTCCAAACAGGAAACCGTTGCTGACTCGAAGATGGAAGCGGAATATATCGCTGCATCTGATGCCGCAAAAGAAGCCGTCTTGATGAGGAAGTTCTTGATAGAACTTCAGGTGGTTCCGTCCATTGTTGATCCAATACCTCTGTATTGTGACAACAACGGGGTTATAGCTTTAGTGAAGGAACCCAGGTCCCATCGGAAGTCCAGACACATCTTGAGGCGGTATCACCTGATCTGGGAGATCGCGGATCACCGGGAGATCAAGGTTAGGAGGGTTGCTACAGAAGATAGCACTGCAGATCCATTCACAAAGGCCTTACCCCAGACTTAGTTCGAGTGGCTCATCGAGATGATAGGTCTTCGATACGCCAGTACATGGCCTTAGTGCAAGTGGGAGATTGTTAGTGTATATGCCCTAGAGGCCATTACTGTATCATACTTGTTTGTGTATTACTTAATCGAAGCTTGGGATATTCACAGTTGTATAGACAATCTTGCTCAAAATGGTAGTATGCTACTTGATTTGTTTCTACTTTAATGTGTGCATGTGTTTCTTTTAGCATATTGCCTATACATATTAGTGGAGCCCTTAGGATCTTTGCTTGATTACCAGCGTTGTGATGGCAGTCACACTAGTAGGGGCCGGGTAATCTACAAGCCCATCCTTATACAGGTCCCTAGTCATAGGATAATCGAGACGGGGCATCGATACTCCGGAGTAGACTAGCGTATGCGTTTCTCATCCCAGCAGGGGAGATGGTCTGTTCCACAGCCATTAGTACGTCGTACTTGAGATAGTATGTGGGTGCTCATTAGGTTACGAGTACACTGGACAGGACTCGTCAGGAACTGTTGGTTGGTACCATACCTATCGTCAGTTATCAGTTCCCAGGTGACATGAGTACAGCTTAGTCCGCTGACTTGACACTGTCACTTCGCCTCGAGTCTGTTCCCACTGTTCTTAGATTGCTACCCTACCACAGCTCAAATGAATCATGCAAACAGGTAGCAGTTGGGTGCAGTCCCGAAGCACTTGGAGGTAGTGACGGTTAGACAGGATTCGTCTCTCCCGGTATTGGGGGTTGATATCGCGCTGTATCTAGAAGAGCCATTACACATAGTCGTCCCTGGCCAGGGCAAGCGAGATATACTGGTAGGTTTTCCAGTGTTATCTCAGGGTATTCTGGGCTACACTCCGACATGACTTATACCGCTAGTAGGAGACTGATGTTTACCGCCCCTAGGCCCGCCATGCGATGTTCTCAGACGAACAGACCGGACTGTACGGAGATTGTCACATTCAGGCTCTGTAGGAGTTCGGATGGGTTCACCTCATCAGTCTTCTTATCGGCATCTACCTGGGAACCGTTACGTACAGCTAGTACTGCTTGTGGCCTGTGGTTAAACCCACTGCTAGCGTAGTGTCGAGTCTTTAGAGTCCCACACAGAGAGCTATTCGCCTTTGGGCAAAACAGAGTAGAGGTCACATGGTTTTGCGACAGGGTTCGTTCATATCCGCACACTTGTGCACGTTTGGTGTCCGGGCAGTTATTACTAGCGGGCTTTGGTTTAAGCCTGATCCTAGTATATGTTTTGGGATTGGTTTTATCTCATTGTATTCGTGTTCCTCGGAACACGGATGCGGGTGTGCATGCACAGTTGACAGAGGCAGAGGCAGAGGATTCTCATTAGGGTTTTTGACCGTTGAATTTTTTCTAAACCCTAATGAGAATAAGAAATATGATTAATAATATTAATTAAGTTTTATCGTGCCATGGTTGAGTTGAACATTTGACTTTTGTTGACTTGTTGACTTTGTTGACCAGTGGACCATTGTGGACTTGTTGACCATCATCATTTCATTTCAATGATACTTCTTGTTCATTGCAAAATGCATTAAATGCATGAAATGATAATGGTCATTGAAACTAACCATCACAATTCTTAATTATTATTATTATCATCATTATCCTTTCTTTTGTGAGCATGGTTGTAAAAAGTCAAGCTCATTCTCACTTGATCACTCTCTCTCATCCAAAGCTCATCCTCTTCCTCTCTCTCAAAAGCTCTCATGTCTCATGTGTTGAGAACTATGAGCTATTGAGATAAAACTACTAAAACTCCTCTTTACTCACTCTAGAGTTCTAGGTTTGGCAAGCCAAGCACTTTTAGTTGCCTCTCGATTGAGGTACGAGCTCAAGGTACAGGCTTCGGGTGGATCCTTCTTCGACAAAGAGGAGACTACGAGGTGGATCCGTTCAAACCACTCCAAGGAGCAAGAAGAGAAGGAGTTGAAGACCTAGGTATAACCCTCTAACATAGTAGTTAAACTTGTAGTTAGTTTTCTAGGTTTTTGTTTAGCAAAGATCCTCTTCTCTAGTCTATGTTGCCTTCTCATAAAAAATCGTTTTTTACCGTTTCCGCCTCCCCATAAGAACCGGGGTGGGCAACGTGGAACTCTATGGTTTCTCAAAGCCTATAATGAATTACAGATATGAGATCCTGATCCGGTATCTTGTACCCAGAAAGTAGAGTTTATTGACATACTGTTTCAATCATAAACACACCTGAAGTCGAAGACACAACGTGCTTTGGATTCTGGATTCTGTCTTTCGAAGCCCTGCATCCCTTCTACCAATACCCTTTCCCGTGACAATAGGAGCATCCTTCCTTCCCTACTGTTAACCCAGAAACCATTGTCCTACCCTTTCCTTCTACATTACTGTCACCGCCTATCGGCTTTGTAGAGGTCTTCTTCTACTCACCGTTGGCTTTCGCCTTGGATCCAGAAGATGAAGATTCTCTACTAAGCAGAGCGGGTGTCTCCCTGGTTTCCTTCAGGGTGCCCTCAACTGGAAGTATAACTTGCTTCCCCTAGGAGTAAGTAAAAGTTAGGGACTGTAGAATCAAGTCAGTACATGACTCATTCTCCAACGTGGTCTCCAGGTCCGTGAGCTTTTTAATATAGCTAATCATTGTAGGGACATGGTCCCTTACAGATGACCCGACAACCAATCTCACTTGAAGCAATTCTTTCGAGGTCTCATATCTTACGATACGAGATTGCTCTCCTTATAATACATTGTTATGGAGGAAGATGGAAACTAAGTCCATCTTCTCATGCTGCCTCTGGTATACACCATCTACTTAGGCTAACACGAGGCGCATGACATTCGCACAGTCTTTTTCCCTTATCTTACGGATATCAACATCCATGACGGTGGAAACTGGACCTGAGACGGCGGGGGCTTTGAGTAGTAATGAGGTGGTCCAGCTTGTCATAGGTAATGGACATCTGGACAAACCTTTGCCAGTCACTATAGTATAACTCAGTCATTATATTATCTATCTGTAACCTAATCTGGTCACCTGGTCGCTGCAATTAGGAGAGAGAGAAGAAAACACTCAGCATGATGCTCTTGCATGTTTAGATTGGTTTATAATTTATCTAAAAAGGATGGCTCCTACTGTTTCTCGAATCCTTCCTCAAACCAGAAAAGAAGAATTAGTCAGGATTAATCTCACCGTACAATACTTGCTTAACCGTTCGGCCAGGCTAGTGTTGGTACTTCGAGGGGGGTTTTACGACGCTTTCACGATGTTACTTAATTAAATAACCTCTTTTCCCTGGAGGCGTAGTCCTCTAACACTGTTCTATACACCTATATGGTTTATAGCATTGATCGTTAAGTGAAGAATCTCCCGAGGTGTAGCGGGTACTCACAGTAGGATCGGGATCCAAATATCATTATGTGATAATCCTGAAGTAATCATACGAACATTATCACACTCCAAATGGTATGCAGCACTAGCAAGTTTCAGTTTACTTAGAAACCCCCGATGTGGATTTTTGCCCCATACTCTTATAACCTTGGCGAAGACCAACAAATCATAAATCACATGTCATGTTCTACCCTTCATTGTCCAGGTTAATTTGAACCCGCCCGTATATACCCTTGATGAAGGCCAACAAAGTAATAAGACTGTCCCAAACCAACACATCTATCTATGCTACATATGAATACCCAGCAGCTACCAATCACTATGCCTTGACGAAGGCCAACAAACATGGCTTGAATACTACTGAACATTCATATTAAATGACGGAGGGCTACGAATGGTTTTGGCGAAACCGTGAATGTAGTGAACTTGATATAATCGAAGGAACCTGATAGTATTTAAAAGGAGTGGTTTAAGCTCCGCATTTAAAAGTCTCCTATTTTAAAATAACCGAGTGGTTCTAAACTTTGTTCCAACGATTCAGCTTTGGTTTTTTTGCTTTGCATTAATGTAATGCAGTTCCATCATTTACACCTATCATCACAGAAAATGACGAAAATTCCACGTCCACTTATGCCATCCGCATTCGCCACTGGGCCCCGTCTAACACCGTTATGTTACTCAACTAATGCCAGAGCAGGGGATGGACTAGCACGGATGCAAAACATAAGCAACGTCTATTATATAGCATATATATATAATAACCATTCGTCTAACGCAATAATAGGCATTCCAGATCACAGATGAACATATTGGATATATTATGAATTCCGCGTTTCGTTTAAGCCTGTAACGAAAGACGGATTTCATGGTCGTGATGAATAGCCAAACCCCACCTTAGACCCCTACGGGTGCGGCAAACTACCCGCCAAATACCCGAAGTGAAGCAACCTCTCTCAAAAAACTGAGTAGGCCACTCGACACTTCAAAGAACCCGGTAGTTTGTGTACCCCACCTTGGGTCTATCCTAGGAGCAAAAAACAGTAAAAGAAATAATACAACGGTGGCTGCAACCTCAACCCGGATGTGCCCTGCAAAATAATATTACATCACTTTACAAATTTACATCGAAAGAAAGAATGAAAACTCTCATCTTACATCCCCGGTTATTCATCCACAACGATCCAACAAGTTCATATACACAAACAAACATAACAACACAAATATGTGCAACCCCGACTAATCGACGTATAGCAATTAGTCGACATTTCCAAACACATATACACATTACGAAGCTTGTAAAGTAACCGCGACATTAGAATTCCACACGCAATTAGCAAACTTAACCAATTTTTCCAAAATTTGAAAAATCCAGTGAGCTAAAGTTCCAAAAACAATCATTTTAAGCCAATTTGGAAGTCCGAATCAAAACAAAACGTGCCTGAACCTTCACGGAGAGTTATAGCATGAAATTAACTTCGAGTTGGGAAGGATAGAGGGGGTACCCCACCCCGAGGTGTCACGATCCAAAATTTGGATGTGATCGGCACTTAGATTATATGATATCTAAAGATATCCACACAATCTGAGTAAGCCAAAAAGAAAGATCAAAACCCATTTTGCGGAAAATTTAGAAAATTTTAGTGGTTAAGTAAAAGAACGAAGTAGCATGTCGAAAGGTTTTTAATAATGCAAATGTAACAACTGATGTTTGAACTTTCGATAATGCCTATCCTTTTAATTATTATTAGAAATCCAATTTAAGTTGTGTAATTAAATTGCATCCCTAGTTGGGAGCACAATGCTAAACAGCGGAAATCAATACGCAATCAGTACAACACTCAAGGAAAAGAATTTCATGCAAAATTAATTAAAACATAAGATAACATAACTAACGATATCACTCGGTCTCCATAATATACAACATGTTTTGTTCTAAGTCAGTATACATGGTCTGATGGAGATATTCTAGATTCAATATATAATACCAAAAGAGAAGGTTACTACATATGTAACCCACCTAGCAAAAGAGCGGTAAAAACTGGTAAGTGGATCTGCACTGCTGCTAACCGTCCACTCGACTCTTGCTAGGAACTGTAGCACAACGGGGGTGAGCTGCCAACTCAGTGAATAAAACTAACATATATCGGCTGATAATATAAGTATGACGAACTAGAACTAATATCAACAATAATGAAGGTGATGCATGATAACAGGTGGAAGAATGCATAAGTAATACTAAATGTATAAATCAAAACTGAAATCTCTTCAATTATTTTCCAAATCAGGTTCATTTTTCCGTGTCTAACATCGACACAAACCTTCGGTGTTTCATCAGGCATCGTTCCCCGAACGACCCTATTACTCAATAACACTAGTCGGTATCACCTAGATATCCGCCGTATTTACCACTGACTCCGGTATCGAGTATCCTCGTTAGGCTCTCCGCCTATAATGCGGCTCTCCTGCCCCTCGGCCTCGATCGGGTCCACCATGAACCCAGCTGTATAGCTACCCTACTCAGCCCGGATATATGTAAGAAATTCCGCAACCGTATAGCTACCCCACCCGGTTCGGAACAAAACCAAATAAAAAAAAATGATATTTCATGGCGGACATGTCACATCAATCATGAAAATCAATGAATCCTTTCGATAGTGTATAAAACTCAAAACCATAAATCAGTAGTAACCCAATGCATCTTATATCAGAACTACAAATACTTGAAGATAAAACTGTTAGTGTTTATGCCCTAGAGGCCATTACTGTATCATACTAGTTTGTATATTACTTAATGGAAGCTTAGGATATTCACAGTTGTATTGACAATCTTGCTAAAAATGGTAGTATGCTACTTAGTTTGTGTCTACTCTAATAGGTGCGTATGTTTCTTATAACGTATCGCTTATACATATTAGTAGAGCCCTTAGGATGTTTGCTTGATTACCAGCTTTGTGATGGCAGTCACACTAGTGGGGGTTGGGTAGTCTATAAGCAACATCCTATAGAGGTCCCTGGTCGTAGGATTATTGAGATAGGGCATCGATACTTCGGAGTAGACTGGTGTATACGCTTCTCATCCCAGCATAGGAAGATGGTCTGTCCCACAGCCATCAGTACGTCGTACTTGAGATAGTATGTAGGTGCTCGTTAGGTTACGGGTACACCGGACAGGACTCGCCGGGAACTGCAGGTTGGATTTATACCCATCGTCAGATAGCAGTTCCCAGGTCTTATGAGTACAGCTTAGTCCGTCGACTTGATACTGCTACTTCGCCTCGGGTGTGTTCACACTGTACTTAGATTACTACCCTACCACGGCTCAAAGGAGTCGTGCAAACAGGTAGTAGTTGGATGCAGTCCTGAAGCACTTGGAGGCAGTGGCGGTTAGACATGATTCGTCTCTCCCGGTATTGGGGGTTGATATCGCGTTGTGTATGGAGAGCCATTACGCAAAGTCCCTGGTCAGGGCAAGCGGGATTTACTGGTGGCTTCCAGTAGTTTCTCAAGGTGTAATGGGCTGCACTCCGACACGACTTATACCGCTATTAGGGGTTTGACGTTTACCACCCCCTAGGCCCGATATGCGATAGTCCTAGATGAACAGACCGGACTGTACGGAGATTATCACATCAGGCTCAGTAGGAGTTCGGATGGGTTCCTCATCGTCCTTCTTATCGACATCTACCTGGGGACCATTACGTACAGCTAGTGCCGCTTGCGGTCTGTGGTTAAACCCACTGCCAGCATAGTGTCGAGTTTTTAGAGTCCCACACAGAGAGTTTCCCTGCTTCGGGCGAAACGATATAGAGGTCGTATGGTTTTACGACAGGGTTCGGACGCATACGTGTTTTTACGCACGTACGATGTTCGGACAGTTTTTACTAGCCGGTTTCGGTTTAAGCCAGATTCAGGTATCGGATTATTGGATTTATACAGTCTAAATTTTTTCCGTGTTTTCACTGATAGGAGGGGCGTTCTCGTAATTTGTCGGGAAGCTTCTAGAAGGATGATGACTTGGAGGCTAAGGTGGCATTTGCATTTATTGGATTAATAAGTCATGGAGTGATTCATCCATGGAGTTAATGTTGCATTAATGATTTAAATGACTAATGAGATGAATCACCAAATGAATTAATGAAGCATGATGACACATTATTATTTGTTATTCATTTAATAATATCATATGCTTCATATATTCAAATGATATCATCATTCCAAAAGGATTCTCATTCTCACCTTCTCTCTCCTCAAGCTCTCTCTCTTCAAACCCTAACCCTAACCTCTCATGTGTTGAGATCAAGGGTTAGCAAGACTAATAGATCCCTAATCCCACTATATATCCCCTAGGTTGCTTTGATTACCACTTTTAGTAACCTAGTTACCTCAAGTTAGAGGTCAAGCTTGGAGTAGGAGCTCTCGGGTGGATCATCTTTGACTCGAGGAGGCCGTTGAGGTGCCGACGTTCCATAGAGCCTACGAGGCATGGAGGATAGCGATGAATACCCGAAGGACAAGAAACGTGAGGTATAACTTCGAATCAGAGTAGTTGAACCTTTCGTAGTTTGCTAGTAATGGTTTAGACACAATCCGTGTGCTCAAGTCCGTGTTACGAAGCTTTGACAATTGTTTTTCATATATTCCGCCTCCCCGCAAGCTCGTGGGGTGCGTTTCATGGACTTGCAGTGGTATCAGAGCCAACTAAACCTTTACTAGCATGTTAGCAACTAATTAGAACTTCGATCGTCGGAAAAACACGAAACTTAACCACGGACCCCGCTCAGTTTCTGTCAATTTTAAACGTGTCGAAAAAATTATTTGATATGCCTGAAAATTAACAGCAGGGGATTCTAAGAATTCTTAGAAAATACGAGCTAGTAACTCGGTAAGAAGGCCGCGGATCCGCGGCAGATTAGTGCTTTTGGCCGCGGATCATATGTGTGTAATCCTTATTTTGTTGCAGGCTCAAAGGAAAAGCGGATTGCTTGTATATCCAATAATTTTCATCAGTGATCTGGAATGCCTATTATTGCGTCTGACGAATGTACAATATCTATATATGATAGCTATTAGACGTCACTTATGTTTTGCACCCGCGCTAGCCCAGCCCCCGCTCTGTCGTTAGTTAAGTAACCTAACGGGTGAATGACGAGACCCAATGGCGAATGCGGATGGCATAAGAGGACGTGGTATTTTCGTTGTTTTCTACAATGATAGGATAAATGATGGGACGCATTATTTTAATGCAAAGAAAATAAACCAAAGTTGAATCGTTGGAACAAATTTAAAAGAAACCACTCGGTTATTTTAAAAGAGCAGAATTTTTAATTGCAGAGCTTTAACCACTCCTTTTAAAAGGCTATCAGGTTCCTTCGATTATATCAAGTTAACTACGTTCACGGTTTCGCCAAAACAAGTCGTAGCCCTCCGTCATTTCTTACGGATGGTCAGTAGTATTTAAGCTATGTTTGTTGGCCTTCGTCAAGGCATAGTGTTTGGTAGCTGCTGGGGTATTCATTTGTTGCATAGATAGATGAGTTGGTTTGGGACAGTCGTATTACCTTGTTGGCCTTCGTCAAGGGTATGTACGGGTGGGTTCAAATTAACAAGATAATGATGGGCAGAACTTGACATGTGATTTATGATTTGTTGGCCTTCATCAAGGTCATAAGAACATGGGGCAAAATCCACATCGGGAGTTTCTAAAGAAACTGAAACTTGCTAGTGTTGCATACCATTTGGAGTTTGATGAATGTTGGTAGGATTCCTTCAATATTATCACACGATGATATTTGGATCCCGATCCTACTGTGAGTATATACTACTTATCAGGAGATTCGTCACTTAACGATCAATGCTATAAACCAAGTAGGTGTCGAGAAAGGTGTCAGCGGGGCTACGCCCCCAGGGAAAAGAGCTTATTTAATTAAGGAACTTCACGAAAGCGTTGGAAAACCTCCCTCGAAGTACCGACCCTGGCCTGGCTGAACGGTTAAGCAAGTATTGTACAATGAGAATAGTCCTGGCTAATTCTTCTTTTATGGTTTGAGGAAGGATTCGAGAAACAGTGGGAGCCATCTGTTCAGACCATAATATTGCATTCTTCATTCCCCTATTCTTATCCGTTTTATAAATAAACAGGTACTCTTGACGCACGTTTGTTGCATATTACAGGATACAGGCTCTTGGAGCGAAGACAGTGAGAAAAGACAAAAGATGATACAAAAGAGAGACTTTTGACCCACAAGTAGAAGAATTCTAGTGAAGAAGAACAAGTCACAATTGTATAAGGCAATGCAGTCTGAAATGTCAAAGTGAGCGGCCAAAAGATCATTACAAGTTGTCACTGAAGATCTGGCGAAGACTCAGAAGTCAAATGGAGAAAAGAAGTATAAAAGTTGAAAGCCTAAGAAGCCCTGAACCAAGCCCAGAAAAATGAAGATCCAATTCCCTTCTTTGGCCGCGGAACCGCGGCCAAACCTAGGATGGCGCTGCGGTTCCGCGGCCATCTAGTGCGCGTGTCGGTGAAAAATTCCTGTGTCGGTGCGTCGGTGCGGGTGTTGGGATTTTTCGTGGGCAAATATGTAATTGCATATTTGCGAGAGTCTGTAACCCTAGTTTTCCTGTTTTCCTATAAATTGTAATCACAGATCTATAAAACTCATTCCTCTTTTCAATCAATAAAATTCAGAATTGTTGGGAGTTTATTTAGATCTGTTCTGTATTCTTTCTTGGAGGGAGCCATCAATAAACTAGTAAGTTCATTTTATTTCTTTGTTTTAATTCTTTTAATTAGTATGTCTTTTCATCCCCTAATGAGCGAGTAATCTCCTCGCTTGTTAGGGTTAGCCTTAGGGAAAGGTTTGAGTGATGAGATCTCTCACCCCTTTCATGCCCTTTCACAACTAAGAATTAGAACTCCATGCATGCACGCACAACCGCTCCCTACGGCACCCTACCCCTCGAGGTAACGGTGACACCGTAGTATAAAGGACCGGTTGCGCGTGTTTTCCATGGAGGTTAGGGAAATTATCGATAAAGGAAGGATAAGAATCTAGAGGAAGAAACATCTTCACAAAAGACTCTAATCCACTTTATTGATAATTACCGTAACATCTAATAGATCAAACAATAAGGCATTGAAAGCGGTGAGGAAACCTTTAATCTCCAAACTTCCCCTAAGCCTAACCCTAGCAAGAATTTAATTTAGATTAATTTAGTTTATAGATAGATCAAGGTTTTTTTTAGATGTAACCAATCCAAACAACATTTGGAATCAACTCGTAAAAAAACATTAAGAAAATTACCCATCTCTGTGGATCGATCCGTATTCACCGGCTAGCTGCAAAGCGACGCCGTTTCTGATTACGGTAAATACAAATTTTTGGATTAATCAAATGGCGCCGTTGCTGGGGATGGCGTAATCTTTCTTTTGTGTAATTTCGGGTTGATTTAAATTAAAAAAAAAATAATAAAAATCAGAAAATACAAAAATACAAAAACATTTTATCGATTTTTATCTGTTTGAAGGGTTTTATGGTTTGAATCTTGCAGGAACAACGAAGGATTGCGAATCTGGAAATTTACAGAGGGCAAAACAGAAGTTGGTGCATAAGAACAGAGAGGAATTGCTAGTACAGAACAGTACAAAAGTTTTCAGAGCCTGAACCCCTCACAAGGCCGTGGTTCCGCCGCATATAGCCCATCAAGGCCGCGGTTCCGCCGCGTGGCTGCCACGTCAGCACATCAAAATTGCAGTGTTTGTTTTCTTTTTCTCCCCTCTGTCAACCTCCATATATCTCTCTGTAAAAACTTTCTGCAGGAATTCTTTGCGCTAAAAATTCTTTCTCCTTCTTCTAAATAACAGATTTTCTGCAGGTTTCTTTGCGCCGCGCTAAAAATTGATTGCAAGTGAATTTTATTGTTTTGCATAATTTAATCGGACTTTAAGGGGCTAATTGACCAAACTCAGATTGGGTGGGGATTTCATCACCCTTCCCAGGACCCCAGAAAACACCTAAAGCATTTGCATTGACCACAATTAATTAAAAAATATTAGACTCAGCCCTAAGGACGTCGAGCTCAATAGGAAAAGGATTAGTATAGGCATCGACCGTTTATCCTAACTGACTTTGCGGTGTCTAGGCAAGTGCGTCTAGGCTAGTGGTTATTAATTAGGCCCACTATTGTGGTTCCTTCCCACTTACCTGGCACTTACCTGGCCGTAATTGTCGGTGAAGAGGCGGTTTGAGGTCCTATTTCTAGCCCTAGTTAGGAGCTGTCTAGCAGACCTAGGTGACCCTAGATCTAGGCCTGATTGTGCATGTGTGGTTGATACATTTGTGTCATAAGTCTCTTTTCAAAAATCTCTTTGCAAAATTCTCACATAAAAAAAAAGAAAAATCTTTTCAAAACTTGCAACTTGTCGCTAAGAAAACTTGCACTTCACTTCCACCACTTCCCTCCATTGACGTTATCTTACCCCCACATTCTGTTTTTCTATTTTTCTGACTACACTACTCCTTTAGTGTATGTCACTTTGGACTAGAGATATTAACGCCCGATTAGTCCGTGTTTCGTTGGTACCGACCGACGAACTTTTTGACACCGAAGTCGAAATTCCCTCCATTTCCTTACCTCCACCTTCAAATTCTTCTTTCGAAGGTATGTCGGGACACGACCCCAACAATGCCATACCGACGGGAATGATTCCACCTCCGTTAGGTGCGAATAACCCGAATCTTCTGCCTGTTGTAGCGCCCGCACGAGTTGCGCTCCATGATCTCTTTTACCCCGTCCGCACTTCGTTACCTACATGTCTTTCACCCCCACCGGCAAATGGGGACAACTTTGAAATAAAACCACATTTCATCAATATGCTGCCAAAATTTCATGGTTTGGAATCAGAAGATGCGTATATTTTTATTAATAAATTCCAAAATGTGAGCGCCATGATGAAAACTACCCAATTAAGTGATGACGCTATAAGGCTAAGGGTCATTCCTTTCACCTTATGTGACCTAGCCGAGAAGTGGCTATACAGCACCGCATCACATTCCATTAGAAATTGGGACGAGTTTGTGAGAGCTTTTCTGAAAAAGTTCTATCCTCATCACAAAACTGCTAGAATCCGTAACGAGATTATACAATTTTCACAGCTTCCTTCCGAACCATTTTGGAAGTGCTTCGAGAGATTTAAAGACCTACTTGTTCAATGCCCTCATCATGGGATCGAAAGTTGGCAACTTTACCAAACATTATACGAGGGATTGAACTCGGCAACGAAGCAGTTGCTAGAAACCATATGTCAAGGTCATTTTCTTTCCAAGTCTAGCGACGAAGCGTGGCAGTTTCTTGAGGATCTTAGTGAGCAAACAATTCAGTGGGAGAGTACCAAAACCACATCATCTTCTTCTGTTGGTCAATCTAGGGCAGGCATACATCAAGTAGATATGTCGATCGGTATGAAGGCCGAGATGGCCGCACTTATGAAAAAGCTAGAAGCCATTGAGACCAAAATCTCATCGTCTTCTCCTGCCCCTGCTTTACCCACACGAACTGTTTGTGCTTGTTGTGCGAATCCATCGCTTCTAACCGAAAAGTGTCCTTATAATGCATCTACTCAGGGACAGGATCAAGTCAATGCTGCATTTCAGCAACGACAAAGAAACGATCCGTACTCTTCGACATACAATCCGGGGTGGAGGAGTCACCCAAATTTCGCTTGGAACCAAAATCAACAATCCCAAGGAAATAACAATTTTCAAAGACCTCCTCCTCCACAACAACAACAAGCACCTTCACAAACTCAAAACTAGCAACCTTTCCAACAAAAACCTTATACAAATCAAACGAACAATTTGGTTCAACCAAATGATGATAAGGTTATCTCGCTAGAAAAAAGTCTAGATGCATTTCTCAAGCAATCTACAGAATCCGCAGCAAGATTTGAAAATTATGTTCAATCTTTGATGCATAACAATGCTTCACATGATCAAAGCATCAAATCTATTGAGGCACAGATTGCACAATTAACTGCTGCGTTGAGCGAGAGAGAAAAGGGAAAGCTTCTATCTCAACCATTGCCAAATCCCGGTCACACTCAAAACGCATATCACAATCACAATGTAAATGAGGTGACCACGTTGAGATCCGAAAGAGTGTTGCAAAATAATGTGGGTATTAGTGATGACATCCCCGCCGGTGGTTCTTCTTCTTCTTCTTCTTCTTCTTCTCCTTCGTCATCTTCCCCTTCTTCATTTTCTTCACTTTCTTCTTCACCTTTTTCTTTAGAGCCTATTCTCCATCCTTCACACGGCTCTACTTCTTCTAACTCGAACGGACCCATTTCTCACAACACGAACACATCCACACTGGGATCCGTTCCTACTCCACAGACATTTGACTCAAAATTTTTTCAAAATGCTCCATTTCCAAACAGGTTGAGTTCCAATAAACCAACTGCACAAGTGGAGAAGATCGTGGAATTATTTAAGCAGGTTAGCATAAATATACCTCTCTTGGATGCTATCCAACAAGTTCCTTCATACGCGAAAATCTTAAAGGGCTTATGCACCTCGAAGAGAAAGGCATCTCAAGTACCCAAGAAAGTGCTAGTGGCTAGCGCAGTGAGCAATGCTATTAACCACACTCAAACCTTACCCCAAAAACGAAAGGACCCCGGCTGTCCTATGATTTCAATCACAATTGGGGATAAGAAAATTAATCGAGCACTTTTAGATCTTGGGTCTAGTGTTAACCTGCTTCCCTACTCCGTGTACGAACAATTAGGGGTTGGAGAGTTGAAACCCACTCGTTGTACTCTCCAAATGGCTGATCGATCAATCACCCATCCAAGGGGTGAGCTAGAGGATGTGTTGATCAAAGTTGGGGAGTTCATATTCCCCGTAGATTTTATTGTTATGGATACACAACCTGTTGCTAACCCACGGAACCAAATTCCGGTGATCCTCGGTCGACCATTTTTGGCCACTTCCAATGCTGTAATAAACTGTCGCAATGGCTCCATGACTCTATCCTTTGGGAAGATGTCTAGTGAGTTCAATATTTATAAGATGGGAAGTCTGCCCCCCGTGCCTAAAACTAGTACACGAGAAGTTTGCTCTATTCACGAAATCACGCAGGATGACTGCGAGCTTGAAAGATTCTTATTTGATGAACACAGTTTTGACGCCACTAATGCGTCCCTCCTTGAGCCTACCACCATTGACATAACCGATATGGATTATGAATGTTTCACTTTTTCGGATGATGACGACTCACAGCCCGAATATGAGTATTTTGAATTTGTGGATGTGTTAGTTGAACCATCCGAATCGGTTGTTTGCAGTGATTTCGAACCTGTGTTGGAATCCTTTGAGTTCGAGGTAGATTCCGCAATGATTCATTCGCCTCCGAAACTCGAACTCATGTCCATATCGACTCACCTTAAATATGCTTACATAGTTAAGAATGAGACCTTTCCCATTATAATATCAGCTTCTCTAGCCCTTGAGCAAAAGAACGCCCTTTTGATGGTCTTACAAGATAGGCGGCAAGTTTTCGGTTGGAATATGGCGGACATCGAGGAGATCAGTTCCCTTATAATTGAATATCATATGAGATTGATGGATGATGCCAAGTCAATAGAGGACCCACAGGAACATTTTTGGGTTATTGTGGTGAGTCAACCTCCTTTAGAATTTGAACCACCCCCATCTCTTTTAATAAGCTACGAGAATGCCAATATTCCACTGATTGCTGATCATTCGCATTCTCGTTTTGATTCATCACCACCTCCTGTCTATTCACTTCCATACCTTCCATACCACCACTTCTATCTTCCCCAATTCTTTATGGATCGCTACGACTTATTCTTCCACCAACTGATACTCTTTACTGATAAATTTTTCAACTGGTTGGTGTTAACGTTTGGTCTATACAAGGTTTGGCAGTAATGTCTAACATAGTTTAAATGAAGTTTGGGGGAGAGCCTTTTTGTATATATTTTTGTTTTCTTAACAATAAAAAATTATAAATAAATAAACAGGGAAGTGCCGGTATTTTGACCCTCTTGATTTAGCATGACAGTGAGGACACTGTCAAGTTCAAGTTTGGGGGTATGCTCGGTACGTCTTTTTCCTTCGCATTCATTTGTATATATTTTTGCATTTGCATATTTATTTGAAAAACCATAAAAATTTGAAAAATTTCAAAAATTATAAAAATTATCGTATTCAATTTTGGCTTATTTGACTAGAGTTTGACAGATAGGTTAACTAGCTAGGAGCAACTAGATCTTAGACTTAGTAAATTAAAAACCCTAAAAATAACATTCCTTAAAGTTTAACGGTAGAAAGTATATGCCTTGTAGTTTATTTAGAAATAGGCAAATTTTGGGTTCACTTCTTGGACTAAGTCGAAACAAGGGAAGAGTATTAATGTTCTTATTAGAGTATAAGTTTGAAAAATAGTTCCTAGCTTAAGTCTAGATTCTGAAAATGTATACCCTACAACTTACATAATCACGCACCTTGAAACTTGGAATAGTAGAAGAGACCTTGAAATGTTCTTGTCTAAAAGTCCTTAGTACAATGAAAATAAAGAAAAAAAAAGTGAATAAAGAAAAAAAAAATGGACACTGGTTTTTGTGATTACTTAAGGCTGTAAAAATAGAAAAATCTTTAGCGAGGGTGCTTCATCACCTAGTGCCTTAGACCAACTGGTTTGGGAGTCACTGCTAAAAGCCTTGGGTGTTGCAAAACTAGGAAGTACGCTTGAAAGTGCTAACGCATCTTGTAATCGGTTGTTGGTACCTCAAGAAGTATTAACGATCGCATGAAGGATGTGTAAGCAAATTTCATTTGAAAATTCACTAATTAATAAGTGCTTTGGACAATGGACGAGAGTACGATTGCTTGATTTGAATTTCCAAGTGTAGGGGTGATATTTACACACACGTGGGGGGTATGTGATTAGAGTTTAGATAAGAGAAAGGAATGAAGAATAGAACTTGTATCTTTAGTAGAGTTGATAGAAATTCCTAAGTAGAGATGAAACCATAGAAGGAAGACTTACGAGATGCCCAAAGCTAAGTAGGTCTACATAACATATATAATCTTAATTTAAATAATGAGGAAGTGTGAAGAATGTGGGTGGATAATTTGCGAGTCAAAAGATAATAGAATTTTTATTAGAAAACCTAATTAGAGAACAAAAGTCAATGGGCCGAGTTGATAGGATTTTGTGGGTGTAATCCGCTGAAAACCCTCAGGAGGCAACACTCCTCCTACTAGGGACACCTAGAGGTTTAACGGCTTGTTGCACGTGCTCAGTGCAATCGCGTTTCCCTGCGAAAGTGTGGTTAGGATTTTAGAGAATAAAATAATAAGATTGCTCGAGGACGAGCAAAAGGTAAGTTTGGGGGTATTTGTTCAGACCATAATATTGCTGTCACGTCCCGAAAGTACGGAACAAGACCGGCACTTAAACTACGAACGTCTCGAGGCGTACGTAATCTAAGTAAACCGAAAACCCAGAAATCCAAACCAAGAAAAGTAGTAGAGTGAAGGAAAACCAATTTAAAACAAGAAGTTTTAATAGCATAAGTCGAATTATGCGGTTTAAAAAAAAACATCAATATTTCCCGAAAAATTCAGCAGAGTCTCCTTTGTAAATACTGGCTCCCAAACGGGATACAACATGAATAGTATATGAAATCAATAAAAGGCATCCCCAAGCGGGAGCTAGCTCTTCGTCAATCGACGGTCACAACCACACAAGCAATATAATATACAACGCCAACGGCTTGGATCAAAAACTCAAAACCACAAGAAAACCACAGAAATAAAACGCGCGACTCTAAGGTCGAAAGAATAACATCACTGGTCTCTATCTCAAAGATAAATACATGTTTGGTTGATGGAACTTCTAGATACAACAGAGTAATAATATACAAGTTATATAATGGGGGTACGATACAAGTAAACCCACCAACTAGCAAATTACCCGAACGAAACTATGCCCGCAAAGCCGTAATGAAACCTGCACGGCAAACTTGCAAGAAACTGGGGCACAAAGGGGGTGAGTTGCCAACTCGTGAATAGAAAAACATCTACGAAAAGAAATCGCATAAATAACGCAATCCTAGGTCAATGAACATAATATATCCTCAAATAAATAACCAGGAACCCATAACAATGGTTAGGGCAAATATCTAACCCAAGTGTAAATCCATGTGCCGTGTCAGTGCCTCAGGTAGCAATGTATGAATGCATGAAACAGAATGCATGTACTGAAGAAAACTGCTTTCATAAATCAGTGAGATTTCTGTATTTTAAAAGTGAGGTACCATAAATGAAATCAGCATAAAACAGTGCCCAGCATCAACACAAAACAAGTGTCCAAATATCTCGATATCTCTGTATCACAATCTCTGTACCTCAATATTTCAAAATCTCAATATCTCAATCACAATATCTAGGGTGCCGTCAATCCAGACCGGCCCCTACCATCTATCTCAAGACCACGACGGTATCCTCCGGATATCCGACGCGTCGGGTAATATCATCGGTCGGTAGTGCTCCCCTGCCAGGCTCAACGTCAACAACACGGCCTTCTTGCCCCGGGGTACCGCACCGGGCCCACCATGTACCTGAAACGGTTCATCCAACTCCTCGAATCGGGTCTCGAAATCCATCAGCAAACTCATGGTGGACGACTCATACATCATGGGAAAACCACATTTTTATTTAAAAAGAGAGAAAGCAGTTTATATATGTTTTGCGGTTTTCCTCCAAATCCAGAAGATATCATGGAAATCCGAATCATCAATAACATGTAAAACCATGAATATAAGCATGAGAATGAATAACAGTATGCATGAAGCGACAAGTAATAACTACAATATCTAAGCTGGCATATAAGGTATGTACACTAATATTATGTCAAACTACTGGCTATCAAGCTAATTTATGCAATAATATTTTCTAAGGTGTACGTGACATGGAAATTACCGATGAAGATGTGTGTGAGCCGGCAAGTAATGTATGTGGTACATACGCATCATCGGTAATGGTGCTGGTGTCCTAACAGCATAATGTCAACAATGCAATATGAAATAACAATGTAAATATACGATGCGGAGCGAGCAACCAAAATGAGCGGGAGCTAAATATTAAACAATGGTGCCATTTGAAATAACACGAATCGCGGGGTTTTGAAAATAGGGGCTACGGTGGGTTTTTTTAAAGAAAGGATACGTCTTTTGAAATATCCGTAGATCCCTTGACCTTTCTTTTAAAATACCCACGATCCGCTAGTTTTGAAATAGGTAGGAGTCTAATCTAATCTAACAACTACACTAAACTAAATGGCTAAGCTAACAAGCTGAACTACAGGTAAGGAAGCCGCCTATCATCTGAGTCGATACATATACATACCTGTATATGTATAGTCGGTGATCCCGCCTCAATAATATCATATCCGATACCATATCTATAATCAGACATCCCAAGTCAAGAGTGCGGACCAATCATCAAAATATAGCTCGTACGTAAATCCGTCGTACGGCATCCCCAAATCTGGGTACGGGTCAAAATCATATTCATCACACTATTCATCCGGTATCCTCTTTATCAAAGATCATAGTCTAAGGTACTGACCTATGTCTAATACAATACTAATACCGCCTAAGTATGCATGGACGTGTGTGAAATACTACGTCAAGGACCCGCTACAACGTCATGTCGTATCTCAAATACGAACCCTGCTATATCACCGATCTCACGGCCTCAAATCAAATCTCATCGACTCATCTTAAATCGCAAGTACTATCCTCGTTATCCATGCATGCGTATATGAATGTACATATGCATAGTCCCATATCCACGCATATATACATATATACACATCCCAATCGGCGCACAAGAAAGTAATGTATGCAAGTCTGTGTGTGCGTATGTGGGTATAACAACTACTCTAGGGTTTCGCAACTAACCCAAAGCTAATCCATGAACACATAATCATAACATGAATAAACATTCTCGTATCATAAAACACCTATATAAACATATATATATGAGCTACATTACGGACTGCGGGGGTGCTATACGCCATTCACCCGACTTCACCCCGTAGATATAAATCTACTCACCTGGTCCTCGCTAGCCGGTGCCGACGTCGCCACGCGCTTTCTTGTCGTCTCGAAGTCCATATGGGTTACCTACATATCATAACCTACCGTGTCGTATTAAAATCCGACTCATGACCCAAAACGACACGCGAATCCCACATAAGTCAAAACCTATGGGTACTTTGACAAATCGACCCAAAAACCCTCGACGTCGGCGTACAAACACCAAACCATCGAGAAATCTCCCAACACACTCATTTTTACAATTACAAGCACTAATTATAATATAAAATAGCTTAAAATTCACAAAAACCCCAATTTCACTTAAAAAGTCATTTTTCCGAAAATCTAGCAAGCACAAATCACCGTTTTAGTACAAAACTCGATGTATAAACGAATCTAGCGGCCACAATATTCACTAAATATCTTAAATAAGTCATAAAAACAATTCCCATAATTTAATCTCATTAAATTCCATAAACCCCAAAATTCTAGTTTACAAAATACCTAAATTTTAACAATTTTATAGCAAAAATGCACAAACTACAATCTAGCTTGGATTTTCATGAACTAAAGTATTAAACTACACTTTAAAATGTTAATAATGCCATGAATACCCTAATTAAATTTTTATCTCCATTATTTAATCAAATTCCAAAAACCTAGTTTGCTTAAAAACTTGATTTGGACAAATTAAATGCAACAATTTACATAATAGCAACTAGATTAGGTTTTTCCATGCCCTCACATGCCAAAATACACTTTGTAAACTTAAACAAGTGACAATGACCATATTTGAATTCAAACCCTAACTCATAAATTTTAAATCATGCACTTAAAACCAATTGAAAACCTATTTAAACCTAATTAAACACCTAATTAAGCTAACATGAAACAATTACAACACATTAAGCAAAAGGTTAGAATTTATTCCCAAATAATTTGAAGCTCCCACAAGCACACTTAGCCTCCCAAATTGAAATCTAAATCCCTAGATCCATGCTAAAGTAGCCGAGGAAAAATGGGTAGGAGGTGGATTTTGATTTTGTGGGATTTTTGTGTTGGTTTTTGGGCATTTTGTTGAATTTTTTTGATGCAAAATGAGAGAGGAAAAAAGAGGGCTGTTGTGGTGCAGGAAAAACAAGTGGGCTCAGCCAAATGGGGAGGAGAAGAGAGTGTGGGGTGATTGGAGAGAGAATGTGGTCAAAAAGTTCACCTTTAATTCTATCATTCTCTTTTCATTTCTTTTCTTTTCTTTCTTTTCTTTTCTTTGAAATTCATGTGGGGAAAATGGGTGGGGGCTGCTGAATTCAGCCAAGAGAAGAAATAAATGGGGGTGTGTGAGTGTGGGTATGGGTGTGGGGTGATGGAAAATGATAAATACAATACCCCAAACATCCATTTACACTAAAAAAAAGCCTTTTTTCTTCAATAATTTCTAAACCGTTTTGGCAAACGATTTCGTTTCAAAAACCACATGATAAAATTTTATTTAATATTTTATGATGCACAAAATTTGGTTCAACTCATTCCAATTTGTAATTTTCCCTAATTAAATATATTAGTGACGGTTTAAAATAATATTAAAATAATTAATTTCGGAAAAATTTTCAGAAAATTTGAAATTTCACCAGTGGGTTAATAAACACCAAATACTAGCAATTACATAGATAGAATATGTATATTTAATTTTATAATAAAGATATTTGTATTTTGAGTTTTTACAGAAAACCCCCTTATTTTACCGTTTTTTCGAAATTTCACCGAAACGATTTTCAAAACGTTACAATTGCATTCTTAATTCCCCTATTCTTATCCGTTTTATAAATAAACAAGTACTCTTGACGCACGTTTGTTGCATATTACAGGATACAGGCTCTTGGAGCGAAGACAGTGAGAAAAGACAAAAGATGATACAAAAGAGAGACTTTTGACCCACAATTAGAAGAATTCTAGTGACGAAGAACAAGTCACAATTGTATAAGGCAATGCAGTCCAAAATGTCAAAGTGAGCGGTCAAAAGATCATTACAAGTTGTCACTGAAGATCTGGCGAAGACTCAGAAGTCAAATGGAGAAAAGAAGTATAAAAGTTGAAAGCCCAAGAAGCCCTGAACCAAGCCCAGAAAAATGAAGATCCAATTCCCTTCTTTGGCCGCGGAACCACGGCCAAACCTAGGATGGCGCCGCGGTTCCGCGGCCATCTAGTGCGCGTGTCGGTGAAAAATTCCTGTGTCGGTGCGTCGGTGCGGGTGTTGGGATTTTCCATGGGCAAATATGTAATTGCACATCTGCGAGAGTCTGTAACCCTAGTTTTCCTGTTTTCCTATAAATTGTAATCACAGATCTGTAAAACTCATGCCTCTTTTCAATCAATAAAATTCAGAATTGTTGGGAGTTTATTCAGATCTGTTCTGTATTCTTGCTTGGAGGGAGCCATCAATAAACTAGTAAGTTCATTTTATTTCTTTGTTTTAATTCTTTTAATTAGTATGTCTTTTCATCCCCTAATGAGCGAGTAATCTCCTCGCTTGTTAGGGTTAGCCTTAGGGAAAGGTTTGAGTGATGAGATCTCTCACCCCTTTCATGCCCTTTCACAACTAAGAATTAGAACTCCATGCATGCACGCACAACCGCCCCCTACGGCACCCTACTCCTCGAGGTAACGGTGACACCGTAGTATAAAGGACCGGTTGCGCGTGTTTTCCATGGAGGTTAGGGAAATTATCGATAAAGGAAGGATAAGAATCTAGAGGAAGAAACATCTTCCCAAAAGACTCTAATCCACTTTATTGATAATTACCGTAACATCTAATAGATCAAACAATAAGGCATTGAAAGCGGTGAGGAAACCTTTAATCTCCAAACTTCCCCTAAGCCTAACCCTAGCAAGACTTTAATTTAGATTAATTTAGTTTATTGATAGATCTAGGTTTTTTTTAGATTTAACCAATTCAAACAACATTTGGAATCAACTCGTAAAAACACATTAAGAAAATTACCCATCTCTGTGGATCGACCCGTATTCACCGGCTAGCTGCAAAGCGACTCCGTTTCTGATTACGGTAAATACAAATTTTTGGATTAATCACCATCCAGTTTAGATAAACTAAAAACCAATCTAAACTTGCAAGAGCATCATGCTAAAGTGTTTTCTTCTCTCTCTCATTGCAGCGACCTTGTGACCATGACTAGGTTACATCTAGATAACAAGTTCACTGAATCTAACTTATATGACTGGCAAAGGTCTGTCCAGATGTCCATTGCCTATGACAAGATGGACCACCCTATTACTACTCAAGATCCCACCGTACCAGGTCCAGTTTCCACCGTCGCGGATATGGATATCCGTCAGACAAGGGAAAAGGATAAAGCGAAAGCCAAGTGCCTCGTGTTGGCTTCAGTTGATGGTGTATACCAGAAGCAGCACGAGAAGATGGACTCGGTTTCCATCTTTCTCCATAACAAAGATTTATATGGAGAGCAATCTCATATCGCAAGATTTGAGACCTCGAATGAATTAATTCAAGCGAGGTTGGCTGTCGGGTCAGCTGTAGGGGACGACGTCCTTACGATGACTAGCTATATTGATGAGCTCAAGGACCTGGAGACCACGTTGGGAAACAGGTCATATGCTGACTTATTTCCACAGTCCCTACCATCTACTTACACCCTGAAAGAAACCAGGGAGACACAAGCTCTGCTTAATGGGGGACTTTCTTCTTCTACATCCAGGGTGAAAGCAAAGGGTGAAAAGAAGAAGACCTCTACAATGCCGATATATGGTGTAAGAAAAGTAGGAGGAAAGGAAAGAGCAAACGTTTCGGGACTTGGTGTAGCTAAAGAAGGATGTTCCTATTGTTATGGGATTGGGCATTGGCAGAAGGATTGCAGGGCTTTGGAAGCCAGTAGCCAGGATACGAAGCATGTTGTGGCTTCGGCTTCAAGTGTGTTTGTAATTGAGAACCGTTTGTCAATTAAATCTACTGCCTGGGTGCTAGATACCGGAGCAGGATCACATATCTGTAATTCATTACATGCTTTGAGAAACCGTAGAGTTATAAGGGTAGGTGATTTGTCTCTCAGAGTTGCAAACGGAATGAGCGTAGACGCTGAATCCGTAGGAGAATATCGCCTAGGTTTGACAAGTGGACAGATATTGATTCTACGTAACTGTTTGTATATACCTAGTTTGACTTGTAATATCATATCAGTGTCCTCACTTTCAAGAGAGGGATAATATTTTACATTCGTAAGCGATGTAGTTCACATCCACCTAAATCAAGTTCTGATTGGGTCCGGTACATTAGATGACGGTATATACGTATTGAGTCAAGCCCAGGTTTTCAATGTCCAGAACACACTTAAAAGAAAATCTCCAGAAATAAGCCAGGATTTCTTATGGCATTGTAGACTAGGTCACATCAATGAAACACGATTAACTAAGTTACATAGAGAAGGATATTTGAATCCGTTCGAATATCAATCTTATGCTACTTGTGAATCTTGTCTCATGGGAAAGATGACAAAGACTCTATTTACTGGACACGGAGTGAGAGAGAGCGAGCTCTTGGGACTCGTACACAGTGACGTGTGCGGTCCAATGTCTACACATGCGAGAGGTGGTTATTCCTACTTCATTACTTTTACGGATGATTTCTCTAGGTATGGACATATCTTCTTGATGAAGCTTAAATCCGAGGCCTTTGAGAAATTCCAGGAATACAAGAATGAAGTGGAAAACCAAACAGGAAAAAGTATCAAGACACTGAGATCTGATTGAGGTGGTGAATACTTAAGTGCCGAGTTCCTGGGTTACTTAAAAGAGAATGTAATTCTCTCTCAGCTTACTCCTCCAAACACACCACAACACAACAGTGTATTGGAAAGGAGGAATCGAACCCTATTGGATATGGTTCGTTCCATGATGAGTAAGGCTGAGTTACCGCGATCTTTCTGGGGTTATGCACTAGAATCAGCTGCATATCTTTTGAACAAGTTTCCAACCAAGACTGTGCCTACCATACCATATCAGATGTGGAGTAGGAAGAAACCCTATCTTCAGTACCTGAAGACGTGTGGATGTCCAGCTTTTGTAAAAGAGCAGCATCCGGACAAGCTCGAGACACGCCCAGTACAGTGTAAGTTTGTGGGATATCCAAAGAACTCCAAGGGATATTGTTTCTATTATGCAGAGGAACAAAAGGTTTTTGTTTCTCGTCATGCCCACTTCTTAGAAGCTGAATTTTTAGAAAATCAGAAGAGTGGGAGTGCAGTAGAACTGGAAGAAATTCCAGATCCACAAGCTGTTACTGAAAGTATGGAAGAACCAGAAGTTTCAGAAGAAAGGGACAAACCAGTGCCTATCCGCAGAAGTAGTAGGCAGTCTCATCCGCCCGAGAGATACTACGGTTTTCTCATAGACGGGGATCGAGAAGATTGTATCATTGATAATGATGACCCTACTAGCTTCCAACAAGCCATTCAGAGCGGCGACTCGGTAAAATGGCTGGATGCAATGCGGACCAAAATGGAGTCCATGTACACTAACAAAGTATGGACGTTGGACATTGCTCCAGATGGGGTAAAACCCGTAGGATGTAAATGGATCTTCAGAAAGAAGATTGGTGTAGATGGACAGGTTGAAACCTATAAGGCTAGACTTGTTGCAAAGGGTTTCCGTCAAAGACCTGGTTTGGACTATGACGAAACCTTTTCTCCAGTGGCTATGCTCAAATCCATTCGGGTCCTTCTTGCCATTGCTGCCTTCCACGATTAGGAGATCTGGCAGATGGACGTAAAGACGGCCTTTCTAAATGTCAATTTGGAAGAGTGCGTCTATATAGATCAGCTAGAGGGATTCATTCAGAGTGGGAGCAGCGGTAAAGTGTGCAAGTTGCTTAAGTCCATTTATGGACTAAAGCAGGCATCGCGGAGTTGGAACATCTGTTTTGATGATACTGTCAAAGAATTCGACTTTATCAAAAATTCAGATGAACCATACATATATAGTAAGATTGTAGGGAGAGTTGTTGTATTCCTCGTCTTGTACGTGCATGACATTCTCCTAATAGGAAATGATATTCCTATGTTATAGTCAGTCAAAAGATTCTTGTTACAGAAGTTCTCCATGAAGGACCTGGGTGATGCCACCTACATTCTGGGGATCCAGATCTATCGTGATAGATCTAAGAGGATGTTGGGACTTTCGCATACCAGGTACATAGACACCATATTTGAAAGATTCAGTATGGAAGATTCTAAGCGCGGTAACCTACCGGCTTGTCACGGAATCACCCTCTCCAAAGAGATGTCTCCCAAGACTGATTTGGAAAGGGATCGCATGTCGATTATACCCGACGTTTCTGCGGTAGGCTCTATAATGTATGCGATATTATGTACCAGACCGGATGTAGCATACGCATTAAGCGTTGTAAGCCGGTATCAAGTAAACCAAGGGGAGAAGCACTGGATAGCAGTAAAGAACATTCTCAAGTACCTGAGGAGGACTAAGGAGATGTTCTTGGTGTATGGCAGAAAAGACCTCCAGATCGAGGCCGTTGCCGACTCCAGCTTCAAGAGTGACAAGGATGACTCCAAGTCCATGTCGGGTTATGTCTTTACCCTCAATTGAGGGGCGGTCTGTTGGAAGAGTTCCAAGCAGAAGACCGTTGCTGACTCAACAATGGAAGCGGAGTACATAGCTGCTTGCGATGCCGCAAAAGAAGCTGTCTGGATGAAGAAGTTCCTCACAGAACATCAGGTGGTTCCTACCAGTGTTGGTCCAATACCTCTGTATTGCGACAACAACGGCGCTATAGCTCTAGCGAAGGAACCCAGGTCCCATCAGAAATCTAGACACATCTTAAGGCGGTATCACCTGATCAGGGAGATCATAGATAGCCGGGAGATCGAGGTAAAGAGAGTAGATACAGAGAATAACACTGCTGATCCATTCACAAAGGCCATTCCTCAGACACAGTTCGAGAGGCTATTCGAGATGATAGGTCTGCGATATGCCAGTACATGGCCCTAGTGCAAGTGGGAGATTGTTAGTGTTTATGCCCTAGAGGCCATTACTGTATCATACTAGTTTGTATATTACTTAATGGAAGCTTGGGATATTCACAGTTGTATTGACAGTCTTGCTAAAAATGGTAGTATGCTACTTGGTTTGTGTCTATTTTAATATGTGCATATGTTTCTTGTAACGTATTGCTTATACATATTAGTAGAGCCCTTAGGATCTTTGCTTGATTACTAGCGTTGTGATGGCAGTCACACTAGTGGGGGCTGGGTAGTCTATAAGCAACATCCTATACAGGCCCCTGGTCATAGGATTATCAAGATAGGGCATCGATACTCCGGAGTAGACTGGTGTATACGCTTCTCATCCCAGCATAGGGAGATGGTCTGTCCCACATCTATCAGTACGTTGTACTGGAGATAGTATGCAGGTGCTCGTTAGGTTACGGGTACACCGGACAGGACTCGCCGGGAACTGCAGGTTGGATTTATACCCATCGTCAGATAGCAGTTCCCTGGTGACATGAGTACAGCTTAGTCCGTCGACTTGATACTGCTACTTTGCCTCGGGTGTGTTCACACTGTACTTAGATTACTACCCTACCACGGCTCAAAGGAGTCGTGCAAACAGGTAGTAGTTGGGTGCAGTCCCGAAGCACTTGGAGGCAGTGGCGGTTAGACAGGATTCGTCTCTCCCGGTATTGGGGGTTGATATCGCGCTGTGTATGGAGAGCCATTACGCAAAGTCCCTGGTCAGGGCAAGCGAGATTTACTGGTGGCTTCCAGTAGTTTCTCAAGGTGTAATGGGCTGCACTCCGACACGACTTATACCGCTATTAGGGGTCTGACGTTTACCGCCCTCTAGGCCCGATATGCGATAGTCCTAGATGAACAGACCGGACTGTACGGAGATTGTCACATCAGGCTCAGTAGGAGTTCGGATGGGTTCCTCATCGTCCTTCTTATCGACATCTATCTGAGGACCGTTACGTACAGCTAGTGCCGCTTGCGGTCTGTGGTCATTATCTACCTGGGGACCGTTACGTACAGAAAACGGTGCAAGTGTTGCAGCCAAGTCTGTTGGTCACTATCACCCTGTATTACCAGAATACATAAATTCTGAATGAATGTTATTAGATACCAAACCTGATATACAACATCATATCATTCTCTTTATTAGTCAAGAAAGGATATAATTTTGTATTGTTGGATAATGTTTTGAACATTTCCTATATCAAGAGTTGATCGGTTCAGCCACGTTATCTAAAAGCAATGACGTTCTAAATCAAACTACAGTTCTTAGTATATAGAACACACACAAGAGGAATAGTTCAGAAATGAACGAATCCTTCTTATGGTATTGTAGATTAGGTCATATCAATGCGACCCGACTAGCCAAGTTACATTTAGATGCATATTTAAATTAGTTTAAATTTACATCTTATGAAACTTGCCGGTCATGTCACAAAGATAAGATGACCATAGCTCTGTTTATTGGAAACACAGAAAGAGTTATTGAACTCTTGGGATTGATACATGCTGATGTATGAAAGTCTCCTGTCTACACATGCCAAGACCGGTTCTTTGTACCTCATTACATTCTCTGATGATCTTTCAAGATTCAGACATATGTTTCTGTTGAAACACAAGTCCGAACCTTTTGAGATATTCACAGAATATAAGTGAGAAATAGAGAACCAAAATACGGGTATAAGTATTATGTCCTTTGATGTGATCAAGGAGGAGAATACTTGAGCACGGAATTCCTGGACTATTCTAATGGAGAATGAGATTCTCTCTCAGCATTACTCCTCCGTATACACCATAGCATGATGGTATATCGGGGCGGAGCAATAGTACCCTAAGTGATATGGTGTGCTCTATGATGAGTACTACTGAGTTTCCTATTTCCTTTTGGGAGTTATGAACTTGAGAAGCTGCATACCTATTGAATAGTGTTCAAATCAAATCAGTTGCCTACCACTTCATATGTGATATGGAAAGGGAAGAGCCCATATCTTAAGTTTGTTAAGATTTGGGGTTGTCCGGCCTATGTCTAAAAGCAAAATCCGGACAAGCTCGAGGCAAGATCTGTTATGTAGAACTGGAAAGGTTCCAGCTATACAAACTACAGCAGATGATTTGATAGAACCAAAGGATTCAATAGTAACCAACGAACCTCAGCCTCTCCGCCGATCCAGTAGGGTTCCTTACCCACCTCAGAGATACTTCGGTTTCTCTATGACAGTGGGATCGAGAATTGCATCATGAGATGATGACCCAACTAGTTTCGAGCAGGCCATCAGGAGTGAGACTCTGTAAGAATGGCTGGATGCTTAGCGATCTGAGATGGAATCCTTATACACCAACAAAGTATGGACTTTGGTTGTTTTATCTGAAGGGTTAAATCCCCATCAGGAGCAAGTATATCTTGAGAAGATTACTTGGTGTACATGAAAAAGTTGAGACTTTCAAAGCTATGTTTAAGTCCATCCAGATCCTACTTGCCACGGCTACATACCATGACTACGATATCTGGTGGTTGGGTATCATGACCGCTTCTCTAAAATGATGATTTGGAAGAGAGCGTTTATAAGTACACAGCCAGAGGGCTTCGTAGACAGTGGGAGCAGCGGAAACGTGTGCAAGATGTTTTATGTGATAAAACAGGCATCGCGGAGTTGGAACATCTGTTTTGATGTGGTAGTCAAAGAGTTTGACTTCGTCAAAATGGTAGATGAACCTTGTATATAAGAAAAGGTAGTAGGGAGTATGGTGATGATCCTCCTAGAGTACGTGGATGACATACTCTTGATAGGGAAAGGAGTTTCCTATGCTACGCTCGGTCAATCTCCGTTTATCACAAGGATTCTCCATATAGGATCAAAATGATACCTCCTAAATCCTGGGTTTTTGGATCTATGAGATAGATCTAATTGGATGTTAGGATACTCACTAGTTGTAGTGAGATGGTATCAATCGATCCCGGGGAGAATCACTGGAAAAGTTCCACGGTGATAAGGACGACTGAATGTCAGTCACAGGCATTGTCTTTACCCTCAGTGGAGGGACGGTATGTTGGAAGAGTTCCAAGCTAGATACCGTGACTTACTAGACGATTAAAGGTAAGATATATCGTTACCAAGGATGCTACCAAAGAGGCAGTCTGGATATATATAAGTTCATGAGATGAACTTCGTTCCTGCCATTGTGAGACAATGGAGTTGTGGCTTTTGCCAAGGAACCCCCCGTCCCATCTGAAATCCAGATATAATTCTTTGGCAGTATCACCTGATCATTGAGATGGTTGATCTCCAGGGAGATCGAGGTTAGGAGAGTAGACACAGAGGACAACAGCGCGGATCCACTCACAAAGGCCTTTTTCCCAGTAGAGACTTTTATGGGATGGTTGAGTATGAGATACTTCAACCACAGCTAAATGTTGTGAATGTGATACCACAACAAATGGCCCTAGTGCAAGTGGAATATTGTTAGTTATATGTATGCCCTAGAGGCCATTACTGTACATACGATGTATATTGTAGTGGATGCTTGGACATATATAGGGAGGACTTTCTTGCTCGACATGATAGTATGCTATCTGGTTACTCTTTACCTTAACGTGTATACTGATTGTCTCTCTGTTACTTGTTGGTAAAGCCCTTAGGATGTGTAATTGACTACCTGGACTATGATGCGGATCATACTAGTAGGGACATGGTAGTCCATAAGTACATCCTTCAAGGTCCCTAGTCGTGGGTGTATCAAGACAGGGCATCGATGCACCAGAGTAGACTAGCGTATACGCATCTTGACCCATATGATGGGCGATGGATGATCCCATATCCATCTGTGTTTGACATCAAGGATGGTGTACGGGTGCTCAGTGGAGACTGGGTGCACTGGACGGACTCGCCGAGAACTCCCAGATGGTATTATACCTTACGTCAGATGGCAGTTCTCTGGTGACACTGGTACAGATTAGTCTGTTGACTCGAGATCGTCATAGAGTCTTGTGTGATTCCCACTGCGCTTTGATTTCCATCATACCACGTCTAAGAGGGCATGCAAAAAGGTGGCTTTTGGGTACAGTCCCAAATCACATGGAGGCAATGAGCGATAGGAGGGGATTCGTCTCTCCCAGTATAGGGAGTTGATGTTGCACTGTGTTCGATTGGCTATAGCTGGAAATCCCTGGCTAGGGTTGCTGAGATTTACCGGTAAGTGTTATCAGTAGTTTCTCGAACTGTTATAGATCTCCTATCGACAATACTTATCGAGCTACTGGGGTCTGACGTTTACCACCCCTAGGCGAGATATGCGACATATCAGACGACGAGACTGGACTGTACGGGAGTGTTACTGATTGGATTCACAGGAGAACTAGCGGGCTTGCTTGTTGATCTTCTGATCGCTCAATACCCGGGTGGTCGTTATGTTTAGCAGACCGCTTGATGCTTGTGGGTGTTTGATGTGATCATCACCTACTGCCGGCGTATTGACGAGTCTTTAGAGTCCTACACAGGGGTTTCCTGGCTCAAGCGAAATGGAGTAGGAGCACATATGTGATATGTACGGGACCGAGATTAATACACTTTGAGATACCGTATTCTATTCTCGCGATTCGTGACATTGATCGGTTGTATGCGATTTAGCCGGGTTATCAGATCAAGTGTTGATTCGATAAGTTGTTACACATGATATTATTCGGTTATATCCGGGTTATTAAATCAAGAGTTGATCTAATAATTTAATGCATAATTATATATTTGATATATTACATTGCATTAACTAGTATTAGCTCACTTAAGATTTATTTTCTCACTTGATTTTGCATAAGTGTATATGTGATATATATTTGTGTACATATGATTGTATCATGCTTGATGATACATCAAAGATGGGTGTATGAGACTTATACCAAGATTAGGATAAAGGCTAGGGTTTAGTTTATATCTTAAGGATAACAAAAGAGAAAGACTTTGTCAAAGTTCTTAAGCTTTCATGAAGCTTGTGGAAACATTGACAAAGTCAACTCTTTTGTCATTCTTATGGATATTTAGTTAACCCAACCCTTAACCTCTTGCTTTGGTTAATTCTCTACATGAGTTAAGCATGATAGCTTAACTCACCCATGGTTACTTTATTGAGAGGATAAGTTTTCATTTGGATGGATTATTCTTTCTTCTTCTTCTTCATCATCAAGCTCCATCTAAAAGCTTACTAGCTCCAATGGTGCCATGAGAAAAAGAGTGAGAAAATCAATTCTAAAGTGAGCCCACTTCCTACTTCTTCATTCTCCACCACTTGCCATGTAGTAGAGTGTGTTCTCTTCACAAAGTTTATAACCTAGTGAAGGAATAGTTTGAGTTAGTGTCTCCCCGACGTAGATCATCTTTGGCCTCGAAGTCATCGAAGCAAGCACGTTCGTTCTTCTTGTGGAGCTTCTCTAGATTCCGAAATTCACGATCGCAGCGATGGGGACATCTACACGGAGCTATTGAAGTGGAGGACCGGATCTACAAAGGTTGTAATCCCTTTCACTTAGTGTTAAAACGATTAACATGCTTGTTTTCGCCTAAACCCTAGTTTAAAGATCCGGCTTCGGTTTGTTCGGCACGGTTAGTTTTTTAATCGGGCATGGTTGATGCCTCGTAAACCCTTGTGCGCGTGCCTAGCAACCCTACAGTGGTATCAGAGCCAAGCTAGAGCTTTAGGTGAAATCTAGACGAAGTTTAAAGTCCGATCGAACCCGTAAACCCCGATGTTTACCCTTCTCTGTACATTTTTCAAAACTGTGGTTTTTTATGAATTAAAAATACTCAGAAAAACAAGCAGGAAAAACTAAGAATTACTGTGAAGTAAGTCCCTCTAATTCGCTAATATGACCGCGGAACCGCGGCCAAACCAAGGGCTTGGCGGCGTTTCCGCGGCCAAAATTGTGACTTAGTCCCTGGAATTTCATCTAATTATTCTTAGGTCCTTTCTTGTTATTTTTTTCTGGAAATTTTTTAATTCCACTTAAGTGTTGAGTTTTCTAGGGTTGTATTGGGGAATCGTTGATTCGATCAGATAATTTAACATTGTTTAGTTTTGTTCGGATAATTTTTAGAAACTGTTAAAAAGTTCGAGCGGATATCAATAACTCATTTTTTCACCTGTCGGAAAAATTTTCAAAAGTTGGATTTTTCTCGAGTTTACGAACGTTCTAAGTCGTGCAAGTAACGTGATGGACCCTCTAGAAGACAACAAACCTTAACTCGATTATGTGACCGTCTTGAACTGCCTTTTGAACCTTAGGGTTTAGGGCAGTATGGCGTGCCACATGTGAGGCGTTGGCTTGACCCTTCTACGGCTGGACCATTGGTACTGTGGCATGTGCTGGATGTTTCTAAACTCCCCTCAAGTGTTGAGAACTATTTGGGAAAACATTGGTGTTTGATTATTCGATCGGAAAGTTTAACATTGTCTATTTCTCTGGAATGTGATACAATATTTGGAATCCATAAATTGTTATGAGATAACTGATTTGAATATTATAAACATAGCACTTTAGTCTCAATTGATCGGTTGCTACGGAATTTTGATGCGATCAAAAGTCCGTCTCAATCACGTAGCGTACGCGGATACTCGCCGGGTAAACTTAATAGACAGCCATGCCCCATAGCCCCGACCAAGTGACTGTAGGAGAACCCCGTCATCGAAAGCATCCGTTCGGGTGCTCGCGGCAGCGGTGTTCTGCCTTAGTGCACTTCGTCGACGGCATCCGGGGGTGCGGCCTTCTACTAAAGTTTGCGACGAGCATTCGATCAAGAGTTCGGGAATCTTGTTGAATTGCCCGACTGCATATTGAAAAGTCTTTTCGATAAATGAGACTAAAATGCGGGGTTTATAATTGTTAGGCATGCGATGTCTAAGGAATTCATTTGGTTAAGTATGCGATGTCTAAGGAGGTTGCGGATTCCAACTGTTGTAGTTTTACACTTTCTTTTCTGTGACCGTAAGCGTAGTATGTGGTGTATCGCCGGCTTCGTTGCTATACATCAACGACAATCGGGATACGCATACTTGCTTACGTTGATGATATGAGATATTATGTGTTGCTGTGATATGTTATATTGGATCGTCACGTTTGAATAGCCGGGGTTTTTTATGTGAGATGAGAGTTTTTCTTTTTCATTCATGTAAAATTCATTTGTATGTAATATTCTTTTATTGGGGCACTTCCGGGATAAGGTTGATGTCTCCCTTGTATATTATTTACTTTTCCGCACTAGGATAGACCCAAGGCGGGGAGCACAAGTAACCGGTTTCTAGGGTCCAGTGGGAGACCATCTCGAGGAGTCGAAACCGGGTCTCCTAACCCTGGAATTGGCAGAGTTGCTTGCCGCTCTCGTAGGGGTCTAGGGATGTGGGTTTGGCTATTCATCGCGACCGTGGAATCCATGTTTTATACAGGCTCGTATTGAAAACACGGACATCCTAGTATATCCAATATTTCATATATGTTTCTTCTGCTGCGATATCTGTGATGTGATCATTTGATATGTTGTGATAGATACTGTATATAGTATATATGATATATTATATAGACGTTACTTATGTTTTACACCCGCGCTAGCCCTGCCCCGCTCTGCCGTTAGTTACCTAACCTAACGGTGCACCAGGGGACATCGAAGCGAATGCGGATGGCATAAGTGTACGTCGTATTTATCTGTGATGTTTAAGTGACTTAAATGATGGGACTTTATTAATATGATAAATGAAAGAAAAGAAACCTAAAAGATGTTGTGGAATCGAATTTTCAAAAACAGGTAGCTACGGTTCTTGCTTTGCATCGCGGTGTTCCTTGTAGAACATCCTGCACCTTATTCGATAAGTAAAGGGCCGAGATCCCTTCACCGGGAGTGACCCCTTTAGCAATAACTGGCTGATGCTACAACACTCAGTTTGTCTTTTGATTGCTTTTGGAGTTTTGCTTTGCATAATGATATATATGATATGTCCTGCACCTTATTCCATAAGGAAAGAGCCGAGATCCCTTCACCGGGAGTGACCTCTTTAGCGAAACTAGTAAAAGCCTCAAAAACACTCCATTTTAAAAATCAATTGATTCTACAACGATATCAAGTTCAGTACGCTCATGGTTTTCTCAAAAACCTGCGTAGCCCTCCGTCATTTCAGATAAGTACTACTTACTATTCATGTTACGGTAGTCTGGCATGCGTCAAGGCGTAATGTACGGTAGCTAACTAGTGCTTATCTGTTAGCATACGATGCGATTGGATTAGGGTATTCGTACGGCGTTGTTTGGCATGCGTCAAGGGTCGTGCGGGTGGGTTTAATTCAATCTAGAAATGTACGGGTTGAACTTGACTAGCGGACTATGGGTTGTTTGGCATGCGTCAAGGTCATAGCACGCTAGGGGTAAAATATTATTGGGAATTTCAAGTGTTGAAATTTGTAATGAGATTGCATACCTTCTATGAGATAGTTGGATCCCGATACCCGCAGCGAGTAAGAGTTACTCCTGGGAGAGTTTTACACATTACAATTAGCCGATCAAGTAGGTGTCTAGAAAGGTGTTAATGGGGTTACGCCTCAGGGAAAACGATGTTTACTTTAATTAGGTTCGTGCGAAAGCACGGGGGACCTCCCTCAAAGTACCGACACTGGCCTGGCTAAAAGATTGGCGAACTTGTAGCGTGTAATTAATCCCGGCTAGTCTTTCCTTTTAGGGTTTGAAGGAAGATTTGATTAAAACCGTGGGAGACATCCTAATTAGATATATTAGATAACCAATCTAATCTTGCAAGAGCATACGCTGATTGTTTTCTTCTCTCTCTCTCCAGGTAGCGACTATATCACGCCTTAATCAAGATAATAATACGGATGTATTGACCGAACCCGCTTGTTATACTGAGCTGGGGAATGTTGGTCCCGCTCCAACTTATAATTGTTATAAAACAGAGCAGGAAATTGGGGAATACCAGATTTCTCGTGCCGCCGAAACGAAGAAAGTGCATGTTGATGCATCTTCTTCGGGTGTGTTCATTACAGAGAACTGTTTCTCAGTATCCTTTACGTCCTGGGTATGAGATACCGGATCAGGATCCCGCATATGTAATCTGTTACATGGGCTACAGATAGGTAGAGAACTGAGAACGGGTGATAAGTTTCATGAAACAGAAAATGGTGCAAGTGTTGCAGCCAAGTCTGTTGGTCACTATCACCCTGTATTACCAGAATACATTAATTCTGAACAAATGTTATTAGATACCGAACCTTATATACAACATCATATCATTCTCTTTATTAGTAAAGAAAGGATATAATTTTTTATTGTTGGATAATGTTTTGAACATTTCCTATATCAAGAGTTGATCGGTTCAGGCATGTTATCTAAAAGCATTGACGTTCTAAATCAAACTACAGTTCTTAGTATATAGAACACACACAAGAGGAATAGTTCAGAAATGAACGAATCCTTCTTGAGGTATTGTAGACAAGGTCATATCAATGCGACCCGACTAGCCAAGTTACATTTAGATGCATATTTAAATTAGTTTAAATTTACATCTTATGAAACTTGCCGGTCATGTCACAAAGATAAGATGACCATAGCTCTGTTTATTGGAAACAGAGAAAGAGTTAGTGAACTCTTGGGATTGATACATGCCGATGTATGAAAGTATCTTGTCTACACATGCCAAGACCGGTTCTTTGTACTTCATTACATTCTCTGATGATCTCTTAAGATTCAGACATATGTTCCTGTTGAAACACAAATCCGAACCTTTTAAGATAATCACAGAATATAAGTTAGAAGTAGAGAACCAAAATACGGGTATAAGTATTATGTCCTTTGATGTGATCAAGGAGGAGAATACTTGAGCACGGAATTCCTGGACTATTCTAAAGGAGAATGAGATTCTCTCTCAGCATTACTCCTCTGTATACCCCATAGCACGATGGTATATCGGGGCGGAGCAATAGCACCCTATGTGATATGGTGTGCTCTATGATGAGTACTACTGAGTTTTCTATTTCCTTTTGGGAGTTATGCACTTGAGAAGCTGCATACCTATTGAATAGGGTTCAAATCAAATCAGTTGCCTACCACTTCATATGTGATATGGAAAGTGAAGAGCCCATATCTTAAGTTTGTTATGATTTGGGGTTGTCCGGCCTATGTCTAAAAGAAAAATCCGGACAAGCTCGAAGTAAGGTCTGTTATGTAGAACTGGAAAGGTTCCAGCTATACAAACTACAGCAGATGATTTGATAGAACCAAAGGATTCAATAGTAAACAACGAACCTCAGCCTCTCCGCCGATCCAGTAGGGTTCCTCACCCACCTGAGAGATACTTCGGTTTCTCTATGACAGTGGGATCGAGGATTGCATCATGAGATGATGACCCAACTAGTTTCGAGCAGGCCATCAGGAGTGAGACTCTGTAAGAATGGCTGGATGCTTAGCGATCTGAGATGGAATCCTTATACACCAACAAAGTATGGACTTTGGTTGCTTTATCTGAAGGGTTAAATCCCCATCAGGAGCAAGTATATCTTGAGAAGATTACTTGGTGTACATGGAAAAGTTGAGACTTTCAAAGATATGCTTAAGTCCATCCAGATCCTACTTGCCACGGCTACATAGCATGATTACGATATCTGGTGGTTGGGTGTCATGACTGCTTCTCTAAAATAATGATTTGGAAGAGAGCGTCTATAAGTACACAGCCAGAGGGCTTCGTAGACAGTGGGAGCAGCGGAAACGTGTGCAAGATGTTTTATGTGATAAAACAGGCATCGCGGAGTTGGAACATCTGTTTTGATGTGGTAGTCAAAGAGTTTGACTTCGTCAAAATGGTAGATGAACCTTGTATATATAAAAAGGTAGTAGGGAGTATGGTGGTGATCCTCGTAGAGTACATGGATGACATACTCTTGATAGGGAAAGGAGTTTCCTATGCTACGCTCGGTCAATCTCCGCTTATCACAAGGATTCTCCATATAGTATCAAAATGATACCTCCTAAATCCTGGGTTTTTGGATCTATGAGATAGATCTAATTGGATGTTAGGATACTCACTAGTTGTAGTGAGATGGTATCAATCGATCCTGGGGAGAATCACTGGAAAGGTTCCAGGGTGATAAGGACGACTGAATGTCAGTCACAGGCATTGTCTTTACCTTCAGTGGAGGGACGGTATGTTGGAAGAGTTCCAAGATAGATACCGTGACTTACTAGACGATTAAAGGCAAGGTACATCATTACCAAGGATGCTATCAAAGAGGCAGTCTGGATATATATAAGTTCATGAGATGAACTTCGTTCCTACCATTGTGTGACAATGGAGTTGTGGCTTTTGCCAAGGAACCCCCCGTCCCATCTGAAATCCAGATATAATTCTTATGCAGTATCACCTGATCATGGAGATGGTTGATCTCCAGGGAGATCGAGGTTAGGAGAGTAGACACAGAGGACAACAGCGCGGATCCACTCACAAAGGCCTTTTTCCCAGTAGAGACTTTTATGGGATGGTTGAGTATGATATACTTCAACCACAGCTAAATGTTGGGTATGTGATACCACAACAAATGGCCCTACTGCAAGTGGGAGATTGTTAGTTATATGTATACCCTAGAGGCCATTACTGTACATACGATGTATATTGTAGTGGATGCTTGGACATATATAGGGAGGACTTTCTTGCTTGACATGATAGTATGCTATCTGGTTACTCTTTACCTTAACGTGTATACTGATTGTCTCTCTGTTACATGTTGGTAAAGCCCTTAGGATGTGTACTTGACTACCTGGACTATGATGGGGATCAAACTAGTAGGGACATGGTAGTCCATAAGTACATTCTTCAAGGTCCCTAGTCGTGGGTGTATCGAGACAGGGCATCGATGCACCAGAGTCGACTAGCGTATACGCATCTTGACCCATATGATGGGCGATGGATGATCCTATATCCATCGGTGTTTGACATCAAGGATGGTGTACGGGTGCTCTGTGGAGACTAGGTACACTGGACGGACTCGCCGAGAACTCCCAGATGGTATTATACCTTATGTCAGATGGCAGTTCTCTGGTGACACTGGTACAGGATAGTCTGTTGACCCGAGATCGTCATAGTGTCTTGTGTGATTCCCACTGTGCTTTGATTTCCATCATACCACGTCCAAGAGGGTGTGGAAAAAGGTGGCTTTTGGGTACAGTCCCGAATCACATAGAGGCAATGAGCTATAGGAGGGGATTCGTCTCTCCCGGTATAGGGAGTTGATGTTGCGCTGTGTTCGATTGGCTATAGCTGGAAATCCCTGGCCAGGGTTGCTGAGATTTACTGGTAAATATTATCAGTAGTTTCTCGAACTGTTATAGACCTCATATCAACACGACTTATCGACTTACTGGGGTCTGACGTTTACCACCCCTAGGCGAGATATTCGACATGTCAGACGACGAGACTGGACTGTGCGGGAGTGTTACTGATTGGATTCACGGGAGAACTAGCGGGCTTGCTTGTTGATCTTCTGATCGCTCAATACCTGGGTGGCCGTTACGTTTAGCAGACCGCTTGCGGCTTGTGGGTGTTTGATGTGATCATCACCTACTGCTGGCGGATTGACGAGTCTTTAGAGTCCTACACAGGGGTTTCCTGGCTCAAGCGAAACGGAGTAGGAGCACATATGTGATATGTGCGGGACCGAGATTAACACGCTTTGAGATACCGTATTCTATTCTCGTGATTCGTGACATTGATCGGTTGTATGCGATATAATCGGGTTAACGGATCAAGTGTTGATTCGATAAGTTGTTACACATGATATTAGTCGGTTATAGCCGGGTTATTAAATCAAGAGTTGATTTAATAATTTAATGCATAATTATATATTTGATATATTACATTGCATTAACTAGTATTAGTTCACTTAAGATTTATTTTCTCACTTGATTGTGCATAAGTGTATATGTGATATATATTTGTGTACATATGATTGTATCATGCTTGATGATACATCAAAGATGGGTGTATGAGACTTATACCAAGATTAGGATAAAGATTAGGGTTTAGTTTATATCTTAAGAATAACAAAAGAGAAAAACTTTGTCAAAGTTCTTAAGCTTTCATGAAGCTTGTGGAAACATTGACAAAGTCAACTCTTTTGTCATTCTTATGGATATTTAGTTAACCCAACCCTTAACCTCTTTCTTTGGTTAATTCTCTACTTGAGTTAAGCATGATAGCTTAACTCACCCATGGTTACTTTATTGAGAGGATAAGTTTTCATTTGGATGGATTATTCTTTCTTCTTCTTCTTCATCATCAAGCTCTATCTAAAAGCTTACTAGCTCCAATGGTGCCATGAGAAAAAGAGTGAGAAAATCAATTCTAAAGTGAGCCCACTTCCTACTTCTTCATCCTCTACCACTTGCCATGTAGTAGAGTGTGTTCTCTTCACAAAGTTTATGACCTAGTGAAGGAATAGCTTGAGTTAGTGTCTCCCCGACGTAGATCATCATTGGCCTCGAAGTCCTCGAAGCAAGCATGTTCGTTCTTCTTGTGGAGCTTCTCTAGAGTCCGGAGTTCACGATCGCAGCGATGGGGACATCTACACGGAGCTATTGAAGTGGAGGACCGGATCTACAAAGCTTGTAATCCCTTTCACTTAGTGTTAAAACGATTAACATGCTTGTTTTCGCCTAAACCCTAGTTTAAAGATCCGGCTTCGGGTTGTTCAGGACGGCTAATTTTTTAGTCGGGCATGGTTGATGCCTCGTAGACCCTTGTGCGCGTGCCTAGCAACCCTACAATAGATCCCTAATCCCACTCTATATCCCCTAGGTTGCTTTGATTAGCACTTTTAGTAACCTATTTACCTCAAGTTAGAGGTCAAGCTTGGAGTAGGAGCTCTCGGGTGGATCATCTTTGACTCGAGGAGGCCGTTGAGGTGTCGACGTTCTATAGATCCTACGAGGCGTGGAGGATAGCGATGAAGACCCGAAGGACAAGAAACGTGAGGTATAACTTCGAATCAGAGTAGTTAAACCTTTCGTAGTTTGCTAGTAATGGTTTAGACACGATCCGTGTGCTCAAGTCTGTGTTACGAAGCATTGACAATTGTTTTTCATATATTCCGCCTCCCCGTAAGCTCGTGGGGTGCGTGACATGGACTTACAAAAACATGACGACATTTATGAAAAATAACTACCATCCTTGATGTTTAAGGTATGATGGAAATCGTATTTAGTATAATAAGTACTAAGTGTATATGTGACATGTTAATATCGACGAGGTTTAGTTTAACATGTAAATATGTGCATGTTCAGCATAACTCGTCGATATTTTGTGCAGCGTTCTAACAATTATTAACATGATGATATTTATATATATGAATGCATACGATCAAACTGTATAAACGAAGGAACAATTGTAATTTAAACCTAAACCACGGGCGTATCACGCCATCCATACAAAATCCCCCGGTAGATAATTAGTCTACTCACCGGAATACGTCGAGTCTACTATGAAATCACCAATCCCTTTTTTTCCTTGCGGCCTCCGAAGTTCTCGTACTCAAATCTAACATCAGTATTAACTTGTATAAGAAACGGCTAACTCCGATATAGCGAAAACACGAAAATACAAGTTTTACGTAATAGCTAAACTAAGTAAGATTATTGCAACCTATCAAACACTTATACTAACTGGATTTAATCAAACGTTGTTTCGTAATAGAAAACAGAACGCGTTTCGATTTACCCGTGTCGTATTTTAAACGTTTTAACCCTTTTTTAGATATAAACTCCAAGATTCTATACTCTGTTAAATTAACTTAAATAAACAATACCGAATATCATAACACCTACACAGAGACCTACCATGTAAATCACAAGACCTAATTCCTTAAGAAATCCGGCGACGCCGGAATTTCATTATACCTCGCTGGCCAAAATCCAAGCCCCCTTGCTCGTTTTCTCATGGTTGATTCTAAATCTAGTCTATAATATTTAGGCACGGTTTGGTTAATTTGATTTTTCTATGAATCACAGCAGATTACTACAGAGCTAAGTTTTACCAAAAATTACGATATTTCGATATTCGATTTCTAATTTTCTTACAACTACAGAGCTAAAATCTACTGAGTTTAAGGATTTTACGTACTGAGGATTGTTGAAAGGCTTTCTTCAAGACACCCAATTTCTTAGCTCCTAGCTTGATGTTGGAACTCGTTAGCCATTTTCCCCTTCTCACTTCTCTTTCCTTTTATTTTTCTTTTCTTGTTCTTAGTTTTCTTTAACCTTTGAAATTTTCTGAATGTTTAACTTGTTAAAATGATCTGAACACATTATATAAATGGAAAAGGGAAGGGTGAGGTGTAGGAGGAGATGTTACCAACAAGGGTGTGCCACTCTCATATAAGGAGGAGTTGTTGTGCATGAAGGGTGCATGCAAGAAGGAGGTGGCCTTGTATTATCTCTTCAATTGTGTTAATTTGTGATAAAATTCTGATCTAAATTATTACCTAACCACTTTTCTACTAACACCCTTACAATTTCAAGTTTGCATAATTTTCCTAAATCTTACAAAAAGACCCTTCACTACCTAGTTTATTATATAAACACCATTTTTTTTAAAATGAAGCTAAATTTATCATTAAAACCCTTGTAATTGATTTATGTTGCATGCTAAAATTTCAATTTAATTTGTTTCACATACTACGCATGAAAATGTCCTATTTTGTCTTAATAACTTTTTAAATTAGCATATTATTATTTAATTGATTAATTTATTTATTTCTAAATTTTCAAAATGTTACAATATTCCCTCTTAAGAAAATTCGGTCCCCGAATTTAAAACTTAATTAGACGTACCTTAAAAAAGATGTAGAAATTTCTTTCGCATCGCATCCTCGGTCTCCTAAGTGATCTTCTAGCGATTCGTTCCTCGCCAAAGAACCTTTAGAGATGGAAGTACCCTTGATCTCAGTTTCTCTGCCTGTCGGTCTAGAATAGCTACAGGCTGCACTGTATAGGATAATTCCGGCTCAAGCTGTACGGTCTAATGCTGGATCGCGTGAGAAGAATCATGAAGGTACTTGCGAAGCATAGAAACGTGAAACACCAGATGCACATCAGGAAAACTCGGTGGAAGTGCTAAACGATAAGCTATAGCACCCACTCTCTCTAGAATCTCGTAGGGTCCGACATATCTGGGGCTGAGCTTCCCCTTTTTCTTTTCCCGAAACGCATCACACCCTTCATTGGAGATACACGAAGGAACACATGATCTCCCACATCCAACTGGAGTTTACGACGGCGTCGATCGGAATATGATTTTTGTCTGCATTGGGCCGCTTTCATTCTTTCCTGTATCAACTGGATCTTTTCTGTAGTCCCCTGTACTATCTGCGGTCCCAAAATGCTACTTTCGCTGAGTTCTGTCCAGCAAATGATGATCGACACCATCTCCCATACAAGCTTCATAGGGTGCCATCTGGATCGTCTCCTGAAAACTGTTGTTATAAGAGAATTCTATCAACGGTAAGTGACGATCCCAATTGCCACCGAAATCAAGACTGTAGGTTCGAAGCATATCCTCTTGAGTCAGAATGGTCCGCTCCGACTGACCATCTGTCTCTGGGTGAAAAGCTGTACGAAAACTCAATCGTGTACCAAGAGCTTCTTAAAGTTTCTGCCATAGCCTGCTGGTAAACTGGGTACCCCTATAGGATACTATGCACGTCGGAACCCCATGCAGTCGTACAATCTCGTCAATATAGATCTGAGCATACTGTGCAAACCCATATGTCGTCTTCACCGAAAAAAAATGAGCTGCCTTTGTCAATCTATCTACAATCACCCAGATTGAATCATACCCTATGCTAGCCCTGGGTAGACCCATAACGAAGTCCTTGGAAATCTGCTCCCATTTCCCCTTCGGAATAGGCAAGTGCTGCAACTCTCCTGCCGGTCTCTGGTGTTTGGCCTTGACTTGCTGACAAGTCAAACATCCCGTAACGAATTCCGTGACATCACTCTTCATTCGTTCCCACCAATAGACATCCTTCAAGTCATGATACATCTTTGTGGAACCAGGATGAATACCATTTGCTGACCTAAGGCCTCCTTTAAGATCTCACGCCTCAGTCCCTACTAATCCGGCACACAAGGACGAGCCCGAAATCATAATATTTTACGTCATCTATCACGAACTCAGATTCTCTACCCTGTTCTAACTCGATCTATGATCTCCAACAAGTGAGCGTCGGCTAGCTGTGTCTTTCGAATAAGATCCAATAACTGAGGGCGGTTACGAATATGATCTAACTATCCCCCTGTCAATATGAACTCAAACTGTACACGGCTATTATATAGAATCTGCCAGTCTGCAGAAGATCGTCTCTGTATTGATCTCAAATACGATAAGCTACCTCCGGCCTTCCGACTCAAAACCTCTGCCACAACATTCGCGTTGCCTGGATGATAAAGAATCTCGCAATCATATTCCTTCACGGTTTCCATCCATTTACGCTGCTTCTGATTAAGCTCTCACTGCTGAAAGGTATACCTTAAGCTTTTGTGGTCTGTGAATAATTTGGCACAACTCACCGTATAAGTAATGCCTCCAAATCTTCAATGCGAATACCACAGCAGTCAATTCTAAGTCATCAGTGGGATAATCCTGCTCATGCTTCTTCAACTGCCGAGAAGCATATGCGACAACCCTGCCATGCTGCATCAACACACAGCCTAAACCCACTCGAGAAGCACATCAATAACCCACAATTTTGAATACGGGTGCAGTTGTCAAGCGAGTTTTCAACTGCTGAAAACTCTGCTCACACGCCTTAGTCCAACGAAATGGAACCTCCTTCCGGGTCAACACGGTCAGCGGTGCGGCAATACAAGACAAACCCGCACAAAGCGCTGGTATTAACCGGACAAACTCAAGAAATTTCGAATCTCTATAACTGACACAGATTTGGGCCGGTGCTGGACTGCCTTGATCCTCTTTGGGTTCACCCATATTTCGTTTCTCGGAGCAACATGACCCAAAAAAATCCACACTATCCAGCCAGAAAGCACACTTGGAATTTTAGAGAACAGCTGATGCTCCTTCAAGGTTCGCAATATGATACGCAAGGGCTGCTCGTGCTCTTCTCGCCTACGGGAGTATACAAGGATGTGATCCATGAATACAATAATGAACTGGTCAAAAATGGCCTGGAAATACCGTTCATCACTTCCATGAAAACTGCTGGGGCATTGGTGAGCCTGAATGACCTCACCAGAAATTCATAATGCCCGCATCGTATATGACAAGCCGTCTTCGGAAAGTCTTCCTTCCGAACTCTGAACTGATGATACCCTGACCGCAAATCAATCTTCGAGAATTTACCAACTCTCTGCAGCTGATCGAATAATTCATCGCTACTAGGTAGTGGATACCTATTTTGCACAGTAACTCAATTCAGCTGCCTGTAGTCGATGCACCTTCTCATGCCGCTGTCCTTCCTTTTTAACGAACAAAACAGCAGTTTCCCATGATGATACACTTGGACGAACAAGTCATCATGCAACTGACCTTTAAGTTTCGTCAACTCCGTCGGGGCTATCCGATAAGGTGGTAAAGAAATATACCCCACACCCGGAATTAAGTCAAAACAAAATTTGATATCGCGATCAGGCGGTAATCCTGGCAATTTGGCAGGAAACACATCCGAAAATCCTCGTGCTATAGGAACCTGGTCCAACGAGACTTCAGCGGCTCCAACGTCCTGAACAAATGCTAAGAACCCATGATAACCCTTCTTCAAGAGCCGTTCCGCACCAAGAGCAGAAATCATGTTTGCAGGAGTTATACTACAATCTCCCTGCACAACAAAAATCGGTTCGCCTGGAAAATAGAATCTGACCGCTTTCCCCCGAAAACCTACTACGCATGACAAACGGCCATCCAACCCGTACCAAGAAGTATATCAAAACTAACATATCTAGGAGAATCAAATCCACTAATCAATCCCTATCACCAACACGTACTGAACATGACCTGAGTATGTGTCGAGCTACAAAAGAATCTCTTATAGGAGTAACCATAACTAGCGGTAATTCTAACAACGACGACTCTCTTCGCAGAGAAAGTGCAAAGTGTGAAGATACATATAAATGCGTAGAAACGTGATCAATTAGAATATGCGCGTTTAAGGAACATACTGAAAGAATACCTGTTACGACAACATCCGACTCCTGTATGTCCCGAGGAGTCAACACAAAAGATGACGCCTACCCTCTTCCAGCGACCGACTGTCGTCTGCCTTTTCCTCCTCGTCCTCTCAAATTATGACCATCTCGACCACGGCCTCTATGGGCGTTGATCTGGTGGGGCACAACAACAGGCGTAGGAGGTAATGTGTTCGGAGGAGGTGGTTGTCACGTCCCGAAAAGATGGAACATGACCGGCACTTAAACTACGAAACGTCTCGAGGCGTACGTAATCTAAGTAAGCCGAAAACCCAGAAATCCAAACCAAGAAAAGTAGTAGAGTGAAGGAAAACCAATTTAAATCAAGTAGTTTTAATAGCATAAGCCGAATTATGCGTTTTTAAAAACATCAAATATTTCCTGAAAATTTCGGCAGAGTCTCCTTTGTAAATACTGGCCCCCAAACGGGATACAACATGAATAGTATACGAAATCAATAAAAAGGCATCCCCAAGCGGGAGCTAGCTCTTCGTCAATCGACGGTCACAACCACACAAGCAATATAATATACAACGCCAAGGGCGAGGATCAAAACTCAAAAGGAACTCAAAACAACAAGAAATCCACAGAAATACAATGCGCGACTCTAAGGTCAAAAGAATAACCTCACTGGTCTCTATCTCAAAAATAAATACATGTTTGGTTGATGGAACTTCTACATACAACAGAATAATGATATACAAGATATAATGATGAGTGTGATACAAATAAACCCACCTACTAGCAAGTCACCCGGAAATGGAAATAGTGCCAGCAAAGCCATAAAGAAACCTGTACGGCGAAACCTGCAAGAACTGTGGCACAACGGGGGTGAGTTGCCAACTCGTGAATAGAAAAACATCTACGCACAGAAATCGCATAAATAACGCAACCTAGGTCAATGATCATAATATATCCTCAAATATATGAATAACATGCAGCCTATAACAATGGCTAGGGTAATATCTAACCCGAGTGTGATCTCATGTGCCCGTGTCAGTGCCTCAGGTAGCAATATATCATATGAATAAGGTATGAATGCATGAAAACAGAATACATGTAAATGAAGAAACTATTTTCATAAATTAGTGAGATTTCCTTTGTATTTTTAAAATGAGGTATCATAAATGAAATCAGTATCAACAGTGTCTAGCATCGACACAAAACATAAATCTCAATGTCTCAAAACCTCAGGCTCCGGCTATCCGGACTGGCCTGTATCATCAAATCTCAGTGCCTCAATATCTCGAAATCTCAATGTCTCAATCTCAATATCTAGGGCGACGTCAGTCCAGACCGGCCCCTACCATCCATCTCAAGACCACGACGGTATCCTCCGGATATCCGACGTGTCGGGTAAAATCACCGGTAGGTAGTCTCCCCCTGCCAGGCTCATCGTCATCACCACGAGCTTCTTGCCCCGGGGTACCTTACCGGGTCCACCATGTACCCGAAACGGTTCATCCAACTCCTCGAATCGGGTCTCGAAATCCATCAGCAAACTCATGGTGGACGACTCATACATCATGGGAAAAACCGCGCTTTTTATTTGAAAAGAGAAAGAAGAAGTTTGTATATGTTTTGCGGTTTTCCCCAAATCCAGAAAATCTCAAGGAAATCCGAATCCAAAACCTCAATAGCACGTAAAAAGTGAATATATGCATGAGAATCCATGAATGCGGCATAACAATGAATAACAGTATGCATGAAGTAGCAGGTAATAACTACAATGTCTAAACTAACATATAAGGCAAGTACACTAATATCATCTCTAAACTATTAGCTAATAGGCTATGTCAAGCAATAATATTTTCTAAGGTGTACGTGACATGGCAATTACCGATGAAGATGTGTGTGAGCCGGCAAGTAAGTGTACGTGGTACATACGCATCATCGGTAATGGTGCTGGTGTCCTAACCACAAGATATCAACAGTAGAATATGAAGCATAATATAAGCATATGATGCGGAGCGAACAACAATAATGAGCGGGAGCTGAATACTAGACGCAACGATAGCTAATCTGCATTAACCTAATATAAGTCCTACAATGGTGCCTTTTGAAATAACACGAATCGTGGGGTTTTGAAAATAGGGGCTACGGTGTTTTTTTTAAGAAAAGATAAGTTTTTTTGAAATATCCGTAGAATCCCTTGACTTGTCTTTTAAAATACGCACGATTCGTATGCTTTGAAATAGGTAGGAACCGAATCTAATCTAACAACTAACTAAACTAAAGGGCTAAGCTACAAGCTAGACTACAGGTAAGGAAACCGCCTAACATCTGAGTCGATACATATACATACCTGTATATATATTAGTCGGTGATCCCGCCTCAATAATATCATATCCGATACCATATCTATAATCAGACATCCCAAGTCAAGAGTGCGGATCAGTCATCAAGATATAGCTCGTACGTAAATCCGTCGTACGGCATTCCCAAATCTGGGTACGGGTCAATATCATATTCCTCACACTATTCCTCTGGTATCCTCTTTATCCAAGATCACAGTCTAGGGTACTGACCTATATCTTGTACAATACTAATATCCTCAATATACTCATGATCTGACTACTGATCGACAATCTCGTACAAACCGATATCGTCAGCACATATCATCATCAAGGGGTATACATCGCCCGATACGGCCTAATATCAATATCCTAGCATATCATGCCTCATATCACGATCATATGTTGACCATTTTATTTATAGCACTATTCACTCGTATCGCCGCCCCAAGATCCGCTATAACACCAGGACGTATCTCAAGTACGAATCCTGCCATATCACCGATATCACAACCACAAAACAAATCTCATCGACTCAGCTCAATCCCAAGTATCATCCTCAAATCCGTATGTGAACACATAGTTCCATACCCATGTGACACATAACAATAAAGAATCCCATGAGCACATATAAATAGGAATGTATGCAAGTATGTATGTGTGTATGTGTAGTGCAACACTACCCTAGGGTTCGCAACACTAAAATAATCCAACATACCAATATCCATCCTAAACATCGTTATTAATCCCAAATAACATATAATAATTGTTGGTGTGTATACGCATCCGTATACACCACCACGGACTGCGGGGGTGCTATACGCCATCCACCCGACTTCTCCCCGTAGATATAAATCTACTCACCTGGTCCTCGCTCGCCGGTGCTGACGTCGCCACGCGCTTGCTTGTCATCTCGAAGTCCACATGGGGTACCTACATATCATAACGCACCATATCGCATTAAAATCTGACTCATGACCAAAACGACGCACGAATCCCACATAGGTCAAAACCTATGGTTGCTTTCACAAATCAATCCAAAAACCCTCGATGTCGGCGTACAAACGCCAAACCATCGAGAAAAAACCCAAACACACCCATTTATACATTCAAAAACACTAATTATAATATGAAATAGGTTGCAATTCACAAAAAGCTCAAACTCACTTTAAAAGCTATTTTTCCGAAAATTTAGCAAGCAAAATTAACCGTTTTAGTACAAAACTCGATGTTTAAACAAATTTAGCGGCCACAATATCCACTAAATATCATAACTAAGTCATATAAACCATTTCTATAATTTATTCTCATAAATTTGCATAATTTCCAAAATCCTAGTTTGCAAAAATATCAATTTTTAACACCTTTTATAGCAAAATTCACAATTCATCAATTAAGCTTGGTTTTGCATGTTCTAAATTGCTAAAAAACAAATTAAAATGTTAATAAAGTCATCAAAACCTTAATTAGATTTTAAATCACCCATTTGGAACCAAAAGCTAAAAACTAGTTTGTTTAAATAAATCTAAATTGGATATTTTAATATTACAATTAGCACTAATCAACAAGATTACATTTTGCATGCCCTAAGATACAAAAATACATCACATAACCATGCACAATTGATCACCATTCAACTCCAAAACAAAACCTCACTTCAATTTCATAAACCCTAATCTTGAATTTGGACTTGAAATTTAAAATCTAAACTAAACCCTTCATTAACATAATTTGAAGTAATAACAAACAACTCAAAAAAAAGAACAAGATTTATACCTCATAACCATCTTGAGATCAACATGAAACTTGTCTCCAAAATGCAAACTTTTCACCAAGATCCATGCTTGGTAGGTTAAGGAGAAATGGGTAGGACTCGGATTTGAGTTTTAGCTTGATTTTTGATGGAATTTTAAGCATTTTGTGGATTTTTTTTGAGGTGAAATGAGAAGAATAAGAGGGGGGAGAGGGCTGCTGCAGTAAGAGGGTTTGGTCGGCTGGAAATGGGGAGGGGGAGAGAGAGAGAGAGAGAGTGGTGTGGGTATAAGGAATGGTCAAAGTCAACAAAGTCAAGCTTCTTTCTTTATTAAACCCCTTTTTCTTTACTCTTCTCTTGATTTTTCTTTTAACAATTCAAGTGGGGAAAATGAGGGGGCACTTGGGCTGCTGATTTGGAGAGGGGAGAGAGGGTGTGGGTGAGTGTGGGTGAGTGAAAAATGATAAATGCTATACCTCAATATCTATTTACACTAATATCACTATTTAAGCCTTTTTTCGTCGATATTTCTAACACCGTTTGACAGTTTCATTTCATTTCAAAAACAACATGTTAAAATTTTTTTTAATGTGTTATGTTGTACAAAATTTGTTTCAACCCATTCCAATTTGTAATTTTCCCTAATTAAATGTATTATTAACGGCTTAAAATAATTAATTTCGGAAAATTTTTCAGAAAATTTGAAATTTCACCAATGGCTCAATAAACACCAAATACTAGCAATTACATAGCTAGAATATGTATATTTAATTTTAAAATAAAGATATTTGTATTTTGACTTTTTACAGAAAACCCCCTTATTTTACCGATTTTCCGAAATTTCACCGAAACGATTTTCAAAACGTTACAGTGGTGAAGGTGGTGAAGTGACCTGTGAGACCAATGCCTCAGTCTATCGCATCACGGGACAATTTCTAATAAAGTGATACGGACACCCATACCGGAAACATCTTTGTACGGGCTGCTGAACATATGGATATAAGTGACATATCTGATCCACAAAGAATCCGCCACGACCTCTACAAATATGTCTTGGAGCTAATATATTAATACGAATTCACCTTGGTCTCTGAACAACCGTACATGGAGTAATGGCTGATCTCCATGCTCGACTAACCTCTATCAAGGATCCGATCATTCGGCGCATCTCCTGAACATTCGCCTCCATCCTAGCAATACGATAAACAGAGGGTGGATCTATCTGTTCATGAAGGATAGGAGTACTGCCTTGGTCTGTCCTTGTCTCAGACGAGCCCGCTCTAATCTCATCTCTAACAGCAGCCCCCCCGAGTCCTCGTAGTCATTGATGACTTAGTGTCTAGAGTAAGAAACAGAATTGATAAGAACAATGTAATTGAATCACAAGATACAGGGAATCAAGAAAGGAAGTATGAACGAATATATCTTAAGGTCACTTAGGCTGAGTATCGTAGCGTAGATATGCCGCGGAACATATGTACGGTACCCTACTCATCCTAAATCACCTACTCCATCAACCAATGGTCAACTTACCTAACGACATTAAAGCCTACTATACTCAATTCACTACTCGGTTCCGTAAGGTTAATCCTAAGCTCTGATACCAACTTTGTCATGACCCAAAGTTTGGATGTGACCGGCACTTAGATTATATGATATCTAAAGATATCCACATAATCTGAGTAAGCTAAAAACCAAGATCAAAATCCTTTTTGCGGAAAATTAAGAAAATTTTAGTGGTTAAGTAAAAGAATGAAGTAGCATGTCGAAAGGTTTTTAATAATGGAAATGTAACAACTGATGCTTGAACTTTCGATAATGCCTATCTTTTTAATTATTATTAGAAATCCAATTTAAATTGTGTAATTAAGTTGCATCCCTAGTTGGGAGCACAATGCTAAATAACGGAAATCAATACACAATCAGTACAACACTCAAGGAAATGAATTTCGTGCAAGATTAATTAAAACATAAGATAACATAACCAACGATATCACTCGGTCTCCATAATATACAACTTGTTTTGTTCTAAGTCAGTATACATGGTCTGATGGAGATATTCTAGATTCAATATACAATACCAAAAGAGGAGGTTACTACATATGTAACCCACCTTGCAAAAGAGCGGTAAAAACTGGTATGTGGATCTGCACTGCTGCTAACCGTATACTCGACTCTTGGTAGGAACTGTGGCACAAGGGGGCTGAGTTGCCAACTCAGTGAATAAAACTAACATATATCGGCTGATAATGTAAGTATGACGAAGTAGAACTAATATCAACAATAATGAAGGTGATGCATGATAGAAGGTGGAAGAATGCATAAGTAATACTAAATGTATAAATCAAAACTGAAATCTCATCAATTATTTTCCAAATTAGGTTCATTTTTCCGTGTCTAACATCGACACAAGTCTTCGGTGTTTTATCAGGCATCGTTCCCCGAACGACCCTGTTACTCAATAACATCGGTCGGTATCACCTTGATATCTGCCGTGTTTACCACTGACTCCGGTATCGAGTATCCTCGTTAGGCTCCCCGTCTATAATGCGGCTCTCCTGCCCCTCGGCCTCGACCAGGTCCACCATGAATCCAGCTGTATAGCTACCCCACTGAGCCCGGATATACGTAAGAAATTCCGCAACCGTATAGCTTCTCCACCCGGTTTAGAAAAAAAACCAAATAAAAAAACGACATTTCATGGTGGACATGTCACATCAATCATGAAAATCATTGAGTCCTTTCGATAGTGTATAAAACTCAAAACCATAAATCGGTAGTAACCCAATGCATCTTATATCAGAACTAAAAATACTTGGAGATAAAACATGATGGCATTTATGAAAAATAACTACCATCCTTGATGTTTAAGGTATGATGGATATCGTATTTAGTATAATAAGTACTAAGTGTATATGTGACATGTTAATATCGACGAGGTGTAGTGTAACATGTAGATATGTGCATGTGCAGCATAACTCGTCGATAATTTGTGAAGTGTTCTAACAATTATTAACATGATGATATTTATATATATAAATGCATACGATCAAACTATATAAATGAAGGAACAATTGTAATTTAAACTTAAACCACGGGCGTATCACGCCATCTATATAAAATCCCCCGATAGATGTTTAGTCTACTCACCGGAATGCGTCGAGTTTACTCTGAAATCACCAAACCCTTTCTTTTCCTTGCGGCCTCCGAAGTTCTCGTACTCAAATCTAACATCGGTATTAACTTGTATAAGAAACGGCTAACTCCGATATAGCGAAAACACGAAAATACAAGTTTTACGTATTAGCTAAACTAAGTATGATTATTGCAACCTATCAAACACTTATACTAACTGGATTTAATCAAACGCTGTTTCGTAACAGAAAATAGAACGCATTACGATTTACCGATGTCGTATTTGAAACGTTTTAACCCTTTTTCAGATATAAACTCCCAGATTCCATACTCTATTAAATTAACTTAAATAAACAATACCAATTATCATAACACCTACACAGAGACCTACCATGTAAACCACAAGACCCAATTCCCTAAGAAATCCGGCGACGCCGGAATTTCACTATACCTCACCGGCCAAAATCCGAGCCCCTTGCTCGTTTTCTCATGGTTGATTCTAAGTCTAGTCTGTTAGTTATATGTATGCCCTAGTGGCCATTGTTGTACATATGATGTATATTATAGTGGATGCTTGGATATATATAGAGAGGACTTTCTTGCTCGATATGATAGTATGCTATCTGGTTTCACTTTATCTTAACATGTTAACAAATACTGTTTTGTGATCACGTGTTGATAAAGCCCTTAGGATATGTACTCGACTACTAGGACCATGATACAGATTAAACTAGTGGGGCCAGAGTAGTCTACGTGTACATCCTATAATTGTTCCTAGTCGAGAGTGTATCGTGACATGGCATCGATACTCCGGAGTAGGCTAGCGTATACGCATCTTGACCCATATGATGGGCGATGGATGATCCCATATCCATTAGTGTTGGACATCAAAGATGGTGTACGGATGCTCAGTGGAGACTGGGTACACTGAACGGACTCGCCGAGAACTCTTGGATGGTATTATACCTATCGTCAGATAGCAGTTCTGCGGTGACACTGGTACAGATTAGTCTATAGACCCGAGATCGTCATAGAGTCTTGTGTGATTCCCACTGTGCTTTTATTTCCACCTTACCACGTCCAAGAGGGCGTGCAAAATGGTGGCTTTTGGGTACAGTACCGAATCACATGGAGGCAATGAGCAATAGGAGGGGTTTCGTCTCTCCCGGTATTGGGAGTTGATGTTGCGCTGTGTTCGATTAGCTATAACTGGAAGTCCCTGGCCAGGGCTGATATGGAGATTTACTGGTAAGAGTTATCAGTAGTTTCTCGACCCGTTATGAGCCTTACATCGACACGACTTATCGGTTACTAGGGTCTTACGTTTACCACCCCTAGACTAGATATGCAACATATCAGACGAAGAGATCGGACTGTACGGGAGTGTTACTAATTGGATTTGCAGGAGAATGAATAGGCTTGCTTGTTGATCTTCTGATTGCTCAATAAACGGGTGGCTGTTACATTTAGCTGACCGCTTGCAGCTTGTGGTTGTTTTATATGATCATCACTTGCTGCCGGCGTATTGACGATTCTTCAGAGTCCTACACAAAGGTTTCCTAGCTAAGGCAAAATGGAGTAGGAGCATATATGTGATATGTGCGGGACCGAGAATAATATGATATGAGATACTGTATTCTATTCTCGTGATATGAGATATCGTCCGGGTATATTTGATATGGCCGGGTCATCGGATCAAGTCTTGATTCGATGAATTGGTACATGTTATATTAGTCGATTATATGCTATATAGCCGGATTGTCGGATCAAGAGTTGATTCGATAATTTAATGTATAATTATATATGTGATATATTACATTAAGTTAACTAATATAAGCTCGCTTTATTGATTCATTTTCTCACTGGATAATACATTGATGTATATGCGATATATGTTAATTGTATTATTTTCTTTTGTTACAAAATATACTGTATATGTGATATATAATATTGTAACAAGTTAGGGTAACAAATGCAACATGGTTGTTAAGTTTAAACAAAGTTAGGTTTTGGTTTTGGGTTAGCTTTTGGGTTAGATTTTTCATGAAGCTTTATGAAACTTTCCTTTTTGTTTTCTGGCTTGATAATTTATGAAGATATTTGTTAACCCAACCCAAACACTTAACTCTAGTTTATTCTCTACATGAGTTAAAGCCTTTATTATTAACTCATGGTTGCAATTGTAACCATAACAATAATTCATTATTCATCACAAAAGCTTTCTTCTTCTTCTTCCTCCTTGAAAAAACATTCTAGCTTTTTGACTTGTGATGATTTAATGTAAGAAACTGAAAACAAAAGAGAGAAAAATTCCTACTTCATTATCCTCATCTATTCTAGCCATTTAGATTATAGTGTTCACTTCATTAATACTTGATTAGAGAAGTAAGAGCTTGAATTTGAGATTCTTCAAGGTAGATCATTTTCGAAAAAGAAGACTTCAAGCAAGAATGGATCATTCGACTTATAGAGCCTCTCTTGAGTCCGGGAGATCATGGATCCTGGCAAAGGGACTACTACTCGGAGCTTATGAAGTGAAGGAATGGACTACAAAGGTTGTAATCCCTCTCTCTTAGATGCAAAGTTGTTTACATGCATAGTTAACCCTAATTCTCTAGTTAAGATCTTGGTTAGGGTTTGTTTAGCAGCCCAAAAATTTCAATATGGCATGTGTGATGCCTTTCTAATCCTTGCTAAGGTGCTAAGCTAACCCTACAGTGGTATCAGAGCCAAACTAGAGCATTAGGCGTTGTCTAGACGAAGTTAGAAGTCCGATCGAACCCCGAAACACCGAGAATTGACCCCATGCTGGAAATTTTTTCAAAAGTTGAAATTTTTCATATTAAAAATACTTAGAAAATCATGCAGGGAATTTTATGGACCCACTTGAAGAAAGAGTCCCTAACTCGCTACAGTGACCGCGTAACCGCGGCCAAAACCTTGTTTTGGCGGCGGTTCCGCGGCGTCACTGTGGAGGCTTGGGACGGGCATTTCAGCGACGGTCCATAGGTGCTGGGGCATGCTACTGGAAATTTTTATTTTCTACTCAAGTGTTGAGCTCACTGGGGTATTTTGGGAATTCGTTGTGTCTGTCGAATTATCTAACTTCGCCTAATTATCTGTGATGTTTATGTGTTGCTGTGATATGTTATATTGGATCATTGTGTATTGAATAGCTGGGGGTTTTATGTGAGATGAGAGTTTTCTTTTTCATTCATGTAAAATTCATTTGTATGTAATATTCTTTTACTGGGACACTTCCGGGTTGAGGATGATGTCACCGTTGTATATTATTTACTTTTCTGAATTAGGATAGACCCAAGTCGGAGAGCACAAGTAACCGGGTTCTAGGGTCCAGTGGGAGGCCATCTCGAGGAGTCGAGACCGGGTCTCCTAACCCTAGAATTGGCAGGGTTACTTACCGCTCTCGTAGGGGTCTAGGGATGTGGGTTTGGCTATTCATCGCGACTGTGGAATCCGTATTTTATAAAGGCACAAAATAAATCACGGATGTCCTAGTATATCCAATATTTCATATGTTGACTTCTGCTGCAATGTTCTGTGATGAGATCATATTACTGCCTGAGACGAATGCTTATACTATATGTTGATATATAAATATTGCTGCTTTTGATTCTTCTGTGATGCTTAGGAAGCGTAAATGATGGGTTTTATTAATGAGATTAATAAAAGAAAAGAAACCTAAAAGATGTTGTAGAATCAAATTTTCAAAAAGGGGAGCTACAGTTATTGCTTTGCATAGCGGTATTCCTTGTAGAATATCCAGCACCTTATTCGATAAGGAAAGAGCCGAGATCCCTTCACCGGGAGTGACCTCTTTAGCAAAACTGGCTGATGCTACAAACTCACGGTTTAGTTTTTGATTGCTTCTATAGTTCTTGCTTTGCACAGCGGTATTTATGGAATATCCAGCACCTTATCCGATAAGGAAAGAGCCGAGATCCCTTCACCGGGAGTGACCTCTTTAGCAAAACTGGCAGATGCTACAAACTCAAGGTTTAGATTTTGATTGCTTCTATAGTTCTTGCTTTGCACAGCGGTATTTATGAAATATCCTGCACCTTATTCGATGAGGAAAGAGCCGAGATCTCTTCACCGGGAGTGACCTCTTTAGCGAAAATAGAAAAGCCTAAAAAACATTCCTTTTTCAAAATCACTTGTTTCTACAACGATATCAAGTTCATTACGCTTATGGTTTTCTGGAAAAACCTGCGTAGCCCTCCGTCATTTCAGATAAGTACTACTTAGTATTCGTGCTATGTTTGTTGACAATGTTAAGGCGTAGTGTGCGGTAGCTAATTAGTGCTTATCTATTAAAACATGAGATGTGATTGGATTAGGGTAGTTGTACGACTTTGTTGACTATGTTAAGGGTCGTGCAGGTAGGTTTAATTCAATCGGGAAATGATGGGTTAAACTTTGCTAGCAATTATGATTTGTTGACATGTTAAGGTCATAAGTTGCTAGGGGAAAAAGCATTATCAGGAATTTCAAATGTTGAAATTTGCAATGAGATTGCATACCTGCTATGAGATAGTTGGATCCCGATACCCACTGCGAGTAAGAGTTACTCCTGGGAGAGTTTTACACAGGACAATTAGCCAATCAAGTAAGTGTCTAGAAAGGTGTTAGCAGGGTTATGCCTCTGGGAAAATGAGGTTTATTTTAATTAGGTCCGTGCGAAAGCACGAGGAACCTCCCTCAAAGTACCAACACTGATCTGGCTGGATGATTGGCGAACTTGTAGGGTGTAATTAATCCCGGCTAATCTTACCTTTTAGGGTTTGAAGAAAGATTTGTTTAAAACAGTGGGAGCCATCCTGATTAGATAAGATAATAACCAATCTAATCTTGCAAGAGCGCACGCTAAAGTGTTTTCTTCTCCCTCTCTCCAGGCAGCGACCATGTCAGGCCTTAAACAAGATAATAATATGGATGTATTGACCGAACCCGCTTGTTATACTGAGCAGGGGAACGTTGGTTCCGTTCTTTCTTATAATTGTTATAAAACTGAAGAGGAAATAGGGGAATACCAGAATTCACACGCCGCCCAAACGAAGAGTAAACATGTTGATGCATCTTCTTCGGACGTGTTAGTTACCGAGAACTGTTTCTCAGTTCACTCTACGTCCAGGGCATTAGATACCGGATCAGGATCCCACATATGCAATATATTGCCTAGGCTAAATAAAGGTAGAGAACTAGGAATGGGTGATCATTCCGTAAAAGTAAGGAATGGTGCAAATGTTGCAGCCAAAGCAGTTGGCGAATATCACCTTGTATTACCAAATAGTAATACATTGATTCTGAACAAATGCTATTATATACCAAACATGATATGCAACATTATATCAGTTTCTTTATTAAGTAAAGAAGGATATAATTTTGTAATACAGGATAATATTATGAACATCTTCCTAAATCAAAAGTTGATTGGATCAGGCTCGTTACATAATGGCATATACGTTCTAAATCAAAACACAGTTCTTAATATATAGAACACACACAAGAGGAAGAGTTCAGAAATGAACGAATCCTTCTTGTGGCATTATAGACTAGGTCATATCAATGCGACACGGGTAGCTAAGTTACACAGGGATGGATATTTGAATCCGTTCGAATTTTCATCTTATGACACTTGCCAGACATGTCTCAAAGGCAAGATGACCAAAACTCCGTTTAGTGGACACGGAGAAAGAGTTACGGAACTCTTAGGACTGATACATAGTGATGTATGTGGTCCCATGTCTACACATGCCAGGAACGGTTCTTCCTACTTCATTACATTCACTGACGATCTCTCAAGATACGTACATGTGTTCCTGTTGAAACACAAGTCTGAAACTTTTGAGAAATTCAGGGAATATAAACATGAAGTCGAAAACCAAACAGGTAAAAGTATTAAAATCCTTCGATCTGATCGAGGAGGAGAATACTTGAGCAATGAGTTTCTGGACTATTTAAAAGAGAATGAGATTCTTTCTCAGCTTACTTCTCCTTATACACCACAGCACAACGGTGTATCGGAGTGGAGGAATCGCACTCTATTAGATATGGTGCACTCTATGATGAGTTCTGCTGAGTTGCCTATTTCCTTTTAGGGTTATGCGCTGGAAACAGCAGCATACCTATTGAATCAAATTCCATCTAAATCTGTACCTACCACACCACATGAGATATGGAGTGGGAAAAGACCATATTTTAAACGAGTTAAGATATGAGGTTGTTCGGCCTAAGTCAAAAGGCAAAATTTGGACAAACTCGAGGCACAATCAGTTCTTTGCAAGTTTGTGGGATATCCTAAGAATTCGCAAGGATATATTTTCTACAACACCGGGGAACAAAAGGTGTTTGTTTCTCAATATGCCACCTTTTTGGAAAGGGAATTTCCTGCAAAAGAAATTAGTGGCGAAGAGATAGAACTGGAAGAAGTTCCAGCAGCACAAATTGCAACTGAAGATTTAATGGAACCAGAGGATTCAGTAGTTCCCGACGAACCCCCGCCTCTCCGCCGATCTAGTAGGGTTCCTCATCCACCTGAGAGATACTATGGTTTTCTCGTCGATGGTGGGAGTGAGGATTGCATCCTGGAAGATGATGACCCAACTAGTTTCGAGCAGGTCATCACGAGTGGGGACTCTGTGAAATGGCTGGATGCAACGCGATCTGAGATGGAATCTATGTACACCAACAAAGTATGGACTTTGGAAATTGCTCCTCAAGGGGTAAAACCCATTGGGAGCAAATGGATCTTTAAGAAGAAACTTGGTGTAGATGGAAAAGTTGAGATTTACAATGCTAGACTTGTTGCAAAGGGTTTTCGTCAACAACCAGGTGTGAATTATTACAAAACATTTTTTCCAGTGGCTATGCTTAAGTCCATCTGGATCTTACTTGCCATTGCTGCATACCATGACTATGAAATCTGGCAAATGGATGTTAAGACCGCCTTTCTAAATGGTGATTTAGAGGAGTGCGTGTACATAACTCAGCCAGAGGGCTTCGTAGACAGTGGGAGCAGCGGGAAGGTGTGCAAGCTGCTTAAATCCATCAATGGGTTAAAGCAGGTATCACGGAGTTGGAACATCTGTTTTGATGCGGTAGTCAAAGAGTTTGACTTCATCAAAAACATAGATGAACCTTCTATATACAAGAAGGTGGCAGAGACACTACTACAAATAAGGGTTGCCCCTACGGATTTATCCGTAGGGGCAACCCACTGCCCCTACGGATTTATCCGTAGGGGCAACCCACTGCCCCTACGGAGATATGCGTAGGGGCGAAAAAATACCCCGTAGGTGCAAAGGCCGCAGGTGCAAGTTGAAGCCCTGAACTTGCCCCTACGGGCAAAATCTTGCCCCTACGGAGTTCTGTGTAGGTCCTGTTGCACCTACGGAGTAGGCCGTAGGGTAAAAAAAGTTATATTATTTACGGTTTTTTTTAATATATTAAATTTACCTACGGATATAACCGTAGGGCCAAGTACTACCCCCTACGGATATCTACGTAGGTACCTATCTGTAGGGGCAAAATATCAGGATTTCTGATATGTTGCCCTTACGGATAACGCCGTAGGGGCGAAGCAGTGGCCCCTATGGATATGTCCGTAGGGGCACTCCCAACCCCCTGGTACTGAAATCAGGGGGGAAATATCAGTTACTGCTGATATTTTGCCCCTACGGATATAGCCGTAGGGGCAACATGTGTACCTACGGATTAATCCGTAGGTACATATTATCTGTATTTTTTTTTAAAAAAAAGGGCTGCCTGATTTTTTCCCGCCCTGTGCACAATAATATATACATCAATCAAATATAAAATTAATCATCACACAACATATATCGCAGTATTCATAATCACATCTCACGCATATATATAATATACAAAAGAAACCCAAAAACTGAATATGATATAAATATAAACCAATATCAATATCATTTCAAAATGTAGTACAATGTGTATGATATAAATAAATACATGTTTCAAAAAATAAGAACCAAAAAGCTACCCTAGTTCGGTCCAGCTCGACCTCTGAATAACGATAGAATAACGCGCGCCTGCTCCTCGGTTAATAAACTCTGCAATTCGGCGCGAGCGGGAGTCTGAGCGGCCTGTGGAGCTGGCGATGTGGTCTGCGCAGCCGCCGTCGAGGTACTCGCTTGCGGAGCCGTGGCTGCGGGAGTCTGAGCGGGCGGTGGAGCTATAGGAGCTATCTGCGGAACCTCAGCTGATGCAGTGGCTTGCGGAGCCGCAGCCGAAGGAGATGCATGTGGAGGCTCGGCCGATGTACCCTGTCGCGTCTGGACCTAAAGTGTGTAATAAGCGTGTAAGAACTGTGTATTATTCGAATTCGTATCATTATTAAGTTATTTCGAAACCCCGTTTGGATATCTAGTTTGTTGTTTATTTTAATTACATCTGTATGTATGATTAATCAAACTTAAGTCTAAAACCAAATAAGCTCAAGCTACTTACAAATTATGGATATGTTGATATCTATATAATATGACATGATATTTTACTATAAAGTAGTATACATACCAGCATCTCCATCAACTCCTGAACGGTGGCCCTCAAGCTCTCCAGTTCCTGATGGACACGTCGGTCACTGGAGATGGAGGAAGTAACCGCCGGGGGTGGAGTCCAACCTCATATGGGCCCTGCTAGGGCCCAGTCCCCGGCCTCTCTCCCAACCTCCATGGTGCCCTCCGTATGCGGCGTCCAGAACTGGGGTCTGCAGCCTCGGATCGCTCTGTCCGGTAAAATCGATCCCCGAGGCCTGGGCCTGCTCAACCACCCGCTCCTACACCCATATTAAGCAGTAAAGTATATGTATAAAATTTAAACTTGAACCTTCCAAAACTAAAATTTCAAATTTGGGTAGAAAAAATATTAACACTTACGCAGTACTCCTGGGTAGCGACGTCGGGATATCGAAGCTCGCCCGTGGCGGGATCTGTCGAGGTGCCGTGGACGGCAAGATATGCGGACAGCACGCTCGGTGTACCACCTGACGCCACGGTCCGAGATGTCGGCAATATTAGAAAGTAACTCTTAATATTAGAAATATTAGAAAATAACTCTTAATATTGCAGAATATCAAAAAGGTCGGTCTATTGTAATTTACCGATAACTCCATGGCTCGAGTAATGTTCCTCGAGCCACCTGTGTAAGTGGGGCGACCCCTCTTCGCTGACTTCCTGTTCTCTGTATTCTGAGCGGCCTGTTTCTGCACAACGCATTAACATTTAGTTTTCTAATTAAGGAACACAAAGAAATAAATTATATCATAAATAATAAATTACATTTAAAATACATACCTGTTTGCGTTGGGAGTCGAAATAAGCGCACAATAGAGGCCATGTTTCTACGTCGACTCTCGCAAACGCCGGAGTAGATAGGAGGGCCGCTCTCTCTGCCTTGGGGGTCGCCATCCATAGGGAGTAGCAGTCGGCCTTCAGCTCATTCCTGTTGTATCGGACCTTGGCCTGCATGTTCTTCATCAGGCCATTGTACAGAGCATGAAGGTCGAGCACCCTCCCCGGGTGATCAGGGTCGGCTACAGGCTGAAAATCGTAATCCAACTGAAAATACAAAAAAAAATTGTTATTAGATTGCAAGTGTTAATAATAGATATATTGGATAGATCAAATGAAAATATATATTAATACATACTCGAGCCTGATCAAAGAAGAGGGCGAATGAGCGCTGGTGCTGCTCGTCCCACTCAACGTGAAGTGGATAGTTCTTCACGAGTATCGATGAGAATATGAAGGTTTCATATTATCATATATTAGTTTTAACCCGAACATCTCGAATCGCTCTCTAATTATGCGTTTGTTGTGTATTCTTGTTGTATGTGTGTGTTTCGGCTGGCGGGGTAGGCTTCTATCCCATTAAGAATGTATAGAGCGAACGCCCATCACTTGTGCTTTCAACCGTTTCGAGTAAATTTCGGCAGCACCTCCCCGCTGTTCTCCGAGTACACTGTAATAGAATAGATAATCATTTCAAAGCTGTGAAACAATGTTGAAATGAACATCTAATCTATCTTTGTACACAGAGAACCAGCGGAAAGGTACCGACGAAATATCTCGAAACGGATGAAAACATAAGTGAATGAAGGCGTTTGCTTTATACATTCTTAACTTGTCCACACGGGACAAATCTATGGGTTACCATACGATTGAATTTTCTCGTCGCGTAGACTATACGACGGTTGAGCTATACTGTCCGATATTTAACAACCTTCGTATAGTTCTAGCTCACGACGAGCATCGCACGTATATTAACCGATAGACGAGGACTAAGTGGCGCTTTTAGTTTCATATATGAGTATCGATGGGAATATGAAGGTTTCATATTATCATCGAGTATCATATATTGGTTTTAACCTGAATATCTCGAATCGCTCTCTAATTATGCGTTTGTTATGCATTCGTGTTGTATGTGTAACATGATTTTAAACCATTGAGATCAAGATTGATAGAACTGATCATCCTACATTGCAATAGCATTCATCAACCAAAAACTATTATTGCAATGTCATTCATCTATAACAATCAACAATTAAAACTACAAATGTAGGATATTGATATCATAAAGCGTTATACGCAACATATGAATTCACATGACTGAAACATGCATCAAAATATTGAAGTAGGGGGGCAGAAAAAACCCTATTTGATTATCAAATGCATGGGTTTGTATGATTTATATGTATGTATTTGAGTGCTGCAATTCCGAAATTTGCTTTAACTTGTACGTTGCTTTATGTTATTAATTTGATCATTTTTAAAATTGTAATCGGTTCTACACATAATTATTTCGTTATTGTAACAGAAAATTTTGTTTCTTTCGATATGAAACAGATACGATACACGATATGATAAATAAAAAAACGAAACACAAACCGTATAAAGATTTAACAACTTTGATTATGTCATATACGCGGGCCGATATTTTTATATTAGCCAATAGGCAAAAATAGATTGCGGTCTGGATATGGCATATTGGCAGATGTTACTTACATGCATACATGGATGTTGTCTCCCCATTTTTTCATAAATTAAACCAACTTTTCTATACATGCTAGTAATTACTGGATACATTCAGGTTAAATGCATAGAGCTAGCCGTAATTTCCTCTATGGTAAACTTTCATCAATGCAACACTTTGGTTCGCCTAACTAGATCGCCATTCACGAACACAATCTATTTATATAGCATGATTTTATACACTTAATTTTACCACATTTAATGAAAATGAATCATTCATGATATGATACATGTATATACATCGATACCCAACCCCCAACCTAACCCTAGCCCCAGCCCCAGCCCCAGCCCAGCCCCAGCCCTAGCCCCGCCCCAGCCTAACCCTAGCCCCAACCCCAGCTCTAGCCCTAGCCCCAGCCTAACCTTAGCCCTAGCCCCAACCCCAACCTAACCCTAGCCCCATCCCCAGCCCAGCCCCGCCCCAACCTAACCCTAACTCCAGCGCGCCCCAGCTAAACCCTAACCCCAACCCTAAGCCAAACCCTAACCCTAGCCCCAGCCCTTGCCGCAGCCGAACTCTAACCCTAACCCTAACCCCGACCCCGACCGCAACCCCTGCCGAACCCCAACTGCAACCGCAACCCCAGACCCAGCCATGAACCCTAGCCCTAAATAATAAAAAATTTCTTTAATTTAGTTGAAGATTTACTAACCTGAACGGCGGTGGCGACGACGAGAACGGCGGTGGCGACGAGACGGCGGTGGCGACGACCTGAACGGCGGTGGCGACGACGAGAACGGCGGTGGCGACGAGAACGGCGGTGGCGACGAGGAGAACGGCGGTGGCGATGACGAGAACGGGAGTGGCGACTTGGGGATTTTGTTTCGCGCGCGATCAAGAGAGGAAGAAAGAGAGCGTAGGCGATCGATCTGTGCCTTTATTAAATCGCTGTTTAGTTGCCCCTACGGATTTGTCCGTAGGTCCTTGGTTTGCGGCTCCGTAGGGGCAAACACCAAATTAAGAATTTATATTTTTATTCTTGATCGTCTAGGCCCGTAGGGGCAACCTTTTAGCCCTACGGATTAATCCATAGGGCCAACATAAATCTGCCCCTACGGATTTCAATATCCGTAGGTGCAACCCCCTATTTTAGTAGTGAGAGTAAAGTTGTCTTCCTCGTATTATACGTGGATGACATACTCTTGATAGGAAATGATATTCCTATGCTGCACTCGGTTAAACTCTTCTTATCACATAGATTCTCAATGAAAGATCTAGGTGATGCCTCCTGCATTTTGGGAATTAAGATCTATAGAGATAGATCTAAACGGATACTGGGATTGTCCCAATCTAGGTACATTAACACCATACTAAAGAGGTTTAGTATGGAAGAATCCACGCATGGGAATTTATCCACGATCTCTGGACTCACTCTCTCCAAAGAGATGTCTCCCAAAACTGATTTGGAGAGAGCTCGCATGCAAGGGATACCATATGCTTTGGCAGTAGGCTCTATCATGTACGCGATGCTATGTACCAGACCCGATGTGGCATACTCACTAAGCGTAGTGAATAGGTATCAAGCAGATTCTGTAAAGAATCACTGGACAGCTCTGAAGAATATTCTCAAGTACTTGAGAAGGACTAAAGAGATGTTCTTGGTGTATGGTAACGGAGAACTCCAGGTGGAGTCCTTTACCGATTCGAGCTTCCAGAGTAATAAGGATGACTCTAAGTCGCACTCGGGATTTGTCTTTACCCTAAATAGAGGGGCGGTTTGTTGGAAGAGTTCCAAACAGGAAACCGTGGCAGACTCGACAATGGAGGCTGAATACATCGCTGCTAACGATGCTACCAAAGAGGCTGTCTGGATAAAGAAGTTCATCACCGAACTTGGTGTGGTTCCATCCATTGAGCATCCAATACCTCTTTATTGGGATAACAATGGAGCTGTAGCTTTTTCCAAGGAACCCAGGTCCTATCAGAAGTCCAGACATATTCTGAGGCGGTATCACCTGATCCGGGAGATAGTTGATCGCCGGGAGATCGAGGTCAGGAGAGTTGATACGAAGGACAACATTGTGGATCCGCTCACAGAGTCCATTCCTCATATACAATTTGAAAGACTCTTCAGGATGTTGGGTATGAGATACTACAACAGCTGGTCTTAGTGCAAGTGGGAGATTGTTATCGGCCATTGTTGTACATATGATGTATATTATAGTGGATGCTTGGATATATATAGAGAGGACTTTCTTGCTCGATATGATAGTATGCTATCTGGTTTCACTTTATCTTAACATATTACCAAATACTGTTTTGTGATCACGTGTTGATAAAGCCCTTAGGATATGTACTCGACTACTAGGACTATGATACAGATCATACTAGTGGGGCCAGGGTAGTCTACGAGTACATCCTATAACTGTTCCTAGTCGAGAGTGTATCGAGACAGGCATCGAAACTCCAGAGTAGGCTAGCATATACGCATCTTGACCCATATGATGGGCGATGAATGATCCCATATCCATTGGTGTTGGACATTAAAGATGGTGTACGGGTGCTCAGTGGAGATTTGGCACAATGAACGGACTTGCCGAGAACTCCTGGATGGTATTATACCTATCGTCAGATAGCAGTTCTCCGGTAACACTGGTACATGTTAGTATGTAGACCTAAGATCGTCATAGTGTCTGTTGGATATAGTGCCCTCAGAGTCAATTATTGGATCGCAGGCACGTGATTGCAATGATTGAGGGAGGACCTATGCCGGTAGGATAATCTTACTCAGGATGATAGTATGCTATATGGTTTATCTTTATCATCGTGTACTGCCTTAGGGGACATTACTGATCACTATTGCAAGTTAGTAGAGCCTTTAGGATTCTTGCTTGACGGCCAGCTGTATGATGGCGATCATATACATGGGAGCTGGGGTCTATAAGCACATCCTTAAAAAGGTCCCTAGTCGAGGGAGTTTCGAGACAGGGCATCGTTACTCCAGAGTAGACTAGTGTATACAGTCGAGACCCCGACGAGGGGCGGTGGCCGGTCTCACAAGCCACTGGTGTCAGTTGGTTCACCTAAGATATATACAGGTGCTCATTGGGTTATGAGTACACCGGACAGGACTCGTCGGGAACATGCTAGTTGGTATTATACCTGACGTAAGATAGCAGTTCCCAGGTGACATGTGTACAGGTTAGTTCATCCACCTGAGATCGTCAATTATCTCGTGTGAGTTCCTACTTTGCTTTGATTACTACCCTACCACGGCTCAAAGGAGTCGTGCAAACACGTTTTGGTTGGGTACAATCCCGAGCCACATGGAGGCAGTGAGCGGATCGGCTGGGGTTCGTCTCTCCCGGTATTGGGGGTGAGGTCGCGCTGTGTCTACGAGAGCCATTACACGAAGTCCTTGGCTAAGACATGAGATTTTTTGGTAGGTATTCCAGTAGTATCTCAGGGTGTTCTGGGCAACACTCCGACATGACTTGTACTGCTTTTAGGGGTCTGACTTTTACCAACCCCCTAGGCCCGACATGCGATGCTCATAGACGACCGGACCGGACTGTACGGATATTGTCACTGACAGGCTCAGTAGGGTGTCAGGATGAGTTCGCTCATCGACCTTCCTTTTGGTCAATAATTGGTAGCTCGTTACGTACGGCTAATACCTCTGACGTGCTGGTGGTTAAATCCACAGCCAATGTATTGACGAGTCTTTAGAGTCCCCCACAGACAAATTCTCAAGTTTCAGGCGAAACGTTGCAGAGGCCGTATGATATATGGCAGGGTTCGATCTTATACGTGCGGTATTGCACGGATCATGATCGGACGGATCATACTAGTGGGCTTTGGTTTAAGCCGGATCCTAGTATTAGATTTGTTGGATTGCTTTAGTGTCATCGCATTCGCATTCAGTCGGAATGCAGATGCAGGTATGTATATACAGGTGAGGTGTATCCTTATGATCCGTCACGAGTTTACTTTAGATGTTGCCGGAACTTTTTGTTAGACCAAACATTTGGACTAATGTTTGGATAATGGAATTAGTGAGCTAGAAATCATCATTAGATGCATTAATATGACATAGACTTATACTATGAGTCATGGTCTCTTTTTTAGAAAAGATGTCACATTAATGGATTGTTTTGTGATGATATGAGAGGAAGAGAGAGAGAGGGGCTGGCTTGAGTGAGCTTGGTCTCATATTATTCTTTTCACTCTCTCACTCTCATTATTGATAGCATCACAAGAAAAGAAAAGAAGTCAGAGCCTCTTCTTCTTCTTCTTCCTCTAGCTTACATTTTCCATGAATGGCAATATCTCTAACCTCCATCCAAGCCATGGATGCAAAGAGGCAAAGTGATCACAACATACTTTACTTCAACCTTGGGCACGTCGGCTAGCACATTTCGTGCCCGAGTTGCTTAGGATGAAGCGGGAGCCCGTAAAAAGACTTCTCGATGTGTAGCCCTTTCCGACGAGGCGATGAAGACCGGAGTTGCCGCGGGGAGCTTGGGATGGTGGCCGAAGACCGAAGGACACAGATCGCTCGGTATAGCTCTCTACCACTTACTCTAGTTAGCTAGTAGTAGGCTAATGGTCCGATCCGGGTTTATTGTCCGCGGTAGCGCCGGTTTCTAGTTTAGAAAAAGTTTTCGTATTCCGCATTTTGTCCTCGGACAGAAGGCCGGGACGCTACCGTAGACTTTCATGGTATCAGAGCTACTCCATTAACCTTTATTAGCTTGCTCTAATGTGTTTAGAACTCGATCGAACGAAATTTCCAAAAACCACAGTTTCAAATATGCACTTTCTGTCTAATTTTATTTATGCTTGAAAAATTATTTGGTACATTGCAGAATTACGTGCAGGCTATTCTAAGAATACTGTGAAAATTTGGTCGCATACGGTTACTGTGTAGCCGCGGAACCGCGGCCAAACCCATGCTTTAGCCGTGGTTCCGCCGCCAATTTGTCTCTTCTGTGCACCAAATTTTGCACAGTGTTCTCAGTGTTGGAATTGGGAATTTTGGTATATTCTGTTTAGGCCCAGATTTATTTTGAGTGCTACAGTTATGCTCGGGGCTCACTTCGGGAAATTTAGTCGATCGAAAATTTTAAATATGTTAGTTCACAGTATTTACATTATATCTGCGACCGTGAATGTTATTTGATCGGTAAATCCTGTCTAATTGCTATTGCTCTTTTAGACGGATTTGCGAACGTAACATGCATGTTGATGTTCTGTGTTATGCTGTGATGTTGCGGATTTGTCGTGGTGGATAGCCTGGATGCAATGGTAGTACAGTTTTGTTGTATATGTACATTTGATATTGCAGGGAGAGCGTCCGACATGTGGACTGCCGTCACTGCTTGTTTATATATTATTCTTTTGGGGCACGACTGGGCTGAGGTCGATGTACCCGTTGTATATATTTTACTTTCTATACTAGGATTACCCCGCGGAGGGGTGCACGGGTAGCCGGGTTCTAGAGGGCAACGGGCCCGCATCTCATGGCGTTGAGACGGAGGGGGCTTCAGTCTAAAATTGGCGGGCCATTCGCCGCACTCGTAGGGGGTACAGGTTGACCCAAGGAGGGGTGCTCGAGTTACCGGATTCCGTGAAGTGCCGGGTGGTCCATTGACTTTGTTGAAGGGGGCTGCCTCTCTTCAGGTTTTGATGGGTAACTTGCCGCGTCCGTACGGGTCTAGGATTTCATTGCACAGGCTATCCACACGACCAGGTGAACGTCGGGTTTCAGTAGCGGCTCTATGAAACCCGGGGATCCCAGATATCTCTATTGTTCTGTGATGCTTACTACATTTCTGTGATGTTGCATTTTATCACGCCTTGAGCGAATATTATATATTGTTATATATATACTAGTAGATGTTGTATATGTTTTGCATCCGCACTAGTCCAGTCCCCGCTCTGTCGTTAGTTAAGTAACCTAACGGGTGATGACGGGACCCAGTGGCGAATGCGGATGGCATATACGTACATCATTATTTTTGTTCTTTTGTAGTGTGATCAATTGATGGGACTGCGTTGATTCGGATCAATGCAAGATAAAAAAAACCTATTCTGATGTTGTTGGAAAATTTTTCAAAAAAGCTGTTATTGCAAGGGCGTTCTCTTTTGTTTTGCACAGTGGTATTCGGTTATGAATATCCAGCACCTCAGTCGACGAGGCAAAGGCCGAGATCCCTTCACCAGGAGTGACCCCTTAGACAGAAGTTTGCGTCAGGGTAATAACTTCACTATAGTCGATTAATTTTGCTTTGTATCATGGTATTCAGTTGGAATATCCTGCACCTCATTCTACGGGAAAAGTGCCGAGATCCCTTCACCGGGAGTGACCTCTTTAGCAAAGGTTTTCGCCACTATATTTTTATAAAAAGCTATCCGGTTCCTTCAACGATATCAAGTTCATTACGTTAATGGTTTTTTTGCCAAAATCCATTCATAGCCCTCCGTCATTTCAGACGGGTAGCACTTAGTATTCATTCTATGTTTGTTGGCCTTAGTCAAGGCATAGTGTATGGTAGCTATTTATTACTTTTCTGCAGCATAGATAGATGCGTTGGTTTGGGACAGTTGTACAGCCTTGTTGGCCCTAGTCAAGGGCTTGTATGGGTGGGTTCAAATTAACCTGCACAATGTCCGGTAGAACTTGACATGTGACTTATGATTTGTTGGCCTTAGTCAAGGTCATAAGAGCATGGGTTAAAAATCACATCGGGAGTTTCTAAAGAAACTGAAACTTGCCAGATATGCGCATACCTTCTGGAGTACGATAACGTGAGTGGATTCCATCACGTTATCATGCGATGATAGTTGGAACCCGATTCCCATTGATGAGTTGGTTTACTCCTCGGGTGATCCCGACTAATTCTTCTTTCATTTTGGAGGAGAATTTGACGTTACAGTGGGAGGTTTCCTGATTGGATAAATTGATAACCATTCTGATCTAGGTTAGAGTGCACGCTGAGTGTTTCTTTTCTCTCTCTCTTTGGCAGCGACCATGGCCCGACCCTTGACTATGACTCAGTGACCAAGTTGACCGAACCTTCTTATAAGACCGGCTTTTGGATTGTCAAAGTTGCATACCTCATTGCCACTCCTACTTTTACCCTTTTCTCCAGAATGCCCCGTATTACTACGAACGTCCACTTCCATTGGATAAAACCATCGTATGGTTATATACGAACTCGAAGGAACTTGTTTCAGATTCGAGGATGGTTTCCGGTTCTGGAGAAAACGAATAGGACTATTCAGTTGTCTTTTCCTTTTACCTTCTCTTAGGTTGCGAGTGCTCCTTGGATTTGGACAGTACACCTATTACGTTAATTGGATAGTCTTCTTCCAAACCATAGGCAGGTGTCGAACGGTAGGGAATGAAGAAAACCAATTGGCCTAACAATGGTGTACAGATGGTATTAAGTAAAAACAAATAAAGGGATTAGTAAGAGGGAAAAGTAAATTGCGATTGCTATTCACGACCAAACCAAGTATTTCTTCGCCAATCCTACATCACCTTTGTATTTCACCAGGACACTCCGTATCACTACGAAGATCCACAGTTTATTAGATACTCCATCGTATGGTTATATACGAACTCGAAAGGAACTCGTTCTAGTTCGGAGATGGATTCTGGTTCATGAGAAATAGGAATAAGATTTATTCAGTTGTCTTTTATCTTTACCTTCTCTCGCATTGCGAGTGCTCTTAGGATTAGGACAGTACACCTATTACGCTTATTGGATAGTCTTCTTCCAAACCATAGGCTGGTGCCGAACGGTAGGGAAGGAAGAAAATCATTTAGCCTAACGAAGGTGTACAGAAGGTAACGACTAAAGACAAATAAAGGGATTTGGAGAGATGGCAAAGAAATATACTGTTAAAGTCATGAATCTGGATAATGGAAGAGGCATTACTAGGAATACCCGGATACCCCTTCGAAACATTTATATGTTTCAGTTTTACTGTGTACTGTTAAAAGAAAACTGATTTCCCAATTAGACACTTGCTCCAGGGTATCTATTTACCAGGTTTGATTCTCACATCTGTATGGTTTTGCAGATGATGAGTGGGAGTAAGTTATTGGGAATTAGGTGATCATCCTCATTATATCGGGATTCGTTGTAATTGGTGATATTTGAGGAAATCACCTGGGTTGTTTGCCGGACGGCAAATATTTAGTTTTGAATATCCGTTGTAATGCACCAATTTCAAATTGATATATCTGTACGTTTATTTTTATAAAGTGAGATATAACTTTTTGAAATTATGTCTATAACATTTACCTATATCAGTGGATGGTTAGGTAAGGAGCATTAAACAACGGTGTAATTCTTCTCAACCATAAGTACAGTTTTCAACCTACGACACACAGGGAATGAGTTATTACACTCAAGGGACTTATACAGAGTATTGTATGTTGTCCAGTGTCCATTAGGACAAAGGGGTTGGTACTCATACTATATTCTGTTTACTTATGACTTCTCTAGTTCTTAGACAAGTGTTTCGTAGAAACACAAGGTCCAAGTTTTGAGAAGTTATAGGTATATGAATAAAATAGAGAACCAGGTGTTGCAAGTTTTAGGATTCTTCAAGGTGATCGAAGATGTGGATACTTGTGTATAGTATCCAGTTGATAGTAATGATTATGAGAACTTGCTTCTCTTTCAGGTTACTCATATCTGGATGTACTCCTAAGTTGAGTAACGCTGATCGGCCTCCTTCCATTTAGTTGACAAGCACTGGAGACAGTTGCATGATTTGAATCTGGTTCCAATTAAATCAGTGCCTTTGTTTCTATATTGGATATAGAACGATTAATATCTTAACATTGTTAAGATACGGGGAGTTGTCCGGCTTATGCTTAAAACCAGACTCTGGATAACTCAAGGCATGTTTCTGTAATGGCAGTTTGTGGACCCGGGCTATGACGAGGGTTGACTTTTTACCATCTGGAAGCTCAATAGTGATATTGTTCTTAACTCGCCACAGTTTTAGTAAAACGGATTTTTTCAGAAAACAGTAGTGGGAGTATGGTAGAACTGGAAGTAATTCCAGAACCGCAAACGATTGCTAAAAATTTGATAAGAACCTAAAGACTCAATCTGGTTTGACATTCCATTTGCCACTCCGCAGATATGGTGGGTAACCTCAGGCACTCGAGAGGTACTTCGGTATGCTCAAAGACGGTGACAGGGAGGTTCTTGTTTACCCAGACATGCCATTGTTGTTGTTCCAGACAGTGAGACCCGGCAGGAGGATGAGTATAGCGTCGTTCTAAACTTGCTTTAGAAGTGCACGTGTATATGACTCTGCCGGAGGGTTGTCGTAGTCAGTGGGAGCAGCGGAAGCATAGTGGACAAGTAGTTTGTATCTATTTATAGACTAAAGTAGATATAGAGGAGATAGATCATCTATTTCTGATGTGACAGTCATAGGTTTAAGTTCATCAGAATAGGGGATGGATCTATTAAAAAGGTAGTAGGGTGTGATGTCCTGGTATTTGGATGACATACACAGAGTAGGAAGTGATATTCCTATACTACGATCGGTTATACTTTGGTCGTCACACAGTGGTTTCTCCACATAGGACTTGGATATAATATCAGACACTCTGGTTATTAGTGTAAGTCCGTGTTGCCCACCCCGGTGCTTACGGGGAGGCGGAAAACATAATAAAAATTGGATTTTTATCAACTATAGGCAACATGGACTATGCTTTAAGGATCTTTGCTAAACATAAACTTGCTAACCCTAACTACAAAGTAGCTAAGTGATGGAAAGGTTATACCTTGAGCTCAAAGTCCTTCTCTCCTTGCTCCTTGGAATGGTTGAAAGAGTTCACCTTGCTTGTCTTCTCCCGTCAAAGAACGATCCACCCGAAAGCCACCACCTTTAGCTTCAACTCCAAGCTAGGAGTAACTAGAGTGCAAGAAATGCTAAGACTTGAACCCTAGAAGAGAGTAGAGAGGATCAAGTGAAGGTTTTTCTCAAGCTTTTTGTTTCTCAACACATGAGAGGGAGAGAGCTTGAGGGAGAGGATGAGCAAGAGAGAGAAATAATATGAGAGAATGAATTATTAGTGAGCCATTCTCACTAATATGTGTGGATAATTTTAATTGGATAATTAGCTTGAAAATTGTCATGATAAATCATGACATGACCATTATCATTTCAATTTTGCAAAGATCAAAGAGCATCTTCCAAATGAAATGATTATGGTCAAGTTGTCAACAAGGTCAACAAGTCAATGAAGTCAAATTGTCAACAACAACCATGCACAATTATTAAGCTAATTATCAATTAACTATAATCCACACAAAATCAATAGGGTTAATAAAATGACAAAAGCCATTAACCCTAAACAAGGTCCTCTCCCCCAATCTCAAGCAACTGTGCATACGCACCCGCATTCGTGATCCGAGGAACACGAATACCCTGAGAAAAACCAATCTCAAATCATATACTAGGATCCGGCTTAAACCAAAGCCCGCTAGTATAAACTGTCCGGACAGCAAACGTGCACAAGTGCGCGGATGCGAACGAACCCTGTCGCAAAACCATGCGACCTCTACTCATTTTGCCTAAAGGCGAATAGCTCTCTGTGTGGGACTCTAAAGACTCGACACTACGCTGGCAGTGGGTTTAACCACAGACCGCAAGCGGCACTAGATGTACGTAACGGTCCCCAGGTAGATGTCGATAAGAAGACTGACGAGGTGAACCCCATCTGCACTCCTACTGAGCCTGTATGTGACAGTCTCCGTACAGTCCGGTCTGTTCGTCTGATACATCGCATGGCGGGCCTAGGGGGGCGGTGAACGTCAGTCCCCTAATAGCGGTACAAGTCGTGTCGGAGTGTAGCCCAGAACACCCTGAGATAACACTGGAAACCTACCAGTATATCTCGCTTGCCCTGGCCAGGGACTACTCGTGTAATGGCTCTCCTGGACACAGCGCGATGTCAACCCCCAATACCGGGAGAGACGAATCCTGTCTAACCGTCATTGCCTCCAAGTGCTTCGGGACTGCACCCAAAAACTACCTGTTTGCACGACTCCTTCAAGCCGTGGTAGGGTAGTAATCAAAGTGCAGTGGGAACACACTCGAGGCGAAGTGACAGTGTCAAGTCAGCGGACTAAGCTGTACTCATGTCACCTGGGAACTGATAACTGACGATAGGTATATTACCAACCAACAGTTCCCGACGAGTCCTGTCCAGTGTACTCGTAACCTAACGAGCACCCGCATACTATCCCAAGTACGACGTACTAACGGCTGTGGGACAGACCGTCTCCCACACTGGGATGAGAAGCGCATACGCTAGTCTACTCCGGAGTATCGATGCCCTGTCTCGATAGTCCAACGACCAGGGACCTGTATAAGGATGTGCTTATAGATTACCCAGCTCCCACGAGTGCGAGCGCCATCACAACGCTGGTAATCAAGCAAAGATCCTAAGGGCTCTACTAATATGTATACCAGCAATATGCTAAAAGAAACACATGCACATATTAAAGCAGAGACAAACCAAGTAGCATACTACCATTTCGAGCAAGATTGTATATACAACTGTGAATATCCCAAGCTTCCATTAAGTAATATACAAACTAGTATGATACAGTAATGGCCTCTAGGGCATATACACTAACAATCTCCCACTTGCACTAAGGCCATGTACTGGCGTATCGAAGACCTATCATCTCGATCAGCCGCTCGAACTGAGTCTGGGGTAGGGCCTTCGTGAGAGGATCTGCAGTGTTATCCTCTGATGCAACTCTCCGGACCTCGATCTCCTGGCGATCCACGATCTCCCTGATCAGGTGATACCGCCTTAAGATGTGTCTGGATTTCTGATGGGACCTGGGTTCCTTCGCTAAAGCTATAGCCCCGTTGTTGTCGCAATACAGAGGTATTGGGTCAACAATGGACGGAACCACCTGAAGTTCTTTCAAGAACTTCCTCATCCAGACAGCTTCTTTTGCGGCATCAGATGCAGCGATGTATTCCGCTTCCATAGTCGAGTCAGCAACGGTTTCCTGTTTGGAGCTCTTCCAACACACCGCCCCTCCATTGAGGGTAAAGACAAAACCCGACATGGACTTGGAATCATCCTTGTCACTCTGGAAGCTGGAGTCAGCAAAGGCCTCAATCTGCAGGTCTTTTCCGCCATACACCAAAAACATCTCCTTAGTCCTTCTCAGGTACTTGAGAATGTTCTTTACTGCTATCCAATGTTTCTCCCCAGGGTTTGACTGATACCTGCTTACCACACTCAGTGTATAAGCCACATCCGGTCTGGTACACAACATCGCATACATTATAGAGCCTACTGCAGAAGCGTAGGGTATAATAGACATGCGATCCCTCTCCAAATCAGTCTTGGGAGACATCTCTTTGGAGAGGGTGATCCCGTGACAAGCCGGTAGATTACCGCGCTTGGAATCTTCCATACTGAATCTCTTCAGTATGGTGTCGATGTACCTGGACTGCGAGAGTCCTAATATCCTCTTGGATCTGTCACGGTAGATCCGGATACCCAGAATGTATGAGGCATCACCCAGGTCTTTCATGGAGAACCTGTGTGACAAGAACCCCTTGACAGATTGTAGCATAGGAATGTCATTTCCTATTAAGAGAATGCCATCCACGTATAAAACGAGGAATACTACAGTTCTCGCTACAAATCTACAATAGATGCATGGTTCATCTGGATTTTTGATAAAGCCAAATTCTTTGACCGTCTCATCAAAACAGATGTTCCAACTCCGCGATGCCTGCTTGAGTCCATAAATGGATTTGAGCAACTTGCACACCTTTCCGCTGCTCCCACCCTGAATGAAACCCTCTGGCTGGTCCATATAGACACACTCCTCTAAATGACCATTTAGAAAAGCTGTCTTTACGTCCATCTGCCAAATCTCATAATCGTGGAAAGCAGCGATGGCAAGAAGGATCCGAATGGATTTCAGCATAGCTACTGGAGAAAAGGTTTCGTCATAGTCCAAACCAGGTCGCTGACGAAAACCTTTTGCTACCAGTCTAGCTTTATAGGTCTCAACCTGTCCATCTACACCAATCTTCCTTTTGAAGATCCACTTGCATCCTACGGGTTTTACCCCGTCTGGAGCAATGTCCAACGTCCATACTTTGTTGGTGTACATGGACTCCATCTCGGTCCGCATTGCATCCAGCCATTTTACCGAGTCGACGCTCTGAATGGCTTGCTGGAAGCTAGTAGGCTCATCACAATCTATGATGCAGTCCTCTCTATCCCCGTCAATGAGAAAACCGTAGTACCTCTCGGGCGGATGAGACTGCCTACTATACCTGCGGAGCGGCGTAGGAATGTCCTGTTCTTTTGAACCTTCTGGTTCCACTAAACTTTCAGTAAAAGTTTGTGGTTCTGGAATTTCTTCCAGTTCTATTGCGCTCCCACTTATTTCTTTTTCTAAAAACTGATGTTCCAGAAAGTGGGCATTGCGAGAAACAAGGACTTTTTGTTCCTCTGCGTAATAGAAAAGATACCCCCTGGAGTTCTTTAGGTATCCCACAAACTTGCACAGTACTGAGCGTGCCTCGAGCTTGTCCGTATGCTGCTTTTTGACATAAGCTGGACATCCCCAAATCTTCAAGTATTGAAGATAGGGTTTCTTCCCACTCCATAACTCATATGGTGTGGTAGGCACAGTCTTAGTGGGAACACGGTTCAAAAGATATGCAGCTGTTTCTAGCGCATATCCCCAGAATGATCGCGGTAACTCAGCGTTACTCATCATGGACCGTACCATATCCAATAGGGTTCGGTTCCGTCTCTCCGATACACCGTTATGTTGCGGAGTGTATGGAGGAGTAAGCTGAGAGAGAAGTCCATTCTCTTTTAAGTAATTCAGGAATTCGGCACTTAAGTATTCTCCTCCTCGATCCGATCTTAGGATCTTGATACTTTTGCCTGTTTGTTTTTCTACTTCATTCTTATATTCCTGGAACTTATCAAAAGCTTCGGATTTATGCTTCATTAAGAAGACATGTCCGAATCTTGAGAAATCATCCGTAAAAGTTATGAAGTAAGAAAAACCGCTTCGCGCATGTGTAGACATTGGACCGCACACGTCGCTGTGTACGAGTCCCAAGAGCTCGCTCGCTCTTTCTCCGTGTCCAGAAAACGGAGCCTTTGTCATCTTTCCTTTGAGACAGGATTGACAAGTTGCATACGATTGATATTCGAACGGATCCAAATATCCTTCAGTATGTAACTTAGTCAATCTTCTTTCGTTGATGTGACCCAGTCTACAATGCCATAAGAAAGTTTTATTAATTTCTGGAGACTTTCTTTTGTGTGTATTCTGGATATTGAAAACCTGTGGTTGGTTTAAAACGTATATACCGTTGTTCAATGTACCTGACCCAATCAAAACTTGATTAAGGTGAATGTTCACTACATTACTTACAAATGTAAATTCATAACCTTCTTTAGATAATAAAGATACAGAAATGATATTATAGGTTGCATTTGGTACATAATAACAACTACGCAAAACCAAAAAGTGTCCATCTGATAATCCCAGGTGATAGTCCCCCACGGCCTCAGCATCCATGCTAGCACCGTTCGCAACTCTGAGGGTCATGTCACCTGCCTTCAAAACTCTACGCTTTCTCAACGCCTGCAAAGAATTACAGATATGAGATCCTGATCCGGTATCCAATACCCAGGATGTAGAGTTTATTGATAGACAGTTTTCAATAACATACACACCTGAAGCTGAAGCTGCAACTCGCTTCAAATCCTGTGTTCTGGCTTTCCAAGCCTTGCAATCTTATTTCCAGTGGCCACTTTTGTGACAATAGAAGCATTCTTCCTTCCCCACCAGCTTCCCCGCTACCTTTGTTGCTTTACCCTTTCCCTTCGTATCCACTTTACCGACACCGCCTCTTGGTTTGGCGGGGGCTTTCTTCTTCTTGCCCTTGGCTTTCGCCCTGGACCTAGAAGAGGAAGATCCTCCTACAAACAAAGTGGATGTCTCCCTACCCTTCTGTAGGGTGCCCTCAGCAGTCCTCAACATGTTCAGAAGTTCGGCAAGTTCAACCTCCTTTCCTTGCATGTTGAAGTTAAGAATGAACTGGGCGTAAGTGGAAGGAAGGGACTGGAGAATCAAATCGGTATAGAGTTCATTCTCCAACGTGGTCCCAAGGTCCGCGAGCTCCTCTATGTAGCCGATCATCTTAAGCACGTGGTCCGCTACCGATGATCCGACGGCCAACCTTGCCGAAAAGAGCTTCTTCGACACTTCGTATCTTGCGATACGAGACTGCTCTCCATACAGTTCTTTTGTATGGAGAAATATGGACTCTAGGTCTATATTCTCGTGCCTCCTCTGATGTTCGTTGTCCATCGAGGCTAGTACGAGGCATCTGGCCCTCGCGCAATCTATCTCCCATGTCTTACGGATTTCTACATCCGCGACGCTGGAGGTTGGACCTGGGACAGGGGGAGCTTTGGTGGTAAGTATATACCCCAGCTTGTCATAAGTGATAGCCATCTTGACATTCCTGAGCCAATCTTTGTAGTTTGGCCCTGTCAATATGTTTTTATCTAATAGTAACTTAAGTCCGGTCATCTTGAATGGTCGCTGCAATTAGGAGAGAGAAAAGAAACACTTTAGCATGATGCTCTTGCAAGTTTAGAGTGGTTTTTAGTTTGTCTAAACTGGATGGCTCCCACTGTCTCTCGAATCCCTTCTCAAACCGTAAAGAAAAGGATTAGCCGGGACCATTCTCACCGTACAATACTTGCTTAACCGTTCAGCCAGGCCAGTATCGGTACTTCGAGGGAGGTTTTCCAACGCTTTCGCGAAGTTCCTTAATTAAGTAACCTCTTTTCCCTGTGGGCGTAGCCCCGCTAACACCTTTCTAGGCACCTACTAGGTTTATAGCATTGATCGTTAAGTGAGAGTTTTCCCGAGGAGTAGCATATACTCACAGTAGGATCGGGATCCAAATATCATCGCGTGATAAAACCGAAGGAATCCTACCAGAATTATCACACTCCAAATGGTATGCAACGCTAGCAAGTTTCAGTACTTATGAAACTCCCGATGTGGATTTTTGCCCCATGCTCTTATGACCTTGGCGTGAGGTCAAAATGTCATAAGTCACATGTCAAGTTCTTCCCATCATTATCCTGGTTAATTTGAACCCACCCGTACCTACCCTTGACGTAGGCCAAAACGGCAGTACGACTGTCTCAAATCAACGCATTCTATCTATGCAACGGATAAATATCCGGTAGCTACCAATCACTATGCCTTGGCGTGAGGTCAAAATACATAGCTTGAATACTACCGAATATTTAACCGAAATGATGGAGGGCTACGGATGGTTTTGGCGAAACCGTGAACGTAGTGAACTTGATATAATCGATGGAACGAGATAGCTTTTAAAAGGAGGGGTTCAAGCTCCGCGTTTAAAAGTTTTAGTTTTGAAAAGAACCGAGTGGTTTTCAAAGTGTTCCAATCGACTTTTACTTGGTTTATTTCTTGCATTAGTTCTTTTAATGCGTCCCATCATTTAATCCTACCATTGCAGAAAACAACCAAAATATGACGTACGCTTATGCCATTCGCATTCGCCACGGGGCCCCGTCATCACCCGTTAGGTTACTTAACTAACGACAGAGCGGGGGCTGGGCTAGCGCGGCTGTAAAACATAAGCAACGCCTAAATAGTTATTATAAATAAATATATAGCAATGATAGACATTACAGATCACAGATGAATACATTGGATATACTAGGAATCCGCAATGCGTTCGAGCCTGCAACGCAAAGCGGATTACACGGTCGCGGTGAATAGCCAAAACCCCACCCAAGACCCCTACGGGTGCGGCAAACTACCCGCCAAGCACCCGAAGCGAAGCAACCTCCCTCACCACCGTGAGTAGACCACTCGGCACTTCGAGATACCCGGTAGTTTGTGCACCCCCTCCATGGGTCTATCCTAGGAGCAAAAACAGTAAAAAGAATTATACAATGACGGCTACAACCCCGACCCGGTTGTGCGGCCATACAAATAATATTATTACATCAATTTACATATTACAAATGAATGAAAGAAAAATAACGCTCATCTCACATCCAACCCGGCTATTCACCCGCGACGATCCAATCCATTCATATCCACAAACCAACAATCACAGATCACAGAGATGTATAACCCCGACTAATCGACTTATAGCGATTAGCCGACGTTCAATACATACAAGCATCACAGATATAACCGATATAGTTAAAGTGTAGTGAAGTTCCGAAAAAAATACGGAATTATAGGACCCCAAAAGGAAAATTCTTTTCTGGAAAATCTGGGTACATATAATATATTTCAAAAATCCCAAAACCAACACAGACAAACACTGCACGAAAAACAATGCACAGAAGACGACAAACCGCGGCGCTTCCGCGGCACATGCCTACCTCGTGCGGCGGAAGCGCGGCGGTTTGAACGATTCACTGCATCGTTTTTCTTGGGTGTTCATACAAAACCCTGAGCCGAATTTAGGAGTATAAAGTTTTTCATTTTGACCAGAAAAAATTTTAACAGAAACTTCGATTTTGAAAAAGTTTGGTTTTTGGGTTTTTCGGTTTCGAAACTTCGTTACACTTAACTACTTAGCTAGTTTAGGTTTAGTTAGGGTCTGATACCACTGTAAGTCCGTGTTGCCCACCCCGGTGCTTACGGGGAGGCGGAAAACATAATAAAAATTGGATTTTTATCAACTATAGGCAACATGGACTATGCTTTAAGGATCTTTGCTAAACATAAACTTACTAACCCTAACTACAAAGTAGCTAAGTGATGGAAAGGTTATACCTTGAGCTCAAAGTCCTTCTCTCCTTGCTCCTTGGAATGGTTGAAAGAGTTCACCTTGCTTGTCTTCTCCCGTCAAAGAACGATCCACCCGAAAGCCACTACCTTTAGCTTCAACTCCAAGCTAGGAGTAACTAGAGTGCAAGAAATGCTAAGACTTGAACCCTAGAAGAGAGTAGAGAGGATCAAGTGAAGGTTTTTCTCAAGCTTTTTGTTTCTCAACACATGAGAGGGAGAGAGCTTGAGGGAGAGGATGAGCAAGAGAGAGAAATAATATGAGAGAATGAATTATTAGTGAGCCATTCTCACTAATATGTGTGGATAATTTTAATTGGATAATTAGCTTGAAAATTGTCATGATAAATCATGACATGACCATTATCATTTCAATTTTGCAAAGATCAAAGAGTATCTTCCAAATGAAATGATTATGGTCAAGTTGTCAACAAGGTCAACAAGTCAATGAAGTCAAATTGTCAACAACAACCATGCACAATTATTAAGCTAATTATCAATTAACTATAATCCACACAAAATCAATATGGTTAATAAAATGACAAAAGCCATTAACCCTAAACAAGGTCCTCTCCCCCAATCTCAAGCAACTGTGCATACGCACCCGCATTCGTGATCCGAGGAACACGAATACCCTGAGAAAAACCAATCTCAAATCATATACTAGGATCCGGCTTAAACCAAAGCCCGCTAGTATAAACTGTCCGGACAGCAAACGTGCACAAGTGCGCGGATGCGAACGAACCCTGTCGCAAAACCATGCGACCTCTACTCATTTTGCCTAAAGGCGAATAGCTCTCTGTGTGGGACTCTAAAGACTCGACACTACGCTGGCAGTGGGTTTAACCACAGACCGCAAGCGGCACTAGCTGTACGTAACGGTCCCCAGGTAGATGTCGATAAGAAGACTGACGAGGTGAACCCCATCTGCACTCCTACTGAGCATGTATGTGACAGTCTCCGTACAGTCCGGTCTGTTCGTCTGATACATCGCATGGCGGGCCTAGGGGGGCGGTGAACGTCAGTCCCCTAATAGCGGTACAAGTCGTGTCGGAGTGTAGCCCAGAACACCCTGAGATAACACTGGAAACCTACCAGTATATCTCGCTTGCCCTGGCCAGGGACTACTCGTGTAATGGCTCTCCTGGACACAGCGCGATGTCAACCCCCAATACCGGGAGAGACGAATCCTGTCTAACCGTCACTGCCTCCAAGTGCTTCGGGACTGCACCCAAAAACTACCTGTTTGCACGACTCCTTCAAGCCGTGGTAGGGTAGTAATCAAAGTGCAGTGGGAACACACTCGAGGCGAAGTGACAGTGTCAAGTCAGCGGACTAAGCTGTACTCATGTCACCTGGGAACTGATAACTGACGATAGGTATATTACCAAACAACAGTTCCCGACGAGTCCTGTCCAGTGTACTCGTAACCTAACGAGCACCCGCATACTATCCCAAGTACGACGTACTAACGGCTGTGGGACAGACCGTCTCCCACACTGGGATGAGAAGCGCATACGCTAGTCTACTCCGGAGTATCGATGCCCTGTCTCGATAGTCCAACGACCAGGGACCTGTATAAGGATGTGCTTATAGATTACCCAGCTCCCACGAGTGCGAGCGCCATCACAACGCTGGTAATCAAGCAAAGATCCTAAGAGCTCTACTAATATGTATACCAGCAATATGCTAAAAGAAACACATGCACATATTAAAGCAGAGACAAACCAAGTAGCATACTACCATTTCGAGCAAGATTGTATATACAACTGTGAATATCCCAAGCTTCCATTAAGTAATATACAAACTAGTATGATACAGTAATGGCCTCTAGGGCATATACACTAACAATTAGATCTATGGTTTTAGATCTAGATTTGGGTAGTTTCCCAATCTAAGTACTTAGACAGCATTCTAAAGGTGTTTTAGAATGGACGACTCCTGGCACGGTAGTGTACCAGCAGGTGATGGAGTCACCCTCTCTAAATGTGTCTTACAGACTAAAGGGGAGAGGGATGTGCATGATTGGCAGATCACTTGCTTAGGAAATTGAGCCAATCATAAGATGTCAAGTACCACACCAGACGTTGTTTTTGTAGTAGATGCAATAAGTTGATATTGATCCTATACTGGAGAAATATTCGGAAGAAGTTTTAGAGCATAAGTGGATGTTCTAGGGATATGATAATGGAAGCCTCCTTCGGGAAACGGTTATCATTCCAGGCTTCCAAGGTGACCTGGATGACAGAGTGGCTGTCAGAGTTATAGTTTTCCCTCTGATGAGGGGCAGTATTTTGGACAGGTGGTCCAAGCGGATACTGAGGGAGGCATGGCGCTGGATATTGATTAAGTTCGGTTGACGATACAGTCTAAGAAGTTTGGATTTGGAGTTCATTTATGAACTAGGTCCCATCAGATATCCAGACATATTCTAAGACAGGTATTGCTCATTTCGGGAGATGGCTTTCTCCGCGAACTTGAGATAAAGAGAGACATAGAAAGAAATATCTGGGCGGATCCACCCACTTAGGCCATTCCTCGAATGCAATAGTTTCGCAAACGGGCTTTGTGAGACTGATTAGTAGAGGAGTTGGGTGTTCGGAATCACACGGGCTGTGAGTATGCGACATCGCAATAATTAGCCTTGAGTGCAAGTGGGAGATTGTTGGATATAGTGCCCTCAGAGTCAATTATTGGATCGCAGGCACGTGATTGCAATGAATGAGGGAGGACCTATGCCGGTAGGACAATCTTACTCAGGATGATAGTATGCTATCTTGTATATCTTTATCATCGTGTACTATCTTAGGTGAAATTACTGATCACTATTGAACGTTGGTAGAGCCCTTAGGATTCTTGCTTGACGGCCAGCAGTATGATGGCGATCATATACGTGGGAGATGGGATCTATAAGCACATCCTTAAAAAGGTCCCTAGTTGAGGGAGTTTCGAGACAGGGCATCGTTACTCCAGAGTAGACTAGTGTATACAGTCGAGACCCCGACGAGGGATGGTGGCCGGTCTTACAAACCACTGGTGTCAGTTGGTTCGCCTAAGATGTATACAGGTGCTCATTGGGTTATGAGTACACCGGACAGGACTCGCCGGGAACATGCTAGTTGGTATTATACCTGACGTCAGATAGCAGTTCCCAGGTGACATGTGTACATGTTAGTTCATCGACCTGAGATCGTCATTTTTCTCGTGTGAGTTCCCACTGTGCTTTGATTACTACCCTACCACGGTTCAAAGGAGTCGTGCAAACAGGTTTTGGTTGGGTATGTTGGAGATAGTGCCCTCAGAGCCAATTATTGGATCACAGGCACGTGATTGCAATGATTGAGGGAGGACCTATCCCAGGAGGACAGTCTTACTCGAGATGATAGTATGCTATCTGGTTTACCTTTATCATCGTGTACTGCTTTAGGTGACCTGACATGTCACTATTACACGTTGATAGAGCCCCTAGGATTCTTGCTTGACGACCAGCAGTATGATGGCGATCATATACGTGGGAGCTGGGGTCTATAAGCACATCCTTAAAAGGTCCCTAGTCGTGGGAGTTTCGAGACTGGGCATCGATACTCCATTAGTAGACTAGTGTATACAGTCGAGACACCGACGAGGGGCGGTGGCCGGTCTCACAAGCCACTGGTGTCAGTTGGTTCACCTAAGATGTATACAGGTGCTCATTGGGTTATGAGTACACCGGACAGGACTCGCCGGGAACCTGCTAGTTGGTCTTATACCAGACGTCAGATAGCAGTTCCCAGGTGACATGTGTACAGGTTAGTTCATCGACCTGAGGATCGTCATTTGTCTCGTGTGAGTTCCCACTGTGCTTTGATTACTACCCTACCACGGCTCAAAGGAGTCTTGCAAACAGGTTTTAGTTGGGTACGGTCCCGAGCCACATGGAGGCAGTGAGCGGATCTTCAGGGGTTCGTCTCTCCCGGTATTGGGGGTGAGGTCGCGCTGTGTCTAGGAGAGCCATTACGCAAAGCCCTCGGTCGAGGCAGGAGATTTACTGGTAGGTATTCCAGTAGTATCTCAGGGCGTTCTGGGCTACGCTCCGACACGACTTGTACCGCTTTTGGGGGTCTGACTGTTACCAACCCCCTAGGCCCGCCATGCGATACTCATAGACGAACGGACCGGACTGTACGGATATTGTCACTGACAGGCTCAGTAGGGTGTCGGGGTGAGCTTCCTCATCGACGTCCCTTTTGGTCAATAGCTGGTGGCCCGTCACGTATTGGCTTATACCTCTGACGTGCTAGTGGTTAAATCCACAGCCATAGTATTGACGAGTCTTTAGAGTCCACAACACTTTCAGTTACTCAGTTTTCGGGCGAAACGCTGTAGAGGCCGTATGGAGATATGGCAGGGTCCAATCAGATACGTGCGGTATTGCACGGATCAGGATCGGACAGTTTTGTACTAGTGGCCGTATAGTTATATGGCAGGGTTTGATCTGATACATGCGGTATTGCACGGATCAGGATCGAACGGTTTTTACTAGCCGGCTTTGGCTTAAGCCGGTCCTAGTTTAGTACAGTGTAGATTTTGTCTCATTGCATTTGTATCCGGTCGGAATACAGATGCGGGTGTGTATGCACAGTATTGGGGTTTTCCTGTAATTTATTACGGGACCAGTTTTCTGGAGTTGCCAGTTTGCATTCCGTCCCGGCCGGTTTTCCTTTGTTCTTTCCCGGCCGGACTTTTCCGATGGAGGGGGTTGTTTGCAGTTTTGCAAATAACTTTTGGTGGAGGTTTTATTTGTAAGATGTTTTATTATGAAAGCATCTTTTGATACCTTTCTTATCCATCTTTATCATTTGCTTTTTGTTGATGAGATAGGATTAGGATTGATTTCATGTTGATGTGAGATTGTTATGATGAGGTTTGGATAAGGTCACCACTTCCTTGCTCCTACACTCACCTCCCTTCATGTTGATGTTTTGATATTCATTCCTCCTCCATCTTCTTCTCACTTGAAGAAAAAGTCTTTCATGGTTATGAAAAAAAAAGAGAGTAGAAGAAAAAGAAAGAGAGAAAGAAAAAGAATGAGAGAGTTGATTTCATCTTCTTCTTGCTAGAAAATTGAAAGCACCAATTTTCTTTACCTCTTCCTCCATCCATCAATGGCAACTACATAAACTCCAAGAGACAAAGTTTCTACACTACTTCCTACAGCAAATCTTGAGCATGTCGAGTTGCCGGCTTCATGCTCGAGTTGCCTCGGTATTGAGGCGGGAGCCCGTAAAAGACGAAGGCGATGTGGTGCCCTTTCCGGCGAGGAGGCGACGATGTGGAGCAAAGATTTTCCGCAGGAGATCGGGATGATGAAGAGAAGACCGGAGGACTCGGATCACTCGGTATACTTCTCACCCCATCTCTTGTTAGCTAGCGTAGGTTAATGGTAAACGATCCGGGTTTTCTTTGTCCGCGGTAGCGCCGGTTTCCGAGTAAGGAAAAATTTTGATTCCGCAATTTGGCCTCGAGTAAGACGGCCGGGGCGCTCCCGTGGCGCAACATGGTATCAGAGCCACGCCATTAACCTTACCTAGCTTCGTTTGATGTGTTTGCGTTTCCGATTGACCGAAATTTCCAAAAACCGTATTTTTAATGCACATCAGTTTCTGTCGAAATTTTTTGGAGTCTAAAAATTTTTCAGGTGGTCGCAGAATGATGTGCAGAGAGTCGTAAGACTACAGAAAAAATTTGGTAAAGTGTTGATACTTTTTGACCGCGGAAGCGCGGCCTTAGCCCCTCATTGGCCGCGCTTCCGCCGCAATAATGAGGTGTCACTTCACCATTTTCTTTCTGTGGGATTGTGGGCTTTATTTAGGGCTTTTGGAATATTAAAATTGGGCCCAGGTTTTCTGTGAGTGCTACAGTTTTGATTGGGGGCCCACTTGTTAAGGTTTGATCAATCGGAATATTTTAAACACATTATTTCACAGTATTTACATTATTTCTGCGACCGTGAATGTCACTCGATCGGTAAATCCGGTCTAACTGCTATAGCCCGGTTAGACGGATTTGCGAACGTGACTTTCACGTTGATGTTCTATGTTTATGCTGTGATGTTGCGGATCGGTCGTGGGGGATAGCCTGGATGCAATGCTAGTACAGTTTTGTTGTATTATGTACATTTGTTATTGCGGGGCGAGCGTCCGACATGTGGACTGCCGTCACTGCCTGTTTGTATTATTCTTTTGGGGCACGACCTGGTTGCGGTCGATGTACCCGGTGTATGTATATTTTACATTCTGTACTAGGTTTGCCCCGCGGTGGGGTGCACGGATAGCCGGGTTCTGGAGGGCAACGGGCCCGCATCTCAGGGCATTGAGACGGAGGGGGCTTCAGTCCAGGATTGGCGGGCTATTCGCCGCACTCGTAGGGGGTACAGGTTGACCCAGGAGGGGTGCCCAAGTTACCGGATTCCGTGAAGTGCTGGGTGGTCCATTCACGGTGCTGGAGGGGGCTGCCTCGCTTCAGGTTTTGGCGGGTGACTTGCCGCGCCCGTAGGGGTCTAGGATTTCATTGCACAGGCTATCCACACGACCAGGGGAACGTCGGGTTTCAGCAGCGGCTCTGTGAAACCCGGGGCTTCCAGATATCTGTATTGTTCTGTGATGCTGTACATTTCTGTGATGTTGCATTTTATTCATGCCTTGAGCGAAATACTATATATTGGTATATATATTAGTAGATGTTGTATATGTTTTTCATCCGCGCTAGTCCAGTCCCCGCTCTGCCGTTAGTTAGCTAACCTAACGGGTGATGACGGGACCCAGTGGCGAATGCGGATGGCATATACGTACGTCAGTATATTTTCGTTCTTTGTGGTGTGATTAATTGATGGGACTGCGTTGATTCGGATCAATGCAAGATAAACAAACCTATTCTGATGTTGTTGGAACAATTTTTCAAAAAAAAAAGCTGTTATTGCAAGGACGTTCACTTTTGTTTTGCATCGTGGTATTCATTTGGAATATCCTGCTCCTCAGTCGACGAGGCAAGGGCCGAGATCCCTTCACCGGGAGTGACCCCTTGGACAGAAGTTTGCGTCAGGGCATTAACTTCACTATAGCCGATTACTTTTGCTTTGCATCGTGGTATTCAGTTGGAATATCCTGCACCTCATTCTACGGGGAAAGAGCCGAGATCCCTTCACCGGGAGTGACCTCTTTAGTAAAGGTTTTCGTCACTATATTTTATAAAAGGCTATGCAGTTCCTTCAACGATATCAAGTTCATTACGTTAAAGGTTTTTCGCCAAAAACCATTCGTAGCCCTCCGTCATTTCCTACAGGTATTATTTAGTATTCGTGCTGCGTTTGTTGACCTAGTCAAGACGAAGTGTTCGGTAGCTAAGTGGTACTTGTTTGTTGCATAAGTAGGATTGGTTGAGACAGTCGTGCGGCCTTGTTGACCTAGTCAAGGGCACGTACGGGTGGGTTTAATGCAATCCAGAATAATGACGGGTTGAACTTGACTGGCGGTTTATGGTTTGTTGACCTAGTCAAGGTCATAAACCGCTTGGGGTAAAAATTACATCGGGAGTTTCAAAAGAACTGAAACTTGCCAGGTATGCGCATACCTTCTGGAGTGTGGTGACGTGAGTGGATTCCGTCACGTTATCATGCGATGATAGTTGGATCCCGATTCCCACTGATGAGTTGGTTTACTCCTCGGGTGATCCCGACTAATTCTTCTTTCAGGTTTGGAGGAGAATTTGAGGTACAGTGGGAGGTTTCCAGATTAGACAAAGTGGTAACCATTCTGATCTAGGTTAGAGTGCACGCTGAGTGTTTCTTTTCTCTCTCTCTGGCAGCGACCATTGACCCGACCCTGGACTTTGACTCAGTGACCAAGTTGACCGAACCTTCTTAACAATGGCTTTTGGATTGTCAGAGTTGCAGACCTCATTGCCACTCCTACTTTTACCCTTTTCTCCAGGACACCCCGTATTACTACGAACGTCCACTTCCATTGGACAAAACCATCGTATGGTTATATACGAACTCGAAGGACTTCGAGGATGGTTTCTGGTTCTGGAGAAAACGGATAGGACTATTCAGTTGTCTTTTCTTTTCACCTTCTCTCGGGTTGCGAGTACTCCTTGGTTTAGGAGTAGTACACCTATTACGTAAATTGGATAGTCTTCTTCCAAACCATAGGCTGGTGCCGACCGGTAGGGAATGAAGAAAACCAGTTAACCTAGACGGTGTACAGAAGGTATTAAGTTCAGACAAAGAAAGGGATTAGTAGGAGGGCAAAGTAAATTGCGACTGATATTCACGACCAAACCAAGTATTTCTTCGCCAATCCTAAATCACCTTTGTATTTCTCCAGGACACTCCGTATCACTACGAAGATCCACAGTTTATTGGATATTCCATCGTATGGTTATATACGAACTCGAAAGGAACTTGTTCCAGTTCGGGGATGGATTCTGGTTCAGGAGAAATAGGAATAAAGTACATTCAGGTGTCTTTTATCTTCACCTTCTCTCGCATTGCGAGTGCTCCTAGGATTAGGACAGTACACCCTTTATGCTTATTGGATAGTCTTCTTCCAAACCAAAGGCTGGTGCCGAACGGTAGGGAAGGAAGAAAACCAACTGGCCTAAAGGGGTGTGCGGACGGTAATGACTAAAGACATATAAAGGGATTTGGACAGATGGCAAAGAGATATACGGTTACAGTTGTGAATCTGGATAATGGAAGAGGCATTACTAGGAATACCAGGATACCCCGACGAAACATTTCAATGTTTCAGTTTCACTGTGTACTGTTAATAGAAAACTGATTTCCCGATTATACACTTACTCCAGGGTATGTATTTACCAGGTATGATTCTCACATCTGTATGGTTTTACAGATGATGAGTGGGAGTAAGTTATTGGGAATTGGGTGATCATCCTCATTATATCGGGATTCGTTGTAATCTGTGATATTTGAGGAAGTCACCTGGGTTGTTTGCCGGTCGGCAAATATTTGGTTTTGAATATCCGCTGTTGTGCACCAATTTCAAATCGATATATCTGTACGTCTATTTTCATAGAGTGAGATATACCTTTTGATATTATGTCGATGACATTTACCTATATCAGTGGATGGTTAGGTAAGGAGCATTGAACAGCGGTGTAATTCTTCTTAACCATAAGTACAGTTTTCAACCTACGACGCACAGTGAAAGAGTTGTTAGACTCAGCGGACTTATACAGAGTATTGTAAGTTGTCCAGTGTCCATTAGGACAGAGGGGTTGGTGCTCGTACTATATTCGGTTTACTTATGGCTTCTCTAGATTTTAGACAGCTGTTTCGTGGAAACACAGGGTCTAAGTTTTGAGGAGTTATAGGTATTTGAATAGAGTAGAGTACCAGGTGTAGCAAGTATCGGGATTCTTCAAAGAGATTGAAGATGTAGATACTTGTGTATGATATTCAGTTGATAGTAATGATGAAGACAGATTGCTTCTCTTTCAGGTTACTCATAATTGGAAGCATTCCTAAGTTGAGTAACGCTGATCGACCTCCTTCCATTTAGTTGACATGCACTGGAGATAGTTGCATGATTTGAATCTGGTTCAATTGAATCAGTGCCTCTGGTTCTATATTGGATATAGAACAGTTCATATCTTAACGATGTTATGGTACGGGGAGTTGTCCAGCTTATGATTAAAACCAGACACTGGACAACTCAAGGCACGTTTCTGTAATGGCTGTTTGTGGGTTGACCCAGGCGATGACTAGGGTTGACTTTCTACCATCTGGATGAACAATAGCAATATTGTTCTAGACTCGCCACAGTTTTTATTAAAAATGGATTTCTTCAAAAACAGCAGTGGGAGTATGGTAGAACTGGAAGTGATTCCAGAACCGCAGACGATTACTGAAGATTTGATAAGGAACCTAAAGATTCAATCTGATTTGACATTCCATTGGCCACTCCGCAAATAAGGTGGGTAATTTCAGGCACCCGAGAGGTACTCCGGTAGCCTCAAGGACGGTGACAGGGAAGTTCTTGTTTACCCACACTAGCCATTGTTGTTGTTCCAGGCTGCGAGACCCGGCAGGAGGATGAGTATAGCGTCGTTCTAAACTAGCTTTAGAAGTGCACGTCTATATGACTCTGGCAGAGGGTTGTCGTAGTCAGTGGGAGCAGCGGAAGCATTGGTGGACTTCATGCTTATGTCTATTTATAGACTGAAGCAGATATAGCGGAGTTAGATCATCTGTTTCTGATGTGACAGTCATGGGTTTGACGTCATCAGAATAGGGGATGGATCTGTTGAGAAGGTAGTAGGAAGTGATATTCCTATACTACGATCGGTTATACTTTGGTCGTCACACAGTGTTTTCTCCACATGGGACTTGGATATTTTATCAGACATACTGTTTACTAGATCTATGGTTTTAGATCTAAATTTGGGTGGTTTCCCAATCAGGGTACTTTGACAGCATTCTAAGAGTATTTAGAATGGACGACTCCTGGCATGGTAGTGTACCTGCAGGTAATGGAGTCACCCTCTCTAAAGGTGTCTTACAGACTAAAGGGGAGAGGGATACACATGATTGACAGATCACTTGCTTAGGCAATTGAGTCAATCATGAGATGTCAAGTACCACACCAGATGTTGTTCTTGCAGTAGGTGCAATAAGTTGATATTAATCCAATCCTGGAAAAACAGTCGGAAGCAGTTTTAGAACATAAGTGAATGTTCTAGGGATATGATAACGGCTGCCTCCTTTAGGAGACGGTTATCACTCCAGGCTTCCAAGGTGACATGGACGACAAGGAGGTTGTTAGAGTTATAGTTCTCCCTCTGACGAGGGGCAGTATTTTGGACAGGTGGTCCAAGGCAATACTGAGGGCGGCATGGCGCAGGATACTGATTAAGTTCAGTTGATGATACAGTCTAAGAAGTTTGGATTTGGAGTTCATTTATGAGCTAGGTCCCATCAGACATCCAGACATTCTAAGACAGGTATTGCTCATTTCGGGAGATGGCTTTCTCCGCGAACTTGAGATATAGAGAGACATAGAAAGAAACATCACAGCGGATCCACTCACTGAGGCTATTCCTCGAACGCAATAGTTTCGCAAACGAGTTTTGTGAGACTGACTAGTAGAGGAGTTGGGTGTTCGGTATCACACGGGCTGTGAGTATGCGACATCGCAATAATTAGCCTTGAGTGCAAGTGGGAGATTGTTGGAGATAGTGCCCTCAGAGCCAATTATTGGATCACAGGCACGTGATTGCAATGATTGAGGGAGGACCTATCCCAGGAGGACAGTCTTACTCGAGATGATAGTATGCTATCTGGTTTACCTTTATCATCGTGTACTGCTTTAGGTGACCTGACATGTCACTATTACACGTTGATAGAGCCCCTAGGATTCTTGCTTGACGACCAGCAGTATGATGGCGATCATATACGTGGGAGCTGGGGTCTATAAGCATATCCTTAAAAGGTCCCTAGTCGTGGGAGTTTCGAGACTGGGCATCGATACTCCATTAGTAGACTAGTGTATACAGTCGAGACCCCGACGAGGGGCGGTGGCCGGTCTCACAAGCCACTGGTGTCAGTTGGTTCACCTAAGATGTATACAGGTGCTCATTGGGTTATGAGTACACCGGACAGGACTCGCCGGGAACCTGCTAGTTGGTCTTATACCAGACGTCAGATAGCAGTTCCCAGGTGACATGTGTACAGGTTAGTTCATCGACCTGAGGATCGTCATTTGTCTCGTGTGAGTTCCCACTGTGCTTTGATTACTACCCTACCACGGCTCAAAGGAGTCGTGCAAACAGGTTTTAGTTGGGTACGGTCCCGAGCCACATGGAGGCAGTGAGCGGATCTTCAGGGGTTCGTCTCTCCCGGTATTGGGGGTGAGGTCGCGCTGTGTCTAGGAGAGCCATTACGCAAAGCCCTCGGCCGAGGCAGGAGATTTACTGGTAGGTATTCCAGTAGTATCTCAGGGCGTTCTGGGCTACGCTCCGACACGACTTGTACCGCTTTTGGGGGTCTGACTTTTACCAACCCCCTAGGCCCGCCATACGATACTCATAGACGAACGGACCGGACTGTACGGATATTGTCACTGACAGGCTCAGTAGGGTGTCGGGGTGAGCTTCCTCATCGACGTCCCTTTTGGTCAATAGCTGGTGGCCCGTCACGTATTGGCTTATACCTCTGACGTGCTAGTGGTTAAATCCACAGCCATAGTATTGACGAGTCTTTAGAGTCCACCACACTTTCAGTTACTCAGTTTTCGGGCGAAACGCTGTAGAGGCCGTATGGAGATATGGCAGGGTCCAATCAGATACGTGCGGTATTGCACGGATCAGGATCGGACAGTTTTGTACTAGTGGCCGTATAGTTATATGGCAGGGTTTGATCTGATACATGCGGTATTGCACGGATCAGGATCGAACGGTTTTTACTAGCCGGCTTTGGCTTAAGCCGGTCCTAGTTTAGTACAGTGTAGATTTTGTCTCATTGCATTTGTATCCGGTCGGAATACAGATGCGGGTGTGTATGCACAGTATTGGGGTTTTCCTGTAATTTATTACGGGACCAGTTTTCTGGAGTTGCCAGTTTGCATTCCGTCCCGGCCGGTTTTCCTTTGTTCTTTCCCGGCCGGACTTTTCCGATGGAGGGGGTTGTTTGCAGTTTTGCAAATAACTTTTGGTGGAGGTTTTATTTGTAAGATGTTTTATTATGAAAGCATCTTTTGATACCTTTCTTATCCATCTTTATCATTTGCTTTTTGTTGATGAGATAGGATTAGGATTGATTTCATGTTGATGTGAGATTGTTATGATGAGGTTTGGATAAGGTCACCACTTCCTTGCTCCTACACTCACCTCCCTTCATGTTGATGTTTTGATATTCATTCCTCCTCCATCTTCTTCTCACTTGAAGAAAAAGTCTTTCATGGTTATGAAAAAAAAAGAGAGTAGAAGAAAAAGAAAGAGAGAAAGAAAAAGAATGAGAGAGTTGATTTCATCTTCTTCTTGCTAGAAAATTGAAAGCACCAATTTTCTTTACCTCTTCCTCCATCCATCAATGGCAACTACATAAACTCCAAGAGACAAAGTTTCTACACTACTTCCTACAGCAAATCTTGAGCATGTCGAGTTGCCGGCTTCATGCTCGAGTTGCCTCGGTATTGAGGCGGGAGCCCGTAAAAGACGAAGGCGATGTGGTGCCCTTTCCGGCGAGGAGGCGACGATGTGGAGCAAAGATTTTCCGCGGGAGATCGGGATGATGAAGAGAAGACCGGAGGACTCGGATCACTCGGTATACTTCTCACCCCATCTCTTGTTAGCTAGCGTAGGTTAATGGTAAACGATCCGGGTTTTCTTTGTCCGCGGTAGCGCCGGTTTCCGAGTAAGGAAAAATTTTGATTCCGCAATTTGGCCTCGAGTAAGACGGCCGGGGCGCTCCCGTGGCGCAACAGGGTACAGTCCCGAGCTACATGGAGGCAGTGAGCGGATCGGCAGGGGTTCGTCTCTCCCGGTATTGGGGGTGAGGTCGCGCTGTGTCTACGAGAGCCATTACACGAAGTCCTTGGCCAAGACAGGAGATTTACTGGTAGGTATTCCAGTAGTATCTCTGGGTGTTCTGGGCTACACTCCGACACGACTTGTACCGCTTTTGGGGGTCTGACTTTTACCAACTGTTAGTTGTATGTATGCCCTAGAGGCCAGTATTGTACAGATTATGTATATTATATTGGATGCTTGGACATATATAGAGATGACTTTCTTGCTCGACATGATAGTATGCTATCTGGTTGCTATTTATCTTAACATGTACACTAGTCTCTTTATACTGTCTTATAGTTACATGTTGGTAAAGCCCTTAGGATTTGTACTTGACTACCTAGACTATGATGCAGATCATACTAGTGGGGACATGGTAGTCCATAAGTACATCCTTCAAGGTCCCTAGTCGTAGGTGTATCGAGACGGGGCATCGATATACCAGAGTAGACTAGCGTATACGCTTCAGGACCCATGTGATGGGTGATGGATGATCCCATATCCATTGGTGTTTGACATCAGAGATGGTGTACGGGTGCTCAGTGGAGACTGGGTACACTGGACGGACTCGCCGAGAACTCCCAGATGGTATTATACCTCACGTCAGATGGCAGTTTTCAGGTGACACTTGTACAGATTAGTCTGTAGACCCGAGATCGTCATAGAGTCTTGTGTGATTCCCACTGTGCTTTGATCTCCACCTTACCATGTCCATGAGGGCGTGCAAAACGGTGGTCTTTGGGTACAGTCCCGAATCACATGGAGGCAATGAGCGATAGGAGGGGTTTCGTCTCTCCCGGTATTGGGAGTTGATGTTGCGCTGTGCTCGATTGGCCGTAACAGGGAAGTCCCTGGCCAGGGCTGATTAGAGATTTGCTGGTAAGTGTTACCAGTAGTTTCTCGACCCGTTACGAGCCTCACATCGGCACGACTTATCGGGTTATTGGGGTCTGACGTTTACCACCCCTAGACTTGATATGCGACGTATCTGACGAAGAGACCGGACAGTATGGTAAGTGTTACTGGTCGGATTCGCAGGAGTGTGAGCGGGCTAGCTCGTCGATCTTCTGATCGCTCAATACCCGGGTGGCCGTTACGTTTAGCAGACCGCTTGCGGCTTGTGGGTGCTTGATATGATCATCATCTGCTACCGGCGTATTGACGAGTCTTTAGAGTCCTACACAGAGGTTTCCTGGCTCAAGCGAAACGAAATAGGAGCGCATATGAGATATGTGCAGGACCGAGAATAATGCGTGTATGTGATACCGCATTTCATTCTCGCGATATATATTTCGAATGGTTATATTCGATATGACCTAGCTATCGAATCATTGATTCGATAAATCGATGCATTGAATACTAGTCGGTTATGTGCGACATGACCGGATCATTGAATCAAGTGTTGATTTAATGATTTAATGTATAATTATATATATTTGATATATTACTTTACATTAACTAGTATTGGTTCATTTTAAACGGATTTTTCTCACTTGATGCACATTGTATATGTGATATGCTTTCGTGCACTTCTTTGTATCATGTTTGATGATACTTGATCATATAGTTAAGTTTATAGAATTAATCCATGGTTAATATGATAATTAGGGTTTTGCATATTCATTTATTTATTTATTTATTTGAAATGGATTATGATGAGAATGGTGGCTCTTTTTGTTTTAAGTTGAAGCTTCATGAAGCTTTGACTTTGCTAACCATCCTTATCTTCATGCTTAACCCTAACCCTCTAAAGTGACCATGGTTTATTCTCTACACTTAACCCTAGTTTAGTTATGATAAGTATTTGATTTTCTATTTTCTTTTTATCATAACTTATCATAACTAGCTCATCTTCTTCTTCTTCTTCTTCAAGCTTGCTACAACAATGGCAACTTGAGATCTAGTGAGATAAATCCAATTCCAAAGTGAACCCACCTCCTATTTCTTCACCCTCTACCTCTTGCCAAGTTGTTTTGGGTGTTTACTTCACAAGTTTCACAAGTTTGTGAAGTCGGAGCTTGAGTTTGTGCAACCTCGACGTAGATCGTCTTTGACACAAAGCCGACGACCTATTCCGCTTGCTTTCTCGATGAAGCCGATGATCGAGTCGAGGATTCATGATGGACAGCGAGGACATGACCACGTGGAGCTAAGGAGGCGGAAATCCGGATCTACAAAGGTTGTAGCATCTCAACTTTAGTTAATTTGTTAACTAGTTTATAGTTTCGCCTAGACATCTAGCGACGATCCGTAGTCAAGGGTTTCTCGGCACCATAATTTTTAAATTTGGCATGTTCGATGCCTTGTGAGACCTCTATAGGGTGCCTAGGAACCTTTCACCAACACCCTAGGCCCGACATGCGATGCTCATAGACGAACGGACCGGACTGTACGGATATTGTCACTGACAGGCTCAATATGGTGTCAGGATGAATTCGCTCATCGACCTCCCTTTTGGTCAATACTTGGTAGCCCGTTACGTACGGTTAATACCTCTGACGTGCTAGTGGTTAAATCCATAGCCAAAGTATTGACGAGTCTTTAGAGTCCCCCACAGACAGTTTCTCAAGTTTCAGGCGAAACGTTGTAGAGGCCGTATGATATATGGCAGGGTTCGATCTTATACGTGCGGTATTGCTCGGATCATGATCGGACGGATCATACTAGTGGGCTTTGGTTTAAGCCGGATCCTAATATTAGATTTGTTGGATTGCTTTAGTCTCATCGCATGTGCATTCAGTCAGAATGCAGATGCAGGTATGTATATACAGGTGAGGGGTATCCTTATGATCCGTCACGAGTTTACTTTAGATGTTGCCGGATCTTTTTGTTGGACCAAACATTTGGATTAATGTTTGGATAATGGAATTAGTGAGATAGAAATCATCGTTAGATGCATTAATGTGACATAGACATATACTATGAGTCATGGTCTCTTTTTTAGAAAAGATGTCACATTAATGGATTGTTTTGTGATGATATGAAAGGAAGAGAGAGAGAGGGCTGCCTTGAGTGAGCTTGGTCTCATATTATTCTTTCCACTCTTTCACTCTCATTATTGATAGCATCACAAGAAAAGAAAAGAAGTGAGAGCCTCTTCTTCTTCTTCTTCCTCTAGCTTACATTTTCCATGAATGGCAATATCTCTAACCTCCATCCAAGCCATGGATGTAAAGGGACAAAGTGATCACAACATACTCTACTTCAACCTTGGGCACGTCGGCTAGCACACTTCATACCCGAGTTGCTTCGGATGAAGCGGGAGCCCGTAAAAAGACTTCTCGATGTGGTGCCCTTTCCGACGAGGAGATGAAGACCGGAGTTACCGCGGGGAGCTTGGGATGGTGGCCGAAGACCGAAGGACACGGATCGCTCGGTATAGCTCTCTACCCTTTCCTCTAGTTAGCTAGTAGTAGGTTAATGGTCCGATCCGGGTTTATTGTCCGCGGCAGCGCCGGTTTGTAGTTTAGAAAATGTTTTCGTATTCCGCATTTTGGCCTCGGACAGACGGCCGGGGCGCTACCGTAGACATTCAGAGTCTTGTGTGATTCTCACTGTGCTTTGATTTCCACCTTACCACGTCCAAGAAGGCATGCAAAATGGTGGCTTTTGGGTACAGTCCCGAATCAAATGGAGGCAATGAGCGGTAGGAGGGGTTTCGTCTCTCCCGGTATTGGGAGTTGATGTTGCGCTGTGTTCAATTGGCTATAACTGGAATTCCCTGGCCAGGGCTGATATGGAGATTTACTGGTAAGAGTTATCAGTAATTTCTTGACCCGTTATGAGCCTTACATCGACACGACTTATCGGTTACTGGGGTCTGACGTTTACCACCCCTAGACTAGATATGCAACATATCAGACGAAGAGATCGGACTGTACGGGAGTGTTACTAATTGGATTTGCAGGAGAATGTACAGGCTTGCTTGTTGATCTTCTTATTGCTCAATACACGGGTGGTTGTTACGTTTAGCTGACCGCTTGCAGCTTGTGGGTGTTTGATATGATCATCACCTGCTGCCGGCGTATTGACGATTCTTTAGAGTCCTACACAGAGGTTTCCTGGCTCAGGCAAAACGGAGTAGGAGCACATATGTGATATGAGAGGGACCGAGAATAATACGATATGAGATACCATATTCTATTCTCGCGATATGAGATATCGGATAGGTATATTTGATATGGTCGGGTCATCGGATCAAGTGTTGATTCGATGAATTGGTACATGCTATATTAGTCGGTTATATGCTATATAGCCGGATTGTCGGATCAAGAGTTGATTCGATAATTTAATGTATAATTATATATATGATATATTACATTACGTTAACTAATATAAGCTCGCTTTATTGATTCATTTTCTCACTGGATAATACATTGATGTATAGACGATATATGTTAATTGTATTATTTTCTTTTGTTACAAAATATATTGTATATGTGATATATAATATTGTAACAAGTTTAGGTTACAAATGCAACATGGTTGTTATATTTAAACAAAGTTAGGTTTTGGATTTGGGTTAGCATTTGGGTTAGCTTTTTCATGAAGCATCATGAAGCTTTCCTTTTTGTTTTTTCTAGCTTGATATTTTGTGAAGATATTTGTTAACCCAACCCAAACACTTAACTCTAGTATATTCTCTACATGAGTTAAAGCCTTTATTATTAACTCATGGTTGCAATTGTAACCATAACAATAATTCATTATTCATCACAAAAGCTTTCTTCTTCTTCTTCCTCCTTGAAAAAGCTTTCTAGCTTTTTGACTTGTGATGATTTAAAGTGAGAAATTGAAAACAAAAGAGAGAGAAATTCCTACTTCATCATCCTCATCAATTCTAGCCATTTAGATTAGGGTGTTCACTTCATTAATACTTGATTAGAGAAGTGAGAGCTTGAGTTTGAGATTCTTCAAGATAGATCATCTTCGAAAAGGAAGATTTCAAGCAAGAATGGATCATTCGACTTGTGGAGCCTCTCTTAAGTCTGGAAGATCATGGATCGCGTCATAGGGACTACTACTTGGAGTTTATGAAGTGAAGGAACGGACAACAAAGGTTGTAATCCTTCTCTCTTAGATGCAAAGTTGTTTACATGCATAGTTAAACCTAATTCTCTAGTTAAGATCTTGGCTAGGGTTTGTTTAGCACCACAAAAATTTCAATATGGCATGTATGATGCCTTCCTAAACCTTGCTAAGGTTCTAAGTTAACCCTACATAGTCTATAAGATTTAGGCACGGTTTGGTTATGTCACGACCCGAAATTGGCACGTGACGGCCCTAATACTACGCAACGCCTAAAGACGTAACGCAGTAAAAGAAAGCCAAAACCCAGAAATCTAAACCATGAAAATACGGAAAAGATAATAAGAGTTTTTGAAACATTTGAAATCGCAACCCAAATTCTTTAAAAGTCTACTTTCTTTCCTTAAAATTTTGGCAACCCCCTTTTTGTAAAAACTGGCCCAAAGGCGAAAAGCAATCCCCATCACAAATATACGATGCCGTAGCGAAGAAATAAAGACAATAGAGAGAAAGCTGTAAATAAAGGCAACAAATCCACAATGAGATACAATAACGTCCTCACCAAGTCTCTAAGTCAACAACATAATAGTAGATGGAGAGTACAAGATACAACGAATGTATAATATGAAATACAGATAATCATCCAACCCACCTAAGCACAATAGTATACTGTGAGCCGATGCGGTATCTGTAGTAAAAGATGATAGATGAATAGCTGAATACCCTGCCTCGACTACTCTGGGGAACAACCTGAAACTCCTTTGGCACAACGGGGGTGAGTTGCCAACTCGTGAATAGTAGATAACATATGCAGGTAATCGCAGGAATGTACGTACAGCATGAATCTAAGATATACAATTGCAGTAATAACAGGTCATGTGAAAAGCAGAATAAAGGAAAGTACACTAGCAGGTACAATCAATATACGAAGCAATAATAACATGACAATAGTATGCAACACTATACAATAGGGATATGAAAATGTAGATATGCAGCGATCATAAGGGTAAACTAACAGGTACTACCAATATATGAAACCGTGCATAAGTGAATAGGTATGAGGTATGGAGTGAAATATGACGTCCCCACGGAAACCTCACATCGTGGTAGGATTACAATCCATCAAGACAATCAAATCCCAATTCCTCGAATCAGCCCCCACGTTGGGCTCTCACATCATATAAGTCTCGCATCTCCTCAATGTACAATATCGAGTAATTCCCTATATCCCGAATGTACAAATCAGTAATCCCATATGTATGTCCAATATCCATCCTCAATGAATCACCTAATATCCCAAATCAAATCTCAAGTAGAATTCTAACATCCTAAAGGTATATATTTGCAGAAATAAATATGATGGGGTCAATACACATATATTAGCGTCCCATTCCACTAATATTGGTGCAAGGGTATATATAACAACGGCTAAATCTCCTGTTATATATACAAAGGTGTTTAAGAGAAATATTATGAAAACAATGTGCTAAGTATCGACACAGAAATCCTGATCACGTATCATACGCTATCCCGAAACCACGAGTGCCTAGCTCTGACCCTCGCCTTTCGACGTATGCATACGTACATGACTCCCAACGGTATCTCCATGATCCCCGCCGAGTCATTAGTACTGTCACCGATAGGTACTCGCCCGCCTCCAGGCTCAATCGGCAACATCCATCGATCTTCTTGCCGAAGGGAACCATACCGGGCCCCACCATGTACCCTCATACGGCAACCACACCTTGTATGGAGTATATAATCAGAACCGATAAATTTCATGGTGGCTGCGCAAATATCAAATCAAGGAAACTGGGTTTTTAAATGTATGCATAATTTCATGAATTTCCGCGGTTCCCAAATCCAGAAATCATCATGTAAAATCCAAACAACAATGCGCAAATCCAGGAATAAATACATGCGATATATCTGAAATACGAGCAAATAAAGGAAAATATGTAGCTGAAACCATATGTATGCGAAATCATTAAGGTACAGCTAAGTATATGTGCCTATCTATAAGTAAAAGATGTCGTATACCTCCCTGGATATAAGTGAAATATGAGCAAGGTATACCTGTAGCTGTATCGTAAGATCTATATGTATCTATCACTAATGGTATGATACACTACAGGTATATCGATAAGCTAGATGTCATGTGTGACAAGCAATATAGTATCTATAAGGGGTTTGTGTGTGACATGGCAATTATTGACGGTGTGGGTATAGCATACAATCCGTGCTCGTGCAACATGAACCGTCAATAATATGTGCAGTGTCTTACGGCTGCTAGTCACAGTATCATTATATCTAATAAATAGGGTAAGGCGCAATTCTAACAATGACGTACAATACGCAACAAATATTAGAATCCTAGCCCAGACGCATAATGCCATGCGGGCGATTCTCCTGTAGATGTTAAATCTACTCACCTACGCTCCACGCTAGGTGAATCCTACCACCTGTCTCCCTCTGTAGCCGTGTCCGTAGTCCCCGCCTGCAAACCTGAAAATGAGACAAGAAACCCATATATAAGCCAAATATCTCGCAAAACGCGATATCGACACTAAACGAGAACTCGCGTCGCGAACTAAACGCGCGTGTGCACGATACGCTGAAACATGAGTATACGCGTCTAAAACTACCGCAACACGCCGCGATACGCTGGATCAGAGAACCCACTTATGTATCGCGCGTATCGCGCAAACACAACGGACATGCAAAACGATATTTGATCCCAGATTTTCGTACAGGTCAAATATTATAAAACTATACATGCCAAAACACTAGACTACACAGCATAGAACCTTAGCCAGGACCCCAACACCCCAGCCCCCAACTTGGCCGCAATTTGTGGCCAAACTCAATAAATCTTCGGCCAGAAACTAGAATGAGGGGCTCGTGTTCTTGCGGTGTGTTCTAGACCTAGTGTGCATGCCCCAGTTTTCTCAATTTTAACCTGAAAGCCCCGGGCCAAAAGCAGATCACAGATAGCCAATATATCGCTTTAAAATCAGTTAAGGTGACCCTAACAATACTTAAATAAGTAGGGTTTACCAACACAATCATCAATTTGCCACAACATCTCACAAATCACCCTAATTAGCACTAAACTAGCTAATTAAACACAAACCGACACTAATTAGCACACAAGCTAAGCAAAAAAGAGATGGGTTCAGAAAATATACCTTAAAGAACCCTAAGAAGCAAGAGAATGAGTGAATGGAGGAGAAAGAGAGCTTGCAAGTAGATGGAGCTCTTGCTGCTGCTATTACTGCCTGCTGTTGCTACTGCTGCTGCTGCTACAAGCTGCTGTTGCTTCGGGTGCTGATGCTGATGGTGCTGCTGCTTGCTTCAGCTGCTGCTGATATTGTTGCTGCTGCTGTGGCTGTCTGCTGCTGGTTGTGTGTGTGTGTGTGTGTTTTGTGTGAGAGAATGAGAGTGAAAGAATGAGAGAAATGAGTGAGAATGAGAGAACACCAACAAGTCAACCCCTTCCTCTCTCTCTCTCTTCATTAATTGAAGGCATGGGCAAGCCATCATGCCTCATAATGCACCCCCTCTCTCTCTCTCACCAAGTCAACACAAGAAAGTCAAAATAAAACCCTTTTTAAATTCATTTTGTTTTTAAAACAACCATCATACTTAAAACCCATAACACTTAAAACAAAATTATAAAACTAGATTAGGGATAATGGTTAGTTAACCATGATTGCTAATCATGTTTAACCCCAAATCACAACCCTAATTATCATGCACAAGTGTGTGCAAGCCTAGGAAAAATCTAATAAAATACTCATTAAATAGGATAAAATACTTGGAAATCATTTTGGTAAACTTTTTATTAAAAACCATATATTAAAATATAATTGGCCACAAAACACTTTCTAAGGTGTTACAATCTCCCACCATAAAAGAAATTCGTCCCCTAATTTACAATATATTGCTACGCGTACCTTCAAAGAGAGGATTACAACTCTCCTATCTCGCTCGCAGCCTCCCAAGTGATTACCTCACTATACCGCTACGTCCAAGAAAGCCCTTCACAGATGGCAAGACCCTTGACCGACGTTTCTCTACCTGCCGAGCCATTAACACAACTGGCTGCCGGCGAGCGAAACAATCGCGTCCAAGCCAAAAGGTCTGGTGCCAAATTATGTGAGAAAGGTAATGAAGGTAATTGTAAAGTATCATCACAAGGAATACGGGGTGAAAACTCAATAATCTGGGCTGAAGTGCCAAATTAAAGGCAACAAAACTAACCCGCTTATAGGATCTCAAAGGACCTAAAATCCTGGGACAAGCTTCCCAAAATCCAACACGTCATTCATCGGAAAAATCCGCAGGAATACATGGTTTGCCACTGCGCACTTAAGTCTACGACCAACACGGTCGGTATCAGACCTTTATTTGCACGGGGCTACTCACATCTTGACCTGAATCAACTGGATCATCTCCGAAGTCTCTAGACTAGCTGGGGTCCAAAATCCTACTTACGCAGAGTCAGAAGAACAGACTGGTGATCGACATGACCTAACCCCTAAACCTAAAGGTTGCCAATTAGAGTGTCTCCTGATAGCAGGTATCGAAGGAGAACCCTAACGATGGCGAGTGACGATCCTCGATTGCTGACAACAATTAAAACAAACACACAACTTAACAAGGAACAACTGAGCAAACTGAGTATAACCGGACGACGAGAATCCGAATGGAGTCACACCTGACTAAACTTGGGTAGAAACCATAATGAAATTCGTGGAGATCTGCTCCTACTCCTACCTCGGAACGGTAAAAGGTTGCAACTCTCCAGCCGGCCTCAATTGCTCGACCCAAGCACACAACAAGACAGACACCTTGAAACGAACCATGAACTTCTCCTTACATCTCTGTCCACCCGTAACTATCTCGCAAGTCACGTCAATGTTGATGGAACTTGAATGAATATAGAGAGTTGACAGATGTGCCTACTCTAGGATTTCACGTCTCTACCTGATAATATCAGGTACTCAACACGTCCCTAGCTTAGCACACCATTGTCACAAATCAAGGACTCCGAATCATTACCCAGCCGAGTATGCTCAAGTATCTCTGACGTACGAGCATCGGCGGGCAGTGTCTCGCGAAAACGATTTAAGGAAAGTGGTCGGGCACGGACATGAGCAAGTTATCCCCTCCGTAGAGACGAACTTAAGCTGTACTCAACGATCACACAAGAACTTTAAATCTGCAGAAGACTATCACAACAATCAAAATCCGCTGCAAGAAGATGTACATTAAGCTCTGGTGGTCCGTGAAAATCTGACACGACTTCCGAGCAAGTAGTGTCTCCAAATCTCCAACGCAAAACTACCGCGGCCATCTCCAGATCATGAGTGGAATATCCTTCTCGTACTTCCTCCAAATGTAGGGAAGCAAAAGTGATAACTCTATAGTGTCACCTCAGTACACACTCGAGCCCCACTCAAGAAACATTACAGTTAAACAACAAGGTCGCCCGAACCAAAGGCAAAGAAAGAACTGATGCAGTTGTTAACTGAATCTTCAACTGCTGAAAACTCCGCACACATGCCTCTGTCCACAGAAAAGAAACCTCCCTTCCGGTCCATTCAGTCGACGGTGCAGCACTACTCTAGCAATCCTGCACGAAACGGCGGTAAAAACCTGCTAAGCCCAAAAATCCGCGGACCACCGTCCTGCACACAAGTCTGGACCTAAGCTGTACAGCCACAATCTCCCTCGGGACCATACAAAACCGTCTCCCGTGACAACAAGACCTAGGAGTCAACACAAATAAGCCTGAAGAAACACTCCGAGAATTTAGCAACCGCTGGGGCTCCCCCAGTATCTGCATGACCAATCCTCAAGTACAGCTCCTGTTCCTTAAGACACATTAAATAGGCCAGAATGTCGTAAATAACACAACAATAACTGGTCGAGGAATGGCCTGCAGAAATCTGGTTCATCACATCTACGAATGTTGCTAGGGCATCAGTGAATCCAAAGACTCACTAAAACACACAAGCCCGTAGCACGCATAAGGCAGCCTTCGGAATGCCATCACTCCGAATCCGCAATAATGATGACCTAATCCCTAACAAACTTAGAAAATGTCTCGCACTCTGGTGCTGATCGAAGAAATCGTCACAGCGAGGTGAAGGATACTTATCCACACCGTAAGCCGGTTCAATTAACGATTCGTCGATACGCAACCTTAAACTGCCGTCTTTCTCTTTGACAAACAGAAATAGGAGCTTCCAAAAGCGAAACACTCAGACGCACAAAACTCCCCAAACAACAACTTTGCAGCTGATCCTTAAGCTCCCAAGCTTCGCCGGCTCATCCGGGACAACGTCGGAAAAACTCTCGCACGAAAGGAACCCGGTCCAACAATCCTACTGTGGCTACGGTATCACGAATGAACGCCAAGAATCCACGATATCTCCTCAGTAGCCGACTAGCGAAAAAGGCTGAATTCAAGCTGTGAGAGGCGGTACAACTATCCACCTGCACAACAAGAACAGACCTGCCGGGGAAAACAAACCTGATTGTTTCCTCACGGTAGTCCACAGACGCCTAGCATGTAGCTGACCAGTCCGTGCCCAGGAGAATGTCAAATCCAACATCTCTGGAAGGATCTGAACGATGAACAAATCTCAATCTCCTATCCGATTGGCATACGACTGAAATACGTGTCGCGCAACAAAAGAATCGCTGACAGAAGTTAGCACAACTACGACTAATCTACCCATCAAAAGAACATGCGAATTAAGGATACCTGAAAACTCCACATTGGACGCATGCGCGTCCCGATGAGTAGAAGTAAACTCTTGTATCTGCCCTCTACCCGCAACTGGCTGAACCCCTCTGGTAGACTGAGCCCTTTGAGCGAACCTTCCACACCCACGGCCTCTCTGAAAACGATCCTGACGAGGTGCTAAGGAACAATCCCTGACGAAGTGATGAAGGCTTCCACATCGAAAGCATCCACGTGCTGACTGCTGACCATCCTGGGAATGAGAGCTGAACGACTGCCCTCGTCCTGAGCCTTTGCTACTCCCGTGATGGCCACGAAATATGTCTCGATGACCAAACCTCTGTCTCTTGGCTGGTATACTGGTACGAGTCCTCCACTGTAATGGAACTCTCTGAGCCTCTGGAATATGCGCCTCGTCAACTGGAGCTGCAACCACTGGTGCTATGTAGGTGACGGACTGCTGAATGCTGATCGCAAGGGACAACTGAGTAACAGAGGTGACAACCTCCTGTCGTAGCTCCCGAATGACATCAACGAATGAACTCATCGTCTGGCGGAAGTCCCCCATCTCTGCCAAAAGCCTATCAATAGTATATATCGTAGGCTGATCCATCTGCACCTGTGCAACTAGAGTGCCATCCAGGTCAGTACTCGTCTCACCCGAGCCAACTCTGACTTCGGCCCTCGCTGCATCACTCTGAGTCCCCATAGTCATCGGCGGCAAGGCTATCAATAGATATAAGATTCGATGAGAATAAGGAAATCGAATCTCAAGGATATGAATCATCAAGGAAGGAATGTCAAGCAATTTGTACTTAGGTCTCTTAAGGCGAAGTACCGCATCGTAGGTATGCTGCAGACATACACACTCTACGTTACTTTGCTTAAGCTACATACTCCATCATACTAAGGTCATCCTACACTCCGAAAGGTAAAACCTGGCGCTCTGATACCAACTTTGTCACGACCCGAAATTGGCACGTGACTACCCTAATACTACGCAACGCCTAAAGACGTAACGCAGTAAAAGAAAGCCAAAACTCAGAAATCTAAACCATGAAAATACGGAAAAGATAATAAGAGTTTTTGAAACATTTGAAATTGCAACCCAAATTCTTTAAAAGTCCACTTTCTTTCCTTAAAATTTTGGCAACCCCCTTTTTGTAAAAACTGGCCCAAAGGCGAAAAACAATCCCCATCACAAATATACGACGCCATAGCGAAGAAATAAAGACAATAGAGAGAAAGCTGTATATAAAGACAACAAATCCACAAGGAGATACAATAACGTCCTCACCAAGTCTCTAAGTCAACAACATAATAGTAGATGGAGAGTACAAGATACAACGAATGTACATTATGAAATACAGATAATCATCCTACCCACCTAGGCATAATAGTATACTGTGAGCCAATGCAGTATCTGGAGCAAAAGATGATAGATGAATAGCTGAATAGCCTGCCTCGACTACTCTGGGGAACAACCTGAAACACCTGTGGCACAACGGGGGTGAGTTGCCAACTCGTGAATAGTAGATAACATATGCAGGAAATCTCAGGAATGTACGTATAGCATGAATCTAAGATATACAATTGCAGTAATAACAGGTCATGTGAAAAGCAGAATAAAGGAAAGTACACTAGCAGGTACAATCAATATATGAAGCAATAATAACATGACAATAGTATGCAATACTATGCAATAGGGATATGAAAATGTAGATATGCAGCGATCATAAGGGTAAACTAACAGGTACTACCAATATATGAAACCGTGCATAAGTGAATAGGTATGAGGTATGGAGTGAAATATGACGTCCCCACGGAAACCTCACATCGTGGTAGGATCACAATCCATCAAGACAATCAAATCCCAATTCCTCGAATCGGCCCCCACGTTGGGCTCTCACATCATATAAGTCTCACATCTCCTCAATGTACAATATCGAGTAATTCCCTATATCCCGAATGTACAAATCAGTAATCCCATATGTATGTCCAATATCCATCCTCAATGAATCACCTAATATCCCAAATGAAATCTCAAGTAGAATTCTAACATCCTAAAGGTATATATTTGCATAAATAAATATGATTGGTCAATACACATATATTAGCGTCCTATTCCACTAATATTAGTGTAAGGGTATATATAACAACGGCTAAATCCCCTGTTATATATACAAAGGTGTTTAAGAGAAATATCATGAAAACAATGTGCCAAGTATCGACACAGAAATCCTGATCACGTATCATACGCTATCCCGAAAGCACGAGTGCCTAGCTCTGACCCTCGCCTTTTGACGTATGCATACGTATATGACTCCCAACGGTATCTCCATGATCCCCGCCGAGTCATTAGTACTGTCACCGATAGGTACTCACCCGCCTCAAGGCTCAATCGGCAACATCCATCGATCTTCTTGCCGAGGGGAACCATACCGGGCCCCACAATATACCCTCATACGGCAACCACACCTCATATGGAGTATGTAATCAGAACCGATAAATTTCATGGTGGCTGCGCAAATATCATATCAAGGAAACCGGGATTTTCAATGTATGCATAATTTCATGAATTCCCGCGGTTCCCAAATCCAGAAATCATCATGTAAAATCCAAATAACAATGCGCAAATCCAGGAATAAATATATGCGATATATCTGAAATACGAGCATATAAAGGAAAATATATAGCTGAAACCATATGTATGCGAAATCAATAAAGTACAGCTAAGTATATGTGCCTACCTATAAGTAAAAGATGTCGTATACCTCCCTAGATATAAGTGAAATATGAGCAAGGTATACCTGTAGCCGTATCGTAAGGTGTATATGTATCTATCACTAATGGTATGATACACTACAGGTATACCGACAAGCTAGATGTCATGTGTGACAAGCAATATAGTATCTATAAGGGGTTTGTGTGTGACATGGCAATTATTGACGGTGTGGGTATAGCATACAATTCGTGCTCGTGCACTATGAACCGTCAATAATATGTGCAGTGTCCTACGGCTGCTAGTCACAGTATCATTATATCTAATAAATAGGGTAAGGCGCAATTCTAACAATGACGTAGAATACGCAACAAATATTAGAATCCTAGCCCAGACGCATAACGCCATGCGGGCGATTCCCCTGTAGATGTTAAATCTACTCACCTAAGCTCCACGCTAGGTGAATCTTACCACTTGTCTCCCTCTGTAGCCGTGTCCGTAGTCCCCGCCTGCAAACCTGAAAATGAGACAAGAAACCCATATATAAGCCAAATATCTCGCAAAACGCGATATCGACACTAAACGAGAACTCGCGTCGCGAATTAAACGCGCGTGTGCACGATACGCTGAAACGTGTGTATACGCGTCTAAAACTACCAAGACACGCCGCGATACGCTGGATCACAGAACCCACTCATGTATCGCGCGTATCGCGCAAACACAACGGATATGCAAAACGATATTTGATCCCAGATTTTCCTACAGGTCAAATATTACAAAACTATACATGCCAAAACACTAGACTAGAATGAGCGGCCAAGACCCCAACATAGAGCCCTAGCCAAGACCCCAACACCCCAGCTCCTAACTTGGCCGCAATTTGCGGCCAAACTCAATAAATCTGCGGCCAGAAACTAGAATGAGCGGCTCGTGTTCTTGCGGTGTGTTCTAGACCTAGTGTGCATGCCCCAGTTTTCTCAATTTTAACCTGAAAGCCCCGGGCCAAAAGCAGATCACAGATAGCCAATATATCGCTTTAAAATCACCAATTTGCACTAAAAAGAAACCCTATGGTATTTTAGTATAATCCAGGATTAAACTCAGTTAAGGTGACCCTAACAACACTTAAATAAGTAGGGTTTACCAACACAATCATCAATTTGCCACAACATCTCACAAATCACCCTAATTAGCACTAAACTAGCTAATTAAACACAAACCGACACTAATTAGCACACAAGCTAAGCAAAAGAGAGATGGGTTCAGAAAATATACCCTAAAGAACCCTAAGAAGCAAGAGAATGAGTGAATGGAGGAGGAAGAGAGCTTGCAAGTAGCTGGAGCACTTGCTGCTGCTATTGCTGCCTGCTGTTGCTACTGCTGCTGCTGCTTCAAGCTGCTGTTGCTTCGGGTACTGATGCTGATGGTGCGGCTGCTTGCTTCAGCTGCTGCTGATATTGTTGCTGCTGCTGTGGCTGTCTGCTGCTGGTTGTTTGTGTGTGTGTTTTGTGTGAGAGAATGAGAGTGAAAGAATGAGAGAAATAAGTGAGAATGAGAGAAGACCAACATGTCAACCCCCTCCTCTCTCTCTCTCTTCATTAATTGAAAGCATGGGCAAGCCATCATGCCTCATAATGCACCCTCTTTCTCTCTCACCAAGTCAACACAAGAAAGTCAAAATAAAACCCTTTTTAAATTCATTTTGTTTTTAAAACAACCATCATACATAAAACCAATAACACTTAAAACAAAATTATAAAACTAGATTAGGGAAAATGGTTAGTTAACCATGATTGCTAATCATGTTTAATCCCAAATCACAACCCTAGTTATCATGCACAAGTGTGTGCAAGCCTAGGAAAAATCTAATAAAATACTCATTAAATAGGATAAAATACTTGGAAATCATTTAGGTAAACATTTTATAAAAACCATATATTAAAATATAATTGGCCACAAAACACTTTCTAAGGTGTTACAGGTTAATTTGATTTTTCTCTGAATCATAGCAGATTACTACAGAGCTAAGTTTTACCAAAAATTACGATATTTCGATATTCGATTTCTAATTTTCTTACAACTACAGAGCTAAAATCTACTGAGTTTAAGCATTTTACCTACTGAGGATAGTTGAAAGGCTTCCTTCAAGACACCCAATTTCTTAGCTCCTAGCTTGATGTTGGAACTCCTTAACCATTTTCTCCTTCTCACTTCTCTTTTCTTTTATGTTTCTTTTCTTGTTCTTAGTTTTCTTTAACCTTTGAAATTTTATGAATGTTTAACTTGTTAAAATGATCTGAACACACTATATAAATGGAAAAGGGAAGGGTGAAGTGTAGGAGAAGGTGTCACCAACAAGTGTGTGCCACTCTCATGCAAGGAGGATGTGTTGTGCATGAAGGGTGCATGCAAGAAGGAGGTGGCCTTGTATTATCTCTTCAATTGTGTTAATTTGTGATAAAATTATGATCTAAATTATTACCTAACCCCTTTTCCACTTACACCCGTACAATTTCATGTTTGCATAATTTTCCTAAATTTTACAAAAAGACCCTTCACTACCTAGTTTATTATATAAACACCATTTTATTAAAATGAAGCTTAATTTATCATTAAAACCCTTGTAATTTATTTATGTTGCATGCAAAAATTTCAATTTAATTTGTTTCACATACTACTTATGAAAATGTCCTATTTTGTCTTAGTAACTTTTTAAATTGGCATATTATTATTGAATTGATTAATTTTATTTATTTCTAAATTTTCAAAATGTTACACGAGGTCACCCCGAGATTTCCTGGGGGTGAGGCAGACCCGAAACTGCCTAAGGTGGGGCAGCTTCGAGTCCCCACAGCGAAGACAACCTTATGGTGGTCTTGGGCAGTGGGCCCAGCCATTCGGTCCCCTCGGGGATTCCCCGGGATGCCCATGCACCACCTCGTGGATTCTCAGTTCAAACTGTGAGCCCGCGGGGTGCAAATATCTCAAACTATCATTTTTGGAAACTATTTTTCTCGGCAGTTTTTGCGCGACAAAAACGACGAATTTCTAACGTCGCTACAAGCTATCTAAGGCTTATGAGAGGCTCTGATACCGTTTTAATTCTATGTCGTGCACCCCACGAGTTCCCGGGGAGGCGGAAATAGCAAAACATGATTTTTACGGGATTCGCAACACAGACTTGAACCAAGAATCGATCACAAACCCTAGCTAGCAAACAACTTGAGGTTTAACTATTCGGATGAATGTTATACCTCGTAGTATCTTGTCCTTCGGGTCTTCTCGCTGTCTTCCTCGTCATCATAGCTCAAAGGATTGGAACGGATCGAAGCAACCTCGACAGCCTCCTCAAGTCAAAGATGATCCACCCGAGAGTCTATAGTCCGAGCTCTTACCTCAAATCCAAGATAACTATAGCATCTAGCTCGCTAAGCTAAATGTCCTAGGTTGTGTAGAGTGAGAAGATGGAGTGGTTTGTCTCTTGGAACCCTAGGTTTCTCAACTCATGAGAGTTCTAGGGTTATGAGGAAGAAGAATAGGCTTGAGGAAATGAGAGAGGAGTTGTGAACCTAGGACTTGATCTTGGCTGCTCTCTTGAGATAGAATGAAGAATATTAGATATTTTATGAGATAAATATCACAATAAAATATCTTCAAACCTTCACAAATATCTTGTGGTGACTCATGACCATGAGTCACCAAGCAGCCATGCTAATTTCAATGCTCAAATCCACCTCATTTCCCCCACCCATTTTGTTTAATCCAAAAAGAATAAAACCCTAACATGTGTCCCCCTTCTAGAAGCCAATCCCAAGGAATTACGAGAATGCCCCTCATCCGTATATACATACCCGCATCCGTATTTCAAAGAAAACGAATACTAAGAGACGAAACAATCCATCAACATAATACTTGGATCCGGCTTAAACCAAAACCCACTAGTATTATCCGCCCGATCATAATACGCGCACAAGTGCACATACGTGATCGAAGCCCTGCCGTAAAAACAATACGGCCTCTACACCTTTTGCCCGGTGCAGGGAAACTCTCTATGTGGGACTTTGAAGACTCGACACTACGTTGGTAGTGGGTTTAACTACAAGCCAGTGGTAATAGCTGCACGTAACGGCTACCCGGGTATGTGTCGATAAGAAGGCCAATGAGCTAACTTATCCGAACTCCTACTGAGCCTGTATGTGACAATCTCCGTACAATCCGGTCTTTTCATCTAAGGGTATCGCATATTAGGCCTAGGGGATGGTAATCGTCAGACCCCTAATAGCGCAATAAGTCATGTCGGAGAGTAGCCCAAAACACTTTAAGAAACTACTGGAATAAGTACCAGTAAATCTTGCTTGCCTTGGCCAAGGACTTTGTTTAACAGCCTTCTGAACACAGCGCGATATCAACCCCTAATACCGGGAGAGACGAATCCTATCTAACCGCCACTGTCTCCAAGTGCTTCAGGACTTCACCCAACTACTATCTGTTTGCACGACTCCTTTGAGCCGTGGTAGGGTAGTAATCAAAGTACAGTGGGAACACACTCGAGGAGAAATAGCAGTGTCAAGTCGACGGACTAAGCTGTACTTATGTCACCTGGGAGCTGCTACCCAACGATAAATAAATACCCACCAACAGTTCCCGACGAGTCCTGTCTAGTGTACTCATAACCTAATGAGCACCTGCATACTATCTCCAGTATGACGTACTAATGGCTGTGGGACATACCATCTCCCCTGCTGGGATGAGAAGCGTATACACTATTCTACCCTAGAGTATCGATGCCCCATCTTAATAATCCTACGACTAGGGACCTGTATAGGATGTACTTATAGACAACCCAGTCCCCACTAGTGTGACTGCCATCACAACGCTGGTTATCAAGCAAAGATCCTAAGGGCTCTACCAATATGTATAAGCGATATGCTAAGAAAACACATGCACATATTGAGGTAGAAACAAACCAGGTAGCATACTATCATTTCGAGCAAGACTGTTATTATATCCGTGTATATCCCAAGCTCCTATTAAGTAATATACAATCCAGTATGATACAATAATGGGCTCAAGGGAATATATCACTAACATGTTGTCCAATGTCCACACAGACAAGGGGATTAATAATCTTACTTTATTGTGTTTCTTTTTAAGTTCTCTGATTTTAGATACTCATTCTTGTTGAAATGCAAAGTCCAAAGATTTTGAGAAGTTCATAGGATATAAGAATAAAATTGAGAACAAAACATTGGAAGTATCAAGATTCTTCGAAATGTTCGAAAATGTGGGTACTTGTGCCAAGTGTTCCGTAATCGAGAATTTGATTCTATCTCAGATTATTCATCCGTGTGTGCGCTCCTTAATAAGTAATGTTGTGTAGCCTTTTTCATTAAAATAATATGGACTGGAAAAGTTGCATACTAATTGAATATGGTTCCATCTAAATTAGTGCCTGTAATTCTATTCATGATATAGAATGAGAACATATCTTAAAGTTGTTATGATATCGAGTTATCCGGTTTATACTTAAAAACACAATCCGGACAAACTCAAGGCACGTTTTAATAATGAACAGTTTGTGGGTTATTCCAAGGTTTTACAAGGGTTTAACTTCTACCATTTTTAAGATCAAAAAATTATTTTATTCTCGACCCGCTACCTTTGTAGAAATGGAATTTCTTGTAAAAGAAATTAATGGAAGTATGGTAGAACTTGAAGTGATTCCATAACCATAAATGATTACTAAAGATTTAATAGAATCTGGAGATTCAATTGACCTGACAGACCTTAGCCATTCTGCAGATTCAGTAGGTAATCTCAGCCACCCGAGAGATACTTCGGTTTTCTTATAGACGATGACAGGGAGATTTGAATCATGCGATGATGACCCTACTATATCAACAGGCCATGGGAAGTGGTGACTTCCGACTGATGGTTCGATACCAAGTTATCCAAGTTGAACTCCATGCACTGTAACAAAGTATGGACTTTGTTGGGTACTCCTGAAGTGGTAAAACTCATTAGGAGTAAGTAGATCTTTCGAGATCAATGCAATTGGAAAGATAGTAAGCTAATAAGGTTAGACTTATAGTAAAGGTTTTTATCAAATACCCGATGTGAATTGTGATGAAACTTTTACTTCAGTGTCTATGTTGAAATTTATATGGATATAACTTGCCATTACTGTTTTACATAACTATGATATCTGGTAGGTGGATGAATATAACATCTTTCTAAATAGGGATTTAGAAGTGTACGTGTATATGACTCTGCCAGAGGGATATCGTAGTCTGTGGGAGCAGTGGAATCTGTGCAAGTTGCTTACCTTTATTTGTAGATAGCGGAGAAAGGACCATTTGTTTTTGATGTTACAGTCAAATGTTGACTTCATTAATATAATAGATGAATCTGTTATTTGTAAGAAAGATGTGGGGAGTTCTGTCATATTCCTTTTATTGTATGTGGATGACAAACTCTTGATAGGAACTGGTGTTTCTATGCTATAGTTCGGTCAAACAATGGTTATCACAGTTGTTTCTCCATAAAGGATTTTGATAATATATCAATTGATTCTGGTGACTAAATCTATAGAGATAGATCGAATAGGAATTTTTGGGATTGTCCCAATTCAGGTAAGATGACACTATTCTAAACAAGTTTACAATGGACGACTCATAGCGTGGTTGTGTACCCGCATATGGAAGAGTCGCCCTCACTAAGGAGATTTCTTTTGGACCGATGAGGAGAGAGACTCGTATGATTGACTTTCCATTTACTTCGGCAATTGGATCTTTCATGTGATGTCATGTACCAAACTAGATCTTGCTTTTGCACCTGTTGTAGTAAGCAGATATTAGTCCAATCCTGGAGAAACAAAGGAAATCAATGATGAATAGATGAAGAATAGATGAAGATATTCTTTGTGTATGGTAATGGCAGCCTTCATTAGAAGGCGGTTACCGATTCCGGTTTCCAAGGTGACTTGAAACATAGAGTGTCTATCGTGGGTAATTAGTTTACTCTCTTTAGTGTGAGAGGTATATTGGAAAGAGTTCTAAGCAGGATACTGGGGTAGTCATGGCACTGGGTGCTGATTATGAATCAGCTGTGGATACAGCCTAAAAAGTTATTGGATAAAAATTTTCATTTATGAACTTCTTCCCATCGTCTGTCCAGGCAAATTCTAAGGCAGGTACCACTCATTTTGGGTGATAGTTGATCTCCGCAAAGTTGAGATATAGAGAGATAAAGATAGATTCATTATAGTGGATCCACTCACTGGGCTTATTTCTTAAACGCGGTTTGAGAAACTCTTAGTAGAGAAGTTGGGTATACGATACCGCAATAATTGGCCTTAAGTGCAAGTGGGAGATTGTTGGATATAGGTGCCCTCAAGAAAATTATTATAATTGAAGGAGGATCTATACGGAAAACGATCTTATTCGAGATGATATTATGTTATCTGGTTTATCTTTATCATTTATGTGTATACGTTTACTCATAATTATGTGTCGCTAATACATAATGATAAAGCCTATAAGATCTTTGCTTGAATACTAGGATTATGATAGGGATCATACTAGTGGGGCATGGGTAGTCCATAAGCACATTCCTAAAATTCCTTAGTCATGAGAGTATCGAGATTAGGTATTGATATTCCAGAGTAGACAGGTGTATACGTTTCTTGACCCTGACCAGGGCGATGGTTGATCCCATAGCCATTGGTGTTTGACACCGAAAATTGTATACAGGTGCTCATTAGAGAATGAGTTTCACTGGACGGACTCATATAGAACTCCTAGATAGTATTATATGTATCGTCAGATAGCAGTTCTCTTGGGACATGAGCACATGGTGGTCTGTTGACCTGAGATCATCATAATGTCTTATGTGTATTCCTAATGTACTTTGATTACTACCTTACCACGGCTTTAAAGAGCCGTGCAAACAGATTTTAGTTGGGTACAGTCTCGAAGCACATGGAGGCAGTGAGTGATCGAAGGGATTCATATCTCCCGGTATAGGGAGTTGTTGTCGCACTGTGCGATTGGTCATAACCCTAAGTCCTTGGCCAAGGCAGACGAGATTTAATGGTAAGTGTTATCAATAGTTTCTCAGGTTGTTATGAGATTGACATCGGCACGACTTATCGGGTTATTGAAAGTCTGACGATTTCCACCTTCTGGACCTAGTATGCAACATTCTTAGATGAAAAGACTGGACTGTACAGAGATTGTCAATTTTAGTCTCTGTAGGATTTCGGCTGAGCTTGCTTGTTGATCTTCCTTTTGCTCAATACCTGGGTAGCCGTTTCGTGCAGTTAGTATCACTAACGTGCTTATAGGTTATGGATATGATCCTGTCCAACTGACAGTGTATTATCGAGTTTTTAGAGTCCCATACAGAGGTTTCCCAGTATAGGAGAAACGATGTGGAGTATATATAGGGATACGTTTAGGAGATCGATTAAACATGTGTATTTGATACACGCATTTCAATTGGGTATTTTATGATATTAGCTGGTATATATATTGATATAACCGGATTATTAAATTAAGTGTTGATTTATATATATATATATATATATATATATATATATATCATACATACTTTATTTTCTTCTCTTTATATATTTTTATTTGTATATGATACAAATAGTATTTTGTCATGTATGTTAATACATAAAACATGTGTGCATGAGACTCACATGGAGATTAGATGAGGATATATATTAGTTTATTTGATTTATTAAAGAAAAACAATATATGAGTCATAAGGAAAAGAAGAGGGTGGAAAGCTTTAGATAATTCTTTATCTTATCTTTTTAGATAAAGATAAAGACTTCTTTTCTTAGAATGATAACCTTATCTCATTCTCACATCCTCTTACTTTTTCATATGTTTTCATTTTATTGAGAAGGAGAAGAAAAAGAGAAGAAATTAGTGAGAAAAATATTTCTACATCTACTTTTATCATTAATCTAGCAAATTAGTATTATTAATTTCTTCACATACATCTAGTTTGAGAAGTTGGAGCTTGTGTTGGGGAAATCTCAAAATGGATCATCTTTAACAAGGAAGTGTACCTTCAAGCCTGATCCCGGAGTCAAGGAGCCTACCCGGAGTTCAATGGTGTGAAGGCTAATGTCACGCCCCGCTTCCCAGAGTACGCTAAGGTAGGCACGTGACATAGCCAACCATGCAACCTGTGGATAAGAATTATTCTTCCACAGTCACATTACGGCTGTAGAGATATCAAGCACAATAATAAACTATCTAGCACATGTCCATAAGCCAAAATAAAATGAGTCAAGAATAAAATAATGCGGAAGCAAAAGATCCAATACAAGAATAACTGGAATGTATGTCCCATAATGCGGGCTCACATCAGGAATGAAAATACTGAAAATAAAAGAACTAACTACTAATGAGTTCTCACTGCTCAGCCTGCTGACTGAAGTACTCCCGCTCGGACTGCAGCAAAGGTACGGAATCTGGGCCATGCAAAACCCAGACGTCAGTGCGTCATAACATCAAGCAATAATATATAGAATGGGTAGCAAGACATGCAAGTATGATCATAAATGGTAAAGAAGGTGTAACAGCAATATAAATCAGGGAAGTGGAAGGGTAATGTGTAGTGAGTAATCTAAACTAGTCAATTGGTTTAACTACTCTCAAGTCTTTGAAATCACTTTGATGAATCATCAATGTAACTCAATAGTATCCCGCGTGTGCCCGGGATCACGGTCTATGACTCTCGGGCTGAACCCGAGACGTGCCGCAAGGTAGTAAAGGGTGGTAGGTAATGACGAGTGATGTCAGTAGCATCACTCCGGGGCTACCCTAGCCCATAAGACTGATCAGAAAAGGTATAGAACTGTCGAGTTACAAGTCAGGTTTCATCATTGATTTCCCCATACCCCCAAGTCATATGTATTCAAGTCAGGTACCATGTGTTAGTTATATGTATGCCCTAGAGGCCATTACTGTACATAGGATGTATATTGTAGTGGATGCTTGGACATATAGGGAGGACTTTCTTGCTCGACATGATAGTATGCTATCTGGTTGCTCTTTATCTTAACGTGTATACTAATTGTCTCTCTGTTACATGTTGGTAAAGCCCTTAGGATGTGTACTTGACTACCTGGACTATGATGCGGATCATACTAGTGGGGACATGGTAGTCCATAAGTACATCCTTCAAGGTCCTTAGTCGTGGGTGTATCGAGACGGGGCATCGATATACCAGAGTTGACTAGCGTATGCCTTCTCGACCCATACAGATGGGCGATGGATGATCCCATATCCATTGGTGTTTGACATCAGAGATGATATACGGGTGCTCAGTAGAGACTGGGTACACTGGACGGACTCGCCGAGAACTCCCAGATGGTATTATACCTTACGTCAGATGGCAGTTCTCAGGTGACACTGGTACAGGTTAGTCTGTAGACCCGAGATCGTCATAGAGTCTTGTATGATTCCCACCGTGCTTTGATTTCCACCTTACCACGTCCAAGAGGGCGTGCAAAACGGTGGATTTGGGGTACAGTCCCGAGTCACATGGAGGCAATGAGCGATAGGAAGGTTTTCGTCTCTCCCGGTATTGGGGGTTGATGTTGCGCTATGCTCGATTGGCCATAATAGGGAAGTCCCTGGCCAGGGCTGGTTTAGATATTTACTGGTAAGTGTTACCAGTAGTTTCTCGACTCGTTATGAGCCTCTCATCGGCGTGACTTATCGGTTATTGGGGTCTGACGTTTACTACCCCTAGACTTGATATGCGACATATCAGACGAGGAGACCGGACTGTACGGTAGTGTCACTATCAGGCTTTTTGCAGGAGTTGGAGCGGGCTTGCTTGCTGATTTTCTGATCGCTCAATACCCGGGTAGCCGTTACGTCCAGCTTGTACGGCTGACGGCTTGTGGGTGTTTGATATGATCATCACCTACTGCCGGCGTATTGACGAGTCTTTAGAGTCCTACATAGAGGTTGTACTGGCTCAGGCAAAACGAGATAGGAGCGCATATGTGATATGTGCGGGACCGAGAATGATTCGAGTATGTGATACCGTATTCAATTCTCACGATGATTGTATCGATTGGTTGTATGCGATATAACCAAGTTATCGAATCAAGGAATGATTCGATAAGTCGATACATTGATATTAGTCGGTTATATGCGATATGACCGGATCGTTGAATCAAGTGTTGATTTAATGATTTAATGTATAATTATATATTTGATATATTATTTTACATTAAATAGTATTGGTTCACTAAAGCATTTATTTTTCTCACTTTTGCACAAGTTAATATATATGTGATATATATTTATAAGTGTACAAATTGTATCATGCTTGTTAATACAACTATCATGGGTGTAGAATACTTATACCATACTAATTATATTTGTTAGGTTTTTATATTTAAAGTAATTCTAAAACAAAGTGATAATGGTTTAAGTGCATGAAGCTTCATGAAGCTTGTAGGTGCATTGACCAATGCCAACTTGTTTTGTTTTTACTTTGGATATTCATAAACCTAACCACTATAATTTACTATGGTTGTGTCTCTACATGAGTTAGGTATATGATACTTACTCACCATGGTTAACACTCACTCTCTTGATAAGTTTCATTCTCACTTTGAGTTCTTCTTCTTCTTCCTTCAATCTCTTTTCTAGGGTTTGATAAAGAGAGTGATTCTTTGTGAGAAAAGAAATTCTAAAGTGTACCCATTTCCTATCTCACCATCCTTTACTAGACTAGCACTTTAGTTTAGGGTGTTTGCTTCACTAATTCTATGGTTAGTGAGGTAGAAGCTTGAGTCCGTATTCCCTCGACGTAGATCATCTTCGGCATCGAAGACTTCAAGCGATCCCATTGCCATTTCTCAAAGAGCCCTCCGAGAGTCCGGGAGTTCGATGATCGCAGCGAAGGGACGTCGTCATGGAGCTTTGGAAGTGGAGGACCGGATCTACAAAGGTTGTAGTCCCTTCCCTTAGTGATAATTGTTATCTACTAGCTTTATGATTCGCCTAATATCTAGTTAACGATCTTGCTTCGGCTTGTTAGGCACCTAAAATTTTTAATCCGGCATGGTCGATACCTCGTAGAGCTTCATTAGAGTGCCTAGTAACCCTACAGTGGTATCAGAGCCTAGCTAGAGCATTAGGCGATGTGTTAACGAAGTTAAAACCCCGATCGAACCCGGAATCGACAAAATAAAACCCTCTCTGTACATTTTTTAAAATCTGGGATTTTTCCGAATTAAAAATGCCTAAAAAAATCAGCAGGAAATTGTAAGAAAAACTGTGCAAAACGACACTGTTTGGAGCTCAAGCCGCTGCGGAACCGCGGCACGAGCATGGCTCGTGCGGCGGTTTCACCGCCATTATGTGACATCACCCTCTTAAATTTGCACAGTAATGTTTCTTTTTAATTTCCTGATATTTTATGGGTATATTATCCGACTCAAGTGTTGAGTATTTTGGGGTTTATTTTGTAGTCGTTGTTTCAATTGGAGAATTTAATTTTGTTATGTTTTCCGGATAATTTTAGTAAGTGTTAAAAAGTTCGACTGGATATAAATACCCACTTTTTCCCCTGCCGGGAAAATTCCATGTGTTGGATCTTTCCGTAGTTTAAGAACGTACGAAGTAGTGCAAGTAACGCGATAGACCCTATAGAAGACAACAAAGCTTAACTCGATTATGTAGCCGTCTTGAACTGCCCTTTGAACCTTAGGGTTTGGGGCAGTACGTCGTGCCACATGTGAGGCGTTGGCTTGACCCTTCTACGGCTGGACCGTTGGTACTGTGGCATGAAATGGATGTTCTTAAACTTATTTCATGTGTTGAGCTATTTCGGGAAAACTTGGGTGTTTGATTGTTCGATCGAAAAGTTTAACATTTTCTATTTATCTGGAATCTGATACAATATTTGGAATTCACAAGTAGTTATGAGATAACTAATATGAATGTTATAAACATAGCACTTTGGTCTCACTTGATCGGTTGCCACGGAATTTTGATGCGATCAAAAGTCCGTCGCAATCACGTAGCGTACGCGGATACTCGCCGGATAAACTTAATAGACAGCTATGCCCCTTAGCCCCGGCTAAGTGACTGTAGGAGAACCCCGTCGCCAAAAGCATCCGTTCTGGTGCTCGCGGTAGCAGTGTTCCATCTTGGTGCACTTCGTCGACGGTATCGGGGGTGCGGCCGCCTACTAATGTTTGCGACGAGCATTCGATCATGATGTCAGGAATCCTGTTGAATTGCCCGACTTGATATTGAAAAGAGTTTTCGATAAAGTGACTAAAATGCAGGGTTTATATTAGTTAGGCATGTGATGTCTAAAGAATTCATTTGGTTAGGCATGCGATGTCTAAGGAGGTTGCGGATTCCAACTGTTGTAGTTTTACACTTTCTTTTCTGCGACCGTAAGTGTAATATGTGATATCGCCGGTTTCGTTGTTATATGTCAACGACAATTGGGATGCGCATATTTACTTACGTTGATGACATGTGATGTTATGTGTTGCTGGATATGTTATATTGGATCGTCATGTTTGAATAGCCGGGTTTTTTTATGTGAGATGAGTGTTTTTCATTTTCATTCATGTAAAAACTTGTATGTAATATTCTTTTATTGGGGCACTTCCAGGTTGCAGAAGATGTCACCTTTTGTATATTATTTACTTTTCCGCACTAGGATAGACCCAAGGAGGAGGGCACAAGTAACCGGGTTCTGGAGTCCAGTGGGAGACCAACTCGAGGAGTCGAGTCCGGGTCTCCTAACTCTAGAATTGGTAGGGTTGCTTGCTGCTCTCGTAGGGGTCTAGGGGTGTGGGTTTGTCTATTCATCGCGACCGTGGAATCCGTGTTTTATACTGGTTCGTATTGAAAACACGGACGTCCTAGTATATCCAATATTTCATATGATATTTTCTGCTGCGTTATCTGTGATGTGATCATGTGATATGTTCGGATAGATATTATATATAGTATATATGACATATTATGTACACGTTACTTATGTTTTACACCCGCGCTAGCCCTGCCCCGCTCTGTCGTTAGTTACCTAACCTAAAGGTGCACGAAGGGACATCGAGGCGAATTCGGATGGCATAAGTGTATGTCGTATTTATCTGTGATGTTTAGGTAACTTAAATGATGGGAATTCATTAATGTGATTAATGAAAGAAAAGAAACCTAAAGATGTTGTGGATTCGAATTTTCAAATACAGGTAGCTACAGTTCTTGCTTTGCATCGCGGTGTTCCTTGTAGAACATCCTGCACCTTATTCGATAAGGAAAGGACTGAGATCCCTTCACCGGGAGTGACTCCTTTAGCAATAACTGGCAGATGCTACAACCCTCGGTTTGTATTTTGATTGCTTCTCTAGTTCTTGCTTTGCACAGCGGTATATATGATATATCCTGCACCTTATTCGATGAGGAAAGGGCCGACGATCCCTTCACCAGGAGTGACCCTTTTAGCGAAACTAGAAAAGCCTAAAAAACACTCCATTTTAAAATCATTTAATTCTACAACGATATCAAGTTCATTACGCAATAGGTTTTCAGAAAAACCTGTCGTGGCCCTCCGTCATTTCAGATAAGTCCTGCTTAGTATTCGTGCTGCGTTTGTTGACCTTATCAAGGCGCAGTGTGCGGTAGCTAACCAGTATTTATCTGCTTATGCATATGATGCAGATTGGGTTAGGGTAGTCGTACGGCCTTGTTGACCTTGTCAAGGGTCGTGCGGGTGGGTTTGATTCAATCAAGAAATGACGGGTTGAACATGACTTACGGTCTATGGTTTGTTGACCTTGTCAAGGTCATAGATCGTTTGGGGCAAAATATTATCGGGAATTTCAAGTGTTGAAATTTGCAATGAGATTGCACACCTTCTATGAGATAGTTGGATCCCGATACCCGCTGCGAGTAAGAGTTACTCCTGGGAGAGTTTTACACATTACAATTAGCCGATCTAGTAGGTGTCTAGAAAGGTGTCAACGGGGTTACGCCTCTGGGAAAACGAGGTTTACATTAATTAGGTCCGTGCGAAAGCACGGGGCACCTCCCTCAAAGAACCGACACTGGCCTGGCTGAAAGATTGGCGAACTTGTAGCATGTAATCAATCCCGGCTGGTCTTTCCTTTTAGGGTTTGAAGGAAGATTTGATAAAAACAGTGGGAGTCATCCTGATTAGATAAAATAATAACCAATCTGATCTTGCAAGAGCGCACGCAGAGTGTTTTCTTCTCTCTCTCTCTCCAGGTAGCGACCATAGCACGCCTTAATCAAGATAATAATACGGATTATTGACCGAACCCGCTTGTTATACTGAGCTGGGGAACGTTGGTCCCGATCCAACTTATAACTGTTATAAGACAGAGCAGGAAATTGGGGAATACCAGAATTCCCGTGCCGCCCAAACGAAGAAAATGCATGATGATGCATCATCTTCGGGTGTGTTCATTACAGAGATCTGTTTCTCAGTATCCTTTACGTCCTGGGTATGTGATACCGGATCAGGATCCCGCATATGTAATTTATTACATGGGCTACTGAGAGGTAGAGAACTGAGAACGGGTGATAAGTTTCATGAGATAGAAAACGGTGCAAGTGTTGCAGCCAAGTCTGTTGGTCACTATCACCCTGTATTACCAGAATACATTGATTCTGAACGAATGTTATTAGATACCGAACCTGATATGCAAAATCATATCAGACTCTTTATTAGTAAAGAAAGGATATAATTTTGTATTGTTGGATAATGTTTTGAACATTTCCTATATCAAAAGTTGATCGGCTCAGGCACGTTATCTAAAAGCATTGACGTTCTAAATCAAACTACAGTTCTTAGTATACAGAACACACACAAGAGGAAGAGTTCAGAAATGAACGAATCCTTCTTGAGGTATTGTAGACTAGGTCATATCAATGTGACCCGACTAGCTGAAGTTACATATAGATGCATATTTAAATTAGTTTGAATTTACATCTTGTGAAAACTTGCCGGTCATGTCACAAAGATAAGATGGCCACAGCTCTGTTTATTGGAAGCAGAGAAAGAGTTAATGTACTCTTGGGACTGATACATGATGATGTATGAAGTCCCCTGTCTACACATGCCAAGACCGGTTCTTTGTACTTCATTACATTCTCTGATGATCTCTTTAGATTCAGACATATGTTCCTGTTGAAACACAAGTCCGAACCTTTTGAGATATTCACAGAATATAAATTAGAAGTAGAGAACCAAAACGGGTATAAGTATTATGTCCTTTGATGTAATCAAGGAGGAGAATACTTGAGCATAGAACTCTTGGACTTTTCTAAAGGAGAATGAGATTCTCTCTCAGCATTACTCCTCCGTATACACCACAGCACGTCGGTGAATCGGGGCGGAGCAATCACACCCTATATGATAAGGTGTGCTCTATGATGAGTACTACTGAGTTACCTATTTCCTTTTGGGAGTTATGCTCTTGAGAAGCTGCATACCTATTGAATAGGGTTCCAATCAAATCAATTACCTGCCACTTCATATGTGATATGGAATGGGAAGAGTCCATATCTTAAGTTTGTTAAGATTTAGGGTTATCCGGCCTATGTCTAAAAGCAAAATCCAGACAAGCTAGAGGCAAGGACAGTTATGTAGAACTGGAAAGGTTCCAGCTATACAAGCTACAACAGATGATTCGGTAGAACCAAAGGATTCAGTAGATACCAACGAACCTCAGCCTCTCCGCCGATCTAGTAGGGTTTCTCACCCACTTGAGAGATACTTCTGTTTCTCTATGACAGTGGGAGCGAGTATTGCATCATGAGATGATGACCCAACTAGTTTCGAGCTGGCCATCAGGAGTGGGACTCTATAAGAATGGCTGGATGCTTAGCGATCTGAGATGGAATCCTTATACACCAACAAAGTATGGACTTTGGTTGCTTTATCTGAAGGGTTAAATCCCCATCAGGAGCAAGTATATTTTGAGAAGATTACTTGGTGTACATGGAAAAGTTGAGACTTTCAAAGCTAGACATATTAAAGGTTTTCATCATCGACCAGGCGTGGATAATGATGAAACCATTTCAGTGGCTATGCTTAAGTCCATCCAGATCCTACTTGCCACGGCTGCATACCATGACTACGATAACTGACAGTTGGGTATCATGACTGCTTTTCTAAAATGATGTTTTAGAAGAGAGCGACTGTAAGTACATAGCCAGAGGGCTTCGTGGACAGTGGGAGCAGCGGAAACGTGTACAAGATGCTTTATAAGATTAAAGCAGGCATTGCGGAGTTGGAATATCTGTTTTGATGAGATAGTCAAATAGTTTGACATCATCAAAATGGTAGATGAACCTTGTAAATACAAAAAGGTAGTAGGGAGTATGGTGGTGATCCTCGTAGAGTACATGGATGACATACTCTTGATAGGGAAGAAGTTTCCTATGCTACGCTCGGTCAATCTCCGCTTATCACAAGGATTCTCCATATAGGATCAAAGTGATACCTCCAAAATCCTGAGATTTGATCTATGAGATAGAAGTAATTGGATGTTAGGATTCTCACTAGCTGCAGTGAGATGGTATCAATCGATCCTAGGGAGAATCACTGGAAAGGTTCCAGGGAGATAAGGACGACTGAATGTCAGTCACAGGCATTGTCTTTACCCACAGTAAAGGGACGGTATGTTGAAAGAGTTCCAAGGTAGATACCGTGGCATACTAGACGATAAAGGATGGATACATCGCTACTAAAGATGCTACCAAAGAGGAAGTCTGGGTGTATATTAGTTCATGAGATGAACTTCGTTCCTACCATTGTGAGACAATGGAGTTGTGGCTTATGCCTAGGAACGCCTGTCCCATCAGTGATCCAGACATATTCTGAGGCAGCATCACTTGATCATGGAGATAGTTGATCTCCAAGGGGATCGAGGTCAGGAGAGAAGACTCAGAGGACAACACGATGGATCCACTCACAAAGGCCTTTTCCCAGAGAGAGACTTTTATAGGATGGTTGAGTATGAGATACTACAACCACTGCTACAGATGGCCCTAGTGCAAGTGGGAGATTGTTAGTTATATGTATGCCCTAGAGGCCATTACTGTACAAAGGATGTATATTGTAGTGGATGCTTGGACATATATAGGGAGGACTTTCTTGCTCGACATGATAGTATGCTATCTGGTTGCTCTTTATCTTAACGTGTACACTAATTGTCTCTCTGTTACATGTTGGTAAAGCCCTTAGGATGTGTACTTGACTACCTGGACTATGATGCGGATCATATTAGTAGGGACATGGTAGTCCATAAGTACATCCTTCAAGGTCCCTAGTCGTGGGTGTATCGAGACGGGGCATCGATATACCAGAGTAGACTAGCGTATGCCTTCTCGACCCATACAGATGGGCGATGGATGATCCCATATCCATTGGTGTTTGACATCAGAGATGATATACGGGTGCTTAGTAGAGACTGGGTACACTGGACGGACTAGCCGAGAACTCCCAGATGGTATTATACCTTACGTCAGATGGCAGTTCTCAGGTGACACTAGTACAGGTTAGTCTGTAGACCCGAGATCATCATAGAGTCTTGTGTGTTTTCTACTGTGCTTTGATTTCCACCTTACCACGTCCAAGAGGGCGTGCAAAATGGTGGTTTTTGGGTACAGTCCCGAGTCACATAGAGGCAATAAGCGATAAGAGGGTTTTCGTCTCTCCCGATATTGGGGGTTGATGTTGCGCTATGCTCGATTGGCCATAACAGGGAAGTTCCTGGCCAGGGCTGGTTTAGAGATTTACCGGTAAGTGTTACCAGTAGTTTCTCGACCCGTTATGGGCCTGTCATCGGCATGACTTATCGGTTATTGGGGTCTGACGTTTACCACCCCTAGACTTGATATGCGACATATCAGACGAGGAGACCGGACTGTACAGTAGTGTCACTGTCAGGCTTTTTGCAGGAGTTGGAGCGGGCTTGCTGTTCATACTATAATATTGCATTATTGTACTCCCTATTTTTATTCACTTTATAAATAAACAGGTACTCTTGACGCACGTTTGTTGCATATTACAGGATACAGGCTCTTGAAGCGAATACAGCGAAAAAGACGAAAGTTGATACAGAAAAGGGACTTTTGACCAACAAGTAGACGGATCCTAGTCAAGCCCAGACTAATAACAGTTCACATAGGTACAAGGCAACGCAAGGTCCAAACATGTCAAAGTGAAACGGTTAAAAGACCAATACGAATTTTCACTGAAGATCTGGAGAAGAATAATAAGCTAAACAGAGAAAAGGAGTGAAGAATAAAGAAGCCCTAACACCCAAGATGCAGCCCAAAAACATTGCTGAGCTGAGCTCACCAATAGGCCGCGGAACCGCGGCCCAAGGCCCACATATGCCGCGGTTCCGCGGCCATTTGTTGCCCGTGTCGGTGCAAATTTTGTGTGTCGGTGCGTCGGTGCGGGTGTTGGGATTTTCCGTGGGCATATCTGTAAAATCATGTTTGCGAGAATCTGTAACCCTAGTTTCCCTGTTTACTTATAAATTGTAATCTCAAATCTGTAAAACGGATGCCTCTTTTCAATCAATAAAATTCAGAATTGTTGGGAGATTAAGAGCATCATTTTTGTAAGTCTTTATTTTTTTATTGCTGCCTTAGTTATAATTTAATTTTTGCCCTAGCTATCTATTATAATTCTTGCAGTAGAGTAATCATATCACTTGCCCTAGTTAATTTAGTATAGTTCTTTTTAATCTGCAGTAGATAAGTAATTCTTTAGATCTAAACAAAACACATTAAACATAACAAAAAAAATGTCATTTTTAGAAGATCCCCTAATGAGCGAGTAAAATCCTCGCTTGTTAGGGTTAGGAACAAGAGAGGGATTGAGAGATGAATATCTTTCATCTCCTTCAATGCCAATAAATTTTCATAAGTAGAATTTCATGCACGCATGCATGATCCGCTCCCTACGGTATCCTGCCTACGAGGTAACGGTGAAACCGTAGTATAAAGGACCGGACATACATGACGTCCATGAAGGTTATAGCAATTAGTAGGAAAGGACGGACAAGGATCTAGAGGAAGAAACTTTGTTTCTTCCCAATCATCCTAATCGCCTTTGCTAACAATTGTTATGACTTCTAAAAAGTTTTTAATCTAAGGCATTGAAAGAGGTGACAATATTAATCTTATCAACCCTACCTTAGACCTAACCCTAACAAGTTCTTTAATATCGTACAACTTAATTTTTTAAATCAATCGAGAAAAATCGAACCACCATCGGAATCAACTCGTAAAAACACAAATTAGAAAATTACACATCTCTATGGATCGACCCGTATTCACCGGCTAGCTGCAAAGCGACGCCGTTTCTGATTACGGTTAACACATATAATTTTTGAACTAATCAAATGGCGCCGTTGCCGGGGATGGCGTAAAATTTCTTTCGTGTAATTTCGGGTTGATATAATTTTTTAAAAATCATAAAAATCAGAAAATAGAAAAATACAAAAACATTTTATCGATTTTTATCTATTTGAAGGGTTTTATGGTTTGAATCTTGCAGGAACAGCGAAGACTCTCGGATCTGGAATTTTACAGAGGTCAAATCAGAAAAGTGAACATCAGAACAGAGGAGGAGTGGTACAAGGGTGCAGCAAAGACTTTTTCAGAGCCTGATCACCCTAGACGACCGCGGAACCGCGGCCCAGGAGAACCCAGACCGCGGAACCGCGGCTATTTATCCGCTTTAGCACCTCAAATTTGCATGGTTTGCTTTCTTTTTCCCCCCCTCTGCAACCTCCATATATCTTTCTATGAAAACTTTCTGCAGGGTTTATTTGCGCTAAAAAAAAATAAAAAATTCTTCTTCCCCCTACTAAATAACAGATTTTCTGCAGGTTTCTTTGCGCCGCGCTAAAAATTTGATTGCAAGTGAATTTTATTGTTTTGCATAATTTAATCGGACTTTAAGGGGCTATTTGACCAAACTCAGATTGGGTGGGGATTTCATCACCCTTCCCAGGACCCCAGAAAACACTTAAAGCATTTGCATTGACCACAATTAATTAAAAAATACTAGACTCAGACCTAAGGACATCGAGCTCAATAGGAAAAGGACTAGTATAGGCATCGACCGTTTATCCTAACTGACTTTGTGGTGTCTAGGCAAGTGTGTCTAGGCTAGTGGTTATTAATTAGGCCCACTATTATGGTTCCTTCCCACTTACCTGGCACTTACCTGGCCGTAATTGTCGGTGAAGAGGCGGTTTGAGGTCCTATTTCTAGCCCTAGTTAGGAGCTGTCTAGCAGACCTAGGTGACCCTAGATCTAGGCCTGATTGTGCATGTGTGGTTGATAGCAATTGTGTCACGAGTCTCTTTTCAAAAACCTCCTTGCAAAACTCTCACATAAAAAAAAAAATCTTTTCAAACTTGCAACTTGTCGCTAAGAAAACTTGCAACTCACTTCCACCACTTCCTTTCACTGACGTTATCTTACCTCCACATTCTGTCTTTCTTTTTTTCTGACTACACTACCCCTTTAGTGTATGTCACTTTGAACTAGGGATAGTAACGCCCTATTAGTCCGTGTTTCGTTGGTACCGACCGACGAACCTTTCGACACCGAAATCGACATTCCGTCCACTTTCTTACCTACACCTTCAAATTCTTCTTCTGAAGGCATGTCGGGATTCAACCCCAACAATACCTTACCGATGGGAATGATTCCACCTCCGTTAGGTACGAATAACCCGAATCAACCGCCTGTTGAAGCGCCCGCACGAGTTGCGCTCCAGGATCTCTTTTACCCCGTCCGCACGTCTTTACCTACCTGTCTTTCACCCCCACCGGCAAATGGGGACAATTTTGAAATAAAACCACATTTCATCAATATGCTGCCAAAATTTCATGGTTTGGAATCTGAAGATGCATATATCTTTATCAATAAATTCCAAAATGTGTGCGCTATGATGAAAACGACCCAATTAAGTGATGACGCTATAAGGCTAAGGGTCATTCCTTTTACCTTATGTGACCTAGCCGAGAAGTGGCTATACAGCACCGCATCACATTCCATTAGAAATTGGGACGAGTTTGTGAAAGCTTTTCTAAAAAAGTTCTATCCTCATCACAAAACTGCTAGAATCCGCAATCAAATAATTCAATTTTCACAACTTCCTTCTGAACCATTTTGGAAGTGCTTCGAGAGATTTAAAGACCTACTCGTTTAATGCCCTCATCATGGGATCGAAAGTTAGCAACTTTGCCAAACATTATACGAGGGATTGAACTCGGCAACGAAGCAGTTGCTAGAAACCATATGTCAAGGTCATTTTCTCTCCAAGTCTAGTGACGAAGCGTGGCAGTTTTTTGAGGATCTTAGTGAGCAAACAATTCAGTGGGAGAGTACCAAGACCACATCATCTTCTTCTAGTGGTCAATCTAGGGCAGGCATCCATCAAATAGAGATGTCGATTGCTATGAAGGCCGAGATGGCCGCTCTTACGAAAAAGCTAGAAGCGATCGAGACCAGAATCTCATCGCCTTCTCCTGCCCCTGTTATGCCTCCACGAACCGTTTGTGCTTGTTGTGCGGATCCATCGCATCTAACCGAAGAATGTCCTTATAATGCATCTACTCAAGGACAGGATCAAGTCAATGCTGCATTTCAGCAACGACAAAGAAATGATCCGTACTCTTCGACATACAATCCGGGTTGGAGGAGTCACCCAAATTTCGCTTGGAACCAAAATCAACAATTCCAAGGAAATAACAATTTTCAAAGACCTCCTCCTCCACAACAACAACAAGCACCTTCACAAACTCAATTTCAACAGCAACCTTTTCAACAGCAACCTTACCCTAATCAGGTGAACAATTTTGTGCCTAACACTGCTTACCCGCCGAACAATTATGTTCAACCTAATAATGACAAGGTTAGCTCGCTCGAAAGAAGTCTAGATGCGTTCCTTAAGCAATCTACACTGTCTACAGCAAGACTACAGACTTCTATTCAATCTTTGGTGCAAAACAGTGCCTCACACGATCAAAGCATCAAATCTATTGAGGCACAAATTGCACAACTCAATGCAGCTTTGAGCGAGCGCGAAAAAGGAAAACTCCCGTCTCAGCCACTGCCCAACCACGGTCACGCACATGCTGCTTATCAACAGCAGAATCATAACGTAAATGCTGTGACCACGTTGAGATCGGGAAAAGTGTCGCAAAATAATGTGGGTATTGACAATGACACCCCTGCCGGTGGCCCTTCTTCATCTTCTTCACCTTCTACTTCTTCAGAGCCTATTCTCCACCCTTCACACGGCTCTACTTCTTCTAGCTCGAACGGACCCATTTCTCACAACACGAACACATCTACACGGGGTGCCGTTCCAACTCGACAATCTGATCCGCAAAAATTGGACTCAACCACCTTTCAAAATGTTCCTTTTCCTAATCGGTTGAGATCCAATAAACCAACTCCACAGAAGGAAAAGATTGTAGAGTTGTTCAAACAGGTTAGCAAAAATATCCCTCTTTTGGATGCAATCCAACAAGTTCCTTCATATGCAAAAATTTTAAAGGACTTATGCACCAAAAAGAGGAAGTCACAAGTTCCAAAGAAAGTTTTTGTGGCTAGTGCTATTAGTGATGCTCTTGTCAATTCTTTACCCCAAAAGCAAAAGGACCCCTGGTGTCCTACCATTTCGATAACAATTGGGGACAAGAACATCAATAGAGCACTATTAGATCTTGGTGCGAGTGTCAATTTGCTACCCTATTCTGTGTACGAGCAATTGGGCATTGGAGAGCTTAAGCCCACTCACTGTACTCTCCAAATGGCCGACCGGTCAATCACCCATCCTAGGGGAGAGCTGGAGGATGTGTTAATTAGAGTAGGGGATTTCATTTTCCCCGTTGACTTTATTGTGATGGATACACAACCTGTCGCTAACCCCCGAAATAAAATTCCGGTAATACTTGGTCGACCATTTCTGGCGACTTCCAACGCAGTAATCAATTGTCGTAATGGTTCAATGAACCTATCTTTCGGCAATATGACAATTGAGCTCAATATTTCAAGTTGGGAAGTCAGCCTGCTGAGCCTAATGCTAGCGTACTCGATGTTTGCTCGATCAATGAGATCGCGGAGGAGGACTGTGACTTCGAGAATTTTATGTTCGATCACAGCAATGTTAACGCCACTAGTGCGTTCCTCCTAGAATCCGACACAGCTTTCACGGCGGATAACGATTTTGAGTGTTTTACCTTCGTTGACGACTTTGAAGACTCATCACCTGAATTGGAGACTTTTGCTTTTTCGGATGAGTTAATTGAACCATCCGACTCTGTTGCGTACACTCGATTCGAACCTTTGATGGAATCATTCGAGTTTGAAACAGTTACCCCATTGTTACCATCTATTGTTTCACCTCCTAAACTCGAATTGAAGCTTTTGCCGTCATACCTAAAATATGCTTATCTAGGTGATAATGAGACCTTACCCGTCATTATATCGGCCTCTCTAGCTCTTGAGCAAGAGAAGGCTCTTTTGATGGTCTTACATAATAATCGGCAAGCTTTCGGCTGGTCTATAGCGGACATTAAGGGGATTAGTCCCCTCATAGTCGAACATCATATACACTTGATGGATGATGCCAAGCCGGCAAGGGATCCACAAAGACGCCTCAACCCCATTATGAAAGAGGCTGTTAAGAAGGAGATTGTCAAGTGTCTGGATAGTGGTATCATTTACCCTATCTCGGATAGCCAATGGGTTAGCCCAATCCACGTCGTGCCAAAGAAATCGGGCATTACAGTCATTACCAATGAGGCAAATGAGTTAATTCCCACTCGCACCCAAACTGGGTGGCGAGTCTGCATAGACTATAGAAAACTCAATGCCGCGACAAGGAAAGACCACTTTCCTTTACCTTTCATTGACCAAATGCTTGAGCGATTGGCAGGGCACGAGTTCTATTGCTTTCTAGATGGCTATTTCGGTTATAACCAAGTCCCCATCGCTAAAGAGGATCAAGACAAGACAACATTTACTTGTCCCTTTGGCACTTTTGCTTATCGTCGCATGCCCTTTGGGTTATGCAATGCACCCGCGACATTTCAGCGGTGTATGATGGGGATCTTTTCAGACATGGTTGAAAAGTTCTTGGAGATCTTTATGGATGATTTCTCCGTCTTTGGCGAGTCCTTCGACGAGTGTTTACGACATCTGGACGCTGTTCTTACCCACTGTAGGGATAAGAACCTAACGTTGAATTGGGAGAAGTGCCATTTCATGGTGTGAGAAGGCATTGTCTTAGGACATATCATCTCGCAAAACGGCATCGAGGTTGATAGAGATAAAATTGAAGTAATTTCTAACCTCCCTCCCCCTAAATGCGTCAAAGACATCAGAGCCTTCCATGGCCACGCCGGTTTTTACAGACGGTTCATCAAGGACTTTAGCAAGATCGCTAGACCCTTGACTCTCTTACTGGCCAAGGACACAACATTTGCTTTCAACTCCACATGCATTGAAGCATTCGAGTCTTTGAAACATTCTCTCATATCTGCGCCCATCCTTTCATCTCCGGACTGGACACACCCTTTCGACATCATGTACGACGCATCAGATTTTGCCATTGGCGCTGTTCTTGGACAGCACATTAATAAAATGCCGCATGTGATTTATTATGCTAGCCGAACACTAAATGAGTCCCAACTAAACTACACAACAACAGAGAAAGAATTTTTAGCGGTTGTGTTTGCACTTGAAAAATTTCGGCCTTATTTAATTGGCTCTCCAGTCGTTGTATATACTGATCATTCAGCTCTTCGCCACCTTTTTGTGAAGAAGGACGCTAAGTCAAGGCTAATACGTTGGATCCTTTTACTACAAGAGTTTGACCTTATCATAAAGGACAAAAAAGGATGTGAAAACGTAGTAGCTGATCACTTATCACGACTTCTTTCTTCGCCTACGCTTGATCTTCCAATCACTGATGTTTTTCCCGATGAGCAACTCTTGACCGTTTCTTGCGAACCATGGTTCGCCGATATTGTAAACTACTTAACCACCGGCCTGATACCTAAAGATTGGTCGAAACAGGATAAACTTAGATTTTTGTCCCAAGTAAAGCATTTTTACTGGGATGAACCCTATCTTTTTAAATACTGTTCCGACAAAATCATTCGTCGGTGTGTACCTGAAAGTGAGGTCAAGAGCGTGCTGTCTTTTTGCCACGATCAAGCATGTAGCGGGCACTTTGGCCCAAAGAAGACAGCCGAAAATGTTTTGCAGTGTGGTTTCTATTGGCCACGACTCTTCAAGGATGCTTACGAATACTGCAAAATTTGCTCCCGGTGCCAGCACTTGGGCCGGATATCGCGGAGAAATGAAATGCCGCTCCAACCTATTTTGGTTGTGGACATTTTTGATGTTTGGGTATAGATTTCATGGGACCATTTCCTAACTCTTTCGGAAATGTGTATATTCTTTTGGCCGTTGACTACGTTTCAAAGTGGGTCGAGGCTGTGCCTAGCCGAACGAACGACAACAAGGTTGTCGTTCGATTTGTCAAAGAACACATCTTTTCTCGATTTGGGCACCCTCGGGCGATAATAAGTGATAATGGTTCTCATTTTTGCAATAGGACTTTCGAGTCCTTAATGCGCAAATACTCTATCACCCACAAGCTGTCAACGCCATATCATCCCCAAACATGTGGGCAAGCCGAGATTTCAAATCGGCAAATCAAGCAAATCCTGGAGAAAACGGTTTCTAAAGACCATAAAGACTGGTCACTTAAACTGATTGATGCACTATGGGCCTTCCGTACTGCATATAAGACTGATCTCAGTATGTCTCCATACCGGCTTGTTTACGGGAAGGCTTGCCACCTCCCAGTGGAGATTGAGCATAAAGCATTTTGGGCTATCAAAGAGCTGAATTTATCTTTAGGAGATGCGGGCAGTAATCGAAAGCTGCAATTGAATGAACTAGAAGAGCTGCGGGATGAGGCATATGATAATGCCATAATTGCTAAAAACTGAGCTAAGGTGTTCCATGATAAACACCTTTTGCGAAAAACTTTTGAACCTGGTCAACAGGTTTTACTCTATGACACTCGGTTACATTATCACCCCAGCAAGCTCCGTTCTAGATGGAGAGGACCTTTTGTAGTCCACGCCGTTTATCCGCACGGTGCGGTTGATCTTGAAAATCCTGAAGACGGTACCTTATTCAAAGTGAATGGGCATCGACTGAAACCGTTCTTCACAGCGGACCCATCGGAGGAGCTCCTGTTTTTACAGGAGCCGATTTACACTGATTAATTTTCCTCCACCTTCACCCCCGAATTTCCAATCAATTTTTCCAAGACTTTATTTCGAACAAGTTTGGGGGTGTGTATCATTTGTAATAATGTGAATAAACAGGGAATGCCGACATTTTGACCCTCTTGGTTTAGTATGACAGTGAGGACACTGTCAAGTTCAAGTTTGGGGGTATGCTCGGTACGTTTTCTTTCCTTTGCATTCATTTGTACATATTTTTGCATTTGCACATTTATTTGAAAACCCATAAAAAAATTTTAAAAAGAAATTCAAAATTTATAAAAATTATTGTATTCAATTTTGACCATATTTAACTTGAGTTTGACAAATAGGTTAACTAGCTATGAACAACTAGATCTTAGACTTGGTAAATTAAAAACCCTAAAAATAACCTTCTTTAAAGATTAACGGTAGAAAGTATAGGTCTTTGTAGTTTATTTAGAAATATGCAAATTTTGAGTTCACTTTTTGGGCTAAGTTGAAATAAAGGAAAAATATTGATATTCTTATTAGAGTATAAGTTGAAAAATAATTCCTGGCTTAAGTATGGATTCTAAAAATTTATACCCTACAAAATTGCACAATCACACACTTAAAGCTTGGGATAGTAGAGGAGACCTTGAAATGCTCTTGTCTAAAAGTCCTTAGTACAAAGAAAATGAAAAATTCAAAAGTGAATAAAAAAAAATGAACACTGGTTTTGTGATTACTTAAGGCTAAAAATAGAAAAATATATAGCGAAGGTGCTTCATCACCTAGTGCCTTAGACCAACTGGTTTGGGAGTCACTGCTAAAACCCTGGGTGTTGCAAAACTAGGATGTACGCTTTAAAACGCTAACACATTTTGTAATCGGTCGTTGGTATCTCAAGAAGTATTAACGGTCGCTTGAAGGATGTGTAAGCGAAATTCACCAATTAATAAGTACTTGGGACAACGGACAAGGGCATGATTGCTTGATTTGAATTTCCAAGTGTAGGGGTGATCTATACACAAACATGGGGATATGTAATTAGAGTTTAGATAAGAGAAAGGAATGAAGAATAAAACTTATATCTTTAGTAGAATTGATAGAAAAATTCCTAAGTGGAGATGGAACACTAAAAGGAAAACCTAAGAAATGCCGAAAGCTGAATGATTCTATAAAACATATATAATCTTAAGTTAAATTATGAGGAAGTGTGAAGAATATGGGTGGAAAGTTTGTGAGTCGATGATAATAGAATTCTGTGTTAGAAAACCTAATTGGAGAATTATTGTCGAAAGAGCCAAATTGATAGGATTTTGTGGGTGTAATCCGCTGAAAACCCTCAGGAGACAACACTCCTCCTACTAGGGACACCTAGAGGTTTAACGGCTTATTGCACGAGCTCAGTGCAATCGCGTTTTCCTGCGAAAGTGCGGTTAACTTTTATTGAGAATAAAATAATAAGTTTGCAAGAGGACGAGCAAAAGATAAGTTTGGGGGTATTTGTTCATATTATAATATTGCATTATTGTACTCCCCATTTTTATTCACTTTATAAATAAACAGGTACTCTTGACGCACGTTTATTGCATATTACAGGATACAGGCTCTTGGAGTGAATACAGTGAAAAAGACGAAAGTTGATACAGAAAAGGGACTTTTGACCAACAAGTAGACGGATCCTAGTCAAGCCCAGACTAATAACAGTTCACATAGGTACAAGGCAACGCAAGGTCCAAACATGTCAAAGTGAAACGGTTAAAAGACCAATACGAATTTTCACTGAAGATCTGGAGAAGAATAATAAGCCAAACAGAGAAAAGGAGTGAAGAATAAAGTAGCCCTAACACCCAAGATGCAGCCCAGAATGTTTGGTGAGCTGAGCTCACCAAAGGGCCGCGGAACCGCGGCCCAAGGCCCACATTTGCCGCGGTTCCGCGGCCATTTGTTGCCCGTGTCGGTGCAAATTTTGTGTGTCGGTGCGTCGGTGCGGGTGTTGGGATTTTCCGTGGGCATATCTGTAAAATCATGTGTGCGAGAATCTGTAACCCTAGTTTCCCTGTTTACTTATAAATTGTAATCTCAAATCTGTAAAACGGATGCCTCTTTTCAATCAAAAAAATTCAGAATTGTTGGGAAATCAAGAGCATCATTTTTGTAAGTCTTTATTTTTTTATTCCTGCCTTAGTTATAATTTAATTTTTGCCCTAGCTATCTAGTGTAATTCTTGCAGTAGAGTAATCATATCACTTGCCCTAGTTAATTTAGTATAGTTCTTTTTAATCTGCAGTAGATAAGTAATTCTTTAGATCTAAACAAAACACATTTAACATAACAAAAAAAATGTCATTTTTAGAAGATCCCCTAATGAGCGAGTAAAATCCTCGTTTGTTAGGGTTAAGAACAAGGGAGTGATTGAGAGATGAATATCTCTCATCTCCTTCAATGCCAATAAATTTTCATAAGTAGAACTTCATGCACGCATGCATGATCCGCTCCCTACGACACCCTACCTACGAGGTAACGATGAAACCGTAGTATAAAGGACCGGACATACATGACGTCCATGAAGGTTATAGCAATTAGTAGGAAAGGACGGACAAGGATCTAGAGGAAGAAACTTTGTTTCTTCCCAATCATCCTAATCGCCTTTGCTAACAATTGTTATGACTTCTAAAAAGTTTTTAATCGAAGGCATTGAAAGAGCTGACAATATTAATCTTATCAATCCTATCTTAGACCTAACCCTAACAAGTTCTTTAATATCGCACAACTTAGTTTTTTAAATCAATCGAGAAAAATCAAACCACCATCGGAATCAACTCGTAAAAACACAAATCAGAAAATTACGCATCTCTGTAGATCGACCCGTATTCACCGGCTAGCTGCAAAGCGACGCCGTTTCTGATTACGGTTAACACATATAATTTTTGAGCTACTTGCTGATCTTCTGATCGCTCAATACCCGGGTAGCCGTTACGTCCAGCTAGTACCGCTGACGGCTTGTGGGTGTTTGATATGATCATCACCTACTGCCGGCGTATTGACGAGTCTTTAGAGTCCTACATAGAGGTTGTACTGGCTCAGGCAAAACGAGATAGGAGCGCATATGTGATATGTGCGGGACCGAGAATGATGCGAGTATGTGATACCGTATTCAATTCTCGCGATAATTGTATCGATTGGTTGTATGCGATATAACCTAGTTATCGAATCAAGGATTGATTCGATAAGTCGATACAATAATATTAGTCGGTTATATGCGATATGACCGGATCGTTGAATCAAGTGTTGATATAATGATTTAATGTATAATTATATATTTGATATATTACTTTACATTAACTAGTATTGGTTCACTAAAGCATTTATTTTTCTCACTTGTGCACAAGTTAATATATATGTGATATATATTTATAAGTGTACAAATTGTATCATGCTTGTTGATACAACTATCATGGGTGTAGAATACTTATACCATACTAATTATATTTGTTAGGTTTTTATATTTAAAGTAATTCTAAAACAAAGTGATAATGGTTTAAGTGCATGAAGCTTCATGAAGCTTGTAGGTGCATTGACCAATGTCAACTTGTTTTGTTTTTACTTTGGATATTCATAAACCTAACCACTATAATTTACTATGATTGTGTCTCTACATGAGTTAAGTATATGATACTTACTCACCATGGTTAACACTCACTCTCTTGATAAGTTTCATTCTCACTTTTAGTTCTTCTTCTTCTTCCTTCAATCTCTTTTCTAGGGTTTGATAAAGAGAGTGATTCTTTGTGAGAAAAGAAATTCTAAAGTGTACCCATTTCCTATCTCATCATCCTCTACTAGACTAGCACTTTAGTTTAGGGTGTTTGCTTTACTAATTCTATGGTTAGTGAGGTAGAAGCTTGAGTCCGTATTCCCTCGACGTAGATCATCTTCGGCATCGAAGACATCAAGCGATCCCGTTGCCATTTCTTAAAGAGTTGTCCGAGAGTCCGGGAGTTCGATGATTGCAGCGAAGGGACGTCGTCACGGAGCTTTGGAAGTGGAGGACCGGATCTACAAAGGTTGTAGTCCCTTCCCTTAGTGATAATTGTTATCTACTAGCTTTATGATTCGCCTAATATCTAGTTAACGATCTTGCTTCGGGTTGTTAGGCACCTAAAAATTTTAATCCGGCATGGTCGATGCCTTGTAGAGCTTCATTAGAGTGCCTAGTAACCCTACACTATGTAATCAAGAGCTAATGCCAATTCAGGATCAGGCAGGTACAGGTTTGTCTGAATAGACAACAGGAACTGTTCGTAAGGACAACAGGTCAGGTTTGTTGGCATTAGACACAAGATCAAATAACAGGTAACACCATGGTACAACAGGTCAAGTCAAGTAATGTATAGATATCATGTGATGTCAAGAGTTGCACGGTACCATGTCGTGTCAAGTAGTAGGTGTAACAAGTCATGTCAGGGTTCATAAAATGTCAAGTGGGTGCTCATAATCAAAGTAACATAATCATGGGTACACAAAGAAAGCATAGGGTATTAGTAAAACAATAAAATGGAATATCGTAACGTGATATGCAAATAAGTACTGATTCAAACACATGGTTGCACAGTTATGATTTAAGTTAGGGTTATGGTTCCAACATTAAGTAAATACGTTCTATCAAATATGGAATGTTAAAATCACACTAATATGTAATGAATGACCTAGTGATGCAATTATATAAAAAAATTAAATGGATGCAAACGGGTGTCCGATAGGGTAGAAACTATTGAAAGGTACTGTGTGCTATGCAGATAATTATTATGTGATTTAAATATGGACGTGGGTACATGATATTGTAATCTAACATGTAGCAAGGTATATTTCAAGATCCAAATCTAAAAGATATAAACGGAACTTTGAACTGTTAAATTGGAACACGTGACTTTAGATTCGATCTATAGGCTTAATAAGAAATTAAATAAGTATAAAAATATTATGAATAGCATGTAGCAAGTTTCACTTGCCTCGACGGATCGCGATACGGTGTACGGAACGTCACACGTTGACGAGAAAAGTCGGGACGCATGCACGGTACACGGAATGAGTCCAAACAACGCACGTTGGGATCACACGGGTCAGATATCCTCGCTGGGTCGTAGGGATCTTCGCCGGCACGGTCGGATTCCGGCAACCAAGAAACAACAGTGAATACCCCAGAAGAAAAGAAAAATAGAAAAGAAAGAAAGAGATGAAGGAAAGAGAAAGAAGAGGAATGAGAATAGGATTGCTTACTGGGTTGCAGAGGGGTGGGCTAGCAGTGGCGGCGAGACCAACGGCAGTGAGGGGCGCCAGTGAAGGGGTTTTGAAGAGATAGGGTTTGGTTAGGGTTTGGGCTCGGTTTTGAAGTTGTTGGGGTTTTATGTGCAGGGTTTTAGGTGCTGGAGGGAGAGCAGAGGAGAGGGAGGAGATGGCGATGGGAGACGGTCGGCGACGTGATAAGGTGGTGATGGTGGAAAAGGGTTCTCGGGGTTTCTAGGGTGCAATGAGTTTGCTCGAGGGAGAAAGAAGAAGGAGTGGATGGAGATGAGGGTGACGAGGAGATGAGAAGGGTGTCGACGAGGGCTGAAGAGCGAGGTCGAGGGAGGAGGAGGCAGAGTAGTAAGGGTTAGGGTTTTTCTTTGTGGGTTCTCGTGGCGAGGAGATGTGCTGGTTTTTTTTAAAAAAGAAACAGAAGAAGATGAAAGAGTGAAGGGAGGTAACGAGATCGCGCGGCGGTGACGGGAATCGAAGAACCAACAGTAATCGCGAGAGGAGCGAGAAAGGGTGCGAGAGGAGAGAGAAAGAGAAGATAGAGAGAGATAGCTGCGGAGGAGGAGAGAGAAAGAGAAAGGGAAAGAAGAGAGAGGGAATCGTGTGGGGCCCGGTGCAAGGAAAGAGGGGGAATATGATTGGCTCGTGGAAAATAAAGAGAGAGAGAGAAGAGAGATAGAAGAGAGAGGGATGGCTCGGTGGTGGGGCCCAGCACCAAAAGATAAGCTGGGATTGGTTGGCAAAACATAAAAAGATTTTACTTGTTAAAATATTTCAGTTTGTTGCACAAGAAATTTAGGTTGTTAAATAAATATAAGTTAATGAATTTTAAAGAAATTTAAAATAATTAAAATTTGGCGGAAATACAAAATATTTCAGAATTGTGCATGGGTCGGGTCCAAAATTTTGTATTTGAAATATGAAAATTATTAGCAAGTTCCAAAATTTAAAATGAAAGATTATTTAACAGAAATGCATATCCCCAAGAACGGACGCACGTACGTGCGTGTAGCCATCCAAACCCGTCCGTTTCACTGAACGGGACGAGAATACGATGCAAGGACGCTACCACAGGGTTAGGGTTATCATGCAGGCCATGTCATGTATTTTTAAATTATTTTAAGTGATTTAAATTGTTATATTCAAAAATACGTGATTCTAGGGTATTCTATAACTATGAAACAACAAGCTCAATCAAGCGGGTCGAACGTAAAGTAAACTACCATTCGCATCCACACAGTAAATGAAATAAACACCACAAACAATGCATACGGCAACAGAAATTGGTATAACTGAACTCGGTTGTTCATTATACCCAACTACAAAAAGAATTTCGTCCTCGAAATTCCAAGAACACAAAAGGATAAACGATCAACAAACCACAAGAAAAGATGGGGAAACTTCTGCCGGATTTCATCTTCTCGTTCCCAAGTTGACTCTCCATATGAGCGATTACCCCATGAAACAAGTACAAGAGGGATAACCTTGTTCTTAAGAACCTTTTCCCTTCGATCTACAATCGAAATCGGTCGCTCGTCAAAAGTCAAGTCTTCTCAGACGGTCAGCTCCGAAAGATCTAACACATGTGTTTCATCTCGAACATATTTACGGAGTTGAGTTATGTGGAACACATCATGAACATTCGCCAAGGATTGCGGCAACGCCAATCGATACGCTACCACACCAACACGCTCCAAAATCTCAAAAGGTCCGACGAATCGAGGACTGAGCTTTCCTCGACTTCCGAAACGAATCACCCCTCTAGTCAGTGATATCTTCTACAATACCAAATCACCCATGGCGAACTCTATAGGTCTTCTCGACGTATCTGCCCAACTCTTCTGTCGGTCTTATGCTGCTTTCATATGATTCCGGATTGCGTTAATTTTCTCAACTGTCTGCACAACCAAATCTGGTCCCAACAATCTTTGTTCACCGACATCGTCCCAACAAACAGGTGAACGACACTTGCGACCATATAAAGCTTCGAATGGAGCCATCTGAGTAGTCGCCTGGAAATTGTTGTTGTAAGAAAACTCCACTAAATGTAGATGATCCTCTCATGAACCCTTGAAGTCCAACATGCAAGCTCTTAACATGTCTTCAAGTGTCTGGATCGTTCTCACCGATTGGCCATCTGTCTGAGGATGATAAGCTGTGCTAAACTTCAATCGAGTCCCCAAACTTTCCTATAAGCTCCTCCAAAAATGTGATAAGAAACGAGTGTCACGGTCGGACACGATGCTCACCGGTACTCCATGTAATCTTATAATTTCCTGCATGTACCGTTCTGCCAATGTTTCTGTTGATTGACCCACCCGAAAAGGAATGAATTGAGCTGCCTTGGTCAAACGATCAACAATCACCCAAACTGCATTGTTGCCCTTTGGACTCCGCGGTAGAGCTGTCACGAAATCCATGGTTATATGTTCCCACTTCCATTGAGGAATCGGAAGTGGTTGCAATAAACCAGCAACCCTTTGATGCTCAGCCTTAACTTGCTGACACACTAAGCATTTTGCCACAAAGCTGGCAATCTCCCGTTTCATGCTTTCCCACCAGAAATGTTGTCGTATGTCTCGGTACATCTTCATGCCTCCTGGATGTACGGAATATGCTGAACTGTGTTCCTCCCTCAAAAGCTCTTCGCGAATATCTCCCTTTGGCACACACAATCGGCTGCCATATCTCAACGAACCATCTTCATGGATCAGTAAGTCTGTTCTCAGTCCAGCTTCAACCTGTTCTCGAAACTTCTGCAATCTAGGGTCCTACGATTGCGCTGCTTTAATATTCTCGATCAACGACGAATGTACCTGCAACTGCATCAATTGTCCCGACGAATGCGGTAGCACAACCTCCAAATCAAATCTTTGAAAGTCTTCAATGAGTTCCTTCTGTGTAGTCAACATCTGAATTGCTGGCAACCGACTAAGCGCATCAGGTACAATATTAACTTTCCCTGGATGGTACTTAAGATTAAGATCATAGTCAGCCATCAGCTCCAACCATCTAGGTTGCCTCATATTAAGCTCCTTCTGTGTGAGCACATATTTCAAGATTTTATGATCGGTGAAAAGCTCGACCCTTTCGCCTAAAAGGTAGTGTCTCCAAATCATCAAAGCGAAAATCACAGCCACAAGCTCCAGGTCATGAGTTGGGTAATTCTTCTCATGGGTTTTCAACTGTCTCGATGCGTATGCTATAACCTTACCATGCTGCATCAAAACAGATCCCAATCCTTTCCCAGATGCGTCGCTGTGAATCACGAATCCTCCGGAATTTTCTGGCACGGTTAGAATAGGACCGGTTATCAATTTCTGCTTCAACGTCTCAAAAGATGACGCACACTTATCCGTTCACACAAATGGTACCTCCTTGCGCATATGCTTGGTCAACGGCTCCGCCAGACGAGCAAAGTTCTCCACGAACCTTCTGTAATACCCGGCGAGTCCATGAAAGCTTTTTATCTCTGCAACATTCTTCGGAATCGGCCAATCTTGAACTGCTGCAATCTTTTCGGGATCAACAGCGATTCCGTCGCCAAACACGACATGCCCCAAAAACATTACTTCTTCCAGCCAAATCTCGCACTTGCTCATCTTTGCATATAATTTTTCTTGTCTCAACGTCTGCAGTGCGATCTTCAAATGTCCTGCATGCTCTTTAATACTCTTCAAGTAGACCAGAATATCATCAATGAACACCACAATAAACTGGTCCAAGAATGGTGAAAAGATTCGGTTCATCAAGTCCATGAATATCGCCGGTGCATTCGTTACTCCGAAGGGCATCACTAAGTACTCGTAATGTCCATACCGGGTTTGGAACGCCGTCTTGCAAATATCATCCGTTTTCACTCGGACCTGATGATATCCGGATCGCAAATCCATCTTCGAGAATACCCTCGCGCCACTAAGCTGCTCAAATAATTCACCAATGCGAGAGATCGGGTACTTGTTTTTAATAGTCACCCGGTTTAATTCTCGATAATCGATGCATATCCTTCTTGTGCCATCTTTCTTCTTGACTAGAAGAAATGGAGCTCCCCACGGCGAGTTACTGCTTCAGATCCAACCCTTCTCAAGTAATTCAGTAACCAGCTTTATAATTTCTTCTAACTCCAGTTGTGCCATTGGATAATACGCTTTAGATACTGGCGTTGCACCAGGAATAAGATCAATCGCGAATTCCACGTCTCGCTTCGGCGGTAAACCTGATATGTCTTCAAACACGTCCATGAAATCTCAAACAACAGCTGGCGTTTCATTTTGAGCAACCTCCATCGATGCAAGAATATTAGCTGTCGGCCTAGCCCTTAATTCGACTGGCCCGACAGAACTGCTTCCTCCAGTGAAGATAAACTCTGGATGTCCGGGAATCTGGAAAATTACTTTCTTTGCCCTAAAATCAATGTGAGCATGGAAAGTGCCGAGAAAATCCATTTCCAAGACGACTTCATAGCTGCCCGTATCAATCACCAAGAAATCTGTAAAAAGCTCCCGTCCGCAAACAACAACTGCACAATCCTTACACTCTCTACTAGATATGATTTTCCCATTCCCAGTGTGTATGTCCCAGAAACTAGACAGGGTCGTGCAAGTAATCGAGTGTGTAGCAATAAACTTGGACAATATAAAACAATGGGATGCACCAGAATCAAATAACACTAATGCGGGAAAACCATAAACAAGTAGAATACCTGAAACAATTTCCCCTGAAGCCTTGGCTTCCTCAGCCGTCAGGGTAAATGCTCGAGCTTGATTGGGTCCCTGAGTCAGCTGCTTCTGTCCCTGAAACGGTTTCTGCAGAGGCTTCAGAACATCATCCTTCATACGAAGCTTCGACGGAAAAGTACTGATAGTATGATCCGCCGAACCACAAACCAAACAGAGTCCCTGTTTCTTTCGACATTCCCTTTGCACGTGCCCAGGTAAATGGCCGTAGTCATAGATCACGGTCCTCCTCTGATCAACCACAGCATGCTTCTTCATCGGGGTTACTCCACGACGGTCCACTGGAATATCTCTGCGTCCATGTGCTCGGTTCGGTGCAAATGCTGGCTTCCTTACTGTAACTGCTGGCTGCTTTGTACTCCCAGTCTTCATATATAGGCTCTGCTGCTCTCGAGCCGCTGTAAGCACTTGGGAAAAAGTGGTCAAACCCAGAGAGACTATCTGCCTCTGGATGTCCACATCCAAATTGTGCATGAACCTTCTTGCCCTATCAGCATCGTTGGCAACAAGAGGTCCTGCAAATCTACTGAGCCACGTCCACTCAGCTGCATGTACATCTATAGGTGCGCCGTTCTGCTTCAAACTGATGAACTTTTCCGACATTTCCTTCCGTGCAGTCCGCGGGAAAAACTTCTCCAAGAAGCTCTTCGAAAAATCCGCCCACTTGATCGGCTTGGGTAAGCGGGTCTCTTCTATAAGCCACCATTCACGGGCGTAATCCACCAGCTGGATGCGTACCACATCCACTCTCTTATCTTCTGGGATCTGTGCCGCAATGAGTAAATTTTCCGTGTCAACCAGCCACTGCTCCGCTGGCAACGGCTCTTCCAGGCCAGTAAATACAGACAGACCCAGTCTCCTGAAATCCGCTACGGTTCCCACTCGATCCCCTGGTCTGGCCGCAACATTGTTTACGGACCGCTGAACGGTCCGCAAACCCTCCTGAAAAGATTCAGCATGCTGCTGGATCAGCTCGGTCTGTCGCCTTTGGTTCTCCAACATCCCACGTATTACTCCAAGCCTAGCGGCTTCGTTAACACGCCTTTGGTATGTCTTCAGATTTTTGTCTGCCATGTTCCTGAAATAAAAGCACTAAAAGGATAGAATGATAACAGATTCAAAATGTAGATCAAGGCTAGAACTCCGAGTTAATTAAATAGAGTACCGCATTGTACCTATGCCGCGGTATCATAGCTACAATTACATAACTCCACCTAAGTCGCCTAAGTTCTAGAGATAAACAAGGAACCAGGTTTCGAGTCGATATACAAAGGAGGTTTGCATATCGTAAAAGTATAATCAGGAGGAGGCTAAGATTCAAGAATGGTAAGACGGTAAGGTGGCAGGACATGTTTCCTAATCACGAGCATTCTGATTCGTGTAGTAGGTCCAATACCCAACTATAAAAGAATCAAACCCGATTAACCTATAACCTATGGCTCTGATACCAAAAGAACCATGTCACGCCCTGCTTCCCAGAGTACGCTAAGATAGGCACGTGACATAGCCAACCATGCTACCTGTGGATAGGAATTATCCTTCCACAGTCATATTACGGCTGTAGAGATATCAAGCACAATAATAAACTATCTAGGACATGTCCATAAGCCAAAATAAAATGAGTCAAGAATAAAATAATGCGGAAGCAAAAGATCCAATACAAGAATAACTGGAATGTATGACCCATAATGCGGGCTCACATCAGGAATGAAAATACTGAAAATAAAAGAACTAACTACTAATGAGTCCTCACTGCTCTGCCTGCTGATTGAAGTACTCCTGCTCGGACTGCAGCAAAGGTACAGAATCTGGGCCATGCAAAACCCAGACGTCAGCGCGTCATAATATCAAGCAATAATATATAGACAGGGTAGCAAGACATGCAAGTATGATCATAAATGGTAAAGCAGGTGTAACAACAATATAAATCAGGGCAGTGGAAGGGTAATGTGCAGTGAGTAATCTAAACTGGTCTATTTGTTTAACTACTCTCAAGTCTTTGAAATCAATTTGATAAATCACCGATGTAACTCAATAGTATCCCGTGCGTGCCCGGGATCACGGTCTATGACTCTCGGGCTGAACCCGAGACGTGCCGCAAGGCAGTAAAGGGTGGTAGGTAATGACGAGTGATGTCAGTAGCATCACTCCGAGGCTGGCCTAGCCCGTAAGACTGATCAGAAAAGGTATAGAACTGTCGAGTTATAAGTCAGGTTTCATCATCGATTTCCCCATACCCCCAAGTCATATGTATTCAAGTCAGGTACTAAGTAATCAAGAGCTAATGCCAATTCAGGATCAGGCAGGTACAGGTTTGTCTGGATAGACAATAGGAACTGTCCGTAAGGACAACAGGTCAGGTTTGTTGGCATTAGACATAAGATCAAATAACAGGTAACGCCATGGTACAACAGGTCAAGTCAAGTATTGTATAGATATCATGTCATGTCAAGAGTTGCACGGTACCATGTCGTGTCAAGTAGTAGGTGTGACAAGTCATGTCAGGGTGCACAAAACGTCAAGTGGGTGATCATAATCAAACTAACATAATCATGGGTACACAAAGCAAGCATGGGGTATTAGTAAGACAATAAAATGGAATATCGTAATGTGATATGCAAATAAGTACAGATTCAAACACATGGTTGCACAGTTATGATTTAAGTTAGGGTTATGGTCCCAACATTAAGTAAATACGTTCTATCAAATATGGAATGTTAAAATCATACTAATATGTAATGAATGACCTAGTGATGCAATTATATAAAAAAAATTAAATGGATGCAAACGGGTGTCCGATAGGGTAGAAACTATTGAAAGGTATTGTGGGCTATGCAGATAATTATTATGTGATTTAAATATGGACGTGGGTACATGATATTGTAATCTAACATGCAGCAGGGTATATTTCAAGGTCCAAATCTAAAAGATATAAATGGAACATCGAACTGTTAAATTGGAACACATGACTTTAGATTCGATCTATAGGCTTAATATGAAATTAAATAAGTATAAAAATATTATGAATAGCATGTAGCAAGTTTCACTTGCCTTGACGGATCGTGATACGGTGTACGGAACGTCACACGTCGGCGAGAAAAGTCGCGACGCGCGCATGGTACACGGAATGAGTCCAAACAACGCACGATGGGATCACACGGGTCAGATATCCTCGTTGGGTCGTCGGGATCATCGCCGGCATGGTCGGATTCCGGCAACCAAGAAACAACAGTGAATACCACAAAAGAAAAGAAAAACAGAAAAGAAAGAAAGAGAAGAAGGAAAGAGAAAGAAGAGGAATGAGAATAGGATTTCTTACTGGGTTGCAGAGGGGTGAGCTAGCGGTGGCGGCGAGACCAACGGCAGTGAGGGGCGCCGGTGAAGAGGTTTTGAAGAGCTAGGGTTTGGGCTCGGTTTTGATGTTGTTCGGGTTTTATGTGCAGGGTTTTGGGCGCTGGAGGGAGAGCAGAGGAGAGGGAGGAGATGGCGATGGCGATGGGAGATAGTCGGCGACGTGATAAAGTGGTGATGGTGGAGAAGGGTTCTTGGGGTTTCTTGGGTGCAATGGGTTTTCTCGAGGGAGAAAGCAGAAGAAGGAGATGATGGAGATGAGGGTGACGAGGAGATGAGAAGGGTGTCGATGATGGCTGAGGAGCGAGTTCGAGGGAGGAGGAGGCAGAGGAGTAAGGGTTAGGGTTTTTCTTTGTGGGTTCTCGTGGTGAGGAGATGCGCTGGGTTTTTTAAAAAAGAAACAGAAGAAGAAGAAAGAGTGAAGGGAGGTGACGAGATCGCGCGGCGGTGACGGGAATCGAGGAACCAACAGTAATCGCGAGAGGAGCGAGAGAGGGTGCGAGAGGAGAGAGAAAGGGAAGAGAGAGAGAGAGCTGCGGAGGAGGATAGAGAAAGAGAAAGGGAAAGAAGAGAGAGGGATTCGTGTGGGGCCCGGTGCAAGGAAAGTGGGGGAATATGATTGGCTCGTGGAAAATAAAGAGAGAGAGAGAGAAGAGAGATAGAAGAGAGAGGGATGGCTCGGTGGTGGGGCCCAGCACCAAAAGATAAGCTGGGATTGGTTGGCAAAACTTAAAAAGATTTTACTTGTTAAAATATTTCAGTTAGTTGCACAAGAAATTTAGGTTCTTAAGTAAATATAAGTTAACGAATTTTAAAGAAATTTAAAATAATTTGAAATTGGAGGAAAAACAAAATATTTCAGAATTGCGCCCCGGTCGGGTCCAAAATTTTGTATATGAAATATGAAAATTATTAGCAAGTTCCAAAATTTAAAATGAAAGATTATTTAACAGAAATGTATACCCCCAAGAATGGACGCACGTACGTGCGCGTAGCCATCCAAACCCATCCGTTTCACTGAACGGGACGAGAACACGATGCAAGAACGCTACCACAGGGTTAGGGGTATCATGCAGGCCATGTCATGTATTTTTAAATTATTTTAAGTGACTTAAATTATTATATACAAAAATACGTGATGCTATGGTATTCTATAACTATGAAACAACAAACTCAAGCAAGCGGGTCGAACGTAAAGTAAACTACCATTCGCATCCACACAGTAAATGAAATAAACACCACAAACAACGTATACGGCAACAGAAATTGGTATAACTGAACTCGGTTGTTACAGTTTGCGCGCTACAAAGGTTGTAGTTCGCAGACTTGTAGATATTGCCCTCATTTGTTCTTGCAAGTTGTATTCATTGGTCTTGATTCTCTGTGTGCTTGCTATAACTCCCTTGAAAGTTAAAATTATTGCTTTCGCTGTGCTTTAAACCATCTAGTAGGAAGACAACACTTACAATCCGGCCTTAAAAACTGTAGTCAAGATTCTATCTCGTTTTCATTTACCAACTGTTAAGAGTCATAGAGAGTCAGTCTGTTCTATTTGCATGAAGGACAAAAGCCATAAACTATCTTTTGAATTGTCATCAACGGTATCTTCGGCACCTTTAGATTTAATTTATTCTGATGTTTGGGGTTCTGCTCCTATTTTATCTCATTCTGTTTTTCGTTATTATGTTACTTTTGTTGATGACTATAGTAAATTTACCTAGTTAATTTTAATACGTAATAAGCCTGATTTATTTGATATCTTTTGTCACGACCCGAAATGGCACGTGACTGGCACTTGAATCATATGAAGTCTATAGGACCCCATCTAATTCAAGTAAGCCAAAATCCCAGAAATCTAAACCATTTAAATTAGAAGTAAAGGAAAACTTAGTCTTTAAGCAAGTGTTTAAACAAAATATGCCTTAGTAAGACTTTTTTTAAACATCAAGTCTTTTCCAAAAATTTCGGTAGAGTTTCTTTTGTAAATACTGGCCCCAAACAGGTACAAACATGTATAATATACATAATGAATAAAGGCATCCACAAGCGGGAGCTAGCTCTTCGCCAAGTGGCGGACACAACCACGTAAGCAATATAATATACAACGCCGAAGGGCGAGGATCAAAACTCAGAAAGAAAACCAGAGGAAATCCATGATAATACAGCACGCGACTCTATGGTCCAAAGAATATACATACTGGTCTTCTAAGTCTATCAAATAATACAAGTCTGGCTGATGGAGTTTACTACATACAACTGAATATAATAAAAGGTACAGCGGTGGTCACGATACAAGTGAACCCACCTATCAAAGAAATCACCTGAAATGAAGCAGTGTGCCAGCAAAGCCGCAAAGGAAATCTGTACGGTAAAACCTGCAAGAAACTATAGCACAACGGGGGTGATTTGCCAACTCGTGAGTAGAAAACATCAACGAGAAGAAATCGAATGTATGACTCTATCCTAGGCATACAATAATATCCTGATAATATAAATAACCAGAAGCATCTAATAGTGGCAAGGTAATCATCTATCATACGTATAATTCCAAGTGCTCGTGTCAGTGCCTCAGGTAGTAACATGCCACATATGTGATCTATGAATGCATTAAGAATGAAACAGAATGCATCTTGAATGAGAAAACTATTTTCATATCTCAATGAGATTTGTGTATAAAAACCGAAGTATCATCGATGAAATTGACAAAGAATCCGTGTCCAACATCGACACAAAACATATATCTGAATATCTCAATGTCTCAATATCTCAGGCTCTGGCAACCCGGACTGGCCCATATAATCAAATCTTAATATCTCGTGCTCCGGCAATCCGGAATGGCCCCTATATCATCAAATCTCAAGACTACGTCGGTATCCTCCGAATATCCGCCGCGTCACAATAACCAGTCGGTAGTGCTCCCTTGCTAGGCTCAACGCCATCATCTGCGAGCTTCTTGCGCCGGGGTTCCGCACCGGGTCCACCATGAATCCGCAGACGGTTCCACCTCCTCCTCGAATCAGGTGTATGATACCGCTCAAGAGCCAAGAAAACTCATGGTGGACACATCTCAAATCATATCACGAGAAAACCGCAAATTTCTATCTTTAAAATTATAATAAGTTTATAAAATCTTTGCGGTTTCTCTAAATCCAGAAATCTCATAGGAATCCAAAATCCCAATCTCAAGAGTAAATAACAGTGAATTTCCGGCATAAAGCCCCATAATATTGCATGAAAAATGAATATATGAATGTATCGAATATCAAGCAAGGAATGCAGTAATTAAACTAGCATATGAAAACAATAACATATTGGAACTATCAGCTAGCAATTCATATCAATGAAGTAATACTTCTAAAGTGTATGTGTCATGGCAATTACCGATGATGATGTGTGTGAGCCGGCAAGCTAGTGTTCGTAGACATACGCATAATCGGTAATGGTGCTGGTGTCTTGATAGCATGGGTTCATAATATTAGTTATATGTATGCCCTAGAGGCTATTACTGTACATGGGATGTATATTGTAGTGGATGCTTCGACATATATAGGGAGGACTTTCTTGCTCGATATGATAGCATACTATCTGGTTTCACTTTATCTTAACATGTTGACTTGTATAAGTGATCCTGTCTTGCTCTCACATGTTGATAAAGACCTTAGGATGTGCACTTGACTACCAGGACTATGATGGAGATCATACTAGTGGGGCCAAGGGTAGCCCATAAGTACACCCTATAACTGTTTCCAGTAGTGGGAGTATCGAGATGGGGCATCGATACTCCAAAGTAGACTAGCGTATACGCTTCTTGACCCATATGATGGGCGATGGATGATCCCATATCCATTGGTGTTTGACATCAGAGAAGGTATACGGGTGCTCAGTGGAGACTGGGAACACTGAACGGACTCGCAGAGAACTCCGAGATGGTATTATACCTATCGTTAGATAGCAGTTCTCTGGTGACACTGGTACATGTTATTCTATCGACACGAGATCGTCTTAGAGTCTTGTGTGATTCCCACTGTGCTTTGATTTCCACCATACCACGGTCAAGAGATCGTGCAAAAAGGTGGTTTTTGGGTACAGTCCCGAGTCACATGTTGTCAATGAGCGATAGGAGGGGATTCGTCTCTGCCGGTATTGGAAGTTGATGTTGCGCTATGCTCGACTGGCCATAGCATGAAATCCCTGGCCAGGTTTGCTGAGATTTACTTGTAAGTATTATCAATAGTTTCTCGAACTGTTATGGACATTGCATCGCCATGGCTTATCAGGCTATTAGGTTCTGACGTTTTACCACCCAGGCTGTGATATGCGACATATCAGACGAAGAGACCGGACTGTACGGTAGTGTTACTGATTGGATTAGCAGGAGTATGAGCAGGCTTGCTTATTGATCTTCTGGTCGCTCAATACCCGGGTGGCCGTTACGTTTATCAAACCGCTTACGGCTTATGGGTGTTTGATATGATCATCACCTATTGCCGGTGTATTGACGAGTCTTTAGAGTACTACACAGAGGTTTCCTGGTTCATACGAAACGAACTAGGAGAACATATATGATATGTGCGGGACCGAGATTAATGTGCATATGTGATACCGTATTCTATTCTCGCAATATGTGATATCGGTCGGTTATATGTGATATAGCCAGGTTATCGGATCAAGTATTGATTCGATAGATTGTTACATTTGATATTAGCCGATTGTTTGTGATATAGCCGGATTATTAAATAAACTGTTGATTTAATAATTTAATGTATAATTATATATGTGATATATTAACTTATATTAACTAATATTTTCTCACTTAAACATTTCTTTTTCTCACTTGTGTGCGTATATATATATATATCTGTGTGTGTGTGTGTGTGTGTGTGTGTGATATGTATTAATGTACAACTATTGTGTCATACTTGATGCCACATGCAACATGGGTGTATGAGACTTACACCATGCTTATAATAATGTGTAGGTTTTTATTTATCTTGGTAATTCATAAATTAATGGTAATTAGTCACATGGTTGAAGTTTGTAGAAGCTTGTGGAACCATTGACCAAGTCCACTCATTTTGTTTTACTTGAAGATATTTATTAACCCAACCATTATTGTTAACCCATGGTTTATTCTCTACTTGAGTTAGTGTATGACACTAACTCACCCATGGTTGCTATTCTCACCTCATGAGTTCATTCTCTCATCTTTATTCTTCATCTTTTTCTTCATGAGAAAAAATCTTGCTAGCTTTTTTCGAAGTGAGAAAATATTGTGAGAAAATTAAATCTAAATTGAGCCCACTTCCTAATTCATCATCCTCTACTATTAGCAATTTATTTTAGCGTGTTTGCTTCACTAATCTACCATTAGTGAAGAGGTAGCATGAGCTTGAGTCTCCTCGACGTAGATCATCTTTGGCCTCGAAAACTTCGAGCAAGCTTGCTCATTTCTTTACGCGAACCCTTACTAGAGTTCGGGTGTTCACTACTTGGAGCGAAGGTACTACTACACGGAGGTTTAGAAGTCAAGGACCGGTCTACAAAAGTTGTATTCCTCATTCACTTAGGATGTTAAGATATTAACATTGCATGTTCGTTTAAATATCTAGTTAAAGATTCTAGGTTAGGGTTCTTTAGAACGGCAAAAATTTGAATACGGCATAGACGATACCTCCTGAAACCTTGTTGCCGACCTAGGGAACCCTTCAGTGGTATCAGAGCCAAGCTAGAGATTTAAATGATGTTTGTTAGATTACGAAAACAAAACTGCTCCGAAACTTGAATCACTAAATCTGGTTTCTGTCGTTTTTTTAAAGGTTTCTAAAATTTTTTTAAACAACTGCAGAATGTTGTATGTGATATAACTTGAACACTATGAAAATTTGATGCAATTTTTCAAAGTTTTGGCCGGCCACATAGGCACAAAAACCGGCCACCTCGGGTTAATTTGGGATTTTGGGCTTCAAATTTTCATGGTGTTCCAGTCTCTGGGTTTTGGTGTTTCAGGTGTTGTTTGTTTTTGCTAAATTTGCATGTGATGTTAACTTTCTGCAAAGGCAATTCGGAGTGTTTTGTAATCGTAATTCTAACATGTATTCAGATTATTTAGACGATGTTAAAAAGTCTGAACGGATATCAATAACCCATATTTTCCCTTGCTGAAATTTTCCAAGAGTTGGATTTTTCCGAGTTCAAAATTTTCAGAAAATCATGCAAGCGATTCTGTGGACCCTCTAGAAGAACGATACCCAAACTCGACCTTTTGGATCGCGGTAATACCCTAGGTTTGCCGCAGTTCCGTAGCGGCATGAGTGAGGCATGGGTCGGCCCTTCTATGGATGGTTCATAGGAGCTGTGGTGTGTTTTGGGTACTTTTTGAACTCCGCTCAAATGTTGAGCTTGTTGGGAAATTTTGGGTGCTTGCTTATTCGAACGTAAAGTTTAACTTCGTCTAGATATCTGTGATTGTGATACTATATTTGGAATCCACATAATTAGTTATGAGATAACTACTTTGAATTTTATAAATCTAGCAGTTTAGTCTTATTTGATCGGTTGCCACGGAATTTTGATGTTGATCAAAAGTCCGTCGCAATTACGTAGCGTACGCGGATACTCGCCGGGTAAGCTTAGTAGATATCCACACCCTATAGCCCCAACCAAGTAACTGCAGGAGAACCCCGTCGCCAAAAGAATCTGTTCGGGTGCTCGCGGCCGCGGTGTTCCGCCTCAGTGCACTTCGTCGACGGCATCAGGGGTGCGGCCGTCTACTAAAGTTTCCGACGAGCATTCGATCAGGTTATCGGGAATCTTGTTGAATTACCCGACAGATTATTGGAAAGTGTTTTCAATATCGACACTAAAATGCGGGGTTTATAATTGTTAGGCATGTGATGTCTAAGGAATTCAAATGGTTGGGCATGAAATCCAATGTATGTGATGCGTTGGGTTTATGATGTCTAAGGTGGTTGCGGATTCCAACTGTTGTAGTTTTTCACTTTCTTTTTTGCGACCGTAAGTGTAATATATGGTGTATCGCCGGTTTCGTTGCTATATGTCAACAACAATTAGGATACGCATATTTACTTACGTTAATGACATGTAATGTTATGTGTTGCTGTGATATGTTATATTGGATCGTCGTGTTTTGAATAGCCGGGGTTTTTTAAGTGAGATGAGAGTTTTTCATTTTCATTCATGTAAAAGCTTGTATGTAATATTCTTTTAATAGGGCACTTCCGGGTTGAGGATGATTTCACCATTGATGTATATTATTTACTTTTCTGCATTAGGATAGACCTAAGGGGGAGAGCACAAGTAACCGGGTTCTAGGGTCCAGTGGGAGACCATCTCGAGGAGTCAAGACTTGGTCTCCTAACTCTAGAATTGGAAGGGTTAGTTGTTGCTCTCGTAGGGGTCTAGGGATGTGGGTTTGGCTATTCATCGTGACCATGGAATTCGTGTTTTATACAGGATTAATTTAAAACACGGAATTCCTAGTATATCCAATATTTCATATATGATTCTTCTGCTGCTGATATTTTATGATGTGATCACTTGATATGTTCTGAGATGAATACTTATATTTTATATATATGATATATAATAAATATTGATGCTTTCGTTTCTTCTGTGATTCTTAGGAAGCATAATTAGATGGGATTTCATTAATGAGATTAATGAAAGAAAAAGAAATCTAAACATGTTGTAGAAACTTGTTTTAAAAACTGGTATCTCTAGTTCTTGCTTTGCATAGTGGTATTCCTTGTAGAATATCCAGCACCTTATTCGAAAAGGAAAGAGCCGAGATCCCTTCACCGGGAGTGACCTCTTGAGCGAAACTGGCAGATGCTACAACCCACTCAGTTTGTCTTTTGATTGCTTCTATAATTTTTGCTTTGCATAGCGGTATTTATGAAATATCCTGCACCTTATTCGATAAGGAAAGAATCGAGATCCCTTCGCCGGGAGTGACCTCTTTAGCGAAACTAGTAAAAGCATCAAAAACACTCCTTTTAAAATTCACTCGGTTCTACAACGATATCAAGTTCATTACACAAAGGGTTTTCTTAAAAACCTGTCGTAGCCCTCCGTCATTTCAGATAAGTAATTTTTAGTATTCGTGTTATGTTTGTTGACCTTAGCAAAGGCGTAGTGTGTGGTAGCTAATTAGTGCTTATCTCCAAGCATATGATGCTATTGAATTAGAGTAGTCGTTCGGCTCTGTTGACCTTAGCCAAGGGTCGTACGAGTGGGTTTAATTCAATCAAGAAATGACGGGTAGAACTTGGCTAGCACTTATGATTTGTTGACCTTATCCAAGGACATAAGTTGCTAGGGGTAAAATATTATCGGGAATTTGAAGAGTTGAAATTTGCAATGAGATTGCATACCTTCTATAAGATAGTTGGATCCCGATACCCACTGCGAGTAAGAGTTAATCCTGGAAGAGTTTTACACATTACAATTAGCCGATCAGGTAGGTGTCTAGAAAGGTGTTAACGGGGTCACACCCCTGGGAAAACGAGCTTTATTTTAATTAGGTCCGTGCGAAAGCACGGGGAACCTCTCTTAAAGTACCGACACTGGTCTGGCCGAAAGATTGGCGAACTTATAGAGCGTAATTAATCCCGTCTCGTCTTACCTTTTACGGTTTGAAGGAAGATAAAAATAGTGGGAGCCATCCTGATTAGATAAAATATTAACCAATCTAATCTTATAAAGAGCGCACGCAGAGTGTTTTCTTCTCTCTCTCTCTCCTGGTAGCGATCATGTCACGCCTTAATCAAGATAATAATATGGATGCATTGACCAAACCTTCTTATTATACTGTGCTAGGGAATGTTGGTTCCGCTCTATCTTATAATTGTTATAAGTCCGAGCAGGAAATAGGGGTATGTCCGGATTCCCATGCCACCCAATCGAAGAAAGTGCATGTTGATGCATCTTCTTCGGGTGTGTTCATTACCGAGAACTGTTTCTCTGTATCCTCTATGTCCTGGGTATGTGATACCGGATCAGGAACCCGCATATGTAATATGTTACATGGGCTACAGATAGGTAGAGAACTGGGAATGGGCGATATGTCTCTAAGTGTAGAGAATGGTGCAATTGTTGCAGCCAAGTTAGTTGGCAAATATCACCTTATATTAATACATTGATTCTGAACAAATGTTACTAGATACCTAACCTGATATACAACATTACATCGGTTTCTTTATTAAGTTAAAGAAGGATATAACTCTGTATTGGAGGATAATGTTGTGAACATTTTCCTGAATCAAGAGTTGATTCGATCAGGCACGGTATATAATAGCATATACGTTCTAAATTAAAGCACAGTTCGAAGTATGTAGAACACATACAAGAAGAGTAGTTCAGAAATGAACGAATCTTTCTTGCGGCATTGTAGACTAGGTCATATCAATGCGATACGACTAGCTAAGTTATATAAGGATGAATATAAGAATCTGTTCGAATTTTCATCTTATGATACTTGCCAGTCTTGTCCCAAAGATAAAATGACCAATACTCCGTTTATTGGAAACAGAGCAAGAGTTATTGAACTCTTGGGACGAATACATGATGATGTATACGATCCTATGTCTACAAATGCCAAGGTTGGTTCTTTGTATTTCATTATATTCACTGATCATCTTTCAAGATTCAGACATATGTTCCTGTTGAAACACGAGTCTGAAACTTTTGAGAAATTTAAGGAATATAAGGTTGAAGTTGAAGAACCAGATGGGTAGAAGTATTAAGTCCTTCGATGTGATCAGAGAAGAGAATACTTGCGCATGGAGTTCCTGGAGTTTCTAAAAGGAGAATGTGATTCTCTCTCATCTTACTCCTTCGTATACACCACAACACAACGGTGTATTGGGGTTGAGGTATCCCATCCTATGAGATATGACGCGCTCTATGATGAGTATTGCCGAGTTACCTATTTCCTTTTGGTGTTATGCATTTGAGAAGCTGCATACTTATTGAATGGGGTTCCGACCAAATCAGTGCCAACCACTACATATGAGATATGGAATGGGAAGAGACCATGTCTTAAATGACTTAAGATATGTGGTTGTTTGTCCTATGTTGAAAGGCAGAATCCGGCAAGGTAAGTTCTATATGTTTGTTAAGATGTCCCAAACATTTGTGAGGGAATATCTTCTACCACTCTGAGGAGCAAAAGGTGTTTTGTTTCTCAGCATGCCACCTTTTTAGAAAAGGAATTTCTTGTGAAGAAATTTGTGGTCATGAGGTTGAACTGGAAGGAGTTCCAGCTAGACAAACTAACAGCTGATGATTTTATGAAACCAAAGGATTCAGTACTCTCCAACGAAATTCAACCTCTCCGCGAATCTGGTAGGATTCCTCATCCACTTGAGAGATACTACGGTCTTCTCGGTGACAGTGGGAGCGAGGAATGCATCATGGTAGATGATGGCCTAACTAGGTTCAGGCAGGCCATCACAATTGGGGACTTTGTGAAATGGCTAGATGCTATGCGATCAAAGATGGAATTTATGTACACCAACAAAGTATGACTTTGCATGTTGCACCTGAAGGGGTAAAACCCATTGGGTGCAAATGGATCTTGAGAAGATTCTTGGTGTAGATAGAAAAGTTGAGACTTTCAAAGCTATGCTTAAGTCCATCAGGATCAATGTAAGCAACGCGGAGTTGGAACATCTATTTTCATATTACAGTCAAAGAGTTTGACTTCATCAAAATAGTAGATGAACCTTGTATATACAAGAAGGTTGTAGAGAGTGAGGTTGTCTTACACGTATTGTACGTAGATGACATACTCTTGATAGGAAATGGTTTCGTATGCTACACTCGATCAAGCTCCTCTTATCATGAGGATTCTCAATATAAGATCTGGATGATACCTACTACATCTTGTGGATTATGATCTATAGTGATAGATCTAAGTGGTTGTTGGGAGTGTCCCAAATCCAGGTACATTAACACCATACTAAAGGGGTTTAGTATGGAGGATTTTAAGCATGGTGGTTCGTCCACTTACTCAGGAATCACTCTCTCCAAAAAGATGTCTTCCAAGACTTATTTGGAGAGAGCTCGCGTGCAATGGATAACCTATGCTTCGGCAGTAGGCTCAATCAGAGTATGTGATGTTATGTACCTGACCGGATGTAGATGACTCACTAGGTGTAGTGATCAGGAATGAATCGGATCTTGGATGAATCACTGGACAGCTGTGGAGGACATTCTTAAGTACTTTATAAGCACTAAAAGAATGTTCTTGGTTCGAGCTTCCAGAGTGATAAGGTAGACTGAAAGTCAGTCACAGGTATTGTCTTTACCCTCAGTGGAGGGACGGTATGATTGGAAGAGTTCCAAGATAGATACCATGGTATACTAGACGATAAAGGCTGAATACACTGCTACCAACGATGCTACCAAAGAGGTTGTCTGGACATTTCTTGTTCATGAGATGAACAAGGTTCCTACCATTGAGCAACCAATAACTGTTATTGTGACTACAATGGAGTTGTGATTTTAGCCTAGGAATAACGGTCCAATCAGCGATCCAGACATATTCTGAGGCTAGTATCACCTGATCAGGGAGATGGTTGATCTCTAACAGATCGAGGTCAGGAGAGTTGACACGAAGGATAACACGGCGAATCCACTCACCAAGGCCTATTCTCCAAATACTATTTGAGAGATTTTGGGATGGTTGAGTATGGGATACTACAACCACTGCTATATTGTTGGGTATTGGATACTACAACAGATGGTCTTAGTGCAAGTGGGAGATTGTTAGTTATATGTATGCCCTAGATGCCATTACTATACATGGGATGTATATTGTAGTGGATGCTTCGACATATATAGGGAAGACATTCTTGCTCGATATGATAGTATGTTATCTGGTTGCACTTTATCTTAACATGTTGACTTGTATAAGTGATTTTGTCTTGCTCTCACATGTTGATAAAGCCCTTAGGATATGTACTTGACTACCAGGACTATGATGGAGATCATACTAGTGAGGCCAAGGGTAGTCCACAAGTACACCCTATAACTGTTCCTAGTCGTAGGAGTATCGAGACGGGGCATCGATACTCTAGAGTAGACTAGCGTATACGCTTCTTGACCCATATGATGGGCGACGGATGATCCTATATCCATTGGTGTTTGACATCAGAGAAGTTATACGGATGCTCAGTGGAGACTGGGTACACTGAACGGACTCGCCGAGAATTCCTAGATGGTATTATACCTATCGTCAGATAGCAGTTCTCTGGTGACAATGGTACAGGTTAGTTTGTCGACCCGAGATCGTCATAGAGTCTTGTGTGATTCCCACTGTGCTTTGATTTCCACCATACCACGGCCAAGAGATCGTGAAAAAATGTGGTTTTTGGGTACAGTCCCGAGTCACATGGAGGCAATGAGCGATAGGAGGGGATTCGTCTCTCCCGGTATTGGGAGTTGATGTTGCGCTATGCTCGATTGGCCATAACATGAAATCCCTGGCTAGGGTTGCTGAGATTCACTGGTAATTGTTATCAGTAGTTTCTCAAACCGTTATGAACCTTGCATCGGCATGACTTATAAGGCTATTGGGTTCTGACGTTTTACCACCCCCAGGCTTTTATATGCGATATATCATACGAAGAGACCGGACTGTACGGTAGTGTTACTGATTGGATTCGCAGGAGTATGAGCAGGCTTGCTTATTGTTCTTCTGGTCGCCCAATACCCGGGTGGCCGTTATGTTTAGCAGACTTCTTACGGCTTGTGGGTGTTTGATATGATCATCAGCTATTGCCGGCGTATTAACGAGTCTTTAGAGTCCTACACAGAGCTTTCCTGGTTCATGCGAAACGAAAATGGAGCACATGTAGGGTTCCTAGGCACACTAGTGAGGTCTCACAAGGCATCGATCATGCCAAATTAAAATTTTAACGGTGCCGAGAAACCCGACTACGGATCGTCGGCTAGAAGTTTAGGTGAAAAAGCTAACTAGTTAACACTTAACTAAGAGTACGGAGATACAACCTTTGTAGATCCGGTCCTCCACCTCCACGGCTCCGTGATGAAGTCCTCTCCGCTGTCCATAAAGAATCCGGGCTCTAGCGTCGGCTTCGTCCGAGAATAGACGAGCTAGGTCGTCGATGTCCATGCCGAAGATGATCTACGTCGAGGCATCGCTAAATCAAGCTCCGACTTCACCAAGTCAAGAAACCTGTGAAGAAAACACACTCTACTACTTGGCAAGAGGTAGAGGATGAAGAAATAGGGAGTGGGTTCACTTTAGATTTGGATTTCTCACTCATTTCCATCAATCACCATTGATGGAGCTTGCTTTCTTCCTTGAAGAAGAAGATGAAGAAGAAGATAAATGTTATGATAAGTTATTTAGAAAATAGAAAATAAAAGAATACTTATCATCATCAACCATGGTCAAGTGTAGAGAATTAACTAAGGTTAGATTAATGGTTAGGGTTAAAGATGAAGACAAGAATGGTTACAAAGTCAAAGCTTCATGAAGCTTCAACTAAACTCCAAAATTAGCAACCATTCTTTTCTCATCAATTCAAAATAAATAAATAAATAAATAAATAAGTAAGAAAAGAAAACCCTAATCATTAGTTTAACCATGGCTTAATTCATTACACTTAACTATAGTTAAACATGTATCATCAAACATGATACAATCAAGTGTACAAAAGTATATCACATATACAATGTGCACGAACCAAGTGAGAAAATCCATTTAAAGTGAACCAATACTAGTTAGTGCAAAGTAATATATCAAATATATAATTATGCATTAAATCATTAAATCAACACTTGATTCAATGATCCGGTCATGTCGCACACAACCGACTAGTATTCAATGTATCGGCTTATCGAATCAATCCTCGATTCGAAAACTAGGTTATATCGCATACAACCATTCGACACATTCATCACGAGAATGAAATATGGTATCACATACACGCATTATTCTCGGTCCCGCACATATCTCATATGCGCTCCTATTTCGTTTCGCTTGAGCCAGGAAACCTCTGTGTAGGACTCTAAAGACTCGTCAATACGCCGGCAGCAGATGATGATCATATCAAGCACCCACAAGCCGCAAGCGGTCTGCTAAACGTAACGGCCACCCGGGTATTGAGCGATCTGAAGATCGACGAGCAAGCCCGCTCACACTCCAGTGAATCCAACCAGTAACACTACCGTACAGTCCGGTCTGATCGTCTGATATGTCGCATATCTCGCCTAGGGGTGGTAAACGTCAGACCCCAATAGCTCGATAAGTCGTGTCGATATGAGGTCTATAACTGTTCGAGAAACTACTTGTAACACTTACCAGTAAATCTCAGCAACCCTGGCCAGGGATTTCCTGTTATAGCCAATCGAACACAGTGCAACATCAACTCCCTATACCGGAAGAGACGAATCCCCTCCTATCGCTCATTGCCTCCATGTGACTCGGGACTGTACCCAAAAACCACCGTTTTGCACGCCCTCTTGGACGTGGTAAGATGGAAATCAAAGCACAGTGGGAACCACACAAGACTCTATGACGATCTCGGGTCAACAGACTACTCTGTACCAGTGTCACCAGAGAACTGCCATCTGACGTGAGGTATAATACCATCTGGGAGTTCTCGGCGAGTCCGTCCAGTGTACCGAGTCTCTACTGAGCACCCGTATACCATCTCTGATGTCAAACACCGATGGATATGGGATCATCCATCGCCCATCTGTATGGGTCGAGAAGGTACACGCTAGTCTACTCTGGTGTATCGATGCCCTCTGGTATATCGATGCCCCGTCTCGATACACCCACGACTAGGGACTTTGAAGGATGTACTTATGGAGTACCATGTCCCCACTAGTATGATCCGCATCATAGTCCAGGTAGTCAAGTACAGATCCTAAGGGCTTTACCAACATGTAATAGGGAGACAATCAGTGTACACGTTAAGGTAAAGATCAACCAGATAGCATACTATCATGTCGAGCAAGAAAGTCCTCCCTATATATGTCCCAGCATCCACTACAATATACATCCTATGTATAGTAATGGCCTCTAGGGCATACATATTACTAACAATCTCCCACTTGCACTAGGGCCATCTGATAGCAGTGGTTGTAGTATCTCATACTCAACCATCCCATAAAAGTCTCTCTCTGGGAACAGGCCTTTGTGAGTGGATCCGCTGTGTTGTCCTCTGAGTCTACACTCCTGACCTCGATCCCCTGGAGATCAACCATCTCCATGATCAAGTGATACTGCCTTAGAATATGTCTGGATCACTGATGGGACCTGCGTTCCTTGGCATAAGCCACAACTCCATTGTCACACAATGGGAGGAACGTAGTTCATCTCATGAACCAATATACACCCAAACATCCTCTTTTGGTAGCATCTTAAGTAGCGATGTATCCTGCCTTTATCGTCTAGTATGTCACGGTATCTAGCTTGGAACTCTTCCAACATACCGTCCCTTTACTGAGGGTAAAGACAATGCCTGTGACTGACATTCAGTCGTCCTTATCACCCTGGAACACTTCCAGTGATTCTCCCCTGGATCGATTGTTACCATCTCACTACAACTAGTGAGAATCCTAACATCCAATTAAATCTATCTCATAGATCCAAAACTCAGGATTTAGGAGGTATCATTTTGATCCTATGTGGAGAATCATTGTGACAGACGGAGATTGATCGAGTGTAGCATAAGAAACTCCTTTCTTATCAAGAGTATGTCATCCACGTACTCTACGAGGATCACCACCATACTCCCTACTACCTTTTTGTTTATACAAGGTTCATCTACCATTTTGATGATGTCAAACTCTTTGACTAATACATCAAAACAGATGTTCCAACTCCGCGATGCCTGCTTTATCCTATAAAGCATCTTGCACACGTTTTCGCTGCTCCCACTGTCTACGAAGCCCTCTGGCTGTGTACTTATAGACGCACTCTTCTAAAACATCATTTAGAAAAGCAGTCATGACACCCAACCGCCAGATATCGTAGTCATGGTATGTAGCCGTGGCAAGTAGGATCTGGATGGACTTAAGCATAGCCACTTGAAAAGGTTTCATCATCATCCACGCCTGGTCGATAACGAAAAGCTTTAACAAGTCTAGCTTTGAAAGTCTCAACTTTTCTATTTACACCAAGTAATCTTCTCAAGATATGCTTGCTTCTGATGGGGATTTAACCCTTCAGATATCGCAACCAAAGTCCATACTTTGTTGGTGTATAAGGATTCCATCTCAGATCACTAAGCATCCAGCCATTCTTATAGAGTCTTACTCCTGATGGCCAGCTCGAAGCTAGTTAGGTCATCATCTCATGATGCAATCCTCGCTCCCACTGTCATAGAGAAACCGAAGTATCTCTCAGGTGGGTGTGGAACCCTACTAGATCGGCGGAGAGGCTGAGGTTCGTTGGAATCTACTGAATCCTTTGGTTCTATCAAATCATCAGCTGCAGTTTGTATAGCTGGAACCTTTCCAGTTCTACATTACAGACCTTGCCTCGAGCTTGTCCGGATTTTGCTTTTAAACATAGGCCGGACAACCCCAAATCTTAACCATCTTAAGATATGGGCTCTTCCCTTTCCATATCACATATGAAGCGGTAGGCAACAGATTTGATTGGAACCCTATTCAATAGGTATGCAGCTTCTCAAGTGCATAACTCCCAAAAGGAAAAAGGTAACTCAGTAGTACTCATCATAGAGCACACCATATCACATAGGGTGCTATTGCTCCGCCCCGATATACCATCGTGCTATGGTGTATACGGAGGAGTAATGCTGAGAGAGAATCTCATTCTCCTTTAGAATAGTCCAGGAATTCCGTACTCAAGTATTCTCCTCCCTGATCACATCAAAGGACATAATACTTTTACCCGTATTTTGGTTCTCTACTTCTAACTTATATTCTGTGAATATCTCAAAAGGTTCGGACTTGTGTTTCAGCAGGAACATAGGTCTGAATCTTGAGAGATTATCAGAGAATGTAACGAAGTACAAAGAACCGGTCTTGGCATGTGTAGACAGGGGACCTTTATACATCAACATGTATCATCCCAAGAGTTCACTAACTCTTTCTCTGTTTCCATTAAACGGAGCTATGATCATCTTATCTTTGTGACATGACTGGCGAGTTTCACAAGATGTAAGTTCAAACTAATTTAAATATGCATCTTTATGTAACTCTAGTTAGTCGGGTCGCATTGATATGACCTAGTCTACAATACCTCAAGAAGGATTCGTTTATTTCTGAACTTTTCCTCTTGTGTGTGTTCCGTACACTAAGAACTGTAGTTTGATTTAGAACATCAATGCTTTTAGATAACGTGCCTGATCCGATAAACTTTTGATATAGGAAATGTTCAAAACATTATCCAACAATACAAAATTTTATCATTTCTTTAATGATAAAGAGACTGATATGATTTTGTATATCAGGTTCGGTATCTAATAACATTCGTTCAGAATCAATATATCGGTAATACAGGGTGACAGTGACCAACAGACTTGGCTGCAACACTTGCCCCGTTTTCTGCCTCATGAAACTTATCACCCATTCTCAGTCCTCTACCTTTTTGTAGCCCTATGTAACAGATTACATATCTGGGATCCTGATCTGGTATCACATACCCAGGACGTAAAGGATACTGAGAAACAGTTCTCTGTAATGAACACACCCGAAGATGATGCATCAGCATGCACTCTCTTCGTTTGGGCGGCACGGGAATTCTGGTAATCCCCAATTTCCTGCTCGGTCTTATAACAATTATAAGTTGGAGCGGGACAAACGTTCCCCAGCTCAGTATAACAAGCGGGTTCAGTCAATAATCCGTATTATTATCTTGATTAAGGCGTGATATGGTCGCTACCTGGAGAGAGAGAGAAGAAAACACTCAGCGTGCGCTCTGTCAAGAATAGATTGGTTATTATTTTATCTAATCAGGATGGCTCCCACTGCTTTTTATCAAATCTTCCTTCAAAACCTAAAAGGAAAGACTAGCCGGGATTAATTACACACTACAAGTTTGCCAATCTTTCAGCCAGGCCAGTGTCGGTACTTTGAGGGAGGTCCCCCGTGCTTTCGCACGAACCTAATTAATGTAAACCTCGTTTTCCCAGAGACGTAACCTCGTTAACACCTTTCTAGTCACCTACTTGATCGGCTAATTGTAATATGTAAAACTCTCCCAGGAGTAACTCTTACTCGCAGCGGGTATCGGGATCCAACTATCTCATAGAAGGTATGCAATCTCATTGCAAATTTCAACACTTGAAATTCCCGATAATATTTTGCCCCTAGCTCGCTATGACCTTGACGGAGGCCAAACAACCCATAGTCCGCTAGTCAAGTTCAACCCGTCATTTCCTGATTGAATTAAACCCACCCGCACGACCCTTGACGGAGGCCAAACAACGCCGTACGAATACCCTAATCCAATCGCATCATATGCTAGCAGATAAGCACTAGTTAGCTACCGTACACTACGCCTTGACGGAGGCCAAACAACCGCAGCACGAATACTAACTAGTACGTATCTGAAATGACGGAGGGCTACGACAGGTTTTTCTGAAAACCTATTGCGTAATGAACTTGATATCGTTGTAGGATCGAATGAATTTTGAAATGGAGTGTTTTTGAAGCTTTTCTAGTTTTGCTAAAGGAGTCACTCCCGGTGAAGGGATCGTCGGTCCTTTCCTCGTCGAATGAGGTGCGGGATATATCATATATATCACTGTGCAAAGCAAAAACACTTAAAAGCAATCAAAAGACAAACTGAGTGTGTAGCATCTGCCAGTTATTGCTAAAGGAGTCACTCCCGGTGAAGGGATCTCGGTCCTTTCCTCATCGAATAAGGTGCAGGATATATCACATATACCACTGTGCAAAGCAAGAACTGTAGCTACCTGTTTTATTTTGAAATTTGATTCTACAACATCTTAGGTTTCTTTTCTTTCATTAATCTCATTAATGAAGTCCCATCATTTAAATTACCTAAACATCACAGATAAATACGACGTACACTTATGCCATCCGCATTCGCCTCGATGTCCCCTCGTGCACCGTTAGGTTAGGTAACTAACGGCAGAGCGGGGCAGGGCTAGCGCGGGTGTAAAATATAAGTAACGTCTATATAATATATCATATATACTATATACTGTATCTATCACAGAACATCACATGATCACATCACAGATATCGCAGCAGAAGAATCATATGAAATATTGGATATACTAGGACGTCCGTGTTTTCAATACGAGCCAGTATAAAACACGGATTCCACGGTCGTTATGAATAGCCAAACCCACACCCCTAGACCCCTACGAGAGCGGCAAGCAACCCTACCAATTCTGGAGTTAGGAGACCCGGATTCGACTCCTCGAGTTGGTCTCCCACTGGACGCCAGAACCCGGTTACTTGTGCCCTCCTCCTTGGGTCTATCCTAGTGCGGAAAAGTAAATAATATACAAAGGGTGACAACTTCCGCAACCTGGAAGTGCCCCAAATAAAAGAATATTACATACAAGTTTTTACATGAATGAAAATGAAAAACACTCATCTCACATAAAAACCCCCGGCTATTCAAACACGACGATCCAATACAACATATCCAGCAACACATAACATCACATGTCATCAACGTAAGTAAATATGTCCATCCCAATTGTCGTTGACATATAGCAACGAAACCGGCGATATCACATATTACACTTACGGTCACAGAAAAGAAAGTGTAAAACTACAACAGTTGGAATCGGCAATCTGCATAGACATCACATGCCTAATCAAATGAATTCCTTAGACATCACATGCCTAACAATTATAAACCCCGCATTTTAGTCTCAAAATCGAAAACACTTTTCAATATCAAGTCGGGCAATTCAAAAAGATTCCCGACATCCTGATCGAATACTCGTCGCAAACTTCAGTAGGCGGCCGCACCCCAGATACCGTCGACGAAGTGCACCAAGGCGGAACACCGCTACCGCGAGCACCCGGACGGATGCTTTCGGCGACGGGGTTCTCCTACAGTCACTTGGTCGGGGCTATGGAGTGAGGCTGTCTATTAAGTTTACCCGGCGAGTATCCGCGTACGCTACGTGATTGCGACGGACTTTTGATCACATCAAAATTCCGTGGCAACCGATCAAGTGAGACTAAACTGCTACGTTTATAACATTCATTCAGTTATCTCATAACTTATTGTGAATTCCAACTATTGTATCACATTCCGGATAAACAGAAAATATTAAACTTTTCGATCGACCAATCGAACACCCAAGTTTTCCCGATACAGCTCAACTCATGAAATAAGTCTAACAACATTCAGTTCGTGCCTCAGTACCAATGGTCCAGCCGTAGAAGGGTCAAGCCAACGCCTCACATGTGGCACGCCGTACTGCCCCAAACCCGAAAGTTCAAAGGGCAGTTCAAGACGGTCACATAATCGAGTTAAGGTTTGTTGTCTTCTAGAGGGTCCATCGCGTTACTTGCACTACTTAGAACGTCGTTAAACTACGGAAAGATCCAACACTTGGAAATTTCCCGACAGGGGAAAAATTGGGTATTTATATCCGGTCGAACTTTTTAACATATTCTAAAATTTATCCGGAAAGCCACACGGACAAAATTTGATACTCCGATCGATACACCGAATCCCCAAAACAACTCCAGAAAATTCAACCCTTGAATAAATTTTAAAAATACCCAGAGAACTCAGAACCTGAAACAATGAATTACTGCGTAACATGTTAGGGCTGACGTCATACATCCGCCGCGGAACCGCCGCATAAGCTAGGCTTATGCAGCGGTTCCGCCGCCAAAATCACTGTTCATGAAAAAAAAATTCCGCCGTAATTCTTAGAATTCCCTGCTGAGTTTTCTGGATATTTTTAATTTGGAAAAATCCACGATTTTAGAAAAAGGATAGAGAGCATGGAAATTTTGGACTTTCGGGTTCGATCGGACTTCAAATGTCGTCTAGACTTCTCCTAAGGCTCTAGCTAGGCTCTGATACCACTGTAGGGTTCCTAGGCACACTAGTGAGGTCACACAAGGTATCGATCATGCCAAATTAAAATTTTAACGGTGCCGAGAAACCCGACTACGGATCGTCGGCTAGAAGTTTAGGCGAAAAAGCTAACTAGTTAACACTTAACTAAGAGTACGGAGATACAACCTTTGTAGATCCGGTCCTCCACCTCCACGGCTCCGTGATGAAGTCCTCTCCGCTGTCCATAAAGAATCCGGGCTCTAGCGTCGGCTTCGTCGGAGAATAGGCGAGCTAGGTCGTCGATGTCCATGCCGAAGATGATCTACGTCGAGGCATCGCTAAATCAAGCTCCGACTTCACCAAGTCAAGAAACTTGTGAAGAAAACACACTCTACTACTTGGCAAGAGGTAGAGGAAGAAGAAATAGGAAGTGGGTTCACTTTAGATTTGGATTTCTCACTCATTTCCATCAATTACCATTGATGGAGCTTGCTTTCTTCCTTGAAGAAGAAGATGAAGAAGAAGATAAATGTTATGATAAGTTATTTAGAAAATAGAAAATAAAAGAATACTTATCATCATCAACCATGGTCAAGTGTAGAGAATTAACTAAGGTTAGATTAATGGTTAGGGTTAAAGATGAAGACAAGAATGGTTACAAAGTCAAAGCTTCATGAAGCTTCAACTAAACTCCAAAATTAGCAACCATTCTTTTCTCATCTATTCAAAATAAATAAATAAATAAATAAGCAAGAAAAGAAAACCCTAATCATTAGTTTAACCATGGCTTAATTCATTACACTTAACTATAGTTAAACATGTATCATCAAACATGATACAATCAAGTGTACAAAAGTATATCACATATACAATGTGCACAAACCAAGTGAGAAAATCCGTTTAAAGTGAACCAATACTAGTTAGTGCAAAGTAATATATCAAATATATAATTATGCATTAAATCATTAAATCAACACTTGATTCAATGATCCGGTCATGTCGCACACAACCGACTAGTATTCAATGTATCGGCTTATCGAATCAATCCTCGATTCGAAAACTACGTTATATCGCATACAACCATTCGACACATTCATCACGAGAATGAAATACGGTATCACATACACACATTATTCTCGGTCCCGCACATATCTCATATGCGCTCCTATTTCGTTTCGCTTGAGCCAGGAAACCTCTGTGTAGGACTCTAAAGACTCGTCAATACGCCGGCAGCAGATGATGATCATATCAAGCACCCACAAGCCGCAAGCGGTCTGCTAAACGTAACGGCCACCCGGGTATTGAGCGATCTGAAGATCGACGAGCAAGCCCGCTCACACTCCAGTGAATCCAACCAGTAACACTACCGTACAGTCCGGTCTGATCGTCTGATATGTCGCATATCTCGCCTAGGGGTTGTAAACGTCAGACCCCAATAGCTCGATAAGTCGTGTCGATATGAGGTCTATAACTGTTCGAGAAACTACTGGTAACACTTACCAGTAAATCTCAGCAACCCTGGCCAGGGATTTCCTGTTATATCCAATCGAACACAGTGCAACATCAACTCCCTATACCGAGAGAGACGAATCCCCTCCTATCGCTCATTGCCTCCATGTGACTCGGGACTGTACCCAAAAACCACCGTTTTGCACGCCCTCTTGGACGTGGTAAGATGGAAATCAAAGAACAGTGGGAACCACACAAGACACTATGACGATCTCGGGTCAACAGACTGTTAGTTATGTATATGCCCTAGAGGCCATTGTTGTACATATGATGTATATTATAATGGATGCTTGGTTATATATAGAGATGACTTTCTTGCTCGTCATGATAGTATGCTATTTGGTTTCACTTTATCTTAACATGTTGACTTGTATTGGTTTACTGTTTTACTCTCACATGTTGATAAAGCCCTTAGGATCTGTACTCGACTACTGGGACTATGATGAGATCATACTAGTGGGGCCACAGTAGTCGATGAGTACATCCTATAACTGTTCCTAGTCGAGGGTATATCGAGACAGGGCATCGATACACCAGAGTAGACTAGCGTATACGCATCTTGACCCATATGATGGGCGATGGATGATCCCATATCCATCGGTGTTAGACATCAGAGATGGTGTACGGGTGCTCAGTGGAGACTGGGTACACTGGACGGACTCGCCGAGAACTCCCAGATGGTGATATACCACACGTCAGATGGCAGTTCTCCGGTGACACTGGTACAGGGTAGTCTGTAGACCCGAGATCGTCATAGAGTCTTGTGTGATTCCCACTGTGCTTTGATTTCCACCTTACCACGTCCAAGAGGGCGTGCAAAACGGTGGCTTTTGGGTACAGTCCCGAATCACATGGAGGCAATGAGCGATAGGAGGGGATTCGTCTCTCCCGGTATAGGGAGTTGATGTTGTGCTGTGTTCGATTGGCTATAACTGGAAGTCCCTGGCCAGGGCTGATATGGAGATTTACTGGTAAGTGTTACTAGTAGTTTCTCGACCCGTTATGAGCCATACATCGACACGACTTATCAGTTACTGGGGTCTGACGTAGACCACCCCTAGACTTGATATGCGACATATCAGACGAACAGACCGGACTGTACGGGAGTGTTACTGATCGGATTCACAGGAGAACGCACAGGCTAGCTTGTTGATCTTCTGATCGCTCAATACCTGGGTGGCTGTTACGTTTAGCTGACCGCTTGCAGCTTGTGGGTGTTTGATATGATCATCACCTGCTACCGGCGTATTGACGATTCTTTAGAGTCCTACACAGAGGTTTCTTAGCTCAGGCGAAACAGAGTAGTGGCACATATGTGATATGCGCAGGAACGAGAATAATGCGATATGGGATACCGTATTATATTCTCGCGATATTTAGATATGAACCGGGACATCGGATCAAGTGTTGATTCGATAAATCGGTACATGATATATTAGTCGGTTATATTCGATATAGCCGGATCGTTTGATCAAGTGTTGATTCGATGATTTAATATATAATAATATATATATGATATATTATTATATTAACTAATATTGGCTTACTTTATTATTTCATTTTCTCGCGGGATGATACATTGATATATATGCGATATATGTTAATTGTATTATTTTCTTTTGTTGCAAATATATAATATATATGTGATATATATTATTGTGACATGATATGATTAATTGTTAAACATGTTTAAGGATGATTAATTGAGGTTAGGGTTTGATTAGGGTTAGTAGCTTCAAGTTCCTTCTAGAAGCTATTTCTTTTGTCAAGGTTAGGATATTTTGTGATGACACATTATTAACTCAACCAAACCCTAACCCTAGTTGTTTCTCTACTTGTTCTCATCCAATCATCCTTGACCATGGTTAATAATTCAATCATATGTTTATATTTCTATTCATCACAAAAGAAAAGGATTATCATTATTCTTTTTCCATTATCATCTTCTTCTTCTCTCTTGAAAGAAAAGCTTGCTTGATTTTCTTAAGTGATGATAAAATATGAGAAAATGATATAAAAAGAAAGCAAAATCACTACTCTCTCATCCTCATCTCATCTAGCCCTTGGGATTAGGGTGTTCTTCTCTTTTGAGTGAGAAAGCTTGAGTCGAAGCAACTTCAAGGTAGATCATCGGAGATTAGGATTACGACAAGCTAGAATGGATCGTTCGAGTCGTGGAGCCTCTCATGAGTCCGGGAGATCGTGGATCGCGGCAAAGGGACTTCTACTCGGAGCTTGTGAAGTGAAGGAGCGGACTACAAAGGTTGTAATCCCTCACACTTAGATAAAAGTTATCTTATTACAAGTTAAACCCTAATAATCTAGCAAAGATCCCGGCTTTGGGTTGTTCGGCACGTCTAAAATTTAATCCGGGCATGTTTGATGCCTTACGAACCTTCACAAGAGTGCCTAGGAACCCTACAGTGGTATCAGAGCCTAGCTAGAGCATTAGGCGATGTGTTTACGAAGTTAAAACTCCGATCGAACCCGTAACGAACAAAATGGACCCCTCTCTGGAAATTTTTTAAATTTTGGGATTTTTCAGAATTAAAAATATGTAAAAAAATCAGCAGGGAATTCTAAGAATTACCATGAAACACGTGCCCACAATTCCACCAAAGTAGCGCGGAAGCGCGGCAGAAAGAGGGTTCTCGCGGCGGTTCAGCGGCGGCGCTGTAGGATTGGGACACGTGGCTTCATGGTTTTAACCGTGGTTACTTGCTGACTATTCTGGGTATTTTTAATCTGTTCCAGGTGTTTAAAATTCTGGGGTTTGTTTTGTAATAGTAGACTCGATCGGAAATTTTAAATTCGTATTTCTTTCCGGATATTTAGAAATTGTTAAACTAGTTGAACGGATATCATTAACCGACTTTTTCCCGTCACGGCAAACTTTCAAGCGTTGAATTTTTATTGGGTTTAAATCTTTTGGAAAAATTGTACAAGTTAAGCGGTGGACCCTCTAGAAGACACAAACCTTAACTCGATTATGTGACCGTCTTGAACTGCCTTTTGAACCTTCGGGTTTGGGGCAGTACGGCGTGCCACATGTGAGGCGTTGGCTTGACCCTTCTACGGCTGGATCACCGGTACTGTGACATATTCTGGGATTATTTGAACCCCGCTCAAGAGTTGAGCAGTTTCGGAAATTTTGGGTATTTCATTATCTGTTCGGAAAGTTTAATTCTGTCTATTCATCTGGAATGTGATACAATATGTGGAATTCATAGAGTTAGGCATGAAATGCGGAGTATGTGATATTTCGGATTTACGATGTCTAAAGTGATTGTGGATTCCAAATATTGTAGTTTTACACTTTCTTTTCTGTGACCGTAAGTGTAATATGTGATATCGCCGGTTTCGTTGCTATATGATTCAACGACAATTGGGATGCGCATATTTACTTACGTTGATGATATGAGATATTATGTGTTGCTGTGATATGTTATATTGGATCGTCGCGTTCTGAATAGCCGGGGTTTTATGTGAGATGAGGGTTTTTATTTTCATTCATGTAAAATTCATTTGTAATGTAATATTCTTTTATTTGGGGCACTTCCAGGTTGTGGTTGCTGTCACCAGTGTATATTATTTACTTTTCCGCATTAGGTAGACCCAAGGAGGGGAGCACAAGTAACCGGGTTCTAGGGTCCAGTGGGAGGCCATCTCGAGGAGTCGAGACCGGGTCTCCTAACCCTAGAATCGGCAGTGTTACTTGCCGCTCTCGTAGGGGTCTTGGGATGTGGGTTTGGCTATTCGTCGCGACCGTGGAATCCGTGTTTTATACAGGCTCGTATTGAAAACACGGACGTCCTAGTATATCCAATATTTCATATATGTACTTCTGCTGCTATGTTCTGTGATGAGATCATATTACTGCCTGAGACGAATGCTTATACTATATATATATGCTGATATATAAATATTACTGCTTTCGTTTCTTCTGTGATGCTTAGGAAGCATAAGCTGATGGGATTTTTATTAATGAGATTAATAAAAGAAAAGAAACCTAAAGATGTTGTAGAATCAAAAACCTTAATAAAAAGGGTAGCTACAGTTTTGCTTTGCACAGTGATATATACGATATATCCTGCACCTTATTCGATGAGGAAAGGACCGAGATCCCTTCACCGGGAGTGACTCCTTTAGCAAAACTGGCAGATGCTACAAAACGCGGTTTGTATTTTGATTGCTTTTAGTGTTTTGCTTTGCACAGCGGTATATATGATATATCCTGCACCTTATTCGATGAGGAAAGGGCCGACGATCCCTTCACCGGGAGTGACCCCTTTAGCAAAACTAAGAAAAGCCTAAAAAACACTCCTTTTCAAAACTTCACTCGATTCTACGACGATATCAAGTTCATTATGCTCAGGGTTTTCTGAAAAACCTGCGTAGCCCTCCGTCATTTCAGATAGATATTATTTAGTATTTGTGCTACGCTTGTTGGCCTACGTCAAGGCGTAGTGTGCGGTAGCTAACTAGTATATATCTGTTTATGCATATGATGCAGATTCGATTAGGGTAGTCGTGCGACTTTATTGGCCTGCGTCAAGGGTCGTGCGGGTGGGTTTAATTGAATCAAGAAATGACGGGTTGAACTTGACTAGCGCACTATGGTTTGTTGGCCTGCGTCAAGGTCATAGAATGCTAGGGGTAAAAGCATTATCGGGAATTTCAAGTGTTGAAATTTGTAATGATATTGCATACCTCCTATGAGATAGTTGGATCCCGATACCCACTGCGAGTAAGTGTTACTCCTGGGAGAGTTTTACACAGGACAATTAGTCATTCAAGTAGGTGTCTAGAAAAGTGTTAACGAGGTTACGCCTCTGGGAAAACGAGGTTTACATTAATTAGGTCCGTGCGAGAGCACGGGGAACCTCCCTCAAAGTACCGACACTGATCTGGCTGAAAGATTGACGAAATTGTAAGGTGTAATTAATCCCGGCTAATCTTACCTTTTAGGATTTGAAGGCAGATTTGATAAAAACAGTGGGAGACATCCTGATTAGATAAGATAATAACCAATCTAATCTTGCAAGAGCATACGCTAAAGTGTTTTCTTCTCTCTCTCTCCAGGTAGCGACCATTTCAGGCCTTAATCAAGATAATAATATTGATGTATTGACTAAACCTTATTATTGTACTGAGCTAGGGAATGTTGGACCCGTTCTTTCTTATAAGAGTTATAAGACTGAACAGAAAACAGGAGAATATCTAGATTCTCACGCCGCCCAAAAGAACATACATGTTGATGCATCTTCTTCGGGTGTGTTAGTTATTGAGAACTGTTTCTCAGTTCACCCTACGTCCTGGGTATTAGATACCGGATCAGGATCCCACATATGTAAACAGTTACATGGGCTACGTAAAGGTAGAGAACTGGGAAAGGGTGATCATTCCGTTCAAGTAGGGAACGGTGCAAGTATTGTAGCCAAAGCAGTTGGCGAATATCACCTTGTATTGCCAAGTAGTAATACACTGATTCTAAATGAGTGCTATTATATACCGAACATGATGTGCAACATTATATCAGTTTCTTTATTGAGTAAAGAGGGATATAATTTTGTAGTACAGGATAATGTTATGAACATATTCCTAGATCAAAAGTTGATTGCATCAGGCTCGTTACATAATGGCATATTCATTCTAAATCAGAATACAGTCCTGAATATACAAAACACACACAAGAGGAAAAGTTCAGATATGAACGAATCTTTCTTGTGGCATTGTAGACTTGGTCATATCAATGCGACACGACTGGCTAAGTTACATAAGGATGGTTATTTGAATCCGTTCGAATTATCATCTTATGATACTTGCCATTCATGTCTCAAAGGAAAGATGACCAAAGCTCCGTTTAGTGGACACGGAGAAAGAGTTGCCGAACTCTTAGGACTGGTACATAGTGATGTATGCGGTCCCATGTCTACGCATGCCAGGAATGGTTCTTCCTACTTCATTACATTCACTGACGATCTCTCTAGATTCGGACATGTGTTCCTGATGAAACACAAGTCTGAAGCTTTTGAGAAATTCAGAGAATATAAGCACGAAGTAAAGAATCAAACGGGTAAAAGTATTAAGATTCTTCGATCTGATCGAGGAGGTGAATACTTAAGCGGTGAGTTCCTAGATTATCTAAAAGAGAATGGGATTCTCTCTCAGCGTACTCCTCCTTATCCACCACAGCACAACGGTGTATCGGAGCGGAGGAATCGCACCCTATTAGATATGGTGCGCTCTATGATGAGTACAGCTGAGTTACCTATTTCCTTCTGGGGGTATGCACTGGAGACAGCTGCAGACCTATTGAATATGGTTCCCACCAAATCTGTGCCAACCACTCCATATGAGATATGGAAAGGAAATAGACCATATCTTAATTATGTTAGGATATGGGGTTGTCCGGCATATGTGAAAACACAAAATCCGGACAAACTCGGCGCAAGGTCTATTCTGTGCAAGTTTATTGGATATCCCAAACATTCGCGCGGGTATATCTTCTACCACACCGAAGAACAAAAGGTGTTTGTTTCTCGGCACGCCACCTTTTTAGAAAAGGAATTTCTTGCAAAAGAGATTAGTGGCTCTGAGGTAGAACTAGAAGAAGTTCCAGCAGAACAAACTACAACAGATGATTTAGTGGAACCAGAGGATTCAGTAGTACCCGACGAACCCCAGCCTCTCCGCCGATCTAGTAGGGTTTCTCGTCCACCTGAGAGATACTATGGTTTTCTCATTGATGGTGGAAGTGAGGATTGCATCATGGATGATGATGAACCGACTAGTTTCGAGCAGGCCATCACGAGTGGTGACTCTGTGAAATGGCTGGATGCAATGCGATCTGAGATGGAATCCATGTACACCAACAAAGTATGGACTTTGGAAAATGCTCCTGAAGGGGTAAAACCCATTGGGAGCAAGTGGATCTTTAAAAAGAAATTTGGTGTAGATGGAAAAGTTGAGACTTTCAAAGCTAGACTTGTAGCAAAGGGTTTTCGTCAACGACCAGGTGTGGATTATGACGAAACTTTTTCTCCAGTGGCTATGCTTAAGTCCATCCGGATCTTACTTGCCATTGCTGCATACCATGACTACGAAATCTGGCAAATGGATGTTAAGACAGCCTTTCTAAATGGTGATTTAGAAGAGAGCGTGTACATGACTCAGCCAGAGGGCTTCGTAGATAGTGGGAGCAGCGGAAAGGTGTGCAAGCTGCTCAAATCCATTTATGGGTTAAAGCAAGCATCGCGGAGTTGGAACATCTGTTTTGATGTTGTAGTCAAAGAGTTTGACTTCATCAAAAATATAGATGAACCTTGTATCTATAAGAAGGTAGCAGAGGGTAAGGTTGTCTTCCTCGTATTGTACGTGGATGACATACTCTTGATAGGAAATGATATTCCTATGCTGCAATCAGTCAAGCTCTTCTTATCACAGAGATTCTCAATGAAAGATCTAGGTGATGCCTCCTGCATATTGGGAATCATGATCTATAGAGATAGATCTAAACGGATACTGGGATTGTCCCAATCCAGGTACATTGACACCATACTAAAGAGGTTTAGTATGGAAGAATCCAAACGTGGGAATCAGCCCACGATCTCTGGACTCACTCTCTCCAAAGAGATGTCTCCCAAGACTGATTTGGAGAAAGCTCGCATGCAAAGGATACCCTATGCTTCGGCAGTAGGCTCTATCATGTATGCGATGCTATGTACCAGACCCGATGTAGCATACTCACTAAGTGTAGTGAGTCGGTATCAAGCAGATCTAGGAGAGAGTCATTGGACAGCTGTGAAGAACATTCTCAAGTACTTGCGAAGGACTAAGGAGATGTTCTTGGTGTATGGTAACGGAGAACTCCAGGTGGAGTCCTTTACCGATTCCAGCTTCCAAAGTGATAAGGACGACTCTAAGTCGCATTCGGGTTTTGTCTTCACCCTCAATGGAGGGGCGGTATGTTGGAAGAGTTCCAAACAGGATACCGTTGCAGACTCGACGATGGAGGCTGAATACATCGCTGCCAACGATGCTGCCAAAGAGGCTGTCTGGATCAAGAAGTTCATTAGTGAACTTGGTGTGGTTCCATCCATTGAGCATCCAATACCTTTGTATTGCGATAACAATGGAGCTGTGGCATTAGCCAAGGAACCCAGGTCCCATCAGAAATCCAGACATATTCTGAGGCGGTATCACCTGATCAGGGAGATAGTTGATCGCCGGGAGATCGAGGTCAGGAGAGTAGATACGAAGGACAACACTGCGGATCCATTCACGAAGGCTATTCCCCAGATACAGTTTGAGAGATTATTCGGGATGATAGGTATGAGATACTACAGCAGCTGGCCTTAGTGCAAGTGGGAGATTGTTAGTTATGTATATGCCCTAGAGGCCATTGTTGTACATATGATGTATATTATAATGGATGCTTGGTTATATATAGAGATGACTTTCTTGCTCGTCATGATAGTATGCTATTTGGTTTCACTTTATCTTAACATGTTGACTTGTATTGGTTTACTGTTTTACTCTCACATGTTGATAAAGCCCTTAGGATCTGTACTCGACTACTGGGACTATGATGAGATCATACTAGTGGGGCCACAGTAGTCGATGAGTACATCCTATAACTGTTCCTAGTCGAGGGTATATCGAGACAGGGCATCGATACACCAGAGTAGACTAGCGTATACGCATCTTGACCCATATGATGGGCGATGGATGATCCCATATCCATCGGTGTTAGACATCAGAGATGGTGTATGGGTGCTCAGTGGAGACTGGGTACACTGGACGGACTCGCCGAGAACTCCCAGATGGTGATATACCACACGTCAGATGGCAGTTCTCCGGTGACACTGGTACAGGGTAGTCTGTAGACCCGAGATCGTCATAGAGTCTTGTGTGATTCCCACTGTGCTTTGATTTCCACCTTACCACGTCCAAGAGGGTGTGCAAAACGGTGGCTTTTGGGTACAGTCCCGAATCACATGGAGGCCATGAGCGATAGGAGGGGATTCGTCTCTCTCGGTATAGGGAGTTGATGTTGTGCTGTGTTCGATTGGCTATAACTGAAAGTCCCTGGCCAGGGCTGATATGGAGATTTACTGGTAAGTGTTACTAGTAGTTTCTCGACCCGTTATGAGCCATACAACGACACGACTTATCAGTTACTGGGGTCTGACGTAGACCACCCCTAGACTTGATATGCGACATATCAGACGAACAGACCGGACTGTACGGGAGTGTTACTGATCGGATTCACAGGAGAACGCACAGGCTAGCTTGTTGATCTTCTGATCGCTCAATACCTGGGTGGTTGTTACGTTTAGCTGACCGCTTGCAGCTTGTGGGTGTTTGATATGATCATCACCTGCTACCGGCGTATTGACGATTCTTTAGAGTCCTACACAGAGGTTTCTTGGCTCAGGCGAAACAGAGTAGTGGCACATATGTGATATGCGCAGGAACGAGAATAATGCGATATGGGATACCGTATTATATTCTCGCGATATTTAGATATGAACCGGGACATCGGATCAAGTGTTGATTCGATAAATCGGTACATGATATATTAGTCGGTTATATTCGATATAGCCGGATCGTCGGATCAAGTGTTGATTCGATGATTTAATATATAATAATATATATATGATATATTATTATATTAACTAATATTGGCTTACTTTATTATTTCATTTTCTCGCGGGATGATACATTGATATATATGCGATATATGTTAATTGTATTATTTTCTTTTGTTGCAAATATATAATATATATGTGATATATATTATTGTGACATGATATGATTAATTGTTAAACATGTTTAAGGATGATTAATTGAGGTTAGGGTTTGATTAGGGTTAGTAGCTTCAAGTTCCTTCTAGAAGCTATTTCTTTTGTCAAGGTTAGGATATTTTGTGATGACACATTATTAACTCAACCAAACCCTAACCCTAGTTGTTTCTCTACTTGTTCTCATCCAATCATCCTTGACCATGGTTAATAATTCAATCATATGTTTATATTTCTATTCATCACAAAAGAAAAGGATTATCATTATTCTTTTTCCATTATCATCTTCTTCTTCTCTCTTGAAAGAAAAGCTTGCTTGATTTTCTTAAGTGATGATAAAATATGAGAAAATGATATAAAAAGAAAGCAAAATCACTACTCTCTCATCCTCATCTCATCTAGCCCTTGGGATTAGGGTGTTCTTCTCTTTTGAGTGAGAAAGCTTGAGTCGAAGCAACTTCAAGGTAGATCATCGGAGATTAGGATTACGACAAGCTAGAATGGATCGTTCGAGTCGTGGAGCCTCTCATGAGTCCGGGAGATCGTGGATCGCGGCAAAGGGACTTCTACTCGGAGCTTATGAAGTGAAAGAGCGGACTACAAAGGTTGTAATCCCTCACACTTAGATAAAGGTTATCTTATTACAAGTTAAACCCTAATAATCTAGCAAAGATCCCGGCTTTGGGTTGTTCGGCACGTCTAAAATTTAATCCGGGCATGTTTGATGCCTTACGAACCTTCACAAGAGTGCCTAGGAACCCTACACAGACTACTCTGTACCAGTGTCACCAGAGAACTGCCATCTGACGTGAGGTATAATACCATCTGGGAGTTCTCGGCGAGTCCGTCCAGTGTACCCAGTCTCTACTGAGCACCCGTATACCATCTCTGATGTCAAACACCGATGGATATGGGATCATCCATCGCCCATCTGTATGGGTCGAGAAGGTACATGCTAGTCTACTCTGGTATATCGATGCCCCGTCTCGATACACCCACGACTAGGGACTTTGAAGGATGTACTTATGGACTACCATGTCCCCACTAGTATGATCCGCATCATAGTCCAGATAGTCAAGTACAGATCCTAAGGGCTTTACCAACATGTAACAGGGAGACAATCAGTGTACACGTTAAGGTAAAGATCAACCAGATAGCATACTATCATGTCGAGCAAGAAAGTCCTCCCTATATATGTCCCAGCATCCACTACAATATACATCCTATGTATAGTAATGGCCTCTAGGGCATACATATAACTAACAGCACATATGTAATATGTGCAGGACCGATATTAATGTGTGTAAGTGATACCGCATTCTATTCCCGCGATATGTGATATCGGTCGTTTATATGTGATATAGCCGGTTATCGGTTCGGGTGTTGATTCGATAGATTGTTACATTTGATATTAGCCGGTTGTCTGTGATATAACCAGATTATTAAATCAAGTTTTGATTTAATATTTAATGTATAATTATATATGTGATATATTAACTTACATTAATTAATATTTGCTCTTTTAAACATTTCTTTTTCTCACTTGTGTGTGTATATATATATGTGATATATATTAATGTACAACTATTGTGTTATGCTTGATGCTACATGCAACATGGGTGTATGAGACTTACACCATGCTTATAATAATGTGTAGGTTTTTATTTATCTTGGTAATTCATAAATTAGTGGTAATTAGTCACATGGTTAAAGCTTGTAGAAGCTTGTGGAACTATTGACCAAGTCCACTCATTTTGTTTTGCTTGAAAATATTTATTAACCCAACCATTTTTGTTAACCCATGGTTTATTCTCTACATGAGTTAGTGTATGACACTAACTCACCCATGGTTGATATTCTCACTTTTCCTACCTTGCCTCGAGAGCTGGGGAATGTCTTGCCCTTACTGTGATGGTGTGACACAGGCTATTCAATCCTAACAACCGAATGCAATTGAGCCGGAGTTCATTCTCTCATCTTTATTCTTCATCTTCTTCTTCGTGAGAAAAAAGCTTGCTAGCTTTTTTCTAAGTGAGAAAATATTGTGAGAAAATTAAATCTAAAGTGAGCCCACTTCCTACTTCATCATCCTCTACAATTAGCCATTTAGTTTAGGGTATTTGCTTCACTAATCTACCATTAGTGAAGAGGTAGCATGAGCTTGAGTCTTCTCAACGTAGATCATCTTCGGCCTCGAAGACTTCGAGCAAGCTTGTTCATTTCTTCTTGCGAACCCTTACTAGAGTTCGGGTGTTCACTACTTGGAGCGAAGGAACTACTACCCGGAGCTTTTGAAGTGAAGGACCGGTCTACAAAGGTTGTAATCCTCATTCACTTAGGATGTTAAGATGTTAACATTGCTTGTTCGTTTAAATATCTACTTAAAGATTCTAGGTCAGGGTTCTTTAGAACGACAAAAATTTGAAAACGACATGGACGATGCCTCCCGAAACCTTGTTGTCGACCTAGGGAACCCTTCACATAAGAATTAATGAAATCACAATTAAGTATGCAATGCGATGCGAACAACAAGAATATACGGAAAATGAATAGTAAACGCAACATATACGAATATACATTAAATATACGAGTCACACAGTTTTAGCATTTGAAATAGCACGAATCGTGGTGTTTAGAAAATAGGGCTATAATGTTTTAAAGAAAAGATATGTCCTTTGAAATATCCGTAGTATCCCTTGCCCTGTCTTTAAAATACTTACAATTCTTTAGTTTTAGAAATAAATATGACTCGAGCCCAAATCTAACATCTACTAAGTAAACTACAGGACAAGCTAAGAGACTAATCAAAGGGGTAAGGAAATCTACCTAAGTCCGAGTCGATATATTTAGTAATCGGTGATCCCACCACAATTGCGTCACGTACGATAAAATATATAAACGACATCCTCGAGTCAAGAGTGCGGATCAATCATCATATTAATACATCATACGGAAAAATCCACCATACGACATCCCAAATCGGGGTATGGGTCAATATCAAATATAACTCATAATTTATCTGGTATCATTATCATCAAATACTGAATTAGGGGTACGGATATAAAGTCTAGTACATTCGAATACCATCAAACACAAACACACACACACACACACACACACACACACACACACACACACACACATATATATATTCACGTGTGTATAAGAACACATCGCCCAACGATCCGCTATAGTATCATGTCGTATCTCATAATACGACCCAAGTCACATATCTGATCTCACAGTATCATGCCGATCATATCGACTCTCCTCCGAGTATCATATACTATCCTCATCATGTGTGTGTGTATGTGTGTGTGTGTGTGTGTGTAGAAACACATCCACACACACACACACACATACACACATATAACCATATACACCAAAAGAATATAACGTGTGTGTGCGTGTGTGTATACCTTTACTCTAGGGTTCGCGATTAAGAAACTAACTAAAATTACTTTTCTTCTAATTACTCTAAAACTAACCCATGGACACCTAAAGCCTAACCTGATACTCATACACATCTCGCAATACATATATTTATATATATATAACCTAATCGTATGCTACACTATGAAACTGCGGGGGTGCTATACACCATCCACCCGACTTCCCCCGTAGATATATATCTACTCACCTTGATCCTTACTTGTCGAAGTCGATGTCGCCATGCTCTTGCTTGTCGTCCCAAAGTTCACACGGAGGTACCTACATGTCATAGCGTATCGTATCGCATTAAAATCCGATTCAAAAGCAAAATGACATGCGAGGTGCTTATAGGTTAGAACCTATAGCCTACGCAACCAAGAAGAACCAAATAACCCTCGACATCGGCGTATGAATGCAAATCGATCAAGACAAAACATAAACACCTAAGTTCAAGTCATTGAAAGTCATAAAACCAAAACAACAGCATAAGAAAACCCTCCCAAATTTTGTTTCAGGTGAAATTAGCCAACTCTGCATATGGGATAGGTCAAATTAACAGATAATGGAGCCATGAACCACGAACGAGAACCAAAGTTAACACCCTAGCCGCAATTTGTGACCAGAAAGGGAAAATTTGTGGCCATAAGGTATGGTTGGGGTCTCGGGTCTTTAGGGTATGCTCCACTTTGCCTACACATATCTCAGTAATTGGTAATTGATTTATAGGCCCCCGGGTGATGGCAGATCTTAAATCCTACAAAAATCTGATATCGGGGATTTCTAAGTTTTGGGATGTGGGGTTTTAGTCTCAAGGTTTGTCCAGGTTTTGACATTAAGAGGGTTGTGATCCCTAATTACACTCAATTACACCCTTCACAAGTCATACAATCTCCTAAACCTTAACTTGGAATTTTCAAACTTCACCAAACCTTACTAAATCAATTCTAAACTAAAATAGATGCTAAAGGAAATGAATTACTACACTAATGGTGAAGGAATTACCTCATTTGGAAAACCCTAGAATCCCCTAGAGCTCAAAATCCAAACTTTCTTGGTTCTCCATGCTTGTAGTGAGCTTGTGGACATTTTTAATAAAGGAAACATGATGTTTTGAGGTGGATTTGTGGTTGTGGTGAGGAGGTAGTGGAGGGGAGAGAAGAGGACAACCATGGAGATGAAGGGGAGGGAAATGATGAAGATGATGAAGGAAACCCAATCGGAGCCATGGTCAATTGACCCCTCACCTCTCTATCTCTTCTCTCTCTTGCCCATACCCATTTTTTTAATCTTTTCCTTTGTCTTTTCTTTTCAATTTCGAACACAAATGAAAACCCAAAATGAAACCATGTACCAATAAAGACTTGAAATCATGTTTCAAATTAAAAATTTGACAAGTATAATTACAATATGACATGGTGCATGTCATGTGCATAAAACACCATCAATGTGTAATTAGTGAACATTAATCAAGTTTAGGATAAACTTGCATATAATTAATTATAAATATTTTATAATTTGTCCAAATCACATAAATCCCTCCAAAAATTACCATTCAATTTAATTATCCAAAATTTTCCAAAATATCGTTATATAATTATACCACAGCATTAAAATATTCATGATATTTATTACTTTAATTATACAAATTCCCAAAGATAATATTTTATTTTTTTCTGAAATGTTACAGTCTTCCCCCCATAAATAAATTCGGTCCCCGAATTTAAATTTAAAACCCTCAAATACTAAAACATTTCAGTAAAATGATCAAGTCGTCAGGGCTCCGAAATCATACATACATAAAACATATCATAGCGCAATGCATGCGCATGGAAAGCGAGTACATAATTCAAAAATCAAAACTCTATCAAGCATCCCGCAATCATCGGAGTTATGGTGAAGACACCAATGTCAAAGTCCAATACGAAAACCAATATGATATACATCAAAAGTATAACATGTAAATAGTACGCATCGTTGTAAACTCGTCAAAACATCTGAAAGAAATGCATGCCAAACCATTTTCAAATCGCTGTGCGATGCGCGTATCACGGCACAAGTAGTGGACGCTTATTGTATGAAAGATAACTATATACATATATCCTTTGTTTAATATACATGTCCCGCCGTTTTGAAAGTAATTTAGAAGGGTTTCCTTAATAAAATGTTTGTGTCATCTCGGACACATAGGAAAAATATCGAGACTGTGGCTCCTTTTTGGAAATCTCTTCGATAACTATCGATGCATACAAAAACATATTCAGGTACTGTCCTATGACTAGTCCCTCTCAGTTACTATATCGAATAGTAAATATCAATAAAACGTACTGCTCAAAAGAATCATACTGAATAGTACATGTAACAATGCCACGTGCGTCTAGTGTGCATAGAAATCGAAATCAATGAATGTGCCATACAGGTGCCCAAAAACCAAAGCTAAGTGCAACGGGTGTGCAGGAAAATACCTGTCAAAGGCAACGAGTGTGCATGACAACAATATCTGGTGCATTTGATATACACGAAGAATCCCAATTTAGTGCATCTGGTGTGTACCAAAATCACATCAAGCGCATCAGTATGCTCAAGAATCCAAATCAAGTGCACAAGATGCACGAAAACAAATATCGAGTATCAAAATCGAAATCGACGGTATAAAACACATTTCAATCTAAATTAGGTATACCGTGGTATATAAACTCATAAATGCGTGCATCTGCATGCACACAATCATGGCAAGGTACGGAAAGCTCGTGTAATTTACTCCAAACACATAAGTCAAATTCGTGTGCAACCCCTATGCATGAATTCAAAATCGAATAGAGCGGAGGGTGTGAAATCAAAATCATGTGTAATGGGTCTGCACAAAATGAAAATCAGTATGACTGATACATAGAAATACGAATCATGTGCAACTGTGTTGCACAAAATCTCAATCATGCAAATAAATCGTCCAAAAAACTGAAATCCAAAATGACGGACACGTGATATTTGAATCACCAAATCGCAAATCATAAACGCTGTCATCGATACGTCCTTCCTTCAAAGTCGGGAAGGTGTCGGTGCATCCAAAACTAGCAGAGCAAGATATCTACTTGCCTCCTGTTCATGGTTTGGCGCCTTATTTCCTTAGGCTCTCGTCTCTCATTGCAGACTGCCAGTTACATTACTCTTCGGCTCAACGACTCAATATGGAAACGATGACGGAAACAGTTTCGCTCTGGCACATCCTCTAAAAGATCTCTGGCCAATTATCATGGTCACTCATAACATGTCTCATCGACGATACCGAACTCTGGCCTACTGGGTGTGCGTAACACGACCGATCCTGGGTCTAAGTGTTCTCCTTTAGTATTTCTAGAAAGATCTTGTCAGGGTCCCTCCCAAATCTGATTTCTGCTGAACTGCCCGGAAGTTATAACCCTTTAAAATCTATATCTTGTTCCGGAACGGCTGCATACTCATCACGACTCCTTCTGAAAGATATATCCATATTCTGTAAGTCCATATTGCGACCCCCGGTGCTTACGGGGAGGCGGAAACGGTATAAAAACGAATTTTTATCGCAAGAGGCAACATGGACTAAACAAGGTCGGGATCGTTGTCTAAACTAAAACTAGTATTCTTGCTAAAGAGAGTTAGCTACTATGGAAGATGGTTATACCTATTCTTGAACTCCTTCTTCTTCAAACCTTGTAGAGGTTGATGGTTCTCTTTTCGTCGCCTTCTCCCGTCGAAGATGGATCCACCTCGAAGGTTCGACCTTTGGGCTCTTCCTCGATCTTTGAGTGAACTAGGGTTTCCGGCTTGCTAAACCTTCATCCTAGAATGAGTAGAGAGTGATTAGGGTTTGCTTTTCTTTCTAAAGAGAATGATTCTCAACACATGAGAAGGTTTCTCTTTTCTAGAGGAAGAAGAAGATGAAGTGAGGAGAGAGAGAGGTTATGATATAAATGAGCCCAATTATTTCTTTCTTGCAACCATATTGCAAAAGAAAAGAATTATCTAAATGATAATAATTGAAATAAGAATAGTTGATGGTTATATTTGGAATGACCACTATCATGCTTCTTTAAATGAAGTGTAAGCATGAATCAAGGAGGATCTTTCAAAGCATGATGGTGGTCAATGGTCAACAAGTCAACCATGGTCAACAAGTCAACAAAAAATCAACCATAACATAATTCTCATTTAATTACTATTATTAATAGATAATATATAAATCCATTAGGGTTTGGAAAATGATAACTGTCAACTGTGCATACGCACCCGATCCGAAACCCTAATGAAAAACCTCATTCTCCGCCTCAAGCAACTGTGCATACACACCTGCATTCTCGTTCCGAGGAACAAGAATACCAAGAGATAAAAGCAACCCTAAAACATATACCAGAATCTGGCTCAAACCAGAGCCTGCCAGTATAATCCGTCCGGACTCCAAACGTGCACAAGTGCGCGGATGAGAACGAACCCTGTCGCAAAACCATGCGACCTCTACTCTGTTTTGCCCAGAGGCGAATACCCTCTGTGTGGGACTCTAAAGACTCGACACTACGCTGGCAGTGGGTTTAACCACAGACCGCAAGCGGCACTAGCTGTGCGTAACGGTCCCCATGTAGATGCCGACAAGAAGGCTGACGAGGTGAAACCCCATCTGAACTCCTACTGAGTCTGAATGTGACATTCTCCGTACAGTCCGGTCTGTTCGTCTGATACATCGCATGGCGGGCCTAGGGGGCGGTAAAACGTCAGTCCCCCAATAGCGGTACAAGTCGTGTCGGAGTGAAGCCCAAAACACCCTGAGATAACACTGGAAACCTACCAGTATATCTCGCTTGCCCTGGCCAGGGACTACTCGTGTAATGGCTCTCCTAGACACAGCGCGATGTCAACCCCCAATACCGGGAGAGACGAATCCTGTCTAACCGTCACTGCCTCCAAGTGCTTCGGGACTGCACCCAACCACCACCTGTTTGCACGACTCCTTTGAGCCGTGGTAGGGTAGTGATCAAAGTGCAGTGGGAACACACTCGAGGCGAAGTGTCAGTGTCAAGTCAGCGGACTAAGCTGTACTCATGTCACCTGGGAACTGATAACTGACGATAGGTATAATACCAACCTGTCAGTTCCCGACGAGTCCTGTCCAGTGTACTCGTAACCCAACGAGCACCCGTATACTATCTCCAGTACGACGTACTGATGGCTGTGGGACAGACCATCTCCCACACTGGGATGAGAAGCGCATACGCTAGTCTACTCCGGAGTATCGATGCCCTGTCTCGATAGTCCTACGACTAGGGACCTGTATAAGGATGTGCCTATAGATTACCCAGCCCCCACTAGTGTGACTGCCATCACAACGCTGGTAATCAAGCAAAGATCCTAAGGGCTCCACTAATGCGTATAAGTGATATACTGAAATAAACACAAGTACACATTGAAGTAGAAACAAACCAAGTAGCATACTACTATATTGAGCAAGATTGTTTATACAAGGTGAATATCCCAAGCTTCCATCAAGTAATATACAAACTAGTATGATACAGTAATGGCCTCTAGGGCATATACACTAACATATTCAACGCCTCTGCATGCGTATCACATCTCTGACGTCAACAGAGTGGAACGTCATCTCATCAAAATCTCGTACGAATCACTTACTCCACTTTTCTCTAATGTCGACTGATTCAGACTTGTCTCTTCGTAGCTGTATGGACTGCGCTACAACGGCTATACTCATACATAGAGTTTCCTAAGTAATGTATCCTATTACATGATATCCGGACGATGTCGAACTTTTCGATCGATTCATCAAAGTCCCATAATTCCCTGATAGCTCAACACTTGAGTACAGTTTAATAATATCCAGTACATGCCACAGTACCTATGGACCAGCCGTAGAAGGGCAAACCCAAGGCTCATTAATGGCACCGCGGAACTGCTGCAAACCCTAAGGTTCAAAAGCGTTTCCATGGTCATTATGTCGAGTTAGGGTTTCATTCTTCTAGAGGGTTCACAGAATCACTTGCATGTTTTTCCGAATACCTTAAACTTGGAAAAATGGGTTTCTGATATTCGATCATTTTCTATCGACTCTCAACGTACCTGCGTGAAGTCTCCTCTAGCTACAATCAATCAATCTGATGACCTTGCATCGGAGTATGCAACGAACCACATGTCCTAGTCATTCATCTATGCATGACTAGCGATCTTTTATCACATCTCTAAGTGCAACTCGTGCTGCAATAGCTTTAAACATCTGGGGCGATATCTTGTCAGTCGCAGCAACAGTTGGCTCATTCGTCCGGACGCTAAACAATACCTCAAACATCAAGTATAAACGGTGCATTGACGGTCATCACATTCTAGCCGGCCTCTAGCAGTGGCCCAATCCTCTGGTGTTGATCTGGACGTTCGAGAAATTTTAGTAAAAGCAATCCATCGAACGCTCATGGCGCGAAAAACACAATAAAACGACTCATCTATGAAATCGTGTGTCACCGAAATTACGCCCTGGTCAGTCCTCGTCCAAGACGAGCTCATGCTGACCGCAACTCTAGCCGCAGCTCTCTCTGCCTATGCAACCGTGGTAACAAAACCATAAACCGATATCGATGAGGATAGATCATAGAAATGAATATAATACGGTGCAAGGAGATGTACATCCTAAGGCTTCTTAAGCGGAGTAGCGTATCGTAAGTATGCCGCGAAACATACACATGGTACGTCACTCTACTTAAGTCACCTACTCCATCAACCAAGGTCAACCTATGCGACGAATGTTCAGGTTTAATACACCCTCGACCAAGTCTAAGTTCCGTAAGGTTAAGTCTAGGTTCCGAATATATATATATATATATATATATATATATATATATATATATGTATGCATGTATGTATGTATGTATCTATGTATATATATACTCCCTAGACTCCGCATAGTCAAACATAGACTCAAACCAAGGTTAAATCTAGCGCTCTGATACCAACTTTGTCATGACCCAAAATGGCACGTGACTGGTACTTGAATCATATAAAATCTATAGGACCCCATCTAATTCAAGTAAGCCAAAATCCAAGAAATCTAAACTATTTAAATTTGAAGTGAAGGAAAACTTGGTCTTTAAGCAAGTGTTTTAACAACATATGCCGTAGTAAGCATTTTTTTAAACATCAAGTCTTTTCCAAAAATTTCGGCAGAGTTTCTTTTGTAAATACTTGCCCCAAAAGGGTACAAACATGCATAATATATATAATGAATAAAGGCATCCCCATGCGGGAGCTAGCTCCTCGCCAAGTGGCGGACACAACCACACAAGCAATATAATATACAACGCCGAAGGGCGAGGATCAAAACTCAGAAAGAAAACCAGAGGAAAACCATGATAATACAGCGCGCGACTCTAAGGTCAAAAGAATATACATACTGGTCTTCTAAGTCTATCAAATAATACAAGTCTGGCTGATGGAGTTTACTACATACAACTGAATATAATAAAAGGTACAGCGGTGGTCACGATACAAGTGAACCCACCTATCAAAGAAATCACCTGAAATGAACCAGTGTGCTAGCAAAGCCGCAAAGGAAATCTGTACGGTAAAACCTGCAAGAAACTATGGCACAACGGGGGTGATTTGCCAACTCGTGAGTAGAAAACATCAACGAGAAGAAATCGAATGTATGACTCTATCCTATGCATACAATAATATCCTGATAATATAAATAACCAGAAGCATCTAATAGTGGCAAGGTAATCATCTATCATATGTATAATACCAAGTGCTCGTGTCAGTGCCTCAGGTAGTAACATGCCACATATGTGATCTATGAATGCATTAAGAATGAAACAGAATGCATCTTGAATGAGAAAACTATTTTCATATCTCAATGAGATTTGTGTATAAAAACCGAAGTATCATCGATGAAATCGACAAAGAATCCGTGTCCAACATCGACACAAAACATATATCTGAATATCTCAATGTCTCAATATCTCGGGCTCCGGCAATCCGGACTGGCCCATATAATCAAATCTCAATACCTCGGGCTTCGGCAATCCGGACTGGCCCCGATATCATCAAATCTCAAAACTACGTCGATATTCTCTGGATATCCTTCACGTCACAATAACAGGTCAGTAGTGCTCCCCTGCCAGGCTCAATGCCATCATCTGCGACCTTCTTATCCCGGGGTACCGCACCGGGTCCACTATGCACCCGCAGACGGTACCTCCTCCTCCTCGAATCGGGTTTGTGATACCGCTCAAGAGCCTAGAAAACTCATAGTGGACACATCTCAACTCATATCACGAGAAAACCGTAATTTTCTATCTTTAAAATGATAATAAGTTTATAAAATCTTTGCGGTTTCTCCAAATCCAGAAATCTCATAGAAATCTGAAATCCCAATCTCAAGACTAAATAACAGTGAATTACCGGCATAAAGCCCTATAATATTGCATGACAAATGAATATATGAATGCATCGGATATCAAGCAAGGAATGCAATAATTAAACTAGCATATGAAAACAATAACATATTGGAACTATCAGCTAGCAAGTCATGTCAATAAAGTAATACTTCTAAAGTATATGTGTCATGGCAATTATTGATGATGATGTGTGTGAGCCGGCAAGCAAGTGTTCATAGACATACGCATCATCGGTAATGGTGCTGGTGTCCGGACATCATGGGTTCATAATAATTAATGAAAACACAATTAAGCAAGCAATGCGATGCGAACAGCAAGAATATACGGAAAATGAATAGTAAACGCAACATATACGAATATACATTATATATACGAGTCATACAGTTTTGGCATTTGAAATAGCACGAATCGTGGTGTTTAGAAAATAAGGCTACGGTGATTTTAAGAAAAAGGTACGTCCTTTGAAATATCCATAGTATCTCTTGGCTTGTCTTTAAAATACTCATGATTCGTTAGTTTTAGAAATAAGTATGACTCGAAACCAAATCTAACATTTGCAAAGTAAACTACATGACAAGCTAAGAGACTAACCAAAGGGGTAAGGAAATCCACCTAAGTCCGAGTCGATATATCAAGTAGTCGGTGATTCCGTCTCAATAGCGTCACGTACAATAAAATATATAATACGACATCCTCGAGTCGAGAGTGCGGATCAATCATCATATTTATACATCGTACGGAAAAATCCATCGTACGACATTCCAAATCGGGGTACGGGTCAATATCACATATAACTCATTATTTATCTGGTATCATTATCATCATATCCTGAATTAGGGGTACAGATCTAAAGTCTAGTACATTCCGATACCATCAAAAACACACACACACACACACACACACACACATATATTCGCATGTGTATGAGAACACATCGCCCAACGATTCGCTATAATATCAAGTCATATCTCATAATACGACCCAAGTCATATATCTGGTCCCACGGCATCATGCCGATCATATCGACTCTCTTCCGAGTTTCATATACTATCCTCATCATGTGTGTGTGTGTGTGTATAACCTTTACTCTAGGGTTTGCGATTAAGAAACTAACTAAAATTACTTTTCTCCTAACTACGCTAAAACTAACCCATGGACACCTAAGGCCTAACCTGATACTCATAAACATCTCGCAATACATATATCTATATAGATATAACCTAATCGTATGCTACACTACGAAACTGCGGGGGTGCTATACGCCATCCACCCGACTTCCCCTATAGATATATATCTATTCACCTTGATCCTTGCTTGCCGAAGTCGATGTCGCCATGTTCTTGCTTGTCGTCCCGAAGTTCACGCGGAGGTACCTACATGTTATAGCGTATCGTATCGCATTAAAATGCGATTCAAAACTAAAATGACACACGACGTGCTTATAGGTTAGAATTTATAGCCTACACAACCAAGAAGAACCAAATAACCCTCGATATCGGCGTACGAATGGCAATCGATCGAGAAAAAACATAAACACCCAAGTTCAAGTCATTAAAAGTCACAAAACAAAAGCAGCACCATAAGAAAACCCTCCCAGATTTTGTTTCAGGTGAAATTAGCCAATTCTGCATATGGGATAGGTAAAATTAACAGATAATGGAGCCATGAACCAATAATGAGAACCAAAGTTATTACCCAGGTTGCAAGTTGCGGCCAGAAAGGGAAAATTTGCGGCAATAAGGTATGGTTGGGGTCTCGGGTCTTTAGGGTATGCTCCACTTTGCCTACACATCTCTTAGTAATTACTAATTGATTTATAGGGACCCCGGGTGATAGCAGATCTCAAAACTGTAAGTCCACGTTGCCTACCCCGGTGCTTGCGTGGAGGCGGAAACGTTATGAAAAATTTGATTTTTACAACACTAGACAACATGGACTTGCTAAAGGAGGGATCTTTGCTAAAAAAAATTAACTAACAAAGCTAAAGGAGTTAGCTACTCGGTTAAGGGGTTATACCTAGGTCTTCAAGTCCTTCTCTTCTTGCTCCTTGGAATGAAAGAAAGGGATCTCCTTGTCGCCTTCTCTTGTCGAAGAAAGATCCACCCGAGGGCCTCAAACTTTGGCTTCAACTTCAAACTAGAAGTAACCAAGATGCTTGGAGTGCTAATCCTTGAACCTTAGAAAGAGTACAGAGTATTTTAGAAGGATTTATCTCAAGCTCAAGGGATTCTCAACTCATGAGAGGGGAGAGCTAGAGAGAGAGGAAGAGGAGGAGAGAGAACGAGAATGATAGAATAAGAATAGTTTACAACCATCTAACATATATGTGTGAATTATGAAAAATAGATAATTAGGTAAAGATAATTGTCATCGTTAATCAAGAAATGACCATTATCATTTCACATTAAATGCTTTGCTAGAATCAAAGAGCATCTTTCTTATGGAATGATTATGGTCAACTTGTCAACCTAGGTCAACAAGTCAAATAAAGTCAAATGGTCAACAACACTAACCATGCACAATTATAATTAACTAATATTAATAAATCATATTTCACATATAACCATTAGGGTTAAGAAAATGACAATGGTCATCAACCCTAAAGAAAGTCCTTTGCCTCTGTCTCAGTCAACTGTGCAAACACATCCGTATCCGTGTTCCGAGGAACACGAATACAATGAGATAAAACCAATCCCAAATCATATACTAGGTTCCGGCTTAAACCAAAGCCCGCTAGTATAAGCCGTCCGGACACAAAACGTGCACAAGTGCGCGAATGTGAACAAACCCCGTCGCAAAACCATGCGACCTCTACTCATTTTGCCTAAAGGCGAATAACCCTCTGTGTGGGACTCTAAAGACTCGACACTATGCTAGTAGTGGGTTTAACCACAGACCGTAAGCGGCACTAGCTATATGTAACGGTCCCCAGGTAGATGCCGATAACAAGACTGACGAGGTAAACCCATCGGAACTCCTACTGAGCCTGAATGTGACAGTCTCTGCACAGTCCGGTCTGTTCGTCTGATAACATCGCATGGAGGGCCTAGGGGGGCGGTAAAACGTCAGTCCCCTAATAGCGGTACAAGTCGTGTCGGAGTGTAGCCCAGAACACCCTGAGATAACACTGGAAACCTACCAGTATATCTCGCTTGCCCTGGCCAGGGACTACTTGTGTAATGGCTCTCCTAGACACAGCGCGATGCCAACCCCCAATACCGGGAGAGACGAATCCTGTCTAACCATCACTACCTCCAAGTGCTTCGGGACTGCACCCAACTACTACCTGTTTGCACGACTCCTTTGAGCCGTGGTAGGGTAGTAATCAAAGTACAGTGGGAACACACTTGAGGCGAAGTGGCAGTGTCAAGTCAGCAGACTAAGCTGTACTCATGTCACCTGGTAACTGATAACTGACGATAGGTATAATACCAACCAACAGTTCCCGACGAGTCCTGTCCAGTGTACTCGTAACCCAACGAGCACCCACATACTATCTCAAGTACGACGTACTGACGGCTGTGGGACAGGCCGTCTCCCGTGCTGGGATGAGAAGCGCATACGCTAGTCTACTCCGGAGTATCGATGCCCTGTCTCGATAATCCCACTACCAGGGATGTGTAAATAAGGATGTGCTTGTAGATTACCCAGCCCCCACGAGTGTGACTGCCATCACAACGCTGGTAATCAAGCAAAGATCCTAAGGGCTCCACTAATGCGTATAGGTGATATAATAAAAGAAACACATGTACACAATAAAGCAGAGACAAACCAAGTAGCATACTACCATTTCGAGCAAGATTGTCTATACAACTGTGAATATCCCAAGCTTCCATCAAATAATATATACATACTAGTATGATACAGTAATGGCCTCTAGGGCATACACACTAACAAAAACAACATCACAAATCCTATAAAAATGGGGATTTCTATGTTTCGGGATGTGGCGTTTTAGTCTCAAGGTTGGTCCAGGTTTTGACACTTGGAGGGTTGTGATCCCTAATTACACTCAATTACACACTTCACAACTCATACAATCTCCTAAACCTTAACTTGGAATTTTCGAACAACACCAAACCTCACTAAATCAATTCTAAACTAAAATAGATGCTAAAGAAATTGAATTACTACACTAATAGTGAAGGAATTACCTCATCTGGAAAGCCCTAGAATCCCCTAGAGCTCAAAATCCAAACTTTTTTGGTTCTCCATGCTTGTAATGAGCTTGTGCACATTTTTTAATAAAGGAAACATGTTGTTTTGAGGTAGATTTGTCGTTGTGGTAAGGAGGTAGAGGAGGGGAGAGAAAAGGGCAGCCATGGAGATGAGAGAGAGAGAAATGATAAAGATGATGAAGGAACCACAATGGGAGCCATGGTCAATTGACCCCTCACCTCTCTCTCTTCTCTCTCTTGCCCATACCCATTTTTTAAAAATCTTTTCCTTTGTTTTTTCTTTTCAATTTCAAACACAAATGAAAACCCAAAATGAAACCATGCACCAATAAAGACTTGAAATCATGTTTCAAATAAAAAATGTGACAAGTACAATTACAATATGACATGGTGCATGTCATGTGCATAAAACACCATCAATGTGTAATTAGTGAACATTAATCAAGTTTAGGATAAACTTGTATATAATTAATTATAAAGATTTTATAATTTGTCTAAATCACATAAATCCCTCCAAAAGTCACCATTCAATTTAATTCTCCAACATTTTCCAAACTATCGGTATATAATTATACCACATCATTAAAATATTCATGATATTTATTATTTTAGTTATATAAGTTCCCAAAATTAATATTTTTTTTTTCTGAAATGTTACATTTTTTGCCACATCCAACGATATGTTGAATGCTGTTTAAATAGGAAAATACATATGATTCACTATGTTTGTTGTGGTGAATATCAATTCCTTCATCGTCATCAAGTCTCGGAGGATATCCTCCATCGTGTTTCCTGCCCTCACACTCCTGAACAAAACGGGGAAGCGGATCGCAAACACCGTCATATTATGGAGATCGCGCATGCTCTTCTTGGTCATGCCTCCATCGCTTCTCATTAGCTGGATAAGGCCGTCCAAACCGTCGTCTTTCTAATTAATCATCTCCCTACACTAGTCATTTGCACCGATACTGTAACACCTTAGAATGCGATTAGTGTTTATTAAGCGATAATGCGGGTTATTAGTATAATGTTTACCAAATAAGTCTTCTCGCATTTTATACAGATTAATCAATATTTTATTGTTATTTGTTTTGGGTTGCACACACTTGTGCATGTTATCATGGGGGTTATTTAGTGTTAATCTTGTTTAGTGGACATGGCACTTTAAACAAATCCATGCCATAATAGAACCTAGCACTTATCACTTAGATATTTGTTGTGAGATATTTCCTTGTGTTTTTGGAATGGAGGGAGGTAGCAAGATGACTCATGGGAGGAGTCATGCTTGCATTAATGATGGAGAGGGAGAGAGTAAGTGTAAGGGTGCACTTACCCTACACTCACCCTCTCATCTCTATCTCATCTCACACACACTCTCATTCTTATCTCTATCTTTTTGTCAATTATTTCCTTCTTCTCTTCCCTCAACTAAAACCATTCATCAATCCTTCACTAAACCTTGCAGAAACTTCATTAAACTTCACCAAATTACCTCTTATGTCTTGATTTAGCCTCTAGGATCCCTTGGAGCTTGGAAAGGTAGGATCTTTTGAGCAAGTGTGGATATGCATAACCTCTAAACTGTTAAATAGATGTTAGAATGTAGTGTAGCTTATTAGTTGTTATTTAGAACACTTAAAGCATAGTTTCATGCACATATCGTATTTTTGTTAGTTATATGTATGCCCTAGAGGCCATTACTATGCATGTGATGTGTATTGTAGTGGATGCTTGGACATATATAGGGAGGACTTTCTTCCTCGACATGATAGTGTGCAATCTGGCTGCTCTTTACTTTGACGTGTATTCTGATTGTCTCTCTGTTACATGTTGGTAAAGCCCTTAGGATGTGTACTTGACTACCTGGACTATGATGCGGATCATACTAGCGGGGACATGGTAGTCCATAAGTACATCCTTCAAGGTCCCTAGTCATGGGTGTATCGAGACGGGGCATCGAAATACCAGAGTAGACTAGCGTATACCTTCTCGACCCATACAGATGGGCGATGGATGATCCCATATCCATTGGTGTTTGACATCAGAGATGATATACGGGTGCTCAGTGGAGACTGGGTACACTGGACGGACTCGCCGAGAACTCCCAGATGGTATTATACCTTACGTCAGATGGCAGTTCACTGGTGACACTGGTACAGGTTAGTCTGTAGACCCGAGATCGTCATAGAGTCTTGTGTGATTCCCACTGTGCTTTGATTTCCACCTTACCACGTCCAAGAGGGCGTGCAAAATGGTGGTTTTTGGGTACAGTCCCGAGTCACATGGAGGCAATGAGCGATAGGAGGGGTTTCGTCTCTCCCGGTATTGGGGGTTGATGTTGCGCTATGCTCGATTGGCCATAACAGGGAAGTCCTTGGCCAGGGCTGGTTTAGAGATATACAGGTAAGTGTTACCAGTAGTTTCTCAACCCGTTATGAGCCTCACATCGGCATGACTTATCGGTTATTGGGGTCTGATGTTTACCACCCCTAGACTTGATATGCGACATATCAGACAAGCAGACCGGACTGTACGGTAGTGTCACTGTGAGGCTTTTTGCATGAGTTGGAGCGGGCTAACTTGCTGATCTTCTGATCGCTCAATACCCGGGTAGCCGTTACGTCCAGCTAGTACCGCTGATGGCTTGTGGGTGCTTGATATGATCATCACCTACTGCCAGCGTATTGACGGGTCTTTAAAGTCCTACATAGAGGTTGTACTGGCTCAGGCAAAACGAAATAGCAGCGCATATGTGATATGTACGGGACCGCGAATGATGCGAGTATGTGATACCGTATTCAATTCTCGCGATGTTTGTATCGATCGGTTATATGCGATATAACCGGGTTATCGAATCGAGTGTTGATTCGATAAGTCGATACATTGATATTAGTCGGTTATATGCGATATGACCGGATCGTTAAATCAAGTATTGATTTAATGATTTAATGTATAATTATATATTTGATATATTATTTTACATTAACTAGTATTGGTTCACTTTAGGGTTTTTTCTCACAAGAGCACAACTTTAATGTATATATGATATATATTAAAATTGTGTTTTCTTTTTGTATCATGTTTGATGATACACAAAACATTGGAGTAGAAGACATACACCATTCTATTTGTAAATGGTGGTTAATAATTATATAAAGTAAAAGCAAATTAGTGGAGGTTTTGTCACTAGCTTGAAACTTGTAGAAGTTTGTGGAGGCTTTGACAAAGTCCACTAACTTTGTTTTACTTTAGGTTTTTATTAACCTAACCATTTGTCTTATCCATGGTAATGTCTCTACATGGGTTAGTATATGATACTCACTCACCATGGTTAGCTAACTCACTTGATCATTATTGTAAGTCGATGTACTACACCCCAATACTTGTGGGGAGGCGGAATTTTCAAAAACGAACTTGTTTAGTGAACGAACATCGACTAACCGCTTGAATCGAAGCTAAACGATAACTAACCGTACACAAAGAGTTTCATAACTATTGTGTTTAGGGATTATACCTAATGAAACTAGTCCTTCGTCTTTGCGATCTCCTTGTTCTCCTCGGCCTTCTCTAGGTAGTAGACGATCCACCCGAGAGCAAAACTCCAAGCTAAATCTCTAAACTTGAGGCAACTAACCTTCTTTGATTGCTAATCAAAGAAGATAGATGAAATAGAGTGATGGTTATGGATTGATTAGTCTTTCTAATCCTTTGATCTCAACACATGAGGTGTAAGGATTAGGGTTTGAAGATGAGAGCTTGAGGAGAGAGAATGTGAATAATATTATGAGAATAAGTTATGAGTATCATATCATATATGAAGCATTTTCTAATAAGAAGAAAAGAATAAAGAGTGATGAATAATCATGCTTCATAAAATATCTAGTGGTGATTCATTAGCATGAGTCATTAAGCAATAAATGTGCATTAATGAAATGAATGAATCACCACCATGACTCATATAACTCATTCAATGAATATGACACATAACCCTCCTTAGTCACCATCTTCTAGAAGCTTCTCGAGTAATTACGAGAACGCCCCTCCGATCCGTAAAAATACGGAAAAACTTTAGACTGTATAAATCCAATAACCGGATACCAGTAACTGGCTTAAACCAAAGCCGACTGGTAAAAACTGTCCGAAAGTCGTACGTGCGTAAACGCACGTATGCGTCCGAACCCTTTGTCGCAAAACCATGCAACCTCTATATCGTTTCGCCTAGAGTAGGAAACTCTCTGTGTGGGACTCTAGAGACTCGACTACCACGCTGGCAGTGGGTTTAACTACAGACCGCAAGCGGCACTAGCTGTACGTAACGGTCCCCAGGTAGTTGTCGATAAGAAGGCCGATGAGGAAACCCATCCGAACTCCTACTGAGTCTGATATGACAATCTCCATACAGTCCGGTCCGTTCGTCCAAGACTATCGCATATCGGGCCTAGGGGGCGGCAAGCGTCAGTCCCCTAATAGCGGTATAAGTCGTGTCGGAGGGAAGCCCATTACACCCTGAGAAACTACTGGAACCTACCAGCAAATCTCGCTTGCCCTGGCCAGGGACCTTGCGTAATGGCTCTCTGACACAGCACGATATCTACTCCCAATACCGGGAGGGACGAATCCTGTCTAACCGCCACTGCCTCCAAGTGCTCGGGACTGCACCCAACTGCTACCTGTTTGCACGACTCCTTTGAGCCGTGGTAGGGTAGCAATCTAAGAACAGTGGGACACACTCGAGGCGAAGTAGCAGTGTCAAGTCTGCGGACTATGCTGTACTCATGTCACCTGGGAACTGCTCACTGACGACTGGTATCAAACCAACCAACAGTTCCCCGTGAGTCCTGTCCGGTGTACCCGTAACCTAACGAGCACCTGCATACTATCTCCAGTACGACGTACTGACGGCTGTGGGACAGACCATCTCCCCAACTGGGATGAGAAGCGTACACACCAGTCTACTCCGGAGTATCGATGCTCTGTCTCGATAATCCAATGACCAGGGACCTGAATAAGGATGTGCTTGTAGACTACCCAGCCCCCACTAGTGTGACTGCCATCACAACGCTGGTAGACAAGCAAGATCCTAAGAGCTCTATCAATACGTACACTCACATATTAAGATAGAAAAACCAAGTAGCATACTACCATGTTTAGCAAGACTGTTATATACATGTGAATATCCCAAGCTTCCATTAAGTAATATACAAACTAGTATGATACAGTAATGGCCTTCTAGGGCATAGACACTAACAATCTCCCACTTGCACTAGGGCCATGTACTGGCATATCGTAGACCGATGATCTCGAGTAGCCTCTCGAACTGAATCTGAGGTAGGGCCTTCATGAATGGATCAGCAATGTTCTCTTCAGAAGCAACTCTCCGAACCTCGATCTCCTGACGATCAATGATCTCCCTGATCAGGTGATACCGCCTTAAGATGTGTCTGGACTTCTGAAGGGACCTTGGTTCCTTCGCTAAAGCTATAGCTCTATTGTTGTCGCAATACAGAGGTATTGGATCAACTATGGTAGGAACCACCTGAAGTTCTGTTAGGAACTTCTTCATCCAGACTGCTTCTTTTGCGGCATCGCAAGCAGCTATATACTCCGCTTCCATCGTCGAGTCAGCAACGGTGTCCTGCTTGGAGCTCTTCCAGCACACCGCCCCTCCATTGAGGGTAAAGACATAACCCGACATGGACTTGGAATCGTCCTTATCACTCTGGAAGCCGGAATCAGCAAAGGCCTCCAACCTGAGGTCTTTTCCGCCGTAAACCAAGAACATCTCTTTAGTCCTCCTCATGTACTTGAGAATGTTCTTTACTGCTATCCAGTGCTTCTCCCCTGGGTCTGTCTGATACCGGCTTACCACGCTCAGTGCGTAAGCTACATCTGGTCTGGTACACAACATCGCATACATTATAGAGCCTACCGCAGAAGCGTAGGGTATAATAGACATGCGTTCCCTTTCCAAATCAGTCTTGGGAGACATCTCTTTGGAGAGGGTGATTCCGTGACAAGCCGGTAAATTACCGCGCTTAGAATCTTCCATACTGAATCTTTTCAGTACAGTGTCGAAAGTCCCAACATCCTCTTGGATCTATCACGATAGATCCGGATCCCCAGAATGTACGAGGCATCACCCAGGTCTTTCATGGAGAACCTGTGTGACAAGAATCCTTTGACAGATTGTAGCATAGGAATGTCATTTCCTATCAATAGAATGTCATCCACGTACAAGACGAGGAATACGACACTTCTGGCCACAACTTTACTATATATGCACGGTTCATCTGGATTTTTGATAAAGTCATATTCTTTGACTGTCTCATCAAAACAGATGTTCCAACTCCGCGATGCCTGCTTTAGTCCATAAATGGACTTCAGCAGCTTGCATACTTTCCCGCTGCTCCCACTCTGATTGAAACCCTCTGGCTGATCCATATAGACGCTCTCTTCTAAATTTCCATTCAGAAAAGCCGTCTTTACGTCCATCTGCCAGATTTCATAATCATGGAAGGCAGCAATAGCAAGAAGGACCCGAATGGATTTGAGCATAGCCACTGGAGAAAAAGTTTCGTCATAGTCCAAACCAGGTCTTTGACGAAAACCCTTTGCAACAAGTCTAGCCTTATAGGTTTCCACCTGTCCATCTACACCAATCTTTTTCTTGAAGATCCATTTGCATCCTATGGGTTTTACCCCATCTGGAGCAAAGTCCAAAGTCCATACTTTGTTGGTGTACATGGACTCCATTTCGGTCCGCATTGCATCTAGCCATCGTACCGGGTCGCCGCTGTGGATGGCCTGCCGGAAGTCAGTAGGTTCATCATCATCTATGATGCAATCCTCTCTATCCCCATCTATGAGAAAACCGTAGTATCTCTCAGGCGGATGAGACGGCCTACTACTCCTGCGGAGGGGTGCGGGAATGTTCTGTTCTCCTTGAACCTCTGGTTCTACCAAACTTTCAGTAGCAGTTTGTGGTTCTGGAATTTCTTCCAGTTCTACTACGCTCCCACTCTTCTGATTTTCCAAAAATTCAGTTTCTAAGAAGCGGGCATGACGAGAAACAAAAACCTTTTGTTCCTCTGCGTAATAGAAATAATATCCCATAGAGTTCTTTGGATATCCCACAAACTTACACTCTACTGAACGTGCCTCGAGCTTGTCCGAATGCTGCTTTTTTACAAAAGCTGGACATCCCCATGTCTTCAGGTACTGAAGACAGGGTTTCTTCCCACTCCATATCTGATATGGTGTGGTAGGCACAGTTTTGGTTGGAACTTTGTTCAAAAGATATGCCGCCGATTCTAGCGCATAACCCCAGAAAGATCGCGGTAACTCAGCATTACTCATCATGGATCGTACCATATCCAATAGGGTTCGATTCCGTCTCTCCGATACACCGTTATGCTGTGGAGTGTATGGAGGAGTAAGCTGAGAGAGAATTCCTTTCTCTTTTAGGTAACCTAGGAACTCGGCACTTAAGTATTCTCCACCTCGATCAGATCTTAGTGTCTTAATACTTTTGCCTGTTTGGTTTTCCACTTCACTCTTGTATTCCTTGAATTTCTCAAAGGCCTCGGATTTATGCTTCATTAAGAAAACATGTCCATACCTAGAGAAATCATCTGTAAAAGTAATGAAGTAGGAATACCCACCCCTCGCATGTGTAGACATTGGACCACATACATCGCTGTGTATGAGTCCTAAGAGCTCGCTCGCTCTTTCTCCTTGTCCAGTAAATGGAGTCTTTGTCATCTTTCCTTTGAGACAAGATTGACAAGTGTCATAGGTTTGATATTCGAACGTGTCCAAATATCCTTCTCTATGCAACTTAGTCAACCTTCTCTCATTGATGTGACCCAGTCTACAATGCCATAAGAAAGCTTTATTTAAATCTGGAGACTTTCTTTTTAGTGTGTTCTGGACATTGAAAATTTGGAGTTGGTTTAAAACATATATGCCGTTATTTAGAGTACCGGACCCAATCAAACCATGATTAAGGTGGATGTTAACAACATCTCTTACAAACGTGAAATCATAACCTTTATTTGATAACAAGGAAACTGATATGATATTACACGTTAAGCTTGGTACAAAATAACAGTTATGCAAAACCAAAATATGTCCACTCGTCAATCCTAGGTGATAATCCCCGACGGACGCAGCTCCCACGCTAGCTCCGTTAGCAACCCTGAGGATCATATCACCTTCCTTCAGCACTCTACGGTTTCTCAGTGCCTGCAATGAATTGCAAATATGAGATCCTGATCCGGTATCCAATACCCAGGAAGTAGAGTTGATCGACAGACAATTCTCAATTACAAACACACCTGAAGTCGAAGCCACAGCTTTCTTCGGTTCCTGGTTCTTGGCGTTCCACGCCTTGCAATCCTTCTTCCAGTGCCCTTTCCTGTGACAATGGAAGCACTCATTCGGGCCAACTATCGGTACTGCTATCTTTTTCTTTCCCTTCTTTCCCACCTTACTAACACCTCCTCTAGGTTTGGGTGCGGCCTTCTTCTTCCTTCCTTTGGCCCTAGCCTTGGACCAGGAAGAAGATGCACCGCCAACAAACATAGCGGGTGTTTCCCATGCTTTCTTCAAGGTGCCCTCTGCACTCCTTAACATGTTCAGGAGTTCCGCAAGTTCAACTTCTTTTCCTTGAAGATTGAAGTTGAGGATAAACTGGGCGTAGGTGGGAGGAAGGGACTGGATAATAAGGTCTGTATACAGCTCATTATCCAAAGTCGTCCCAAGGTCTGCGAGCTCTTCAATATAGCCGATCATCTGTAGGACATGTTCACCTACCGATGACCCGACAGCCAACCTCGCTCGAAACAAGTTCTTAGAGGTCTCGTATCTTGCTATACGAGATTGCTCTCCATAAAGTTCCTTTGTATGGAGAAATATGCCATCCAGGGACATATCCTCGTGCCTCCTCTGATGTTCATTGTCCATAGAGGCAAGCACGACGCACTTGGCTCTCGCGCAATCTAAATCCCAGGTTTTGCGGATTTCCTTATCCGCATTGCTGGAATTGGGACCAGGGACAGCAGGTGCCGTAGCGGTGAGGACGTACCCCAGTTTGTCATAGGTCAAAGCCATTTTGACATTCCGCAGCCAATCTTTATAGTTTGGCCCCGTCAGTATATTTTTTTCTAAAAGTAACTTAAGTCCAGTCATATTCAGGGTCGCTGCAATTAGGAGAGAGAGAAGAAAACTCTTTAGCATGATGCTCTTGCAAGTTTAGAGTGGTTTTTAGTTTATCTAAACTGGATGGCTCCCACTGTTTCTCGAATCCTTCCTCAAACCATAAAAGAAGAATTAGCCAAGACTATTCTCACCGTACAATACTTGCTTAACCGTTCAGCCAGGCCAGTGTCGATACTTCGAGGGAGGTTTTCCAACGCTTTCGCGAAGTTCCTTAATTAAATAACCTCTTTTCTCTGGGGGCGTAACCCCGCTGACACCTTTCTGGACACCTACTAGGTTTATAGCATTGATCGTTAAGTGACGAATATCCTGATAAGTAGCATATACTCACAGTAGGATCGGGATCCAAATATCATCGTATGATAATGTTGAAGGAATCCTACCAACATTCATCAAACTCCAAATGGTATGCATCTCTTTGCAAATTTCAGTTTCTTTAGAAATTCCCGATATAAGTTTTTGCCCCATGCTCTTATGACCTTGACGAAAGCCAACAAATCATAAGTCACATGTCAAGTTCTGCCCATCATTATCTTGTCAATTTGAACCTACCCGTATATACCCTTGACGAAAGCCAACAAGGTAATGCGACTGTCCCAAACCAACACATCTATCTATGTAACAAATGAATACCCAGCAGCTACCAAACACTATGTCTTGACGAAAGCCAACAAACACAGCTTGAATACTACTGACTATCCATAAGAAATGACGGAGGGCTACGACTGGTTTTGGCGAAACCGTCAACGTAGTGAACTTGATATAACCGAAGGAACCTGATAGCTTTTAAAAGGAGTGGTTAAGTCTCCGCATTTAAAAATATCTGTTTTTAAAATTAACCGAGTGGTTTCTTTTAAATTGTTCCAACGATTTAAACTTTGGTTTGTTTTTCTTTGCATTATAGATAATGCGTCCCATCATTAACCTATCATTGCAGAAAACAACGAAAACACAACGTCCTCTTATGCCATCCGCATTCGCCACGGGGTCCCGTCATCACCCGTTAGGTTACTTAACTAACGACAGAGCGGGGGCTGGGCTATTGCGGGTGTAAAACATAAGTGACGTCTAAATAGCTATCATAAATATAGATATTTTACATTCGTCTGACGCAATGATATACATTCCAGAACACAGATAAACAATATTGGATTTGCAAGCAATCTGTATTTCTTTTGAGCCTGCAAGAAAAGACAGATTACACAGTTGTGATGAATAGCCGTTACCCCACCCTCGACCCCTACGGGTACGGCAAACTACCCGCCCGGCAGTTTGTGTACCCCACCTTGGGTCAGTCCTAGGAGCAAAAACAGTAAAATGAAATAATACAACGGTGGCTACAACCGCAACCTGGATGTGCCCCGCAAAAATAATATTACAACAAATTACATTTACAACAAATGAATTAAACAATAACCCATTGCAAACCCCGGCTATACACCACAACAGTCCAATACAGTTTATATGCACAAACAGATATAACCATTACAGAAATGTGCAACCCCCTGCCAACCGACATACTAGCAGTTAGGGGAGGTTTACGAACACATTAAACAATCACTGATATAATCCAACATGCAAATACTGTACAATTTCGATCGACTAAACATCATTAATATTGCTCTAAAAACTGCTCTGTTAATCTGAAACCTGAGCAAATATTAAATATTCCAGAAAACCCCAAATATCATACAGAAGCAATACAAGAAAATTGGCTTCCTGAATCGCCAACTCGGCGGCGGATCCGCGGCGACTCAGTAGGCTGAGGCCGCGGTTCCACGGCTAGTTAGGCGATTCAAGGGACAATTTTTCTTGTGTGTTCTTATGTGGTTATTTCAAGCTTTCTGCACTCACCTGAAAAATTTTAGGACTTCATTTTAAACTCGACAGAAACTTGACAGATTTAGGGTTTTCCGGCTTCGTTTTTCCGTTCGAAATTCGTACAAATTTGCGATTAAGTTATTTATTGTTTAGCGAGGCTCTGATACCACTGTAAGTCGATGTACTACACCCCAATACTTGTGGGGAGGCGGAATTTTCAAAAACGAACTTGTTTAGTGAACGAACATCGACTAACCGCTTGAATCGAAGCTAAACGATAACTAACCGTACACAAAGAGTTTCATAACTATTGTGTTTAGGGATTATACCTAATGAAACTAGTCCTTCGTCTTTACGATCTCCTTGTTCTCCTCGGCCTTCTCTAGGTAGTAGACGATCCACCCGAGAGCAAAACTCCAAGCTAAACCTCTAAACTTGAGGCAACTAACCTTCTTTGATTGCTAATCAAAGAAGATAGATGAAATAGAGTGATGGTTATGGATTGATTAGTCTTTCTAATCCTTTGATCTCAACACATGAGGTGTAAGGATTAGGGTTTGAAGATGAGAGCTTGAGGAGAGAGAATGTGAATAATATTATGAGAATAAGTTATGAGTATCATATCATATATGAAGCATTTTCTAATAAGAAGAAAAGAATAAAGAGTGATGAATAATCATGCTTCATAAAATATCTAGTGGTGATTCATTAGCATGAGTCATTAAGCAATAAATGTGCATTAATGAAATGAATGAATCACCACCATGACTCATATAACTCATTCAATGAATATGACACATAACCCTCCTTAGTCACCATCTTCTAGAAGCTTCTCGAGTAATTACGAGAACGCCCCTCCGATCCGTAAAAATACAGAAAAACTTTAGACTGTATAAATCCAATAACCGGATACCAGTAACTGGCTTAAACCAAAGCCGACTGGTAAAAACTGTCCGAAAGTCGTACGTGCGTAAACGCACGTATGCGTCCGAACCCTTTGTCGCAAAACCGTGCAACCTCTATATCGTTTCGCCTGGAGTAGGAAACTCTCTGTGTGGGACTCTAGAGACTCGACTACCACGCTGGCAGTGGGTTTAACCACAGACCGCAAGCGGCACTAGCTGTACGTAACAGTCCCCAGGTAGTTGTCGATAAGAAGGCCGATGAGGAAACCCATCCGAACTCCTACTGAGTCTGATGTGACAATCTCCATACAGTCCGGTCCGTTCGTCCAAGACTATCGCATATCGGGCCTAGAGGGGCGGTAAGCGTCAGTCCCCTAATAGCGGTATAAGTCGTGTCGGAGGGAAGCCCATTACACCCTGAAAAACTACTGGAACCTACCAGCAAATCTCGCTTGCCCTGGCCAGGGACCTTGCGTAATGGCTTTCTGACACAGCACGATATCTACTCCCAATACCGGGAGGGACGAATCCTGTCTAACCGCCACTGCCTCCAAGTGCTCGGGACTGCACCCAACTGCTACCTGTTTACATGACTCCTTTGAGCCGTGGTAGGGTAGCAATCTAAGAACAGTGGGACACACTCGAGGCGAAGTAGCAGTGTCAAGTCTGCGGACTATGCTGTACTCATGTCACCTGGGAACTGCTCACTGACGACTGGTATCAAACCAACCAACAGTTCCCCGTGAGTCCTGTCCGGTGTACCCCTAACCTAACGAGCACCTGCATACTATCTCCAGTGCGACGTACTGACGGCTGTGGGACAGACCATCTCCCCAACTGGGATGAGAAGCGTACACACCGGTCTACTCCGGAGTATCGATGCTCTGTCTCGATAATCTAACGACCAGGGACCTGAATAAGGATGTGCTTGTAGACTACCCAGCCCCCACTAGTGTGACTGCCATCACAATGCTGGTAGACAAGCAAGATCCTAAGAGCTCTATCAATACGTACACTCACATATTAAGATAGAAAAACCAAGTAGCATACTACCATGTTTAGCAAGACTGTTATATACATGTGAATATCCCAAGCTTCCATTAAGTAATATACAAACTAGTATGATACAGTAATGGCCTTCTAGGGCATAAACACTAACAATTATCCTCTTCTCTTTCTTTTTGTTCATCATCTTCTTCTTGATTCAAAAAGGAAAAGCTTGCTAGGGTTTGATCCTAAGTGAAAAATATTGTGAGAAATGAAAATCTAAAGAGTACCCATTTCCTATCTCACCATCCTCTACTAGACTAGCACTTTAGTGTTGGGTGTTTGCTTCACTAATTCTTTGGTTAGTGAGGTAGAAGCTTGAGTCCGTATTCTCTCGACGTAGATCATCTTCGGCCCCGAAGACTTCAAGCGATCCCGTTGCAATTTCTCAAGGAGCCGTCCGAGAGTCCGGGAGTTGGATGATCGCAGCGAAGGGACGTCATCACGGAGCTTTGGAAGTGGAGGACCGGATCTACAAAGGTTGCAGTCCCTTTCACTTAGTGTAAATATGATTTACTTGCTTTTGATTCGCCTAATATTTAGTTAACGATCTTGCTTAGGGTTGTTCGGAACCTAAAATTATTTTAATCCGGCATGGTCGATGCCTTGTAGAGCTTCATTAGAGTGCCTAGTAACCCAACAGTGGTATCAGAGCCTGGCTAGAGCATTAGGCGATGTGTTAACGAAGTTAAAACTCCGAACGAACCCGAATACGACATTTCAAACCCCTCTCTGTACATTTTCTGAGAACTGTGATTTTTCTGAATTAAAAATTGCCATAAAATTAAGCAGGGTTTTCTAAGTAATTCTGTGAAAAATGAAACAGTGATCCGTACAATTGGCCGCGGAACCGCGGCAATACCCTACAATTGCCGCGGATCCGCGGCCGTACAGATAGCTTACTGCTTCGTTTTTACACAGTAACGACCGTAGGAAAAATTGCTAATTTTATGGCTATTTTTATCTGACTCAAGTGTTGATTGTTCTGGGGTTTATTTTGTATTCGATGATTCGATCGGAATATTTAATTTCGTGATGTTTTTCCGGATATTTTAGAACATGTTAAAAGGTTCGACCGGATATAAGTACCCACTTTTTCCCCTGCCGGGAAATTTCCAAGTGTTGGATTTTTCCGTGGTTTAATGACGTTCTAAGTAGTGCAAGTAACGCGATGGGCCCTCTAGAAGACAACAAACCTTAACTCGATTATGTGACCTTCTTGAACTGCCCTTTGAAACTTAGGGTTTGGGGCAGTACGGCGTGCCACATGTGAGGTGTTGGCTTGACCCTTCTACGGCTGGACCGTTGGTACTGTGGCATGAAGTGAATATTTTTAAACTTATTTCATGTGTTGAGCTGTTTCGGGAAAACATGGGTGTTTGATTGTTCGATCGGAAAGTTTAACATTTTCTATTTATCTGGAATGTGATACAATATTTGGAATCCAGAAGTAGTTATGAGATAACTGATTTGAATGTTATAAACATAGCAGTTTAGTCTCAAATGATCGGTTGCCATGGAATTTTGATGCGATCAAAAGTCCATCGCAATCACGTAGCGTACGCGGATACTCGCCGGGTAAACTTAATAGACAGCCATACCCCATAGCCCCGACCAAGTGACTGTAGGAGAACCCCGTCGCCAAAAGCATCCGTTCGGGTGCTCGCGGCAGCGGTGTTCCGCCTTAGTGCACTTCGTCGACGGCATCCGGGGGTGCGGCCTTCTATTAAAATTTGCGACGAGCATTCGATCACTTATCGAGAATCTTGTTGAATTGCCCGACTACATATTGAAAAGTGTTTACGATATAGAGACTAAAATGCGGGGTTTATAACTGTTAGGCATGCGATGTTTAAGGAGGTTGCGGATTCCAACTGTTGTAGTTTTACACTTTCTTTTCTGCGACCGTAAGTGTAATATGTGATATCGCCGGTTTCGTTGCTATATGTCAACGACAATTGGGATGCGCATATATACTTACGTTGATGACATGTGATGTTATGTGTTGCTGGATATGTTATATTGGATCGTTGCGTTTTGAATAGCCGGGTTTTTTTATGTGAGATGAGAGTTTTTATTTTCATTCATGTAAATTGAAATGTATATAATATTCTTTTATTAGGGCACTTCCGGGTTGAGGTTGTTGTCACAATTTGTATATTATTTACTTTTCCGCACTAGGATAGACCCAAGGAGGAGGGCACAAGTAACCGGGTTCAAGAGTCCAATGGGAGACCAACTCGAGGAGTCGAGTCTGGGTCTCCTAACTCTAGAATTGGTAGGGTTGCTTGCCGCTCTCGTAGGCATCTAGGGTTGGGGATTTGGCTATTCATCGCGACCGTGGAATCCGTGTTTTATACTGGCTCGTATTAAAAACACGGACGTCCTAGAATATCCAATGTTTGATATGTTTCTTCTGCTGCGATATCTGTGATGTGATCATTTGATGTTCTGTAATAAATACTGTATATAGTATATATGATATATTATATAGACGTTACTTATGTTTTACACCCGCGCTAGCGCTGCCCCGCTCTGCCGTTAGTCACCTAACCTAACGGTGCACGAGGGGACATCGAGGCGAATGCGGATGGCATAAGTGTACGTCGTATTTATCTGTGATGCTTAGGTGTTTTAAATGATGGGACTTCATTAATATGATTAATGAAAGAAAAAGAAACCTAAAAGATGTTGTGGAATCGAATTTTCAATAACAGGTAGCTACGGTTCTTGCTTTGCATCGCGGTGTTCCTTGTAAAACATCCTGCATCTTATTCGATAAGGAAAGGGCCGAGATCGCTTCACCGGGAGTGACCCCTTTAGCAATGACTGGCAGATGCTACACCCCTCGGTTTGTCTTTTGATTGCTTTTGGAGTTTTTGCTTTTCATAGTGATATATATGATATATCCTGTACCTTATTCGATGAGGAAAGGGCCGATGATCCCTTCACCGGGAGTGACCCCTTTAGTGAAACTAAAAAAGCTTCAAAAACACTCCATTTTAAAATCATTTGATTCTACAACGATATCAAGTTCATTACGCAATAGGTTTTCAGAAAAACCTGTCGTAGCCCTCCGTCATTTCAGATAAATCCTGCGTAGTATTCGTGCTGCGTTTATTGACCTTGTCAAGGCGCAGTGTGCGGTAGCTGACCAGTATTTATCTGTTTATGCATATGATGCAGATTGTTTTAGGGTAGTCGTACGGCCTTGTTGACCTTATCAAGGGTCGTGCGGGTGGGTTTGATTCAATCAAGAAATGACGGGTTGAACTCGTCTTACGGTCTATGGTTTGTTGACCTTGTCAAGGTCATAGATCGTTTGGGGCAAAATATTATCGGGAATTTCAAGTGTTGAAATTTGCAATAAGATTGCATACCTTCTATGTGATAGTTGGATCCCGATACCCACTGCGAGTAATTGTTACTCCTGCGAGAGTTTTACACATTACAATTAGCCGATCAAGTAGGTGTCTAGAAAGGTGTCAACGGGGTTACGCCTCTGGGAAAACGAGGTTTACTTTAATTAGGTCCGTGCAAAAGCACGGGGAACCTCCCTAAAAGTACCGACACTGGCCTGGCTGAAAGATTGGCGAAGTTGGAGGGTGTAATTAATCCCGGCTAGTCTGTCCTTTTAGGATTTGAAGGAAGATTTGATAAAAAACAGTGGGAGCCATCCTGATTAGATAAAATAATAACCAATCTGATCTTGTAAGAGCGCACGCAGAGTGTTTTCTTCTCTCTCTCTCCAGGTAGCGACCATATCACGCCTTAATCAAGATAATAATACGGATGTATTCACCGAACCCGCTTGTTATACTGAGCTGGGGAACGTTTGTCCCGCTCCAACTTATAATTATTATAAGATAGAGCAGGAAATAGGGGATTACCAGAATTCCCGTGCCGCCCAAACGAAGAAAGTGCATGCTGATGCGTCATCTTCGGGTGTGTTCATTATAGAGAACTGTTTCTCAGTATCCTTTACGTCTTGGGTATATGATACCGGATCAGGATCCCGCATATGTAATCTGTTTCATGGGCTACAGATAGGTAGAGAACTGAGAACGGGTGATAAGTTTTATGAGATAGAAAATGGTGCAAATGTTGCAGCCAAGTCTGTTGGTCACTATCATCCTGTATTACCAGAATACATTAATTCAGAACAAATGTTATTAGATACCGAACCTGATATACAACATCATATCAATCTCTTTATTAATAAAGAAGGATATAATTTTGTATTGTTGGATAATGTTTTGAACATTTCCTATATCAAAAGCTGATCGGTTCAGGCACGTTATCTAAAAGCATTGACGTTCTGAATCAAACTACAGTTCTTAGTATACAGAACTCACACAAGTGGAAAAGTTCAGAAATGAACGAATCCTTCTTGAGGTATTGTAGACTAGGTCATATCAATGCGACCCGACTAGCTGAAGTTACATATAGATGCATATTTAAATTAGTTTGAATTTACATCTTCTGAAACTTGCCAGTCATGTCACAAAGATAAGATGACCATATCTCTGTTAATAGGAAACAGAGAAAGAGTTAGTGAACTCTTGGGATGATACATGGTGATGTATGAAGGTCCCCTGTCTATACATACCAAGACCGGTTCTTTGTACTTCATTACATTCTCTGATAATCTCTCAAGATTCAGAAATATGTTCCTGTTGAAACACAAATCCGAACCTTTTGAGATATTCACAGAATATAAGTTAGAAGTAGAGAACCAAAAACGGGTATAAGTATTATGTCCTTTGATGCGATCAAGGAGGAGAATACTTGAGCATGGGATTCCTGGACTATTCTAAGAATGAGATTCTCTCTCAACATTATTCCTCCACATGCACCAGAGCACGTCGGTGTATCAGGGCGGAGCTATCTCACCCTATATGATATGGTGCGCTCTATGATGAGTACTACTGAGTTTCCTATTTCCTTTTAGGGAGTTATGCACTTATGAAGTTGCATACCTATTGAATAGGGTTCCGATCAAATCAGATACCTACTATTTCATATGAGATATGGAAAGGGAAGAGCCCATCTCTTAAGTCAGTTAAGATTTGGGGTTGTCCAGCCTATGTCTAAAAGCATAATCCGGACAAGCTCGAGGCAAAGTCAGTTCTGCAGAAGTTTGTTGGATATCCCAAGCATACGCAAGGGAATATCTTCAACCTAAGCGAGGAACAATAATGTTTTGTTTCTCAGCATGCCACCTTTGTGAAAGGGAATTTCTTGTGAAGAAATTAGTGGACATGAGGTAGAACTGGAAGGAGTTCCAGCTATACAAACTGCAGCTAATGATTTGGTAGAACCGAAGGATTCAATAGTTTCCAACGAACCTTAGCCTCTCCGCCGATCTAGTAGGGTTCCTCACCCACCTGAGAGATACTTCTGTTTCTCTTTGACAGTGGGAGCGAGGATTGCATCATGAGATGATGACCCAACTATTTTCGAGCTGGCCATCAGGAGTGGAACTCTGTAAGAATGGCTGGATGCTTATCGATCTGAGATGGAATCCTTATACACCAACAGAGTATGGACTTTGGTTGCTTGATCTGAAGGGTTAAATCCCTATCAGGAGCAAGTATATCTTGAGAAGATTACTTGGTGTACATGGAAAAGTTGAGACTTCCAAAGCTAGACTTGTTAAAAGTTTGCATCATTAACCAGGTATTGATTATGATGAAACCTTTTCTAAGTAGCCATGCTTAAGTCCATCCAGACCCTACTTGCCACGGCTACATACCATGACAATGATATCTGGCGGTTGGGTGCCATGACTGTTTTTCTAAATGATGATTTGGAAGAGTGCGTCTATAAGTACACAACCAGAGGGCCTCGTAGACAGTGGGAGCAGCGGAAACGTGTGCAAGATGATTTATGTGATAAAGCAGGCATTACGGAGTTGGAACATCTGTTTTGATGTGGTAGTCAAAGAGTTTGACTTCATCAAAATGGTAGATGAGCCTTGTATATACAAAAAGGTAGTAGAGAGTATGGTGGTGATCCTCGTAGAGTACGTGGATGACATACTCTAGATGGGGAAGGAGTTTCCTAGGCTACGCTCGGTCAATCTCCGCTTATCACAATGATTCTCCATATAGGATCAAAATGATACCTCCTAAATCCTGAGTTTTGATTTATGAGATAGATGTAATAGGATGTTAGGATTCTCACTAGTTGTAGTGAGATGGTATCAAACGATCCTAGGGAGAATCACTGGAAAGGTTCCAGGGTGATAAGGATGACTGAATGTCAGTCACAGGCATTGTCTTTACTCTCAGTAAAGAGACGGTATGTTGGAAGAGTTCCAAGCTATATATCGTGGCATTCTAGAAGATTAAAGGCAAGATACATCGTTACCAAAGATGCTACCAAAGAGGAAGTCTGGGTGTATATATAAGTTCATAAGATGAACTTCGTTCCTACCATTGTATTGCAATGGAGTTGTGGCTTATGCCTAGGAACGCCCATCCCATCAGTGATCCAGACATATTCTAAGGCAGTGTCACCGGATTATGGAGATGGTTGATCTCCAGGGGATCGAGGTTAGGGGAGTAGACTTAGAGGACAACACGGCGGATCCACTCACAAAGGCCTTTTCCCAAAGAGAGACTAATATGGGATGGTTGAGTATGAGATACTACAACCACTGTTATCAGATGGCCCTAGTGCAAGTGGGAGATCGCTAGTTATATGTATGCCCTAGAGGCCATTACTATGCATGTGATGTGTATTGTAGTGGATGCTTGGACATATATAGGGAGGACTTTCTTGCTCGACATGATAGTATGCTATCTGGTTGCTCTTTACCTTGACGTGTATACTGATTGTCTCTCTGTTACATGTTGGTAAAGCCCTTAGGATGTGTACTTGACTACCTGGACTATGATGCGGATCAACCTACTGGGGACATGGTAGTCCATAAGTACATCCTTCAAGGTCCCTAGTCGTGGGTGTATCGAGACGGGGCATCGATATACCAGAGTAGACTAGCGTATACCTTCTCAACCCATACAGATGGGCGATGGATGATCCTATATCCATTTGTGTTTGACATCAGAGATGATATACGGGTGCTCAGTGGAGACTGGGTACACTGGACGGACTCGCCGAGAACTCTCAGATGGTATTATACCTTACGTCAGATGGCGGTTCTCTGGTGACACTGGTACAGGTTAGTCTGTAGACCCGAGATCGTCATAGAGTCTTATGTGATTCCCACTGTGCTTTGATTTCCACCTTACCACGTCCATAAAGGCGTGCAAAATGGTGGTTTTTGGGTACAGTCCCGAGTCACATGGAGGCAATGAGCGATAGGAGGGGTTTCGTCTCTCCCGGTGTTGGGGGTTGATGTTGCGCTATGCTCGATTGGCCATAACAGGGAAGTCCCTGGCCAGGGCTGGTTTAGAGATATACTTGTAAGTGTTACCAGTAGTTTCTCGATCCGTTATGAGCCTCACATCGTCATGACTTATCGGTTATTGGGGTCTGACGTTTACTACCCCTAAACTTGATATGCGACATATCAGACGAGCAGACCCGACTGTACGGTTGTGTCACTGTTAGGCTTTTTGCAGGAGTTGGAGCGGGCTTGCTTGCTGATCTTCTGATCGCTCAATACCCAGGTAGCCGTTACGTCCAGCTAGTACCGCTGACGGCTTGTGGGTGCTTGATATGATCATCACCTACTGCCGGCGTATTGACGATTCTTTAGAGTCTTACATAGAGGTTGTACTGGCTCAGGCAAAACGAAATAGGAGCGCATATGTGATATGTGCGGGACCGAGAATGATGGGAGTATGTGATACCGTATTCAATTCTCGCGATGTTTGTATCGATCGGTTATATGCGATATAACCGGGTTATCGAATCAAGTGTTGATTCGATAAGTCGATACATTGATATTAGTCGGTTATATGCGATATGACCGGATCGTTAAATCAAGTGTTGATTTAAAGATTTAATGTATAATTATATATTTGATATATTATTTTACATTAACTAGTATTGGTTCACTTTAGGGTTTTTCACACAAGAGCACAACTTTAATGTATATATGATATATATTAAAATTGTGTTTTCTTTTTGTATCATGTTTGATGATACACAAAACATGGGAGTAGAAGACATACACCATTCTATTTGTAAATGGTGGTTAATAATTATATAAAGTAAAAGCAAATTAGTGGAGGTTTTGTCACTACCTTGAAACTTGTAGAAGTTTGTGGAGGCTTTGACAAAGTCCACTAACTTTGTTTTACTTTAGGTTTTTATTAACCTAACCATTTGTCTTAGCCATAGTAATGTCTCTACATGGGTTAGTATATGATACTCACTCACCATGGTTAGCTAACTCACTTGATCATTATCCTCTTCTCTTTCTTTTTGTTCATCATCATCTTCTTGATTCAAAAAGGAAATGCTTGCTAGGGTTTGATCCTAAGGTAAAAATATTGTGAGAAATGAAAATCCAAAGAGTACCCATTTCCTATTTCACCATCCTCTACTAGACTAGCACTTTAGTTTTGGGTGTTTGCTTCACTAATTCTTTGGTTAGTGAGGTAGAAGCTTGAGTCCGTATTCCCTCGACGTAGATCATCTTCGGCCTCGAAGACTTCAAGCGATCCCGTTGCAATTTCTCAAGGAGCTATCCTAGAGTCCGGGAGTTGGATGATCACAGCGAAGGGACGTCTTCATGGAGCTTTGGAAGTGGAGGACCGGATCTACAAAGGTTGTAGTCCCTTTCACTTAGTGTAAATGTGATTTACTTGCTTTTGATTCGCCTAATATTTAGTTAACGATCTTTCTTAGGGTTGTTCGGCACCTAAATTTTTTTTAATCCGGCATGGTCGATGCCTTGTAGAGCTTCATTAGAGTGCCTAGTAACCCTATTATTTTTAGTGTCATTATAGCATATCTGTGATCTGCTGTGACCCCGAGTGCGTACTGGAAAATCTAGCAGTGTAGTTGTGTTATACCAGAGACCATAAGCATTTACCTGAAGCACGAACCCCATAGGCTCGGATTTGGCCGGCGACATGTAGGGAAATTCCGGCGACCTCGGCTTTTTAGGGGAGTTAGGGCTTGGATTTTGTAGTATATCTGTTTGAAGTTGTTTAGAATTGTTTGGTACCGGTTGATTTTTATGTTTTGACAGTGTACAAAATCTGGGATCACTTTTCTTGTTTCTAGTATTTCGACTACGCGTGTTACGTTATCCGATACGGTGCGTGTACTTTGTGTAGATGCTGCTCTTGGGGTTGTTTCGTAGTGTCGCTACACATGTTAGCCACTTGACGAACACTTGGGAGTTTGTTTGGAGTTGGTGCGTCGGTCAAACGTAGTTTGTACGTGTTATTGGTCGATTGCTTTTGTGAACTTGTTATGATGTTATATGATTTTAGGGTCGCAGGCAAGGACTTCGGACGCTGCGAAGATGTGAAAGCAAGTGGTTGGCTTTACTTAGCCCAAGATCATCGGTGAGTAGATTTAACATCTACAGGGGAATCGCCCGCATGGCGTTATGCGTCTGGGCTAAATTCAATGACATGATTTTTAGTTCTAAGTATATGGACATTGTATTTGCATGTGTACCATTGTTGCATACCTCATTTTCCTATTGCATATGGATATAGTATTAATAAGATACAACACCATTATTGACAGTTTATGTTACACGAGCACTAATTGTATGCTACACACACTCCGTCGATAATTGCTATGACACGCACAACCCATATACAAATGTGATATTGTATGGTTAGTGACATTGAGACATTGATTCTTTCCATTGTGCATATGAAATATAGCATACCTGTATACCTACATGCTTACATATATGCCTTGCTATGCCTACATGCTTACACATATCCCTATATGTTATTACATCATTATTGATAGGTATATACCCATATCTTGCTATTGCTATATGTACATCATGCATACATACTTACATGTACACCCACATACCTTACTGTAGCTACATATTCACCTTTATATGATGTTGCATTGGATTTTGGAGAATTTGGGAACCGCATGATATTATTAATAACTTGATGCATTTAAATAGCGGATTTTCCTTTATATGCTCATATTACCGTTTTATGTTGCATATATTATATTTCATGGATTTACGTATTGAGATATAGATTTTCATGTGATGTTTTCTAAGACTTGTGTTAGAAACCCGATATGATACGCGGATTGCGAGTGTCGGAGTTGGACACTGAGGTTCTGTGAGACGTATGATACGCGGATTGCGAGTGTCGGAGTTGGACACCAAGGTTCCGTGAAACGTATGATAAGCGGATTGCAAGTGTCGGAGTTGGACAACCAGGTTCCGTCAGACGTATGATACGTGGATTGCGAGTGTCGGAGTTGGATACTCAGGTTCCGTCAGACGTATGATACGTGGATTGCGAATGCCGGAGTTGGACACTCTATTTCCGTGAGATGTACAGATATGAGGGCCGGTCCTGGTGACGGCGCGTGAGAGATGAGTATTTACATGCCGATGCTGGACACTAGTTTTCATGATGTTTTTAGGTGTTGATGTTGGACACTTAGGTTCCATGAGACATACAGGATTTGTTTTATCCTATACTCAGCATTTAATTGATATGCATTACTTCATGTATTAGTAGTACCTGATAGAGTACCTTTCATGACTGTTGCATATACATATTGCCATATTATACTATCAATTGCATGTGATAGATTATCGCAGTACGTGCATACATGCGATTACCTGCATGATGTTATTTACTATTCACGAGTTGGCAACTCACCCTCGTTGTGCAACAGTGTTTTTCTGGTTGTCCCTCATAGCATGGCTTCTTCTTAACGTATCATCTTTTGCAGCGGATACCGCTCCGGCTGACTGTGAGCAGTTTTGCTATAGGTAGGTTTTGCAGTTATCCGATGATGCTCATTGTATATCTTATTGTATCCTGTACTCTCCATCTACCACTTTCATGTATTGACTTAGAGATGAAATGTGAGGACGATATTGTATATTATTTTGTGACTCTGGATGACTTTTATGCTGTTTTTATTTATATCGTATAGTTCTTCGCTACGGCGTCGTATATCTTCTTGTGGTGGTTGTTTCCGCCTTTGGGAGAGATTTGCTCCCGTATAGGGATTCTTTACTTGTATCTTATGTTTTTACCCTTTTTAGGGCTGGTTTTTACAAAGAAGGTGCTGCCAAAATTTTTAAAGAAAGTAAATTTGCACTTTAAAGAATTTTACTTGAGATTCCCAAAAGTTTTAACAAAGTTTTTATCACTTACTAATTTTAATGGTTTAGATTTCTGGGTTTTCGACTTACTTGAATTGCGTTATGCCTGTAGACGTTACGCGGTTTAAGTGCCATCATGTGCCAAATTTCGGGTCGTGACAAAATTGGTTTCAAAGCGCTAGGTTTTACCTTTTGGAGTGTTGGATGACCTTGGTATGATGGAGTAGGTAGCATAAGCAGAGTGATGTAGCGTGTGTATGTCCACGGCATACTTACGACACGGTACTCCGCTTAAGTAACCTTAGTACTTATTGCTTGAAATTCCTTCCACGGTGATATATATCCTTGTGATTCGATTTCCATGTTCTTATCGAATCCTTTTTCCATTTCTAACCATTATGCCGCCGAAGACTACGAGGGCTCAGAGAGAGGCAGCGAGAGCCGAGGTCAGAGTTGACTCGTCTGAGTCGAGGACTGACCAGGACAGTACGCTCGCTGTACAGGAGCAGATTGATCCGCCTTTGATAGATTGTATCGCTAGGCTCGAGGCAGATATGCAGGACTTGTGCCAGATGATGGGATCGTTGGTTGAGACCATTCGAGCGCAACGACAGGAGGTTGCCACCCCTGTTACCCAGTTATTCGATGCTATCAGCACACAGCATTTTGTCACGTATACAGCAGCAGTGGATGCGGTCCTATTAGATGAGGAGCGTCTTCCTGAGACTTTAGAAGTTTCAGGGCAGAGGAGGGCTCGTACAGGTGTACCAGCCCAGAGACAGATGTTTAGACGCCGCGACAGATTTCATTCGGGTTGCGAAAGTAGCTGAGGCTTGGGACGAGGTCAATTGTTTTGCTCTTATCCTCAGGAGGGTCAGCAGCCATCGTATGGATGTTTCCGGTGTGGGAGTTTCCATCACCTCGTCAGGAATTGTTCCATGGTACGCCAGAGGAGGGCAGCCATACCATATGTTGCCTTACCACCTTCACCTCAGAGAGAGTCGCCTTTTGCACCTGTTGTTGATCCGCGTCAGACATGTGTTCAGAGAGGTCGTGGTCATGGAGTGTTTGTTCAGAGAGAACATGATGGCAGAGAAGGAGGACAGCCAGTTGCTGGTAGATGGAAGGCAGGAGCGTTTGCTTCTACTCATCGGGACGCGCAGGCGTCCAATGCAGAGTTTTCAGGTATTCTTCTTCGTAAGTTCTTTTGATGCACACGTTTGTTTATTTTGGGATCTATGCACTCGTTTGTTCTACACACGTCGTGCCGAGGTTGGTCTGAGAGTCGTGTATGCTAGATCAGCCGTTGCTGTGTTTACTCCTGTTAGCGATTCTTTTGTTGCGCGACACGTGTTTCAGTCATGTGCCAATCGGATAGGAGATAGAGATTCGTCCATAGATTTGATCCTTCTAGATATGTTAGACTTTGACGTTCTCCTGGGCACAGACTAGTTGGCTACATGCTATGCGTCTGTGGACTGCCGTGAGAAGACAGTCAGGTTTTGTTTTCCCGGCGAGTCAGTTCTTATTGTGCAGGGGGACCGTTGTGCCGCCCCTAGACGCTTGTTTTCAGCCTTTTTCGCTAGTCGGCTTTTGAGGAGAGGATATCGAGGATTCTTGGCATTCATTCGTGATACCGGAGCTACAGTTGATTCGTTGGACCGGGTTCCTATCGTGCGAGAGTTTCTCGACGTTGTTCAAGATGAGCCGGCGGAGCTTAGGGAGCTTAAGGATCAGCGGCAAAGTTGCTTGTTGGGGGACTTGTACGTCCAAGTGTTTCGCTTTGGGGAGCTCCTGTTCCATTCGTCAAGAAGTAGGACGGCAGTCGTGGTTGTGTTTGGTTTTTCGTCAATTGAACCGAGTTACGGTGCTGAATAGGTATCCTTTACCTCGCATTGACGATTTCTTTGATCAGCTCCAGGGTGTGGGACATTTTTCTAAGTGTGATTTGAGATCAGGTCATCATCAGTTGCGGGTTCGGAATGATGACATTCCGAAGACTGCTTTTTGTACGTGCTTTGGGCATTAAGAATTGTTGGTGGTGTCGTTTGGACTCACCAAAGCCCCAGCAGCGTTCATGGATTGTGATGAACCAGATTTTTTTCAGGCCGTTCCTCGACAAGTTTATTGTTGTGTTATTGATGACATTCTGGTCTATTCTAAGAGTCGATAGGAACATGAGCAGCACTTGAGAATGACTTAGCAGACATTGAGAGAGCACCGACTGTTTGCTAAATTCTCGAAGTGTTCCTTCGGCTTGATAGTGTTGGCTTCCTTGGTCATGTGGTTACGGGAGACGGTATTTGTTTTGACTCGAGGAAGATTGAGGCTGTACAACTTTGGCCCAGACATGTATCAGTGACAGAGGTCCACAGCTTTTTGGGCTTAGCAAGTTTTTACCTCCGTTTCGTGCAGGATTTCTTGTGTTTCGTTGCACCCTTGATCAGACTGACCCGGAAGGGGGTTCTTTTTCGTTGGACTGAGGAATGCGAGCTGAGTTTTCAACAGTTGAAGACTCGGTTGACGACTGCACCAGTTCTATCTTTGCTTTCTGGATTGGGTGACTTTGTCGTTTACTGTGATGTTTCGCGATTGGGGCTCGATTGTGTTTTGATGCAGCATGATAGAGTTATCGCTTATGCTTCCCGATAGTTGAAGGAGCACGAGCAAGATTATCTCACTCATGATCTTGAGATGGTCGTGGTGGTCTTGCGCTGAAGATTTAGAGGCACTACTTGTACGGAGAGTCGTGTCAGATTTTCACAGACCACCCGAGCTTAATCTTCCTGTAGCGGGATCTGATTTTGAGACAGCGCCATTGGATGGAGCTTGTGAAAGATTATGATTGTGAGATCCTTTATTAACCGGGGCAAGGCGATTGTGGTAGCTGATGCTTTGAGTCGTAGGCCCGGGGGTTAGCTTGTCCCAGTTGAGCCCAGTTCAGAGACAGTCTTCTGCAGATTTACAGTTCTTGTGCGACAATTGAGTACAGTTTAAGTTCACCTCCACTTAGGGGGACAGCTTGCTCATGTCTACGCCAGTCCACTTCTACTTAATCGTTTTCGTGAACACAGCTCGCCGATGCCCATTTGTCTTAAATTCTTTAGCATGTTCGGCTGGGTAGAGATTCGGAGTTCTGATTTATGACCAGGGTATGGTACGTTTCGGCACTCATTTGTGTGTACCTGATACAATTGTGTAGAGACGCGAGATCCTACGGTAGGCACATCAGTCAGCTTTTAATGTTCACCCAAGTTCTACCAAGATGTAACGTGACTTGAGAGTTAGTTACGGGTGGGCAGGGATGAAGAGTGCTGTTTCAGATTTTGTTTCGAGGTGCCTGACTTGTCAGCGAGCTAAGGTTAAGCATTTGAGACCGGCAGGAGAGTTGCAATCTTTAACCATTCTGGAGTGGAAATGGGTGCAGATCTTCATGAATTTCGTTGTGGGTCTACCTAGGTCTTGTCAAGGGTATGACTCCATTTGGGTGATTGTTGTCCGGTTAACGAAGGCGGCTCACATCCTTCCAACGAAGAATACTTTCGGTTATGCTCAGTTTGCTCAGTTGTTTTCCGATAAGTTTGTGCGTTAGCATGGAGTTCCTTCATGCATTGTATCCAATAGAGGCACCCAGTTTACTAGCCGTCGGTGGCAGAAGATTCAGGAATCCTTAGGTACCTCGTTGAGCTTTAGCTCCGCTTTCCGTCCATAGGCCGATGGTCAGTAAGAGCAGACTATACAGACTCTGGAGGATGTGCTTCGTGTGTGCGTATTTAATGTTGTTGGCAGTTGGGATCGTCACTTGCTATTGATAGAGTTCTCCTACAATAACAGTTATCAGGAGACGATTCAAATGGAACCATTTTATGATTTGTATGGTAGATTGTGTCGATCGCCAGTCTGTTTGACCGACTCCGTAAGAGCAGGATTTTTGAACCCCAGCTAGTCAAGAGACTTCGGAGAAGATCCAGTTGATTCAGGACAGGATGAGAGCAGCCCAGTGCAGACAGGAGTCTTATCCCGACCGTCGTTGTCGCATACTTGTGTTCGTAGTGGGAGATCATGTATTCCTGCAGATTTATCCGATGAATGGCGGGATGAGTTTTAAGAAGCTTAGTCCTAAAATTGGAGGTCTTTTTGAGATCCTTGAGCTAGTTGGTACCGTTTCCTATCGTTTTGCTTTTCCACCCAGATTTCGGATGTTCACCCCATATTCCTTGTGTCGATATTTCGTAAATACCTTCACGAACCTTCTCACATGATTTAGCACCAGACTATTTAATTTGGTCGCGTTCTTTCGTTCACCAAGCAGCCGATAGTTATAGTGGATCGGTAGGTAGAGAAACTTCGGTCAAAGGTCTTGCCATCTGTGAAGGTTCTTTGGCGTAGCCTGTCTTGTGAGGAGATCACTTGAGAGGCTGCGAGCGAGATGCGGAAGAAATTTTATTCCCTCATCTCTTTGAAGGTACGCTTAGTAAGAATTTTAAATTCGGGGACGAATTTCTTTAAGGGGGAAGATTGTAACACCTTAGAATGCGATTAGTGTTAATTAAGCGATAACGCGGGTTTTTAGTCTAAAGTTCACCAAATTAGTCTTCTCGCATTTTATATAGATTAATCAATATTTTATTGTTATTTGTTTTGGGTTGCACACACTTGTCCATGTTATCATGGGGGTTGTTTATTCTTAACCTTGATTAGTGGACATGACACTTTAAACAAATCCATGCCATAATTTAACCTAGCACTTAGCACTTAGATATTTGTTATGAGATATTTCCTTGTGTTTTTGGAATGGAGGGAGATGGCAAGGTGACTCATAGGAGGAGTCATGCTTGCATTAATGATAGAGAGGGAGAGAGTAAGTATTGGGGTGCACTTACCCTACACTCACCCTCTCTTCTCTATCTCATCTCACACACACTCTCATTCATATCTCTATCTCTTTCTCATTTATTTCCTTCTTCTATTCCCTCAACTGAAACCCTTCACCAATCCTTCACTAAGCCATGCAAAAACTTCATTTAACCTCACCAAATCACCTCTCAGGTCTCGATTTAGCCTCTAGGATCTCTTGGAGCTTAGAAAGCTAGGATCTTTTGAGCAAGTGTGCATTGGTATAACCTCTAAACTGTTCAGTAGATGTTATAATGTTTTGTTGCTTATTATTGTTGTTTAGAACACTTAAAGTATAGTTTCGTGCTCATATCGTATTTTTTGTGTCATTATAGGATATCTGTGATCTGCTATGACCCTGAGTGTGTACTAGAAAATGTAGCAGTGTAATTGTATTGTACCAGAGACCCTAAGCATTTACCTGAAGCATGAACCCCATAGGCTCGGATTTGGCCGGCAACATGTAGGGAAATTCCGGCGACCTCGGCTTTTTAGGTGAGTTAGGGCTTGGGTTTTATAGTGTAGCTGTCTGCAGTTGTCTAGAAGTGTTTGGTACTGCTTGATTTTTATGTTTTGACAGTATATAAAATCTGGGATCACATTTCTTGTTTCTAGTATTTCGACTACGCGCGTTACGTTATCCGACACGGTGCGTATATTTTGTATAGCTGTTGCTCTTAGGTTGGTTTAGTAGTGTCGCTACGCATGTCAGCCACTAGACGAACACTTGAGAGTTTGTTTAGAGTTGGTGCGTCGGTCAAACGTAGTTTGTACGTGTTATTGGTCGATTGCTAATGTGAACTTGTTATGATGTTATATGATTTTAGGGTCGTAGGCGGGGACATCGGACGCTGCGAAGAAGGGAAAGCAAGTGGTTTTCTTTACTTAGCCCAAGATCATCGGTGAGTAGATTTAATATCTATAGGGGAATCGCCCGCATGGCGTTATACGTCTGGGCTAGATTCAATGACATGATTATTAGTTATGTATATGGACATTGATTTTGCATGTGTACCATTGTTACATACCTCATTTTCCTATTGCATATAGACATAGTATTAAAGAGATACAACACCATTATTGACGGTTCATGTTACACGAGCACTAATTGTATGCTGCACACACTCCGTCGATAATTTCCATGACACGCACAACCCATTTACATATGTGATATTGTATAGTTAGTGATATTAAGACATTGATTCTTTCCATTGTGCATATGAAATATAGCATACCTGTATACCTACATGCTTACACATATGCCTTGCTATGCCTACATGCTTACACATATACCAATATGGTATTACATCATTATTGATACGTATATACCCATATCTTACTATAGCTACTTGTACATCATGCATACATACTTATATGTACACCCACATACCTTGCTATAGCTATATGTTCACCTTTATATGATGTTGCATTGGACTTTGGAGAATTTGGGAACCACATGATATAATTAATAACTTGATGCATTTAAATAGCGGATTTTCCTTTATATGCTCATATTACTGTTTTATGTTGCAAATATTATATTTCATAGATTTACGTATTGAGATATGGATTTTCATATGATGTTTTCTAAGACTTGTGTTAGAAACCCGATATGATACGCGGATTGCAAGTGTAGGTATTGGACACTCAGGTTCCGTAAGACGTATGATACACGGATTGTGTGTGTCGAAGTTGGACACCCGGGTTCCGTGAGATGTATGATACGTGGATTGCGAGTGTCGGAGTTGAACACTCAGGTTCTGTCAGACGTATGATACGTGTATTGCGAGTGTGAGAGTTGGACCCCTGGTTCCGTGAGATGTACAGATATGAGGGTCGGTCCTGGTGATGGCGCGTGAGAGATGAGTATTTACATGCCGATGCTGGACACTAGTTTTCATGATGTTTTAGGGTGTCAATATTGGACACTCAGGTTCCATGAGACAAACAGGATAAGTTTTATCCTATACTCAGCATTTATTTCATATGCATTGCTTCATATATTAGTAGTACCTGATAGAGTACCTTTCATGACTGTTGCATATATATATTGCCATATTATACTATCAGTTGCATGTGATAGATTATCGCAGTACTTACATACATGCGATTACCTGCATGATATTATTTACTATTCATGAGTTGGCAACTCACCCTCGTTGTGCCACAGTGTTTTGCAGGTTGTCCCTCATAGAGTAGCAGCGGTAGGGCTTCTTCTTATCGTATCATCTTTTGCAGCGGATACAGCTACGGCTGATTGTGAGCAGTTTTGCTATAGGTTGGTTTTGCGGTTATCCGATGATGCACATTGAATATATTGTTGTATCATGTACTCTCCATCTACCACTTTCATGTATTGACTTAGAGACGAAATGTGAGGACGATATTGTATATTATTATGTGACTCTGGATGCCTTTTATGCTGTTTTTATTTATATCGTCTACTTTTTATGCTACGGCATCGTATATCCTCTTGTGGTGGTTGTTGTTAGTTATGTGTATGCCCTAGAGGCCATTACTGTACATTGGATGTATATTGTAGTGGATGCTGGGACATATATAGGTAGGAATTTCTTGCTCGACATGATAGTACGCTATCTGGTTGCTCTTTATCTTAACATGTATACTTTTTGTCTCTCTGATTACATGTTGATAAAGCCCTTAGGATGTGTACTCGACTTCCAGGACTATGATGCAGATCATACTAGTGGGTCCTGGGTAGTCTATGAGTACATCCTTGAAATGTTCCTAGTCGAAGGAATATCGAGACGGGGCATCGATATTCCAGAGTAGACTAGCGCATATCTTCTCGACCCATGCGATGGGCGATGGATGATCCCATATCCATTGGTGTTTGACATCGAAGATGGTATGCGGGTGCTCAGTGCAGACTGGGTACACTGAACGGACTCGCCGAGAACTCCCAGATGGTATTATACCTTACGTCAGATGGCAGTTCTCTGGTGACACTGGTACAGCTTAGTCTGTAGACCCGAGATCGTCATAGAGTCTTGTGTGTCTCCCACTGTTCTTTGATTTCCACCCTACCACGGCTCTACTGAGTTATGCAAACAGGTGGTTTTTGGGTACAGTCCCGATTCACATGGAGGCAATGAGCGATAGGAGGGGATTCGTCTCTCCCGGTATTGGGGGTTGATGTTGTGCTATGCTCGACTGGCCATAACAGGAAATCCCTGGCCAGGGTTGCAGTGATATACTGGTAAGAGTTATCAGTAGTTTCACGAATGTTATGGACCCTACGTCGGCATGACTTATCAAGCTATTTGGGTCTGACGTTTACCACCCCAGGCGAGATATGCGACATATCAGACGAACAGACCGGACTGTACGGTAAGTGTTACTGGTTTGATTCGCAGGAGTGTGAGCGGGCTTGCTCGTCGACCTTCTGATCGCTCAATACCCGGGTGGCCGTTACGTTTAGCAGACCGCTTGCGGCTTGTGGATGCCTGATATGATCATCATCTGCTGCCGGCGTATTGACGAGTCTTTAGAGTCCTACACAGAGGTTTCCTGGCTCAAGCGAAACGAAATAGGAGCGCATATGAGATATGTGCGGGACCGAGAATAATTCGAGTATGTGATACCGTATTCCATTTTCGCGATCAATGTATCGATTGGTTATATGCGATATAACCTAGTTATCGAATCAAGCATTGATTCGATAAGCCGATACATAGGATACTAGTCGGTTATATGCGATATGACCGGATCGTTAAATCAAGTTTTGATTTAATGATTTAATGTATAATTTTATATTTGATATATCACTTTGCATTAACTAGTATTGGTTGACTTTAAAAGGATTTTCTCACTTGAATTGTGCAAGTTGTATATGTGATATATTTCTTTGTGCACATGATTGTATCATGTTTGATGATACATTCTTGTTTGGTTTTGTGTAAAGTATTAAACCATGGTTAGTTAGTGATTAGGGTTTCATCTTATTCATTTATCTTTTTATTTTATTTATTTCAAAAGAAAAAGATAAAGAGAAATGAATGGTGGCTACTTTTGTTTTTAGTTGAAGATTCATGAAGCATTGACTTAGTCACCATTCTTGTCTCATGCCTAACCCTAACCACTCATCTAACCTAAGTTAAGTCTCTACACTAAACTATGGTTGAAGATATGATAAGTATTGTATTTTATTTTCTATTTTTAATTAACTTATCATATCATCTTCTTCTTTCTTCATCTTCTTCTTCAATGAAGAAAGCTTGCTACTCCAATGGCAAGTCATGAAATCTAGTGAGAAATCCAAAACTAAAGTTTACCCACTTCCTATTTCTTCATCCTCTACCTCTTGCCAAGTAGTATAGGGTGTTTCCTTCACAAGTTTTTCCGACTTGGTGAAGTTGGAGCTTGTTCTAGCGATGCCTCGACGTAGATCATCTTCGGCATCGAACCGACGATCAAGCCCGCCCATTCTTCGATGATGCCGACGCTAGAGCCCAAGACATGATTTGGACAGCGAGGGGACTTCATTGCGGAGCCATGGAGGTGGTGGACCGGATCTACAAAGGTTGTATATCCGTTCCCTTAGTTAAAATGTTAACTAGTTTGCTTGTTTCGCCTAAATATCTAGTAAACGATCCGTAGTCGGGTTTGTAGGCACCCGTAAAATTTGATTTGTGCATGTTTGATCACTTGTGAGACTTCACTAGAGTGCCTAGGAACCTTACAGTGGTATCAGAGCCTAGCTAGAGCCTTAGGCGAAGTCCCGACGGAATTAGAAGTCCGATCGACCCAAAACCCAAACCTAAAAATGCTCTCTGGACTTTTTTGAAATTCGTGGTTTTTTCGAAATTAAAAATATGCAGAAAAATCAGCAGGTAATCCTAAGACTTACTGTGAAATTTGAGGGATGGATTCCACAAAAGCAGCGCGGATCCGCGGCCCTACAGTGGGCTCATGCGGCGGATCCGCGGCGCTTTTGTCGCTTTGTGCAGCCAATTTTGCACAGTAGTTCTTAGCTTTCTGTGTTGGTTTTCCTGTGGATTTTTAATAATTTTTCCAGAGTTGCATTTTCTGGGTTGTATTGGGAACTCGGTGTATCGATCGGATTGTCTAATTTTGTCGGTGTGTTTTTCCGGATAAATCTTAGAATGTGTTAAAAAGTTCGACCGGATATAAATACCCACTTTTTCCCCTGCCGGGAAATTTCCAATTGTTGGATTTTTCCGTTGTTTAACGACGTTCTAAGTAGTGCAAGTAACGCGATGGACCCTCTAGAAGACAACAAACCTTAACTCGATTATGTGACCGTCTTGAACTGCCCTTTGAACCTTTGGGTTTGGGGCAGTACGGCGTGCCACATGTGAGGCGTTGGCTTGACCCTTCTACGGCTGGACCGTTGCTACTGAGGCACGAACTGAATGCTGTTAGACTTATTTCATGTGTTGAGCTGTTTCGGGAAAACTTGGGTGTTCGATTGTTCGATCGGAAAGTTTAACATTTTCTATTTACCCGGAATGTGATACAATAATTGGAATTCGCAAATAGTTATGAGATAATGGAATGAATGTTATAAACATAGCAGTTTAGTCTCATTTGATCGGTTGCCACGGAGTTTTGATGTGATCAAAAGTCCGTCGCAATCACGTAGCGTACGCGGATACTCGCTGGGTAAACTTAATAGACAGCCTCACCCCATAGCCCCGACCAAGTGACTGTAGGAGAACCCCGTCGCCGAAAGCATCCGTTCGGGTGCTCCCGGTAGCGGTGTTCCGCCTTGGTGCACTTCGTCGACAGCGTCGGGGGTGCGGCCGCCTACTAAAGTTTGCGACGAGCATTCGATCAGAATGTCGGGAATCCTGTTGAATTGCCCGACTTGATATTGAAAAGAGTTTTCGATAATGAGACTAAAATGCGGGGTTTATAATTGTTAGGCATGCGATGTCTAAGTAATTCATTTGGTCAGGCATGCGATGTCTGAGGTGGTTGCGGATTCCAACTGTTGTAGTTTTACACTTTCTTTTCTGTGACCGTAAGTGTAATATGTGATATCGCCGGTTTCGTTGCTATATGTCAACGACAATTGGGATACGCATGTTTGCTTACGTTGATGACATGTGATGTTATGTGTTGCTGGATATGTTATATTGGATCGTCGTGTTTGAATAGCCGGGGGTTTTTATGTGAGATGAGTGTTTTTCCATTTTCATTCATGTAAAAACTTGTATGTAATATTCTTTTATTGGGGCACTTCCAGGTTGCGGAAGTTGTCACCGTTGATGTATATTATTTACTTTTCTGCACTAGGATAGACCTAAGGAGGGGAGCACAAGTAACCGGGTTCTGGGGTCCAGTGGGAGACCAACTCGAGGAGTCGAGTCCGGGTCTGCTAACCCTAGAATTGGTAGGGTTGCTTGCCGCTCTCGTAGGGGTCTCGGGGTGTGGGATTGGCTATTCATCACGACCGTGGAATCCGTGTTTTGTACTGACTCGTATTGAAAACACGGACGCCCTAGTATATCCAATATTTCATATGTTTCTTCTGCTGTGATTTATCTGTAATCATGTGATGTTCTGTGACAGGTATTATATATAGTATATATGATATATTATATAGACGTTGCTTATGTTTTACACCCGCGCTAGCCCTTCCTCGCTCTGGTGTTAGTTACCTAACCTAACGGTGCAGACGGGACATCGAGGCGAATGCGGATGGCATAAGCGTACGTTATATTTATCTGTGATGGTTAGGTGGATTTAAATGATGGGATATTCATTAATGAGATTAATGAAAGAAAATAAACCAAATTGATGTTGTGGAATCGAATTTCAAAATTAAAACAGGTAGCTACAGTTCTTGCTTTGCATCGCGGTGTTCATTATAGAACATCCTGCACCTTATTCGATGAGGAAAGGACCGAGATCCCTTCACCGGGAGTGACTCCTTTAGCAATAACTGGCAGATGCTACACACTCGGTTTGTCTTTGATCGCTTCTATAGTTTCCGCTTTGCACAGTGATATATATGATATATCCCGCACCTCATTCGACGAGGAAAGGGCCGACGATCCCTTCACCGGGAGTGACCCCTTTAGCAAAACTAGAAAAGCCTCGAAAACATTCCATTTAAAAAACCATTTGATTCCGCAACGAGATCAAGTTCAAAGCGTTAAAGGTTTTCACAAAAACCATTCGCAACCCTCCGTCATTTTAGGAAGTAGAGTACTTAGTATTCGTGCTGTGTTTGTTGACCATAGTCAAGGCACAGTGTACGGTAGCTAAGTGATGTCTTCCTACACCGCATATGATGCGATTAGTTAGGACAGTCGCGTGACTTTGTTGACCTTAGTTAAGGGTCATGTGTGTAAGTGCACGGCGGCGCCCCGGCCGTCAATCCGACGCCGGAATGCGGAAGCGGTGAATAACTTAAAATTTGCGGACTTAGCAAACCGGCACCACCGCGCACTATAACCCGGATCGTTACCATTAACAAGTCTAAGCAAACTAGAAGATGGGAAAGAGATATACCGACGATCCAAGTCCTCCGGTCTTCATCTCCAATCCGATCTCCTCGCGGGATCTCCGTCCGTCTCCTCCTCGTCGCCGGAAGTGCACCACGTTGCCTACATCGTTTACGGGCTCCCACCTCAATGCCGAGGCAACTCGGGCACGAAGCCGGCGACTCGACGTGCCCAAGATTCGCTGTAGAATGTGTAGTAGAACTTGTGTCTCTTTTTAGGGTAGTGGAGGTTGCCATTGGTGAAGGAAAAGAGAGCTTGGAGAGAGGTGAGAAAAATGGAGCATACTCAAGAAGGAATGTATCATATTTTTCTCCACACATCAAAAAGAAAAAAGAATCCCATTTTCCCCCAAGGAATGGCCGCCCCCCCCCTTTCATGTGTGATTGGAGAGAGAGAGAGAACAAACAAGGGGGTGGGTGGAAAAAAGAGTAATGATGGAGAAACAAATGATCACAACTATAACCCTCACTCCAAAACAAGAAATCAACAACCATGATGGTTACATAAAGTCAAGCCATCATGAAGATATGAAGTCTAATGATGGGACAAGTATCATGACATGATAATATGCAAAGACCCCCTCCACAAATGCTTATTTGCAACAATGCAAATAAGCCCTCCTCCACCAATCTTCGGCCAATGAACGGAACAATGGAAATCGGCCGAAACGGAAAGCAAACTGGCAACTCCAAAAACTGGTCCCGTAATAAATTACAGGAAAACCCCGATACTGTGCATACACACCCGCATTTGTATTCCGACCGAAATACAAATGCAATGAGACAAAATCTACACTGTACTATATTAGGATCCGGCTTATACCAAAACCGGCCAGTAATATCCGTTCGATCCTGATCCGTGCAATACCGCACGTATGTGATTGAACCCTGCCATATAACCATACGGCCTATAGTACAAACTGTCCGATCCTGATCCGTGCAATACCGCACGTATCTGATCGGACCTTGCCATATCTCCATACGGCTTCTACAACCTTTCGCCCGAAAGCTGAGTAACTGTAAGTGTGGTGGACTCTAAAGACTCGTCAATACTATGGCTGTGGATTTAACCACTAGCACGTCAGAGGTATATGCCAATACGTGACGGGCCACCAGCTATTGACCAAAAGGGACGTCGATGAGGAAGCTCACCCCGACACCCAACTGAGCCTGTCAGTGACAATATCCGTGCAGTCCGGTCCGTTCGTCTATGAGCATCGCATGGCGGGCCTAGGGGGTTGGTAAAAGTCAGACCCCCAAAAGCGGTACAAGTCGTGTCGGAGTGTAGCCCAGAACACCCTGAGATACTACTGGAATACCTACCAGTAAATCTCCTTGCCTTGGCCGAGGGCTTCGTCTAATGGCTCTCCTAGACACAGTACGACCTCACCCCCAATACCGGGAGAGACGAACCCCTGAAGATACACTCACTGCCTCCATGTGGCTCAGGACTGCACCCAACTAAAACCTGTTTGCACGACTCCTTTGAGCCGTGGTAGGGTAGTAATCAAAGTACAGTGGGAACTCACACGAGACAAATGACGATCCCCAGGTCGATGAACTAACCTGCACACATGTCACCAGGGAACTGCCATCTGACGTCTGGTATATGACCAACTAGCATGTTCCCGGCGAGTCCTGTCCGGTGTACTCATAACCCAATGAGCACCTGTATACATCTTAGGTGATCCAACTGACACCAGTGGCTTGTAAGACCGGCCACCGCCCCTCGTCGGGGTCTCGACTGTATACACTAGTCTACTAATGGAGTATCGATGCCCAGTCTCGAAACTCCCACGACTAGGGACCTTTTAAGGATATGCTTGTAGACCCCAGCTCCCACTTATATGATCGCCCTCATACTGCTGGTGGTCAAGCAAGAATCCTAGGGGCTCTATCAACGTGTAATAGCGACGTGTCATGTCACCTAAAACAGTACACGATGATAAAGGTAAACCAGATAGCATACTATCATCTCGAGTAAGACTGTCCTACCGGGATAGGTCCTCCCTCAATCATTACAATCACGTACCTGTGACCTAATAATTGACTCTGAGGGCACTATCTCCAACAATCTCCCACTTGCACTCAAGGCTAATTATTGCGATGTCGCATACTCACAGCCCGTGTGATACCGAACATCCAACTCCTCTACTAGTCAGTCTCACAAAGCTCGTTTGCGAAACTATTGCGTTCGAGGAATAGCCTCAGTGAGTGGATCCGCATAGTTGTTTCTTCCTTTGTCTCTCTATATCTCAAGTTCGCAGAGAAACCCATCTCCCGAAATGAGCAATACCTGTCTTAGAATGTGCCTGGATGTCTGATGGGACATAGCTCATAAATGAACTCCAAATCCAAACTTCTTAGACTGTATCGTCAACTGAACTTAATCAATATCCTGCGCCATGCCTCCCTCAGTATTGCCCTGGACCACCTGTCCAAAATACTGCCCCTCATCAGAAGGAAAACTATAGCTCTGACAACCTCCTTGTCGTCCATGTCACCTTGGAAGCCTGGAATGATAACTGTCTCCTGAATGAGGCTGTCGTTATCATATCCCTAGAACATCCACTTATGTTCTAAAACTGCTTCCGACTGTTTCTCCAGGATTGGATTAATGTCAACTTATTGCATCTAGTGCAAGAACAACATCTGGTGTGGTACTTGACATCTCATGATTGACTCAATTGCCTAAGCAAGTGATCTGCCAATCATGCACATCCCTCTCCCCTTTAGTCTGTAAGACAGCTTCAGAGAGGGTGACTCCATCACCTGCAGGTACACTACCGTGCCAGGAGTCGTCCATCCTAAATACTTTTAGAATGCTGTCAAGTACCCTGATTGGGAAACCACCCAAATCTAAATCTAATACCATAGATCCAGTAACCAATATGTCTGATACAAAATCCATTTCCTTTGTGGAGAAACCACTGTGTGACGACCAAAGTATAACCGATCGTAGTGTAGGAGTTTCTTTTCCTACTCTGTGTATGTCATCCAAATACCAGGATATCACACCCTACTAGCTTCTCAACAGATCCATCCCCTAATCTGATGAAGTCAAACCCATGACTGTCACGTCAGAAATAGATGATCTATCTCCGCTATATCTGCTTTAGTCTATAAATAGACATAAGCTACCTGTCCACCAATGCTTCCGCTGCTCCCACTGACTACGACAACCCTCTGGCAGAGTCATATACACGTGCACTTCTAAAACTAGTTTAGAACGACGCTATACTCATCCTCCCGCCGGGTCTCGTAGCCTGGAACAACAGCAATGGTAATTGTGGGTAAACAAGAACTTCCCTGTCACCGTCCTTGAGGCTACCGTAGTACCTCTCGGGTGCCTGAAGTTACCCACCTTATCTGCGGAGTGGCCAATGGAATGTCAATCCAGATTGAATCTTTAGGTTCCTTATCAAATCTTCAGTAATCGTTTGCGGTTCTGGAATCACTTCCAGTTCCACCATACTCCCACTATTGTTTTCTGAAAAAAAATCCATTTTTAATAAAACTGTGGCGAGTCTAGAACAATATTGCTATTGTTCATCCAGATGGTAGAAAGTCAACCCGCGTCATAGCCTGGGTCAACCCACAAACAGCCATTACAGAAACGTGCCTTGAGTTGTTCAGTGTCTGGTTTTAATCATAAACCGGACAACTCCCCGTACCTTAACATCGTTAAGATATGAACTGTTCTATATCCAATATAGAAACAGAGGCACTGATTTAATTGAACCAGATTCAAATCATGCAGCTGTCCCCAGTGCATGTCAACTAAATGGAGGGAGGCCGATCAGCGTTACTCAACTTAGGAATGCTTCCAATTATGAGTAACCTGAAAGAGAAACAATTTCTCTTAATCATTACTATCATCTGAACACCATACACAAGTATCTACATCTTCGATCACTTTGAAGAATCCCGATACTTGCTACACCTGGTTCTCTACTCTATTCAAATACCTATAACTTCTCAAAATTCGGACCCTGTGTTTCCACGAAACACCTGTCTAAAAACTAGAGAAGTCATAAGTAAACCGAATATAGTACGAGGACCAACCCCTCTGTCCTGATAGACCCTGGACAATATACAATACTCTGTATAAGTCCCTTGAGTCTGATAACTCATTCACTGTGTGTCGTAGGTTGAAAACTGTACTTATGGTTAAGAAGAATTACACCGCTGTTCAATGCTCCTTACCTAATCATCCACTGATATAGGTAAATGTCGTAGACATAATTTCAGAAAGATATATCTCACTCTATGAAAATAGACGTACAGATATATCAATTTGAAATTGGTGCATAAAAGCGGATATTCAAAACTAAATATTTGCCGACCGGCAAACAGCCCAGGTGACTTCCTCAAATATCACCGATTACAACGAATCCCGATATAATGAGGATGATCACCCAATTCCCAATAATTTACTCCCACTCATCATCTGTAAAACCATACAGATGTGAGAATCATACCTGGTAAATACATACCCTGGAGTAAGCGTCTAATCGGGAAATCAGTTTTCCTTTAACAGTACACAGTGAAACTGAAACATTGAAATGTTTCGATGGGGTATTCTGGTATTCTTAGTAATGCCTCTTCCATATTCACGTCTATAACCTTGTAATTCTTTGCCACCTCTCCAAATCCCTTCATATGTCTTTAGTCTTTACCTTCTGTACACCCCTTTAAGCCAAATGGTTTTCTTCCTTCCCTACCGTTCGGCACCAGCCTATGGTTTGGAAGAAGACTATCCAATAAGCATAATGGGTGTACTGTCCTAATCCTAGGAACACTCGCAATGCGAGAGAAGGTGAGGATAAAAGACAACCGAATGAACTTAATTCCTATTTCTCCTGAACCATAATCCATCCCCGAACTGGAACAAGTTCCTTTCGAGTTCGTATATAACCATACGATGGAGTATCCAATAAACTGTGGATCTTCGTAGTGATACGGAGTGTCCAGGAGAAATTCAAAGGTGATTTTAGGATTGGCGAAGAAATACCTGGTTTGGTCATGAATATCAGTTGCAATTTACTTTGCCCTCTTACTAATCCCTTGCTTTGTCTTAACTTAATACCTTCTGCACACCATCGTTATGCTAATTGGTTTTCTTCATTCCCTACCGGTCGGCACCAGCCTAAGGTTTGGAAGAAGACAATCCAATTTGCGTAATAGGTGTACCACCCCTAAACCAAGGAGTACTCACAACTTGAGAGAAGGTAAAAGGAAAAGACAACTGAATAATCCTATCCGTTTTCTCCAGAACCGGAAACCATCCTCGAATAAATTCTTTCGAGTTCGTATCTAACCATACGATGGTTTTGTCCAATGGAAGTGGACGTTCGTAGTAATACGGGGTGTCCTGGAGAAAAGGGTAAAAGTAGGAGTGGCAATGAGGTCTGCAACTCTGACAATCCAAAAGCCGGTGTCAAGAAGGTTCGGTTAATTCGGTCACTGAGTCATAGTCTTAGGGTCGGGTCAATGGTCGCTGCCAAAGAGAGAGAGAAAAGAAACACTCAGCGTGCACTCTAACCTAGATCAGAATGGTTACCAATTTATCTAATCAGGAAACCTCCCACTGTACCTCAAATTCTCCTCCAAACCTGAAAGAAGAATTAGTCGGGGTCACCCGAGGAGTAAACAAACTCATCAGTGGGAATCGGGATCCAACTCTCATCGCATGACAACGTGACGGAATCCGCTCACGGTATCACACTCCAGAAGGTATGCGCATATCTGGCAAGTTTCAGTTCTTTTGAAACTCCCGATGTGATTTCTGCCCCATGCTCTTATGACCTTGACGAAGGCCAACAAATCATAAGTCACATGTCAAGTTCTACCCGTCATTCTCCAGGTTGATTTGAACCCACCCGCACAAGCCCTTGACGAAGGCCAACAAGGCTATACGACTGTCCCAAACCAACGCATCTATCTATGCTGCAGAAAGGCAACAAGCAGCTACCATACACTATGCCTTGACGAAGGCCAACAAACATAGCATGAATACTACGTGCTACCCGTCTGAAACGACGGAGGGCTACGAATGGTTTCTGGCGAAAACCTTTAACGTAGTGAACTTGATATCGTTGAAGGAACTGATAGCTTTTAAAAATATAGTAACGAAAACCTTTGCTAAAGAGGTCACTCCCGGTGAAGGGATCTCGGCTCTTTCCCCGTAGAATGGGGTGCAGGATATTCCAAATGAATACCACGATGCAAAGCAAAAGTAATCGGCTATAGTGAAGTTAATGCCCTGACGCAAAACTTCTGTCCAAGGGGTCACTCCCGGTGAAGGGATCTCGGCCCTTGCCTCGTCGACTGAGGAGCAGGATATTCCAACTGAATATCACGATGCAAAACAAAAGTGAACGTCCTTGCAATAACAGCTTTTTGAAAAAGTGTTCCAACAACATCAGATTAGGTTTGTTTTTAACTTGCATTGATCCGAATCAATGCAGTCCCATCAATTGATCACACCACAAAGAACGAAAATATACTGATGTACGTATATGCCATCCGCATTCGCCACTGGGTCCCGTCATTACCCGTTAGGTTAGCTAACTAACGACAGAGCGGGGACTGGACTAGCGCGGATGTAAAACATATACAACATCTACTAATATATATACCAATATATTATATTCGCTCAAGGCGTGAATAAAATGCAACATCACAGAGAATGAACAGCATCACAGAAACAATACAGATATCTGGGATCCCCGGGTTTCACAGAGCCGCTGAAACCCGACGTTCCCCTGGTCGTGTGGATAGCCTGTGCAATGAAATCCTAGACCCCTACGGGCGCGGCAAGTCACCCGCCAAAACCTGAAGCGAGGCAGCCCCCTTCAGCGCCGTGAATGGACCACCCAGCACTTCACGGAATCCGATAACTTGGGCACCCCTCCTGGGTCAACCTGTACCCCCTACGAGTGCGGCGAATAGCCCGCCAATCCTAGAGTGAAGCCCCCTCCGTCCCAATGCCATGAGATGCGGGCTTGTTGCCTTCTAGAACCCGGCTATCCGTGCACCCCTCCGCGGGGCAATCCTAGTACAGAAAGTAAAATATACATACACCGGGTACATCGACCGCAACCAGGTCGAGCCCCAAAATAATAATACAAACAGGCAGTGACGGCAGTCCACATGTCGGACGCTCGCCCCGCAATATCAAATGTACATAATACCACAAAAACAGTACTAGCATTGCATCCAGGCTATCCCCCACGACCTATCCGCAACATCACAGCAAATACATAGAACATCAACGTGAAAGTCACGTTCGCAAATCCGTCTAACCGGGCTATAGCAGTTAGACCGGATTTACCGATCGAGTGACATTCACGGTCGCAGATATAATGTAAATACTGTGAAAAATGTGTTTAAAATTTTCCGATTGATCAAACAATTAACAAGTGGGCCCCAAAGAAAACTGTAGCACTCACAGAAACAATTAGCCCAATTTTAATATCCCAAAACCCCTAAAATAAGCCCACAAGCCCACTTAAAGAAATTGGTGAAGTGAAACCTCATTTCCGCGGCGGAAGCGCGGCCAATGAGGGGCTAACGCCGCCCTTCCGCGGTCGAATGGTAGGATCACTTTACCAAATTTTTTCAGTAGTCTTAGAACTCCCTGCGCATCACTCTGAGACAACCTGAAAAATTTTTCGACACTAAAAATTTCCAACAGAAAACTGATGCGACAAAATACGGGTTTTTGGACTTTTTGATCGATCGGAAATGCAAACACATTACACAAAGCTAGACTAAGTTAATGGCGAGGCTCTGATACCACTGTAAGTGCACGGCGGCGCCCCGGCCGTCAATCCGACGCCGGAATGCGGAAGCGGTGAATAACTTAAAATTTGCGGACTTAGCAAACCGGCACCACCGCGCACTATAACCCGGATCGTTACCATTAACAAGTCTAAGCAAACTAGAAGATGGGAAAGAGATATACCGACGATCCAAGTCCTCCGGTCTTCATCTCCAATCCGATCTCCTCGCGGGATCTCCGTCCGTCTCCTCCTCGTCGCCGGAAGTGCACCACGTTGCCTACATCGTTTACGGGCTCCCACCTCAATGCCGAGGCAACTCGGACACGAAGCCGGCTACTCGACGTGCCCAAGATTCGCTGTAGAATGTGTAGTAGAACTTGTGTCTCTTTTTGGGGTAGTGGAGGTTGCCATTGGTGAAGGAAAAGAGAGCTTGGAGAGAGGTGAGAAAAATGGAGCATACTCAAGAAGGAATGTATCATATTTTTCTCCACACATCAAAAAGAAAAAAGAATCCCATTTTCCCCCAAGGAATGGCCCGCCCCCCCCCTTTCATGTGTGATTGGAGAGAGAGAGAGAACAAACAAGGGGGTGGGTGGAAAAAAGAGTAATGATGGAGAAACAAATGATCACAACTATAACCCTCACTCCAAAACAAGAAATCAACAACCATGATGGTTACATAAAGTCAAGCCATCATGAAGATATGAAGTCTAATGATGGGACAAGTATCATGACATGATAATATGCAAAGACCCCCTCCACAAATGCTTATTTGCAACAATGCAAATAAGCCCTCCTCCACCAATCTTCGGCCAATGAACGGAACAATGGAAATCGGCCGAAACGGAAAGCAAACTGGCAACTCCAAAAACTGGTCCCGTAATAAATTACAGGAAAACCCCGATACTGTGCATACACACCCGCATTTGTATTCCGACCGAAATACAAATGCAATGAGACAAAATCTACACTGTACTATATTAGGATCCGGCTTATACCAAAACCGGCCAGTAATATCCGTTCGATCCTGATCCGGGCAATACCGCACGTATGCGATCGAACCCTGCCATATAACCATACGGCCTATAGTACAAACTGTCCGATCCTGATCCGTGCAATACCGCACGTATCTGATCGGACCTTGCCATATCTCCATACGGCTTCTACAACCTTTCGCCCGAAAGCTGAGTAACTGTAAGTGTGGTGGACTCTAAAGACTCGTCAATACTATGGCTGTGGATTTAACCACTAGCACGTCAGAGGTATATGCCAAAACGTGACGGGCCACCAGCTATTGACCAAAAGGGACGTCGATGAGGAAGCTCACCCCGACACCCAACTGAGCCTGTCAGTGACAATATCCGTGCAGTCCGGTCCGTTCATCTATGAGCATCGCATGGCGGGCCTATGGGGTTGGTAAAAGTCAGACCCCCAAAAGCGGTACAAGTCGTGTCGGAGTGTAGCCCAGAACACCCTGAGATACTACTGGAATACCTACCAGTAAATCTCCTTGCCTCGGCCGAGGGCTTCGTGTAATGGCTCTCCTAGACACAGTACGACCTCACCCCCAATACCGGGAGAGACGAACCCCTGAAGATACACTCACTGCCTCCATGTAGCTCGGGACTGCACCCAACTAAAACCTGTTTGCACGACTCCTTTGAGCCGTGGTAGGGTAGTAATCAAAGTACAGTGGGAACTCACACGAGACAAATGACGATCCCCAGGTCGATGAACTAACCTGCACACATGTCACCAGGGAACTGCCATCTGACGTCTGGTATATGACCAACTAGCATGTTCCCGGCGAGTCATGTCCGGTGTACTCATAACCCAATGAGCACCTGTATACATCTTAGGTGATCCAACTGACACCAGTGGCTTGTGAGACCGGCCACCGCCCCTCGTCGGGGTCTCGACTGTATACACTAGTCTACTAATGGAGTATCGATGCCCAGTCTCGAAACTCCCACGACTAGGGACCTTTTAAGGATATGCTTGTAGACCCCAGCTCCCACTTATATGATCGCCCTCATACTGCTGGTGGTCAAGCAAGAATCCTAGGGGCTCTATCAACGTGTAATAGCGACGTGTCATGTCACCTAAAACAGTACACGATGATAAAGGTAAACCAGATAGCATACTATCATCTCGAGTAAGACTGTCCTACCGGGATAGGTCCTCCCTCAATCATTACAATCACGTACCTGTGACCTAATAATTGACTCTGAGGGCACTATCTCCAACAATGTGGGTGGGTCTAATTAATCACGAAATGACGGGTAGAACTTGACTAGTACTTATGATTTGTTGACCATAGTTAAGGTCATAGGTGCTAGGGGTAAAAACCTTTATCGGGAGTTTCAAGTGTTGAAATTTGCAATGAGATTGCATACCTTCTATGAGATAGTTGGATCCCGATACCCGCTGCGAGTAAGAGTTACTCCTGGGAGAGTTTTATACATTACAATTAGCCGATCAAGTAGGTGTCTAGAAAGGTGTTAACGAGGTTACGCCTCTGGGAAAACGAGGTTTACATTAATTAGGTTCGTTCGAAAGCACGGGGGACCTCTCTCAAAGTACCGACACTGGCCTGGCTGAAAGATTGGCGAACTTGTAGTGTGTAATTAATCCCGGCTAGTCTTTCCTTTTAGGGTTTGAAGGAAGATTTGATAAAAAGCAGTGGGAGCCATCCTGATTAGATAAAATAATAACCAATCTATTCTTGACAGAGCGCACGCTGAGTGTTTTCTTCTCTCTCTCCAGGTAGCGACCATATCACGCCTTAATCAAGATAATAATATGGAATATTGACCGAACCCGCTTGTTATACTGAGCTGGGGAACGTTGGTCCCGCTCCAACTTATAATTGTTACAAGACAAAGCAGGAAATAGGGGATTACCAGAATTCCCGTGCAGCCCAAACGAAGAGAGTACATGCTGATGCATCATCTTCGGGTGTGTTCATTACAAAGAACTGTTTCTCAGTATCCTTTACGTCCTGGGTATATGATACCGGATCAGGATCCCAGATATGTAATCTGTTACATAGGGCTACAGATAGGTAGAGAACTGAGAACGGGTGATAAGTTTCATGAGGCAGAAAACGGGGCAAGTGTTGCAGCCAAGTCTGTTGGTCACTGTCACCCTGTATTACGAATACATTGATTCTGAACAAATGTTATTAGATACCGAACCTGATATACAAAATCATATCTATCTCTTTATTAGTAAAGAAATGATAAAATTTTGTATTGTTGGATAATGTTTTGAACATTTCCTATATCAAAAGTTGATCGGTTCAGGCACGTTATCTAAAAGCGTTGATGTTCTAAATCAAACTACAGTTCTTAGTATACAGAACACACACAAGAGAAAGAGTTCAGAAATGAACGGATTCTTCTTGAGGTATTGTAGACTAGGTCATATCAATGCGACCCGACTAGCTAGAGTTACATATAGATGCATATTTAAATCAGTTTGAATTTACATCTTGTGAAACTCGCCAGTCATGTCACAAAGATAAGATGACCATAGCCCTGTTTATTGGAAACAGAGAAAGAGTTAGTGAACTCTTGGGATGATACATGATGATGTATGTAGGTCCCCAGTCTACACATGCCAGGACCGGTTCTTTATACTTCATTACGTTCTCTGATAATCTCTCAAGATTCAGACATATGTTCCTGTTGAAACACAAGTCTGAACCTTTTGAGATATTCACAGAATATAAGTTAGAAGTAGAGAACCAAAATACGGGTATAAGTATTATGTCCTAGGATGAGATCAAGGAGGAGAATACTTGAGCACGGAAATACTGGACTATTCTAAAGGAGAATGAGATTCTCTCTCAGCATTACTCCTCCGTATACACCATTGCACGATGGTATGTCGGGGCGGAGCAAATACACCCTATATATATGGTGTGCTCTATGATGAGTACTGCTGAGTTACCTTTTTCCTTTTGGGAGTTATGCACTTGAGAAGCTGCATACCTATTGAATAGGGTTCCAATCAAATCACTGCCTACCACTCCATATGAGATATGGTATGGGAAGAACCCATCTCTTAAGCGAGTTAAGATTTGGGGTTGTCCAGCCTATGTTTAAAGCAAAATCCGGACAAGATCGAGGCAGGATCAGTTCTGTAGAACAGGAAAGGTTCCAGCTATACAAAACTGCAGTTGATGATTTGACATAACCAAAGGATTCTATAGTCCCCGACGAACCTCAGCCTCTCCGCCGATCTAGTAAGGTTCCTCATCCGCCTGAGAGATACCTCGGTTTCTCGATGACAGTGGGAGCAAGGATTGCATCATGAGATGATGACCCAACTATTTTCGAGCAGGCCATCGAGAGTAGGGACTCTGTAAGAATGGCTGGATGCTTAGCGATCTGAGATGGAATCCATATACACCAGCAAAGTATGGACTTTAGCTGCTATATCTGAAGGGTTAAATCCCCATCAGGAGCAAGTATATCTTGAGAAGATTACTGGGTTTAGATGGAAAAGTTGAGACTTTCAAAGCTAGACTTGTTAAAGGTTTTCGTCATCGACCAGGCGTGGATAATGATGAAACCTCTTTCCAGTAGCTATGCTTAAGTCTGTCCAGATCCTACTTACCACGGCTACATACCATGACTACGATATCTGGCGGTTGGGTGCCATGACTGCTTTTCTAAATACTGCTTTAGAAGAGAACGTCTATAAGAACACAGCCAGAGGTCTTCGTAAACAGTGGGAGCAGCGGAAACGTGTGCAAGTTGCTTTACATAATGAAGCAGGTATCGCGGAGTTGGAACGTCTGTTTTGATGTGATAGTCAAAGTGTTTGACTTCATCAAAATGATAGACGAACCTTGTATATACAAAAGGGTAGTAGAGAGTAAGGTGGTCATCTTCGTATTGTACGAAGACAACATACTCTTGATAGGAAAAGAGTTTCCTATACTACGATCGATCAATCTCCTATTATCACAAGGATTCTCCAAATAGGATAAAGATCATACCTCCTAAATCCTGAGATTTGGACCTATGAGATAGATCTAAAGGGATATTAGGGTTCTCACTAGGAATAGTGAGATGGTATCAATCGATCGTGGGGAGAATCACTGGAAGAGTTCCAGGGTGATAAAGACGACTGAATGTCAGTCACAGGCACCTTCTTTACCCTCAGAAAAGGGACGGTATGTTGGAAGAGTTCCAAGCTCGATACCGTGGCAAACTAGACGATAAAGGCTGGTAACATCGCTATTAAAGATACTACCAAAGAGGCAGTTTGGGTGTTTATTGGTTCATAAGATGAACTAGGTTCCTGCCATTGTGTAATAATGGAGGTGTGGCTTCGACCCTGGAACCCTGGTCCCATCAGTGACCCAGACGTATTCTGAGGAAGCATCACCTGATCATGGAGATAGTTGATCTCCAGGTTGATCGAGGTTAGGAGAGTAGACTCAGAGGACAACACAGCGGATCCACTCACGAAGGCCTTATCCCAGAGAGAGACTCATATGGGATGGTTGAGTATTAGATACTGCAACCACTGCTACAGATGGCCCTAGTGCAAGTGGGAGATTGTTAGTTATATGTATGCCCTAGAGGCCATTACTGTACATTGGATGTATATTGTAGTGGATGCTGGGACATATATAGGTAGGACTTTCTTGCTCGACATGATAGTACGCTATCTGGTTGCTCTTTATCTTAACATGTATACTTTCTGTCTCTCTGATTACATGTTGATAAAGCCCTTAGGATGTGTACTCGACTTCCAGGACTATGATGCAGATCATACTAGTGGGGCTATGGTAGTCCATGAGTACATCCTTGAAATGTTCCTAGTCGAGGGAATATCGAGACGGGGCATCGATATTCCAGAGTAGACTAGCGCATATCTTCTCAACCCATGCGATGGGCGATGGATGATCCCATATCCATTGGTGTTTGACATCGAAGATGGTATGCGGGTGGTCAGTGCAGACTGGGTACACTGAACGGACTCGCCGAGAACTCCCGGATGGTATTATACCTCACGTCAGATGGCAGTTCTCTGGTGACACTGGTACAGCTTAGTCTGTAGACCCGAGATCGTCATAGAGTCTTGTGTGTCTCCCACTGTGCTTTGATTTCCACCCTACCACGGCTCTACTGAGTTGTGCAAACAGGTGGTTTTTGGGTACAGTCCCGATTCACATGGAGGCAATGAGCGATAGGAGGGGATTCGTCTCTCCCGGTATTGGGGGTTGATGTTATGCTATGCTCGACTGGCCATAACAGGAAATCCCTGGCCAGGGTTGCAGTGATATACTGGTAAGAGTTATCAGTAGTTTCACGAATGTTATGGACCCTACGTCGGCATGACTTATCAAGCTATTGGGGTCTGACGTTTACCACCCCTAGGCGAGATATGCGACATATCAGACGAACAGACCGGACTGTACGGTAAGTGTTACTGGTTGGATTCGCAGGAGTGTGAGCGGGCTTGCTCGTCGACCTTCTGATCGCTCAATACCCGGGTGGCCGTTACGTTTAGCAGACCGCTTGCGGCTTGTGGATGCCTGATATGATCATCATCTGCTGCCGGCGTATTGACGAGTCTTTAGAGTCCTACACAGAGGTTTCCTGGCTCAAGCGAAACGAAATAGGAGCGCATATGAGATATGTGCGGGACCGAGAATAATTCGAGTATGTGATACCGTATTCCATTCTCGCGATCAATGTATCGATTGGTTATATGCGATATAACCTAGTTATCGAATCAAGCATTGATTCGATAAGCCGATACATAGGATACTAGTCGGTTATATGCGATATGACCGGATCGTTAAATCAAGTGTTGATTTAATGATTTAATGTATAATTTTATATTTGATATATCACTTTGCATTAACTAGTATTGGTTGACTTTAAAAGGATTTTCTCACTTGAATTGTGCAAGTTGTATATGTGATATATTTCTTTGTGCACATGATTGTATCATGTTTGATGATACATTCTTGTTTGGTTTTGTGTAAAGTATTAAACCATGGTTAGTTAGTGATTAGGGTTTCATCTTATTCATTTATCTTTTTATTTTATTTATTTCAAAAGAAAAAGATAAAGAGAAATGAATGGTGGCTACTTTTGTTTTTAGTTGAAGATTCATGAAGCATTGACTTAGTCACCATTCTTGTCTCATGCCTAACCCTAACCACTCATCTAACCTAAGTTAAGTCTCTACACTAAACTATCGTTGAAGATATGATAAGTATTGTATTTTCTTTTCTATTTTTAATTAACTTATCATATCATCTTCTTCTTTCTTCATCTTCTTCTTCAATGAAGAAAGCTTGCTACTCCAATGGCAAGTCATGAAATCTAGTGAGAAATCCAAAACTAAAGTTTACCCACTTCCTATTTCTTCATCCTCTACCTCTTGCCAAGTAGTATAGGGTGTTTCCTTCACAAGTTTTTCCGACTTGGTGAAGTTGGAGCTTGTTCTAGCGATGCCTCGACGTAGATCATCTTCGGCATCGAACCGACGATCAAGCCCGCCCATTCTTCGATGATGCCGACGATAGAGCCCAAGACATGATTTGGACAGCGAGGGGACTTCATTGCGGAGCCGTGGACGTGGTGGACCGGATCTACAAAGGTTGTATATCCGTTCCCTTAGTTAAAATGTTAACTAGTTTGCTTGTTTCGCCTAAATATCTAGTAAACGATCCGTAGTCGGGTTTGTAGGCACCCGTAAAATTTGATTTGTGCATGTTTGATCACTTGTGAGACTTCACTAGAGTGCCTAGGAACCTTACAGTAATCAGTTTACTAGATCCAGGTACATAAGCCCGATATGCGATACTCTTTGACGAAAAGACTGAACTGAATATGTACACGACTGATAAACCTGTCCATAACACTGTCCCTCGTCAGAGGGAAAACTAAAACTCTGACAATCACTCTGTCATCCACGTCACCTTGGTAGCCTGGAATGATAATCGTCTCCCGAAGGAGGCTGCCGTCATCAAATCCGTAGAACATCCACTTATGTTCTATAACTGCTTCCTTATGTCTCTCCAGGATTGGATTAATACAAACTTATCGCATCTAGTGCAAAAACAACATCTGGTGTGGTACTTGACACCTCACGATTGACTCAATTGCCTAAGCAAGTGATCTGCCAATCATGCACAGCCCTCTCCCCTTTAGTCTATACGACACCTTTAGAGAGGGTGACTCCATCACCTGCAGGTACACCACCATGCTAGGAGTCAACTATTCTAAAAACCATTAGAATATCTGTTAAAGTATCCACATTAGGAAGCTACCTAAGTCTAGATCTAAAACAATAGATCCAGAAACCAGAATGTCAAATATTATATCCATATCCTGTCTGGAGAAACAACTGTGTGACGACCACAGTACAACCGATCGTAGTATAGGAATTTTACTTCCTACTCTGTGTATGTCATCCAGATACCATGACATCACACCCTACTACCATCTTAACAGATCCATCCCCTATTCTGATGAAGTCAAACCCATGACTGTCACATCAAAATTAGATGATCTATCTTAGCTATAACCGCTCTAGTCTATAAATAGACATAAGCTACTTGCCCACTATGCTTCCGCTGCTCCCACTGACTGCGACAACCCTCTGGCAGAATAATATACACGTGCACTTCTAAAGCTATTTTAGAACAATGCTATACTTATCCTCCTGCCTGGTCTCATAGTCTGGAACAACAGTAGTGTCAAGTCTGGGTAGATAAGAACCTCCCTGTCACCGTCCTTGAGGCTACCGAAGTACCTCTCGGGTGTCTGAGGTTACCCACCATATCTGCGGAGTGGCTAATGGAATGTCTAACCTGATTGAATATATAGGTCCTATTAAATTTTCTGTAATCGTTCGCGGTTCTGGAATCACTTCCAGTTCAACCATACTCCCACTACTGTTTTCTGAAAAAATCCATTTTACTAAAACTGTGGCGAGTCAAGAACAATATCACTATTGATCTTCCAAATGGTAGAATATCAACCCTCGTCATAGCCAGGGTCAACCCACAAACAGCCATTACAGAAACGTGCCCTGAGTTATCCAGTGTCTGGTTTTAAGCATAAGCTGGACAACTCCCCGTACCATAACATCTTTTAAGGTACGAACTATTCTATATCCAATATAGAAACTTTGGCACTTATTTAATTGGAACCATATTCAATCATGCATCTGTCTCCAGTGCATATCAACTTAATGGAAAGAGACTAATCAGCATTACTCAACTTTGGAGTCCTTCCATTTATGAGTAACCTGAAAGAGAAACTAGTTTCTCAAAATCATTACTATCATCTGAATACCAAACACAAGAATCTACATCTTCGATCTCTTTGAAGAATCCCGATACTTGTGACACCTGGTTCTCTACTTTATTCTTATACCCACAACTTCTCAAAACTTAGACCTTGTATTTCTACGAAACACTTGTCTAAAAAACTATAGAAGTCATAAGTAAACAGAACAAAGTACGAGGACCTACCCCTTTTTCCTGATGGACACTGGACAACATACAATACTTTGTATAAGTCCGCTGAGTTGAATAACTCAAAACCTGTGCTTCGTAGGTTGAAAACTGTACCCTGGCGATTTCCTCAAATATCACCAATTACAACGAATTCCGATATAATGAGGATAATCACCTAATTCCCAATAACATACTCCCACTCATCATCTGTAAAACCATACAGATATGAGAATGAAACCTTGTAAATACATACCCTTGGAGTAAGTATCTAATCGGGAAAACAGTTTTTCTTTAACAATGCACTGAAACATGAAAATGTTTCGTAGGGGTATCCTGGTATTCCTAGTAATGCCTCTTCCATAATCCAATTCATGACTTTAACCGTATACTTCTTTGCCTTCTCTCCAAATCCCTTTATTTGTCTTTAGTCGTTACCTTATGTACACCTTCGTTAGGCTAAATGGTTTTCTTCCTTCCCTACCGTTCGGCACCAACCTATGGTTTGGAAGAAGACTATCCAGTAAGCATAATAGGTGTACCCTCCTAAACCAAGGAGTACTCATATCTTGAGAGAAGGTGATGATAAAAGACAACTGAATAATACCTTATTCTATTAAAGGTGAAATAGGAATAGCGATGAAGCACGCGGTTCTGTCGTGAATGATATCAGTCGCAATTTTACTTTGCTCTCTTTCTAATCCCTTTATTTTGTCTTTAGTTATTGCCTTCTGCACACCCTACTTAGGCTAATTGGTTTTCTTCATTCCCTATCTTTCGGCACCTGCCTATGGTTTGGAATAAGACTATCCAATAAGCGTAATAGGTGTACTCTCCTAAACCAAGGAGCCCTCGCAACCTGAGAGAAGGTGATAATAAAAGACAACTGAATAAACCAATTCTATTTCTCCTGAACCTTGATCCATCCTCGAAGAAGTCCCTTCGAGTTCGTATATAACCATACGATGGATCTATCCAATGGAAGTGGATGTCCGTAGTAATACGGGTGTTCTGAGAAATGCAAAGGGTAGAAGAAGGAGTGGCAATGACTTATGCAACTCGGACAATCCAAAAGCCAGTATTTTAAGAAGGTTCGGTCAACTTGGTCACTGAGTCATAGTCTAGGGTCGGTCAAAGGTCGCTACCAAAGAGAGAGAGAAAAGAAACACTCTGCATGCACTCTAATCTAGATCAGAATGGTTATCAATTTATCTAATCCGGAAACCTCCCACTATCCTGTCAAATTCTCCTCCAAACCTGAAAGAAGAATCAATCGGGATCACCCGAAGAGTAAACCAACTCATCAGTGGGAATCGGGATCCAACTCTCATCGCATGATAACGTGATAGAATGCATCTACGTTACTCATACTCCAGAAGGTATGCGCATACTTGGCAAGTTTCAGTTTCTTTAGAAACTCCCGATAAGATTTTTGCCCCATGCTCTTATGATCGTGACTAAGGGCCAACCCATCATAAGTCACATGCCAAGTTCTACCCATCATTATCTTGTCAATTTAAACCCACCCATACTCGCCCTTGACTAAGGACCAACAAGGTTGTACGACTGTCCCAAACCAACGCATCTATCTATGCAACATGTGAATACCCCAGCAGCTACCAATCACTATGTCCTGGCTAAGGGCCAGACCAACATAGCTTGAATACTACTGACCATTCATATGAAATGACGGAGGGCTACGGCTGGTTTTGGCGAAAAACCTTTAACGTAACGAACTTGATATCGCTGAAGGAACCTGATAGCTTTTTAAAATATAGTGGCGAAAACCTTTTGCTAAAGAGGTCACTCCCGGTGAAGGGATCTCGGCTCTTTCCTCGTGGAATGAGGTGCAGGATATTCCACTGAATACCGCGATGCAAAGCAACTTGTAATCGACTATAGTGAAGTTATTACCCTGACGCAAACTTCTGCCCAAGGGGTCAGTCCCGGTGAAGGGATATCGGCCCTTGCCCCGTCGAATGAGGTGCAGGATATTCCACTGAATACCGCTATGCAAAACAAAAGGAAACATCTTTGTAATAACACTTTTTAAATTGTTCCAACAACTGCCAAATAGGTTTGTTTTACTTTGCATTGATCAGAATCAACGCAGTCCCATCAATCAATCACACCAGAAAAGAACGAAAATAAAATGTACGTATATGCCATCCGCATTCGTCACTGGGTCCCGTCATCACCCGTTAGGTTACTTAACTAACGACAGAGCGGGGACTGGACTAGCGCGGGTGTAAAACATATACAACATCTAATAGTATATAAGCCAATATACATAATCGCTCTAGGCGTGATAATATGCAACATTACAGAAAAGTAATAAGCATCACAGAACAATACAGATAATCTGGGATCCCCGAGTTTCACAGAGCCGCTGCTGAAACCCGACGTTCCCCTGTCGTGTGGATAGCCTGTGCAATGAAACCTAGACCCCTACGGGTGCGGCAAGTTACCCGCCAAAACCTGAAGCGAGGCAGCCCCCTACAGCAAAGTGAATGGACCACCCTGCACTTCACGGAATCCGGTAATCTTAGGCACCCCTCCATGGGTCAACCTGTACCCCCTACGAGTGCGGCGAATAGTCTGCCAATTCTAGAGTGAGGCCTCTCTGCCTCTCAAAGCCATAAGATGCGGACCCGTTGCCCCCCAGAACCCGGCTATCTGTGCACTCCGTCGCGGGGCAAAACCTAGTACAGTAATGAAAAATAGTACAACAGGTACATCGACCGCAACCTGGTCGTGCCCCAAAAAAATATTATACAACAGGCAGTGACGGCAGCCCACATGTTGGACGCTCGCCCCGCAATATCAAATGTACAAATAAATCCAAACTGCACTATCATTGCACACTGCTATCCACCACGACAAATCCGCAACATCACAGCACAACACAGAACATCAACGCGAATGTCACGTTCGCAAACTCGTCTAAAAGAACTATAGCAATCAGACACGGTTTACCGATCAAATGACATTCCCGGTCGGAGATATAATGTAAGCACGGTAAACTAACATGTTTAAATTTCGATCGACTAAATATCACGAAGTGGGCCCCACGAACATCTATTGAAAAGTAACAAAATCTGGGCCCAAAAGATATATACCAAAAACCCCAATTTCCAGAGAAGAATACACTGTGCAAATTTGGTGCACTGATTCAATAGAACGGCCGCGGATGCGCGGCCAAACCATGGGTTTGGCCACGATTCCGCGGCAGTTTGGTGGAATCACGTGCTCAAATTTGGTCGGTGTGCTTCTAAAACCCTGCACAACTTTCTGTGATATGTAGAATAATTTTAGGACATCATTTAAAATCTACAGAAACTGTGAACTTGAAAAATGCGGTTTTTGATATCCGGTTCGATCGATATTTTAAACGCGTTAGCACAAGTTAGTAAAGCAAAATGGTGAGGCTCTGATACCACTGTAAGTCTATGGTAGCGCCCCGGGCGTCTACAGGCGCCAAATGCGGAACAAAAAACTTTTAACTGGCGCTATCGTATACTATAACCCGGATCTGCCATTATTGCTAAACTAACAAACTGTAAAGAGTGTAGAAAGGTTATACCGAACGATCCGAGTCCTTCGTTCTTCAACCATCATCCCACGCTCCATTGCGGCTGCTCTGATCTCGTCGATCTCCGATCTGCTCGTCCAGGTGGCACCACGTCAACGATTCTTTAAACGGGCTCCCACGTCTGACTCGAGGCAACTCGGTCGTCAAGTTTGCTAAAAGAGACGACCAAGAATGATGTAGAGAATGAGTAGAAGACTTTGTCTCGTTCCGTCCAAAGCTATGGACGAACGGTTAATGAAGTTGCCGTGGGAATCGGGTGATGGAATGAAATGAGCTGTGAAATTCCATACACCGAAAACTATCATAATGTTTTTCTCAAATGAAACTCAAGTGAGTGTAAGTGAGGGAGAGAGGGAAGGGGGCCGGCCATATATAGCAAGAGAGGGGGGTGAGTGTAGGAGGGAAGTGGTGACTTTAAGAGAAAAATATCAAGTGTGAACACAAGAAAATATCTCAAGTGTGAACACAAAGTGTTAACACACCAAAAGCAACCAATAAGGAACAAGTGAGTCATTAGCCTTGTCACCACCTTCTAGATGCTTCTAGAACCTTCCACACTCATCTCAAGAAAAGATAAATCCGTCTTTAACCGAATGTTAAAAGACGGCTGATAGAAAACTGGAAACTGGCAATTTCCAAAAGTGATCCCGAAACGAATTTCAGGATAACCCTGTAACAGTATAAATATACCCGCATTTGTATTACGACCGAATACAAATGCAACTGAGACAAAGATATTATATCTACTCAATATAATACTCGGATCCGGCTTAAACCAAAGCCGACCAGTATCATCTGTCCGAAAACCGACACGTGCGTAAACGCACGTGCATTTTCTGAACCCTGCCATAAAACTATACGGCCTCTACAACGTTTCGCCCGAACTTGGGAAACTGTCTGTGGGGGACTATAATAACTCGTCTGTACCCTGGCAGTGGGTTTAACCACAAACCGTCAGCGACACTAGCTATGCATAACGGCTGCCCATGGACTGACCTCAAGGGATGCTGATGAGCGAACTCATCCGGAAACCCTACTGAGCCTAACAGTGACTATGTCCGTTCGTCTATGAGTATCGCATATCTGCCTAGGGGGCTAGCAACGTTAGACCCCCAATAGCAGTATAACTCGTGTCGGAGTGTTGCCCAATAACACCCTGAGATACTACTGAAGTACCTACCAGTAAATCTCCTGCCACGGCCGTGGGCTTTGTGTAATGGCTCTCCTAGACACAGCACGATCTCGCCCCCAATACCGGGAGAGATGAATCCCCTGCCGATCCGCTCACGTGCCTCCATGTGGCTCGGGACTGTACCCAAAAACTACCTGTTTGCACGACTCCTTTGAGCCGTGGTAGGGTAGAAATCAAAGCACAGTGGGAACTCACACGAGACAAATGACGACCTCAGGTCGATGAACTAACCTGTACACATGTCACCAGGGAACTGCTATCTGACGATATGTATAATACCAACTAGCAGATTCCCGGCGAGTCCTGTCCGGTGTACTCATAACCCAATGAGCACCTGTATACATCTTAGGTGATCCAACTGAAACCAGTGGCTTGTGAGACCGGCCACCGCCCCTCGTCGGGGTCTCGACTGTATACACTAGTCTACTCCAGAGTATCGATGCCCTGTCTCGAAACTCCCACGACTAGGGACCACAATTAAGGATATGCATATAAACTACCCAACTCTCACGTATATGATCGCCATCATACTGTTGGTAGTAAAGCAAGATCCTAAAGGCTCTATCAAAGTGTAACATGTAATCAGTCACCTGAATATGTACACGACTGATAAAAGCAAACCAGATAGCATACTATCATCTCGAGTAAGACTGTCCTACCGGTATAGGTCCTCCGCAATCATTGCAATCACGTACCTACGATCCAATAATTGACTATGAGGGCACTATCTCCAACAGAAAGAACTTGTTCTAGGTGTGAGGATGGTTTCCGGTTCTGGAGAAAATGAATAGGACTATTCAGTTGTCTTTTCCTTTTACCTTCTCTCAGGTTGCGAGGGCTCCTTGGATTAGGACAGTACACCTATTACGCTAATCGGATAGTCTTCATCCAAACCATAGGAAGGTGCCGAAAGGTAGGGTATGAAGAAAACCGATTAGCCTAAATAAGGTGTACAGAAGGTATTAAGTAAAGACAAATAAAGAGATTAGTAAGAGAGAAAAGTAAATTGCGACTGCTATCATTCACGACCAAACCAAGTATTTCATCGCCTCTCCTACTTCACCTTTGTATTTCTCCAGAACACCCCGTATCACTACGAAGATCCACAGTTATTTGGATACTCCATCGTATGGTTATATACGAACTCGAAGGGACTTGTTCCAGTTCGGGGATGGATTCTGGTTCAGGAGAAATAGGAATGAGGTTTATTCAGTTGTCTTTTATCTTAATCTTCTCTCAGGTTACGAGTACTCTTAGGATTAGGAGAGTAACCTATTATACTTATTGGATAGTATTCTTCCAAACCATAGGCTGGTGCCGAACGGTAGGGAAGGAAAAAAACCATTTAGCCTAAGGGGGTGTACCGAAGGTAACGACTAAAGACATATAATGGGATTTGGAGAGATGGAAAAGAAATATACGGTTACAGTCGTGAATCTGATAATGGAAGAGGCATTACTAGGAATGCCCGGATACCCCTTCGAAACATATTCATGTTTCAGTTTTACTATGTATTGTTAATAGAAAAATTGATTTCCCAATTAGTTCTTACTTCAGGGTATGTATTTACCAGATATGATTCTCACATCTGTATGGTTTTACAGATGATGAGTGGGAGTAAGTTATTAGGAATTAGGTGATCATCCTCATTATATCGGGATATGTTGTAATTAGGTATGATTCTCACATCTGTATGGTTTTACAGATGATGAGTGGGAGTAAGTTATTAGGAATTAGGTGATCATCCTCATTATATCGGGATTCGTTGTAATTGGTGATATTTGAGGAAATCGCCTGGGTTGTTTGCCGGACGGCAAATATTTGGTTTTGAATATCCGTTGCTATGCACCAATTTCAAATTGATATATCTGTACGTTTATAAAGTGAGATATAACATTTTGAAATTATGTTCATGACATTTACCTATATCGGTTGATGGTTAGGTAAGGAGCATTCAACAGTGGTGAAATTCTTCATAACCATAGTACAATTTTCAACCTACGACGCACAGGGTTTGAGTTATTCAACTCAGGGGACTTATACAAAGCATTGTATATTGTCCAGTGTCCATTAGGACAGAGGGGTTGGTCCTCGTACTATATTCTGTTCACTTGTGACTTTTCAAGTTTTTAGACAAGTGTTTCGTAGAAATACAAGGTCTAAGTTTTGAGAAGTTATAGGTATAAGAGTAAAGTAGAGAACCAGGTGTTGCAAGTATCGGGATTCATCAAGGTGATCGAAGATGTAGATACTTGTGTATGGTATTCAGTTGATAGTAATGGTTTTGAGAAACTTGTTTCTCCTTCAGGTTACTCATAATTGGGTGCACTCCTAAGTTGAGTAATGCTGATCGGCCTCTCTCTATTTAGTTGATATGCACTAGAGACAGCTGCATGATTTGAATCTGGTTCCAATTAAATAAGTGCCTCTATTTCTATATTGTATATAGAATAGTTCATATCTTAACATTGTTAAGGTATGGAGAGTTTTCCGGCTTATGCTTAAAACTAGACTCTGGATAACTCAAGGCACGTTTCTGTAATGGCTGTTTGTGGATTGACCCGGGCTATGACGAGGGTTGATTTTCTACCATCTGGAAGATCAATAGTGATATTGTTCTTGACTCGCCACAGTTTTAATAAAAATGTATTTTTTTAGAAAACAGTAGTGGGGGTATGGTAGAACTGGAAGTGATTCTAGAACCGCAAACGATTACTGAAAATTTGATAAGAACCTAAAGATTTAATCTGGTTTGACATTCCATTGGCCACCCCGCAGATATGGTGGGTAATCTCAGGCACTCGAGAGGTACTTCGGTATGCTAAAAAACGGTGACAGGGAGGTTCTTGTTTACCCAGACTTGACACTACTGTTGTTCCAGGCTATGAGACCCGGCAGGAGGATGAGTATAGCGTCGTTCTGAACTGGCTTTAGAAGTGCACGTGCATATTATTCTGCCAAAGGGTTATCGTGGTCAGTGGGAGCAGCAGAAGAATAGTGGACAATTAGCTAATGTCTATTTATAGACTAAAGCAGATATAGCAGAGATAGATCATCTATTTCTGATGTGACAGTCATAGGTTTGACTTCATCAAAATAGGGGATGGATCTGTTAAGAAGGTAGTAGGGTGTGATGTCCTGGTATTTGGATGACGTACACAGAATAGGAAATGAAATTCCTATACTACGATCGATTATACTTTGGTCGTCACACTGTGGTTTCTCTACATAGGATATAGATATAGTATCAGACATTCTGGTTACTAGATCTATGGTTTTAGATCTAGATTTGGGTAGTTTCCCAATCAGGGTACTTAGACAACATTCTAAAGGTATTTAGAATGGATGACTCCTGGCATGGTGGTGTACCTACAGGTGATGGAGTCACCCTCTCTAAAGGTGTCTTACAGGCTAAAGAGGAGAGGGATGTGCATAATTGGCAGATCACTTGCTTAGGCAATTGAGTCTATCATGAGATGTCAAGTACCACACCAGATGTTGTTTTTGAAATAAGTTGATATTAATCCAGTCCTGGAGAAACGTTCGGAAGCAGTTTTAGAACATAAGTTAATGTTCTGGGGAAATGAAAACGACAGCCTCCTTCAGGAGACGGTTATCATTCCAGGCTTCCAAGGTGACCTGGATGACAGAGTGACTGTCAGAGTTATAGTTTTCCCTCTAACGAGTGGCAGTAGTTTAGACAGGTGGTCCAACCGGATACTGAGGGAGGCATGGTGCGGGATACTGATTAAGTTCAGCTCTCGATACAGTCTAAGAAGTTTGGATTTGAAGTTCATTTATGAACTAGGTCCCATCAGATATCCAGACATATTCTAAGACAGGTATTGCTCATTGCAGGAGATTTCTTTCTACGCGAACTTGAGATAAAGAGAGACATAGAAAGAAACATCAGGACGGATCCACTCACTGAAGCTATTCCTCGAACCAATAGTTTCATAAACGGGCTTTGTGAGGCTAATCAGTAGAGCAGTTGGGTGTTCGGTATCACACGGGCTGTGAGTATGCGACATCGCAATAATTAGCCTTGAGTGCAAGTGGGAGATTATTGGATATAGTGCCCTCAAAGTCAATTATTGGATCGCAGGCATGTGATTGCAATGATTGAGGTAGGACAGTCTTACTCAAGATGATAGTATGCTATCTGGTTTATCTTTATCATCGTGTACTGTTTTAGGTGACCTTACAGATCACTATAGCGCGTTGACAGAGCCCTTAGGATTCTTGCTTGACTGCCAGCAGTATGATGGCGATCATATACGTGGGAGCTGGGGTCTATAAGCACATCTTTAAAAGGTCTCTAGTCGTAGGAGTTTTCGAGACAGGGCATCGATACTCTGGAGTAGACTAGTGTATACAGTCGAGACTCCGAAGAGGGGCGGTAGCCGGTTTCACAAGCCATTGGTGTCAGTTGGTTCACCTAAGATGTATACAGGGTCTCATTGGGTTATGAGTACACCGGACAGGACTCACCGGGAACATGCTAGTTGGTATTATACCTGACGTCAGATAGCAGTTCCCTGGTGACATGTGTACAGGTTAGTCTATCGACCTGAGATCGTCATTTGTCTCGTGTGAGTTCCCACTGTTCTTTGATTACTACCCTACCACGGCTCAAAGGAGTCATGCAAACAGGTTTTAGTTGGGTACAGTCCCGAGCCACATGGAGGCAGCGAGCGGATCGGCAGAGGTTTCGTCTCTCACGGTATTGGGGGTGAGATCGCACTGTGTCTAGGAGAGCCATTACAGGAAGTCCTTAGCCAAGGCAGGAGATTTACTGCTAGGTATTCCAGTAATATCTCAGGGTGTTCTGGGCTACACTCCGACACGACTTGTACCGCTTTTGGGGGTCTGACTTTTACCGACCCGCTAGGCCCGACATGCGATACTCATAGACGAATGGACTGGACTGTACGGATATTGTCACTGATAGACTCAGTAGGGTGTCAAGATGAGTTCACTCATCGACCTCCTATTTGGTCAATACCTGGTGGCTCGTTACGTACAGCTAGTACCACTGACGTGCTAGTGGTTAAATCCACAGCCAAACTATTGACGAGTTTTTAGAGTCCCCCACAGACAGTTTCTCAAGTTTCGGGCGAAACGTTGTAGATCCCGTATGGATTTTTGGCAGGGTTCGAACGTACGCGTGCACTTATGTACGTGTCATGGTTCGGACGGATAATACTAGCGGGCTTTGGTTTAAGCCGGATCCTAGTATTATACTGTGTAGATTCTGTCTCATTGCATTTATATTCGGTCGGAATACAAATGCGGGTATGTATATACAGTCGTGGGGTTATCCTATAATTTATTATGGGATCGCTTTTTGAAGGTGCCAGTTTGCATTCCGTTTCGGCCTTTTTCCTTTATTCCATCATGGCTGAATTTTTGTGAGGAGAGGGGGTTTCTTGCAAATTTAGAAATTAGCAATGGAGGGGTTTCTTGTGGTCACTGGGGCCCCTGCACATTCCAGCAAGCTCTATGAGTATTCTTGATTGATTGAGTGCTTTCTTGAGCCATCTTGTAGCATAAATTGTGAATGGATTGAAAAGGTATTTGGTGTGATTTTTTTTCCTTATGATCACCCACTCTTTTGCTTGTGCTCACCTCCCTCCTCTCTCCATTTTTGTGTGGCCGGCCACTACAGGAGGCAGCCCCAAATTTTGTGAGGAAGAGAGAAATTGATTCATTCTCATTTTGTAAAGAAAAATCCTAAAGCTCATTTCTCCATCTCCACTCCTAATGGCAACTTCGATTAACGCTTGAGACAAAGTGTTCTACGTATATTCTACAGCAATCTTGGACACGTCAGCTAGCAAACTTCATGTCCGAGTTGCTTCGGTTCGAAGCGGGAGCCCGTAAAAGGATTCGAAGATGTGGTGCCCTTTCCGATGAGGAGACCGGGGATCGATCGAGATCGGAGATGCCGCGAGGAGCTAGAGACGATGGCTAAAGACCGAAGGACACGAATCGATCGGTATAGCCTTTCTAACCTTTTTCTAGTTTGCTAGTTTAGTGTTAATGGTTCGATCCGGGTGAAAGTATACGATAGCGCCAGTTTCAAGCTTATGAAAAAGATTTTGTTTCCGTATTTTGGCCTCGGATCGACGGCCGGGGCTCTACCGTAGACTTACAAAAAGAGGTACCCAATAGAGGCACACCTAATTAGGCTCTCAACTTTCCTATTTATAGATAGGTAAAAACCCTATGGTTACATCTGATCCATACACAAAATGACAAAACTGCCCCAAGAGCCAAGTCAAAGCACCGTCACTGCCACCGACACGTGCACTACACGGCCGCGGTTCCACGGCAGAAAGCCATGTTGGGCCGCGGTTCCGCGGCCGTGTTGAGGGTTCTCTGCCTCCTTTCTTCAGGGTTATTTTATGTTGCCTTTTTCTTCTATTTTCTTCACTTGGTTCTTCAGAATTTTTTCTACTTTCTTCCAGATTTCCAACTCTGCAGAATTTATGGACTTTTACCATAAGCTTCGCTTTGAAATCTTGTATCTTATGTTGCCCTTGAACTGTCTTGTGCATGGAACTATTTACTGATCTTCATTTGTTCCTTGAACTGTTAGGCGGCATCATTCAGATTCATCTTTTGTTGGTCGCAGTCTCACTTTTGTACGTCTTCTCATGAATTTCACAGTATTGTTCTGAGAACCTGTAACCTGCAACTATTTAGTAAACATGGATCAAAAGCACCTATTTATTTGAAATATGATTAAGAATGGGTGATATAATAATACAAAATTCTGATATGAACAAATACCCCCAAACTTATCTTTTGCTCGTCCCGAGCAAAGCCAATTTTATTCTCGAAAAAATCCTAACCTCACTTTCGCAGGGAATCGCAATTGCACCGAGCTCATGCAACAAGCCGTTAAACCTCTAGGTGTCCCTAGTAGGAGGAGTGTTGTCTCCTGAGCGTTTTCAGCGGATACTACCCACAAAATCCAATCAACTTGGCCTGTTGACTTTCATTCTTCAATTCGGTATTCTAGCAAGAAATTCTATTATCTTCTACTTAGAAATTATCAACCCGTATTTTTCATGATTCCTTTTCATTTAACTTCAGATCGTATATGTTCAGCAAATTTATTAAGCTTTCAGCCTCTTTTGAATTTTCCTTCTAAGCTTCCATCTCAACTTAGGAATTTCTATCATCTCTACTGAATATATAAGCCCTATCTTTCATTCCTATCTCTCATCAAAACCCCAATCATATACCCCTACGTGTGTGTATATATCACCCCTACACTTGGAAATTCAATTCAAGCTATTATACTCTTGTCCATCGTCCAAAGTACTTTTAATTGGTGAATTTTAGATGAAATTGCTCACACATCCTTCATGCGACCGTTAATACTTCTTGAGGTACTAACGACCGATTACAAAATGTGTTCGCGCATTTAGACGTAATTTCTCGTCTTGTAATACCTAAGGCTTTAGAAGTGACTCCCAAACTAGTTGGTCTAACGCACTAGGTCATAAAGCACCCTCGCTAAATAATTTTTTTTATTTTACGTAGCCTTAAGTAATTAAAAAAACCAGTGTTCATTTTTTTTATCTCTCTTATTTCACACTTATTCTTTAATTTTTTCTCATACTAAGGATTTTAGACAAGAGCATTTCAAGGTATTCTCTACTATTCCAAGTTTCAAGATGCGTGTATGTGCGAGTTGTAGGGTATATATTTTCAGAATTTAGACTAAAGGTTCGGGATTATTTTTCAGACTTATACTTCAATAAAAATTTCAATATTCTTCCCTTATTTTGACTTAGCACAAGAACTGAACTCAAAATTTGCCTATTTCTAAATAAACTATAAGGACATATATTTTCTACCATTAAAGTTTAAGAAAGGTTAATTTTAGGTCTTTTTTTAATTTACTAAGTTTAGGATCTAGTTTTTCCTAACTAGTCAACCGTCATGTTGAACTTAAGACAAATATGGCCAAAATTGAATTTTTCAATTTTTTTATAATTTTATAATTTTTTTTTGATTTTTATGGATTTAAAAATAAGTATGCAAATGCAAAAATATACACATGAATGCGAAGGAAGAAACCTTACCGAGCACACCCCCAAACTTAAACTTGACAGTGTCCTCACTGTCAGGCTACACCAAAAGGGTCAAAATTGTCGGTACTCCCCTGTTTATTTATTTTTTTATTTTTAATTTTATGATTAACAAAAAAAGGAAAAAAATATATATATACAAAAAAGGGGCCCCCCCAAACTTAAGTGAAACAGTGTTTCCACAGTTTATCCGTTAAAGTTCAAAGTTAGGGGGGAGAAAAACACAGTATCATGCTATACAAGGCCGTACACAGGCCAAAGGTTAGCACCAACCATTCAAAAAATTTATCGTTATAATTGTGTGGTTAGTGAAAGAATGGAGTGTAGAGGAATGAAATGAGAAGCACACGAGATAGTTTGGAGATAGAAGCAGTATATGGTCTCGGTGGAGGAGAAGAATGGCGAAAGGGAAAAAGAAACTGTAGTAGTGGTTCGACTTCTTCCGGTGGAGGTTGATTAATCACAAAATCCGTGTCGTTTAAGAATGCGAGTTCGTCGGAGAAAATATATTCGAAACATTCATCGAAGGTCCGATTGAACGTTTCAATGTCAATAAGTGTTGCGCCAGAATTCAACACACTTGATTTTTCCAAAATTATGAAGGTAGGATAGTCGTAAGGCTCATTTACCTTATTTTCAAAAGAGTCTAAATCGAGTTGTTTTTCTAGAATTACCGAACTCAAAATATCGGATTGTGATTCATTAACACTCGGTATCATTAAAGGAAGATTAGAAGAAGAACCAGAGAAAGTGGGAAAAAGAAGTGGAATACGAACTTGAGGGGGGAGTTGGAGTGTATAAATTAGCACAATTTATAATGACCGATGTATAAAAAGTGATTGTACTAATCTAACATCCCACTGAGAAATGAGGTTAAATCCCTCAAGATTCATAAGAAAACATGGGTACGTTGAACTTGGTAAACCAGACATTGAAAATGAAAGTGTAACGGTTTCTTGCAAAGTCGGAACAAGGATGGAGGGAAATGATTGAGAAAGGGTTTCGGTTAAAGATTCAGGAGGGTGTGCGCAGTCAACGGAAGGGATAGAATGAATTGGAAAATCCGACTGCTCAAGTAAAACTGCTTCATCCTCAATAATTTCCTCAATACTCTCCTCAAAATTTAGCTTATCCATGCAACTTTCATCGAATCAAGACGCAAATGATGTTCGAGAAAAACATTTAATGACTCGGGATAATGAGTTGGAGAGAAAAACTTGGCCAAATCTGCGGGTTCATCATCCAAAATATTTCCTGCGTCAATATCCTCGATCAAGTGAAAATTAAATTTCTCAGACACCACATCAAAAGTATGGACATCAATTAATTCAGGTTCTAGAGTGGAGGTGTAGAGGTCAAAAGGACTGGTTGTGATTTCACTCGAAAGGGACACTTCACAATCTGGTAAATCAAACACTACAAAGCCGCACAACTCATTAAATGTTATATTTTCAACTGGTGAATCATTTGGGACACTTGATAAACATTCAAAACCGGATTTGTGGGATTTAATTGAGGATGGGTAGGTTTGATTTGGAAGGGTGCACAGCTCACTCTCTCCACTCAAATCCTCAATTTATCCAACCGCCTCATCATACATTGGAAAATTTGGAGCTAGTTGGAAACTAGCTACCGGGTCATTAGGTTGTATAAGGGCAGCCATGGACGCATTCAAATCCATTATCTGTTGTCTTGACGCTACCATAAAATCTTCCAACGACTGTTCCAAACTAGACATAGCTTGTGAAGGGGTTTCAGTAAAAGATTCAAAGTTGTTTGGATTCTGGAAACTCCCAAATGGCTGTGTAGAAGCAATGTCTAGGGAAGGTGCAACACTTGGGTAAGATGGATAGGAATTGAATGGTTGGAAAGTATTAGGATCAACATTTGGATAAAAAGGTGAATGGAATTGTTCATCCCAAGAACTGGAAGTGTTGAAAGGAGTGAAAGATCGGTTACGAGATTGTTCAATATGTTCAGCAATAGACATGGGTTTCGGAATTACCACCGGACTCTCAAAAGGGGTATCAACGTAAGATTGTGGTGAAGGTTGAAACGGTTGATACAAAGTGGATTGCGGAGTCCAACTGTTTCTCCTAGACGCGTCTATTCGATCTTTCAAAGAAATTTTGGGCATGGAGGGGTCGTCCGAAATTCGACCAAACAATGCGCGTAGGACGTAATGTCTGGTTGAGAGTACTAAAGTTCGACAAGAGTTTTGCGAGGTGGGGTACCCATGATGTGAGAAAGGAGAAGAAAAAGAATGTGATGATTTTTTATTTTTTTTTAAATTTTTTTTTATTTTAAAAAATTGTTTGTTTTTGGAGTTTTGAAATTTTTGAAAGTTTTTTTTAGATAGATTTTTTGCAAAAATTTGTACGGAACTACGGCACAATTTCAAACAATCACAATTTATACATGCACAATCAAGCCTAGAGCTAGGGTCTCCTAAGTCAACTAGACTGCTTCTAACTGTTCCAAAGCGACAAGTTGTGAGATATCCCTCAAATCGCCTCTTCAACGCCAATTGTGGCCAGGTAAGCACAAGTGAAGAAAGGAGGGATCCGCTCAGAAATCTCCATGAGACGTGCCTTTTAAAATTACTTTTCTCACTTGTTTAGTCTAGGCACCACAAAGTCAGGTTTAGATAAACGACCGATTGCCCACAACCTTCCTCTGTCCTAATGAGCACGACAGTCCTTAGTTGGCTGAGTCTAGATATTTTTTAATTAAGCTCAAGGGTAATGCGTATGTTTTTAGTGATTTCTGGGGTCTTAGGAAAGGTAATGAAATCCCCACCAAATCTTGATTGGTGTTATAGCCCCTTAGAGTCCGTATTAATTATGCAAAGCAGTTAACACACAAAAAATCTAAAACACTTGCAAAATTTTTTTTATTTGGCAGCGCAAAGAATCCTGCACGAAAACAATTTATTGGAGAGGGAGAAGAATTTTTTTGTGCAAAGAACCCTGTAGGAAAATTTTTCAGTGGAGTTCGGAGGGTAGAAGAGAGGACAAAAATACTTACAGAGAATTTTGGGATGCTGACGTCACTGGTTGACCGCGGTTCCGCGATCAAACGCTTGAATCTGCCGCAATTCCGCGGTGGTTAAGTTGGTTTGGATCTCCAAAATTTTTCTGTTGTCTGTTGTGATTCTCCTTTGTCTGTTCAGATCTTCTGTTTGTTGATTTGTTCACTGGCTTTTTCCAGATCTGAATCAGTCCATCTTCTTTTCCTGCGCAATTCACACAATACCTCTCAAAAAGAACAAGATGAATTTTATTTTATTTTATTTTATATTTTTTTTTGTTTTAAAATTTTTCAATTTTTATAATTTTCAATTTTTTTATTTTTTTGTAACTTTTTTAACCCGAAATTACACAAAGAAAGAGACTACTGTCTCCCTGGCAACGGCGCCATTTGATTGAGAGCTGTTTCACGTGCGTGCGCTTTTAAAATCAAAGTTAAGAATATACCGCAATCAATAACGGTGTTCCTTGGTAGCTAGCCGATTGAGTACGGGTCGGTCCACAGGGAGATGGATTCTTTTTCTTTATGTTCTAACGAGTTAATCCTATCAAGTCGGGTTTTGTTTTACGATCTAAGAATGAGATTAAATTGATTAAAAGTCTTGCTAGGGTTAGGATTTGGTTAGTTTGGAAAAGGGATTCTACCCACTGCTTTCAATACCCTAGTGAATAATATAGGTGTTAGGGTAATAGTCAAAAAAGGGGATTAGCACGACTAGGAAGAAACTTAGTTTCTTCCTTTTGTTCCTTGTCCATCCTTTCTTAACTCTTATCCCTAACCTCTATTTAAATTAACCACAACCGGTTTAACTAGGGAATCACCGCTACCTCGTGGGATAGGGTGCCATAGTGAGCGGTGTGTGATTCATTTAAATAGAGTCCGTATTGATTAAAATTATGGGGGAAAGGAAAGGAGTGAGAGAGATTTCCTTCTCTCAAACCTTCCTGATCCTAACCTTAACAAGTGAGGAATTACTCACTCATTAGGGTATTAACAATAGAATTCATTTTTTATAAATTTATATTAGAAAACTAAGTTGCAAATATTAAGGGAACAGATAAAAAAGTGCAAGAATTAAATTCAGAAAAGGAATGCGAGATAAAAATACCTTTCTTTATTGATGCACTCTTGAACGATTACAATGGAATTGAAAGATTAATCTAGAATTAAAAAGAGGCATCTCAAAAGAGACACCCAAAAGAGGAACACCTAATTAGGCTCTCAACTTTCCTATTTATAGATAGGAAAAAACCCTAGGGTTACATCTGATCCATACACAAAATGACAAAATTACCCCAAGAGCCGACTCAAAGCACCGTTACTGCCACTGACACGTGCACCACACGGCCGCAGTTCCGCGGCAGAAAGCTATGTTTGGCCACGGTTCTGCGGCCGTGTTGAGGGTTCTCTGCCTCATTTCTTCAGGGTTGCTTTATGTTGCCATTTTCTTCTGTTTTCTTCACATGGTTCTTCAGAATCTTTTCTACTTTCTTCCAGATTTCCAATAGTGCAGAATTTGTGGACTTTTACCGTAAGCTTCGCTTTGAAGTCTTATATCTTGTGCTGCCCTTGAACTGTCTTGTACATGGAACTGTTTACTGATCTTCGTTTGTTCCTTGAACTGTTAAGCGGCATCAACAGATTCATCTTTTGTTGGTCGTAGTCTCACTTTTGTACGTCTTTTCATGAATTTCACTGTATTTTTCTTAGAACCTGTAATCTGCAACTATTTAGCAGACATGGATCAAAAGCACTTATTTATTTGAAATATGATTAAGAATGGGTGATATAATAATGCAAAATTCTGATATGAACAATCATCCTGCCTGAATTTGGGGGCAGATATTATTTGGATTTATCCGTCCAGCTCTCCGAAGATACCAAGTTGATTTATGGAACCATATATCAGAGGTTTGGACGGATGCGGCCGTTGTAGCGGACTTCGTCAGATTCCCTCTCGTTTTATGATGGGGTTTTGATGGTGGGGACGCTTTTCGCTACAGGCGCAGGCCCTTCCAGTTAATTACGTTACCACATTGCGATAACCACTTTCTCCTGCTCCGGCTGTTCACTTCGTGTCGTGTGTATATTTTGTTCTGGTTTTGGTTTCCTGTGGATTGTATACAGTGACTAGTTTATGTCGTCGCCCATAGATTGTGGATTAGTCCAAATCTGTATATTTTTAGATTTGGGCTTGGTTTTATTTAAGGACCGTTAATCTATTTTGAGATTAAGATCAACTTAAATATAAATGAGTATTTGGGGCTCACCTTGTTTTTGACTAAGGATACGTAGTCCAATTTGAGAATAAGATCAACTTAGCAAGATTTTGAGGATCATTTTAATTTCAGATCCAATAATAGAGTATTTGGGCTCGGCTGTAGGAAAGACTTCAGAGACCTAGTCAATTTAGGGTCGTAGTCTGCTTAGTCTTTTATTTTATTTTGAAAGTGATAGGCACTTATTTTGGCTCTGTTTGTTCAGCCCCCTTTCATTTCATGCCGAAGTGCTAAGCACTTATTTGACCTCTGACGCTCACATATATGACATATGAAGCATTCAGTCATTGGCGCCTCCTAATGAGCACTAAGCATTCAGCCCTTTTGGCTGTTTGCGGAGTGCTATGTACTTTTGTTCGGCGCCCACGTGATGAGCACGTGTGGCGCTGGCCTTCTGTTTTACGCGCCCGCGTGTCCTTCACGTGAGGCGCTGGGCGTTGTTAAAGGGGCGCCCATGTTAGAAGCACGTGAGATGCTAGTCTTTTTCCCTTTTTAGAGATTAAATCTCTGTTAATATTTTCAGAGAAGATAAACCTCTATCAATGGTGCTTTGACCATTAACGCTCGCTAAAATCACGATATTTGAGGATTTTAGGTTGAGTTTTTAAGGAATTAAGTTCCCAATTTAAACAAACTAAGTTCCTGGAGTATTATGGACTCCATGTTCTTCATGTCCAATCTTGTTCTTCCCTGAATCTTTGATTCTCAAGAACAAAATCTTTCCGATGAGAATTAAATTCTCAGCTTATGGAAGACTTTCCTTCTGGATCTCAGATCCAGAGAAAGAACTAAGTTCTTTGAGAAGGGTTAAACCCTTAGATATGTTAGGTAAAAGAGATGTTTTGATCTCCTCTTCTTTTTCTTTACCTAGGGTTTTAGGAGGAGGAATGTCTTCTTCTTTCTCGAGAATTGAATTCTCTGTTGTTTTCGAAGCTTTCTGTGGTCTCTGTTGGTCTCTCCCTCTCTGTGCGTCCTTCTATCTCTGTCTTCTCCTCTCGAGACTTGAAGTCTCAGGTCCTTTATATAGGTAAGGCAAATTGTTGATTAGTTTTGAGAAAATCTCTCATTGAGAGATGCCAATTGATTTAATTGGTCTCAAAATCAATCTGGATAATTTTACCCCACCATTTGATCTTTGATCCAAGAACTTCTGTTTTTACAGAATATGATTTGGTTTTTAACGAGATTAGGGAAATATTTTCCCTATATAGAGTTTATTTTGTTAGATGGTGATTTTCTAATCACCATTGGAATTTTAATCCAAGGGTTTTCTATTTTATAGAGAGCAATCTTCCTTATTTAGAAATATTGAAAGAATATAAATTCCAAAAATAGAATTTTATTCTACCAATGGACCTTTGATCCAATCGAGAGTATCTTCCTTATTTTAGAAAGATTTAGGCCATGTTTTCCCCCAATAGAATTTAATTCTGTATTTTGATGAAATTATCATCCACGTTGGATCTTTGATCTGACAGCTCTATTTAACAGAGAGTAGAATTTAATTCTACATGGGTGCCGGCGCTCACGTGTCTTACACGTGGGCGCCATTTAAGACTTTAATTCTAAAGATGGGTATTCCTGTGCTTTGCACATTGGCGCCCGCGTGAGGAGCATGTGCGGTGCCAATTAAGAGTTTAACTCTTATTTAATTGGCGTCCGCGTGAGGAGCGCGTGCGGCTCCACTATAGGATTTAATTCTGGAGTTGGTGCTCTCGTGGAGAGCACGTGAGGTGCTACCTCATTTAATTCAAGCAGAACTTTGCTCTTTTATTAGGTTAAATATTGGGGAAACAAATGCTCCCACCATTGCACTCACGTGGTTTACGTGTGGGTGCAACAATGTCACCTTTTCTACCTGTTCGATCTCCTTGGGAGTTGAACCGTCATTTCATGTCTTATAAGTAGGGCCTTTGATCCTTGAGATGACTGTCGTTTCATCATCTTCCTTCTTCTTTCTTGAGAATTTAATTCACTTTTCAGAGCTTGGATCTCTGTCTAAAGAAACTCTTAGAGTTTAAACTCCGTTTAATAAAATTGGTAAGGATCATGACCATTTTCGTCTTAAAAGAGACACTTTTTTGTCTTGGAATTTTAACCCATTAGAGCTTTGCTCTTCTCTTGGAACAATCTCTTAAAGATCTAAAAACTATTATTTGGGTAGACCATGGGTCTTAGAGATTTTAAGGTTTAACCCTATTACTGACTTTGATCTTTGAAGGTTATTTGGAATTTAATTCCATTTCCTAAGCGGATTTCTGTGATTTTATCCTATTATCAGAGGAATTTAATTCTGGGCTGTTCTACAGAGTTAGCTCTAAGAAAATTTATTTTTTAAGATGTTCTTTTAGGAATTTTTATTCCTTTTATCATTTTCTTTTCAGGGTTCTTTTTTTTTGCCGATTTAAAATATGTTGTGGAACACATTTTACAATGGAGTTTAACTCCATAGTTCAATAAGATTTCTCATTAAATGAGAATCCTTTTGGATTCTTACAATGAGTGTCTTTCTCAGTATTGATGCGGCGTTGTCTTGATTTTGTAGGGTCCACTGTCCCTTTTTCCTTGGACTGTGGTGACTTTAATGTAGTACAAATTTGGACGTACTTAAAACGCTAAGGCCTTTAATTGTAGTTGATTTCATTGCGTCGATAACTAACCCTCTACGGATTTTACTTTTCAGGTGCTATGGCTTCCGATTCCTCTTTTCCTTACGTTCGCTCGGAGAGTGCTTTCGCCGAAGCGCCTACAGATCGGGAAGTCTTTGCGCTCATTCGGGATTATGATCCAGGGAAAAAGTCTCTTCATCTGTGAGGGTCATGATACAGTCAAATTATCCAGGGTCGGCACAGCTTTACTTGCACAGTACCGTAAGAACCGATCGCATCAATCCATTACGCCAACCCTCCGCCGATCGCTTACGCAGTAAAAGAGGTCAACTGGACTTCGGAAGGTCGTCTCCAACCTTTCACGACATCAATACCAGTGCAACAGCCAATGGCCCTAGGCATTCTATTGGATATAGTGCCCTCAGAGTCAATTATTGGATCACAGGCACGTGATTGCAATGATTGATGGAGGACCTATGCCAGTAGGACAGTCTTACTCGAAATGATAATATGCTATCTGGTTTATCTTTATCATCGTGTACTGCTTTAGCTGACCTTGTAGGTCGCTATTACACATTGATAGAGCCCTTAGGATTCTTGCTTGACGGCCAACAGTATGATGGCGATCATATAAGTGGGAGCTGTGGTCTATAAGCACATCCTTAAAAGGTCCCTAGTCGTGGGAGTTTCGAGACTGGGCATCGATACTCCATTAGTAGACTAGTGTATACAGTCGAGACCCAGACGAGGGGCGATGGCCGGTCTCACATGCCATTGGTGTCAGTTGGTTCACCTAAGATGTATACAGGTGCTCTTTGGATTATGAGTACACCGGATAGGACTCGCCGGGAGCATGCTAGTTGGTATTATACCCGACGTCCGATAGCAGTTCCCTGGTGACATGTGTACAGGTTAGTTCATCGACCTGAGATCTTCGTTTGTCTCGTGTGAGTTCCTACTGTGCTTTGATTACTACCCTACCGCGGCTCAAAGGAGTCGTGCAAACAGGTTTTAGTTGGGTACAGTCCCGAGCCACATGGAGGCACTGAGCGGATCGGCAGGGCTTTCTTCTCTTCCGGTATTGGGGGTGAGATCGCGTTGTGTCTAGGAGAGCCATTACATGAAGTCCTTGGCCAAGGCAGGAGATTTACTGGTAGGTATTCCAGTAGTAACTCAGGGTGTTCTGGGCTACACTCTGACACGACTTGTACCGCTTTTGGGGGTCTGACTTTTACCAACCCCCTAGGCCCGCCATGTGATGCTCATAGATGAACGGACCGGACTGTACGGATATTGTCATTGACAGGCTCAGTATGGTGTCAGGATGAGTTCGCTCGTCGACCTCGCTTTTGGTCAATACCTGGTAGCCCGTTACGTACAGCTAGTACCTCTGACGTGCTAGTGGTTAAATCTACAGCCAAAGTATTGATGAGTTTTTAGAGTACCCCACAGACAGTTTTCAAGTTATGGGCAAAATGTTGTAGTGGCTGTATGATATATGGCAGGGTCCGATCATATACGTGCAGTACTGCACGGATCATGATCGGGCGGATCATACTAGTGGGCTTTGGTTTAAGCCGGATCCTAGTATTAGATTTGTTGGATTACTTTAGTCTTATCGCATTCCTATTCAATCGGAATGCGGATGCAGGTATGTATATACAGGTGAGGGGTATGCTTGTGATCCGTCACGAGTTTACTTTAGATGTTGCCGTATCTTTTTATTGTTGCAAATATTTGGATTAATGTTTGTATATGGAAATAATGAGCTAGAATTCATCATGAGATGCATTAAATGTGACATGGACATTTTAGCGACTCATGGTCTCTTTTATTGTGCTAATGTCACATTAGTGTTTGATTTGTGAGTTGAAATGATAAGGAGAGAGAGAGAAAGGCAACCTTATGGTTGTAGTTTGCTCTTGTATTATTCCTTCTTGATCTCTTACTCTCCCTCATTTTATCATTGCAACAACAAAAGAAAAGAGAGAGGAAACTTCTTCTTCTTCCTCTTTCTTCTCTAGCTCACCATTTCCATTAATGGGAACACCTTCAACCTCCATCCATACAATGGATGCAAGAGACAAAATGATCACAAACATTCTCTACAACACCTTGGACACGTCGGCTAGCATACTTCGTGCCCGAGTTGCATCGGATGAAGCGGGAGCCCGTAAAAAGACTCGAAGATGTGGTTCCCTTTCCGATGAGGAGATCAAGACAGGAGATGCCGCGAGGAGCTTGGGATGGTGGCCAAAGACCGAAGGACACGGATCGATCGGTATAGCCTTTCTATCCCTTCTCTGGATAGCTAGTTGTAGGTTAATGGTTCGATCCGGGGTTTAAGCATACGATAGCGCCGGTTTATAGTTTAGAAAAAGTTTTCGTTTCCGCATTTTGGCCTCGGTCAGACGGCCGGGGCGCTACCGTTGACTTACATGATATCAGAGCCACGCCATTGACCTTTACTAGCTTGCTCTAACGTGTTTAGAACTTCGATCGGACGAAATTTCCAAAAACCACATTTCCAAGTCATCAGTTTCTATCGAATTTTTCCTGTGGTCAAAAAATTATTTGGTGTGTTGCAGAAATTCGTGCAGGCTTTTCTAAAATTACTGTGAAAATTTGGTATCCTGTTACCACTGTTGCGCCATGGAACCGCGGCCTTACCCATCCTTTGGCCGCGGTTCCGCCGCCATTCCATGTCTTCAATGCACCAAATTTTGTACAGTGTTCTCTGAGTTGGAAATGGGGTTTCTGGTATTTTTTGTTTGGGCCCAGATTTGTCTGAGTACTGGGTATTGTACTTGGGGCCCACTTCGGGAAATTTTGTCGATCGAAAATTTTAAACATGTTAGTTCACAGTATTTACATTATATCTGCGACCATGAATGTCATTCGAGCGGTAAATCCTGTCTGATTGCTATAACCCTTTTAGACGGATTTGCGAACGTAACATTCACATTGATGTTCTGTGTTGTGCTGTGATGTTGCGGATTTGTCATGGTGGATAGCCTGAATGCAAAGGTAGTACAGTTTGGTTGTATTTGAACATTTGATATTGCGGGACGAGCATCCGACTTGTGGACTGTCGTCACTGCCTGTTTGTATATTATTCTTTTGGGACACGACCGGGCTGAGGTCGATGCACCCGTTGTATGTTTTACTTTCTGTACTAGGATTACCCCGCGGAGGGGTGCACGGGTAGCCGGGTTCTAGAAGGCAATGGGCCCGCAACTCATGGCTTTGAGACGGAGGGGGCTTCACTCTAGAATTGGCGGGCTATTCGCCGCACTCGTAGGAGGTACAGGTCGACCCAAGGAGGGGTGCCCAAGTTACCGGATTCTGTGAAGTGCTGGGTGGTCCATTCACTTTGTTGAAGGGGGCTGCCTCGCTTCAGGTTTTGGTGGGTAACTTGCCGCGCCCGTAGGGGTCTAGGATTTCATTGCACAGTCTATCCATACGACCAGGGGAACGTCGGGTTTCAGTAGCGGCTCTATGAAACCCGGGGATCCCAGATTATCTGTATTGTTCTGTGATGCTTATTACATTTCTGTGATGTTGCATTTTATCACGCCTTGAGCGAATATTATATATTGATATATATACTAATAGATATTGTATATGTTTTACACCCGCGCTAGTCCAGTCCCCGCTCTGTCGTTAGTTTAGTAACCTAACGGGCGATGACTGGACCCAGTGGCGAATGCGAATGGCATATACATACATCATATTTTCGTTCTTTTGTGGTGTGATTAATTGATGGGACTGCATTGATTCGGATCAATGCAAGCTAAACAAACATGTTTGATGTTGTTGGAACATTTTTCAAAAAGCTGTTATTGCAAGGACGTTCTCTTTTGTTTTGGACAGTGGTATTCAGTTATGTGTTAGTTAAGTATATGCCCTAGAGGCCATTGTTGTACATATGATGTATATTATAATGGATGCTTGGATATATAGAGAGAGGACTTTCTTGCTCGTCATGATAGTATGCTATTTGATTACACTTTATCTTAACATGTTGACTTGTATTGGTTTACTGTCTTTCTCTCACATGTTGATAAAGCCCTTTGGATCTGTACTCGACTACTGGGACTATGATGAGATCATACTAGTGGAGTCATGGTAGTCGATGAGTACATCCTATAACTGTTCCTAGTCGAGGGTATATCGAGACAGGGCATCGATACACCAGAGTAGACAAGCGTATACTCATTTTGACCCATATGATGGGCGATGGATGATCCCATATCCATTGGTGTTTGACATCAAGGATGGTGTACGGGTGCTCAGTGGAGACTGGGTATACTGGACGGACTCGCCGAGAACTCCCAGGTGGTGATATACCACACGTCAGATGGCAGTTCTCCGGCGACACTGGTACAGGGTAGTCTGTAGACCCGAGATCGTCATAGAGTCTTGTGTGATTCCCACTGTGCTTTGATTTCCACCTTACCATGTCTAAGAGGGCGTGCAAAACGGTGGCTTTTGGGTGCAGTCCCTAATCACATGGAGACAATGAGCGATAGGAGGGGATTCGTCTCTCCCGGTATAGGGAGTTGAAATTGTGCTGTGTTCAATTGGCTATAACTGGAAGTCCCTGGGCAGGGCTGATATAGAGATTTACTGGTAAGTATTACCAGTAGTTTCTCGACCCGTTATGAGCCACACATCGACACGACTTATCGGTTACTAAGGTCTGACGTATACCACCCCTAGACTTGATATGCGACATATCAGACGAACAGACCAGACTGTACGGGAGAGTTACTGATTCGATTCACAGGAGAACGGACAGGCTAGCTTGTTGATCTTCTGATCGCTCAATACCTGTGTGGCTGTTACGTTTAGTTGACCGCTTACAGCTTGTAGGTGTTTGATATGATCATCACCTGCTACCGGCGTATTGACGATTCTTTAGAGTCCTACACAGAGGTTTCTTGACTCAGGAAAAATGGAGTAGAGGCACATATGTGATATGTGTAGGACCGAGGATAATACGATATGAGATACCGTATTGTATTCTCACGATATTTAGATATGAACCGAGACATCGGATCAAGTGTTGATTCAATGAATCGGTACATGATATATTAGTCGGTTATATTCGATATAGCCGGATTGTCGGATCAAGTGTGTATTCGATGATTTAATGTATAATAATATATATGATATATTGTATTACATTATCTAATATTGGCTCGCTTTACTATTTCATTTTCTCACCGGATAATACATTGATATATATGCGATATATGTTAATTGTATTATTTTCTTTTGTCGCAAATATATAATATATATGTGATATATATTATTGTGACATGATATGATTAATAATGGAACATGTTTAGTGGAGATTAAACAAGGTTAGGGCTTGATTAAGGTTAGCTCCTTCTTGCACTATCTAGAAGCTTTCCTTTTGTCATGAGTTAGATATTATGGTTGATATTTATCTATGACTCATTCTTTAACCTAACCAAACCCTAGCCCAAGTTTATTCTCTACAAAGGTTATCCTAGTCATCCTTGACCATGGTTCCATGATTAATCATATATTCATTTCTATTATTCATCACAAAAGGATTATCTCATTATTCATCATCTTCTTCTCTCTTGAGCTCAGAGAAAGCTTGCTAGATTTTCCTTTTGCGATGATTTCTTGTGAGAATATGATATAAAAAGAAAGCATAAATACTACTCCATCATCCTCATCTAATCTAGCCTATTAGATTAGGGTGTTCAACTCATTAGAGTGAGAGAGCTTGAGTTATAGCAACTTCGACGTAGATCATCGGAGAAACGGAACACTACAAGCTAGCATGGATCGTTTGAGTCGTGGAGCCTCTCTTGAGTCTGGGAGATCGTGGATCGCGGCGAAGGGACTTCTACTCGGGGCTTATGAAGCGATGGAGCGGACTACAAAGGTTGTAATCCCTCACACTTAGTAGTAAAGATGTTTACTTGCATGTTAAACCCTAATAATCTAGCAAAGATCCTGGCTTTGGGTTGTTTGGCACGTCTAAAATTTTATTCGGGCATGGTTGATGCCTTATGAACCCTCACAAGAGTGCCTAGGAACCCTACAGTGGTATCAGAGCCTAGATAGAGCATTAGGCGAAGTGTATACGAAGTTAAAACTCCGGACAAACCCCGAAACGACATTTTAAACCCCTCTCTGGATATTTTTTAAAAACTGTGATTTTTCAGAATTAAAATTTCTATAAAATACCAGCAGGAAAATATAAGCACCTTTGTAAAACACGTGTCAATGATCCGTACAATCCACCGCGGAACCGCGGCAATACATTGCTCCTCCCGCGGATCCGCGGCCGTACAGACATGTTGTTGACTCGTTTTTCCAGGGTTATATCCGTAGGTGATTATGTATTTTTCTGGGTACTTTTAATCTGACTCATGTGTTGAGTGTTCTGGGGTTTATTTTGTAATCGTTGATTCGATCGGAATATTTAATTTTGATATGTTTTCCGGATATTTAGAAACTGTTAAAATGTTCGAGCGGATATCATTAACTTAATTTTTTCCGGCACGAAAAATTTTCAAGTGTTGAATTTTTATCGAGTTTAAATCTTTCGGATAAACATACAAGTAACGCGGCGGTCCCTCTATAAGAACACAAACCTTGACTCGATTATGTGACCGTCTGAATCGCCTCTAAAACTTAGGGTTTGGGGCAGTATGGCGTGCCACATGTGAGGCGTTGGCTTGACCCTTCTACGGTTGGATCATCGGTACTGAGACAGATTCTGGGATTATTTGAACTCCGCTCAAGTGTTGAGCTATTTAGGAAATTTTGGGTATTTGATTATCTGTTCGGAAAGTTTAATACTGTCTATTTATCTGGAATGTGATACAATATGTGGAATTCATATAGTTAAGCATGAAATGCGAAGTATGTGATATTTCGGATTTACGATGTCTAAAGTGATTATGGATTCCAAATGTTGTAGTTTTACAATTTCTTTTCTGTGACCGTAAGTGTAGTATGTAGTTATAATGCCGGTCTTTGTTGCTATACATCTATGACGATCGGTGTATGCATACTTACTTACGTTGATGATATGTGATATTATGTGTTGTTGTGATATGTTATATTGGATCGTCGTGTTCTGAATAACCGGGGGTTTTATATGAGATGAGGGTTTTTATTTTCATTCATGTAAAATTCATTTGTATGTAATATTTTTTTTATTGGGGCACTTCCGGGATGAGGTTGATGTCAACAGTGTATATTATTTACTTTTCCGCATTAGGTAGACCCAAGGAGGGGAGCACAAGTAACCGGGTTCTAGGGTCCAGTGGGAGACCATCTCGAGGAGTCGGGACCGGGTCTCTTAACCCTAGAATGTGCAGGGTTACTTGCCGCTCTCGTAGAGGTCTAGGGATGTGGGTTTGGTTATTCATCGCGACCGTTGAATCCGTGTTTTATACCGGCTCTTATTAAAAACACGGACATCCTAGTATATCCAATATTTCATATATGTTCTTCTGCTGCAATATTCTGTGATTAGATCATATTACTGTCTGAGACGAATGCTTATACTATATATATATGCTGATATATAAATATTACTGCTTTCGTTTCTTCTGTGATACTTAGGAAGCATAAGCTGATGGGATTTATTAATGAGATTAATAAAAAGAAAAGAAACCTAAAAAATGATGTAGAATCAAAACTTTATAAAAAGGGTAGCTACAGTTTTGCTTTGAATAGCGGTATATATGATATATCCTGCACCTTATTCGATAAGGAAAGAGCCGAGATCCCTTCACCTGGAGTGACCTCTTTAGCAAAACTGGCAGATGCTACAAACTCACGGTTTAGTTTTTGACAGCTTGTATAGTTCTTGCTTTGCACAGTGGTATATATGATATATCCCACACCTTATTCGATAAGGAAAGAGCCGAGATCCCTTCACCGGGAGTGACCACTTTAGCAAAACTGGCAGATGCTACAAACTCGCGGTTTAGTTTTTGACAGCTTGTATAGTTCTTGCTTTGCACAGCGGTATATATGATATACCCTGCACCTTATTCGATGAGGAAAGAGCTGAGATTCCTTCACCGGGAGTGACCTCTTTAGCGAAACTAGAAAAGCCTCAAAAACACTCTTTTTTCAAAAATCACTCGATTCTACGACGATATCAAGTTCATTACGCTCATGGTTTTCTGAAAAACCAGCGTAGCCCTCCGACGTTTCAGATAGATATTACTTAGTATTCGTGCTACGGTAGTTTGGCATTCATCAAGGCGTAGTGTACGGTAACTATTTACTATTTATCTGTAGCATATGATGCGATTGGATTAGGGTATTCGTACGGCGTTGTTTGGCATTCGTCAAGGTTCGTGCGGGTGGGTTTAATTCAATCAAGAAATGTACGGGTTGAACTTGACTGGCGGACTATGGGTTGTCTGGCATTCGTCATGGTCATAGCACGTTAGGGGCAAAAGCATTATCGGGAATTTCAAGTGTTGAAATTTGCAATGAGATTGCATACCACCTATGAGATAGTTGGATCCCGATACCCACTGCGAGTAAGTGTTACTCCTGGGAGAGTTTTACACAGGACAATTACCCAATCAAGTAGGTGTCTAGAAAAGTGTTAACGGGGTTACACCTCTGGGAAAATGATGTTTACTTTAATTAGGTCCGTGCGAAAGCACGGGGAACCTCCCTCAAGTACCGACACTGATCTGGCTGAAAGATTGACGAAATTGTAGGGTGTAATTAATCCCGGCTAATCTTACCTTTTAGGGTTTGAAGGAAGATTTGATAAAAACAGTGGGAGACATCCTGATTAGATAAGATAATAACCAATCTAATCTTGCAAGAGCATACTCTAAAGTTTTTTCTTCTCTCACTCTCCAGGTAGCGACCATGTCAAGCCATAATCAAGATAATAATATGGATGTATTGACTGAACCCGATTATTATACTATGCAAGGGAACGTTGGACCCGTTCTTTCTTATAAGAGTTATAAGACTGAACAGAAAACAGGAGAATATCTGGATTCTCAAGCCGCCCAAAAGAACATGCATGCTGATGCATCTTCTTCGGGTGTGTTAGTTATTGAGAACTGTTTCTCAGTTCACCCTACGTCCTGGGTATTAGATACCGGATCAGGATCCCACATATGTAAATTGTCACATGGGCTACGTAAAGGTAGAGAACTGGGAAAAGGTGATAATTCCGTTCAAGTAGGGAATTGGGCAAATATTGCAGCCAAAGCAGTTGGCGAATATCACCTGGTATTACCAAGTGGTAATACACTGATTTTGAATAAGTGCTATTATATACCGAACATGATGTGCAACATTATATCAGTTTCTTTATTAAGTAAAGAAGGATATAATTTTGTAGTACAGGATAATTTTATGAACATCTTCCTAAATCAAAAGTTGATTGCATCAGGCTCGTTACATAATGGCATATTCATTCTCAATCAAAATACAGTCCTCAATATACAAAACACACACAAATGGAAAAGTTCAGAAATGAACGAATCCTTCTTGTGGTATTGTAGACTTGGTCATATCAATGCGACACGACTAGTTATGTTATATAAGGATGGATATTTGAATCTGTTCGAATTATCATCTTATGATACTTGTCATTCATGTCTCAAAGGTAAAATGACCAAAACTCCGTTTAGTGGACACGGAGAAAGAGTTACGGAACTCTTAGGACTGGTACATAGTGATGTATGCGGTCCCATGTCTACGAATGCCAAGAATAGTTCTTCCTACTTCATTACATTCACTGACGATCTCTCTAGATAAGGAAATGTGTTCCTGATGAAACACATGTCTGAATCTTTTGAGAAATTCAGAGAATATAAACACGAAGTAGAGAGCTAAACGTGCAAAAGTATTAAGATCCTTCGATCTGATCGAGGAGGAGAATACTTAAGCAATGAGTTCCAAGAATATCTAAAAGAGAATGGGATTCTCTTTCAGCTTACTCCTCCTTATACACCATAGTACAATGGTTTATCGAAATGGAGGAATCGCACCCTATTAGATATGGTGCACTCGATGATGAGCACTGCTGAGTTGCCTATTTCCTTCTGGGGGTATGCGCTTGAGACAGCCATACACCTATTGAATATGGTTCCTACCAAATCAGTGCCTACCACTCCATATGAGATATGGAAAGGGAAGAGACCATATCTTAAGTATGTTAAGATATGGGGTTGTCCAGCCTATGTCAAAAGACAAAATCCGGACAAACTCGAGGCAAGATCTGTCTTATGTAAGTTTGTAGGATATCCCAAAAATTCACAAGGGTATATCTTCTACCACCCCGAGATACAAAAGGTGTTTGTATCTCGACATGCTACTTTCTTAGAAAAAGGTTTTTTTATGAAATAGATTAGTGGCATTGAGGTAGAACTAGAAGAGGTTCCAGCGACACAAACTATAACAGAAGACTTGGTAGAACCAGAGGATTCAGTAGTACCCGACGAACCCCTGCCTCTCCGCCGATCTAGCAGGGTTTCTCATCCATCTGAGAGATACTACGGTTTTCTCATTGATGGTGGAAGCGAGGATTGCATCGTGGAAGATGATGACCCAACTAGTTTCGAGCAGGATATCACAAGTGGCGACTCTGTGAAATGGCTGGATGCAATGCGATCTGAGATGGAATCCATGTACACCAACAAAGTATGGATTTTGGAAAATGCTCCTGAAAGGGTAAAACCCATAGGGAGCAAGTGGATCTTTAAAAAGAAATTTGGTGTAGATGGAAAAGTTGAGACTTTCAAAGCTAGACTTGTTGCAAAGGGTTTTCGTCAACGACCAGGTGTGGATTATGATGAAACCTTTTCTCCAGTGGCTATGCTTAAGTCTATCCGGATCTTACTTGCCATTGCTGCATACCATGACTAAAAAATCTGGCAAATGGATCTTAAGACCGCCTTTCTAAACAGTGATTTAGAAGAGTGCGTGTACATGACTCAGCCAGAGGGCTTCGTAGATAGTGGGAGCAGCAGAAAGGTGTGCAAGCTGTTTAAATCTATTTATGGGTTAAAGCAAGTATCGCGGAATTGGAACATTTGTTTTGATGTTGTAGTCAAAGAGTTTGACCTTATCAGAAATATAGATGAACCTTGTATTTATAAAAAGGTAGCAAAGAGTAAGGTTTTCTTCCTCGTATTGTACGTGGATGACATACTCTTGATAGGAAATGATATTCCTATGCTGCAATCAGTCAAGCTCTTCTTATCACAATGATTCTCAATGAAAGATCTAGGTGATGCCTCCTGCATATTGGGAATCATGATCTATAGGGATAGATCCAAACAGATACTGGGATTGTCCCAATCCAGGTACATTGACACCATACTAAAGAGGTTTAGTATGGAAGAATCCAAGCGTGGGAACTAACCCACGATATCTGGACTCACTCTCTCCAAAGAGATGTCTCCCAAGACAGATTTGGAGAGAGCTCGCATGCAAGGGATACCCTATGCTTCGGCAGTAGGCTCTATCATGTATGCGATGCTATGTACCAGACCCGATGTAGCATACTCACTAAGTGTACTGAGTCGGTATCAAGCAGATCCTGGAGAGAGTCACTAGACAGCTGTGAAGAACATTCTCAAGTACTTGCGAAGGACTAAAGAGAAGTTCTTGGTGTATGGTAACGGAGAACTCCGGGTGGAGTCCTTTACCGATTCCAGCTTCCAAAGTGATAAGGACGACTCTAAGTCACACTCGGGATTTGTCTTTACCCTCAATGGAGGGGCGGTATATTGGAAGATTTCCAAACAGGATACCGTTGCAGACTCAACGATGGAGGCTGAATACATCGCTGCCAATGATACTGCCAAAGAGGCTGTCTGGATGAAGAAGTTCATTAGTGAACTTGGTGTGGTTCCATCCATTGAACATCCAATACCTCTGTATTACGATAACAATGGAGCTGTGGCGTTGGCCAAGGAACCCAGGTACCATCAAAAGTCCAGACATATTCTGAGGCGGTATTACCTGATCAGGGAGATAGTTGATCGCCTGGAGATCGAGGTCAGGAGAGTAGATACAAAGGACAACACTGCGGATCCACTCACGAAGGCCAATCCCAAGATACAGTTTGAGAGATTATTCGGGATGCTAGGTATGAGATACTACAGCAGCTGGCCTTAGTGGAAGTGGGAGATTGTTAGTTATGTATATGCCCTAGAGGCCATTGTTGTACATATGATGTATATTATAATGGATGCTTGGATATATATAGAGAGGACTTTCTTGCTTGTCATGATAGTATGCTATTTGGTTTCACTTTATCTTAACATGTTGACTTGTATTGGTTTATTGTCTTTCTCTCACATGTTGATAAAGCCCTTAGGATCTGTACTCGACTACTGGGACAATGATGAGATATACTAGTGGGGCCATGTTAGTCGATGAGTACATCCTATAACTGTTCCTAGTCGAGGGTATATCGAGACAGGGCATCGATACACCAGAGTAGACTGGCGTATACGCATCTTGACCCATATGATGGGCGATGGATGATCCTATATCCATCGGTGTTTGACATCAAGGATGGTGTACGGGTGCTCAGTGGAGACTGGGTACACTGGACGGACTCGCCGAGAACTCCCAGATGGTAATATACCACACGTCAGATGGCAGTTTTCCGGTGACACTGGTACAGGGTAGTCTGTAGACCCGAGATCGTCATAGAGTCTTGTGTGATTCCCATTGTACTTTGATTTCCACCTTACCACGTCCAAGAGGGCATGCAAAACGGTGGCTTTTGGGTGCAGTCCCGAATCACATGGAGGCAATGAGCGATAGGAGGGGATTCGTCTCTCCCGGTATAGGGAGTTGATGTTGTGCTGTGTTCGATTGGCTATAACTGGAAGTCCCTGGCCAGGGCTGATATAGAGATTTACTGGTAAGTGTTACTAGTAGTTTCTCGACCCGTTATGAGCCACACATCGACACGACTTATCGGTTACTGGGGTCTGACGTATACTACCCCTAGACTTGATATGCGACATATCAGACGAACAGACCAGACTGTACGGGAGTGTTACTGATTGGATTCACTGGAGAACGGACAGGCTAGCTTGTTGATCTTCTGATCACTCAATACCTGGGTGGCTGTTACGTTTAGCTGACCGCTTGCAGCTTGTGGGTGTTTGATATGGTCATCACCTGCTACCTGCGTATTGACGATTCTTTAAAGTCCTACACAGAGGTTTCTTGACTCAGGAAAAACGGAGTAGAGGCACATATGTGATATCTGCAGGACCGAGGATAATACGATATGAGATACCGTATTATATTCTCATGATATTTAGATATGAACCGGGACATCGGATCAAGTGTTGATTCGATGAATCGGTACATGATATATTAGTCGGTTATATTTGATATATCCGGATTGTTGGATCAAGTATTGATTCGATGATTTAATATATAATAATATATATGATATATTGTATTACATTATCTAATATTGGCTCGCTTTATTATTTCATTTTCTCACCGGATAATACATTGATGTATATACGATATATGTTAATTGTATTATTTTCTTTTGTTGCAAATATATAATATATATGTGATATATATTATTGTGACATGGTATGATTAATAATGGAACATGTTTAGTGGAGATTAAACAAGGTTAGGGCTTGATTAGGGTTAGCTCCTTCTTGCACCATCTAGAAGCTTTCCTTTTGTCATGAGTTAGATATTATGGTTGATATTTATCTATGACTCATTCTTTAACCTAACCAAACCCTAGCCCTAGTTTATTCTCTACAAAGGTTATCCTAGTCATCCTTGACCATGGTTCCATAATTAATCATGTATTCATCACAAAAGGATTATCTCATTATTCATCATCTTCTTCTCTTTTGAGCTTAGAGAAAGCTTGCTAGATTTTCCTTTTGTGATGATTTCCTGTGAGAATATGATTTAAAATGAAAGCATAAATACTACTCCATTATCCTCATCTAATCTAGCCCATTAGATTAGGGTGTTCACCTCATTAGAGTGAGAGAGCTTGAGTTATAGCAACTTCGACGTAGATCATCGGAGAAACGGAACACTACAAGCTAGCATGGATCGTTCGAGTCGTGGAGCCTCTCTTGAGTCCGGGAGATCGTTGATCACGGTGAAGGGACTTCTACTCGGAGCTTATGAAGCGAAGGAGCGGTCTACAAAGGTTGTAATCCTTAACACTTAGTAGTAAAGATGTTTACTTGCATGTTAAACCCTAATAATCTAGCAAAGATCCCGGGTTTGGGTTGTTCGGCACATCTAAAATTTTATTCGGGCATGGTTGATGCCTTATGAACCCTCACAAGTGTGCCTAAGAATCCTACATTATGAATATCCAGTACCTCAGTCGACGAGGCAAGGGCCGAGATCCCTTCACCGGGAGTGACCCCTTGGACAGAAGTTTGTGTCAGGGTAATAACTTCACTATAGTCGATTACTTTTTGCTTTGCATCGTTATATTAAGTTGGAATATCCTGCACCTCATTCTACGGGGAAAGAGCCGAGATCCCTTCACCGGGAGTGACCTCTTTAGCAATGGTTTTCGCCACTATATTTTTATAAAAAAGCTATCCGGTTCCTTCAACGATATCAAGTCCGTTACGTTAAAGGTTTTTTGTCAAAAACCATTCGTAGCCCTCCGTCATTTCAGACGGGTAGCACTTAGTATTCATGCTATGTTTGTTGACCTTCGTCAAGGCATAGTGAATGGTAGCTGCTTGTTACCTTTCTGCTGCATAGATAGATACGTTGGTTTAGGACAGTCGTACAGCCTTGTTGAACTTCGTCAAGGGCTTGTACGGGTGGGTTCAAATTAACCTGGACAATGACGGGTAGAACTTGACATATGACTTATAATTTGTTGACCTTCGTCAAGGTCATAAGAGCATGGGGTAAAAATCACATCGGGAGTTTCTAAAGAAACTGAAACTTGCCAGATATGCGCATACCTTCTGGAGTGTGATAACGTGAGTGGATTCCATCACATTATCATGCGATCATAGTTGGATCCCGATTCCCACTAAAGAGTTGGTTTACTCCTCAGGTGATCCCGACTAATTCTTCTTTCAGGTTTGGAGGAGAATTTGAGGATACAGTGGGAAGTTTCCTGATTAGATAAATTGGTAACCATTCTGATCTAGCTTAGAGTGCACGCTGAGTGTTTCTTTTCTCTCTCTCTTTGGCAGCGACCATGACCCGACCCTTGACTATGACTCAGTATCCAAGTTAACCGAACTTTCTTAAAACATTGGCTTTTGGATTGTCTGAGTTGCATACCTCATTGGCACACTTACTTTTACCCTTTTCTCCAGAACACCCCGTATTACTACGAACATCCACTTCCATTGGATAAAACCATCGTATGGTTATATACGAACTCGAAGGAACTTGTTCCAGATTCGAGGATGGTTTCTGGTTCTGGAGAAAATGAATAGGACTATTCGGTTGTCTTTTCCTTTTACCTTCTCTTAGGTTGCGAGTGCTCCTTGGATTAGGACAGTACACCTATTACGCTTATTGGATAGTCTTCTTCCAAACTATAGGCAGGTGCCGAACGGTGGGGAATAAAGAAAACCATTTAGCCTAAAAGGTGTATAGAAGGTATTAAGTAAAGACAAATAAAGGGATTACTAAGAGGGCAAAGTAAATTGCGACTGCTATTCACGACCAAACCAAGTATTTCTTCGCCAATCCTACATCACATGTGTATTTCTCCAGAACACTCCGTATCATTACGAAGATCCACAGTTATTTTGATACTCCATCGTATGGTTATATACGAACTCGAAGGAACTTGTTCCAGTTCGGGGATGGATTCTGGTTCAGGAGAAATAGGAATAAGGTTTTATTCAATTGTCTTTTATCTTTACCTTCTCTCAGGTTGCGAGTGCTCCTAGGATTAGGAGAGTACACCCATTATGCTTATTGGATAGTCTTATTCCAAACCATAGGCTGGTGCCGAACGGTAGGGAAGGATGAAAACCATTTGGCCTAAAGGGGTGTACAGAAGGTAATGACTAAAGACATATAAAGAGATTTGGAGAGATGGCAAAGAAATATACAGTTACAGTTGTGAATCTGATAATGGAAGAGGCATTACTAGGAATACCCGGATACCCCTTCGAAACATTTACATGTTTCAGTTTCACTGTGTTCTGTTAAAAGAAAACTGATTTCCCAATTAGCCCTTACTTCAGGGTATGCATTTACCAGGTTTAATTCTCATATCTGTATGGTTTTACAGATGATGAGTGGGAGTAAGTTATTGGGAATTGGGTGATTATCCTTTTTATATCGGGATTCGATGTAATTAGTGATATTTTAGGAAATCGCCTAAGTTGTTTGCCGGACGGCAAATATTTGGTTTTGAATATCCGTTGTTATGCACCAATTTCAAATTGATATATCTGTACATTTATTTTTATAAAGTGAGATATAACTTTTTGAAATTATGTCTATGACATTTACTTATATCAGTGGATGGTTAGGTAAGGAGTATTAAACAACGATGTAATTCTTCTTAACCATAAGTACAGTTTTCAACCTACGACATACAGGGAATGAGTTATTAGACTCAGGGGACTTATACAGAGTATTGAATGTTGTCCAGTGTCCATGAGGACGGAGGGGTTGGTACTCGTACTTTATTCTGTTTACTTGTGAATTCTCTATTTCTTAGACATGTGTTTCGTAGAAATGCAAGGTCTAAGTTTTGAGAAGTTATAGGTATAGGAGTAAAGTAGAGAACCAGGTGTTGCAAGTATCGGGATTCTTCAAGGTGATCGAAGATGTAGATACTTGTGTATGGTATTCAGTTGATAGTAATGGTTTTGAGAAACTTGTTTCTCCTTCAGGTTACTCATAATTGGGTGCACTCCTAAGTTGAGTAATGCTGATCGGCCTCTCTCTATTTAGTTGATATGCACTAGAGACAGCTGCATGATTTGAATCTGGTTCCAATTAAATTAGTGCCTCTGTTTCTATATTGGATATAGAATAGTTCATATCTTAACAATGTTAAGGTACGGGGAGTTGTCCGGCTTATGCTTAAAACCGGACTCTGGATAACTCAAGGCACGTTTCTGTAATGGCTGTTTGTGGGTTGACCCGGGCTATGACGATAGTTGACTTTCTACCATCTGGAAGATTAATAGTGATATTGTTCTTGACTCGCCACAGTTTTGATAAAAATGGATTTTTTTAGAAAACAGTAGTGGGAGTATGGTAGAACTGGAAGTGATTCCAGAACCACAAACGATTACTGAAAATTTGATAAGAACCTAAAGATTCAATCTGGTTTGACATTCCATTGGCCACTCCGCAGAAATGGTGGTAACCTCAGGCGCCCGAGAGGTACTCCGGTAGCCTCAAAGACGGTGACAGGGAGGTTCTTGTTTACTCAGACTTGACACTAATGTTGTTCCAGACTATGAGACCCGGCAGGAGGATGAGTATAGCGTCGTTCTAAACTAACTTTAGAAGTGCACGTGTATATGACTCTGCCAGAGGGTTGTCGTAGTTAGTGGGTGCAGCGGAAGCATAGTGGACAAGTAGCTTATGTCTATTTATAGACTAAAGCAGATATTGCGGAGATAGATCATCTATTTCTGATGTGATAGTCATATGTTTGACTTCATCAGAATAAGGGATGGATCTGTTAAGATGGTAGTAGGGTGTGATGTCCTGGTATTTGGATGACATACACAGAGTAGGAAGTGATATTCCTATACTATGATCGGTTATACTTTGATGCCACACAGTGGTTTCTCTACATAGGAATTGGATATTATATCAGATATTCTGGTTACTAGATATATGGTTTTAGATCTAGATTTGGGTAGTTTCCCAATCTGGGTACTTAGACAGCATTCTAAAGGTGTTTTAGAATGGACGACTCCTGGCATGGTAGTGTACCTACAGGTGATGGAGTCACCCTCTCTAAAGGTTTCTTACAGACTAAAGGGGAGAGGGATGTGCATGATTGGCAGATTACTTGCTTAGGCAATTGAGTCAATCATGAGATGTCAAGTACCACACCAGATATTGTTTTTGCACGAGATGCGATAAGTTGTGATATTAATCCTATCCTGGAGAAACGTTCGGAAGCAGTTTTGGAACATAAGTGGATGTTCTAGTGAAATGATAACGACAGCCTCTTTCGGGGGACGGTTATCATTCCAGGCTTCCAAGGTGACCTGGATGACAGAGTGACTATCAGAGTTATCGTTTTCCCTCTGACGAGGGGCAGTATTCTGGACAGGTGGTCCAAGCGGATACTGAGGGAGGCATGGCGCAGGATACTGATTAAGTTCTGTCGATGATACAGTCTAAAAAGTTTGGATTTAGAGTTCATTTATCAGCTAGGTCCCATCAGACATCCAAACATATTCTAAGACAGGTATTGCTCATTTCGGGAGATGGCTTTCTCCGCGAACTTGAGATAAAGAGAGACATAGAAAGAAACATCAGGGTGGATCCACTCACTGAGGCTATTCCTCGAACGCAATAGTTTTGTAAACGGGCTTTGTGAGACTGATTAGTAGAGGAGTTGGGTGTTCGGTATCACACGGGTTGTGACTATGCGACATCGCAATAATTAGCCTTGAGTGCAAGTGGGAGATTGTTGGATTTAGTGCCCTCAGAGTCAATTATTGGATCACAGGCACGTAATTGCAATGATTGAGGGAGGACTTATGCCGGTAGGACAGTCTTACTCGAGATGATAGTATGCTATCTGGTTTATCTTTATCATCGTGTACTACTTTAGGCGACCTTATAGGTCGCTATTACACATTGAAAGAGCCCTTAGGATTCTTGCTTGATGGCCAGCAGTATGATGGCGATCATATACGTGGGAGCTGGGTTCTATAAGCACATCCTTAAAAGGTCCCTAGTCGTGGGAGTTTCGAGATTGGGCATCGATACTCTATTAGTAGACTAGTGTATACAGTCGAGACCCCGACGAGGGGCGGTAGCCGGTCTTACAAGCCATTGGTGTCAGTTGGTTCACCTAAGATGTATACAGGTGCTCATTGGGTTATGAGTACACCGGACAGGACTCGCCGGGAGCATGCTAGTTGGTATTATACCTGACGTCAGATAGCAGTTCCTTGGTGACATGTGTATAGGTTAGTGCATCGATCTGAGATCGTCATTTGTCTCGTGTGAGTTCCCACTGTGCTTTGATTACTACCCTACCATGGATCAAAAGAGTCGTGCAAACAGGTTTTAGTTGGGTACAGTCCCGAGCCACATGGAGGCAGTGAGCGGATCGGCAGTGGTTTCGTCTCTCCCGATATTGGGGGTGAGATCATGCTGTGTCTAGGAGAGCCATTACACGAAGTCCTTGGCCAATGCAGGAGATTTACTGGTAGGTATTCCAGTAGTATCTTAGGGTGTTCTGGGCTACACTCCGACACGACTTGTACCGCTTTTTGGGGTCTCACTTTTACCAACCCCCTAGGCCGCCCATGCGATGCTCATAGACGAACGGATCAGACTGTACGGATATTCTCACTGACAGCCCCAGTAGGGTGTCTGGATGAGTTCGCTCGTCGACCTATCTTCTGGTCAATACCTGGTAGCCCGTTACGTACAGCTAGTACCTCTGACGTGCTAGTGGTTAAATCCACAGCCAAAGTATTGACGAGTCTTTAGAGTCCCCCACAGACAGTTTTCAAGTTTCGGGCGAAACGTTGTAGAGGCCGTATGATATATGGCTGGGTCCGATCATATACGTGCAGTACTGCACGGATCATAATCGGGCAGATCATACTAGTGGGCTTTGGTTTAAGCCGGATCCTAGTATTAGATTTGTTGGATTACTTTAGTCTCATCGCATTCACATTCAGTCGGAATGCGGATGCAGGTATGTATATACAGGTAAGGGGTATCCTTGTGATCCGTCACGAGTTTACTTTAGATATTGCCGTATCTTTTTATTGTTGCAAACATTTGGATTAATGTTTGTATATGGAAATAATGAGCTAGAATTCATCATGAGATGCATTAAATGTGACATGGACATTTTAGCGACTCATGGTCTCTTTTATTGTGCTAATGTCACATTAGTGTTTGATTTGTGAGTTGAAATGATAAGGAGAGAGAGAAAGGCAACCATATGTTTGTAGTTTGCTCTTGTATTATTCCTTTTTGATCTCTAACTCTCTCTCATTTTATCGTTGCAACAACAAAAGAAAAGAGAGAGGAAACTTCTTCTTCGTCCTCTTTCTTCTCTAGCTCACCATTTCCATTAATGGCAACACCTTCAACCTCCATCCATACAATGGATGTAAAAGTCAACGTGAACACAAACATTTTCTACAACACCTTGGACATGTCGGCTAGCACACTCCGTGCCTGTGTTGCTTCGGACGAAGCGGGAGCCCGTAAAAAGACTCGAAGATGTGGTGCCCTTTTCCGACGAGGAGATCAAGACCGGAGATGCCGCGAGGAGCTTGGGATGGTGGCCAAAGACCAAAGGACACGGATCGATCGGTATAGCCTTTCTATCCTTTCTCTAGATAGCTAGTTGTAGGTTAATGGTTCGATCCGGCTTTTAAGCATACGATAGCGTCGGTTTCTAGTTTAGAAAAAGTTTTTGTTTCAGCATTTTGGTCTCGGACAGACGGCCAGGGCGCTACCGTAGACTTACACATTCTAGGGCTTCGCATATGCCAAGGAGAATCGCATCCTTGGGGGCAAGTTTACATGATAGGAACGACTCTCCGTCATTTGGCTGGCTATCTGCAGTGGGCCCAATGTATCCTGTCGGCCAAGAAGTCACTGTTACTGAAGACCGGGCTATATCCAATGATCTATGCATCCCTCTTTCACTACCACGCTCTCCATGTGTGGTGGGTCAAATCTTTTCTAGAATAATGGAACATCCCGACCCACACATTTCTCTTTTCGGATCGAGAGGTCTCATTCTTGTTGTAGTAATTCACGGAGATCTCTAGATTACTCGTCAGAGGAGAACATTATGAGGAGATACTTCCGCCTGACGAGTACATCTTTTCTACAAATCAATGGTAATGAGTCTTACCCCACAGAATGCCTTTCAACACGAGTTTCCAAGATTGATCAAGGTGTTGAACATATACGAGAGCCTATTCCTAGAATCTGGTGGGCATGGAGTTAGCTTTACGGATTTAATCGCCCGCTTCCTTCATCTGGAGGCTCTGTCTAAGCAAGATGTGAAGTTTTCCAAACTTGACGACCCATTCGGATTTGGTTTGGACAAACTACCAACCGTGGAGGCAGATTTAAGGAAATTCTTTATTCCCAGATACTCCAGTCATCCCCTTCGCAGAGATTGCTGCTCCGGACATTGACGAGGAGATGTTCTTCATAGGATTTATCGGCTTGTGGCTAAGTTGGTTCACGCTTCCGATGCACCCCCGCTATATGAGACCATCTGTCTTTTATCCAGCTCATCGCATCGCCGCATGGGCGCACATGGCTATTGGAGTTGCGGGACTGACTCATTTATATCATGTCCTGAGTCTAGCAGCCGACACCACTCAGTTGGGCGTGCAGCCCGCAAATCTCCCATTGCACTAATTCACCTTGTGGATCGAGATTCATGTGCTGGGTGTTTTTGGTGTGCATAAACAACCCAGATTTTACGAAGGATACAATTTTTCTCGGGTCATGTACCTGGTCGATGGTTCTGCTCCAGACGCAACACAGCAGGAGGCTCGACGATTGCTTCTTCGTCCGCGCACGGTTGGGGTCAGCATGACCTTTGTCGACAAAGTCCTGATCATCGGCAAAGAATCTTCCAAAGTGATCCAACCGCTGCACGATGTTTTCAAGGATGGAGCTTCTGTTTTGAAGGCCCGGGAGATTGTCCATCTGTACTCTGTCAGGCCGGGTTTCTTGGTCTTTAGACAAAATGCCTCGGTCTTGTTTATGAGATATAACCCGCACCGTTTTGCCCAGCAGTCAAGTTACAACCAAGGCGTTCCCCTCAAGGCGTTCATTGTTGATCCAATTACAACTGAGGAGGGTGTTCGCAATGCGACACATCATTTCATGCATCTGAATACGGGGTCCCACTTCCTCATCAACGAGCTGAGTTATATTCTAACGGCCTTGAATGCTTATGTTGCTTGGTACCAACATGCGACGGGTGCTGTCATCAGGGAGGAGTGGTGGCTGCTACTTGATCATAAAGATGATGTCCCAACCAGTAATCAGCGGTCCCACTGAAGCGACGGGCGGCTGTGCTCCCTTCTTTGAGAGAGATCGCCACGGCTGTATTCCCGTGAGCTTTTCCAGATAAGCTTCGACCAGATGTTCCCACGACTGCGGTAACCGTGGTGTCTCCAAAATCGGGTATTGGTTTGAAGATCAAGACCCGCCATCCGAAGAAGCTTGTTAAGCGAAAACTCTTATCATCGGCCGTTGGTGCCAGTTCACAGAAGAAGAAATCCTTTTTCTCAGCTAATGTCGTATTCGGTCAGGAACCTCATGCTACTTATAGCGAAGGTTTGTCTGAGTATGGTACCAACGATGATTTTTTCGAAACTTCCGCTGCTACTGATCTTCAGGATGCCATCGAAGCTTCTGAAAGACTGGCTCGTAAGCAAACAGCATTAGCTTCTTTCGCAGCGCCCGGAATATTTCATTTACATTTCTCCGTATACTCATTTATGAAAGTCGGCCTTAGCACCACCATGGGGTTCTATAGGCATCAAGCATGTCAAATTCTAATTTTATTATGTGCTAAGTTGACTAACAAAATCTTTACTAGAATATTAATGTTTGCCTTTGATGATGTGATGAACTAAAGAGAAGAAAAGAGTATACAATCTTTGTAGTTCGAGTCCTTTTCTTCAATAGCTCCGGGTTATGGTCCACGCGACTCCACTAGTCTCCTCTTCAAAATGAAAGAACCTCCTTCGTGATCTTCACGCCAAAGACGATCCACCCGAAGTCCACAAGCTCAAGCTAACCCGTCACTAATCTCATTAGTGAAGTCATCACTCCACATCAAATTGCTAATCTAATGTGTGATGGTGAAGTAGGGGTTTAATTTGCTCACTAGGGTTTTCACAAGTTCAATGATTCACATCACATGTGAGGGTTTGAACTTGGAAGTGAGGTGAAGAAAATTGTAGAGTGCAAGAGGAAGCAAGAGCTCAAGAAATGGCTAAGGCATGAATAATGAAAATGATGAGAGTAAACTTAAAATGGCTCTATCTCTCCTCACTCATTCAAGCATGGAATAAAATTGCAATTCTAAATTGCAACCATGCTTGAATAGTGAATCAAGACTAATATACAAATAATAAAACCCATGCCTTTCCCATTCCACAAATATCTCCACAATTTACACATCAATTTCCCATTTTCTAAAAATAGAAAAACAAGCTATGCTTCATATAATATATATATATATATATATAAAGCAATTGGTGAGCTAAAGATATTAGTTAAGATATAATTATATCACATATTATATATATCACATTATTAAATCAACACTTGATCTAATCATCCGGTTATATCATATAAAACTGACTAATATCATTAATCTGAATATCATATTATCAAACCAACGCTTGATTCGATAATCCGGTTATATCACATATAACTTGACCGACATCAGAAAACTACCATATTATAATATGGTATCAGATACACATATTTAATCAGGCCTACACACATATCAACATATGTGCCCTACTTCATTTCGCTCGAACCAGGAAACATCTGTGTGGGACTCTAAAGACTTGTCAATATGCCAGCAGTAGGTGATGATCACATCAATCACCTACATCAATCACCAATAAGCCGTCAGCGGTATTAGCTGGACATAACGGCTACCCGGATATTGAGCGATATGAAGATCAACAAGCAAGCTCGTCCAAACTCTCCATGAAGACTATGAGTAACACTACCGTACAGTCCGGTCTCTTCGTCTGATATGTCGCATATCATATCTAGGAGTGGTAAACGTCAGACCCCACAAACGTGGTAAGTCATGCCGATGTCTGGCCTATAATGGTTTGAGAAACTACCGATAACTCTTATCAGTTAATCTCAGCAGCATCCCTGGCCAGGGACTTCCAGTTATAGCCAATCGAGCATAGCGGAACATTAACCCCCAATACCGGGAGAGACGAAACCCCTCCTATCGCTCATTGTCTCCATGTGACTCGGGACTATACCCAAAATCCACCTGTTTGCATAACCTCTTTAAGCTGTGGCAGGGAGGAAATCAAAGCACAGTAGGAGCTACAGACTCTATGATGATCTCGGGGATACGGACTAACCTATACCAGTGTCACCATAGGACTGCTATCTGACGATAGGTATACTACCACAGAGGAGTCCTCATCGAGTCCTGTTCGGTGTAGCCATTCTCCAATGAGCACCTGTGTACAATCTTTGATGTCACACACCAATAGTTGTGGGATCAACCATCGCCCTCTAAGGGACAAGAAACGTACACACTAGTCTACACTGTAATATCGATGCCCTGGTCTCGATATTCCCACGACTAGGAACGGATTAAAAAATGTACTTGTGGACCACCCTGGCCCCACTAGTATGATCTCATCATAGTCCAAGTAGTCAAGTACATATCCTAAAGGCTTTATCAACATGTATGAGACAGAAAATATAAATACCAGTCTATATGTTAAGATAAAGGTAACCTTATAGCATACTATCATGTCGAGCAAGATAGTCCTCTATATATATGTCCAAGCATGCACTCTATCAGCAATAATGGCCTCTAGGGCGTACATATTACTAACAATCTCCTGCTTGAACTAAGGCCAGTTATTGTTGTATCTCATACCCAATGTCCCAAAAGTCCCTCGAATAGCATCTGGGGGATGGCCTTGGTGAGTGGATCCAGTGTGTTATCATTTGTGTCAACTCTCCTGACCTCGATCTCCTAGAGATACAACTATCTCCCTGATCAGGTGATACTGTATAAGAATATGTCTCTATCGCTGACGGGACTGGGGTTCATAGGCCAATGCCACAGCTCCATTGTCATCACAATACACAGGTATTGGATGCCTAATGGTAGGAACCTAGTTCATCTCATGAACTCTATTCATCCAGACAACCTCTTTGGCAGTATCGTTGGTAGCGATGTAATTAGCCTCTATCAACGAGTTTGCTACGGTATATAGCTTGGAACCCTTCCAACATACCGTCCCTTAACTGAGGGTAAAGACAAAACCCGAGACTGACTTTCAGTCATCCTTATTACTCTGGAAGCTTGAATCGGTAAAAGACTCCATCTGGAGTTCACCGTTACCATACACCAAGAATATCTTTTTAGTCCCTGTCAAGCACTTAAGAATGTTCTTCAGCTGTCCAGTGGTTTTTCCAAAGAACTTTTCGATGCTTATTCACTACACCTAGTGAGTAAGCTACATCTGGTCTGGTACATAACATTGCATAGAAGATTGACCCATCTGCCAAAGCATAGGGTATCACTTGTATGCGAGCCCTTTCCAAATCAGTCTCGAGAGACATCTCTTTGGAGAGAGTAATTCCTGAACGAGCAGGTATATTACCACGCTTAGAATCATCCAGACTAAAACCCTTTTAGCATGGTGTCTATGTACCTTGATTTGGACAATCCCAAATCCATTTAGATCTATCTCTATAGATCTATAACCCCAGGATATAGGAGGCATCAGTTATATATTTCATGGAGAACCTGTGTGATAAGAGGTGCTTGACCGAGTGTAGCATAGGAACACTCTTTCCTATAAAGAGTATCCCATCCACGTTCAATACGAGGAAGACAACCATACTCTCTACAACCTTCTTATTTATACATGGTTCATTTACCTTTTTGATGAAGTCAAACTCTTTGACAGCTTCATTAAAACAGATGTTCTATCTCCGCGATACCTGCTTTAATCCATAGATGGATTTAAGTAACTTGTACATGCTTCCGCTTCTCCCACTGTCTACGAAGCCCTCTGGCAGTGTCATATACACGCTCTCTTCTAAATCACCATTTAGAAAAGCGGTTTTGATGTACAGTCTGCCAGATATCGTAGTCATGGTATGCAAGTCTCAACTTTTCCATCTACACCAAATTATCTTTCTCAAAGATTCCCTTGCACCCAATAGGTTTTACCCCTTCAGGAGCAACATGAAAAGTCAACACTTTGCTAGAGTACATGGATTCCATCTTAGATCGCAAAGCATCCAGCCATTTCACATAGTCTCTACTTGTGATGGCTTACTCGAAACTAGTTGGGTAATCATCTCCATGATGAAATCCTCGCTCCCACCGTCTACGAGAAAACCGTAGTATCTCTTAGGTGGATGAGGAACCCTACTAGATCGTCGGAGTGGCTGCGGTTCGTCAGGGACTATTGAATCCTCCGGTTCCACTAAATCGTAAGTTATAGTTCGCTTTGCTGGAACTTCATCCAGTTCTACCTCATCGCTACTAATTTCTTCCACAAGAAATTCCTTTTCTAAAAAGGTGGCATGTCGAGAAACAAAACATCTTTTGTTTCTCGGTGTCGTAGAAGATATACCCTTGCAAATGTTTAGGATATCCTTCAAACTTGCACAGAACTGACCTTGCCTCGAGCTTGTCCGGATTTTGGTTTTCAATATAGGCCGTACAACCTATATCTTAACTCATTTAAAAGATTGTCTCTTCCCATTCCATATCTCATATGGAGTGGTAGGCAACGGATTTGATCGGAACTCTATTCAGTAGGTATGCATCTTCTTAAGTACATGTTCCTGAAAGGAAATAGGTAACACAGTAGTACTTATCATATAGCGCACCATATCTAATAGGGTGCGATTCCTCCACCCCGATATACCGTAGTGTTGTGGTGTATACGGAGGAGTAAACTGAGAGAGAATCTCATTCTCTTTTAAATAGTCTCAAAATTCTGCGCTCCAGTATTCTTCTTCTCGATCATATCGAAGGATTTGAATACCTTTACCCATCTGGTTCTCATCATCGTACTTATATTCCTTGAAATTCTCAAAAGATTCAGATTTGGGTTCCATCAAGAACACATGTCCGTATCTTGAGAGAACATCGGTAAATGTAATAAAGTACGCGGAACCATCCCTGGCATCTGTAGACATAGGGCCGCATACATCACCATGTATCTTTCCAGGAGTTCTGTAGTTCTTTCTCTATTCCAGCAAACGGAGATTTGGTTACCTGGTCTTTGAGACATGGCTGGCAAGTTTCATAAGATGTAAATTCGAACATATTCAAATATGCATCCTTACAGATTTTTAGCTAGTCTTGTTTCATCGATATGACCCAGTCTACAATGCCATAAGCAGACTTCGTTCATTTCTGAACTGTTCCTCTTATGTGTGTTCTGTACGTTTAGAACTATAGTTTGATTCAGAATGTGTAAACTATTATACAACATACCTTACCCAATCAACACTTGATTTAGGAAAATATTCACAATATTATTGATATGAAATAACAGTCGCTAAAAATCAATGTATTACCAGTTGGTAACACCAGGTGATATCTGCCAACTACTTTGGCTACAACAATTGCACCATTCTCTACTACTGGAGACATATCACCCTTTCCCAGTTCTCCACCTGTCTATATCCCATGTAACAAATTACATGTTTGGGATCCTGATCTGGTATCCCTTACCCAGGACGTAGAGTAAACTGAGAAACAGTTCTTGGTAACAAACACACCCGAAGACAATGCATCAACATGCTTTTTCTTCGTTTTGGTGGCATAGGAATCCGAATATTCTCTTATTCCTTACTCAGACTTATGACAATCATAAGATATAGCAGAACCTAGCCCAGTATAATGAATAGGTCCAGTAAATACATCCATATTATTATCTTGAGTAAGGCATGTCATTGGTCGCTATCAGGAGAGAGAGAGAGAGAGAAGGATAATCACTTTGCGTGCGCTCTTTGCATGATTAGATTGGTTAATTTATTTAATCAGGATGGCTCCCACTGTTTTTATCAAATCTTCCTTCAAACCTTAAAGTTAAGATTATCACCCTACAGGTTCGCCAATCTTTCGCCCAGGCAGGTATCGGTACTCCGAGGGAGGCTCCTCATGGTTTCGCACGGACCTAATTAAAATAAATCTCATTTTCCCAGAGGCATAACCCCATTGACACCTTTCTAGACACCTACTTGATCGGCAAATTTTAAAGCGCAAAATTCTCCTACAAGTAACTCTTACTCACAGTGGGTATCGGGTTCCAACTATCACATAAAAGATATGCAATCTCATTGCAAATTTCAACATTTGAAATTCCCGATAATAGTTTTTACCCCTAGCAACTTATGACCTTGGCTATGGTCAACAAATCATAAGTGCTAGCCAAGTTCAACCCGTTATTTCTTGATTGAATTAAACCCACTCGTGCGACCCTTGGCTAAGGTCAACAAAGCCACACGACTACCCTAATCCAATCGCATCACATGCCATAGACAAGCGCTAATTAGATACCGCACAATACCCCTTGGCTAAGGTCAACAAACGTAGCACGAATACTAAATAGTATTTATCTGAAATGATAGAAGGCTAGGCAGGTTTTTAAGAAAACCATGTGCATAATGAACTTGATATCATTGTAGAATCTAATGTTTTTGAAAAGGAGTGTTTTTTAGGCTTTTGCTAGTTTTGCTAAAGAGGTCACTCCCAGTGAAGGATCTCGGCTCTTTCCTTATCAAATGAGGTGCTGGATATTCATGAATACCACTATGGAGAGCAAGAACTAGAGAAGCAATCAAAAGACAAAACCGAGTAGGTTGTAACATTTGCTAGTTTCACTAAAGAGGTCACTCCCGGTGAAAGGATCTTGGCTTTTTCCTCATCGAATGAGGTGCTGGATATTCAGCAAGGAATACTACTATGCAAAGCAAAAAGTAGAGCTACCCTTTTTGAAAATTTGATTCTTCAACATCTTTAGGTTTCTTTCTTTTCATTAATCACATTACTGAAGTCTCATCATTTAATGTTTCCTAAACATCACAGAAAATGAAACTGCTTATGCCATCCGCATTCGCCACTGGGCCCCGTCATGCACCGTTAGGTTACTTAACTACCGGCAGAGCGAGGGCCGGACAAGTGTGGGTGCAAAACATACGTAATGTTTATTATATATCATATATATAATAGTACATTCGTCTCACGCAGTTTTATGATCAACATCACTGAATCAAGCAGCCGAAGCAACATATGAAATATTGGATATACTAGGATGTCCGTGTTTTAAATTTAGCCAATAATGTAAAACACGGATTCCACAGTTGTGATTAATAGCCAAACCTACATCACTAGACCCCTACGAGAGTGGAAAGTAACCCTGCCAATTCTAGAGTTAGCAGACCCGGTATCAACTCCTTGAGTGTTAGTTATATATATATGCCCTAGTGGCCATTGCTGTACATATGATGTATATTATAGTGGATGCTTGGATATAAATATAGAGGACTTTCTTGCTCGATATGATAGTATGCAATCTGATTTCACTTTGTCTTAACATGTTGACTTGTATTGGTTTACTGTCTTACTCTCACATGTTGATAAAGCCCTTGGGATATGTACTTGACTACTAGGACTATGATGAGATCATATTAGTGGGGCCAGGGTAGTCAACGAGTACATCCTATAACTGTTCCTAGTCGAGGGAGTATGGAGACAGGGCATCGATACTCAAGAGTAGACTAGCGTATACGCATCTTGACCTATATGATGGGCGATGGATGATCCCATATCCATCGGTGTTTGACATCAAAGATGGTGTACGGGTGCTCAGTGGAGACTGGGTACACTGAACGGACTCGCCGAGAACTCCTAAATAGTATTATACCTATCGTCAGATAGCAGTTCTTGGGTGACACTGGTGTAGGTTAGTCTGTACACTGGAGATCGTCATAGAGACTTGTGTGATTCCCACTATGCTTTGATTTCTACCTTACCACGTCCAAGAGGGTGTGTAAAACGGTGGCTTTTGGGTACTGTCCCGAATCACATGGAGGCAATGAGCGATAGGAGGGGTTTCGTCTCTCCCGGTATAGGGAGTTGATGTTGTGCTGTGTTCGATTAGCTATAACTGGAAGTCCCTGGCCAGGGCTGATATGGAGTGCTGTTGGTAAGAGCTATTAGTAGTTTCTCGACCTGTTATGAGCCTCACATCGACACGACTTTTCGGTTACTGGGGTCTGACGTTTACCACCCATAGACTTGATATGCGACATATGAGACGAAGAGACCGGACAGTACGGAATTGTTACTGATTGGATTCACAGGAGAATGTACAGGCTTGCTTGTTGATCTTCTGATCACTCAATACCTGGGTGGCTGTTATGTTTAGTTGATCGCTCACAGCTTGTGGGTGTTTGATATGATCATCACCTACTGGCGGCGTATTGACGATTCTTTAGAGTCCTACACAGAGGTTTCCTGGCTCAAGCAAAACAGAGTAGGAACACATATGTGATATGTGCGGGACGGAGAATAATACGATAGGAGATATCGTATTCTATTCTCACGATATGTGATATCGGCCGGGTATATGAGATATAGCCGGGTCATCGGATCAAGTGTTGATTCGATGAAATGGTACATGTTATATTAGTCGGTTATATGCAATATAGCCGGATTGTTGGAACAAGTGTTGATTCAATAATTTAATGTATAATTATATATGTGATATATTACATTACGTTAACTAATATAAGCTCGCTTTATTGATTCTTTTTCTCACCGGATAATACATTGATATATATATGCGATATATGTTAATTGTATTATTTTCTTTTGTTACATTATATATTATATATGTGATATATAATATTGTAACATGTTAGGCTTACATATGCAAAATGGTTGTTGAGTTTAAACAAAGTTAGGGTTTGGATTAGGGTTAGCTTTTGGGTTAGCTTTTGGATGAGTTTTCATGAAGCTTCATGAAGGTTTGACTTTTGTCTTCATCCTTGATATTTTGTGTAGATATTCTTTAACCCAACCCAAACCCTTAATTATTCTCTACAAGAGTTAAGACTCTCATTCTTAACTCATGGTTGCAATTGTAACCACAACAATAATTCATTATTCATCACAAAAGGTTTTCTTCTTCTTCTTCCTCCTGAAAAGCTTGCTAGCTTTTTGTGTTGTGGTGATTAAGAGTGAGAAATTGAAATAAAAAAAGAGAAATATTCCTACTTCATCATCTTCATCTATTCTAGCCACCTAGATTAGGGTGTTCACTTCTCTAATTACTTCATTATTGAAGTGTAAGCTTGGGTTAGAGATTCTTCAAGGTAGATCATCTTAGATCAAGAAGATTTCAAGCAAGATACATCATTCACCTCTTGGAGCCTCATGAGAGTCGGACTTCTTGATAATCACAGTGAAGGGACCTCAACACGGAGCTTATGAAGTAAAGGAACGGACTACAAAGGTTGTAATCCTACTCTCTTCACTTCTTTGTATGTGATACAAACTTGTTACCCTAGATTTTCTAGTAAAGATTCATGGTTTGCTTGCTTTGCACCTCACTAAATTTTAAAGTGGCATGAGTGATGCTACAAACCGCAGACTAGGTGCAAGGGAAGCCCAACAGTGGTATTAGAGCCAAATTAGAATTCTAGATACGGTGTTAAAACAATTACGAAACCGAAATCGACTCCGAAATACGGTATTATGAAACCCATATTTTGCTCTCTGTAAATTTTGTAAAAATTCCTTTAAAAATTTTCCAAACAGGTGCAGAATGCTATTTGGGACATTGTAAGAACATGGGAGAAACACGGAGGGAGGGGCTCGGATTTTGGCCGATCCCCTAGCCTGAAAATCCGGCCAGGCCAGCCCCATGGGCTCCTCTGCCCCCAATATTCCCCCTGTGCTCTCATGTCTCTATTTTGGGTTTCCTAGTATTGTTTATTTAGCCCAATTTTCATGTGATGATTAGTTTGACCTGGGGCTAATTCGTAGTGCTTCGTAGTCGTATAACTTAACACTGTATTGGAAACTTTGACTATTTTTAGCAGTTCGATCGAACTTCGCACACTACATTTTGTACCTTGCTGAAATTTCCAAGTGTAGTAATTTTCCGAAGTTGATTATATTTGTAAAATCATGCAAGTACCCCTATGGACCCCCTAGAAGACTATAATAACCTTAAGTCGATTCTATGCCTATGGAACCGTGTTCGAACCTTCGTGTTTGCCGTAGTTCCGCTGTGTTATAGGTGTGGCGTTGGTTAACACCTTCTACGGCTGGTCCATAGACACTGTGGCACGGTTTTTGAGTGTTTTAACTTTGCTCAAGTGTTGAGCTCAAGGGGGTAATTTGTGAGTGTATGTTGATTCGATCGAAACGTTAAACATCGTCTTGATATTCTGTGATTGTGATACAATATGTGGAATTCATATAGTTAGGCATGAAATCCGTAATATGTGGTATTTCTGGTTTACGATGTCTAGGATGATTATGGATTCCAAATGTTTTAGTTTTTCACTTTCTTTTCTGCGACCGTAAGTGTAGTATGCGGGGTATTGCCGGCTTCGTTGCTATACATCAACGACAATCGGGATACGCATACTTGCTTACGTTGATGATATGAGGTATTATGTGTTGCTGTGATATGTTATATTGGACCGTCGTGTTCTGAATAGCCGGGGGTTTTATGTGAGATGAGGGTTATTATTTTCATTCATGTAAAATTCATTGTATGCAATATTCTTTTATTGGGGTACTTCTGGGTTGAGGATGATGTCACCATTGCATATTATTTACTTTTCCGCAATAGGTAAACCCAAGGAGGGGAGCACAAGTAATCGGGTTCCAGGGTCCATTGGGAGGCCATCTCGAGGAGTTGAGACTGGGTCTCCTAACCCTAGAATTGGCAGAGTTACTTGCCACTCTCATAGGGGTCTAGGGATGTGGGTTTGGCTATTCATCGCGACCGTGGAATCCTTTTTTTATACAGGCTCAGAATAAAACACGGACGTCCTAGTATATCCAATATTTCATATGTTATCATCTGCTGTAATGTTCTGTGATGAGATCATATTATTGCCTGAGACGAATGCTTATACTATATATATATATATATATATATGATGATATATATAAATATTACTGCTTTCGTTTCTTTTATGATGCTTAGGAAGCATAAATGATGGGATTTATTAATGAGATTAATAAAAGCAAAGAAAGCTAAAAGATGTTGTAGAATCAAATTTATAAAAAGGGTAGCTACAGTTTTTTGCTTTGCATAGTAGTATATGTGATATACCCTGCACCTTATTCGATGAGGAAAGAGCCGAGATTTCTTCACCTGGAGTCACCTCTTTTGCAAAACTGGCAGATGCTATAAACTCACGTTTTAGTTTTTAATTGTTTCTATAGTTCTTGTTTTGCATAGCGGTATTTATGAAATATCCTGCACCTTATTCGATGAGGAAAGACCCGAGATCCCTTCACCGGGAGTGACCTCTTTAGCGAAACTAGAAAAACCTCAAAAACACTCCTTTTCAAAATCACTTGTTTCTACAACGATATCAAGTTCATTACGCTCAAGGTTTTCTGAAAAAACCTGTGTAGCCCTCCGTCGTTTCAGATAAATCCTACTTAGTATTCGTGCTGCGTTTGTTGACCTTGTCAAGGCGCAGTGTACGGTAGCTAATTAGTGCTTATCTGCTAAAACATGAGATGCGATTGAATTAGGGTATTCGTACGGCCTTGTTGACCTTGTCAAGGGTCATGCGGGTGGGTTTAATTCAATCGGGAAATGACGGGTTGAACTTGACCTGCGATTTATGGATCTATGACCTTGTCAAGGTCATAGATCGCTAGGGGCATAATATTAGCAGGAATTCAAATGTTGAAATTTGCAATGAGATTGCATACCTCCTATGAGATAGCTGGATCCTGATACCTACTGAGAGTAAAAGTTACTCCTGGGAGAATTTTACACAGGACAATTAGCCGATCAAGTCGGTGTCTCGAAAGGTGTTAACGGGGTTATGCCTCTGGGAAAATGAGGTTTATACTAATTAGGTCCGTGCGAAAGCACGGGGAACCTCCCTCAAAGTACCACACTGGCCTGACCGAAAGATTGGCGAACTTGCAAGGTGTAATTAATCCCGGCTAATCTTACCTTTTAGGATTTTAAGGAAGATTTGATAAAAAGCAGTGGGAACCATCCTGATTAGACAAGATAATAACTAATCTAATCTTGCAAGAGCACACGCTAAAGTGTTTTCTTCTCTCTCTCTCCAGGTCGCGACCATGTTAGGGCTTAATCAAGATAATAATATGGATGTATTGACTGAACCCGCTTGTTATACTGAGCAGGGGAACGTTGGTCCCGCTCCCACTTATAATTGTTATAAGTCCGAGCAGGGAATAGGAGAATATCCGGATTCTCACGCCACCCAAACGAAGAATAAGCATGCTGATGCATCTTCTACGGGTGTGTTAGTTATCGAGAACTGTTTCTCAGTTCACTTTATGTCCTGGGTATTAGATACTGGATCGGGATCCCATATATGTAATATGTTACATGGGCTACGAAAAGGTAGGAAATTGGGAGAGGGTGATCATTCCATAAGAGAAGAGAATGGTGCAAATGTTGTAGCCAGAGCAGTTGGCGAATATCACCTTGTGTTAGAAAATGGTAATACATTGGTTCTGAACGAATGCTATTACATTCCGACCCTGATATGCAATCTTATATCAGTTTCTTTATTGAGCAAAGAAGGATATAATTTTATTGTACAGGATAATGTTATGAACATATTACTGAATCAAAAGTTGATTGGATCAAGATCGTTAAATAATGGCATATACGTTCTTAACCATACTACAGTTCTTAATGTGCAAAACACACACAAGAGGAAGAGTTCAGAAATGAATGAATCATTCTTGTGGCATTCTAGACTAGGTCATATTAATGCGACACGGCTAGCTAAGTTACATAAGGATGGATATTTGAATCCGTTCGAATTTTCATCTTATGACACTTGCCAGTCATATCTCAAAGGAAAGATGACCAAAACTCCGTTTAGTGGACACGGAGAAAGAGTTACTGAATTCTTTGGGCCGATACATAGTGATGTATGTGGTCCCATGTCTACACATGCCAGGAATGGTTCCTCATACTTCATTACATTCACTGACGATCTCTCAAGATACGGACATGTATTCTTGATGAAACACAAGTCTGAACCTTTTGAGAATTTCAAAGATTATAAGCACGAAGTAGAAAACCAAACAGGCAAAAGTATTAAGATCTTATGATCTGATCGAGGAGGAGTTCTTGGACTATCTAAAAGAGAATGGGATTCTCTCTCATCTTACTCCTCCTTATACACCACAGCACAACGGTGTATCGGAGCGGAGGAATCGCACCCTATTAGATATGGTGCGCTCTTTGATGAGCACTGCTAAGTTGCCTATTTCCTTCTGAGGTTATGCGCTAGAGTCAGCAGCATACCTATTGAATCAAGTTCCATATAAATCTATATCTACCACACCATATGAGATATGGAGTGGGAAGAGACCTTATCTTAAATGAGTTAAGATATGGGGTTGTCCGGCCTATGTAAAAAGGCAAAATCCGGACAAACTCGAGGCACGATTAGTTCTCTGCAAGTTTATGGGATATCCAAAGAATTCTTATGGATCCTTTTTCTACCACAATGAGGAGCAAAAGTTGTTTGTTGCTCAACGTGACACCTTTTTAGAAAAGGAATTTCTTGCAAAAGAAATTAGTGGTAATGAGGTAGAGCTGGAAGAAGTTCCATCACAACAAACTACAACTGAAGATTTATTCAAAGCAGAGGATTCAGTAGTTCCCGACGAACCCCAGGCTCTCCGCCGATCTAGTAGGGTTCCTCATCCACCTGAGAGATACTACTGTTTTCTTATAGACGGTGGGAGTAAGGATTGCATCATGGAAGATGATGACCCAACTAGCTTCGAGCAGGCCATCACGAGTGGGTACTTTGTGAAGTGGCTGGATGCAATGCGATCTGAGATAGAATTCATGTACACCAACAAAGTATGGACTTTGGAAGTTTCTCCTGAAGGGGTAAAACCCATTGGGAGCAAATGGATCTTTAAAAAGAAACTTGGTGTAGATGGAAAAGTGGAGACTTTCAAATCAGGACTTGATGCAAAGGGTTTTCATCAACGACCAGGTGTGAATTATGACGAAACCTTTTCTCCAGTGGCTATGCTTAAGTGCATCCGGATCTTTCTTGCCATTGCTGCATAACATGACTACGAAATCTGGCAAATGGATGTTAAGACCGCCTTTCTAAATGGCGATTTAGAGGAGTGCATGTACATGACTCAGCCAGAGGGCTTCGTAGATAGTGGGAGCAGCGGAAAGGTGTGCAAGCTGCTTAAATCCATCTACGAGTTGAAGCAGGCATCGTGGAGTTGGAACATCTGTTTTGGTATTGTAGTCAAAGAGTTTGACTTCATCAAGAACGTAGATGAACCTTGTATATACAAGAAGATTGCAGAGAGTAAGATCGTCTTCCTCGTATTGTACGTGGATGACATACTCTAGATAGGAAATGATGTTCCTATGCTGCACTCGGTCAAGCTCTTCTTATCACATCAATTCTCAATGAAATATCTAGGTGATGCCTCCTGCATTTTGGGAATCAAGATTTATAGAGATAGATCTAAATGGATACTGGGATTGTCCCAATCCAGGTACATCGATACCATACTAAAGAGGTTTAGTATGGAAGAATTCAAGCGTGGGGACCATCCCACGATCTCTGGACTCACTCTCTCCAAAGAGATGTCTCCCAATACTGATTTGGAGAGAGCTCGCATGCAAGGGATACCCTATGCTTCGGCAGTAGGCTCTATCATGTACGCGATGCTATGTACCAGACCCGATGTAGCATACTCACTAAGAGTAGTGAGTAGGTATCAAACAGATCCAGGAGAGAATCACTGGACAGCTGTGAAGAACATTCTCAAGTAATTACGAAGGACTAAGGAGATGTTCTTGGTGTATGGTAACGGAGAACTCCAAGTAGAGTCCTTTACCGATTCAAACTTCCAAAGTGATAAGGAAGACTCTAAGTCGCATTCGGGTTTTGTCTTTACCCTAAATAGAGGGGCGGTTTGTTGGAAGAGTTCCAAGCAAGAAACCGTGGCAAACTCGACGATGGAGGCTGAATACATCGCTGCCAACGATGCTGCCAAAGAGGCTGTCTGGATGAAGAAATTCATCACTGAACTTGGTGTGGTTCCGTCCATTGAGCATCCAATACCTTTATATTGTGATAACAATGGAGCGTTGGCTTTAGCCAAAGAACGCAGGTCCCATCAGAAGTCCAGACGTATTCTGAGGCGGTATCACCTAATCCGAGAGATAATTGTGTAAGTCCACGTTACCCGTCCCTGGTTCTTTGGGGTTGCGGAAATGGTGAAAAACGATTTTTTTATGGGGATAACATGGACTCAAAATACGGATCTTTGTTAAACAACTATCTAACAACCTAACTAGGAGTGTTACCTACTCGGTTAGGGGGTTATACCTTAACTTGAACTCCTTCTCTTGAACTCCTTGCGGTAGTCGGATCGACCTCACCTCGTTGTCTCCTTGCGCTGAAGATGGATCCACCCGAAAGCTTCTACCTTTGGCTTCAACCTCAAACTAGAGGAAACTAGAACACTTGGCTTGCTAGACTTTGTGTACTAGGATGAGTAGAGTAGTGTTTTGGGTTTTTATCTCCAAGGCAAATGATTGTAAACACATGAAAGGTTTTTGCCTTGAACTAGAGAGAGAGCAAGAGGAAGAGGGAGAGCTTGAGGATGGGAGAGCTTTCATGAGAGAGAAAGCAAATGAAAGAATAAGCAAGACTTTTCTCACCCTTGCTCTCATAATCCAAAATCAACATAACACATAATAATAATTGAGTATTATGTGATGGTTGTTATCATATCAAATGGTAATATCATTTCATGCATTAAATGCAATGTGTGAACAAATAAGCAAGCAAAGGTCAATGCCATGAAATGATAGCCATTGTCATGATGGTGGTCAACAAGTCCAACCTAGTCAACCGGTCAACAAAGTCAACAAGTCAACAAAGTCAACCTTTCAACCCAACCTTATCACAATAATACTTAATTAATATTATTGTTAATCATATTTCTAATTCTCATTAGGGTTTAGCAAAAGTCAACAGTCAACAACCCTAATGAGAATCTTCTGCCTCTGTCTCTGTCAAACGTGCATACACACCCGCATCCGTGTTCCAAGGAGCACGAATACAACCGAGATAAAACCAATCGAAAAATGTATACTAGGATCTAGCTTAAACTAAAGCCCGCTGGTAATAACTGCCCGGACACCAAACGTGTACAAGTGCGCGGATGTGACCGAACCCTGTCGCAAAACCATGCGACCTCTACTCTTTTGCCTAAAGGCGAATAGCTCTCTATGTGGGACTCTAAAGACTCGACACTACGCTGGCAGTGGGTTTAACCACAGACCGCAAGCGGCACTAGCTGTGCGTAACGGCCCCCAAGTAGATACCGATAAGAAGACTGACGAGGTGAAATCCATCTAAACTCCTACTGAGCCTGAATGTGACAATCTCCGTACAGTCCGGTCTGTTCGTCTGAGAATATCGCATGACGGACCTAGGGGGCGGTAAACGTCAGTCCCCTAATAGCGGTACAAGTCGTGTCGGAGTGTAGCCGAGAACACCCTGAGATAACACTGGAAACCTACCAGTATATCTCGCTTGCCCTGGCCAGGGACGACTATGTGTAATGGCTATCCATGACACAGCGCGATATCAACTCCCAATACCGGGAGAGACGAATCCTGTCTAATCGTCACTGCCTCCAAGTGCTTCAGGACTGCACCCAACTACTACCTGTTTGCACGACTCCTTTCAACCGTGGTAGGGTAGTAATCAAAGTACAGTGGGAACACACTCGAGGCGAAGTGACAGTGTCAAGTCAGCGGACTAAGCTGTACTCATGTCACCTGGGAACTGATAACTGACGATAGGTATAGTACCAACCAGTCAGTTCCCGACGAGTCTTGTCCAGTGTACTCGTAACCTAACGAGCACCCGCATACTATCTCAAGTACGATGTACTGACAGCTGTGGGACAGACCGTCTCCCCTGCTGGGATGAGAAGCGCATACACTAGTCTACTCCGGAGTTTCGATGCCCTGTCTCGATAATCCTACGACTAGGGACCTGTATAAGGATGTGCTTGTAGATTTCCCAGCCCCCACGAGTGTGACTGCCATCACAACGGTGGTAATCAAGCAAAGATCCTAAGGGCTCTACTAATATGTATAAGCAATATGCTAAAAGAAACACATGCATATATTGAAGTAGAAACAAACCAAGTAGCATACTACTATTTTGATCAAGATTATCTATACAACTGTGAATATCCCAAGCTTCCATTAAGTAATATACAAACTAGTATGATACAATAATGGGCTCTAGGTCATATACACTAACAATCTCCCACTTGCACTAAGGCCATGTACTGGCTTATCGAAGACCTATCATCTCGATTATCCGCTCGAACTGATTCTGGGGTAAGGCCTTCGTGAGTGGATCAACAGTGTTATCTTCCGTAGCAACTCTCCGAACCTCGATCTCCTGGCGACCCACGATCTCCCTGATCAGGTGATACCGCCTCAAGATGTGTCTGGACCTCTGATGGGACCTTGGTTCCTTCGCTAAAGCTATAGCCCCGTTGTTGTCGCAATACAGAGATATTGGATCAAAAATGGACGGAACCACCTGAAGTTCCATTAAGAACTTCCTCATCCAGACGGCTTCTTTTGCGGCATCAGCAGCAGCGATATATTCCGCTTCCATCGTCGAGTGAGCAACGGTTTCCTGTTTGGAACTCTTCCAACACATCGCCCTTCAATTGAGGGTAAAGACATAACCCGACATGGACTTGGAATCATCCTTGTCACTCTGGAAGCTGGAGTCAGCAAAGGCCTCAATCTGGAGGTCTTTTCCGCCATACACCAAGATCATCTCCTTAGTCCTTCTCAGGTACTTGAGAATGTTCTTTACCGCTATCCAGTGTTTCTCCCCAGGGTTTGACTGATACCGGCTTACCACACTCCGTGCATAAGATATATCTGGTCTGGTACACAACATCGCATACATTATAGAGCCTACCGCAAAAGCGTAGGGTAAAATAGACATGCGATCCCTTTCCAAATCAGTCTTGGGAGACATCTCTTTGGAGAGGGTGATCCCGTGACAAGCCGGTAAGTTACCGCGCTTGGAATCTTCTATACTGAATCTTTTCAGTATGGTGTCGATGTATCTGGACTGCGAGAGTCCCAATATCCTCTTGGATCTATCACGATGGATCCGGATCCCCAGAATGTAAGTGGCATCACCCTGGTCTTTCATGGAGAACCTGTGTGACAAGAACCCTTTGACAGATTGTAGCATAGGAATGTCATTTCCTATCAAAAGTGTAGGGTTCCTAGGCACACCCATGAGGTTCTACAACAGATCAAACTTGCCAAAATCAAAATTTTTCTATGTGCCTAGTGACCCTAAGCAAGATCGTAACTAGAGGATAGGCGAAAACGATATAAGTTAACAACTTAACTAAGAGTGAACGGAAAATACAACCTTTGTAGATCCGGTCCTCCACCTCCATAGCTCCGTGACGATGTCCCTACGCTGCGATCATAGGATCCCGGACTCTAGCGATGGTTTCATCGGAGAAATGATCGGGCTAGTCGTCGACTTCGATGCCGAAGATGATCTACGTCGAGGCAACTCAAGATCAAGCACCAACTTCACCAAGTCATGAAACTTGCGAAGAAAACACCCTATACTACTTGGCAAGTGGTAGAGGATGAAGAAATAGGAAGTGGGTTCACTTTGGATTTGGATTTCTCACTTGATTTCAACACTTGATATTTTTCAAGATTGGTTTCTTCACTTGAACAAGAAGATGAAAAAGAAAGAAAATGAATTATTTCTTTAAAATAAATCAAGTGATTCTTATCTTATATGTAACCATGGTTGAGTGTAGAGAATAAACTATGGTTTTGGTGAATGGTTAGGTTAAAGGAAAGAAACAAAATGGTTACTTCTTCAAAGCTTCATGAAGCTTCAAAAAAAGACAAAGCACGCCACCATTTCATTTTCCTTTCCAAAAATGAATTAAAGTAAATAAATAAAACAAATATAAAACCTAACCATTAACCTAAACATGGTTTAACATAAACACACACCCAAGTTTGCGTGTATCATCAAATATGATACAAACTAGTGCACAAAACAATATCATATATACAATGTGCACATCAAGTGAGAAAAATAATCTTAAGTGAATCAATACTAGTTAATGTAAAGTAATATATCAAATATATAATTATACATTAAATCATTAAATCAACACTTGATTTAATGATCCGGTCATATCGCATATGACCGACTAATATCCAATGTATCGACTTATCGAATCAATCCTCGATTCGATAATTAGGTTATATCGCATACAACCAATCGATACATTAATCGAGAGAATATAATACGGTATCACATACACGCATTATTCTTGGTCCCGCACATATCTCATATGTGCTCCTATTTCGTTTCGCTTGAGCTAGGAAAGCTCTGTGTAGGACTCTAAAGACTCATCAATACGCCGGCAACAGATGATGATCATATCAATCACCCACAAGCCGCAAGCGGTCAGCTAAACGTAACGGCCACCCGGGTATTGAGCGATCAGAAGATCGACGAGCAAGCCCGCTCACACTCCTGTGAATCCAACCAGTAACACTTACCGTACAGTCCGGTTTGTTCGTCTGATATGTCGCATATCTCTCCTAGGGGTGGTAAACGTCAGACCCCAATAGCTTGATAAGTCATGCCGACGTAAGGTCCATAACAATCGTGAAACTACTGATAACTCTTACCAGTATATCACAGCAACCCTGGCCAGGGATTTCCAGTTATGGCCAGTCGTGCATAGCGCAACATCAACCCCCAATACCGGGAGAGACGAATCCCCTTCTATCGCTCATTGCCTACATGTGAATCGGGACAGTACCCAAAAACCACCTGTTTGCACGCCTCAGTAGAGCCGTGGTAGGGTGGAAATAAAAGCACAGTGGGAGACACACAAGACTCTATGACGATCTCGGGTCAACAGACTAAGCTGTACCAGTGTCACCAGAGAACTGCCATCTGACGTGAGGTATAATACCATCTGAGAGTTCTCGGCGAGTCCGTTCAGTGTATCCAGTCTCCACTGAGCACCCGCATACCATCTCTGATGTCAAACACCAATGGATATGGGATCATCCATCGCCTATCACATGGGTCAAGAAGATATACGCTAGTCTACTCTGGAATATCGATGCCCCGTTTCGATATTCTAACGACTATGAACATTGAAGGATGTACTCATGGACTACCCAGGCCCCACTAGTATGATCTACATCATAGTCCTGGAAGTCAAGTACACATCCTAAGGGCTTTATCAACATGTAACAGAGAGACAGAAAGTATACATGTTAAGATAAAGAGCAACCAGATAGCGTACTATCATGTCGAACAAGAAAGTCCTACCTATATATGTCCAAGCATCCACTACAATAAACATCCAACGTACAGTAATGGCCTCTAGGGCATACATATAACTAACAATCTCCCACTTGCACTAGGGCCATCTGTAGCAGTGGTTGTAGTATCTAATACTCAACCATCCCATATAAGTCTCTCTCTGGGAAAAAGCCTTTGTGAGTGGATCCGCCGTGTTGTCCTCTAAGTCTACTCTCCTTACCTCGATCACCCTGGAGATCAACTATCTCCATGATCTGGTGATGCTGCCTCAGAATATGTCTGGGTCACCGATGGGACCAGGGTTCCTGGGCCAAAGCCACACTTCCATTGTCACACAATGGTAGGAACCTAGTTCATCTCATGAACCATTATACACCCAAACTGCCTCTTTGGTAGTATCTTTAATAGCAATGTTACCAGCCTTTATCGTCTAGTTTGCCACGGTATCTAGCTTGGAACTCTTCCAACATACCGTCCCTCCACTGAGGGAAAAGACAATGCCTGCGACTGACATTCAGTCGTGCTTATCACTCTGGAACCTTTCCAGTGATTCTCCCCAAGATGAAACGATACTATTTCACTACAACTAGTGTGAATCCTAACATCCATTCAGATCTATCTCATAGATCCAAAAGCCAGGATTTAGGAGGTATCACTTTGATCCTGTATGGAGAATCCTTGTGATAAGCGGAGATTGACCGAACGTAGCATAGGAAACTCCTTTCCTATAAAGAGTATGTCATCCACGTACTCTACGAGGATCATTACCATACTCCATACTACCTTTTTGTACATACAAGGTTCATCTACCATTTTGATGAAGTCAAACTCTTTGACTACCACATCAAAATAGATGTTCCAACTCCGCGATGCCTGCTTTATCCTGTAAAGCAACTTGCACACGTTTCCGCTGCTCTCACTGTTTACGAAGCCCTCTGGCAGTGTACTTATAGACGTTCTCTTCTAAATCAGTATTTAGAAAAGCAGTCATGACACCCAACCACCAGATATCGTAGTCATGGTATGTAGCCGTGGCAAGTAGGATCCGGATCGACTTAAGCATAGCCACTGGAAAAGGTTTCATCATTATCCACGCATGGTCGATGACGAAAACCTTTAACAAGTCTAGCTTTGAAAGTCTCAACTTTTCCATCTACACCAAGTAATCTTCTCAAGATATACTTGCTTCCGATGGGGATTTAACCCTTCAGATATAGCATCCAAAGTCCATACTTTGTTGGTGTACATGGATTCCATCTCAGATCGCTAAGCATCCAGCCATTCTTACAGAGTCTCTACTCTTGATGGCCTGCTCGAAACTAGTTGGGTCATCATCTCTTGATGCAATCCTCGCTCCCACTGTCATCCAGAAACCGAAGTATCTCTCAGGCAGGTAAGGAACCCTGCTAGTTCGGCGGAGTGGCTGAGGTTCGTCAGGGACTATTGAATCCTTTGGTTCCGTCAAATCATCAGCTGCAGTTTGTATAGCTGGAACCTTTCCAGTTCTATAGAACTGACCTTGCCTCGATCTTGTTCGGATTTTTCTTTTGACATAGGCCGGACATTCCCAAATCTTAACTTACTTAAGAGATAGGTTCTTCCCATACCATATCTTATATGGAGTGGTAGGCACTGATTTGATTCGAATCCAATTCAATAGGTATGCAACTTCTCAAGTGCACAACCCTAAAAGGAAATAGGTAACTCAGTAGTACTCATCATAGAGCACACCATATCTAATATGGTGCGATTGCTCCGCCCCGATACACCGTTGTGCTGTGGTGTATTCAGAGGAGTAACACCGAGAGAGAATCTCATTCTCCTTTAGAATAGTCCAAGAATTCTATGCACATGTATTCTCCCCCTTGATCTTATCATAGGACATAATACTTCTACCCAGTTTTTGGTTCTCTATTTCTAACTTATATTCTATGAATATCTCAAAAGCTTCGGACTTATGTTTCAACAGGAACATATGACTGAATCTTAAGAGATCACCCGAGAATATAATGAAGTGCAAAGAACCGGTCCTGGCATGTGTAAACAGGGGACCTTTCATACATCATGTATCAGTCCCAAGAGTTTACTAACTCTTTCTCTGTTTCCAGTAAACGGAGCTATGGTCTTCTAATCTTTGTGACATGACTGGCAAGTTTCACAAGATGTAAATTCAAACTGATTTAAATATGCATCTAAATGTAACTTCAGCCAGCAGGATCGCATTGATATTATTAGTTATATGTATGCCCTGGAGGCCATTACTGTACATACGATGTATATTGTAATGGATGCTTGGACAATTATAGGGAGGACTTTCTTGCTCGACATGATAGTACGCTATCTGGTTGTACTTTATCTTAACATGTACTCTGATTGTCTCTATATTACATGTTGATAATGCCCTTAGGATATGTACTCGACTACTGGGACTATGATGAGATCATACTAGTGGGGCCATGGTATTCGACGAGTACATCCTATAACTGTTCCTAGTCGAGGGTGTATCGAGACAGGGCATCGATGCACCAGAGTAGACTAGCGTATACGCATCTTGACCCATATGATGGGTGATGGATGATCCCATATCCATCGGTGTTTGACATCAAGGATGGTGTACGGGTGCTCAGTGCAGACTGGGTACACTGGACGGACTCGCTGAGAACTCCTAGATGGTATTGTACCTCACGTCGGATGGCAGTTCTCCGGTGACACTGGTACAGAGTAGTCTGTTGACCCGAGATCATCATAGAGTATTGTGTGATTCCCACTGTGCTTTGATTTCCATCATACCACGTCTAAGTGGGCGTGCAAAAATGTGGCTTTTGGGTACAGTCCCGAATCACATGGAGGCAATGAGCGATAGGAGGGGATTCGTCTCTCCCGGTATAGAGAGTTGATGTTGTGCTGTGTTCGATTGGCTATAACCAGAAATCCCTGGCCAGGGTTGTTGAGATTTACTGGTAAGTGTTATCAGTAGTTTCTCCAAATGTTAACGACCTCATATCGACACGACTTATCGAGCTACTGGGGTCTGACGTTTACCACCCCTAGGTGAGATATGCAACATATCAGACGACGAGACCGGACTGTACGGGAGTGTTACTGTTTGGATTCACAGGAGAATGTACAGGCTTGCTTGTTGATCTTCTGAGCGCTCAATACCTGGGTAGCGGTTACGTTTAGATGACCGCTTGCAGCTTGTGGGTGTTTGATATGATCATCACCTACTGCCAGCGTATTGACAATTCTTTAGAGTCCTACATAGAGGTTTCTTAGCTCAGGCAAAACGGAGTAGGAGCACATATGTGATATGTGCGGGACCGAGGATAATACGATATGAGATACCGTATTCTATTCTCGCGATATTTGATATCAGCCGCGTCATCGGATCAAGTGTTGATTCGATGAATCGGTACGGATAAATATTAGTCGGTTATATGCGATATAGCCGGATTGTCGGATCAAGTGTTGATTCGATAATTTAATGTATAATAATATATATGATATATTAAATTACATTAACTAATATTTGCTCTCTAAAAGATTCTTTTTCTCACTCGGATAATACATTGATATATATGCGATATATGTTAAATGTATTATTTTATTTTGTTACGATAAATATTATATATGTGATATATAATATTGTAACATGATATGATAACTAATGCAATATGTTAAGTGGAGTTTAAACATGATTAGGGTTTGGATTAGGGTTAAGCTTTCTAGATGATTCTAGAAGGTTTAGTTTTGTTTTGTGAAAGATATTTTGTGGTGACTCATTCTTAACCTAACCCAAACCCTAGCCTTGGTTAATTCTCTACAATGGTTTATTCAACCATGGTTGCATTATTCATCATTATGATCTTTGCATTATTCATCACAAAAGGATTCTATGATATTCATTCATCTTCTTCTTCCTTCTTCTTTCTTTCATGAAAAAGCTTACTAGCTTTTTCCAAGTGATGAATGAGTATGAGAAAAAGATAATAAAAGAGAGCAAAAATCCTACTTCATCATCCCCATCTATCCTTGCCATTTAGATGAGGGTGTTCACTTCATATTATGAGTGTTAGCTTGTGTTAACGAAACTTCAAGGTAGATCATCTTTGTATCGAAGATCGGAAGCAAAGGTTGCATCATTCTCTTCGTGAAGCCTCTCGAGAGTCCAGAACACGATGATCGCAGCGAAGGGACCTCAACATGGAGCTTAAGAAGTGAAGGACTGGATCTACAAAGGTTGTAATCCCTCTCACTTAGTGTTAAAGAGTTTAACATGCTTGTTTTCGCCTAAACTCTAGTTTAAAGATCCGTCTTCGGGTTGTTCGGCACGGCTAATTTTTTAATCGGGCATGGTTGATGCCTCGTAGAACCTTGTGCGCGTGCCCAGCAACCCTACAGTGGTATCAGAGCAAAGCAAGAGCTTTAGGCGAAGTCTGAGCGAAGTTTAAAGTCCGATCGAAAGCCGAAACCCCGATGTTTACCCTTCTCTGTACATTTTTCAAAACTGTGGTTTTTTATGAATTAAAAATTCTCAGAAAAACAAGCAGGAAAAACTAAAAATTACTGTGAAGTACGGCCCTCTAATTCGCTAAAATGACCGCGGAACCGCGGCCAAACCATGGGTTCGGCGGCGGTTCCGCGGCCAAAATTGTGACTTAGTCTCTGGAATTTCATTTAATTATTCTTAGGTCCTTTCTTGTTATTTTTTTCTGTAAATTTTTAAATTCCACTCAAGTGTTGAGTTTTCTAGGGTTGTATTGGGGACTCGTTGATTCGATCGGATAATTTAACTTTGTTTAGTTTGTCCGGGTAATTTATAGAAACTGTTAAAAAGTTCGAACGGATATCAATAACTCACTTTTTCCCCTGTCGGAAATTTTTTCAAAAATTGGATTTTTTTCTCGAGTTTAAGAATGTTCTAAGTCATGCAAGTAACGCGGTGGACGCTCTAGAAAACAACAAACCTTAACTCGATTATGTGACTGTCTTGAACTGCCTTTTGAACCTTAGGGTTTGGGGCAGTACGGCGTGCCACATGTGAGGCGTTGGCTTGACCCTTCTACTGCTGGACCATTGGTACTGTGGCATGTGATGGATGTTTTTAAACTGATTTCAAGTGTTGAGATAAATTGGGGAAATCTTGGGTGTTTGATTATTCGATCGGAAAGTTTAACATTGTTTATTTATCTAGAATGTGATACAATATTTGGAATCCACAGGTAGTTATGAGATAGCTAATTTGAATGTTATAAATCTAGCAGTTCAGTCTCAAATTGATCGGTTGCCACGGAATTTTGATGTGATCAAAATTCCGTCGCAATCACGTAGCGTACGCGGATACTCGCCGGGTAAACTTAACAGACAGCCACGCCCCATAGCCCCGACCAAGTGACTGTAGGAGAACCGCGTCGCAAAAAGCATCCGTTCGGGTGCTCGCGGCAGCGGTGTTCCGCCTTAGTGCACTTCGTCGACGGCATCCGGGGGTGCGGCCGTCTACTAAAGATTGCGACGAGCATTCGATCAGGATGTCGGGAATCTTGTTGAATTGCCCGACTTGATATTGAAAAGAGTTTTCGATAATGAGACTAAAATGCGGGGTTTATAATTGTTAGGCATGCGATGTCTAAGGAATTCATTTGGTTAGGCATGCGATGTCTAAGGAGGTTGCGGATTCCAACTGTTGTAGTTTTACATTTTCTTTTCTGTGACCGTAAGCGTAGTATGCGGTCTATCGCCGGCTTCGTTGCTATACATCAACGACAATCGGGATACGCATACTTGCTTACGTTGATGATATGAGATATTATGTGTTGCTGTGATATGTTCTATTGGATCGTCGCGTTCTGAATAGCCGGGGGTTTTATGTGAGATGAGAGTTTTTTTTTCCTTTTTCATTCATGTAAAATTCATTTATATGTAATATTCTTTTATTGGGGCACTTCCGGGATGAGGTTGATGTCACCCTTGTATATTATTTACTTTTCCGCACTAGGATAGACCCAAGGCGGGGAGCATAAGTAACCGGGTTCTAGGATCCAGTGGGTGACCATCTCGAGGAGTCGAGACCGGGTCTCCTAACCCTAGAATTGGCAGTGTTGCTTGCCACTCTCGTAGGGGTCTACGGATGTGGGTTTGGCTATTCATCGCGACCATGGAATCCGTGTTTTATACAGCCTTGTATTAAAAACACGGACGTCCTAGTATATCCAATATTTCATATATGTTCTTCTGCTGCAATGTTCTGTGATGAGATCATATTACTGCCTGAGATGAATGTTTATATTATATATATGAGATATATGTTGTATTGCAGATTTCGTTTCAAAAAGAGATGCTTGTGAAGCATAATAAAATGGGACTTCATTAATGAGATTAACGAAATAAAAGAAATCTAAGATGTTGTAGAAACTTGTTTAAAAAACTGGTAGCTTTAGTCCTTGCTTTGCATAGCGGTGTTCCTTGTAGAACATCCAGCACCTTATTCGATAAGGAAAGAGCCAAGATCCCTCACCGGGAGTGACCTCTTTAGTGAAACTAGCAGATGCTACAAACTCGGTCTGTCTTTTGATTGCTTCTATAGTTTTTGCTTTGCATAGTGATATTTGTGAAATATCCTGCACCTTATTCGATGAGGAAAGGGCCGACGATCCCTTCACCGGGAGTGACCCCTTTAGCAAAACTAGAAAAGCCTAAAAAACACTCCATTTAAAATCACTCGATTCTATAACGATATAAAGTTCATTACACAAAGGGTTTTCTTAAAAACCTGTCGTAGCCCTCCATCATTTCAGATAAGTAATAGTTAGTATTCGTGCTGCGTTTGTTGACTCAGTCAAGGCGTAGTGTGCGGTAGCTGATTAGTGCTTATCTGCAATGCATATGATGCGATTGGATTAGGGTAGTCGTGCGGCCTTATTGACTCAGTCAAGGGTCGTGCGGGTGGGTTTAATTCAATCGGGAAATGACGGGTTGAACTTTACTTGCGGTCTATGGTTTGTTGACTCAGTCAAGGTCATAGATCGCTTGGGGAAAAATATTATTAGGAATTTCAAGTGTTGAAATTTGCAATGAGATTGCATACCTTCTATGAGATAGTTGGATCCCGATACCCGCTGCGAGTAAGAGTTACTCCTGGGAGAGTTTTACATATTACAATTAGCCGATCAAGTAGGTATCTAGAAAGGTGTCAACGGGGTTACGCCTCTGGGAAAACGAAGTTTACTTTAATTAGATTCGTGCGAAAGCACGGGGGACCTCCCTCAAAGTACCGACACTGGCCTGGCTGAAAGATTGGCGAACTTGTAGCGTGTAATTAATCCCGGCTAGTCTTTCCTTTTAGGGTTTGAAAGAAGATTTGATTAAAACAGTAGGAGACATCCTGATTAGATATATTAGATAACCAATCTAATCTTTCAAGAGCATACGCTGAGTGTTTTCTTCTCTCACTCTCCAGGTAGCGACCATATCACGCCTTAATCAAGATAATAAAATAGATGTATTGACCGAACCCGCTTGTTATACTGAGCCGGGGAACGTTGGTCCCGCTCCAACTTATAATTGTTATAAGACAGAGAAGGAAATTAGGGAATACCAGATTTCCCGTGCCGCCAAAACGAAGAAAGTGCATGCTGATGCATCTTCTTCGGGTGTGTTCATTACAGAGAACTGTTTCTTAGTATCCTTTACATCCTGGGTATGAGATACCGGATCAGGATCCCGCATAAGTAATCTGTTATATGGGCTACAGATAGGTAGGGAACTAAGAACGGGTGATAAGTTTCATGAGATAGAAAACGTTGCAAGTGTTGCAGCCAAGTCTGTTGGTCACTATCACCCCGTATTACCAGAATACATTGATTCTGAATGAATGTTATTAGATACCGAACCTGATATACAACATCATATCATTTTCTTTATTAGTAAAGAAGGATATAATTTTGTATTGTTGGATAATGTTTTGAACATTTCCTATAGCAAGAGTTGATCGGTTCAGGCACGTTATCTAAAAGCATTGAGGTTCTAAATCAAACTACAGTTCTTAGTATATTGAACACACATAAGAGGAAGAGTTCAGAAATGAACGAATCCTTCTTGAGGCATTGTAGACTAGGTCATATCAATGCGACCCGACTAGCTAAAGTTTCATTTAGATGCATATTTAAATCTGTTTGAATTTATATCTTGTGAAACTTGCTGGTCATGTCACAAAGATAAGATGACCATAACTCTGTTTATTGGAAACAGAGAAAGAGTTAGTGAACTTTTGGGATTGATACATGCTGATGTATGAAGGTCCCCTGTCTACACATGCCAAGACCGGTTCTTTGTACTTCATTACATTCTCTGATGATCTCTCAAGATTCAGACATATGTTCCTGTTGAAACACAAGTCCGAAGCTTTTGAGATATTCAAAGAATATAAGTTAGAAGTAGAGAACCAAAAACGGGTATAAGTATTATGTCCTTTGATGAGATCAAGGAGGAGAATACTTGAGCACGGAATTCCTGGACTATTATAAAGGAGAATGAGATTCTCTCTCGGCATTACTCCTCCTATATACCATAGCACGATAGTATATCGGAGCGGAGAAATAGCACCCTATTTGATATGGTGTGCTCTATGATGAGTACTACTGAGTTTCCTATTTCCTTTTGGGAGTTATGCACTTGAAAAGCTGCATACCTGTTGAATAGGGTCAAATCAAATCAGTTGCCTACCACTTCATATGTGATATGGAAAGGGAAGAGCCCATATCTTAAGTTTGTTAAGATATGGGGTTGTCCAGTCTATGTCTAAAAGCAAAATCCGGACAAGCTCGAGGCAAGGTCTGTTATGTAGAACTGAAAATGTTCCAGCTATACAAACTGCAGCTGATGATTTGGTAGAACCAAAGGATTCAATAGTTTCCAACGAATCTCAGCCTTTCCGCCGATCTAGTAGGGTTCCTCACCCACCTGAGAGATACTTCGGATTCTCTATGACAGTGGGAGCGAGGATTGCATCATGAGATGATGACCCAACTAGTTTCGAGCTGGCCATCAGGAGTGGGACTCTGTAAGAATGGCTGGATGCTTAGCGATCTGAGATGGAATCCTTATACACCAACAAAGTATGGACTTTGGTTGCTCTATCTGAAGGGTTAAATCCCTATCAAGAGCATGTATATCTTGAGAAGATTACTAGGTGTACATGGAAAAGTTGAGACTTTCAAAGCTATGCTTAAGTCCATCCAGATCCTACTTGCCACGGCTACATACCATGACTACGATATCTGGTGGTTTGGTGTCATGACTGCTTTTCTAAATGATGTTTTAGAAAAGAGCGTCTATAAGTACACAGCCAGAGGGCTTCTTAGACAGTGGGAGCAGCGGAAACGTGTGTAAGAAGTTTTATATGATAAAACAGGCATCGCGGAATTGGAACATCTGTTTTGATGTGGTAGTCAAAGAGTTTGACTTCATCAAAATAGTAGATGAACCTTGTATATACAAAATGGTAGTAGCGAGTATGGTGGAGATCCTCGTAGAGTACGTGGATGACATACTCTTGATAGGGAAGGAGTTTCCTATGCTACGCTCGGTCAATCTCCGCTTATCACAAGGATTCTCCATATAGGATCAAAGTGATACCTCCTAAATCCTGGGTTTTTAGGTCTATGTGATAGATCTAATTCGATGTTAGGATACTCACTAGTTGTAGTGAGATGGTATTAATCGATCCTGGGGAGAATCACTGGAAAGGTTCCAGGGTGATAAGGACGACTGAAAGTCAGTCGCAGGCATTGTCTTTACCCTTAGTAGAGGGACGGTATGTTGGAAGAGTTCCAAGCTAGATACCGTGACATACTAGACGATTAAAGGTAAGATACATCGTTACCAAGGATGCTACCAAAGAGGCAGTCTGGATATATATAAGTTCATGAGATGAACTTTGTTCCTACCATTGTGTGACAATGGAGTTGTGGCTTTAGCCAAGGAACTACCGTCCCATCAGAAATCCAGATATAATTCTTAGGCAGTATCACCTGATCATGGAGATGGGTGATCTCTAAGGAGATCAAGGTTAGGAGAGTAGACACAGAGGACAACAGCGCGAATCCACACACAAAGGCCTTTTTCCCAGTAGAGACATTTATGGGATGGTTGAGTATGAGATGCTTCAACCGCAGCTAATTGTTGGGTATGTGATACCACAACAGATGGCCCTAGTGCAAGTGGGAGATTGTTAGTTATATGTATGCCCTAGAGGCCATTACTGTACATACGATGTATATTGTAATGGATGCTTGGACAATTATTGGGAGGACTTTCTTGCTCGACATGATAGTACGCTATCTGGTTGTACTTTATCTTAACATGTACTCTGATTGTCTCTATATTACATGTTGATAAAGCCCTTAGGATATGTACTCGACTACTGGGACTATGATGAGATCATACTAGTGGGGCCACGGTATTCGACGAGTACATCCTATAACTGTTCCTAGTCGAGGGTGTATCGAGACAGGGCATCGATGCACCAGAGTAGACTAGCGTATACGCATCTTGACCCATATGATGGGCGATGGATGATCCCATATCCATCGGTGTTTGACATCAAGGATGGTGTATGGGTGCTCAGTGCAGACTGGGTATACTGGACGGACTCGCCGAGAACTCCTAGATGGTATTATACCTCACGTCAGATGGCAGTTCTCCGGTGACACTGGTACAGAGTAGTCTGTTGACCCGAAATCGTCATAGAGTCTTGTGTGATTCCCACCGTGCTTTGATTTCCATCATACCACATCCAAGAGGGCGTGCAAAAAGGTGGCTTTTGGGTACAGTCCCGAATCACATGGAGGCAATGAGCGATAGGAGGGGATTCGTCTCTCCCGGTATAGGGAGTTGATGTTGTGCTGTGTTCGATTGGATATAACCGAAAATCCCTAGCCAGGGTTGTTGAGATTTACTGATAAGTGTTATCAGTAGTTTCTCGAATTGTTATAGACCTCATATCGACACGACTTATCGAGCTACTGGGGTCTGACGTTTACCACCCCTAGGTGAGATATGCAACATATCAGACGACGAGACCGGACTGTACGGGAGTGTTACTGTTTGGATTCACAGGAGAATGTACAGGCTTGCTTGATGATCTTCTGAGCGCTCAATACCTGGGTAGCTGTTACGTTTAGCTGACCGCTTGCAGCTTGTGGGTGTTTGATATGATCATCACCTACTGCCGGCGTATTGACGATTCTTTAGAGTCCTACACAGAGGTTTCTTGGCTCAGGAAAAATGGAGTAGGAGCACATATGAGATATGTGCGGGACCGAGAATAATACGGTATGAGATACCGTATTCTATTCTCGCGATATTTGATATCAGCCGCGTCATCGGATCAAGTGTTGATTCGATGAATCGGTACGGATAAATATTAGTCGGTTATATGCGATATAGCTGTATTGTTGGATCAAGTGTTGATTCGATAATTTAATGTATAATAATGTATATGATATATTAAATTACATTAACTAATATTTTCTCACTAAAAGATTCTTTTTCTCACTCGGGTAATACATTGATATATATGCGATATATGTTAAATGTATTATTTTATTTTGTTACGATAAATATTATATATGTGATATATAATATTTTAACATGATATGATAACTAATGCAACATGTTTAGTGGAGTTTAAACATGATTAGGATTTGGATTAGGGTTAAGCTTTCTAGATGATTCTAGAAGGTTTAGTTTAGTTTTGTAAAAGATATTTTGTAGTGACTCATTCTTAACCTAACCCAAAACCTAGCCTTGGTTAATTCTCTACAATGGTTTATTCAACCATGGTTGCATTATTCATCATTATCATCTTTGCATTATTCATCACAAAATTATTCTATGATATTCATTCAACTTCTTCTTCCTTCTTCTTTCTTCCATGAAAAAGCTTACTGGCTTTTTCCAAGTGATGAATGAGTATGAGAAAAAGATTATAAAAGAGAGCAAAAATCCTACTTCATCATCCTCATCTATCCTTGCCATTTAGATGAGGGTGTTCACTTCATATTATGAGTGTTAGCTTGTGTTAACGAAACTTCAAGGTAGATCATCTTTGTATCGAAGATCGGAAGCAAAGGTTGCATCATTCTCTTCATGAAGCCTCTCGAGAGTCCAAAACTTTATGATCGCAGCGAAGGGACCTCAACATGGAGCTTAAGAAGTGAAGGACCGGATCTACAAAGGTTGTAATCGCTCTCACTTAGTGTTAAAGAGTTTAACATGCTTGTTTTCGCCTAAACTCTAGTTTAAAGATCCGGCTTCGGGTTGTTCGGCACGGCTAATTTTTTAATCGGGCATGGTTGATGCCTCGTAGAACCTTGTGCGCGTGCCCAGCAACCCTACAGATATGACCTAGTCTACAATGCCTCAAGAAGGATTCGTTCATTTCTGAACTCTTACTCTTGTGTGTGTTCTGTATACTAGGAACTGTAGTTTGATTTAGAACGTCAATACTTTTAGATAACGTGCCTGAACCGATCAACTTTTGAAATAGGAAATGTTCAAAACATTATCCAACAATACAAAATTTTATCATTTCTTTACTAATAAAGAGACTGATATGATTTTGTATATCAGGTTCGGTATCTAATAGCATTTGTTGAGAATCAATGTATTGGTCATACAGGGTGACAGTGACCAACAGACTTGGCTGCAACACTTGCACCGTTTTCTGTCTCATGAAACTTATCACCCATTCTCAGTTCTCTAGCTTTCTGTAGCCCTATGTAACGGATTACATTTTGCGGGATCCTGATCCGGTATCAAATACCCAGGACGTAGTGGACTTGAGAAACAGTTCTTTATAATGAACACACCCGAAGGAGATGCATCTCATGCACTTTCTTCGTTTGGACGGCATGGGAATCCTGGCATTCCCCTATTTCCTGCTCGGTCTTATAACAACTATAAGTTGGAACGGGACCAACGTTCCCCAGCTCTGTATAACAAGCGGGTTCGGTCAATACATCCATATTATTATCTTGATTAAGGCGTGATATGGTCGCTACTTGGAGAGAGAGAGAGAAGAAAACACTCTGCGTGCGCTCTTGCAAGATTAGATTGGTTATATATTTTATCTAATCAGGATGGCTCCCACTGTTTTTATCAAATCTTCCTTCAAACCCTAAAAGGAAAGACTAGCCGGGATTAATTACAATCTACAAGTTCGCCAATCTTTCAGCCAGGCCAGTGTCGGTACTTTGAGGGAGGTTCCCCGTGCTTTCGTACGGACCTAATTACTGTAAACCTCATTTTCCCAGAGGCGTAACCCCGTTGACACCTTTCTAGACACCTACTTGATCGGCTAATTGTAAAGTGCAAAACTCTCCCAGGAGTAACAATTACTCGCAGTGGGTATCGGGATCCAACTATCATATAGAAGGTATGCAATCTCATTGCAAATTTCAACACTTGAAACTCCCGATAAAGGTTTTTACCCCTAGCACTTATGACCTTAACTATGGTCAACAAATCATAAGCACTAGTCAAGTTCTACCCGTCATTTCGTGATTAATTAGACCCACCCACATGACCCTTAACTAAGGTCAACAAAGTCACACGACTGTCCTAACTAATCGCATCATATGCTGTGTAGGAAGACATCACTTAGCTACCGTACACTGTGCCTTGACTATGGTCAACAAACACAGCACGAATACTAAGTACTCTACTTCCTAAAATGACGGAGGGTTGCGAATGGTTTTTATGAAAACCTTTAATGCTTTGAACTTGATCTCATTGCGGAATAAAATGGTTTTTAAATGGAGTGTTTTTTAGGCTTTTCTAGTTTTGCTAAAGGGGTTACTCCCGATGAAGGGATCGTCGGCCCTTTCCTCGTCGAATGAGGTGCGGGATATATCATATATATCACTGTGCAAAGCAAAAACTATAGAAGCAATCAAAAGACAAACCGAGGGTTGTAGCATCTGCCAGTTATTGCGAAAGGAGTCACTCCCGGTGAAGGGATCTCGGTCCTTTTCTTATCGAATAAGGTGCAGGATGTTCTACAAGGAACACCGCGATGCAAAGCAAGAACTGTAGCTACCTGTTTTTATTTTGAAATTCGATTCCATAACATCTTTTAGGTTTATTTTCTTTCATTAATCTCATTAATGAATGTCCCATCATTTAAGTCCACCTAAACATCACAGATAAATATAACGTACGCTTATGCCATCCGCATTCGCCTCGATGTCCCGTCTGCACCGTTAGGTTAGGTAACTAACGGCAGAGCGGGACAGGGCTAGCGCGGGTGTAAAACATAAGCAACGTCTATATAATATATCATATATAATATATATAATATCTATCTGAACATATCACATGATCACATCACAGATAACGCAGCAGAAAATATCATATGAAATATTGGATATACGAGGACGTCCGTGTTTTATTTTGAGCCTGAATAAAACACAGATTCCACGGTCGTGATGAATAGCCAATCCCACACCCCTAGACCCCTACGAGAGCGGCAAGCAACCCTACCAATTCTAGAGTTAGGAGACCCGGACTCGACTCCTCGAGTTGGTCTCCCACTGGACCCTAGAACCCGGTTACTTGTGCTCCCCTCCTTGGGTATATCCTAATGCGGAAATGTAAATAATATACAAATGGTGACATCATCCGCAACCTGGAAGTGCCCCAATAAAAGAATATTACATAAAAGTTTTTACATGAATGAAAAGGAAAAACACTCATCTCACATAAAAAAAACCCGGCTATTCAAACACGACGATCCAATATAACATATTCAGCAACACATAACATCACATGTCATCAACGTAAGTAAACATGCGTATCCCAATTGTCGTTGACATATAGCAACGAAACCGGCGATATCACATATTACACTTACGGTCACAGAAAAGAAAGTGTAAAACTACAACAGTTGGAATCCGCAACCTCTTTAGACATCGCATGCCTAATCTTTACAAACCCCGCATTTTAGTCTCATTATCGAAAACTCTTTTCAATATCAAGTCGGGCAATTCAACAAGATTCCCGGCATCCAGAACGAATGCTCATCGCAAACTTTAGTGGACGGCCGCACTCCCGATGCCATGGACGAAGTGCTCCAAGGCGGAACACCGCTGCCGCGAGCACCCGAACGGATGCTTTCGGCGACGGGGTTCTCCTACAGTCACTTGGTCAGGGCTATGGGGTGTTGCTGTCTATTAAGTTTACCGGCGAGTATCCGCGTACGCTACGCGATTGCGACGGACTTTTGATCACATCAAAATTCCGTGGCAACCGATCAAGTGAGACTAAACTGCTATGTTTATAACATCCAAATCAGTTATCTCATAACCACTTGTGGATTCCAAATATTGTATCACATTCCAGATAAATAGAAAATGTTAAAATTTCCGATCGAACAATCAAACACCCAAGTTTTTCCGAAACAGTTCAACACATGAAATAAGTTTAAAAACATTCACTTCATGCCTCAGTACCAACGGTCCAGCCGTAGAAGGGTCAAGCCTACGCCTCACATGCGGCACGCCGTACTGCCCCAAACCCTAAGGTTCAAAGGGCAGTTCAAGACGGTCACATAATCGAGTTAAGGTTTGTTGTCTTCTAGAGGGACCATCGCGTTACTTGCACTACTCAGAACGTTCTCAAACTACGGAAAAGTCCAACAGTTAGAAATTTCCCGGCAGGGGAAAAATTGGGTATTTATATCCGGTCGAACCTTTTTAACATATTCTAAAATTACCCGGAAAAACACATAGACAAAGTTTGATAATCCGATCGAATCTACGAACTCCCAATACAACCCAGAAAACTCAACTCTTGAGTACAGATTAAAAATTCCCAGAAAAAACATCACTACAATATAGGAATTACTGTACAAAATTAAATGAATGATACTGCCGTACGGCCGCGGAACCGGCGGTTTGATCGACTTGGGCTTTCGTTTTGCACAGTAACTCCTAGAAAACCCTAATGATTTTTCTGCATATTTTTATTTCACAAAAATCCCCGATTTCAAAAAATGTACAGAGAATGGTTTAGGGCTAGGGTTTCGGGTTCGATCGGACTTCTAACATCGTCTACATTTCGCCTAAGGCTCTAGCTAGGCTCTGATACCACTGTAGGGTTCTTAGGCATACCCATGAGGTTCTACAACAGATCAAACTTACCAAAATCAAAATTTTTCTATGTGCCAAGAGACCCTAAGCAAGATCGTATCTAGAGGATAGGCGAAAACGATATAAGTTAACAACTTAACTAAGAGTGAACAGAAAATACAATCTTTATAGATCCGGTCCTCTACCTCCATAGCTCCGTGACGATGTCCCTTCGCTGCGATCATCGGATCCTGGACTCTAGCGATGGTTTCATCGGAGAAATGATCGGGCTAGGTCGTCGACTTCGATGCCGAAGATGATCTACGTCGAGGAAACTCAAGATCAAGCTCCAACTTCACCAAGTCATGAAACTTGTGAAGAAAACACCTTATACTACTTGGCAAGTGGTAGAGGATGAAGAAATAGGAAGTGGGTTCACTTTGGATTTGGATTTCTCACTTGATTTCAACACTTGATATTTTTCAAGAATGGTTTCTTCACTTCAACAAGAAGATGAAGAAGAAAGAAAATGAATTATTTCTTTAAAATAAATCAAGTGATTCTTATCATATATGTAACCATGGTTGAGTGTAGAGAATAAACTATGGTTTTGGTGAATAGTTAGGTTAAAGGAAAGAAACAAAATGGTTACTTCTTCAAAGCTTCATGAAGCTTCAACAAAAGACAAAGCAAGCCACCATTTCATTTTCATTTCCAAAAATGAATTAAAGAAAATAAATAAAACAAATATAAAACCTAACCATTAACCTATACATGGTTTAACATAAACACACACCCAAGTTTGCATGTATCATCAAACATGATACAAACTAGTGCACAAAACTATATCATATATACAATGTGCACATCAAGTGAGAAAAATAATCTTAAGTGAATCAATACTAGTTAATGTAAAGTAATATATCAAATATATAATTATATATTAAATCATTAAATCAACACTTGATTTAATGATCCGGTCATATCGCATATGACCGACTAATATCCAATGTATCGACTTATCGAATCAATCCTCGATTCGATAACTAGGTTATATCGCATACAACCAATCGATACATTCATTGTGAGAATAGAATACGGTATCACATACACGCATTATTCTTGGTTCCGCACATATCTCATATGTGCTCCTATTTCGTTTCGCTTGAGCCAGGAAACCTCTGTGTAGGACTCTAAAGATTCGTCAATACGCCGGCAGCAGATGATGATCATATCAATCACCCACAAGCCACAAGCGGTCTGCTAAACGTAACGGCCACCCGGGTATTGAGCGATCAGAAGATCGACAAGCAAGCCCGCTCACACTCCTGTGAATCCAACCAGTAACACTTACTGTACAGTCCGGTCTGTTCGTCTGATGTGTCGCATATCTCGCCTAGGGGTGGTAAACGTCAGACCCGAATAGCTTGATAAGTCATGCCGACGTAAGGTCCATAACAATCGTGAAACTACTGATAACTCTTAGCAGTATATCACAGCAACCCTGGCCACGGATTTCCAGTTATGGCCAGTCATGCATAGCGCAACATCAACCCCAATACCGGGAGAGACGAATCCCCACCTATTGCTCATTGCCTCCATGTGAATCGGGACTGTACCCAAAAACCGCCTGTTTGCACGACTCAGTAGAGCCGTGGTAGGGTGGAAATCAAAGCACAGTGGGAGACACACAAGACTCTATGACGATCTCGGGTCAACAGACTAAGCTGTACCAGTGTCACCAGAAAACTGCCATCTGACGTGAGGTATAATACCATCTGGGAGTTCTCGGCGAGTCCGTTCAGTGTACCCAGTCTCCACTGAGCACCCGCATACCATCTCTGATGTCTAACTCTAATGGATATGGGATCATCCATCGCCCATCACATGGGTCGAGAAGATATACGCTAGTCTACTCTGGAATATCGATACCCCGTCTCGATATTCCCACAACTAGGAACATTGAAGGATGTACTCATGGACTACCCAGGCCCCACTAGTATGATCTACATCATAGTCCTGGAAGTCGAGTACACATCCTAAGGGCTTTATCAACTGTAACAGAGAGACAGAAAGTATACATGTTAAGATAAAGAGCAACCAGATAGCGTACTATCATGTCGAGCAAGAAAGTCCTACACATATATGTCCCGGCATCCACTACAATATACATCCAATGTACAGTAATGGCCTCTATGGCATACATATAACTAACAAAAAGAATGTCATCCACGTATAAAACGAGGAATACGACAGTTCTTGCTACAAATCTACTATAGATGCATGGTTCATCTGGATTTTTGATAAAGCCAAAATCTTTGACTGTCTCATCAAAACAGATGTTCCAACTCCGCGATGCCTGCTTTAGTCCATAGATGGAATTAAGCAAGTTGCACACCTTTCCACTGCTCCCACTCTGAATGAAACCCTCTGGCTGGTCTATATAGACACACTCCTCTAAATTTCCATTTAGAAAGGCGGTCTTTACGTCCATCTGCCAAATCTCATAATCGTGGAAGGCAGCGATGGCAAGAAGGATCCGAATGGATTTCAGCATAGCCACTGGAGAAAAGGTCTCGTCTTAGTCCAAACCAGGTCTTTGACAAAAACCCTTTACAACAAGTCTAGCCTTATAGGTCTCAACCTGTCCATCTACACCAATCTTCCTTTTGAAAATCCACTTGCATCCTACGAGTTTTACCCCATCTGGAGCAACGTCCAACGTCCATACTTTGTTGGTGTACATGGACTCCATTTCGGTCCGCATTGCATCCAGCCATTTTACTGAGTCAACGCTCTGAATGGCCTGCTGGAAGCTAGTCGGCTCATCACTATCAATGATGCAATCCTCTCTATCCCCGTCTATGAGAAAACCGTAGTATCTCTCGGGCGGATCAGACTGCCTACTACTCCTGCGGAGCGGCACAGGAATGTCCTGATCTTTCGAACCCTCTGGTTCTACTAAGCTTTCAGTAATAGCTCGTGGTTCTGGAATTTCTTCCAGTTCTATTGCGCTCCCACTTATCTGATTTTCCAAAAACTCAGTTTCCAAGAAGTGGGCATGACGAGAAACAAAAACCTTTTGTTCATCTTCGCAATAGAAGAAATATCCCTTGGAGTTCTTTTGATATCCCACAAACTTGCACTGTACTGATCGTGCCTCGAGTTTGTCCGCATGCTGCTTTTTGACAAAAGCTGGACATCCCCATGTCTTAATGTGCTTAAGATAGGGTTTCTTCCCACACCACATCTGATATGGTGTGGTAGGCACAGTCTTAGTTAGAACTCGGTTCAAAAGATATGCAGCTGATTCTAGTGCATATCCCCAGAATGATTGCGGTAACTCAGCGTTACTCATCATGGAACGTACCATATCCAATAGGGTCCGGTTCCGTCTCTCCGATACACCGTTATGTTGCGGAGTAAGCTGAGAGAGAATTCCATTCTCTTTTAGGTAATCCAGGAACTCGGTACTGAAGTATTCACCACCTCGATCAGATCTCAGTGTCTTGATACTTTTACCGGTTTGTTTTTCTACTTCATTCTTATATTCCTGGAATTTTCCAAAGGCTTCGGATTTATGTTCCATTAAGAAAACATATCCGTACCTTGAAAAGTCATCCGTAAAAGTAATGAAGTAAGAATAACCGCTTCGCGCATGTATAGACATTGGACCGCACACGTCGCTGTGTACGAGTCCCAAGAGCTCGCTCGCTCTTACTCCGTGTCCAGTGAACGGAGTCTTTATCATCTTTCCTTTGAGACAGGATTGACAACTTGCATATGGTTGATATTCGAACGGATCCAAATATCCTTCTGTATGTAACTTCGTCAACCTTCTCTCATTGATGTGACCCAGTCTACAATGCCATAAGAAAGCCTGATTTGTTTCCGGAGATATTCTTTTGTGTGTATTCTGGACATTGAATATCTGTGGTTGGTTTAATACGTATAGACCATTGTTTAATGTACCTAACCCAATCAAAACTTGATTAAGGTGAATGTTCACAACATTACTTACAAATGCAAATTCATAACCTTCTTTAGATAATAAAGATACAGATATGATATTACAGGTTGAATCAGGTACAAAATAACAATTACGTAAAACCAAAACATGTCCATCTGACATTCCCAGGAGATAGTCCCTCACGGACTCAGCATCCATGCCAGCTCCGTTTGCAACTCTGAGGGTCATATCACCTGCCTTCAAAACCCTACGCTTTCTCAGTACCTGCAACGAATTACAGATATAAGATCCTGATCCGATATCCAATACCCAGGAAGTAGAGTTTATTGATAGACAGTTTTCAATAACATACACACCTGAAGCTGAAGCCACAACTTGCTTCAGATCCTGGTTTTTGGCCTTCCAAGCTCTGCAATCCTTCTTCCAGTGTCCACTCTTATGACAATAAAAGCATTCCTCTTTCCACACAAGCTTCCGCGCTATCTTTGTTGCTTTTGCCTTTCCCTTTTGCTTCCACTTTACTAACACCGCCCCTTGGTTTGGCGGGGGCTTTCTTCTTCTTTCCCTTGGCTTTCTCCTTGGACTTAGAAGAGGAAGAACATCCTACAAACAAAGTGGATATTTCCTTACCTTTCTGTAGGGTGCCCTCTGCACTCTTCGGCATGTTGAGGAGCTCCGGAAATTCAACTTCTTTTCCTTGCAAGTTGAAATTCAGGATAAACTGGGCGTAAGTGAAAGGAAGGGACTGGAGAATCAAGTCCGTATAGAGCTCGTTCTCCAACGTGGTCCCAAGATCCACGAGCTCTTCAATGAAGCCAATCATCTTAAGCACGTGTTCCGCTAACGATGATCCGATGGTCAATCTTGCCGAAAAAAGCTTTTTCGACACTTCGTATCTGGTGATACGAGATTGCTCCCTATACAGTTCTTTTGTAAGGAGAAATATGGATTCGAAGTCCATATTCTCGTGCCTCCTCTAATTTTCATTGTCCATAGAGGAAAGCACGAGGCACTTGGCCTTCGCGCAATCGATCTCCCAAGTCTTACGGATTTCCTTATCCGCGACGCTGGAGGTGGGACCTGGGACAGGGGGAGCTTTGGTGGTAAGAAGATACCCCGGCTTGTCATAAGTGATTGCCATTTTGACATTCCTGAGCCAATCTTTGCAGTTTGGCCCTGTCAGTATGTTTTTATCTAGTAGTAACTTAAGTCCAGCCATGATGATTGGTCGCTGCAATTAGGAGAGAGAGAAGAAACACTCAGCATGATGCTCTTGCAAGTTTAGAGTGGTTTTTAGTTTGTCTAAACAGGATGGCTCCCACTGTCTCTTGAATCCCTCCTCAAACCAAAAAGGAAGAATTAGTCGGGATCAATCTCACCGTACAATACTTGCTTAACCGTTCAGCCGTGCCAGTGTCGGTACTTCGAGGGAGGTTTTCCAACGCTTTCGCGAAGTTCCTTAATTAAATAACCTCTTTTCCCTAGGGTCGTAGCCCCGCTAACACCTTTCTAGACACCTACTTGGTTTATAGCATTGATCGTTAAGTGAGAAATTTCTCGAGGAGTAGCATATACTCACAGTAGGATCGGGATCTAAATATCACCGCGTGACAAAACTGAAGGAATCCTACCAGAATCATCACACTCCAAATGGTATGCAGCGCTAGCAAGTTTCAGGTTCTTTTGAAACTCCCGATGTGGATTTTTGCCCCATGCTCTTATGACCTTGACTTTGGCCAACAAATCATAAGTCACATGTCAAGTTCTACCCGTCATTCTCCGGGTTAATTTGAACCCACCCGTACCTACCCTTGACTTTGGCCAACAAGGCAATACGACTGTCCCAAACCAACGCATCTATCTATGCTGCACATGAATACCTAATAGCTACCAATCACTATGCCTTGACTTTGGCCAAGAAATATAGCTTGAATAATATCGACTATTCATGTGAAACGACGGAGGGCTACGAATGGTTTTGGCGAAACCGTGAACGTAGCGAACTTGATATAATCGACGGAACGAGATAGCTTTTAAAAGGAGTGGCTTAAGCTCCGCGTTTAAAAGTTGGTTTTTGAAAAGAAACCGAGTGGTTTTTGAAATTGTTCCAACGACTTTTCTTTGGTTTATTTTCGTGCATTAATTTTTAATGCGTCCCATCATTTAATCCTACCATTGCAGAAAACAACGAAAATATGACGTAAGCTTATGCCATCTGCATTCGCCACGGGGCCCCGTCATTACCCGTTAGGTTACTTGACTAACGACAGAGCGGGGGCTAGACTAGCGCGGATGCAAAACATAAGCAACGCCTACATAGATATCATATATAGATATATACATTCGTCACATGCAATGATAGCCATTCCAGATCACAGATGAACACATTGGATATACTAGGAATCCGCATTCCGTACGAGCCTGTAACGAAAATCGGATTACACGGTCGCGATGAGTAGCCAATACCCCACCCTACGGGTGCGGCAAACTACCCACCAAATAGCCGAAGTGAAGCAACCTCCCTCAACAACGTGATTAGGCCACTCGGCACTTCGAGGTACCCGGTAGTTTGTGCACCCCCTCCATGGGTCTATCCTAGGAGCAAAAACAGTAAAAGAAATTATACAATGACGGCTACAACCTTATCCCAGTTGTGCGGCCAAATAAATAATATTTCATCAATTACAAATTTACATGAATTGAAAGATAAAGAAAACTCTCTTCTCACAACCCCCGGCTATTCATCCGTGTCAATCCAATGAATTCATATACACATACCATCAACATTACAGATCACAGATATGTATAACCCCCACTAATCGACGTATAGCGATTAGCAGACGTTCAATACATATATCACATCACAGATATATACCCGTCAGCTTAAGTCTTTAGAAGTTCGATCAAAATACGGATTTTTAAACCCAAAAACAAATTTTGCTTTCTGGAAAATCTGGGCAGAAAAATCAAATTGTAAAAATCCCAGAACGCCCCAAGAAAAATACTGCAGGAAAATTATGCCACGGCCGAGTCAACTCGGCCGCGGATCCGTGGCGGGAGCATGCTCCTGCCGCGTTTCCACGGCGCTTTGACCGAGTCGGTGGACCAATTTTCTTGTGTGGGTTTTAAAAATCCTGAGCCGATTTTTAGTGTAAGATTAATGATTTTTTGAACAGAAAACAGAATCGGCAGAAACTTGATATTTCGAGCATGTTTCACGACTTTTTCTCCGATCGAACTTCTAGTTACTTTGCTAATATGTTAGATAGTGTTTAACTAGGCTCTGAAACCACTGTAAGTCCACGTTACCCATCCCCGGTTCTTTGGGGTTGCGGAAATGGTGAAAAACGAATTTTTTTATGGGGGTAACATGGACTCAAAATACGGATCTTTGTTAAACAACTATCTAACAACCTAACTAGGAGTGTTACCTACTCGGTTAGGGGGTTATACCTTAACTTGGACTCCTTCTCTTGAACTCCTTGCGGTAGTCGGATCGGCCTCACCTCGTCGTCGCCTTGCGCCGAAGATGGATCCACCCGAAAGCTTCTACCTCAAACTAGAGGAAACTAGAATACTTGGCTTGCTAGACTTTGTGTACTAGGATGAGTACAGAAGTGTTTTGGGTTTTTATCTCCAAGGCAAATGATTCTCAACACATGAGAGGTTTTTGCCTTGAACTAGAGAGAGAGCAAGAGGAAGAGGGAGAGCTTAAGGATGAGAGAGCTTTCATGAGAGTGAAAGCAAATGAAAGAATGAGCAAGACTTTTCTCACCCTTGCTCTCATAATCCAAAATCATCATAACAGATAATAATAATTGAGTATTATGTGATGGTTGTTATCATATCAAATGGCAATATCATTTCATGCATTAAATGCAATGTGTGAACAAATAAGCAAGCAAAGATCAATGCCATGAAATGATAGCCATTGTCATGATGGTGGTCAACAAGTCCAACCTAGTCAACCGGTCAACAAAGTCAACAAAGTCAACCTTTCAACCCAACCATGTCACAATAATACTTAATTGATATTATTGTTAATCATATTTCTAATTCTCATTAGGGTTTAGCAAAAGTCAACAGTCAACAACCCTAATGAGAATCCTCTGCCTCTGTCTCTGTCAACCGTGCATACACACCCGCATCCGCGTTCCGAGGAACACGAATACAACCGATATAAAACCAATCTTAAAACGTATACTAGGATCTGGATTAAACTAAAGCCCGCTAGTAATAACTGCCCGGACACCAAACGTGCACAAGTGCGCGAATGTGACCGAACCCTGTCGCAAAACCATGCGACCTCTACTCTTTTTCCTAAAGGCGAATAGCTCTCTGTGTGGGACTCTAAAGACTCGACACTACGCTGGCAGTAGGTTTAACCACAGACCGCAACCGTCACTAGCTGTGCGTAACGGCCCCCAGGTAGATGCCGATAAGAAGACTGACGAGGTGAAACCCATCCGAACTCCTACTGAGCCTGAATGTGACAATCTCCTTACAGTCCGGTCTGTTCGTCTGAGAATATCGCATGGCGGGCCTAAGGGGGCGGTAAACGTCAGTCCCCTAATAGCGGTACAAGTCGTGTCAGAGTGTAGCCCAGAACACCCTGAGATAACACTGGAAACCTACCAGTATATCTCGCTTGCCCTGGCCAGGGACGACTATGTGTAATGGCTCTCCATGACACAGCGCGATATCAACTCCCAATACCGGGAGAGTCGAATCCTGTCTAACCGTCACTGCCTCCAAGTGCTTCGGTACTGCACCCAACTACTACCTGTTTACACGACTCCTTTGAGCCGTGGTAGGGTAGTAATCAAAATACAGTGGGAACACACTCGAGGCGAAGTGACAGTGTCAAGTCAGCGGACTAAGCTGTACTCATGTCACCTGGGAACTGATAACTGACGATAGGTATAGTACCAACCAATCAGTTCCCGACGAGTCCTGTCTAGTGTACTCGTAACCTAACGAGCACCCGCATACTATCTTAAGTACGACGTACTGACGGCTATGGGACAGACCGTCTCCCCTGCTGGGATGAGAAGCACATACACTAGTCTACTCCGGAGTATCGATGCCTTGTCTCGATAATCATACGACTAGGGACCTGTATAAGGATGTGCTTGTAAATTACCCAGCCCCCACGAGTGTGACTGCCATCACAATGCTGGTAATCAAGCAAAGATCCTAAAGGCTCTACTAATATGTATAAGCAATATGCTAAAAGAAACACATGCACATAATGAAATAGAAACAAACCAAGTAGCATACTACTATTTTGAGCAAGATTGTCTATACAACTGTGAATATCCCAAACTTCCATTAAGTAATATACAAACTAGTATGATACAGTAATGGCCTCTAGGGCATATACACTAATAAGTTGATCGCCGCGAGATCGAGGTCGGGAGAGTTGACATGAAGGACAACACTGCGGATCCACTCACGAAGGCCATTACCCAATACAATTTGAGAGACTCTTCGGGATGTTGGATATGAGATACTACAACAGCTGGCCTTAGTGCAAGTGGGAGATTGTTAGTTATATATATGCCCTAGAGGCCATTGTTGTACATATGATGTATATTATTGTGGATGCTTGGATATATATATAGAGGACTTTCTTGCTCGATATGATAGTATGCTATCTGGTTTCACTTTGTCTTAACATGTTGACTTGTATTGGTTTACTGTCTTACTCTCACATGTTGATAAAGCCCTTGGGATATGTACTTGACTATTAGGACTATGATGAGATCATACTAGTGGGGCCAGGGTAGTCAACGAGTACATCCTATAACTATTCCTAGTCGAGGGAGGATCGAGACAGGGCACCGATACTCTAGAGTAGACTAGCGTATACACATCTTGACCCATATGATGGGCGATGGATGATCCCATATCCATCGGTGTTTGAAATCAAAGATGGTGTATGGGTGCTCAGTGGAGACTGGGTACACTAAACGGAATCGCCGAGAACTCTGAGATGGTATTATACCCATCGTCAGATAGCAGTTCTCTGGTGACACTGGTGCAGGTTATTCTGTAGACCCGAGATCGTCATAGAGTCTTGTACGATTCCCACTGTGCTTTGATTTCCACCTTACCACGTCCAAGAGGGCGTGCAAAATGGTGGCTTTTGGGTACAGTCCCGAATCACATGGAGGCAATGGGCGATAGGAGGGGTTTCGTCTCTCCCGGTATAGGGAGTTGATGTTGTGTTGTGTTCGATTAGCTATAACAGGAAGTCCCTGGCCAGGGCTAATATGGAGTGCTGCGGGTAAGAGTTATCAGTAGTTTCTTGACCTGTTATGTGCCTCACATCGACACGACTTATCGGTTACTGGGGTCTGACGTTTACCACCTCTAGACTTGATATGCGACATATGAGACGAAGAGACCGGACTGTACGGTATTGTTACTGATTGGATTCACAGGAGAATGTACAGGCTTACTTGTTGATCTTCTGATCACTCAATACCTGGGTGGCTGTTACGTTTAGCTGATCGCTTGCAGCTTGTAGGTGTTTGATATGATCATCACCTACTGCCGGCGTATTGATGATTCTTTAGAGTCCTACATAGAGGTTTACTGGCTCAGGCAAAACGGAGTAGCAGCACATATGTGATATTTGTGGGACTGAGAATAATACGATATGAGATACTGTATTCTATTCTCGCGATATGTGATATCGGCCGGGTATATGAGATATAGCCGGGTCATCAGATCAAGTGTTGATTCGATGAAATGGTACATGTTATATTAGTCGGTTATATGCAATATAGCCGGATTGTCGAATCATGTGTTGATTCGATATTTTAATGTATAATTATATATGTGATATATTACATTACGTTAACTAATATAAGCTCGCTTTTTTGATTCTTTTTCTCACCGGATAATACATTGAAATATATGCGATATATGTTAATTGTATTATTTTCTTTTGTTACATTATATATTATATATGTGATATTTAATATTGTAACATGTTAGTGTTACAAATGCAACATGGTTGTTGAGTTTAAACCAAGTTAGGGTTTGGATTTGGGTTAGCTTTTGGGTTAGCTTTTGGATGAGCTTTCATGAAGGTTTGAATTTTGTCTTCATCCTTGATATTTTGTTTAGATAATCTATAACCGAACCCAAACCCTTAACCTATGGTTTATTCTCTACAAGAGTTAAGACTCTCATTCTTAACTCATGGTTGCAATTGTAACCACAACAACAATTCATTATTCATCACAAAAGGTTTTCATCTTCTTCTTCCTCTTGAAAAGCTTGTTAGCTTTTTGTGTTGTGGTGATTAAGAGTGAGAAATTGAAAACAAAAGAGAGCAATATTCCTACATAATCATCCTCATCTATTCTAGCCACTTAAATTAGGGTTTTTACTTCTCTAATTACTTCATTAGTGAAGTGTAAGATTGGGTTAGAGATTCTTCAAGGTAGATCATCTTAGATCAAGAAGACTTCAAGCAAGATGCATCATTCACCTCTTGGAGCCTCACGAGAGTCGGATTTCGTGATGATCATAGTATAGGGACTTCAACACGGAGCTTATGAAGCGAAGGAACGGACTACAAAGGTTGTAATCCTACTCTCTTTATTTCTTTGTATGTGATACAAACTTGTTACCCTAGATTTTCTAGTAAAGATTCATAGTTTGCTGGCTTTGCACCTCTCTAAATTTTAAAGTGGCATGAGTGATACTACCAAACCCTAGACTAGGTGCAAGGGAAGCCCAATATTGAGATGGTCCACCACTGGACTCTAGAACCCGGTTACTTATGCTCCCCACCTTGGGTCTATCCTAATGCGGGAAACTAAATAATATACAACAGTGGTGATATCATCCTCAACCCGGAAGTGACCCAATAAAAGAATTTTACATACAGATTTTACATGAATTAAAATAAAAATCCTTCATCTCACATAAAACCCCTTGGCTATTCTTACACGACGATCCAATAAATCATATCAACAGCAACACATGATCAACGTAAGAAAATATGCGTATCCCTAAAACTTGTTGAAATATAGCAACGAGATTAGGATACCCCACAATTACTCTTATGGTCGCAGAAAAGAAAACAGAAAACTACAATAATTAGAATCCGCAATATCCTTAAACATCATAAACCCGGAATATCTCATATTCTGGATTTCATGCCTAACTTATAATACATGCATTTTAGTATCTAAAAACTGTTTTCAATTGGTTGTCGGATAATTCAACAAGATTCCCGACTTAGTGAACGCGTACAATACGTAATTGCGATGGAGTTTTGATCCGAATCAAAACTTCGTGGCAATCGATCAATTGAGACTGAACGGCTAGATTTACAATATACTAACTAGTTTTCATAAAACTAATTAATCTGGATTCTAATAATTGTATCACACACATCGCAAGGCTTGTAAAGTAACTGACATTAGAATTCCGCATGCAATTAGCAAACTAAACCAATTTTCCCAAGACATGAAAAATCCAGTGAGCTAATGTTCCAAAGGCGATCGTTTTAAGCCAATCCGTGAGTCTAAACGGACTCGAAACCCGCCCGAATCTTCACGGAGGAGAAGATCCAAAAATTAACTGTTGAATAAGGGGCCTCGGGAAGGGGGGTACCCACCCCCCGGGACCACCATGAAGTGGCCCCCTAGGGTAGGCAGAACCGAGAGCACCCAGTTGGGGTGCTCTCGGGTCACCTACCCCCAAGGCCACCTTATGGTGGTCTTAGGGTGTGGGTCCGGCCTCTGGTGCCCCCCAGGGTGTCCCCGGGGTTCGCACGCTCCACCCCGCGGCTTCTCGGTTCAAACCGTGGGCCCGCGGTGTGTGCAAACAACTCAAAATATCATTTTTGAAACTGTTTTTATCGGCAATTTTTGCACGAAAAAAACGGTGGATTTCTAACGTCGCTACAAGTTATCATAATGTTCTAGCTTGGCTCTGATACCATGAAAGTCGACCTTAGCACCACCATGAGGTTCTAGAGGCATCAAGCATGGCAAATTTTAATTTTATTAGGTGCTAAGTTAAACTAACAAGATCTTTACTAGAATATTAGGGTTTTCCTTTGATGATATGATGAACTAAAGAGAAGAAAAGAGCATACAACCTTTGTAGTTCGAGTCCATCTCTTCAATAGTTCTGGGTTGCGGTCCACGCGACTCCACTAGGGTCCTCTTCAAGATGAAAGAACCTCCTTCTTGATTTTCGCGCCAAAGACGATCCACCCGAAATCCACAAGCTCAAGCTAACCCTTCACTAATCTCATTAGTGGAGGCAACACTCCACAACAAATTGCTAATCTAATGTATGATGGTGAAGTAGGGGTTTAATTTTCTCACTAGGGTTTTCACAAGTTCAATGATTCACATCACATGTGAGGGTTTGAACTTGGAAGTGAGGTGAAGAAAATTGTAGAGAGCAAGAGGAAGCAAGAGCTCAGGGAATGGCTAAGGCATGAAGAATGAAAATGATGAGAGTAAACTCAAAATGGCTCTCTCTCCTCACTCATTCAAGAATGGAATAAAATTGCAATTCTAAATTGCAACAATGCTTGAATAGTGAATCGAGACTAATAAACAAATAATAAAATCCATTCCTTGCCCATTCCACAAATATCTCCACAATTTACACCTCATTTTTCCATTTTCTAAAATTAGAAAAACATGCCATACTTCATATAATATATATATATATATATATATATATATATCAAATATACATTAATATATATATATATATATATGTATATATATATATAAAGCAATTAGTGAGCTAATGTTATTAGTTAAGATATAATTATATCACATATAATATATATCACATTATTAAATCAACACTTGATCTAATAATCCGGTTATATCATATATAACCGAATAATATCATTAATCTGAATATCACATTATCAAACCAACACTTGATTCGATAATCCGGTGATATCACATATAACCTGACCGACATCAGATAACAGCCAGATTATAATATGGTATCACATACTCATATTTAATCAGGATCACGCATATATCAACCTATGTGCCCTACTTTGTTTCGCTCAAAACAGGAAACTTCTGTGTGGGGCTCTAAAGATTCGTCAATACGCCAGCAGTAGGTGATGATCACATCAATCACCTACAAGCCATCAGCTGTACTAAATGGACGTAACGGCTACCTGGTGATTGAGCGATATGAAGATCAATAAGCAAGCTCGTCCATACTCTCCAGGAAGCCTATCATTAATACTACCGTACAGTTCGGTCTCTTCATCTGATATGTCGCATATCTTGTCTAAGGGTGGTAAACGTAAGGCCCCAGTAACGTGATAAGTCAGGCCGATGTCTGGCCTATAACGGTTTGAGAAACTAATGATAACTCTTATCTGTAAATCTCAGCAGCAGTCCTGGCCAGGGACTTCCAGTTATAGCCAATCGAGCATAGCGCAACATCAACCCCCAATACCGGGAGAGACGAAACCCCTCCTATCGCTCATTGCCTCCATATGACTCGGGACTGTACCAAAAATCTACTTGTTTGCACGACTCCTTTGTGTCGTGGTAGGGAGGAAATCAAAGCACAGTGGGAGCCATACAAGACTCTATGATGATCTTGGGTTTACAAACTAATCTGTACCAGTGTCACCAGATGACTGCTATCTGACGATAGGTATACTACCACATAGGAGTCCTCGGCGAGCCCTGTTCGGTGTATCCATTCTCCAATGAGCACCTGTGTACAATCTTTGATGTCACAGACCAATTGTTATGGGATCAACCATCGCCCTCTGAGAGACATGAAACGTACACACTAGTCTATACTGGAATATCGATGCCCTGGTCTCGATATTCCTACGACTAGGAACTGATTAAAGGATGTACTTGTAGACCACCCTGGCGCCACTAGTATGATCTCATCATAGTCCTGGTAGTCAAGTACATATCCTAAGGGCTTTATAAACATATAAGAGACAGACAGTATAAATACCAGTCGAGAGGAATCTCAAAAACTGGGAGAGGACAGCAGAGTAAAGGAAGCTAGCTCGACCCTTTTCTTCCTTATTGGGGCCCTCGTCAAGCGGCAGTTGCGGTTCACTACATGTTAAGATAAAGGTAACCTAATAGCATACTATCATGTCGAGCAAGAAATTCCTCTATATATATGTCCAAGTATTCACTATATCAGTAATAATGGCCTCTAGGGAATACATATGACTAACAATATTTTTATTACGCTTTATTCACGCTCTTCTTTTAACAGGAATCTCCACTGAAGAGGCTCTCTTGGCTTCCCTCAAGACATTTGAGGAGGAGGAGAGGCTTCGCGCTTCCATGGGCCTCGGTATGATTCGCGACATATATACATATTTAATTCATTTCATCCATACCTTGACTTTCTTCCTCTTTTATTATAAGAACCACCACCACTCCTGCTGCTCCAAACACCATGCCTTCCTTAGGTGGTAGTGCGGAGGAACCTTCAAGGCCACAGGCTAAGGTTGATGCCACCCCAAGGGAATCACGAGAGGAATCTCCAAAGGCTTCAATGATGGACATTGCAGCAGATCCGGAGGCCGAGCCTGATTTGGACGATGATGTCCCCCTGTCGGAGGTTTTGAGGAGATCGGTTCATATAGCCCAGGCTGAGATGAAACGTAAAAGGTGCGCAGCAAGGGAGCGTCAGGCTATCTTGGCCATGGGCACGGGTTTGAGTGATGCTCGACCTTCTGGTGTTCCTATGGCGGACGATCCTTCTGCCTTATCCGCCGTTCATAGGCAGATTGCACGTACGGCTCGGGAAAAGGCCGAACGGCTACTTCAAGGTAGAACAACTCACGGTTCCTTGTTAAAACATAGTAACAGCCTTTTTCTTTAATCAAAAAACACAATTTTTTTAAAATAGGGCCAAGTTCAGGTGGTGACGTAGCAGGAGAAGTGCCGACGGTCATGAGCCTGAAGTGACAAACCTTCTTTTGGACTCTGGGACTGTTCCGATTGCCGCTCCTTCTCCCTGTGGTTCCTTAATATTGGCGGGTGATGCAAGCATTACGACGACCCTTATCGATTCATGTGATGAGGGTGTGGATGCTGAATCCACCTTCCCAGTGGAAACCGAGGAAGCCGTCACAGCTGGTGACGCTTTGGACACTGTCTTGGTTTCAGCCCCGTCAGGTATTCCTCGACTTGTTACTTTTCAGTTTTTTTAAGTCCTGCTAGGAATTTCTAATGATATCTCCTTCATTTTGAGTACAGTCATGGTAAACCCGGATGCTGTCATGACTGAAGAATTACTGCCAGCCATTGCCATAATTGTCACAGTTCCACCCCTCTCTTTCGTATCCCCCAGAGTTCTCTTGGGTTTAATGACGGAAGGTAAAGATCTCTCGTTTCTTTGTTTCAGTGCAGACATTCTCTCTCTTTCATGGACAGGAGTGCTTTTTGACCGCTTATACCAGATGTTAAGATTGCACTATGCCTTCCAATCAAAATTCGCTCCTCCTTCAAGCGTTGGTCAGCGTATTCCTCACCTCCTATTTCATTTTTCCACGAGTAAACTTCCTATTGTAGAGCATTCCTCGTATTGACCGCAATATTACGGCACGAAGGGGTGAACGAAGGACTAGTCGAGCCTCCTGTGCTTCCTGACTTACCACTTTCGACCACTGGTATGGTAGATCTCGTTCGTCATCATTCTTCTTTATTGTTTTTATTTATGCTGAAATCTAACCCTTCTTTATGTATGCTTTATTCTACAGCAGTTGTACCGGCTTTGGCTCCTTTTGAGTCTCGCATTACCATGCCCACAGGGCCCTTTGCTAAGCGCCAATTTTCCAGGGCTGCAGCGATTAGCAGGAAGATGCTAAGTGAGTTCATCGACGATTTTAACGTTGAAGCCCTCACCTCTGCTGCAGATTTTGCTGACGAGGTCAACCCTATACCGACGACGCTTGCGAATTTCCACAGTGAAGATTTCGTCGGCATTTGGGTTGACTATTGTAGGCGGATTGAAGCTTGTCTCCATGAGATTGAGCGCAAACGTCATGCACCTGAAGCATTAACTTTGAAGGCTTAACTGATCACATGGATCGAACAAAGTGTCGCTTCCATTAATTATTTTGAGCAAAAGTTGGCTTTGAAGCGAAAGGAGCATAAGACAGCTTCTAGCGAATCCAGCTAATTGCGCGCCCAAATTGAAGCTAATGCCGCACAGATGCAGGTTATCTTTGAAAGTCATCAGCAATGCTTGTCTTAAGGAATGGCGCTGAGGCAGAACCTCGATTTTAACGAGCGCGGCATACGAGACTGCCAAGTGGCTAAAAAGGAAATCGCTAAAAAGCTTTCATTGTGCTTGCAACAACGGGTTCAAGTTGAAGCGATGCTGGCTGCCATAGTGGCGTGCGAAGAGGAACTGTGGGAAGCGAGTGAGCGGGTTGCTAGTTTATTGAAAGCCCCGCCTTCTTAATGGCAGGAATTGTATTTCCCACTTTTCTTTACATAAATGTAAACCATTTTGAATTATGAATAAAGAATTCTCGCTTTTTTGCATGCGCTCCTCTGTGTCCAATGTTTTAATTTTATCACCCATTAGTTTACTTACTCATTTCTGAGTTTGTAGTTTATTCACTCATCTCGGAGTCTCTAGTTTATTCACTCATTTTGGAGTTACTAGTTTATTCACTCGTCTCGGAGTCTCTAGCTTATGCACTCGTTTCGGAGTCTGTAGTTTATTCACTCGTTTCGGAGTTTCTAGTTTATGTACTCATTTCGGAGTTTATTTGGTTTGCCTCCCTTGGGTTTACAGGAAAACTTGTCCTAACGTTGTATGTAGATAACCCCCATTCTATACGATGGGGGTCCGTTAGGTTTGTGGTACTAGGGTTTTAGTCTGTAGTACTGTCGCGTTGGCTGATGTATTCCTCGATAAGCAGTCCTTAAGTTATTATTCGAGTAGCCCCACGACTGTCGTGTCTCTGATCCCTTCGGGGGCTGGACAAGACGTCTTCAAATAATCGCCTTAGGCTATATTACCGTCGAAGGATCAAACGTTAGGAATTTACCATGGCGTTTTTTAACTTAAGGTTAAGGTCAGTTTGGAGCCCCGATGAATCTTAACCACTCCGCACTGGTGTGGGATGATCTCCGATAGTCTTTTAGGCTTTATATGAGTTGCCATCAAGACCCAAAGCTGGAATATGTTGTCGCTTCATTTATGTTTTGACGATGCCGTGCTGTTTCATTGCTGTAATAGGGTAGAAATCTGTAGGACCCCTATGTTGTATGTAACGCAGTTGAAGTCCGGAGCTCGGAATATGCCATTGCTCCATTTTTGTTTCGACCCTTGGGTCTTTGTTGACGTCGTGTCTACACCCTGCTGGTGTAAGAAGGAACATCGGGATAGTCTCTAGGTTGTATTTGAACCTTCAAGACTTGGAGCAAGGATTTTTTTGCCATCACTCCACATTTGTTTATTGACGCTTCGTCCACACCCTGTTGGAATGAGAAGAACGTTGAGCTGATCTCTAGGCTGTAGATATTGCCGTCAAGATCTGGTTCTCCCTTTGACGGAGCCAGGTTGGAAAATATGGTTCCCTTTTTTTCAGTTGTGCCCATGGATAGTATATACAAGAGTCAATATAGACATACTTCCAAGGCAGAGGAAATTATATATATATATATATATATATTTTTTTTTGTTTCTGCGATGCTCTATCTTTTCAGCTTTTCATATCGCGAAAGTCACGATTGCCCAATCATTTTAACTTTTTATCCACGTCGCCCAATCATTTCAGCTTTTTTAAAATATTTTTCACTTGCTGCTTTTTAATGTGAGTTGCCCAAACATTTAGGCTGTTTTTATATGCATATTTTTTGCTCGCTGATTTTTATTGCGAGTTACCCCATCATTTCGGCTATTTCATATGCATATTTTTTGCTCGCAGATTTTTATTGCGAGTATCCCTATCATTTTGGCTATTTCATATGCATTTTTTTGCGACCCGCTGAGTTTTATTACGAGTCAGGAACTTAAGATCTGATACCAATATTGGCATTCGCATCGCTGCAACTGGAATATTACCAGTAGTGAATCATTATTTTCCTTTATGAGGACTTGAAATTTGATACCTACATAGGCAGGAGCATCGCTTTAACTCGGATATTGCCAGGAGCGAATCATCATTTGTCTTTGTTAATTTGAACGAAGGTGGCTTAGCAAACAGGGTTAGGATCCTGTCGACTAAGGCTTTTAACTGTAACATTTCAGAAAAATAAAATATTATTTTTTGGAATTTATAAAATTAAATAATAAATATTATGAATATTTGATAATGCGGTACAATTAATTTCCATTAAATTGGGAAGTATTAGGAAAATTATAGGAATTACTGAAATGAGGGTGTTTTATATGATTTAAGCAAATTATAAATTCCTTATTATTAATTATATTCCATTTTAATGCAAATCACGATTAAATATCGCTAATCGTGTATTAAGCTAGTTTTGTGCATGTGACATGCACCAAGTAATTTTTTCACCATTGTTACATTTTCCTCCATGGCGTTTCTTTTCAAATGTTTTGGTTTCGTTTAAATGAGAGAAAAGAAAAGAGAAGAGAAAAGAAAAGAAAAGAAAAAGAAAAGGAATAAACAAAGAGGGATGAGCAAGAGAGAGAAGTGAGGGTGTGGGGTCTTGTGTTGACCTTAGCCATTTGTTTCCCCCTCATTTTCCTTCACCATTTCCCTCTCCTCTTTCCCCATGGCAGCCACTCCCTCCACCTCCTCTTCAACCCTCACAAACACCCTCAATCCCATATCAAAACTCCAACTTGTCTTCATTAAAAATGTGTACAAGCTCACTACAAACACTTTAGACCAAGAAAGTAAGGATTTTGGACAGTTGGGGCAACTCAAGAATTTTCTTGAGTTGCCAAATGAAGTAATTCCATTACCATTAGTGTAGTAATTGCTTTATTTTATCCCCTATATTAGTTTAGAATTTGTTTAAGTGTTGTTTAGTAGACTTTGAAAATTCCAAGTTGAGGTTAGGATTTGAATTTAATCCAAAGGTGCAATTGAGGTGTAATTAGAGACTACAACCCCTGTAGTGATTGTATTTTGGACTAAAACAGAGACTAGAACCCCTTAACCCGAACTTAGAAACCTCGATATCGAGAATTTGTGGGAATTGTGATGTGTTTTGATGATCTGCTATAACCCAGAGGCTCTGAAAATTATTTAGCGGTTACAGAGAGTCATGCAGGCACCTAGGAAGCTAACCCCATGACCTGAGACCCCAATTCCCTCTGTTGGATGCAAATTTTATATTTCTGACCGCAATTTGCTGCTAGGGTGATGTGAAATGTGTTCGTGCTTGGTCCAGGGCTTTATCTCCAGTAAAATAGACCCTCCATGTAATGCAAAATTGGCTAATTTCACCTAGGGTAAAATCTGGAGCAAGTTTTCATAGTTTCTGATTTCATTTTGCGGCTTTTAATGAATTAGAATTTGGTATTTGTGTTTTATCTCGGTCGATTCAAGTTTATACGTCGATCGTCGAGAGTTGTTTGGTTATTCGTGCAAGCATAGATCATAGGTTCTAACCTATGCGTGATACGCGTGCCGATATGGTTTTAGTGCGCGATTTCTATTTAAGATGTCATGTGATATATATGTAGCTACCCCCCTCACCTGGACTTCGGACAATGAAGAAGAGGATAGCGACATCGACTTCGGCAAGCGACGATCAAGCTGAGTAGATATATATCTGCAGGGGAAGTCGGGTGGATTGCGTATTGCACCCCCGCAGTTTCGTTGTGTTGTATACGAATACGTATACCTATATATTATAAATATGTTTATTGTGTGACCAGATGATTATCTAGATAGATCTTAAGAGATCATGGATAAATGTAAGTATAATTGGATGATAGTGTCGTTAGTTGGTGTTAGCCGCGAACCCTTGAATAAGGTTTACACTCACGCACGCACACATACCCATATACTTGTTTACCTGTGCATATATGGGGAGATATATATATATATATGTGTGTGTGTGTGTGTGTGTGTGTGTTTGTGAATATGTGTGTGCATATACACACACACACACACACACACACACATACATACATATACATGGATGATGAGGATAATACATGATATTTGGAGATGAGTCGATGAGATTGGGCATGATGCCATGAGATCGGTGATGTGAGTTGGTTCGTATTATGAGATACGACATGTTATTATAGCGGGTCTTTAGGAGGTGTGTTTTCATACACACACATATGTATATTGATGGTATCAGATTGTACTAGACTTAGATCAGTACCCCAGTTCATGATATGATGATAAGGATACCAAATAAATGATGAGATAAATGTGATATTTGAGTCGTACCTAGATTTGGGATGCCGTACGATTGATTTACCGTACGAGATATAATTATGATGATGTAGGGTTACTAGGCACTCTCACAATGGTCTATAAGGCATCAACCATGCCCGATTTAAAATTTAGACATGCGGAACAACCCTAACCAAGATCTTTAAACTAGAGATTAGGCGAAACAAAGCATGTTAAACACTTTAACATCTAAGAGTTCGGGATTACAACTTTTGTAGTCCATTCCTTCACTTCTAAAGCTCCGTTTTGAGGTCCCTTCGCTGTGATCATCGAGTTTCCGGACTCTAGAGAGGCTCTACGAAGAGAAAGATGCAAGCATACTTCCGATCTTCGATAACTAAGATGATCTATCTTGAAGTTTCTATAACACAAGCTCTCACTCACTAAATGAAGTGAACACCCTAATCTAATTGGCAAGAATAGATTAGGATGATGAAGTAGGAATTTAGCTCTCATTTGTTTTCTTAATCTCACTCATTTTCATCAACTCATAAAAAGCTAGAAAGCTTTTTTATGAAAGAAGAAGGAAGAAGAAGAAGAACCATTCTCTTTTGTGATGAATAATGAATCCATGTGTGGTTAGAAATGCAACCATGGGCTAAGTATGATAACTTAACCCATGTAGAGAATGAACCATGGTGAAGGGTTGGGTTGGGCTAACAAATATCATAAATAAATATCTTTAGATATGAACCATGGTGAAGGGTTGGGTTGGGCTAACAAATATCATAAATAAATATCTTTAGATAATATGTTTGCAAAAACAAAACAAAAAGCTTCTAGAAGCTTCTAGAAAAATTAACCCAAATCAAACCTTAATCATATTTAATCTCCACTAATCATGTTGCATTAATAACCCTAACATGTTACAATATTATATATCACATATACAATATTTATTGTAACAAAATAAAATAATACAATTAACATATATCGCATATATATCAATGTATTACCCGAGTGAGAAAAAGAATCTTTTAGTGAGCTTATATTAGTTAATGTAATTTAATATATCAAATATATAATTATACATTAAATTATCGAATCAACACTTGATCCGATAATCCGGTTATTTCACAAATAACCGACTAATATAATCTGTATCAGTTCATCAATTCAACAATTGATCCGATGACCCGGCTATATCACATATACCCGGCCGATATCCCATATCGCGAGAATCTAATACGGTATCACATACACGTATTGTTCTCGGTCCCGTATATATCATATATGTGCTCTTACTCTGTTTTTCCTAAGCCAGGAAAGCTCGGTGTAGGACTCTAAAGAATCGTCAATACGCCGGCAGTAAGTGATAATCATATCAAACACCCACAAGCTGCAAGCGGTCAGCTAAACGTAACAGCCACCCAGGTATTGAGCGATCAGAAGATCAACAAGCAAGCATGTACTTTCTCCCGTGAATCCAATCAGTAACACTCCCGTACAGTCTGGTCTCTTCGTCTGATATGTCTCATATCTCGCCTAGGGGTGGTGAACGTCAGACCCCAGTAGCTTGATAAGTCGTGTCGATATGAGGTCTATAACAGTTTGAGAAACTACTGATAACACTTACCAGTAAATCTCAGCAACCATAGCCAGGGATTTCCAATTATAGCCAATCGAACACAGCTCAACAACAACTCCCTATACCGGGATAGACGAAACCCCACCTATCGCTCATGGACTCCATGTGATTCGGGACTGTACCCAAAGGACACCTTTTTGCAAGCCCTCTTGGACGTGGTATGATGGAAATCAAAGCACAGTGGGAATCACACAAGACTCTATAACGATCTCGGGTCTACAGACTAACATGTACTAGTGTCACCAGAGAACTGTCATCTGACGTGAGGTATAATACCATCTGGGAGTTCTCGGTGAGTCCGTCCAGTGCACCCAGTCTCCACTGAGCACCCGTATACCTTCTCTGATGTCAAACACCAATGGATATGAGATCATCCATCGCCCATCATATGGGTCAAGAAGCGCATACGCTAGTCTACTCTGGAGTATCGATGCCCTATCTCGGTACTCCCACGAATAGGAACAGTTATAGGATGTACTCGTCGACTACCGTGGCCCCACTAGTATGATCTCATCATAGTCCCAATAGTCGAGTACATATCCTAAGGGCTTTATCAATATGTAACATAGAGACAATCAGAGTACATGTTAAGATAAAGAGCAACCAGATAGCGTACTATCATGTCGAGCAAGAAAGTCCTCCTTATATATGTCCAAGCATCCACTAAAATATATAACGCATGTATAGTAATGGCCTCTAGGGCATACATATAACTAACAATCTCCCACTTGCACTAGGGCCATCTGATGTGGTACCGCATACCCAACAATCAGCTGTGGTTGAAGTATCTCATACGCAACCATCCCATAAAAGTCTCTACTGGGAGGCCTTTGTGAGTGGATCCGCGTTGTTGTCCTCTATGTCTATTCTCCTAACCTCGATCTCCTTGGAGATCAACCATCTCCATGATCTGGTGATACTGCCTAAGAATTATATCTGGATTTCTGATGGGACGGGGGTTCCTTAGCCTAAGCCACAACTCCATTGTCACACAATGGTAGGAACGTAGTTCATCTCACGAACTTATATATATCCAGACTATCTCTTTGGTAGCATCCTTGGTAACGTTGTATCTTGCCATTAATCGTCTAGAATGTCACGGTATCTAGCGTAGAACTCTTCCAACATACCGTCCCTCCACTGAAGGTAAAGACAATGCCTGCGACTGACATTCAGTCGTCCTTATTAGCCTGGAACTTTTCCAGTGATTCTCCACAGGATCGATTGATACAATCTCACTACAACTAGTGAGAGTCCTAACATCCAATTAGATCTATCTCATAGATCAATACACCAGGATTTAGGAGGTATCACCCTGATCCTATATAGAGAATCTTTGTGATAAGAGGAGATTGACCAAGCGTAGCATAGGAAACTCCTTTCCTATCAAGAGTATGTCACCCATGTACTCTACGAGGATCACCACCATACTCCCTACTACCTTTTTGTATATACAAGGTTCATCTACTATTTTGATGAAGTCAGACTCTTTGACTACCACATCAAAACAGAAATTCCAACTCTGCGATGCCTGATTTATCACATAAAACATCTTGCTCATGTTTCCGCTGCTCCCACTGTCTACGAAGCCCTCTGGCTGTGTACTTATATACGCTCTCTTCCAAATCATCATTTAAAAAAGCAGCCATGACACCCAACCGCCAGATATCCTAGTCTTGGTATGTAGCCGTGGCAAGTAGGATCTTGATGGACATAAGCATAGCTTTGAAAGTCTCAACTTTTCCATGTACACCAAGTAATTTTCTCAAGATATACTTGCTCCTGATGGGGATTTAACCTTTCAGATAAAGCAACCAAAGTCCATACTTTGTTGGTGTATAAGGATTCCATCTTAGATCACTAAGCATCCAGCCATTCTTACAGAGTCCCGCTCCTGATGGCCTGCTCGAAACTAGTTGGGTCATCATCTCATGATGCAATCCTCGCTCCCACTGTCATAGAGAAAACCGAAGTATCTCTCAGGTGGGTAAGGAACCCTACTGGATCGGCGGAGAAGCTGAGGTTCGTTGGAAACTATTGAATCCTTTGGTTCTACCAAATCATCAGCTGCAGTTTGTATAGCTGGAACTCTTTCCAGTTCTACCTCATGACCAATAATTTTTTCACAAGAAATTTCCTTTCACAAAGGTGGCATGCTGGGAAACAAAACATATTTTATTCCTTGGTTTGGTAGAAGATATTCCTTTGCGAATGCTTGGGATATCCAACGAACTTCCACAGAACTGACTTTGCCTTGAGGTTGTCCGGATTTTTCTTTTAGACACAGGCCGGACAACCCCAAATCTTAACTTACTTAAGATATGGGCTCTACCCATTCCATATAACATATGAAGTGGTAGGTAACTGATTTGATTTGAACCCTATTCAATACGTATGCAGCTTCTCAAGTGCATAACTCCCAAAAGGAAATAGGAAACTCAGTAGTACTTATCATAGAGCACACCATATCTAATAGGGTGAAATTGCTCCGCCCCGATACTTCGACGTGCTGTGGTGTATACGGAGGAGTAATGCTGAGAGAGAATCTCATTCTCCTTTAGAACAGTCCAGAAATCCCGTGCTCAAGTATTCTCCTCCCTAATCACATCAAAGGACATAATACTTGTACCCGTTTTGGTTCTCTACTTCTAACTTATATTCTGTGAATATCTCAAAAGGTTCGGACTTGTTTTCCAACAGGAACATATGTCTGAATCTTGAGAGATCATCAGAGAATGTAATGAAGTACAAAAACCGGTCCTGGCATTTTTAGATAGGGAACTTACATACATCATCATGTATCAATCCCAAGAGTTCACTAACTCTTTCTCTATTTCCAATAAATAGAGCTGTGGTCATCTTATCTTTGTGACATGACCGGTAAGTTTCACAAGATGTAAATTCAAACTAATTTAAATATGCATCTAAATGTAACTTAGCTAGTAGGGTCGCATTGATATGACCTAGTCTACAATGCCTCAAGAAGGATTCCTTCATTTCTGAACTCTTCTTCTTGTGTGTGTTCTGTATACTAAGAACTGTAGTTTGATTTAGAACGTCTATGCTTTTAGATAATGTGCCTGAACCGATCAGCTCTTGATATAGGAAATGTTCAAAACATTATCCAACAATACAAAATTATATCCTTCTTTACTAATAAAGAGACTGATATGATGTTGTATATCAGGTTCGGTATTTAATAACATTCGTTCAGAATCATTGTATTCTGGTAGTACAGGGTGATAACTACCAACAGACTTGGCTGCAACACTTACACCGTTTCTATCTCATGAAATTTATCACCCGTTCTCAGTTATCTACCTATCTGTAGCCCATGTAACAAATTACATATGTGGGATCCTGATGAAGTATCAAATACCCAGGACGTAAAGAATATTTGAGAAACAGTTCTGTGTAATGAACACACCCGAAGAAGATGCATCAATATGCACTTTCTTCGTTTGGGCGGCACGGGAATTCCGGTAATCCCCTATTTCCTGCTCTGTCTTATAACAATTATAAGTTGGAGCGGGACCAACGTTCCTTAGCGCAGTATAACAAGCGGGTTCGGTCAATACATCCGTATTATTATCTTGATTAAGGCGTGACATAGTCGTAACCAGGAAAGAGAGAGAAGAAAACACTCAGCGTGCGCTTTTTACAAGATTAGATTGGTTATCAATTTATCTAATCAGGGTGGCTCCCACTGTTTTAGTCAAATCTTCCTTCAGACCGTAAAAGGAAAGACTAGATGGGATTAATTACACTCTACAAGTTCGCCAATATTTCAGCCAGGCCAGTGTCGGTACTTTGAGGGAGGTTCCCCGTACTTTCGCACGGACCTAATTAAAGTAAATCTCGTTTTCCCAGGGGTGTAACTCCGTTGACACCTACTTGATCGGCTAATTGTAATGTGTAAAACTCTCCTAGGAGTAACTCTTACTCGCAGCGGGTATCGGGATCCAACTATCTCATAGAAGGTATGCAATCTCATTGCAAATTTCAACACTTGAGATTCCCAATAATATTTTATCCCTAGCATCCTATGGCCTTGACGAAAGCCATCAAACCATAGGCTACTAGTCAAGTTCAACCCGTCATTTCCCGATTGAATTAAACCCACCCGCACGACTCTTGACGACAGCCAACAAAGTCGCACGACTACCCTAACTCAATCGCATCATATGCTTATACAGATAAGCATAAATAGCTACCGCACAATACGCCTTGACGAAAGCCAACAAACGTAGTACGAATACTATGAAATACTTATCTGAAATGACGGAAGGCAACGACAGGTTTTTAAGAAAACCCTTTGCATAATGAACTTGATATCATTGTAGAATCGAGTGATTTTTTTAATGGAATGATTTTGAGGGCTTTTCTATTTTTGCTAAAGAGATCACTCCCGGTGAAGGGATCGTCGGCTCTTTCCTCATCGAATAAGGTGCAGGATATTTCACAAATATCACTATGCAAAGCAAAAACTATAGAAAGAATCAAAAGACAAACCGAGTTTGTAGCATCTGCTAGTTTCGCTAAAGAGGTCACACCCGGTGAAGGGATCTCGGCTCTTTCCTTATCGAATAAGGTGCTGGATGTTCTACAAGAAACACCGCTATGCAAAGCAAGAATTAGAGCTACCAGTTTTTAAACAAGTTTCTACAACATCTTTAGGTTTCTTTTTAGTTTCATTAATCTCATTAATGATGCCCCATTTTATTATGCTTCACAAGCATCACATTTGAAACGAAATCTGCAATATAACATATATCACATATATATAATATAAACATTCGTCTCAGGCAGTAATATGATCTCATCACAGAACATTGCAGCAGAAGAACATATATGAAATATTGGATATACTAGGACGTCCGTGTTTTAAAACGAGCCTGCATAAAACACGGGTTCCACGATCGCGATGAATAGCAAAACCCACATCCCTAGACCACTACGAGAGCGGAAAGAAACACTGCCAATTCTAGGGTTAGGAGACCCGGTCTCGACTCCTTAAAATGGTCTCCCACTGGACCCTAGAACCCGATTACTTGTGCTCCCCGTCTTGGGTCTACCTAATGCGGAAAAGTAAATAATATACAATGGTGACATCATCCTCAGCCCAGAAGTGCCCTAATAAAACAATATTACATACAAATGAATTTTACATGAATGAAAAAGAAAAACTCTCATTTCACATAAAACCCCCGGCTATTCAGATCTCGACGATCCAATATAACATATCACAGCAACAGGTAATGTCTCATTTCATCAACATAAGCAAGTATGCGTATCCCGATTGTGGTTGATGTATAGCAACGAAGCCGGCGATACACCACATACTATGCTTATGGTCACAGAAAAGAAAGTGTAAAACTACAACAGTTGGAATCCGCAACCTCCATAGACATCTCATGCCTAACCAAATGAATTCCTTAGACATCGCATGCCTAACAATTATAAACCCCGCATTTTCTTCTCTATATCGAAAACACTTTTCAATATGTGGTCGGGCAATTCAATAAGATTCCCGATATCCTGATCAAATGCTCATTGCAAACTTTAGTAGACGGCCGCACCCACGATGCCGTCGACGAAGTGCTCTATGGCGGAACACCGCTGCCACGAGTACCCGAACGGATACTTTTGGCAACGGGGTTCTCCTACAGTCACTTAGTCGGGGATATTGGGTGTGGCTGTCTATTAAGTTTACCCGGCGAGTATCCGCGTACGCTACGTGATTGCAACGGAGTTTTGATCGCATCAAAATCCCGCGGCAACCGATCATCTGCAACTAAACTGCTAGATTTATAACATTCAAATTAGTTATCTCATAACTACTTGTGGATTCCAAATATTGTATCACATTCCAGATAAATAGACAAAGTTAAACTTTCCGATCGAATTATCAAACACCTAAGATTTCCCAAATAATTCTCAACACTTGAAATTAGTTTTAAAACATCCATCACATGCTACAGTACCAATGGTCCAACCGTAGAAGGGTCAAGCCAACGCCTCACATGTGGCAACGCCGTACTGCCCCAAACCCTAAGGTTTAGAGGCAGTTAAGACGGTCACATAATCGAGTTATGGTTAGTGTTCTTCTATAGGGTCCACCGCGTTACTTGCATGACTTGGAACGTTCTTAAACTACGGAAAAATCCAACACTTGGAAATTTTCCTGCAGGGGAAAAAGTGAGTTATTGATATCTGTTCAAACTTTTTAACACGTTCTGAATTACCCGGATAAAACTAAAACAAAGTTAAACTTTCTGATCGAATCAACGAGTTCCCAATACATCCCAGAAAACTCAACACTTGAGTATAATTAAAAATTCTGAGAAACATGCAGAAGTACGTACGGATATTACTGTGCAAAACGCAAACCATAATGCTACTGTTTGGCCATGGAACCGCCGCGCAAGCCATGGTACGACCGCGGTTCCGCGGCGCTCTAATTGTATTGGTGGCTCGTTTTTCACAGTAATTCTTAGATTTCCCTGCTTAATTTTCTGAGTATTTTTAATATGAAAAATGTCAACTTTTGAAAATTTTTCTAAAAACTAGGGTTTTACGGGTATTCGGAGTGCGATCGGACTTTAAACTTCGCCCAGACTTCGCCTAAAGCTCTAGCTTGGCTCTGATACCACTGTAGGGTTACTAGGCACTCTCATAAAGGTCTATAAGGCATCAACCATACCCGATTAAAATTTAGACTTGCCAAACAAGCCTAACCAAGATCTTTAAACTAGAGATTAGGCGAAACAAAGCATGTTAAACACTTTAACATCTAAGAGTTTGGGATTACAACCTTTGTAGTCCGGTTCTTCACTTCTAAAGCTCCGTGTTGAGGTCCCTTCGCTGCGATCACCGAGTTTCCGGACTCTAGAGAGGCTCCACGAAGAGAAAGATGCTAGCTTGCTTCCGATCTTCGATAACTAAGATGATCTACCATGAAATTTCTATAACATAAGCACTCACTCACTAAATGATGTGAACACCCTAATCTAATTGGCAAGAAAAGATTAGGATGATGAAGTAGGAATTTATCTCTCATTTGTTTTTCTTAATCTCACTCATTTTCATCACCTCATAAAAAGCTAGAAAGCTTTTTCATGAGAAAAGAAAGGAAGAAGAAGAAGAACCATTCTCTTTTGTAATGAATAATGAATCCATTTGTGGTTAGAAATGCAACCATGGGTTAAGTATGATAACTTAACCCATGTAGAGAATGAACCATGGTGAAGGGTTGGGTTGGGTTAACAAATATCATAACAAAATATCTTTAGAAAATATCTTTGCAAAAACAAAACAAAAAGTTTCTAGAAGCTTCTAGAAAAATTAACCCAAATCAAACCTTAATCATGTTTAATCTCCAATAATCATGTTGCATTAATAACCCTTACATATTACAATATTATATATCACATATACAATATTTATTGTAACAAAATAAAATAATAAAATTAACATATATCGCATATATATCAATGTATTACCCGAGTGAGAAAAAGAATCTTTTAGTGTGCTTATATTAGTTAATGTAATTTAATATATCAAATATATAATTATACATTAAATTATCAAATCAACACTTGATCCGATAATCCGGCTATTTCACAAATAACCGACTAATATAATCTGTATCAGTTCATAGAATCAACACTTGATCCGATGACCCGGCTATATCACAGATACCCGGCCGATGTCTCATATCGCGAGAATCTAATACGGTATCACATACACGTATTGTTCTCGGTCCCGCACATATTATATATGTACTCCTACTCCGTTTTGCCTGAGCCAGGATAGCTCTATGTAGGACTCTAAAGATTCGTCAATACGCCGGCAGTAGGTGATGATCATTTCAAACACCCACAAGCTGCAAGCGGTCAGCTAAACGTAACAGCCGCCCAGGTATTGAGCGATCAGAAGATCAACAAGCAAGCCTGTACTTTCTCCCCTGAATCCAATCAGTAACACTCCCGTACATTCCGGTCTCTTCGTCTGATATGTCGTATATCTCGCCTAAGGGTGGTAAACGTCAGACCCCACTAGCTTGATAAGTCGTGTCGATATGAGGTCTATAACAGTTTGAGAAAATACTGATAACATTTACCAGAAAATCTCAGCAACCCTGGCTTGGGATTTCCAGTTATAGCCAATCAAACACAGCGCAACATCAACTCCCTATACCGGGAGAGACGAAACCCCTCCAATTGCTCATTGCCTCCATATGATTCGGGACTGTATCCAAAAGCCACCTTTTTGCACACCCTCTTGGACATGGTATGATGGAAATCAAAGCACAGTGGGAATCACACAAGTCTCTATGACGATCTCGGGTTTAGAGACTAACATGTACCAGTGTCATCAGAGAACTGCCATCTGACGTGAGGTATAATACCATCTGGGAGTTCTCGGCGAGTCCGTCCATTGTACCCAGACTCCACTGAGCATCCGTATACCTTCTCTGATGTGAAACACCAATGGATATGAGATCATCCATCGCCCATCATATGGGTCAAGAAGCGCATACGCTAGTCTACTCTGGAGTATCGATGCCCTATCTCGGTACTCCCACGACTAGGAATAGTTATAAGATGTACTCGTCGACTACCGTGGCCCCACTAGTATGATCTCATCATAGTCCGAGTAGTCGAGTACATATCCTAAGGGCATTATCGACGTGTAACATAGAGACAATCAGAGTACATGTTAAGATAAAGAGCAACCAGATTGCATACTATCATGTCAAGCAAGAAAGTCCTCCATATATATGTCCAAGCATCCACTACAATATACAACGCATGTATAGTAATAGCCTCTAGGGCATACATATAACTAAAAATCTCCCACTTGCACTAAGGCCATCTGTTGTGGTACCGCATACCCAACAATCAGCTGTGGTTGAAGTATCTCATACTCAACCATCCCATAAAAGTCTCTACTTGGAAATAGGCCTTTGTGAGCGGATCTGCACTGTTGTCCTCTATGTCTACCCTCCTAACCTTGATCTCCTTGGAGATCAAGCAGCTCCATGATCAGGTGATACTGCCTAAGAATTATATCTGGATTTCTGATGGGACGGGGGTTCCTTGGCCTAAGCCACAACTCCATTGTCACACAATGGTAGGAACGTAGTTCATCTCATGAACTTATATATATCCAGACTACCTCTTTGGTAGCATCCTTGGTAACGATTTATCTTTCCTTTAATCATCTAGTAAGTCACGGTATCTAGCCTGGAACTCTTCCAACGTACCGTCTCTCCACTGAGGGTAAAGACAAAGCCTGCAACTGACATTCAGTCGTCCTTATCACCATGGAACTTTTCCAGTGATTCTCCCCAGGATCGATTGATACCATCTCACTACAACTAGTGAGAGTCCTAACATCCAATTAGATTTATCTCATAGATCCATAAACCAGGATTTAGGAGGTATAACCTTGATCCTATATGGAGAATCTTTGTGATAAGAGGAGATTGACCGAGCATAGCATAGGAAACTCCTTTCCTATCAAGTGTATGTCATCCATGTACTCTACGAGGATCACCACCATACTCCCTACTACCTTTTTGTATATACAAGGTTCATCTACCATTTTGATGAAGTCAAACTCTTTGACTACCACATCAAAATAGACGTTCCAACTCCGCGATACCTGATTTATTACATAAAACATCTTGCTCATGTTTCCGCTGCTCCCACTGTCTACGAAGCCCACTGGCTGTGTACTTATAGACGCTCTCTTCCAAATCATCAATTAAAAAAGCAGTCATGACACCCAACCGCCAGATATCGTAGTCATGGTATGTAGCCATGGTAAATAGGATCTAGATGGACTTAAGCATAGCTTTGAAAGTCTCAACTTTTCCATGTACACCAAGTAATTTTCTCAAGATATACTTGCTCCTGATGGGGATTTAACCCTTCAGATAAAGCAACCAAAGTCCATACTTTGTTGGTGTATAAGGATTCCATCTTAGATCAATAAGCATCCAGCCATTCTTACAGAGTCCCACTACTGATGGCCTGCTCGAAACTAGTTGGGTCATCATCTCATGATGCAATCCTCGCTCCCACTGTCATAGAGAAAACCGAAGTATCTCTCAGGTGGGCAAGGAACCCTACTAGATCGGCGGAGAGGCTGAGGTTCGTTGGAAACTATTGAATCCTTTAGTTCTACCAAATCATCTGCTGCAGTTTGTATAGCTGGAACTCTTTCCAGTTCAACCTCATGAACATTAATTTTTTCACAAGAAATTCCCTTTCACGAAGGTGGCATGCTGGGAAACAAAACATCTTTTGTTCCTTGGTTTGGTAGAAGATATTCCCTTGCGAATGCTTGGGATATCCAACGAACTTCTACAGAACTGACTTTGCCTCGAGGTTGTCCGGATTTTGCTTTTAGACATAGGCCGGACAACCCCAAATCTTAACTTACTTAAGATATGGGCTCTACCCATTCCATATCACATATGAAGTGGTAGGTAACTGATATGATTTGAACCCTATTCAATAGGTATGCAGCTTCTCAAGTCCATAACTCCCAAAAGGAAATAGGAAACTCAGTAGTACTTATCATAGAGCGCACCATATCTAATAGGGCGAAATTGCTCCGCCCTGATACTTCGACGTGCTGTGGTGTATACGGAGGAGTAATGCTGAGAGAGAATCTCATTCTCCTTTAGAACAGTCCAAGAATCCCGTGCTCAAGTATTCTCCTCCCTGATCACAACAAAGGACATAATACTTGTACCCGTTTTGTTCCTCGGTTTGGTAGAAGATATTCCCTTGCGAATGCTTAGGATATCCAACGAACTTCCACAGAACTGACTTTGCCTCGAGGTTGTCCGTATTTTTCTTTTAGACATAGGCCGGACAACCCCAAATCTTAACTTACTTAAGATATGGGCTCTACCCATTCCATATAACATATGAATTGGTAGGTAACTGATTTGATTTGAACCCTATTCAATAGGTATGGAGCTTCTCAAGTGCATAACTCCCAAAAAAAATAGGAAACTCAGTAGTACTCATCATAGAGCGCACCATATCTACTAGGGTTAAATTGCTCCGCCCCGATACACCGACCTATTGTGGTGTATACGGAGGAGTAATGCTGAGAGAGAATCTCATTCTCATTTAGAACAGTCCAGGAATCCCGTGCTCAAGTATTTTCCTCCCTGATCACATCAAAGGACATAATACTTGTTGGATATAGTGCCCTCAGAGTCAATTATTGGATCACAGGCACGTGATTGCAATGATTGAGGGAGGACCTATGCCGGTAGGACAGTCTTACTCAAGATGATAGTATGCTATCTGGTTTATCTTTATCATCGTGTACTTCTTTAGGTGACCTTACAGGTCACTATTGCACGTTGATAGAGCCCCTAGGATTCTTGCTTGACTACCAGCAGTATGAGAGCGATCATATACGTAGGAGCTGGGGTCTATAAGCACATCCTTAAAAGGTCCCTAGTCGTGGGAGTTTCGAGACAGGGCATCGATACTCCAGAGTAAACCAGTGTATACAGTCGAGACCCCGACGAGGGGCGGTGGCCGGTCTCACAAGCCACTGGTGTCAGTTGGTTCACCAAAGATGTATACAGGTGCTCATTGGGTTATGAGTACACCGGACAGGACTCGCCGGGAACCTGCTAGTTGGGATTATACCAGACGTCAGATAGCAGTTCCGTGGTGACATCTGTACAGGTTAGTTCATCGACCTGAGATCGTCATTTGTCTCGTGTGAGTTCCCACTGTACTTTGATTACTACCCTACCACGCTCAAAGGAGACGTGCAAACAGTTTTTAGTTGGGTACAGTCCCGAGCCACATGGAAGCAGTGAGCGGATCTTCAGGGGTTCGTCTCTCCCGGTATTGGGGGTGAGGTCACGCTGTGTCTAGGAGAGCCATTACATGAAGTCCTTGGCCAAGGCAGGAGATTTACTGGTAGGTATTCCAGTAGTATCTCAGGGTGTTCTGGGCTACACTCCGACACGACTTGTACCGCTTTTGGGGGTCTGACTTTTACCAACCCCTAGGCCCGCCATGCGATGCTCATAGACGAACGGACCGGACTGTACGGATATTGTCACTGACAGGCTCAGTATGGTGTCAGCAAGAGTTCGCTCACAGACGTCCATTTTAGTCAATAGCTGGTAGCCCGTCACGTATGGCTAATACCTCTGACGTGCTAGAGGTTAAATCCACAGCCATAGTATTGACGAGTCTTTAGAGTCCCCCATAGACAGTTACTCAAGTTTCGGGAGAAACGTTGTAGAGGCCGTATGGAGATATGGCAGGGTTCGATCAGATACGTTCGGTATTGCACGGATCTTGATTGGACGGATATTACTATCGGGCTTTGGTTTAAGCCGGATCCTAGTATTAGACAGTGTAGTTTTGTCTCTTTGCATTTGTGTTCAGTGGGAATACAAATGCGGGCATGTATATGCAGTCGCGGGGTTTTCCTGTAATTTATTACGGGATCAGTTTTCTGAAGTTGCAAGTTTGCATTCCGTTTCGGCCTATTTTCCTTTGTTCCTTCACGGCCGGACTTTTCCGATGGAGGGGGTTATTTGCAGTTGTGCAAATTATCTTTTGTAGAGGGGTTATTTGTTTATGTGGTTTGATAATCATGAGATTCTTTTTTAGTCTCTTCCATTGCATTTAATGTGATGGTGTGTGAAAGGATTTGATTAGAAAATGGTGTGACCACTTTCTTCTCATGGCTTTTCTTTCTTTTGATTAATTATTCATTTTCTCCCTCCACCATTCATATAGGGGCCGGCCACTTTGAGGGAGGAGAGAGGGAGTACATTTTTCATGTGGGAAAAATTATCATTCATCTCATTTTAGCTTGCCACCAAAAATTCCCAAGTTCATCTATTTCCTTCACCTCCATCCATCAAAGGCAACTTCAATCACCCCAAAGAGACAATCTTTTCTAAACTACACCTACAGCACTCTTGGATGCGTCGGCTTGCCAACTTCGTGCCCGGGTTGCCTCGATCCAGAGGTGGGAGCCCATAAAAGAATTCGGCTATGTGGTGCCCTTTCCGACGAGAAGGTGACGAACGAAGATTCCGCGGGGAGATCGGGACAACGACGAGAAGACCGAAGGACACGGATCGCTCGGTATAGCCCTCTACCCTTTTTCTAATTTGCTAGAGTTAGGTTAATGGCCCGATCCAGGATTCTAGTGCGCGGTGGTGCCGGTTTCTAGTTTTTAGAAAAGTTTTGTTTCCGCATTCCGGCGTCGGATTGACGGCCGGGCTCCGCCGTGCACTTACACTGGTATCAGAGCCACGCCATTAACCTTGTCTAGCTTGCTCTAGTATGTTTAGAACTCGATTGAACAAAAATCCCAAAAACCGTATTTTCTAGTGCATCAGGTTTCTGTCGATTTTGTTTTGGCTCGAATTTTTTTTCAGTAAATTGCAGAAACATGTGCAGGGATTTGTAAGCATTCTGCAAAAATTTGGTAAGGTGATGCTTTAGTATGACCGCGGAAACGCGGCCAAAACCCTGGTTTGGCCGCGGTTTCACGGTGGAGATAAGTCAACGCAACACCAAATTTTTCCAGCGGGCTTTTGGGTTGAAATTAGGGTTTTTGGAATATTCGTTTTGGGCCCAGATTTTCTGTGAGTACTGCAGTTGTGCTTGGGGCCCACTTCGGTAAATTTGATCGATCGAAAATTTTTAAAATGTTAGTTCACAGTATTTACATTATATCTGCGACCGTGAATGTCATTTGATCGGTAAATCTTGTCCAACTGCTATAGCCCTTTTAGACGGATTTGCGAACGTGACATTCACGTTGATGTTCTGTATTGTGCTGTGATGCTGCGGATTGGTCGTGGGGATAGCCTGGATGCAATGTTAGTACAGTTTTGGTTGTATTATGTACATTTGATATTGCGGGGCGAGCGTCCGACATGTGGACTTTCGTCACTGCCTGTTTGTATATTATTCTTTTGGGGCATGACCGGGCTGAGGTCGATGTATCCGTTGTATGTATATTTTACTTTCTGTACTAGGATTGCCCCGTGGAGGGGTACACGGATAGCCGGGTTCTAGAGTGCAATGAGCCCGCATCTCATGGCATTGAGACGGAGGGGGATTCACTCTAGAATTGGCGGGTTATTCGCCGCACTCGTAGGGAGTACAGGTTGACCCAAGGAGGGGTGCCCAAGTTACAGGATTCCGTGAAGTGCTGGGTGGTCCATTCACGTTGTTGAAGGGGGCTTCCTCGCTTCAGGTTTTAGCGGGGAACTTGCCGCGCCCGTAGGGGTCTAGGTTTTCATTGCATAGGCTATCCACACGACCAGGGGAACGTCGGGTTTCAGTAGCGGCTCTATGAAACCCGGGGATCCCAGATATCTGTATTGTTCTGTGATGCTTATTACATTTCTGTGATGTTGCATTTTATCACGCCTTGAGCGAATATTATATATTGATATATATACTAGTAGATGTTGTATATGTTTTGCATCCGCGCTAGTCCAGTCCCCGCTCGGTCGTTAGTTAAGTAACCTAACGGGTGATGACGGGACCCAGTAGCGAATGCGGATGGCATATACGTACATCATTATTTTCGTTCTTTTGTGGTGTGATCAATTGATGGGACTGCGTTGATTCGGATCAATGCAAGCAAAACAAACCTATTCTGATGTTGTTGGAACACTTTTCAAAAGCTGTTATTGCAAGGGCGTTCTCTCTTGTTTTGCACAGGGGTATTCGGTTATGAATATCCAGCAACTCAGTCGACGAGGCAGGGGCCGAGATCCCTTCACCGGTAGTGACCCCTTGGACAGAAGTTTGCGTCAGGGCAATAACTTCACTATAGTCGATTACTTTTGCTTTGCATCGTGGTATTCAGTTGGAATATCCTGCGCCTCATTCAATGGGGAAAGAGCCGAGATCCCTTCACCGGGAGTGACCTCTTTAGCAAAGGTTTTCGCCACTATATTTTTATAAAAGCTATCTGGTTCTTTCAACGATATCAAGTTCATTACGTTAAAGGTTTTTCTCTAGAAACCATTCGTAGCCCTCCGTCATTTCAGACGGGTAGTACGTAGTATTCATGCTATGTTTGTTGACCTTCGTCAAGGCATAGTGTATGGTAGCTGCTTGTTACCTTTCTGCTGCATAGATAGATGCGTTGGTTTGGGACAGTCGTATAGCCTTGTTGACCTTCGTCAAGGGCTTGTACGGGTGGGTTCAAATTAACCAGGACAATGATGGGTAGAACTTGACATGTGACTTATGATTTGTTGACCTTCGTCAAGGTCATAAGAGCATGGGGCAAAAATCACATCGGGAGTTTCTAAAGAAACTAAAACTTGCCAGATATGCGCATACCTTCTGGAGTGTGATAACGTGAGCGGATTCCATCACGTTATCATGCGATGATGGTTGGATCCCAATTCCCACTTGTTGGGGTAAAAATTTACACCCCGGTTGACCAAGTCAAAATCAAAGTCAACCCCAAGCCAAGTGGGCCCAAGCCCAGATCCAGTGGGCCCATGCCCGGGTCGAGCCAGAACATGAAGCGGCCGGCCTCCCCCCATACCAAGATAAAAATTTGTAATAAATAATTTTGTTGTATTTCTTTTATCTTATTTTATGGATAATTGTAAGAAAAATAGGCATAAAGCCAAATTTTTGTAAAGCCCATGGCTTATGTGCAAAAAGAAATGGCACATGAGCCATGGGATAGGCAAAATGCCATTTTGTGAAGCCCAAGGGGCTATGTGTAAAGTGTATAGTCTATAAAGGCAAGGATAATGAAATATCCCAACAACTTTTTCTCTCTCTCAAAATTTTCTTCAGATCTGAGACCTTTTCTCCTTCTTCAAGGTTCCAAAACCTTCCTTTTTCTCTTGAATTAAACCAAGAGTTTTACTCTTCTTTTTATAAAACAAATTAGTTTTTCACCACAAAACCCATTAAGGGGAACTCAGATCTGCCATCAGATCTCAAAAAGAAAAGATTTTTAAATCTCACATCTCTTTATTTCCAAGATCCGGCCAGCAAAGGAAGAAGAAGGACCCATTTCCTTAACCCAAAGCATCTTAGGAGTTTAACTCCACCCTATTTTCTCTTTAGAGAATTTCCGCGGCTAAAACCCCCCCCTTTTTCCTCGCTGGTGCGCTAGCGCTCGAGCGCAAAGTGCCCACGTGCCGACACGTGGCGCGCTTGCGCTCCAGCGCACTGCGCTCGAGTGCAAAGCGCCCACGTGCCGACACGTGGCGCGCTTGCGCTCCAGCGCACTGCGCTCGAGCGCAAAGCGCCCACGTGCCGACACGTGGCGCGCTTGCGCTCCAGCGCTCTGTGCTCGAGCGCAAAGCGCCCACGTGGCGCGCTGCGCTCCAGCGCTCTGCGCTCGAGCGCAAAGCGCCCACGTGCCGACACGTGGCGCGCTGCGCTCCAGCGCTCTGCGCTCGAGCGCAAAGCGCCCACGTGCCGACACGTGGCCCGCTTGCGCTCCAGCGCCCAGGCGCTGGCCCCACACATCCTTTGGATGTCTTTTTCCCCCTTTTTTATATATATACATATGTATACAAATGTACACATACACATACTCCACGACACTGTCCCTGTTAGAAAAAAATTTCTAATGGGGCGCTGCCCTGCACCCCGCAAGGGGGCTGCTAGCCCCCTTGACCCCCAGCCCGCTATCCGGGTAGCGGGACCCCCGTAAAAACTCTGGGTGGCTCCCGATATATTCAAACCCCCCTCCAAAACAACAACACACGTACACTGCACATTGAGTTCACATGACCAGTTTAACCCGTCAATCGGAGGTTCCTCGCCCCAAAGGCGGGGGGTAATTAACGGCAGCTTAATCCGCGGCTGCCGGAGATTCGGATCCCCACAATCATTAAACCCCGGCCTACCCTAGGCAGGGGGAATCTGTAGTACGCCTGACAAACACGCGCGTATTCCCATCTCAATGGGGTGACGAAAAACACCCTACAGATTCTGGCACGCCCGGTGGGACCAATCTCTCCTCCCATATTTCGAGTTAAACGTTCATACGAACTCAATCAATATACAAATCGATTGCCTATACTGAAATGATGTTCTTTTTTTTTCATGCAGCAATCAACCTTCGATGACAATGTCTCCCCAGACGAATTCAGCTTCCAACATGACCCCGATTCCGTACGTGGTCAAGATCAACGCTCGTGTGGTTCTCCCCGCGAGCCTCAGTCGATAGTGGGAGGAACCGCCCCGCCAGTTTGGCTCCGTCATCATCTACCCTGCCGGAAGCGCTTATCTGGTAGAGATCCCGGCGGAACAGGTGGCCAAGCCGGTCTCAAGGGGTAAGAGGCCGAATGTCGTGATCGCCAAGGCACCAACACCGAAACTTAAGACGGTATCTGAACGATTCTCTGTTGCTCCAGCGGGGTGCAAGAACTTCGGTACAAAGGGCAAAATCAAATGTTGCGGACGAGCTCAGGCGATGACTCCAACAAATGCACAATCGAGCGTATCTCGAAGGCCCTCCATCGCCCGGTCTGCGGCATCTTCCCAAAGAGCCGAAGTCTGCCAGGTGCTTAGAACAGAAAAGTTAAGGCAGAAGCGGCTCAGGTATCGAGCCAACAAGAGGGCCAAGGCTTCGGCAAAATGGAATCATGTGAAGTTCCAAGTGCAGGGTTGCCCCGCGACGACAACTGAGTCGGACGTAAGAATTAGCAATTCCTTCGAGCCTCTGAAGTGGGTTCAGAAAAATGCCATGACTGCCAGAATCAAGAAGACAGCGGTCCGAATAGTGCCACAAAGAGACGTGTCCCGGCCCCAACAGAAAAAGTATGACACTGTCTCTTCAAGTGTCTATCAAGCACTCTGTGCCGCACAAAAGCAGTGGGGCAGACCCTGAAAAGAAGCGCCAGCACCATTCAAGAACCTGGTTAGGCCAGCCGCCTTCAATCGACTACCAGCTACCGAAACAAGGGGGTCAAGACAGCGATCCGTGAAATCAGCTGCCAATGATAGAAAGATGGCCGGATATATCATCCATACGGTCTATATGGAGGGCGGGCACCCCAGCGGCAACCTTCGCAGCAAAAGCAAGGATGGGGCCACCACATCCCAAGCCCAATCTAGCCTGAATGTGGTTGCCGCTGCCCAAGAACAGCCGCCCCCGCTGGATGAAGAAAACCCTCTCGGTGAGGATGATAGGCAGAAAGACCCCTCGGTCCACGCAGAGTCAAGCTCGGACAGCGAGGAAGAGCCGATTTTCCGCCCCAGGACTGCGGAGCAAGAGCTGCTTCAAGAGCTTTGAAAACAACTCAGGAGCAAAGATAAAGAGATGGCCAAGCTCTATTCGAAGATTGACGACTTAACGAACGTGGTGATGCAGCTTACGGCTCAAATTGCTCGAGCGCCTCCCAATCTAGCACAAGCCACTACTAATCAGCCGGGTGATGACAATCCGAGGCAGCCAATGCCTGTTCCTTTGGGACCAAGACTGGTCGAGCCGCATGAAAGCCGGCCACATTCCGCTTCTGGGGACGCCTTGGCCCCAGATAACACTATCCCGCTAACACAGGATCGGATAATGGATTTGGTCACCAGCAAGGTTAAAACATTGGTGGCCGAAGCTGAAGCTCAGAAAGAAATCGGCAGTAGCGGGCGGCCATATCCCGCGCAGTACAATCTGATTGAGTTCCCAAGCGGCTACGTTATTCCTATGTTCGGAAGATTTGATGGAACGGGGAATGCAAATCAGCACGTCGCCCACTTCAAAGCATCGTGCGGAAATACAGGGGGCAATGACGCGCTCCTTCTTCGTCAGTTTGTCAATAGCCTGACCGGCGTCGCCTTCGACCGGTATTCGAGTATACCGGACGGGTCCGTCATTACCTTTGCCCAAATGGAGTCCCTGTTTTGGCAAAGGTTCATGAGTGTCAGTGATAAAATTTCCATTGCCGACCTTGTGAGGACCAAGCCGGGGAAGAATGAAAGCAACACCGACTTTATTGGCCGATGGCGTAATCTCATGGTCAAGTGCGAACCGCCGTTGGAGCAGGACCAGTCCGTCGGCCTTCTCATTGGGAACCTCAGCAATTGGATGGTCCCATTCTTGTGTACAGCAGGCCTCAAGACGTTTCAAGAGGTAACCAAGAAAGTCCAAATGCTGGAACGCTCGAAGCAAGAGTCCCCGCCGGACTCTCAGAGAGACAAAACTTGGAAAAGCAAGCGGGACGACAGCCGTAGAAGCGGGAGTTCCAGCAGCACCAATGTCTTCAATGCGTCCGACAATGAAGAAAAGCGAAGGGCGGCCGAATCCAAAACTAACCGGTCTCGAAAGCCATTGTTGGGAGGAGATGGGCCTTCCCTAGAGGAGAAAAAGAACAAGGTTTACTCTTTCAGAAGGGACAAAGTCCGCAAGATATTTAAAGATGCCTTGAACAACGGCCTCCAATTGCCGGAGTCGAAAAGACCCCCAGAAGCAAAAATGACCGACAATCCTCTATATTGCCCGTACCACCGAGTAGCGAGCCATGCGATCGAGGATTGCTATATCTTCAAAGATTGGGTCGAGAAGCAGTACAAGGCTGTTGAGATCGAACTGTCCAAAAGTGTGTTGGTGAACAATCAAGTTGCAACCACCAACTTTATACAGACAGAAACTGAAGCCTTCTGGGAGCAGACAGCCGAACCCGCTGCCCTGAGAAATGAAACGGACTCATCGCGGACTCCGTGAAGTACGCACATATCTAATAAGACGAAGAAGATGATAAAGCTACTTCGGAAGGAACCCAGGACGGAATGGGAAGAGCAGAAGAAGCCTACCAGTCCAGCTGCCAATGCGGGTCCATCAGGCTCAAAACCCAAGAAGCTCAAGAAGAAGAAAAGTGCAGCTCGGCGCGAAAAAGAGTCTGCAGGGAGATCGACCATTTAAAAATATATCGATTCCCTCGAAGAATATGAACAAAGGGAAAGAACATTGATTCAATTGAAGGAGTTCTTCCCTGTACAAGCGGGTGAAAATCTGGAGGAGTTAGAAGAAGACTCCAATGAAGGGATCCCAGTGGTGACCTGCTACGCCATCCATCTTGGCAGCGACTTCGAGGATGAGCTCTGTTTTCCCGAAGAAGACGAGGAGCTCACCACAAAGGACAATCAAATCCAGCTCAGAAGCGGCAGGGCTCTACCGCCAAATCAGAGCAACGCCCCAAAAGGGAAGGAAAAACAAGTCGCTAATGAAGAAGATGGCAGAGAACCGGCTGATGAAAACATAAGTCCTTCCTCGGTGGACTATAATGTCTTGGCACATCTCCGGAAGCTTCCGTCTCTCCTAAGCATCTACGACGCCTTGGTCCTATCTAAGGAGCTTAGAGATGTTCTCATTCACGCTCTACAAAACCCCGAGCGGTATCAGGCTCACTTTGCTGAAATTAATATGAAAGAAGCCCAGCACGCTTTGCATGCCGCCGCAGTCATATTTAAGGATGAAGACTTGCTACTGGGAACGGTTGAGCATAATCGGCCGCTTTACGTGACCGGGTACAGCGACGGAGATCGAATTAATCGCATATTGATTGATCCGGGGTCCTCAGTGAACATCATGAACTTGCGAACTCTGAAGAGTTTGTCAATGGACGTCCGACACCTGTCAAGGGAAAGGATTGTCATTCAAGGCTTCAACCAAAATTGCCAGCAAGTTCTGGGGTCTATAGCTTTGCCAATCAAATTTGGGGATTTGCAAACTGAAGCTAAGATATATGTGATCGACGCCAACACATCTTATAAGATTCTCTTGGGGCAGCCGTGGCTCCATGATTACGGCATCATTCCGTCAACTATCCATCAATGCATGAAGTATACTAAAAATAGCGAAGAAAGATGCATTGACGGAGACATCCAGCCGTTCGGTGTGCATGAAGTCCGATATGAAGATTCTCGGTACTTTATGAACCACCAAAATGCTAAGCCACAACTGACTGAGGATAAACCGGCCCCAAGACTCAAAAGCAAATCTGAGCCGGCTATCACTTTCAAAAGCAAAAACGCCCAAGTTCGCCCCCGTTTTGGTAGCGACACTGATGAGTCCGATGCTGGAAGCCCGTCCTTCCGTAAAACTCGCCCTCATTTCGGCAGCGATACGGACGAATCTGTTACTGAAGGCCCATCTAGCAGCAAAGTCCACCCTTATCTTGGCAGTGACACTGAAGAGTCAGAAGAAGAGGACCTGCCGTGCAACAGCTGTGCAGATTGGCCCCCCATGCAGCAAGCGAAACTACGAGAGACCTTCGAAGTCGCAGAAGGGTCCCTAGCCATCACAAGGGTGCCGGAGCAGATGTGCAAAGAGCTCGATACGTTGTCAGTCTCCACCGTGGACCAGCTGAAAACATTCTACGTCCCCGGGAGGAAAAATGGACAGAAGGGCATCCTGTTTAACGGGTCAACCCCCGTTGTGCACCCGGACGATCTTTCTGTCGCGTGCCTTCCCTATGAGAGAGGCATAAGAGCCGTCCTCAATCCCAGATACTATGCGCCCGAGATGCGGGAATACTTTAAGAAGTGCGGATGCCGGTTATATCAAACGGAGTCCGAAGCAAAGTTTTACGAAGGGCTTTGGTATCCGCCCCAGGTCCGAGCACTCATCGATGGACGAATTCCAGATAGACGGGGCATAGGCTACATTCAACCTGATTCCAAAGCGTGCTATATGATCCATGTTGGTGAGGCCAGCGAAAGATCAAATGATGATGACGAGATAGCCGACCCAGAAGAAGCTCCTCAAGAGCTCGAAGATGGTGGACAAGCAACCTTTGACGAGCTAACAAAGATTGACTTAGGAACGCCCGATAATCCAAGGCCGACCTACATCAGCTCGCTCTTGTCAGAGGAAATGAAAGCGCAGATAATTGCCCTGCTGCATGAGTTCGTCGACTGCTTCGCGTGGACATACAAAGAAATGCCGGGCCTTTCCCCTGAAGTGGCTGTGCATAAGCTGGCTATATCTCCTGATGCTAAGCCAGTCAAACAAGCTCCTCGAAGAAAGAGAAGGGAACTAGAAGAAAAAGTCATCGAGGAAACAAAGAAGCTCATCGACGCCGGCTTCATCAGGGAAGAGAAATATGCGGACTGGATCGCATGCATAGTCCCAGTGAAGAAGAAAAATGGGCAGATCCGAGTTTGTGTCGATTTCAGGGACCTCAAGAAGGCATGTCCTAAAGACGACTTCCCGCTACCGGTCATGGAAATGATGGTCGATGACACCTCAAATTACGAGCTGTTCACCTTTATGGATGGCTCGTCTGGATACAATCAGATCAAGATGTCGCCTGAGGATGAGAAACACACATTATTTCGAACCCCGATCGGAATATATTGCTACAAGGTGATGCCGTTTGGACTGAAGAACGCAGGTGCTACATATCAAAAGGCAATGACTAATATCTTTGATGACCTAATCCATAAAGTCGTCGAATGTTATGTTGATGATCTGGTCGTCAAAACTAAAGCTAAGGCCGACCACATCCAAGATCTTAGGATTGTTCTCACCAGACTGAGGGAATACGATCTGAAGATGAATCCTCTGAATTGCGCTTTTGGCGTGTCATCGGGAAAGTTCCTGGGCTTCATAGTCCGACATCGAGGGATCGAAGTTGACCCATCAAAGATAAAGGCCATCATAGAGATGCCCCCTCCGAAGAGTCTAACGCAGCTAAGATCTTTTCAAGGCAAGCTTGCTTATATACGGAGGTTTATCTCAAATTTATCGCGGAGATGTAGGCCCTTCTCAAAGCTCATGAAGAAAGGAGCTCCTTTTATCTGGGATGCCGAATGTCAAGCAGCGTTCGAAAGCATCAAACAATACTTGTTGCACCCTCCAGTGCTGGCCGCTCCCATTCCAAATAAACCGCTGATTCTCTACACTGCCACGCTGGATGAGTCACTCGGTGCGCTCCTTGCCCAGAATAACGAGGAGGGAAAAGAAAATGCCCTCTACTACCTTAGTCGAACTCTAGTCGGGGCGGAACACAACTATTCCCCAATCGAAAAGCAATGCCTGGCTCTGATATTTGCAGTGAAGAAGCTAAGGCACTATCTGCTTGCTAATCGGGTTATGCTGATCTCCAAGGTCGACCCGCTCAAACACTTGATGACCAGAGCGAGCTTAGCCGGCAGAATGGCAAGATGGGCTGTCATGTTACTTGAGTTTGACATAGTTTATACCCCTCAGAAAGCAGTAAAAGGGCAAGCTCTTACAGACTTTCTCGCTGCTCATCCCATACCAGAAGGGTCGCTGCTAAATTATGAGTTACCCGACGAACAAGTGCTTCACCTCGAGGAAGATGAGCCATGTTGGGAGCTCTACTTCGATGGGGCCTCATCGATAAGGACCTCCAGTAAATCAAGCGTCCCGGAAATAAAAGCAGGGATAGGATTGGTGTTCATCACACCATCAATGGGAACCCTACGGCGTTCTTTCGCTCTCACCGAGCCTCGGACAAACAATGAAGCTGAGTATGAAGCTCTGATAGCTAGTTTGGAGCTCGCTATAGAAATGGAAATCCGTCGGCTACGAGTTTACGGTGACTCCCATCTCGTCATCAACCAAGTAAGCGGTGATTATAAAATATACAAACCCGAGTTAGCTCGGTACAGAGGCCGTGTGGTGGAACTCATGAAACGGTTCACTCACATTGAACTAATGAGAGTCCCTAGAGCGTTGAATGGAAAGGCTGACGTACTCGCTCGCTTAGCCAAGGAGATAGCTGATCCTGACATGGACGAAATTTTGATCACAGTCAGGAGCTGACAAATTCTACCCCCAGTCTCTCTACGAGAAGAGGAAAGCGCGGAACAGAAGAGCAGTCCTGCCGAAGAAGCTTCGATCATCCAAGACGAGCCCGATTGGAGAGAACCCTTCATAGAGTACCTCCGATACGATAGGCTGGCCGAAGAAAAATCTGCGAGGATTCAGCTGAAGAAGAGAGCTCTCCGATACGTGTTTGTAAATGATACGTTATACCGCAGATCATATGACCAACTCTGGCTCAGGTGCCTGTCATCGGCCGAAGCCGAAAAAGTCATGAAAGAAGTTCACTCAGGCGTTTGCGGTGCTCACCAATCTGGCCCTAAGACGCGACTGCAGATTAAACGGCTTGGGTATTACTGGCCCACCATGATACGGGATTGCGGAGAGCATGCAAAGAAATGTTATATCTGCCAAATTCACGGTGATTTTATTCACAAGCATCCCAATCCATTGCATCCTACGGTGGCGTCGTGGCCCTTCGAAGTCTGGGGCACCGACATTGTTGGCGCAATTGATCCTCCGTCATCCAAAGGCCATCGGTTCATACTGGCCACGACAGACTACTTCTCTATATGGGCTGAAGTTGTCCCGCTAAAAGAAGTCAAGACAAAAGATATTCTGACATTCTTCCAGCATAATATTCTATACCGCTTCGGTACACCAAGAAGAATCATTTCTGACAACGGGCCTTCTTTCAAGAGCTTCAATGTCTCAAGGTTCGCTACTCAGCACAAGATAGACTGGAGATATTCCTCCATCTATAATCCAAGAGCCAACGGGCAAGCCGAAGCCTTCAATAAGACTCTATGCAAGCTCCTGAGGAAAAATGTTTCAGCCAACAAGAGAGACTGGAATCTCAAACTTCACGAGGCGTTGTGGGCATATCGTACCACGCACCGTACTCCAACTCAGTCCACTCCATACTCATTGCTCTTCGGAGTGGAGGCGGTCCTCCCCCTCGAAGTCGAAGTTCCAAGCTTAAGAATGGCCGTTCAGCACGAGTTGACGGAGGAGGAAAACGTGCTCCTTCGACTTGAAGAGCTCGATGCCCTCGAAGAAAAGAGGCTCGCGGTGCAGCAAAGTCTGGAGCTATACCGAGCCCAAATGTCACGGGCCTATGACAAGATAACCCGTCTTCGCGCTTTCAAAAAAGGTGAATTGGTGTTGGTCCTCAAAAGACCGATTATCCCCAATCGACATGCCAAGGGAAAATTCGAGCCAAACTGGGAAGGACCATACGTCATCGAGAAAGTGTTTGACGGAGGATCCTACCAACTAATAAGTGCTGAGGGAGAAAGGCCTATGCCACCCATCAATGGCCGATATCTCAAGAAATACTACACGTGAATGCTCCGAGTCGTAGGCGAATTGAGCAAATCAGCCCTACGGTCTGGATCAGACATCCTGCAAAACCGTATACAATCCACGGGCGTAAATGACCCCTATCTCTCCCAAATCCTGCCGGTGAGACTACTTTTAAAGTCCCACCAGCAAAAATAAATTAATAAATAAATAAATAAAAAATTAAAATAAAAGAAATAAAAAATAAACGGTATGTCCACAAGCAAAACGGGTACGGATGAAAACCCGAAAGGGCTCCGTGAGTAAAAACAGCAGGACTACCGGCGAGTCTGCGAAAACCCGAAAGGGCGCAAACTCGTGAAAAGAGATGAAATACACTCGCAAAGTCCTCTCGACCTTGTGAGGAGAAAACCCCTGCGTGAGATCCTTACGACTCACAAAGGAGCAACACACTTAGGAATTCTCACGATTCCTAAGGAGAAAATACACCTGCGGGATCCTTACGACTCGTAGGGAGAAAATGCTTTTATGGGACCCTCACGGCCCATAAAATTGAAAAGCCTTAGGTGATAGGGACCCAAACCTGTCTCCTAAGCCATCGTTCCCCAACGAGCAACGGCAAATGATGAGTCGCTCCTGGCATTTCGCTTCAGTGTAAGCGGTGCTGATGCCGACCAAAAACCCAAATCCCAAATCCCAAGTCCTCCTAAGGCAAATTATGAGTTTCTCCTGGCATTATTCCAGTGCAGCAATGCTGATGCCAAACAAGATCCAAATTCCAAGTCCCCAAACGGCGAATGATGAGTCGCTCCTGGTACCACATTCCAGTGCAGCGATGCAGACGCCAACCAAAATCCGATTTCTCAAAATTCTCCTGGCCCTACGGTGGGTCCCCAAGTTGACCATCGTATACAATCCACGGGCTCAAATAATTCTCATCATACCCTTGTCCCACCGTAATCACCAGTTACGCGGCCGGTATCCGCTTTGTGAATGATGCTCCATTGATAAGACCCACTCATGTGTCCTCACGATACATGAGGAGAACAAACCTTTGTGGGATCCTTACGACTCATAAAGGAAAAACACACTTAGGAGTCCTCACGACTCCTAAGGAGAAAATACACCTGCGGGATCCTTACGACTCGTAGGGAGAAAATGCTTTTATTGGACCCTCACGGCCCATAAAATTGAAAAGTCTTAGGCGATAGGGATCTAAACCTGTCTCCTAAGCCATCGCTCCCCAATCCCCAAACGGCGAATGATGAGTCGCTCCTGGTACCATATTCCAGTGGAGCGATGCAGACGCCGACAAAATCCCGAAATTTTTCCGGCCCTACGGTCTGGATCATACATCCTGCAAAAACGTATACAATCCACGGGCGTAAAACAATCCCAAAATCCTCTCAATGACAGATGATGATTCGCTCCTGGTACCAAATTCCAGTATAGCGATGCTGATGTCAACCCAAATCAAAATCAACAAGTCAACTTCCACTCCGACACCGCAGAAAGCGGAGCAAGTCAAGTCTACCCCTGACACTGCAAGAAGCAGAGCAAGTCAAATCAAGAATCAACCGTCCAAGTCGCAAAAAGGGCAGAATCGACCGTCCACGTCGCTAAAATGGCAGCACCGACCGTCCATGTCGCAAAAAGGGCAGAATTGACCGTCCAAGTTGCCAAAATGGCAGCAGCGACCATCCAAGTCGTAAAAAGGGCAGCATCGACCGTCCATGTCGCTAAAATGGCAGCACCGACCGTCCACGTCGCAAAAAGGGCAGAATCGACCGTCCAAGTCGTTAAAATGGCAGCACCGACCGTCCACGTCGCTAAAAGGGCAGTACCGACCGTCCAAGTTATTAAAATGGCAGCACCGACCGTCCAAGTCGCAAAAAGGGCAGTACCGACCGTCCAAGTCGCTAAAAGGGCAGCACCGACCGTCCAAGTCGCAAAAAGGGCAGCACCGACCGTCCAAGTCGCAAAAAGGGCAGCGCAGGATTCCTACAAAGCGGGAACCAGATCACTCCGGGCCAGAGAAAACGTCTATCACGGACACTCCGTCTCGGAGACATGTCAAGCAACGACCGTCCATTTCGTAAAAAGGGCAGTGCCAGCTTCCCAAAAAGCGGGAACCAAATCAAGTCGCCTCCACGTGAAAGAAGATCCATCAATTTCATGCACACGACCCACATATGTGGTGTGCATTTATTGCTGGGGGGCAATTTGTTGGGATAAAAATTTACACCCCGATTGACCAAGTCAAAATCAAAGTCAACCCCAAGTCAAGTGGGCCCAAGCCCAGATCCAGTGGGCCCATGCCCGGGTCGAGCCAGAACATGAAGCGGCCGGCCTCCCCCCATACCAAGATAAAAATTTGTAATAAATAATTTTGTTTTATTTCTTTTATCTTATTTTATGGATAAATGTAAGAAAAATAGGCATAAAGCCAAATTTTTGTAAAGCCCATGGCTTATGTGCACCACTGATGAGTTGGTTTACTCCCCGGGTGATCCCGACTAATTCTTCTTTCAGGTTTGGGTAAGAATTTAACGTTACAGTGGAAGGTTCCCTGATTAGATAAAGTGATAACCATTCTGATCTAGGTTAGAGTGCACGCTGAGTGTTTCTTTTCTCTCTCTTTGGCAGCGACCATGACCCGACCCTAGATTATGACTCAGTGACCAAAATTAACCGAACCTTCTTATACACTGGCTTTTGGATTGTCTGAGTTGCAAACTTCATTGCCACTCCTACTTTTACCCTTTTCTCCAGGACACGCCATTTTACTACGAACGTCCACTTCCATTGGACAAAACCATCGTATGGTTATATACGAACTCGAAGGAATTTATTCGAGGATGGTTTCCGGTTCTGGAGAAAACGAATAGGACTATTCAGTTGTCTTTTCCTTTTACCTTCTCTCAAGTTGCGAGTACTCCTTGGTTTAGGAGATAGTACACCTATTACGCAAATTGGATAGTCTTCTTCCAAACCATAGGCTGGTGCCGACTAGTAGGGAATGAAGAAAACCAATTAGCCTAAACGGTGTACAGAAGGTATTAAGTTAAGACAAAGAAAGTGATTAGAAGGAGGGCAAAGTAAATTACGACTACTATTCACGACCAAACCAAGTATTTCATTACCACTCCCACTTCACCTTTGTATTTCTTCAGGACAATTCGTATCACTACGAAGATCCACAGTTATTTGGATATTCCATCGTATGGTTATATACGAACTCGAAAGGAACTTGTTCCAGTTCGTGGATGGATTCTAGTTCAGGAGAAATAGGAATAAGGTTTATTCGGTTGTCTTTTATCTTTACCTTCTCTCGGGTTGCGAGTGCTCCTAGGATTAGGACAGTACACCCATTATGCTTATTGGATAGTCTTCTTCCAAACCATAGGCTGGTGCCGAACGGTAGGGAAGGAAGAAAACCATTTGGCCTAAAGGGGTGTGCAGAAAGTAACGACTAAAGACATATAAAGGGATTTGGAGAGATGGCAAAGAAATATACGGTTATAGATGTGAATATGGATAATGGAAAAGGCATTACTAGGAATACCCGGATACCCCATCGAAACATTTCAATGCTTCATTTTCACTGTGTACTGTTAAAAGAAAACTGATTTCCCAATTAGACACTTGCTCCAGGGTCTGTATTTACCAGGTGTGATTCTCACATATGTATGGTTTTACAGATGATGAGTGGGAGTAAGTTATTGGAAATTAGGTGATTATCCTCATTATATCGGAATTCGTTGTAATTGGGGATATTTGAGGAAGTCACCTGGGCTGTTTGCTGGATGGCAAATATTTGGTTTTGAATATCCATTGTTATGCACCAATTTCAAATTGATATATCTGTACGTCTATTTTTATAGAGTGAGATATACCTTTTTGAAATTATGTCTATGACATTTACCTATATCAGTGGATGGTTAGATAAGGAGCATTGAACAGCGGTGTAATTCTTCTTAACCATAAGTACAGTTTTCATACTACGACACACAGTGAATGAGTCACTATACTCAGGGGACTTATACAGAGTATTGTATATTGTCCGGTGTCCATGAGGACAGAGGGGTTGGTTCTCGTACTATATTCTGTTTACTTATGACTTCTCTAGTTCTTAGACATATGTTTCATAGAAATACAAGGTCCAAGTTTTGAGAAGTTATAGATATAAGAGTAAAGTAGAGAACCAGATGTTGCAGATTCTTCAAGGTGATCGAAGATGTAGATACTTGTGTGTGGTATTCAGTTAATAGTAATGATTAAGAGAACTTGCTTCTCTTTCAGGTTACTCATAATTTGAAGCACTCCTAAGTTGAGTAACGTTGATCGGCCTCCTTCCATTTAGTTGACATGCACTGGAGACAGCTGCATGATTTGAATATGGTTCATTTAAATCAGTTCCTCAGTTTCTATATTGGATATAGAACAGTTCATATCTTAACGATGTTAAGGTACGGGGAGTTGTCCGGCTTATGCTTAAAACCAGACTCTGGATGACTCAAGGCACGTTTCTGTAGTGGCTGTTTGTGGGTTGACCAAGGCTATGATAAGGGTTGAATTTCTACCATCTAGAAGATCAATAGTGATATTGTTCTTAACTCGCCACAGTTTTAATAAAAATGGATTTTTCAGAAAACAGTAGTGGGAGTATGGTAGAACTGGAAGTGATTCCAGAACCGCAAACGATTACGGAAAATTTGATAAGAACCTTAAGATTCAATCTGTATTGACATTCCATTAGCCACTCCACAGATATGGTGGGTAACCTCAGGCACCCGAGAGGTACTCTGGTATCCTCAAGGACGGTGACAGGGAGGTTCTTGTTTACCCAGACTTGCCATTGCTGTTGTTCCAGGCTGTGAGACCCGGCAGGAGGATGAGTATAGCGTCGTTCTGAACTAGCTTTAGAAGTGCACGTGTATATGACTCTGCCAGAGGGTTGTCGTAGTCAGTGGGAGCAGCGGAAGCATGGTGGATAAGTGGCTTATGTCTATTTATAGACTAAAGCCGATATAGCGGAGATAGATCATCTATTTCTGACGTGACAGTCATAGGTTTGACTTCATCAGAATAGGGGATGGATCTGTTAAGAAGGTAGTAGGGTGTAATATCCTTGTATTTGGATGACATACACAGAGTAGGAAGTGATATTCCTATACTACGATCGGTTATACTTTGGTTGTCACACAATGGTTTCTCCACAAAAGGACTTGGATATTATATCAGACATTCTGGATACTTGATCTATGGTTTTAGATCTAGATTTAGGTAGTTTCCCGATCAGGGTACTTAGACAACATTCTAGAGGTGCTTTAGAATGGACGACTCCTGGCATGGTAGTGTACCTGCAGGTGATAGAGTCACCCTCTCTAAAGGTGTCTTACAGACTAAAGGGGAGAGGGATGTGCATGATTGGCAGATCACTTGCTTAGGCAATTGAGTCAATCATGAGATGTCAAGTACCACACCAGATGTTGTTTTTGCAGGAGATGCAATAAGTTGATATTAATCCAATCCTGGAGAAACAATCGGTAGCAGTTTTAAAACATAAGTGAATGTTCTAGGGATATGATAACAGCAGCCTCCTTTAGGAGACGGTTATCATTCCAGGCTTCCAAGGTGACATAGATGACAGAGAGGTTGTCAGATTTATAGTTTTTCTTCTGACGAGGGGCAATATTTTGGACAGGTGGTCCATGGGGATACTGAGGGAGGCATGACGCAGGATACTGATTAAGTTCAGTAGACGATACAGTCTAAGAAGTTTGGATTTGGAGTTCATTTATGAGCTAGGTCCCATCAGACATCCAGACACATTCTAAGACAGGTATTGCTCATTTCGGGAGATGGCTTTCTCCGCGAACTTGAGATAAAAAGAGACATAGAAAGAAACATCACAACGGATCCACTCACTGAGGCTATTCCTCGAACACAATAGTTTCGCAAACGAGCTTTGTGAGACTGACTAGTAGAGGAGTTGGGTGTTCGGTATCACACGAGCTGTGAGTATGCGACATCGCAATAATTAGCCTTGAGTGCAAGTGGGAGATTGTTAGATATAGTGCCCTCAGAGTCAATTATTGGATCACAGGCACGTGATTGCAATGATTGAGGGAGGACCTATGCCGGTTGGACAGTCTTACTCAAGATGATAGTATACTATCTAGTTTATCTTTATCATCGTGTACTGCTTTAGGTGACCTTACAGGTCACTATTGCATGTTGATAGAGCCCCTAGGATTCTTTCTTGACTACCAGCAGTATGAGGGCGATCATATACGTGGGAGCTGGGGTCTATAAGCACATCCTTAAAAGGTCCCTAGTCGTGGGAGTTTCGAGACAAGGCATCGATACTCCAGAGTAGACTAGTGTACACAGTCGAGACCCCGATGAGGGGCGGTGGCCAGTCTCACAAGCCACTGATGTCAGTTGGTTCACCTAAGATGTATACAGGTGCTCATTGGGTTATGAGTACACCGGACAGGACTCGCCGGGAACTTGCTAGTTGGGATTATACCAGACGTCAAATAGCAGTTCCCTGGTGACATGTGTACAGGTTAGTTCATCGACCTGAGATCGTCATTTGTCTCGTGTGAGTTCCCACTGTACTTTGATTACTACCCTACCATGCTCAAAGGAGACATGCAAACTGGTTTTAGTTGGGTACAGTCCCGAGCCACATGGATGCAGTGAGCGGATCTTCAGGGGTTCGTCTCTCTCGGTATTGGCGGTGAGGTCGCGCTGCGTCTAGGAAATCCATTACACGAAGTCCTTGGCCAAGGCAGGAGATTTACTGGTAGGTATTCCAGTAGTATCTCAGGGTGTTCTGGGCTACACTCCGACACGACTTGTACCGCTTTTGGGGGTCTGACTTTTACCAACCCCCTAGGCCCGCCATGCGATGCTCATAGACGAACGGATCGGACTGTACGGATATTGTCACTGACAGGCTCAGTAGGGTGTCAGCATGAGTTCGCTCACAGACGTCCCTTTTAGTCAATAGCCGGTAGCCCGTCACGTATGGCTAATACCTCTGACGTGCTAGTGGTTAAATCCACAGCCATAGTATTGACGAGTTTTTAGAGTCCCCCACAGACAGTTACTCAAGTTTCGGGCGAAACGCTGTAGAGACCGTATGGAGATATGGCAGGGTTCGATCAGATACAAGCGGTATTGCACGGATCGTGATTGGACGGATATTACTAGCGGGCTTTGGTTTAAGCCGGATCCTAGTATTAGACAGTGTAGTTTTGTCTCTTTGCATTTGTGTTCAGTGGGAATACAAATGCGGGCATGTATATGCAGTCGCAGGGTTTTCCTGTAATTTATTACGGGATCAGTTTTCTGAAGTTGCCAGTTTGCAATCCGTTTCGGCCAGTTTTCCTTTGTTCCTTCACGGCCGGACTTTTCCGAAGGAAGGGTTATTTGCAGTTGTGCAAATTATCTTTTGTGGAGGGTTATTTGTTTATGTGGCTTCATAATCATGAGATTCTTTTTTAGTCTCTTCCATTGCATTTAATGTGATGGTGTGTAAAAGGATTTGATTAGAAAATGGTGTGACCACTTTCTTCTCATGGCTTTTCTTTGTTTTGATTAATTATTCATTTTCTCCCTCCACCATTCATATAGGGGCCGGCCACTTTGATGGAGGAGCGAGGGAGTTCATTTTTCATGTGGGAAAAATTATCATTCATCTCATTTTAGCTTGCCACAAAAAATTCCCAAGTTCATCTCTTTTCTTCACCTCCATCCTTCAAAGGCAACTTCAATCACCCTAAAGAGACAATCTTTTCTACACTACACCTACAGCACTCTTGGATGCGTCGGCTTGCCAACTTCGCGCCCGAGTTGCCTCGGTCCAGAAGTGGGAGCCCGTAAAAGAATTCGGCTACGCGGTGCCCATTCCGACGAGAAGGTGACGAACGATGATTCCGCGGAGAGATCGGGACGACGACGAGAAGACCGAAAGACACGGATCGCTCGGTATAGCCCTCTACCCTTTTTCTAGTTTGCTAGAGTTAGGTTAATGGCTCGATCCAGGAATCTGTTAGTTATATGTATGCCCTAGAGGCCATTACTATACATAGGATGTATATTGTAGTGGATGCTGGGACATATATAGGGAGGACTTTCTTGCTCGACATGATAGTATGCTATCTGGTTGAACTTTACCTTAACGTGTATACTGATTGTCTCTCTGTTACATGTTGGTAAAGCCCTTAGGATGTGTGCTTGACTACCTGGACTATGATGCGGATCATACTAGTGGGGACATGGTAGTCCATAAGCACATCCTTCAAAGTCCCTAGTCGAGGGTGTATCGAGACGGGGCATCGATATACCAGAGTAGACTAGCGTGTACCTTCTCGACCCATACAGATGGGCGATGGATGATCCCATATCCATTGGTGTTTGACATCAGAGATGATATACGGGTGCTCAGTAGAGACTGGGTACACTGGACGGACTCGCCGAGAACTCCCAGATGGTATTATACCTCACGTCAGATGGCAGTTCTCTGGTGACACTGGTACAGAGTAGTCTGTTGACCCGAGATCGTCATAGAGTCTTGTGTGGTTCCCACTGTGCTTTGATTTCCATCTTACCACGTCCAAGAGGGCGTGCAAAACGGTGGTTTTTGGGTACAGTCCCGAGTCACATGGAGGCAATGAGCGATAGGAGGGGATTCGTCTCTCCCGATATAGGGGGTTGATGTTGCGCTGTGTTCGATTGGCTATAACAGGAAATCCCTGGCCAGGGTTGCTGAGATTTACTGGTAAGTGTTACCAGTAGTTTCTCGAACGGTTATAGACCTCATATCGACACGACTTATCGAGCTATTGGGGTCTGACGTTTACCACCCCTAGGCGAGATATGCGACATATCAGATGATCAGACCGGACTGTACGGTAGTGTTACTGGTCGGATTCACTGGAGTGTGAGCGGGCTTGCTCGTCGATCTTCAGATCGCTCAATACCCGGGTGGCCGTTACGTTTGGCAGACCGCTTGCGGCTTGTGGGTGTTTGATATGATCATCGCCTGCTGCCGGCGTATTGACGGGTCTTTAGAGTCCGACATAGAGGTTTCCTGGCTCAAGAGAAACGAAATAGGAGCGCATATGAGATATGTGCGGGACCGAGAATAATGCGGCTATGTGATACCGTATTTCATTCTCACGATCAATGTGTCGAATGGTTGTATGCGATATAACCTAGTTATCGATTCAAGCGTTGATTCGATAAGCCGATACATTGTATACTAGTCGGTTGTGTGCGACATGACCGGATCATTGAATCAAGTGTTGATTTAATGATTTAATGCGTATTTATATATTTGATATATTACTTTGCATTAACTAGTATCGGTTCACTTTAAATGGATTTTCTCACTCGGATGTGCGCATTATATATGTGATATGATTTTGTGTACTAGCTTGTATCATGTTTGATGATACATGCTTTTTGGTTAAGTGTAAAGTATTAAACCTTGGTTAATGAATAGGTTAGGGTTTGTTATTTGTTATTCATTTATCTTATTTAATTATCCATTTATTTATGATAAATGAATAAAAGAAAATGAAATGAAATGGTTGCTAATTTTGGATTCTAGTTGAAGCTTCTTGATCTTTTGACTAAGTGACCATTTTGTCTCTAGCTTGACCCTAACCATTCATTTAACCATGATTGATTCTCTACACATTACCATGGTTAAAGATTATGATAAGTATTCTTTTATTTTATATTTTCTAATAACTTATCATAACATTTTACCATCTTCTTTTTCATTTCTTCAAGTGAAGAAAGCTTGCCTCCATCAATGGCAAGTGATGAAAAAGAGTGTGAAATCCAAATCTAAAGTCTACCCACTTCCTATATCTTCATCCTCTACCTCTTGCCAAGTAGTAGAGTGTGTTTTCTTCAAAAGTTTCATGACTTGGTGAAGTGAGAGCTTGATCTAGCGATGCCTCGACGTAGATCATCTTCGGCATGGACATCGACGACCTAGCTCGCTTATTCTCCGATGAAGTCGATGCTAGAGCCCGGATTCTTTTTGGACAACGGAGAGGACTTCGTTGCGGAGCTATGGAGATGGAGAACCGGATCTACAAAGGTTGTATTTCCGTATCTCTTAGTTAAGTGTTAACTAGTTAGCATTTTCGCCTAGATTTCTAGCAAACGATCCGTAGTCGGGTCTCTCGGCACCTAGAATTTTTGAAATTGGCATGTTCGATGCCTTGCGAGACCTCACTAGTGTGCCTAGGGACCCTACAGTGGTATCAGAGCCTAGCTAGAGCCTTAGGCGAAGTCCCGACGGAGTTTGAAATCCGAACGAACCCGAAACCCATATTCAAAAATGCTCTCTGTCCAGATTTTAAAATTGTGGATTTTTCAAGATTAAAAATATCCATAAAATCAAGCAGGGTTTTTTATGAAATACTGTGAAAAAAGGAGACTTAACTCCGTCATAACGCCGCGGAACCGCGGCCTAAGCCCACGTGGCGCGGCGGTTCCGCGGCCGTTTTGTTGACTCGTTGACTCCTGTTTGCACAGTAATTCCTATTTTAATATGCTGAGTTTTATGGGAATTTTTAATATGCAGTAAACAGTTGAGCATTTTTGGGTTGTATTGGGAATCTAAGATTCGATCGGGGTTTCAAATTTTGTCTGTGTGGCTTTCCGGATAAATTTTAGAATATGTTAAAAAGTTCGACCGGATATAAATACCCAATTTTTTCCCTGTCGGGAAATTTCCAAGTGTTGGATTTTTCCGTAGTTTAACGACGTTCTAAGTAGTGCAAGTAACGCGATGGTCCCTCTAGAAGACAACAAACCTTAACTCGATTATGTGACCGTCTTGAACTGCCCTTTGAACCTTCGGGTTTGGGGTAGTACGGCGTGCCACATGTGAGGCGTTGGCTTGACCCTTCTACGGCTGGACCGTTGGTACTGAGGCACGAACTGAATGTTGTTAGACTTATTTCATGTGTTGATCTGTATTGGGAAAACTTGGGTGTTCGATTGTTCGATCGGAAAGTTTAACATTTTCTATTTATCTGGAATGGGATACAATAATTGGAATTCACAAAAAGTTATGAGATAACTGAATGAATATTATAAACATAGCAGTTTAGTCTCACTTGATCGGTTGCCACGGAATTTTGATGTGATCAAAAGTCCGTCGCAATCACGTAGCGTACGCGGATACTCGCCGGGTAAACTTAATAGACTGCTACACCCCATAGCCACGACCAAGTGACTGTAGGAGAACCCCGTCGCTGAAAGCATCCGTTTGGGTGCTCGCGATAGCGGTGTTCCGCCTTGGTGCACTTCGTCGACGGTATCAGGGGTGCGGCCGCCTACTAAAGTTTGCGACGAGCATTCGATCAGGATGTCGGGAATCTTGTTGAATTGCCCGACTTGATATTGAAAAGTGTTTTCGATTTTGAGACTAAAATGCGGGGTTTATAATTGTTAGGCATGCGATGTCTAAGTAATTCATTTGGTCAGACATGCGATGTCTGAGGTGGTTGCGGATTCCAACTGTTGTAGTTTTACACTTTCTTTTCTGTGACCGTAAGTGTAATATGTGATATCACCGGTTTCGTTGCTATATGTCAATGACAATTGGGATGCGCATATTTACTTACGTTGTTGACATGTGATGTTATGTGTTGCTGGATATGTTATATTGGATCGTCGTGTTTGAATAGCCGGGGGTTTTTATGTGAGATGAGTGTTTTTCATTTTCATTCATGTAAAAACTTGTATGTAATATTCTTTTATTGGGGCGCTTCCAGCTTGCGGAAGTTGTCACCTTTTGTATATTATTTACTTTTCCGCACTAGGATAGACCCAAGGAGGGGAGCACAAGTAACCGGGTTCTGGAGCCCAATGGGAGACCAACTCGAGGAGTCGAGGCCGGGTCTCCTAACTCTAGAATTGGTAGGGTTGCTTGCCGCTCTCGTAGGGGTCTAGGGGTGTGGGTTTGGCTATTCATCGCGACCGTGGAATCCGTGTTTTATACTGGCTCGTATTGAAAACACGGACGTCCTAGTATATCCAATATTTCATATGTTTCTTCTGCTGCGATATCTGTGATGTGATCATGTGATGTTCTGTGATAGATACAGTATATAGTATATATGATATATTATATAGGCGTTACTTATGTTTTACACCCGCGCTAGCCCTGCCCCGCTCTGCCGTTAGTTACCTAACCTAACGGTGCACGAGGAACATCGAGGCGAATGCGGATGGCATAAGTGTACGTCGTATTTATCTGTGATGTTTAGGTACTTAAATAATGGGACTTCATTAATGTGATTAATGAAATAAAAGAAACCTAAGATGTTGTAGAATCGAATTTCAAAATAAAAACAGGTAGCTACAGTTCTTACTTTGCACAGAGGTATATATGATATATCCTGCACCTTATTCGATGAGGAAAGGACCGAGATCCCTTCACCGGGAGTGACTCCTTTAGCAATAACTGACTGATGCTACACACTCGGTTTGTCTTTTGATTGCTTTTAAGTGTTTTTGCTTTACACAGTGATATATATGATATATCCCGCACCTCATTCGACGAGGAAAGGACCGACGATCCCTTCACCGGGAATGACTCCTTTAGCAAAACTAGAAAAGCCTCAAAGCACTCCATTTTAAAATTATTTGATTTTACAACGATATCAAGTTCATTACGCAATAGGTTTTCAGAAAAACCTGTCGTAGCCCTCCGTCATTTCAGATACGTACTAGTTAGTATTCGTGCTGCGGTTGTTTGGCCTCCGTCAAGGCGTAGTGTACGGTAGCTAACTAGTGCTTATCTGCTTGCATATGATGCGATTGGATTAGGGTATTCATACGGCGTTGTTTGGCCTCCATCAAGGGTCGTGCGGGTGGGTTTAATTCAATCAGGAAATGACGGGTTTGTAAGCTCGCGGGGGCGCCCCGGCCGTCGATCCGACGCCGGAAACGCGAAAACAAAAACTTTGCAAAAACTTGCAACCGGCACCACCGCGCACTTTTCACCCGGATCGGGGCCATTAACCTAGCTAACTAGCAAATAAGAAAAGAGTAGAGAAGTTATACCAAGCGATCCGTGTCCTTCGGTCTTCATCTCCACTCCGATCTTCCGCGGAATCTCCGTCCATCATCGTCTCGTCGGAAAGGGCACCGCGTAGCCGGAATCTTTTACGGGCTCCCACCTCTTGACCGAGGAAACTCGGGCGCGAAGTTGGCTAGCCGACGCGTCCAAGACTTGCTATAGATATAGTGTAGAAGCTCGTCTCTTTTGGGGTTATGAGGTTGCCATGATTTGTGGAGGAAAAGAATGAACTTGAGAGAAAGAAAAAATGGAGCTCTCAAGCTTTTCAAGCAACATATGAGATAAATCACCACCCACTAAAATCAATCCCCTTCTCCCTTGAATAGTGGCCGGCCCCTTCTCTCACAAGAATGAGATTGGAGAGAGAAAAAGAATTCTCCAAGTATATAAAAATGTAATGGAAAAACCAATAAAGAAAATGGTCACTCTCATTTCATTTCAACAACCATCAAATGAAAAGCAAAATGAAATGGACAAGAATGGAATCTTATCATGAAGAGGCTACAATAATGCAAGAAACCCCTCCACTAAAAGTTATTTGCGAACTTGCAAATAACCCCTCCATCGAAAAGTCCGGCCGGAACGGAATGCAAACTGGCAACCCCAGAAAACCGATCCCGTAATAAATTACAGGAAAACCCCGCTACTGCAAATACATGCCCGCATTTGTATTCCCACTGAACACAAATGCAAAGAGACAAAACTACACTATCAAATACTAAAATCCGGCTTAAGCCAAAGCCAGCTAGTAAAAAACTGTCCGATCACGATCCGTGCAATACCGCACGTATCTGATCGAACCCTGCCATATCTCCATACGGCCTCTACAGCGTTTCGCCCGAAACCTGAGTAACTGAGTGTGGTGGACTCTAAAGACTCGTCAATACTATGGGTGTGGATTTAACCACTAGCACGTCAGAGGTATAAGCCAATACGTGACGGGCTACCGGCTATTGACCAAAAGGGACGTCTATGAGCGAACTCATCCTGACACCCTACTGAGCCTGTCAGTGACAATATCCGTACAGTCCGGGATCGTTCGTCTATGAGCATCGCATGGCGGGCTTAGGGGGTTGGTAAAAGACAGACCCCTAAAAGCGGTACAAGTCGTGTCGGAGTGTAGCCCAGAACACCCTGAGATACTACTGGAATACCTACCAGCAAATCTCCTGCCTTGGCCAAGGACTTTTCATGTTCTGGCTCTCCTAGACACAGCACGACCTCACCACCAATACCGGGAGAGACGAACCCCTGCAGATCCGCTCACTGCCTCCATGTGGCTCGGGACTGTACCCAACTAAAACCTGTTTGCACAACTCCTTTGAGCCGTGGTAGGGTAGTAATCAAAGCACAGTAGGAACTCACACGAGACAAATGACGATCTCAGGTCGATGAACTAACCTGTACACATGTCACTAGGGAACTGCTATCTGACGTCTGGTATAATCCCAACTAGCAGGTTCCCGGCGAGTCCTGTCCGGTGTACTCATAACCTAATGAGCACCTGTATACATCTTAGGTGAACCAACTGACACCACTGGCTTGTGAGACCGGCCACCGCCCCTCGTCGGGGTCTCGACTGTATACACTAGTCTACTCTGGAGAATCGATGCCCTGTCTCGAAACTCCCACGACTAGGGACCTTTTAAGGATGTGCTTATAGACTCCAGCTCTCACTTATATGATCGCCCTCATACTGCTGGTAGTCAAGCAAGAATCCTAGGGGCTCTATCAACGTGTAATAGCGACTCGAAAGGTCACCTAAAGCAGTACACGATGATAAAGATAAACCAGATATCATACTATCATCTCGAGCAAGACTGTCCTACTGGGACAGGTCCTCCCCTCAATCATTGCAATCACGTGCCTGTGATCCAATAATTGACTCTGAGGGCACTATCTCCAACAATCTCCCACTTGCACTCAAGGCTAATTATTGCGATGTCGTATACTCACAGCCCGTGTGATACCGAACACCCAACTCCTCTACTAGTCAGTCTCACAAATCTCGTTTGCGAAACTATTGCGTTCGAGGAACAGCCTCAGTGAGTTGATCCGCTCTGGTGTTTCTTTCTATGTCTCTCTTTATCTCAAGTTCACGGAGAAAGCTATCTCCCGAAATGAGCAATACCTGTCTTAGAATGTCTGGATGTCTGATGGGACCTAGCTCATAAATGAACTCCAAATCCAAACTTCTTAGACTGTATCGTCAACTGAACTTAATCAGTATCCTGCGCCATGCCCTCCCTCAGTATCCTCTTGGACCAGCTGTCCAAAATACTGCCCCTCGTCAGAAGGAAAACTATAACTCTGACAGCCACTCTTCCATCCAGGTCACATTGGAAGCCTGGAATGATAACCGTCTCCTTAAGGAGGCTGCCGTTATCAATTCCCTAGAACATCAACTTATGTTCTAAAACTGCTTCCGATTGTTTCTCCAGGATTGGATTAATATCAACTTATTGCATCTACTGCAAGAACAACACCTGGTGTGGTACTTGACATCTCATGATTGACTCAATTGCCTAAGCAAGTGATCTGCCAATCATGCACATCCCTCTCCCCTTTAGTCTGTAAGACACCTTTAGAGAAGGTGACTCCATCACCTGCAGGTATACCACCATGCTAGGAGTCGCTCATTCTAAATACTCATAGAATGCTGTGTAAGTACCCAGATTGAGAAACCACCCAAATCTAGATCTAAAACTATAGATCTAGTAACCAGAATGTTTGATATAATATCCAAATCCTATGTGGAGAAACTACTGTGTGACGACCAAAGTATAACCGATCGTAGTATAGGAATATCATTTCCTACTCTGTGTATGTCATCAAATACCAGGACATCACACCCTACTACCTTCTCAACAGATCCATCCCCTATTCTGATGAAGTCAAACTTATGACTGTCACATCAGAAATAGATGATCTATCTCCGCTATATCTGCTCTAGTCTATAAATAGACATAAGCCTGATATCCACCAATGCTTCCGCTGCTCCCACTGACTACGACAACCCTCTGGCAGAGTCATATAGACGTACACTTCTAAAACTAGTTTAGAACGACGCTATACTCATCCTCCTGCCGGGTCTCACAGTCTGAAACAACAGCAATGGCAAGTCTGGGTAAACAAGAACCTCCCTGCCACCGTCCTTGAGCATACCGAAGTACCTCTCGAGTGTCTGAGGTTACCCACCATATCTGCGGAGTGGCCAATGGAATGTCAAACCAGATTGAATCTTTAGGTTCTTATCAAATCTTCAGTAATCGTTTGCGGTTCTGGACTCACTTCCAGTTCTACCATACTCCCACTGCTGTTTTCTGAAAAAGTCCATTTTTATTAAAACTGTGGCGAGTCAAGAACAATATCACTATTGATCTTCCAGATGGTAGAAAGTCAACCCTCGTCATAGCCCGGGTCAACCCACAAACAGCCATTACAGAAACGTGCCTTGAGATATCCGGAGTCTGGTTTTAAGCATAAGCCGGACAACTCCCCATATCTTAACAATATCAAGATATGAACTGTTCTATATCCAAGAAACAGAGGCACTGATTTAATTGAACCAGATTCAAATCATGCAGTTGTCTCCAGTGCATGTCAACTAAATGGAAGGAGGCCGATCAGCGTTACTCAACTTAGGAGTACTTCCAATTATGAGTAACCCGAAAGAGAAGCAAGTTCCCTTAATCATTACTATCAACTGAATACCATTCACAAGTATCTACATCCTCGATCACCTTGAAGAATCCCGATACTTGCAATATCTGGTTCTCTACTTTATCCTTATACCTATAACTCCTCAAAACTTAGACCCTGTGTTTCTACGAAACACATGTCTAAGAACTGGAGAAGTTAAAAGTAAACAGAATATAGTACGAGGACCTACCCCTCTGTCCTAATGGACACTGGACAACATACAATACTCTGTATAAGTCCCTTGAGTCAAATGACTCATTCACTGTGTGTCGTAGGTTGAAAACTGTACTTTTGGTTAAGAAGAATTACACCGCTGTTCAATGCTACTTACCTAACCATCCACTGATATAAGTAAATGTCATAGACATAATTTCAAAAAGGTATATCTCACTCTATAAAAATAGACGTACAGATATATCAATTCGAAATTGTTGCATAACAACGGATATTCAAAACCAAATATTTGCCGACCGGCAAACAACCCAGGTGACTTCCTCAAATATCACCGATTACAACGAATCCTGATATAATGAGGATGGTTACCTAATTCCCAATAACTTACTCCCACTCATCATCTGTAAAACCATACAGATGTGAGAATCCAACCTGGTTAATACATACCCTGGAGTAAGTGTCTAATCGGGAAATCAGTTTTCTTTTAACAGTACACAGTGAAACTGAAACATTAAGATGTTTCGATGGGGTATCCTGGTATTCTTAGTAATGCCTCTTCCATTATCCAGATTCACAACTATAACTGTATAATTCTTTGCCACCTCTCCAAATCCCTTTACATGTCTTTAGTCATTACCTTCTGTACACCCCTTTAGGCCAAGTGGTTTTCTTCCTTCCCTACCGTTCGGCACCAGTCTATGGTTTGGAAGAAGACTATCCAATAAGCATAATGGGTGTACTGTCTTAATCCTAGGAGCACTCGCATTGCGAGAGAAGGTGAAGATAAAAGACAACCGAATGAACTTAATTCATAGGTGATTTAGGATTGACAAAGAAGTACATGGTTTGGTCGTGAATAGCAGTCGCAATTTACTTTGCCCTCTTACTAATCCCTTGCTTTGTCTGAACTTAATACCTTCTGTACACCGTTTAGGCTAATTGGTTTTCTTCATTCCCTACCGTTCGGCACCAGCCTATGGTTTGGAAGAAGACTATCCAATTTGCGTAATAGGTGTACTACTCCTAAACCAAGGAGTACTCGCAACCTGAGAGAAGGTGAAAAGAAAAGACAACTGAATAGTCCTATCCGTTTTCTCCAGAACCGGAAACCGTCCTCGAATTCCTTCGAGTTCGTATATAACCATACGATGGTTTTGTCCAATGGAAGTGGACGGTCGTAGTAATACGGGGTGTCCTGGAGAAAAGGGTAAAAGTAGGAGTGGCAATGAGGTTTGCAACTCTGACAATCCAAAAGCCAGTGTTAAGAAGGTTCGGTCAACTTGGTCACTGAGTCATAGTCTAGGGTCGGGTCAATGGTCGCTGCCAAAGAGAGAGAGAAAAGAAACACTCAGCGTGCACTCTAACCTAGATCAGAATGGTTATCACTTTATCTAATCTGGAAACCTTCCACTGTAACGTCAAATTCTTCCCCAAACCTGAAAGAAGAATTAGTCGGGATCACCCGAGGAGTAAACCAACTCATCAGTGGGAATCGGGATCCAACTATCATCGCATGATAACGTGACGGAATCCGCTCACGCTATCATACTCCAGAAGGTATGCGCATATCTGGCAAGTTTCAGTTCTTTTGAAACTCCCGATGTGGATTTTTACCCCATGCTCTTATGACCTTGACTAAGGCCAACAAATCATAAGTCACATGTCAAGTTCTACCCGTCATTGTCCAGGTTGATTTGAACCCACCCGTATAAGCCCTTGATTAGGGCCAACAAGGCTATACGACTGTCCCAAACCAACGCATCTATCTATGCAGCATATGAACACCCAATAGCTACCAAACACTGTGCCTTGACTATGGCCAACAAACACAGCTTGAATACTATTGACTATCCATATGAAACGACGGAGGGCTACGAATGGTTTCTGGCGAAAACCTTTAACGTAATGAACTCAATATCGTTGAAGGAACGGATAGCTTTGTAAAAATATAGTGACGAAAACCTTTGCTAAAAAGGTCACTCCCGGTGAAGGGATCTCGGCTCTTTCCCCGTAGAATGAGGTGCAGGATATTCTAACTGAATACCACGGTGCAAAGCAAAAGTAATCGGCTATAGTGAAGTTAATGCCCTGACGCAAACTTCTGTCCAAGGGGTCACTCCCGGTGAAGGGATCTCGGCCCTTGCCTCGTCGACTGAGGAGCTGGATATTCATAACCGAATACCACTATGCAAAACAAAAGAGAACGCCCCTGCAATAACAGCTTTTGAAAAAGTGTTCCAACAACATCAGAATAGGTTTGTTTATCTTGCATTGATCCGAATCAACGCAGTCCCATCAATTGATCACACCACAAAGAACGAAAATATACTGACGTACGTATATGCCATCCGCATTCGCCACTGGGTCCCGTCATCACCCGTTAGGTTAGCTAACTAACGACAGAGCGGGGACTGGACTAGCGTGGATGCAAAACATATACAACATCTACTAGTATATATATAATATATAATTTTCGCTCAAGGCGTGATAAAAAAGCAACACAGAAATGTATAGCAACATAGAACAATACAGATATCTGGGATCCCCGGGTTTCACAGAGCCGCTACTAAAACCCGACGTTCCCCTGGTCGTGTGGATAGCCTGTGCAATGAAAATCCTAGACCCCTACGGGCGCGGCAAGTCACCCGCCAAAACCTGAAACGAGGCAGCCCCCTTCAGCAACGTGAATGGACCACCCAGCACTTCACAGAATCCGGTAACTTGGGCACCCCTCCTGGGTCAACCTGTACCCCCTACGAGTGCGGCGAATAGCCCGCCAATTCTAGAGTGAAGCCCCCTCCGTCTCAACGCCATGAGTTGCGGGCTTGTTGCCCTCCAGAACCCGGCTACCCGTGCACCCCTCCGCGGGGTAATCCTAGTACAGAAAGTAAAATATACATACAACGGGTACATCGACCGCAACCTGGTCGTGCCCCAAAAGAATAATACAAACAGGCAGTGACGGCAGTCCACATGTCGGACGCTCGCCCCGCAATATCAAATGTACATAATATAACAAAACTGTACTACCACTGCAACCAGGCTATCCCCCACGACCGATCCGCAACAACACAGCATAAACACAGAACATCAACGTGAATGTCACGTTCGCAAATCCGTCTAAAAGGGCTATAGCAGTCAGACAGGATTTACCGATCAAGTGACATTCACGGTCGCAGATATAAAGTAAAAACTGTGAACTGGCATGTTTAAAATATCCGTTCGAACAAATTTTATCAAGTGGGCCCCAAGCAGTACTGTAGCACTTACAGAAAATCTGGGCCTAAAAAATAATATCCCAAAACCCCTATTTCCTACTCAAAAGCTTACTGTGAAAATATGGTGCAACGATTCCTCTTACCCACCGCGGAACCGCGGCCAAACCAGGGGTTTGGCCGCGTTTCCGCGGTCGTAGTAACGAATCATTGAGCCGTATTTTCCCAGAATTCTTAGAATTTCTTGCATGTCTTTCTGAAATGACCTGAAAAATTTTAGGAGCTGAAAAATTTCAACAGAGAACACATGCATGGAAAATATAGATTTTGGGGATTTTGTTCGATCGGGTTTTAAACACACTAGACCATGCTAGGCTAAGTTAATGGCGTGGCTCTGATACCAATGTAAGCCCGCGGGGGCGCCCCGGCCGTCGATCCGACGCCGGAAACGCGGAAACAAAAACTTTGCAAAAACTTGCAACCGGCACCACCGCGCACTTTTCACCCGGATCGGGCCATTAACCTAGCTAACTAGCAAATAAGAAAAGAGTAGAGAAGTTATACCAAGCGATCCGTGTCCTTCGGTCTTCATCTCCACTCCGATCTTCCGCGGAATCTCCGTCCATCATCGTCTCGTTGGAAAGGGCACCACGTAGCCGGAATCTTTTACGGGCTCCCACCTCTTGACCGAGGCAACTCGGGCGCGAAGTTGGCTAGCCGACGTGTCCAAGACTTGCTATAGATATAGTGTAGAAGCTCGCCTCTTTTGGGGTTATGAGGTTGCCATGATTTGTGGAGGAAAAGAATGAACTTGAGAGAAAGAAAAAATGGAGCTCTCAAGTTTTTCAAGCAACATATGAGATAAATCACCACCCACTAAAATCAATCCCCTTCTCCCTTGAATAGTGGCCGGCCCCTTCTCTCACAAGAATGAGATTGGAGAGAGAAAAAGAATTCTCCAAGTATATAAAAATATAATGGAAAAACCAATAAAGAAAATGGTCACTCTCATTGCATTTCAACAACCATCAAATGAAAAGCAAAATGAAATGGACAAGAATGGAATCTCATCATGAAGAGGCTACAATAATGCAAGAAACCCCTCCACTAAAAGTTATTTGCGAACTTACAAATAACCCCTCCATCGAAAAGTCCGGCCGGAACGGAATGCAAACTGGCAACCCCAGAAAACCGATCCCGTAATAAATTACAGGAAAACCCCGCTACTACAAATACATGCCCGCATTTGTATTCCCACTGAACACAAATGCAAAGAGACAAAACTACACTATCAAATACTAAAATCCGGCTTAAGCCAAAGCCAGCTAGTAAAAAACTGTCCGATCACGATCCGTGCAATACCGCACGTATCTGATCGAACCCTGCCATATCTCCATACGGCCTCTACAGCGTTTCGCCCGAAACCTGAATAACTGAGTGTGGTGGACTCTAAAGACTCGTCAATACTATGGGTGTGGATTTAACCACTAGCACGTCAGAGGTATAAGCCAATACGTGACGGGCTACCAGGTATTGACCAAAAGGGACGTCGATGAGCGAACTCATCCTGACACCCTACTGAGCCTGTCAGTGACAATATCCGTACAGTCCGGTCCGTTCGTCTATGAGCATCGCATGGCGGGCCTAGGGGGTTGGTAAAAGTCAGACCCCCAAAAGCGGTACAAGTCGTGTCGGAGTGTAGCCCAGAACACCCTGAGATACTACTGGAATACCTACCAGCAAATCTCCTGCCTTGGCCAAGGACTTTTCATGTTCTGGCTCTCCTAGACACAGCACGACCTCACCCCCAATACCGGGAGAGACGAACCCCTGCAGATCCGCTCACTGCCTCCATGTGGCTCGGGACTGTACCCAACTAAAACCTGTTTGCACAACTCCTTTGAGCCGTGGTAGGGTAGTAATCAAAGCACAGTGGGAACTCATACGAGACAAATGACGATCTCAGGTCGATGAACTAACCTGTACACATGTCACTAGGGAACTGCTATCTGACGTCTGGAATAATCCCAACTAGCAGGTTCCCGGTGAGTCCTGTCCGGTGTACTCATAACCCAATGAGCACCTGTATACATCTTAGGTGAACCAACTGACACCAGTGGCTTGTGAGACCGGCCACCGCCCCTCGTCGGGGTCTCGACTGTATACACTAGTCTACTCTGGAGAATCGATGCCCTGTCTCGAAACTCCCATGACTAGGGACCTTTTAAGGATGTGCTTATAGACTCCAGCTCTCACTTATATGATCGCCCTCATACTGCTGGTAGTCAAGCAAGAATCCTAGGGGCTCTATCAACGTGTAATAGCGACTCGAAAGGTCACCTAAATCAGTACACGATGATAAAGATAAACCAGATAGCATACTATCATCTCGAGCAAGACTGTCCTACTGGGACAGGTCCTCCCCTCAATCATTGCAATCACGTGCCTGTGATCCAATAATTGACTCTGAGGGCACTATCTCCAACAGGGTTGAACTTGACTAGCGGACTATGGGTTGTTTGGCCTCCGTCAAGGTCATAGCGAGCTAGGAGCAAAATATTATCGGGAATTTCAAGTGTTGAAATTTGCAATGAGATTGCATACCTTCTATGAGATAGTTGGATCCCGATACCCGCTGCGAGTAAGAGTTACTCCTGGGAGAGTTTTATACATTACAATTAGCCGATCAAGTAGGTGTCTAGAAAGGTGTCAACGGGGTTACGCCTCTGGGAAAACGAGGTTTACAGTAATTAGGTTCGTGCGAAAGCACGGGGGACCTCCCTCAAAGTACCGGCACTGGCCTGGCTGAAAGATTGGCGAACTTGTAGTGTGTAATTAATCCCGGCTAGTCTTTCCTTTTAGGGTTTGAAGGAAGATTTGATAAAAAGCAGTGGGAGCCATCCTGATTAGATAAAATCATAACCAATCTATTCTTGCAAGAGCGCACGCTGAGTGTTTTCTTCTCTCTCTCTCCTGGTAGCGACCATGTCACGACTTAATCAAGATAATAAAACGGATTATTGACCGAACCCGCTTGTTATACTGAGCTGGGGAACGTTGGTCCTGCTCCAACTTATAATTGTTATAAGACAGAGCAGGAAATTGGGGATTACCAGAATTCCCGTGCCGCCCAAACGAAGAGAGTGCATGCTGATGTATCATCTTCGGGTGTGTTCGTTACAAAGAACCGTTTCTCTGTATCCTCTACGTCCTGGGTATGTGATACCAGATCAGGATCCCAGATATGTAATCTGTTACATAGGGCTACAGCTAAGTAGAGAACTGAGAACGGGTGACAAGTTTCATGAGACAGAAAACGGGTCAAGAGTTGCAGCCAAGTCTGTTGGTCACTGTCACCCTGTATTACCAATACATTGATTCTGAACGAATGTTATTAGATACCGAACCTGATATACAAAATCATATCTGTCTCTTTTTTAGTAAAGAAAGGATATGATTTTGTATTGTTGGATAATGTTCTGAACATTTCCTATATCAAAAGTTGATCGGTTCAGGCACGTTATCTAAAAGCATTGACGTTCTAAATCAAACTACAGTTCTTAGTATACGGAACACACACAAGAGGAGGAGTTCAGAAATGAACGAATCCTTCTTGAGGTATTGTAGACTAGGTCATATCAATGCGACCCGACTGGCTGAGTTACATTTAGATGCATATTTAAATCAGTTTGAATTTACATCTTGTGAAACTCGCCAGTCATGTCACAAAGATAAGATGACCATAGCTCCGTTTACTGGAAACAGAGAAAGAGTTAGTAAACTCTTGGGATGATACATGTTGATGTATGTATGTCCCCTGTCTACACATGCCAAGACCGGTTCTTTGTACTTCATTACATTCTCTGATGATCTTTCGAGATTCAGACCTATGTTCCTGTTGAAACACAAGTCCGAACCTTTTGAGATATTCACAGAATATAAGTTAGAAGTAGAGAACCAAAATAAGGGTCAAAGTTTTATGTCCTATGATGAGATCAAGGAGGAGAATACTTGTGCACGGAATTCCTGGACTTTTCTAAAGGAGAATGAGATTCTCTCTCAGCATTACTCCTCCGTATACACCATAAAACGATGGTATATCGTGGCGGAGCAATCACACCCTATATGATAAGGTGTGCTCTATGATGAGTACTACTGAGTTACCTATTTCCTTTTGGGAGTTATGCACTTGAGAAGCTGCATACCTATTGAATAGGGTTCAAATCAAATCAGTTGCCTACCACTTCATATGTGATATGATAAGGGAAGAGCCCATCTCTCAAATTAGTTGAGATTTGGGGTTGTCCGGGCTATGTCTAAAAGCATAATCCGGACAAGCTCGAGGCATAGTTTGTTATGTAGAACTGGAAAGGTTCCAACTATACAAAATACAGCTGATGATTTGATAGAACCAAAGGATTCAATAGTTTACCAACGAACCTCAGCCTCTCCGCCGATCTAGTAGGGTTCCTCACCCACCTGAGAGATACTTCGGTTTCTCTATGACAGTGGGAGCGAGGATTGCATCATGAGATGATGACCCAACTAGCTTCGAGCTGGCCATCGAGAGTAAGACTCTATAAGAATGGCTGGATATTTAGCGATCTGAGATGGAATCCATATACACCAACAAAGTATGGACTTTGGTTGCAATATCTGAAGGGTTAAATCCCCATCAGGAGCAAGTATATCTTGAGAAGATTACTTGGTGTAGATGGAAAAGTTGAGACTTTCAAAGCTAGACTTGTTAAAGTTTTTCGTCATAGACCAGGCGTAGATTATGATGAAACCTTTTCAAGTGGCTATGCTTAAGTCCATCCAGATCCTACTTGCCACGGCTACATACCATAACTACGATATCTGGCGGTTGGGTGCCATGACTGCTTTTCTAAATGATGTTTTGGAAAGAGAGCGTCTATAAGTACACAGCCAGAGGGCCTCGTAGACAGTGGGAGCAACGGAAACGTGTGCAAGATGCTTTATAGGATAAAGCAGGCATCGCGGAGTTGGAACATCTGTTTTGATGAAGTGGTCAAAGAAGTTGACATCATCAAAATGGTAGATGAACCTTGTATAAACAAGAAGGTAGTAGGGAGTATGGTGACGATCCTCGTAGAGTACGTGGATGACATACTCTTGATAGGGAAGGAGTTTCCTATGCTACGCTCGATCAATCTTCGCTTATCACAATGATTCTCCATATAGGATCAAAGTGATACCTCCTAAATCCTGGGTTTTTTAGATCTATAAGATAGATCTAATTGGTTGTTAGGATTCTCACTAGTTGTAGTGAGATGGTATCAATCGATCCTGGGAAGAATCACTGGAAGTGTTCCTGGGTGATAAAGACGACTGAATGTCAGTCACAGGCATTGTCTTTACCCTCAGTAAAGGGACGGTATGTTGGAAGGGTTCCAAGCTAGATACCGTGGCATACTAGACGATAAAGGCAGGATACATCGCTACTTAAGATGCTACCAAAGAGGCTGTTTGGGTGTATATTGGTTCATGAGATGAACTATGTTCCTCCCATTGTGTGACAATGGAGTTGTGGCTTGTGCCAAGGAACGCCGGTCCCATCAGTGATCCAGACATATTCTAAGGCAGTATCACCTGATCATGGAGATGGTTGATCTCCAGGGGATCGAGGTTAGGAGAATAGACTCAGAGGACAACACAGCGGATCCACTCACAAAGGCCTGTTCCCAGAGAGAGATTTTTATGGGATGGTTGAGTATGAGATACTACAACCACTGCTATCAGATGGCCCTAGTGCAAGTGGGAGATTGTTAGATATATGTATGCCCTAGAGGCCATTACTATACATAGGATGTATATTGTAGTGGATGCTGGGACATATATAGGGAGGACTTTCTTGCTCGACATGATAGTATGCTATCTGGTTGAACTTTACCTTAACGTGTATATTGATTGTCTCTCTGTTACATGTTGGTAAAGCCCTTAGGATGTGTGCTTGACTACCTGGACTATGATGCGGATCATACTAGTGGGGACATGGTAGTCCATAAGCACATCCTTCAAAGTCCCTAGTCGAGGGTGTATCGAGACGGGGCATCGATATACCAGAGTAGACTAGCGTGTAACTTCTCGACCCATACAGATGGGCGATGGATGATCCCATATCCATTGGTGTTTGACATCAGAGATGATATACGGGTGCTCAGTAGAGACTGGGTACACTGGACGGACTCGCCGAGAACTCCCAGATGGTATTATACCTCACGTCAGATGGCAGTTCTCTGGTGACACTGGTACAGAGTAGTCTGTTGACCCGAGATCGTCATAGAGTCTTGTGTGGTTCCCACTGTGCTTTGATTTCCATCTTACCACGTCCAAGAGGGCGTGCAAAACGGTGGTTTTTGGGTACAGTCCCGAGTCACATGGAGGCAATGAGCGATAGGAGGGGATTCGTCTCTCCCGGTATAGGGGGTTGATGTTGCGCTGTGTTCGATTGGCTATAACAGGAAATCCCTGGTCAGGGTTGCTGAGATTTACTGGTAAGTGTTACCAGTAGTTTCTCGAACAGTTATAGACCTCATATCGACACGACTTATCGAGCTATTGGGGTCTGACGTTTAACACCCCTAGGCGAGATATGCGACATATCAGACGATCAGACCGGACTGTACGGTAGTGTTACTGGTCGGATTCACTGGAGTGTGAGCGGGCTTGCTCTTCGATCTTCAGATCGCTCAATACCCGGGTGGCCGTTACGTTTGGCAGACCGCTTGCGGCTTGTGGGTGTTTGATATGATCATCGCCTGCTGCCGGCGTATTGACGAGTCTTTAGAGTCCTACACAGAGGTTTCCTGGCTCAAGCGAAACGAAATAGGAGCGCATATGAGATATGTGCGGGACCGAGAATAATGCGGGTATGTGATACCGTATTTCATTCTCGCGATCAATGTGTCGAATGGTTGTATGCGATATAACCTAGTTATCGATTCAAGCGTTGATTCGATAAGCCGATACATTGTATACTAGTCGGTTGTGTGCGACATGACCGGATCATTGAATCAAGTGTTGATTTAATGATTTAATGCGTATTTATATATTTGATTTATTACTTTGCATTAACTAGTATCGGTTCACTTTAAATGGATTTTCTCACTCGGATGTGCGCATTATATATGTGATATGATTTTGTGCACTAGCTTGTATCATGTTTGATGATACATGCTTTTTGGTTAAGTGTAAAGTATTAAACCTTGGTTAATGAATAGGTTAGGGATTATTATTTGTTATTCATTTATCTTATTTAATTATCCATTTATTTATGATAAATGAATAAAAGAAAATGAAATGAAATGGTTGCTAATTTTGGATTCTAGTTGAAGCTTCTTGATCTTTTGACTAAGTGACCATTTTGTCTCTAGCTTGACCCTAACCATTCCTTTAACCATGATTGATTCTCTACACATTACCATGGTTAAAGATTATGATAAGTATTCTTTTATTTTATATTTTCTAATAACTTATCATAACATTTTACCATCTTCTTCTTCATTTCTTCAAGTGAAGAAAGTTTGCCTCCATCAATGGCAAGTGATGAAAAAGAGTGTGAAATCCAAATCTAAAGTCTACCCACTTCCTATTTCTTCATCCTCTACCTCTTGCCAAGTAGTAGAGTGTGTTTTCTTCACAAGTTTCATGACTTGGTGAAGTGAGAGCTTGATCTAGCGATGCCTCGACGTAGATCATCTTCGGCATGGACATCGACGACCTAGCTCGCTTATTCTCCGATGAAGTCGACGCTAGAGCCCGGATTCTTTTTGGACAGCGGAGAGGACTTCGTTGCGGATCTATGGAGGTGGAGAACCGGATCTACAAAGGTTGTATTTCCGTATCTCTTAGTTAAGTGTTAACTAGTTAGCATTTTCGCCTAGATTTCTAGCAAACGATCCGTAGTCGGGTCTCTCGGCACCTAGAATTTTTGAAATTGGCATGTTCGATGCCTTGCGAGACCTCACTAGTATGCCTAGGGACCCTACAGAATCTAGTGCGCGGTGGTGCCGGTTTCTAGTTTTTAGAAAAGTTTCGTTTCCGCATTCCGGCGTCGGATTGACGGCCGGGGCGCCGCCGTGCACTTACAATACTTGTACCCGTTTTGGTTCTCTACTTCTAACTTATATTCTGTGAATATCTCAAAAGGTTCGGACTTGTGTTTCAACAGGAACATATGTCTGAATTTTGAGAGATAATCAGAGAATGCAATGAAGTACAAAAACCGGTCCTGGCAAGTGTAGACAGGGAACTTACATACATCATGTATCAATCCCAAGAGTTCACTAACTCTTTCTCTGTTTCCAATAAATAGAGCTGTGGTCATCTTATCTTTGTGACATGACCGGCAAGTTTCACAAAATGGAAATTCAAACTAATTTAAATATGCATCTAAATGTAACTTAGCTAGTCAGGTCGCATTGATATGATCTAGTCTACAATGCCTCAAGATGGATTCGTTCATTTCTGAACTCTTCCTCTTGTGTGTGTTCTGTATACTAAGAACTGTAGTTTGATTTAGAACGTCTATGCTTTTTGATAACGTGCCTGAACCGATCAACTCTTGATATAGGAAAGTTCAAAACATTATCCAACAATACAAAATTATATCCTTCTTTACTAATAAAGAGACTGATATGATGTTGTATATCAGGTTCAGTATCTAATAACATTCGTTCAGAATCAATGTATTCTAATAATACATGGTGATAACTACTAACAGACTTGGCTGCAACACTTACACCGTTTCTATCTCATGAAATTTATCACCCGTTCTTAGTTCTCTTCCTATCTGTAGCCCATATAACAAATTACAAATGTGGGATCCTGATCCGGTATCAAACACCCAGGACGTAAAGGATATTTGAGAAACAGTTCTGTGTAATGAAAACAACCGAAGAAGATGCATCAAAATGCACTTTCTTCGTTTGGACGGCACGGGAATTCTGATAATCTCCTATTTCCTGCTCTATCTTATAACAATTATAAGTTGGAGCGGGACCAATGTTCCTTAGCGCAGCATAACAAGCGGGTTCGGTGAATACATCCGTATTATTATCTTAATTAAGTCGTGACATAGTCGCAACCAGGAGAGAGAGAAGAAAACACCCAGTGTGCGCTTTTTACAAGATTAGATTGGTTATCAATTTATCTAATCAGGATGGCTTCCACTGTTTTAGTCAAATCTTCCTTCAACTAATCAGGATGGCTCCCACTGTTTTAGTCAAATCTTCCTTCAAATCCTAAAAGGAAAGACTAGCCGGGATTAATTACACTCTACAAGTTTGCCAATCTTTCAGCCAGGCCAGTGCCGGTACTTTGAGGGAGGTTCCCTGTGCTTTCGCACGGACCTAATTAAAGTAAACCTCGTTTTCCCAGGGGTGTAACTCCGTTAACACCTTTCTAGACACCTACTTGATCGGCTAATTGTAATGTGTAAAACTCTCCCAGGAGTAACTCTTACTCGCAGCGGGTATCGGGATCCAACTATCTCATAGAAGGTATGGAATCTCATTGCAAATTTCAACACTTGAAATTTCCAATAATATTTTACCCTTAGCATCTTATGGCCTTGACGAAAGCCAACAAACCATAGGCTACTAGTCAAGTTCAACCCGTCATTTCCGGATTGAATTAAACCCACCCGCACGACCCTTGACGAAAGCCAACAAAGTCGCACGACTACCTTAACTTAATCGCATCATATGCTTATACAGATAAGCATAAATAGCTACCGCACACTACGCCTTGAGGAAAGCCAACAAACGTAGTATGAATACTATGAAGTACTTATCTGAAATGACGGAGGGCTACGACAGGTTTTTAAGAAAAACCTTTGCGTAATGAACTTGATATCGTTGTAGAATCGAGTGATTTTTTTAATGGAATGTTTTCGAGGGCTTTTCTAGTTTTTCTAAAGAGGTCACTCCCGGTGAAAGGATCTTCGGCTCTTTTCTCATCGAATAAGGTGCAGGATATTTCACAAATATCACTATGCAGAGCAAAAACTATAGAAACAATCAAAAGACAAACTGAGTTTGCAGCATCTGCTAGTTTCGCTAAAGAGGTCACTCCCGGTGATGGGATCTCGGCTCTTTCTTTATCGAATAAGGTGCTGGATGTTCTACAAGGAACACCGCTATGCAAAGAAAGAACTAGAGCTACCAGTTTTTAAACAAGTTTCTACAACATCTTTAGATTTCTTTTTACTTTCATTAATCTCATTAATGAAGTCCCATTTTATTATGCTTCACAAGCATCACATTTGAAACGAAATCTGCAGTATAACATATATCTCATATATATAATATAAACATTTATCTCAGGCAGTAATATGATCTCATTACAGAACATTGCAGTAGAAGAAATATATGAAATATTGGATATACTAGGACGTCTGTGTTTTAATACGAGCCTGTATAAAACACGAGTTCCACGGTCGCGATGAATAGTCAAACCCACATCCCTAGACCCCTACGAGAGCGGCAAGCAATACTGCCAATTCTAGGGTTAGGAGACCCGGTCTCGACTCCTCGAGATGGTCTCCCACTGGAACCTAGAACCCGGTTACTTATGCTCCCCGCCTTGGGTCTACCTAATTCGGAAAAGTAAATAATATACAATGGTGACATCATCCTCAGCCCGGAAGTGCCCCAATAAAAGAATATTACATACAAATGAATTTTACATGAATGAAAAAGAAAAACTCTCATCTCACATAAAACACCTGGCTATTCAGAACTCGACGATCCAATATAACATATCACAGCAATACATAATATCTCATATCATCAATGTAAGCAAGTATGTGTAACCCGATTGTCGTTGATGTATAGCAACGAAGCCGGCGATACACCACATACTACGTTTGCGGTCACAGAAAAGAAAGTGTAAAACTACAACAGTTGGAATCCGCAACCTCCTTAGACATCTCATGCCTAACCAAATGAATTCCTCAGACATCGCATGCCTAACAATTATAAACCCCGCATTTTAGTCTCTATATCGGAAACACTTTTCAATATGTGGTCGGGAAATTCAACAAGATTCCTGATATCCTGATCGAATGCACGTCGCAAACTTTAGTAGACGGCCGCACCCCCGATGCCGTCGACGAAGTGCACAAAGGAGGAACACCGCTGCCGCGAGCACCCGAACGGATGCTTTTGGCGACGGGGTTCTCCTACAGTCACTTGGTCGGGGCTATGGAGCGTGACTGTCTATTAAGTTTACCCGGCGAGTATCTGCGTACGCTATGTGATTGCAATGGACTTTTGATCGCATCAAAATCCCGCGGCAACCGATCATCTGAGACTAAACTGCTAGATTTATAACATTCAAATTAGTCATCTCAAAACTACTTGTGGATTCCAAATATTGTATCACATTTCAGATAAATAGACAATATTAAACTTTCCGATCGAATTATCAAACACCTATGATTTCCCAAATAATTCTCAACACTTGAAATTAGTTTAAAAACATCCATCACATGCCACAGTACCAATGGTCCAACCGTAGAAGGGTCAAGCCAACGCCTCACATGTGGCAACGCCGTACTGCCCCAAACCCTAAGGTTTAGAGGCAGTTAAGACAGTCACATAATCGAGTTATGGTTTGTGTTCTTCTAGAGGGTCCACCGCGTTACTTGCATGACTTAGAACGTTCTTAAACGCCGGAAAAATCCAAGACTTGGAAATTTTCCGGCAGGGGAAAAAGTGAGTTATTAATATCTGTTCGAACTTTTCAACACGTTCTAAATTACCCGGAAAAAACTTAAACGAAGTTAAACTTTCCGATCGAATCAATGAGTTCCCAATACATCCCAGAAAACTCAACACTTGAGTATAATTAAAAATTCTAAGAAACATGCAGAAGTACCTACGGATAATACTGTGCAAAACGCAAACCATAATGCTACTGTTTGGCTGCGGAACCGCCGCGGAAGCAATGGTACGGCCGCGGTTCCGCGGCGCTTTAATTGTATTGGTGGCTCATTTTTCATAGTAATTCTTAGATTTCCCTGCTTAATTTTCTGAGTATTTTTAATATGAAAAATGCCAACTTTTGAAAAATTTTCCAGAAACTAGGGTTTTATTGGTATTCGGAGTTCGATCGGACTTTAAATTTTGCCCAGACTTCACCTAAAGCTCTAGCTTGGCTCTAATACCACTGTAGGGTTATGAGGCACTCTCATAAGGGTCTATAAGGAATCAACCATACCCGATTTAACATTTAGACATGCCGAACAACCCTAACCAAGATCTTTAAATTAGAGATTAGGCGAAACAAAGAATGTTAAACACTTTAACATCTAAGAGTTTGGGATTACAACCTTTGTAGTCCGGTCCTTCACTTCTAAAGCTCCGTGTTGAGGTCCCTTTGCTGCGATCATCGAGTTTCCGGACTCTAAAGAGGCTCCACGAAGAGAAAGATGCATGCTTGCTTCCGATCTTCGATAACTAAGATGATCTACCTTGAAGTTTCTATAACACAAGCTCTCACTCACTAAATGAAGTGAACACCCTAATCTAATTGGGAAGAATAGATTAGAATGATGAAGTAGGAATTTAGCTCTCATTTGTTTTTCTTAATCTCACTCATTTTCATCACCTCATAAAAGGCTAGAAAGCTTTTTCATGAAAGATGATGGAAGAAGAAGAAGAACCATTCTCTTTTGTGATGAATAATGAATCCATGTGTATTTAGAAATGCAACCATGGGTTAAGTATGATAACTTAACCTATGTAGAGAATGAACCATGGTGAAGGGTTGGTTTGGGTTAACAAATATCATAACAAAATATCTTTAGAAAATATTTTTGCAAAATCAAAACAAAAAGCTTCTAGAAACTTCTAGAAAAATTAACCCAAATCAAACCTTAATCTTGTTTAATCTCCACTAATCATGTTGCATTAATAACCCTAACATGTTACAATATTATGTATCACATATGCAATATTTATTGTAACAAAATAAAATAATACAATTAATATATATCTCATATATATAAATATGTTACCCGAGTGAGAAAAAGAATCTTTTAGTGAGCTTTTATTAGTTAATGTAATTCAATATATCAAATATATAATTATACATTAAATTATCGAATCAACACTTGATCCGATAATTCGGGTATTTCACAAATAACCGACTAATATAATCTGTATCGGTTCATCGAATCAACACTTAATCCGATGACCCGGCTATATCACATATACCCGGCCGATATCTCATATCGCGAGAATCTAATACGGTATCACATACATGTATTTTTCTCGGTCCCGCACATATCATATATGTGCTCCTACTCCGTTTTGCCTGAGCCAGGAAAGCTCTGTGTAGGACTCTAAAGAATCGTCAATACGCTGGCAGTAGGTGATGATCATATCAAACACCCACAAGCTGCAAGCGGTCAGCTAAACGTAACAGCCACCCAGGTATTGAGCGATCAGAAGATCAACAAGCAAGCCTGCACTTTCTACCGTGAATCCAATCAGTAACACTCCCGTACAGTCCGGTCTCTTCGTCTGATATGTCGCACATCTCGCCTAGGGGTGGTAAACGTCAGACTCCAGTAGCTTGATAAGTCGTGTCGATATGTGGTCTATAACAGTTTGAGAAACTACTGATAACACTTACCAGTAAATCTCAGCAACCCTGGCCAGGGATTTCCAGTTATAGCCAATCGAACACAGCGCAACATCAACTCCCTATACCGGGAGAGACGAAACCCCTCCTATCGCTCATTGCCTCCATGTGATTCGGGACTGTACCCAAAAGCCACCTTTTTGCACGCCCTCTTGGACGTGTTATGATGGAAATCAAAGCACAGTGGGAATCACACAAGACTCTATAACGATCTCGAGTCTATAGACAAACCTGTACCAGTGTCACCAGAGAACTGCCATCTGATGTGAGGTATAATACCATCTGGGAGTTCTCGGCGAGTCCGTCCAGTGTACCTAGTCTCCACTGAGCAACCGTATACCTTCTCTAATGTCAAACACCAATGGATATGAGATCATCCATCGCCCATCATATAGGTCAGAAGCGCATACGCTAGTCTACTCTGGAGTATCGATGCCCTATCTCGGTACTCCCACGACTAGGAACAGTTATAGGATGTACTCGTCGACTACCGTGGCCCCACTAGTAAGATCTCATCATAGTCCCAGTAGTCAAGTACATATCCTAAGGGCTTTATCAACATGTAACATAGAGACAATCAGAGTACATGTTAAGATAAAGAGCAACCAGATAGCATACTATCATGTCGAGTAAGAAAGTCCTCCCTATATATGTCCAAGCATCCACTACAATATACAACGCATGTATAGTAATGGCCTCTAGGGCATACATATAACTAACAGATGATAGATCTTCTCTCTTGACTTGAGAATGTCATATTATATATTGTATCGTACGTGATACTATAGAGATGGGATCACCAACTATTATATATATATAATTATAATTATATATATATATATATCGACTCAGACTTAGGTGGTTTTTTTCTTTACCCTTTCCGACTAGTCTGTTAGTTTAGACATGTAGTGTACTTAGTAGATGTTCGACTGGGCTCGAGTCATACTTATTTCCAAAACTAACGAATCGTGAGTATTTTATAGACATGCCAAGTGATACTACTGATATTTCAAAGGATGTGTCTTTTCTTAAAAAACACTGTAGCCCTATTTTCTATACACCATGATTCGTGTTATTTCAAATGCCAAAACAGTATTATTCGATTATATAAATGTATATTTATTGCTGCGTTTACCATTCATTTTCTACATACTCTTATTATTCGCATCGCGTTGCATGCTTATTTGTGTTTTCGTAATTATTATGAAACCCATGCTGTCAGGACACCGGTGATGCGTATGCTCCGCGTACACCTGCTTGCCGGCTCACACACATCATCATCGGTAATTGCCATGTCACGTACACATTAGAAAATGTTATTCATTAGTATAAATTGTTAGCTGATAGTTTCGACATGGTACTAGTGCGCTTGCTTTTATATGATGGCTTAGACATTGCATTTATAACTGTGATTTTTATGTATATTTATATATTCATTTGCCATGACATTATGGGCCGGTCCGGATTGCCGTTGCCCAATATTATGGACTTCATTGTTTGTTTACCCTTGAGATAGGGATTTTGGATTTCCATGAGATTTCTGGATATGGAGAAACCGCAAGGATTTTATAAACAGATTATCATTTTAAAATGAAAGTTGCGGTTTTCTCATGATATGATTTTAGATATGTCCACCATGAGTTTTCTCGACTCTTGAGCGATATCATACACCCGATTCGAGGAGGAGGAGGAACCGTCTATAGGTGCATGGTGGACCCGGTGCGGTACCCCGGGGCAAGATGGTCGCAGATGATGGCGTTAAGCATGACAGGGGAGCACTACCGACCGATGATTTTTTGTGACTCGACGGATATCCGGAGGATACGGATCAGAGTATCGGCCATTCCGGATTTCCGGAGCCTGAGGTTTTGAGATTTGATGATATGGGCCAGTCCGGATAGCCGGAGCCCTAGATATTGAGATTTGAGGATACGGGCCAGTCCAGATTGCCGGAGCTTGAGATATTGAGATATATATTTTGTGTCGATACTTGACACTGATTCTATGTTGATTTCATTGATGATACCTCTATTTAAATATACAGAAATCTCGCTAAATTAAGAAAACAGTTTTCACATGCATGATGTATTCTGTTTTCATTATATTGCATTCATACCTCATATTTATGATATGCTGCTAGCTGAGGCACTGACAAGAGCACTTGGTATTACACTTATGTATAGATGTTTACCCATGCCATTATTAGATGCGTCAGGCTACATCATCTTGAGGATATATATTTTGATCGTATGACCTAGGATCGAGTTATGTATACGATTTCTGCTCTGTGATATTTTCTACTCACGAGTTGGAAAGTCACCCCCGTTGTGCCACAGTTTCTTGCTGGTTTTGCCATACAGGTTTTCCTTGGCGGTTTTGCTGGCACATTATCTCATTCCGTGTGATTGCTTTGGTAGGTGGGTTCACTCGCATCATGACCACCATTGTACCTTATTTTATATTCAGTTGTATCTAGTAAACTCCATCAACCAGTCTTGTATATTTGATAACCATAGAAGACCAGTTGTATATTCTTTCGACCTTAGAGTCCCACGTTGTATTATTTTGGGTTTTCTTGATGATATTGAGTTTCCTTTTGTGTTTTGATCCTCGCCCTTCGGCGTTGTATATTATATTTCTTGTATGGTTGTGACCGCCAATTGGCAAAGAGCTAGCACCCGCTTGGGGATGCCTTTAATTATATTATTCATGTTGTACCCCTTTTAGGGCCAGTATTTACAAAGGAAACTCTGCCGAAATTTTCAGAAAAGACTTGAGATTTTAAAAATGCATACTTCGGCTTATGTTATTAAAACCACTTGCCCTTAAATAAGTTTTCTTCACTTCTTCCTTAAAATGGTTTAGATTTCTGGGATTTTTGGCTTACTTGAAATAGAAGGGGTCCTATAGACTTCATATGATTCAAGTGCTAGTCACGTGCCATTTCGGGTCGTGACAAAGTTGGTATTAGAGCGCTAGGTTAACCTTGGTTCGAGTCTAGGTTTGACTATGCGGAGCCTAGGGTGTTTGTATAAATACGGAACCTAGGCTTAACCTTATGGAACTTAGACTTTCGAGGGGGTATTAGACCCGAACTTTCATCGTGTAGGTTGATCTTGGTTGATGGAGTAGGTGACTTAAGTAGAGTGACGTACCGTGTGTATGTTCCGCGGCATACTTACGATACGCTACTCCGTTTAAGAAACCTTAGGATGTACATTTCCTTGCACAACATTATATTCATTCCTATGATCTATCCTCATCGATATTGGTTTATGGTTTTGCTGCCACGATTACACAGGCAAAGAGAGCTACGGCTAGAGTTGCGGTCAGCACAAGCTCGTCACGGTCGAGGACTGACCAGGGCGTGATTCCAGGGACACACGATTGCATTGATGTATCGTCCTATTGTGTTTTCGTGCCATGAGCTTTTGATGGATCACTTTTACAATTTCTCGGACGTGCAGATCAGCACCAGAGGATTGGGCCACTGCTAGAGGCCAGCCAGAATGTGATGACCGTCAATGCATCGATTATTCTTGATGATTGAGGCACTGTTTAGCGTGCAGACGAATGATTCAGTTGTTGCTGTGACTGACGAGATGTCGCCCAAATATTTGAAGCTAATGCCGCACGAGTTGTACTTAGAGATATGATAGAAGATCGTTAGTCACCCAAGGAGGAATGACTAGGACATGTGATTCGTTGCCTACCCCGATGTGAGGTCATCAGATTGATTGATTCCCGCTAGAGACGACTTCATGCAGGTATGTTGAGAGTCGATAGAAGACGATCGAATGTCAGAAGCCCATTTTCCAAGTTTAAAGTATTCGGAAAAACGTGCAAGTATTTCCGGGGACACTCTAGAAGAATGAAACCATAACTCGATATAATGACCATGAGAACGCTCTGAAACCTTAGGGTTTACAGCAGTTCAGCGGTGCCATTGATGAGACTTAGGTTTGCCCTTCTACGGCTGGTCCATAGGTACTGTGGCATGTACTGGAATACTATTAAACTGTACTCAAGATGTTGAGCTCTTGGGGATTATGGAACTTTGATTAATCGATCGAAAGGTTCGACGTCATTCGAATATCATGTGATGGGATACATTGCTTGAGAGACACCAGATATGAGTATAGTCGTTGGAGCGCAGTCCATCCAGCCACGAAGAGATGAGTCCGAATCAGTCGACATTAGAGAAAAGTGGAGTAAGAGGTTCGTGCGAGATCTTGATGAGATAACGTTCCACTCCGCTGACATCAGAGATGTGATACGCATGCAGAGGCGTTGTATATGGATATATCTTCCAGAAGGAGTCGTGATGAGTATGCAGTCGTTCCAGAACAAGAAATAGATTAGAAAAAGGTGATAATTTCTGGGCAGTTCGGCAGAAACGAGATTTGGGTGAGACTTCGGCAGAACCTTTCTGGAATACTATACGAGAAGACTTGGACCTAGGATCGGTCATATTATGCACACCCAGATGCCAGAGTTGGGTATCGTCGACGAGACATGTTATGAGTGACCATGACAGTTGGCCAGAGATTCTTTAGAGGATGTGCCAGAGCGGGACTGTTTCCGCCATCTTTGATTTTGGTATTTTGGGCGATTTATTTGCATGATTGAGATTTTGTGCACCACAATTGCACTTGATTTCGATTTGATGCCATTCGAGACGTTGATTTTGATTTCATGCCTATGGTATGCATGTGATTTGACTTGTGCTTCGGCATAGTTTTCAAGCACTTTTTGTATTTTGATTCTATTTTGTGCATGCTGATTCACATGGTTGTGAGATTATATACAACGGTATACCTGATTTGGATTGAGATTTGTTGTATACCGTCGATTTCGATTCTGATTCTCGATATTTGTTTTCGTACATCTTGTGCACTAGATTTGGATTTTGCACAGACTTGTCACGCTTCATGCAATTTTGGTGCACACTAGATGCACTAAATCGAGATTCTTCGTGTATATCAGATGCACCTGATATTGCTGTCAGGCACACCCGTTGCCTTTGACATATGTTTCGTGCACACCCATTGCACTTAGATTTTATTTCTGTGCACATGTATGGCACATTCAATGATTTCTATTTCCGTGCGCACCAGACGCACTTGGCATTCTTATATTCATTTGAGATTGGCTTCTTGGAGCAGTATGTTTTATGATATTTACTATTTATTTTAGTACTGAGCAGGACTAGTCAGAGGACAGTACCTGAATATATATTTTTGCATGCATTGATAGTCATCGAAGGGATTTCAAAAAAGGAGCTATAGTCTCAGTATTTTCCTACATGTCCGAGATGACACGAGACATTTAACACCGGAAACCCTTCTAAATTAAATTTCAAACGGCGGGACGTGTATGTTGAACAAAGGATATGTATATATATATATATATATATAGCTATTTTCTTGCAATAGACGCCCGCCACTGTGCAGTGATACGTGCATCGCACAGCGACTTGAAAAGGTTTGTCATGCATTTCTTCAGATGTTTTGACGATTTTACAACGATGTGTACATGTACAATTTTGATGTATATCATGTTGGTTTTCGTATTGGATTTAGACAATGGTGTCTTTACCATAACTCCGATGATTGTGGGATGCTTGACAGAGTTTTGATTTGGTTTATATACTTGTTCTTCATGCGCATGCATTGCGCTGCGGTGTGTTTTATGTATTTATGATTTCGGAGCCCCGACGACTTGATCTTTTTACTGAAATGTTTTAGTATTTGAGGGGTTTAAATTTAAATTCGGGGACCGAATTCCATTAAGAGGGGGAGACTATAACATTTCAGAAAAATAAAATATTATTTTTTAGAATTTATAAAATTAAATAATAAATATTATGAATATTTGATAATGCGGGACAATTAATTTCCGATAAATTGGGAAATATTTGGAAAATTATAAGAATTACTGAAATGAGGGTGTTATATATGATTTAAGCAAATTATAAATTCCTGATGATTAATTATAATCCATTTTAATGCAAATCGCGATTAAATATCGCTAATCGTGCATTAAGATAGTTTTGTGCATTTGACATGCACCAAGTCATTTTTTCACCCTTGTTACATTTTCCACCATGGCTTTTCTTTTCAAATGTTTTGGTTTGGTTTTAAATGAGGGAAAAGAAAAGAGAAGAGAAAAGAAAAGAAAAGAAAAAGAAAAGGAATAAACAAAGAGGGATGGGCAAGAGAGAGAGAAGACAGGGTGAAGGGTCATGTGTTGACCTTAGCTATTTGTTTCCCCCTCATTTTCCTTCACCATTTCCCTCTCCTCTTTCCCCATGGCAGCCACTCCATCCAACTCTCTTCAACCCTCACAAACATGCTCAATCCCACATCCCATCTTGCCTTCATTAAAAATGTGTACAAGCTCACAACAAACACTTTAGACAAAGAAAGCAAGGATTTTGGACACTTGGGGCAACTCTAGAATTTTCTTGAGTTGCGAAATGAGCTAATTCCTTTACCATTAGTGAAGTAATTGCTTTACTTTATCCCCTATATTAGTTTAGAATTTGTTTAAGTGTTGTTTAGTGGACTTTGAAAATTCCAAGTTGAGATTAGAGTTTGAATTTAATCCAAAAGTGCAATTGAGGTGTAATTAGTGACTGAAACCCCTGTAGTGATTGTACTTTGAACTAAAACAGAGACTAGAACCCCTTAACCAGAACTTAGAAACCCCGATATCGGGAATTTGTTGGAATTGTGATGTGTTTTGGTGATCTGCTATAACCCGGAGGCTCTGAAAATGATTTAGCGGTTACAGAGAGTCATGCAGGCAGCTAGGAAGCTAACCCCATGACCTGAGACTCCAATTCCCTCTGTTGGCCATAAATTTTATGTTTCTGGCCGCAATTTGCGGCCAGGGTGATGTGAAATGTGTTCGTGTTTGATCCAGGGCTTTATCTCCAGTAAAATAGACCATCCATGTATGCAAAATTGGCTAATTTCACCTAGGGTAAAATCTGGAGCAAGTTTTCAAAGTTTCTGATTTCGTTTTGCGGCTTTTAATGAATTGGAATTTGGTATTTGTGTTTTATCTCGGTCGATTCACGTTTATACGTCGATCGTCAAGAGTTGTTTGGTTATTCGTGCATGCATAGATCATAGGTTTTAACCTATGTGTGATACGCGTGCCGATTTGGTTTTAATGCGCAATTTTTATTTATGATGTTACATGATATATATGTAGGTACCCCCTCACGTGGACTTCGGACAATGAAGAAGAGGATGGTGACAACGACTTCGGAAAGCGAGAATCAAGGTGAGTAGATATATATCTACGGGGGAAGTCGAGTGGATGGCGTATAGCACCCCCGCAGTTTCGTAGTGTTGTATACGAATACGTATACCTATATATTATAAATATGTTCATTGTGTGACTAGATGATTATCTAGATAGATCTTAGGAGATCATGGATTAAATGTTAGTATAATTGGATGATAGTGTCGTTAGTTAGTGTTAGTCGCGAACCGTAGAATAAGGTTTACACTCACGCGCGTACACACGCATACACTTGTTTACTTGTGCGTATATGTATATGTATGTGTGTGTGTGTGTTTGTGAATATGTGTATATATATATATGTATGTATGTATGTATGTATACATATACAAGGATGATGAGGATACTATATAATATTTGAAGATGAGTTGATGAGATTGGGCATGATGCCATGAGATCGGTGATGTGAGTTGGTTCGTATTATGAAATATGACATGTTGTTATAGCGGGTCTTTAGGCGATGTGTTTTTATACACACGCATATGTAAATTGATGGTATCAGATTGTACTAGACTTAGATCAGTACCCCAGTTCATGATATGATGATAAGGATACCAGATAAATTACGAGATAAATGTTATATTTGACCCGTACCGAGATTTGGGATGCCGTACGATGGATTTACCGTACGAGATATAATTATGATGATAGATCCCCACTCCTAACTCGAGGATGTCATATTATATATTGTATCGTACATGATACTATAGAGGCGGGATCACCGACAATTTTATATATATATATATATATCGACTCAGACTTAGGTGGTTTTCCTTACCCTTTTCGACTGGTCTGTTAGTTTAGACCTGTAGTGTACTTAGTAGATGTTAGACTGGGCTCGAGTCATATATATTTCCAAAACTAACGAATCGTGAGTATTTTAAAGACAGGCTAAGGGATACTACGGATATTTTAAAGTACGTACCTTTTCTTAAAAAACATCATAGCCTTATTTTCTAAACACCATGATTCGTTTTATTTTAAATGCTAAAACAGTATGCCTCGATTATATAAATGTTTATTCTTTGTTGCTGCGTTTACCATTCATTTTCCGCATATTCTTATTATTCGCATCGCATTGCATGCTTATTTTTGTTTTCGTAATTATTATGAAACCCGTGCTGTCAGGACACCAGCACCATTACCGATGATGTGTATGGTCCACGTACACCTGCTTGCCGGCAAACACACATCATCATCGGTAATTGCCATGTCATGTACACATTAGAAAACACTATTCATTAGTATAAATTGTTAGCTGATTGTTTCGACATGGTACTAGTGCGCTTGCTTTTATATGATAGCTTAGACATTGCATTTATTACTGTGATTTTCATGTATATTTATATATTCATTTGCCATGACATTATGGGCCAGTCCGGATTGCCGGAACCTAATATTATGGAATTCATTGTTTGTTTACCTTTGAGCTTGGGATTTTGGATTTCCATGAGATTTCTGGATTTGGAGAAACCGCAAGGATTTTATAAACTGATTATCATTTTAAAATGAAAGTTGCGGTTTTCTCATGATATGATTTGAGATATGTCCACCATGAGTTTTCTCAATTCTTGAGCGATATCATACACCCAACTTAGGGAGGAGGAGGAACCATCTGTGGGTGCATGGTGGACCCGGTGCGGTACCCCGGGGCAAGATGGTCGCAGATGATAGCGTCGAGCCTGGCAGAGGAGCACTACCGACCGGTGATTTTTTGTGACTCGACGGATATCAGCAGGATACCGATCGGAGTGTAGGCCATTCTGTCCGGATAGCCGGAGCCATAGATATTGAGATTTGAGGATACGGGCCAGCCCGTATTGCCGGGGCCTGAGATATTGGATATATGTTTTGTGTTGATGCTTGACACTGATTCTATATTGATTTCATTGATAATACCTAGATTTAAACATAAAGAAATCTCACTAAATTAAGAAAACAGTTTTCACATGCATGATGTATTCTGTTTTCATTATATTGCATTCATACATCATATTTATGATATGTTGCTACCAGAGGCACTGACACGAATACTTGGTATTACACTTATGTATAGATGTTTAACCATGCCATTATTAGATTCTTCATGCTACATCATCTTGAGGATATATATTTTGATCGTATGACCTAGGATCGAGTCATGCATACGATTTCTGCTCCGTGATGTTTTCTACTCACGAGTTGGAAACTCACCCCCGTTGTGCAACGTTTTCTTGCAAGTTTTGCCGTACAGGTTTTCCTTGGCGGCTTTGCTGGCACATTAACTCATTCCGGTTGATTGCTTTAGTAGGTGGGTTCACTCGCATCGTGACAACCATTGTACCTTATTTTATATTCAGTTGTATCGAGTAAACTCTATCAACCAGACTTGTATATTTGATAATCTTAGAAGAACAGTTGTATATTCTTTCGACCTTAGAGTTGCGCGTTGTATTATTTTGGGATTTCTTGATGATATTGAGTTTCCTTTTGAGTTTGATCCGCGTCCTTCGGCGTTGTATATTATATTGCTTGCATGGTTGTGACTGTAGGGTTCCTAGGCACTCTAGTGAAGTCTCACAAGTGATCAAACATGCACAAATCAAATTTTACGGGTGCCTACAAACCCGACTACGGATCGTTTACTAGATATTTAGGCGAAACAAGCAAACTAGTTAACATTTTAACTAAGGGAACGGATATACAACCTTTGTAGATCCGGTCCACCACCTCCACGGCTCCGCAATGAAGTCCCCTCGCTGTCCAAATCATGTCTTGGGCTCTAGCGTCGGCATCATCGAAGAATAGGCGGGCTTGATCGTCGGTTCGATGCCGAAGATGATCTACGTCGAGGCATCGCTAGAACAAGCTCCAACTTCACCAAGTCGGAAAAACTTGTGAAGGAAACACCCTATACTACTTGGCAAGAGGTAGAGGATGAAGAAATAGTAAGTGGGTAAACTTTAGTTTTGGATTTCTCACTAGATTTCATGACTTGCCATTGGAGTAGCAAGCTTTCTTCATTGAAGAAGAAGATGAAGAAGAAGAAGAAGATATGATAAGTTCAATAATAAAAAAATGAATAAGAATTAAATCTTATCATACTTTTAACCTTAGTTAAGTGTAGAGAAAAGACCATGGTTAATGGAATGGTTAGGGTTAAGGATAAGAACAAAAAAGGAGACTAAGTCAAGACTTCATGAATGTTCCACTAGCAAACAAATAATGCCACCATTTCATCATTTATCTTTTCCAAAATAAAAAGATAAATAAAGAAATAGATAAATGAGTAAATGACTAAACAAAACCCTAATCATTAGTTTAAACCATGGTTTGATTCTTTACACTTAACCAAGTAAGCATGTATCATCAAACATGATACAAACATGTGCACAAAAGCATATCACATATACAACTTGCACAATTCAAGTGAGAAAATCCATTTAAAGTGAACCAACACTAGTTAACGCAAAGCAATATATCAAATATATAAATATGCACTAAATCATTAAATCAACACTTGATTTAACGATCCGGTCATATCCGATATAACCGACTAGTATCTTATGTATCGGCTTATCGAATCAATCCTTGATTCGATAACTAGGTTATATCGCATATAACCAATCGATACATAGATCGCGAGAATGTAATACGGTATCGCATACTCGAATTATTCTCGGTCCCGCACATATCTCATATGCGCTCCTATTTCGTTTCGCTTGAGCCAGGAAACCTCTGTGTAGGACTCTAAAGACTCGTCAATACGCCGGCAGCAGATGATGATCATATCAAGCATCCACAAGCCGCAAGCGGTCTGCTAAACGTAACGGCCACCCGGGTATTGAGCGATCAGAAGATCGACGAGCAAGCCCGCTCACACTCCTGCGAATCCAACCAGTAACACTTACCGTACAGTTCGGTCTGTTCGTCTGATATGTCGCATATCTCGCCTAGGGGTGGTAAACGTCAGACCCCAATAGCTCGATAAGTCATGCCGACGTAGGGTCCATAACATTCGTGAAACTACTGATAACACTTACCAGTATATCACTGCAACCCTGGCCAGGGATTTCCTGTTATGGCCAGTCGAGCATAGCACAACATCAACCCCCAATACCGGGAGAGACGAATCCCCTCCTATCGCTCATTGCCTCCATGTGAATCGGGACTGTACCCAAAAACCACCTGTTTGCACAACTCAGTAGAGCCGTGGTAGGGTGGAAATCAAAGCACAGTGGGAGACACACAAGACTCTATGACGATCTCGGGTCAACAGACTAAGCTGTACCAGTGTCACCAGAGAACTGCCATCTGACGTGAGGTATAATACCATCTGGGAGTTCTCGGCGAGTCCGTTCAGTGTACCCAGTCTCCACTGAGCACCCGCATACCATCTTTGATGTCAAACACCAATGGATATGGGATCATCCATCGCCCATCGCATGTGTCGAGAAGATATGCGCTAGTCTACTCTGGAATATCGATGCCCCGTCTCGATATTCCCTCGACTAGGAACATTTCAAGGATGTACTCATGGACTACCCAGGCCCCACTAGTATGATCTACATCATAGTCCTGGAAGTCGAGTACACATCCTATGGGCTTTATCAACATGCAATCAGAGAGACAGAAAGTATACATGTTAAGATAAAGTGCAACCAGATAGCGTACTATCGTGTCGAGCAAGAAAGTCCTTCCTATATATGTCCCAGCATCCACTACAATATACATCCAATGTACAGTAGTGGCCTCTAGGGCATACATATAACTAACAATCTCCCACTTGCACTAGGGCCATCTGTAGCAGTGGTTGCAGTATCACATACTCAACCATCCCCTAAAAGTCTCTCTTTGGGAAAAAGGCCTTCGTGAGTGGATCCGCCGTGTTCTCCTCTGAGTCTTCTCTCCTAACCTCGATCACCCTGGAGATCAACTATCTCCATGATCAGGTGATGCTGCCTCAGAATTTGTCTGGGTCACTGATGGGAACAGGGTTCTAGGGCCAAAGCCACACTTCCATTGTCATACAATGGCAGGAACCAAGTTCATCTTATGAACCAATATACACCCAAACTTCCTCTTTGGTAGTATCTTCAATAGCGATGTTACCAGCCTTTATCGTCTAGTTTGCCCCGGTATCTAGCTTGGAACTCTTCCAACATACCGTCCCTTCACTGAGGGTAAAGACAGTGCCTGTGACTGACATTCAGTCGTCTTTATCACCCTGGAACACTTCCAGTGATTCTCCCAAGGATCGATTGATACAATCTCCCTATACCTAGTGAGAACCCTAATATCCCTTTAGATCTATCTCATAGGTCCAAATCTCAGGATTTAGGAGGTATCATCTTTATCCTATTTGGAGAATCCTTGTGATAATAGGAGATTGATCGATCGTAGTATAGGAAACTCTTTTCCTATCAAGAGTATGTTATCTACGTACAATACGAAGATGACCACCTTACTCTCTACTACCCTTTTGTATATACAGGGTTCGTCTACCATTTTGATGAAGTCAAACACTTTGACTATCACATCAAAACAGACGTTCCAACTCCGCGATGCCTGCTTCATTATGTAAAGCAACTTGCACACGTTTCCGCTGCTCCCACTGTTTACGAAGACCTCTGGCTGTGTTCTTATAGACGTTCTCTTCTAAATCAGTATTTAGAAAAGCAGTCATGGCACCCAACCGCCAGATATCGTAGTCATGGTATGTAGCCGTGGTAAGTAGGATCTTGATAGACTTAAGCATAGTTACTGGAAAAAGGTTTCATCATTATCCACGCCTGGTCGATGACGAAAACCTTTAACAAGCCTAGCTTTGAAAGTCTCAACTTTTCCATCTACACCAAGTAATCTTCTCAAGATATACTTGCTCCTGATGGGGATTTAACCCTTCAGTTATAGCAACCAAAGTCCATACTTTGTTGGTGTATAAGGATTCCATCTCAGATCACTAAGCATCCAGCCATTCTTACAGAGTCCCTACTCTCGATGGCCTGCTCGAAACTGGTTGGGTCATCATCTCATGATGCAATCCTTGCTCCCACTGTCATCGAGAAACCGAGGTATCTCTCAGGAGGATGAGGAACCCTACTAGATCGGCGGAGAGGCTGAGGTTCGTCGGGAACTATAGAATCTTATGGTTCTGTCAAATCATCAACTGCAGTTTTGTATAGCTGGAACCTTTCCAGTTCTACAGAACTGATCCTGCCTCGATCTTGTCCGGATTTTGCTTTAAACATAGGCCGGACAACCCCAAATCTTAACTCGCTTAAGAGATGGGTTCTTCCCATACCATATCTCATATGGAGTGGTAGGCACTGATTTGATTCAAACCTAATTCAATAGGTATGCAGCTTCTCAAGTGCATAACCCCAAAAGGAAATAGGTAACTCAGTAATACTCATCATAGAGCACACCATATCTAATATTATGCAATTGCTCCGCCCTGATACATCATTGTGCTGTGGTGTATTCAGAGGAGTAACACTGAGAGAAAATCTCATTCTCCTTTAGAATAGTCCAGGAATTCTATGCACAAGTATTCTCCTCCCTGATCTTATCATAGGACATAATACTTATACCCGTATTTTGGTTCTCTACTTCTAACTTATATTCTGTGAATATCTCAAAAGGTTCGGACTTATGTTTCAACAGTAACATATGACTGAATCTTGAGAGATTATCAGAGAATATAATGAAGTATGAAGAACCAGTCCTGGCATGTGTAGACAGGAGACTTTACATACATCATCATGTATCAGTCCCAAGAGTTTACTAACTCTTTCTCTGTTTACAGTAAACGGAGCTATGGTCATCTAATCTTTGTGACATGACTGGCAAGTTTCATAAGATGTAAATTCAAACTAATTTAAATATGCATCTAAAATGTAACTTCAGCCAGTCGGGTCGCATTGATATGACCTAGTCTACAATGCCTCAAGAATGATTCGTTCATTTCTGAACTCTTCCTCTTGTGTGTGTTCAGTATACAAGGAACTGTAGTTTGATTTAGAACGTCAATGCTTTTAGATAACGTGCCTGAACCGATCAACTTTTGATATAGGAAATGTTCAAAACATTATCCAACAATACAAAATTATATCATTTCTTTACTAATAAAGAGACTGATATGATTTTGTATATCAGGCTCGGTATCTAACAGCATTTGTTCAGAATCAATGTATTGGTAATACAGGGTGACAGTGACCAACAGACTTGGCTGCAACACTTGCCCCGTTTTCTGTCTCATGAAACTTGTCACCCGTTCTCAGTTTTTCTACCTTTTTGTAGCCCTATGTAACAGCTTACATATCCGGGATCCTGATCCGGTATCATATACCCAGGATTCAGAGGATACTGAGAAACAGTTCTTTGTAATGAACATACCCGAAGGAGATGCATCATATGCACTTTCTTCGTTTGGGCGGCATAGGAAATCTGGTATTCCCCTATTTCCTGCTCGGTCTTATAACAATTATAAGTCGGAGCGGGACCAACGTTCTCCAGCTCAGTATAACAAGCGGGTTCGGTCAATACATCTATATTATTATCTTGATTAAGGCATGATATGGTCGCTACCAGGAGAGAGAGGGAAGAAAACACTCAGCGTGCGCTCTTGCAAGATCAGACTGGTTATATATTTTATCTAATCAGGATGGCTCCCACTGTTTTTATCAAATCTTCCTTCAAACCCTAAAAGGAAAGACTAGCCGGGATTAATTACACTCTACAAGTTCGCCAATCTTTCAGCCAGGCCAGTGTCGGTACTTTGAGGGAGGTTCCCCGTGCTTTCGCACGGACCTAATTACTGTAAACCTCGTTTTCCCAGAGACGTAACCTCGTTGACACCTTTGTAGACACCTACTTGATCGGCTAATTGTAAAGTGCAAAACTCTCCCAGGAGTAACAATTACTCGCAGTGGGTATCGAGATCCAACTATCACATAGAAGGTATGCAATCTCATTGCAAATTTCAACACTTGAAACTCCCGATAATGGTTTTTACCCCTAGCACTTATGACCTTAACTATGGTCAACAAATCATAAGTACTAGTCAAGTTCTACCCGTCATTTCCTGATTAATTAGACCCACCCACATGACCCTTAACTAAGGTCAACAAAGTCACACGACTGTCCTAACTAATCGCATCATATGCGGTGTAGGAAGACATCACTTAGCTACCGTACACTGTGCCTTGACTATGGTTAACAAACACAGCACGAATACTAAGTACTCTACTTCCTAAAATGACGGAGGGTTGCGGCTGGTTTTTGTGAAAACCTTTAACGCTTTGAACTTGATCTCGTTGCGGAATCAAATGGTTTTTAAATGGAATGTTTTTTAGGCTTTTCTAGTTTTGCTAAAGGGGTCACTCCCGGTGAAGGGATCGTCGGCCCTTTTCTCGTCGAATGAGGTGCGGGATATATCATATATATCACTGTGCAAAGCAGAAACTATAGAAGCGATCAAAAGACAAACCGAGGGTTGTATCATCTGCCAGTTATTGCTAAAGGAGTCACTCCCGGTGAAGGGATCTCGGTCCTTTCCTCATCGAATAAGGTGCAGGATGTTCTACAAGGCACACCGCGATGCAAAGCAAGAACTGTAGCTACATGTTTTATTTTTGAAATTCGATTCCACAACATCAATTAGGTTTATTTTCTTTCATTAATCTCATTAATGAATATCCCATCAATTAAGTCCACCTAATCATCACAGATAAATATAACGTACGCTTATGCCATCCGCATTCGCCTCGATGTCCCGTCTGCACCGTTAGGTTAGGTAACTAACGCCAGAGCGAGGCAGGGCTAGCGCGGGTGTAAAACATAAGCAACGTCTATATAATATATCATATATACTATATATAATACCTGTCACAGAACATCACATGATCACAGATAAATCACAGCAGAAGAAACATATGAAATATTGGATATACTAGGACGTCCGTGTTTTCAATACGAACCAGTATAAAACACGGATTCCACGGTCGTGATAAATAGCCAATCCCACACCCCTAGACCCCTACGAGAGCGGCAAGCAACCCTACCAATTCTAGGGTTAGGAGACCCGGACTCGACTCCTCGAGTTGGTCTCCCACTGGACCCCAGAACCCGGTTACTTGTGCTCCCCTCCTTAGGTCTATCCTAGTGCAGAAAAGTAAATAATATACATCAACGGTGACAACTTCCGCTACCTGGAAGTGCCCCAATAAAAGAATATTACATACAAGTTTTTACATGAATGAAAATGAAAAACACTCATCTCACATAAAAAACCCCCGGCAATTCAAACACGACGATCCAATATAACATATCCAGCAACACATAACATCACATGTCATCAACGTAAGTAAATATGCGCATCCCAATTGTCGTTGACATATAGCAACGAAACCGGCGACATCACATATTACACTTACGGTCACAGAAAAGAAAGTGTAAAACTACAACAGTTGGAATCCGCAACCACCTTAGACATCACATGCCTGACCAAATGAATTCTTTAGACATCGCATGCCTAATAATTATAAACCCCGCATTTTAGTCTCATTATCGAAAACTCTTTTCAATATTAAGTCGGGCAATTCAACAGGATTCCCGACATTTTGATCGAATGCTCGTCGCAAACTTTAGTAGGCGGCCGCACTCCCGACGCCGTTGACAAAGTGCACCAAGGCGGAACACCGCTGCCGCGAACATCGGAACGGATGCTTTCGGCGACGGGGTTCTCCTACAGTCACTTGGTCGGGGCTATGGAGTGAGGCTGTCTATTAAGTTTACCCGGCGAGTATCCGCGTACGCTACGTGATTGCGACGGACTTTTGATCACATCAAAACTCCGTGGCAACCGATCAAGTGAGACTAGACTGCTACGTTTATAATATTCATTCCGTTATCTCATAACTATTTGTGAATTCCAATTATTGTATCACATTCCGGATAAGATAGAAAATGTTAAACTTTTCGATAGAACAATCGAACACCCAAGTTTTCCCGATCAACCGAATGAAATAAGTTCAAAGACATTCACTTCATGCCTCAGTACCAACGGTCCAGCCGTAGAAGGGTCAAGCCAACGCCTCACATGTGGCACGCCGTACTGCCCCAAACCCTAAGGTTCAAAGGGCAGTTCAAGACGGTCACATAATCGAGTTAAGGTTTGTTGTCTTCTAGAGGGACCATCGCGTTACCTGCACTACTCAGAACGTCCTTAAACCACGGAAAAATCCAACACTTGGAAATTTTCCGGCAGGGGAAAAAGTGGGTATTTATGTCCGGTCGAAATTTTTAACATATTCTAAAATATCCGAAAAACACAGACAAAATTAGACAATCCGATCGAATGTACGAACTCCTAATACAACCCAAAAAACTCAACTCTTGATTTCAGAAAAAAAAATTTCCCAGGAAAACCAGCACTGCAAAATAGGAATTACTGTGCAAAATTGAATGCCTAATAAGACAAAACGGCCGCGGAACCGCCGTATTAGCATGCTAATGCCGCGGTTCCGCCGCACTTTTGAGGGATCATTAGTTACTTTTTGCACCGTAATTCTTAGAATTTCCTGCTGATTTTTCTGCATATTTTTAATTCTCAAAAATCCACGAAAACAGAAAATGTCCAGAGAGCACTTTCAAGTCGGGGTTTCGGGTCGATCGGACTTCTAACTCCGTCTACGCATCGCCTAAGGCTCTAGCTAGGCTCTGATACCACTGTAGGGTTCCTAGGCACTCTAGTGAAGTCTCACAAGTGATCAAACATGCACAAATCAAATTTTACGGGTGCCTACAAACCCGACTACGGATCGTTTACTAGATATTTAGGCGAAACAAGCAAACTAGTTAACATTTTAACTAAGGGAACGGATATACAACCTTTGTAGATCCGGTCCACCACCTCCACGGCTCTGCAATGAAGTCCCCTCGCTGTCCAAATCATGTCTTGGGCTCTAGCGTCGGCATCATCGAAGAATAGGCGGGCTTGATCGTCGGTTCGATGCCGAAGATGATCTACGTCGAGGCATCGCTAGAACAAGCTCCAACTTCACCAAGTCGGAAAAACTTGTGAAGGAAACACCCTATACTACTTGGCAAGAGGTAGAGGATGAAGAAATAGGAAGTGGGTAAACTTTAGTTTTGGATTTCTCACTAGATTTCATGACTTACCATTGGAGTAGCAAGCTTTCTTCATTGAAGAAGAAGATGAAGAAGAAGAAGAAGATATGATAAGTTCAATAATAAAAAAATGAATAAGAATTAAATCTTATCATACTTTTAACCTTAGTTAAGTGTAGAGAAAAGACCATGGTTAATGGAATGGTTAGGGTTAAGGATAATAACAAAAAAGGAGACTAAGTCAAGACTTCATGAATGTTCCACTAGCAAACAAATAATGCCACCATTTCATCATTTATCTTTTCCAAAATAAAAAGATAAATAAAGAAATAGATAAACGAGTAAATGACTAAACAAAACCCTAATCATTAGTTTAAACCATGGTTTGATTCTTTACACTTAACCAAGTAAGCATGTATCATCAAACATGATACAAACATGTGCACAAAAGCATATCACATATACAACTTGCACAATTCAAATGAGAAAATCCATTTAAAGTGAACCAACACTAGTTAACGCAAAGCAATATATCAAATATATAAATATGCACTAAATCATTAAATCAACACTTGATTTAACGATCCGGTCATATCCGATATAACCGACTAGTATCTTATGTATCGGCTTATCGAATCAATCCTTGATTCTATAACTAGGTTATATCGCATATAACCAATCGATACATAGATCGCGAGAATGTAATACGGTATCGCATACTCGAATTATTCTCGGTCCCGCACATATCTCATATGCGCTCCTATTTCGTTTCGCTTGAGCCAGGAAACCTCTGTGTAGGACTCTAAAGACTCGTCAATACGCCGGCAGCAGATGATGATCATATCAAGCATCCACAAGCCGCAAGCGGTCTGCTAAACGTAACGGCCACCCGGGTATTGAGCGATCAGAAGATCGACGAGCAAGCCCGCTCATACTCCTGCGAATCCAACCAGTAACACTTACCGTACAGTCCGGTCTGTTCGTCTGATATGTCGCATATCTCGCCTAGGGGTGGTAAACGTCAGACCCCAATAGCTCGATAAGTCATGCCGACGTAGGGTCCATAACATTCGTGAAACTACTGATAACACTTACCAGTATATCACTGCAACCCTGGCCAGGGATTTCCTGTTATGGCCAGTCGAGCATAGCACAACATCAACCCCCAATACCGGGAGAGACGAATCCCCTCCTATCGCTTATTGCCTCCATGTGAATCGGGACTGTACCCAAAAACCACCTGTTTGCACAACTCAGTAGAGCCGTGGTAGGGTGGAAATCAAAGCACAGTGGGAGACACACAAGACTCTATGACGATCTCGGGTCAACAGACTAAGCTGTACCAGTGTCACCAGAGAACTGCCATCTGACGTGAGGTATAATACCATCTGGGAGTTCTCGGCGAGTCCGTTCAGTGTACCCAGTCTCCACTAAGCACCCGCATACCATCTTTGATGTCAAACACCAATGGATATGGGATCATCCATCGCCCATCGCATGAGTCGAGAAGATATACGCTAGTCTACTCTGGAATATCGATGCCCCGTCTCGATATTCCCTCGACTAGGAACATTTCAAGGATGTACTCATGGACTACCCAGGCCCCACTAGTATGATCTACATCATAGTCCTGGAAGTCGAGTACACATCCTATGGGCTTTATCAACATGCAATCAGAGAGACAGAAAGTATACATGTTAAGATAAAGTGCAACCAGATAGCATACTATCGTGTCGAGCAAGAAAGTCCTTCCTATATATGTCCCAGCATCCACTACAATATACATCCAATGTACAGTAATGGCCTCTAGGGCATACATATAACTAACAGTGACCGCCAATTGGCGAAGTGCTAGCTCCCGCTTGGGGATGCCTTTATTCATATTTTTCATATTGTACCCCTTTTGGGGCCAGTATTTACAACGGAAACTCTGCCGAAATTTTCAGAAAAGACTTGAGATTTTAAAAATGCATACTTCGGCTTATGTTATTAAAACCACTTGCTTTTAAATAAGTTTTCTTCACTTCTTCCTTAAAATGGTTTAGATTTGTGGGATTTTTGGCTTACTTGAATTAGATGGGGTCTTATAGACTTCATATGATTCAAGTGCCAATCACGTGCCATTTCAGATCGTGACATTAACTTTATGAGCCATAAGGATCTCATAAAGGTATTTCTCCCTACGAGTCGTGAGGATCTCGTAGGTGTATTTTCTCCTTTGGAATCGTGGGTATTCCCATGTGATATTTTCTCTTTTAAGTCGTAAGGATCTTGCAAGAGTGTTTTCTCCTTATAAGTCGAGAGTAGTTACATGTTTCGTTCACCATATGAGGACATTTCTCGCCATTGGAAGAACTTGGTGAGGGAATATTTATTCGTACCCGTGGATTGTATACAAGAGTAAATATTGGACTGCCTGTAGGGCAACATCCGGGGAATATGACGGCTGTTTAGATCCCTGTAGCTTAATGCTTTTGAATCATACGAGTTATGAGGGTCTCATAAGGAGATTTCTCCTTACGAGTCGTGAGGATCCCATAAGTGTGCTTTTTTTTTACGAGATTGCGCCCTTCCGGTTTTTCACAAGATCGCCGGTTGTCCTGTCGTTTGTTACTCATGGCGCCCTTTCAGGTTTTCATCTGTGCCCATTTTGCTTATGGACATACTGTTTTTTTAACGATGGAACTCCCGAAAGTAGTCTCACCGCAGGTGCCCCATCTGTTTGACAGCGGGACTTGGGGATGCAACCGTCGCCATTGGGACTTCGATTGTAATCTAGATCTCAAGGGAGTGTATCGCCGTATTTTGGGATGATGCGCATGTTTAAGGACGCTTCGGTCTTATATCATCCTGTTTGAGGTGAAATCTTTGTTTAGGGACTTTTCAGTCCAATGTCGCAATATTTGAGGCGAAAATCTAGTTTAGGGACATTTCGGTCCTTTGTTTGTTTAGGGACTTCTCGGTCCGTTATCGCCGTTTTTGAGGCAAAGTTTTAGTTTAAGGACATCTCGGTCCGTTGTTAATTTAGGGACTTTTTGTTGGTTATATTTATGCCCTAGAGCCCATTACTGTACATAGGATGTATATTGTAGTGGATGCTTGGACATATATAGGGAGGACTTTCTTGCTCGACAAGATAGTATGCTATCTGGTTGCTCTTTACCTTAACATGTACACTGATTGTCTCTCTGTTACATGTTGGTAAAGCCCTTAGGATGTGTACTTGACTACCTGGACTATGATGTGGATCATACTAGTGGGGACATGGTAGTCCATAAGTATATCCTTCAAGGTCCCTAGTCGTGGGTGTATCGAGACGGGGCATCGATATACCAGAGTAGACTGGCGTATACCTTCTCGACCTATACAGATGGGCGATGGATGATCCCATATCCATTGGTGTCTGACATCAGAGATGATATACGGATGCTCAGTGGAGACCGGGTACACTGGACGGACTCACCGAGAACTCCCAGATGGTATTATACCTTACATAAGATGGCAGTTCTCTGGTGACACTGGTACAGGTTAGTCTGTAGACCCGAGATCGTCATAGAGTCTTGTGTGATTCCTACTGTGCTTTGATTTCCACCTTACCACGTCCAAGAGGGCGTGCAAAACGGTGGTTTTTGGGTACAGTCCCGAATCACATGGAGGCAATGAGCGATAGGAGGGGATTCGTCTCTCCCGGTATAGAGAGTTGATGTTGCGCTGTGTTCGATTGGCTATAACCGGAAATCCCTGGCCAGGGTTGCTGAGATTTACTGGTAAGTGTTACCAGTAGTTTCTTGAACTGTTATAGACCTCATATCGACACGACTTATCGAGCTACTGGGGTCTGACGTTTACCACCCCTGGGCGAGATATGCGACATATCAGACGACGAGACCGGACTGTACGGTAAGTGTTACTGGTCGGATTCACAGGAGTGTGAGAGGGTTTGCTCGTTGTTCTTCTGATCACTCAATACCCGGGTGGCCGTTACGTTTAGCAGACCGCTTGCGGCTTGTGGGTGTTTGATATGATCATCACCTGCTGCCAGCGTATTGACGAGTCTTTAGAGTCCTATACAGAGGTTTCCTAGTTCAAGCGAAACGAAATAGGAGCGCATATGAGATATGTGCGGGACTGAGAATAATACCGGTATGTGATACTGAATTCTATTCTCGTGATTTGTATCATCGGAAAATTATATAAGATATAGCCGGGTTACCGAATCAAGTGTTGATTCGATACATTGATACACTTGATATTAGTCGATTATATGCAGTATGACCGGATCATTAAATCAAGTGTTGATTTAATGATTTAATGTATAACTATATATTTGATATATTACTTTACATTGACTAGTATTGGTTCACTTAAGATTGATTTTCTCACTTGAAGTGCACATTGTATATATGATATATTTTTTTGTGCACTAGATTGTATCATGTTTGATGATACATGCAAACTTGGATGTATGTTTGCTTTAAACTATGATTAGGTTAATGGTTAGGGTTTGATTTATTTGTTTTATTTTTTTTTGTTTATTCATTTTGGCAAAAATAAAATGGAGGCTTGTTTTGTTTTACCCTTGAAGCTTCATGAAGCTTTGAAAGTCTACCATTTTGTTTTTATCCTAAACCTTACCATTACCTAAACCCTAGTTTATTCTCTACATGAGTTTACTAACCCATGGTTGCTAAATGATAACCATCACTTGATTTTCTTTTTGAAAAATGATTGATAATTCTTTTTCTTTCTTCTTCTTCATCTTCTTCATGAAGAAAAAGCAAAGCTTTCTTGAAAATTGTCAAGTGATGAAATCAAGTGAGAAACCCAAATCCAAAGTGAACCCACTTCCTATTTCTTCATCCTCTACCACTTGCCATGTTGTATAGGGTGTTTTCTTCACAAGGTTCATGACCAAGTGAAGATGGAGCTTGAGTTTGAGTCGCCTCGACGTAGATCATCTTCGGCACCGAAGTCAACGACCTAGACCGATCATTTCTCCGACGAAACCATCGCTAGAGTCCGTGATTCTGATGATCACAGCAGAGAGACGTCTTCACGGAGCTTTGGAAGTGGAGGACCGGATCTACAAAGGTTGTAGTCACTTTCACTTAGCAATAAAGTTGTTTACTTGCTTGCTTTTCGCCTAATCTCTAGTTAACGATCTTGCATAGGATTCTTAGGCACGTGAAAAGTTTGATTTTGGCATGGTTGATGCGTTGTGGAACCTTTTGAGTGTGCCTAGGAACACTACAGTGGTATCAGAGACTAGATAGAGATTTAGACGAAGTTAGAAGTCCGATCGAACCCGAAACCCTAATCCAAAACCCTTCTCTGTACAATTTTTCAAAACTGGGTTTTTTGTGAATTAAAAATATCCAGAAAATTCAGCAGGCTTTTTTAAGAATTACTGTGCAGCATGTGCGGATAACTCGACCAAGTGGCCACGGAACCGCGGCATGAGCATGGCTCATGCGGCACTTCCGCGGCCGTACAGTCACAATATTCAATGATTTTTGCACAGTAATTTCCTTCTTTTATTGCTATGTTTTCTGGGAATTTTTAATGTTTACTCAAGAGTTGAGTTTTCTGGGTTGTATTTGGGACTCGTTGTTTCGATCGGGAAGACTAATTTCGTCTATGTGTTTTTTCCGGGTAATTTTAGAATATGTTAAAAAGTTCGACCGGATATAAATACCCACTTTTTCCCCTGCCGGGAAATTTCCAAGTGTTGGATTTTTCCGTAGTTTAATAACATTCTAAGTAGTTCAAGTAACGCGATGAACCCTCTAGAAGACAACAAACCTTAACTCGATTATGTGACCGTCTTAAACTGCCCTTTGAACCTTAGGGTTTGGGGCAGTACGGCGTGCCACATGTGAGGCGTTGGCTTGACCCTTCTACGGCTGGACCATTGGTACTGAGGCACGAAGTGAATGTTTTTAAACTTATTTCATGTGTTGAGCTGTTTCGGGAAAACTTGGGTGTTTGATTGTTCGATCGAAAAGTTTAACATTTTCTATTTATCTGGAATGTGATACAATATTTGGGATTCACAAGTAGTTATGAGATAACTAATATGAATGTTATAAACATAGCACTTTAGTCTCACTTGATCGGTTGCCACGGAATTTTGATGCGATCAAAAGTCCGTCGCAATCACGTAACGTACGCGGATACTCGCCGGGTAAACTTAATAGACAGCTACACCCCACAGCCCCGACCAAGTGACTGTAGGAGAACCCCGTCGCCAAAAAGCATCCGTTCGAGTGCTCGCGGCAGCGGTGTTCCGCCTTAGTGCACTTCGTCGACGGTATCGGGGGTACGGCCGTCCACTAAAGTTTGCAACGAGCATTCGTTCTGGATGTCGGGAATCTTGTTGAATTACCCGACTTTATATTGAAAAGTGTTTTCGATATTGAGACTAAAATGCGGGGTTTATAAATGTTAGACATGCGATGTCTAAGGGATTCATTTGATTAGGCATGCGATGTCTAAAGAGTTTGCGGATTCCAACTGTTGTAGTTTTACACTTTCTTTTCTGCGACCGTAAGTGTAATATGTGTTATCGCCATTTTCGTTGCTATATGTCAACGACAATTGGGATGCGGATATTTACTTACGTTGATGACATGTGATGTTATGTGTTGCTGGATATGTTTTATTGCATCGTCGTGTTTGAATAGCCGGGTTTTTTTTATGTGAGATGAGTGTTTTTCATTTTCATTCATGTAAAAACTTGTATGTAATATTCTTTTATTGGGGCACTTCCAGGTTGCGGAATATGTCACCATTGTATATTATTTACTTTTCCGCACTAGGATGGACCCAAGGAGGAGGGCATAAGTAACCGGGTTCTGGAGTCCAGTAGGAGACCAATTCGAGGAGTCGAGTCCGGGTCTCCTAACTCTAGAATTGGTAGGGTTGCTTGCCGCTCTCGTAAGGGTCTAGGGGTGTGGGTTTGGCTATTCATCGCGACCGTGGAATCCGTGTTTTATACTGGCTCGTATTGAAAACACGGACGTCCAAGTATATCCAATGTTTCATATGATTCTTCTGCTGGGATATCTGTGATGTAATCATTTGATGTTCTGTGATAAATACTGCATATAGTATATATGATATATTATATAGGCGTTACTTATGTTTTACACCCGCGCTAGCCCTGCCCCGCTCTGCCGTTAGTTACCTAACCTAACGCTGCACGAGGGGACATCGAGGCGAATGCGGATGGCATAAGTGTACGTCGTATTTATCTGTGATGTTTAGGTGACTTAAATGATGGGACTTCATTAATATGATTAATGAAAGAAAAAGAAACCTAAAGATGTTGTGGAATCGAATTTTCAAAAACAGGTAGCTACAGTTCTTGCTTTGCATCGCGGTGTTCCATGTAGAACATCCTGCACCTTATTCGATAAGGAAAGGACCGAGATCCCTTCACCGGGAGTGACTCCTTTAGCTATAACTGGTAGATGCTACAACCCTCGGTTTGTCTTTTGATTGTTTCTATAGTTTTTGCTTTGCACAGCGGTATATATGATATATCCTGCACCTTATTCGATGAGGAAAGGGCCGATGATCCCTTCACCGTGAGTGACCCCTTTAGCAAAACTAGAAAAGCCTCAAAAACACTCCATTTTAAAATCATTTGATTCTACAACGATATAAAGTTCATTACGCAATAGGTTTTAATAAAAACATGTCGTAGCCCTCCGTCAATTCAGATAAGTAGTAGTTAGTATTCGTGCTACGTTTGTTGGCCTGCGTCAAGGCGTAGTGTGCGGTAGCTAACTAGTATTTATCTGCTTATGCATTTGATGCAGATTGGATTAGGGTAGTCGTGCGACTTTGTTGGCCTGCGTCAAGGGTCGTGCGGGTGGGTTTAATTCAATCAGGAAATGACTGGTTGAACTTGACTAGCGCACTATGGTTTGTTGCCCTGCGTCAAGGTGATAGGACGCTAGGGGAAAAATATTATCGGGAATTTCAAGTGTTGAAATTTGCAATGAGATTGCATACCTTCTATGAGATAGTTGGATTCCGATACCCGCTGCGAGTAAGAGTTACTCCTGGGAGAGTTTTACACATTACAATTAGCCAATCAAGTAGGGGTCTAGAAAGGTGTCAACGGGGTTACGCCTCTGGGAAAACGAGGTTTACATTAATTTGGTTCGTGCGAAAGTACGGGGGACCTCCCTCAAAGTACCGACACTGGCCTGGCTGAAAGATTGGCGAACTTGTAGCGTGTAATTAATCCCGGCTAGTCTTTCCTTTTAGGGTTTGAAGGAAGATTTGATAAAAACAGTGGGAGCCATCCTGATTAGATAAAATAATAACCAATCTGATCTTGCAAGAGCATACGCTGAGTGTTTTCTTCTTTCTCTCTCCAGATAGCGACCATATCACGCCTTAATCAAGATAATAATACGGATGTATTGACCGAACCCGCTTGTTATTCTGAGCTGGGGAACGTTGGTCCCGCTCCAACTTATAATTGTTATAAGACAGAGCAGGAAATAGAGGAATACCAGAATTCCTATGCCGCCCAAACGAAGAAAGTGCATATGATGCATCTCCTTCGGGTGTGTTCATTACAAAGAACTGTTTCTCTGTATCCTTTACGTCCTGGGTATTTATACCGGATCAGGATACCAGATATGTAATTTGTTACATAGGGCTATAGAAAGGTAGAGAACTGAGAACGGGTGATAAGTTTCATGAGACAGAAAACGGTGCAAGTGTTGCAGCCAAGTCTGTTGGTCACTTTCACCCTGTATTCCAAATACATTGATTCTGAACGAATGTTATTAGATACCAAACCTGATATACAAAATCATATCAGCCTCTTTATTGGTAAAGAAATGATAAAATTTTGAATTATTGGATAATGTTTTGAACATTTCCTATATCAAAAGTTGATTGGTTCAGGCACGTTATCTAAAAGCATTGATGTTCTAAATCAAACTACAGTTCTTAGTATACGGAACACACACAAGAGGAAGAGTTCAGAAATGAACGAATCCTTCTTGAGGCATTGTAGACTATGTCATATCAATGCGACCCGACTGGCTAAAGCTATATTTAGATGCATATTTAAATTAATTTGAATTTACATCTTGTGAAACTTGCCAGTCATGTCACAGAGATAAGATGACCATAGCTCTGTTTACTGGAAACAGAGAAAGAGTTAGTGAACTCTTGGCATGATACATGTTGATGTATGTAGGTCCCCTGTCTACATATGCCAAGACCGGTTCTTTGTATTTCATTACATTCTCTGATAATCTTTCAAGATTCAGACACATGCTCCTGTTGAAACACAAGTCCGAAACTTTTGAGATAATCACAGAATATAAGTTAGAAGTAGAGAACCAAAATACGGGTATAAGTATTATGTCATTTGATGAGATCAAGGAGGAGAATACTTGGGCACGGAATTCCTGGACTATTCTAAAGGAGAATGTGATTCTCTCTCAGCATTACTCCTCCGTATACACCATAGCACGATGGTATATCGGGGTGGAGTAATAGCACCCTATGTGATATGGTGTGCTCTATGATACTACTGAGTTTCCTATTTCCTTTTGGGAGTTATGCACTTATGAAGTTGCATACCTATTGAATAGGTTCGAATCAAATCAGTGCCTACCACTCCATATAAGATATGGTATGGGAAGAGCCTATCTCTTAAGTAAGTTAAGATTTGGGATTGTCCGGCCTATGTCAAAAGCAAAATCTGGACAAGATCGAGGCAATGTCAGTTCTGTAGAACTGGAAAGGTTCCATCTATACAAACTACAGCAGATGATTTGGTAGAACCAAAGGATTCAATTGTTTCCAACGAACCTCAGCCTCTCCGCCGATCTAGTAGGGTTCCTCACCCACCCGAGAGATACTTCTGTTTCTCTATGACAGTGGGAGCGAGGAATGCATCATGAGATGATGACCCAACTAGTTTCGAGCTGGCCATCAGGAGTGGGACTCTGTAAGAATGGCTGGATGCTTATCGATCTGAGATGGAATCCTTATACACCAACAAAGTATGGACTTTGGTTGTTTTATCTGAAGGGTTAAATCCCCATCAGGAGCAAGTATATCTTGAGAAGATTACTTGGAGTACATGGAAAAGTTAAGACTTTCAAAGCTAGACTTGTTAAAGGCTTGCATCATTGACCAGGTATGGATTATGATGAAACCTTTTCTAAGAAGCTATGCTTAAGTCCATCCAGATCCTACTTGCCACGGCTACATACCATGACTACGATATCTGGTGGTTGGGTATCATGACTGCTTTTCTAAATGATAATTTGGAAGAGAGCGTCTATAAGTACACAGCCAGAGAGCTTCGTAGACAATAGGAGCAGCGGAAACGTGTGCAAGATGTTTTATGTGATAAAGCAGGTATCGCAAAGTTGGAACATCTGTTTTGATGTGATAGTCAAAGTGTTTGACATCATCAAAATGGCAGATGAACCTTGTATAAACAAAAAGGTAGTAGGGAGTATGGTGACGATCCTCGTAGAGTACGTGGATGACATACTCTTGATAGGGAAGGAGTTTCCTATGCTACGCTTGGTCAATCTCCGCTTATCACAATGATTCTGCATATAGGATCAAAGTGATACCTCCTAAATCCTGGGTTTTGGATCTATGAGATAAATCTAATTGATATTAGGATACTCACTAGTTGTAGTGAGATGGTATCAATTGATCCTGGGGAGAATCACTGGAAAGGTTACAGGGTGATAAGGACGACTGAATGTCAGTCACAGGCATTGTCTTTACCCTCAGTAAAGGGACGGTATGTTTGAAGAGTTCCAAGCTAGATACCGTGGCATACTAGACGATAAAGGCTGGATACATCGCTACTTAAGAGGCAGTCTGGATGTAAATTAGTTCATGAGATGAACTTCGTTCCTCCCATTGTGTGACAATGGAGTTATGGCTTATGCCAAGGAACGCCCGTCCCGTCAGTGACCCAGACATATTCTGAGGCAGTATCACCTAATCATGGAGATAGTTGATCTCCAGGGTGATCGAGGTTAGGAGAGTAGACTCAGAGGACAACACGGCGGATCCACTCACAAAGGCCTTTTTCAAAGAGAGACTTTTATGGGATGGTTGAGTATGAGGTACTACAACCACTGCTGTAGATGGCCCTAGTGCAAGTGGGAGATTATTAGTTATATGTATGCCCTAGAGGCCATTACTGTACATAGGATGTATATTCTAGTGGATTCTTGGAAATATATAGGGAGGACTTTCTTGCTCGACATGAAAGTATGCTATCTGGTTGCTCTTTACCTTAACGTGTACACTGATTGTCTTTCTGTTACATGTTGGTAAAGCCCTTAGGATGTGTACTTGACTACCTGGACTATGATGCGGATCATACTAGTGGGGACATGGTAGTCCATAAGTACATCCTTCAAGGTCCCTAGTCGTGGGTGTATCGAGAGGGGGCATCGATATACCAGAGTAGACTGGCGTATACCTTCTCGACCCATACAGATGGGCAATGGATGATCTCATATCCATTAGTGTCTGACATCAGAGATGATATACGGATGCTCAGTGAAGACCGGGTACACTGGACGGACTCACCGAGAACTCCCAGATGGTATTATACCTTACGTCAGATGGCAGTTCTCTGGTGACACTGGTACAGGTTAGTCTGTAGACCCGAGATCGTCATAGAGTCTTGTGTGATTCCCACTGTGCTTTGATTTCCACCTTACCACGTCCAAGAGGGCATGCAAAACGGTGTTTTTTGGGTACAGTCCCGAATCACATGGAGGCAATGAGCGATAGGAGGGGATTCGTCTCTCCCGGTATAGGGAGTTGATGTTGCGCTGTGTTCGATTGGCTATAACTGGAAATCCCTGGCCAGGGATGCTGAGGTTTACTGGTAAGTGTTACCAGTAGTTTCTCGAACTGTTATAAACCTCATATCGACACGACTTATCGAGCTACTGGGATCTGACGTTTACCACCCCTAGGCGAGATATGCGACATATCAGACGACGAGACCGGACTGTACGGTAAGTGTTACTGGTTGGATTCATAGGAGTGTGAGCGGGCTTGCTCGTTGATCTTCTGATCACTCAATACCCGGGTAGCCGTTACGTTTAGCAGACCGCTTGCGGCTTGTGGGTGTTTGATATGATCATCACCTGCTGCCGGCGTATTGACGAGTCTTTAGAGTCCTACACAGAGGTTTCCTGGCTCAAGCGAAACGAAATAGGAGCGCATATGAGATATGTGCGGGACCGAGAATAATATCGGTATATGATACTGAATTCTATTCTCGCGATTTGTATCATCGGACGGTTATATAAGATATAGCCGGGTTACCGAATCAAGTGTTGATTCGATACATTGATACACTTGATATTAGTAGGTTATATGCTGTATGACCGGATCATTAAATCAAGTGTTGATTTAATGATTTAATGTATAATTATATATTTGATATATTACTTTACATTAACTAGTATTGGTTCACTTAAGATTGATTTTCTCACTTGAAGTGCACATTGTATATATGATATATTTTTTTGTGCACTAGATTGTATCATGTTTGATGATACATGCAAACTTGGGTGTATGTTTTGCTTTAAACTAAGATTAGGTTAATGGTTAAGGTTTGATTTATTTGTTTTATTTTTTTTTCTTTATTTATTTTGGCAAAAATAAAATGGAGGCTTGTTTTGTTTTTCCCTTGAAGCTTCATGAAGCTTTGAAAGTCTACCATTTTGTTTTTATCCTAAACCTAACCATTACCTAAACCCTAGTTTATTCTCTACATGAGTTTACTAACTCATGGTTGCTAAATGATAACCATCACTTGATTTTCTTTTTGAAAAATGATTGATAATTCTTTTCTTTCTTCTTCTTCATCTTCTTCATGAAGAAAAAGCAAAGCTTTCTTGAAAATTGTCAAGTGATGGAATCAAGTGAGAAACCCAAATCCAAAGTGAACCCACTTCCTATTTCTTCATCCTCTACCATTTGTCATGTTGTATAGGGTGTTTTCTTCACAAGGTTCATGACCAAGTGAAGATGGAGCTTAAGTTAGAGTCGCCTCGACGTAGATCATCTTCGGCACCGAAGACAACGACCTTGCCCGATCATTTCTCCGACGAAACCATCGCTAGAGTTCGTGATTCCGATGATCGCAGCGGAGGGACGTCTTCACGGAGCTTTAGAAGTGGAGGACCGGATCTACAAAGGTTGTAGTCACTTTCACTAAGCATTAAAGTTGTTTACTTGCTTGCTTTTCGCCTAATCTCTAGTTAACGATCTTGCATAGGATTCTTAGGCACAAGAAAAATTTGATTTTGGCATGTTTGATGCCTTGTGGAACCTCTTGAGTGCACCTAGGAACCCTACACTTTTCGGTCCGTTGTCACCATTTCTAAGGCGAAGTTTTAGTTTAAGGGCATCTCAGTCCATTGTTAGTTTAGGGACTTCTCGGTCCATTGTCGCCGTTTCTGAGGCGAAGTTTTAGTTTAAGGACATCTCGGTCCGTTGTTAATTTAAGGACTTCTCGGTCCGTTGTCGCCGTTTCTGAGGCAAAGTTTTAGTTTAAGGACATGTCGGTCCTTCACCGCCATGTTTGAGGCGAAAGGTTTCTTTGCATACCACTCTCAGAGTTTTTGACTCAGGAAGATAACGAGCAGGCACAAGCGTCGTCATCTTTCATTGACCCAAGTCGTGACTCCTTAGACGTAGTATTTTTGAGGAATCGGCCGTTTATTGGCTGGAAGGGTCTTTCGCCATGCATATCCATGAGCAGGTAGACTCCAACTTGATAGACTTTGTCTATGATGTACGGGCCTTCATATTTTGGCTCGAATTTCCCTCGTTTTGCACGATTGAGGATCATTGGTCTTTTGACGACTAGCACGAGTTCGCCTTGGAAGAATTTTCTCATCCTAGTCAGTCTTTCGAATGACCGTGTCATCCTTTCCTTATAAGCCTTTAGGTTTTTCTGTGCTTTAAGGCGAGTTTCGTCAAGGGCATCAAGCTCCTCAAGCTGAAGATGGGCATTTTCTTCATTTGTCAATGTTAGTTCTATGTATTCCCTAGACGCCATTATTGTACATGCGATGTATATTATAGTAGATGCTTAGACATATATAGGGAGGACTTTGTTGCTCGACATGATAGTATGCTATCTGGTTGCTATTTATCTTAACATATACACTTGTCTCGTCTCTCTGTGACATGTTGGTAAAGCCCATAGGATCTGTACTTGACTTCCAGGATTATGATATGGATCATACTATTGGGGTCTGGATAGTCGGTAAGTACATCCTTCAATTGTTCCTAGTCGTGGGAGTATCGAGATGGGGCATCGATATTCCAGAGTAGACTAGCGTATACGCTTCTTGACCTATATGATGGGCGATGGATGATCCCACATCCATTGGTTTTTGACATCAGAGAAGGTATACGGGTGCTCAGTGAGACTGGGAACACTGAACGGACTCACCGAGAACTCCTAGTTGGTATTATACCTATCGTCAGATAGCATTTCTCCGGTGACACTGATACAGGTTAGTATGTCGACCCGAGATCGTCATAGAGTCTTGTGTGTCTCCCACTATGCTTTGATTTACACCCTACAACGGCTCTACTGAGTTGTGTAAATAGGTGGTTTTTGGGTACAGTCCCGAGTCACATGGAGGCAATGAGCGATAGGAGGGGATTTGTCTCTCCCGGTATTGGGGGTTGATATTGCGCAATGCTCGACTGGCCATAACAGGAAATCCGTGGCCAGGATTGCTGAGATCTACCGGCAAGTGTTATCAGTAGTTTCTCAAAACATTATGGACCTTGCATCGGCATGACTTATCAGGCTATTAGGGTCTGACAATTTACCACCCCCCTGGCTGTGATATGCGACATATCTGACGAAGAGACCGGACTGTACGGTAGTGTTACATGATTGGATTAGCAGGAGTATGAGCAGGCTTGCTTTTTGATCTTCTAATCGCTCAATACCCGGATGGCCGTTACGTTTAGCAGACCGCTTGCGGCTTGTGGGTGACTGATATGATCACCACCTACTGCCGGCGTATTGACGAGTCTTTAGAGTCCTACACAGAGCTTTCTTGGTTCATGAGAAACGAAGTAGAGCACATATATGATATGTGCGGGACCGAGATTATTACGTGTATATGATACCGTATTCTAATCTCGCGATATGTGATATCGGCCGGGTATATGTAATATAGCCGGGTTATCGAATCAAGTGTTGATTCGGTAAGTTGATATTATTGATATTAGTTTGTTATATATGATATTTCCGGATTATTAAATCAAGTGTTGATCTAATAATTTAATGTATAATTATATATTTGATATATAAATTTATATTAACTAATATTAGCTCACTTAACTATTTCTTTTTCTCACTTGTGCCTACATGATATATATGTGATATATATTATGTATCATGCTTGGTTATATATGCAACTTGGGTGTGTAAGACTTACACCATGACCATGATAGAATTAGAGTTTTATTTATCTAAGTAATTAACAAAATTGAATGGAAAAGTGTCATGGTTGGAGGCTTGGAGAAGCTCATGACATCCATTGACTTAGTCTACCAAATTTGTTTTACCTAGGATATTTATAAACCTAACCACTATCATTAGCTATGGTTTATTCTCTACAAGGGTTAATATGTGATATTAACTCACCATGGTTGCAATTCTAACCTCATCTCATTCTTTTGTTCATCCTCATCCTCATCTTCTTCTTCATCTCCTCAAGCTCTCTAGGTTTTAGGAGGTGAAGAATCCTAGCGAGAAAAACGAATCTAAAGTGAGCAAAATTCCTACTTTATCATCCTCTACTATTAGCCATTTAGTTTAAGGTGTTAACTTCACTAATTTACCATTAGTGAAGAGGTAGCTTGTGCTTGAGTCTCCTCAACGTATATCATCTTTGGCCTCGAAGTCTTCAAGCATGCTTGTTCATTTCGCTTGGTGGAGCCTATCTTGAGTCCGGGAGATCACTACTTGGAGCGAAGGGACTTCTACACGGAGCTATTAAGTGAAGGACCGGTCTACAAAAGTTGTATTCCTCATTCACTTCATATAATGTTTGATTACATTTTATTTTTACCCTAACTTTCTAGTTCGATTCCTAGGTTAGTTTGCTCAGCACCCCCTAAATTTTTGTTGTAGCTTGTTTGATTCTTGCAAACCCTAGGCATGGTGCGAAGAAAACCCTATAGTGGTATCAGAGCCAAACTAGAAACTTAGACAATGTTAGAAATATTACGAAACCGAAACAATTCTGAAACCACGATATTCTGGAACCCTGAAATTTTGCTTTCTGTACATTTTTAAATTGTCTGTAAAAATTATCTTAGCAACTGAAGAAGCCTGTATATGATACATGTAGAGCACAGAAGAAATTTGAGACCCTTTCATCGGATTTGACCCAATGAGAAGCCTTCAAAAACCGAGGAGACCGGCCCTATTAGCTCCATTTCATATCGATTTTCATCTGTGCTTTGTTCTGTAGGTTTTGGGGTTTCAGGTATTATATGTTTAGCCTAAATTTTCATGTGATGTTAATTTTGATAAGGGCTAATAAGGAGTGTTTCGTAGTCGTATATTTTAACATTGTAATGGTAACTTAGACAATATTTAACACTTCGAACGAACTTCAAACACCACCTCTGGACACTCTCTAAAATTTTCCAAGCATTGGAATTTTCTAAGTTGAGTATATTCAATGGTCGTGCAAGTAATTCTATGGACCCTCTAGAAGAACGAAATCCTAACTCGATTCTGTGAATGTGGAACCGTGATCAAACCCTAGGGTTTGCCTTAGTTCCACGGCGCCATAGGTGAGGCAAGGGTTGGCCCTTCTACGGTTGGTCCATAGGTATTGTGGCATGTTTTAGGTATTTTAACTTTGTTCAAGTGTTGAGCTCTTAGGAAGATGTGTGTGCTTGTTGATTTGATCGAAATGTTTAACACTGTCTAGTTAATTGTGATACAATATTTGGAATCCACAATAATCGGTTTTGTGAAAACTGACTTGAATTTTATAAATCTAGCAATTTAGTCTCATTTGATTGGTTGCCACGGAATTTCGATGTGGATCAAAAGTCCGTCGCAATCACGTACTGCACAAGGATACTCACTGGGTAACCTTACTAGATAGCCACACCCTGTAGCCCCGACCAAGTGACTGTAGGAGAATCTCGTCACCAAAAGCATCTGTTTGGGTGCTCGCGACCGTAGTGTTCCGCCTAAGTGCACTTCGTCGACGACATCGGGGGTGTCGCTGTCTACTAAAATTTCTGACGAGCATTCTATCAGGTTATCGGGAATCTTGTTGAATTACCCGATTGGTTATTGAAAAGTGTTTTCAATATCGAGACTAAAATCCGGGTTTTATAATTGCTAGGCATGTGATATCTAAGGAATTCATTTGGTTGGGCATGAAATCCAAAGTATGTGATACATTGGGTTTATATTGTTTAAAGTGTTGCGAATTCCAACTGTTGTGGTTTTTCACATTCTTTTCTGGGACCGTAAGTATAATATGTGGTGTATCGCCGGTTTCGTTGCTATATGAAAATGACAATTGGGATACGCATATTTACTTACGTTGATGACATGTGATGTTCTGTGTTGTCATGATATGTTATATTGGATCGTCTTGTTTGAATAGCCGGGGGTTTTATGTGAGATGAGAGTTTTTTCATTTTCATTCATGTAAAATTCATTGTATGTAATATTCTTTTATTGGAAAACTTCCGGATTGAGGATGTTGTCACCATTGTTGTATATTATTTATTTTTCCGCATTAGGATAGACCCAAGGAAGGGAGCACAAGTAACTGGGTTCTAGGGTCCCGTGGGAGACCATCTCGAGGAGTCGAGACCAGATCTCCTAACCCCAGAATTGGTAGGGTTTCCTGCTGCTCTCATAAGGGTCTAGGGATTTGGGTTTGGCTATCTATCACGAACGTTGAATCCGTGTTTTCTACTGGCTTAATTTAAAATACGGAAATCCTAGTATATCCAATATTTCATATGTTCTTTTCTGTTGCTGATATTCTGTGATGTGATCACTTGATATTCTGAGATGATTGTGGTATATTATATATGAGATATATAATAAACGTTGCTCATGTTTTGCGCCCGCGCTAGTCCCGTCCCGGTATGCCGTTAGTTAAGTAACCTAACGGTGCATAACGGGATACTATTGCGAATGCGGATGGTATAAGCGTACTATCTATTTTCATTTCATTTTCTATGATGCTTGGGAAGCATATAAGATAAGACTTCATTAATGAGATTAATGAAAAAAAATAAACCTAAATGATGTTGCAGAATCAGATTTGAAACTCACTCGGCTTTTTTTTATGAAAAAACAAGTTTAAAAAATGCGGAACTTAAGCCACTCCTTTTAAACCATTTGATTCTACAAAGATATCAAGTTCAAAGCGTTAAAGGTTTTCTTAAAAACTATCCGCAACCCTCTGCCATTTTAGACAGTAGAGCACTTAGTATTCGTGCTGCGTACGTTAACCATAGTCAAGACGTAGTGTACGGTACCTAAGTGATGTCTTCCTACACAACATATGATGCAATTAATTAAGACATTCATGTGATTATGTTGCCTATAGTTATGGGTCATATGAGCGGGTCTAATTAATCACGAAATGACGGGTAGAGCATGACTGGTGCTTGTGATATATTTGTAGGGTTCCCATCGAAGGAAGCAAGGTTTCGAAAGGCATCGTCCATACCATTTTCAAAAATTTGTCGTTTCAAAGAACTCTAAACAAGAATCGATAACCAGAATATAATACGGAAAACATATAGTAAACCATTTACTATCTAAGTGAAGAGGAAATACAACCTTTGTAGATCGGTCCTTCACATCATATGCTCCTTGTAGTAGTCCCTTTGCTGCAATCATCGTGCTCCCGGACTCTCGGACGGCTCCATGAGAAGTTAGCAACGGTTTTGCTTGAAGTCTTCGAGGACGAAGATGATCTACGTCGAGGGAATACGAACTCAAGATACCACTTCACCAAAGTGAAGCAAACACCCTATACTAAAGTGCTAGTCTAGTAGAGGATGATGAAATAGGAAATGGGACCACTTTAGAATCTTTTTTCTCACAATATTTTCTCACTTGGATCATAACCTAGCAAGCTTTTCCTTTTGGAAGAAGAAGATGAAGAAAGATATGAGAATGAAATTAATCCAAGTGAGTGAGCTAACCATTGGTGAGTGGGTATCTTATACCAACTCATGTAGAGACATAACCATGGCTAAACATATTGGTTAGGTTAATAAATATCCCAAAGTAAAACAAAAAAGGTTGAATTTGTCAAAGCACCCACAAGTTTCTACAAGCTTCATGCACTTAAAAAATATCCACTAATTTTGTATTTACTTTGAATATTAAAACCATACCAATATAATTATAATGGTGTATGTCTCATACACCCATGCATAGTGTATCAACAACCTTGACACACATAAAAACAATGCACATCAATATATATCACATATATATTACATGTACATTCAAGTGAGAAAAGAATGTTTAAGTGAGCTAATGCAAGTTAATGTAAATTAGTATATCACATATACAATTATACACTATATTATCAAATTAACACTTTGTTAGATATGTATGCCCTAGAGGCCATTATTGTATAGTACTAGTTTGTATAATACATTTTGGAGGTTTGGGATATATATATGGTTTTACGACAGCCTTGCTCGATATAGTAGTATGCAACTTGGTTTGTTTCTATCTTAATATGTGTATATGTTATTTTAACATATCGCTAAAAACATATTGGTAGAGCCCTTAGGATTCTTTCTTGACTACCGGCGTTGTGATGGCGATCACATTAGTGGGGGCTGGGTAGTCTATAAGCACATCCTTATTTTAGTCACTAGTCATAGGATTATCGAGACAGGGCATCGATACTCCAGAGTAGACTGGTGCATACGCTTCTCTTCTCAGCAGGGGAGATGGTCTGTCCCACAGCCATCAGTACGTCGTACTGGAGATAGTATGCAGGTGCTCGTTAGGTTACGAGTACACTGTACAGGACTCGTCGGGAACTGTTGGTTGGTATTATACCTATCGTCAGTTAACAGTTTCCAGGTGATATGAGTACAGCTTAGTCCGCTGACTTGACACTGTCACTTCGCCTAAAGTGTGTTCCCACTGTTCTAAGAATACTACCATACCACGGCTCTACTGAGTTGTGCAAACAGGTAGTAGTTGGGTGCAGTCCCGAAGCACTTGGAGGCAGTGACGGTTAGACAGGATTCGTCTCTCCCGGTATTGTTGGATATAGTGCCCTCAGAGTCAATTATTGGATCACAGGCACGTTATTGCAATGATTGAGGGAGGACCTATACCGGTAGGACAGTCTTACTCGAGATGATAGTATGCTATCTGGTTTATCTTTATCATCGTGTACTGCTTTAGGTGACCTTACAGGTCACTATTGCACGTTGATAGAGCCTATAGGATTCTTGCTTGACTGCTAGCAGTATGACGGCGATCATATACGTGGGAGCTGGGGTCTATAAGCGCATCCTTAAATGGTCCCTAGTCGTGGGAGTTTCGAGACAGGGCATCGATACTCCAGAGTAGACTAGTGTATACAGTCGAGGCCCCGACGAGGGGCGGTGGGCGGCCTCACAAGCCACTGGTGTCAGTTGATTCACCTAAGATGTATACAGGTGCTCATTAGGTTATGAGTACACCGGACATGACTCGCCGGGAACATGATAGTTGGGATTATACTAGACGTCAGATAGCAGTTCCCTGATGACATGTGTACAGGTTAGTTCATCGACCTGAGATCGCCATTTGTCTCGTGTGAGTTCCCACTGTACTTTGATTACTACCCTACCACGGCTCAAAGGAGTCGTGCAAACAGGTTTTAGTATGGTACAGTCCCGAGCCACATGGAGGCAGTGAGCGGATCTGCACGGGTTCGTCTCTCCCGGTATTGCGGGTGAGGTCGCGCTGTGTCTAGGAGAGCCATTACACAAAGCCCTCAGCCGAGGCAGGAGATTTACTGGTAGGTATTCTAGTAGTATCTCAGGGTGTTCTTGGCTACACTCCGACACGACTTGTACCGTTTTTGGGGGTCTGACTTTTACCAACCACCTAGGCCCGCCATGCGATGCTCATAGACGAACGGAATGGACTGTACGGATATTGTCACTGACAGGCTCAGTAGGGTGTCAGGATGAATTCGCTCATCGACCTCCCTTTTGGTCAATGCCTGGTAGCCCGTTACGTATGGCTAATAACTCTGACGTGCTAGTGGTTAAATCCATAGCCAAAGTATTGACGAGTCTTTAGAGTCCCCCACAGACAGTTTCTCAAGTTTCGGGCGAAACGCTGTATAGGCCGTATGGAGATTTAGCAGGGTTCGATCGTATACGTGCGGTATTGCACGGATCATGATCGGACGGATAATACTAGCGGGCTTTAGTTTAAGCCGGATCCTATTATTGTACAGTATAGATTTTGTCTCATTGCATTTGTACTCGGTAGGAATACAAATGCGGGTATGTATATACGGTCGCAGGGTTTTCCTGTAATTTATTACGGGATCGGTTTTTTGAAGTTGCCAGTTTGCATTCCGTTTCGGCCATATTTCCTTTGTTCCTTCATGGCCAGATTTTTCTGATGGAGAGGCTAATTTGCAAATATGCAAATTAGCAATTATGGAGGGGTTAATTGTGATATGAGAGATTATGATGATAATAGCATCTTTGATTCTCTTGTGATCTTTTCTTTTGCTTTAATGAGATGGGATTTGGATATGAAAGGTGGTGACTAAATTTCCTAGTATTCTTCACATCTCTTATGGTTACCCTCCTCTCTCTTATGCTCACCCATTGACCTAGCTTATGCTCACCCCCCTTTCATATTCCTTTTGCTAAAAAGGGGCCGGCCACACATTTTTGAGAGAGTGAGAGAGGTTCATTTTTGGTGTAGGGAAATTGTTCATCTCATTCTTTGCATACACCAAAAATCCTAAGCCAATTTTCCATTGTTCATTCCTCCATCAAAATGGCAACTTCAAACCCCAAGAGACAAAACATTCTACACTTATCCTACAGTATCCTTGGGCACGTCGGCTCGCCAACTTCGTGCCCGAGTTGCCTCGGTCCAGAGGTGGGAGCTCGTAAAAAAACCCGGCGATGTGGTGCCCGTTCCGACGAGGAAATGAAGACCGGAGATTCCGCGAGGAGATCGGAGTGGAGACCGAAGACCGAAGGACACAGATCGCTCGGTATAGCTTTCTATCCCTTCTCTAGATAGCTAGTTGTAGGTTAATGGTTAAGATCCGGGTTTTAAGCATACGATAGCGCCGGTTTCTGGTTTGAGAAAAATTTTCGTTACCGCATTTTGGCCTCGGAAAGACGGCCGGGGCGCTACCGTAGTCTTACATGGTATCAGAGCCACGCCATTAACCTAGTCTAGCTTGCTCTAACGTGTTTACAAGTTCGATTGAACGGATTTTCCTAAAACCGCGTTACCATGTCATGTTTCTGTCGAATTTTTCCGGTGCTCTAAAAATAATTGGTACATTGTAAAATTACGTGCAGGGTTTTTTATGCATTCTGTGAAAATTTGGTCGGCTGAACTTACTGTAGCGTGGAGGATCAGCGGCCAAAACCACGTTTTGGCCATGGATCCGCCGCCGAATTATGGCCAAACTGCACCAAATTTCTACAGTGGGTTTCTGACATGGAAATAGGGTTTCTGGTATATTCTTTTTGGGCCCAGATTTATTTGAGTACTGGGTATTGTGCTTGGGTCCCACTTCGGGAAATTTTGTCGATCGAAAAATTTTAAACATGTTAGTTCACAGTATTTACATTATATCTGCGACCGTCAATGTCATTTGATCGGTAAATCCTGTCTAACTCCTATAGCCCTTTTAGACGGATTTACGAACGTGACATTCACGTTGATGTTCTGTGTTGTGCTGTGATGTTGCGAACTGTCGTAGTGGACAGCCTGGATGCAATGGTAGTACAGTTAGGTTATTATGTACATTTGATATTGCGGGGCGAGCGTCCGACATGTGGACTACCGTCACTGCCTGTTTGTATATTATTCTTTTGGGGCACGACCGGGCTGAGTTCGATGTACCCGTTGTATGTATATATTTTACTTTCTGTACTAGGATTAACCCACGGTGGGGTGCACGGATAGCCGGGTTCTAGAGGGCAACGGGCCCGCATCTCATGGCGTTGGGACGGAGGGGGCTTTGCTCTAGAATTGGCGGGCTATTCGCCGCACTCGTAGGGGATATAAGTTGACCCAGGAGGGGTGCCCAAGTTGCCAGATTCCGTGAAGTGCTGGGTGGTCCATTCACGTTGCTGAAGGGGGCTGCCTCGCTTCAGGTTTTGGCGGGTAACTTATCGCGCCCGTAGGGGTCTAGGATTTCATTGCACAGGCTATCCACACGACCAGGGGAACGTCGGGTTTCAGTAGCGGCTCTATGAAACCCGGGGATCCCAGATATCTGTATTTTTCTGTGATGCTTATTACATTTCTGTGATGTTGCAAATTTTTTTCACGCCTTGAGCGAATATTATATATTGATATATATACCTGTAGATGTTGTATATGTTTTGCATCCGCGCTAGTCCAGTCCCCGCTCTGTCGTTAGTTAAGTAACCTAACGGGTGATGACGGGAAACAGTAGCGAATGCGGATGGCATATAGGTACATCATTATTTTTGTTCTTTATTGGTGTGATCAATTGATGGGACTACATTGATTCGAATAAATGCAAGCTAAACAAACCTATTCTGATGTTGTTGGAACAATTTTTCAAAAAGCTGTTATTGCAAGGACATTCTGTTTTGTTTTGCACAGTGCTATTCGGTTATGAATATCCAGCACCTCAGTCGACGAGGCAAGGGCCGAGATCCCTTCACCGGGAGTGACCCCTTGGACAGAAGTTTGCGTCAGGGCAATAACTTCACTATAGTCGATTACTTTTGCTTTGCATTGTGGTATTCAGTTGGAATATCCTGCACCTCATTCTACGGGGAAAGAGCCATGATCCCTTCACCGGGAGTGACCTCTTTAGCAAAGGTTTTCGTCACTACATTTTTTATAAAAAGTTATCCGGTTCCTTCAACGATATCAAGTTCATTACGTTAAAGGTTTTTCGCCAAAAACCAGCCGTAGCCCTCCGTCATTTCAGATTAGTATTGCTTAGTATTCGCGCAACGTTTGTCGTTGCTATTCGCCGAGGCGTAGTGTGCGGCAGCTCTGTTATGCTTTTCTATCGCATGGATATGTGGATTGGTTAGGACAGTCGTACGACTTTGTTGATTATTTGTCAAGGGTCGTGCGGGTAGGTTTAACGCAATCAAGATAATGACGGGTTGAACATGACTAGGATCTTTTGATTTGTTGATTATTCGTCAAGGTCACTTGGGTCCTAGGGGTAAAAATCATATTGGGAGTTTCTAAAGAAACTGAAACTTGCCAGGCATGCGCATACCTTCTGGAGTGTGGTGACGTGAGTGGATTCTGTCACGTTATCATGCGATGATAGTGGGATCCCGATTCCTACTGATGAGTTGGTTTACTCCTCGGGTGATCCCGACTAATTCTTCTTTCAGGTTTGGAGAAGAATTTGAGGTTACAGTGGGAGGTTTCCAAATTAGATAAATTGGTAACCATTCTGATCTAGGTTAGAGTGCACGCTGAGTGTTTCTTTTCTCTCTCTCTTTGGAAGCGACCATAGCCCGACCCTTGACTATGACTCAGTGACCAAAATTAACCGAACCTTCTTAAACACTGGCTTTTGGATTGTCTGAGTTGCATACCTCATTGCCACTCCTACTTTTACCCATTTCTCTAGGACACCCCGTATTACTACGAACGTCCACTTCCATTGGATAAAAACCATCGTATGGTTATATACGAACTCGAAGGAACTTGTTCCAGATTCGAGGATGGTTTCCGGTTCTGGAGAAAACGTATAGGACTATTCAGTTGTCTTTTCTTTTTACCTTCTCTCAGGTTGCGAGTGCTCCTTGGATTAGGACAGTACACCTATTACGAAAATTGGATAGTTTTCTTCCAAACCATAGGCAAGTGCCGACTGGTAGGGAATGAAGAAAAGCAATTATCCTAACGATGGTGTACAGAAGGTATTATGTAAAGACAAATAAAGGGATTAGTAAGAGGGCAAAGTAAATTGCGACTGCTATTCACGACCAAACCAAGTATTTCTTCGCCAATTCTACATCACCTTTGTATTTCTCCAGAACACTCCGTGTCACTACGAAGATCCACAGTTTATTAGATACTCCATCGTATGGTTATATACGAACTCGAAAGGAACTTGTTCCGGTTCGGGGATGGATTCTGATTCAGGAGAAATAGCAATAAGGTTTTATTCAGTTGTCTTTTATCTTCACCTTCTCTCAGGTTGCGAGTGCTCCTAGTATTAGGATAGTACACCCATTATGCTTATTGGATAGTCTTCTTCCAGACCATAGGCTGATGCCCAACGGTAGGGAAGGAAGAAAACCATTTAGCCAAAGAGGGTGTACAGAAGGTAATGACTAAAGACATATAAAGGGATTTGGAGAGATGGAAAAGAAATATACGGTTACGGTTGTGAATCTGATAATGGAAGAGGCATTACTAGGAATACCCGGATACCCCTTCGAAACATTTACATGTTTCAGTTTCACTGTGTATTGTTAAAAGAAAACTGATTTCCCAATTAGTCCTTACTCCAGGGTATGTTTTTACCAGGTTTGATTCTTACATCTGTATGGTTTTACAGATGATGAATGGGAGTAAGTTATTGGGAATTGGGTGATTATCCTTATTATATCGGGATTCGTTGTAATTGGTGATATTTGAGGAAATCGCCTAGGTTGTTTGCCGGACGAAAAATATTTGGTTTTGAATATCCGTTGTAATGCACCAATTTCAAATTGATATATCTGTACGTTTATTTTCATAAAGTGAGATATAACTTTTTGAAATTATGTCGGTGACATTTACCTATATCAGTGGATGGTTAGGTAAGGAACATTAAACAGCGGTGTAATTCTTCTTAACCATAAGTACAGTTTTCAACCCACGACACACAAGGAATGAGTTATTAGACTCAAGAGACTTATACAGAGTATTGTCTATTGTCTAGTGTCCATTAGGACAGAGGGGTTGGTCCTCGTACTATATTCGGTTTACTTGTGACTTCTCTAGTTCTTAGACATGTGTTTTGTATAAATGCAAGGTCCAAATTTTGAGAAGTTATAGGTATATGAATAAAGTAGAGAACCAAGTATTGCAAGTATCAGGATTCTTCAAGGTAATCGAAGATGTAGATACTTGTGTATGGTATTCAGTTAATAGTAATGATTAAGAGAACTTGCTTCTCTTTCAGGTCACTCATAATTGGAAGCTCTCCTAAGTTGAGTAATGCTGATCGGCATCTCTCCATTTAGTTGATATGCACTGGAGACAGTTGGATGATTTGAATCCGGTTCCAATTAAACAATGTTAAGGTACGGGGAGTTGTCCGGCTTATGCTTAAAACCAGAGTCTGGATAACTCAAGGCACGTTTCTGTAATGGCTGTTTGTGGGTTGACCCGGGCTATGACGAGGGTTAACTATTCTACCATCTGGAATATCAATAGTGATATTGTTCTTGACTCACTACAGTTTTAATACAAATAGATTTTTTCAGAAAACAGTAGTCGGAGTATGGTAGAACTGGAAGTGATTCCAGAACCGCAAACGATTACTGAAAATTTGATAAGGACCTAAAGATTCAATCTGGATTGACATTCCATTGGCCAATCCGCAGATATGGTGGGTAACCTCAGGCACCCGAGTGGTACTCCGGTAGTCTCAAGGATGGTGATAGGGAGGTTCTTGTTTACCCAGACTTGCCATTGCTATTGTTCCAGACTATGAGACCCGGCAGGGGGATGAGTATAGCGTCGTTCTAAACTAGCTTTAGAAGTGTACGTGTATATGACTCTGCCAGAGGGTTGTCGTAGTCAGTGGGAGCAGCGGAAGCATAGTAGAAAAGTCGCTTATGTCTATTTATAGACTAAAGCAGATATAGCGGAGATAGATCATCTATTTCTGATGTGACATTCATAGGTTTGACTTCATCAGAATAGGGGATGGATCTGTTAAGAAGGTAGTAGGGTGTGATGTCCAGGTAATTGGATGACATACACAGAGTAGGAAGTGAAATTCCTATACTATGGTCGGTTATACTTCGGTTGTCACACAGTGGTTTCTCCACATAGGATATGGATATTATATCAGATATTCTGGTTACTAGATCTATGGTTTTAGATCAATATTTGGGTAGTTTCCCAATCTCGGTACATAGACAGCATTCTACAGGTGTTTTAGAATGGACGACTCCGGCACGGTAGTATACCTGCAGGTGATGGAGTCACCCTCTCTAAAGGTGTCTTACAGATTAAAGGGGAGAGGGATGTGCATGATTGGAAGATCACTTGCTTAGGCAATTGAGTCAATCATGAGATGTCAAGTACCACACCAGATGTTTTTGCACTAAATGCAATAAGTTGATATTGATCCAATCCTGGAGAAACATTCGGAAGCAGTTTTAGAACATAAGTGGATGTTCTAGGGATATGATAACGACAGCCCCATTCGAGAGACATTTATCATTCCAGGCTTTCAAGGTGACATGGATGACAGAATGACTGTCAGAGTTATAGTTTTCTCTTTGACGAGGGGCAGTTTTTGGGACAGGTGGTCCAAGCAGATACTGAGGGAGGTGTGGCGCAGGATACTGATTAAGTTCAGTTGACGATACAGTCTAAGAAGTTTGGATTTGGAGTTCATTTATGAGCTAGGTCCCATCAGATATCCAGACATATTCTAAGACAGGTATTACTTATTTCGGGAGATGGTTTTCTCCGCGAACTTGAGATTAAGAGAGACATAGAAAGAAACATAAGGGCGGATCCACTCACTGAGGCTATTCCTCGAACACAATAGTTTCGCAAGCGGGTTTTGTGAAACTGGTTAGTAGAGGAGTTGGGTGTTCGGTATCACACGGGCTGTAAGTATGCGACATCGCAATAATTAGCCATGAGTGCATGTGGGAGATTGTTGGATATAGTGCCCTCAGAGTCAATTATTGGATCACAGGCACGTGATTGCAATGATTGAGGGAGGACTTATGTTAGTAGTACAGTCTTAGTCGAGATGATAGTTTGCTATCTGGTTTATCTTTATCATCGTGTACTGCTTTAGGTGACCTTACAGGTCACTATTGCACGTTGATAGAGCCCTTAGGATTCTTGCTTGACTGCCAGCAGTATGATGGGGATCATCTACGTGGGAGCTGGGGTCTATAAGCGAATCCTTAAATGGTCCCTAGTCGTGGGAGTTTCGAGACAGGGCATTGATACTCCAGAGTAGACTAGTGTATACAGTCGAGACCCCGACGAGGGGCGTTGGCCCGTCTCACAAGCCACTGGTGTCAGTTGGTTCACCTAAGATATATACAGGTGCTCATTAGGTTATGAGTACACCGGACAGGACTCGCCGGGAACATGCTAGTTGGGATTATACCAGACGTCAGATAGCAGTTCCCTGGTGACATGTGTACAGGTTAGTTTATTGACCTGAGATCATCATTTGTCTCGTGTGAGTTCCCACTGTACTTTGATTACTACCCTACCACGGCTCAAAGGAGTCGTGCAAATAGGTTTTAGTTGGGTACTGTCCCGAGCCATATGGAGGCAATGAGCGGATCTGCAGGGGTTCGTCTCTCCCGGTATTGGGGGTGAGGTCGCGCTGTGTCTAGGAGAGCCATTACATAAAGCCCTCGGCCGAGGCAAGAGATTTACTGGTATGTATTCCAGTAGTATCTCAGTGTGTTCTGGGCTACACTCCGACACGACTTGTACAGCTTTTGGGGGTCTGACTTTTACCGACCCCCTAGGCCCGCCATGCGATGCTCATTGACGAATGGACCAGACTGTACGGATATTGTCACTAACAGGCTCAGTAGGGTGTCAGGATGAATTCGCTCATCGACCTCCCTTTTGGTCAATGCCTGGTAGCCCGTTACGTATGGCTGATACCTCTGACGTGCTAGTGGTTAAATCCACAGCCAAAATATTGATGAGTCTTTAGAGTCCCCCACAAACAGTTTCTCAAGTTTCGGGCGAAACGCTGTAGAGGCCGTATGGAGATTTGGCAGGATTCGATAGTATACGTGCGGTATTGCACGGATCATGATCGGACGGATAATACTAGCGGGCTTTGGTTTAAGCCGGATCCTAGTATTGTACAGTGTAGATTATGTCTCATTGCATTTGTATTCGGTCGGAATACAAATGCGGGTATGTATATACGGTCGCGGGGTTTTCCTGTAATTTATTATGGGATCAGCTTTTTGAAGTTGCCAGTTTGCATTCCGTTTCGGCCATATTTCCTTTGTTCCTTCATGGCCGGATTTTTCTGATGGAGGGGCTAATTTGCAAATAAGCAAATTAGCAATTATGGAAGGGTTAATTGTGATATGAGAGATTATGATGATAATAGCATCTTTAATTCTCTTGTGATCTTTTATTTTGCTTTAATGAGATGGGATTTGGATATGAAAGGTGGTGACTAAATTTCCTAGTATTCTTCACATCTCTTATGGTTACCCTCCTCTCTCTTGTGCTCACCCATTGACCTAGCTTATGCTCACCCCCCCTTTCATATTCCTTTTGCTAAAAAGAGGCCGGCCACACATTTTTGAGAGAGTGAGAGAGGTTCATTTTTGGTGTAGGGAAATTGTTCATCTCATTCTTTGCATACACCAAAAATCCTAAGCCAATTTTCCATTGTTCATTCCTCCATCAAAATGGCAACTTCAAACCGCAAGAGACAAAACATTCTACACTTATCCTACAGTATCCTTGGGCACGTCGGCTCGCCAACTTCGTGCCCGAGTTGCCTCGGTCTAGTGGTGGGAGCCCGTAAAAGAACCCTGCGATGTGGTGCCCGTTCCGATAAGGAAATGAAGACCGGAGATTCCACGAGGAGATCGGAGTGGAGACCGAAGACCGAAGGATACGGATCTCTCGGTATAGCTTTCTATCCCTTCTCTAGATAGCTAGTTGTAGGTAAATGGTTACGATCCGGGTTTTAAGCATACGATAGCGCCGGTTTCTAGTTTGAGAAAAATTTTCGTTTCCACATTTTGGCCTCGGAAAGACGACCGGGGCGCTACTGTAGTCTTACAGGTATTGGGAGTTGATATCGCGCAGTGTCTAGGAGAGCCATTACACATTGTCGTCCCTGGACAGGACAAGTGAGAATTGCTGGTAGGTTTTCCAGAAAATTCTCAGGGTGTTTTAGGCTACACTCCGACATGACTTGTACCGCTATTAGGGGACTGACGTTTACCGCCCCTCTAGGCCCGCCATGCGATATTCTAAGACGAACAGACCGAACTGTACGGAGATTGTCACATTCAGGCTCAATAGGAGTTAGGATGGGTTCACCACATTAGTCTTCTTGTCGGTATCTACCTGGGGACCATTACGTTCAGCTAGTACCGCTTGCGGCCTGTGGTTAAACCCACCGCCAGCGTAGTGTCGAGCCTTTAGAGTCCTACATAGAGGGTTACTCGCCTTGGGCAAAACAGAGTAGAGGTCGCATGGTTTTTGCGACAGGGTTCGTTCACATCCGCGCACTTGTGCACGTTTGGTGTCCGGACAGTTATTACTAGCGGGCTTTGGTTTAAGCCAGATCCTAGTACTTGTTTTGGGATTGGTTTTGTCTCAGTGTATTCGTGTTCCTTGGAACACGGATGCGGGTGTGTATGCACAGTTGACAGAGGCAGAGGATTTTCATTAGGGTTGTTGACCATTTGACTTCGGTTGACTTGTTGACCATTTGGCTTTGGTTGACTCGTTGACCATTTGGCTTTGGTTGACTCGTTGACCATTTGACTTTGGTCGACTTATTGACCGTTGACTTTTTCTAAACCCTAATGAGAATGAGAAATAAAATGATTAATAATATTAATTACGGATTATTGTGTCATGGTTGAGTTGAACATTTGACTTTTGTTGACTTGTTGACTTTGTTGATAGGCTGACCATTGTGGACTTGTTGACCATCATCATTTCATTATTATGACTTTTGATTACTTGTTGTTCTTTACAAAATGCAATAATAGCATGAAATGATAGTGGTCATTGAAACTAACCATCACAATACTTTAATTATTATTATTATCATTATTGTTTTTTCTTTTGTGAGCATGGTTGCATTATGAGAGCTCATTCCATCATCTTCTTTCTCTCTCATGAAAAAAGCTCTCCCTCTTCCTCTCTCAAGGTTCAAGTGTTCCATGAGTTGGAAATCATGAACCTTTGAGACAAAACCACCATTATTCTTCTCTACTCATTCTAAGGTTCTAGGTTTAGCACACCAAGCACCTTAGTAGTCTCTAGTCTGAGATAGGAGCTCAAGTTCAAGGCTCTCGGGTGGATCCATCCACGGAAAAGAGGAGATGACAAGGAGAAGCCGTTCAAGCCACTACAAGAGCAAGCAAGGAGGTGAACCACCAAAAGAAGAGATGGAGTTCAAGACCTAGGTATAACCATTCTACATAGCAGCTAAAACTTGTAGTATTTTTGTTAGTTCTTGTTTAGCAAACGATCCTCTTTGGACGGTCCATGTTTCCTAGTTAGGAAAATTTTTCGTTTTACCTATTCCGCCTCCCCGAAATGACCGGGGTGGGTAACGTGGACCTAACAGTGGTATCAAAGCCTACCTAAGCAACAACTAACTGTTAGCAATGTTTTTAGAATCTCGATCCGGAAAAAATCCCGAAAACAAACCGAAAAGTGTATTTTCTGTCGATTTTCAAAACAGGCCTAAAAATATTTTGTATGACATGAAAAATACAGGCAGGGTTTTCTGGGAATTTACAAGAAATTGGAGACCCCGACTCGGCCAACTCGCCGCGGAAGCGCGGCGGAACCATGCGTTCCGCCGCGGATCCGCGGCCGAGTTGCCTCGGCCGCGGCTCAACTTTGTTGCAGATTTTTCTATTTGTTGTTTTGGGATTTTTGGGATATTTTGTTTCTGCCCAGATTTTTCAGAGAAAAATGTTATTTTTTTTGGGGTAGTTACAAATTTGTATTTTTATCGGAATTCTACAAACTTTGGCTAAATGGTTATATCTGTAATGTGATATATGCACTGAACGTCGGCTAATCGCTATACATCGATTAGTGGGGGTTGTGTATATCTGTGATCTGTAATGTTGATGGTTTGTTTATATGAATTCGCTGGATTGTCGCGGATGAATAGCCGGGGGGTTGTGAGATGAGAGTTTTCTTTATCTTTCAATTCATGTATTTTTTAATTGATGTAATATTATTTATATGGCCGCACATCCGGGATGAGGTTGTAGCCGCCATTGTATAATTTCTTTTACTGTTTTTGGTCCTAGGATAGACCTAAGGTGGGGTGCACAAACTACCGGGTACCTCGAAGTGCCGAGTGGCCTACTCTCGGTGTTGAGGGAGGTTGCTTCTCTTCGGGTACTTGGCGGGTAGTTTGCCGCACCCGTAGGGGTCTAGGGTGGGGTTTTTGGCTATTCATCGCGATCGTGTAATCCGTTTTTCTTTGAAGGCTCGAACGAAACACGGATTCCTAGTATATCCAATGTGTTCATCTGTGATCTGGAATGGCTATCATTGCATCTGACGAATGTGTATATATCTCTATAAATGATATCTATTTAGGCGTTGCTTATGTTTTGCATCCGCGCTAGTCCAGCCCCCGCTCGGTCGTTAGTTAAGTAACCTAACGGGTGATGACAAGGCCCGTGGCGAATGCGGATGGCATAAGCGTACGTCATATTTTCGTTTTTTTATGCAATGGTAGGATTAATTGATGGGACGCATTAAATTAATGCAAGAAAACAAACCTAATAAAACGTTGTTGGAACAAATTTTCAAAAAGCTGTTATTGTAAGGACGTTCACTTTTGTTTTGCATAGAGGTATTCGGTTATGAATGCCCAGCACCTCATTCGACGAGGCAAGGGCCGAGATCCCCTCATCGGGAGTGACCCCTTAGACAAAAGTTTGCGTCAGGGTAATAACTTCACTATACTCGATTATTCTTGCTTTGCACAGAAGTATTCGGTTATGAATGCCCATCACCTCATTCAACTAGGAAAGAGCTAAGATCCCTTCACAGGGAGTGACCTCTTTAGTAAAATTTTTCGCCACTATATTTTCAAAAAGGCTATCATGTTCCTTCAACTACATCAAGTTCATTACGTTAAAGGGGTTTTCGCCAAAAACCCAGCCGTAGCCCTCCGTCGTTTCAGATAATTAATACTTAGTATTCGTGCTGCGTTTGTTGATTATTCGTCAAGGCACAGTGAATGGTAGCTAAGTAATAATTCTCTGTTGTACTTATAGATGAAATTGGTTAGGAGGGTCGCATGATTTTGTTGATTATTCGTCAAGGATCATGAGGGCGGGTCTAATGCAATCCTGGATAACGACGGGTTGAACTTGACTAGGACCTTTTGATTTGTTGATTATTCGTCAAGGTCACTTGGGTCCTAGAGGCAAAAATCCACATCGGGAGTTTCTAAAGGAACTGAAACTTGCAGATTTAGCATACCTTCTGGAGTGTGGTGACTAGAGTGGATTCCATCTAGGTCATCGCACAATGATAGTTGGATCCCGATCACACTGATGAGTTGGATTACTCTCGGGAGATTATTTCACTTAACAATCAATGCTATAAACCAAGTAGGTGTCTAGAACGGTGTTAGCGGGGCTACGCCTCTAGAGAAAAGAGGTTCTCTAATTAAGGAACTTCGCGAAAGCGTTGGAAAACCTCCCTCGAAGTACCAACACTAGCCTGGCTGAAAGGTTAAGCAAGTATTGTGACGTGCAATTAATCCCAACTAGTTCTTCTTCTAAAGGTTTTAAGAAGAATTTGAGGAAACAGTGGGAGCAATCCTGGTTAGATAAACTAATAAACCAATCTAATCTTGCAAGAGTGCACGCTGAGTGTTTCTTTTCTCTCTCCCCAGGTAGCAACCATTTCACGCCCTAATCAAGATAATAAAATGTATCGCTTGACCGATCCGAATTCTTATTCGGGGCTGGAGAACGTCGGTTCGGCTCTAACTTGTGACAAAAGTCATAAGTATGAGCAAGGGAAAGAGGATTGTATGGATTCCAAGGATACCCAGTTGAGGAAAAGCATAGTTTTGCATCTACTTCTGGTGTTCTTGTAATTGAGAACTGCTTTACGGTCAGTCCTACCTCCTGGATACTTGATACTGGATCAGGATCTCATATCTGTAATCTATTATAGGGACTGAGAAAAAGTATGAAAGTTGTACCTGGTGATATGTCGCTCAGAGTAGCGAACGGAGCATAAGTTAATGCTACAGCCGTCGGTGAATATCACCTTGTGTTGCCAAACGACAATACTATGATTTTGAATGATTGCTACTATGTACCTTCCATGGCTTGCAACATCATATCAGTTTCTTTATTCGATAAAGATGGATATAACTTTGTTCTTGATAGAAATATCATGAACATCTACCTTCATAAGGTACTGGTTGTAGAAGGTACACTGTGTAATGGTATCTACGTTCTAAATCAGAATTCAGTTCTCAATATACAAAACACACACAAGAGAAAGAATTCAGATACAAATGAATCCTACTTGTGGCATTATAGACTTGGTCATGTCGGAGAGAAAAGACTAAGTAAGTTGCATAAAGATGGACTCTTGAATACGTTCGAGTTTTCATCTTATGAAACTTGTCAGTCTTGTCTCAAAGGGAAGATGACCAAATCTCCGTTCACTAGACAAGGAGAAAGAGCAACAGAGCTCTTGGGACTTATACATAGTGATGTATGCGATCCAATGTCTATACATGCAAGGGGTGGGTTCTCGTACTTCATCACATTCACTGACGATCTCTCTAGGTTCGGATATGTGTATCTGATGAAATACAAATCTGAAGCTTTTGAGAAATTCAAGGAATTCAGGAACGAAGTAGAGAACCAGACTGGCAAAAGTATCAAGATCCTCCGGTCTGATAGATGAGGGGAGTACTTAAGCACGGAATTCCTAGATTACTTAAAAGAGAATGGTATTCTCTCTCATCTTACAACCCCTTAAACACCACAGCACAATGGTGTATCGGAGCGGAGGAATCGTACCCTATTGGATATGGTTCGCTCCATGATGAGTAGTGCTGAGTTGCCTGTTTCATTCTGGGGACATGCGCTTCAGACAACGGCATACCTTTTGAATCAGGTTCCGTCCAAATCTGTGCCTAAAACTCTGTATGAAATATGGAGCAGTAAGAAACCATGTCTTAATTTATTAAGATATGGGGTTGTCCGGCTTATGTGAAAACACAGAAACCGGACATGTTAGTGGCACGGTCAGTTCTGTGTAAATTTGTGGGATATCCTAAAGATTCACTAGGATATATGTTCTACCACACTGAGGAACAGAAGGCGTTTGTATCTCGCCATGCTACCTTTTTAGAAAGGGAGTTTCTTGCAAAAGAAACTAGTGGGAGTTCGGTAGAACCGGGAGAAATCCGTGAACCACAAAATGTAACTGAAGATTTGACAGAACCTCAGGATTCAATAACCCCAGACGATCCTCAGCCACTCCGCAGATCTGGTAGGATTTCTCATCCGCCCGAGAGATACTACAGTTTTCTTTTAGACGGGGATCGAGAGGATTGCATCTTGGAAGAAGATGACCCTACCAGTTTCAGGCAGGCCATTATCAGTAGGGACTCTGATAAATGGCTGGATGCAATGAAATCCGAAATGGAGTCCATGTACGCCAATAAAGTGTGGACCTTGGATATTGCTCCAACTGGGGTAAAACCCGTTGGATGTAAATGGATCAACAAAAGGAAACTTGGTGTAGATGGGCCAGTGGAAACCTATAAGGCTAGACTTGTTGCAAAAGGTTTTCGTCAAAGACCTGGTGTGGACTATGACCAAACTTTTTCTCCAGTGGCTATGCTCAAATTCATTCGGATCCTACTTGCTATTGCTGCCTTCCATGACTATGAAATCTGGCAGATGGACGTTGAAACGGCTTTTCTAAACGGCTGTTTGGAAGAGTGCGTTTACATGGATCAGCCAGAAGGTTTCGTAGACAGTGGGAGCAGCGGGAAGGTGTGCAAGTTGCTTAAATCCATTTATGGATTAAAGCAGGCATCGCGGAGCTGGAACATCTGTTTTGATGAGGCAATCAAGGAATTTGATTTCATCAAGAACGAAGATGAACCTTGTGTCTATAAGAAGATTGTAGGACGAACTGTCGTGTTCCTAGTCTTGTACGTGGAAAGACATTCTTTTAATAGGAAATGACATTCCTATGCTACAATCGGTCAAGCTATTCTTAGCACAACGGTTCTCCATGAAGGACCTGGGTGATGCCTCGTACATTCTGGGGATCAAGATCTACAGAGATAGATCCAAGAGACTACTGGGACTTTCGCAGTCCAAGTACATAGAGACCGTACTAAAGAGATTTAGTATGGAAGATTCCAAGCGCGGTAACATACCCGCATTGCACGGAATCACCCTCTCCAAGAAGATGTCTCCTAAGACTGACGAGGAGAGGGTTCGCATGAGTACTATACCCTACGCTTCGGCGGTAGGATCTATAATGTATGCGATGCTATGTAAAAGACCAGATGTAGCTTCCGCGCAGAGCGTGGTGAGCCGTATCAGTTAGACCCAGGTGAGGGCCACTGGACAGCAGTGAAGAACATTCTCAAGTACCTGAGAAGGACTAAGGAGATGTTCCTGGTTTACGGTAATGGAGACCTCAGGGTCGAGTCCTTTACCGATTCAAGCTTCCAGAGTGACAAAGATGACAGCAAGTCTTTCGCGAGTTTTGTGTTTACCGTCAATGGAGGGGCGATATGTTGGAGGAGTTCCAAATAGGATACCGTCGCAGACTCGACGATGGAGGCTGAATATATTGCTGCAAGCGATGCCGCAAAAGAGGCGGTCTGGATGAAAAAGTTCATTAGTGAACTTCAGGTGGTTCCGTCCATTGTTGACCCAATACCTTTGTATTGCGATAACAATGGGCCTATAGTTCTACCGAAGGAACAAAGGTCCTATCAGAAATCCAGACACATCTTTAGGCGGTATCACCTGATCAGGGAGATCATTGATCGCCAGGAGATCGAGGTACAGAGAGTGGACACAAAAGACAACACGGCGGATCCATTCACAAAGGCCCTCCCTCAGACACAGTTCGAGCGACTTATTAAGCTATTGGGTATGCGGTACGCCAGCAGATGGCTTTAGTACAGACGTTGGGTATGCGGTACACCAATTACTGGCCTTTAGTGCAAGTAGGAGATTGTTAGATATGTATGCCCTAGATGCCATTATTGTATAGTACTAGTTTGTATAATACATTTTGGAGGCTTAGGATATATATATAGTTTTACGACAGTCTTGCTCGATATAGTAGTATGCTACTTGGTTTGTTTCTATCTTAATATGTGTATATGTTTCTTTTAACATATCGCTAAAAACATATTGGTAGAGCCCTTAGGATTCTTGCTTGACTACCGGCGCTGTGATGGCAATCACACTAGTGGGGGCTGGGTAGTCTATAAGCACATCCTTATTTTAGTCCCTAGTCGTAGGATTATCGAGACATGGCATCGATACTCTAGAGTAGACTGGTGCATACGCTTCTCTTCCCAGCAGGGGAGATGGTCTGTCCCACAGCCATCAGTACGTCGTACTGGAGATAGTATGCAGGTACTCATTAGGTTACGAGTACACTGGACAGGACTCGTCGGGAACTGTTGGTTGGTATTATACCAATCGTCAGTTAACAGTTCCCAGGTGACATGAGTACAGCTTAGTCCGCTGACTTGACACTGTCACTTCGCCTCAAGTGTGTTCCCACTGTTCTCAGATTACTACCCTACCACGACACTACTGAGTCGTGCAAACATGTAGTAGTTGGGTGCAGTCCCGAAGCACTTGGATGCAGTGACGGTTAGAAAGGATTCGTCTCTCCCGGTATTGGGAGTTGATATCGCGCTGTATCTAGGAGAGCCATTACACATTGTCGTCCCTAGCCAGGGCAAGTGAGAATTGCTGGTAGGTTTTCCAGTAGATTCTCAGGGTTTTTTGGGCTACACTCCGACACGACTTGTACCGGTATTAGGGGACTGACGTTTACCACCCCTCTAGGCCCGCCATACGATATTCTTAGACGAACAGACCGGACTGTATGGAGATTGTCACATTCAGGCTCAGTAGGAGTTAGGATGGGTTCACCTCATCAGTCTTCTTGTCGGCATCTACCTGGGGACCGTTACGTACAGCTAGTACCGCTTGCGGCCTATGGTTAAACCCACTGCCAGCGTAGTGTCGAGCCTTTAGAGTCCCACACGGAGGGTTACTCGCCTTGGGCAAAACAGAGTAGAGGTCGCATGGTTTTTGCGACAGGGTTCATTCACATCCGCGAACTTGTGCACGTTTAGTGTCCGGACAGTTATTACTAGCAGGCTTTGGTTTACGCCAGATCATAGTACTTGTTTTAGGATTGGTTTTGTCTCAGTGTATTCGTGTTCCTTGGAACACGGATGCGGGTGTGTATGAACAGTTGACAGAGACAGAAGCAGAGGCAGAGGATTCTCATTAGGGTTGTTGACCATTTGAGTTTGGTTGACTTGTTGACCATTTGGCTTTGGTTGACTTGTTGACCATTTGGCTTTGGTTGACTCGTTGACCATTTGGCTTTGGTTGACTCGTTGACCATTTTGACTTTGGTTGACTCGTTGACCATTTGACTTTGGTTGACTTATTGGCCGTTGACTTTTTCTAAACCCTAATGAGAATGAGAAATAAAATGATTAATAATATTAATTACGGATTATTGTGTCATGGTTGAGTTGAACATTTGACTTTTGTTGACTTGTTGACTTTGTTGACCGGTTGACCATTGTGGACTTGTTGACCATCATCATTTCATTGCTATGACTTTTGATTACTTGTTGTTCTTTACAAAATGCAATAATAGCATGAAATGATAGTGGTCATTGAAACTAACCATCACAATACTTTAATTATTATTATTATCATTATTGTTTTTGCTTTTGTGAGCATGGTTGCATTATGAGAGCTCATTCCATCATCTTCTTTCTCTCTCATGAAAAAAGCTCTCTCTCTTTCTCTCTCAAGGTTCAAGTGTTCCATGAGTTGGAAATCATGAACCTTTGAGACAAAACCACCATTACTCTTCTCTACTCATTCTAAGGTTCTAGGTTTAGCACACCAAGCACTTTAGTAGTCTCTAGTCTGAGATAGGAGCTCAAGTGTAAGGCCCTCGGGTGGATCCATCTACGGCAAAGAGGAGACGACGAGGAGAACCCGTTCAAGCCACTACGAGGAGCAAACAAGGAGGTGAACCACCAAAAGAAGAGAAGGAGTTCAAGACCTAGGTATAACCATTCTACATAGGAGCTAAAACTTGTAGTATTTTTGTTAGTTCTTGTTAGCAAACGATCCTCTTTGGATGGTAAATGTTGCCTAGTTAGGAAAATTTTTCGTTTTGCCTATTTCACCTCCCCAAAATGACCGGGGTGGGTAACGTGGACCTAACACACTTGATTTAATAATCCGGCTATATCTCATATAACTGACTAACACTAAATGTACCAACTTATCGAATCAACAATTGATTCGATATCCCGATTATATCACATATAACCGTTAGATACAAAAGTAGCGAGAATAGAATGCGGTATCACATACACGCATTATTCTCGGTCCCGCACATATCATATATGTGCTCCTATATCGTTTTGCATGAGCCAGTAAAGCCTCTATGTAGGACTCTAAAGACTCGTCAATACGCCGGTAGTAGGTGATGATCACATCAAGCACCCACAAGCCGTTAGCGGTACTAGCTGGAGGTAACGGCTACCCAGGTATTAAGCGATCAGAAGATCAGCAAGCAAGCCCGCTCCAACTCCTGCAAAAGCCTGATAGTGACACTACCCTACAGTCCGGTCTACTCGTCTGATATATCGCATATCAAGTCTAGGGGTGGTAAACGTCAGACCCCAATAACCGATAAGTCGTGCCGATATGAGGCTCATAACGGGTCGAGAAACTACTGGTAACTCTTACCAGTAAATCTCTAAACCATCCCTGGCCAGGGACTTCCCTGTTATGGCCAATTGAGCACAGCGTAAATCAACCCCCAATACCAGGAGAGACAAAACGCCTCTTATCGCACATTGCCTCCATGTGACTCGGGACTGTACCCAAAAACCACCGTTTTGCATGCCCTCTTGGACGTGGTAAGGTGGAAATCAAAGCACGGTGGGAATCACACAAGACTCTATAACGATCTCGAGTCTACAGACTAACCTGTATCAGTGTCACCAGAGACTGCCATCTGACGTGAGCTATAATACCATCTGGGAGTTCTCGGCGAGTCCGTCCAGTGTACTCAGTCTCCACTGAGCACCCGTTTGCCATCTCTGATGTCAAACACCAATGGATATGGGATCATGCATCGCCCATCTATATGGGTCGAGAAGCTATACGCTAGTCTACTCTGGTATATCAATGCCCCGTCTCGATACACCCATGACTAGGGACCTTAAAAGATGTACTAATGGACTGCCATGGCCCCACTAGTACCATCTGTATGATAGTCCTAGTAGTCAAGTACTCATCCTAAGGGCTTTACCAACATGTAACAGAGAGACAATCAGTGTACACGTTAAGGTAAAGAGTAACCAGATAGCATACTATCCTGTCGAGCAAGAAAGTCCTCCCTATGTATGTCCAAGCGTCCACTACAATATACATCTCTTGTACTGTAATGGCCTCTAGGGCATACATATAACTAACAATCTCCCACTTGCACTAGGGACATCTGATAGCATTGGTTGTAGTATCTCATACTTAATCATCCCGTAATAGTCTCTCTCTAGGAAAAGGCCTTTGTGAGTGGATCCGCCTTGTTGTCTTCTGAGTCTACTCTCCTTACCTCGATTCCCTGGAGATCAACCATCTCCATGATCAGGTGATACTGCCTTAGAATATGTCTGGATCACTGATGGGACGGGCGTTCCTAGGCATAAGCCACAACACCATTGTCACACAATGGTAGGAACGAAGTTCATCTCATGAACTAATATACACCCAGACTGCCTCTTTGGTAGTATCATTGGTAGCGATGTATCCAGCCTTTATCGTCAAGTATGCCACGATATCTAGCTTGGAACTCTTCCAACATACCGTCCTTTTACGGAGGGTAAAGACAATGCCTGTGACTGACATTCAGTCGACCTTATCACCTTGGAAGCTATCCAGTGATTCTCCCCAGGATCGATTGATACCATCTCACTACCCCTAGTGAGAATCCTAACATCCACTTAGATCTATCTCATAGATCCTAAACCCTAGATCTAGGAGGTATCACCTGTTGGATATATATATGCCCTAGAGGCCATTATATGATAATGGATGTATTTGTACATATATATATATTCAGTATACATTCTTGCTCGACATGATAGTATGCTATCTGGTTCTTCTTTATCTGACATGTTGATTTGATCATATTTTTATTCATTCATACATGCTGATAAAGCCCTGAGGATATCGGCTTGACTACTGTGATTATTATGGAGATCATACTAGTGGGACATCTGTAGTCTATAAGCATATCCTGGAAAGTCCCTAGTCGTAGGTATATCGAGATGGCGCATTGATATACCAGAGTAGACTAGCGTATATGATACTAGACCCATACGATAGGCGATGAATGTTCCCACATTCATCGATGTTTGACATCAAGATCATATACGGGTGCTCAGTGGTGACTGGGTATACTGGACGGACTCACCAAGAACTTCTATATGGAATTATATCTATCGTCGGATAGCAGTTCTCAGGTGACACCGGTACAGGTTAGTCTGTAGACCCGAGATCGTCATATAGTCGTGTGTGTTCTCCCACTGTACTTTGATTGCCACCCTACCACGGCTCTACTGAGTCGTGCAAACAGGTGGCCGTTGGGTACAGTCTCGAGACACACGAAGGCGATGAGCGATAGGAGTGGTTTCTTCTCTCTCGGTATTGGGAGTTGATGCTGTGCTCTGCCCGACTGGTTATATCAGTAAGTCCCTGGCCAGGGCTGCTGAGATTTGCTGATAAGTGTTATCAGTAGTTTCTCGATCTAATATAGACCATTCACCGGCACGACTTATTGAGTTATTAGGGTCGACGTGACCAACCCTAGGCTCGATATGCAGCATATTTGACGAAGAGACCGGACTGTACGGTAGTGTTGCCGGTTGGCTCGATGGGAGTTGTTGCAGGTTCGCTTGTTTTCTTCTGATCGCTCAATACCCGGGTGGCCGTTACGTTTAGCTGACCGCTTGCGGCTTGGGGGTGCTTGATATGATCATCACCCACTGCCGGCGTATTGACGAGTCTTAGAGTCCCACAAAGGAGTTACCTAGTCCAGGCGAAACGTTGTGGTGTGCGTATGCGATATGTGTATCGACCCGGTTAAAATGCGCGTATAGGATACCGTATATTAATCGGGCGGCTAGATTTTTGTGGGGTCATATGTGATATGACCGATTTGATGAATCATATGTTGATTTATCATTTAACCATTTGCTTCCCACTTGAAATCCTTTCTTGTGTTTGATGGATGTATGCATGCATGTATGCTTTCTTTATAGATTCATGCACATATGGATGTGCATACATACATACATACATACATCATCTTTCATGGTTGATTATACATAGAAAATGGTGGCAATATAAGACTCACACCATGGTTTAAATATATGGATTATTGTTTATATTTGTGTTAAAACAAAATGAAAAAGAAAAGGTTAATAAATGGTTGTTTTCTACACACTTCCTTAACCTAACCATGCTCACCTACTTCTTACCATGGATTAACATTCTCTTTGTGTTTTAACTCAAATTAAATAATATCTTAAACATTTAACCATGGATTGAGATGAGAAGTAATATATATATATATACATATATTTTCATTTTCTTTTTAAGAGTTATTCTTTTCACTCTTGTTCAAAGAAAAGCCATCATCTTCTTCTTCCTTCCTCTTTTGCTCTCTAGACTTTTGTAGTGAGCAAAATACTTAACAAGATTGGATTTTGAAATGAGAATAAGAACCACAACATTATTCTACACAAGTCTAGCCCACTTGTTTAGAGTGTTAGCTTCATTTCATTCTCTTGGAAAAGTGAAGTTGTTAGCTTGGACAAGGAGCTTCGGGTGGATCGTCGTGGACACTAGAAGACCTCAAGCGAACCCTCCTCCAACCCTCAAGTGGCCAAGGAGTCTAGCGTAGGGAGCTACAAAGGTTGTACTCTCAAAACCCTAGTTTTTGCTACTTGTAAAACTATGAAACCCTAATTTTCTAGGATAGATCCTTTGTATGTTTACTTAGCACCATAAAAATTTGATCTTTGTGACATGTGATGCTTCCAAACGTCTCATAGGGTGCTAGGTAATCCTAACATTGGTATTAGAGCTACTAGGCATTGGATGTCGACCTATGGGGGGGTTCTCACTGTGTGACAGTGTGGCGAAACATAGGCTCTTACCCCCAGGGTGTCCCGAGACCGGAAGGTGTTCCGGCGGGTTGTAGTCCTCACGAGGGGGCATGCGTAAAAAGTAGTTGTTGAGGGACCCGTTGGTGCCACGGTGACCCCATTGGATGGGGTGGCTGCCTGACCAACATTGGTATCAGAGCCGACATAGAACATTAGGCGACACTTTTACGAAGTAAAAACTCCGATCAGATCAAAATACGGTATTTCGAGACCTTCTCTGGACATTTTTTAAAATTTGTTGTTTTTCAGAATTAAAAATACTTAAGAAATACAGCAGGAAAATCTAAGACAAACCCTGAAAAAACGAAGCAGTGAACAGTAAATTCCGCCGCGGAACCGCGGCAGTATAGGTGGCTCACTGGCTCGTTTTTGCATGGTTTCTCTCCTACCTGCTTGTGTACATTTTTGGGTATGTTTAATCTAAATATAGTACTAAATATTCTGGAGATGGTTTTGGACTCGACGATTCGATCGGAATTTTCATTTCGTTGCTTTTCCGGGTAAATTAGAAAGTATTGAAGTGTTCGAACGAGTATCATTTACCCACTTTTCACAGGGTTTAAATCTTTTGGAGATACGTGCAAGTTTTGTGGTGGACCCTTTAGAAGACAACAAACCTTAACTCGATTATGTGACCGTCTTGAACTGCCCTTTGAACCTTAGGGTTTGGGGCAGTACGGCGTGCCACATGTAAGGCGTTGGCTTGACCCTTCTACGGCTGGACCGCTACTACTGTGTCACACTCCGGGTTTTTGAACTCCGCTCAAGTGTTGAGCTTTAGGGAATCTTGGATATTTGATTATTCGTTCGAAAACTTTAATACTGTCTGTTTATCTGGAATGTGATGCAATGTGTGGAATTCATATTACTAGACATGAAATACGAAGTATGTGATATTTCGCATTTACGATGTCTAAAGAGAATGTGGATTCCAGATATTGCAGTTTTACACTTTCTTTTCTATGACCGTAAGTGTAGTATGTAGTGGTATTGCCGATTGTCGTTGCTACACATCGACGACAATCGGTGTATGCATACTTACTTACGTTGATGATATGAGATATTATGTGTTGCTGAGATATGATGTGCAGGATTGTCGCGATTGAATAGCCGGGGGCTTTTATGTGAGATGAGAGTTTTATATTTTCATTCATGTAAATTCAAATGTAATGTAATATTCTTTTATTTGGGGCACTTCCGGGTTGAGGCTGATGCCACCAGTGTTGTATATTATTTACTTTTCCGCATTAGGATGGACCCAAGGAGGGGAGCACAGGTGACCGGGTTCTAGGGTTCAGTAGGAGGCTATCTCGAGGAGTCGAGACCGGGTCTCCTAAACTCCAGAATTGGTAGGGTCGCTTGCCGCTCTCGTAGGGGTCCAGGGTGTGGGCTTGGCTATTCTTCACGACTGTGGAATCCGTATTTTCTATTTTGGCTAAATACTAAATACGGACGTCCTAGTATATCCCACATTATATCTATGTTTCTGCTGCCTGTGTTCTGTGATATCTGAGACGATTGATATATTATATATATGATATATAGTAGACGTTGTTTATGTTTTACACCCGCGCTAGTCCCGTCCCGGTATGCCGTTAGTTAAGTAACCTAACGGTGCATAACGGAACATTGCGGCGAATGCGGATGGCATAAGCGTACGTGTTATTTTCGTTTCTTTTCTGTGATTGGCTTAAGGACTTAAATGATGGGATTACATTAATGTGATTAATGTAAAGAAAATAAACCTAAAAAGATGTTGTAGAATCGGATTTTAAAACCACTCGGCTATTTATGAAAAAGCTACATTTCAAAACCGCGGAGCTTAAGCCACTCCTTTGGAAAACCATTTGATTCTACGACGATATCAAGTTCAAAGCGTTAAAGATTTTCTTAAAAATCATCCGCAACCCTCCGTCATTTTAGGAAGTAGAGTACTTAGTATTCGTGCTACATTTGTTGACCTTAGCCAAGGCGTAGTGTACGGTAGCTAAGTGATGTCTTCCTACAAATGCATATGATGCAGATTAATTAGGACGGGCATGTGACTTTGTTGACCTTAGCCAAGGGTCATGTGAACGGGTCTAATTAATCAAGAAATGACGGGTTGAGCTTGACTAGTACTCGTGATTTGTTGACCTTAGCCAAGGTCACGAGTGTTAGGGGTAAAAACCACATCGGGAATTTCAATAGTTGAAATTTGCAATCAGATTGCATACCTTCCATGTGATGGTTGGATCCCGATCCCACTGTGGGCAATAGTTGCTCCTAGGAGAGTTTTACAGTTTACAATTAGCTAACTCATTAGGTGTCTAGAAAGGTGTTAACGGGGCTCCGCCTCTGGGAAAACGAGGTTTACTTTAATTAGGTCCGTGCGAAACCACGGGGAACCTCCCTCAAGTACCGACACTGGCCTGGCTGAACGGTTAGCGAAGTTTTAGACTGTAATTAATCCTGGCTAGTTTTTCTTTTTAAGGTTTGAAAGAAAAACTCGATAAAAGCAGTGGGAAACATCGATTACACAAGATAATAACCAATCTGATCTATGCAAGAGCTTTCGCTGAGTGTATTCTTTTCTCTCTCTTAATGGCAGATACCCATGACTGGACTCAAGCTTCTACTAGATAAAAACAAACTGAATGGGACCAATTATAAAGACTGGATGAGCAATCTGAAAATAGCCTTGACTTATGATAAAGTATCATATGTCCTCACGGCTTTAGCCCCGCCGATCCCAGGTCCAAAATCCTCAGTTGTGGAGATTGAAGTCCGCAAGACATGGGACGCTGACTGTGCCACGGCCAAATGCCTCGTACTTGCATCAATGGATAACACACATCAAAAGCAGCACGAGGACATGGACATTCACGGCATATTGCTCCATACAAAGGAGTTGTATGGAGAGCAATCCCGCGTATTACGATACGAAGCATCAAAGAAATTGTTTCAGATGCGGATGGCCCATGGCACACCAGTAGGAGACCATGTTCTGAAGATGATAGCTCTTATAGAAGAGCTTGAGGACCTTGGATGGACGATGGACAATGAACAATATACGGATATTATTCTACAGTCCCTCCCCTCCACCTTTGCTCAATTCATAGTGAACTTCAACATGCACGGCAAGGAGAAGGAACTCCCTGAACTCCTTAATATGTTAAGGAGTGCAGAGAGCACTATGAAATCAGCAAAAACTCCCGTTATGACTGTCTGACAGTCTTCCTCTTCTCGCCCGAAAGCTAAGGCCAAGGGAAAGAAAAAGAAGAAGCCCACCAATCCTAAGGGTGGAGTTAAAAAGGTGAAGGGAAAGGAAAAGTCCAAAGCTGGAGACTCGGGAAAAGGCGAATATTTTCATTGCCACAAGACAGGACATTGGAAGCGCAACTGTACGGTGTACTTAAATCGCAAGAAGAAGCATGGGGATGCTTCTGCTTCAGGTGCGTTTGCGACAGAAAACTGTTTTTCAGTAAACTCTGCTTCCTAGGTATTGGATACCGGTTCAGGTTCTCACATTTGAAATTCTATGCAGGGGCTGAGAAATAGCAAAGTTTTGAAGACAGGTGACCATACTCTCCGCGTTGGAAATGGTTCCAATGTACATACAGTCGCAGTGGGAGAGTATCACTTGGGGTTGCCATCTGGATGTTTTTTGGTATTGAATCCATGTTATTTTGTACCAAGTATGCTTTGTAATATAATATCCGTTTCTTTGTTAGACAATGAAGGATATAATTTTGTATTACAGAATAATGTTATGAACATTCACCTGAATCAAATGTTGGTTGGGTATGGTACGCTTAATAACGGGATATATGTCCTAAATCAACACACAGTTTTCAGTATACAACACACTAATAAAAGGAAACTTTCAGAATTAAATGAAGCTTTTCTTTGGTACTGTAGACTTGGTCATATTAACGAAACAAGACTAAACAAGTTACATAAAGATGGATATTTAAACTCTTTTGAGTATAAATCTTATGCGACTTTCCAGTCTTGTATCAAGGGTAAAATGACCAAAACTCCGTTTACCGGACATGGAGAAAGAGCTACTGAGCTCCTAGGCCTCATACATAGTGATGTATGTGGGCCAATGTCTACACAGGCTAGAGGCAGTTTTTCATACTTCATTACGTTCACTGACGATTTCTCAAGATTCGGTCATGTATTTTTATTAAAGCACAAGTCCGAAACTTTTGAGAAATTCATTGAATATAAACAAGAAGTAGAAAAACAAACCAGCTTGAGTATCAAGATGCTTCGATCAGATCGAGGTGGTGAGTATCCCAATATAGAATTTGCAAACTTCCAAAAAGAGAATGGGATTCTCTCTCAGCTCACTCCTCCTTACACACCACAGCACAACGGTGTGTAAGAACGACGGAATCGAACCCTATTAGATATGGTCCGTTCCATGATGAGTGATGCTGAGTTACCCGTCTCGTTTTGGGGGCATGCATTGGAGACTGCAGCATTTCTACTAAACAGGGTTCCAACCAAAACCGTGTCTACCACGCCATATGAGATATGGCATGGGAAGAGACCATCTCTTAAGAGAATTAAGATTTGGGGTTGCCCGGCCTATGTTAAAAAGCAGAATCCGGACAAACTCGAGACACGGTCAGTCATGTGTAACTTTGTGTAGGGTTCCTAGGCACACTAGTGAAGGTTCATAAAGCATCAAACATGCCCAAATAAAATTTTACATGTGCCGAACAACCCAAAGACGGGATCTTTGCTAGATTATTAGGGTTTAGTATGCAAGATAACATCTTTTTATCTAAGTGTGAGGGATTACAACCTTTGTAGTCCGCTCCTTCGCTTCACAAGCTCCAAGTAGAATTCCCTTCACCGCGATCCATGATCTCCTGGACTCAAGAGAGGCTCCACGACTCGAACGATCCATGCTAGCTTGAAGTGTTCCGATTCTCCGATGATCTACGTCGAAGTTGCTATAACTCAAGCTTTCTCACTCTAAAGAGATGAACACCCTAATCTAATGGGCTAGATAAGATGAGGATGATGGAGTAGTATTTATGCTTTCTTTTTATTTCACTTTCTCACAATTTATCATCACAAATGGAATTTCTAGTGAGCTCAAAATCAAGAGAGAAGGAGATGATAATGAATAAGATAATCCTTTTGTGATGAATAGAAAAGAAATGTATATGATTGATTATAGAACCATGGTCAAGGATGATAGGCTAAGAGTTTGTAGAGAATAAACTAGAGTTAGGGTTTGGTTAGGTTACGTTATGAGTCATGGAAAAATATCAACCATAATATCTTAACTAAGACAAAAGCAAAGCTTCTAGAATGAACAGGAAGAAGCTAACCCTAATCAAACCCTAATCCAATTTAATCATCCTTAACCATGTTTAATAATAAATCATATCATGTCACAATAATATATATCACATATATATTATATATTTGCAACAAAAGAAAATAATACAATTAACATATATCGTATATATATCAATGTATCATCCAGTGAGAAAATGAAATCATAAAGCGAGCCAATATTAGATAATGTAATACAATATATCATATATATTATTATACATTAAATCATCGAATCAACACTTGATCCGACGATCCGGCTATATCGAATATTACCGACTAATATATCATGTACTGATTCATCGAATCAACACTTGATCCGATGACCCGGTTCATATCTAAATATCGCGAGAATATAATACGGTATCTCATATCGCATTATTCTCGGTCCTGCACATATCACATATGTGCCTCTATTCCGTTTCGCCTGAGCCAAGAAACCTCTGTGTAGGACTCTAAAGAATCGTCAATACGCCGGTAGCAGGTGATGATCATATCAAACACCCACAAGCTGCAAGCGGTCAGCTAAACGTAACAGCCACCCAGGTATTGAGCGATCAGAAGATCAACAAGCTAGCCTGTCCGTTCTCCTGTGAATCCAATCAGTAACACTCCTGTACAGTCCGGTCTGTTCGTCTGATATGTCGCATATCAAGTCTAGGGGTGGTATACGTCAGACCCCAGTAACCGATAAGTCGTGTCGATATGAGGTTCATAACAGGTCGAGAAACTACTGGTAACACTTACCAGTATATCTCTATATCAGCTCTGGCCAAGGACTTCCAGTTATAGCCAATCGAACACAGCACAACATCAACTCCCTATACCGGGAGAGACGAATCTCCTCCTATCGCTCATTGCCTCCATGTGATTCGGAACTGTACCCAAAAGCCACCGTTTTGCACGCCCTCTTGGACGTGGTAAGGTGGAAATCAAAGCACAGTGGGAATCACACAAGACTCTATGACGATCTCGGGTCTACAGACTACCCTATACAAGTGCTACCGGAGAACTGCCATCTGACGTGTGGTATATCACAAACTGGGAGTTCTCGGCGAGTCCGTCCAATGTACCCAGTCTCCACTGAGCACCCGTACTCCATCCTTGATGTCAAACACCGATGGATATGGGATCATCCATCGCCCATCATATGGGTTAAGATGCGTATACGCTAGTTTACTCTGGTGTATCGATGCCCTGTCTCGATATACCCTCGACTAGGAACAGTTATAGGATGTACTCATCGAATACTATGGCCCCACTAGTATGATCTCATCATAGTCCCAGTAGTCGAGTACAGATCCTAAGGGCTTTATCAACATGTGAGAGTCAGACAGTAAACCAATACAAGTCAACATGTTAAGATAAAGTGAAACCAAATAGTATACTATCATGACGAGGAAGAAAGTCCTCTCTGTATATATCCAAGCATCCATCATAATATACATCATATGTACAACAATGGCCTCTAGGGTATATACATAACTAACAATCTCCCACTTGCACTAAGGCCAGCTGCTGTAGTATCTCATACCTACCATCCCGAATAATCTCTGAAACTGTATCTGGGGAATGGCCTTCGTGAGTGGATCCGCAGTGTTGTCCTTCGTATCTACTCTCCTGACCTCGATCTCCCGGTGATCAACTATCTCCCTGATCAGGTGATACCGCCTCAGAATATGTCTAGATTTCTGATGGGATCTGGGTTCCTTGGCTAAAGCCACAGCTCCATTGTTATCGCAATACAGAAGTATTGGATGTACAATGGATGGAACCACACCAAGTTCAGTGTTGAACTTCTTCATCCAGACAGCCTCTTTGGCAGCATCGTTGGCAGCGATGTATTCAGCCTCCATCGTCGAGTCTGCAACAGTATCCTGTTTGGAACTCTTCCAACATACCGCCCCTCCATTGAGGGTAAAGACAAAACCCGAGTGCGACTTAGAGTCGTCCTTATCACTTTGGAAGCTGGAATCGGTAAAGGACTCCACCCGGAGTTCTCCGTTACCATACACCAAGAACATATCTCTAGTCCTTCGTAATTACTTGAGAATGTTCTTCACAGTCATCCAGTGACTCTCTTCAGGATCTGCTTGATACCGACTCACTACACTTAGTGAGTATGCTACATCGGGTCTGGTACATAGCATCGCATACATGATAGAGCCTACTGCCGAAGCATAGGGTATCCCTTGCATGCGAGCTCTCTCGAAATCAGTCTTGGGAGACATCTCTTTGGAGAGAGTGAGTCCAGAGATCATGGTTTGGTTCCCATGCTTGGATTCTTCCAAACTAAACCTCTTTAGTATGGTGTCAATGTACCTGGATTGGGACAATCCCAGTATCCATTTGGATCTATCTCTATATATCCTAATCCCCAATATGCAGGAGGCATCACCTAGATCTTTCATTGAGAATCTTTGTGATAAGAAGAGCTTGACTGATTGCAGCATAGGAATATCATTTCCTATCAAGAGTATGTCATCCACGTACAATACGAGGAAGACTACCTTACTCTCTGCGACCTTCTTATAGATACAAGGTTCATCTATGTTTTTGATGAAGTCAAACTCTTTGACTACTACATCAAAACAGATGTTCCAGCTCCGCGATGCTTGCTTTAACCCATAAATGGATTTAAGCAGTTTGCACACCTTTCCGCTGCTCCCACTATCTACGAAGCCCTCTGGCTGAGTCATGTACACGCACTCTTCTAAATCACCATTTAAAAAGGCGGTCTTAACATCCATTTGCCAGATTTCGTAGTTATGGTATGCAGCAATGGCAAGTAAGATCCGGATGGACTTAAGCATAGCTACTGGAGAAAAGGTTTCGTCATAGTCCACATCTGGTCGTTAACGAAATCCCTTTGCTACAAGTCTAGCTTTGAAAGTCTCAACTTTTCCATCTACACCAAATTTCCTTTTAAAAATCCACTTGCTCCCAATGGGTTTTACCCCTTCAGGAGCATTTTCCAAAATCCATACTTTATTGGTGTACATGGATTCCATCTCAGATCGCATTGCATCCAGCCATTTCACAGAGTCACCACTCGTGATGGCCTGCTCGAAACTAGTCGGGTCATCATCTTCCATGATGCAATCCTCGCTTCCACCATCAATGAGAAAACCGTAGTATCTCTCTGGCGGATGAGAAACCCTGCTAGATCGGCGGAGAGGCTGGGGTTCGTCGGGTACTACTGAATCCTCTGGTTCCACTAAATCTTCAGTTGTAGTTTGTGTTGCTGGAACCTCTTCCAGCTCTACCTCATCGCCACTAATTTTTTTTGTAAGAAATTCCTTTTCTAAAAAGGTGGCATGTTGAGCAACAAACACCTTTTGTTGTTCACTGTGGTAGAATAGATATCCATACGAATTGCTTGGATATCCTACAAACTTACAAAGAACTGATCGTGCCTCGAGTTTGTCCGGATTTTTCTTTTTAACATAAGCCGGACAACCCTATATCTTAACTCTTTTAAGAGATGGTCTCTTCCCATTCCATATCTCATATGGAGTGGTAGGCACAGATTTAGTTGGAACTCTATTCAATAGGTATATGGCTGTCTCCAGCGCATACCCCCAGAAGGAAATAGGTAACTCAGTTGTACTCATCATAGAGCGCACCATATCTAATAGGGTGCGATTCCTCCGCTCCGATACACCGTTGTGCTATGGTGTATATGGAGGAGTAAGCTGAGAGAGAATCCCATTCTCTTTTAGATAATCTAGGAACTCATTGTTTAAGTATTCTCCTCCACGATCAGATCGAAGAACCTTAATACTTTTGCCCGTTTGATTCTCTACTTCGTGCTTATATTCTCTGAATTTCTCAAAGGCTTCAGACTTGTGTTTCATCAGGAATACATATCTGAATCTTGAGAGATCGTCAGTGAATGTAATGAAGTAGGAAGAACCGTTCCTGGCATGCGTAGACATGGGACCGCATACATCACTATGTACCAGTCCTAAGAGTTCCGTAACTCTTTCTCCGTATCCACTGAACGGAGCTTTGGTCATTTTCCCTTTGAGACATGAATGGCAAGTATCATAAGATGATAATTCGAACGGATTCAAATAACCATCCTTATGTAACTTAGCCAGTCGTGTCGCATTGATATGACCAAGTCTACAATGCCACAAGAAGGATTCGTTCATTTCTGAACTTTTCCTCTTGTGTGTGTTTTGTATATTGAAGACTGTATTCTGATTTAGAATGAATATGCCATTATGTAACGAGCCTGATGCAATCAACTTTTGATCTAGGAATATTTTCATAACATTATCCTTTACTACAAAATTATATCCTTCTTTAGTTAATAAAGAGACTGATATAATGTTGCACATCATGTTCGGTATATAATAGCACTCATTTAGAATCAGTGTATTACGACTTGGCAATACTAGGTGATATTCGCCAACTGCTTTGGCTGCAATACTTGCACCGTTCCCTACTTGAATGGAATGATCACCTTTTCCCAGTTCTCTACCTTTACATAGCCCATGTAACAATTTACATATGTGGGATCCTGATCCGGTATCCAATACCCAGGACGTAGGGTGAACTGAGAAACAGTTCGCAATAACTAACACACCTGAAGAAGATGCATCAACATGCATGTTCTTTTGGGCGGCGTTAGAATCCAGATATTCTCCTGTTTCCTGTTCAGTCTTATAACTCTTATAAGAAAGAACGGGTCCAACATTTCCCTGCTCAGTATAATAAGCGGGTTCAGTCAATACATCCATATTATTATCTTTATTATGGCCTGACATGGTCGCTACCTGGAGAGAGAGAGAAGAAAACACTTTAGCGTATGCTCTTGCAAGATTAGATTGGTTATTATCTTATATAATCAGGATATCTCCCACTGTTTTTATCAAATCTACCTTCAAACCCTAAAAGGTAAGATTAGCCGGGATTAATCACACCCTACAATTTCGTCAATCTTTCAGCCAGATCAGTGTCGGTACATTGAGAGAGGTTCCCCGTGCTTTCGCACGGACCTAATTAAAGTAAACCTCGTTTTCCCAGAGGCGTAACCCCGTTAACACTTTTCCAGACACCTACTTGATCGACTAATTGTCCTGTGTAAAACTCTCCCAGGAGTAACTCTTACTCGCAGTGGGTATCGGGATCCAACTATCTCATAGAAGGTATGCAATCTCATTGCAAATTTCAACACTTGAAATTCCCGATAATATTTTGCCCCTAGCAACTTATGACCTTGGCTAAGGTCAACAAATCATAAGTGCTAGTCAAGTTCAACCCGTCATTTTCTGATTGAATTAAACCCACCCGTACGACCCTTGGTTAAGGTCAACAAAGTCGCACGACTACCCTAACTCAATCACATCTCATGTTTTAGCAGATAAATACTAATTAGCTACCGTACACCACGCATTGGCTAAGGTCAACAAACGCAGCACGAATACTAACTAGTCTCTATCTGAAATGACGGAGGGCTACGCAGGTTTTTCAGAAAAAACCATGAGCGTAATGAACTTGATATCGTCGTAGAATAATGTGAAATTTTGAAATGGAGTGTTTTTGAGACTTTCATTAGTTTTGCTAAAGAGGTCACTTCCGGTGAAGGGATCTCGGCTCTTTCCTCGTCGAATAAGGTGCAGGACATATCATATATCTCACTGTGCAAAGCAAAACTCTAAAAGCAATCAAAAGACAAACCGAGTTTTGTAGCATCTGCCAGTTTCGCTAAAGAGGTCACTCCCGGTGAAGGGATCTCGGCTCTTTCCTCATCGAATAAGGTGCAGGGTATATCATATATACCACTATGCAAAGCAAAACTGTAGCTACCCTTTTTATAAAGTTTTGATTCTACAACATCTTTTAGGTTTCTTTTCTTTTTATTAATCTCATTAATAAAAAATCCCATCAGCTTATGCTTCCTAAGCATCACAGATAAATACGACGTACACTTATGCCATCCGCATTCGCCACGATGTCCCCTCGTGCACCGTTAGGTTAGGTAACTAACGACAGAGCAGGGCAGGGCTAGTGCGGGTGTAAAACATAAGTAACGTCTATATAATATATCATATATACTATATACTGTATCCATCACAACATATCAAATGATCACATCACAGATATCGCAGCAGAAACATAGATATAATGTGGGATATACTAGGACGTCCGTATTTAGTATTTAGCCAACAATAGAAAATACGGATTCCACAGTCGCGATGAATAGCCAAGCCCACACCCTGGACCCCTACGAGAGCGGCAAGCGACCCTACCAATTCTGGAGTTTAGGAGACCCGGTCTCGACTCCTCGAGATGGACTCCCACTGAACCCCAGAACCCGGTCACCTGTGCTCCCCTCCTTGGATCCATCCTAATGCGGAAAAGTAAATAATATACAACACTGGTGGCATCATCCTCAACCTGGAAGTGCCCCAAATAAAAGAATATTACATTACAATTGAATTTACATGATTGAAAATATAAAACTCTCATCTCACATAAAACCCCCGGCTATTCAATCGTGACAATCCTGCACATCATATCTCAGCAATACATAATATCACATATCATCAACGTAAGTAAGTATGCATACACCGATCGTCGCCGATGTATAGCAACGAAGACCGGCAATACAACTACAAACTACACTTACTGTCACAGAAAAGTGTTAGTGTATATGCCCTAGGGGCCATTATTGTATCATACTAGTTTGTATATTACTTAATGGAAGCTTGGGATATTCACATATATATAACAGTCTTGCTAAACATGGTAGTATGCTACTTGGTTTTTCTATCTTAATATGTGAGTATACGTATTGATAGAGCTCTTAGGATCTTGCTTGACTACCAGCGTTGTGATGGCAGTCACATTAGTGGGGGCTGGGTAGTCTACAAGCACATCCTTATTCAGGTCCCTAGTCGTTGGATTATCGAGACAGGGCATCGATACTCCGGAGTAGACTAGTGTGTACGCTTCTCATCCCAGTTAGGGAGATGGTCTGTCCCACAGCCGTCAGTACGTCGTACTGGAGATAGTATGCAGGTGCTCGTTAGGTTACGGGTACACCGGACAGGACTCACAGGGAACTGTTGGTTGGTTTTATACCAGTCGTCAGTGAACAGTTCCCAGGTGACATGAGTACAGCATAGTCCGCAGACTTGACACTGCTACTTCGCCTCGAGTGTGTCCCACTGTTCTTAGATTGCTATCCTACCACGGCTCAAAGGAGTCGTACAAACAGGTAGCAGTTGGGTGCAGTCCCGAGCACTTGGAGGCAGTGGCGGTTAGACAGGATTCGTCTCTCCCGGTATTGGGGGTTGATATCGCGCTGTGTCAGAGAGCTATTACGCAAAGTCCCTGGCCAGGGCAAGCGAGATTTGCTGGTAGGTTCCAGTAGTTTCTCAGGGTGTAATGGGCTTCGCTCCGACACGACTTATACCGCTATTAGGGGACTGACGCTTGCCGCCACCTAGGCCTGATATGCGATAGTCTTAGACGAACGGACCGGACTGTACGGAGATTGTCACATTTGACTCAGTAGGAGTTCGGATGGGTTTCCTCATCGGCCTTCTTATCGACATCTACCTGGGGACCGTTACGTACATCTAGCGCCGCTTGCGGTCTTTGGTTAAACCCTCTGCAGTGTAGTAGTCGAGTCTCTAGAGTCCCACGCAGAGAGTTTCCCTACTCCAGGCAAAACGCTATAGAGGTCGTATGGTTTTACGACAAGGGTTCGGACGCATACGTGTGTTTTCGCACGTAAGACTTTCGGATAGTTTTTACTAGTCGGCTTTGGTTTAAGCCAGTTACTAGTATCCGGTTATTGGATTTATACAGTCTAAAGTTTTTCCGTATTTTCACGGATAGGAGGGGCGTTCTCGTAATTGTGCGAGAAGCTTCTAGAAGATGGTGACTAAGGAGGTTTAGGTGGCATATGCATTGAATGAGATTAGTGAGTCATATGGATGATTCATCCATGTCATTAATGCTTCATAATTGCTTAATGACTCATGGAGATGAGTCACCACAAGATATTTATCAAGCATGGTTGTAAATCATTTTCTTTTCTTTTCTTGATAAAATAAAATGCTTGATATATATTATGATAACTCATTTTCTCTTCTCATTATTATGTTCATCTTCTCTCTCCTCAAGCTCTCCCTCTTCAAACCCTAATCCTACCCTCTCATGTGTTGAGTACAAGGATTACTTAGACTACTTAATCCATAACCATACTCTATTTCATCTAGGTACTTTGATTAGCACTTAAAGATACCTAGTTGCCTCAAGTTTAGAGGCAAAGCTTGGAGTTTAGCTCTCGTGGTGGATCGTCTACTACTTGGAGAAGGCCGAGGAGGAGGTGGAGTTTGTAAAGACGAAGGATACGGTTCTTTAGGTATAATCCCTTCACATATTAGTTGTTAACAACTATGTTTGATGTTAGTTATCGTTTAGCTTCGATTCATGCGGTTAGTCGATGTTTAGCATATAAACAAGATCGTTTTTCATATTTCCGCCTACCCGCAAGTCGTGGGGTGTTGTACATCGACTTACAGTGGTATCAGAGCCTCGCTAAATAATAAATAACTCACTTGCAAAATTGTTTGAATTTCGAACGGAAAAAACGAAACCGGAAAACCCCGATATCATGAGTTTCTGTCGATTTTTAAATGAAGTCCAAAAATTTTTCAGGGAGGTTCAGATAGCTCTAAATGACAGTAGTAGAACACCCAAGAAAATTGGGCCCATGAATCGGCTAAAGCGCCGCGGAACCGCGGCGGATCCCACCGATCCGCCGCGCTTCCGCCGCCGATTTGCCGATTCATGAACCCAATTTTCCTGTGTAGGTTCTCTGTGATATTTGGTATTTTCTGGAATATTTTATTTTTGCTCAGGTTTCAGATTTACAGAGAAGTATTGGAGCAAAATTAAATGTGTTTAATCGATCGAAATTATACGGTATTTGCTTGTTGGATTATATCTGTGTTTGTATAATGTGTTCGTAAACCTCACCTAACTGCTAGTATGTCGGTTGGCAGGGGGTTGCACATTTCTGTAATGGTTTTTACTGTTTGTGGATATGAACTGTGTTGGACTGTTGTGATGTATAGATGGGGTTATGTGATGGGTTATTATTTAATTCATTTGATGTAAATGTAATTTGTTGTAATATTATTTTGCGGGGCACATCCAGGTTACGGTTGTAGCCACCGTTGTATTATTTCATTTTACTGTTTTTGCTCCCAGGACAGACCCAAGGTGGGGTGCACAAACTGCCGGGCGGGTAGTTTGCCGTACCCGTTGGGGTCTTGGGTGGGGTAATGGCTATTCATCACAACTGTGTAATTCGTCTTTTGTTGCAGGCTCAAAACAAACACGGATTACTTGCAAATCCAATAAAGTTCATCTGTGATCTGGAATGCCTATTATTGCGTCTGACGAATGTACAATATCTATATATGATAGCTATTTAGATGTCACTTATGTTTTACACCCGCGCTAGCCCAGCCCCCGCTCTGTCGTTAGTTAAGTAACCTAACGGGTGATGACGGGACCCCATGGCGAATGCAGATGGCATAAGAGGACGTTGTATTTTCGTTGTTTTCTGCAATGATAGGTTAGTGATGGGACGCATTATTTATAATGCAAAGAAAATAAACCAAAAGTTTAATCGTCGGAACAATTTAAAAGAAACCACTCGGTTAATTTTAAAAACAGATATTTTTAAATGCGGAGCTTTAACCACTCCTTTTAAAAGCTATCAGGTTCCTTCGGTTATATCAAGTTCACTACGTTCACGGTTTCGCCAAAACCATTCGTAGCCCTCCGTCATTTCATTTGGGTATTCAGTAGTATTCAAGCTATGCATTTTGGCCAAAGTCAAGGAATAGTGTTTGGTAGCTGCTTGGTTTTTATTTGTTGCATAAGATAGATGAGTTGGTTTGGGACAGTCGTATTATCATTTGACCAAAGTCAGGGGTATATACGGATGGGTTCAAATTGACAAGATAATGACGGGTAGAACTTGACATGTGACTTATGACATTTTGACCAAAGCCAAGGTCATAAGAGCATGGGGCAAAAACTTATATCGGGAATTTCTAAAGAAACTGAAATTTGCAAAGAGATGCATACTATTTGGAGTTTGATGAATGTTGGTAGCATTCCTTCAACATTATCATACGATGATATTTGGATCCCGATCCTACTGTAAGTATATGCTACTTATCAGGAGATTCGTCACTTAACGATCAATGCTATAAACCAAGTAGGTGTCAAGAAAGGTGTCAGCGGGGTTACGCCTCCAGAGAAAAGAGGTTATTTAATTAAGGAACTTCGCGAAAGCGTTGGAAAACCTCCCTCGAAGTATCGACACTAGCCTGGTTGAACGGTTAAGCAAGTATTGTACGGTGAGAATAGTCCTGGCCAATTCTTCTTTTATGGTTTGAGGAAGGATTCGAGAAACAGTGGGAGCCATCCAGTTTAGATAAACTAAAAACCACTCTAAACTTGCAAGAGCATCATGCTAAAGAGTTTTCTTCTCTCTCTCCTATTTGCAGCGACCCTGAAAATGACTGGACTTAAGTTACTTTTAGAGAAAAATATACTGACAGGGCCAAACTATAAAGATTGGCTGCGGAATGTCAAAATGGCTTTGACCTATGACAAATTGGGGTACGTCCTCACCGCTACGGCACCTGCTGTCCCTGGTCCCAAATCCAGTAATGCGGATAAGGAAATCCGCAAAACCTGGGATTTAGATTGCGCGAAAGCCAAGTGCATCGTGCTTGCCTCGATGAACAATGAACATCAGAGGAGGCACGAGGATATGGACCTAGATGGCATATTTCTCCATACAAAGGAACTTTATGGAGAGCAATCTGGTATAGCAAGATACGAGACCTCTAAGAACTTGTTTCGAGCGAGGTTGGCTGTCGGGTCATCGGTAGGAGAACATGTCCTAAAGATGATCGGCTATATTGAAGAGCTCGCAGACCTTGGGACGACTTTGGATAATGAGCTCTATACAGACCTTATTCTCCAGTCCCTTCCTCACACCTACGCCCAGTTTATCCTGAACTTCAACATTCAAAGAAAAGAAGTTGAACTTCCGGATCTCCTGAACATGTTAAGGAGTGCAGAGGGCACCTTGCAGAAGACAAGGGAAACACCCGCTATGTTTGTTGGCGGTGCATCTTCTTCCGGGTCCAAGGCTAGGGCCAAAGGAAGGAAGAAGAAGGCCGCCACCAAACCTAGAGGAGGTGTTAGTAAGGTGGGAGGGAAGGGAAAGAAAAAGTTTGCGGTACCGGTAGTGGGCCAGGATGAGTGCTTCCATTGTCACAGGAAAGGGCACTGGAAGAAAGATTGCAAGGCGTGGAACGCCAAGAACAAGGAACAGAAGCAAGCTGTGGCTTCGACTTCAGGTGTGTTTGTAATTGAGAATTGTCTGTCAATTAACTCTACTTCCTGGGTATTGGATACCGGATCAGGATCTCATATTTGCAATTCATTGCAGGCACTGAGAAACCGTAGAGTGCTGAAGGAAGGTGATATGACCCTAAAGGTTGCTAACGGAGCTAGCGTGGGAGCTGCGTCCATCGGGGATTATCACCTAGGATTGACGAGTGGACACATTTTGGTTTTACATAACTGTTTTTTTGTACCAAGCTTAACGTGTAATATCATATCAGTTTCCTTGTTATCAAATAAAGGTTATGATTTCACGTTTGTAAGAGATGTTGTTAACATCCACCTTAATCATGGTTTGATTGGGTCCGGTACACTAAATAACGGTATATATGTTTTAAACCAACTCCAAATTTTCAATGTCCAGAACACACTAAAAAGAAAGTCTCCAGATTTAAATAAAGCTTTCTTATGGCATTGTAGACTGGGTCACATCAATGAGAGAAGGTTGACTAAATTACATAGAGAAGGATATTTGAACTCGTTCGAATATCAAACTTATGACACTTGTCAATCTTGTCTCAAAGGAAAGATGACAAAGACTCCATTTACTGGACATGGAGTAAGAGCGAGCGAGCTCTCAGGACTCATACACAGCGATGTATGTGGTCCAATGTCTACGCATGCAAGAGGTGGTTTTTCCTATTTCATTACTTTCACGGATGATTACTCAAGATACGGATTCATTTATCTGATGAAACATAAATCCGAGGCTTTTGAGAAATTCCTAGAGTATAAGAATGAAGTAGAAAACCAAACCGGCAAAAGTATCAAGATACTTAGATCTGATCGAGGTGGTGAATACTTGAGTGCCGAGTTCCTAGGTTACCTAAAAGAGAAAGGAATTCTCTCTCAGCTTACTCCTCCATACACTCCACAGCATAACGGTGTATCGGAGAGACGGAATCAAACCCTATTAGATATGGTACGATCCATGATGAGTAATGCTGAGTTACCGCGATCTTTCCGGGGTTATGCACTAGAATCAGCGGCATATCTTTTGAACAGGACTCCTACCAAGACTGTGCCTACCACTCCATATCAGATGTGGACTGGGAAGAAACCCTATCTTCAGCATATGAAGATTTGGGGATGTCCAGCTTTTGTTAAAAAGCAGCATGTGGACAAGCTCGAGGCACGATCAGTAAAATGTAAGTTTGTGGGATATCCAAAGAACTCCAAGGGACATTATTTCTATTACGCAGAGGAACAAAAGGTTTTTGTTTCTCGTAATGCCCATTTTCTGGAACATCAGTTTTTAGAAAAGGAAATAAGTGGGAGCGAAATAGAACTGGAAGAAATTCCAGAACCACAAGCTGCTACTGAAAGTTTGGTAGAACCGGAAGTTCAAGAAGAACAGGACATTCCCGCACCCCTCCGCAGGAGTAGTAGGCCGTCTCATCCGCCTGAGAGATACTACGGTTTTCTCATAGATGGGGATAGAGAGGATTGCATCATAGATAATGATGAACCTACTGACTTTCAGCAGGCCATCCAGAGCGGCGACTCGGTACGATGGCTAGATGCAATGCGGACCGAAATAGAGTCCATGTACACCAACAAAGTATGGACTTTGGACTTTGCTCCAGATGGGGTAAAACCCATAGGATGCAAATGGATCTTCAAGAAAAAGATTGGTGTAGATGGACAGGTAGAAACCTATAAGGCTAGACTTGTTGCAAAGGGTTTTCGTCAAAGACCTCGTTTGGACTATGACGAAACATTTTCTCCAGTGACTATGCTCAAATCCATTCGGGTCCTTCTTGCTATTGCTGCCTTCCATGATTATGAAATCTGGCAGATGGACGTAATGACGGCTTTTCTGAATGGAAATTTAGAAGAGTGCGTCTATATGGATCAGCCAGAGGGTTTCAATCAGAGTGGGAGCAGCGGGAAAGTATGCAAGCTGCTTAAGTCCATTTATGGACTAAAGCAGGCATCGCGGAGTTGGAACATCTGTTTTGATGAAACAGTCAAAGAATACGACTTTATCAAAAATCCAGATGAACCGTGCATATATAGTAAAGTTGTAGCCAGAAGTGTCGTATTCCTCGTCTTGTACGTAGATGACATTCTATTGATAGGAAATGGCATTCCTATGCTACAATCTGTCAAAGGATTCTTGTCACACAGGTTCTCCATGAAAGACCTGGGTGATGCCTCTTACATTCTGGGGATCCGGATCTATCGTGATAGATCCAAGAGGATGTTGGGACTTTCGCAGTCCAGGTATATCGACACTGTACTGAAAAGATTCAGTATGGAAGATTCTAAGCACGGTAATGTACCGGCTTGTCACGGAATCACCCTCTCCAAAGAAATGTCTCCCAAGACTGATTTGGAAAGGGAACGCATGTCTATTATACCCTACGCTTCTGCGGTAGGCTCTATAATGTATGCGATGTTGTGCACCAGACCAGATGTAGCTTACGCACTGAGTGTGGTAAGCCGGTATCATTCAGACCCAGGGGAGAAGCACTGGATCGCAGTAAAGAACATTCTCAAGTACCTAAGAAGGACTAAGGAGATGTTCTTGGTTTACGGCAGAAAAGACCTCAGGTTAGAGGCCTTTGCTGATTCCGGCTTCCAGAGTGATAAGGACGATTCCAAGTCCATGTCGGGTTATGTCTTTACCCTCAATGGAGGGGCGGTGTGCTGGAAGAGCTCCAAGCAGGACACCGTTGCTGACTCAACGATGGAAGCGGAGTATATAGCTGCTTGCGATGCCGCAAAAGAAGCAGTCTGGATGAAGAAGTTCCTAACAGAACTTCAGGTGGTTCCTACCATAGTTGATCCAATACCTCTGTATTGCGACAACAACGGAGCTATAGCTTTAGCGAAGGAACCAAGGTCCCATCAGAAGTCCAGACACATCTTAAGGCGGTATCACCTGATCAGGGAGATCATTGATCGTCAGGAGATCGAGGTTCGGAGAGTTGCTTCTGAAGAGAACATTGCTGATCCATTCACGAAGGCCCTACCTCAGATTCAGTTCGAGAGGCTACTCGAGATCATCGCTCTTCGATATGCCAGTACATGGCCCTAGTGCAAGTGGGAGATTGTTAGTGTATATGCCCTAGGGGCCATTATCGTATCATACTAGTTTGTATATTACTTAATGGAAGCTTGGGATATTCACATATATATAACAGTCTTCCTAAACATGGTAGTATGCTACTTGGTTTTTCTATCTTAATATGTGAGTATACGTATTGATAGAGCTCTTAGGATCTTGCTTGACTACCAGCGTTGTGATGGCAGTCACACTAGTGGGGGCTGGGTAGTCTACAAGCACATCCTTATTCAGGTCCCTAGTCATTGGATTATCGAGACAGGGCATCGATACTCCGGAGTAGACTAGTGTGTACGCTTCTCATCCCAGTTAGGGAGATGGTCTGTCCCACAGCCGTCAGTACGTCGTACTGGAGATAGTATGCAGGTGCTCGTTAGGTTACGGGTACACCGGACAGGACTCACAGGGAACTGTTGGTTGGTTTTATACCAGTCGTTAGTGAACAGTTCCCAGGTGACATGAGTACAGCATAGTCCGCAGACTTGACACTGCTACTTCGCCTTGAGTGTGTCCCACTGTTCTTAGATTGCTACCCTAGCACGGCTCAAAGGAGTCGTACAAACAGGTAGCAGTTGGGTGCAGTCCCGAGCACTTGGAGGCAGTGGCGGTTAGACAGGATTCGTCTCTCCCGGTATTGGGGGTTGATATCGCGCTGTGTCAGAGAGCCATTACGCAAAGTCCCTGGCCAGGGCAAGCGAGATTTGCTGGTAGGTTCCAGTAGTTTCTCAGGGTGTAATGGGCTTCGCTCCGACACGACTTATACCGCTATTAGGGGACTGATGCTTGCCGCCCCCTAGGCCCGATATGCGATAGTCTTAGACGAACGGACCGGACTGTACGGAGATTGTCACATTAGACTCAGTAGGAGTTTGGATGGGTTTCCTCATCGGCCTTCTTATCGACATCTACCTGGGGACCGTTACGTACAGCTAGTGCCGCTTGCGGTCTGTGGTTAAACCCACTGCCAGTGTAGTAGTCGAGTCTCTAGAGTCCCACGCAGAGAGTGTCCCTACTCCAGGCGAAACGATATAGAGGTCGTATGGTTTTACGACAAGGGTTCGGACGCATACATGTGTTTTCGTACGTACGACTTTCGGACAGTTTTTACTAGTCGGCTTTGGTTTAAGCTAGTTACTAGTATCCGGTTATTGGATTTATACAGTCTAAAGTTTTTCCGTGTTTTCACGGATAGGAGGGGAGTTCTCGTAATTGCGCGAGAAGCTTCTAGAAGATGGTGACTAAGGAGGTTTAGGTGGCATATGCATTGAATGAGATTAGTGAGTCATATGGATGATTCATCCATGTCATTAATGCTTCATAATTGCTTAATGACTCATGGAGATGAATCACCACAAGATATTTATCAAGCATGGCTGTAAATCATTTTCTTTTCTTTTCTTGATGAAATAAAATGCTTGATATATATTATGATAACTCATTTTCTCTTCTCATTATTATGTTCATCTTCTCTCTCCTCAAGCTCTCCCTCTTCAAACCCTAATCCCACCCTCTCATGTGTTGAGTACAAGGATTAGTTAGACTACTTAATCCATAACCATACTCTATTTCATCTAGGTACTTTGATTAGCACTTAAAGACACCTAGTTGCCTCAAGTTTAGAGGCAAAGCTTGGAGTTTAGCTCTCGTGGTGGATCGTCTACTACTTGGAGAAGGCCGAGGAGGAGGTGGAGTTCGTAAAGACGAAGGATACGGTTCTTTAGGTATAATCCCTTCACATAGTAGTTGTTAACAACTATGTTTGATGTTAGTTATCGTTTAGCTTCGATTCATGCGGTTAGTCGATGTTTAGCATATAAACAAGATCGTTTTTCATATTTCCGCCTCCCCGCAAGTCGTGGGGTGTTGTACATCGACTTACAAAAAGAAAGTGTAAAACAACAATATTTGGAATCCACAATTACTTTAGACATCGTAAATCCGAAATATCACATACTCCGCATTTCATGCCTAATTCTATGAATTCCACATATTGTATCATATTCCAGATAAATAGACAGTATTAAACTTTTCGAACAGATAATCAAATACCCAAAATTTCCCAAAGTGCTCAATACTTGAGCGGAGTTCAAATAATCCCAGAATATGTCATAGTACCAGTGATCCAGCCGTAGAAGGGTCAAGCCAACGCCTCACATGTGGCACGCCGTACTGCCCCAAACCCGAAGGTTCAAAAGACAGTTCAAGACGGTCACATAATCGAGTTAAGGTTTGTTGTCATCTAGAGGGTCCACCGCTTAACTTGTACAATTTTTCCGAAAGATTTAAACCCGATAAAAATTCAACACTTGAAAGTTTGCCGTGCCGGGAAACAGTGAGTTAATGATATCCGTTCAAATAGTTTAATAGTTTCTAAATATCCGGAAATAATAACGAATTTAAATTTTACGATCGAATCTACGATTACAAAAGAAACCTCAGAATACTCAACACTTGAGTCAGAATAAAAATACCCATAAAATATACACCAGAGAAATATGAATTAATGTGCAAAAATTATCCCCTGAACTCTTTATACTGCCGCGGTTCCGCGGCTCAAGCGAGGTACGGCCGCGGTTCCGCGGCGGTTTGTACGGATCAGTGGATTATTTTTCTACCGAATTTCTTATTTTTTCTTGCTGTATTTTTCAGGTATTTTTAATTCAGAAAAATCCCAGATTTTGAAAAATTTCCAGAGAGGGGATTAAATTTGTCGGTTCGGGTTCGATCGGAGTTTTAACTTCGTAAACACGTCGCCTAATGCTCTAGCTAGGCTCTGATACAACTGTAGGGTTCCTAGGCACACTAGTGAAGGTTCATAAAGTATCAAACATGCCCAAATAAAATTTTACATGTGCCGAACAACCCAAAAACGAGATCTTTGCTAGATTATTAGGGTTTAGCATGTAAGATAACATCTTTTTATCTAAGTGTGAGTGATTACAACCTTAGTTGTCCGCTCCTTCGCTTCACAAGCTCCGAGTAGAAGTCCATTCGCCGCAATCCATGATCTCCCGGACTCAAGAGAGGCTCCACGACTCGAACGATCCATGCTAGCTTGAAGTGTTCCGATTCTCCGATGATCTACGTCGAAGTTGCTATAACTCAAGCTTTCTCACTCTAAAGAGATGAACACCCTAATCTAATGGGCTAGATTAGATGAGGATGATGGAGTAGTATTTATGCTTTCTTTTTATTTCACTTTCTCACAATTTATCATGACAAATGAAATTTCTAGTGAGCTCAAAATCAAGAGAGAAGGAGATGATAATGAATAAGATAATCCTTTTGTGATGAATAGAAAAGAAATGTATATGATTGATTATAGAACCATGGTCAAGGATGATAGGCTAAGAGTTTGTAGAGAGTAAACTAGAGTTATGGTTTGGTTAGGTTAAGTTATGAGTCATGGAAAAATATCAACCATGATATCTTAACTAAGACAAAAGCAAAGCTTCTAGAATGAACAAGAAGAAGCTAACCCTAATCAAACCCTAATCCCATTTAATCATCCTTAAACATGTTTAATAATAAATCATATCATGTCACAATAATATATATCACATATATATTATTTATTTGCAACAAAAGAAAATAATACAATTAACATATATCGCATATATATCAATGTATCATGCAGTGATAAAATGAAATCATAAAGCGAGCCAATATTAGATAATGTAATACAATATATCATATATATTATTATACATTAAATCATCGAATCAACACTTGATCCGATGATCCGGCTATATCGAATATTACCGACTAATATATCATGTACCGATTCATCGAATCAACACTTGATCCGATGACCCGGTTCATATCTAAATATCGCAAGAATATAATACGGTATCTCATATCGCATTATTCTCGGTCCTGCACATATCACATATGTGCCTCTACTCCGTTTCGCCTGAGCCAAGAAACCTCTGTGTAGGACTCTAATGAATCGTCAATACGCCGGTAGCAGGTGATGATCATATCAAACGCCCACAAGCTGCAAGCGGTCAGCTAAACGTAACAGCCACCCAGGTATTGAGCGATCAGAAGATCAACAAGCTAGCCTATCCGTTCTCCTGTGAATCCAATCAGTAACACTCCTGTACAGTCCGGTCTGTTCGTCTGATATGTCGCATATCAAGTCTAGGGGTGGTATACGTCAGACCCCAGTAACCGATAAGTCGTGTCGATATGAGGCTCATAACAGGTCGAGAAACTACTGGTAACACTTACCAGTATATCTCTATATCAGCCCTGGCCAGGGACTTCCAGTTATAGCCAATCGAACACAGCACAACATCAACTCCCTATACCGGGAGAGACGAATCCCCTCCTATCGCTCATTGCCTCCATGTGATTCGGGACTGTACCCAAAAGCCACCGTTTTGCACGCCCTCTTGGACGTGGTAAGGTGGAAATCAAAGCACAGTAGGAATCACACAAGACTCTATGACGATCTCGGGTCTACAGACTACCCTGTACCAGTGTCACCGGAGAACTGCCATCAGACGTGTGGTATATCACCAACTGGGAGTTCTCGGCGAGTCCGTCCAGTGTACCCAGTCTCCACTGAGCACCCGTACACCATCCTTGATGTCAAACACCGATGGATATGGGATCATCCATCGCCCATCATATGGGTCAAGATGCGTATACGCTAGTCTACTCTGGTGTATCGATGCCCTGTCTCGATATTCCATCGACTAGGAACAATTATAGGATGTACTCATCGACTACTATGGCCCCACTAGTATGATCTCATCATAGTCCCAGTAGTCGAGTACAGATCCTAAGGGCTTTATCAACATGTGAGAGTCAGACAGTAAACCAATACAAGTCAACATGTTAAGATAAAGTGAAACCAAATAGCATACTATCATGACGAGCAAGAAAGTCCTCTTTGTATATATCCAAGCATCCATCATAATATACATCATATGTACAACAATGGCCTCTAGGGCATATACATAACTAACACTTTGTGGGATATCCAAAGAATTCTTATGGATATCTATTCTACCACAAAGAGGAAGAAAAGGTGTTTGTTTCTCAACATGCCACATTCTTGGAAAAAGAGTTTTTCACAGATAAAGATGATGGCAAGGTGGTGGATCTAGAGGAGGTTCTAGAGACACAAACTACAAATGACGATTTGGTTGAACCGGCTATTACAATAGAAAATGAGGAACCTCGGCCACTCCGTAGGTCTGGTAGGACTTCTCGCCCACCGGAGAAGTACTACGGTTTCCTCATTGATGGTGACGGAGAAGACTGCATCATGGATGATGATGATCCTACCAGTTTTCAGCAAGCTATCACGAGTGGAGACTCTGTAAAGTGGCTGGATGCCATGAGATCCGAAATGGAGTCTATGTACACAAACATAGTATGGACTTTGGATGTTGTACCCCCTGGGGTAAAACCTGTAGGGTGCAAATGGATCTTTAAAAGAAAGGTTGGTGTAGATGGGCAGGTGGAGACCTATATGGCAAGACTTGTGGCAAAGGATTTTCGTTAAAGACCAGGTTTGGACTATGACGAGACTTTTTCTCCCGTAGCCATGCTTAAATCCATTCGGATCCTACTTGCTATTGCTGCTCACTACGACTATGAAATCTGGCAGATGGACGTTAAAACCGCATTTCTAAATGGAAATTTAGAAGAATGCGTTTATATGGATCAGCCAGAGGGATTCATTGACAGTGGGAGCAGCGGGAAAGCATGTAAATTGCTTAAATCCATATATGGGTTAAAGCAGGCATCACGGAGTTGGACCATCTGTTTCGATGATGTCATCAAAGAGTTTGATTTCATCAAAAATCCAGATGAACCTAGTGTTTATAAGAAGGCTGTAGGGAGAGCTGTCACATTCCTCGTATTGTACGTGGACGACATTCTTCTGATAGGAAATGATATTCCTATGCTACAGTCGGTCAAATCTTTCTTATCACTAAGGTTCTCCATGAAGGACCTGGGTGATGCCACATACATTCTGGGCATAAGGATCTATAGGGATAGATCCAAAAGGTTATTGGGATTGTCCCAAAGCAGGTACATTAACACCATCCTAAAAAGGTTTAGTATGGAAGACTCCAACCGGGGTGCCTTACCCGCTTGCCATAGGGTCACTCTCTCTAAGGATTCTTGCCCAAAGACCGATGAAGAGAGAGCTCGCATGAGTATTATACCCTATGCTTCGGCAGTAGGATCTATAATGTATGTGATGTTATGTACACACCCAGATGTAGCTTATGCACTTAGTTTTGTAAGCAGGTATCAATCCAACCCAGGGGAGAATCACTGGACAGCTGTGAAGAACATTCTTAAGTACTTACGATGGACTAAAGAATTGTTCTTGGTGTATTGTAATGGAGATCTCCAAATGGAGGCCTTTACCGATTCGAGCTTCCAGAGCGATAAGGACGACAGCAAATCTATCTCTGGGTTTGTATTTACCATCAATTGAGGGGCGGTAAGTTGGAAGAGTTCCAAACAGGATACCGTTGCAGACTCTACGATGGAAGCTGAGTACATTGCTGCGAATGATGCCGCCAAGGAAGCCGTCTGGATGAAGAAGTTCGTCTCGGAGTTAGGAGTAGTTCCAAGCATTATTGATCCAATACCTTTGTATTGTGATAATAATGGGGCTATGGCGTTGGCCAAGGAGCCCAGATCCCATCAGCGGTCCAGACACATCCTGAGGCATTTTCATTTGATCCGGGAGATTGTAGATCGCCGCGAGATCGAGATTAGGAGAGTGGACACAAAGAATAACGCCGCGGATCCATTCACCAAGGCCCTCCCTCAGCCGCAGCATGAACGACTTTTTGAGATGTTGGGTATGAGATTCGCCAATAACTGGCCTTAGTGCAAGTGGGACATTGTTGGATATATCTATGCTCTAGAGCCGATTATATGATAGTGGATGTATTTGTACATGTATATATATTCAGTATACATTCTTTCTCGACATGATAGTATGATATATGGTTCTTCTTTATCTGACATGTTGATTTGATCATGCTTTTATTCATTCATAAATGCTAATAAAGCCCTGAGGATATCGGCTTGACTACTGTGATTATGATGGAGATCATACTAGTGGGACATCTGTAGTCTATAAGTATATCCTGGAAAGTCCCTAGTCGTAGGTATATCTGTAGGGTTCCTAGGCACACTCAAGAGGTTCCACAAGGCATCAACCATGCCAATTTCAAATTTTTCCGGTGCCGAGAAATCCTAATTAGATCGTTAACTAGAGATTAGGCGATAACAAATGCGAGCAAACAACTTTACTCTAAAGTGAACGGAAATACAACGTTTGTAGATCCGGTCCTCCTCCTCCATAGCTCCGTGATGAAGTCCCTCCACTGCGATCATCGGATCCCGGACTCTAGCGATGGTTTCGTCGAAGAAATGATCAGGCTAGGTCATCGACTTCGATGCCGAAGATGATCTACGTCGAGGCAACTCAAGATCAAGCTCCAACTTCACCAAGTCATGAAACTTGTAAAGAAAACACCCTATACTACATGGCAAGTGGTAGAGGATGAAGAAATAGGAAGTGGGTTTACTTTGGATTTGGATTTCTCACTTGGAATCATCACTTGACATTTTTGTAGAAAGCTTTTCGTTCTTCATCTTGAAGAAGAAGAATGAAAAAGAATAATAATCATTAAAACAAAATCAAGTGATGGTTTTCAATTTGTAACCATGGGTGAGTGTAGAGAATAAACTAGGGTTAAGTTGAATGGTTAGGTTAAAGGAAAGAAACAAAATGGTCAAGCTTTCAAACCTTCATGAAGTTTCAACAAAAGAACAAAACAAGCCACCATTTCATTTATCTTTCCAAAAGAATAAATAAATAAATAAATAAAAACCTAACCATTTACTTAAACATGGTTTAATCAACACAAACCCAAGTTTACATATATCATCAAACATGATACAAGCTAGTGCACAAACATATATCATATATACAATGCGTACATTCAAGTGAGATAATCAATCTTAAGTGAACAAATACTAGTTAATGCAAAGTAATATATCAAATATATAATTATACATTAAATCATTAAATCAACACTTGATTTAACGATCCGGTCATATCGCATATGACCGACTAATATCCAATGTATCGATAACTAGGTTATATCGCATACAACCAATCGATACATTCATCACGAGAATAGAATACGGTATCACATACACGCATTATTCTCGGTCCCGCACATATCTCATATGCGCTCCTATTTCGTTTCGCTTGAGCCAGGAAACCTCTGTGTAGGACTCTAAAGACTCGTCAATACGCCGGCAGCAGGTGATGGTCATATCAAACACCCACAAGCCGCAAGCGGTCTGCTAAACGTAACGGCCACCCGGGTATTGAGCGATCAGAAGATCGACGAGCAAGCCCGCTCACACTCCTGTGAATCCAACCAGTAACACTTACCGTACAGTCCGGTCTGTTCGTCTGATATGTCGCATATCTTGCCTAGGGATGGTAAACGTCAGACCCCAGTAGCTCGATAAGTCGTGTCGATATGAGGTTTATAACAGTTCGAGATACTACTGATAACACTTACCAGTAAATCTCAGCAACCCTGGCCAGGGATTTCCAGTTATAACCAATCGAACACAGCGCAACATCAACTCCCTATACCGGGAGAGACGAATCCCCTCCAATCGCTCATTGCCTCCATATGATTCGGGACTGTACCCAAAAACCACCATTTTGCATGCCCTCTTGGACGTTGTAAGGTGGATATCAAAGCACAGTGGGAATCATACAAGACTCTATGACGATCTCGGGTCTACAGACTAACCTATACCAGTGTCACCAGAAAACTGCCATCTGACGTAAGGTATAATACCATCTGGGAGTTCTCGGCGAGTCCGTCCAGTGTACCCAGTCTCCACTGAGCACCCGTATATCATCTCTAATGTCAAACACGAATGGATATGGGATCATCCATCGCCCATCTGTATAGGTCGAGAAGGTACACGCTAGTCTACTCTGGTATATCGATACCCCGTCTCGATACACCCACGACTAGGGACCTTGAAGGATGAACTTATGGACTACCATGTCCCCACTAGTATGATCTGCATCATAGTCCAGGTAGTCAAGTACACATCCTAAGGGCTTTACCAACATGTAACAGAGAGACAATCAGTGTACACGTTAAGGTAAAGAGTAACCAGATAGCATACTATCATATCGAGCAAGAAAGTCATCCCTATATATGTCCAAGCTGTAAGTCCACGTTGCGACCCCCGGTTCTTACGGGGAGGCGGAAACGGTATAAAATCAAAATTTTAACGCAAGAGGCAACATGGACTAAGCTAGGTCGGGATCTTTACCTAAACTAAAACTAGCATACTAAGCTAAAGATATTTAGCTACTCGGATGAAGATGGTTATACCTAAACTTGAACTCCTTCTCTTCAAGCGCCGATGGTGGTTCGATGGCTCCTTCTCGTTGTCTCCGTACGCCGAAGATAGATCCACTTGAAAGCTCCAACCTTTAGCTCCTTCTTCGTTCTTTGAAGAAACTAGTTCACTTAGTTTGCTAAACCTAGTGAACTAGAATGAGTAGAGATGATTTAGAATGGGACTTTATCTATGGTTCTTGATTCTCAACTCATGAGACAAGAGAACCATAGATCAAGAGAGGGAGCAAGAGGTTGAGGGTGAGAGCAAGAGGAGAGCTCAAGAACAAGAGAGAGAATGAGCAAGAAAGAATGAGCAACACTTTTGTCTTTCACCCTCTCATAATCCAAAGTGATCATAACTCATCATATCAAAAAAGTCTTATGTGATGGTTATAAGCAACCATAACCTTATCATGTCATGCACTCATTTTACTCAAATGAGCAAGCAAGAAAAAGTCTTTGGCATGAAATGATAACCATGGTTATCATGATGGTCAACTAGTCAAACCTAGTCAACCGGTCAACAAGTCAACAAAAGTCAACAAGTCAACAAAGTCAACAAGTCAACAAAAGTCAACAAGTCAACAACCATATCACCATAATACTTAATTAATATAATAGTTAATCACATATCATATTCTCATTAGGGTTGAGCATAAAGTCAAATAGTCAACGGTCAACTGTCAACAACCCTAATGAGAATCCGCAGCCTCTGCCTCCCTGTCAACTGTGCATACACACCCGCATCCGCGTTCTGAGGAACACGAATGCAAACTGGATAAATCCAATCCCATAAGGTACACCAGGATCTGGCTTAAACCAAAGCCCGCTAGTGTAAACTGTCCGGACACTGTACGTGCACAAGTGTACGGATGTGACCGAACCCTGTCGCAAAACCATGCGACCTGTCGCAATACCATGCGACCTCTACTCTTTTGCCTAAAGGCGAAAAGCTTTCTGTGTGGGACTCTAAAGACTCGACACTACGCTGGCAGTGGGTTTAACCACAGACCGCAAGCGGCACTAGCTGTGCGTAACGGTCCCCAGGTAATGCCGACAAGAAGACCGACGAGGCGAAACCCATCTGAACTCCTACTGAGCCTGAGTGTGACATTCTCCGTACAGTCCGGTCTGTTCATCTGATACATCGCATGGAGGGCCTAGGGGGCGGTAAACGTCAGTCCCCCAATAGCGGTACAAGTCGTGCCGGAGTGAAGCCCAATACACCCTGAGATAAGACTGGAAACCTACCAGTATATCTCGTTTGCCCTGGCCAGGGACTACTCGTGTAATGGCTCTCCTAGACACAGCGCGATGTCAACCCCCAATACCGGGAGAGACGAATCCTGTCTAACCGTCACTGCCTCCAAGTGCTTCGGGACTGCACCCAACCACTACCTGTTTGCACGACTCCTTTGAGCCGTGGTAGGGTAGTGATCAAAGTACAGTGGGAACACACTCGAGGCGGAGTGACAGTGTCAAGTCAGCGGACTAAGCTGTACTCATGTCACCTGGGAACTGATAACTGACGATAGGTATAATACCAACTAGTCAGTTCCCGACGAGTCCTGTCCAGTGTACCCGTAACCTAACGAGCACCCGCATACTATCTCAAGTACGACGTACTGACGGCTGTGGGACAGACCGTCTCCCACACTGGGATGAGAAGCGCATGCGCTGGTCTACTCCGGAGTATCGATGCCCTGTCTCGATAGTCCTGCGACCAGGGACCTGCATAAGGATGTGCTTATAGATTACCCAGCCCCACTAGTGTGACGGCCATCACATCGCTGGTAATCAAGCAAAGATCCTAAGGGCTCTACTAATGTGTATAGGCGATATACAAAAATAAACACATGTACACATTGAAGTAGAAACAAACCAAGTAGCATACTACTATTTTGAGCAAGATTGTATATACAAGGTGAATATCCCAAGCATCCATTAAGTAATATACAAACTAGTATGATACAGTAATGGCCTCTAGGGCATATACACTAACAATCTCCCACTTGCACTAAGGCCATGTACTGGCGTATCGAAGACCTATCATCTCGATCAGCCGCTCGAACTGAGTCTGGGGCAGGGCCTTGGTGAATGGATCAGCAGTGTTATCTTCTAAAGCGACTCTCCGAACCTCGATCTCCTGGCGATCTACGATCTCCCTGATCAGGTGATACCGCCTCAAGATGTGCCTGGATTTCTGATGGGACCTTGGTTCCTTCGCTAAAGCTATAGCCCCGTTGTTGTCGCAATACAGAGGTATTGGATCAACAATGGACGGAACCACCTGAAGTTCTTTCAAGAACTTCCTCATCCAGACAGCTTCCTTTGCGGCATCAGATACAGCGATGTATTCCGCTTCCATCGTCGAGTCTGCAACGGTTTCTTGTTTGGAACTCTTCCAACACACCGCCCCTCCATTGAGGGTAAAGACAAAACCCGACATGGACTTGGAATCATCCTTGTCACTCTGGAAGCTGGAGTCAGCAAAGGCCTCGATCTGGAGGTCTTTTCCGCCATACACCAAGAACATCTCCTTAGTCCTTCTCAGGTACTTGAGAATGTTCTTTACCGCTATCCAGTGTTTCTCCCCTGGGTTAGACTGATACCGGCTTACCACACTCAGTGCATAAGCTACATCCGGTCTGGTACACAACATCGCATACATTATAGAGCCTACCGCAGAACCGTAGGGTATAATAGACATGCGATCCCTCTCCAAATCAGTCTTGGGAGACATCTCTTTAGAGAGGGTGATCCCGTGACAAGCCGGCAGGTTACCGCGCTTGGAATCTTCCTTACTGAACCTCTTCAGTATGGTGTCGATGTACCTGGACTGCGAAAGTCCTAATATCCTCTTGGATCTGTCACGGTAGATCCGGATACCCAGAATGTATGAGGCATCACCCAGGTCTTTCATGGAGAACCTGTGTGACAAGAACCCCTTGACAGATTGTAGCATAGGAATGTCATTTCCTATTAAGAGAATGTCATCCACGTATAAAACGAGGAATACTACAGTTCTCGCTATAAATCTACTATAGATGCATGGTTCATCTGGATTTTTGATAAAGCCAAATTCTTTGACCGTCTCATCAAAACAGATGTTCCAACTCCGCGATGCCTGCTTTAGTCCATAGATGGACTTAAGCAACTTGCACACCTTTCCGCTGCTCCCACTCTGAATGAAACCCTCTGGCTGGTCCATATAGACACACTCCTCTAAATTTCCATTTAGAAAAGCTGTCTTTACGTCCATTTGCCAGATCTCATAATCGTGGAAGGCAGCAATGGCAAGAAGGATCCGAATGGATTTCAGCATGGCTACTGGAGAAAAGGTTTCGTCGTAGTCCAAGCCAGGTCGTTGACGAAAACCCTTTGCTACCAGCCTAGCTTTATAGGTCTCAACCTGTCCATCTACACCAATCTTCCTTTTGAAGATCCACTTGCATCCTACGGGTTTTACCCCGTCTGGAGCAATGTCCAACGTCCATACCTTGTTGGTGTACATGGACTCCATTTCGGTCCGCATTGCATCCAGCCATTTCACTGAGTCAACGCTCTGAACGGCCTGCTGGAAGCTAGTAGGCTCATCATAATCTATGATGCAATCCTCTCTATCCCCGTCTATGAGAAAACCGTAGTATCTCTCGGGCGGATGAGACTGCCTACTACTTCTGCGGAGCGGCGTAGGAATGTCCTGTTCTTCCGAACCTTCTGGTTCCACTAAACTTTCAGTAACAGTCCGTGGTTCTGGAATTTCTTCCAGTTCTACTGTGCTCCCACTTATCTGGTTTTCCAAAAACTCAGTTTCCAAGAAGTAGGCATGACGAGAAACAAGAACTTTTTGTTCCTCTTCACAGTAGAAGAAATATCCTTTTGAGTTCTTTGGATACCCCACAAACTTGCACTGTACTGAGCGTGCCTCGAGCTTGTCCGCATGCTGCTTTTTGACAAAAGCCGGACATCCCCATGTCTTAATGTGCTTAAGATAGGGTCTCTTCCCACACCACATTTCATATGGTGTGGAAGGCACAGTCTTAGTCGGAACTCGGTTCAAAAGGTACGCTGCTGATTCTAGCGCATACCCCCAGAATGATCGCGGTAACTCAGCATTACCCATCATGGACCGCACCATATCCAATAGGGTGCGGTTCCGTCTCTCCGATACACCGTTATGTTGCGGGGTGTATGGAGGAGTAAGCTGAGAGAGAATTCCGTTCTCTTTTAAATAGTCCAGGAACTCGGCACTTAAGTATTCTCCACCTCGATCCGATCTTAGAATCTTAATACTTTTGCCGGTCTGTTTCTCTACTTCATTCTTATACTCCTGGAATTTTCTAAAGGCCTCGGACTTATGTTTCATTAAGAAGACATAACCGTACCTTGAGAAGTCATCCGTAAAAGTAATGAAGTAAGAATGTCCGCTTCGGGCATGTGTAGACATTGGACCGCACACGTCACTGTGTACGAGTCCCAAGAGCTCGCTCGCTCTTACTCCATGTCCAGTAAACGGAGTCTTTGTCATCTTTCCCTTGAGACAGGATTGACAAGTGGCATACGACTGATATTCGAACGCATTCAAATACCCTTCTGTATGTAACTTCGTCAACCTTCTCTCATTGATGTGACCCAATCTACAATGCCATAAGAAAGTCTGATTTATTTCTGGAGACTTTCTTTTGTGTGTATTCTGGACATTAAAAATCTGTGGTTGGTTTAACACGTATATACCATTACTCAGAGTACCTGACCCAATCAATACTTGATTAAGGTGAATGTTTACAACATTACTTACAAACGCAAATTCATAACCTTCTTTAGAAACTAAAGATACAGAAATGATATTACAAGTTGCGTTGGGTACAAAAAAGCAATTACGCAAAACCAAAACATGTCCATATGACATTCCCAGGTGATAGTCCCCCACGGCTTTAGCATCCATGCTAGCTCCGTTTGCAACTCTGAGGGTCATGTCACCTGCTTTCAAAACACTACGGTTTCTCAACGCCTGCAAAGAATTACAGAAATGAGATCCTGATCCGGTATCCAATACCCAGGAAGTAGAGTTTATTGAAAGACAGTTTTCAATAACATACACACCTGAAGCTGAAGCTGCAACCTGCTTCAATTCCTGTGTTCTGGCCTTCCAGGCCCTGCAATCATTCTTCCAGTGTCCTTTCTTATGACAATAGAAGCATTCTTCCTTATCCACAAGCTTTCCCGCTAACTTTGTTGCTTTGCCTTTTCCCTTCGTATCCACTTTACCAACACCGCCCCTTGGTTTGGCGGGGGCCTTCTTCTTCTTTCCCTTGGCTTTCGCCTTGGACCTAGAAGAAGATGATCCTCCTACAAACAAAGTGGATGTTTCCCTACCTTTCTGTAGGGTGCCCTCTGCGCTCCTCAGCATGTTGAGGAGCTCTGATAGTTCAACCTCTTTTTCTTGTAGGTTGAAGTTCAGTATAAACTGGGCGTAAGTGGAAGGAAGGGACTGGAGAACTATATCCGTATATAGCTCACTGTCCAATGTGATCCCTAGGTCAGCGAGCTCCTCAATGAAGCCGATCATCTTTAGCACGTGCTCGGCTACTGATGATCCGACGGCCATTCTTGTCGAAAATAACTTTTTCGACGCTTCGTATCTTGCGATACGTGATTGCTCTCCATACAGTTCTTTTGTATGGAGCAATATGGACTCCATGTCCATATTCTCATGCCTCCTCTGATGTTCGTTGTCCATCGAGGCAAGCAGGAGGCACTTGGCCTTCGCGCTATCAATCTCCCAAGTCTTGCGGATTTCCTTATCCGCGACACTGGAAGTTGGACCAGGGACAGGGGGAGCTTTGGTGGTAAGAAGATACCCCAGCTTGTCATAAGTGATTGCTATCTTGACATTCCTGAGCCAATCTTTGTAGTTAGGCCCTGTCAGTTTGTTTTTATCTAGGAGTAACTTAAGTCCAGTCATGTTGAATGGTCGCTGCAATTAGGAGAGAGAAGAAGAAACACTCAGCATGATGCTCTTGCAAGTTTAGAGTGGTTTTTAGTTTGTCTAAACAGGATGGCTCCCACTGTTTCTCGAATCCCTTCTCAAACCATAAAGGAAGAATTAGTCAGGATCAATCCCACCGTACAATACTTGCTTAACCGTTCAGCCAGGCCGATGTCGGTACTTCGAGGGAGGTTTTCCAACGCTTTCGCGAAGTTCCTTAATTAAAGAACCTCTTTTCCCTGGGGGCGTAGCCCCGCTAACACCTTTCTAGGCACCTACTAGGTTTATAGTATTGATCGTTAAGTGAGAAATTTCCCGAGGAGTAGCATATACTCACAGTAGGATCGGGATCCAAATATCATTGCGTGATGAAACTGAAGGAATCCTACCAGAATCATCACACTCCAAATGGTATGCAAATCTAGCAAGTTTCAGTACTTATGAAACTCCCGATGTGGATTTTTGCCCCATGCTCTTATGACCTTGACTTTGGCCAACAAATCATAAGTCACATGTCAAGTTCTGCCCGTCGTTCTCCAGGTTAATTTGAATCCACCCGCACCTACCCTTGACTTTGGCCAACAAGGCAGTACGACTGTTTCAAACCAACGCATCTATCTATGCTGCACATGAATACCCAATAGCTACCAATCACTGTGCCTTGACTTTGGCCAACAAACACAGCTTGAATACTATTGACTATTCATATGAAACGACGGAGGGCTACGGATGGTTTTGGCAAAACCGTGAACGTAGTGAACTTGATTTGGTCGATGGAACGAGATAGCTTTTAAAAGGAGTGGCTCAAGCTCCGCATTTAAAAGTTGTTTTTTGAAAAGAACCGAGTGGTTTTTCGAAAGTGTTCCAACGACTTTAACTTGGTTTATTATCTTGCATTAGTTCTTTTAATTTTTTGATATTCTTGCATTAGTTCTTTTAATGCGTCCCATCATTTAATCCTACCATTGCAGAAAACAACCAAAATATGACGTACGCTTATGCCATTCGCATTCGCCACGGGGCCCCGTCATTACCCGTTAGGTTACTTAACTAACGACAAAGCGGGGGCTGGGCTAGCGCGTCTGTAAAACATAAGCAACGCCTAAATAGTATCATATATAGATATACTGCAATGATAAACATTTCAGATCACAGATAAATACATTGGATATACTAGGAATCTGTAATTTGTACGAGCCTGTAACAAAAACAGATTACACGGTCGCGGTGAATAGCCAAAACCCCACCCAAGACCCCTACGGGTGCGGCAAACTACCCGCCAAGTACCCGAAGCGTAGCAACCTCCCTCATCTCCATGAGTAGGCCACTCGACACTTCGGCATACCCGGTAGTTTGTGCACCCCTCCATGGGTCTATCCTAGGAGCAAAAACAGTAAAAAGAAATTATACAATGACGGCTACAACCCCTTCCCGGTTGTGCAGCCATACAAATAATTATTACATCAATTTACAAATTTACATGAATTGCAAGAAAAGAAAACTCTCGTCTCACAACCCCCGGCTATTCACCCGCGACAATCCAACATATTTATATACACATTCCAGCACATTACAGATCATGTATAACCCCGACCAATCGACTTATAGCGATTAGCCGACGTTCAATACATGCAAACATCACAGATATAACCATCATAGTCAAAGTGCAGTGAAGTTCGGAAAAAATACGGAATTATAGGACCCCAAAAGGAAATTTCTTTTCTGGAAAATCTGGGCACATATAATATATTCCAAAAATCCCAAAACCAACACAGACACACACTGCACGAAAAACGATGCACAGAAGACGACAAAGCGCGGCGGTTCCGCGGCGGCTACCTAGCTCGCGCGGCGGAAGGGCGGCGGTTTCGACGAATTACTGTATCGTTTTTCTTGGGTGTTCACACAAAACCCTGAGCCGAATTTACAAGTATAAAGTTTTTCATTTTGAGCCAAAAAAATTTCAACAGAAACTCAGTTTTCAGTTTTATTTTTAAAAGTTTGGTTTTTGGATTTTTCCGGTTCCGAACTTCGTTACACTTCACTACCAAGCTAGTTTAAGTTTAGTTAGGCTCTGATACCACTGTAAGTCCACGTTGCGACCCCCGGTTCTTACGGGGAGGCGGAAACGGTATAAAATCAAAATTTTAACGCAAGAGGCAACATGGACTAAGCTAGGTCGGGATCTTTACCTAAACTAAAACTAGCATACTAAGCTAAAGATATTTAGCTACTCGGATGAAGATGGTTATACCTAAACTTGAACTCCTTCTCTTCAAGCTCCGATGGTGGTTCGATGGCTCCTTCTCGTTGTCTCCGTACGCCGAAGATAGATCCACTTGAAAGCTCCAACCTTTAGCTCCTTCTTCGTTCTTTGAAGAAACTAGTTCACTTGGTTTGCTAAACCTAGTGAACTAGAATGAGTAGAGATGATTTAGAATGGGATTTTATCTATGGTTCTTGATTCTCAACTCATGAGACAAGAGAACCATAGATCAAGAGAGGGAGCAAGAGGTTGAGGGTGAGAGCAAGAGGAGAGCTCAAGAACAAGAGAGAGAATGAGCAAGAAAGAATGAGCAACACTTTTGTCTTTCACCCTCTCATAATCCAAAGTGATCATAACTCATCATATCAAAAAAGTCTTATGTGATGGTTAGAAGCAACCATAGCCTTATCATGTCATGCACTCATTTTACTCAAATGAGCAAGCAAGAAAAAGTCTTTGGCATGAAATGATAACCATGGTTATCATGATGGTCAACTAGTCAAGCTTAGTCAACCGGTCAACAAGTCAACAAAAGTCAACAAGTCAACAAAGTCAACAAGTCAACAAAAGTCAACAAGTCAACAACCATATCACCATAATACTTAATTAATATAATAGTTAATCACATATCATATTCTCATTAGGGTTGAGCATAAAGTCAAATAGTCAACGGTCAACTGTCAACAACCCTAATGAGAATCCGCAGCCTCTGCCTCCTTGTCAACTGTGCATACACACCCGCATCCGCGTTCCGAGGAACACGAATGCAAACTGGATAAATCCAATCCCATAAGGTACACCAGGATCTGGCTTAAACCAAAGCCCGCTAGTGTAAACTGTCCGGACACTGTACGTGCACAAGTGTACGGATGTGACCGAACCCTGTCGCAAAACCATGCGACCTGTCGCAATACCATGCGACCTCTACTCTTTTGCCTAAAGGCGAAAAGCTTTCTGTGTGGGACTCTAAAGACTCGACACTACGCTGGCAGTGGGTTTAACCACAGACCGCAAGCGGCACTAGCTGTGCGTAACGGTCCCCAGGTAATGCCGACAAGAAGACCGACGAGGCGAAACCCATCTGAACTCCTACTGAGCCTGAGTGTGACATTCTCCGTACAGTTCGGTCTGTTCGTCTGATACATCGCATGGCGGGCCTAGGGGGCGGTAAACGTCAGTCCCCCAATAGCGGTACAAGTCGTGCCGGAGTGAAGCCCAATACACCCTGAGATAACACTGGAAACCTACCAGTATATCTCGTTTGCCCTGGCCAGGGACTACTCGTGTAATGGCTCTCCTAGACACAGCGCGATGTCAACCCCCAATACCGGGAGAGACGAATCCTGTCTAACCGTCACTGCCTCCAAGTGCTTCGGGACTGCACCCAACCACTACCTGTTTGCACGACTCTTTTGAGCCGTGGTAGGGTAGTGATCAAAGTACAGTGGGAACACACTCGAGGCGGAGTGACAGTGTCAAGTCAGCGGACTAAGCTGTACTCATGTCACCTGGGAACTGATAACTGACGATAGGTATAATACCAACTAGTCAGTTCCCGACGAGTCCTGTCCAGTGTACCCGTAACCTAACGAGCACCCGCATACTATCTCAAGTACGACGTACTGACGGCTGTGGGACAGACCGTCTCCCACACTGGGATGAGAAGCGCATGCGCTGGTCTACTCCGGAGTATCGATGCCCTGTCTCGATAGTCCTGCGACCAGGGACCTGCATAAGGATGTGCTTATAGATTACCCAGCCCCACTAGTGTGACGGCCATCACATCGCTGGTAATCAAGCAAAGATCCTAAGGGCTCTACTAATGTGTATAGGCGATATACAAAAATAAACACATGTACACATTGAAGTAGAAACAAACCAAGTAGCATACTACTATTTTGAGCAAGATTGTATATACAAGGTGAATATCCCAAGAATCCATTAAGTAATATACAAACTAGTATGATACAGTAATGGCCTCTAGGGCATATACACTAACACAAGCATCCACTACAATATACATCCTATGTATAGTAATGGCCTCTAGGGCATACATATAACTAACAATCTCCCACTTGCACTAGGACCATCTGTTAGCAGTGGTTGTAGTATCTCATACACAACCATTCCATAAAAGTCTCTCTTCGGGAAAAAGGCCTTTCGTGAGTGGATCCGCCGTGTTGTCCTTTGAGTCTACTCTCCTAACCTCGATCCCCTAGAGATCAATCATCTTCATGATCAGGTGATACTGCCTTAGAATATGTCTGGATCACTGATGGGACGGACGTTCCTTGGCATAAGCCACAACTCCATCGTCACACAATGGGAGGAACTAAGTTCATCTAATGAACAAATATACATCCAAACTGCCTCCTTGGTAGCATCTTAAGTAGCGATGTATCTTGCCTTTATCGTCTAGTTTGCCACGGTATCTAGCTTGGAACTCTTCCAACATACCGTCCCTCTACCGAGGGTAAAGAAAATGCCTGCGACTGACATTCAGTCGTCCTTATCACCCTGGAACCATTCCAGTGATTCTCCTCAGGATCCATTGATACCATCTCACTACAACTAGTGAGTATCCTAGCATCCAATCAGATCTATCTCATAGATCCAAAACCCAGAATTTAGGAGGTATCACTTTGATCCTATATGGAGAATCATTGTGATAAGCGGAGATTGACCGATCGTAGCATAGGAAACTCCTTTTCTTATCAAGAGTATGTCATCCACGTACTCTACGAGGATCATCACCATACTCCCTACTACCCTTTTGTTTATACAAGGTTCATCTACCATTTTGATGATGTTAAACTCTTTTACTAACACATCAAAACAGACGTTCCAACTCCGCGATAACTGCTTTATCACATAAATCATCTTGCTCGCGTTTCCGCTGCTCCCACTGTCTACGAGGCCCTCTGGCTGTGTACTTATAGACGCACTCTTCTAAAACATCACTTAGAAAAGCAGTCATGGCACCCAACCGCCAGATATCGTAGTCATGGTATGTTGCCGTGGCAAGTAGGATCTGGATGGACTTAAGCATAGCTACTTAGAAAAGGTTTCATCATAATCCTTACCTGGTCAATGATGCAAACTTTTAACAAGTCTAGCTTTGAAAGTCTCAACTTTTTCATGTACACCAAGTAATCTTCTCAAGATATACTTGCTCCTGATGGGGATTTAACACTTCAGATCAAGCAACTAAAGTCCATAATTTGTTGGTGTATAAGGATTCCATCTCAGATCGCTAAGCATCCAGCCATTCTTACAGAGTCCCACTCTTGATGGCCAGCTCGAAACTAGTTGGGTCATCATCTCATGATGCATTCCTCGCTCCCACTGTCATAGAGAAACCGAAGTATCTCTCAGGTGGGTGAGGAACCCTACTAGATCGGCGGAGAGGCTGAGGTTCGTTGGTAACTATTGAATCCTTTGGTTCTTCCAGATCATCAGCTGCATTTTGTATAGCTGGAACATTTCCAGTTCTACATAACAGATTTTGCCTCGAGCTTGTCCGGATTTTGCTTTTAGACATAGGCCGGACACACCCCAAATATTAACAAACTTAAGATATGGGCTCTTCCCTTTCCATATCACATATGAAGTGGTAGGCAACTGATTTGATTTGAACCCTATTCAATAGGTATGCAGCTTCTTAAGTGGATAACTCCAAAAAGGAAATAGGAAACTCAGCAGTACTCATCATAGAGCACACCATATCACATAGGGTGCTATTGCTCCGCCCCGATATACCATCGTGCTATGGTGTATACGGAGGAGTAATTCTGAGAGAGAATCTCATTCTCCTTTAGAGTAATCTAAGAATTCCATGCACAAGTATTCTCCTCCCTGATCTTATCATAGGACATAATACTTATACCCTTGTTTTGGTTCTTTACTTCTAACTTATATTCTGTGAATATCTCAAAAGGTTCGGACTTATGTTTCAACAGGAACATATGTCTGAATCTAAAGAGATCATCAGAGAATGTAATGAAGTACAAAGAACCGGTCTTGGCATGTGTAGACAGGGGACCTTCATACATCAACATGTATCATCCCAAGAGTACACTAACTCTTTCTCTGCTTCAAACAAACAGAGTTGTGGTCATCTAATCTTTGTGACATGACCGGCAAGTTTCACAAGATGTAAATTCAAACTAATTTAAATATGCATCTAAATGTAACTTCAGCCAGTCGGGTCGCATTGATATGACCTAGTCTACAATGCCTCAAGAAGGATTCGTTCATTTCTGAACTCTTCCTCTTGTGTGTGTTCTGTATACTAAGAACTGTAGTTTGATTTAGAACGTTAATGCTTTTAAATAACGTGCCTGAACTGATCAACTCTTGATGTAGGAAATGTTCAAAACATTATCCAATCAATACAAAATTATATCCTTCTTTATCTAAATAAAGAGACTGATATGATTTTGTATATCAAGTTCGGTATCTAATAGCATTTGCTCAGAATCAATATACTGATAATACAGGGTGACAGTGACCAACAGACTTGGCTGCAACACTTGCCATGTTTTCTGTCTCATGAAACTTTTCACCCGTTCTCAGTTCTCTACCTTCCTATAGCCCATGTAACAAATTACATATGCGGGATCCTGATCTGGTATCACATACCCAGGACGTAAAGGATACTGAGAAACAGTTCTGTGTAACGAACACACCCGAAGATGATGCATCTACATGCACTTTCTTCGTTTGGGCGGCATGGGAAATCTGGTATTCCCCAATTCCTGCTCTGTCTTATAACAATTATAAGTTGGAGCGGGACCAACGTACCCCAGCTCAGTATAACAAGCTGGTTCGGTCAATATATCCATTTTATTATCATAATTAAGGCGTGATATGGTCGCTACCTGGAGAGAGAGAGAAGAAAACACTCAGCGTATGCCCTTACAAGATCAGATTGGTTATAATTTTATCTAATCAGGATGGCTCCCACTGTTTTTATCAAATCTTCCTTCAAACCCTAAAAGGACAGACTAGCCGGGATTAATTACACGCTACAAGTTCGCCAATCTTTCAGCCAGGCCAGTGTCGGTACTTTGAAGGAGGTTCCCCGTGCTTTCGCACAGACCTAATTACAGTAAACCTCGTTTTCCCAGAGGCGTAACCCCATTGACACCTTTCTAGACACCTACTTGATCGGCTAATTGTAATGTGTAAAACTCTCCCAGGAGTAACAATTACTCGCAGTGGGTATCGGGATCCAACTATCTCATAGAAGGTATGCAATCTCATTGCAAATTTCAACACTTGAAATTCCCGATAATATTTTGCCCCTAGTGTTCTATGACCTTGACGAATGCCAAACAACCCATAGTCCACTAGTCAAGTTCAACCCGTACATTTCTTGATTGAGTTAAACCCACCCGCACGACCCTTGACGAATGCCAAACAACGCCGTACGAATACCCTAATCCAATATGCATCATATGCATAAGCAGATAAATACTACTTAGCTACCGTACACTACGCCTTGACGAATGCCAAACTACCGCAGCACGAATACTAGGTAGTACTTATCTGAAATGACGGAGGGCTACGACAGGTTTTTCAGAAAACCTATTGCGTAATGAACTTGATATCATTGTAGGATCGAATGAATATTGAAATGGAGTGTTTTTGAGGCTTTTCTAGTTTTGCTAAAGGGGTCACTCCCGGTGAAGGGATCGTCGGCCCTTTTCCTCATCGAATAAGGTGCAGGATATATCAAATATACCGCTGTGCAAAGCAAAAACTATAGAAGAAACCAAAAGACAAACCGAGGGGTGTAGCATTTCCCAGTTATTGCTAAAGGAGTCACTCCCGGTGAAGGGATCTCGGTCCTTTCCTTATCGAATAAGGTGCAGGATGTTCTACAAGGAACACCGCGATGCAAAGCAAGAACTGTAGCTACCTGTTTTTGAAAATTCGATTCCACAACATCTTTGGTTTATTTTCTTTCATTAATCACATTAATGAAGTCCCATCATTTAAGTTACCTAAACATCACAGATAAATACGACGTACACTTATGCCATCCGCATTCGCCTTGATGTCCCCTCGTGCACCGTTAGGTTAGGTAACTAACGACAGAGCGGGGCAGGGCTAGCGCGGGTGTAAAACATAAGTAACGTCTATATAATATATCATATATACTATATAAAGTATTTATCACAGAACATATCACATGATCACATCACAGATATCGCAGCAGAAGAAACATATGAAACATTGGATATATTAGGACGTCCGTGTTTTCAATACGAGCCAGTATAAAACACGGATTCCACAGTCGTGATGAATAGCCAAACCCACACCCCTAGACCCCTACGAGAGCGGCAAGCAACCCTACCAATTCTAGAGTTAGGAGTCCCGGACTCGACTCCTCGAGTTGGTCTCCTACTGGACTCCAGAACCCGGTTACTTGTGCCCTCCTCCTTAGGTCTATCCTAGTGCGGAAAAGTAAATAATATATAAAGGGTGACATCTTCCGCAACCTGGAAGTGCCCCAATAAAAGAATATTAGATACAAGTTTTTACATGAATGAAAATGAAAAACACTCATCTCACATAAAAACCCCCGGCTATTCAAACACGACGATCCAATATAACATATCCAGCAACACATAACATCACATGTCATTAACGTAAGTAAATATGCCCATCCCAATTGTCGTTGTCATATAGCAACAAAACCGGCGATATCACATATTACACTTACGGTCGCAGAAAAGAAAGTGTAAAACTACAACAGTTGGAATCCGCAACCTCCTAAGATATCGCATGCCTAATCAAATGAATTCCTTAGACATCACATGCCTAACAATTATAAACCCCGCATTTTAGTCTCTTTATCGAAAACTCTTTTCAATATCAAGTCGGGCAATTCAACAAGATTCCCGACATCCTGATCGAATGCTCGTCGCAAACTTAATAGACGGCCGCACCCCTGATACTGTCGACGAATTGCACCAAGGCGGAACACCGCTACCGCGAGCACCCAAACAGATGCTTTCGGCGATGGGGTTCTCCAACAGTCACTTGGTCGGGGCTATGGGGCGTGGCTATCTATTAAGTTTTACCGGCGAATATCCGCGTACGCTACGTGATTGCAACGGACTTTTGATCGCATCAAAATTCCGTGGCAACCGATCATTTGAGACTAAACCGCTAGATTTATAACATTCATTCAGTTATCTCATAACAACTTGTGAATTCCAATTATTGTATCACATTCCAGATAAACAGAAAATGTTAAACTTTCCTATCGAACAGTCAAACACCCAAGTTTTCCCGAAACAGCTCAACACATGAAATAAGTTTAAAAACATCCACTTCATGCCTCAGTACCAACGGTCCAGCCGTAGAAGGGTCAAGCCAACGCCTCATATGTGGCACGCCGTACTGCCCTAAACCCGAAGGTTCAAAGGGCAGTTCAAGACGGTCACATAATCGAGTTAAGGTTTGTTGTCTTCTAGAGGGACCATTGCGTTACTTGCACTAGTTAGAACGTCATTAAACTATGGAAAGATCCAACACTTGGAAATTTCCCAATAGGGGAAAAATTGGGTATTTATATCCGGTCGAACTTTTCAAGATTTTCTAAAATTATCCGGTAAAACACAGACGAAGTTAAACTTCCCGATCGAAACACCGAGTTCCCAATACAACCTAGAAAACTCAACTCTTGAGTAGAAGTTAAAATATCCCAGAAAATACAGCACTAAAATATAGGAATTACTGTGCAAAATTGAAAAGCTAATGTCACTACATGGCCGCGGAACCGCCGCACGAGCCATGCTCGTGCCGCGGTTCCGCCGCTCTTCAGACGAATCATGAGCACGTGCTGCACAGTAATCCCTAAAATACCCTGCTGATTTTTCTGCATATTTTTAATTTGGAAAAATGCACAGTTTTAAAAAAATGCACAGAGAAGGCTTAGAATTAGGGTTTCGGGGTTCGATCGGCTTTCTAACATCGTCTACGCATCGCCTAAGGCTATAGCTACGCTCTGATACCACTGTAGGGTTCCTAGGCACACTCAAGAGGTTCCACAAGGCATCAACCATGCCAATTTCAAATTTTTCCGGTGCCGAGAAACCCTAACTAGATCGTTAACTAGATATTAGGCGATAACAAATGCGAGCAAACAACTTTACTCTAAAGTGAACGGAAATACAACCTTTGTAGATCCGGTCCTCCACCTCCATAGCTCCGTGATGAAGTCCCTCCACTGCGATCATCGGATCCCGGACTCTAGCGATGGTTTCGTTGAAGAAATGATCGGGCTAGGTCGTCGACTTCGATGCCGAAGATGATCTACGTCGAAGCAACTCAAGATCAAGCTCCAACTTCACCAAGTCATGAAACTTATGAAGAAAACACCCTATACTACATGGCAAGTGGTAGAGGATGAAGAAATAGGAAGTAGGTTTATTTTGGATTTGGATTTCTCACTTGGAATCATCACTTGACATTTTTGTAGAAAGCTTTTCGTTCTTCATCTTGAAGAAGAAGAATGAAAAAGAATAATAATCATTAAAACAAAATCAAGTGATGGTTTTCATTTTGTAACCATGGGTGAGTGTAGAGAATAAACTAGGGTTAAGTTGAATGGTTAGGTTAAAGGAAAGAAACAAAATGGTCAAGCTTTCAAACCTTCATGAAGTTTCAACAAAAGAACAAAACAAGCCACCATTTCATTTATCTTTCCAAAAGAATAAATAAATAAATAAATAAAAACCTAACCATTTACTTAAACATGGTTTAATCAACACAAACCCAAGTTTATATGTATCATCAAACATGATACAAACTAGTGCACAAACATATATCATATATACAATGTGCACATTCAAGTGAGATAATCAATCTTAGGTGAACAAATACTAGTTAATACAAAGTAATATATCAAATATATAATTATACATTAAATCATTAAATCAACACTTGGTTTAACGATCCGGTCATATCGCATATGACCGACTAATATCCAATGTATCGATAACTAGGTTATATCGCATACAACCAATCGATACATTCATCGCGAGAATATAATACGGTATCACATACACGCATTATTCTCGGTCCCGCACATATCTCATATGCGCTCCTATTTCATTTCGCTTGAGCCAGGAAACCTCTGTGTAGGACTCTAAAGACTCGTCAATACGCCGGCAGCAGGTGATGATCATATCAAACACCCACAAGCCGTAAGCGGTCTGCTAAACGTAACGGCCACCCGGGTATTGAGCGATCAGAAGATCGACGAGCAAGCCCGCTCACACTCCTGTGAATCCAACCAGTAACACTTACCGTACAGTCCGGTCTGTTCGTCTGATATGTCGCATATCTAGCCTAGGGGTGGTAAACGTCAGACCCTAGTAGCTCGATAAGTCGTGTCGATATGAGGTCTATAACAGTTCGAGATACTACTGATAACACTTACCAGTAAATCTCAGCAACCCTGGCCAGGGGTTTCCGGTTATAGCCAATCGAACACAGCGCAACATCAACTCTCTATACCGGGAGAGACGAATCCCCTCCTATCGCTCATTGCCTCCATGTGATTCGAGACTGTACCCAAAAACCACCATTTTGCACGCCCTCTTGGATGTGGTAAGGTGGAAATCAAAGCACAGTGGGAATCACACAAGACTCTATGACGATCTCGGGTCTACAGACTAACCTGTACCTGTGTCACCAGAGAACTGCCATCAGACGTAAGGTATAATACCATCTGGGAGTTCTCGGCGAGTCCGTCCAGTGTATCCAGTCTCCACTGAGCACCCATATATCATCTCTGATGTCAAACACCAATGGATATGGGATCATCCATCGCCCATCTGTATGGGTCGAGAAGGTACACGCTAGTCTACTCTGGTATATCGATGCCCCGTCTCGATACACCCACGACTAGGGACCTTGAAGGATGTACTTATGGACTACAATGTCCCCACTAGTATGATCTGCATCATAGTCCAGGTAGTCAAGTACACATCCTAAGAGCTTTACCAACATGTAACAGAAAGACAATCAGTGTACACGTTAAGGTAAAGAGTAACCAGATAGCATACTATCATATCGAGCAAGAATGTCATCCCTATATATGTCCAAGCATCCACTACAATATACATCCTATGTATAGTAATGGCCTCTAGGGCATACATATAACTAACAATATCGAGACGGGGCATTGATATACCAGAGTAGACTAGCGTATATGATACTAGACCCATACGATGGGCGATGAATGTTCCCACATTCATCGATGTTTGACATCAAGATCATATACGGCTGCTCAGTGGTGACTGGGTACACTGGACGGACTCACCGAGAACTCCTATATAGAATTATATCTATCGTCGGATAGCAGTTCTCTGGTGACATTGGTACAGGTTAGTCTGTAGACCCGAGATCGTCATAGAGTCTTGTGTGTTCTCCCACTGTACTTTGATTGCCACCCTACCACGGCTCTACTGATTCGTGCAAACAGGTGGCCGTTGGGTACAGTCCCGAGACACACGAAGGAGATGAGCGATAGGAGGGGTTTCGTCTCTCTCGGTATTGGGAGTTGATGCTGTGCTGTGCCCGACTGGTTATATCAGTAAGTCCCTGGCCAGGGCTGCTGAGATTTGCTGATAAGTGTTATCAGTAGTTTCTCGATCTGATATAAACCATTCACCGGCACGACTTATTGAGTTATTGGGGTTGACGTGACCATCCCTAGGCTCGATATGCAGCATATCTGACGAAGAGACCGGACTGTACGGTAGTGTTGCCGGTTGGCTCGACGGGAGTTATAGCAGGTTCGCTTGTTTTCTTCTGATCGCTCAATACCCGGGTGGCCGTTACGTTTAGCTGACCGCTTGCGGTTTGGGGGTGCTTGATATGATCATCACCCACTGTCGGCGTATTGACGAGTCTTAGAGTCTCACAAAGGAGTTACCTAGTCCAAGCGAAACGTTGTGTTGTGCGTATGCGATATGCGTATCGACCCGGTTAAAATGCGCGTATAGGATACCGTATATTAATCGAGCAGCTAGCTTTTTGTGGGGTCGTATGTGATATGACCGGTTTGATGAATCAAGTGTTGATTTATCATTTAACCATTAGCTTCTCACTTGAAATCCTTTCTTGTGTTTGATTGATGTATGCATGCATGTATGCTTTCTTTATAGATTCATGCATATATGGATGTGCATACATTCATACATACATACATCATCTTTCATGGTTGATTATACATAGAAAATGGTGGCAATATAAGACTCACACCATGGTTTAAATATATAGATTATTGTTTATATTTGTGTTAAAACAAAATGAAAAAGAAAAGGTTAATAAATGGTTGTTTTCTACACACTTCCTTAACCTAACTATGCTCACCTACTTCTTACCATGGATTAACCTTCTCTTTGTGTTTTAACTCAAATTAAATAATATCTTATACATTTAACCATGGTTTGAGATGAGAAGTGATATATATATATACATATATTTTCATTTTCTTTTTAAGAGTTATTTTTTTCACTCTTGTTCAAAGAAAAGCCATCATCTTCTTCTTCCTTCCTCTTTTGCTCTCTAGACTTTTGTAGTGAGAAAAATACTTAACAAGATTGGATTTTGAAGTGAGAATAAGAACCACAACATCATTCTACACAAGTCTAGCCCACTTGTTTAGAGTGTTAGCTTCATTTCATTCTCTTGGAAAAGTGAAGTTGTTAGCTTGGACAAGGAATTTCGGGTGGATCGTCGTGGACACTAGAAGACCTCAAGCGAACCCTCCTCTAACCCTCAAGTGGCCAAGGAGTTTAGCGTAGGGAGCTACAAAGGTTGTACTCTCAAAATCCTAGTCTTTGCTTCTTGTAAAACTATGAAACCCTAATTTTCTAGGATAGATCCTTTGTGTGCTTACTTAGCACCATAAAAATTTGATCTTTGTGACATGTGATGCTTCCAAACCTCTCATCATCTTGATCCTATATGGAGAATCGTTGTGATAAGAGGAGATTGATCGAGCGTAGCATAGGAAACTCCTTTCCTTTCAAGAGTATGTCATCTACGTATAATACGAGGATCACCACCATACTCCCTACTACCTTTTTGTATATACAAGGTTCATCTACCATTTTGATGAAATCAAACTCTTTGATACCACATATAAACAGATGTTCCAACTCCGCGATGCCTGCTTTAACCTGTAAAGCAACTTGCATAAGTTTCCGCTACCCCCACTGTCTACGGAGCCCTCTGGCTGTGTACTTATAGATGCACTCTTCTAAATCACTATTTAGAACAGCAGTCATGACTCCCAACCGCCAGATATAGTAGTCATGGTATGTAGCAGTGGCAAGTAAGGTCTGGATGGACTTAAGCATAGGCACTTAGAAAAGGTTTCATCATAAGCCAAACCTGATCGATGATGCAAACCATTAACAAGTATAGCTTTGAAAGTCTCAACTTTTCCATGTACATCAAGTAATCTTCTCAAGATATACTTGCTCCTAATGGGGATTTAACCCTTTAGATATAGCTACCAAAGTCCATACTTCGTTGGTGTACATAGATTCCATCTTAGATCGCATAGCATCCAGCCATTCATACAGAGTCCCCACTCTTGATGGCCTGCTCGAAACTAGTTGGGTCATCATCTCATGATGCAATCCTCGCTCCCACTGTCATAGAGAAACCAAAGTATCTCTCAGGTGGGTGAGGACCCCTACCAGATCGGCGGAGAGGCTGAGGTTCGTTGGGAGATATTGAATCCTCCGGTTCTACCAAATCATCAGCTGTAGTTTGTATAGCTGGAACTCCTTCCAGTTCTACCTCATGACCACTAATTTGTTTCCAAAATAAATTCCTTTTTTAAAATGGTGGCATGCCGAGAAATAAAACACATTTTGTTCCACGGTGCGGTAGAAGATATTCCTTTGAGAATGCTTAGGATATCCAACAAACTTCCATAGAACTGGCCTTGCCTCGAGTTTTTCCGGATTTAGCTTTTAGACATAAGCCGGACAACCCCAAATCTTAACTTCCTTAAGAGATGGGCTCTTCCCATACCATATCACATATGGAGTGGTAGGCACCTGATTTGATTGGAACCCTATTCAATAGGTATGCAGCTTCACAAGTGCATAACCCCCAAAAGGAAACAGGCAACTCAGTAGTACTCATCATAGAGTGCACCATATCTTATAGGGTGCAATTGCTCCACCCAGATACACCGACGTGTTGTGGTGTATGCGGAGGAGTAATGCTGAGAGAGAATCTCATTCTCCTTTAGAATAGTCCAGGAACTCCGTGCTCAAGTATTCTCCTCCCAGCTCTTATCAAAGGACATAATACTTATACCTGTTTTGGTTCTTTACTTCTAACTTATATTCATTGAATATCTAAAAAGGTTCAGACTTGTGTTTCAACAGGAACATCTGTCCAAATCTCGAGAGATCATCAGTGAATGTAACGAAGTACAAAGAACCAGACCTGGCATATGTAGACTGGGGGCCTACATACATCTTCATGTATCAAACCCAAGAGTTCATTAACTTTTTCTCTGTTTTTAGTAAACGGAGCTATGGTCATTTTTTCTTTGTGACATGATCGGCAAGTTTCACAAGACGTAAATTCAAACTGATTTAAATATGCATCTTTATGTAACTTCAGCTAGTCGGGTCACATTGATATGACCTAGTCTTAATGCCTCAAGAAGGATTCGTTCATTTCTGAACTCTTCCTCTGGTGTGTTTTGTACGTAAAGAACTGTGGTTTGATTTAGAACGTATATGCTTTTAGATAACGCGCCTGATCCGATCAACTCTTGGTATAGGAAATGTTCAAAACATTATCCAACAATACAAAATTATATCCTTCTTTACTAAATAAAGAGACTGATATGATGTTGTATATCATGTTCGGTATCTAATAATATTCGTTCAGAATAAATGTATTCGGTAATACAGGTTGATAACTACCAACACCTTGGCCGCAACAATTACACCGTTTCCAACTCTTGAAATTTTTATTACCCGTTCTCAGTTCTCTACCTATCTGTAGCCCATGTAACATATTACATATGTGGGATCCTGATCCGATATCTCATACCCAGGACGTAGAGGTTACTGAGAAACAATTCTCGGTAATGAATACACCCGAAGAAGATGCATCAGTTTGCACTTCCTTCATTTGGGCGGCACGGGAATCCTGGTAATCCCCTATTTCCTGCTCGGTCTTATAACAATTATAAGTTGGAGCGGGACCAACGTTCCCCAGCACAGTATAACAAGTGGGTTCGGTCAATACATCCATATTATTATCTTGATTATGGCGTGACATGGTCGCTACCTAGAGAGAGAGAGAAGAAAAAACTCTGCGTGCGATCTTGCAAGGGTTATTATTTTATCTAATCAGGATGGCTCCCACTGTATTTATCAAATCTTCCTTCAAACCCTAAAAGGAAAGACTAGTCGGGATTAATTACACCCTACAAGTTCGCCAATCTTTCAGCCAGGCCAGTACCGGTACTTTGATGGAGCTTCCCCACCTAATTAAAATAAACCTCGTTTTCACAGGGGTGTAACCCCGTTGACACCTTTCTAGACACCTACTTGATCGGCTAATTGTAATGTGTAAAACTCTCCCAGGAGTAACAATTACTCGCAGTGGGTATCGGGATCCAACTATCTCATAGAAGGTATGCAATCTCATTGCAAATTTCAACACTTGAAATTCCCGATAATTTAGCCCCTAAATTCCTATGACCTTGACAAAAGCCAACAAACCATAGGATGCTAGTCAAGATCAACCCGTCATTTCTTGTTGAATTAAACCCACCAGCACGACCCTTGACAAAGGCCAACAAGGTCGCACGACTACCCTAAACCAATCTGCATCATATGCATAAGCAGATAAGCACTGTCAGCTACCGCACACTACGCCTTGACAAAGGCCAACAAACGCAGCACGAATACTAACTACTACTTATCTGAAATGACGGAGGGCAACGACAGGTATTTAAGAAAACCTATTGCGTAATGAACTTGATATCGTTGTAGAATCAAATGATTTTAAAATGGAATGTTCTTTAGGCTTTTTCTAGTTTCGCTAAAGAGGTCACTCCCGATGAAGGGATCTCGGCTCTTTCCTCGTCGAATGAGGTGCAGGATATATCACATATATCACTATGCAAAGTAAAAACTATAAAAGCAATCAAAAGACAAACCGATGGTTGTAGCATCTGCCAGTTATTGCTAATGGGGTCACTCCCGGTGAAGGGATCTCGGCCCTTTCCTTATCGAATAAGGTGCAGGATGTTCTACAAGGAACACCGCAATGCAAAGCAAGAACTGTAGCTACCTGTTTTTGAAAATTCGATTCCACAACATCTTTTAGGTTTCTTTTTCTTTCATTAATCATATTAATGAAGTCCCATCATTTAAGTCACCTAAATATCACAGATAAATACAACGTAAGCTTATGCCATCCGCATTCGCCTCGATGTCCCCTCGTGCACCGTTAGGTTAGGTAACTAACGGCAGAGTGGGGCAGTGCTAGCACGGGTGTAAAACATAAGCAACGTCTATATAATATATCATATATATATTATCTATCTCAACATATCAAATGAGCACATCACTGATATCGCAGCAGAAGAAACATATGAAATATTGGATATACTAGGAGATCCGTGTTTTATTTTGAGCCTCTATAAAACACGGATTCCACGGCCGCGATGAATAGCCAAACCCACACCCCTAGACCCCTATGAGAGCGGCAAGAAACCCTACCAATTCTAGAGTTAGGAGACCCGGTCTCGACTCCTCGAGATGGTCTCCCACTGGACTCTAGAACCTCACTACTTGTGCTCTCCTCCCTGGGTCTATCCTAGTGCGGAAAAGTAAATAATATACATATGGTGACTTCATCCTCAACCCGGAAGTGCCCCAATAAAAGAATATTACAAACATTTAATTTTACATGAATGAAAATAAAAACTCTCATCCCACATAAAAAAACCCCGGCTATTCAAAACGCGACGATCTAATATAACATATCCAGCAACACATAACATCACATGTCATCAACGTAAGTAAATATGTGCATCCCAATTGTCGTTGACATATAGCAACGAAACCGGCGATGTCATATATTACACTTACGGTCGCCGAAAAGAAACTGTAAAACTACAACATTTGGAATCCATAAACACCTTAGACATCCTAAATCCGAAATATCACATACTTCGCATTTCATGCCTAACAGTATGAATTCCACATATTGTATCACATTACAGAAAAAGCTAAACGATGTTAAACATTCCAATCGAATCATTAAACACCCAAAATTACCCAGAAAGCTCAACACTTGAGCATAGTTTAAAGTAATTCAGCACACGCCACATCACCAATGAACCAGCCGTAGAAGGGCCAAACCAACACCTCACATGTGGCACCGCTAGACCACCACAAGCCCGAGGGTTCAGTAGAAGTTTTGACGGTCACATAATCGAGTTAAGGTTTTGTTCTTCAAGAGGGTCCATCGCATAACTTGCATGATCTTTGAAAGCTTTTTGACTACGGGAAAAATCCAACACTTGGAAAATTTTCCGCCAAGGGAAAAAGTGGGTATTTGACATCCGATTGTACCTTTTAATAACGTCTAAAGTTACCCGAAAACAGTTAAAATACGACTACGAAACACTCCGATTTGTTATTATAGTAAATTAACATCACATGACAATTTAACAAAAATAAACAACACCTAAAACATCAAAACCCATGCAATAGAACACTGCAAAAATCTGGAGGGTAGGGGCTCAGAATTGGCCGGTATGGGGGGGTGGCCGGCCCAAAAATGCCCAAATGTCCCCAAATTTCACCAGTGTTCATATTATCACACATATATGATTCTGTACATGTTTAAAAAAAATTTAAGGCTCGTTCTAAATTCGACAGAAACATGGATTTTAGGGTTTCAAGTTCGAAGTTTGTTTCGTATTCGTAATCTAACATTATCCGTATAATTTCATAGCTAGGCTCTGATACCACTGTAGGATTCCCATCGACGGTAGCAAGGTTTCGGGAGGCATCGTCCATGCCATTTTCAAAAATTTTCCGTTTCAAGGAACTCTAAACAAGAATCGATAACTAGGATATAATACGGAAAATATATAATAAACCATTTACTATCTAAGTGAAGAGGAAATACAACCTTTGTAGATCGGTCCTTCACTTCATATGCTCCTTGTAGAAGTCCCTTCGCTGCAATCATCGTGCTCCCGGACTCTCGGACGACTCCATGAGAAGTTAGCAATGGTTTTGCTTGAAGTCTTCGAGGCCGAAGATGATCTACGTCGAGAGAATACGAACTCAAGCTACCACTTCACCAAAGTGAAGCAAACACCCTATACTAAAGTGCTAGTCTAGTAGAGGATGATGAAATAGGAAATGGGTTCACTTTAGAATCTCTTTTCACCTGGATCAAATCCTAACAAGCTTTTCCTTTTGGAAGAAGAAGATGAAGAAAGAGATGAGAATGAAATTAATCCAAGTGAATGAGCTAACTATGGGTGAGTGGGTATCATATACTAACTCTTGTAGAGACATAACCATGGCTAAATATATTGGTTAGGTTAATAAATATCCGAAGTAAAACAAAAATGGTTGAATTTGTCAAAGCACCCACAAGCTTCTACAAGCTTCATGCACTTAACAAATATCCACTAATTTTGTATTTACTTTGAATATTAAAACCATACAAATATAATTATAATGGTTTATGTCTCATACACCCATGCATAGTGTATCAACAACCATGACACACATAAAAACAATGCACATCAATATATATCACATATATATTACATGTACATTCAAGTGAGAAAAGAATGCTTAAGTGAGCTAATGCTAGTTAATGTAAATTAGTATATCACATATACAATTATATACTATATTATCAAATCAACACTTGATTTAATAATCCAGTTATATCTCATATAACCGACTAACACTAAATGTACAAACTTATCTAATCAACACTTGATTCGATAACCCGGCTATATCACATATAACCGTTCGATACAAAAGCCGCGAGAATAGAATGCGGTATCATATACACGCATTATTCTCGGTCCCGCAGATATCATATATGTGCTCCTATATCGTTTTGCCTGAGCCAGTAAAACCTCTATGTAGGACTCTAAAGACTTGTCAATACGCCGGCAGTAGATGATGATCACATCAAGCACCTACAAGTCGTCAGCGGTACTAGCTGGAAGTAAAGGCTACCCGGTTATTGAGCGATCAGAAGATCAGCAAGGAAGCCCGCTCCAACTCCTGCAAAAGCCTGATAGTGACACTACCGTACAGTCCGGTCTCCTCGTCTGATATGTCGCATATCAAGTCTAGGGGTGGTAAACGTCAGACCCCAATAACCGATAAGTAGTGCCGATATGAGGCTCATAACGGGTCGAGAAACTACTGGTAACTCTTACAAGTAAATCTCTAAACCAGACCTGGCCAGGGACTTCCCTGTTTTGGCCAATCGAGCACAGGGCAACATCAACTCCCAATACCTGGAGAGACGAAACCCTTCCTATCGCTCATTGGCTTCATGTGACTCGGGACTGTACCCAAAAACCACCGTTTTGCATGCCCTCTTGGAAGTGGTAAGGTGGAAATCAAAGCACAGTGGGAATCACACAAGTCTCTATGACGATCTCGGGTCTACAGACTAACCTGTATCAGTGTCACAAGAGAACTTCCATCTGACGTGAGGTATAATACCATCTGGGAGTTCTCGACGAGTCCGTCAAGTGTACCCAGTCTCCACTGAGCACCCGTATGCCATCTCTAATGTTAAACACCAATGGATATGGGATCATCCATCGCCCATCTATATTGGTCGAGAAGCTATACGCTAGTCTACTCTGGTATATCGATACCCCGTCTCGATACACCCATGAAAAAGGACCTTAAAGGATGTACTTATGGACTACCATGGCCCTACTAGTACCATCTGCATGATAGTCCTGGTAGTCAAGTACTCATCCTAAGGGCTTTACCAACATATAATAGAGAGACAATCAGTGTACATGTTAAGGTAAAGAGTAACCAGATAGCATACTATCATGTCGAGCAAGAAAGTCCTCCCTATATATGTCCAAGTATCCACTACAATATACATCTCATGTACAGTAATAGCCTTTACGGCATACATATAACTAACAATATTGACCATAGTTATGGTCATAAGTGTTGTGGGTAAAAACTATTATCGGGAATTTCAAGTGTTGAAATTTGCAATGAGATTGCATACCTTCTATGTGATAGATGGATCCCGATACCCACAGCGAGTAAAAGTTACTCCTGGGAGAATTTTACACAATACAATTAGCCGATCAAGTAGGTGTCTAGAAAGGTGTCAACAAGGTTACGCTTCTGGGAAAACTAGGTTTACTTTAATTAGGTCCGTGCAAAAGAACAGGAAACTGTTGGAGATAGTGCCCTCAGAGTCAATTATTAGGTCACAGGTACGTGATTGCAATAATTGATGGAGGACCTATCCCGGTAGGACAGTCTTACTCGAGATGATAGTATGCTATCTGGTTTACCTTTATCATCGTGTACTGTTTTAAGTGACCTGACACGTCGCTATTACACGTTGATAGAGCCCCTAGGATTCTTGCTTGACCACCAGCAGTATGAGAGCGATCATATAAGTGGGAGCTGGGGGTCTATAAGCATATCCTTAAAAGGTCCCTAGTCGTGAGAGTTTCGAGACAGGGCATCGATTCTCCAGAGTAGACTAGTGTATACAGTCGAGACCCCGACGAGGGGCGGTGGCCGATCTCACAAGCCACTGGTGTCAGTTGGATCACCTAAGATGTATACAGGTGCTCATTGGGTTATGAGTACACCGGACAGGACTCGCCGGGAACATGCTAGTTGGTCATATACCAGACATCAGATGGCAGTTCCCTGGTGACATGTGTGCAGGTTAGTTCATCGACCTGGGGATCGTCATTTGTCTCGTGTGAGTTCCCACTGTACTTTGATTACTACCCTACCACGGCTCAAAGGAGGCGTGCAAACAGGTTTTAGTTGGGTACAGTCCCGAGCCACATGGAGGCAGTGAGCGTATCTTCAGGGGTTCGTCTCTCCCGGTATTGGGGGTGAGGTCGTGCTGTGTGTAGGAGAGCCATTACACGAAGCCCTCGGCCGAGGCAAGGAGATTTACTGGTAGGTATTCCAGTAGTATCTCAGGGTGTTCTGGGCTACACTCCGACACGACTTGTACCGCTTTTGGGGGTCTGACTTTTACCAACCCCCTAGGCCCGCCATGCGATGCTCATAGACGAACGGACCGGACTGTACGGATATTGTCACTGACAGGCTCAGTAGGGTGTCAGACTGAGTTCGCTCACAGACGTCCCTTTTGGTCAATACCTGGTAGCCCGTTATGTATTGGCTTATACCTCTAACGTGCTAGCGGTTAAATCCGCAACCAAGGCGTTGACGAGTCTTTAGAGTCCCCCACATTCAGTTACTCAGCTTTCGGGCGAAAGGTTGTAGAGGCCGTATGGAGATATGGCAAGGTCCGATCAGATACGTGCGGTATTGCACGGATCAGGATAGGACAGTTTGTACTATAGGCCGTATGGATATATGGCAGGGTTCGATCAGATACGTGCGGTATTGCACGGATCAGGATCGAACGGATTTTACTAGCCGGCTTTGGTATAAGCCGGATCCTAGTATAGTACAGTGTAGATTTTGTCTCATTGCATTTGTATTTCGGTCGAAATACAGATGCGGGTGTGTATGCACAGTATCGGGGTTTTCCTGTAATTTATTACGGGACCAGTTTTCTGGAGTTGCCAGTTTGCTTTCCGTTTCGGCCGATTTCCATTGTTCCATTCATTGGCCGAAGATTGGTGGAGGAGGGCTTATTTGCATTGTTGCAAATAAGTATTTGTGGAGGGGGTATTTGCTTATATTTGTATCATGATGGTTTCATGATGAAGCCCATCCCTTGACTTTTCTTATGTTCATGATTGCTTGACTTTGTTGATGGGTTATGATGATTGTTTTGGTGTGTTGGTTTTACTAGTAATCATTTCCACACATCATAACTCTACACTCTCTCTCTTGCATTATGATATACCCTCCCCTTGGCTTTTTCTCTCTCTTGCTCTTGCATTGTTTGGCCGGCCATATGGGAGGGGGGGGCTGTCCAAAATATTGAGGTGGGGAAATGTTCATTTCATGCACCAAAGTTCTCCAAGCTCCTCCATATACTTCTTGTTCAATCCCTCCACCAATGGCAACCTCCACTACCCCAAAAAGAGACACAAGTTCTACTACACATTCTACAGCGAATCTTGGGCACGTCGACTAGCCAGCTTCGTGCCCGAGTTGCCTCGGCATTTAGGTGGGAGCCCGTAAAAGAAGTAGGCGATGTGGTGCACTTCCGGCGACGAGGAGGAGACGGGACATTCCGCAGGAGATTGGGACGACGACAAGAAGACCGGAGGACTTGGATCGTCGGTATATCTCTTTCCCATCTTATAGTTAGCTAGGACTAATTAATGGTTCGATCCGGGTATTAGTGCGCGGCGTTTGCCAGTTCAAGAAAAATTTAAGTTTATCACCGCTTCCGCATTTGGCCGTCGGATTGACGGCCGGGGCGCCGCCGTGCACTTACAGTGGTATCAGAGCCTCGCCATTAACTTAGTATAGCTTAGTTTAATGTGTTTTGCATTTCCGATCGACCAAAACTCCAAAATCTACATTTTTGTTAGCATCAGTTTCTGTTGAAATTTTTTGGTCTCGAAAAATTTTTCAGGATGTAAAATATTGATGTACTGGAAAATCTAAGAGCTTTGTAAAAATTCGATGAAGTGAATCCACAGTGGGAGCGCGGAACCGCCGCAAATACCCCCTTCCCGCCGCTGTTCCACCGCACACTGTCGGGATTCCTGCACCAATTTTTTACAGAGGCTTTCTGGGCTTAAAATATGGGTTTTGGAATATTAATTTTGGGCCCATAATTTCTGTGAGTGCTACAGTATTGTTTGGGGGACCACTTGTTAAAGTTTGATCGATCGGATATTTTAAACACATTATTTCACAGTATTTACATTATATCTGCGACCGTGAATGTCACTCGATCGGTAAATCCGGTCTAACTGCTATAGCCCGGTTAGACGGATTTGCGAACGTGACTTTCACGTTGATGTTCTGTTTTTTGCTGTGATGTTGCGGATCGGTCGGTGGGGATAGCCTGGATGCAATGCTAGTACAGTTGTGGTTGTATTATGTACATTTGATATTGCGGGGCGAGCGTCCGACATGTGGACTGCCGTCACTGCCTGTTTGTATTATTATTTTGGGGCACGACCTGGTTGCGGTCGATGTACCCGGTGTATGTATATTTTACTTTCTGTACTAGAATTGCCCCGCGGAGGGGTGCACGGATAGCCGGATTCTAGAGGGCAACAAGCCCGCATCTCATGGCATTGAGACGGAGGGGGCTTCACTCTAGGATTGGCGGGCTATTCGCCGCACTCGTAGGGGGTACAGGTTGACCCAGGAGGGGTGCCCAAGTTGCCGAATTCCGTGAAGTGCTGGGTAGTCCATTCACGGAGCTGAAGGGGGCTGCCTCGCTTCAGGTTTTGGCGGGTGACTTGCCGCGCCCGTAGGGGTCTAGGATTTCATTGCACAGGCTATCCACACGACCAGGGGAACGTCGGGTTTCAGCAGTGGCTCTGTGAAACCCGGGGATCCCAGATATCTGTATTGTTTCTGTGATGCTGTACATATCTGTGATGTTGCATTTTATTCATGCCTTGAGCGAATACTATATATTGGTATATATATTAGTAGATGTTGTATATGTTTTGCATCCGCGCTAGTCCAGTCCCCGCTCTGTCGTTAGTTAGCTAACCTAACGGGTAATGACGGGACCCAGTGGCGAATCCGGATGGCATATACGTACATCAGTATATTTTCGTTCTTTGTGGTGTGATCAATTGATGGGACTGCATTGATTTGGATCAATGCAAGTTAAAAACAAACCTAATCTGATGTTGTTGGAACACTTTTCAAAAAGCTGTTATTGCAAGGACGTTCACTTTTGTTTTGCATCGTGGTATTCATTTAGAATATCCTGCTCCCCAGTCGACGAGGCAAGGGCCGAGATCCCTTCACCGGGAGTGACCCCTTGGACAGAAGTTTGCGTCAGGGCATTAACTTCACTATAGCCGACTACTTTTGCTTTGCACCGTGGTATTCAGTTGGAATATCCTGCACCCCATTCTACGGGGAAAGAGCCGAGATCCCTTCACCGGGAGTGACCTCTTTAGCAACGGTTTTCGTCACTATATTTTTAAAAAGCTATCCGTTCCTTCAACGATATCTAGTTCATTACGTTAAAGGTTTTCGCCAGAAACCATTCGTAGCCCTCCGTCGTTTCATATGGGTAGTCAATAGTATTCAAGCTGTGTTTGTTGGCCATAGTCAAGGCACAGTGTTTGGTAGCTGTTGGGTGTTCATATGCTGCATAGATAGATGCGTTGGTTTGGGACAGTCGTATAGCCTTGTTGGCCCTAGTCAAGGGCTTGTACGGGTGGATTCAAATCAACCTGGATAATGACGGGTAGAACTTGACATGTGACTTATGATTTGTTGGCCTTAGTCAAGGTCATAAGAGCATGGGGCAGAAATCACATCGGGAGTTTCAAAAGAACTGAAACTTGCCAGATATGCGCATACCTTCGGGAGTGTGGTAGCGTGAGCGGATTCCGTCACGTTATCATGTGATGATAGTTGGATCCCGATTCCCACTGATGAGTTAGTTTACTCCTCGGGTGACCCCGACTAATTCTTCTTTCAGGTTTGGAGGAGAATTTGAGGTACAGTGGGAGGATTCCAGATTAGATAAATTGGTAACCATTCTGATCTAGGTTAGAGTGCACGCTGAGTGTTTCTTTTCTCTCTCTCTTTGGCAGCGACCATTGACCCGACCCTAAGACTATGACTCAGTGACCAAGTTGACCGAACCTTCTTAACACTGGCTTTTGGATTGTCAGAGTTGCGAACCTCATTGCCACTCCTACTTTTACCCTTTTCTCCAGGACACCCCGTATTACTACGAACGTCCACTTCCATTGGACAAAACCATCGTATGGTCAGATACGAACTCGAAGGAATTTATTCGAGGATGGTTTCCGGTTCTGGAGGAAACGAATAGGACTATTCAGTTGTCTTTTCCTTTTACCTTCTCTCAGGTTGCGAGTACTCCTTGGTTTAGGAGATAGTACACCTATTACGCAAATTGGATAGTCTTCTTCTAAACCTTAGGCTGGTGCCGAACGGTAGGGAATGAAGAAAACCAATTAGCCTAACAATGGTGTGCAGAAGGTATTAAGTTCAGACAAAACAAGGGATTAGTAAGAGGGCAAAGTAAATTGCAACATATATTCATGACCAAACCAAATATTTCGTTACCACTCCCACATCACCTTTGTATTTCTCCAGGACACTCCGTATCACTACGAAGATCCACAGTTTATTTGGATACTCCATCGTATGGTTATATACGAACTCGAAAGGAACTTGTTCCAGTTCGGGGATGGATTCTGGTTCAGGAGAAATAGGAATACGATTTATTCGGTTGTCTTTTATCTTCACTTTCTCTCGCATTGCGAGTGTTCCTGGGATTGGGACAGTACACCCATTATGCTTATTGGATAGTCTTCTTCCAAACCATAGGCTGGTGCCGAACGGTAGGGAAGGAAGAAAACCATTTGGCCTAAAGGGGTGTACAGAAGGTAATGACTAAAGACATATGAAGGGATTCGGAGAGGTGGCAAAGAATTATACGGTTACAGTCGTGAATCTGGAAGAGGCATTACTAGGAATACCGGGATACCCCATCGAAACATTTCAATGTTTCAGTTTCGCTGTGTACTGTTAAAAGAAAACTGATTTCCCGATTAGATACTTACTCCAGGGTATGTATTTACCAGGTATGATTCTCACATCTGTATGGTTTTACAGATGATGAGTGGGAGTAGGTTATTGGGAATTGGGTGATCATCCTCATTATATCGGGATTCGTTGTAATCGGTGATATTTGAGGAAATCACCTGGGCTGTTTGCCGGTCGGCAAATATTTGGTTTTGAATATCCGCTGTTATGCACCAATTTCAAATTGATATATCTGTACGTCTATTTTCATAGAGTGAGATGTACCTTTTTGAAATTATGTCTACGACATTTACCTATATCAGTGGATGGTTAGGTAAGGAGCATTAAACGGCGGTGTAATTCTTCTTAACCATAAGTACAGTTTTCAACCTACGACACACAGTGAATGAGTTATCAGACTCAAGGGACTTATACAGAGTATTGTATGTTGTCCAGAGTCCATCAGGACAGAGGGGTTGGTCCTCGTACTATATTCGGTTTACTTATGACTTCTCTAGTTTTTAGATAGGTGTTTCGAGGAAACACAGGGTCTGAATGTTGAGAAGTTATAGGTATTTGAATAGAGTAGAGAACCAGGTGTAGCAAGTATCGGGATTCTTCAAAGTGATCGAAGATGTAGATACTTGTATATGGTATTCAGTTGATAGTAGTGATTAAGAGAAATTGCTTCTCTTTCAGGTTACTCATAATTGGAAGCATTCCTAAGTTGAGTAACGCTGATCGGCCTCCTTCCATTTAGTTGACATGCACTGGAGACAGCTGCATGATTTGAATCTGGTTCAATTAAATCAGTGCCTCTGGTCCTATATGGGATATAGAACAGTTCATATCTTAACGATGTTAAGGTACGGGGAGTTGTCCGGCTTATGCTTAAAACCAGACACTGGACAACTCAAGGCACGTTTCTGTAATGGTTGTTTGTGGGTTGACCCAGGCTATGACGCGGGTTGATTTTCTACCATCTGGATGAACAATAGCAATATTGTTCTACACTAGCCACAGTTTTAATAAAAATGGATTTTTTCATAAAACAGTAGTGGGAGTATGGTAGAACTGGAAGTGATTCCAGAACCACAAACGATTACTGAAGATTTGATAAGGAACCTAAAGATTCAATCTGGATTGACATTCTATTGGCCACTCCGCAGATAAGGTGGGTAACTTCAGCCACCCGAGAGGTACTACGGTAGCCTCACGGACGGTGACAGGGAAGTTCTTGTTTACCCACAATTACCATTGCTGTTGTTCCAGGCTGCGAGACCCGGTGGGAGGATGAGTATAGCGTCGTTCTAAACTAGTTTTAGAAGTGTACTTCTATATGACTCTTCCAGAGGGTTGTCGTAGTCAGTGGGAGCAGCGGAAGCATTGGTGGACAGGTAGCTTATGTCTATTTATAGACTAAAGCAGATGTAGCGGAGATAGATCATCTATTTCTGACGTGACAGTCATAGGTTTGACTTCATCAGAATAGGGGATGGATCTGTTGAGAAGGTAGTAGGGTGTGATATCCTGGTATTTGGATGACATACACAAAGTAGGAAAGGAAACTCCTATACTACGATCGGTTATACTTTGGTCGTCACACAGTGGTTTCTCCACATTGGACTTGGACATTATATCAGACATTCTGGTTACTAGATCTATGGCTTTAGATGTAGATTTGGGTAGTCTCCCAATCTGGGTACTTAGACAGCATTCTAAGGGTATTTAGAATGGACGACTCCATGCACGGTAGTGTACCTGCAGAAGATGGAGTCACCCTCTCTAAAGGTGTCTTATAGACTAAAGGGGAGAGGGATGTGCATGATTGGCAGATCACTTGCTCAGGCAATTGAGTCAATCATGAGATGTCAAGTACCACACCAGATATTGTTCTTGCACTAGATGCAATAAGTTGATATTGATCCGCTCCTGGAAAAACAGTCGAAAGCAGTTTTAGAACATAAGTGGATGTTCTAGGGATATGATAACGAAAGCCTCGTTGAGGAGACAGTTATCATTCCAGGCTTCCAAGGTGACGTGGACGACAAGCAGGTTGTCAGAGTTATAGTTTTTCCTTCTGATAAGGGGCAGTATTTTGGACAGGTGGTCCAAGGCAATACTGAGGGTGGCATGGCGCAGGATACTGATTAAGTTCAGTTGACGATACAGTCTAAGAAGTTTGGATTTGGTGTTCATTTATGAGCTATGTCCCATCAGACATCCAGACACATTCTAAGACAGGTATTGCTCATTTCGGGAGATGGGTTTCTCCGCGAACTTGAGATATAGAGAGACATGGAAAGAGACAACAAAGCGGATCCACTCACTGAGGCTATTCCTCGAACGCAATAGTTTCGCAAACGAGCTTTGTGAGACTGACTAGTACAGGAGTTGGGTGTTCGGTATCACACGGGCTGTGAGTATGCGACATCGCAATAATTAGCCTTGAGTGCAAGTGGGAGATTGTTGGAGATAGTGCCCTCAGAGTCAATTATTAGGTCACAGGTACGTGATTGCAATGATTGATGGAGGACCTATCCCGGTAGGACAGTCTTACTCGAGATGATAGTATGCTATCTGGTTTACCTTTATCATCGTGTACTGTTTTAAGTGACCTGACACGTCGCTATTACACGTTGATAGAGCCCCTAGGATTCTTGCTTGACCACCAGCAGTATGAGGGCGATCATATAAGTGGGAGCTGGGGGTCTATAAGCATATCCTTAAAAGGTCCCTAGTCGTGAGAGTTTCGAGACAGGGCATCGATTCTCCAGAGTAGACTAGTGTATACAGTCGAGACCCCGACGAGGGGCGGTGGCCGATCTCACAAGCCACTGGTGTCAGTTGGATCACCTAAGATGTATACAGGTGCTCATTGGGTTATGAGTACACCGGACAGGACTCGCCGGGAACATGCTAGTTGGTCATATACCAGACGTCAGATGGCAGTTCCCTGGTGACATGTGTGCAGGTTAGTTCATCGACCTGGGGATCGTCATTTGTCTCGTGTGAGTTCCCACTGTACTTTGATTACTACCCTACCACGGCTCAAAGGAGTCATGCAAACAGGTTTTAGTTGGGTACAGTCCCGAGCCACATAGAGGCAGTGAGCGTATCTTCAGGGGTTCGTCTCTCCCGGTATTGGGGGTGAGGTCGTGCTGTGTCTAGGAGAGCCATTACACGAAGCCCTCGGCCGAGGCAAGGAGATTTACTGGTAGGTATTCCAGTAGTATCTCAGGGTGTTCTGGGCTACACTCCGACACGACTTGTACCGCTTTTGGGGGTCTGACTTTTACCAACCCCCTAGGCCCGCCATGCGATGCTCATAGACGAACGGACCGGACTGTACGGATATTGTCACTGACAGGCTCAGTAGGGTGTCAGACTGAGTTCGCTCACAGACGTCCCTTTTGGTCAATACCTGGTAGCCCGTTATGTATTGGCTTATACCTCTAACGTGCTAACGGTTAAATCCGCAACCAAGGCGTTGACGAGTCTTTAGAGTCCCCCACATTCAGTTACTCAGCTTTCGGGCGAAAGGTTGTAGAGGCCGTATGGAGATATGGCAAGGTCCGATCAGATACGTGCGGTATTGCACGGATCAGGATAGGACAGTTTGTACTATAGGCCGTATGGATATATGGCAGGGTTCGATAAGATACGTGCGGTATTGCACGGATCAGGATCAAACGGATTTTACTAGCCGGCTTTGGTATAAGCCGGATCCTAGTATAGTACAGTGTAGATTTTGTCTCATTGCATTTGTATTTCGGTCGAAATACAGATGCGGGTGTGTATGCACAGTATCGGGGTTTTCCTGTAATTTATTACGGGACCAGTTTTCTGGAGTTGCCAGTTTGCTTTCCGTTTCGGCCGATTTCCATTGTTCCATTCATTGGCCGAAGATTGGTGGAGGAGGGCTTATTTGCATTGTTGCAAATAAGTATTTGTGGAGGGGGTATTTGCTTATATTTGTATCATGATGGTTTCATGATGAAGCCCATCCCTTGACTTTTCTTATGTTCATGATTGCTTGACTTTGTTGATGGGTTATGATGATTGTTTTGGTGTGTTGGTTTTACTAGTAATCATTTCCACACATCATAACTCCACACTCTCTCTCTTGCATTATGATATACCCTCCCCTTGGCTTTTTCTCTCTCTTGCTCTTGCATTGTTTGGCCGGCCATATGGGAGGGGGGGCTGTCCAAAATATTGAGGTGGGGAAATGTTGTTCATTTCATGCACCAAAGTTCTCCAAGCTCCTCCATATACTTCTTGTTCAATCCCTCCACCAATGGCAACCTCCACTGCCCCAAAAAGAGACACAAGTTCTACTACACATTCTACAGCGAATCTTGGGCACGTCGACTAGCCAGCTTCGTTCCCGAGTTGCCTCGGCATTGAGGTGGGAGCCCGTAAAAGAAGTAGGCGATGTGGTGCACTTCCGGCGACGAGGAGGAGACGGGACATTCCGCAGGAGATTGGGACGACGACGAGAAGACCGGAGGACTTGGATCGTCGGTATATCTCTTTCCCATCTTATAGTTAGCTAGGACTAATTAATGGTTCGATCCGGGTATTAGTGCGCGGCGGTTTGCCAGTTCAAGAAAAATTTAATTTTATCACCGCTTCCGCCTTTGGCCGTCGGATTGACGGCCGGGGTGCCGCCGTGCACCTACAGAAACCTCCCTCAAAATACAGACACTGGCCTGGCTGAACGGTTAGCGAACTTGTAGGGTCTAATTAATCCCGCTAGTCTTTCTTTTTAGGGTTTGAAGGAAGATTTGATAAAAACAGTGGGAGCCATCCCGATTAGATAAAATAAATAACCAATCTAATCTTGCAAAAGAGCACACGCAGAGTGTTTTCTTCTTTCTCTCTCCCTCTCCTGGTAGCGACCATGTCATGCCTTAAGCGAGATAATAATATGGATGCATTGACCAAACCTAGTTATTATACTGAGCCGGGGAACGTTGGTTCCACTCTATCTTATAATTGCTATAAGTCCGAGCAGGAATAGAGGAATATCTGGATTTTCACACAACCCAATCATAGAAAGTGCATGTTGATGCATCTTCTTCGGGCGTGTTCATTAACAGAGAACTGTTTCTCAGTATCTTCTACGTCCTGGGTATGTGATACCAGAACAGGATCCCGCATATGTAATATTGTACATGGGCTACAGATAGGTAGAGATCTAGGAATGGGTGATATGTCACTAAGTATAGAGAATGGTGCAAGTGTTGCAGTATGACCAATTGGCAAATATCACATTGTATTAATACATTGATTATGAACAAATGTTATTACATACCGAACCTGATATACAACATTACATCGGTTTCATTAATGAGTTAAAGAATGATATAATACTGCATTGGAAGATATTGTTGTCAACATTTTTCTGAATCAAGAGTTGAGTCAATCAGGCACGTTATATAATAGAATATACATTCTAAATCGAACAACAGTTCAAAGTATCTAGAACACACATAAGAGGAATAGTTCAGATATGAACGAATCCTTCTTGTGGTGTTGTAGACTAGGTCATATCAATGCGACACGATGAGCTAAGTTACATAAGAATATAAGAATCTGTTCGAATTTTCATCTTATGATACTTTCCAGTCTTGTCTCAAAGGTAAAATGACCAATACCCCGTTTACTGGAAACACAGAAAAAGTTACTGAACTCTTGGGACGGATACATAATGTAGTATACGGTTGATTGATCTTTATTTTAGTGTTTGTAGTTAACCACAATCAATAACGGTGTCGCGCGTAGCTAGACCGAGATGAGTACGGGTCGTCCTCTTGGAAACGTTGAATATTTTATTCTTACTTTAGGCGTGTTGAGAAAGAAAGGAGCAAAATAAAGAATGGTTGTAGGTTCTGTTGGAGATAGTGCCCTCAGAGTCAATTATTGGATCACATGCACGTGATTGCAATGATTGAGGGAGGACCTATCCCGGTACGACAGTCTTACTCGAGATGATAGTATGCTATCTGGTTTACCTTTATCATCGTGTACTGCTTTAGGTGACCTGACAGGTCGCTATTGCACGTTGATAGAGCCCCTAGGATTCTTGCTTGACTGCCGGCAGTATGAGGGCGATCATATAAGTGAGAGCTGGAGTCTATAAGCATATCCTTAAAAGGTCCCTAGTCGTGGGAGTTTCGAGACAGGGCATCGATTCTCCAGAGTAGACTAGTGTATACAGTCGAGACCCCGACGAGGGGCGGTGGCCGGTCTCACAAGCCACTGGTGTCAGTTGGTTCACCTAAGATGTATACAGGTGCTCATTGGGTTATGAGTACACCGGACAGGACTCGCCGGGAACATGCTAGTTGGTCTTATACCTGACGTCAGATAGCAGTTCCCAGGTGACATGTGTACAGGTTAGTTCATCGACCTGGGGATCGTCATTTGTCTCGTGTGAGTTCCCACTGTGCTTTGATTACTACCCTACCACGGCTCAAAGGAGTCGTGCAAACAGGTTTTAGTTGGGTACAGTCCCGAGCCACATGGAGGCAGTGAGCGGATCTTCAGGGGTTCGTCTCTCCCGGTATTGGGGGTGAGGTCGCGCTGTGTCTAGGAGAGCCATTACACGAAGTCCTTGGCCAAGGCAGGAGATTTACTGGTAGGTATTCCAGTAGTATCTCAGGGTGTTCTGGGCTACACTCCGACACGACTTGTACCGCTTTTGGGGGTCTGACTTTTTACCAACCCCCTAGGCCCGACATGCGATGCTCATAGACGAACGGACCGGACTGTACGAATATTGTCACTGACAGGCTCAGTAGGGTGTCAGGATGAGTTCGCTCATCGACGTCCCTTTTGGTCAATAGCTGGTGGCCCGTTACGTATTGGCTTATACCTCTGACGTGCTAGTGGTTAAATCCACAACCATAGTATTGACGAGTCTTTAGAGTCCGCCACACATTCAGTCACTCAAGCTTTCGAGCGAAACGCTGTAGATGCCGTATGGAGATATGGCAGGGTCCGATCAGATACGTGCGGTATTGCACGGATCTGGATCGGACGGTTTGTACTAGAGGCCGTATAGATATATGGCAGGGTTTGATCAGATACGTGCGGTATTGCACGGATCATGATCGAACGGATAATACTAGCCGGTTTTGGTTTAAGCCGGATCCTAGTATAGTACAGTGTAGTTTTGTCTCATTGCATTTGTATCCGGACGGAATACAGATGCGGGTGTGTATGCACAGTATCGGGGTTTTCCTGTAATTTATTACGGGACCAGTTTTCTGGAGTTGCCAGTTTGCATTCCGTTCCGGCCGATTTTCGTTTGTTCTTTCCCGGCCGGACTTTTCCGATGGAGGGTGTTATTTGCAAGTTTGCAAATAACACATTATGGAGGGGTTTCTTTTAAATGTATTAATTATGAAAGCATCTTTTGATACCATTCTTTTCTATCATCATCACTTTCTTTTTGGTGATTTGAGGTGATTAGAGGTTGATGTGAATTTGTTATGATGATGTTTAGGATATGGTCACCTCTTACCTTTTACTACACTCACCTCCCTCTTGCATTTGGTATTCCTTCCTCCACCATTCTCATTTTTGAGATGGTTGATGATATTTGAGAGAGAAAAAGATGAGAGCTTCATTTTTTTAGAGTGTAGCATTTTGATCTCTTTTCATGTTAAGAAAAATACAAGCACCATTTTTCTTATCTTGATTCCTCCATCATCTTCGAAGGCAACAAAACCCCAAATGAGACATAGCCTCAACCCTACACATTCTACAGCAAATCTTGGACGCGTCGGCCAGCCAACTTTGCGCCCGAGTTGCCTCGGTATTGAGGTGGGAGCCCGTAAAAGATACAGACGATGTGGTGCCCTTCCGGCAAGGAGGCGACGACCGGAGTTTCCGCGCGAGATCGGGACGATGACGAGAAGACCGGAGGACTCGGATCCTTCGGTAGATCTCTAACCCGTCTTGTAGTTAGCTAGGACAAGTTTAATGGCCCGATCCGGGGTTTAGTGCGCGGTGGTGCCGGTTAGCTAAGTTCGCAAAATTAAAGTTTATCACCGCTTCCGTATTTGGCCGTCGGATTGACGGCCGGGGCGCCGCCGTGCACTTACAGTGGTATCAGAGCCTCGCCATTAACTTCGTCTAGCTTGGTTTAATGTGTTTTGCTTTTCGGATCGACCAAAATTCCAAAATCTACATTTTTGCTAGCGACAGTTTTCTGTTGAAATTTTTTGGTCTCCAAAAATTTTTCAGGTTGTGGAAAACTAATGTACTGGAAATTCTAAGACTACTGGAAAAATTCGACACAGTCAGTCGATCACTCAAGCGCGGAACCGCGGCCAAACCCCCCCTTGGGCCGCGGTTCCGCCGCACATTGGTGTCCTTACTGTGTCCAATTTCTCCAGTGGGCTTCTGGGCTAATTTTAGGGGTTTTGGAAGATTAATATTGGGCCCAGATTTTCTGTGAGTGCTACAGTATTGCTTGGGGGCCCACTTGTTAATTTTTGATCGATCGGATATATTTAAACACATTTTTTCACAGTATTTACATTATATCTGCGACCGTGAATGTCACTTGATCGGTAAATCCTGTTTAACTGCTATAGCCCGGTTAGACGGATTTGCGAACGTGACTTTCACGTTGATGTTTTGTGTTTTGCTGTGATGTTGCGGATCGGTCATGGGGGATAGCCTGGATGCAATGCTAGTACAGTTGTGGTTGTATTATGTACATTTGATATTGCGGGGCGAGCGTCCGACATGTGGACTGCCGTCACTGCCTGTTTGTATTATTCTTTTAGGGCACGACCTGGTTGCGGTCGATGTACCCGTTGTATGTATATTTTACTTTTTGTACTAGGTTTACCCCGCGCTGGGGTGCACGGATAGCCGGGTTCTGGAGGGCAACAAGCCCGCATCTCATGGCATTGGGACGGAGGGGGCTTCACTCTAGAATTGGCGGGCTATTCGCCGCACTCGTAGGGGGTACAGGTTGACCCAGGAGGTGCCCAAGTTACCGGATTCCGTGAAGTGCTGGGTGGTCCATTCACGGTGCTGAATGGGGGTGCCTCGCTTCAGGTTTTGGCGGGTGACTTGCCGCGCCCGTAGGGGTCTAGGATTTCATTGCACAGGCTATCCACACGACCAGGGGAACGTCGGGTTTCAGTAGTGGCTCTGTGAAACCCGGGGATCCCAGATATCTGTATTGTTCTGTGATGCTGTACATTTCTGTGATGTTGCATTTTTATTCACGCCTTGAGCGAAATATAATATATTGGTATATATATTAGTAGATGTTGTATATGTTTTTCATCCGCGCTAGTCTAGTCCCCGCTCTGCCGTTAGTTAGCTAACCTAACGGGTGATGACGGGACCCAGTGGCGAATGCGGATGGCATATACGTACGTCAGTATATTTTCGTTCTTTGTGGTGTGATCAATTGATGGGACTGCGTTGATTCGGATCAATGCAAGTTAAAACAAATCTATTCTGATGTTGTTGGAACACTTTTCAAAAGGCTGTTATTGCAAGGACGTTCACTTTTGTTTTGCATCGTGGTATTCATTTGGAATATCCTGCTCCTCAGTCGACGTGGCAAGGGCCGAGATCCCTTCACCGGGAGTGACCCCTTGGACAGAAGTTTGCGTCAGGGCACTAACTTCACTATAGCCGATTACTTTTGCTTTGCATCGTGGTATTCAGTTGGAATATCCTGCAGCTCATTCTACGGGGAAAGAGCCGAGATCCCTTCACCGGGAGTGACCTCTTTAGCAAAGGCTTTCGTAACTATATTTTCAAAAGCTATCAGTTCCTTCAACGATATCAAGTTCATTACGTTAAAGGTTTTCGCCAGAAACCATTCGTAGCCCTCCGTCATTTCATATGGATAGTCAATAGTATTCAAGCTGTGTTTGTTGGCCATAGTCAAGGCACAGTGTTTGGTAGCTATTGGGTGTTCATATGTAGCATAGATAGATGCGTTGGTTTGGGACAGTCGTATAGCCTTGTTGGCCCTAGTCAAGGGCTTGTACGGGTGGATTCAAATTAACCTGGACAATGACGGGTAGAACTTGATATATGACTTATGATTTGTTGGCCTTAGTCAAGGTCATAAGAGCATGGGGTAAAAATCACATCGGGAGTTTCAAAAGAACTGAAACTTGCCAGATATGCGCATACCTTCTGGAGTGTGATGACGTGAGCGGATTACGTCACGTTATCATGCGATGAGAGTTGGATCCCGATTCCCACTGATGAGTTGATTTACTCCTCGGGTGACCCCGACTAATTCTTCTTTAAGGTTTGGAGGAGAATTTGAGGTACAGTGGGAGGTTTCCTGATTAGATAAATTGGTAACCATTCTGATCTAGGTTAGAGTGCACGCTGAGTGTTTCTTTTCTCTCTCTCTCTGGCAGCGACCATTGACCCGACCCTAAGACTATGACTCAGTGACCAAGTTGACCGAACCTTCTTAACACTGGCTTTTGGATTGTCAGAGTTGCAGACCTCATTGCCACTCCTACTTTTACCCTTTTCTCCAGGACACCCCGTATTACTACGAACGTCCACTTCCATTGGAAAAAACCATCGTATGGTTAGATACGAACTCGAAGGAATTCGAGGATGGTTTCCGGTTCTGGAGAAAACGGATAGGATTATTCAGTTGTCTTTTCCCTTTTACCTTCTCTCAAGTTGTGAGTACTCCTTGGTTTAGGAGATAGTACACTTATTACGCAAATTGGATAGTCTTCTTCCAAACTTTAGGCTGGTGCCGAACAGTGGGGAATGAAGAAAACCAATTAGCCTAAACGGTGTGCAGAAGGTATTAAGATTAAGACAAAGCAAGGGATTAGTAAGAGGGCAAAGTAAATTGCGACTGATATTCACGACCAAACCATGTATTTCTTCGCCAATCCTAAATCACCTTTGAATTTCTCCAGGACACTCCGTATCACTACGAAGATCCACAGTTTATTGGATACTCCATCGTATGGTTATATACGAACTCGAAAGGAACTTGTTCCAGTTCGGGGATGGATTCTGGTCCAGGAGAAATAGGAATAAGGTTTATTCGATTGTCCTTTATCTTCACCTTCTCTCGCATTGCGAGTGCTCCTAGGATTAGGACAGTACACCCATTATGCTTACTGGATAGTCTTCTTCCAAACCATAGGCTGGTGCCGAACGGTAGGGAAGGAAGAAAACCATTTGGCCTAAGGGGTGTGCAGAAGGTAACGACTAAAGACATATAAAGGGATTTGGAGAGGTGGCAAAGAATTATGCGGTTATAGTTGTGAATCTGGATAATGGTAGAGGCATTACTAGGAATACCAGAATACCCCATCGAAACATTTCAATGCTTCAGTTCAACTGTGTATTGTTAAAAGAAAACTGATTTCCCGATTAGACACTTGCTCCAGGGTATGTATTTACCAGGATTGATTCTCACATCTGTATGGTTTTACAGATGATGAGTGGGAGTAAGTTATTGAGAATTGGGTGATCATCCTCATTATATCGGGATTCGTTGAAATCGGTGATATTTGAGGAGATCACCAGGGCTGTTTGCCGGTCGGCAAATATTTGGTTTTGAATATCCGTTGTTATGCACCAATTTCAAATTGATATATCTGTACGTCTATTTTCATAGAGTGAGATATACCTTTTGATATTATGTCGATGACATTTACCTATATCAGTGGATGGTTAGGTAAGGAGCATCAAACAGCGGTGTAATTCTTCTTAACCATAAGTACAGTTTTCAACCTACGACGCACAGTGAAAGAGTTGTTAGACTCAGCGGACTTATACAGAGTATTGTATGTTGTCCAGTGTCCATTACGACAGAGGGGTTGGTCCTCATACTATATTCTGTTTACTTTTAACTTCTCTAGTTCTTAGACATGTGTTTCGTAGAAACACAGGGTCTAAGTTTAGAGGAGTTATAGGTATTTGAATAGAGTAGAGAACCAGGTGTAGCAAGTATTGGGATTCTTCAAAGTGATCGAAGATGTAGATACTTGTGTATGGTATTCAGTTGATATTAATGATAAAGAGAACTTGCTTCTTTTTCAGGTTACTCATAATTGGAAGCATTCCTAAGTTGAGTAACGCTGATAGGCCTCTCTCCATTTAGTTGACATGCACTGGAGATAGCTGCATGATTTGAATCTGGTTCAATTAAATCAGTGCCTCTGGTTCTATATTGGATATAGTACAGTTCATATCTTAACATTGTTAAGGTACGGGGAGTTGTCCGGCTTATGATTAAAACCAGACTCTGGATAACTCAAGGCACGTTTCTGTAATGGCTGTTTGTGGGTTGACCCAGGCTATGACGAGGGTTAACTTTCTACCATAAGAAAGATCAATAGTGATATTGTTCTTGACTCGCCACAGTTTTAATAAAAATGGATTTTTCAGAAAACAGTAGTGGGAGCATGGTAGAACTGGAAGTGATTCCAGAACCGCAAACGATTACTGAAGATTTGATAAGGAACCTAAAGATTCAATCTGTTTTGACATTCCATTGGCCACTCCGCAGATAAGGTGGGTAACTTCAGGCACCTGAGAGGTACTCCGGTAGCCTCAAGGACGGTGACAGGGAAGTTTTTGTTTACCCACACTTGCCATTGTTGTTGTTCCAGACTGCGAGACCCGGCAGGAGGATGAGTATAGCGTCGTTCTAAACTAGCTTTAGAAGTGCACGTCTATATGACTCTGCCAGAGGGTTTTCGTAGTCAGTGGGAGCAGCGGAAGCATTGGTGGACATCAGACTTATGTCTATTTATAGACTAAAGCAGATGTAGCGGAGATAGATCATCTATTTCTGATGTGATAGTCATAGGTTTGACTTCATCAGAATAGGGGATGGATCTGTTGAGTAGGTAGTAGGGTGTGATATCCGGGTTTTGGATGACATACACGTAGTAGGAAGTGATATTCCTATACTACGATCGGTTATATTTTGGTCGTCACACAGTGGTTTCTCCACATGGGACTTGGACATTATATCAGACATACTGGTTACTAGATCTGTGGTTTTAGATCTAGATTTGGGTGGTTTCCCAATCAGGGTACTTTGACAGCATTCTAAGTGTATTTAGAATGGACGACTCCTGGCATGGTAGTGTACCTGCAGGTAATAGAGTCACCCTCTCTAAAGGTGTCTTATAGACTAAAGTAGAGAGGGATGTGCATGATTGGCAGATCACTTGCTTAGGCAATTGAGTCAATCATGAGATGTCAAGTACCACACCAGATGTTGTTCTTGCACTAGATGCAATAAGTTGATATTGATCCAATCCTGGAGGAACAGTCGGAAGCAGTTTTAGAACATAAGTGAATGTTCTAGGGATATGATAACGGCTGCCTCCTTTAGGAGACGGTTATCACTCCACGCTTCCAAGGTGACATGGACGACAAGGAGGTTGTCAGAGTTATAGTTTTCCTTCTGACGAGGGGCAGTATTCTGGACAGGTGATCCAGGCAGATACTGAGGGAGGCATGGCGCAGGATACTGATTAAGTTCAGTTGACGATACAGTCTAAGAAGTTTGGATTTGGAGTTCATTTATGAGCTAGGTCCCATCAGACATCCAGACATTCTAAGACAGGTATTGCTCATTTCGGGAGATGGCATTCTCCGCGAACTTGAGATTTAGAGAGACATAGAAAGAAACATCTATGCGGATCCACTCACTTAGGCTTTTCCTCAAACGCAATAGTTTCGCAAACAGGCTTTGTGCGACTGACTAGTAGAGGAGTTGGGTGTTCGGTATCACACGGGCTGTGAGTATGCGACATCGCAATAATTAGCCTTGAGTGCAAGTGGGAGATTGTTGGAGATAGTACCCTCAGAGTCAATTATTGGATCACAGGCACGTGATTGCAATGATTGAGGGAGGACCTATCCCGGTACGACAGTCTTACTCGAGATGATAGTATGCTATCTGGTTTACCTTTATCATCGTGTACTGCTTTAGGTGACCTGACAGGTCGCTATTGCACGTTGATAGAGCCCCTAGGATTCTTGCTTGACTGCCGGCAGTATGAGGGCGATCAAATAAGTGAGAGCTGGAGTCTATAAGCACATCCTTAAAAGGTCCCTAGTCGTGGGAGTTTCGAGACAGGGCATCGATTCTCCAGAGTAGACTAGTGTATACAGTCGAGACCCCGACGAGGGGCGGTGGCCGGTCTCACAAGCCACTGGTGTCAGTTGGTTCACCTAAGATGTATACAGGTGCTCATTGGGTTATGAGTACACCAGACAGGACTCGCCGGGAACATGCTAGTTGGTCTTATACCTGACGTCAGATAGCAGTTCCCAGGTGACATGTGTACAGGTTAGTTCATCGACCTGGGGATCGTCATTTGTCTCGTGTGAGTTCCCACTGTGCTTTGATTACTACCCTACCACGGCTCAAAGGAGTCGTGCAAACAGGTTTTAGTTGGGTACAGTCCCGAGCCACATGGAGGCAGTGAGCGGATCTTCAGGGGTTCGTCTCTCCCGGTATTGGGGGTGAAGTCGCGCTGTGTCTAGGAGAGCCATTACACGAAGTCCTTGGCCAAGGAAGGAGATTTACTGGTAGGTATTCCAGTAGTATCTCAGGGTGTTCTGGGCTACACTCCGACACGACTTGTATCGCTTTTGGGGGTCTGACTTTTTACCAACCCCATAGGCCCGACATGCGATGCTCATAGACGAACGGACCGGACTGTACGGATATTGTCACTGACAGGCTCAGTAGGGTGTCAGGATGAGTTCGCTCATCGACGTCCCTTTTAGTCAATAGTTGGTGGCCCGTTACGTATTGGCTTATACCTCTGACGTGCTAGTGGTTAAATCCACAACCATAGTATTGATGAGTCTTTAGAGTCCGCCACACATTCAATTACTCAAGCTTTCGGACGAAACGCTGTAGAGGCCGTATGGAGATATGGCAGGGTCCGATCAGATACGTGCGGTATTGCACGGATCAGGATCGGACGGTTTGTACTAGAGGCCGTATAGATATATGGCAGGGTTCGATCAGATACGTGCGGTATTGCACGGATCATGATCGAACGGATAATACTTGCCGGTTTTGGTTTAAGCCGGATCCTAGTATAGTACAGTGTAGTTTTGTCTCATTGCATTTGTATCCGGACGGAATACAGATGCGGGTGTGTATGCACAGTATCGGGGTTTTCCTGTAATTTATTACGGGACCAGTTTTCTGGAGTTGCCAGTTTGCATTCCGTTCCGGCCGGTTTTCGTTTGTTCTTTCCCGGCCGGACTTTTCCGATGGAGGGTGTTATTTGCAAGTTTGCAAATAACACATTATGGAGGGGTTTCTTGCAAATGTATTAATTATGAAAGCATCTTTTGATACCATTCTTTTCTATCATCATCACTTGCTTTTTGGTGATTTGAGGTGATTAGAGGTTGATATGAATTTGTTATGATGATGTTTAGGATATGGTCACCTCTTACCTTTTACTACACTCACCTCCCTCTTGCATTTGGTATTCCTTCCACCACCATTCTCATTTTTGAGATGGTTGATGATATTTGAGAGAAAAAAAGATGAGAGCTTCATTTTTTGAGAGTGCAGCATTTTGATCTCTTTTCATGTTAAGAAAAATGCAAGCACCATTTTTCTTATCTTGATTCCTCCATCATCTTCAAAGGCAACAAAACCCCAAATGAGACATAGCCTCAACCCTACACATTCTACAGCAAATCTTGGACGCGTCGGCCAGCCAACTTCGCGCCAGAGTTGCCTCGGTATTGAGGTGGGAGCCCGTAAAAGATACAGACGATGTGGTGCCCTTCCGGCAAGGAGGCGACGACCGGAGTTTCCGCTGGAGATCGGGACGATGACGAGAAGACCGGAGGACTCGGATCACTCGGTAGATCTCTAACCCGTCTTGTAGTTAGCTAGGACAAGTTTAATGGCCCGATCCGGGGTTTAGTGCGCGGTGGTGCCGGTTTGCTAAGTTCGCAAAATTAAAGTTTATCACCGCTTCCGCATTTGGCCGTCGGATTGACGGCCGGGGCGCCGCCGTGCACTTACAGGTTCTAGATCTATGTTAAAAACGGATGCAGAATATAGATCTAGATTAATTATGGATGTAAGTTTAATATAAAAGGGGGCTTGTAGGGTTCATTAGGATTTAGTAGTTATGGATGATTAATTAAAGATTATTCTTTTTATCCTTTAATAGATTTAAAACTAGAACGACAGTGATGCATATAGATTAGGGTTTCTGGAAGGAAAAGGGTTTCCACTCTTAACCCCTATCACAACATGGAACTCCGTTCATGTCTAGCCTTTACCAAAACAATCATTAATCTATTCTCTAATCGCGGTCGAGACTAACAATAAATTTTTAGTGCGCTCGATTAGGATGTTAATGATTCTTTTGATAAAGTTTATAAACTTTATAGGACGTAAAAAGAGTTTAAGGATCTTCATCATCTATTAATCTACACTAATCCTACGAACCCTAACAAGCGAAGAATTACTCGCGCATGTTGGGATAAGAAGAGATAGAAATCATGAAGAAAATAAAAATCAATAGAATAAAACTACCTTTACTATTCAACAAGATCAAGTACACTTTGTTTCCTTAGAAAATGATTACAAAAACCTACTTTTCTTCTCGATCTCTTCTAAGGAGCTAGATGAACCGTTGATGATCAGCCTGGATGCGTGAGCCTGTCGTGGACTTCGTGATCTCTTTAGCTTGATGATTTTTCCAAGAGACTCTCGGTCGTTATTTATAGTCCCAGAGCCAGAACCCTAGCTTCCTAATTAGGAAACCAGAGATTATGATCCAAACAAAAATATCTCAACTTCCCAATCATCTAAACCGCTGTGGATCCGCGGCCAATGGGTGGGTTTGGCCGCTGATCCGCGGTCTAATAGGTGGATCATTGCTTTGTTTCTCTAGGACTTTTTTACCTGACACGTGGTGATCCTTTGACATCTTTGGAAACTAAAAATCTTCTCTTCGTCACTGTCAGCCTTGATTTCTTTAGTTTAATTTCTTAATTAGGCAGGTTTGTTCTAACAACTTTGATTTTCTTGATTTCAGCCCTGAAAATTCTGCACAACAAACTCAACAAATAACATTAGTAGAATTTGTTTTATTGAGATATTAGCTTAATCATTAAGACTTGGTCAAAGGTATTTAATAAAGTAAGCATATTTTAAATGGGTCAAATGTTACATGGATATTATATGCTTACTTTTTCCTACCAAATGTTAAATATAATATATAAACACATGAAAATAGTATTTTTTAGATAAACCCTCACATGTATCATATATTATAATAAACTCCTTTCTTTATATAGAAATAGTAGGAAAAATGTCATATTAAATGTGCAGTTTTATCAACTGAACAAATACCCCCAAACTTATCTTTGATCGTCCCGAGCAAACTAGTTTATTCAAGAGAAGGAGAAAAAGAAAGGAGAAAACTAAGCATACTTTCGTAGGTAACACGATTGCACTGAGCACGTGCAACAAGCCGTTAAAGCTTTAGGTGTCCCTAGTAGGAGGAGTGTTGTCTCCTGAGGGTTTTCAGCGGATTACACCCACAAAATCCTATCTTAAGCGGATTACACCCACATATAAAGATAAGAACTATAAAAGAAATACTTTGAAAATTTAGAGTTTCCAACTACACTAGCTTTTCAATTGTCATGAACCCTATCTTAATAGTCATGAAAAATGTCACATCATCCCTTAATAAAACATCGTCTTTATTCTTCATTTCTCCCTTTCATCCAAACATCGATCATATACCCCTATGTGTATGTATAGAACATCCCTACATTCGGAGAATTCAATTCATGCTATCGTACTCTTGTCTATCTACCTCAGTACTTTTTAATTTGATGAATATTTGGATGGATTTGCTCGCACATTTTTCATGCGACCGTTAATACTTCTTGAGGTACTAACCGACCGATTACTCATGTGCTTGCTGATTAGGTGTATTCGTATTTTTCTCGCCTTGCACCACCTAAGGCTTAGCAGTGACTCCGAGACCAGTTGGTCTAAGTCACTAGGTGATGAAGCACCCTCGCTATATTTTATTTTATTGCTGCTTCGGTGATAACAAAACCAGTGTTCATTTTTCTTCACGATTTTATATTTTACTCATTTATAATTTCCTTCATACTTTGGCTTTTAGAAAAGAGCATTTCAAGGTATCCTCTACTATCCCGAGTTTCAAGACGTGTGTAAGTGCATATAGTAGGGTATCAACGTTCAAATGTTTGGCTTTCAGAATAGGAACTATTTTTCAGACATATTTTTATCCTCAGATTAGTGATTTCTTTCATCTTACTAACCCTTGGGACAATCGCTCATAACTACTTATTATTAGTTTCGTTTAAAAAAACTTCTAATTTTCTAGCTTTTCTTAAATTTTTCCAATCTTTTGGATGTAATTTATCACTATCTAATCTTTTGTTATCAAAATTTTTTTTCTGTGCTTATATATGGTATAATGCAAAGTAATGCGTAAATAAGCACAAACCTCCCCCAAACCTGTTTGCAGCAGTGTCCTCACTGTTGCTTCTTTTAAATCTCAAAAAGCTGTAGACTTGGAAGGAAAGGTTATTAACTGGGGCAACACAAATTGAAAGTGAAAATCCCCCCCAAACTTATTTTTGGCTCAAAATTTTGAGGACAAATTTTATTTTCAAGAGCCGAAATACCCCCCCAAACTTGAGTTAAACAATATTAATCTTTTAAAATCACACGAGGGGGTCAAAGTCATTGGTCAATGCCATGTTTTGCAAAGACCGAAAGTCAACACTAACCATTCGACGATTTTATCAGTGTGGTGCACCGGTTGGTGGAAGATCAAGTTGAAAAGTGCCAAGAAGAAATAGGGAAAAGATAAGTGGTGGGATGGAATGGATTTGCATCTCAGTTTGGAGAGACGACTCAATGATTGTGATGGATGACTCGCATTCTCTTTATAGTCCAGAAGAAGGGGTGGAGTTTTAATTTTTTTGTTTTGTAGATGATTCATCTCAACACCCGTGTTTGCTAAAAATGCGAGTTCATCAGCAAAGATTTCCTCAAAGCTTTTATCGATACCCGAAGAATAATGTCATCAGAAAAAATAGGGTGATTGTCAGACTCTATAAAAAGTTCCTCATCAGCGTTAGATGTTGACCCGGCCAACTCGGTGGAAGAGTCCGTGTATGTATAATACATGGTTGGGTCAAACAACAACATATGAAAAGAGTCAGTATCATGAGGTTGATCAAATTCGCTGCTGTCGACATCTATTAATTCGACAGAACACACATGAGCATAGGGTTCGGAGGGTTCACTTCCCAACTTGTAAATGTTAAGCTCAATTGACTTCTTTCCAAAGGATAGGGTCATAGAGCCATTTCTACAATTGATTACTGCGTTGGAAGTTGCAAGAAAATGTTGACCTAAAATCAACGGAATTTGGTTTCATGAGTTCGCTACTGGTTGTGTATCTATAACGATAAAGTCCACAGAAAATATAAATTCCCCCACTTTGATTAACACATCCTCTAGCTCACCCCTAGGTTGGGTGACAGATCGATCGGCCATCTGAAGAGTGCAATGCGCCGGTTTTAACTCTCCGATCCCTAATTGCTCATAAATAGAATACGGAAGAAAATTAACACTAGCACCTAAATAGAGTAGAGCACGATTGATATTTTTACCCCCAATAGAAATAGAAATTGCAGGACTTCCGGGGTCCTTTCGTTTCTTGGGTAGTTGTTGTGTAAAAGCAGTGCTCACATTACTCGTAAGGAAAACTTTTTTAGGTACTTGAACTTTTCTCTTCCCAGTGCACAAGTCCTTTAGGATTCTCGCATAAGATGGAACTTGTTGAATAGCATCTAAAAGAGGAATGTTTATGTTAACTTGAATAAAAATTTCCACAATCTTCTCCATTTATGGACTTGGTCTGTTGCCCCTTAACCTGTTTGGATAAGGTGCTTTATCAATAAGGGTTGGGTCCAACATTGGAGAGGATTGTGGGGGTGGAATGGATCCCAGAATTGGAGTGGGGATCACTTTAGATATATTTATGGAAGTGGGCTGAGGGTTCGAGCCTTATGGGAAGCGTTGAATAGGTTCGGAAGTAGGTGGGAGACTAGACGAATTAGGGGAAGAAGTAGAAGCCGGGGTATCATTGGTATCACTAACATCATCAACTTGTTCACCCATTTGATTGTTCAACACTCTTCCTGATCTCAACGTGGTAACGGCATCCACATTATGATTTTCTGAGTGGCCAGTATTTGGTAGGGGTTGAGATGGGAGTTTCCCTTTCTCTCTCACACCCATTGCGGCGTTCAATTGTGCAATTTGGTTTTCTATTGATTTAATACTTTCACCATAGGAGGCGAAGTCTTTCTTTATGGTATCAATAGAAGACTTCATATCAGCCGACATTTGAATGGTATGTTTCATAAACAAATCCAAAGTTTGTGCGAGTGAAGAGTTATCAGTACCGGCCAATTGCGGTGTAGAAGTGTTGGCCAAATTTTGAAAATTTTGTGACTGAAAGGGGTGCTGAATTTGTGGTTGTGGTTGCTGTGGAGGAGGTCTTTGGTAATTGTTTTGGAACTGGTTTTGATTTTGTGGTTGGTTTTGGTTCCAAGCAAAATTAGGATGATTCCTCCATCCTTGATTGTACATGGAAGAATAAGGATCGTTTATAGGTCACTGCTGAAAAGCAGCATTAGTTTGCTCATGACCTTGAAACGATGCATTCATAGGACATTCTTCCGTTAAGTGTGAAGGATCAGAACAGCAACTACATACGGTCTTGGGAAGCGTTTCCAGATTTAGGGAGACTGATGAGAATTTGTTCTCAATGGCGTCGAGTTTCTGCTGCATCGCTGCCATTTCGGATTTTACTGCGATGGAAACATTGAGCTGATGAATACCTCTCCTAGATGAAGGTGGTCTTACGCTTTCCCACTGCAAAGTATTTTCAGCGAGGTCTTCCAGATATTTCCAAGCTTCACCGTCATCTTTAGACATGAAATTGCATTGACACATTGTTTCAAGCATCTGCTTTGTTGCTGGATTAATGCCCTCATATATAATTCGGGACAAATCCTATCTTTGTATTCCATGATGAGGACATTGGACAAGCAGATTCTTGAAACGTTCAAAGCACTTCCAAAATGGTTCATTGGGAAGCTGGATGAACAGGTTGATCTAGCTCTTAATATGGACGGTCTTATGGTTTGGGAAAAACTTCTTAAGAAATGCAATTACGAATTCATCCCAGTTAGTGATAGAGTGTGTGGCAGTATTATAAAGCCATTTTTCTGCCAAGTCGCACAGAGTGAATGAGAGAAGACGCAAGCGCATAGCATCCACAGTCAGTTGTGAAGTACCCATTATTGCGCATACGTTTTCGAATTTCATGATGAAAACATAGGCGTCTTCAGATTCAAGCCCGTGAAATTTAGGAAACAGATTGATGTAGTGGGGTTTAATTTCAAAATTATCCCCGTTAGCTGGTGGAATAGATAGGCAGGTGGGAAGTGGACCACGGATAGGATAGCATCTCTCTTGGAGAGAGATGCGCGGTGGATTCTGCTCACCTACGGGCGGTGGCAGCGTGGTGTTATAATTTGATGGAGTACAGTCCTTCTCGGTTGATGTGGTGTGTGGTGGGGGAAAAGAAAACGAAGAAGTACCGACTTCGGAGTCTATAGCAGGCACGCAGACAAGACGGGCACTAGAATCCCGTGTCCAGCCAAGCATGCACTAAGCGGGTTTAGCGCAAGTGGCAGTGTGTGTTTGATTTAAAATTGGTTTGTTTTGAAAAAGCGGGACTTTAGGACAACACACACAAAAATGCACAAACAACCCTGAAACTAAGGCTACCTTTGTCAAGTCTCTAGACCGCTCCTAGACTTCCAAAGGACAAGCCGTAAGATCAATCCTCTACCACCTCTTTACTACTCTTATGGTCAGGTAAGTGCCAGGTAAGTGGGAGGTATCCGCTATACGAATCACCGAAAATAGCGGGCCTAATTAAGTAACCACTTGCCTTAGACACACTTGCCTAGGCACCACAAAAGTAATGCGGATAAGCGATAGATTACCCATGACCTTTCTCTGTCCTTATTGAGCGCGATAGTCCTTAGAGTCTTGTCTAGATATTTTTTAGACTAATGTAGGGTTGATGCAGATACTCGGTTTGTGATTTGTGGGGCTTAGGAAGGGTGATAAAATCCCTACCTAATCTGAATTTTGGTCTTGCCTCTTAAAAATCCGTATTAAAATATGAAATAACAAACCAATTACAAAACTTTGCAAAATGATTTTTGAGCGGAGATATTTTGCAAAGAATCCTGCAGAAAATATATTTTATTGGATTTCAGAGGAGAGTGAAAGAGTTGAAAATTTCACCAGAGAAGTTTGGAACCCTAATTCCTCTCTTGCGCCGTACTTCTGCCACTATTTGTGCCCTTTTGCCGCGGTTCCGCCGCGAAGTGGAGGGATCTCGTGATGGTTTTTACGACGTGGCCTCCTGTGCTCCTCTGGATCTTGATAAATGTCTCTGTCTTTCTGTTTCCTCAAGTCTGTGATTTCAGATCTCCTTGCAAAATTCACACACAATTCGTTAAATATACAATTTGCAGTTTTGTTTTAATTATGATATAGATCGGATAAGAATTCAACACAAATAGTATGAATAAAAAATTACACACGTAACCCCGGCAACGGCGCCATTTGATTGATCTGATTTATGTGCAGTTAACTGCAATCAATAACGGTGTCGCGCGTAGCTAGACCGAGATGAGTACGGGTCGTCCTCAGGGAAACGTTGAATATTTTATTCTTACTTTAGGCGTGTTGAGAAAGAAAGGAGGAAGAATAAAGAATGGTTGTAGGTTCTAGATCTATGTTAAACACGGATGCAAAATATAGATCTAGATTAATTATGGATGTAAGTTTAATATAAAAGGGGGCTTGTCGGATTCATTAGGATTTAGTAATTATTGATGATTAATTAAAGATTAATCGTTTTATCCTTTAATAGATTTAAAACTAGAACGAGAGTGATGCATATAGATTAGGGTTTCTGGAGGGAAAAGGGTTCCCACTCTTAACCACTATCACGACATAGAACTCCGTTCATGTCTAGCCTTTACCAAAACAAACATTAATCTAATCTCTAATTGCGGTCGAGACAAACAATAAATTGGTAGCGCATTCGATTAGGATGTTAATGATTCTTTTGATAAAGTTTATAAACTTTATAGGACGTAAAAAGAGTTTAAGGATCTTCATCATCCATTAATCTACCATAATCCTTCGAACCCTAACAAGAGAAGAATTACTCACGCATGTTGGGATAAGAAGAGATAGAAATCATGAAGAAAATAAAATGCAATAGAATAAAACTACCTTTATTAATCAACAAGATCAAGTACACTTTGTTTCCTTAGAAAATAATTACAAAAACTTAGATTGCTTCTCGATCTCTTCTAAGGAGGTAGATGAACCGTTGATGATGAGCCTGTATGCATGAGCCTGTCATGGACTTCGTGATCTCTTCAGCTTGATAATTTTTCCAAGAGGCTCTCGGTCCTTATTTATAGTCCCAAAGCCAGAACCCTAGCATCCTAATTTGGAAACCAGAGGTTACGATCTTAACAAAGAAATCTCAACTTCCCAATCTTCTAAACCGCGGTGGATCCGCGGCCAATAGGTGGGTTTGGCCGTGGATCCGCTGCCTAATAGGAGGATCATTTCTTCGTTTCTCTGGGGCTTTGTTTATCTGACACGTGGTGATCTTTTGACATCTTAGAAAACTGAAAATCCTCTCTTCGTCACTGCCAGCCTTGATTTCTTTAGTTTAATTTCTTAATTAGGCAGGTTTGTTCTAATAACTTTGATTTTCTTGATTTCAGCCCTGAAAATTCTGCACAACAAACTCAACAAATAATATTATTAAAATTTGTTTTATTGAGAAATTAACATAACCATTAAGACTTGGTCAAAGGTATTTAATAAAGTAAGCATATTTTAAATGGGCCAAATGTTACATGGATATTCTATCCTTACTTATTCCTACCAAATATTAATTATAATATATAAACACATGGAAATAGTAATTTTATAGATAAACCCTCACATGTATCATATATTATAATAAACACCTTTCTTTATATAGAAATAGTAGAAAAAATGTCATATTAAATGTGCAGTTTTATCAACCGAACAACGGTTCTATGTCAACAAATGCCAAGGTTGGTTCTTCGTAATTCGTTATATTTGTTAGTTATATGTATGCCCTAGAGGCCATTACTGTACATTAGATGTATATTGTAATGGATGCTGGGACATATATAGGTAGGACTTTCTTGCTCGACATGATAGTACGCTATCTGGTTGCTCTTTATCTTAACATGTATACTTTCTGTCTCTCTGTTACATGTTGATAAAGCCCTTAGGATGTGTACTCGACTTCCAGGACAATGATGCAGATCATACTAGTGGGGCCTGGATAGTCCATGAGTACATCCTTCAATGTTCCTAGTCGTGGGAATATCGAGATGGGGCATCGATATTCCAGAGTAGACTAGCGTATGTCTTCTCGACCCATGCGATGGGCGATGGATGATCCCGTATCCATTGGTGTTTCACATCAGAGATGGTATACGGGTGCTCAGTGGAGACTGGGTACACTGAACGGACTCGCCGAGAACTCCCAGATGGTATCATACCTCACGTCTGATGGCAGTTCTCTGGTGACACTGGTACAGCTTAGTCTGTTGACCCGAGATCGTCATAGAGACTTGTGTGTCTCCCACTGTGCTTTGATTTCCACCCTACCACGGCTCTACTGAGTCGTGCAAACAGGTGGTTTTTGGGTACAGTCCCGATTCACATGGAGGCAATGAGCGATAGGAGGGGATTCGTCTCTCCCGGTATTGGGGGTTGATGTTGCGCTATGCTCGATTGGCCATAACAGGAAATCACTAGCCAGGGTTGCAGTGATATACTGGTAAGAGTTGTCAGTAGTTTCACGAATGTTATGGACCCTACGTCGGCATGACTTATCAAGCTATTGGGGTCTGACGTTTACCACCCCTAGGCGAGATATGCGACATATCAGATGAACAGACCGGACTGTACGGTAAGTGTTACTGGTTGGATTCACAGGAGTGTGAGCGGGCTTTCTCGTCGATCTTCTGATCGCTCAATACCCGGGTGGCCGTTACGTTTAGCAGACCGCTTGCGGCTTGTGGGTGTTTGATATGATCATCATCTGCTGCCGGCGTATTGACGAGTCTTTAGAGTCCTACACAGAGGTTTCCTGGCTCAAGCGAAACGAAATAGGAGCGCATATGAGATATGTGCGGGACCGAGAATAATGCGTGTATGTGATACTGTATTTCATTCTCACGATGAATGTGTCGAATGGTTGTATGCGATATAACCTAGTTATCGAATCGAGAATTGATTCGATAAGCCGATACATTCGATACTAGCCGGTTATATGCGACATGACCGGATCATTGAATCAATTGTTGATTTAATGATTTAATGCATAATTATATATTTGATATATTACTTTGCATTAACTAGTATTTGTTCACTTTAATGGATTTTCTCACTTGATATGCACATTGTATATGTGATATATTTTTGTGCACAAGATTGTATCATGTTTGATGATACATGCTTGCTTGGGTTTGTGTAAAGAATTAAACCATGGTTAGTTAGTGGTTAGGGTTTCATTTGATTTACTTATTCATTTATCTATTTATTTATTTATTTATTATGGAAATGATAAAGAGAAAATGGTGGCTTTCTTTATTTGTTGTTGAAGCTTCATGAAGCTTTGACTAAGTGACCATTTTGTCTTCATGCTTAACCCTAACCATCCAAACTAACCATAGTTCTTTCTCTACACTTGACCATGGTTGAAATATGATAAGTATTCATTTTATTTTCTTTTTGAAAACAACTTATCATATTATCTTCATCTTCTTCTCCTTCTTCAACATGAAGAAAGCTTGCCTCCATCAATGGCAACTAGTGAAAAAGAGTAAGAAATCCAATTCTAAAGCGAACCCACTTCCTATTTATTCATCCTCTACCTCTTGCCAAGTAGTATAGGGTGTTTTCTTCACAAGTTTTCATGACTTGGTGAAGTGGGAGCTTGATCTTGTGATGTCTCGACGTAGATCATCTTCGGCATCGAAGCCGACGACCAAGTCCGCCCTTTTCTCCGATGAACCCGATGCTAGAGTCATGGATTCAATTTGGACAGCGGAGGGACGTCATCACGGAGCCTAGGAGGTGGAGGACCGGATCTACAAAGGTTGTAGCCCCTTTCCTTTTCAGTTAAAGTTGTTTACTTGCATCGCATCACCTATACATCTAGTTAACGATTCGCATTAGGGTTTCTCGGCACTTGCAAAATTTGAATTGGCCATGTTTGATGCCTTGTGAGACTTCATTAGTGTGCCTAGGAACCCTACAGCGGTATCAGAGCCTAGCTAGAGCCTTAAGCGATGCGTAGACGGAGTTAGAAGTCCGATCGAACCGAAACCCTAATTCAAACTTGCTCTCTGTACATTTTATGAAATCTTGGATTTTTGAGAATTAAAAATATGCAAAAAACCCAGCAGGAGATTCTAAGAATTACTGAGAAGCCCGTACTCCTGAGTCCATCAAAGCGCGGCGGAACCGCGGCATTAGCATGCTAATGCGGCGGTTCCGCGGCCCTTTAGTCTCCTCTTGCATTGAATTTTGCACAGTAATTCCTATTTTGCAGTGCTGAGTTTTCTGGGAATTTTTAATATTTACTCAAGAGTTGAGTTTTCTGAGTTGTATTGGGGACTCGGTGTATCGATCGAATTGTCTAATTTTGTCAGTGTGTTTTTCCGGGTAATTTTAGAATATGTTAAAAAAGTTCGACCGGATATAAATACCCACTTTTTCCCCTGCCGGGAACTTTCCAATTGTTGGATTTTTCTGTAGTTTAATCACGTTCTATGTAGTGCAAGTAACGCGATGGTCCCTCTAGAAGACAACAAACCTTAACTCGATTATGTGACCGTCTTGAACTGCCCTTTGAACCTTCGGGTTTGGGGCAGTACGGCGTGTGAGGCGTTGGCTTGACCCTTCTACGGCTGGACCGTTGGTACTGAGGCATGAACTGAATGTTTTTTAGACTTATTTCATGTGTTGAGCTGTATTGGGAAAACCTGGGTGTTCAATTGTTCGATCGGAAAGTTTAACATTTTCTATTTATCCGGAATGTGATACAACATTTGGAATTCACAAGTAGTTATGAGATAACTGAATGAATGTTATAAATCTAGTAGTTTAGTCTCGCTTGATCGGTTGCCACGGAATTTTGATGTGATCAAAAGTCCATCCCAATCACGTAGCATACGCGGATACTCGCCAGGTAAACTTAATAGACAGCCTCACTCCATAGCCCCGACCAAGTGACTGTAGGGGAACCCCGTCGCCGAAAGCATCCGTTCGGGTGTTCGCGGCAGCGGTGTTCCGCCTTGGTGCACTTTGCCGACGGCGTCGGGGGTGCGGCCGCCTACTGAAGTTTGCGACGAGCATTCGATCAGGATGTCGGGAATCTTGTTGAATTGCCCGACTTTATATTGAAAAGTGTTTTCGATTTTGAGACTAAAATGCGGTGTTTATAATAGTTAGGCATGCGATGTCTAAGGAATTCATTTGATTAGGCATGCGATGTCTAAAGAGGTTGCGGATTCCAACTGTTGTAGTTTTACACTTTCTTTTCTGTGACCGTAAGTGTAATATGTGATATCGCCGGTTTCGTTGCTATATGTCAACGACAATTGGGATGCGCATATATACTTATGTTGATGACATGTGATGTTATGTGTTGCTGGATATGTTATATTGGATCGTCGTGTTTGAATAGCCGGGGGTTTTTATGTGAGATGAGTGTTTTTCCTTTTCATTCATGTAAAAACTTGTATGTAATATTCTTTTATTGGGACACTTCCAGGTTACGGATGATGTCACCATTTGTATATTATTTACTTTTCTGCACTAGGATAGACCCAAGGAGGAGGGCACAGGTAACCGGGTTCTAGGGTCCAGTAGGAGACCAACTCGAGGAGTCGAGTCCGGGTCTCCTAACCCTAGAATTGGTAGGGTTGCTTGCCGCTCTCGTAGGGGTCTAGGGGTGTGGGATTGGATATTCATCACGACCGTGGAATCCGTGTTTTATACTGGCTCGTATTGAAAACACGGACGTCCTAGTATATCCAATATTTCATATGAAATTTTCTGCTGCGTTATATGTGATGTGATCATGTGGTTTGTTCAGATAGATATAGTATATAGTATATATGATATATTATATAGACGTTGCTTATGTTTTACACCCGCGCTAGCCCTGCCTCGCTCTGGCGTTAGTTACCTAACCTAACGGTGCAGACGGGACATCGAGGCGAATGCGGATGGCATAAGCGTACGTTATATTTATCTGTGATGTTTAGGTGGACTTAAATGATGGGACATTCATTAATGAGATTAATGAAAGAAAATAAACCTAATTGATGTTGTGGAATCGAATTTCAAAATAAAACGGGTAGCTACAGTTCTTGCTATGCATCGCGGTGTTCATTATAGAACATCCTGCACCTTATTCGATGAGGAAAGGACCGAGATCCCTTCACCGGGAGTGACTCCTTTAGCAATAACTGGAAGATGCTACAACCCTCGGTTTGTCTTTTGATAGCTTCTATAGTTTCTGCTTTGCACAGTGATATATATGATATATCCCGCACCTCATTCGACGAGGAAAGGGCCGACGATCCCTTCACCGGGAGTGACCCCTTTAGCAAAACTAGAAAAGCCTAAAAAACATTCCATTTAAAATCCATTTGATTCCGCAACAAGATCAAGTTCAGAGCGTTAAAGGTTTTCTTAAAAACCAGCCGCAACCCTCCGTCATTTTAGGAAGTAGAGTACTTAGTATTCGTGCTGTGTTTGTTGACCTTAGTTAAGGCACAGTGTACGGTAGCTAAGTGATGTCTTCCTACACCGCATATGATGCGATTAGTTAGGACAGTCGCGTGACTTTGTTGACCTTAGTTAAGGGTCATGTGGGTGGGTCTAATTAATCATGAAATGACGGGTAGAACTTGACTAGTGCTTACGATTTGTTGACCATAGTTAAGGTCATAAGTGCTAGGGGTAAAAACATTTATCGGGAGTTTTAAGTGTTGAAATTTGCAATGAGATTGCATACCTTCTATGTGATAGTTGGATCCCGATACCCACTGCGAGTAATTGTTACTCCTGGGAGAGTTTTGCACTTTGCAATTAGCCGATCAAGTAGGTGTCTAGAAAGGTGTCAACGGGGTTACGCCTCTGGGAAAACGAGGTTTACTGTAATTAGGTCCGTGCGAAAGCACGGGGAACCTCCCTCAAAGCACCGACACTGGCCTGGCTGAAAGATTGGCGAACTTGTAGAGTGTAATTAATCCCGGCTAGTCTTTCCTTTTAAGTTTTGAAGGAAGATTTGATAAAAACAGTGGGAGTCATCCTGATTAGATAAAATATATAACTAATCTAATCTTGCAAGAGCGCACGCAGAGTGTTTTCTTCTCTCTCTCTCCTGGTAGCGACCATATCACGCCTTAATCAAGATAATAATACGGATATTGACCAAACCCGCCTGTTATACTGAGCTGGGGAACGTTGGTCCCGCTCCAACTTATAATTGTTATAAGACAGAGCAGGAAATAGGGAATACCAGAATTCCTATGCCACCCAAACGAAGAAAGTGCATATGATGCATCTCCTTCGGGTGTGTTCATTATAAAGAACTGTTTCTCAGTATCCTCTGAATCCTGGGTATTTGATACCGGATCAAGATCCCAGATATGTAATCTGTTACACAGGGCTACAAAAAGGTAGAAAAACTGAGAACGGGTGATAAGTTTCATGAGACAGGAAACGGGGCAAGTGTTGCAGCCAAGTCTGTTGGTCACTGTCACCCTGTATTACCAATACATTGATTATGAACAAATGCTATCAGATACCGAACGTGATATACAAAATCATATCAGTCTCTTTATTAGTAAAGAAATGATAAAAAATTTGTATTGATGGATAATGTTTTGAATATTTCCTATATCAAAAGTTGATCGGTTCAGGCACGTTATCTAAAAGCATTTAAGTTCTAAATCAAACTACAGTTCCTAGTATACAGAACACACAAAAGAGGAAGAGTTCAGAAATGAATGAATCCTTCTTGAGGCATTGTAGACTAGGTCATATCAATGCGACCCGACTGGCTGAAGTTACATTTAGATGTATATTTAATCAGTTTGAATTTACATCTTATGAAAACTTGCCGGTCATGTCACAAAGATTAGATGACCATAGCTCTGTTTATTGGAAACAGAGAAAGAGTTAGTAAACTCTTGGGACTGATACATGATGATGTATATAAGGTCTCCTGCCTACACATGCCAGGACCGGTTCTTTGTAATTCATTATATTCTCTGATAATCTCTCAAGATTCAGACATCTGTTTCTGTTGAAACACAAGTCCGAACCTTTTGAGATATTCACAGAACACAAGTTAGAAGTAGAGAACCAAAATACAGGTATAAGTATTATGTCCTATGATAAGATCAGGGAGGAGAATACTTGTGCATGGAATTCCTGGACTATTCTAAAGGAGAATGAGATTCTCTCTCAGCATTACTTCTCCGTATACACCATAGCACGATGGTATATCGAGGCGGAGCAATCACACCCTATATGATATGGTGCGCTCTATGATAAGTACTACTGAGTTTACTATTTCCTTTTAGGGAGTTATGCACTTATGAAGTTGCATACCTATTGAATAGGGTTCGATTCAAATCAATGCCTACCACTCCATATAAGATATGGTATAGGAAGAGCCTATCTCTTAAGTAAGTTAAGATTTGGGATTGTCCGGCCTATGTCAAAAGCAAAATCCGGACAAGATCAAGGCAATGTCAGTTCTGTAGAATTGGAAAGGTTCCAGCTATACAAAACTGCAGCTGATTTGACAGCACCAAAGGATTCAATAGTTCCCGATGAACCTCAGCCTCTCCGCCGATCTGGTAGGGTTCCTCATCCACTTAAGAGATACCTCGGTTTCTCGTAGACAGTGGGAGCGAGGAATGCATCATGAGATGATGACCCAACTATTTTCGAGCAGGCCATCAAGAGTAAAGACTCTGTAAGAATGGCTGGATGCTTTAGCGATCTGAGATGGAATCCATGTACACCAACAATGTATGGAATTTGGGTGCTATATCTAAAGGGTTAAATCCCCATCAGGAGCAAGTATATCTTGAGAAGATTACTTGGTATAGATGGAAAAGTTAAGACTTTCAAAGCTAGACTTGTTAAAGGTTTTAGTCATCAACCAGGCGTAGATAATGATGATACCTTTTCCAGTGGCTATGCTTAAGTCCATCCGGATCTTACTTGCCACGGCTACATACCATGACTACGATATCTGGTGGTTGGGTGCCATGACTACTTTTCCAAATAATGATTTAGAAGAGAACGTCTATAAGAACACAGCCAGAGGGCTTCGTAAACAGTGGGAGCAGCGGAAACGTGTGCAAGATTGCTTTACAGAATAAAGCAGGCATCGCGGAGTTGGAACGTCTGTTTTGATGTAATAGTCAAAGTGTTTGACTTCATCAAAATAGTAGAAGAACCTTGTATATACAAAAAGGTAGTAGAGAGTAAGGTGGTCATCCTCGTATTGTACGTAGACAACATACTCTTGATAGGAAAAGAGTTTCCTATGCTACGCTAGGTCAATCTCCTCTTATCACATGAATTCTCCATATAGGATCAAAGTGATACCTCCTAAATCCTGGGTTTTGGATCTATGAGATAGATCTAGATGGATGTTAGGATTCTCACTAGTTGTAGTGAGATGGTATCAATCGATCCTGGGGAGAATCACTGGAATTGTTCCAGGATGATAAGGACGACTGAATGTCAGTCACAGTCATTGTCTTCACCCTAAGTGGAGGGACGGTATGTTGGAAGAGTTCCAAGCTTGATACCGTGGCAAATTAGACGATAAAGGCTGGTAACATCGCTATTAAAGATACTACCAAAGAGGCAGTTTGGGTGTATATTGGTTCATAAGATGAACTAGGTTCCTACCATTGTGTGACAATAGAAGTGTGGCTTTGGCCCGTAAACCCTGGTCCCATCAGTGACCCAGACATATTCTAAGGCAGCATCACCTGAACATGGAGATAGTTGATCTCCAGGGTGATCGAGGTTAGGAGAGAAGACTCAGAGGACAACACGGCGGATCCACTCACGAAGGCTTTTTCCTAGAGAGAGACTTTTAGGGGATGGTTGAGTATGTGATACTGCAACCACTGCTACAGATGGCCCTAGTGCAAGTGGGAGATTATTAGTTATATGTATGCCCTAGAGGCCATTACTGTACATTAGATGTATATTGTAATGGATGCTGGGACATATATAGGTAGGACTTTCTTGCTCGACATGATAGTACGCTATCTGGTTGCTCTTTATCTTAACATGTATACTTTCTGTCTCTCTGTTACATGTTGATAAAGCCCTTAAGATGTGTACTCGACTTCCAGGACTATGATGCAGATCATACTAGTGGGGCCTGGATAGTCCATGAGTACATCCTTCAATGTTCCTAGTCGTGGGAATATCGAGATGGGGCATCGATATTCCAGAGTAGACTAGCGTATGTCTTCTCGACCTATGCGATGGGCGATGGATGATCCCATATCCATTGGTGTTTCACATCAGAGATGGTATACGGGTGCTCAGTGGAGACTGGGTACACTGAACGGACTCACCGAGAACTCCCAGATGGTATCATACCTCACGTCAGATGGCAGTTCTCTGGTGACACTGGTACAGCTTAGTCTGTTGACCCGAGATCGTCATAGAGTCTTGTGTGTCTCCCACTGTGCTTTGATTTCCACCCTACCATGGCTCTACTGAGTCGTGCAAACAGGTGGTTTTTGGGTACAGTCCCGATTCACATGGAGGCAATGAGCGATAGGAGGGGATTCGTCTCTCCCGGTATTGAGGGTTGATGTTGCGCTATGCTCGACTGGCCATAACAGGAAATCCCTGGCCGGGGTTGCAGTGATATACTGGTAAGAGTTATCAGTAGTTTCACGAATGTTATGGACCCTACGTCGGCATTACTTATCAAGCTATTGGGGTCTGACGTTTACCACCCTAGGCGAGATATGCAACATATCAGATAAACAGACCGAACTGTACGGTAAGTGTTACTGGTTGGATTCACAGGAGTGTGAGCGGGCTTGCTCGTCGATCTTCTGATCGCTCAATACCCGGGTGGCCGTTACGTTTAGCACACCGCTTGCGGCTTGTGGGTGTTTGATATGATCATCATCTGCTGCCGGCGTATTGACGAGTCTTTAGAGTCCTACACAGAGGTTTCCTGGCTCAAGCGAAACGAAATAGGAGCGCATATGAGATATGTGCGGGACCGAGAATAATGCGTGTATGTGATACCGTATTTCATTCTCGCGATGAATGTGTCGAATGGTTGTATGCGATATAACCTAGTTATCGAATCGAGGATTGATTCGATAAGCCGATACATTGGATACTAGCCGGTTATATGCGACATGACCGGATCATTGAATCAAGTGTTGATTTAATGATTTAATGCATAATTATATATTTGATATATTACTTTGCATTAACTAGTATTTGTTCACTTTAATGGATTTTCTCACTTGAAATGCACATTGTATATGTGATATATTTTTGTGCACAAGATTGTATCATGTTTGATGATACATGCTAGCTTAGGTTTGTGTAAAGAATTAAACCATGGTTAGTTAGTGGTTAGGGTTTCATTTGATTTAGTTATTCATTTATCTATTTATTTATTTATTTATTATGGAAATGATAAAGAGAAAATGGTGGCTTTCTTTGTTTGTTGTTGAAGCTTCATGAAGCTTTGACTAAGTGACCATTTTGTCTTCATGCTTAACCCTAACCATCCAAACTAACCATAGTTCTTTCTCTACACTTGACCATGGTTGAAATATGATAAGTATTCATTTTATTTTCCTTTTGAAAACAACTTTTCATATTATCTTCATCTTCTTCTCCTTCTTCAACATGAAGAAAGCTTGCCTCCATCAATGGCAACTAGTGAAAAAGAGTGAGAAATCCAATTCTAAAGCGAACCCACTTCCTATTTCTTCATCCTCTACCTCTTGCCAAGTAGTATAGGGTGTTTTCTTCACAATTTTTCATGACTTGGTGAAGGGGGAGCTTGATCTTGTGATGCCTCGACGTAGATCATCTTCGGCATCGAAGCCGACGACCAAGTCCGCCCTTTTCTCCGATGAACCCGATGCTAGAGTCATGGATTCAATTTGGACAGCGGAGGGACGTCATCATGGAGCCTAGGAGGTGGAGGACCGGATCTACAAAGGTTGTAGCCCCTTTCCTTTTCAGTTAAAGTTGTTTACTTGCAACGCATCACCTATACATCTTGTTAACGATTCGCATTAGGGTTTCTCGGCACTTGTAAAATTTGAATTGGCCATGTTTGATACCTTGTGAGACTTCATTAGTGTGCCTAGGAACCCTACAATATTCACTGATCATCTCTCAGTATTCGGACATATGTTTTTGTTGAAACACAAGTCTGAAACTTTTGAGAAATTCAAGGAATATATGCTTGAAGTTTAAGAACCAGACGGTTAGAAGTATTAAATCCTTCGATGTGTTCGAGGAGGTGAATACTCGGGCATGGAGTTCCTGGATTATTTGAAGGTGAATGTGATTCTCTCTCAGCTTACTCCTTCGTGTACACCATAGCACAACGGTGTATCGAGGCGGAGGTATCGCACCCTATGAGATATGGCGCGCTCTATGATGAGTACTACTGAGTTACCTGTTTCCTTTTGGAGTTATGCACTTGACAAGTTGCATACCTATTGAATGGGGTTCCAATCAAATCAGAGCCTACCACTCCATATGTGATATGGTATGGGAAGAGACCGTGTCTTAAAAACGAGTTAAGATATGGGGTTCTCCAGCCTATGTTGAAAAGCAAAATCCGGAAAAGCTCAAAGCAAGGTCAGTTCTGTATAAGTTTGTTGGATATCTCAAACATTTGTGAGGGCATGTCTTCTACCTAACTGAGGAGCAAAAGGTGTTTTGTTTCTCAGCATGCCACGTTTTGAGAAAAGGAATTTCTTGTGAAGAAATTTATGGTTATGAGGTAGAACTAGAAGAAGTTCCAGCTAGACAAACTAACAGCTAATGATTTGGTAAAACCAAAGGATTCAATAATCTCTAATGAACCTCAGCATCTCCGCAAATCTGGTAGGATTCCATATCCACTTAAGAGATACTACGGCCTTCTAGGTAACAGTGGGAGCGAGGATTGCATCATGGTAGATGATGGCCCAACTAGGTTCAAGCATGCCATCACAAGTGGAGACTTTATGAAAAGGCTGGATGCTATGCGATCAAAGATGGAATCTATGTACACCAACAAAGTATGACTTTGAATGTTGCACCTGAAGGGGTAAAGCCCGTTGGGAGCAAATGGATCTTGAGAAAATTCTTAGCGTAGATGGAAAAGTTGAGACTTTCAAAGCTAGAGTTGTAGTAAAAGGATATCGTCAATAACCAGGTGTGGTTTTTGATGAAACTTTTTCTCCAGGGGCTATGCTTAAGTCCATCAGGATTAAAGCAAGCATCGCGGAGTTGGAACATCAGTTTTGATGTAGCAGTCAAAAAGTTTGACTTCATCAAAAAGGTTGATGAACCTTGTATATACAAGAAGGTTGTAGGGAGTAAGGTTGTCTTCCACGTATTTTAAGTAGATGACATACTCATGATAGGAAATGGTTTCCTAAGCTACACTCGGTCAAGTTCCTCTTATCACCAGGATTCTCCAAACAAGATCTGGATGATACCTACTACATCTTGTGGATTATAATCTGTGGTGATAGATCTAAGTGGATGTTGGGAGTGTCCCAAATCTAGGTACATTAACACCATACCAAAGGGGTTTAGTATGGAGGATTCTATGCGTGGTGGTTCGCCCACTTACTCATGAATCACTCTCTCCAGAAGGATGTCTCTTAAGACTTATTTGGAGAGAGCTCGCGTGAAAGGGATACCCTATGCTTTGGAAGTAGGCTCTATCATGTATGCAATGTTATATACCAGACCAGATGTTGCTAACTCACTAGGTGTAGTGATTAGGAATCAATCGGATCTTGGGAGAATCATTAGCTGGACTGCTGTGGAGGACATTCTTAAGTACTTGAGAAGCACTAAAAGAATGTTCTTGGTTCAAGCTTCCAGAGTGATAAGGTCGACTGAAAGTCAGTCACAGGCATTATCTTTACCCTCAGTGGAGGGACGGTATGTTGGAAGAGTTCCAAGCTAGATACTGTGGCATACTAGACGATAAAGGCTAGATACATCGCTACCAACGATACTTCCAAAGTGGCTGTCTGCACATTTCTTGTTCATGAGATGAACAAGGATCCACCATTGAGCGTCCAATAACTGTTATTGAGACAACAATGGAGTTGTGGCTTTAGCCTAGGAACGTAGGTCCCATCAGTGATCCAGACATATTCTGATGACAGTATCACCTGATCGGAGAGGTGGTTGATCTCCAAGGGATCGAGGTTAGGAGAGTTCACGCGAAGGATAACACGGCAGATCCACTCACAAAGGCCTTTCCAGAGGGAGATTTCTATTGGACGTTGGGTATAAGATACTACAACAACTGGTCCTAGTGCAAGTGGGAGATTGTTAGTTATATGTATGCCTTAGAGGCCATTATTGTACATGCGATGTATATTATTGTGGATGCTTAGACATATATAGGAGGACTTTCTTGCTCGACATGATAGTATGCTATCTGGTTGCTATTTATCTTAACATGTACACTCGTATCGTCTCTCTGTGACATATTGGTAAAGCCCTTAGGATCTGTACTTGACTTCTAGGATTATGAGAGCGATTACACTAGTGGGGTCTGGATAGTCGGTAAGTACATCCTTCAATTGTTCCTATTCGTGGGAGTATCAAGATGGGGCATCGATATTCCAGAGTAGACTAGCGTATACGCTTCTTGACCCATATGACGGGCGATGGATCATCCTACATCCATTGGTGTTTGATATCAGAGAAGGTATATGGGTGCTCAGTGGAGACTGGGTACACTTAACGAACTCGCCGAGAACTCCTAAATTGTATTATACCTATCATCAGATAGCAGTTCTCCGGCGACACTGGTACAGGTTAGTCTTTCGACCGGAGATCGTCATAGAGTATTGTGTGTCTCCCACTGTGCTTTGATTTCCACCATACCACTACTCTACCGATGTTAGTTATATGTATGCCCTAGAGGCCATTACTATACATAGGATGTATATTGTAGTGGATGCTGGGACATATATAGTGAGGCCTTTCTTGCTCGACATGATAGTATGCTATCTGGTTGATCTTTACCTAACGTGTACACTGATTGTCTCCCTGTTACATGTTGGTAAAGCCCTTAGGATCTGTACTTGACTACCTGGACTATGATGCAGATCATACTAGTGGGGACATGGTAGTCCATAAGTACATCCTTCAAAGTCCCTAGTCGTGGGTGTATCGAGACGGGGCATCGATATACCAGAGTAGACTAGCGTATACCTTCTCGACCCATACAGATGGGCGATGGATGATCCCATATCCATTGGTGTTTGACATCAGAGATGATATACGGGTGCTCAGTGGAGACTGGGTACACTGGACGGACTCGCCGAGAACTCCCAGATGGTATTATACCTCACGTCAGATGGCAGTTCTCTGGTGACACTGGTACAGAGTAGTCTGTTGACCCGAGATCGTCATAGAGTCTTGTGTGGTTCCCACTGTGCTTTGATTTCCATCTTACCACGTCCAAGAGGGCGTGCAAAACGGTGGTTTTTGGGTACAGTCCCGAGTCACATGGAGGCAATGAGCGATAGGAGGGGATTCTTCTCTCCCGGTATAGGGGGTTGATGTTGCGCTGTGTTCGATTGGCTATAACAGGAAATCCCTGGCCAGGGTTGCTGAGATTTACTGGTAAGTGTTACCAGTAGTTTCTCGAATTGTTATAGACCTCATATCGACACGACTTATCGAGCTATTGGGGTCTGACGTTTACCACCCCTATGCGAGATATGCGACATATCAGACGATCAGACCGGACTGTACGGTAGTGTTACTGGTCGGATTCACTGGAGTGTGAGCGGGCTTGCTCGTCGATCTTCAGATCGCTCAATACCCGGGTGGCCGTTACGTTTAGCAGACCGCTTGCAGCTTGTGGGTGTTTGATATGATCATCATCCACCGCCGGCGTATTGACGAGTCTTTAGAGTCCTACACAGAGGTTTCCTGGCTCAAGCGAAACGAAATAGGAGCGCATATGAGATATGTGCGGGACCGAGAATAATGCGTGTATGTGATGCCGCATTCCATTCTCGCGATGAATGTATCGGAAAGGTTGTATGCGATATAACCTAGTTATCGATTCAAGCGTTGATTCGATAAGCCGATACATTGAATACTAGTCGGTTGTGTACGACATGACCGGATCATTGAATCAAGTGTTGATTTAATGATTTAATGCATAATTATATATTTGATATGTTACTTTGCACTAACTAGTATTGGTTAACTTTAAACGGATTTTCTCACTTGGATTGTGCACATTACATAAGCGATATGATTTTGTGCACTTGATGATACATGTTTACTTGGTTAAGTGCAAAGAATTAAACCATGGTTAAAAGAATGGTTAGGGTTTCATTTCCTTTATTTATTCATTTATTTATTTGTTTATTCATTTTGGAAAAGAGGAGAAAAGAATGGTGGCTTAATTTGGAGTTTAGTTGAAGCTTCATGAAACTTTGATCAAGTCAACCATTCTTATCTCATCCTTAACCCTAACCATTCCCACTAACCATGATTCATTCTCTACACTTGACTCTAGTTAACATTATGATAAGTTTTGATTTTTCTATGGTTTTTAATTAACTTATCATAATATTCTTCTTCATCTTCTTCATTCTTCAAGTGAAGAAAACCAAGCTCCATCAATGGTGATTGTTGGAAAAGAGTGAGAAATCCAAAACTAAAGTCTACCCACTTCCTATTTCTTCATCCTCTACCTCTTGCCAAGTAGTAGAGTGTGTTTACTTCACAAGTTTCTTGACTTGGTGAAGTTGTGAGCTTGATCTAGCGATGCCTCGACGTAGATCATCTTCGGCATGGACATCGACGACCTAGCTCCCTTTTTCTCCGACGAAGCCGACGCTTGAGCCCGGATTTGATTTGGACAGCGGAGAGGACCTCGTTGCGGAGCTGTGGAGGTGGAGCACCGGATCTACAAAGGTTGTATTTCCGTATCTTGTAGTTAAGTGTTAACTAGTTAGCTTTTTCGCCTAGAAATCTAGCAAACGATCCGTAGTCGGGTCTCTCGGCACCCGTAAAATTTTATATTGGCATGTTCGATGCCTTGTGAGACCTCACTAGGGTGCCTAGGAACCCTACAGTAGTATCAGAGCCTAGCTAGAGCCTTAGGCGAAGTACAGACGGAATCTGAAACCCGATCGAACCGAAACCCTACCCGCAAAATTGCTCTCTGGGCGATTTTGAAATACTGGGATTTTTACAGATTAAAAATATTCAGAAAACTCGGTAAAATAATCTATGAATTACAGTTTAAATTTGAGGCCTTGATTCATTAAAGGGGGAGCGGATCCGCGGCCTTACAGTAGGCTCAGGCGGCGGATCCGCGGCCCTTTTGTCGTGTTGTGCATTAATTTCTGCACAGTAATTCTTATATATTATTTATGGTGTTTCTGGGAATTTTTAATATTTATTCAAGAGTTGAATTTTCTGGAGTTGTTTTGGGGATTCGGTATTTCGATCGGATTATCAAATTTCGTCTTTTGTTGCTTTCCGGATAAATTTTAGAATATGTTAAAAAGTTCGACCGGATATAAATACCCAATTTTTCCCCTGTCGGGAAATTTCCAGGTGTTGGATTTTTCCGTAGTTTAACGACGTTCTAAGTAGTGCAAGTAACGCGATGGACCCTCTAGAAGACAACAAACCTTAACTCGATTATGTGACCGTCTTGAACTGCCCTTTGAACCTTCGGGTTTGGGGCAGTACGGCATGCCACATGTGAGGCGTTGGCTTGACCCTTCTACGGCTGGACCGTTGGTACTGAGGCACGAACTGAATGTTGTCAGACTTATTTCATGTGTTGAGCTGTATCGGGAAAACTTGGGTGTTCGATTGTTCGATCGAAAAGTTTAGCATTTTCTGTTTATCCGGAATGTGATACAATAATTGGAATTCATAAATTGTTATGAGATAACGGAATGAATATTAAAAACGTAGCAGTTTAGTCTCACTTGATCGGTTGCCACGAAATTTTGATGTGATCAAAAGTCCGTCGCAATCACGTAGCGTACGCGGATACTCGCCGGGTAAACTTAATAGACAGCCTCACTCCATAGCCTCGACCAAGTGACTGTAGGAGAACCCCGTCGCCGAAAGCATCCGTTCGGGTGCTCGCGGTAGCGGTGTTCCGCCTTGGTGCACTTCGTCGACGGTATCAGGGGTGCGGCCGTCTACTTAAGTTTGCGATGAGTATTCGATCAGACTGTCGGGAATCTTGTTGAATTGCCCGACTCGATATTGAAAAGTGTTTTCGATAATGAGACTGAAATGCGGGGTTTATAATTGTTAGGCATGTGATGTCTAAGTAATTCATTTGGTCAGGCATGCGATGTCTGAAAAGGTTGCGGATTCCAACTGTTGTAGTTTTATACTTTCTTTTCTGTGACCGTAAGTGTAATATGTGATATCGCCAGTTTCGTTGCTATATGCCAACGACAATTGGGATACGCATATTTACTTACGTTGATGACATGTGATGTTATGTGTTGCTGGATATGTTATATTGGATCGTCGTGTTTGAATAACCGGGTTTTTTTATGTGAGATGAGTGTTTTTCATTTTCATTCATGTAAAAACTTGTATGTAATATTCTTTTATTGGGGCGCTTCCAGGTTGCGGAAGTTGTCACCTCTTGTATATTATTTACTTTTCCGCACTAGGATAGACCCAAGGAGGAGGGCACAAGTAACCGGGTTCTGGAGTCCAGTGGGGGACCAACTCGAGGAGTCGAGTCCGGGTCTCCTAACTCTAGAATTGGTAGGGTTGCTTGCCGCTCTCGTAGGGGTCTAGGGGTGTGGGTTTGGCTATTCATCACGACCGTGGAATCCGTGTTTTATACTGGCTCGTATTGAAAACACGGACGTCCTAGTATATCCAATATTTCATATGATTCTTCTGCTGCGATATCTGTGATGTGATATGTGATGTTCTGATGATAGATACAGTATATAGTATATATGATATATTATATAGACGTTACTTATGTTTTACACCCGTGCTAGCCCTGCCCCGCTCTGCCGTTAGTTACCTAACCTAACGGTGCACGAGGGGACATCGAGGCGAATGCGGATGGCATAAGTGTACGTCGTATTTATCTGTGATGTTTAGGTACTTAAATGATGGGACTTCATTAATGTGATTAATGAAATAAAAGAAACCTAAGATGTTGTAGTATCGAATTTCAAAATAAAACAGGTAGCTACTGTTCTTGCTTTGCACAGCGGTATATGAGATATATCCTGCACCTTATTCGATGAGGAAAGGACCGAGATCCCTTCACCGGGAGTGACTCCTTTAGCAATAACTGGCAGATGCTACACACTCGGTTTGTCTTTTGATTGCTTTTAAGAGTACTGCTTTGCACAGTGATATATATGATATATCCCGCACCTCATTCGACGAGGAAAGGACCGACGATCCCTTCACCGGGAGTGACTCCTTTAGCAAAACTGGAAAAGCCTCAAAAACACTCCATTTCAAAATTCATTCGATCCTACAACGATATCAAGTTCATTACGCGATAGGTTTTCAGAAAAACCTGTCGTAGCCCTCCGTCATTTCAGATAAATCCTGTTTAGTATTCGTGCTGCGTTTGTTGACCTTGTCAAGGCGCAGTGTGCGGTAGCTAACCAGTATTTATCTGCTTATGCATATGATGCAGATTGGGTTAGGGTAGTCGTGCGGCCTTGTTGACCTTGTCAAGGGTCGTGCGGGTGGGTTTGATTCAATCAAGAAATGACGGGTTGAACTTGACTTGCGGTCTATGGTTTGTTGACTTTGTCAAGGTCATAGATCGTTCGGGGCAAAATATTATCGGGAATTTCAAGTGTTGAAATTTGCAATGAGATTGCATACCTTCTATGAGATAGTTGGATCCCGATACCCGCTGCGATTAAGTGTTACTCCTGGGAGAGTTTTATACATTACAACTAGCCGATCAAGTAGGTGTCTAGAAAGGTGTCAACGGGGTTACGCCTCTGGGAAAACGAGGTTTACATTAATTAGGTTCGTGCGAAAGCACGGGGGACCTCCCTCAAAGTACCGACACTGGCCTGGCTGAAAGATTGACGAACTTGTAGTGTGTAATTAATCCCGGCTAGTCTTTCCTTTTAGGGTTTGAAGGAAGATTTGATAAAAAGCAGTGGGAGCCATCCTGATTAGATAAAATAATAACCAATCTATTCTTGCAAGAGCGCACGCTGAGTGTTTTCTTCTCTCTCTCCAGGTAGCGACCATATCACGCCTTAATCAAGATAATAATACGGAAAATTGACCGAACCCGCTTGTTATACTGAGCTGGGGAACGTTGGTCCCGCTCCAACATATAATTGTTATAAGACAGAGCAGGAAATTGGGGAATACCAGATTTCCCGTGCCGCCCAAACGAAGAGAGTGCATGCTGATGCATCATCTTCGGGTGTGTTCATTATACAGAACTGTTTCTCAGTATCCTCTACGTCCTGGGTATGTGATACCAGATCAGGATCCCAGATATGTAAAATGTTACATAGGGCTACAGATAGGTAGAGAACTGAGAACGGGTGATAAGTTTCATGAGGCAGAAAACGGGGCAAGTGTTGCAGCCAAGTCTGTTGGTCACTGTCACCCTGTATTACCAATACATTGATTCTAAACGAATGTTATTAGATACCGAACCTGATATACAAAATCATATCAGTCTCTTTATTAGTAAAGAAATGATAAAATTTTGTATAGTTGGATTATGTTTTGAACATTTCCTATATCAAAAGTTGATCGGTTCAGGCACGTTATCTAAAAGAATTGATGTTCTAAATCAAACTACAGTTCTTTAGTATACAGAACAGACACAAGAGGAAGAGTTCAGAAATGAACGAATTCTTCTTGAGGTATTGTAGACTAGGTCAGATCAATGTGACCCGACTAGCTAGAGTTACATATAGATGCATATTTAAATCAGTTTGAATTTACATCTTGTGAAACTCGCCAGTCATGTCACAAAGATAAGATGACCATAGCTCCGTTTATTGGAAACAGAGAAAGAGTTAGTAAACTCTTGGGATGATACATGCTGATGTATGTAGGTCCCCTGTCTACACATGCCAAGACCGGTTCTTTGTCCTTCATTACATTCTCTGATAATCTCTCAAGATTCTGACCTATGTTTCTGTTGAAACACAAGTCCGAACCTTTTGAGATATTCACAGAATATAAGCGAGAAGTAGAGAACCGATACGGGTATAAGTATTATTTCCTTTGATGAGATCAAGGAGGAGAATACTTGAGCACGGAATTCCTGGACTATTCTAAAGGAGAATGAGATTCTCTCTCAGCATTACTCCTCCGTATACACCATAGCACGATGGTATATCGGGGCGGAGCAATAACACCCTATATGATAAGGTGTGCTCTATGATAAGTACTACTGAGTTACCTTTTTCCTTTTTGGGAGTTATGCACTTGAGAAGCTGCATACCTATTGAATAGGGTTCCAATCAAATCAATTGCCTACCACCTCATATATGATATGGAAAGGGAAGAGCTCATATCTTAAGTTAGTTAAGATTTGGGGTTGTCCGGCCTATGTCTAAAAGCAAAATCCGGACAAGCTCGAGGCAAGGTCTGTAATGTAGAACTGGAAATGTTCCAGCCATACAAACTGCAGATAATTTGGTAGAACCAAAGGATTCAATAGATACCAACAAACCTCAGCCTCTCCGCCGATCTAGTAGGGTTCCTCACCCACCTGATAGATACCTCGGTTTCTCGATGACAGTGGGAGCGAGGATTACATCATAAGATGATGACCCAACTAGTTTCGAGCTGGCCATCAAGAGTGGGACTCTGTAAGAATGGCTGGATGCTTAGTGAACTGAGATGGAATCCATATACACCAACAAAGTATGGACTTTGGTTGCTATATCTGAAGGGTTAAATCCCCATCAGGAGCAAGTATATCTTGAGAAGATTACTTGGTGTACATGGAAAGGTTGAGACTTTCAAAGCTAGAATTGTTAAAGGTTTTCGTCATCGACCAGGCGTGGATAATGATGAAACCTTTTCCAGTAGCTATGCTTAAGTCCATCCAGATCCTACTTGTCACGGCTACATACCATGACTGTGATATCTGGTGGTTGGGTGTCATGACTGCTTTTCTAAATGATATTTTAGAAGAGTGCGTCTATAAGTACACAGCCAGAGGGCTTCGTAGACAGTGGGAGCAGCGGAAACGTATGCAAGATGTTTTATAGGATAAAGCAGGCATCGCGGAGTTGGAACGTCTGTTTTGATGAAGTAGTCAAAGAGTTTGACATCATCAAAATGGTAGATGAACCTTGTATAAACAAAAAGGTAGTAGAGAGTATGGTGACGATCCTCGTAGAGTACGTGGATGACATACTCTTGATAGGGAAGTAGTTTCCTATACTACGCTCGGTCAATCTCCGCTTATCACAAAGATTCTCCATATAGGATTAAAGTGATACCTACTAAATCCTGGATTTTGGATCTATGAGATAGATCTAAATGGATGTTAGAATACTCACTAGCTGTAGTGAGATGGTATCAGTTGATCCTGGGGAAAATCACTGGAAGTGTTCCAGGGTGATAAAGACGACTGAGTGTCAGTCACAGGCATTGTCTTTACCCTCAGTGAAGGGACGGTATGTTAGAAGAGTTCCAAGCTAGATACCGTGACATACTAGACGATAAAGGCACGATACATCGCTACTTAAGATGCTACCAAAGAGGCTGTTTGGGTGTATAATGGTTCATGAGATGAACTATGTTCCTTCCATTGTGTGACAATGGAGTTGTGGCTTATGCCAAGGAATGCCGGTCCCATCAGTGATCCAGACATATTCTAAGGCAGTATCACTTGATCATGGAGATGGTTGATCTCCAGGGTGATCGAGGTTTGGAGAGTAGACTCAGAGGACAACACAGCGGATCCACTCACAAAGGCCTATTCCCAGAGAGAGACTTTTATGGGATGGTTGAGTATGAGATACTTCAAACCACTGCTACAGATGGCCCTAGTGCAAGTGGGAGATTGTTAGTTATATGTATGCCCTAGAGGCCATTACTATACATAGGATGTATATTGTAGTGGATGCTGGGACATATATAGTGAGGACTTTCTTGCTCGACATGATAGTATGCTATCTGGTTGATCTTTACCTTAACGTGTACACTGATTGTCTCCCTGTTACATGTTGGTAAAGCCCTTAGGATCTGTACTTGACTACCTGGACTATGATGCGGATCATACTAGTGGGGACATGGTAGTCCATAAGTACATCCTTCAAAGTCCCTAGTCGTGGGTGTATCGAGACGGGGCATCGATATACCAGAGTAGACTAGCGTATACCTTCTCGACCCATACAGATGGGTGATGGATGATCCCATATCCATTGGTGTTTGACATCAGAGATGATATACGGGTGCTCAGTGGAGACTGGGTACACTGGACGGACTCGCCGAGAATTCCCAGATGGTATTATACCTCACGTCAGATGGCAGTTCTCTGGTGACACTGGTACAGAGTAGTCTGTTGACCCGAGATCGTCATAGAGTCTTGTGTGGTTCCCACTGTGCTTTGATTTCCATCTTACCACGTCCAAGAGGGCGTGCAAAACGGTGGTTTTTGGATACAGTCCCGAGTCATATGGAGGCAATGAGCGATAGGAGGGGATTCGTCTCTCCCGGTATAGGGGGTTGATGTTGCGCTGTATTCGATTGGCTATAACAGGAAATCCCTGGCCAGGGTTGCTGAGATTTACTGGTAAGTGTTACCAGTAGTTTCTCGAATTGTTATAGACCTCATATCGACACGACTTATCGAGCTATTGGGGTCTGACGTTTACCACCCCTAGGCGAGATATGCGACATATCAGACGATCAGACCGGACTGTACGGTAGTGTTACTGGTCGGATTCACTGGAGTGTGAGCGGGCTTGCTCGTCGATCTTCAGATCGCTCAATACCCGGGTGGCCGTTACGTTTAGCAGACCGCTTGCGGCTTGTGGGTGTTTGATATGATCATCATCCACTGCCGGCGTATTGACGAGTCTTTAGAGTCCTACACAGAGGTTTCCTGGCTCAAGCGAAACGAAATAGGAGCGCATATGAGATATGTGCGGGACCGAGAATAATGCGTGTATGTGATGCCGCATACCATTCTCGCGATGAATGTATCGGAAAGGTTGTATGCGATATAACCTAGTTATCGATTCAAGCGTTGATTCGATAAGCCGATACATTGAATACTAGTCGGTTGTGTACGACATGACCGGATCATTGAATCAAGTGTTGATTTAATGATTTAATGCATAATTATATATTTGATATGTTACTTTGCACTAACTAGTATTGGTTCACTTTAAACGGATTTTCTCACTTGGATTGTGCACATTACATATGCGATATGATTTTGTGCACTTGATGATACATGTTTACTTGGTTAAGTGCAAAGAATTAAACCATGGTTAAAAGAATGGTTAGGGTTTCATTTCCTTTATTTATTCATTTATTTATTTGTTTATTCATTTTGGAAAAGAGGAGAAAAGAATGGTGGCTTAATTTGGAGTTTAGTTGAAGCTTCATGAAACTTTGATCAAGTCAACCATTCTTATCTCATCCTTAACCCTAACCATTCCCACTAACCATGATTCATTCTCTACACTTGACTCTAGTTAACATTATGATAAGTTTTGATTTTTCTATGGTTTTTAATTAACTTATCATAATATTCTTCTTCATCTTCTTCATTCTTCAAGTGAAGAAAACCAAGCTCCATCAATGGTGATTGTTGGAAAAGAGTGAGAAATCCAAAACTAAAGTCTACCCACTTCCTATTTCTTCATCCTCTACCTCTTGCCAAGTAGTAGAGTGTGTTTACTTCACAAGTTTCTTGACTTGGTGAAGTTGTGAGCTTGATCTAGCGATGCCTCGACGTAGATCATCTTCGGCATGGACATCGACGACCTAGCTCCCTTTTTCTCCGACGAAGCCGACGCTTGAGCCCGGATTTGATTTGGACAGCGGAGAGGACCTCGTTGCGGAGCTGTGGAGGTGGAGCACCGGATCTACAAAGGTTGTATTTCCGTATCTTGTAGTTAAGTGTTAACTAGTTAGCTTTTTCGCCTAGAAATCTAGCAAACGATCCGTAGTCGGGTCACTCGGCACCCGTAAAATTTTATATTGGCATGTTCGATGCCTTGTGAGACCTCACTAGGGTGCCTAGGAACCCTACAACTGAGTCATGCAAACAGGTGGTTTTTGGGTACAGTCCCGAGTCACATGGAGGCAATGAGCGATAGGAGGGGATTCGTCTCTTCCCGTATTGGGGGTTGATGTTGCGCAATGCTCGATTGGTCATTACAGGAAATCCTTGGCCAGGGTTGCTGAGATCTACTGGTAAGTGTTATTATTAGTTTCTCGAACCGTTATGGATCTTGCATCGGCATGACTTATCAGGCTATTGGGGTCTGACGTTTTACCATCCCCCAGGCTGCGATATGCGACATATCTGATGAAGAGACCGGACTGTATGGTAGTTTTACTTGATTGGATTCCCAGGAGTATGAGTAGGCTTGCTTGTTGATCTTCTGATTGCTCAATACCCGGGTGACCGTTATGTTTAGTAGACCGCTTGCGGCTTGTGGGTGACTGATATGATCACCAGCTACTAACCGGCGTATTGATGAGTCTTTAGAGTCCTACACAAAGGTTTCCTGGTTCATGCGAAATGAAGTAGGAGCACATATGTGATATTTGCAGGAACGAGATTAATACGTGTATATGATACCGTATTCTAATCTCGCGATATATGATATCAGCCGGGTATATGTGATATAGCCGGGTTATCGAATCAAGTGTTGAATCGATAAGTTGATATTATTGATATTAGTGGTTATATGTGATATAGCCGGATTATTAAATCAAGTGTTGATTTAATGATTTAATGTATAATTATATATTTGATATATAAATTTATATTAACTATTATTAGCTCACTTAACTATTTCTTTTCCTCACTTGTGCATACATGATATATATTTGATATATATTATGTATCATGCTTGGTTATATATGCAACTTAGGTGTGTACGACTTACACCATGACCATGATAAAATTAGGGTTTTATTTATTTAAGTATTAACAAAATTGGATGGAAAAGTGTCATGGTTGGAAGCTTGGAGAAGCTCATGACATCCATTGACTTATTCCACCAAATTTGTTTTACCTAAGATATTTATAAACCTAACCACTATCATTAGCTATGGTTTATTCTCTACATGGGTTAATATGTGATATTAATTCACCATGGTTTCAATTCTATCCTCATCTTATTCTTTTGTTCATCCTCATCCTCATCTTCATCTTTTACTTCATCTCCTCAAGCTCTCTAGGCTTTAGAAGGTGAAGAATCCTAGTGAGAAAAACAAATCTAAAGTGAGAAAAATTCTTACTACATCATCTTCTACTTTTAACCATTTAGTTTAGGGTGTTATCTTCACTAATCTACCATTAGTGAAGAGGTAGGTTGTGCTTTAGTCTCCTCGACATAGATCATCTTTGGCCTCGAAGTCTTCAAGCATGCTTGTTCATTTCGCTTGGTGGAGCCTATCTTGAGTCTGGAAGATCACTACATGGAGCGAAGGGACTTCTACATGGAGCTATTGAAGTGAAGGACCGGTCTACAAAGTTTGTATTCCTCATTCACTTCATGTAATGTTTGATTACATTTTGTTGTTACCCTAACTTTCTAGTTCGATTCCTAGGTTAGTTTTCTTAGCACCCCCTAAATTGTAGTGTGGCATGTTTGATACTTGCAAACCCTAGGCATGGTGCTAAGTAAACCCTATAGTCAACTCGTATCGAACCGCTACTCGTAGACAAGAGAGCTCTATTTCCAGGGGTAGCACTGCTTCCGTGCCGAATACCAACACGTATGGTGTTGTATTCGTAGTCATTTTGAAAGTTGTTCGGTGCAGCCATAGAGCTTCAGGCAGCCTTTCATGCCAGTCTCTTTTGTTTCTGGACACCATTTTCTTTATAATCTTCGTCAAGGTCTTATTGAAAGCTTCAGCTAGACAGTTGGCACGAGGATTATATACTGAAGAGTATCTCAAATTTATTTTGTACTGTTGTGCGAAGCGGCTGATTTTATGGCTCCTGTAGGCCAGCCCATTATCCAAGATAATTCGTCGTAGAGTGCCGAATCGGTAGATGACATGGGTTCTAAATAAATGGAGGATATTCTCCATTTTCACCTCCCTTAGTGGTACTGCTTCTGCCAACTTAGAAAAGTAATCGGTCTTTGCAAGTATGAACCGATATTCTTTGGACGATGCTGGTTCAATGGGGCCGATTATATCGGTTCCCCACATTTCGAACGGCCAGCTAGCTACTGTTGGGTGTAGCGGATTTGGATGCTGGTGGATGAAGTCCCCATGAATTTGGAACGAGTGACACCGCTTCGCATATTCAAGGCAGTCTTGAATCATTGTGGGCCAATAGTAACCCATTCTTTTGATCTTCAGTTTCATCTTTGGCCCAGCTTAGTGAGAACCACAGAGGCCGTCGAGAGTTTCTTGGACGACTTTCTTTTCTTCCTCAGGCCCCAGGAATCTTAGCCATAGACAGTCGAACGATCTCTTATATAGGGTATCATTGATGAAGGCAAATGACAGAGCTCGTTTTATGAGCTGATGTCTAGACGTCGCTTTTTTGGGCGTTCGTTGGGATTTGAAGTAGTCTATGAAGGTCTCCCTCCAATCGTTGACCTTTTCTTTGTCCCTTATTTGAAGGGACACTTGTTTGGTCATTTCTTTTCCATCGGATAGCTCTGTTAAGTCTCCCGAAGATATTTCTGTTGGCGCGAGGATCTTGCTGCTTTGCACGATGATCTTTACGTCATCGAGGTCATCGTCGGCTAATTCCTGAGCCAATCTGGCCAACGAATCGGCCTTACTGTTTTCCGCACGCGGTATACTCTCCAGGATGTAGGAGGGGATTTGCGTCAGCAGCTGCTATACTCTTTCGCCGTACTTCATCAGCTCTGGCTTGCACGTCTGATAGTCGCCATTTACTTGGCTAATGATCAGCCGAAAGACTTGTTCAGTCGAAAATATCGCACATTTGATATAACATTTTCCTTACTTTTCTTAAATATCTAAAGGTGTTTATTATAAATATAGAACATATTTGGGTTTATGTACAAAATACTATTTACCATATGTTTATATATTATAATTAACATTATAAAGGAAAATATATGCATATAATGTTTATATAATATTTTGATAATTTAAATATGCATATTATATCAAATATCCTTAATCAATTTTCTTAAAATATAATATCGTATAAAATGGTTAGGATAATATCTTATCTCAAAAATACCAAATATTAGTAACATTATTCATGGAGATATTGTGCAAGATTTAGCTCAGGTCAGGAGATCGGGATATCGAGATATAGAGAATCAAAAATCTGCCGATAAAGTTAGATAAAATCGAAAAATCAATACTTGCAGAGACTAAGAGAAGATATGAAGATTCGAGATATCACAACAATCTCCACGTGTTAATATGTAGAAGCTCCAAAAAACCCAAACCCTAAACCCTCCTAGTTGCGTCCCTTCCATGGCTAAATGCCCCAATTCACGGTGGATCCGCGGCCATCTGGTGGACATTGGATCTGAGATTTTCTAGGGGTGATCGTAATTGCATATCTTAACCTCTGAGATCTAGGGCTTCTGCTTCCAGGGCCATATAAAGGACCGAGGGCTAAACTTAGAAATCATTACCTTTTATACGAAGCAAATCACTTTCATAGAACAAGTGATCTAAGACAGGTCCGCGATTCGACGTGATAAGGCGGCATGAGATTCGACGGAGCATCTACTTCCAACGAGGCAGAGATCGAGAGAAATTTCTTCCTTTTGTAATCTAAACTCGAAGGTTTCGTAATTGTGAAGTTGATTAATAAAGATAGATCATTAGTTTAGTTAGTTTGTATTTAATTTTTTGCATCATGATCTCATTCTCTATCCGTTCTTCTTCTATCTCCATCATGCGCGAGTAATTCACCGCTTGGTAGGGGTCCGAGGATTAGGGTAGATCAATAGATGAGAAAATATTAAAACTTCTTTTACGTCTTATGAAGTTTATAAGCTTTAGCAAAAGAATCGTTAACATCCTTATTGGGCACGCTACCAATTTATTGTTAGTCTCGACCACAATTTCAGATCAGATTAACAATTGTTTTGCTAAGGGCTAGACATGAATAGAGATCAATGAAGGGACAAGGGTCACTAGTGTGAAAACACTAGTTTCTTCCAAGAACCCTAATCCTCATTCATCACTATCGATCTTGTTTTAAATCTTTCAAACTAATAAATCTTAACGAACCCTACAAGCCTTTTCCCTATAAAATCTATATCCATAGTTAAACTAGATCTTAAAACTATACATTCTACATCCGTGTATAACATAGATTTATAATCAACAACTATTCTCCCTATTCTTTCTATTTCTAATCAACACGTCTAAAGCAAGATTAAAAGTTCCATACATCTCTGAGGTCGACCCGTACTCATCTCGGCTAGCTACACGCGACACCGTTATTGATTGCGGTTACTACATAAACACTCACATAGAATCAATTTAATGGCGCCGTTGCCGGGGATCCGTGCGTAATTTTTTTCTTACTATTCGTGTTGAATTCTTATTCGATCAATAACATAAAATAAAACAAAACCGCATAGTGCATATTTAACGATTAGTGTGCGATTTTTCCGTGGATATCTGGAGTCACTGTAGAGAGGACATAAAGTTTCAGAGGTATTAAGTAAATCCCAAAGGAGTATAGGAGGCAAGTGAATAATTTTTTTTCCAGAAGAACCCTAATTAACGCGGCGGAACCGTGACCATAGTATGCTATTTGCGGCGGAATATCGGCGGAGTTGGTGAATAGGAGCGCCAAAATCTTCTGGTAATCTTTTCTGATTTTTCCCTCTCCTCTGAAATCAAATAATATATTTTTCTTTAGGATTCTTTGCAAAATATCACCGTTCAAAAATCTTTTGCGAGTTTTGTTTTCCGGGTTGATTTTGCATATTTTAATACAGGCTTTAAGCAGAAAGACCAAAATTCAGATTAGGTGGGAATTTCATCGCCTTTCTTAGGCCCAACAAATCACACAATGAGCATACCCTACATTAATTAAAAAATCTTTAGACCAAGCCCTAAGGACCGTCGCGCTCAATAGGACAGAGGAAGGTCGTGGGTAATCTATCGCTTATCCGCATTACTTTTGTGGTGTATAAGGGAAGCGTGACTGGGGCAAGTGGTTACTTAATTAGACCCGCTATTTTTGGTGATTCATATAGTGGATAACTCCTACTTATCTGGCACTTACCTGCCCACTGGAGCGATAAAGAGGTGGTAGAGGATTGATCCTGCGACTTGTCCTTTGAAAGTTTAGGAGCGGTCTAGTGGTTGACCTAGGTGAACTTAGTTTTAGGGTTTGTTTATGCATTTTATGATTTGTCGAGTCAACCCCCAAGTCCCACTTTCAAACCAAAACAATCCAAATAAAGCTTAAATCTTTCCCTTTTCACCCTCTTTCCTCTTTCCCTCTTATAATCGGTAACCTAAATAGAAGAACTCTTTTCGAGCTTTGCTATCCAGAACCGGATATTTCTTGTTTTTCTAATCGCTTCAGTACACCATCCGACTCTACCATGTCTTTAAGAGACCGGATAGAGCAAGCGGAAAGAAATAGTTGGACACCTCACTCTAGGTCCTATCAACCACATCAAAATTCTACATCTTCTTATGTTGATACTCCATTTAAATCGTGTGAGGGAAGTCCTAAACTCATGTCCATCACTGAGCATATGGCGAGTGCTAAAGGCCAAAGTTTCAATCCAGTCAAACTGTTAGGACAAAAAATAGAATCACATTCTAAGGAAGATATTGCTACTCGTTTTGCGGTGTATATGACATCTGTTGCCAGTGGCCAACCAACCAACCAATATCAATATTCTTCTTATCATAATGTTGATCCTACTCCTGTGCAATTTTCACAACCATTCGATTCCAATCAATTCTACCCGACTTTTACAACTTATATAGACAATTCTTCTAATCAGTCATTTGAGAGTTTTTATCCACAAGAATTTCAATCTTCTGCTGAAACCCCTTACCGACCTATGTCTAGTCTTGAACGGACAATGGAAGAATTTTGGGTAGCGTCGTGGCGCCACATAGAGAAATTGAATGCATCCATGGCCTCCCTCGTACAACAAAACGAACGAGCAACTAGTTTACAACTACCTCAAAATTATTCAATGTATGATACGGCAATAGGACAAATCGAGAATTTAGGTAGTGAGAGAGAGCAGTACATCCTTCCAAATCAAACCTCCCCATCCCAAATTGAAATCCACAACTCCAGTTTCACAGATCTATCGAGTACACCAAATGATTCACCGATTGAAGATAGAATGTTTGATGAGTTGTGCGACTTTATAGTGTTTGATTTACCCGATTGTGAAGAGTCCATTTAATTTGAAACAACACCCAATCCTTGTGATCTCTACACCTCCACTCTAGAACCGACATTGATTGAAAACCATTCTTTTGATGAGGTGCCCGTGAATTTTAACCTTTACTTGATTGAAGATATTAACGCTGGGGATATATTGGATGATGAACCCACAATTTTGGATAAGTTTTTCTCACCAATTCATCAGGTCCTTTCACTTCCGTGTGGATATCATCTCAAACCTTTAAATATTTTTCTCGAACCCCTTATGCATCTGGAAATTGATGATAAATGCATGACCGAAAAGCAGAATGAAATTCAGCCTCCATTTCCCACATCTCGTTCAGCAATACTCGACATCCCGATTTGTTTACTCGTTTCATCACCCACTTTCATTGGTTCTTCTTCTAATCTTCTTTTAATTTTAGTGAGTGTTGATGAATCACAATTAGATATTTCGAGTTCTATGATTCTTGAAAGACTACTTAATTTAGCCCCCTTTGAAAATGAGGTAGATGAGTTTTTCAAGGCTCCTACCTCCATAATTTTTTACAAATCAAGTGTGTTGAATTCTGGCGTGACCCTTATTGACATTGAAACGCTCAATCGGACCATCGATGAAAGTTTCGAAGATATTTTCGCCGATGAACTCGCATTCCTAAATGACACGGATTTTGTGATTAATTAACCTCCACCTGAAGAAGTTGAACCACCACCATTTCATCTTATCCCATACGAGAATGTGACAATTCTTCCCATTCCTAATCATTCACATTATCGTTTTCGTTCATCATCACTATTTCGTCTCTATCAACTGAGACGTAAACACATTCTATTCCGCCTCTTATCCCCTCTCCACTTCTTCACGTCGATAGGTGACATGATCTTCTACCAACCAGTCCGTTACATTGATAAAATATTTGGATGGTTGGTGTTGACTTTTGGTCTTTGTAAAGCTTTGCATAGATCAATAACTTTAACCCCCTCATAATTTTAAATGCTTAATACGGTTTTACTCAAGTTTGGGGGGATATATTTTTGCTCTTGAACGAAAAATAGATTTTTACAAAATTATGAGCCAAAAATAAGTTTGGGGGAGGTTTTCACCGTCATTAATTCATATCCCCGTTACTAACTTTTCCTCCCAAGTCTACAGATTTTTTTATGCCTAACAGATGACATCAGTGAGGACACTGCTGCAAACAGGTTTGGGGGAGGTTTGTGCTTATTCACGCATTATTTTGCATTATAATATATATAAGTACAAAAATTTTTTGATAATGAAAGTTTGAAAGTGAAAATTTACATATGAAAGATAGGAATAGTTTGAGAAAAGCAAGAAAGTTAGATGTTTTCTTAAACGAAACTAGTAATAAGTAGTTATGAGTCGTTGTCCCAAGGGTTAGTAAGTTGAAGGAAATTACTAATCTGGGGATAAAAATAAGTCTGAAAAATAGTCCATATTCTTAAGGCCAATTTTTTTTAACATTGATACCCTACTTTACGCACTTACACACATCTTCAAACTTGGGATAGTAGAGAATTCCTTGAAGTGCTCTTGTCTAAAAGCCTTTGTATGAAAAATAAAAAAAAGCATAAGTGGTAATGAAAAAAATGAACACTGGTTTTGTGATTTCCAAGGCAGCATAAAAAAAATATAGCAAGTGTACTTTATTACTTAGTGCCTTAGACCAACTGGTTTGGGAGCCACTGCTAAGCCTTAGGTATTGCAAGACGAGTATATTACGCCTGAATACGCGAGCACATTTTGTAATCAGTTGGTTAGTAGCTTAAGAAGTATTAGCGGTCGCATGAAAGATGTGTTAGCAATACCATCTAAATTATTCACCGACTATAAGTACTTTGGAAGATGGATAAGAATATGATAGCTTGAATTGAATTCTCTAAGTATAGGTATGTCTTTTACACACACGTAGGGGTATATGATCGATATTTGGATAAAAGATAGGGAGGAAGAATAAAGACGATATTTTATTGAGGGATGATGTGATTTCTAACATTTTTTCATGACCATTAAGATAGGGCTCATAGCAACTGAAAAGCTAGTGTAGTTGGAAACTCTTATTTTCAAGTTCTTTCTTTTATATTTCTTATCTTTGTATGTAATTTTCATCTTCTTTCTTTTATTATAAGAATTTGTTGGTGTAATCTGTTGGATATAGTGCCCTCAAAGTCAATTATTGGATCGCAAGTACATGATTGCAATGATTGAGGAGGACCTATACCGGTAGGACAGTCTTACTCGAGATGACAGTATGCTATCCGGCTTGCTATTATCAGTCGTGTATACGTTCAGGTGACTGATCACGATTACACGTTGATAGAGCTCTTAGGATCTTGCTTGACTACCAACAGTATGATGGCGATCATATACGTGAGAGTTGGGTAGTCTATAAGCACATCCTTAAAAGTTGTCCCTAGTCATAGAAGTTTCGAGACAGGGCATCGATACTCCGGAGTAGATGTCATAACCCGAAAGTACGGAACGTGACCGGCACTTAGATTACGAAGCATCTAGAGGCGCCATGTAACCTAAGTAAGCCGAAGCCCAGAAATCTAAACCATAAAAGAAGAAGAAGAAGTAAAAGAAACATGAAGAAAAACAAGTTTAAAAGTATCAGCAAATTTTCCTAAAAATTTCGGCAGAGTCTCCTCTGTAAAAACTGGCCTCCAAACGGGTACAACAAGTATAATATACATAAACAATAAAAGGCATCTCCAAACGGGTGCTAGCTCAACGCCAACTGGCGGAAACAACCACAAAAGCATAATAATATACAACGCCAAAGGGCGAGGCTCAAAACTCAAAATAAAACAAAACCACCAGATCAGAATAATACATGCGCGACTCTAAGGTCGAAATAAAAGACTGGTCCAATAAACTTATCAAGTAATACAAGTATGGTTGATGGAGCTTACTAGATACAAATGAAAGAATGAAAGTACAATGGTGGTCCAGATACAAGTGAACCAACCTACCGTGCAAATCACCCTGAATGAAATGATATGCCAGCAACTGCCAGGGAAACCTGTACATCGAACCTGTAATAAAATTTGGCACAACGGGGGTGAGTTGCCAACTCGTGAGTAGAAGACATCTACGAAAAGAAATCGAATGCACGACGCTATCCTAAGTCATAATAATACACTACTATATCCCAACATCTAGTAATAACAGGGTAATACTATGTGTAAGTGCAGATACTCCGTGCTCGTGTCAGTGCCTCATATAATACTATGTCATATGAAATGAAATGCATGCACCATGAATGTAAAGTAACAAATCCTGAAATCCAGATATATCTGTATAAGAAATCTTTAGCTGTTATCATAGTAAAATGTGTATAAGAATCTGAAATCTCAACAATGAAATCCATGGAAATCCGTGTCAAGCATCGACACAACACATGTAATCTCAAGTCTCAATATCTCGGGCTCCGTCAGTCCGGATCGGCCCATATCATCAAATCTCACGACAACGGTCGGTATCCTCCGGATATCCGCCGCGCCAGACATCAGCGGTAGGTAGCCTTCCCCTGCCAGGCTCATCGTCTACAACTCGATCTTCTTGCCCCGGGGTACCATACCGGGCCCACCATGTACCCGAGACGGTTCATCCACTCCTCGAATCGGGTCTCGAAATCCATCAGAAAACATGAAATCTCATGGTGGACGACACATACATCACGAGAAAACCGCATCTTATGTTTTAAAAAGAGAGGAGGAGAGAGAGAGAAGTTTTTATATATTCTTGCGGTTTCCCCAAAAATCTAGAAATCTTATAGAAACCCAAATCTGAAAATCATGAGTAAGTATATGATAAGTGTCGGCATATACCCATAATACTGCATGATAACATGAAAATATGAATGCATGAATGTCTAAGTAATAAATATCATGTCTATACTAACATCAGAGAGTAATCACAATATTATATCGGTCAAGTTGTTAACTGATTCTATCAATAAAAGACAATATAATCTAAAGTGTACGTGACATAGCAATTACCGATGATGATGTGTGTGAGCCGGCAAATAAATGTGCGTGGAATATGCGCATCATCGGTAATGGTGCTGGTGTCCTAACAGGTAAGGTTTATACTGATTATAGCAGCATATGTAAGAACATGCATCATTATGATTCCAGTGTGAAAGTAAAGACGGATATGTGTTATCCACTCATTTGATATACCATTACCACTACCACTATATGACTCGAACCTAACCTAGTGTCCATCTAACCTCTTAAGGAACAAAACCTAAGAAACTAGTCAATAAGAAACAAGAGTCTACCTAAGGTCTGAATCAATATCTCTAATAGTCGGCGATCCGGCCTCAATAGCGTCACGTACGTAGTACGGCTTTCTCGAATCAAGAGTGCGTATCAATCATCATATTTATACCTCGTACGGTAAAATCCATCGTACGGCATCCCAATATCGGGGTACGGGTAAAGTAACTCCTAGGTGTCTCATCATTAGTATAATGTCATTATCAACACATCTCATGATCGAGGTGCTAAACTGTGATCGCATACATCAATCATATATCATTGCCATCATAATAAGCATCATTAGTTTATCCTCAGAAATATCATGTCATATGTATCATATTGTGATTAAGTCATACTGATATCATATCGTCCTCAAGTCACACCTCTATGATATCGACATCAGGTCACACCTATATGATGTCGTAATCAAGTCATACATATCCCATATCGTGATCAATCACAAGTTACAGTCCGGGTACTATTTTAGAGTCCCATGTACCTCAATATCCTCACCACCCATTATAATTTAAGTATACATGTTCATTATCTCATTTTCTAATGATCCGCTAACACTTAATACGACTGTATAGCCAAGAATCATGGCATCAAGCCCAGTTACATTGTTTCATCATATCTCGGATATCATATCACATCAATGTATCCCATATACGTGTTGTATATATATATACCTATACCTCGTCCTATATATATATACACATGCACGTATACACCATGTCGTGTTTCAGTGTGTGCGTGTGTGTTTCTACCTGAAACCTACGAACCTCTTCCAAGGTATTCATCTTCTGATATGTCTTCCTAAATCAGTCTAATCCAGCCTAGGGTCATTACTAGGGCCCTACTCATTAAGAATCAAGGGTCACGTCTGGTTTCCTAATGACAACAAATACTATTCCTATTCTATGTTTCGGGGGTGCTAAACGCCATCCACCCGACTTCCCCCCCGTAGATATACATCTACTCACCTGGTCCATGTCTGCCGAAGACGGTGTCGCCATCCTCCTCTTCATCGCCCGCAGTCCACGTGAGGGGTACCTAAACGCAAATATATAAATAGCATCGTAAACTGAATCACATGCAAAAGTCAAACGATACAAGGAACAAGCATAGGTTAAAACCTATGTCCCGTACACGCAAAAGAACTAAATATCGCTCGATATCGGCGTACAAACTCCGATGGATCGAGATAAACATCAACAAATAACTCGTAGTTTTAAAACACATTACTTATATTATAAAATATGATTAAATCTATCGAAACCCTAAAATCCATCAAACCGTCCAATTTCGTAAAACCCGAAAATGCCAATTTACCGTTTTTCATCAAAACTTGACATTTAAATAAAACCAATGGTCATAAAACTTATTAAATAGCATAACTAGACTATACAAACCGTTACTATATTTTTATTACACAAATTTGTATTAATTTGAAATTTCTAGTTTGCAACCTTTAACAATTTTCAACATTTTTCAAGAAAAATACCACAATTCCACCACAAAACGTGATTTTGCATGAATTAATGTATTAAACCACAATTCATGATGATAATGATTTAATGAAACCATAAATTATTTTTTTAATCTCATTTATTTAGGAATTTCTAAAATCTAGTTTACAAAATAGCAATTTTTATCACAATTTATCAATTATCAATAGAAACTAGCAATCAATTTAAGTTTCCATTCCACCAACAAGTTAATACCCTTATTAAGACCACAATCTAGTGTTACAAATATTAATTGAAATTTTATTTCACCTAAAATTATGTTTTATAGAAACCTAGTTAGCAAAATTCCTAATTTAAACAATTTTAAATGAAAAATTTACAATTCAACAACCATGCAAGATTTTCCAATTCTAAAAGTGTTAAACTAACTATTATAACCCTAATTAATTAATAAAAATCATAACTTGAATTTACAAATCCTAACTTGAATTTTAAAAATTGAACATAGAATTAATTCATTAATTCTAAACATGCTTAAAAGAAACATCTAATAACAAATAAACAAAAGAAGGAAATTTATACCTCAAAAATATGAAATCCAAACAAGAAAATGAGCCTCAAAAATGCATTCCTTCCATCTCCAAATTTCATATAAAAATGAGCAAGGAATAAAGGGTATGAAATAAATAGGATTTTGTGGATTTTTATTGAATTTTTAAAGGATTTTTTGATGAATTTTGGAGCAAAATAAAATGAGGAAAATGGGGGCTACCATGGGGGGTGAGGCCGGCCATTTTTTTGGAGGTGAGGGAGAGAAAGAAGAGGGTGAGAAAGTGTGTAGAAGACTCCACCAAAATATCACTTCATTATTTCTTTTCATGCATTTATTTATTTTTCTTTTATTTCTTTACTATAGCAACTCAAGAAAACTCTAGAAAATAGGAAAAATTTGCAAATAAATTTTGCATGATACACACTAAATTATAACATGCCATGGTTCATTTTTAAAAATTAAAACCATTCAAATTTGTAATTTACACTAATTTAGTGTAAAAATAAAGCTTATGTTAATATTTAAAATAATTAATTTAGGAAAAATATTTAATTAAACTAAAAATTTATAAGTGGCTAAATAAACACCATTTAATAGTAATTACATAATTAAAATAGGTATTTTTGAAATTATAAAGAAAAACAATCACGGTTTAGTTTTATGAAAAATACATTTTACTTTACCGAAAATCATAAAATTCACTTAAACAATTTTATTCATTTAATTATTTATTTCATTATTTTTAAAACGTTACAATCTTCCCCCCTTTAATAAATTCGGTCCCCGAATTTAAATTAAAACTCCCCTTCCAAATTCTAACACTTAGCAAACACTCAAATCGTCGGGGCTCTGAAATCATCAATATATAACTAAAATCAACTCCGTCAAGCATAACGCAATTATCGGAGTTATGGTGAGAATAAAATATCAAAACCCAATATGAAGACCATCATAATATACATCAATCTATAACTTATATATAGTTCGCATCCTAGTAAAATCGCCTAAACATCATAATAAAGAAGCATACAAAAACCCCTCTTGAAAATCGCCGTGCAATGCACGTGTCACGGCATAAGTAGCGGACGTTTATTTTTAAAAAAACTAGCTATATATATATATATATATATATCTTTTATTTAACATACACGTCCCGCCTGGTTACTAAATCAAATAATAATGATTATGAAACATACTGCTCAAACTGAAATCAATCCCAATCACATCAATAAAATATCACGTGCGTCCGGTGCGCACTGAAATCGAAACCAAATACAGATACCATGAATACACCCAAAAACAAAATAAGTGCATCAGGTGTGCACCAAAACATCTGTCAAGTGCAACGGGCGTGCACGACTCACTATCAGGTGCATCTAATCTGCGCAAAATCGCATCAAGTGCGCCAAGTATGCGCAAGAATCCTAATCAGGTGCACATGGTGCACGAAAACATAAATCGAAAATCAAAATCAAAATCAAAATCACAGTACAAAAATGCATGAAAACTAGGTCGAAACATATGTCAAAATCATGTGTGACCCCTATGCACGAAATCAAATAAAAAATCTCAAAATATATAAAACCTAATCAAGTGTACTGGGTGTGTACTAAACAACATCAATACTGATATATAAAACACAAATAGAATGTAATGAAGGTACACATAAGAAATACCAATCGTAGAACAAAATCCTCAAAATACCAAAATCCAATAACAGAAATATGAAATTCAAATCACCAAGTCACATCGTAATCATTATCGTCAATGTGCGCCTCTTTCCTCTGATGTCTGCTGCTTCAAACTTGTCTCTTCATAAGTGTGCTGACTGCGCTACCAACGGCAATACTCATATCTAGAGTCTCCCACGTAGTCGATCCCTTCACCTGATATCCGGACTACATTAAACTTTTCGATCGATCAATCAAAATCCCATAATTCCCCGAGAGCTCAACACTCAAGTACAGCTTAAAAATATCCGGTACATACCCCAGCATCGATGATCCAGCCGTAGAAGGGCAAACCCAAGTCTCACTAATGGCACCGCGGAACTGCCATAAACCCTAAGGTTCAAGGGCGTTTTCGTGGTCATTATGTCGAGTTAGGGTTTCATTCTTCTAGAGGGTCCATCGAAATACCTGCATGTTCTTCCGAATACTTTAAACTAGGGAAAATGGTTTTCTGATAATCGTTCGAACCCTTTAACTTCATCCGGACGGCATGTGAATACCCTTCGTCCGCACGCTAAGCAATGCTTCAATCCTCAAGAATAACCAATACTCTAATGGTTATCGCATTCGAGCCGCAGCTCGCTCTGCCAGTGTGCCCGTGATAACAGAAACTATCATCCGATATCGAGGAAGATAGACCAAAGGAACGAATGAAATACGGTGCAAACAATGTACATCCTAAGGCTCCTTAAGCAGAGTAGCGTATCGTAAGTATGCCGCGGACCATACCCACGGTACGTTACTCTACCTAAATCGCCTACTCCATCAACCAAGGGTCACCTAGACTTATACAATGTTAAACCTAGCGCTCTGATACCAACTTTGTCACGCCCCGAAAGTACGGAACGTGGCCGGCACTTAGATTACGAAGCGTCTAGAGGCGCCACGTAACCTAAGTAAGCCGAAGCCCAGAAATCTAAACCATAAAAGAAGAAGAAGAAGTAAAAGAAACATGAAGAAAAACAAGTTTAAAAGTATCAGCAAATTTTCCTAAAAATTTCGGCAGAGTCTCCTCTGTAAAAACTGGCCCCCAAACGGGTACAACAAGTATAATATACATAAACAATAAAAGGCATCCCCAAACCGGGGCTAGCTCAACGCCAACTGGCGGAAACAACCACAACAAGCATAATAATATACAACGCCAAAGGGTGAGGCTCAAAACTCAAAATAAAACAAAACCACCAGATCAGAATAATACATGCGCGACTCTAAGATCGAAATAAAAGACTGGTCCAATAAACTTATCAAGTAATACAAGTATGGTTGATGGAGCTTACTAGATACAAATGAAAGAATGAAAGTACAATGGTGGTACAGATACAAGTGAACCAACCTACCGTGCAAATCACCCTGAATGAAATGATATGCCAGCAACTGCCAGGGAAACCTGTACATCGAACCTGTAATAAAATTTGGCACAACGGGGGTGAGTTGCCAACTCGTGAGTAGAAGACATCTACGAAAAGAAATCGAATGCACGACGCTATCCTAGGTCATAGTAATACACTACTATATCCCAACATCTAGTAATAACAGGGTAATACTACGTGTAAATGCAGATACTCCATGCTCGTGTCAGTGCCTCATATAATACTATGTCATATGAAATGAAATGCATGCACCATGAATGTAAAGTAACAAATCCTGAAATCCAGATATATCTGTATAAGAAATCTTTAGCTGTTATCATAGTAAAATGTGTATAAGAATCTTAAATCTCAACAATGAAATCCATGGAAATCCGTGTCAAGCATCGACACAACACATGTAATCTCAAGTCTCAATATCTCGGGCTCCGTCAGTCCGGATCGGCCCATATCATCAAATCTCACGACAACGGTCGGTATCCTCTGGATATCCGCTGCGCCAGACATCACCGGTAGGTAGCCTTCCCCTGCCAGGCTCATCATCTACAACTCGATCTTCTTGCCCCGGGTACCATACCGGGCCCACCATGTACCCGAGACGGTTCATCCACTCCTCGAATCGGGTCTCGAAATCCATCAGAAAACATGAAATCTCATGGTGGACGACACATACATCACGAGAAAACCGCATCTTAGGTTTTAAAAAGAGAGGAGGAGAGAGAGAGAAGTTTTTATATATTCTTGCGGTTTTCCCCAAAAATCCAGAAATCTCATAGAAACCCAAATCTCAAAATCATGAGTAAGTATATGATAAGTGTCGGCATATACCCATAATACTGCATGATAACATGAAAATATGAATGCATGAATGTCTAAGTAATAAATATCATGTCTATATTAACATCAGAGAGTAATCACAATATTATATCGGTCAAGTTGTTAACTGATTCTATCAATAAAAGACAATATAATCTAAAGTGTACGTGACATAGGAATTACCGATGATGATGTGTGTGAGACGGCAAATAAGTGTGCGTGGAATATGCGCATCATCAGTAATGGTGCTGGTGTCATAACAGGTATGGTTTATACTGATTATAGCAGCATATGTAAGAACATGCATCATTATGATTCCAGTGTGAAAGTAAAGACGGATATGTGTTATCCACTCATTTGATATACCATTACCACTACCACTATATGACTCGAACCTAACCTAGTGTCCATCTAACCTTCTAAGGAGCAAAACCTAAGAAACTAGTCAATAAGAAACAAGAGTCTACCTAAGGTCTGAATCAATATCTCTAATAGTCGGCGATCCGGTCTCAATAGCGTCACGTACGTAGTACGGCTTCCTCGAATCAAGAGTGCGTATCAAGCATCATATTTATGCCTCGTACGGTAAAATCCATCGTACGGCATCCCAATATCGGGGTACGGGTAAAGTAACTCCTAGGTGTCTCATCATTAGTATAATGTCATCATCAACACATCTCATGATCGAGGTGCTAAACTGTGATCGCATACATCAATCATATATCATTGCCATCATAATAAGCATCATTAGTTTATCGTCAGAAATATCATGTCATATGTATCATATTGTGATTAAGTCATACTGATATCATATCGTCCTCAAGTCACACCTCTATGATATCGACATCAGGTCACACCTATATGATGTCGTAATCAAGTCATACATATCCCATATCGTGATCAATCACAAGTTACAGTCTGGGTACTATTTTAGAGTCCCATGTACCTCAATATCATCACCACCCATTATAATTTAAGTATACATGTTCATTATCTCATTCTCTAATGATCCGCTAACACTTAATACGACTGTATAGCCAAGAATCACGGCATCAAGCCCAGTTACACAGTTTCATCATACCTCGGATATCATATCACATCAATGTATCCCATATACGTGTTGTATATATATATACCTATAACTCGTCCTATATATATATACACATGCACGTATACACCATGTCATGTTTCAGTGTGTGCGTGTGTGTGTTTCTACCTGAAACCTACGAACCTTTTCCAAGGTATTCATCTTCTGATATGTCTTCCTAAATCAGTCTAGTCCAGCCTAGGGTCATTACTAGGGCCCTACTCATTATGAATCTAGGGTCACATCTGGTTTCCTAATGACAACAAATACTATTCCTATTCTACGTTTCAGGGGTGCTAAACGCCATCCACCCGACTTCCCTTCCGTAGATATACATCTACTCATCTGGTCCATGTCTGCCGAAGACGGTGTCGCCATCCTCCTCTTCATCGCCGGCAGTCCACGTGAGGGGTACCTAAACGCAAATATATAAATAACATCGTAAACTGAATCACATACAAAAGTCAAACGATACAAGGAACAAGCATACGTTAAAACCAATGTCCCGTCCACGCAAAAGAACCAAATATCGCTTGATATCGGCGTACAAACTCCGATGGATCGAGATAAAGATCAACAAATAACTCGTAGTTTTAAAACACATTACTAATATTATAAAATATGATTAAATCCATCGAAACCCTAAAATCCATCAAACCGTCCGATTTCGTAAAACCCGAAAATGTCAATTTACCGTTTTTCATCAAAACATGACATTTAAATAAAACCAATGGTCATAAAACTTATTAAATAGTATAACTAGACTATACAAACCGTTACTATATTTTTATTACACAAATTTTTATTAATTTGAAATTTCTAGTTTGCAACCTTTGACAATTTTCAACATTTTTCAAGAAAAATGCCACAATTCCACCACAAAATGTGATTTTGCATGAATTAATGTATTAAACCACAATTCATGATGATAATGATTTAATGAAACCATAAATTATATTTTTAATCTCATTTATTTAGGAATTTCTAAAATCTAGTTTACAAAATAGCAATTTTTATCACAATTTATCAATTATCAATAGAAACTAGCAATCAATTTAAGTTTCCATTCCACCAACAAGTTAATACCCTTATTAAGACCACAATCTAGTGTTACAAATATTAATTGAAATTTTATTTCACCGAAAATTATGTTTTATAGAAACCTAGTTAGCAAAATTCCTAATTTAAACAATTTTAAATGAAAAATTTACAATTCAACAACCATGCAAGATTTTCCAATTCTAAAAGTTTTAAACTAACTATTATAACCCTAATTAATTAATAAAAATCATAACTTGAATTTACAAATCATAACTTGAATTTTAAAAATTGAACATAGAATTAATTCATTAATTCTAAACATGCTTAAAAGAAACATCTAATAACAAATAAACAAAAGAAGGAAATTTATACCTCCAAAATATGAAATCCAAACAAGAAAATGAGCCTCCAAAATGCATGCTTTCCATCTCCAAATTCCATATAAAAATGAGCAAGGAATAAAGGGTATGAAATAAATAGGATTTTGTGGATTTTTATTGAATTTTTAAAGGATTTTTTGATGAATTTTGGAGCAAAATAAAATGAGGAAAATGGGGGCTACCATGGGGGGTGAGGCCGGCCATTTTTTTGGAGGTGAGGGAGAGAAAGAAGAGGGTGAGAAAGTGTGTAGAAGTCTCCACCAAAATATCACTTCATTATGTCTTTTCATGCATTTATTTATTTTTCTTTTATTTCTTTACTATAGCAACTCAAGAAAACTCTAGAAAATAGGAAAAATTTGCAAATAAATTTTGCATGATACACACTAAATTCTAACATACCATGGTTCATTTTTACAAATTAAAACCATTCAAATTTGTAATTTACACTAATTTAGTGTAAAAATAAAGCTTATGTTAATATTTAAAATAATTAATTTAGGAAAAATATTTAATTAAACTAAAAATTTATAAGTGGCTAAATAAACACCATTTAATAGTAATTACATAATTAAAATAGGTATTTTTTAAATTATAATGAAAAACAATCACGGTTTAGTTTTATGAAAAATACATTTTACTTTACCGAAAATCATAAAATTCACTTAAACAATTTTATTCATTTAATTATTTATTTAACTATTTTGAAAACGTTACAGTAGACTAGTGTATACAGTCGAGACCCCGACGAGGGGCGGTGGCCGGTCTCACAAGCCACTGGTGTCAGTTGGATCACCTAATATGTATACAGGTGCTTATTGGGTTATGAGTACACCGGACAGGACTCGCCGGGAATCTGCTAGTTGGTATTATACCTATCATCAGATAGCAGTTCCCTGGTGACATGTGTACAGGTTTGTTCATCGACCTGAGGTCGTCATTTGTCTCGTGTGAGTTCCCACTGTGCTTTGATTTCTATCCTGCCACGGCTCAGAGGAGTCGTGCAAATGGGTATTTTTTGGGTACAGTTCCAAGCCACATGGAGGCAAGTCAGCGGATCGGCAGGGGATTCATCTCTCCCGGTATTGGGGGTGAGATCGCGCTGTGTCTAGGAAAGCCATTACACCAAGTCCTTTGCCAAGACAGGTGAGATTTACTGGTAGGTACTCCAGTAGTATCTCAGGGTGTTCAGGGCTTGTCTCCGACACGACTTATACTGCTATTGGGGGTCTGACGTTACTAGCCCCCAAGGCAGGATATTCGATACTTATAGAAGAACGGACCAGACTGTATATACATTGTCACTGTTAGGCTCAGTAGGGTTTCCGGATGAGTTCGCTCATCGGCCTCCCTTGAGGTCAGCACATGGGCAGCCGTTACGCACAGCTAGTGCCGCTGACGGCTTGTGGTTAAGCCCACTGCCAGGGTACTGAAGAGTCATTAGAGTCCCCCACAGATAGTTTCCCAAGTTCGGGCGAAAAGTTGTAGAGGCCGTATGGTTTTATGGCATGGTTCGGAAAATGCACGTGCGTTTACGCAGGTGTCATATTTCGGGCAAATAATACTGGTGGGCTTTGGTTTAAGCCGATCCATGTATTATACTTTGTAGATATAATATCTTTGTCTCAGTTGCATTTGTATTCGGTCGTAATACAAGTGCTAGTATATTTATACTTTTACGGGGTTATCCTGAAATTTGTTTCAGGATCGCTTTTGGAAGTTGCCAGTTTCGAGTTTTCTATCACCCGTATTAAACATTCGGTTTAATACGGATTTATCTTTTCTTGAGGATGAGTCATGAGTATGGAAGCTTCTAGATTAGTGACTAGGATTAGTGAGTCACTCATTTGCATTAATGGTTGATGACTATGCTTATGACTCATTAGTTTTCATTTAATGTTTTTGATGATGTGTTTTATGAGTCACCCTTTACCATTAATTCCTTTTGTTTGCATGAAAGATATTTGATTAAGATCTTTTACCTTGTGGTCACCTCCCTTGTTCCTACACTCACCTCCCCCTCTTGATAAATGGCCGGCCCCTCTATCTTGAGGATGAGATGGTTGTTAGTTGAAAAGATTATGATAGATTTGTGTATGGAAATTTCATAGCTCCTTTTATTCCATCTACCGATTCAAATGGCAACTTCATTAACCGTTCGTCCATGGCTTTGGACGAAGTGAGACAAAGTGTTCTAATCATTCTTTACATCAATCTTGGTCATTTCTTTTAGCAAACTTGATGACCGAGTTGCCTCGGGTCAGAGGCGGGAGCCCATTTAAAGATCCGTTGACGTGGTGCCACCTGGACGAGGAGATTGGAGATCGACGAGATCGGAGCAGCCGCAACGGAGCGTGGGATGATGGTTAAAGAACGAAGGACTCGGATCGTTCGGTATAACCTTTCTACCCTCTTTGTAGTTTGTTAGTTTAGCGTTAATGGCAGATCCAGGTTATAGTATGCGATAGCGCCAGTTATAAAAGTTTTTGTTCCGCATTTGCCGTCTGAAAGACAGCTGGGGCACTACCGTAGACTTACAATGGTATCAGAGCCACGCCATTAAGCTTTACTAACTTGTGCTAACGCGTTTAAAACATCGATCGAACAGAATTTCAAAAATCGCAATTTTCTGTGAAAAATTTCTGTCGAATTTTAAAACAGGTCTAAAAATCATTTTGAGCATCTCAGAAAATCGTGCAGGCTTTTTTAAGAATTCTGGTGAAATTTGGTCAACTGATGCTTCCAAAGCGCCGCGGAACCGCCGCGCAAACCATAGTTTGGCCGCGGTTCCGCCGCCGATTTAGAGCTACAGTAAACCATTTTTCTACAGTTTGTTCTTCATGTAAAATTGTGGTTTCTGGAATAGTTCTTTTGGGCCCAGATTTTGTTACTATACAGCAGATGTACGTGGGGCCCACTTCGGAAAATTTTGTCGATCGAAATTTAAACGTGTTAGTTTACAGTATTTACATTATATCTCCGACCGTGAATGTCATTCGAGCGGTAAACCGTGTCTAATTGCTATAGCTCTTTTGGACGGGTTTGCGAACGTGACATTCGCGTTGATGTTCTGTGTTGTGCTGTGATGTTGCGGATTTGTCGTGGTGGATAGCAGTGTGCAATGGTAGTGCAGTTTGGATTTATTTGTACATTTGTTATTGCGGGGCGACCGTCCAACATGTGGACTGCCGTCACCACCTGTTTGTATAATATTCTTTTGGGGCACGACCAGGCTAAGGTCGATGTACCCATTGTACATATTTTTCATTTCTGTAGTAGGTTTTACCCCACGACGGAGTGCACGGATAACCGGGTTCTGGAGGGCAACGGGTCCGTATCTCATAGCTTTGAGAGGCAGAGGGGCCTCACTCTAGAATTGGCAGACTATTCGCCGCACTCATAGGGGGTACAGGTTGACCCAAGGAGGGGTGCTCAAGCTACCGGATTCCGTAAAGTGCAGAGTGGTCCATTCACTATGCTGTAGGGGGCTGCCTCGCTTCAGGTTTTGGCGGGTAACTTGCCGCACCCGTAGGGGTCTAGGTTTCATTGCACAGGCTATCCACACGACCAGGGAAACGTCGGGTTTCAGCAGCGGCTCTGTGAAACACGGGATCCCAGATTATCTGTATTGTTCTGTGATACTTATTACTTTTCTGTAATGTTGCATATTATCATGCCTGGAGCGATTATTGTATATTGGTATATATACTAGTAGATGTTGTATATGTTTTACACCCGCGCTAGTTCAGTCCCCGCTCTGTCGTTAGTTAAGTAACCTAACGGGTGATGACGGGACCCAGTGACGAATGCGGATGGCATATACGTACATTTTATTTTCGTTCTTTTCTGGTGTGATTAATTGATGGGACTGCGTTGATTTTGATCAATGCAAAGGAAAACAAAGCTGGTTGGATGTTGTTGGAACAGTTTTAAAAAGTGTTATTACAAAGACGTTTTCTTTTGTTTTGCACAGTGGTATTCGGTTGGAATATCCTGCACCTCATTCGACGAGGCAAGGGCCGAGATCCCTTCACCGGGAGTGACCCCTTGAGCAGAAGTTTACATCAGGGTAATAACTTCACTATAGTTGATTACAAGTTGCTTTGCATCGCGGTATTCAGTTGGAATATCCTGCACCTCATTCCACGAGGAAAGAGCCGAGATCCCTTCACCGGGAGTGACCTCTTTAGCAAAGCTTTTCGCCACTATATTTTTATAAAAAGCTATCAGGTTCCTTCAACGAGATCAAGTTCATTACGTTAAAGGTTTTTCGCCAAAAACCAGCCGTAGCCCTCCGTCATTTCTTATGGATGGTCTGTAGTATTCAAGCTATGTTTGTTGGCCTTCGTCAAAGCATAGTGTTTGGTAGCTGCTGGGGTATTCATTTGTTGCATAGATAGATGTGTTGGTTTGGGATAGTCGTATTACCTTGTTAGCCTTCGTCAAGGGTATGTACGGGTGGGTTCAAATTAACAAGATAATGACGTGCAGAACTTGACATGTGACTTATGATTTGTTGGCCTTCGTCAAGGTCATAAGAACATGAGGTAAAAATCATATCGGGAGTTTCTAAAGAAACTGAAATTTGCCAGGCATGCGCATACCTTCTAGAGTATGTTAACGTGAGTGGATTCCGTCACGTTATCATATGATGAGAGTTGGATCCCGATTCCCACTGATGAGTTGGTTTACTCTTCGGGTGATCCCGATTGATTCTTCTTTCAGGTTTGGAGGAGAATTTGACAGTACAGTGGGAGGTTTCCGGATTAGATAAAGTGATAACCATTTTGATCTAGGTTAGAGTGCACGCACAGTGTTTCTTTTCTCTCTCTTTGGCAGCGACCTTTGACCGACCCTAGACTATGACTCAGTGACCAAGTTGACCGAACCTTCTTAAAATACTTGCTTTTGGATTGTCTGAGTTGCATAAGTAATTGCCACTCCTTCTTTTACCCTTTGCATTTCTCAGAACACCCCGTATTACTACGGACATCCACTTTTATTTGATAGATCCATCGTATGGTTATATACGAACTCGAAAGGACTTCTTCGAGGATGGATCCAGGTTCAGGAGAAATAGAATTGGTTTATTCAGTTGTCTTTTATTATCACCTTCTCTCAGGTTGCGAGGGCACCTTGGTTTAGGAGAGTACACCTATTACGCTTATTGGATTGTCTTCTTCCAAACCACAGGCAAGTGCCGAAAGGTAGGGAATAAAGAAAACCAATTAGCCTAAGTAGTGTGTACAGAAGGTAATATGTAAAGACAAAATAAAGGGATTAGAAAGAGGGCAAAGTAAATTGTGGCTACTATCATTCACGACCAAACCGAATGCTTCATCGCCACTCCTATTTCACCTTTGCTTTTTTCCCCAGTTCGGGAGAAATAGAATAAGGTATTATTCAGTTGTCTTTTATCATCACCCTCTCTCAGGTTGCGAGGGCTCCTTAGTTTAGGAGTGTACACCTATTATGCTTACTGGATAGTCTTCTTCCAAACCATAGGCTGGTGCCGAACGGTAGGGAAGGAAGAAAACCACTTAGCCTAAAGGGGTGTACAGAAGGAAATGACTAAAGACAAATAAAGGGATTTGGAGAGATGGCAAAGAATTATACGGTTACAGTCATGAATTGGATTATGGAAGAGGCATTACTAGGAATACCAGGATACCCCTACGAAACATTTTCATGTTTCAGTGCATTGTTAAAGAAAAACTGTTTTCCCGATTAGATACTTACTCCAGGGTATGTATTTACCAGGTATGATTCTCACATCTGTATGGTTTTACAGATGATGAGTGGGAGGAAGTTATTGGGGATAAGGTGATCATCCTCATTATATCGGAATTCGTTTTAATTGGTGATATTTGAGAAGGTCGCCTGGGTTATTGCCGGATGGCATGTATTTGGTTTTGAGTATCCGTTGTTGTGCACCAATTTCAAAATGATATATCTGTACGTTTATTTTTATAAAGTGAGATATAACTTTTTGATATTATGTCGATGATATTTACCAATATCAGTTGACGATTGGATAAGGAGCATTGAACAGCGGAGTAGTTCTTAACCATAAGTACAGTTTTCAACCTACGATGCACAGGTTTTGAATTATTCAACTCAGCGGACTTATACAGAGTATTGTATGTTGTCCAGTGTCCATCAGGACAAAAGGGTTGGTTCTCGTACTATGTTCTGTTTACTTATGACTTCTCTAGTTTTTAGACAAGTGTTTCGTAGAAATACAAGGTCTAAGTTTTGAGAAGTTGTGGGTATAGGAATAAAGTAGAGAACCATATGTCGCAAGTATCGGGATTCTTCAAAGAGATCGATGATGTAGATTCTTGTGATTGGTATTCAGTTGATAGTAATGGTTTTGAGAAACTTGTTTCTCTTTCAGGTTACTCATAATTGGATGGGTTCCTAAGTTGAGTAATGCTGATTAGGCTCTCTCCATTAAGTTGATATGCACTGGAGACAGCTGCATGATTAGAATCTGGTTCCAATTAAATAAGTGCCAAAATTTCTATATTGAATATAGAATGGTTCAAATCTTAACGATGTTAAGGTACGAGGAGTTGTCCGGCTTATGCTTAAAACTAGACTCTGGATAACTCAAGGCACGTTTCTGTAATAGCAGTTTGTGGGTTGACCTGGGCTATGTCGAGGGTTGACTTTCTACCATCTGGAAGATCAATAGTGATATTGTTCTTGACACGCCACAGTTTTAGTAAAATGGATTTTTTTTCTTCAGAAAACAGTAGTGGGAGTATGGTAGAACTGGAAGTGATTCCAGAACCGCAAACGATTACGGAAAATTTAATAGGACCTATAGATTCAATCAGGTTTGACATTCCAATAGGCACTCCGCAGATATGGTGGGTAACCTCAGACAACCGAGTGGTACTCCGGTAGCCTCAAGGACGGTGACAGGGAGGTTCTTATCTACCCATACTTGACACTACTGTTGTTCCAGGCTATGAGACCCGGCAGGAGGATAAGTATAGCGTCGTTCTAAAGTAGCTTTAGAAGTGCACGTGTATATTATTCTGCCACAGGGTTGTTGTGGTCAGTGGGAGCAGCGGAAGCATAGTGGGCAAGTAGCTTATGTCTATTTATAAACTTGAGCAGTTATAGCGGAGATAGATCATCTAATTTTGATGTGACAGTCATGGGTTTGACTTCATCAGAATAGGGGATGGATCTGTTGAGAAGGTAGTAGGGTGTGTGATGTCCTGGTATTTGGATAACATGGACAAAGTAGAAAGTAAAATTCCTATACTAAGAATGGTTGTACTGTGGTCGTCACACAGTTGTTTGTCCAGACAGGATATGGATATAATATCTGACATTCTGGTTTCTAGATCTATGTTTTTAGATCTAGATTTGGGTAGTTTCCCAATGTGGGTACTTTGACAGTATTCTAATAGTATTTTAGAATAGTTCACTCCTGGCAAGGTGGTGTACCTGCAGGTGATGGAGTCACCCTCTCTAAAGGTGTCTTACAGACTAAAGGGGAGAGGGATGTACATGATTGGCAGATCACTTGCTTAGGTAATTGAGTCAATCATGAGATATCAAGTACCACACCAGATGTTGTTTTTGCACTAGAAGCAATAAGTTTGTATTAATCCAATCTTGGAGAAACATAAGGAAGCAGTTTTAGAACATAAGTGCTTGTTCTACGGATTTGATTACGGCAGCCTCTTTCGGGAGACGGTTATCATTCCAGGCTTCAAAGGTGACATGGATGACAGAGTGATTGTCAGAGTTATAGTTTTCCCTCTGACGAAGGGGGCAGTATTATGGACAGGTAGTCCAAGAGGATACTGTGGGAGGCATGGTGCAGGATACTGTTTAGGTTCAGTTGACGACACAGTCTAAGAAGTTTGGATTTGGAGTTCATTTATGAACTAGGTCCCATCAGATATCCGGACATATTCTAAGACAGGTATTACTCGATTCGGGAGATGGCTTTCTCCGCGAACTTGAGATTAAGAGAGACATAGAAAGAAACATCAGGGCGGATCCACTCACTGAAGCTATTTCTCGAATACAATAGTTTTACAAACGGGCTTTGGAAACTGTTTAGTAGAGGAGTTGGGTGTTCGGTATCACACGGGCTGTGAGTATGCGACATCGCAATAATTAGCCTTAAGTGCAAGTAGGAGATTGTTGGATATAGTGCCCTCAAAGTCAATTATTGGATCACAGGTACGTGATTGCAATGATTGAGGAGGACCTATACCGGTACGACAGTCCTACTCGAGATAATAGTATGCTATCTGGTTTGCCTTTATCAGTCGTGTATAGTTTCAGGTGACTGATCACGATTACACGTTGATAGAGCCCTTAGGATCTTGCTTGATTACCAACAGTATGATGGCGATCATATACGTGAGAGTTGGGTAGTCTATAAACACATCCTTAAAAGTTGTCCCTAGTCGTGGGAGTTTCGAGACATGGCATCGATACTCCGGAGTAGACCAGTGTATACAGTCGAGACCCCGACGAGGGAAGGTGGCCGGTCTCACAAGCCACTGGTGTCAGTTGGATCACCTAAGATGTATACAGGTGCTTATTGGGTTATGAGTACACCGGACAGGACTCGCCGGGAATCTGCTAGTTGGTATTATACCTATCGTCAGATAGCAGTTCCCTGGTGACATGTGTACTGTAAGTCCATGCTACCTCTCCCGGTACTTTCGGGCATGCGGAATTTGGTGAAAAACAATTTTCTAGAGGTGGTAACATGGACTCAAAACCGGATCTTTGTTAAACATCTAACTAACAACCTAACTAGGAGTTGTTAACTACTTGGTTAGGGGGTTATACATTTCTTTCTTGAACTCCTTCGTCTTCAAGCCTCGATGGTTGTCCGGATCGGCTTCACCCCGTCGTCTCCTTGCGCCGAAGATCGATCCACCTGAAAGCTTCTACCTTTGGCTTCTTCTTCGGTCTTTAAAGAAACTAGTTCACTTGGTTTGCCAAACCTTATGAACTAGAGTGAATAGAGAAGAGTGTGTTGGGATTTTCCCTATGGTTCTTGGTTCTCAACACATGAGACAAGTGAACCATAGACTAAAGAGAGGGAGAGCAAGAGGAAGAAGATGAGAGCTCAAGAACACAAGAGAGAGAATGAAAATGATAGAATGAGAAAGACTTTTCTCTCTTGGCTCTCATAATCCAAAGCCATCATCACAAAAATAGTAATCAAGTATTGTGTAAATAGTTTAAGTCAAAATGGCTATAAAATTTCATGCACTCATATTGCACAAGAGAACAAGCAAGTGAAAAGACTTTGCCATGAAATGATAGCCATTGTCATCATGATGGTCAACTAGTCCAACCTAGTCAACCGGTCAACAAAGTCAACAAGTCAACAAAGTCAAACCCTTAACAACCATGTCACCACAATACTTAATTAATATTATTGTTAATCATATATCATATTCTCATTAGGGTTGAGCAAAAAGTCAATAGTCAACAGTCAACGGTCAACAACCCTAACGAGAATCCTCTGCCTCTGTCTCTCCGTCAACTGTGCATACACACCCGCATCCGCGTTCCGAGGAACACGAATACAAACTGGATAAAACCAATCCCAATACGTACACTAGGATCTGGCTTAAACCAAAGCCCGCTGGTGTAAACTGTCCGGACACTAAACGTGCACAAGTGCACGGATGTGACTGAACCCTGTCGCAAAACCATGCGACCTGTCGCAAAACCATGAGACCTCTACTCTTTTGCCTAAAGGCGAATAGCTTTCTGTGTTGGACTCTAAAGACTTGACACTACGCTGGCAGTGGGTTTAACCATAGACCGCAAGCGGCACTAGCTGTGCGTAACGGTCCCCAGGTAGATGCCGACATGAAGACTGACGATGTGAAACCCATCTGAACTCCTACTGAGCCTGAATGTGACAATCTCCGTACAGTCCGATCTGTTCGTCTGATACATCGCATAGCGAGCCTAGGGGGGCGGTAAACGTCAGTCCCCTAATAGCGGTACAAATCGTGTCGGAGTGAAGCCCAATACACCCTGAGATAACACTGGAAGCCTACCAGTATATCTCGCTTGCCCTGGCCAGGGACTACTCGTGTAAAGGCTCTCCTAGACACAGCGCGATGTCAACCCCCAATACCGGGAGAGACGAATCCTGTCTAACCGTCACTGCCTCCAAGTGCTTCGGGACTGCACCCAACTACTACCTGTTTGCACGACTCCTTTGAGCCGTGGTAGGGTAGTAATCAAAGTACAGTAGGAACACACTCGAGGCGAAGTGACAGTGTCAAGTCAGCGGACTAAGCTGTACTCATGTCATCTGGGAACTGATAACTGACGATAGGTATAATACCAACCGGTCAGTTCCCGACGAGTCCTGTCCAGTATACTCGTAACCTAACGAGCACCCGCATACTATCTCCAGTACGACGTACTAACGGCTGTGGGACAGACCGTCTCCCACACTGGGATGAGAAGCGCATGCGCTAGTCTACTCCGGAGTATCGATGCCCTGTCTCGATAGTCCTGCGACTAGGGACCTGCATAACGATGTGCTTATAGATTACCCAGCCCCCACTAGTGTGATTGCCATGACAACGCTGGTAATCAAGCAAAGATCCTAAGGGCTCCACTAATGTGTATAGGTGATATACTAAAATAAACACATGTACACATTGAAGTAGAAACAAACCAAGTAGCATACTACTATTTTGAGCAAGATTGTATATACAAGGTGAATATCCCAAGCTTCCATTAAGTAATATACAAACTAGTATGATACAGTAATGGCCTCTAGGGCATATACACTAACAATCTCCCACTTGCACTAAGGCCGTGTACTGGCGTATCGAAGACCTATCATCTCGATCAGCCGCTCAAACTGAGTCTGGGGCAAGGCCTTGGTGAATGGATCTGCAGTGTTATCTTCTGAAGAAACCCTCCGAACCTCGATCTCCTGGCGATCCACGATCTCCCTGATCAGGTGATACCGCCTCAAGATGTGTCTGGATCTCTGATGGGACCTGAGTTCCTTCGCTAAAGCTATAGCCCCGTTGTTGTCGCAATACAGAGGTATTAGATCAACGATGGACGGAACCACCTGAAGTTCTTTCAAGAACTTCCTCATCCAGATTGCTTCTTTTGCGGCATCAGATGCAGCGATGTATTCCGCTTCCATCGTCGAGTCTGCAACGGTTTCCTGTTTGGAACTCTTCCAACACACCGCCCCTCCATTGAGGGTAAAGAAAAAACCCGACATGGACTTGGAATCATCCTTGTCACTCTGGAAGCTGGAGTCAGCAAAGGCTTCGATCTGGAGGTCTTTTCCGCCATACACCAAGAACATCTCCTTAGTCCTTCTCAGGTACTTGAGAATATTCTTTACCGCTATCCAGTGTTTCTCCCCAGGGTTTGACTGATACCGGCTTACCACACTCAGTGCATAAGCTACATCCGGTCTGGTACACAACATCGCATACATTATAGAGCCTACCGCAGAAGCGTAGGGTATAATAGACATGCGATCCCTTTCCAAATCAGTCTTGGGAGATATCTCTTTAGAGAGGGTGATCCCGTGACAAGCCGGTAGGTTACCGCGCTTGGAATCTTCCATACTGAATCTTTTCAGTATGGTGTCGATGTACCTGGACTGTGAAAGTCCTAATATCCTCTTGGATCTATCACGATGGATCCGGATCCCCAGGATGTATGAGGCATCACCCAGGTCTTTCATGGAGAACCTGTGTGACAAGAACCCCTTGACAGATTATAGCATAGGAATGTCATTTCCTATTAAGAGAATGCCATCCACGTATAAAACGAGGAATACTACAGTTCTCGCTAAAAATCTACTATAGATGCATGGTTCATCTGGATTTTTATAAAGCCAAATTCCTTGACCGTCTCATCAAAACAGATGTTTCAGCTCCGCGATGCCTGCTTTAGTCCATAGATTGACTTAAGCAACTTGCACACCTTTCCGCTGCTCCCACTCTGAATGAAACCCTCTGGTTGGTCCATATAGACACACTCCTCTAAATTTCCATTTAGAAAAGTGGCCTTTACGTCCATCTGCCAGATCTCATAATCGTGGAAGGAAGCAATGGCAAGAAGGATCCGAATGGATTTCAGCATAGCCACTGGAGAAAAGGTTTCGTCATAGTCCAAACCAGGTCTTTGACGAAAAACCCTTTGCAATAAGTCTAGCTTTATAGGTCTCAACCTGTCCATCTACACCAATCTTCCTTTTGAAGATCCACTTGCATCCTACGGGTTTTACCCCGTCTGGAGCAATGTCCAACGTCCATACCTTGTTGGTGTACATGGACTCCATTTCGGTCCGCATTGCATCCAGCCATTTTACCGAGTCAACGCTCTGAATGGCCTGCTGGAAGCTAGTAGGCTCATTATAATCTATGATGCAATCCTCTCTATCCCCGTCTATGAGAAAACCGTAGTATCTCTCGGGCGGATGAGACTGTCTACTGCTCCTACGGAGCGGCGTAGGAATGTCCTGTTCTTTTGAACCCTCTGGTTCCACTAAGCTTTCAGTAATAGTCTGTGGTTCTGGAATTTCTTCCAGTTCTACTGCGCTCCCACTAATTTCCTTTTCTAAGAACTGGTGTTCTAGAAAGTGGGCATGACGAGAAACATTAACCTTTTGTTCCTCTTCACAGTAGAAGAAATATCCCTTGGAGTTCTTTGGATATCCCACAAACTTGCACTGTACTGAGCGTGCCTCGAGCTTGTCCGCATGCTGCTTTTTGATAAAAGCTGGACTTCCCCATGTCTTAATGTGATTAAGATAGGGTCTTTTCCCACACCACATCTCATATGGTGTAGTAGGCACAGTCTTAGTGGGAACTCGGTTCAAAAGGTATGCAGTTGATTCTAGCGCATACCCCCAGAATGATCGCGGTAACTCAGCGTTACTCATCATGGACCGTACCATATCCAATAGGGTTCGGTTCCGTCTCTCCGATACACCGTTATGTTGCGGAGTGTATGGAGGAGTAAGCTGAGAGAGAATTCCATTCTCTTTTCAATAATCCAGGAACTCGGCATTTAAGTATTCACCACCTCGATCCGATCTTAGGATCTTGATACTTTTGCCGGTTTGTTTTTCTACTGCATTCTTATATTCCTGGAATTTTCCAAAGGCTTCGGACTTATGTTTCATTAAGAAGACATAATCGTACCTTGAAAAATCATCCGTAAAAGTAATGAAGTAAGAATAACCGCTTCGCGCATGTGTAGACATTGGACCACACTGTTAGTTATATGTATGCCCTAGAGGCCATTACTATACATAGGATGTATATTGTACTGGATGCTTGGACATATATAGGGATGACTTTCTTGCTCGACATGATAGTATGCTATCTGGTTGATCTTTACCTTAACGTGTACACTGATTGTCTCTCTGTTACATGTTGGTAAAGCCTTTAGGATGAGTACTTGACTACCTGGACTATGATGCGGATCATACTAGTAGGGACATGGTAGTCCATAAGTACATCCTTCAAGGTCCCTAGTCGTGGGTGTATCGAGACGGGGCATCGATATACCAGAGTAGACTAGCGTATACCTTCTTGACCCATACAGATGGGCGATGGATGATCCCATATCCATTGGTGTTTGACATCAGAGATGATATACGGGTGCTCAGTGGAGACTGGGTACACTGGACGGACTCGCCGAGAACTCCCAGATGGTATTATACCTTACGTCAGATGGCAGTTCTCTGGTGACACTGGTACAGAGTAGTCTGTTGACCCGAGATCGTCATAGAGTCTTGTGTGGTTCCCACTGTGCTTTGATTTCCACCTTACCACGTCCAAGAGGGCATGCAAAACGGTGGTTTTTGGGTACAGTCCTGAGTCACATGGAGGGAATGAGCGATAGGAGGGGATTCGTCTCTCCCGGTATAGGGGGATGATGTTGCGCTGTGTTCGATTGGCTATAACCGGAAATCCCTGGCCAGGGTTGCTGAGATTTACTGGTAAGTGTTACCTGTAGTTTCTCGAACTGTTATAAACCTCATATCGACACGACTTATCGAGCTATTGGGGTCTGACGTTTACCACCCCTAGGCGAGATATGCGACATATCAGACGACGAGACCGGACTGTACGGTAAGTGTTACTGGTTGGATTCACAGGAGTGTGAGCGGGCTTGCTCGTCGATCTTCTGATCGCTCAATACCCGGGTGGCCGTTACGTTTAGCAGACCACTTGCGGCTTGTGGGTGTTTGATATGATCATCATCTGCTTCCGGCGTATTGACGAGTCTTTAGAGTCCTACACAGAGGTTTCCTGGCTCAAGCGAAACGAAATAGGAGCGCATATGAGATATGTGCGGGACCGAGAATAATGCGTGTATGTGATAACGTATTCTATTCTCGCGATGAATGTATCGATTGGTTGTATGCGATATAACCTAGTTATCGAATCAAGGATTGATTCGATAAGCCGATACATTGGATATTAGTCGGTTATATGCGATATGACCGGATCGTTAAATCAAGTATTGATTTAATGATTTAATGTATAATTATATATTTGATATATTACTTTGTATTAACTAATATTTGTTCACTTTAAATGGATTTTCTCACTTGATGTGCACATTGTATATGTGATATATTTTTGTGCACTTGCTTGTACCATGTTTGATGATACATGCATGTTTGGGTGTATGTTTAGATTAAACCATGGTTATGTAATGGTTAGGGTTTTGTTTTTATTTATTTAGTCATTTATTTATTTATTTCTTTGGCATAAAAGAGAAAATGGTGGCTTTCTTTGTTTGATGTTGAAGCTTCATGAAGCTTTGACTAAGTCACCATTTTTGTCTTCATGCTTAACCCTAACCATTAACCTAACCCTAGTTTACTCTCTACACTTGACCATGGTAAGAGTATGATAAGTATTCATTTTAATTTCTTTTTGGAAAATACTTATGATATTCTATCATCTTCTTCTTCTTCTTCTTCAAGAAGAAACCTTGCCTCCATCAATGGCAACTAGTGAAAAGGAGTGAGAAATCCAATTCTAAAGTGAACCCACTTCCTATTTCTTGATCCTCTACCTCTTGTCAAGTAGTATAGGGTGTTTTCTTCACAAGTTTCATGACTTGGTGAAGTGGGAGCTTGATCTTGTGATGCCTCGACGTAGATCATCTTCGGCATCGAAGTCGACGACCTAGCCCGCCCATTTCTCCGATGAAGCCGACGCTAGAGTCCGGGATCCGATATGGACAGCGAGGGGACTTCATCACGGTGCCATGGAGGTGGAGAACCGGATCTACAAAGGTTGTAGCCTCTTTCTTTTAGTTAAGTTGTTAACTAGTTTCACTTTTCGCCTAAAATCTAGTTAACGATCCGTATTAGGGTTTCTTGGCACTTGTAAAATTTGAAATTGGCATGGTCGATGCCTTGTGAGACCTCATTAGCGTGCCTAGGAACCCTCAGTGGTATCAGAGACTAACTAGAACCTTAGGCGATGCGTAGACGATGTTAGAAGTCCGATCGAACCGAAACCCTAACCCAAAAAAATGCTCTCTCTACAATTTTCGAAAACTGGGATTTTTCCAAATTAAAAATATGCAGAAAAATCAGCAGGGATTTATAAGAAATACTGTGAAAAACGAGCTGCTAACTCCATCAAACCACCGCGGAACCGCGGCATGAGCATGGCTCGTGCGGCGGTTCCGCGGCCGTACGGAAGCATCTTTCATTGCAATTTGTACAGTAATTCGTATGTTCAAGTGCTGTATTTTCTGGGATATTTTAACTTCTACTCTAGAGTTGAGTTTTCTGGGTTGTATTGGGGACTCGGTGTTTCGATCGGGAAGTTTAACTTCGTCTGTGTTTTTCCGGATAATTTTTGAATATGTTAAAAAGTTCGACCGGATATAAATACCCACTTTTTCCCCTGTCGGGAAATTTCCAAGTGTTGGATTTTTCTGTGGTTTAAGGACGTTCTAAGTAGTGCAAGTAACGCGATGGTCCCTCTAGAAGACAACAAACCTTAACTCGATTATGTGACCGTCTTGAACTGCCCTTTGAACCTTAGGGTTTGGGGCAGTACGGCGTGCCACATGTGAGGCGTTGGCTTGACCCTTCTACGGCTGGACCGTTGGTACTGAGGCATGAACTGGATGTTTTTAAACTTGTTGCATGTGTTGATCTGTTTCGGGAAAACTTGGGTGTTTGATTGTTCGATCGGAAAGTTTAACATTTTCTATTTATCCGGAATGTGATACAATAATTGGAATTCACAAGTAGTTATGAGATAACTGAATGAATGTTATAAACATAGCAGTTTAGTCTCACTTGATCGGTTGCCACGGAATTTTGATGTGATCAAAAGTCCGTCGCAATCACGTAGCGTACGCGGATACTCGCCGGGTAAACTTAATAAACAGCCTCGTCCCATAGCCCCGACCAAGTGACTGTAGGAGAACCCCGTCGCCGAAAGCATCCATTCGGGTGCTCGCGGCAGCGGTGTTCCGCCTTGGTGCACTTCGTCGACGGCATCGGGGGTACGGCTGTCTACTAAAGTTTGCGACGAGCATTCGATCAGGATGTCGGGAATCTTGTTGAATTGCCCGACTTGATATTGAAAAGTGTTTTCGATAATGAGACTAAAATGCGGGGTTTATAATTGTTAGGCATGCGATGTCTAAGGTATTCATATGATTAGGCATGTGATGTCTAAAGAGTTTGCGGATTCCAACTGTTGTAGTTTTACACTTTCTTTTCTGTGACCGTAAGTGTAATATGTGATATCACCGGTTTCGTTTCTATATGTCAACGACAATTGGGATGGGCATATTTACTTACGTTGATGACATGTGATTTTATGTGTTGCTGGATATGTTGTATTGGATCGTCGTGTTTGAATAGCCGGAGGGTTTTTATGTGAGATGAGTGTTTTTCATTTTCATTCATGTAAAAACTTGTATCTAATATTCTTTTATTGGGACACTTCCAGGTTGCGGAAGATGTCACCCTTTGTATATTATTTACTTTTCCGCACTAGGATAGACCCAAGGAGGGGAGCACAAGTAACCGGGTTCTGGAGTCCAGTGGGAGACCAACTCGAGGAGTCGAGTCCGGGTCTCCTAACTCTAGAATTAGTAGGGTTGCTTGCCGCTCTCGTAGGGGTCTAGGGGTGTGGGTTTGGCTATTCATCGCGACCGTGGAATCCGTGTTTTATACTGGCTCGTATTGAAAACACGGACGTCCTAGTATATCCAATATTTCATATGATTCTTCTGCTGCGATATCTGTGATGTGATCCTGTGATATGTTCTGTGATGGATACTATATATAGTATATATGATATATTATATAGGCGTTACTTATGTTTTACACCCGCGCTAGCCCTGCCCCGCTCTGCCGTTAGTTACCTAACCTAACGGTGCATGAGGGGACATCGAGGCGAATGCGGATGGCATAAGTGTACGTCGTATTTATCTGTGATGTTTAGGTACTTAAATGATGGGACTTCATTAATGTGATTAATGAAAATAAAAGAAACCTAAGATGTTGTGGAATCGAATTTCAAAAATAAAACAGGTAGCTACAGTTCTTGCTTTGCACAGCGGTATATGTGATATATCCTGCACCTTATTCGATGAGGAAAGGACCGAGATCCCTTCACCGGGAGTGGCTCCTTTAGCAATAACTGGCAGATGCTACACACTCGGTTTGTCTTTTGATTGCTTTTAAGAGTTTTTGCTTTGCACAGTGATATATATATGATATATCCCGCACCTCATTCGACGAGGAAAGGACCGACGATCCCTTCACCGGGAGTGACTCCTTTAGCAAAACTAGAAAAGCCTCAAAAACACTCCATTTTAAAATCATTTGATTCTACAACGATATAAAGTTCATTACGCAAAAGGTTTTCTTAAAAACCTGTCGTAGCCCTCCGTCATTTCAGATAAGTAATAGTTAGTATTCGTGCTGCGTTTGTTGACTCAGTCAAGGCGTAGTGTGCGGTAGCTGATTAGTGCTTATCTGCAAAGCATATGATGCGATTGGATTAGGGTAGTCGTGCGGCCTTGTTGACTCAGTCAAGGGTCATGCGGGTGGGTTTAATTCATTCGAGAAATGACGGGTTGAACTTTTCTTGCGGTCTATGGTTTGTTGACTCAGTCAAGGTCATAGATCGCTTGGGGCAAAATATTATCGGGAATTTCAAGTGTTGAAATTTGCAATGAGATTGCATACCTTCTATGAGATAGTTGGATCCCGATACCCACTGCGAGTAAGAGTTACTCCTGGGAGAGTTTTACACATTACAATTAGCCGATCAAGTAGGTGTCTAGAAAGGTGTCAACGAGGTTACGCCTCTGGGAAAACGAGGTTTACATTAATTAGGTTCGTGCGAAAGCACGGGGCACCTCCCTCAAAGTACCGACACAGGCCTGGCTGAAAGATTGGCGAACTTGTAGTGTGTAATTAATCCCGGCTAGTCTTTTCTTTTAGGGTTTGAAGGAAGATTTGACAAAAACAGTGGGAGCCATCCTGATTAGATAAAATAATAACCAATCTGATCTTGTAAGAGCGCACGCTGAGTGTTTTCTTCTCTCTCTCTCCAGGTACCGACCATATCACGCCTTAATCAAGATAATAATACGGATTATTGACCGAACCCGCTTGTTATACTGAGCTGGGGAACGTTGGTCCCGCTCTAACTTATAATTGTTATAAGACAGAGCAGGAAATAGGGGAATACCAGAATTCCTTTGCCGCCCAAACGAAGGAAGTGCATATGATGCATCTTCTTCGGGTGTGTTCATTACAAAGAACTGTTTCTCTGTATCCTCTACGTCCTGGGTATTTGATACCGGATCAGGATCCCAGATATGTAATCTGTTACATAGGGCTACAGAAAGGTAGAAAAACTGAGAACGGGTGATAAGTTTCATGAGACAGAGAACGGGGCAAGTGTTGCAGCCAAGTCTGTTGGTCACTGTCACCCTGTATTACCAATACATTGATTCTGAATGAATGTTATTAGATACCGAACCTGATATACAAAATCATATCAGTCTTTTTATTAGTAAAGAAAGGATATAATTTTGTATTGTTGGATAATGTTTTGAACATTTCCTATATCAAAAGTTGATCGGTTCAGGCACGTTATCTAAAAGCATTAATGTTCTAAATCAAACTACAGTTCTTAATATACAGAACACACACAAGAGAAAGAGTTCAGAAATGAACGAATTCTTCTTAAGGTATTGTAGACTAGGTCATATCAATGCGACCCGACTAGCTGAAGTTACATATAGATGTATATTTAAATCAGTTTGAATTTACATATTATGAAAACTTGCCGGTCATGTCACAAAGATTAGATGACCACAGCTCTGTTTATTGGTAACAGAGAAAGAATTGGTAAGCTCTTGGGACGATACATGTTGATGTATGTAGGTCCCCTGTCTGCACATGCTAAGAAGCGGTTCTTTGTACTTCATTAAATTCTCAGATGATCTCTTTTGATTCAGACATATGTTCCTGTTGAAACACAAGTCCGAACCTTTTGAGATATTCACAGAATATAAGTTGGAAGTAGAAAACCAAAATAAGGGTATAAGTATTAAGTCCTTTGATGAGATCAAGGAGGAGAATACTTGAGCACGGAATTCTATGGACTATTCTAAAGGAGAATGAGATTCTCTCTCAGCATTACTCCTCCATATACACCATAGCACGATGGTATATCGGGGCGGAGCAATAGCACCCTATGTGATATGGTGCGCTCTATGATGAGTACTACTGAGTTACCTATTTCCTTTTGGGAGTTATGCGCTTGAGAAGCTGCACACATATTGAATAGGGTTCAAATCAAATCTGTTGCCTACCTTTTCATATGTGATATGGAAAGGGAAGAGCCCATATCTTAAGATGGTTAAGATTTGGGGTTGTCCAGCCTATGTCCAAAAGCAAAATCCGGACAAGCTCGAGGCAAGGTCTGTAATGTAGAACTGGAAAGGTTCCAGCTATACAAACTACAGCAGATGATTTGATAAAACCAAAGGATTCAATAGTTACCAACGAACCTCAGCCTCTCCGCCGATCTAGTTGGGTTTCTCACCCACCTGAGAGATACTACTGTTTCTCTATGACAGTGGGAGCGAGGATTTCATCATGAGATGATGACCCAACTAGTTTCGAGCAGGCCATCGAGAGTAGGGACTCTGTAAGAATGGCTGGATGCTTAGCGATCTGCGATGGAATCCTTATACACCAACAAAGTATGGACTTTGGTTGCTATATCTGAAGGGTTAAATCCCCATCAGGAGCAAGTATATCTTGAGAAGATTACTTGGTGTAGATGGAAAAGTTGAGACTTTCAAAGCTAGACTTGTTAAAGCTTTTCGTCATCGACCAGGCATGGATAATGATGAAACATTTTCAAGTGGCTATGCTTAAGTCCATCCAGATCCTACTTGCTACGGCTACATACCATGACTACGATATCTGGCGGTTGGGTGTCATGACTGCTTTTCTAAATAATGTTTTAGAAGAGAGAGTCTATAAGTACACAGCCAGAGGGCTTCGTAGATAGTGGGAGCAGCGGAAACGTGTACAAAATGCTTTATAGGATAAAGCAGGTATCGCGGAGTTCGAACATCTGTTTTGATGTAGTAGTCAAACAGTTTGACATCATCAAAATGGTAGATGAACCTTGTATATACAAATAGGTAGTAGGGAGTATAGTGATGATCCTCGTAGAGTACGTGGATGACATACTCTTGATAGGGAAGGAGTTTCCTATGCTACGCTCGGTCAATCTCCGCTTATCACAAGGATTCTCCATAAAGGATCAAAGTGATACCTACTAAATCCTGGTTTTTGGATCTATGAGATAGATCTAATTGGATGTTAGGATTCTCACTAGTTGTAGTGAGATGGTATCAACCGATCCTAGGGAGAATCACTGGAAGGGTTCCAGGGTGATAAGGACGACTGAAAGTCAGTCACAGGCATTGTATTTACCCTTAGTAAAGGGACGGTATGTTGGAAGAGTTCCAAGCTAGATAAAGTGGCATACTAGACGATTAAAGGCAAGTTACATCGCTACTAAAGATGCTACCAAAGAGGCAGTCTGGGTGTATATTGGTTCATGAGATGAACTTAGTTCCTACCATTGTGAGACAATGGAGTTGTGGCTTATGCCAAGGAACGCCCGTCCCATCAGTGACCCAGGCGTATTCTGAGGCAGCATCACCTGATCATGGAGATAGTTGATCTCCAGGGTGATCGAGGTTAGGAGAGTAGACTCAGAGAATAACACGACGGATCCACTCACGAAGGCCTATTCCCAGAGAGAGACTTTTATGGGATGGTTGAGTATGAGATACTGCAACCACTGCTATCAGATGGCCCTAGTGCAAGTGGGAGATTGTTAGTTATATGTATGCCCAAGAGGCCATTAATATACATAGGATGTATATTGTAGTGGATGCTTGGACATATATAGGGAGGACTTTCTTGCTCGACATCATAGTATGCTATCTGGTTGATCTTTACCTTAACGTGTACACTGATTGTCTCTCTGTTACATGTTGGTAAAGCCATTAGGATGAGTACTTGACTACCTGGACTATGATGCGGATCATACTAGTACGGACATGGTAGTCCATAAGTACATCCTTCAAGGTCCCTAGTTGTGGGTGTATCGAGACGGGGCATCGATATACCAGAGTAGACTAGCATATACCTTCTCGACCCATACAGATGGGCGATGGATGATCCCATATCCATTGGTGTTTGAGATCAGAGATGATGTACGGGTGCTCAGTGGAGACTGGGTATACTGGACGGACTTGCCGAGAACTCCCAGATAGTATTATACCTTACGTCAGATGGCAGTTCTCTGGTGACACTGGTACAGAGTAGTCTGTTGACCCGAGATCGTCATAGAGTCTTGTGTGGTTCCCACTGTGCTTTGATTTCCACCTTACCACGTCCAAGAGGGCGTGCAAAATGGTGGTTTTTGGGTACAGTCCCGAGACACATGGAGGCAATGAGCGATAGGAGGGGATTCGTCTCTCCCGGTATAGGGGGTTGATGTTGCGCTGTGTTCGATTGGCTATAACCGGAAATCCCTGGCCAGGGTTGCTGAGATTTACGGGTAAGTGTTACCTGTAGTTTCTCGAACTGTTATAGATCTCATATCGACACGACTTATCGAGCTATTGGGGTCTGACGTTTACCACCCGTAGGCGAGATATGCGACATATCAGACGACGAGACCGGACTGTACGGTAAGTGTTACTGGTTGGATTCACAGGAGTGTGAGCGGGCTTGCTCGTCGATCTTCTGATCGCTCAATACCCGGGTGGCCGTTACGTTTAGCAGACCGCTTGCGGCTTGTGGGTGTTTGATATGATCATCATCTGCTGCCGGCGTATTGACGAGTCTTTAGAGTCCTACACAGAGGTTTCCTGGCTCAAGCGAAACGAAATAGGAGCGCATATGAGATATGTGCGGGACCGAGAATAATGCGTGTATGTGATACCGTATTCTATTCTCGCGGTGAATGTATCGATTGGTTGTATGCGATATAACCTAGTTATCGAATGAAGGATTGATTCGATAAGCCGATACATTGGATATTAGTCGGTTATATTCGATATGACCGGATCGTTAAATCAAGTATTGATTTAATGATTTAATGTATAATTATATATTTGATATATTACTTTGCATTAACTAATATTTGTTCACTTTAAATGGATTTTCTCACTTGATGTGCACATTGTATATGTGATATATTTTTGTGCACTTGTTTGTACCATGTTTGATGATACATGCATGTTTGGGTGTATGTTTAGATTAAACCATGGTTATGTAATGGTTAGGGTTTTGTTTTTATTTATTTATTCATTTATTTATTTATTTATTTGGCATAAAAGAGAAAATGGTGGCTTTCTTTGTTTGATGTTGAAGCTTCATGAAGCTTTGACTAAGTCACCATTTTTGTCTTCATGCTTAACCCTAACCATTCACCTAACCCTAGTTTACTCTCTACACTTGACCATGGTAAGAGTATGATAAGTATTCATTTTATTTTCTTTTTAGAAAATACTTATGATATTCTATCATCTTCTTCTTCTTCTTCTTCTTCAAGAAGAAACCTTGCCTCCATCAATGGCAACTAGTGAAAAGGAGTGAGAAATCCAATTCTAAAGTGAACCCACTTCCTATTTCTTCATCCTCTACCTCTTGCCAAGTAGTATAGGGTGTTTTCTTCACAAGTTTAATGACTTGGTGAAGTGGGAGCTTGATCTTGTGATGCCTCGACATAGATCATCTTCGGCATCGAAGTCGACGACCTAGCCCGCCCATTTCTCCGATGAAGCCGACGCTAGAGTCCGGGATCCGATATGGACAGCGAGGGGACTTCATCACGGAGCCATGGAGGTAGAGAACCGGATCTACAAAGGTTGTAGCCTCTTTCTTTTAGTTAAGTTGTTAACTAGTTTCACTTTTCGCCTAAAATCTAGTTAACGATCCGTATTAGGGTTTCTCGGCACTTGTAAAATTTGAAATTGGCATGGTTGATGCCTTGTGAGACCTCATTAGCGTGCCTAGGAACTCTACACGCACACGTCGCTGTGTACGAGTCCTAAGAGCTCGCTCGCTCTTACTCCGTGTCCAGTGAACGGAGTCTTTGTTATCTTTCCTTTGAGAGAGGATTGACAAGTGGCATACGATTGATATTCGAACGGATTCAAATATCCTTCTGTATGTAACTTCGTCAACCTTCTCTCATTGATGTGACCCAGTCTACAATGCCATAAGAAAGTCTGATTTATTTCCGGAGACTTTCTTTTGTGTGTATTCTGGACATTGAAAATCTGTGGTTGGTTTAATACGTATATACCATTGCTCAATGTACCTGACCCAATCAGAACTTGATTAAGGTGAATGTTTACAACATTGCTTACAAACGCAAATTCATAACCTTCTTTAGAAACCAAAGATACAGAAATGATATTACAAGTTGAGTTGGGTACAAAAAAGCAATTACGCAAAACCAAAACATGTCCATCTGACATTCCCAGGTGATAGTCCCCCCCGGCCTTAGCATCCATGCTAGCTCCGTTTGCAACTTTGAGGGTCATGTCACCTGCCTTCAAAACCCTACGGTTTCTCAACGCCTGCAAAGAATTACAGATATGAGATCCTGATCCGGTATCCAATACCCAGGAAGTAGAGTTTATTGAAAGACAGTTTTCAATAACATATACACCTGAAGCTGAAGCCGCAACCTGCTTCAGATCCTGTGTTCTGGCCTTCCAAGCCCTGCAATCATTCTTCTAGTGTCCCTTCTTATGACAATAGAAGCATTCTTCCTTATCCACAAGCTTTCCCACTTTCTTTGTTGCTTTTGCCTTTCCCTTCGTATCCACTTTACTAACACCGTCCCTTGGTTTGGCGGGGGCTTTCTTCTTCTTTTCCTTGGCTTTCTCCTTGGACCTAGAAGAGGAAGATCCTCCTACAAACAAAGTGGATGTTTCCCTACCTTTCTGTAGGGTGCCCTCTGCGCTCCTCAGCATGTTGACGAGTTCTGAAAGTTCAACTTCCTTTTCTTGTAAGTTGAAGTTCAGGATAAACTGGGCGTAAGTGGAAGGAAGGGACTGGAGAATCAAGTCCGTATAGAGCTCATTCTCCAACATGGTCCCAAGGTCCGCGAGCTCTTCTATGTAGCCAATCAACTTAAGCACGTGTTCTGCTACCGATGATCCGATGGCCAACCTTGCCGAAAATAACTTCTTCGACACTTCGTATCTTGCGATACGAGACTGCTCTCCATACAGTTCTTTTGTATGGAGAAATATGGATTCGAGGTCCATATTCTCCTGCCTCCTCTGATGTTCGTTGTCCATAGAAGCATGCACGAGGCACTTGGCCTTCGCGCAATCTAGTTCCCAGGTCTTACGGATTTCCTTATCCGCGACGCTGGTTTTGGGACCTGGGACAGGGGGAGCTTTGGTGGTAAGAAGATACCCCAGCTTGTCGTAAGTGATTGCCATCTTGACATTCCTGAGCTAATCTTTGTAGTTTGGCCCTGTCAGTATGTTTTTATCTAGAAGTAACTTAAGTCCAGTCATGTCGATTGGTCGCTGCAATTAGGAGAGAGAAGAAACACTCAGCTTGATGCTCTTGCAAGTTTAGAATGGTTTTTAATTTGTCTAAACAGGATCGCTCCCACAGTTTCTCGAATCCCTCCTCAAACCAAAAAGGAAGAATTAGTCAGGATCAATCTCACCGTACAATACTTGCGTAACCGTTCGGCCAGGCTGGTGTCGGTACTTCGAGGGAGGTTTTCCAACGCTTTCGCGAAGTTCCTTAATTAAATAACCTCTTTTCCCTGGGGGCGTAGCCCCGCTAACACCTTTCTAGACACCTACTTGGTTTATAGCATTGATCGTTAAGTGAGAAATTTCCCGAGGAGTAGCATATACTCACAGTAGGATCGGGATCCAAATATCATCGCGTGACGAAACTGAAGGAATCCTACCAGAATCATCACACTCCAAATGGTATGCAACACTAGCAAGTTTCAGTTCTTTTGAAACTCCCGATGTGGATTTTTGCCCCATGCTCTTATGACCTTGACTTTGGCCAAAATATCATAAGTCACATGTTAAGTTCTACCCGTCATTCTCCAGGTTAATTTGGATCCACCCGTACCTACCCTTGACTTTGGCCAAAATGGCAGTACGACTGTCCCAAACCAACGTATCTATCTATGCTACACATGAATACCCAATAGCTACCAATCACTATGCCTTGACTTTGGCCAACATACACAGCTTGAATACTATTGACTAATCATGTGAAACGACGGAGGGCTACGAATGGTTTTGGCAAAACCGTGAACGTAGTGAACTTGATATAATCGATGGAACGAGATAGCTTTTAAAAGGAGTGGCTCAAGCTCCGCATTTAAAAGTTGGTTTTGAAAAGAACCGAGTGGTTTTTCGAAAGTGTTCCAACGACTTTTACTTGGTTTATTTTTCTTGCATTAGTTCTTTTAATGCGTGATATTCTTGCATTAGTTCTTTTAATGCATCCCATCATTTAATCCTACCATTGCAGAAAACAACCAAAATATGACGTACGCTTATGCCATTCGCATTCGCCACGGGGCCCCGTCATTACCCGTTAGGTTACTTAACTAACGACAGAGCGGGGGCTAGGCTAGCGCGGCTGTAAAACATAAGCAACGCCTAAATAATATCATATATAGATATATTGCAATGATAGCCATTTCAGATCACAGATGAACACATTGGATATACTAGGAACCCGCAATTCGTACGAGCCTGTAACGAAAAGCAGATTACACGGTCGCGGTGAATAGCCAATACCCTACCCAAGACCCCTACGGGTGCGGCAAACTACCCGCCAAGTTCCCGAAGCGAAGCAACCTCCCTCAACTCCGTGAGTAGGCGACTCGACACTTCGGCATACCCGGTAGTTTGTGCACCCCCTCCATGGGTCTATCCTAGGAGCAAAAACAGTAAAAAGAAATTATACAATGACGGCTACAACCCCGACCCGGTTGTGCGGCCATACAAATAATTATTACATCAATTTACAAATTTACATGAATTGAAAGAAAAAAAACTCTCGTCTCATAACCCCCGGCTATTCACCCGCGACAATCCAATGAATTCATATACACAAACCAATAACATTACAGATCACAGATTTGTATAACTCCCACTAATCGACATATAGCGATTAGCAGACGTTCAATACAAATATCACATCACAGAAAAACCCGTCAGTTAAGTCTTTTAGAAGTTCGATAAAAAATACGGATTTTCAGGCCCCAAACACAAAATTTTCGTTCTGGAAAATCTGGGCAGAAAATACATATCCCAAAACAACCACATAAAAACACTGCACAAAATTTGGACCTCGGCCGAGTCAACTCGGCCGCGAAACCGCGGCGGGAGCGTGCTCCCGCCGCGTTTCCGCAGCGCTTTGACCGGTTCGTGGGACCAAATTTCGTGGGTGTTTAATAAAAACCCTGAGCCGATTTTTAAGATTAAATTTATCAATTTTACAGAACTTTAAAAATCGACAGCAACTTTGAATTTCGGGTTTATTTCGGGACTTTTTCTCCGATCGAATTTCTAGCTACTATGCTAACATGTTAGATAGAGTTTAACTAGGCTCTGATACCACTGTAAGTCCATGCTACCTCTCCCGGTACTTTCGGGCATGCGGAATTTGGTGAAAAACAATTTTCTAGAGGTGGTAACATGGACTCAAAACCGGATCTTTGTTAAACGTCTAACTAACAACCTAACTAGGAGTTGTTAACTACTCGGTTAGGGGGTTATACCTTTCTTTCTTGAACTCCATCGTCTTCAAGCCTCGATGGTTGTCCGGATCGGCTTCACCCCGTCGTCTCCTTGTGCCGAAGATCGATCCACCTGAAAGCTTCTACCTTTGGCTTCTTCTTCGGTCTTTAAAGAAACTAGTTCACTTGGTTTGCCAAACCTTATGAACTAGAGTGAATAGAGAAGAGTGTGTTGGGATTTTCTCTATGGTTCTTGGTTCTCAACAAATGAGACAAGTGAACCATAGACTAAAGAGAGGGGGAGCAAGAGGAAGAAGATGAGAGCTCAAGAACACAAGAGAGAGAATGAAAATGATAGAATGAGAAAGACTTTTCTCTCTTGGCTCTCATAATCCAAAGCCATCATCACAAAAATAGTAATCAAGTATTGTGTAAATAGTTTAAGTCAAAATGGCTATATCATTTCATGCACTCATATTGCACAAGAGAACAAGCAAGTGAAAAGTCTTTGCCATGAAATGATAGCCATTGTCATCATGATGGTCAACTAGTCCAACCTAGTCAACCGGTCAACAAAGTCAACCCCTCAACAACCATGTCACCACAATACTTAATTAATATTATTGTTAATCATATATCATATTCTTATTAGGGTTGAGCAAAAAGTCAACAGTCAACAGTCAACGGTCAACAACCCTAACGAGAATCCTCTGCCTTTGTCTCTCCGTCAACTGTGCATACACACCCGCATCCGCGTTCCGAGGAACACGAATAAAAACTGGATAAAACCAATCCCAATACGTACACTAGGATCTGGCTTAAACCAAAGCCCGCTAGTGTAAACTGTCCGGACACTAAACGTGCACAAGTGCACGGATGTGACTGAACCCTGTCGCAAAACCATCCGACCTGTCGCAAAACCATGCGACCTCTAATCTTTTGCCTAAAGGCGAATAGCTTTCTGTGTGGGACTCTAAAGACTCGACACTACGCTGGCAGTAGGTTTAACCACAGACCGCAAGCGGCACTAGCTGTGCGTAACGGTCCCCAGGTAGATGCCGACATGAAGACTGACGAGGTGAAACCCATCTGAACTCCTACTGAGCCTGAATGTGACAATCTCCGTACAGTCCGGTCTGTTCGTCTGATACATCGCATGGCAGGCCTAGGGGGGCGGTAAACGCCAGTCCCCTAATAGCGGTACAAGTCGTGTCGGAGTGAAGCCCAATACACCCTGAGATAACACTGGAAGCCTACCAGTATATCTCGCTTGCCCTGGCCAGGGACTACTCGTGTAAAGGCTCTCCTAGACACAGCGCGATGTCAACCCCCAATACCGGGAGAGACGAATCCTGTCTAACCGTCACTGCCTCCAAGTGCTTCGGGACTGCATTTAACTACTACCTGTTTGCACGACTCCTTTGAGCCGTGGTAGGGTAGTAATCAAAGTACAGTGGGAACACACTCGATGCGAAGTGACAGTGTCAAGTCAGCGGACTAAGCTGTACTCATGTCACCTGGGAACTGATAACTGACGATAGGTATAATACCAACCGGTCAGTTCCCGACGAGTCCTGTCCAGTGTACTCGTAACCTAACGATCACCCGCATACTATCTTCAGTACGACGTACTAACGGCTGTGGGACAGACCGTCTCCCACACTGGGATAAGAAGCGCATGCGCTAGTCTACTCCGGAGTATCGATGCCCTGTCTCGATAGTCCTGCGAATAGGGACCTGCATAAGGTGTGCTTATAGATTACCCAGCCCCCACTAGTGTGACTGCCATCACAACGCTGGTAATCAAGCAAAGATCCTAAGGGCTCCACTAATGTGTATAGGTGATATACTAAAATAAACACATGTACACATTGAAGTAGAAACAAACCAAGTAGCATACTACTATTTTGAGCAAGATTGTATATACAAGGTGAATATCCCAAGCTTCCATTAAGTAATATACAAACTAGTATGATACAGTAATGGCCTCTAGGGCATATACACTAACATGTACAGGTTAGTTCATCGACCTATGGTCGTCATTTGTCTCGTGTGAGTTCCCGCTGTGCTTTGATTTCTTCCCTACCACGGCTCAAAGGAGTCGTGCAAACAGGTATTTTTTGGGTATAGTCCCGAGCCAAATGGAGGCAAGTAAGCGGATCGGGAGGGGATTCGTCTCTCCCGGTATTGGGGGTGGGATCGCGCTGTGTCTAGGAAAGCCATTACACCAAGTCCTTGGCCAAGGAAGGTGAGATTTACTGGTAGGTACTCCAGTAGTATCTCAGGGTGTTCAGGGCTTGTCTCCGACACGACTTATACCGCTATTGGGGGCCTGACGTTACTAGCCCCCTAGGCAGGATATGCGATACTCATAGAAGAATGGACTGGACTGTATATACATTGTCACCGTTAGGCTCAGTAGGGTTTCCGGATGAGTTCGCTCATCGGCCTCCCTTGAGGTCAGTACATGGGCAGCCGTTACGCACAACTAGGCCGCTGACGGTTTGTGGTTAAACCAACTGCCAGGGTACTTAAGAGTCATTAGAGTCCCTACAGATAGTTTCCCAAGTTCGGGCGAAACGTTGTGGAGGCCGTATGGTTTTATGGCAGGGTTCGAAAAATGCACGTGCATTTACGCACGTGTCATATTTCGGGCGGATAATACTGGTGGGCTTTGGTTTAAGCCGGATCCATGTATTATGCTTTGTAGATATAATATCTTTATCTCAGTTGCATTTGTATTCGGTCGTAATACAAATGCGGGTATATTTATACTGTTACGGGGTTAACCTGAAATTCGTTTCGGGACCGCTATTGGAAGTTGCCAGTTTCCAGTTTTCTATCACCCATATTAAACATTCGGTTTAATATGGATTTATCTTTTCTTGAGGGTGAGTCATGAGTATGGAAGCTTCTAGATTGGTGACTAGGATTAGTGAGTCACTCATTTGCATTAATGGTTGATGACTAGGCTTATGATGTTGGATATAGTGCCCTCAGAGTCAATTATTGGATCACAGGCACGTGATTGCAATGATTGAGTGAGGACCTATGCCTGTGGGACAGTCTTACTCAAGATGATAGTATGCTATCTGGTTTATCTTTATCATCGTGTACTGCTTTAGGTGACCTTACGAGTCGCTATAACACGTTGATAGAGCCCCTAGGATTCTTGCTTGACTACCAGCAGTATGAGGGTGATCATATTTGTGAGAGCTGGAGTCTATAAGCACATCCTTAAAAGGTCCCTAGTCGTGGGTGTTTCGAGACAGGGCATCGATACTCCAGAGTAGACTAGTGTATACAGTCGAGACCCCGACGAGTGGCGGTGGCCGGTCTCACAAGCCACTGGTGTCAGTTGGTTCACCTAAGATGTATACAGGTGCTCATTGGGTTATGAGTACACTGGACAGGACTCGCCGGGAGCCTGCTAGTTGGTATTATACCTGACATCAGATAGCAGTTCCCTGGTGACTTGTGTACAGGTTAGTTCATCGACCTGAGATAGTCATTTGTCTCGTATGAGTTCCCACTGTGCTTTGATTACTACCCTACCACGCTCAAAGGAGACGTGCAAACAGAATTTAGTTCGGTATAGTCCCGAGCCACATGGAGGCAGTGAGCGGATCTGCAGGGGTTCGTCTCTCCCGGTATTGGGGGTGAGGTCGCGCTGTGTCTAGGAGAGCCAGTACATAAAAAGTCCTTGGACAAGGTAGGAGATTTGCTCGTAGGTATTCCAGTAGTATTTCAGGTTGTTCTGGGCTACACTCCGACACGACTTGTACCGCTTTTGGGGGTCTGACTTTTACCAACCCCCTAGGCCCGCCATGCGATGCTCATAGAAGAATGGACCGGACTGTACGGATATTGTCACTGACAGGCTCAGTAGGGTGTCAGGATGAGTTCGCTCATCGACGTCCCTTTTGGTCAATAGCTGATGGCCCGTTATGTATTGGCTGATACCTCTGACGTGCTAGTGGTTAAATCCACAGCCATAGTATTGACGAGTCTTTAGAATCCACCACACACAGTTACTCAAGTTTCGGGCGAAACGCTGTAGAGGCTGTATGGAGATATGGCAGGGTTCGATCAGATACGTGCAGTATTGCACGGATCGTGATCGGACGGATTTTACTAGCCGGCTTTGGCTTAAGCTGGATCCTAGTATTAGATAGTGTAGATTTTGTCCTTTTGCATTTGTGTTCAGTGGGAAAACAAATGCGGGCATGTATATGCAGTCACGGGGTTTTCTTGTAATTTATTACGGGATCAGTTTTCTGAAGTTGCCAGTTTGCATTATGTGGCTTCCTCATCATGAGATTCCATTTTGGTCTTTTCCTTTACATTAATGAGATGTGTATGGAGTTGATTTGGATTAGAAATGTGGTGACCATTTTTCTTTTCATTTATCTCTTTTTCTTCTCTTGAAATTAAGATTCCTTTTTATCCTCCACCATTCCATATATGGCCGGCCACTTGTGAGGAGTGAAAGAGAGGTTCATTTTGGGTGTAGCATTTTCTCCATCTCATTTTCCTTGCTGAAAATTGTGAGCACCATTTTCCTCCAAAGCATTTTTCTCTCTTCTCCATCATGGAAACTTCTATAACCTCAAGAGACAAAGTGTTCTACACTAGCCTACAGCAAATCTTGGACGCGTCGGCTAGCCAACTTCGCGCCCGAGTTGCCTCGGTCCAGAGGTAGGAGCCCGTAAAAGAATCCTGCTACGTGGTGCCCTTTCCGACGAGGAGGTGACGGATGGAGATTCCGCGGGAGATCGGAGTGGAGGCGAAGACCGAAGGACACGGATCGCTTGGTATACTTCTCTACCCATCTTGTATTTTGCTAGTAGCTAGGTTAATGGCCCGATCCGGCCTAAAAGTGCGCGGTGGTGCCGGTTTGCTAGTTTACAAAGTTTTTCGTTTCCGCGTTTCCTGCGTCGGATCGACGGCCGGGGCACCGCCGTGCACTTACAATGGTATCAGAGCCACACCATTAACTTAGCCTAGCTTGCTCTAACGTGTTTAGAACTCGATCGAACCAAAAAATCCCAAAAACCGTATTTTCCAAAGCACAAGTTTCTGTCGAATTTTTTTGGCTCCAAAAATCTTTCATGTTGTTGCAGAATACTGTGCAGGGAATTCTAAGCACTCTGTGAAAAATTGGTCATGAGATCTCTCTATACCACCGCGGAACCGCGGCCAAACCCATGCTTGGGCCGGTTCCGCCGCGCTTTTGACTGTTCATTTGACCAAATTTTTGCAGAGAGCTTTTGAGTAGAAAATAGGGGTTTTGGGACATTCTTTTTGGGCCCAGATTTTCTGTGAGTGCTACAGTAGTGCTTGGGGCCCACTTCGATAAATTTGTTCGATCGGATATTTTAAACACATTAGTTCACAGTATTTACATTATATCTGCGACCGTGAATGTCATTTGATCGGTAAATCCTGTCTAACTGCTATAGCCCTTTTAGACGGATTTGCGAACGTGACATTCACGTTGATGTTCTGTGTTGTGCTGTGATGTTGCGGATTGGTCGTGGGGATAGCCTGGATGCAATGTTAGTACAGTTTTGTTGTATTATGTACATTTGATATTGCGAGGCGAGCGTCCGACATGTGGACTGCCGTCACTTCCTGTTTGTATTATTCTTTTGGGGCACGACAAGGTTGCGGTCGATGTACCCGTTGTATGTATATTTTACTTTCTGTACTAGGATTGCCCCACGGAGGGGTGCACAGATAGCCGGATTCTAGAGGGCAACGAGCCCGCATCTCATGGCGTTGAGACAGAGGGGGCTTCACTCTAGAATTGGCGGGCTATTCGCCGCACTCGTAGGGGGTATAGGTTTGACCCAGGAGGGGTGGCCAAGTTACCGGATTCCGTGAAGTGCTGGGTGGTCCATTCACGTTGCTAAAGGGGGCTGCCTCGCTTCAGGTTTTGGCGGGTAACTTGCCGCGCCCGTAGGGGTCTAGGATTTCATTGCACAGGCTATCCACATGACCAGGGGAACGTCGGGTTTCAGTAGCGGCTCTATGAAACCCGGGGATCCCAGATATCTATATTGTTCTGTGATGCTGTACATTTCTGTGATGTTGCATTTTATCACGCCTTGAGCGAAAATTATATATTATATATATACTAGTAGATGTTGTATATGTTTTGCATCCGCGCTAGTCCAGTCCCCGCTCTGTCGTTAGTTAGCTAACCTAACGGGTGATGACGGGACCCAGTGGCGAATGCGGATGGCATATACGTACGTCATTATTTTCGTTCTTTGTGGTGTGATCAATTGATGGGACTGCGTTGATTCGGATCAATGCAAGATAAACAAACCTATTCTGATATTGTTGGAACATTTTTCAAAAAGCTGTTATTGCAAGGGCGTTCTCTTTTGTTTTGCATCGTGGTATTCAGTTGGAATATCCTGCTCCTCAGTCGACGAGGCAAGGGCCGAGATCCCTTCACCGGGAGTGACCCCTTGGACAAAAGTTTGCGTAAGGGCAATAACTTCACTATAGCCGATTACTTTTGCTTTGCATCGTGGTATTCAGTTGGAATATCCTGCACCTCATTCTACGGGGAAAGAGCCGAGATCCCTTCACCGGGAGTGACCTCTTTAGCAAAGGTTTTCGTTACTATATTTTTCTAGAAAGCTATCCGTTCCTTCAACGATATCAAGTTCATTACGTTAAAGGTTTTCGCCAGAAACCATTCGTAGCCCTCCGTCATTTCAGAATGGTAGCACTTAGTATTCATGCTATGTATGTTGGCCTTCGTCAAGGCATAGTGTATGGTGGCTATTTGTTACTTTTCTGCAGCATAGATAGATGCGTTGGTTTGGGACAGTCGTACTACTATTTTGGCCTTCGTCAAGTGTATGTACGGGTGGGTTCAAATTAACCTGGATAATGACGGGTAGAACTTGACATGTGACTTATGATATGTTGGCCTTCGTCAAGGTCATAAAAGCATGGGGCAAAAAAATCCACATCGGGAGTTTCTAAAGAAACTGAAACTTGCCAGATATACGCATACCTTCTGGAGTGTGATAACGTGAGTGGATTCCGTCACGTTATCATGCCATGAGAGTTGGATCCCGATTCCCACTGATGAGTTGGTTTACTCCTCGGGTGATCCCGGCTAATTCTTCTTTCAGGTTTGGGGATGAATTTGACGTTACAGTGGGAGGTTTCCAGATTAGATAAAGTGATAACCATTCTGATCTAGGTTAGAGTGCACGCTGAGTGTTTCTTTTCTCTTTCTCTTTGGCAGCGACCATTGACCCGACCCTAGACTATGACTCAGTGACCAAGTTAACCGAACCTTCTTAACACTGGCTTTTGGATTGTCAGAGTTGCAAACCTCATTGCCACTCCTACTTTTACACTTTTCTCCGAGACACCCCGTATTACTACGAACGTCCACTTCTATTGGACAAAACCATCGTATGGTTATATACGAACTCGAAGGAATTCGAGGATGGTTTCTGGTTCTGGAGAAAACGAATAAGATTATTCAGTTGTCTTTTCCTTTCACCTTCTCTCATTGCGAGTACTCCTTGGTTTAGGAGATAGTACACCTATTATGCAAATTGGATAGTCTTCTTCCAAACCATAGGCAGGTGCCGACCGGTAGGGAATGAAGAAAACCAATTAGCCTAAATGGTGTACAGAAGATATTAAGTTAAGACAAAGCAAGGGATTAGTAAGAGGGCAAAGTAAACTGCGACTGCTATTCACGACCAAACCAAGTATTTCTTCGCCAATCCTAAATCACCTTTGTATTTCTCCAGGACACTCCGTATCACTACGAAGATCCCAAGTTTATTGGATAATCCATTGTATGGTTATATACGAACTCGAAAGGAACTTGTTCCAATTCGGGGATGGATCCTGGTTCAGGAGAAATAGGAATAAGGTTTATTCGGTTGTCTTTTATCTTCACCTTCTCTCGCATTGCGAGTGCTCCTGGGATTAGGACAGTATACCCATTATGCTTATTGGATAGTCTTCTTCCAAACCATAGGCTGGTGCCGAACGGTAGGGAAGGAAGAAAACCATTTGGCCTAAAGGGGTGTGCAGAAGGTAATGACTAAAGACATAAAAAGGGATTTGGGGAAGTGGCAAAGAATTATACGGTTACAGTTGTGAATCTGGATAATGGAAGAGGCATTACTAGGAATACCAGGATACCCCATCGAAACATTTTAGTGTTTCAGTTTCACTATGTACTGTTAAAAGAAAACTGATTTCCCAATTAGACACTTACTCCAGGGTATGTATTTACCAGGTTTGATTCTCACATCTGTATGGTTTTACAGATGATGAGTTGGAGTAAGTTATTGGGAATTGGGTGATCATCCTTATTATATTGGGATTCGATGTAAATTGGTGATACTTGAGGAAGTCACCTGGGTTGTTTGCCGGTCGGCAAATATTTGGTTTTGAATATTCGTTGTTATGCACCAATTTCAAATTGATATATCTGTACGTCTATTTTTATAGAGTGAGATATACCTTTTTTGAAATTATGTCTATGACATTTACCTATATCAGTGGATGGTTAGGTAAGGAGCATTGAACAACGGTGTAATTCTTCTTAACCATAAGTACAGTTTTCAACCTACGACACACAGTGAATGAGTTATTAGACTCAGGGACTTATACAGAGTATTGTATATTGTCCAGTATCCATTAGGACAGAGGGGTTGGTCCTCGTACTATATTCTGTTTACTTTTAACTTCTCTGGTTCTTAGACATGTGTTTCATAGAAACACAGGGTCTGAGTTTTGAGGAGTTATTGGTATAAGAATAAAGTAGAGAACCAGATGTTGCAAGTATCAGGATTCTTCAAGGTAATCGAAGATGTAAATACTTGTGAATGGTATTCAGTTGATAGTAATGATTAAGAGAACTTTCTTCTCTTTCAGGTTACTCATAATTGGAAGTATTCCTAAGTTGAGTAACGCTGATCGGCCTCTTTCCATTTAGTTGACATGCACTGGAGACAGTTGCATGATTTGAATCTGGTTCAATTAAATCAGTGCCTCTGTTTCTATATTGGATATAGAACAGTTCATATCTTGACATTGTTAAGATACGGGGAGTTGTCTGGCTTATGCTTAAAACCAGACTCCGGATAACTCAAGGCACGTTTCTGTAATGGCTGTTTGTGGGTTGACCCGGGCTATGACGAGGGTTGACTTTCTACCATCTGGAAGATCAATAGTGATATTGTTCTTGACTCGCCACAGTTTTAACAAAAATGGATTTTTTCAGAAAACAGTAGTGGGAGTATGGTAGAACTGGAAGTGATTCCAGAACCGCAAATGATTACTAAAGATTTGATAAGAACCTAAAGATTCAATTTGGTTTGACATTCCATTGTACACTCCGCAGATAAAGTGGGTAACCTCAGGCGCTCGAGAGGTACTTCGGTATGCTCAAGGACGGTGGCAGGGAGGTTCTTGTTTACCCAGACTTGCCAATGCTGTTGTTCCAGACTATGAGACCCGGCAGGAGGATGAGTATAGCGTCGTTCTGAACTAGCTTTAGAAGTGTACGTCTATATGACTCTACCAGAGGGTTGTCGTAGTCAGTAGGAGCATTGGTGGACATCTGGCTTATGTCTATTTATAGACTAAAGCAGATATAGCGAAGATAGATCATCTATTTCTGATGTGACAGTCATAGGTTTGACTTCATCAGAATAGAGGATAGATCTGTTAAGAAGGTAGTAGGTTGTGATGTCCTGGTATTTGGATGACATACACAGAGTAGGAAGTGATATTCCTATACTACGATCGGTTATACTTTGGTCGTCACACAGTGGTTTCTCCACATAGGACTTGGATATTATATCAGACATTCTGGTCACTAGATCTATGGTTTTAGATCTAGATTTGGATAGTTTCCCAATCTGGGTACTTTGACAACATTCTATGAGTATTTAGAATGGACGACTCCTGGCATGGTGGTGTACCTGCAGGTGATGGAGTCACCCTCTCTAAAGGTGTCTTACAGACTAAAGGGAAGAGGGATGTGCATGATTGGCAGATCACTTGCTTAGGCAATTGAGTCAATCATGAGATGTCAAGTACCACACCGGATGTTGTTCTTGCAGTAAATGCAATAAGTTGATGTTGATCCAATCCTGGAGAAACAGTCGGAAGCAATTTTAGAACATAAGTTGATGTTCTAGGGATATGATAACAGCATTCTCCTTCGGGACACAGTTATCATTCCAGGCTTCCAAGGTGACCTGGATGACATAGAGGTTGTCAGAGTTATAGTTTTCCCTCTGACGAGGGGCAGTAGTTTGGACAGTTGGTCCAAGCAGATACTGAGGGAAGGCATGGCGCAGGATACTGATTAAGTTCAGTTGACGATACAGTCTAAGAAGTTTGGATTTGGAGTTCATTTATGAGCTAGGTCACATCAGACATCCAGACATTCTAAGACAGGTATTGCTCATTTCGGGAGATGGCTTTCTCCGTGAACTTGAGATAAAGAGAGACATAGAAAGAAACACCAGAGCGGATCCAATCACTGAAGCTATTCCTCGAACGCAATAGTTTCGCAAACGAGCTTTGTGAGACTGACTAGTAGAGGAGTTGGGTGTTCGGTATCACACGGGCTGTGAGTATGCGACATCGCAATAATTAGCCTTGAGTGCAAGTGGGAGATTGTTTGATATAGTGCCCTCAGAGTCAATTATTGGATCATAGGCACGTGATTGCAATGATTGAGGGAGGACCTATGCCGGTGGGACAGTCTTACTCAAATTAATAGTATGCTATATGTTTTATCTTTATCCTCATGTACTGCTTTAGGTGACCTTACGAGTCGCTATTACACGTTGACAGAGCCCCTAGGATTCTTGCTTGACTAGCAGCAGTATGTGGGCGATCATATATGTGAGAGCTGGAGTCTATAAGCACATCCTTAAAAAGTCCCTAGTCGTGGGAGTTTCGAGATAGGGCATCGATACTCCAGAGTAGACTAGTGTATACAGTCGAGACCCCGACGAGGGACGGTGGCCGGTCTCACAAACCACTGGTGTCAGTTGGTTCACCTAAGATGTATACAGGTGCTCATTGGGTTATGAGTACACCGGACAGTACTCGCCGGGAACCTGCTAGTTGGTATTATACCTGACATCAGATAGCAGTTCCCTGGTGACATGTGTACAGGTTAATTCATCGACCTGAGATCGTCATTTGTCTCGTGTGAGTTCCCACTGTGCTTTGATTACTACCCTACCATGCTCAAAGGAGACGTGCAAATAGGTTTTAGTTGGGTACAGTCCAGAGCCACATGGAGGCAGTGAGCGGATCTGCAGGGGTTCGTCTCTCCCGGTATTGGGGGTGAGGTCGCGCTGTGTCTAGGAGAGCCAGTACATGAAAAGTCCTTGGCCAAGGCAGGAGATTTGCTGGTAGGTATTCCAGTAGTATCTCATGGTGTTCTGGGCTACACTTCGACACGACTTGTACCGCTTTTGGAGGTCTGACTTTTACCAACCCCCTAGGCCCGCCATGTGATGCTCATAGACGAACGGACCGGACTGTACGGATATTGTCACCGACAGGCTCAGTAGGGTGTCAGGATGAGTTCGCTCATCGACGTCCCTTTTGGTCAATAGCTGGTGGCCCGTTATGTATTGGCTGATACCTCTGACGTGCTAGTGGTTAAATCCACAGCCATGGTATTGACGAGTCTTTAGAGTCCACCACACACAGTTACTCAAGTTTCGGGCGAAACGCTGTAGAGGCCGTATGGAGATATGGCAGGGTTCGATCAGATACGTGCAGTATTGCACGGATCGTGATCTGACGGATTTTACTTGCCGGCTTTGGCTTAAGCCGGATCCTAGTATTAGACAGTGTAGATTTTGTCTCTTTGCATTTGTGTTCAATGGGAAAACAAATGCGGGCATGTATATGCAGTCACGGGATTTTCCTGTAATTTATTACGGGATCAGTTTTCTGAAGTTGCCAGTTTGCATTATGTGGCTTCCTCATCATGAGATTCCATTTTGGTCTTTTCCTTTGCATTAATGAGATGTGTATGGAGTTGATTTGGATTAGAAATGTGGTGACCATTTTTCTTTTCATTTATCTCTTTTTCTTCTCTTGAAATTAAGATTCCTTTTTATCCTCCACCATTCCATATATGGCTGGCCACTTGTGAGGTGTGAGAGAGAGGTTCATTTTGGGTGTAGCATTTTCTTCATCTCATTTTCCTTGCTGAAAATTGTGAGCACCTTTTTCCTCCAAAGCATTTTTCTTTCTTCTCCATCATGGCAACTTCTATAACCTCAACAGACAAAGTGTTCTACACTAGCCTACAGCAAATCTTGGACGCGTCGGCTAGCCAACATCGCGCCCGAGTTGCCTCGGTCCAGAGGTGGGAGCCCGTAAAAGAATCCAGCTACGTGGTGCCCTTTCCGACGAGGAGGTGACGGATGGAGATTCTGCGGGAGATCGGAGTGGAGACGAAGACCGAAGGACACGGATCGCTTGGTATACTTCTCTACCCATCTTGTATATTGCTAGTAGCTAGGCTGATGGCCCGATCCGAGTTAAAAGTGCGCGGTGGTGCCGGTTTGCTAGTTTGCAAAGTTTTTCGTTTCCGCGTTTCCGGCGTCGGATCGACGGCCGGGGCGCCGCCGTGCACTTACATATGACTCATTAGTTTTCATTTAATATTTTTGATGATGTGTTTTATGAGTCACCCTTTACCATTAATTCCTTTTGTTTGCATGAAAGATATTTGTTTAAGATCTTTTACCTTGTGGTCACCTCCCTTGTTCCTACACTCACCTCCCCCTCTTGATAAATGGCCGGCCCCTCTCTCTTGAGGATGAGATGGTTGTTAGTTGAAAAGATTATGATAGATTTGTGTATGGAAATTTCATAGCTCCTTTTATTCCATCTCTCGATTCAAATGGCAACTTCATTAACCGTTCGTCCATGGCTTTGGACGAAGTGAGACAAAGTGTTCTACTCATTCTCTACATCAATCTTTGTCATCTCTTTTAGCAAACTTGATGACTGAGTTGCCTTGGCTAAGAGGCGGGAGCCCGTTTAAAGATCCGTTGACGTGGCGCCACCTGGACGAGGAGATCGGAGATCGACGAGATCGGAGCAGCCGCAACGGAGTGTGGGATGATGGTTAAAGAACGAAGGACTCGGATCGTTCGGTATAACCTTTCTACCCTCTTTGTAGTTTGTTAGTTTAGCGTTAATGGCAGATCCGGGTTATAGTATGCGATCGCGCCAGTTATAAAAGTTTTTGTTCCGCATTTGGCGTCTGAAAGACGGCTGGGGCGCTACCGTAGAATTACATAATCCGCTGAAAGCCCTCAGGAGACAACACCCCTCATACTAGGGACACCTAAAGGTTTAACGACTTGTTGCACGTGCTTAGTGCAATCGTGTTGCCTACGAAAGTGTGATACTTAGGTTTTTCTTTTTTTCCTCCCTCTCTTGAATAAATAGTTTTCTCAGGACAATCAAAATTAAGTTTGGGGGGATTTGTTCAGTAGAAAATATCACATATTTGATATAACATTTTTTTACTTTTCTTAAATATCTAAAGGTGTTTATTATAAATATAGAACATATTTTGGTTTATCTGCAAAATACTATTTACCATATGTTTATATATTATAATTAATATTATGAATGAAAATATATGCATATAATGTTTATATAATATTTTGATAATTTAAATATGCATATCATATCAAATATCCCTAATCAATTTTCTTAAAATATAATATCATATAAAATGGTTAGGATAATATCTCAAAAATATCAAATATTACTAACATTATTCATAAAGATATTGTGTAAGATTTAGCTCAGGTCAGGAGATCGGGATATTGAGATATTGGGAATCAAAAATATGCTGATAAGGTTAGATAAAATCGAAGAATCAATACTGGCAGAGACTAAGAGAACATATGCAATCTCCACTTGTCAACATGTAGAAGCTCTAGAAAACCCAAACCCTAAACACTCCAAGTTGCGGCGCTTCCACGGCTAAATGGTCTAACTCGCGGCAGATCCACAGCCATTTGGTGGCCGTTGGATCTGAGATTTTCTGGGGGTGATCGTGATTGAATATCATAACCTCTGAGATCTAGGGTTTCTGCTTCCAAGGCTATATAAAGGACCGAGGGCTAAAGTTAGAAATCATCACCATTTACACGAAGAAAATCACCGTCAAAGAACAAGTGATCCACGACAGGTCCACGATTCGACGTGATAAGGCGACGTGAGATTCGACGGAGCATCTACTTCCTCCGAGGCAGAGATCAAGAGCAACTTCTTTCTCTTGTAATCTAAACTCGAAGGTTTTATAATTGTGAAGTTGATTAATAAAGGTAGATCATTAGTTTAGTTAGTTCGTATTTAATTTTCTGCATTATGATCTCATTCTCTATCCATTCTTCTTCTATCTCCATCATGCGCGAGTAATTCACCGCTTGATAAGGTTCGGAGGATTAGGGTAGATCAATGGATGAGAAAATATTAAAACTTTTACGTTTTATGAAGTTTATAAATTTTAGCAAAAGAATCGTTAACATCCTTATCGGGCGTGCTACGAATTTATTGCTAGTCTCGACCGCGATTTGAGATCAGATTAACAATTGTTTTGCTAACGGCTATACATGAATAGAGATCAATGAAGGGACAAGGGTCAATAGTGTGGAAACACTAGTTTCTTCAAAGAACCTTAATCCTCATTCATCACTATCGATCTACTTTTAAATCTATCAAACTACTAGTTCCTAACGAACCCTATAAGCCTTTTCCCTATAGAATCTATATCCATAGTTAAACTAGATCTTAAAACTATATATTCTACATCCGTGTTTAACATAGATCTAGAATCTACAATTATTCTCCCCATTCTTTCTATATCTAATCAATACGTCTAAAGCAAGATTAAATGTTCTACGCATCCCTGCGGATGACCCGTACCCATCTCGGCTAGCTACATGCGACATCGTTATTGATTGCGGGTATTTCAACACTTCTTTTCACACAATCAATCAACTCTCCATACATGAGGTGGTCTTTGATTCCCATGTCGACAGCGATCTCGAGACCTACTATCAAAGCTTCATATTTAGCTTCGTTATTAGTCCTCAGCTTCGTTAAGAAAAGAGCGTAATGCAATATCCCTCCTTACAGGGTTATGAAGATAAGGCCCACCCCAGCTTTGATTATGGGGGGATTCTGCTTTCGCTGCTTAATGAAAGATGCTCCATCGAAATAGAGTTCCCATTGGGAATCATTTTCTTCTTTCTCTCCTTCGATTGTGTCGAACGCATGTTCATCTGGCAACTTACAAATTAAGGGGGAGTCTGCTGGTATCGGATGCTCCGTGAGAAAGTCAGCAATAGCCTAGCCTTTTACTTCTTTTAAGGGTCGATACGTTATTGAGAACTCCATCAAGAGGAGGGCCCATTTGGCAAGCCTTCCTGTCAGTATGGCCCTTGACATCAGATATTTGAGAGGATCCACTTTTGATATAAGATGGACCTCATGCGCCAAGGCGTAATGTCTGAGCTTCGTTATCATGAAGATCAGTGCTAGGCAATACTTTTCGATGGGGGAGTAGTTGTTTTCTGCCCCGAGGAGAACTCGACTCAAATAATACAAAGCTCTCTCCTTTCCCTGATCGTTCTCTTATGCCCATAGTGCGTCTTGAGAACCCTCAAGGGCTGTTGTATACAGGATAAGGGGTTTTCCTTTAACCGGAGCGGTCAATACCGGCGGATTTTGCAGGTATTGCTTGAATTCGTCTAGTGCATTTTGGCACTTTTGATCCTAGATGAACAAGGTCCCATTCTTCATCAAATGACCGTAAGGATGGCATTTTCCTGAGAAGTTAGTTATGAACCTCCGGATATATGCGAGCTTTCCTTGAAGAGATCGCAACTGTTTGAGGGTCCTTGGCGTGGGCATTTCCGTGATCAACTTGACCTTTAAGGGATCAATTCTGATACCCCGGTGCCGTATGATGAATCCTAGGAATTTGCTTAAGGAGACTCCAAACACGCATTTCAAAGAATTCATTTTCAGATTATACTTCCGAAGAAGTTGGAACAATATGTTTAGATGTTCCCAATGTTCCTCGTAAGACTTGCTTTTCGCTACTAGGTTGTCGATATAGCATTCGACAATCTCATGGATGAGGTCATCGAAGATCTTCGTCATGGCCCTCTAGTAGGTAGCACCAGCGTTCTTTAAACCGAAAGGCATCAGTCACAACCCGAAATTGGCACGTGACCGGCACATGAATCATGTGAAGTCTATAGGACCCTACCTAATTCAAGTAAGCCAAAAGCCCAGAAATCTAAACCTTTTTAGGGAAAATAGTGGAAGTGCAGTTTTAAAATAAGGATTTCTAAAATCAAATTTATTCTTATATATATGTATATAAGCAGTAATATATGAAAACACTACATTTGTAACTAACTTGAAAACTTTTTGTCATTCGAAATTTCGGCAACAACTCCTTTGTATACATTAACCCGAAAACAATACAAGCAATAAATTAATGTTAAGAATATGTATGCCCTAGAGGCCATTATTGTATGATATAGTAGATGCTTGGACATATATATAGAGAACTTTCTTGCTCGACATGATAGTATGCTATCTGCTTGCCTTTATCTTAACATGGAGACTGATATTATTATACTGTCTATCTCTTACATGTTGATAAAGCCCTTACGATGATAGCTTGACTACCAAGACTATGATGCGGATCATACTATTGGGACCAGGGTAGTCTAAAATCACTTCCTTCCATAGTTGCTAGTCGAGGGGATATCGAGATAGGGCATCAATACTCCAGAGTAGACTAGTATGTATGTTTCTTGACCATGTATGGGGCGCTGGTTGATCCCATTGCAATTGGTGTTTGACATCAAAGATTGTACACAGGTGCTCGTTAGAGAATGGGTACACCGAACATGACTCACCGAGAACTCCTAGTTGGTATTGTACCTATTGTTAGATAGCAACTCTCCGGTGACACTGATACAGGTTAGTCTGTAGACTCGAGATCGTCATAGAGACTTGTGTGGCTCCCACTGTGCTTTAATTTTCTCCCTACCACGGCTCAAACAGGTGGATATTGGGTACAATCCCGAGTCACATGGAGGCAATGAGCTATAGGAGGGGTTTCGTCTCTCCCGGTATTGGGAGTTGATGTTGCGATATGCTCGATTGGCTATAACAGGAAATCCTTGGTCAGGGCTGCTGTTGAGATTTATTGGTAAGTGTTGTCACTAGTTTCTCTAATTGTTATGAGCCATATACTAGCATGACTAATCAAGTTACCGGGGTCTGACGTTTACCACCCCTAAACTCGATATGCGACATATCAGACTAAGAGACTGGACTGTACGGTAGTATTACTTATAGGCTTCATGGAGTTTATGGACAAGCTTTCTTGTTGATCTTCTAATCGCTCAATACCCGGGTAGCCGTTACGTCCAGCTAGTACCACTGACGGCTTGTAGGTAACTGATGTGATCATCACCTACTGCTGGAGTATTGACGAGTCTTTAGAGTCCCACACAGAAGTTTCCTGGTTCAAGCAAAACGAAGTAGGGCACATATGGTGATATGTGTGTAAGCTTGATTAAGTAAGATTATGTGATACCGTATTGTATTCTTGCAGTTATCTGTTATCAAGTTAGTTTATAGGTGATATAACCAGATTATCGAATTAAGTGTTGATTTGATAATGTGATACACAGATAAATGATATTAGTCGGTCATATGTGATATAACCGGATTATTAAATCATGTGTTGATTTAATAATTTGATATAATTATAAATTAACTAATATTATTAGCGATCACTAATTATGTTTCTTAATAAATATTATATATATATATATATTATATGAAGCATGGCATGATTTTCTAGTTTATGAAAATAGAAAATGATGTGTCACTACTACAAATAGGGGTTGCCCCAAAGGAAAAATCCGTAGGACCAAACCACTGCCCCTACAGCTACAATCGTAGGGGCATAAAAATATGCCGTAGGTGCACACGCCACAGGTGCAAGTCTTAGCCTTAAACATGCCTCTACGGTGAAATATTTGCCCCTACGGCTTAATGCATCGGTCCATTGGTCCCTACGGATTCCACTGTACGGACAATATATTTATTTAAGTTATCGATTTATAAAATAAAATAGTTACCCCTCCGGATAAATTCGTATGGACAAATACATGCCCCTACGGTTTAAGACGTAGGTACATATGTGTAGGGGCAAAATATCCGGTATCCTGATATTTTTTCCCTACGGGTAAATTTGTAGGGGTAAAGCTAAGGCCCTTACGGATTACTCCGTAGGGACAAGCCTAACCCTTGTTACTGAGTCCATAGGGTCAATATATCAGGTACCTGATATTTTTTCCCTACGGATAAATGTGTAGGGGCAAAGTTGGACCCTACGGATTAAACGGTAGGTGCAACATGTGTCCTTATGGATTAATCCGTAGGGACATATTATCAGGTTTTTTTTTAAAAAGGCCTGCCTATTTTTTCCTCTCATTGTGCACAATAATATATATATCGTATATGAAAGTAATCAACAAGAAGAATATATACAGCAGTATTCATAATCAACATCTCATGCATAATATATAAAAGAAATCAACAAGCAGAATACGATATCAATCTAAATCAATATGAACACCACCAATATCGTCCAAAATATATACAATATGTATCATATAAGTAAATACATGTTTAAAATATAAAAATTAAAAAGCTACCCTAGCTCGGTCCAGCTCCACCTCTGATAATCTTCATAATCTGGCGCATCTGCTTCTCGGATAAACCCTGAGTCAACAACTCGAGCAATGCGGACGGTGCGGGAGTCTGATCGGGATGTGGAGCTGTAAAGCTGGTCTGCGTAACTGCAGCCGAGGTAGTGGCTTGCAGAGCCACAGCTACGGGAGTCTGAGCGGGCTGTGGAGCTGTAGAAGCCGAAGGAGATGCATGTGGAGCCTCAACCGAAGTACCCTGTAGCGTCTGTTCAGTTTTTCGTGTAATAAACGAGTAAGAAATGTGTATTAGTCGAATTCGTATCATTATCAGGTTATTGCGAAACCCCAATCTATGAATACTTAGGGACTTATGCCTCGTTTGGATATTTAGCTTGGAAAACCGTAGTTTATTTTAATTAGACAGTTCTATGTATGTATGATTAATCAAAGCTAAGTCTACAACCAAAAAAGCTCAGGCTACGTACTAATATTGGATATGTTGCTATCTTTAATATGACATAATATTTTACTATTAAGTAGTATACATACCATCATCTCCTTCAACTTTTGGACGGTGGCCTTCAAGGTGTCAAGTTCTTGCTCTAGACGTCGCTCATGAGAGATAGAGAAAGTGACCGCCGGAGTGGAGTCCAACCTCATATGGGCCCTGCTAGGACCCAGTCCCCGGCCACTCTCCCATCCTCTGTGGTGCCCTCCGTATGTGGCGTCTAGGATTGGGGTAAGCAGTATCCGATAGTTCTATCCAGTAAAATCGATCCCCGATACCTCGGCCTGCTCAACCACCCACTCCTACACCCACATTAACCAGTAAAATATAAGTATATCATTTAAATTTGAACTTTTCAAAACAAAAATTTCAAATAGGGGTTGAATAAATATTAACACTTACGCAATACTCCTGGGTAGCGGTGTCGGGGTATCGAAGCTCGCCCATGGCAGGATCTGTCGAGGTGCCGTAGACGACAAGATGCGCGGACAGCACGCTCGGTGTACCACCCTGTGCCAGGGTCTGAGCTCTCTGCAATTCGCAAAAAATTTACATATATTATAAAATAACTCTTAATATTACAATATACTATAGTAGATCTATTGTAATTTACCGATACCTCTATGGCACGGGTAATATTCCTCGAGCCACCTGTATAAGTGGAACGACCCCTCTTCGCCGACTTTCTATTCTATTTATTTTCATCCGCCTATTTCTGCACAACACATTCTGATTTAGTTTTCTAATTAAGCAACACAAAAAAATTAATTATATACTAAACAATGAACTACATTTAAAATATATACCTGTTTGCGTTGAGAGTCGAAATATTGGAACAATAGAGGCCATGTATCTACGTCGACTCACGCAAAGGCCGTGGTATGTAGGAGGGCCGCTCTCTCTACCTCGGGGGTCGCCATCCATAGGGAATAGCAGTCGATCTTCAGCAATTTCCTATTGTATCAGACCTTCGATTGCATGTTATTCATCAGGCCATGGTACAGAGCGTGATGATCGAGCACCATCCCAGGGTGATCAGGGTCGGGTACAGGATGAAAATCGTAATCCAACTTCAAATACAAAAAAAAAACAATGTTAATAAATTGCATGTGTTAATAATAAATATATTGGATAAATCAAATGAAAATATATATTAATACCCGAGCCTGATCCCAGAAGATGGTGAATGAGCGCCGGTGCTGGTCGCCTCACTCAATGTGAAGTGGATAGTTCTTCACGAGGATGCTCTCATCCCCCATATACCGGCTGAACCTATTGGCATAATCACCGGTATAGCGATAATCAGGCGTAAAGAAGAGGGGGAATGCTGCCTCCCCCTAGCACTATCGGGCCTCAGCCTGTGGGACTGATTCGGGCCTCGAGTCCCCCTCTCGGGATGGGGATGCCCTGCGTCTACAAGAAATATCAAGACAATCAATATTAAGACAAAGTGGTATTAAGAAATCAAGGTTTAATGAAAATTGAAGTGTGATATATACCTTCGGCGACAGAAGCATGAGTCTGGGCCCGGGCAGCAGCACGAGCAGGGCGATAGTTCCTCCGGTGAGGTACAGCCGGTGACCCGGACGTGGACGCATCTCCAAGTAGAAAATAAACATCGATAAAATTACATGAAGTTCATGTTTATTCTTAAAGGATATGTAAAATGAATAAATATTTTATTTTTATTCATACAAACCTGCTGACTGAGCAGAGGGTATGGAAGTAACGGGAGTGGCCCCTGCACCGGAAGTGCCCCCTACACCAGACGTGGACGCACCACCTATAATTAGATAATCAAACATTGACTATATAAGTAATTGAAAAATGAATGCGTATATCAATAATATAACATTCTAATTCCACATGTATACACTATAGGATATATAAACATACCCGCAGTTGCAGTGGTGGGCTTTGCCCCTAATGTATGTACGTAAGAGCAAAAAGAATGTATGTATATTTATGATATAGCATTCTAAATCAATATACAAGCACTATGTGATATATAAACATACCTAGAGGTGCGGGATTGGCTTCTGTCCCTGATGTGGACGCACCAACAACTAGATATTACATGTATATCTATAATAGATATACATGTATATGCATGTATATCTATAATAGATATTAGACATGAATATGCATGTATATCTATAATAGATATTACATTCAAAATGAATATGCGTGCAATATACCTGGAGGAGTGGCAAAGTCCAAACGGAAGGAGGCATCCGAAGGGGTCTCCGATCGGGGTGCAAGACCGGCCCTCTGAAGCTCCCTACCCAGCTCTCCGGGTGGCAGAACCACTCTGCCTCTGCCTCTGCCGGTGCCGCGGCTGGTGCTCCTACCGCCCCTCGCTGCTCCTATCGTCGTCATCAAATCTAGATAAAATGGTTCGTGTACGCATTAGAACATCATTACATATGCATGCTATATATGTATAGATCGTAAAATTTGAAATAACAATATAACATTACTGATAACCTTTTTCGTTTCGTGTATGCATTAGACATATCTACTTGGATTTCATCATCGATATCATTTGTAACCCACGTAACTTCATGATCAGCCGAATACAACCCGTCTTTCGAAACAGACGGTCGGAGCACTCTAAGTCTTCTATCTTCTTCATCCTCATCGCTGTCCTCGAATTCTGGGATATCGTAAACATCCCTGGGTTTGCAACGGCATACGACACTCTAATGATGCGTTTGTTGTGTATTCGTGTTGTTTGTGTGTGTTTCGGTTGTCGGGGGTAAGGCTTCTATCCCATTAAGAATGTATAGAGCGGACATAAATTTTTTTGTGCTTTCAACCGTTTTGAGTAAATTTCGGCAGCACCTCCCCGCTGTTCTCCGAGTACACTGTAATAGAATAGATAATCATTTCAAAGCTGTGAAACAACGTTGAAATGAACATGTAATCTATATTTTTACACGGAGAACCAGCGGAAAAGTACCGACGAAATGTCTCGAAACAGATGAAAACACAAGTGAATCCAGGTGTTTGCTTTATACATTCCTAACTTGTCCACACGGGACAAATCTATCGGTTATCATACGATTGAATCTTCTCGACACATAGACTACATGACGGTTGTTAGTACCGAGCTATATCGTCCGATATTTAACAACCTTCGTATAGTTCTATGTCACGACGAACATCGAACGTATGTTAACCGATAGACGGGGACTTAGTGGCGCTTTGAGTTTCATATATGAGTATCGATGAGAATATAAAAGTTTCATATTATCATCGAGTATCATATATTGGTTTTAACTTCAACATTTAACATTAATAGGTTTTACGTTTACGTTTCGTTATTAAAGGTTCAAAATTTCAAGTTTAGGGTAAATTTTTCTTGCGTTTACGGTAAAGTTGTACGTTTACGTTATCATCGAGTATCCTAGTACAATGAACTAGTGCACCCTTAACCCTAACCCTAAATAACCCAAATTAACCTAATTAACTACAATTAAGCATAATCGGTACCCTAATACAAATTATACCTAATTAATCCAAACTTAACCCAATTTACCCAAATTAACCTAATTAACCCTAATCAACCCAAACTTAACCTAATTTACCCAAATTAACCTAAATAATCCTAATCAACACCCTAACCCTTTCAAATTATCACTAATTAACCCAAATTAACCCTACCCTCTAATTAACCCAAATTAACCCTAGCCTCTAACCCTAAACCTGAACCAAACCCTAACCCTAACCCTAAGCCCAACGAATTAACCCTAACCCTAACCCCAACCCCAACCCCAACCCCAACGGAACCCTAACCCCAACCCCAACCCCAACCGAAGCCTAACCCTAACCCCAACCCCAACCGGACTATAACCCTAACCCTAACCCCAATCCCAACCGATACCCTAACCCTAACCCCAACCACAACCACAACCCAAACCGAACCCTAACCCTAACCCTAACCCAAACCCCAACCGAACCCCAACCCCAGCCCCAACCCCAACCGAACCCTAACCCTACCATAAACTGAACCCGATGCCTAACCTTAACCCTCACCCTTACCCGAACCCTGAACCCTGAACCCTAGCCCTAACATTATTAAAATTATAAATAATTTGAGATTTACTAACCTGTAGCCGGCAGTGGAGGAGACGACGGAGGAGACCGGTAGTCGACGACGCAATTGGCGACAAGTCGCAGGCAGTGGCTACGAGGAAGTCGATGATGAATTTTTGGGAACGATCGAGGAAGGTGGCTGGCCGCGGGCATAGGGCGGTGGCGACGAGGCGCGGGAACGATCGAGAGAGGCACGGGAACGATCGAGAGAGAGAATTTTTGGGAACGACGATGGCTTTTCTGTGTCTTTTTTTATTAAATACCCATATTTGCCCCTACGGACTTAACCGTAGGACATTTGTTTGCAGCTCCGTAGGGCCAAAGAACAAATTACGATTTAATATTTTTAAATTAAAACGTAGGGCGCCGTAGGGAAAACCGTGGGGACTTACGGATTAATCCATAGGGGCAATAAAAAGTTGCCCCTACGGATTCCTGTAGCCGTAGGGGCAACCCCATATTGTAGTAGTATGTAAATTGGAGAGATATTTGTGGTATGATTCAAGGCATAGTTTATATATTTATTTATTCATTTTTTTGCACTATTGAAGCAGGGTGCATTATTTGTATTATTTTAATTCCATGCTTCTATAATGTGTGAGCTCATGAGTTGGCATTCTACACTCTTTCACTTGATATAAGGATACGGCAGCGCCCCGGCCGTCAATCCGAGACCAAATGCGGAACAAAAACTTTTATAAACCGGCGCTATTGTAACCCTAAAACCCGGATCGTTGCATTCACCGTAAACTAGTAAACTGTAAAAGTGTTTGGAGAGATTATACCGATCGATCATGTCCTTCGGTCTTCAATCTCTGCACCAAGCTCCTCGCTGCTGCGTCGACGAAGTACTCTCTCCTATCTTGCTCGTCGAAGTGGCTCCACGTCGAGGATTCTTTATACAGGATCCCGTTTCAAAACCGAAGCAACTCGAATATCAAGTTTGCTAACCGAGATGACCAAAATGAAGTAGAGTGTGTGTGTGAATACTTTGTCTCAAATCACCCAAGGAGATGGGTAGAGGTGAATGAAGTTGCCAAGGAGATATGTGAGGCAAAAGAATTATGCTTGTGTGAAGAGAAGAGGCTCGGCCATATTGAAATTGGTTCTCTGTGTTTTTTTAGTGAAAAAGAAGTGGTTCGGTTTTATAATTAAAGCAACACCAAAATATCTACAGCCCCTTCCCCAAAAGTCACACAAATATCTAACAATTAATATCCTAGCCAAATACAAAAGTAATTAATGCACATCAATGTGTCACCCACTCCATGCACTCACCTAGAATAGCCCACGAATTGTACACAGCCCATTGCCAAAACCCACACTCACAAATACAAGCACATGAAAGAATTTTGGCAAAAAAGATTTACTAACAAATTCCATTAATTAAACATTAAACCAAATGTTTAAAATGGAAGAAAAGATAATGGCAACTTCAAAAGTAAACTAATAACGAATTGCAAGAATACCCTTCATCCGTATATACATACTTGTATCCGTATTCCGACTGAATACGAATACAACGAGACGAAAATATTCCAACAATCTACTACTACGATCCGGCTTAAACCAAAGCCCACTAGTATGATCCGTCTGATCATGATCCGTGCACAAGTGCATGTATATGATCGAACCCTTCCATAAAACCATACGGCCTCTACAACATTTCGCCCGAACTTGGGAAACTCTCTGTGGGGAAATCTAAAGACTCGTCAATACGCTGGCAGTGGGTTTAACCACAAGCACGTCGGCGGAACTAGCTGTACATAACGGCTGCCCATGTATTGAGTGAAAGGGAAACTGACGAGCGAACTCATCCTGAAACCCTACTCAGCCTGACAGTGACAATATCCGTATAGTCCGGTCCGTTTGTTTATGAGTATCGCATATCGGGCCTATGGGTGGTAAACGTCAGACCCCTAAAAGCGGTATAAGTCGTGTCGGAGTGTAGCCCAGAACACCCTGAGAAACTAATGGAATACCTACCAGTAAATCTCACTTAGCCAGGCCAAGGATTTCGTGTAATGGCTATCCAGACACAGCACGATCTCACCCCCAATACCAGGAGAGATGAATCCCCTGCTGATCCTCTCACTGCCTCCATGTGGCTCGGGACTGTACCCAACTAAAACTTGTTTGGATGACTCCTTTAAGCCGTGGTAGGGTAGTAATCAAAGCACAGTGGGAACTCACATGAGACAAATGATGATCTCAGGTCGATAGACTAACCTATACACTTGTCACCGGGGAACTGCTATCTGACAATACGTATAATACAAACTAGCATGTTCCCGGCGAGTCCGTCCGGTGTACTAATAACCCAATGAGCACCTGTATACATCTTAGGTGAATCAACTGACACCAATGGCTTGTGAGACCGGCCACCGCCCCTCGTCGGGGTCTCGACTGTATACACTAGTCTACTAATGGAGTATAGATGCCCAGTCTCGAAACTCCCACGACTAGGGACACTTTAAGGATGTGCTTATAGACTACCAAACTCTCACGTATATGATCTCCATCATACTGCTGGTAGTCAAGCAAGAATTCTAAGGGCTCTATCAACATGTAATAGTAATCTGTAATGTCACCTAAAGCATGTACATGATGATAAAGACAAACCAGATAGTATACTATCATCTTGAGTAAGACTGTCTTACCGGTATAGGTCCTCCCTCAATCATTACAATCACGTGCCTGCGATCCAATAATTGGGTTTGAGGGCACTATATCCAACACTTGAGAGTTCATGCTTTAGCCATTCTTGAGCTTTTGCTCTTTACATTTTCATCACCTCACCTACAATTTCAAACCCTCACATATGATGTGAATCATTGAACTTGTGAGAACTCTAATGAGCCTTAAATCCCCTACTTCACCATCCCACACCAAACTAGCACTTTGGTGTAGCGTGTTTCCTTCACTAATAGGAGATTAGTGAAGATGGTAGCTTGAGCTAATGGGTTTCGGGTGGATTGTCTTCGGCACGAAAGTCATCAGAGAAAGCTCGTTCATTCCCTCAAGTTGAGCATAGTGGAGTCGTGTGGACTACTACACAGAGCAGAAGAAGAGAAGGACACGGTCTACAAAGGTTGTAGCCTCATTCTCTTCGCATAGTTTAGTTGATATCTTAGTTAAACCCTAATCATCTTGCTAAAAAGAACTTGTTTAGTGTAGATTATCGCCCCGAAAAAATTTAAAAATGGCATGCTTAATGCTTGTAAAACTTTGCAGCGGTACTAGCATACACTTTCATGGTATTAGAACCAAAGCTAGAAGATTAGATGATATTATTAGAAACACGAAACCGAAACAACTCCGAAACTACAAACCCGAACACCAAGTTTCTGTCGATTTTTTAAATGTCTCTAAAGTTTTTTAAATTAGTGCAGAATGTTACATGTGATGTAACTACAACACCAGAGAAATTTGAGGGCAAAACTCTAAAATTGACCCGGCGAGATTGCTCAAAAAACCGGCCTCACTTTTTTTACTGTAGCAAAAGACCTTGAAATTTTTATGGTGTTCTGATATCTTGGTTTTAGGGTTTTAGGTTATGTTTGTTTTTTCCTAGATTGCATGTGATGTTATCTTTTCCATTAAGGATTCGGAGTATTTCGTAGTCATGTTTTAACGTCGTTACGGGTTTAAGTTTGATATGAATGCAGTAGTTGGAACCCATATTTAATTAATTTTGAGAAAACTAGTTAGTGTTACTAAATCTAGTGTTTTAGTCTCGGTAGATCGATTGCCATGAAGTTTTGATTTGGATCGAAACTCTATCGCAATTACGTATCGTACGCGAATACTCACCGAATAACTGTACTAGGTAGCCACACCCCTTAGCCCCGACCAAGTGCCTTTAGGAGAACCCCATTACCAAAAGCATACATTTGGGTGCTCGTGGCCACGGTGTTCCGCCTAAGTGCATTTGGTAGACGGAATCGGGGGTGTGACCATCAACTATAGTTTCCGATGAGTATTCGATCGGATAGTCGGGAATCTTGTAGAATTACACGACTAAATTATTGAAAAGTATTTTTGATATGACTAAAATGCAAGGTTTATAGGTTAGGCATGAAATTCAGAATATGAGATATTCCGGGTTTATGATGTCTAAGAAAACGCGGAGTCTAATTATTGTAATTTTTCATTTCTTTTCTGCGACCGTAAGTATAATATGTGCGGCATCCTAAATATCGTTGCTATAAGTCAACGGAATTCGGGATACACGTACTTACTTACATTGATGATATGTGATATTACGTGTCCCTGATATGTTTTATTGGATCGCCGTGATTGAATAGCCGGGGGGTTTTATATGAGATGAGAGTTTTTCAATTTTCATTCATGTAAAATTTGTATGTAATATTCTTTTTTTGGGGCACTTTCGGGTTGAGGATGATGTCACCATTGATGTATATTATTTACTTTTCCGCATTAGGATAGACCCAAGGCGGGGAGCACAAGTGACCGGGTTCTAGAGTCCAGAAGGAGACCATCTCGAGTAGTCGAGATCGGGTCTCCTAACTCTAGAATTGGCAAGGTTGCTTGCCGCTCTCGTAGTGGTCTAGGGATGTGGGATTGGCTATTCATCACGACCGTGGAATCCGTGTTTTTTTATTACTGGTTGAATTTAAAACACGGACCTCCTAGTATATCCAATATTTCATATGTTATCTTCTGCTGCTGAGTTTTATGATGTTATCATATAACTGCGTGAGACGAATGTTATATTATACATATGATATATAATAAATGTTGCTTTTGTTTTGCACCCACGCTAGTCCAGTCCCCGCTCTGCCGTTAGTTAAATAACCTAACGGTGCATGACGGGGCCCCGTGGCGAATACGGATGGCATAAGCGTACGTTCTATTTTCGTTTCATTTTTTTGTGATGTTTAGGGAAACATTAAATGATGGGACTTCATTAATTAGATTAATGAAAAGAAAAGAAACCTAAAGATATTGTAGAATCAAGATTTTCAAAAAGGGTAGCTCTATTTCTTGCTTTGCATAGTGGTATTCCTTGATGAATATCCAGAACCTTATTCGATGAAGAAAGTGCCGAGATCCTTTCACCGGGAGTGACCTCTTTAGCGAAACTAGCAAATGCTATAACCCACTCGCTTTTGTCATTTGATAGCTTCTCTAGTCTTGCTTTGCATAGTGGTATTCCTGAATATCCAGTATCTCATTCGATGAGGAAAGAGCCGAGATCCCTTCACCGGGAGTGACCTCTTTGGCGAAACTAGCAAAGGCCTAAAAAATACTCCTTTTCAAAACACTAGATTCTACAATGATATCAAGTTCTTTACGTTAAAGGTTTTCTTCAAAACCATTCGTATCCCTCCATCATTTCAGATAAGTGCTATTTAGTATTCGTGCTGAGTTTGTTGACTTTGTTAAGACATAGTGTGAGGTAGCTGATTATTGCTTATCTGCCGCATGAGATGCGATTGGATTATGGTAGTCGTACGGCCTTGTTGACCTTGTCAAGTGTTGTGCGGGTCGGTTTAATTCAATCAAGAAATGACGGGTTGAACTTGGGTAGCTCTTATGATTTGTTGATCATGTCAAGGTCATAATTAGCTAGGGGTAAAAAACCATTATCGGGAATTTCATGTGTTGAAATTTGCAATGAGATTGCATACCTTTTATATAATAGTTGGATCCCGAAACCCACTGCGAGTAAGAGTTACTCCTGGGAGAGTTTTGCACTTTACAATTAGTTGATCCAGTACGTGTTAAAAATGTGTCAACTGGGTTATGCCTCTAGGGAAATGAGGTTTATTTTAATTAGGTCCGTGCGAAAGCATGGGGAACCTCCCTCGGAGTACTTATACATGTCTGGCCGAACGATTGGCAAACCTATAGGGTTTAATTAATCTCGGCTAATCATACCTTTTAGGATTTGAAAGAAGATTTTATAAAAACAGTGGGAGCCATCCTGATTAAATAAGATTATAACCAATCTAATCTTCCAAATAGAGTATGCAAATGTGATTATCTTTCTCTCTCTCTCTTGGTAGCGACCAATGACACGCCTTAATCGAGATAATAATATGGATGTATTGACCGAACCCACTTATTATACTGGGCTAGGTTCTGCTCTATTTTATGATTGTCATAAGTCTGAGCAAGGAATAGCGGAATATCTGGATTCCTATGCCACCCAATCGAAGAATAAGCATGTTGATGCCTTGTCTTTGGGTGTGTTCATAACAGAGAACTGTTTCTCAGTTTTCTCTACGTCCTGGGTATTAGATACCGGATCAGGATCCCACGTATGTAATTTGTTACATAGGCTAAAGATAAGTAGAGAACCAGGAATGAGTGATAAATCTCTAGTAGTAGGAAATGGTGCAATTGTTGCAGCCAAGGCAGTTGGCGAATATTACCTTGTATTACCAACTGGTAATACATTCTGAATGACTGTTATTACGTAACAAAAATGATGTGTAATATTATAACGGTTTATTTATTATCTAAAGAAGGATATAATTTCACATTGGAAGATAATGTTAAGAACATTTTCCAGAATCAAGTGTTGATTGGGTTTGGTACGTTGTGTAATGGTATATACGTTCTGAATCAAAGCACAGTTCTAAACGTACAGAACATACACAAGAGGAAAAGTTCATAAATGAACGAAGCCTACTTATGGCATTGTAGACTAGGTCATATCAATGCGACAAGACTGGCTGAGTTAAATAAGGATGCATATTTGAATCTGTTTGAATTTACATTTTATGAAACTTGTCAGTCATGTCTCAAAGGCTTGATAACCAAATATCCATTTACTGGACACGGAGAAAGAGCTACTGAACTCTTGGGACATATACATAGTGATGTATGCGGTCCTATATCTACACAAGCCAGGAATGGTTCCTCGTACTTTATTACCTTCACCGATCATCTCTCAAGATACGAACATGTGTTTCTGTTGAAACACAAATCTGAATCTTTTGAGAAATTCAAGGAATATAAGTACGAATTTGAGAACTAGACGGGTAAAAGTATTAAAGTCTTTCGATCTGAGCGGGGAGGAGAATACCTGAGCACGGAATTCTGTGATTATCTAAAAGATAATGTGATTCTCTCTTAGCTTACTCCTCCGTATACACCACAGCACAACGGAGTTTTGGAGTGGAGGAATCGCACCCTATTAGATATGGTGCGCTCTATGATGAGTAATACTGAGTTACCTATTTCCTTTTGGAGTTATGCACTTGGGATAGCTGCATACCTATTGAATAGAATTCCGACCAAATCCGTTGCCTACCACTCCATATGAGATATGGAATGGGAAGAAGCCTTCTCTTAAACGAGTTAAGATATAGGGTTGTACGGCCTAGGTTAAAAGAAAAATCCGGACAAGCTCGAGGCAAGGTCAGTTTTGTGCAAGTTTATAGGATATCCTAAACATACACGAGGGTATATCTTCTACCATACCGAGGAACAACAAGTGTTTGTTTCTCGGAATGCCACCATTTTGGAAAAGGAATTTCTTATGAAAGAAATTAGTGGGAAAAAGGGAGAACTGGAAGAAGTTCCATCTACACAAACTGTAACTGATGATTTGGTGGAACCGGAGGATTCTATAGTCCTCGACGAACCTCAGCCACTCTGCAGATCTAGTAGGGTTTCTCATCCACCTGCGATACTACAGTTTTCTCATAGACGGTGGGAGCGAGGATTGATTCATGAAAGATGATGACCCAATTAGTTTCAAATAGGCCATCACAAGTGGGGACTCTGTGAAATGGCTGGATGCTATTCGATCCGAAATGGAATCCATGTACACTAACAAAGTATGGACTTTGGATGTTGCACCTGAAAGGGTAAAACCCATCGGGAGCAAGTGGATCTTGAGAAGATAATTGGTGTAGATGGAAAAGTTGATACTTTCAAAACTAGACTTGTAGCCAAAGGTTTTTTATCAACTATGATGAAACCTTTTCTCCTATCACTATGCTTAAGTCCATCAGGATCCTACTTGTCGTTGCTGCATACCATGACTATGAAATCTGGCAGTTGGACATCAAGACCGCTTTCTAAATGGTGATTTATAAGAGAGCGTATACATGACACAGCCAGAGGGCTTCGTAGACAGTGGGAGTAGCGGAAGCATGTGCAAGCTACTTAAATCAATTTACGGATTAAAACAGGCATCGCGGAGCTAGAACATCTGTTTTTGATGAAGCTGTCAAAGAGTTTGACTTTATCAAAAATGTAGATGAACCATGTATATATAAGAAGGTTTCAGAGAGTAAGGTTGTCATCCTCGTATTGCACGTGGATAACATACTCTTGATAGGAAACGGTATTCTATGCTACACTCAGTCAAGCTCTTCTTATCACACAAGTTCTCCATGAAAGATCTAGGTAATGCCACATACATCCTAGGGTAAAGATCTATAAAGATAGATCTAAATGGATGCTGGGATTGTCCTAATTCAGGTATATAGACACCATACTAAAGAGGTTCAGTATGGAAGATTCCAAGCAAGGCAATTTACTCGCTTGCTCAGGAATCACTCTTTCCAAAGAGATGTCTCCCAAGATTGATTTGGAGAGGGCTCCCATGCAAGGGATACCCTATGCTTCGGTAGTCGGGTCTATCTTGTATGCGATGTTAATTAACAAACCGGATGTAGCATACTCAGTAGGTGTAGTGAGCAGGTATCAATCAGATCCTGAGGAGAAGCACTAGAAAACTATGAAGAACATTCTTAAGTACTTGAGAAGAACTAAAGAAATGTTCTTGGTGTATGGTAATGGTGAACTCTAGGTGGAGTCCTTTACCGATTCGAGCTTCCAGAGTGATAAGGACGACAGTATGTCGATCACGGGTTTTTTCTTCACACTCAGTGGAGAGACGGTATGTTGGAAGAGTTCCAAGCTAGATACCGTAGTAGACTCGATGATAAAGGCGGAATAAATCCCTACCAATGATGCTGCCATAGAGGCTGTCTGGATGAAGAAGTTCATGAGATGAACTTAGTGAGGTCCACCTATTGAGCAACAAATACCTGTGTATTGTGATAACAATGGAGCTGTGGCTTTGGCCAAGTAACCCCGGTCCCATCAGTGATACAGACATATTCTTAGGCGGTATCAACTGATCAGGAAGATAGTTGATCTTCGGGAGATCGAGGTCAGGAGAGTTGACACAGACGATAACACGGCGGATCCACTCACAAAGGCCCAACCCCAAATGCGATTTAAGAGATTTTTGGGAAGTTGGGTATGTGATACTACAACAACTGGTCTTAGTGCAAGTGGGAGATTGTAAGGAATATGTATGCCCTATAGGCCATTACTGTATGATATAGTGGATGCTTGGACATATATATAGAGGACTTTCTTGCTCGACATAATAGTATGCTATCTGGTTGCCTTTAACTTAACATGTAGACTAGTATTATTATACTGTCTATCTCTTACATGTTGATAAAGCCTTAAGATGTTAGCTTGACTATCAGGACTATGCGGATCATCCTACTGGGACCAGGGTAGTCTAAACGCACATCCTTCAATAGTTCCTAGTCGTGGGGATATCGAGATAGGGAATCGATATTCCAGAGTAGACAAGTGTGTACGTTTTTTGACACTATATGGGACGATGGTTGATCCCATAGCCATTGGTGTTTGACTTCAAAGATTATACACAGATGCGCATTAGAGAATGGGTACACTAAACAGGACTCGCCACGCACTCCTGGTTTATATTATACCTATCGTCAGATAGCAGTTTTCTGGTGACACTGGTACAGTGTAACGTTTTAAAAATAATTAAATAAATAATTAAATAAATAAAATCGTTTAAGTGAATTTTATGATTTTCGGTAAAGTAAAACGTATTTTTCGTAAAACAAAACCGTAATTATTTTTCACTATAAATTTAAAAACACCTATTTCAATTATGATATTACTAGTAAATGGTGTTTATTTAGTCACTTATAAATTTTTAGTTTAATTAAATATTTTTCATAAATTAATTATTTTAAATACTAACATACGCTTTGTTTATGCACTAAATTAGTGTAAATTTCAAATTTGAAGGGGTTTAATTTGTAAAAATGAACCATTGCATATTAGAATTTAGTGTTTATCATGCAAAATTTAGTTTCAAATTTTAATCATGTTTCTAGATTTTTCTTGAGTTGTTTAGAAAAGAAATAAAAGAAAATTTAATAAAGTTATGAAAAGACATAAAGAGGTGATACTTTAGATGAACTTTCTACACTTTTCTTCACTTTTCTCATTCTCCTCTTCCTCCTCCTCACTTGGCCGGCCTCCTCATCCTGGCAGTCCCCCATTTCTCCACTTGGTTTTATTACAAAAATCCATCAAAAATACATCAAAAATTCAATAAAAAATCCACAAAATCCTATTTATTTCCTACCCTTTATTCTTAGCTCATTTTTACATGTATTTTGGAGATGGAAAGCATGCATTTTGGAGGCTTATTATCATGTTTGGATTTCTTGTGTGAAGGTATAAATCTTGTTCTTTTGAATTATTGTTATTTAATGTTTCATTCTAGTATAAATTGATTTAATGAATTAATTATATTTCCAAGTTTTAAAAATTCAAGTTAGGGTTGCAAAATCAAGTTATGATTTTTATTAATTAATTAGGTTTATTATAACTAGTTTAACATTTTTAGAAGAGGAAATTCTTGTATGGATGATAGATTGTAAATTGCTTATCCAAAATTGTTAAATTAAACCATTTTTGCAAACTAGATTTCTATATATTGTATATTTTGGTGAAATAAAATTCCAATTAATATTTGTAACAATAGATTGTGGTCTTAAGAGGATATTAACTTGTTGGTGGAACGAAAAACTCAATTTAGTTACTAGTTTTTTTGATAATTGATAAATTGTGATAAAAATTGCTATTTTTGCTAACTAGTTTTTGGAAATTCTTAAATAAATGAGATTTAAAATCTAAATTATAGTTTCATTATATCACTACTACAAATAAGGGTTGCCCCTACGGATAAATCCATAGGGGCAACCCACTGCCCCTACGGATATATGCGTAGGGGCGAAAAAATACCTCGTAGGTGCAAAGGCCGCAGGTGCAAGTTGAGGCCCTGAACTTGCCCCTACGAGCAAATTCTTGCCCCTACGGATTTATGTATAGGTCCTGTTGCCCCTACGGATTCAGCCATAGGGTATAAGATTTTATATTATTTACGGTTTTTTTTAATATATTACTTGTACCTACGGACATGTCCGTAGGTCCATGTACTACCCCCTACGGATATGTGCGTAGGTACGTTTCCGTAGGGGCAAAATATCAGGATTCCTGATATTTGGCCCCTACGGATAACGCCGTAGGGGAGAGGCATTGGCCCCTACGGCTATGTCCGTAGGGGCATTCCTAACCCCCCGGCACTGAGATCAGGGGGGAAATATCAGTTACTGCTGATATTTTGCCCCTACGGATATATCCGTAGGGGTAACATGTGTGCCTACGGATTAATCCGTAGGTACATATTGTCTGTATTTTTTTTTTTAAAATGGGCTGCTTGATTTTTTCCCGTCCTGTGCACAATAATATATACATCAATCAAATCATATATTGCAGTATTCATAATCACATCTCACGCATATATATAATATACAAAAGAAACCCAAAAACTGAATATGATATAAATACAAACCAATATCAATATCGTTTCAAAATGTAGTACAATGTGTATGATATAAATAAATACATGTTTCAAAAAATAAGAACCAAAAATCTACCCTAGCTCGGTCCAGCTCCACCTCTGAATAACGATAGAATAACGCGCGCCTGCTCCTCGGTCAATAAACTCTGCAATTCGTCGCGAGCGGGAGTCTGAGCGGCATGTGGAGCTGGCGATGTGGTCTGCGCAGCCGCCGTCGAGGTAGTCGCTTGCGGAGCCGCGGCTGCGGGAGTCTGAGTGGGCGGTGGAGCTACAGGAGCTGTCTGCGGAACCGCAGCCGATGTAGTGGCTTGCGGAGCCGCAGCCGAAGGAGATGCATGTGGAGGCTCGGCCGATCTACCCTGTCGCGTCTGGACATAACGTGTGTAAGAAGCGTGTAAGAACTGTGTATTATTCGAATTCGTATCATTATTAAGTTATTTCGAAACCCTGTTTGGATATCTAGTTTGGAAAAGCGTTGTTTATTTTAATTACATATGTATGTATGATTAATCAAACTTAAGTCTAAAACCAAATAAGCTCAAGCTACGTACTAATTATGGATATGTTGATATGTATATAATATGAAATGATATTTTACTATAAAGTAGTACACATACCAGCATCTCCTTCAACTCCTGAACGGTGGCCCTCAAGCTATCTAGTTCCTGATGGACATGCCGGTCACTGGAGACGGAGGAAGTAACCGCCGGGGTGGAGTCCAACCTCATATGGGCCCTGCTAGGGCCCAATCCCCGGCCTCTTTCCCAACCACCGTGGTGCCCTCCGTGTGCGGCGTCCAGAACTGGGGTCAGCAGCCTCGGATCGTTCTGTCCGGTAAAATCGATCCCCGAGGCCTGGTCCTGCTCAACCACCCGCTCCTACACCCACATTAAGCAGTAAAGTATAAGTATAAAATTTAAACTTGAACCTACCAAAACTAAAATTTCAAATTTGGGTAGAAAAAATATTAACACTTACGCAGTACTCCTGGGTAGCGACGTCGGGATATCGAAGCTCGCCCGTGGCGGGATCTGTCGAGGTGCCGTGGACGGCAAGATATGCGGACAGCACGCTCGGTGTACCACCTGACGCCACGGTCCGAGATGTCTGCAATATTAGAAAGTAACTCTTAATATTAGAAATATTAGTGAATAACTCTTAATATTGCAGTATATTAGAGAATAACTCTTAATTTACCGATAACTCCATGGCTCGAGTAATGTTCCTCGTGCCACCTGTGTAAGTGGGGCGACCCCTCTTCGCCGACTTCCTGTTCTCCGTATTCTGAGCGGCCTGTTTCTGCACAACGCATTAACATTTAGTTTTCTAATTAAGAAACAAAAAGAAATAAATTATATCATAAATAATGAATTAAATTTAAAATACATACATGTTTGCGTTGGGAGTCGAAATAAGCGCACAATAGAGGCCATGTCTCTACGTCGACTCTCGCAAACACCGGTGTAGATAGGAGGGCCGCTCTTTCTGCCTCGGGGGTCTCCATCCACAGGGAGTAGCAGTCGGCCTTCAGCTCATTCCTGTTGTATCGGACCTTGGCCTGCATGTTTTTCATCAGGCCATTGTACAGAGCATGAAGGTCGAGCACCCTCCCTGGGTGATCAGGGTCGGCTACAGGCTGAAAATCGTAATCCAACTGAAAATACAAAAAAAAACATTGTTAATAGATTGCAGGTGTTAATAATAAATATATTGGATATATCAAATGAAAATATATATTAATACATACCCGAGCCTAATCAAAGAAGAGGGCGAATGAGCGCTGGTGCTGCTCGCCCCACTCAACGTGAAGTGGATAGTTCTTCACGATCCGGCTCTCGTCCCCCAAATACCGGCCGAACCTCTCGGCATGAGGACCGGTATAGCGATAGTCAAGGGTAAAAAATAGGGGGAATGCTGCCTCCCCCCTAGCTCTATCAGGCCTCAGCCTATGGGACTGATTCGGGCCTCGAGTCCCCCTCTGGGGATGGAAAGGCCCTGCGTCTGCACGAAATATCAAGACAATCAATAATAAGACAAAGTTGTATTAAGAAATCAAGGTTAAACAAAAATTCAAGTGTGATATATACCTCCGGGGACTAGCGCACGAGCAGCAGCACGAGCGGGACGATAATTCCTCCGGTGAGGAACAACCGAGGTCCCGGACCCGGACGTGTCCCCTCCAACTATAAAATAAACATCGATGCTAAATTTCCATGAAGTTCATATTTATTCTATAGAGCATATGTAAAATGAATAAATATTTTAAATTTATTCATACTAACCTGCAGACGATGCGGAGGGTATGGAAGCGGCAGGAGTGGCCCCTGTGGAAGGTGTGGACGCACCACCTATAATTAGACAATTAAAAATAGATTATATAAGTAATTGCAAAAAGAATGTGTAGATCAATAATATAACGTTCTAAATCAATATGCATGCACTATAGGATATATAAACAGACCCGCAGGTGCGGTGGTGTCACCACCTACAGCTAGACAATAATAAAAATTGCTAAGTAAGAGCAAAAGGAATGTGTGTATTTATGATATAGCATTCTAAATCAATATACATACACTATATGATATATAAACATACCTGGAGGAGCGGGGGTTGCCTCTATCCCAGATGTGGACGCATCACCAACAACTAGACAATCAAACATTGACAATATAAGTAATTTTGATATAAACATGCATGAATATCTGTAATATTACATTCAAAATGGATATGCGTGCAGTATACCTGGAGGTGAGGCCAAATCAACACGGAAGGAGGCATCCGAAGGGGTCTCCGATCTGGGTGCAAGACCGGCCCTCTGAAGCTCCCTACAGAGCTCTCCGGGCGGCAGAACCGCTCTGCCTCTGCCTCTGCCTCTGCCGCGGCTGGAGTCCTGCCGCCCCTCGCTGCTCCCGACATCGTCATCAAATCTAGCTAAACGGTTCGTGGACGCATTAGACAATCATTAAAAGTATTGACTATATATGATCTAGAGCGTAAAATCTGAAGTAATAATATTGTCACGCCCCGCTTCCCAATGTACGGCGAAGTGGTCGTGACGAGGCCCGCTACGTATGTACTCAGAAGTACATACGCTAAGCGTAACTAAGCAATATAAAATAATCACAAGAGACAAATGAGATTGAGATAACAGCAACTTTTATTAATAACATTCTTTATACAATGCATGAAATGAAAATACAACTGGAATGAAAAAAAGAAAGCAATGCCTAAACAGTGGCATAATAATAAAAGGAAATACTGGAAAGAACAAGTACAAAGTCTAGAGCTCTGGATCTTCTTGGAACTGCTCCAAATCTTCAGTTGTTGGCTCGGTCTCAACTTGGTCCAACGCACCTGACGACATTCAAAGAAGAAAGAAATAGAATGTCGTCAGCGAACAGGTCGCTCGGTAAGTCCCAAAGAAAAGTGGAGTGAGAATGGCAGAGTAACAGTATTTTCTAGAGTATTATGTTGTAAAATATTATGGAATATTGTTTAACGCAGTTGTTTGTAGCTTGGTACAGAAGAATGCCAGTGTATACGAGGGGGATCTCTATATGCTAGAGATCAGTGCAAACGGAGAGTACAAGGAACCGTTATGCCACGGTACAACAGCAACAGTATTCATGTTAGGTGTCTTAATCTGATCACCTCATTCCACTTTTAACATCTTCCGTACCAATCTACCCCTTTAAACCCCGTAATGTTTTAACAGTGTTGTAGTAATGGAATATGTAAATTGAGTGACTGATCAAAACCATGATATCAGTAAACATGTTGCAACTGTATAATCAGGTAAATGGAATATCAGGATAATGGAATGAATATCCATGGTTTGATTCAGTCAAAAATGAATATATTGTTAACTGTATTCAGGGATTCATGATTTCAAGTTGTGTTGGAATATGATTGAAATATAGATTGACTTGAATTATATTCAAGTCAGAATTAGTCAGACTCTAACCCGAGTCAGACTAAAAGATAGATAATTTGAAGTTCAATATTAGCTAGGGGCCTTATTGTAATTTGTGAAACTTGAGGGGGTTTTATGTAAAAAGTACTTTTGTATAGTTTTCAAAATATACCTCAAGTATTTAATAATCGTCTTTATTATTGTAATGGATGTGAATTTTATTTGTGTTATTCTAGTGAATATATCCTAATAAAAGTATTAATTGTTTATTTGAAATTCGAGGTATTTTAATGTAACTTTTAATCTATGATTTTTAGGAAAAAGTGGAAACTTGATATTATAACAAAATAAGTGTTTAAATGATAATTATATATAATAAAACACTTAAATGATTTTTAAATGAATATTTTATTTACAAAAAATATTACTTTCCTTAAATATTGTATTTAAACCTTTCGAGACCGAATGCTCCTTGCGGAGGTCTGAATCTCGCACTACTAGCCTGCGGGTGCACGATGAACCGTGCTATCCCTAACAGGTTCCCCACGAATGGGTTGTAATGGCACTTTGCTCAGGTTTTATAAATACTTTTAATTTAGGGAAAAGATTTTCTAAATATAGGGTATTTATTTGTAAAAGTATATAGTTCTCCATATTTTAGTTGTTAGGGTTTCCTAGACCATCTAACCTATCTTCTATGGTCTAAACGATGAATCATTAGAGCCTCAAATCGCCTCTTCACCATCATGCAGCCAGGTAAATGCCAGGTAAGTGGGAAGGAACCACGTCGTGGGCCTAATTAATAACCACTAGCCTAGACACACTTGCCTAGTCACCACAAGACATATTAGATAACGATCGATGTCCATGACCAATCGTGTTTTCATTTTGTATAAGTTTTATTTAAAAAGAATTTACAATTTAAAGATTAAACTAAAAGTTATAAAGATTATGGTATTTTAGTGAAAAAGTCCTATAATATCGTATTCTATATTTTGTTATTCAGCAATTAGGGTTATAATGAGTGTGTGTAAGGGTAGGTCATTACCCCGTGACTTATATTAAGTTTTGGTGAAGTTTCAAGGTGAAATGAGTTATGTTAAAGTTAAGGGTATTAAAGTGCAAGAATACGGTTTCCATAAACGTTATCATTTCATGTGTGAAATTTCATCCAAATTGAATGAAACAAGTTTTGTTATCAAAATAAACATGATTAGGAGTGGGGTATCTAAATAGAACATTAAAATTTAACTTGATGGTATTTTTATGCAAGAAATACGGTTTTCTAAAGAACTTGTCATTTCATGTGGAAAAGTACAATTAAATTTGATTTAAGGGTGATTAATAGTCAACATGCAAGAGGGTTGATAATATGTATTAGGTGACAAGTGGAATTTTTTAAGAAAAACCGAATCGGAAATCGGTTTGTCCGATTTCCGTCGGGTTTCAAAAAGTCGTATTTTGCAAATATAGAAAAGAGAGGTAGAAGGTTGGGACTTACGGGTTTAAACTCTTCTAAAGAGTAAAGAGAACTAGGGAGGAAAGCCTAGGGTGGTTACGTCGCCGGTTGCTCCAAAACGCGTCGTCGGAATTCCGTCAGGGCTTCGCCGGGAACTCGATTTCGAAGCACACTTCTTGTGGAAACTTTTGAGAGAGTGGCTCAAGATTTTGGGGGGTGATAGGGTAGTGTGTAGGGTTGGTATTTATAGGGTTAGGCTAGGGTTAGGGTAGATGAAAAGTTAAAAATAAAAATGTGATAAAATGTAATAAAAATGTATTAAAAGTGGAGTAATTGGGGTTTTTAAAGATCTCTGGAAGTGTTATTGGGATGAAACTTTGCAGGTGAGTAGGGAATACCAAAAGACACAACTTTCATGTTGTGACCCTTGCCGGAATCGGCCTAAAGGGGGGTGACTCGGCCGTGACTCGGTCTAATCACTGAGTCGGCCGAGTCAAGGCCGAGTCGGCCGATTCCCGACCGAGTCCGGTGACCTGGATCTCCCCCGACGGTTCATCTACCCTCTGCAAGTGTTACATCTTTGGGTGTAGTGGGGTTTTTGTGAGATATGCACGTGTAAACTCTTGGTATTCTAAAGGTTTTTTTAAAAATCAATATTAAAAATAATGTGGGGTATGGGATTCGAACTCTGGTGGCTTAGTTCAGCAGTGCAAGGTATTACCAATGAGTTACAAGCTCCTTCTTGTAATTATTGTAAAGAGATAGATACTTAAAGTGTTATCAGCAACATTAATACTCCAAGTATACTTCAATTTTAAATCAAATTTTGGTATACAAAAATTGGAGTTGTTACAATCTACCCTCCTTACAAAAAATTTCGTCCTCGAAATTTACAACTTTTATTTAAGGACTAATTTACAAAAAGGTGCGGATATTTTGCACGCATCTCATCTTCCCTTTCCCACGTGGATTCTCCTGGAGTGTCTTTTCTCCACATTACCCGGACCAAATTAACTTCTTTGTTCCGAAGTGTCTTCACTTTGCTGTCCAGGATCTCCACAGGTTGCTGCTCACAAGACAAATCGAGCTGTATCGTGAGCTCTGAATGATCAAGTACATGGCTGGGGTCACTCACATACCTTCTGAGTTGGGATATGTGGAACACGTTATGCACTCCTTTCAATGAGGGTGGAAGCGCTAATCGGTATGCCACTTCACCGACTCGTTCGAGTATATCGAACGGTCCAATGTATCTCGGACTCAACTTTCCCCGTCTTCCAAATCTGATCACTCCGCGGTTCGGAGATATCTTCAAGAATACATGGTCTCCTGGCTGGAACTCCAAGTGTCGTCTCTTTGCATCAGCCCAATGTTTCTGTCTATCTTGGGCTATGCGCATTCTTTCTCTGATAGTACGAACCACATCAACGGTCGCTACTATCATCTCTGGTCCAAGGAGTTCCCTATCTCCGATGTCATCCCAACTTAATGGCGATCGACACTTCCTTCCATATAATGCTGCAAAAGGTGCCATTCCTATGCTTACTTGGTAGCTGTTGTTGTACGCGAACTCCACAAGATGCAAGTGATCTTCCCACGATCCTTTGAAGTCGAGCATACATGCTCTGAGCATATCCTCCAAGATCTGAATAGTTCGTTCCGACTGACCATCTGTTTGTGGATGATAAGCCGTGCTGAAGTTCAGACTTGTTCCCAAGCTAGCTTGCAGACTTTGCCAAAATTGTGATCGGAACCTGGTGTCACGATCGGAGACAATGCAGACTGGTACTCCATGCAGTCTCACAATTTCCTGTATGAGTTCATGGGTATCAGAGATAGTACATTATGAAGAGTTTTTAAATCTAAATTAGATTATTACCTCCATGTACTTCTTTGCTAATGTCTCAGTTGATTGGCCAACTCGAAATGGGATGAAGTGAGCCGACTTTGTGAGTCGATCCACAATGACCCAAATCGCATCGTTACCTTTTGTGCTGCGAGGAAGAGCAGTTACAAAGTCCATCGTGATGTGCTGCCACTTCCATTCTGGGATTGGTAACGGTTGAAGTAGTCCAGCTGTCCTATGATGTTCAGCCTTTACCTGCTGACACACCAAACATTTTGCGACACTCCTGGCTACTTCACGCTTCATTCCTTGCCACCAATAATTCTGACGTAGATCTTTGTACATTTTGGTATCTCCAGGATGTACTGAATAGGGAGAGCTGTGAGCTTCTTTCATTAACTCTTCCCGAACAGGACCCTTTGGTACACACAATCTGCTGCCGTATCTCAAAGATCCGTCTTCATGGATGATGAAATCTGTTCTGAGTCCATTCTCCACTTGTTCTCTGATCTTTTGCAACTTAGCATCGCTGGCTTGAGCTGCTTTGATCTGATTGACAATGGTTGATTGAACTTGTAGATTCATCAAATTTGAAACATCACCTGGCATGACTAGTTCGATCTCCATCTGATGTAGGTCTTGCTGAAGCTTCCATTGGGCGGTGAGATTCATTGCTAATGGTTGGCGACTAAGAGCATCAGGTACTACGTTCACCTTTCCTGGATGATATTGCAAATTGATGTCGAAGTCCGCCATAAGTTCTAACCATCTTCTCTGCCGCATATTCAACTCCTTCTGGGTAAACACATACTTCAGACTTTTATGATCTGTGTAGATGCTCACTCGTTCACTAAGTAAGTAGTGGCGCCAAATTTTAAGAGCAAAAATAACGGCTGCCAACTCTAGATCATGCATCAGGTAATTGCGCTCATGAGTCTTCAGTTGTCTTGAAGCATAAGCCACAACCTTACCGTGCTGATGTAGAACACATCCTAATCCTTTACCGGATGCATCGCAATGTACTTCGAATCCTCCAGATTGATCCGGTAATACAAGAATAGGTGCAGACGTCAGCCTCGACTTGAGTTCTACAAAAGCTTGCTCGCATGCTTCTGACCACACAAATTCTTCATCTTTTCGTGTGAGCTTGGTCAGGGGTGTTGCTATCTTCGAAAAGCCTTCAATGAATCTTCTGTAATATCCAGCTAAACCCAAGAAACTCCGAATATCCTTCACTGATTTTGGTGTAGGCCATTCGCTGACTGCTGAAACTTTTGCTGGATCCACAGAAATCCCTTCTCCTGATACGATATGTCCAAGGAAACCAACTTGTTTGAACCAAAACTCGCACTTGCTGTATTTGGCATAAAGCTTATGTTGTCGAAGAGTTTCCAGGACAATTCGTAAGTGCTCCGCATGCTCTTTCCGGTTCTTAGAATATACCAGGATGTCGTCGATGAAGATGACAACGAACCTGTCTAAATACTCCCGGAAGACTTGGTTCATAAGATTCATGAAAATTGCTGGTGCATTGGTCACTCCAAATGGCATTACTAGAAATTCGTAATGTCCATAGCAAGTTCTGAAAGCTGTTTTGTGAATATCAGCTTCCTTGACCTTCACTTGATGATAACCTGAACGAAGATCTAGTTTAGAGAAGACACAAGATCCACTTAGCTGATCGAATAAGTCGTCGATGCGCGGAAGTGGATACTTGTTCTTAATAGTAACTTCGTTCAAGGCTCTATAGTCGATGCACATTCTATATGAACCTTCCTTCTTCTTCACCAGTAGTACAGGTGCTCCCCAACTCGAAGTGCTGGGACGAATCCATCCTTTCGCCAGTAATTCGTCCAACTGTGTTCGTACTTCCTTCAAACCTTCTGGACTTAGTCTATATGGTGCTTTGATTACTGGTTGTGCTCCTGGTACTAAGTCAATGCTAAATTCAAGAGCTCGATCAGGAGGCAAACCTGATATATCGTCAGGGAATACGTCATCGAACTCTCGAACTACCTCCGGTCTTGCTTCTTCTTCTGCATGAGCTGCCGCAACTATTGCTTCCCTTGGCTTTGGTTTGTAAGTGCTTGGCTCCAATGTACGGTCTCCACTCTTAAAGTAAAAGATCGGATGATCTGGAATCTCAAATACTACCCTCCTTTGGCGACAGTCGATGGTAGCATAAAAGGTTCCAAGCCAGTCCATTCCTAGAACCACATCAAAGTTCGGTATGTCCAGTACTTTGAATTCAGCGTAAAATTCTCGACTGCAGACGATGACCGGACACATGCTGTATCCCATAGTTGCCTTTAGAACACCATTTCCGGAACTGACGTTCCAGCAGGATACGAGCGGTGAGACTGGAATCGCATGGGTTCGGACAAACCGTTGCGACATAAAGCAGTGGGATGCTCCAGTATCAAACAGTGCAAGTGCAGGTAGTGAAGCTACTAGAATTGTACCTAAGGTATATGGGATAGGTTTTAGGTATAGGGAAAGTGTGTAGGTAACCAAAACTAGAAGATAAATTTGGGAAGGAAATTTACCAGTAATGACTTGGCCAGTGGCCTCAGCTTCTTCAACAGACATCATAAAAGCCTGGCGCTTCGGCACATTCCTCCTGGCCTGAGGAGCATTCCTCTGAACGTTTCTTTGTGCTTGATGGAACTGTCGAGGAGGTGGTGCAGCTTGTGGTCCTCTAGGTGGTGCAGGTAGTGCAAGTCTGGTAGCAGGTGCTGGAAGAGCTGGTCGCTGCTGATAGTTGTTAGCTGGCCGGGTTGCAGCAACTGAGTTCTGCCTTTGAGGACAGGATCCAATGTCATGAGTTGCTGAACCGCAGATCAAGCAAAGGCGGTTGGCTCGACGGCAATCCTTCATCATATGTCCCTTTCTCTTACAGTAGGTGCAAAAGGCTGGGCTAGGGTGATGAGTTGGTACTCCGGGACGCCTCGGCACGAAGGATGGTCTGGACGTGGCTCCACCTGCCATCTGGTTGGCAGGACGCTTGACTCCTACAGAGTGAGGTCTTCCCCTCTCTTTTATCACTGCCTCGTAACTGCGGGCAGCTTCCAGGGCTTCCTCGTGAGTCAAAAACTTCCCGGTGGCTAGAGCAGCCTTGATTTCGGTGTCCAAACCTTTCTGAAAACGAAGGGCTCTGATCTCGTCCGTCGGTATCAGGTGTGCCGCGAATCTGTTTAAAGGTTGTGTTAGCTGTGTAGTAGGTGATATTAAAAAAATTGAACTACTGTGACAGATCTTACCGGCTCAACATAGTAAACTCAGCATCATACTCATCTACAGATTTCTCCCACATAGATCCTTGTTGTAGGTGAATAAATTGCTGTTCCATAGCGAACCTGGCGGTCACAGGGAAATATTTCGTGTCGAACTTCTCGCGAAATGTTTTCCATTCAATCGGCTGGGCTAGACGGGTCTCTTCCGCCTTCCACCAATTTCGAGCGTTATCCGTGAGCTGTAGCTTCGCTACACGGACCCAGGCATTATCTGGCACTTGAGCTGCTGCCAGATCATCTTCAATACTTTGCGCCCATTCTTCTGCTTCGAGAGGGCTCCCTTTTCCCGAGAATTGCTTCGGGTGCAACGCTCTGAACTGTTTGATTCCCGGTGCATCTGTCTCAGGACGACTCAGAAGTTGTTGCTGTCCCTCTAGCAGACTGCGGATCGCATCGAAAAGCATGGTTTGCTCAGTGGATGGTGCGGGAACAACTGGAGTGAGAGGTAGTGCTGAAGGGGTGTTGTTGGCATTGGTGCTGGTGTTGTTCGGGGAATTGTTTGGGGAATCCATAATCCTGAAGAAAAATTTGGATTAGGACAGATTCAAATACATGAAATGATAAGATTCAAGGAATAAAGACTTGTAAGATTCAAATAACATGAATTGTAAAGAATGTTTTAGTTGCTGTTTCTTGTGTTACATTGCTTAGGTTGTTCACGCAGACCAGAACTGCATGATAGGGATTCATACAGCTCTGACCTGCATGGGCCACCAACAAAACCTGTCACGCCCCGCTTCCTAATGTACGGCGAAGTGGTCGTGACGAGGCCCGCTACGTATGTACTCAGAAGTACATACGCTAAGCGTAACTAAGCAATATAAAATAATCACAAGAGACAAATGAGATTGAGATAACAACAACTTTTATTAATAACATTCTTTATACAATGCATGAAATGAAAATACAACTGGAATGAAAAAAAGAAAGCAATGCCTAAACAGTGGCATAATAATAAAAGGAAATACTGGAAAGAACAAGTATAAAGTCTAGAGCTCTGGATCTTCTTGGAACTGCTCCAAATCTTCAGTTGTTGGCTCGGTCTCAACTTGGTCCAACGCACCTGACGACATTCAAAGAAGAAAGAAATAGAATGTCGTCAGCGAACAGGTCGCTCGGTAAGTCCCAAAGAAAAGTGGAGTGAGAATGGCAGAGTAACAGTATTTTCTAGAGTATTATGTTGTAAAATATTATGGAATATTGTTTAACGCAGTTGTTTGTAGCTTGGTACAGAAGAATGCCAGTGTATACGAGGGGGATCTCTATATGCTAGAGATCAGTGCAAACGGAGAGTACAAGGAACCGTTATGCCACGGTACAACAGCAACAGTATTCATGTTAGGTGTCTTAATCTGACCACCTCATTCCACTTTTAACATCTTCCGTACCAATCTACCCCTTTAAACCCCGTAATGTTTTAACAGTGTTGTAGTAATGGAATATGTAAATTGAGTGACTGATCAAAACCATGATATCAGTAAACATGTTGCAACTGTATAATCAGGTAAATGGAATATCAGGATAATGGAATGAATATCCATGGTTTGATTCAGTCAAAAATGAATATATTGTTAACTGTATTCAGGGATTCATGATTTCAAGTTGTGTTGGAATATGATTGAAATATAGATTGACTTGAATTATATTCAAGTCAGAATTAGTCAGACTCTAACCCGAGTCAGACTAAAAGAAAGATAATTTGAAGTTCAATATTAGCTAGGGGCCTTATTGTAATTTGTGAAACTTGAGGGGGTTTTATGTAAAAAGTACTTTTGTATAGTTTTCAAAATATACCTCAAGTATTTAATAATCGTCTTTATTATTGTAATGGATGTGAATTTTATTTGTGTTATTCTAGTGAATATATCCTAATAAAAGTATTAATTGTTTATTTGAAATTCGTGGTATTTTAATGTAACTTTTAATCTATGATTTTTAGGAAAAAGTGGAAACTTGATATTATAACAAAATAAGTGTTTAAATGATAATTATATATAATAAAACACTTAAATGATTTTTAAATGAATATTTTATTTACAAAAAATATTACTTTCCTTAAATATTGTATTTAAACCTTTCGAGACCGAATGCTCCTTGCGGAGGTCTGAATCTCGCACTACTAGCCTGCGGGTGCACGATGAACCGTGCTATCCCTAACAGGTTCCCCATGAATGGGTTGTAATGGCACTTTGCTCAGGTTTTATAAATACTTTTAATTTAGGGAAAAGATTTTCTAAATATAGGGTATTTATTTGTAAAAGTATATAGTTCTCCATATTTTAGTTGTTAGGGTTTCCTAGACTATCTAATCTATCTTCTATGGTCTAAACGATGAATCATTAGAGCCTCAAATCGCCTCTTCACCATCATGCAGCCAGGTAAGTGCCAGGTAAGTGGGAAGGAACCACGTCGTGGGCCTAATTAATAACCACTAGCCTAGACACACTTGCCTAGTCACCACAAGATAGATTAGATAACGATCGATGTCCATGACCAATCGTGTTTTCATTTTGTATAAGTTTTATTTAAAAAGAATTTACAATTTAAAGATTAAACTAAAAGTTATAAAGATTATGGTATTTTAGTGAAAAAGTCCTATAATATCGTATTCTGTATTTTGTTAATCAGCAATTAGGGTTATAATGAGTGTGTGTAAGGGTAGGTCATTACCCCGTGACTTATATTAAGTTTTGGTGAAGTTTCAAGGTGAAATGAGTTATGTTAAAGTTAAGGGTATTAAAGTGCAAGAATACGGTTTCCATAAACGTTATCATTTCATGTGTGAAATTTCATCCAAATTGAATGAAACAAGTTTTGTTATCAAAATAAACATGATTAGGAGTGGGGTATCTAAATAGAACATTAAAATTTAACTTGATGGTATTTTTATGCAAGAAATACGGTTTTCTAAAGAACTTGTCATTTCATGTGGAAAAGTACAATTAAATTTGATTTAAGGGTGATTAATAGTCAACATGCAAGAGGGTTGATAATATGTATTAGGTGACAAGTGGAATTTTTTAAGAAAAACCGAATCGGAAATCGGTTTGTCCGATTTCCGTCGGGTTTCAAAAAGTCGTATTTTGCAAATATAGAAAAGAGAGGTAGAAGGTTGGGACTTACGGGTTTAAACTCTTCTAAAGTGTAAAGAGAACTAGGGAGGAAAGCCTAGGGTGGTTACGTCGCCGGTTGCTCCAAAACGCGTCGTCGGAATTCCGTCAGGGCTTCGCCGGGAACTCGATTTCGAAGCACACTTCTTGTGGAAACTTTTGAGAGAGTGGCTCAAGATTTTGGGGGGTGATAGGGTAGTGTGTAGGGTTGGTATTTATAGGGTTAGGCTAGGGTTAGGGTAGATGAAAAGTTAAAAATAAAAATGTGATAAAATGTAATAAAAATGTATTAAAAGTGGAGTAATTGGGGGTTTTAAAGATCTCTGGAAGTGTTATTGGGATGAAACTTTGCAGGTGAGTAGGGAATACCAAAAGACACAACTTTCATGTTGTGACCCTTGCCGGAATCGGCCTAAAAGGGGGTGACTCGGCCGTGACTCGGTCTAATCACTGAGTCGGCCGAGTCAAGGCCGAGTTGGCCGATTCCCGACCGAGTCCGGTGACCTGGATCTCCCCCGACGGTTCATCTACCCTCTGCAAGTGTTACATCTTTGGGTGTAGTGGGGTTTTTGTGAGATATGCACGTGTAAACTCTTGGTATTCTAAAGGTTTTTTTAAAAATCAATATTAAAAATAATGTGGGGTATGGGATTCGAACTCTGGTGGCTTAGTTCAGCAGTGCAAGGTATTACCAATGAGTTACAAGCTCCTTCTTGTAATTATTGTAAAGAGATAGATACTTAAAGTGTTATCAGCAACATTAATACTCCAAGTATACTTCAATTTTAAATCAAATTTTGGTATACAAAAATTGGAGTTGTTACAAATATAACATTACTGATAACCTTTTTCGTTTCGTGGGCGCATCATACATATCTACTTGGATTTCATCGTCGATGTCATTTCTAACCCACGTAACTTCATGATCGGTCGAAGACAACCCGTCCTTCGAAACAGACGGTCGGAGCACTTTAAGCCTTCTCTCTTCTTCGTCCTCATCGCTGTCCTCGTATTCTGGGACATCATAGACATCTCTAGGTTTCCATCGATCTTGCCCTTCACAATTTTTATTTTGCTGAATGATCCTGAGAAACCTATGGGGACTTTCAAATCATGCAACACCTGCAGAAATCTTTTCTTCTCCGGTTGTGACATATGATAAGCGGCATTGGGAAGAACAAACTTGCCCGGTTTACCCGCTACCGGTCTAGGGTGCAATTCACTTCTTATTCCCCACTCTTGTAGATCCATTCGAGCATTCATGTTGTCTTTCGATTTCCCATCTTTACACAGAAGCAAGTTAAGTATGTGCTCTGATACTCCCTTCTCTATATGCATGACGTCCAGACAATGACGCACTGAATTTGTAGACCAGTACGGAAGCTCGAAGAAAATGCTTAACTTGTTCCAATATTGTGGTTTGACCTGTTTCGTCGGATCCATCCCGAAGGTCATGTTATTGTAACCATCCCATTTAGCAGTCACGTCCTCTCCGGATAATGGGGATGGAGCTCCAAGAAGCTCTTGATGACCATCAAAGTGAACCGTGTCTAACCTATAGGGGTGGTCTGGAGGCAGAAAACGTCGATGGCCGCAATAACAAACCTTCCTGCTAAAATTCAAAAAATTTGATGTTATGTGTTCATGGCAATGAGGACATGCTTTGTGACCATGTACGGACCAACCTGATAGCATTCCATACGCAGGAAAGTCATTAATTGTCCACATTAAAGCCGCACGCAGTATGAAGGTTGTATTTGTGTTTGAATCATATGTCTCTACACCATCAATGAACAAAGTTTTCAGCTCCTCGATCAGAGGTCGGAGATAGACGTCGATATTGTTCCCCGGTGAGTTTGGTCCGTCGATAAGAAGAGGCATCATAAAGTATGATTGGTCCATAGCCAACCAAGGCGACATATTATAAATTATCATTACAACGGGCCTTGTACTGTGACTTCCAGCCATATAGTTGAATGGGCAGAAGCCATCGGTAGCCAGTCCGAGCCGGACATTGCGAGGATCGCTACTGAATATTGCGTGCCTCCTATCGAAATCCTTCCATGCCGGTGAATCTCTTGGATGGCTCATTTTTCCATTTTCGCTTGGAGGAGCACGGTGATGCCAAATCATTGCCTCGGCTGTTTTCTTGCACATGAATAGCCTCTGTAGCCTCTGTGTTATGGGAAAATATCGTGCTATCTTCACAGGTATATCAGGCTTCTTATCAGAATCTTTCGGCTTATACCTGGCCTCTCCGCATGTTGGACACTCTTTCAAATCTGAATTCTCTTTCCGGTACAACACGCAATTTTTAGGACATGCTTGAATCTTCTCGCACTTTAGACCCAAATCAGACATCATTTTCTGGGCTTCGTACCAGCTTTCGGGCACATTATTTTCCGGAGGCATAGAATCTTTCAAGAACGAAAGAAGCATTGTGAATGACTTGTTGCTCCATCCATTTAGGCACTTAATCTGGAAAAGTTGGAAGAACCATGAGAGGGTGGAATACTTCGCATTCTCATAAATTGGTTTCCTAGCATCATTCATGAAATTTTCATATTTATCCGCACGCGGTCCTTGACCGGAAGGAATGTCATCTTCGGTACGAATAGATTCACCTAGGGCAGCCTCTACCATATCCTCCATTTCTTCTGATGGAAATAAATTTCCGTCTCCTGCAGTATTACCGAATTCTTCTTCTCCTGCCACATTATCGTGTTCTCCTTCCTCTTCTACCGCAGTACTGCATTCTTCTCCTTCCTCGTGATAATTCCAACTTGAATAAAGTCTAGTAAACCCATGTTTTACAATATGAAGCTCTGCCAATTCTACCTTCTGCCAGTACTTATTGCCACATCTATCGCACGGACAGAGAATCTTCTCTATTATGATCTTATTATGTGCGCGTGCAAATTCAAGGAAAGCAACAACTCCTGCGACAAACTTAGGTTGCATACGTTGTTTCCAATCCACATACATCCAGTCCTTAACTCTGACGTACTCATGGGCCATGTTAGACTGAATAACATATAAATTGTAGGTTATGCTGACTATATTGAGAAATATAAGAACGGGATAGTTACTGACAAAGGAGAAAATTCGTGTATATGCTTTGTGTGTGCGTTTGTCGTTGAAAAGAATAAATTATCGCACGTTATGTTAACAGATAGACGGGGACTAAGTGGCGCTTTTAGTTTCATATATGAGTATCGATGGGAATATGAAGGTTTCATATTATCATATATTGGTTTTAACCCGAACATCTTGAATCGCTCTCTAATTATGCGTTTGTATGTATGTGTTCCGGCTGTCGGGGGTAGGCTTCTATCCCATTAAGAATGTATAGAGCGAACGCCCATCACTTGTGCTTTCAACCGTTTCGAGTAAATTTCGGCAGCACCTCCCCGCTGTTCTCCGAGTACACTGTAATAGAATAGATAATCATTTCAAAGCTGTGAAACAACGTTGAAATGAACATCAAATCTATCTTTGTACACAGAGAACCAGCGGAAAGGTACCGACGAAATATCTCGAAACGGATGAAAACACAAGTGAATGAAGGCGTTTGCTTTATACATTCTTAACTTGTCCACACGGGACAAATCTATGGGTTACCATACGATTGAATTTTCTCGTCGCATAGACTATACGACGGTTGTTAGTATCAAGCTATACTGTCCGATATTTAACAACCTTCGTATAGTTCTAGGTCACGACGAGCATCGCACGTATGTTAACCGATAGACGGGGACTAAGTGGCGTTTTTAGTTTCATATACGAGTATCGATGGGAATATGAAGGTTTCATATTATCATCGAGCATCATATATTGGTTTTAACCCGAACATCTCGAATCGCTCTCTAATTATGCGTTTGTTGTGTATTCTTGTTGTATGTGTGTGTTCCGGCTGTCGGGGGTAGGCTTCTATCCCATTAAGAATGTATAGAGCGAACGCCCATCACTTGTGCTTTCAATCGTTTCGAGTAAATTTCGGCAGCACCTCCCCGCTGTTCTCCGAGTACACTGTAATAGAATAGATAATCATTTCAAAGCTGTGAAACAACGTTGAAATGAACATCTAATGTATCTTTGTACACGGAGAACCAGCGGAAAGGTACCGACGAAATATCTCGAAACGGATGAAAACACAAGTGAATGAAGGCATTTGCTTTATACATTCTTAACTTGTCCACACGGGACAAATCTATGGGTTACCATACGATTGAATTTTCTCGTCGCGTAGACTATACGACGGTTGTTAGTATCGAGCTATACTGTCCGATATTTAACAACCTTCGTATAGTTCTAGGTCATGACGAGCATCGCACGTATGTTAACCGATAGACGGGGACTAAGTGGCGCTTTTAGTTTCATATACGAGTATCGATGGGAATATGAAGGTTTCATATTATCATCGAGTATCATATATTGGTTTTAACCCGAACATCTCGAATCGCTCTCTAATTATGCGTTTGTTGTGTATTCTTGTTGTATGTGTGTGTTCCGGCTGTCGGGGGTAGGCTTCTATCCCATTAAGAATGTATAGAGCGAACGCCCATCACTTGTGCTTTCAACCGTTTCGAGTAAATTTCGGCAGCATCTTCCCGCTGTTCTCCGAGTACACTGTAATAGAATAGATAATCATTTCAAAGCTGTGAAACAACGTTGAAATAAACATCTAATCTATCTTTGTACACGGAGAACCAGCGGAAAGTTACCGACGAAATATCTCGAAACGGATGAAAACACAAGTGAATGAAGGCGTTTGCTTTATACATTCTTAACTTGTCCACACGGGACAAATCTATGGGTTACCATACGATTGAATTTTCTCGTCGCGTAGACTATACGACGGTTGTTAGTATCGAGCTATACTGTCCGATATTTAACAACCTTCGTATAGTTCTAGGTCACGACGAGCATTGCACGTATGTTAACCGATAGACGGGAACTAAGTGGCGCTTTTAGTTTCATATACGAGTAGCGATGGGAATATGAAGGTTTCATATTATCATCGAGTATCATATATTGGTTTTAACCTGAATATCTCGAGTCGCTCTCTAATTATGCGTTTGTTGTGCATTCGTGTTGTATGTGTAACATGATTTTAAACCATTGAGATCAAGATTGATAGAACTGATCATCCTACATTGCAATAGCATTCATCAACCAAAAACTATTATTGCAATGGTATTCATCTATAACAATCAACAATTAAAACTACAAATGTAGGATACTGATATCATAAAGCGTTATACGCAACATTGATAGAACTGATAAATAAAAAAACGAAACACAAACCGTATCAAGATTTAACAACTTTGATTATGTCATATACGCGGGCCGATATTTTCATATTAGCCAATAGGCAAAAATAGATTGCGGTCTGGATATGGTATATTGGCAGATGTTACCTATATGCATACATGCATGTTGTCTCCCCATTTTTTCATAAATCAAACCAACTACATACATCAAACTAGTCCATGCCACCAATCGGAAACTCTACTATGTCTTTGAATTATTATTTTTCCAAATAGCATTGAGCTCCTATTGACATTGTCCCATCCAACAAATTTGTTGTGCTTGCCTTGACCTTCATCTAGCTTTCACATGACATACACATTATATGAGTAATATAGTTATAAATTATGGTATTTTGTTGTCATCAATCCACCTAACCCTAACCCCAAGTTGCTCTCTGAAAGCACATAGAACCATCCCCCCTAGTCAAGCATAGCTTTTTCTGTGCAATTGTTCTCATTCTTAATTTCTCACATTCATTACTCTCTCATTTTCTTGTCAACAAATTTGTTGTGCAATTGTTCTCATTCTTAATTTCTCACATTCATTATTCTTTCATTTTCTTGTTTTTTTCCAACTCCCCACCACTTAACCCTAACCCAGCCCCAGCCCCCAGCCCCAGCCCAGCCCCAACCTAACCCTAACCCCAGCGCGGCCAGCTAAACCCCAACACCAACCCTAAGGCAAACCCTAACCCCAGCCCCATCCCAGCAGCAGCCGAACCCCAACCCTAACCCTACCCCGACCCCGACCCCGACCCCGACCGTGACCGCGACCCCTGCCCAACCCCAACTCGCGCACGCAACCCCACACCCAGCCATGAACCCTAAGCCCAAAATAATCCAAAAATTCTTTAATTTACCTCGAGATTTACTCACCTGAACGGCTGCTGCTGGGGCTGGGGCGACGACCTGAACGGCGGTGGCGACGACCTGAACCGCGGTGGCGACGAGAACTGCGGTGGCGACGAAACCGGTAGTGGCGACGAGGAGAACGACGACGGCGACGACGGCGTGGCGATTTGGGGATTTTTTCGCGCGCGATCGAGAGAGAGAGAGAAAGTGAGCGTAGGCGATCGATCTGGGGTTTTGTTAAATCGATATTTACTTACCCCTACGGATATACCCGTAGGTCCTTTGTTTGCGGCTCCGTAGGGGCAAACACCAAATTAAGAATTAATATTTTTATTCTTGGACGTCTGTGCCCGTAGGGGCAACCTTTTAGCCCTACGGATTAATCCGTAGGACCAGGTTAAATCTGCCCCTACGGATTCCAATATCCGTAGGGGCAACCCCCTATTTTACTAGTGTATTATTATCATCTTGAATTGTAGTTTAGTAAGTTAATTCATGTAAAATCATATTTTATTGTGATATTATGAAATTTTGCTTGCAAAGTGTCGAAATAGATAAAATTGCAAACTAGAAATCTATTTTTATACAAATTAGTGTGAGAAAAATATGGTAATGGTTTCACTAATCTAGTTAGGTTATTTAATGAGTATCATGACCATTAGTTTCATTTAAACAGTAAGTTTTGAAGTAAAACGGTAAATTGGCATTTTCGGGTTTTACGAAATCGGACGATTTGATCGATTTTTAGGGTTCCGATGATTTAAACCAAGTTTTCCATTATAAGTATTGAGTTTTAAAACTATGAGTTGTTTGTTGATATTTATCTCGATCAATTGGCGTTTGTACACCGATATCGAGCGATATTTGGTTCTTTTGCATGAGCGGGACATAGGTTTTAACCCATGCGCGTTTCGTGCGTCGTTTTAGTTTTGTCTGTAATTCAGTTTACGATATTATATGTGTTTGCATATAGGTACCCCTCACGTGGACTGCGGACGATGAAGAAGAGGATGGCGACACCGTCTTCGGCAGACAAGGACCAGGTGAGTAGATATATATCTACGGGGGAAATCGGGTGGATGGCGTTTAGCAACCCCGCAAATGTAGAATAGGAATAGTACTCATTGTCATTAGGAAGCCTGACGTGACCTTAGAATTTCAGTGAGTAAGACCCTAGTAATGACCCTAGGTTGGAATAGATTGATTTAGAAAGAGCTTACCCGAGGATGAATATTTTGGAGGAGATTTCGTAGGTTTTAGGTAGTTACGCACACACGCACACACTGAGACTCGCGGTGGTGTATACGTGTATGTGTATATATATATAGGACTAGGTGTAGGTATATATATATACACAATACGTATATGTGATACAAGGATTTGATATGATACACGGGGATGAAACAGTATAGCTGGGCTTGATGCCGTGATTCTTGACTATACGGTCGTATTATGATGTTAGCGGATCATTAGAAAACGAGATAATGAATAGGTATACATAGATAATAAAGGGTTATAATGATATAGAGGTACATGGGACTCTAAAATAGCACCCGGACCGTAACATGTGATTGATATCCTGATATGTTATATATGTGACTTGATTACGACATCATATAGATGTAACTTGATTGCGATATCATAAAGGTGTAACTTGATTTCGATATCTTATAGGCGTGACTTAATCACGACGTGACATATGTGACTTGATCAAGATATGATATATGTGACATGACATTTCTGAGGATAAATTAACGATGTATATTTATGCTGACAATGATATATGATTGATGTATGCGATTACAGTATAGCACCTTGATCATGACATGTGTTGATGATGATATTATACGAATGATGAGACTCGTAGGTGATACTTGACCCGTACCCCGATATTGGGATGCTGTACGATGGATTTTACCGTACGAGGCATAGATGTGATGATTGATCCGCACTCTTGTTTCGAGGAAATCGTACTACGTACGTGACGCTATTGAGGCTGGATCGCCGACTATTAGAGATATGGACTCAGACTTTAGGTGTACTCATATTTCTTATCGACTAGTCCTTAGGTTTAGTCCTTTAGGAGGTTAGATGGACACTTGTTAGGCTCGAGACATATAGTTGTAGTTATACTTGTATATCAAATGAGTGGTTATTGCACATCTGTCTTTACATTCATACTGTAATCATAATGTCGCATGTTCATACATATGTTTCTATAATCAGTATAAACTTTTCCTGTTAGGAAACCAGCACCATTACCGATGATGCGCATATTCCACGAACACTTATTTGCCGGCTCACACACATCATCATCGGTAATTGCTATGTCACGTACACTTTAGATCATATTATCTTTTATTGATAGAATCAGCAAACAGCTAGATCGGTATAATATTGTGATTACTCTCTGGTGTTAGTATAGACATGGCATTTATTACTTAGACATTTCATGCATTCACATTTTCATGTTATCATGCAGTATTATGGGGCATATGCCGACACTTATCATATACTTACTCATGATTTTGGAATTTTGGATTTCTATGAGATTTCTGGATTTTGGGGAAAACCGCAAGAATATATAAAAACTTCTCTCTCTCTCCTACTTTCTTTTTAAAAATATAAGATGCGGTTTCCTCGTGATGTATGTGTCGTCGACCATGAGATTTCATGTTTTCTGTTGGATTTCGAGACCCGATTCGAGGCATGGATGAACCGTCTCGGGTTCATGGTGGGCCCGGTATGGTACCCCGGGGCAAGAAGATCGAGTTGTAGACGATGAGCCTGGCAGGGGAAGGCTACCTACCGGTGATGTCTGGCGCGGCGGATATCCGGAGGATACCGATCGTTGTCGTGAGATTTGATGATATGGGCCGATCCGGACTGACGGAGCCCGAGATATTGAGACTATAAGACATTGAGATTATGAGGTATTGAGACTTGAGCTTTACATGTTTTGTGTCGATACTTGACACGGATTTTCATGGGTTTCATTGTTGCTATTTCAGATTTCTATACACATTTTACTATGGTAAAGGCTAAAGATTTCTTATACAGATATATCTTGATTTCAGGATTGGTTATGTTACATTCATGGTGCATGCATACTCATTATGATATAGTATTATATGAGGCACTGACACGAGCACGGAGTATTTGCATTTACACGTAGTATTACCCTGCCATTACTAGATGATTGGGACTTAGTAATGTATCATTATGACCTAGGATAGCATCGTGCATTCGATTTCTTTTCGTAGATGTCTTCTACTCATGAGTTGGCAACTCACCCTCGTTGTGCCAAATGTTGTTACAGGTTGATGTACAGGGTTCCTTGGCAGATTGCTGGCACATGATTTCTTTCCGGGTGATTTGCACGATAGGTGGGTTCATTTGTATCTGGACCGCCGTTGTATTTTTATTATTTCATTTGTATCTAGAAAGCTCCATCAACCAAACCTGTATTACTTGATAGTTTACTGGACCATTTATTTATTTCGACCTTAGAGTCGCGCATGTATTATTCTGGTTTGGTGTGTGTTTTCTTTTGAGCTTTGAGCCTCGCCCTTTGGCGTTGTATATTATTGTGCTTGTTGTGGTTGTTTCCGCCTATTGGCGTTGAGCTAGCTCCCGTTAGGGATGCTTTTTATTGGTTGTATGTATTTATTCTTATTTGTACCCGTTTGGGGCCAGTTTTTACAAAAGAGACTCTGCCGAATTTTTTTGAGAAATTGGATGTTGCTTTTAAACCTGTTTTTTTCATGTTTTTCTTTACTTCTTCTTCTTTTATGGTTTAGATTTCTGGGCTTCGGCTTACTTAGGTTACGTTGCGCCTCTAGACGCTTCGTAATCTAAGTGCCGGTCACGTTCCGTACTTTCGGGTCGTGACATACAGGTTAGTCTATAGATCCGAGATCGTTATAGAGTCTTATGTGGCTCCCACCGTGCTTTTATTTCCTCCCTACCACGGCTCAAAGGAGTCATGTAAATAGGTGGATTTTGGGTATAGTCCCGAGTCACATGGAGACAATGAGTGATATGAGGGGTTTCGTCTTTCCCTGTATTAGGAGTTGATGTTGCGATATGCTCGATTGGCTATAACAGGAAGTACCTGGCCAGGGCTGGTGTAGAAATTTACTCGTAAGTGTTATCAGTAGTTTCTCGAACTGTTATGAGCCATATATCGGCATGACTTATTAAGTTACTGGGGTCTGACGTTTAACACCCCTACACTCGATATGCGACATATCAGACGAAGAGACTGGACTGTACGGTAGTGTTACTTATAAGCTTCATGGAGAGTATAGACAAGCTTACTTTGGGATCTTCTAATCGCTCAATACCCAGGTAGCCGTTGCGTCCAGCTAGTACCGCTGACGGCTTGTGGGTGACTGATGTGATCATCACCTACTGCTGGCGTATTGACGAGTCTTTAGAGTCCCATAAAGAAGTTTCCTGGTTCAAGTGAAACGAAGTAGGGCACATATGGTGATATGTGCGTGGGCCTGATTAAATACAAGTATGTGATACCATATTATAATCTGGCAGTTATCTGTTATCAAGTTAGGTTATATGTGATATAACCAGATTATCAAATCAATTTTTGATTTGATAATGTGATACACAGATAAATGATATTAGTCGGTCATATGTGATATAAACGGATTATTAAATCAAGTGTTGATTTAATAATTTGATATATATATTATATTTAATATAATTATATATTAACTAATATTATTAGCTCACTAATTATGTTTCTTAATATATATATATATATATATATATATATATATATATATGATATATGTATATGTATATATTATATGAAGCATGGCATGATTTTCTATTTTATGAAAATAGAAAATGAGGTGTAAATTGGAGAGATATTTGTGGTATGGTTCAAGGCATGGTTTATATATTTATTTATTCATTTGTTTGCAGTATTGAAGCATGGTGCATTATTTGTATTATTTTTATACCATGCCTTTATAATGTGTGAGCTCATGAGTTGCCTTTTTACACTCTTTCACTTGAGAGTTAATGCTTTAGCTATCTTGAGCTCTTGCTCTCTACATTTTCTTCACCCCACCTCCAAGTTCAAACCCTCACATGTGATGTGAATCTTTGAACTTGTGAGAACTCTAGTGAGCCTTAAATTCCCTACTTCACCATCCCATACTAAACTATCACTTTGGTGTAGCGTGTTTCTTTCACTAATAGGAGATTAGTGAAGATGGTAACTTGAGCTAGTGGGCTTCAGGTGGATCGTCTTCGGCACGAAGGTCATCGGAGAAAGCTCGTCCATTCCCTCAAGTAGAGCCTAGTGGAGTCGCGTGGACTACTACACGGAGCATAAGAAGAGAAGGACACGGTCTACAAAGGTTGTAGCTTCATTCTCTTCTCATACTTTAGTTGATATCTGAGTTAAACCCTAATCATCTACCTAAAAATATTGTTTAGTGTAGATTAGCACCCTAAATTTTTTTTAAAATGGCATGCTTGATACTTGTAAAACCTTGCGGCGGTGCTAACATACACATTCAATTAAAAGGCATCCCCAAGCGGGAGCGAGCTCTTCGTCCAATGGCGGAAACAACCACGCAAGATATAAATATACAACGCCAGAGGCGAGGATCAAAACACAGGAAGAAAGGAAGAAAACTAAATTATCATCAAGAAAATCAAAACAATAATGAAAATACCTGCGGGCAACTCTAAAGCCGAAAGAATATACAACAAAGGTTTCTAGGTCTACAAATATACATAGTCTGGTTGATGGAGCTTACTAGATACAACAGAAAAAATAAAAAGTACTATGGTGGTCATGATTCAAGTGAACCCATCTACCAAAGAAATCGTCCGGAAGAAAGTGGTGTGCCAGCGAAGCTGCTACGGAACCTGTATGGCTAAACCTGCAGGAAACTGTGGCACATCGGGGGTGAGTTGCCAACTCGTGAGTTGATTGAATGTCAAAAATATTTCTAAACCGCAATCAAGAACGGCGTCGCTTGGTAGCTAGCCGGTGAGTGCGGGTCGGTCCACAGGGATTTTGTGTTTTCCTAATCGCTCTAACGAGTTAATTCCGATGGGTGTCGGATTATTTTAATCTAAAAACTAAATTGATGTATACTAAGATAATCTAGATCTAAGTCTTGCTAGGGTTAGGTCTAGGGTATGTTGGGAGATTGAAGGTTTCCTCACCGCTTTCAATGCCCTATTTTAGATCTATTAGGTGTTATGGTAATTATCAATAAAAGGGATTAGTACCATCGGGAAGAATCTGTGTTTCTTCCTCTAGATTCTTGTCCTTCCTTTATCGATCCTTACCCTAACCTCCATGGAAAACATACACAACCGGTCCTTTATACTACGGTATCACCGTTACCTCGAGGGGTAAGGTGCTGCACGGAGCGGTGTGTGCGTGTATGCATGGAGTTCTAATTATTATGTGTGACGGGGCAAGAAAGGGGTGAGAGATCTCATCTCTCAAACCTTTCCCTAAAGCTAACCCTAACAAGCATGGAGACTACTCGCTCATTAGGGAATTGAAGAACATGCTAAATTAAAAGCGAACTAAGGCAATAAAAGATCTTACTAATTTTTATTGATGGCTCTCTACAAACATCAACACAGTACAAATCTGAATTTATGAAATGAAAAGAGGAATCGATGCTCTCCGGAAGAAATCTGAATTTTATTAATGAAAGGAGCATACCTCAAAAGAGGTATTTGGATTTCTATTTATAGGACATAGAAAACCCTAGGGTTACAATTGACTCGCATATCTGCTTTTACAAAAATACCCCCTAAGAAAAAAACCTAGTCAACGCTCCACGCACCGCCAGATATTATAAAATTTTTCCACCCATACGGGCAATACCCGGCCGCGGAACCGCGGCCATAGGCCAGGTATGGCCGCGGTTCCGCGGCCAGAAGATGGTCTTGTGTCTTCAACTTTTCTGTGACACTTCTGGCATTGTTTGTCTTTCTATTTCTTTGGTTCTTTTCTCAGGTTGGCTTCTAGGTTTCTTCCGGATCTTTTCAGTGAACATTGTAGTGGACTTTTGCCGTTGCTTCTTGATGAAGTCTTGAACCTTGCACTGCCTTGTACTTTGTGAACTGATCTTCGTGTAGGCTTTATCAAGATTCTCTGTTTGTTGGTCGAAGTCTCACTTTTGTATCGTCTTTTGTCTTTTTCACTATTTTTATTCCAAGAACCTGTAACCTGTAACTATGTAGCAGACATAGGTCAAAAGCACCTGTTTATTTATAAAATGCATAAGAATGGGGAATATAATAATGCAATATTATGATATGAACAAATACCCCCAAACTTATCTTTTGCTCGTCCTCAATCAAACCTAGTTTTATTCCCAACAGAAACCTAACCTCACTTTCATAGGAAAACGCGATTATACTGAGCTCATACAACAAGCTGTTAAACCTCTAGGTGTCCCTAACTAGTAGGAGGAGTGTTGTCTCCTCAGGGTTTTCAGCGGATACTACCCACAAAATCCTATCAATTAGGCCCATTGACTTTTATTCTCCAATTAGGTTTTCCAACAAGGAATTCTATTATCTTCGACTCGTAAATTATCCACCCATTTTCTTCATGCTTCCTTATCTTTTAACTTAAGATTATATATATTCTGTAGACTTACTTAGCTTTCGGCATCTTTTCAGTTTTCCTTCTAGGCTTCTATCCCAACTTAGGAATTTTTATCATCTCTACTACAGATACAAGTCCTATTCTTCATTCCTATCTCTTATTTAAACCCCAATCACATACCCCTACGTGTGTGTATATATCACCCCTACACTTGGAAATTCAAATCAAGCAATCATACTCTTGTCCGTTGTCCAAAGCACTTCTTAATTGGTGAATTTTTAGACGAATTTTGCTTACACATCCTTCATGCGACCGTTAATACTTCTTGAGGTACCAACAACCGATTACAAGATGTGTTTGCACATTAAAGCGTAATTCCTAGTCTTGTAACACCTAAGGCTTTAGCAGTGACTCCCAAACCAGTTGGTCTAAGGCACTGGGTGATGAGGCACCCTCGCTAAATATTTTTCTATTGTTGCAGCCTTAAGTAATCACAAAAACAAGTGTTTATTTTTTTTATTATCTCTTTATTCACACTTGTATTTTTTTATTTTCTTCGTACTAAGGACTTTAGACAAGAGCATTTCAAGGTCTCTTCTACTATTCTAAGTTTCAAGGTTCGTGTTTGTGCAATTTGTAGGGTATATATTTTCAAAATGTAGACTCAAGCTTAGAAATTATTTTTCAAACTCATACTTTAATAAAAACATCAATACTCTTCCCTTGTTTTAACTTAGCCCAAGAAGTGAACTCAAAATTTGCATATTTCTAAATAAACTACAAAAACATATACTTTCTACCGTTAAATTTTAAGAAAGGTTATTTTTAGGGATTTTAATTTACTAAGTCTAAGATCTAGTTGTTCCTAGCTAGTTAATCTATTTGTCAAACTCAAGTCAATTATTGCCAAAATTGAATACAATAATTTTTATAATTTTTAAAAATTTTCAATTTTTTATGGGTTTTAAAAATAAGTATGCAAATGCAAAAATATACACATGAATGCGAAGGAAGAAGGCTTACCGAGCATACCCCCAAACTTAAACTTGACAATGTCCTCACTGTCATGCTACACCAAGAGGGTTGAGAATGTCGGCACTCCCTTGTTTATTTATTTATATATATATATATATATTATTTTTTTTAATTTATTGTTAATAGTAAAAGAAAACGAAAAAAATATATACAACAAGGTCCTCCCCAAACTAAACAAGGCCATACATAAGCCAAAGGTTAGCACCAACCATTCAAACATTCTATCGTGATAATGGTAGGGTTGGTTAAAGAATGGAATGTTAAGAAAAGAAATGAGAAGCACACGAGACCGTGTGGAGATAGAAACGGTATACGGTCTCGGTGGAGGAGGAGAATGGCGGAAAAGAGAAAGAAGTGTAGTACGATCTTAAGGGTGTAAATCGAGTGAATAAATTAGCGCAATTTGTGATGACCGATGTGTTAAAAACGATTGTGATAATCTATCAACCCGTCGAGAAATGGGGTTAAATCCCTCAAGATTCGCAAGAAAGCATGGGTACTTTGAACTTGGTAAACCCTCCATTGAAAGTGGAAACGCGACGGAGTTTTGCGTGGTCGAAACGAGAGGAAGGATGAAAGGGAGTGATTTAGGGATAGTCTTAATCTCACCTAAGTAATCTGTCTCGAACTTGAAGGATTCCATCAATGGTTCAAAATGACTGTAAGCAACCGAGTCTGATGGTTCAACTAACTCATCTGAAAATGTAAAGGACTCAAACTCGTGAGGTGAGTTTTCAACATCGTCCGAAAAAGTGAAACACTCGTAATCATTATCGTCTGTGAGAACTGTGTCAGATTCAAAGAGAAATTTTTCAAGCTCACAGTCTTCAAGCGTGATATTTTGCGTGGTCGGAACGATGGAAAGGAGGGAGGGTGATTTAGTTAAAGGTTCAAGAGGATGAATTGGAAAATCCGACACATCAAACAAGAATGGTTCATCCTCACTATTATCCTCAATACTCTCCTCAATACTATCCTCATAATTCTCCTCAAAATTTAGCCTATCCATGCCATTATCCTTAAAATCTAGATGCATGTGAGGTTTGGGAGAAACAATTACTGACTCGGGATGATGAATTGGAGATAAAATTTCAGTCAAATTTACGGGTTCATCATCCAAAATATTCCCGGCGTCTATATCCTCAATTAAGTGAAAATCAATTTTTTCTGACATTTCATCAAAAGCATGGATATTTATCAATTCAGGTTCTAGAGTAAAGGTATGGTTTCGAAAGGATTAGGGGTGGTTCCACTCGAAAGAGATTCTTCACAATCTGGCAAATCAATCACTACAAAGTCACATAACTCATCATTTTGGACACATGTTTGAAAACAGGAGTTGTGGAATTCAATTGGGTATGGGTAGGTTTGATTTGGAAGGGCGTTTAACTCACTTTCTCCACTCAAATTATCAATCTGTCCAACCGCCCCATCATACATTGGAAAATTTGGAGCTAGTTGGAAACTAGCTACTGGTTCATTAGGTTGTATAAGGGCGGCTATGGACGCATCTACATTCCTAATCATTTTGTTTGTTGCTGCAATGTACGCCTCCAACGACTATTCTAGACTAGACATGGGTTGTGAAGGGGTTTCAGTAAAAGATTCGAAATTGTTTGGATATGTGAAACTCCCAAATAGTTGTGTAGAAGCAATGTCTATGGAAGGTGTGAAAGTCGGGTAGGACTGGTAGGAATTGGATGGTTGGACAGGAATAGGATCAACATTTGGATAAAAGGTGAATGGACTTGTTAATCCCTAGAGGTGGATGTGTGGAGAGGAGTGAAAGATCGGCTACGAGATTGTGCAATATGCTCAGCAATAGACATCGGTTTAGGAGTTACAACAGGACTCGAAAAAGTGGTATCAACGTATGAAGGTGGTGAAGGTTGACACGGTTGATACAAAGTGGATTGCAAAGTCTAACTGTTTCTCCTAGACGCTTCTATTCGATCTTTCAAAGAAATTTTGGGCATGGAGGGGTTGTCCTTAAATCGACTGAAACAATTCGCGTAAGAGGCAAAGTTTGGTTCAGGGTACTAAAGTTCGGCAAGAGATTTGTGAGGTGGGGTACCCATGGTGTAAGAAGGTGAAGAAAAAGAAGGTGGGTGGTGCAAGGAGTTCTTAGCGACAAAATTTGCAAGTCTTTATAAAAAAAATTTGTTTCTTTTTTTTTATTTGGTGCTCTGTCCAAAAAGATTTTCGATAAAGGGCTTTGACACAAATGCAGTCAACCAAAAATACACAATCAGGCCTAGATCTAGGGTCACCTAGGTCAGCTAGACAGCTCCTAACTGTTCCAAAGGGCTAGAAATAGGACCTCAAACCACCTCTTCACCGTCAATTGCGGCCATGTAAGTGCCAGGTGAGTGGGAGGCTCCCCACTACAAGTAGTGTTCCTAATTAAGTAACCACTCGCCTTAGACATACTTGCCTAGACACCGCAAAGTCAGGTTCGGATCAACGGCCGATGCCTACAACTAGTCTTCTGTCCTATTGAGCGCGACGTCCTCAGGGCTGAGTCTAGTATTTTTTAATTAAATATGGTCAATGCAAATGTCTTATGTGATTTCTGGGGTCCTAGGAAGGGTGATGAAATCCCCACCCAATCTGAATTAGTCTTAAGCCCCTTAAAGTCCGATTAAAGATATGCAAAACAGAAAAAATTCCCGTGCAATCAATTTTTTTATTTTAAATGCGGCGCAAATAATCCTACACAAGATTGTTATTTGGAAGGGGGAAGATTTTTAGCGCAAAGAATCCTACAGGAAATTTTACAGAAGATATATCGGGATTTGCAGAGGAGGAGATCTGAAGACTTACAGAGAAATTTGGTCAACTGATGAGGTCACCAGAGCGCGGATACGCGGCCAAAAAGCACCTCCAGCGGCGGTTCCGCGGTAGTCTCAGCGGCGCGGTTCTCGAGAAAAGTTTTAAAGTGATGATGTCACCTCCTGACCGCGGATGCGCGGTTGAAGCGCCACTTCGGCGGCGGAAACGCGGTGGAACTGCTGACTCGAGCTTCCCAACTTCCTCTATTGTCTGTTATGATATTTCTCTGTTTGTTCAGATTTGATATTTGCTGTTTTGATCTCTGGATTTTTCCAGATCCGAACGCGATTGTAGATCCTGCAAAATTCAAACAAGAATACCCTTCACAAAATACAAAGATGATAAATTTTTATATTTTTTAAATAATATTTTCAGTTTGTTTATGATTTTTCAAATTTAGATTAACCCGAAATTGCAAAAAGGAAATAACACGCCATTCCCGGCGACGGCGCCATTTGATTAAATGTCAAAAATATTTCTAAACCGCAATCAAGAACGGCGTCGCTTGGTAGCTAGCCGGTGAGTACGGGTCGGTCCACAGGGATTTTGTGTTTTCCTAATCGCTCTAACGAGTTAATTCCGATGGATGTCGGATTGTTTTAATCTAAAACCTAAATTGATTTATAGTAAGATTATCTAGATCTAAGTCTTGCTAGGGTTAGGTCTAGGGTAAGTTGGGAGATTGAAGGTTTCCTCACCGCTTTCAATGCCCTATTTTAGATCTATTAGGTATTATGGTAATTATCAATAAAAGGGATTAGTACCATCGGGAAGAAACGGTGTTTCTTCGTCTAGGTTCTTGTCCTTCCTTTATCGATCCTTACCATAACCTCCATGGAAAACATACACAACCGGTCCTTTATACTACGGTATCACCGTTACCTCGAGGGGTAAGGTGCCGCAGGGAGCGGTGTGTGCGTGAATGCATAGCGTTCTAATTATTATGTGTGATGGGGCAAGAAAGGGGTGAGAGATCTCATCTCTCAAATCTTTCCCTAAAACTAACCCTAACAAGCGAGGAGACTACTCGCTTATTAGGGAATTGAAGAACATGCTAAATTAATAGGGAACTAAGGCAAAAAAAGAACTTACTAATTTTTATTGATGGCTCTCTCCAAACATCAACACAGTACAGATCTGAATTTATGAAATGAAAATAGGTATCGATGCTCTCCAAAAGAAATCTGAACTTTATTAATGAAAAGAGGCATACCTAAAAAAATGTTTGGTTAATAAATATCTTTAGCAAAACAAAAATGGTGGACTTAGTCAATAGTTATCCACATGCTTTCTCAAAGCTTCTACCATGACAAAATCCAACCAATTTTGAATTACTTTGATAAATAAAAACCATGGATTATCCTGACTATAGTGTAAGTCTCATACACCCATGTAACATGTATCATCAAGCATGACACAATAAAATGTACATTAATATATATCAAATATAAACTAAGTGTACACAAGTGGGAAAAAGAATACTTAGTGAGCAAATATTAGTTAATGTAAGTTAATATATCAAATATATAGTTATACAATAAATTATCAAATCAACACTTGATTTAATAATCCGGCTATATCACATACAACCGACTAATATCATATGAATCAACTTATCGAATCAACACTTGATCGGATAACCCGGCTATATCACATACAACTGTCCGATATCACATATCGCGAGAAAAGAATACAGTATCACATACATGCATTAATCTTGGTCCCGCACATATCACATATGTGCTCCTACTCCGTTTCGCATGAACCAGGAAACCTCTGTGTAGGACTCTAAAGACTCGTCAATACGCCGGCAGTAGGCGATGATCATATCAAACACCCACAAGCTGGAAGCGGTCTGCTAAACGTAACGGCCACCCCGGTATAGAGCGATCAGAATATCAACAAGCAAGCCTGCTCATACTTCTGCGAATCCATTCAGTAACACTACCGTACAGTCCGGTCTTTTCATCAGATATGTCGCATATCACAGCCTAGGGGTGGTATAACGTCAGACCCCAATAGCCTGATAAGTCATGCCGATGCAAGGTCCATAACGGTTCGAGAAACTACTGATAACGCTTACCGGTAGATCTCCGCAACCCTAGCAAGGGATTTCATGTTATGGCCAATCGAGCAAAGCGCAACATCAACCCCTAATACCGGGAGAGACGAATCCCCTCCTATCGCTCATTGCCTCCATGTGACTCGGGACTATACCCAAAAACCACCGTTTTGCACGATCTCTTGACCGTGGTAAGGTGGAAATCAAAGCACGGTGGGAATCACACAAGACTCTATAACGATCTCGGGTCGACAGACTAACCTGTACCAGTGTCACCAGAGAATTGCTATCTGATGATAGGTATAATACCATCTAGGAGTTCTCGGCAAGTCCGTCCAGTGTACTCAGTCTCCACTGAGCACCCGTATACCTTCTATGATGTCAAACACTAATGGATATAGGATCATCCATCGCCCATCATATGGGTCAAGAAGCGCATACTCTAGTCTACTCTGGAGTATCGATGCCTTGTCTCGATACTCCCACGACCAGGAACAATTATAGGGTGTACTTATGGACTACCCTTGGCCCTACTAGTATGATCTTCATCATAGTCCTGGTAGTCAAGTACACATCCTAAGAGATTTATCAACATGTGAGTGCAAGACAACATCACTTATACTAGTCAATATGTTAAGATAAAGTGCAACCAGATAGCATACTATCGAGCAAGAAAGTACTCCATATATATGTCTAAGTATCCACTACAATATACATCACATGTACAGTAATGGCCTCTAGGGCATATATATAACTAACAGATACTCCATGAGAAGTCGTTCTATCAACTAAAACCAAAAGAATGTTGAAAGATCTACAAGCATGTCTAGCAGTCAGGTGGAAAAGCCCACTTGAACCTGAAATCATCGAAGGGATGCTGAAACCGCGTCCCGTATCAAAATTTTTTGATAAAAGGAAAAATCCCCAAGTCAAGCCTTCAAAGTTTTCGAAGAAAAAGAAGAAGGCCAAGAAGCCTTTGCAGCCTGCCGAGTATGACGACAAGCGCATAGACGTAAAAAAGTACATCGATGCGTTGGAGGAGTACACCCAGAAGGTGCGGACACTGGTCACCATTGAAGAGTTCCTCAAGCCTATTCTGGAGAACGAAGATAGTGACAATGATGAGGAAAATGACTCATCAGAAGAAACCAAAGACTATGTAGCAAGTTTCCACATGGTTTCCCATTCGTCGTTAAATGGCGAAGAAGTTCCCTTAGTGTCAGAAAATAGTGCAGAGGAACTGGGAGCAGGATCGGCGCTAAAATCCCTAGAACTGCCAGAAGACCCCATCGATAGGCTGTTAAACGAAGCCTTTTGAAAAAGCAAAGATGACTGAGAACGCGAAATAACCATATATGAAAAGGCTAAGCATCAGCGTCAGGATGAAGAAGCTGCGGTAAGGAAGACTTGTAAAGTACTCCAACCAAACTGAAGCACTCCTGCCACAAATAAGAGCAGGATCAAGGCAGAGAAGCGGTTCGCCAAAGCGCTGTCAATGTGAATGAAGCTGCCACCTCTCGTAGGAAACACTCCCGGGTCATATGCTTCGACGAAGAGGATTTACATTCAAATCACTCCCTATATCATCGGAGGGTTACCCACCTCACCAAGGAATGCAGTACCTTTAAGAAATGGTGGCAAGGATAAGTTGCCCATCACAAACACTTCAAGAGGATGAACGCGAAGCTCGTCGACAGCAAAAGAGTGCGACAAACGCGCATGAAGAAATGACTGGAAAATGTCATATGGTTGATACAAGTTCGGAAAGGGAAAACCCCAAGTTCCTACCTTCGGGAGCGATCCTGAGGACGAAATACCCCTCAGCCCTCTCTTCAAAGACTCCACCTCCGGAAAAGAACAGGAGGAGAAGAACTGCGACAATATTCAGCTGCAGAGCCGCACGCTGCCTGAAAAGAACCTCGGACCTACAAACCAGGGTTCGAGCAATAAAGACAAAGGGAAAGAAAAAATCCCTGAGGAAATCACCCTTGATGAGGAAGTTGTTAAAGAGCTCGCAGTGAGGGACCCGCCTATGAAAAATAAGGTGGATTACAATGTCCTAGCACATTTGAGGAAAATACCCTCACAACTAAGCATATTGGATGCTCTCCTCTTGTCCAAAGAAACACGAGGGTCTCTGATTAAGGCATTACAAGAGCCCGATCAGTTCCAAGCTTTCCTCGCAAAAGAGAAGATGAAGGATGAGCTGGCGGAGTTTCACACAGCTGACATTACATTCAGCGATAAAGATCTACTCCTTGGTACGTGCGAGCATAACCATCCGTTATACGTCACCGGGTATTGCCATGACATCAAAATAGGAAAAATCTTTGTCAACAATGGATCCTCCATCTGCCTTCTTAACGTGAAAGTGTTGAAGGAGATTTGCATGAACGTTCAGTACTTGACCTTAGACAAAATTACTATCTCCAGGTTTGACTCATAGTAGTCACAGATGCTTGGTTCCATAATATTGACGTTACATTTCGGGTTGCTCGTCATTGACATCAAATTTCACGTAATTGACGCCAAGACTTGCTACAACGCTTTGCTCGGCAGGCCCTGCTTGCATGAATACAACGTCATCCTTTCTACACAACATCAGTGTCTGAATTATTTCAAAGACGGCTCGAAATACACCATCACGGAAGAGTAAACTCGTTCTCTATAAACGAGGTTCAGAAATATGAAGATGCAAAGTACTTCCTACCATACTTCTGTCACCACCCGAAGGTACGGAACGTGACTGGCACATAAATTACAAAATGTCTCAAGACGAACGTAATCTAAGTAAGCCAAAGCCCAGAAATCTAAACCATTTTAAGAAATAGAGTGAAGGAAAACATAACTTTAAAAGGTGATTTTAGTAAAATGAAGTCATATTAAAAGAAATTTAAAAACATCAAATTTTCCCAAAAATTTCGACAGAGTCTTCTTTGTAATTACTGGCCACCAAATGGGTACAACACATAAAAATACATATAAATAATGAATAAAGGCATCCCCATGCAAGAGATAGCTCTTAGCTAGTGGCAGAATCACAACCACATGCAGTATGCATATCAAAAGTGCGAAATAAGCATCTAAAAGCAAGAAATATAAAACACCACGTCGTCTAAAGTGAGCATCGACACCAAACCACAAATACAAGTCTTACGAGTCTCACCATCTATTCCAATATACAAGGATAGATGGAGTATACTAGATACAAAAATAATACAAGATGGAACAAAATTATCCTCGCAACCCATCTATGAGCAAAGCTGCAAATCGATGCAATGAAGCAAAAGGAGAAAGTACGCCCGCCGCTACTATGCTAATGGGTCGAACCTGCAAGATTCTGTGGCATGACAGGGTTGAGTTGCCAACTCGTGAGTAGTAAGTAACATCTAATAAGGCTATCGTAAGCATGCACGCAAATGCGTCACAACCCACGTATCTCAAAATGATACTATGTATTAACATGAATGCAACATGAATGCATAACTAAACACGAAACCTAAATATGTCTTGTATAAGAAAACCTTTATTCTTATCTTAGAAAAGCATCTATGCAAAAAACTGAGTATCATCAATGAAATCAACAGAAAATCCGTGTCCAGCATCGACACAATATATATATCCCCAATATCTCAATATTTCAATATCTCAATGTCTCAATATCTCGATGTCTCAATATCTCAATATCTCGGGCTCCGTCAGTCCGGATTGACCTATATCATCAAATTTCATGACCACGTCGATATCCTCCGGATATCCACCGTGCCAGACATCACCGGTAGGAAGTCTACCCATACCAGGCTCATCGTCTACAGCTCGAGCTTCTGGGCCCGAGGTACCATACCGGGCCCACCATGTACCCGAAACGGTTCATCCTACTCCTCGAATCGGGTCTCGAAAGCCAACATAAATCGAGAAAACTCATGGTGGACGACAAATACACCATATCACGAGAAAACTGCAACTTGCATTTTTAAAACGATAACAGGTTTATAAAATTCTTGCGGTTTTCCCAAAAATCCAAAAATCTCATAAATACTAAAATCCTCGAGAAGAATCACAATTTATAAACATGTCGGTGATGATGGAAATCTATGATACGGTAGTATATACTATGCAAAGTACGGCCAGAAGCTATGCATGAATCATGATGCAATGAGATATGTATATATGACTAATAATCCTACGTATCCATTTAATGAAATGAATATACAAGTATAAGTCTATGGATCATATATGATGCAAATGCATAATTACCGATTTTAAATAAGTTCTATAGTGTTCATAACATAGCAATTACCAAAGGCGTGTGTGTTCGCATGAATAGTGCACGTGCGTCATGAACCAATGGTAATGGTGCAAGTGTCCTATGAGATGATATCAGTTATATATATATATATATAAGATGGTACGATGCAATGAGATGAATAACTAGGAAACTACGCATATAAAATGCAAGTACTTTAAGAAATCCTAAGCCATCGGGTGCCTCGTGCCATCCCGACGACCCCCTATAGATGTGTATATCTACTCACCGGGACGCCTCGACTAATCTTATCCGATCTTAACCTTGTCTTTCCGCACCATGACCGACGCCTCTGCATCCGATCCTAGAAACGCACATAAGTCAATACGAGAATAGATATATAAATAGTCACAGACACAAACAATACAATTCAACCATGCGCACTAACTAGACGCGCACGCACTTGGTGCACAAACGCGCTCGTGACAACGCCACAAACAACAACTAGGGTCGCTATACGTGGCAAACCCCGAACTTAAAATCCAATTGTACTAATCGCGCATCCACAACACACTAAATTTTATATGAAATAGGTAGTAAATCATTAAAACCTCAAACTTAATTCAAATCGATTTATTCCAAAAACCTAGTAAGCATCGCATAACCATTTTAGTGCAATCTATATGTTTTGGCAAAACTAGTGGCCACAATGTTCACTTAATATATTAATTAGGCCACACAATTACTAACTATATTTTTATTTCACCTATTTACACGCTAATTATAAACTTAGTTTGCATGCACAATTAATTAGAACAATTAAAAGTAACAATTTGTAAATTAACAATTAGACTAGATTTTTGCAAGTCTTAAAATGTTAAACCACTCATTGCAACCATGAGCAAGTGATAAAATCTCTAACTTTAATTTAAACCCTCTTCTTTAAATCTCAAACCTGCAATTAAAACCAAAATAATATCTAACAAGTTAGCTTAAAGCATATAACCACCAAATTAAACATTGGGTTAAGATTTATACTTCACATTTTTAGAGATCTAACTTATAACTTAGCCCCCCAAAATGGTCACTTGCTCCAACATTCAAGCTAGATTAGGCCAAGGAATATTGGGTAAAGGTTTAATGATGAATTAGTGAGACATTGTATGGATTTTTGATGGAATTTTTGAAGATTTTTGAAGTGGAATGAGGTGGGGAATTGGGGGACTAGAAGCAGGTGGATTTCAGCCAGAAAATAGGATGGGGGGAGTGTTAGTTATATATATGCCCTAGAGGCCATTGTTGTACATATGATGTATATTATAGTGGATGCTTGGATATATATAAAGAGGACTTTCTTACTCGATATGATCGTATGCTATCTGGTTTCACTTTATCTTAACATGTTGACTTGTATTGGTTTACTGTCTTGCTCTCACATGTAGATAAAGCCCTTAGGATTTGTACTCGACTACTAGGACTATGATGCAGATCATAGTAGTGGGGCCAGGGTAGTCCAAGAGTACATCCTATAACTGTTCCTAGTCGAAGGTGTATCGAGACAGGGTATCGATACACCAGAGTAGACTAGCGTATACGCATCTTGACCCATATGATGGGCGATGGATGATCCCATATCCATCGGCGTTTGACATCAAAGATGGTTTACAGGTGCTCAGTGAAGACTGGGTACACTGAACGGACTAATCGAGAACTCCTAGATGGTATTATACTTATCGTCAGATAGCTGTTCTCTGGTGACACTGGTACAGGTTAGTCTGTAGATCCGAGATCGTCATAGATTCTTGTATGATTCCCACTGTTCTTTGATTTCCACCTTACAACGTCCAAGGGGGCATGCAAAACGGTGGCTTTTGGGTACAGTCCCGAATCACATGGAGGCAAAGAGCGATAGGAGGGGTTTCATCTCTCCCGGTATTGGGAGTTGATGTTGCACTGTGTTTGATTGACTATAACTGGAAGTCCCTGGCCAGGGCTGTTATGGAGATTTACTGGTATGAGTTATCAATGGTTTCTCGACCCATTATGAGCCTCATATCGACACGACTTATCAGTTACTGGGGTCTAACATTTACCACCCCTAGACTGGATATGCGACATATGAGACTTAGAGACCGGAATGTACGGTAGTGTTACGTATTGGCTCGACGAGAGTTTTGACAGCTTCGCTGGTTTTCTTCTGATCGCTCAATACCTGGGTGGCCGTTACATTTAGCTGACCGCTTGCGGCTTGTGGGTGTTTGATATGATCATTAGCCACTGCCGGCGTATTGACGAGTTTTAGAGTCCCACAAAGGAGTTTCCTAGCTCAGGAGAAACAATGTGGTGTGCATATGAGATATTCGCGGGGACCCGATTGAATGCGAGTATGTAATACCGTATGTTAATCGAGCATTTTTCTATGGTCAGGTCGTATGTGATATGATCGGTTTGTTAAATCAATTGTTGATTTAACATTTGACTTTTAGTTTAATTCTTTATTTAAACCCTTTTCTTTGTTGAAGATGTATGCATGCATGTATGCACATGTTGATGTGCATGAACACATACATGCATACATGGATAGTTATCATGGTTGATGATACAGTATATGGTGGCAATGCAAGCCTCACATGGTAGTTAATATACATATATATATATATATATATATATATATTTATTTATTTTTGAGTTAAGTTTAAAGATAATTCACTCATGGTTAATGTTTACCTTGCTTTGACTTTTTGACCAATCTTGACCTAACTTTTAACCATGAGTTAATTCTCTTTTGTCTATTTAACTCAATGTAAAATATCTAGATATTAAATAACCATGGTTTGAGGAGAGAAGGATTTTGAAGGGTTACCTTAGCGCCCCGGCCAACTCCCATGGCCAAATGCGGAACAAAAATTTTATAGCGAATAAAAACTTGGCGCTAGACTAAATCCTAACCGGATCTTTAGACCATAAACCTAGTTAGCTTATTGATTTCTACCTACTATGAAAGAAGATATACCGAACGAATTGATTCCTTCGGTCTTCTCTCCTCGTCATGTGCTCCAAGTGCCTCTTTGAAATCGCTAGATCTCCATTTCCGGCTCCATCAATCCTGCGGGATCAAGCATGTTCTCCGGCCTCCTTCTGTCGTAGATGATCTACCCGGGGAGTATGATCCATGGCTCTCGCTCTTTGCTATATATCAAAAGAGCAACTAAAGAACTTGGGATGCTAGTCCAAGTGGTCTAGGATGTAGTTTTAGATGTCTGTGTGTTTGCTATCTCTTTTCTAACGTCTTCACTTATTTCTCAACACATGAGAATGTTAGTGAAGAGGAAGAAGATGAAGATGGAGGAAAGCAAGAGGAAGGAGGAGCTTTGAGAGAAATTGGAGCTCAAGAATAAAATGATCAAGTATGAGAGAGAAAATAACACACCAAGGTTTTGTATGCTAAACAATAGCATCCATGCTTCAATAGTAAACCCAAAATGAATTATAAATTCATTTGCTCACTATTGAAGCATGGTCACCTCCCATTCCTCCCACACCTCTTACTTTACACCTCATTTCCATTTATCAAATAAATGGAAAATCCTAAATGAGGTGGCCACCTTCTAGAAGGAAATCTGTAATAAATATGGATTTCAGTCTACTGTGTATATATACCGGCAATCAGATAAAAATCCGAACGCCAGAGAGATAAAATAACACGAAGAACGTAATACTAAAATACATGTATCGAAATACACATACGCAAATTTTCAAATCAATAACTGATTTAATAATCCGGCTCAAACCCAAGCCGTCTAGTATTACCAACTGTCCGATCGAATGTCCGAGTACTAAGTACATCAAACGATCCAACCCTGCATGTATCCAATATGGCTACTACATCGTTTCGCCTGGATCAGGGAAACCCTCTGTGTGGGACTCTAAAGACTCGACAGTACTCTGGCAGTGGGTTTAACCACAAGCACGTCAGCGGCACTAGCTGTACATAACGAATACCCAGGTACCTGTCGAAAAGGAAGGCCGACGAGAAAGCTCGTCCGAACTCCTACCGAGCCTAACCGTGATAATATCCGTACAGTCCGGTCTCTTCATCAAAGAGTATCGCATACCGGGTCTTGGGGATGGTGAATGTCAGACCCTAATAACCTGATAAGTCGTGCAGATGTGGCTCAGGACCAATCCGGAAAACTACTGATCAAACTATCAGTAAATCCCAAGTGCCTTGGCCAAGCTCTTATGGTCCTGACCAATCGAATCACAGTGCAATATCGACTCCCTATACCGGGAGAGACGAATCCCCGACAATTGCTCACTGCCTCCATGTGGCTCGTGACTGAACCCAACCAAAACCTATTTGCACGACTCAGTAGAGCCGTGGTAGGGTAGTGATCAAAGTTCGGTGGGAACTCACACGAGACAAATGCCGATCTCGGGTCTAAAGACTAACCTGTACACATGTCACCTGAGAACTTCCATCTGACGAAAGGTATAGTACCATATGGAAGTTCTCGGCGAGTCCGTCCAGTGTACTCACACCCAGTGAGCACCTGTATACGATCTTAGGTGCATCAGACCAATGGCTGCATGAACAACCATCCCCCAACGGGGCTAGAAACGTACACACCAGTCTACTCTGGAGTATCAATGCCTAGTCTTGATACTCACGCGACTAGGGACCATTTAAGGATGTGCTTATGGACTACCCTTCTCTCACAAGTATGATCGCCATCACAACGTAGGTAGTCAAGCATGATCCTAGGGGCTTTATCAACTTGTTACCGCAATATGTAATAACGAGTATGACATATGCCATGTTAAGATAAAGACAAACCACAATAGTATACTACTGTATCGAGTCATTATCAATATGTGCAAACCAGATATAACAACAATACAAATAAATACAATATCCCGATAAAGACAAGTTAAATAATATACTATAAAACTGAGCAAGATTGTTTTGTACATACATATCCCTAGTATCCATATATATACATATACAATACAGGCCTCTAGGGCATATACATCCAACAATCTCCTACTTGAACTAAAGGCCAGTAATTGGCGTATCGAATAGCCAACATCTACACTAAGGCCAGCTGCTGGCGTACCGCATACCCAACATCCCAAAAAGTCGCTCGAACTGTGCTTGAGGGAGGGCCTTTGTAAATGGATCCGCCGTGTTGTCTTTCATATCCACTCTCCTGACCTCGATCTCCTGGCGATCTACGATCTCCCTGATCAGGTTATACCGCCTTATGATGTGCCTGGATTTCTAATAGGACCGTAGTTCCTTCGCTAAAGCTATAGCCCCATTGTTATCGCAATACACAGGTATCGGATCAACAATGGACGGAACTACCTGAAGTTCAATGAACTTCTTCATCCAGACTGCCTCTTTTGCGGCATCGCTAGCAGCAATGTATTCTGCCTCCATCGTCGAGTCTGTGATGGTATCCTGTTTGGAACTCTTCCAACACACCACCCTTCCGTTGAGGGTAAACACAAAACCTGAGACAGACTTGCTGTCATCCTTGTCACTCTGGAAGCTTGAGTCGGAAAAGGACTCGACCCTGATGTCTCCATTACCGTAAATCAGGAACATCTCCTTAGTCCTTCTCAGGTACTTGAGAATGTTCTTTACTGCTGTCCAGTGGTTCTCAGCTGGGTCTGACTGATACCGGCTCACCACGCATAGTGCGTAAGCTACATCTGGTCTTGTACATAGCATCGCATACATTATAGATCCCACCGCCGAAGCGTAGGGTATAGTGCTCATGCAAACCCTCTCCTCGTCAGTCTTGGGAGACATCTCTTTGGAGAGGTTGATTCCGTGCAATGCGGGTATGTTACCGCGTTTGGAATCTTCCATACTAAATCTCTTTAGTACGGTCTCTATGTACCTGGACTGTGAAAGTCCCAATAGTCTCTTGGATATATCTCTGTAGATCTTGATCCACAGAATGTACGAGGCTTCACCTAGGTCTTTCATAGAGAATATTCATGATAAGAATAGCTTGACCGATTGTAGCATATGAATGTCATTTCCTATCAAAAGAATGCCATCCACGTACAAGACTAGGAATACGACAGTTCGTCCTACAATCTTCTTATAAATACATGGCTCATCTTCATTCTTGATGAAGTCAAAGTCCTTGACTGTCTCATCAAAACAGATGTTCCAGCTCCGTGATGCTTGCTTCAATCCATAAATGGATTTGAGCAGCTTGCACACCTTCCCGCTGCTCCCACTGTCTACAAAACCTTCTGGCTGATCCATGTAGACGCACTCTTCTAAACTTCAGTTTAGAAAAGCCGTTTTTACGTCCATCTGCCAGATTTCATAGTCATGGAAGGCATCAATGGCACGCAGGATCCTAATGGATTTGAGCATAGCCACTGGAGAAAAGGTTTCATCATAGTCCACTCCTGGGGTTTGACGAAAACCTTTTGCAACGAGTCTAGCCTTATAGGTTTCCACCTGCCCATCCACACCAAGTTTCTTCTTGTAGATCCATTTGCATCCAACGGGTTTTACCCCAGGTGGAGCAACTTCCAGGGTCTACACTTTATTGGTGTACATGGACTCCATTTCAGATTGCATAGCATCCAGCCACTCAGAGTCCCTACTGTTAATGGCCTGCCTGAAACTAGTAGGATCATATTCTTCCAAGATGTAATCCTCTCGATCCCCATCTATGAGAAAACCGTAGTATCACTCGGGCGGATAAGAAATCCTACTAGATCTGCGGAGTGGTTGAGATTCGTCCAGGGTTATTGAATCCTGAGGTTCCACCAATTCTTCAGTTGCAGTTTGTCCCGCTGGAATTTCTTTCAGTTCTACCGTGCTTCCACTAATTTCTTTTGCAAGAAACTTTGTTTCCAAGAAAACAGCATCTTGAGCAACAAACACCTTCTGTTCCTCGGTGTGGTAGAACAGATATCCATAACTAATCTTTGGATATCCCACAAACTTATATAAAACTGACCGTGCCTCTAGTTTATCTGGTTTATGTTTTTTAACATAAGCCGGACAACCCCATATCTTAAATCTTTTAAGTTATAGCCTTTTTCCATTCTATATCTCGAACGGTGTCTTAGGCACTGATTTAGACGGGACATCATTCAATAAGTATGCTGCCGTCTCAAGCGCATGCCCCCAAAATGAAAGAGGCAACTCAGAACTACTCATCATGGAGCGAACCATATCCAATAAGGAACGATTCCTCCGCTCCGATACACCGTTGTGTTGTGGTGTATAAGGAGGAGTAAGTTGAAAGAGAATTCCATTCTCTTTTAAGTATTCTAGGAATTCTGTGCTTAAGTACTCCCCTCCTCTATCAGACTGGAGGATCTTAATACTTTTGTCAATCTGGTTCTCTTCTTCGTTCCTGAATTCTTTGAATTTCTCAAAAGCTTCAGATTTGTGTTTCATAAGATACACATATCCGAATCTAGTGAGATCATCAGTGAATGTGATGAAGTACGAAAACCCACCCCTTGCATATATAGACATCGGACCACATACATCACTGTGTATGAGTCCCAAGAGCTCTGCTGCTCTTTCTCCATGTCCAGTGAACGGAGATTTGGTCATCTTTCCTTTGAGACGAGACTGACAAGTTTCATAAGATGAAAATTCGAACGTATTCAAGAGTCCATCTTTATGTAACTCGCTCAGTCTTTTCTCTCCGATATGACCAAGTCTACAATTCCGCAAGTAGGATTCGTTCACATCTGAACCCTTCCTCTTGCATGTGTTTTGTATATTGAGAACTGTATTCTGATTTAGAACATAGATACCATTACATAGTGTACCTTCTGCAACCAATACCTTATGAAGGTATATGTTCATGATATTTCTATCAAGAACAAAGTTATATCCATCTATATCAAGTAAAGAAACTGATATTATGTTTCATAACATGGAAGGTACATAGTAGCAATTGTTCAAAATCGTAGTATTGGCATTTGGCAACACTAGGTGATATTCACCGACGGCCACAACATTAACTTGTGCTCCGTTCCCTACCCTGAGGGATATATCACCAGGTCCAACTATCCTACTTTTTCTCAGTCGCTGCAATAAATTACAGATATGAGATCCTGATCCGGTATCTAGTACCAAGGATGTAGGACTGACCGAAAAGCAGTTCTCAATTACAAGAACACCTGAAGAAGATGCAATAGTATGCTTCTTCTTCGATGAGGTCATCAAGGAATTCAAACAATCGTCTTTCCCATGCTCATACTTATGACCATTGTCATAAGTTAGAGCCGAATTGACGTTCCCCAGCCCCGAATAAGAATTCGGATCGGTCAAGCGATACATTTTATTATCTTGATTAGGGCATGAAATGGTTGCTACCTGGAGAGAGAGAGGGAAAACACTCAACGTGCGCTCTTGCAAGATTAGATTGGTTTATTAATTTATCTAATCAGGATGGCTCCTACTGTTTCCTCAAATTCTTCTTCAAATCCTAAAAGAAGAACTAGTCAAGATTAATCGCACGTCACAATACTTGCTTAACCTTTCAGCCAGGCCGGTGTTGGTACTTCGTGTTAGTTATATGTATGCCCTAGAGGCCATTACTATACATAGGATGTATATTGTAGTGGATGCTTGGACATATATAGGGAGGACTTTCTTGCTCGACATGATAGTATGCTATCTGGTTACACTTTACCTTAACGTGTACATTGATTGTCTCTCTGTTACATGTTGGTAAAGCCCTTAGGATGTGTACTTGACTACCTGGACTATGATGCGGATCATACTAGTGGGGACATGGTAGTCCATAAGTACATCCTTCAAAGTCCCTAGTCGTGGGTATATCGAGACGGGGCATCGATATACCAGAGTAGACTAGCGTATACCTTCTCGACCCATACAGATGGGCGATGGATGATCCCATATCCATTGGTGTTTGACATCAGAGATGATGTACGGGTGCTCAGTGGAGACTGGGTACACTGGACGGACTCGCCGAGAACTCCCAGATGGTATTATACCTCACGTCAGATGGCAGTTCTCTGGTGACACTGGTACAGAGTAGTCTGTTGACCCGAGATCGTCATAGAGTCTTGTGTGGTTCCCACTGTGCTTTGATTTCCATCTTACCACGTCCAAGAGGGCATGCAAAACGGTGGTTTTTGGGTACAGTCCCGAGTCACATGGAGGCAATGAGCGATAGGGGGGGATTCGTCTCTCCCGGTATAGGGAGTTGATGTTGCGCTGTGTTCGATTGGCTATAACAGGAAATCCCTGGCCAGGGTTTGCTGAGATTTACTGGTAAGTGTTACCAGTAGTTTCTCAAATTGTTATAGACCTCATATCGACATGACTTATCGAGCTATTGGGGTCTGACGTTTACCACCCCTAGGCGAGATATACGACATATCAGACGATCAGACCGGACTGTACGGTAGTGTTACTGGTTGGATTCACTGGAGTGTGAGCGGGCTTGCTCGTCGATCTTCTGATCGCTCAATACCCGGGTGGCCGTTACGTTTAGCAGACCGCTTGCGGCTTGTGGGTGCTTGATATGATCATCACCTGCTGCCGGCGTATTGACGAGTCTTTAGAGTCCTACACAGAGGTTTCCTGGCTCAAGCGAAACGAAATAGGAGCGCATATGAGATATGTGCGGGACCGAGAATAATGCGTGTATGTGATACCGTATTTCATTCTCGCGATGAATGTGTCGAATGGTTGTATGCGATATAACCTAGTTATCGAATCAAGGATTGATTCGATAAGCCGATACATTGTATACTAGTCGGTTGTGTGCGACATGACCGGATCATTGAATCAAGTGTTGATTTAATGATTTAATGCATAATTATATATTTGATATATTACTTTGCATTAACTAGTATTAGTTCACTTTAAATGGATTTTCTCACTTGGTTTGTGCACATTGTATATGTGATATACATTTGTACATATTATTGTATCATGTTTGATGATACATGTTTACTTGGTTAAGTGTAAAGAATTAAACCATGGTTAAACTTATGATTAGGGTTTTATTTCCTTTTCCCATTTATTTATCTATTTATTCATTTTGGAAATAAATAAAAAGGGCATGAAAAGAAAATGGTGGCTTGTTTTGTTTCATATTGAAGCTTCTTGAAGACTTTGACCAAGTGACCATTTTGTCTCATGCTTAACCCTAACCATTCCATTTAACCATGATTAACTCTCTACACTTGACCATGGTTCTTTATATGATAAGTATTGATTTTCTTTTCAATATTAATTAACTTATCATAACATAATTCTTCTTCTTCTTCCTTTCTTCACTTGAAGAAAGCAAGCTCCATCAATGGTGATTGATGGAAATGAGTGAGAAATCCAATTCTAAAGTCTACCCACTTCCTATTTCTTCATCCTCTACCTCTTGCCAAGTAGTAGAGTGTGTTTCCTTCACAAGTTTTCATGACTTGGTGAAGTTGGAGCTTGATCTAGCGATGCCTCGACGTAGATCATCTTCGGCATGGACATCGACGACCTAGCTTGCCCATTCTCCGACGAAGCCGACGCTAGAGCCCGGGAACTCATTTGGACAGCGAGGGGACTTCGTTGCGGAGCTATGGAGGTGGAGCACCGGATCTACAAAGGTTGTATTTCCGTATTCTTATAGTTAAGTGTTAACTAGTTTACTTTTCGCCTAGATTTCTAGCCAACGATCCGTAGTCGGGTTTCTCGGCACCTAGATTTTTTGAAATTGGCATGGTTGATGCCTTGTGAGACCTCATTAGTGTGCATAGGAACCCTACAGTGGTATCAGAGCCAGGTTAGAGCCTTAGGCGAAGTCTAGACGGAATTTGAAACCCGATCGAACCGAAACACAACCCCAAAAATTGCTCTCTGTACTTTTTCTAAAATCGTGGATTTTTCCAAATTAAAAATATGCAGAAAAACCAGCAGGGATATCTAAGAGTTACGGTGAATTTTGATGACGTAATTCCATCATTAAGGCGCGGATCCGCGGCACGAGCATGGCTCGTGCGGCGGATCCGCGGCGGTTTTGTCGTATTGTTCATCAAAATTTGCACCATAATCAATAATAGTCAGTGCTGGTTTTTCTGGGAATTTTTAATATTTAATCAAGAGTTGAATTTTCAGGGGTTGTTTTGGGGATTCGGTGTTTCGATCAGAGTATCAGATTTTGTCGGTGTACTTTTCCGGGTATTTTTAGAATATGTTAAAAAGTTCGACCGGATATAAATACCCAATTTTTCCCCTGTCGGGAAAATTCCAAGTGTTGGATTTTTCCGTGGTTTAACGACGTTCTAAGTAGTGCAAGTAATGCAATGGACCCTCTAGAAGACAACAAACCTTAACTCGATTATGTGACTGTCTTAAACTGCCCTTTGAACCTTAGGGTTTGGGGCAGTACGGCGTGCCACATGTGAGACGTTGGCTTGACCCTTTTACGGCTGGACCGTTGGTACTGAGGCACGAACTGAATGTTGCTAGACTTATTTCATGTGTTGATCTGTATCGGGAAAACTTGGGTGTTTGACTGTTTGATCGAAAAGTTTAACATTTTCTATTTATCCGGAATGTGATACAATAATTGGAATTCACAAGTAGTTATGAGATAACTGAATGAATGTTATAAATCTAGCGGTTTAGTCTCACTTGATCGGTTGCCACGGAATTTTGATGTGATCAAAAGTCCGTCGCAATCACGTAGCGTACGCGGATACTCGCCGGGTAAACTTAATAGACAGCCTCGCTCCATAGCCCCGACCAAGTGATTGTAGGAGAACCCCGTCGCCGAAAGCATCCGTCTGGGTGCTCGCGGTGGCGGTGTTCCGCCTTGGTGCACTTCGTCGACGGCGTCGGGGGTGCGGCCGCCTACTAAAGTTTGCGACGAGCATTCGATCAGGATGTTGGGAATCTTGTTGAATTGCCCGACTTGATATTGAAAAGAGTTTTCAATAATGAGACTAAAATGCGGGGTTTATAATCCTTAGGCATGCGATGTCTAAGTAATTCATTTGATTAGGCATGCGATGTCTATGCAGGTTGCGGATTCCAACTGTTGTAGTTTTACACTTTCTTTTCTATGACCGTAAGTGTAATATGTGATATCGCCGGTTTCGTTGCTATATGTCAACGACAATTGGGATGGACATATTTACTTACGTTGATGACATGTGATGTTATGTGTTGCTGGATATGTTATATTTGATCGTCGTGTTCGAATAGCCGGAGGGTTTTATGTGAGATGAGTGTTTTTCATTTTTATTCATGTAAAAACTTGTATGTAATATTCTTTTATTGGGGCACTTCCAGGTTGCGGAAGTTGTCACCTTTTGTATATTATTTACTTTTCCGCACTAGGATAGACCCAAGGAGGGGAGCACAAGTAACCGGGTTCTGGAGTCCAGTGGGAGACCAACTCGAGGAGTCGGGTCCGTGTCTCCTAACTCCAGAATTGGTAGGGTTGCTTGCCGCTCTCGTAGGGGTCTAGGGGTGTGGGTTTGGCTATTCATCACGACCGTGGAATCCATGTTTTATACTGGCTCGTATTGAAAACACGGACGTCCTAGTATATCCAATATTTCATATGATTCTTCCGCTGCGATATCTGTGATGTGATCATGTGATGTTCTGTGATAGATACAGTACATAGTATATATGATATATTATATAGGCGTTACTTATGTTTTACACCCGCGCTAGCCCTCCCCCGCTCTGCCGTTCGTTACCTAACCTAACGGTGCACGAGGGGACATCGAGGCGAATGCGGATGGCATAAGTGTACGTCGTATTTATCTGTGATGTTTAGGTACTTAATTGATGGGACTTCATTAATGAGATTAATGAAATAAAAGAAACCTAAGATGTTGTAGAATCGAATTTTAAAATTAAAACAGGTAGCTACAGTTCTTGCTTTGCACAGCGGTATATGTGATATATCCTGCACCTTATTCGATGAGGAAAGGACCGAGATCCCTTCACCGGGAGTGACTCCTTTAGCAATAACTGGCAGATGCTACACACTTGGTTTGTCTTTTGATTGCTTTTAAGTGTTTTTGCTTTGCACAGTGATATATATGATATATCCCGCACCACATTCGACGAGGAAAGGACCGACGATCCCTTCACCGGGAGTGACTCCTTTAGCAAAACTAGAAAAGCCTCAAAAGCATTCCATTTTTAAAATCATTTGATTCTACAACGATATAATGTTCATTACGCAAAAGGTTTTCTTAAAAACCTGTCGTAGCCCTCCGTCATTTCAGATAGGTAATAGTTAGTATTCGTGCTGCGTTTGTTGACTCAGTCAAGGCGTAGTGTGCGGTAGCTGATTATTGCTTATCTGCAAAGCATATGATGCGATTGGATTAGGGTAGTCGTGCGGCCTTGTTGACTCAATCAAGGGTCGTGTGGGTGGGTTTAATTCAATCGAGAAATGACGGGTTGAACTTTACTTGCGGTCTATGGTTTGTTGACTCAGTCAAGGTCATAGATCGCATGGGGCAAAATATTATCGGGAATTTCAAGTGTTGAAATTTGCAATGAGATTGCATACCTTCTATGAGATAGTTGGATCCCGATACCCGCTGCGAGTAAGAGTTACTCCTGGGAGAGTTTTATACATTACAATTAGCCGATCAAGTAGGTGTCTAGAAAGGTGTCAACGAGGTTACGCCTCTGGGAAAATGAGGTTTACATTAATTAGGTTCGTGCGAAACCACGGGGGACCTCCCTCAAAGTACCGACACTGGCCTGGCTGAAAGATTGGCGAACTTGTAGTGTGTAATTAATCCCAGCTAGTCTTTCCTTTTAGGGTTTGAAGGAAGATTTGATAAAAAGCAGTGGGAGCCATCCTGATTAGATAAAATAATAACCAATCTATTCTTGCAAGAGCGCACGCTGAGTGTTTTCTTCTCTCTCTCTCTCCAGGTAGCGACCATATCACGCCTTAATCAAGATAATAATACGGAATATTGACCGAACCCGCTTGTTATACTGAGCTGGGGAACGTTGGTCCCGCTCCAACTTATAATTGTTATAAGACAGAGCAGGAAATTGGGGATTACCAGAATTCCCGTGCCGCCCAAACGAAGAGAGTGCATGCTGATGCATCATCTTCGGGTGTGTTCATTATACAGAACTGTTTCTCAGTATCCTTTACGTCCTGGGTATGTGATACCAGATCAGGATCCCAGATATGTAATCTGTTACATAGGGCTACAGATAGGTAGAGAATTGAGAACGGGTGATAAGTTTCATGAGGCAGAAAACGGGGCAAGAGTTGCAGCCAAGTCTGTTGGTCACTGTCACCCTGTATTACAATACATTGATTCTGAACGAATGTTATTAGATACCGAACCTGATATACAAAATCATATCAGTCTCTTTATTAGAAAAGAAAGGATATAATTTTGTATTGATGGATAATGTTTTGAACATTTCCTATATCAAAAGTTGATCGGTTCAGGCACGTTATCTAAAAGCATTAATGTTCTAAATCAAACTACAGTTCTTTAGTATACGGAACACACACAAGAGGAAGAGTTCAGAAATAAACGAATTCTTCTTGAGGTATTATAGACTAGGTCATATCATTGCGACCCGACAAGCTAAGTTCCACATAGATGCATATTTAAATCTGTTTGAATTTACATCTTATGAAACTTGCCAGTCATGTCACAAAGATAAGATGACCATAGCTCCGTTTACTGAAAACAGAGAAAGAGTTATGTAAACTCTTGGGATGATACATGTTGATGTACGTAGGTCCCCTGTCTACACATGCCAAGACCGGTTCTTTGTACTTCATTACATTCTCTGATGATCTCTCAAAATTCAGACCTATGTTCCCGTTGAAACACAAGTCCGAACCTTTTGAGATATTCACAGAATATAAGTTAGAAGTAGAGAACCAATATACGGGTATAAGTATTATGTCCTTTGATGCGATCAGGGAGGAGAATACTTGAGCACGGAATTCTTGGAATTTTCTAAAGGAGAATGAGATTCTCTCTCAGCATTACTCCTCCGTATGCACCATAGCACGATGGTATATCGGGGCGGAGCAAACACACCCTATATGATAAGGTGTGCTCTATGATGAGTACTACTGAGTTACCTATTTCCTTTTTGGGAGTTATGCACTTGAGAAGATGCATACCTATTGAATAGGGTTCCAATCAAATCAGTTGCCTACCATTTCATATCTGATATGGAAAGGGAAGAGCCCATGTCTTAAGCAAGTTAAGATTTGGGGTTGACCGGCCTATGTCTGAAAGCAAAATCCGGACAAGCTCGAGGCAAAGTCTGTAATGTAGAACTGGAAAGGTTCCAGCTATACAAACTGCAGCTGATGATTTGATAGAACTAAAGGATTCAGTAGTTACCAACGAACCTCAGCCTCTCCGCCGATCTAGTAGGGTTCCTCACCCACCTGAGAGATACTTCTGTTTCTCTATGACAGTGGGAGCGAGGATTGCATCATGAGATGATGAACCAACTAGTTTTGAGCTGGCCATCAGGAGTAAGACTCTGTAAGAATGGCTGGATGCTTAGTGATCTGAGATGGAATCCATGTACACCAACAAAGTATGGACTTTGGTTGCTATATCTGAAGGGTTAAATCCCCATCAGGAGCAAGTATATCTTGAGAAGATTACTTGGTGTAGATGGAAAAGTTGAGACTTTCAAAGCTAGACTTGTTAAAGGTTTTCGTCATCGACCAGGCGTGGATAATGATGAAACCTTTTTCAGTACCTATGCTTAAGTCCATCCAGATACTACTTGCCACGGCTACATACCATGACTACGATATCTGGCGGTTGGGTGTCATGACTGCTTTTCTAAATGATGTTTTAGAAGAGAGCGTCTATAAGTACACAGCCAGAGGGTCTCGTAGACAGTGGGAGCAGCGGAAACGTGTGCAAGATGCTTTATAGGATAAAGCAAGCATCGCGGAGTTGGAACATCTGTTTTGATGAAGTAGTCAAAGAGTTTGACATCATCAAAATGGTAGATGAACCTTGTATATACATAAAGGTAGTAGGGAGTATGGTGGTGATCCTTGTAGAGTACGTGGATGACATACTCTTGATAGGGAAGGAGTTTCCTATGCTACGCTCGGTCAATCTCCGCTTATCATAAGGATTCTCCATATAGGATCAAAGTGATACCTCCTAAATCCTGGGTTTTTGGATCTATGAGATAGATCTAATTGGATGTTAGGACTCTCACTAGTTGTAGTGAGACGGTATCAACCGATCCTGGGGAGAATCACTGGAAGGGTTCCAGGGTGATAAAGACGACTGAATGTCAGTCACAGGCATTGTCTTTACCCTCAGTGGAGGGACGGTATGTTGGAAGAGTTCTAAGCTAGATACCGTGACACACTAGACGATAAAGGCTGGATACATCTCTACTCAAGATGCTACCAAGGAGGATGTTTGGGTGTATATTGGTTCATGAGATGAACTACGTTCCAACCATTGTGAGACAATGGAGTTGTGGCTTATGCCAAGGAACGTCCGTCCCATCAGTGATCCAGACATATTCTAAGGCAGTGTCACCTGATCATGGAGATGGTTGATCTCCAGGGAGATCGAGGTTGGGAGAGTAGACTCAGAGGACAACACAGCGGATCCACTCACAAAGGCCTGTTGCCAGAGAGAGACTTTTATGGGATGGTTGAGTATGAGATACTGCAACCACTGCTATCAGATGGCCCTAGTGCAAGTGGGAGATTGTTAGTTATATGTATGCCGTAGAGGCCATTACTATACATAGGATGTATATTGTAATGGATGCTTGGACATATATAGGGAGGACTTTCTTGCTCGACATGATAGTATGCTATCTGGTTACACTTTACCTTAACGTGTACATTGATTGTCTCTCTGTTACATGTTGGTAAAGCCCTTAGGATGTGTACTTGACTACCTGGACTATGATGCGGATCATACTAGTGGGGACATGGTAGTCCATAAGTACATCCTTCAAAGTCCCTAGTCGTGGGTGTATCGAGACGGGGCATCGATATACCAGAGTAGACTAGCGTATACCTTCTCGACCCATACAGATGGGCGATGGATGATCCCATATCCATTGGTGTTTGACATCAGAGATGATGTACGGGTGCTCAGTGGAGACTGGGTACACTGGACGGACTCGCCGAGAACTCCCAGATGGTATTATACCTCACGTCAGATGGCAGTTCTCTGGTGACACTGGTACAGAGTAGTCTGTTGACCCGAGATCGTCATAGAGTCTTGTGTGGTTCCTACTGTGCTTTGATTTCCATCTTACCACGTCTAAGAGGGCGTGCAAAACGGTGGTTTTTGGGTACAGTCCCGAGTAACATGGAGGCAATGAGCGATAGGAGGGGATTCGTCTCTCCCGGTATAGGGAGTTGATGTTGCTCTGTGTTCGATTGGCTATAACAGGAAATCCCTGGCCAGGATTGCTGAGATTTACTGGTAAGTGTTACCAGTAGTTTCTCGAATTGTTATAGACCTCATATCGACACGACTTATCGAGCTATTGGGGTCTGACGTTTACCACCCCTAGACGAGATATGCGACATATCAGACGATCAGACCGGACTGTACGGTAGTGTTACTGGTTGGATTCACTGGAGTGTGAGCGGGCTTGCTCGTCGATCTTCTGATCGCTCAATACCCGGGTGGCCGTTACGTTTAGCAGACCGCTTGCGGCTTGTGGGTGCTTGATATGATCATCACCTGCTGCCGGCGTATTGACGAGTCTTTAGAGTCCTACACAGAGGTTTCCTGGCTCAAGCGAAACGAAATAGGAGCGCATATGGGATATGTGCGGGACCGAGAATAATGCGTGTATGTGATACCGTATTTCATTCTCGCGATGAATGTGTCGAATGGTTGTATGCGATATAACCTAGTTATCGAATCAAGGATTGATTCGATAAGCCGATACATTGTATACTAGTCGGTTGTGTGCGACATGACCGGATCATTGAATCAAGTGTTGATTTAATGATTTAATGCATAATTATATATTTGATATATTACTTTGCATTAACTAGTATTGGTTCACTTTAAATGGATTTTCTCACTTGGTTTGTGCACATTGTAAATGTGATATACATTTGTACATATTATTGTATCATGTTTGATGATACATGTTTACTTGGTTAAGTGTAAAGAATTAAACCATGGTTAAACTTATGATTAGGGTTTTATTTCCTTTTCCCATTTATTTATCTATTTATTCATTTTGGAAATAAATAAAAAGGGCATGAAAAGAAAATGGTGGCTTGTTTTGTTTCATATTGAAGCTTCTTGAAGACTTTGACCAAGTGACCATTTTGTCTCATGCTTAACTCTAACCATTCCATTTAACCATGATTAACTCTCTACACTTGACCATGGTTCTTTATATGATAAGTATTGATTTTCTTTTCAATATTAATTAACTTATCATAACATAATTCTTCTTCTTCTTCCTTTCTTCACTTGAAGAAAGCAAGCTCCATCAATGGTGATTGATGGAAATGAGTGAGAAATCCAATTCTAAAGTCTACCCACTTCCTATTTCTTCATCCTCTACCTCTTGCCAAGTAGTAGAGTGTGTTTCCTTCACAAGTTTTCATGACTTGGTGAAGTTGGAGCTTGATCTAGCGATGCCTCGACGTAGATCATCTTCGGCATGGACATCGACAACCTAGCTTGCCCATTCTCCGACGAAGCCGACGCTAGAGCCCGGGAACTCATTTGGACAGCGAGGGGACTTCGTTGCGGAGCTATGGAGGTGGAGCACCGGATCTACAAAGGTTGTATTTCCGTATTCTTATAGTTAAGTGTTAACTAGTTTACTTTTCGCCTAGATTTCTAGCCAACGATCCGTAGTCGGGTTTCTCGGCACCTAGATTTTTTGAAATTGGCCTGGTTGATGCCTTGTGAGACCTCATTAGTGTGCATAGGAACCCTACAGTGGTATCAGAGCCAGGTTAGAGCCTTAGGCGAAGTCTAGACGGAATTTGAAACCCGATCGAACCGAAACACAACCCCAAAAATTGCTCTCTGTACTTTTTCTAAAATCGTGGATTTTTCCAAATTAAAAATATGCAGAAAAACCAGCAGGGATATCTAAGAGTTACGGTGAATTTTGATGACGTAATTCCATCATTAAGGCGCGGATCCGCGGCACGAGCATGGCTCGTGCGGCGGATCCGCGGCGGTTTTGTCGTATTGTTCATCAAAATTTGCACCATAATCAATAATAGTCAGTGCTGGTTTTTCTGGGAATTTTTAATATTTAATCAAGAGTTGAATTTTCAGGGGTTGTTTTGGGGATTCGGTGTTTCGATCAGAGTATCAGATTTTGTCGGTGTGCTTTTCCGGGTATTTTTAGAATATGTTAAAAAGTTCGACCGGATATAAATACCCAATTTTTCCCCTGTCGGGAAAATTCCAAGTGTTGGATTTTTCCGTGGTTTAACGACGTTCTAAGTAGTACAAGTAACGCAATGGACCCTCTAGAAGACAACAAACCTTAACTCGATTATGTGACTGTCTTAAACTGCCCTTTGAACCTTAGGGTTTGGGGCAGTACGGCGTGCCACATGTGAGACGTTGGCTTGACCCTTCTACGGCTGGACCGTTGGTACTGAGGCACGAACTGAATGTTGCTAGACTTATTTCATGTGTTGATCTGTATCGGGAAAACTTGGGTGTTCGACTGTTTGATCGAAAAGTTTAACATTTTCTATTTATCCGGAATGTGATACAATAATTGGAATTCACAAGTAGTTATGAGATAACTGAATGAATGTTATAAATCTAGCGGTTTAGTCTCACTTGATCGGTTGCCACGGAATTTTGATGTGATCAAAAGTCCGTCGCAATCACGTAGCGTACGCGGATACTCGCCGGGTAAACTTAATAGACAGCCTCGCTCCATAGCCCCGACCAAGTGATTGTAGGAGAACCCCGTCGCCGAAAGCATCCGTCTGGGTGCTCGCGGTGGCGGTGTTCCGCCTTGGTGCACTTCGTCGACGGCGTCGGGGGTGCGGCCGCCTACTAAAGTTTGCGACGAGCATTCGATCAGGATGTTGGGAATCTTGTTGAATTGCCCGACTTGATATTGAAAAGAGTTTTCAATAATGAGACTAAAATGCGGGGTTTATAATCCTTAGGCATGCGATGTCTAAGTAATTCATTTGATTAGGCATGCGATGTCTATGTAGGTTGCGGATTCCAACTGTTATAGTTTTACACTTTCTTTTCTATGACCGTAAGTGTAATATGTGATATCGCCGGTTTCGTTGCTATATGTCAACGACAATTGGGATGGACATATTTACTTACGTTGATGACATGTGATGTTATGTGTTGCTGGATATGTTATATTGGATCGTCGTGTTCGAATAGCCGGGGGGTTTTATGTGAGATGAGTGTTTTTCATTTTCATTCATGTAAAAACTTGTATGTAATATTCTTTTATTGGGGCACTTCCAGGTTGCGGAAGTTGTCACCTTTTGTATATTATTTACTTTTCCGCACTAGGATAGACCCAAGGAGGGGAGCACAAGTAACCGGGTTCTGGAGTCCAGTGGGAGACCAACTCGAGGAGTCGGGTCCGGGTCTCCTAACTCCAGAATTGGTAGGGTTGCTTGCCGCTCTCGTAGGGGTCTACGGGTGTGGGTTTGGCTATTCATCACGACCGTGGAATCCATGTTTTATACTGGCTCGTATTGAAAACACGGACGTCCTAGTATATCCAATATTTCATATGATTCTTCCGCTGCGATATCTGTGATGTGATCATGTGATGTTCTGTGATAGATACAGTACATAGTATATATGATATTATATAGGCGTTACTTATGTTTTACACCCGCGCTAGCCCTGCCCCGCTCTGCCGTTAGTTACCTAACCTAACGGTGCACGAGGGGACATCGAGGCGAATGCGGATGGCATAAGTGTACGTCGTATTTATCTGTGATGTTTAGGTACTTAATTGATGGGACTTCATTAATGAGATTAATGAAATAAAAGAAACCTAAGATGTTGTAGAATCGAATTTCAAAATTAAAACAGGTAGCTACAGTTCTTGCTTTGCACAGCGGTATATGTGATATATCCTGCACCTTATTCGATGAGGAAAGGACCGAGATCCCTTCACCGGGAGTGACTCCTTTAGCAATAACTGGCAGATGCTACACACTTGGTTTGTCTTTTGATTGCTTTTAAGTGTTTTTGCTTTGCACAGTGATATATATGATATATCCCGCACCACATTCGACGAGGAAAGGACCGACGATCCCTTCACCGGGAGTGACTCCTTTAGAAAAACTAGAAAAGCCTCAAAAGCATTCCATTTTTAAAATCATTTGATTCTACAACGATATAATGTTCATTACGCAAAAGGTTTTCTTAAAAACCTGTCGTAGCCCTCCGTCATTTCAGATAGGTAATAGTTAGTATTCGTGCTGCGTTTGTTGACTCAGTCAAGGCGTAGTGTGCGGTAGCTGATTATTGCTTATCTGCAAAGCATATGATGCGATTGGATTAGGGTAGTCGTGCGGCCTTGTTGACTCAATCAAGGGTCGTGCGGGTGGGTTTAATTCAATCGAGAAATGACGGGTTGAACTTTACTTGCGGTCTATGGTTTGTTGACTCAGTCAAGGTCATAGATCGCATGGGGCAAAATATTATCGGGAATTTCAAGTGTTGAAATTTGCAATGAGATTGCATACCTTCTATGAGATAGTTGGATCCCGATACCCGCTGCGAGTAAGAGTTACTCCTGGGAGAGTTTTATACATTACAATTAGCCGATCAAGTAGGTGTCTAGAAAGGTGTCAACGAGGTTACGCCTCTGGGAAAATGAGGTTTACATTAATTAGGTTCGTGCGAAACCACGGGGGACCTCCCTCAAAGTACCGACACTGGCCTGGCTGAAAGATTGGCGAACTTGTAGTGTGTAATTAATCCCAGCTAGTCTTTCCTTTTAGGGTTTGAAGGAAGATTTGATAAAAAGCAGTGGGAGCCATCCTGATTAGATAAAATAATAACCAATCTATTCTTGCAAGAGCGCATGCGGAGTGTTTTCTTCTCTCTCTCTCTCCAGGTAGCGACCATATCACGCCTTAATCAAGATAATAATACGGAATATTGACCGAACCCGCTTGTTATACTGAGCTGGGGAACGTTGGTCCCGCTCCAACTTATAATTGTTATAAGACAGAGCAGGAAATTGGGGATTACCAGAATTCCCGTGCCGCCCAAACGAAGAGAGTGCATGCTGATGCATCATCTTCGGGTGTGTTCATTATACAGAACTGTTTCTCAGTATCCTTTACGTCCTGGGTATGTGATACCAGATCAGGATCCCAGATATGTAATCTGTTACATAGGGCTACAGATAGGTAGAGAATTGAGAACGGGTGAAAAGTTTCATGAGGCAGAAAACGGGGCAAGAGTTGCAGCCAAGTCTGTTGGTCACTGTCACCCTGTATTACAATACATTGATTCTGAACGAATGTTATTAGATACCGAACCTGATATACAAAATCATATCAGTCTCTTTATTAGAAAAGAAATGATATAATTTTGTATTGATGGATAATGTTTTGAACATTTCCTATATCAAAAGTTGATCGGTTCAGGCACGTTATCTAAAAGCATTAATGTTCTAAATCAAACTACAGTTCTTTAGTATACGGAACACACACAAGAGGAAGAGTTCAGAAATGAACGAATTCTTCTTGAGGTATTATAGACTAGGTCATATCATTGCGACCCGACAAGCTAAGTTCCACATAGATGCATATTTAAATCTGTTTGAATTTACATCTTATGAAACTTGCCAGTCATGTCACAAAGATAAGATGACCATAGCTCCGTTTACTGAAAACAGAGAAAGAGTTATGTAAACTCTTGGGATGATACATGTTGATGTACGTAGGTCCCCTGTCTACACATGCCAAGACCGGTTCTTTGTACTTCATTACATTCTCTGACGATCTCTCAAAATTCAGACCTATGTTCCCGTTGAAACACAAGTCCGAACCTTTTGAGATATTCACAGAATATAAGTTAGAAGTAGAGAACCAATATACGGGTATAAGTATTATGTCCTTTGATGCGATCAGGGAGGAGAATACTTGAGCACGGAATTCTTGGAATTTTCTAAAGGAGAATGAGATTCTCTCTCAGCATTACTCCTCCGTATGCACCATAACACGATGGTATATCGGGGCGGAGCAAACACACCCTATATGATAAGGTGTGCTCTATGATGAGTACTACTGAGTTACCTATTTCCTTTTTGGGAGTTATGCACTTGAGAAGATGCATACCTATTGAATAGGGTTCCAATCAAATCAGTTGCCTACCATTTCATATCTGATATGGAAAGGGAAGAGCCCATGTCTTAAGCAAGTTAAGATTTGGGGTTGACCGGCCTATGTCTGAAAGCAAAATCCGGACAAGCTCGAGGCAAAGTCTGTAATGTAGAACTGGAAAGGTTCCAGCTATACAAACTGCAGCTGATGATTTGATAGAACTAAAGGATTCAGTAGTTACCAACGAACCTCAGCCTCTCCGCCGATCTAGTAGGGTTCCTCACCCACCTGAGAGATACTTCTGTTTCTCTATGACAGTGGGAGAGAGGATTGCATCATGAGATGATGACCCAACTAGTTTCGAGCTGGCCATCAGGAGTAAGACTCTGTAAGAATGGCTGGATGCTTAGTGATCTGAGATGGAATCCATGTACACCAACAAAGTATGGACTTTGGTTGCTATATCTGAAGGGTTAAATCCCCATCAGGAGCAAGTATATCTTAAGAAGATTACTTGGTGTAGATGGAAAAGTTGAGACTTTCAAAGCTAGACTTGTTAAAGGTTTTCGTCATCGACCAGGCGTGGATAATGATGAAACCTTTTTCAGTACCTATGCTTAAGTCCATCCAGATACTACTTGCCACGGCTACATACCATGACTACGATATCTGGCGGTTGGGTGTCATGACTGCTTTTCTAAATGATGTTTTAGAAGAGAGCGTCTATAAGTACACAGCCAGAGGGTCTCGTAGACAGTGGGAGCAGCGGAAACGTGTGCAAGATGCTTTATAGGATAAAGCAAGCATCGCGGAGTTGGAACATCTGTTTTGATGAAGTAGTCAAAGAGTTTGACATCATCAAAATGGTAGATGAACCTTGTATATACAAAAAGGTAGTAGGGAGTATGGTGGTGATCCTTGTAGAGTACGTGGATGACATACTCTTGATAGGGAAGGAGTTTCCTATGCTACGCTCGGTCAATCTCCGCTTATCATAAGGATTCTCCATATAGGATCAAAGTGATACCTCCTAAATCCTGGGTTTTTGGATCTATGAGATAGATCTAATTGGATGTTAGGACTCTCACTAGTTGTAGTGAGACGGTATCAACCGATCCTGGGGAGAATCACTGGAAGGGTTCCAGGGTGATAAAGACGACTGAATGTCAGTCACAGGCATTGTCTTTACCCTCAGTGGAGGGACGGTATGTTGGAAGAGTTCTAAGCTAGATACCGTGACACACTAGACGATAAAGGCTGGATACATCTCTACTCAAGATGCTACCAAGGAGGATGTTTGGGTGTATATTGGTTCATGAGATGAACTACGTTCCAACCATTGTGAGACAATGGAGTTGTGGCTTATGCCAAGGAACGTCCGTCCCATCAGTGATCCAGACATATTCTAAGGCAGTGTCACCTGATCATGGAGATGGTTGATCTCCAGGGAGATCGAGGTTGGGAGAGTAGACTCAGAGGACAACACAGCGGATCCACTCACAAAGGCCTGTTGCCAGAGAGAGACTTTTATGGGATGGTTGAGTATGAGATACTGCAACCACTGCTATCAGATGGCCCTAGTGCAAGTGGGAGATTGTTAGTTATATGTATGCCGTAGAGGCCATTACTATACATAGGATGTATATTGTAATGGATGCTTGGACATATATAGGGAGGACTTTCTTGCTCGACATGATAGTATGCTATCTGGTTACACTTTACCTTAACGTGTACATTGATTGTCTCTCTGTTACATGTTGGTAAAGCCCTTAGGATGTGTACTTGACTACCTGGACTATGATGCGGATCATACTAGTGGGGACATGGTAGTCCATAAGTACATCCTTCAAAGTCCCTAGTCGTGGGGGTATCGAGACGGGGCATCGATATACCAGAGTAGACTAGCGTATACCTTCTCGACCCATACAGATGGGCGACGGATGATCCCATATCCATTGGTGTTTGACATCAGAGATGATGTACGGGTGCTCAGTGGAGACTGGGTACACTGGACGGACTCGCCGAGAACTCCCAGATGGTATTATACCTCACGTCAGATGGCAGTTCTCTGGTGACACTGGTACAGAGTAGTCTGTTGACCCGAGATCGTCATAGAGTCTTGTGTGGTTCCTACTGTGCTTTGATTTCCATCTTACCACGTCCAAGAGGGCGTGCAAAACGGTGGTTTTTGGGTACAGTCCCGAGTAACATGGAGGCAATGAGCGATAGGAGGGGATTCGTCTCTCCCGGTATAGGGAGTTGATGTTGCTCTGTGTTCGATTGGCTATAACAGGAAATCCCTGGCCAGGGTTGCTGAGATTTACTGGTAAGTGTTACCAGTAGTTTCTCGAATTGTTATAGACCTCATATCGACACGACTTATCGAGCTATTGGGGTCTGACGTTTACCACCCCTAGACGAGATATGCGACATATCAGACGATCAGACCGGACTGTACGGTAGTGTTACTGGTTGGATTCACTGGAGTGTGAGCGGGCTTGCTCGTCGATCTTCTGATCGCTCAATACCCGGGTGGCCGTTACGTTTAGCAGACCGCTTGCGGCTTGTGGGTGCTTGATATGATCATCACCTGCTGCCGGCGTATTGACGAGTCTTTAGAGTCCTACACAGAGGTTTCCTGGCTCAAGCGAAACGAAATAGGAGCGCATATGGGATATGTGCGGGACCGAGAATAATGCGTGTATGTGATACCGTATTTCATTCTCGCGATGAATGTGTCGAATGGTTGTATGCGATATAACCTAGTTATCGAATCAAGGATTGATTCGATAAGCCGATACATTGTATACTAGTCGGTTGTGTGCGACATGACCGGATCATTGAATCAAGTGTTGATTTAATGATTTAATGCATAATTATATATTTGATATATTACTTTGCATTAACTAGTATTGGTTCACTTTAAATGGATTTTCTCACTTGGTTTGTGCACATTGTAAATGTGATATACATTTGTACATATTATTGTATCATGTTTGATGATACATGTTTACTTGGTTAAGTGTAAAGAATTAAACCATGGTTAAACTTATGATTAGGGTTTTATTTCCTTTTCCCATTTATTTATCTATTTATTCATTTTGGAAATAAATAAAAAGGGCATGAAAAGAAAATGGTGGCTTGTTTTGTTTCATATTGAAGCTTCTTGAAGACTTTGACCAAGTGACCATTTTGTCTCATGCTTAACCCTAACCATTCCATTTAACCATGATTAACTCTCTACACTTGACCATGGTTCTTTATATGATAAGTATTGATTTTCTTTTCAATATTAATTAACTTATCATAACATAATTCTTCTTCTTCTTCCTTTCTTCACTTGAAGAAAGCAAGCTCCATCAATGGTGATTGATGGAAATGAGTGAGAAATCCAATTCTAAAGTCTACCCACTTCCTATTTCTTCATCCTCTACCTCTTGCCAAGTAGTAGAGTGTGTTTCCTTCACAAGTTTTCATGACTTGGTGAAGTTGGAGCTTGATCTAGCGATGCCTCGACGTAGATCATCTTCGGCATGGACATCGACGACCTAGCTTGCCCATTCTCCGACGAAGCCGACGCTAGAGCCCGGGAACTCATTTGGACAGCGAGGGGACTTCGTTGCGGAGCTATGGAGGTGGAGCACCAGATCTACAAAGGTTGTATTTCCGTATTCTTATAGTTAAGTGTTAACTAGTTTACTTTTCGCCTAGATTTCTAGCCAATGATCCGTAGTCGGGTTTCTCGGCACCTAGATTTTTTGAAATTGGCATGGTTGATGCCTTGTGAGACCTCATTAGTGTGCATAGGAACCCTACACTTTGAGGGTGGTTTTCCAACTCTTTCGCGAAGTTCTTTAATTACATAACCTCTTTTCCTGGTGGAATAGCCCCGCTAACACCTTTCTAGACGCCTACTCGGTTTATAGCATTGATTTTTAAGTATGATAATCTCCCGAGAGTAATCCTACTCATCAGTGAGATCGGGATCCAATTATCATTGTGTGATGCACTAGATGGAATCCACATTAGTCACCACACTCCAGAAGGTATGCCAAATCTGCAAGTTTCCTGTATATTTGAAACTCCCGATATGGTTTTTGCCCCTAACGATTTATGACCTTGACTAGGTTAACAAACCATAAACCGCTAGTCAAGTTCTACCCGTCATTTTCTTGATTGCATCAAACCCACTCGTACGAGCCCTTGACTAGGTCAATAAGGCCGCACGACTGTCCTAACCAATCGCATTTACAATGCACAGAAAAATACTACTTAGCTACCGTACACTACGCCTTGACTAGGTCAAAAAACGCAGCACGAATACTAAATATTACTATTCTGAAATGACGGAGGGCTACGGCTGGGTTTTTGGCGAAAAACCCGTTAACGTAATGAACTTGTTATCGTTGAAGGAACCGGAGTAGTTTTGTAAATATATAGTGGCGAAAACTTTTGCTAAAGAGGTCACTCCCTGTGAAGGGATCTGGGCTCTTTCCTCGTCGAATGACGTGCAGGATATTCTAAATTGAATACCACGATGCAAAGCAAAAATAGTCGACTATATTAAAGTTATTACCATGACACAAACTTTTACTCAAGGGGTCACTCCCGGTGAAGGGATCTCGGCCCTTGCCTCATCGAATGAGGTGCTGGATATTCTAAACTGAATACCACTGTGCAAAGCAAAAGAGAATGTCTGTATTGTCAGTTTTTAAAGCTTGGTTCCAACAACATCTTTTAGGTTTATTATTTTCCATTAATCAAAATTAATGCGGTCCCATCAGTTTGTAACCTATCACACCAGAAAAGAACGAAAATATGATGTACGTATATGCCATCCGCATTCGCCACTGGGCCCCGTCATCACCCGTTAAGTTACGTAACTAACGATAGAGCGGGGGCTGGACTAGCGCGGGTGAAAAACATATACAACATCTACTAGTATATATAACATTCATCCCAGGCATGATAATAAACATCATAGATAACAATACAGAATGGTGGATAATCTTGTAGCCCTGGGTTCCATTTGAGCCGCATATAAAACCCGACATTCCGGTCATGTGGATAGCCAGTGCATTGAAAACCTGTACCCCGTACGAGTGCGGCGAATAGCCCGCCAGTTCTAGAATGAATCCCCCTCCGTCTCAGCGCCATGAGATGCGTGCTTGTTGCCTTCTAGAACCCGGCTATTTGTGGACCCCACCGCGGGGTAATCCTAATACAGAAAATGAAAATAATATATACAAGCGGTGACATCGACCTCAACCCGGTCGTGCCCCAAAATAATATACAACCCGGCAAAGACGGCAGTCCACATGTCGGACACTCGCCCCGCAATAACAAATATACAAATGAATTATAAACTGTATTTCTAACATTGCACCACATGCTATCCACCACGACAATCCAACTACAATCACAACATAACCACAAAATATCAACGCGAATGTCACGTTAGGAAAACCCGTCTAAAAGAACATATAGAGATTAGACGAGTTTTACCGATCTAGTTACATTCCCGGTCGCAGATAAAAGTGAATGAAGTGTAAACTGTTAAACAGTGTTAAATATAACGAATTCGAAACGCCACAAGTTGCCTCAAATTGGAATCTACAGAGAATCAAATTTGGGAAAAAAATAAACATAACCAGGAAACCAAACTCCCAAAGATAAATACCCAGAGACAAAAAATTATGCATACACGCCTAAAAAAACTGAGGAGGCCAGAAAAATAGCCTATGTGGCCGGCCATGGGTTGTCCAAATTGATTCGTTTTGGTTTTGGGTACATCTCATAGGGTAAAGACCACTCTGCACTTGTTTAAAAAAATTTCAGAGATTTTTTCTAAATCAACAGAAACTCCAGATAATGGATTTGGTTTCGCGTAGTTGTTTCGATTTCGTTGTTTTAACATTGCTTAAACTTGCTAAACTAGGGTTTATGGGCTGGCTTTGATACCATGAAGGGTTACCCTGGCGCCTCGGCCAACTCCCATGGCCAAATGCGGAACAAAAATTTTATAGCGAACAAGAACTTGGTGCTAGACTAAAACCTAACCGGATCTTTTAACCATAAACCTAGTTAGCTTATTGAGTTTTACCTACTATGAAAGAAGATATACCAAACGAACTGGTCTGATTGAACTACTGGACACCACTGATCGGCTTTTCGAGTCCTTCAGTCTTCTCTCCTCGTCATATGCTCCAAGTGGTCTCCTTGAAATCACTAGATCTCCATTTCCGGCTCCATCAGTCTTCCGGGATCGAGCTTGTTCTCCGGCCTCCTTTTGTCATAGATGATCCACCCGGGGAGTATGATCCATGGCTCTAGCTCTTTGCTATATATCAAAAGAGCAACTAGAGAACTTGGGATGCTAGTCCAAGTGGTCTAGGATGTAGTTTTAGATGTCTATGTGTTTGCTATCTCTTTTCTAACCTCTTCACTTGTTTCTCAACACATGAGAATGTTAATGAAGAGGAAGAAGATGAAGATGGAGGAAAGGAAGAGGAGGGAGAAGCTTTGAGAGAAAATGGAGCTCAAGAATAAAATGATCAAGCATGAGAGAGAAAATAACACACCAAGATTTTGTATTCTATTTTCTTTCATTAAACAATAGCAACCATGCTTCAATAGTAAACCCAAAATGAATTATAAATTCATTTGCACACTATTGAAGCATGGTCACCTCCCATTCCTCGCACACCTCTCACTTTACAACTCATTTCCATTTATCAAATAAATGGAAAATCCCAAATAAGGTGTCCACCTTCTAGAAGGAAATCTGTAATAAATACGGATTTCAGTCTACTGTGCATATATACCGGCAATCAGATAAAAATCTGAACACCAAAAGAGATAGAACAACACGAAGAACGTAATACTAGAATACATGAACCGAAATACATATACGCAAATTATTAAATCAATACCTGATTTAATAATCCGGCTCAAATCCGAGCCGGCTTGTATTACCAACTGTCTGATCGAAAGTCTGAGTACTAAGTACATCAACCGATCGAACACTGCACGTATCCAATACGGCTACTACATCATTTCGCCTGGATCAGGGAAACCCTCTGTGTGGGACTCTAAAGACTCGACAGTACTCTGGCATTAGGTTTAACCATAAGCACGTGTCACGACCCGAAAATTGGCACGTAACGGCCCTAATACTACGCAACGTCTACAGGCGTAACGCAGTAAAATAAAGCCAAAACCCAGAAATCTAAACCATTAAAAAACAAGAAAAGATAAGAAATATTGTTTAAAACTCTTCGAAATCACAACCCAAATTCTTTAAAAAGTCCAACTTTTCTTTCTTTAAAATTTTGGCAGCACCTCCTTTGTAAAAACTAGCCCCAAAAATGGGTACAACATAAATATAAATAAAGCATTCCCAAACGGGAGCAAATACATGCCCAAAGGCGGAAAACAACAACCACAACAAATATACGACGCCGTAGCGAAGAAATAAAGACGATAGAAAGGAAACTGTATAAATGACAACAAATCACAAATAATATACAATATCGTCCTCACCAAGTCTCTAAGTCAACAAGAAAATATAGTAGATGGAGAGTATAAGGATACAACGAATATACAATACAGCAATACGGATAACCACAAAACCCACCTAAGCAAAACTGCACACTATGAGCTGAAGCGGTATCCGCAGCAAAAGATGATCGGATAGGTGAATAGCCTGCCTCGACTACTCTGGAGAACATCCTGCAAAACAACTGTGGCACAACGGGGTGACTTGCCAACTCGTGAGTAGTAATTAACATATGCAGGTAATCGCAAGTATGCACGTACAGCGTGAATCTAACATATGTAATTAATAGCAATAACAGGTCATATGAATGCAATAATCATAAAAGGTACACTAGCAGGTACAACTAATACATGAAGCAATAATAATATGACAATCGGTATGCAATAATCATGCAATAATGATATGAAATGTATATATGCAACAGTCATGAAAGGTACTCTAGCAGGTATAACTAACACATGAAGTAATGCATATAAACAAAGGTATGTAAATGCAACGGTCATGAAAGGTACACTAACAGGTACTACTAATACATGAAGCAGTGCATAAACAATAAATGTGGAGTATGGAATGAAATATGTCATTTCCACGGAATCCTGACATTATGGTAGGATCACAATCTATCAAGACAAATCAAAATCCCAATTTCTTCAAATCAGCCCCCAAATTGGCTCTCATATCATATAAGTCTCACAAATCCTTAATGTACAATATCGAATAAATCTCCTATATCCTGAATGTACAAAATCAAGTGAATCCCATATATCCTTTATGTACAATATCAAGTAAATGTCATATGTCCTAAATCCAATATCAAGTGAATCTCTTATAACCTAGGTATATTTGCATGAATAAATATGATGAAGTAAATGAATTGATATCAATACACATATATTAGCGTCCCATTCCACTGATATTGGCGTAAAGGCATATATAACAGTGTCCCATTCCACTGTTATCTATACTTAAGAGTAAAAAGAAATATCATGAAACCATGTGTCAAGCATCAACATAGAAATGATGATCTATCAGGTGCTGTCACCAAGGCTGGCACCCTGATAGGTACGTATTACACGCTATCCGAAATGCACGAGTGCCTAGCTCCGACCCTCGTCTTTCCACGTATCCATACTTACAAGACTCCCAACGGTATCCCCATGATTACCGCCGAGTCATAGGTAATGTCACCGGATGGTATGGTTCCCCTGTCAAGCTCATCGGCGTAGTCCATCGATCATCTTGCTCCGGGATACCTCCGGGCCACACCATGTACCCTCATACGGCCTCAACGCCTCCTCGCAGATATATATATTATATATATATATATATATATATATCAGAACCGATAAATCTCATGGTGGATGCTTAAATATCATATTAAGGGAAACCGAGTTTTTCAAATAATGCATAATTTCATGAACTCCCACGGTCCCTAAATCCAGAAAACATCATGAAAAATCCATATCTCAATGCAAAAATCCATGAATATAATATATGCAACATAAAACTGTATGAAAGCATATGAAGGAAAAGCTGCTAATTAACTGCAACAAGTTAATATAAATATCATGCGGTTCCTAATTTATCCAAGTCTAAATAACATCAAGTAAAGGTAAACATGTAGCTATAACAAGATATATGTGTAAACAATAAGGTATAACAAGTTAAATGTATCTACCTATAAGTAATGATGTAGTATACCCCCTGGGTATAAGTGAAGTATGTGTGCAAGGTATACCTGTAGCTATGTCATAAGGTATGTATGTACCTAACACTAATGGCACAATACCCTATAGGTATACAGGTATCTAGCATGTAAGTATATGAATGCATATGTGTAAGCATGTAAACATACAGGTATGCTATATGTCATATGCGATAAGAAATATGAATCAATGTCACAATGTCCCTAACCAAGCAATATCATATCTAAGTGGGTTGTGCGTGACATGGCAATTATTGACGGTGTATGTGACATACAATCAGTGCTTGTGCAACATGAATCGTCAATAATAGTGCATTGTCCTAAGGATACTAGTCCAAGCACAACACTAACTAAGCAGTAGGGTGAATGCGCAATTCTAAATATGACATAGAATATGCGACAGAAATAACATCTCTAGCCCAGACACATAACGCCATGCGGGCGATTCCCCTGTAAATGTTAAATTTACTCACCAACGCTCCAAGCTAGGTGAAGTCTACCACTGTTTCCCCTTTGTAGCAGTGTCCGAAGTCCCCACCTGCAAACCTGCAACATTAAAACAATAAAACAAGTATATATTAATAATAGACCCAAAACACATACAATCTACACGGACCAACACGACACACATACATACTCTAAAGGGTTCGTGTTGTAGCTAACGCGTATAGCGACATTACGAAACCAACTCAGAACAACAGCAACACGGAACACGCATCGTATCGGATAACGTATCACGCGAAATGAAACACTAGAAATATGCAAAGTGGTCCCAGATTTTTCTGTGCTAACAATTTGTAAAAATTACAAGTACCATGAGATCACAAACTACCCTAGAGACCCCTAACCAAAAATCCAAACCCTAACTCCCAACTCTGGCCGAAAATTGCGGCCCGAACCAATAAATCTGCGGCCGTATGGAAAGTGAATGGGCTCGTGTTTTGAGGGTAGGTTCTAGGTAACTACACTAGGTTACTGTGATGTCAATTTTTGCAACAAATTCTTGGTTTAACAACAGATCATCCGAGTCCCAATCAAAACACTAAAAATACGATATTTACCCAAAACGATACGATACGCGATAAAAACAGAAACTTTAAAGCTAAGCTACATAATAAACATCTAAAGAACAGAAAGAGATCAATACCTACACAAAAGAACTCAAAGATCCAAGCTTTGCACACTACAAGGCATCCATGAGGCAAAACCAAGATAAAGATGTGATTTTGTGATGTTTGTGAATGATTCGTGATGGATTTGTGAAGAAATGGTGAAGAGAAGCTAAGTGTTCAGTTTGAGGAATGAGGAGGTGAAGAAATAATGCTAAAGAGATAAAGAAATGAGAGAGAGAGAATGATAAAGAGAGAGTGGTGAGGCTAAGAGGTAAGAACACCAAAGCATTAACTCCTCATAAATGCCTTCACACACACCTCATCACTCCAAAAGAAAATATCTTCTTTCTCACACAAAAGATCTAGGGTTTAGGTTAAGGATGGATTAAACAAGGATTAGGTTAAGTGTCATGGTTGCTAAGAACAAAATTAGCACAAACAAAACGTGCGCACGTGCGTGCATGCTTATAACAAATAATAATAAATTATTAATTAAATGTTATAAAATATGAGGAACACGAATTGGTAAACTTTTTACAGTAAACCCGCATTAACGTCTAAACGTACACTAACCGAAATCTAAGGCGTTACAATCTCCCCCTTATAAAAATTCGTCCCCGAATTTAAAATTCTCACTAAGCATACCTTCAAAGAGAAGATTACAAATTCTCATATCTCGTTCGCAGCCTCACAAGTGGTTACCGCACTATACGGCTACGTCCCAGAAAAGCCCTTCACAGATGGCAAGACCCTTGACCGACGTTTCTCCACCTGCCGAGCCATTAACACAATTGGTTGCTGGTGAACGAAAGATCACGTTTCAAGCTAAATGGTCTGGTGCTGAATCATGTGAGAAATGTCATGAAGGTGATTACAAAGTATCGACACAAGGAATACGGGGTGAATACTCAATAATCTGTGCAGAAGTGCCAAATTAAAGGCAACGAAACTAACTCGCTTAAGGATCTCGAAAGGACCTAGAATCCTGGGATAAGCTTCCCAAAACTCAACACGTCATTCATCGGAAAGTCTGTAGGAATACATGATCTCCCATTGCGAACTCAAGTCTGCGACCATCACGGTTGGTATAAGACCTCTGTCCGCAATGGACAATTCTTATTCTGACCTAAAACAACTGGATCATCTCCGAAATCTCTAGACTAGCTAGGGTCCAAAAATCCTATAACGCAGAGTCAGAAAAACAGACTAGCGATCGACACGACCTAACCCCTAAACCTAAAAGTTGCCAATTGGAGTGCCTCCTGATAATAGCTATAAAGCAAAACCCTAACAATGGCGAGTGACGATCCCAACTACCGACAACAACTAAAACACACGCACAAGCATATCCTCCATAGTCAGTATAGCCCGCTTTCACAAAACCACCATCCTGCGGATGGAAAGATGGAGATAAGGCTCACCCAGTACCCAAGGATTCCTGAAGTTCCTGCCAAAGACGGCAAGCGAACAGGGTGGCTTCATTGGATATGAACCATGAAAGAACTTCGGGCAACGCTCAAACTTAACAAAGGACAACTGAACAAATTGAGCATAACCGGACAACAAATATCCGAATGGAGTCACACCCTGACTAAGCCTGGGTAGACACCATAATGAAATTTGTGGAGACCTGCTCCCATTCCCACTTCGGAACGGTTAAAGGTTGCAACTCTCCAGCCGGTCTCAGATGCTCAACCAAAGCACACAACAAGACAGACACCTTGAAATGAAATTCGAAACTTCTCTTTACACCTTTGCTCACCCCTAACTATCTCCCAAGTCATGTCAAATGTTGGTGGAGCTCGAATGAGTACAGAGAGTTGACTGATGTGCCTGCTATAGGATTTCGCGTCTCTGCCCAATAGTATCAGGTACACAAACGCGTCCTTAAACTTAGCACACCCTTGTCACAAATCAAGGACTCTGAATCATTACCCAGACGAGTATGCTCAAGTATCTCTGACGAACGAGTATCGGCGGGCAGTGCCTCGCGAAAGCGATTAAGGAATAGCGGTCGGGCGCGGACATGAGCAAGCTGACCCCCTTAGAAGAGGCGAACTTAAGCTGTACTCAACGATCGCACAAGAACTGTAAATCTGCAGAAGACTATCTCAACAATCACAACCTGCTACAGGAAGATGTACATTAAGCTCTAGTGGTCCGTGAAAATCTGACACGACTCTCGAACAAGTAGTGTCTCCAAACCTCCAACACAAGACCACCGCGGCCATCTCCAGATCATGAGTGGGATATCCTGCTAGTACTTCCTCCAAGTGTAGGGAAGCAAAAGCGATAACTCTATACTGCCGCATCAGCGCAAAATCGAGCCCCACTCACGAAACATCACAGTTAAACAACAAAGTCGCCCGAACCAGAAAGCAAAGAAAGAACTGATGCAGTTGTTAACCGAGTCTTCAAATGCCGAAACTCCGCACACATGCCTCAGTCCAAAGAAAAGAAACCTCCTTTCCGGTCATTCCAGTCAACGGTGCAGCACTACAATAGCAATCCTGCACAAAACGGCGGTAAAAACCTGCTAAGCCCAAAAATCTGCGGACCTCCATCCGTACACAAGTCTGGGCCAACGCTGTATGGCCTCGATCTTCCTCGAGACTATACAAAAACCTTCTCCCGTAACTATAAGACCTAGGAGTCAACACAAACAAGCCTGAAGAAACACTCCGAGAATCTAGCAAACCGCTGGGGCTCTCCCAGTATCTGCAAAACAAATCATCAACTGCTGCTCCTATTCCTCAAGACACATTAAATAGACCAGAATGTCGTCAATAACACAACAATAACTCGTCGAAGAACGGCTTGAAGAAATCTGGTTCATCATATCTACGAATGCTGCTAGGGGATTGGTGATTCCGACGACACCACCAAAACACACAAAGCCCGTAGCACGCACAAGGCAGTCTTCGGAATGTCATTATTCTGAACCCGCACCAATGATGAACTGATCCCGAACAAACTTTGAAAATGTCTCGCACTCTGGAGCTGATCGAAGAAATCGTCAATGCGAAGTAAAGGATACCTATTCACACTGTAAGCCGGTTCAATTGGTGATCCATCAATACAGAACCTAAACTGCCGTCTTCCTCCTTGACGAACAGAAATAGGATCTCCCTAATGCGAAACACTCAGATGCACAAGCCCCCCAACAAACAACTCTGCAGCTGATCCTTAAGCTCCCTAAGCTTCGCCGACTCATCTTGAACAACGTCGGATAACTCTCGCACAAAAGGAACCCGGTCCAACAAACCAACTATGGCTCCGGTACCATGAATGAACGCCAAGAATCCACGACATCCACTCCTCAAAAGCCGACAAGGGAAAAAGGCTGAATTCGAGCTGTGAGAGGCGGCACAACTATCCACCTGCACAACAAGAACTGACTCGCCGGGAAAAACAACACCTGATTGTTTTCTCGCGGCAGTCCATAGACGCCTATCACGTAGCTAACCAATCCGTGCACAGGAGAACGTCAAATCCAACATCTTTAGAAGGATCAAGTGACGGACGAATCTCCTAACCGATTGGCACACGACTGAAATACATGTTGCGCAACAAAAGAATCGCTGACAGAAATTAATGTAGGGTTTCTAGGCACTCTCAAGAGGTCTCACAAGGCATCAACGATGCCAATTTCAAAATTTTACGGTGCCGAGAAACCTTGACAAGATCGTTGGCTAGATTTTAGGCGACAAAGCAAACTAGTTAACACTTAACTACAAGAATACGGAAATACAACCTTTGTAGATCCGGTCCTCCACCTCCACGGCTCCGTGATGAGGTCCTCTCCGCTGTCCAAATGCAATCCCGGGCTCTAGCGTCGGCTTCATCGGAGAAGAAGCGGGCTAGGTCATCGACGACGATGCCGAAGATGATCTACGTCGAGGCATCGCTAGATCAAGCTCCAACTTCACCAAGTCAAGAAAACTTGTGAAGGAAACACACTCTACTACTTGGCAAGAGGTAGAGGATGAAGAAATAGGAAGTGGGTAGACTTTAGAATTGGATTTCTCACTCATTTTCATCAATCACCATTGATGAAGAAAGGTTTTCTTCATGAAGTGAAGAAGAAGAAGAAGATAATGAATATGATAAGTATCATAATAAGAATAATAAAATCATTCTTATCATAATCTTAACCATGGTAATGTGTAGAGAGTTAATCATGGTTGAATAGAATGGTTAGGGTTAAGCATGAGACAAAATGGTCACTTGGTCAAAGTCTTCATGAAGCTTCATAATACATACAAAGAAAGCCACCATTTTCTCATTATGCTAATTATTTTCTAAAAAGAATAAAGAATAAATAAATACATAATTAAATGAAAACCCTAACCATTACATAACCATGGTTTAATCTTTACACAAACTCAAGTAAGCATGTATCATCAAACATGATACAATCAAGTGCACAAAAAGTATATCACATATACAATGTGCACATCCGAGCGAGAAAATCCATTTAAAGTGAACCAATACTAGTTAATGCAAAGTAATATATCAAATATATAATTATACATTAAATCATCAAATCAACACTTGATTTAACGATCCGGTCATATCGCATATAACCGACTAATATCTAATGTATCGATTTATCGAATCAATCCTTGATTCGATAACCAGGTTATATCGCATACAACCATTCGATACATTCATCGCAAGAATAGAATACGGTATCACATACACGCATTATTCTCGGTTCCGCACATATCTCATATGCGCTCCTATTTCGTTTCGCTTGAGCCAGGAAACCACTGTGTAGGACTCTAAAGACTCGTCAATACGCCGGCAGCAGATGATGATCATATCAAGCACCCACAAGCCGCAAGCGGTCTGCTAAACGTAACGGCCACCCGGGTATTGAGCGATCAGAAGATCGACGAGCAAGCCCGCTCACACTCCTGTGAATCCAACTAGTAACACTACCGTACAGTCCAGTCTGATCGTCTGATATGTCGCATATCTCGCCTAGGGGTGGTAAACGTCAGACCCCAGTAGCTCGATAAGTCATGCCGACTTGAGGTCCAGAACATTCGTGAAACTACTGATAACTCTTACCAGTATATCACGGCAACCCTGGCCAGGGATTTCCTGTTATGGCCAGTCGAGCATAGCGCAACATCAACTCCCTATACCGGGAGAGACGAATCCCCTCCTATCGCTCATTGCCTCCATGTGACTCGGGACTGTACCCAAAAACCACCGTTTTGCACGCCCTCTTGGACGTGGTAAGGTGGAAATCAAAGCACAGTGGGAACCACACAAGACTCTATGACGATCTCGGGTCAACAGACTACTCTGTACCAGTGTCACCAGAGAACTACCATCTGACGTGAGGTATAATACCATCTGGGAGTTCTCGGTGAGTCCGTCCAGTGTACCCAGTCTCTAGTGAGCACCCGTACATCATCTCTGATGTCAAACACCAATGGGTATGGGATCATCCATCGCCCATCTGTATGGGTCGAGAAGGTATACGCTAGTCTACTCTGGTATATCGATGCCCCGTCTCGATACACCCACGACTAGGGACTTTGAAGGATGTACTTATGGACTACCATGTCCCCACTAGTATGATCCGCATCATAGTCCAGATAGTCAAGTACACATCCTAAGGGCTTTACCAACATGTAACAGAGAGACAAACAGTGTACACGTTAAGGTAAAGAGCAACCAGATAGCATACTATCATGTCGAGCAAGAAAGTCCTCCCTATATATGTCCCAGCATCCACTACAATATACATCCTATGTACAGTAATGGCCTCTAGGGCATACATATAACTAACAATCTCCCACTTCCATTAGGGCCATCTGTAGCAGTGGTTGCAGTATCTCATACTCAACCATCCCATAAAAATCTCTCTCTAGGAATAGGCCTTCGTGAGTGGATCCGCCGTGTTGTCCTCTGAGTCTACTCTCCTAACCTCGATTACCCTGGAGATCAACCATCTCCATGATCAGGTGATACTGCCTTAGAATATGTCTGGATCACTGATGGGACCGTCGTTCCTTGGCATAAGCCACAACTCCATTGTCTCACAATGGTTGGAACGTAGTTCATCTCATGAACCAATATACACCCAAACAGCCTCTTTGGTAGCATCTTAAGTAGCGATGTATCCTTCCTTTATCGTCTAGTATGCCACGGTATCTAGCTTGGAACTCTTCCAACGTACCGTCCCTTTACTGAGGGTAAAGACAATGCCTGCGACTGACATTCAGTCGTCTTTATCACCCTGGAACCCTTCCAGTGATTCTCCCCAGGATCGGTTGATACCATCTCACTACAATTAGTGAGAATCCTAACATCCAATTAGATCTATCTCATAGATCCAAAACCCATGATTTAGAAGGTATCACTTTGATACTGTATGGAGAATCATTTTGATAAGCGGAGATTGATCGATCGTAGCATAGGAAACTCCTTCCCTATCAAGAGTATGTCATCCACGTACTCTACGAGGATCGTTACCATACTCCCTACTACCTTTTTGTTTATACAAGGTTCATCTACCATTTTGATGATGTCAAACTCTTTGACTACCACATCAAAACAGATGTTCCAACTCCGCGATGCCTGCTTTATCCTATAAAACATCTTGCACACGTTTCCGCTGCTCCCACTGTTTACGAAGCCCTCTGGCTGTGTACTTATAGACGTTCTCTTCTAAAACATCATTTAGAAAAGCAGTCATGGCACCCAACCGCCAGATATCGTATTCATGGTATGTAGCCGTGGCAAGTAGGATCTGGATGGACTTAAGCATAGCCACTTGAAAAGGTTTCATCATAATCCACGCCTGGTCTATGACGAAAAACTTTAACAAGTCTAGCTTTGAAAGTCTCAACTTTCCATCTACACCAAGTAATCTTCTCAAGATATACTTGCTCCTGATGGGGATTTAAACCTTCAGATATAGCAACTAAAGTCCATACTTTGTTGGTGTATAAGGATTCCATCTCAGATCGATAAGCATCCAGCCATTCTTACAGAGTCCCTACTCTTGATGGCCTGCTCGAATCTAGTTGGGTCATCATCTCATGATGCATTCCATGCTCCCACTGTCATCGAGAAACCAAGGTATCTCTCAGGTGGGTGAGGAACCCTACTAGATCGGCGGAGAGGCTGAGGTTCGTTGGAATCTACTGAATCCTTTGGTTCTATCAAATCATCAGCTGTAGTTTGTATAGCTGGAACCTTTCCAGTTCTACTTAACAGACCTTGCCTCGAGCGTGTCCGGATTTTCCTTTTAGACATAGGCCGGACAACCCCAAATCTTAACTAACTTAAGACATGGGCTCTTCCCATTCCATATCACATATGAAGCGGTAGGCAACTGATTTGATTGGAACCCTATTCAATAGGTATGCAACTTCATAAGTGCATAACTCCCAAAAGGAAACAGGTAGCTCAGTAGTACTCATCATAGAGCACACCATATCAAATAGGGTGTATCTGCTCCGCCCCGATATACCATCGTGCTATGGTGTATACAGAGGAGTAATGCTGAGAGAGAATCTCATTCTCCTTTAGAATAGTCCAGGAATTCCATGCACAAGTATTCTCCTCACTGATCTCATCATAGGACATAATACTTATACCCGTATTGGTTCTCTACTTCTAACTTATATTCTGTGAATATCTCAAAAGGTTCGGACTTGTGTTTCAACAGGAACATAGGTCTGAATCTCGAAAGATCATCAGAGAATGTAATGAAGTAAAAAGAACCAGTCTTGGCATATGTAGACAGGGGACCTAACATACATCAACATGTATCATCCCAAGAGTTCACTAACTCTTTCTCTGTTTCCAGTAAACGGAGCTATGGTCATCTTATCTCTGTGACGTGACTGGCAAGTTTCACAAGATGTAAATTCAAACTAATTTAAATATGCATCTTTATGTAACTCCAGCTAGTCGGGTCACATTGATATGACCTAGTCTACAATGCCTCAAGAAGAATTCGTTCATTTCTGAACTCTTCCTCTTGTGTGTGTTCTGTATACTAAAGAACTGTAGTTTGATTTAGAACATCAACGCTTTTAGATAATGTGCCTGAACCGATCAACTTTTGATATAGGAAATGTTCAAAACATTATCCAACAATACAGAATTTTATCATTTCTTTACTAATAAAGAGACTGATATGATTTTGTATATCAGGTTCGGTATCTAACAACATTTGTTCAGAATCAATGTATTGGTAATACAGGGTGACAGTGACCAACAGACTTGGCTGCAACTCTTGCCCCGTTTTCTGCCTCATGAAACTTATCACCCGTTCTCAGTTCTCTACCTTTCTGTAGCCCTATGTAACATATTACATATCTGGGATCCTGATCTGGTATCACATACCCAGGACGTAAAGAATACTGAGAAACAGTTCTCTTTAATGAACACACCCGAAGATGATGCATCAGCATGCACTCTCTTCGTTTGGGCGGCACGGGAAATCTGGTATTCCCCAATTTCCTGCTCTGTCTTATAACTATTATAAGTTGGAGCGGGACCAACGTTCCCCAGCTCAGAATAACAAGTGGGTTCGGTCAATTATCCGTATTATTATCTTGATTAAGGCGTGATATGGTCGCTACCAGGAGAGAGAGAGAAGAAAATACTCAGCGTGCGCTCTTGCAAGAATAGATTGGTTATGTTTTATCTAATCAGGATGGCTCCCACTGCTTTTTATCAAATCTTCCTTCAAACCCTAAAAGGAAAGACTAGCCGGGATTAATTACACGCTACAAGTTCGCCAATCTTCCAGCCAGGCCAGTGTCGGTACTTTGAGGGAGGTCCCCCGTGCTTTCGCACGAACCTAATTAATGTAAACCTCGTTTTCCCAGAGGCGTAACCTCGTTAACACCTTTCTAGACACCTACTTGATCGGCTAATTGTAATGTATAAAACTCTTCCAGGAGTAACTCTTACTCGCAGCGGGTATCGGGATCCAACTATCTCATAGAAGGTATGCAATCTCATTGCAAATTTCAACACTTGAAATTCCCGATAATATTTTGCCCCTAGCAGCTATATGACCTTAACATAGTCAACAAATCATAAGTGCTAGTCAAGTTCAACCCATCATTTCCTGATTGAATTAAACCCACCCGCACGACCCTTAACATAGTGAACAAAGTCACACGACTACCCTAATCGAATCACATCATATGCTTATGCAGATAAGCACTAATTAGCTACCGCACACTACGTCTTAACATAGTCAACAAACGTAGCACGAATACTAACTAGTACTTATCTGAAATGACGGAGGGCTACGACAGGTTTTTCTGAAAACCTATTGCGTAATGAACTTGATATCGTTGTAGGATCGAATGAATTTTGAAATGGAGTGTTTTTGAGGCTTTTCTAGTTTTGCTAAAGGAGTCACTCCCGGTGAAGGGATCGTCGGTCCTTTCCTCGTCGAATGAGGCGCGGGATATATCATATATATCACTGTGCAAAGCAAAAACTCTTAAAAGCAATCAAAAGACAAACCGAGGGTTGTAGCATCAGCCAGTTATTGCTAAAGGAGTCACTCCCTGTGAAGGGATCTCGGTCTTTTCCTCATCGAATAAGGTGCAGGATATATCACATATACCGCTGTGCAAAGCAAGAACTGTAGCTACCTGTTTTATTTTGAAATTCGATTCTACAACATCTTAGGTTTCTTTTATTTCATTAATCTCAGTAATGAAGTCCCATCATTTAAGTTAACTAAACATCACAGATAAATACGACGTACACTTATACCATCCGCATTCTCCTCGATGTCCCCTCGTGCACCGTTAGGTTAGGTAACTAACGGCAGAGCGGGACAGGGCTAGCACGGGTGTAAAACATAAGTAACGTCTATATAATATATCATATATACTATATACAGTATCCATCACAGAACATATCACATGATCACATCACAGATATCGCAGCAGAAGAATCATATGAAATATGGGATATACTAGGACGTCCGTGTTTTCAATACGAGCCAGTATAAAACACGGATTCCACGGTCGCGATGAATAGCCAAACCCACACCCCTAGACCCCTACGAGAGCGGCAAGCAACCCTACCAATTCTAGAGTTAGGAGACCCGGACTCGACTCCTCGAGTTGGTCTCCCACTGGACTCCAAAACCCGGTTACTTGTGCCTTCCTCCTTGGGTCTATCCTAGTGCGGAAAAGTAAATAATATACAAAGGGTGACAGCTTCCGCAACCTGGAAGTGCCCCAATAAAAGAATATTACATACAAGTTTTTACATGAATGAAAATGAAAAACACTCATCTCACATAAAAAAAAACCCTGCTATTCAAACACAACGATCCAATATAACATATCCAGCAACACATAACATCACATGTCATCAACGTAAGTAAATATGCGCATCCCAATTGTCGTTGACATATAGCAACGAAACCGGCGATATCACATATTACACTTACGGTCACAGAAAAGAAAGTGTAAAACTACAACAGTTGGAATCCGCAATCTTCTTAGACATCGCATGCCTAAACCAATGAATTCCTTAGACATCATATGCCTAACAATTATAAAACCCGTATTTTAGTCTCAAAATCGAAAACACTTTTCAATATCAAGTCGGGCAATTCAACAAGATTCCCGACATGTTGATCGAATGCTCGTCGCAAACTTTAGTAGGCGGCCGCACCCCCGATGCCGTCGACAAAGTGCACCAAGGCGGAACACCGCTGCCGCGAGCACCCGAACGGATGCTTTCGGCGACGGGGTTCTCCTACAATCACTTGGTTGGGGCTATGGGGTGTAGCTGTCTATTAAGTTTACCCGGCGAGTATCCGCGTACGCTACGTGATTGCGACGGACTTTTGATCACATCAAAATTCCGTGGCAACCGATCAAGTGAGACTAAACCGCTAGATTTATAACATTCATTCAGTTATCTCATAACTATTTGCGAATTTCAAGTATTGTATCACATTCCGGATAAATAGAAAATGCTAAACTTTTCGATCGAACAATCGAACACCCAAGTTTTCCCGATACAGCTCAACACATGAAATAATTCTAACAACATTCAGTTCGTGCCTCAGTACCAACGGTCCAGCCGTAGAAGGGTCAAGCCAACGCCTCACACGTGGCACGCCGTACTGCCCCAAACCCGAAGGTTCAAAAGGCAGTTCAAGACGGTCACATAATCGAGTTAAGGTTTGTTGTCTTCTAGAGGGTCCATCGCGTTACTTGCACTACTTAGAACGTCGTTAAACTATGGAAAAATCCAACAATTGGAAATTTCCCGGCAGGGAAAAACTGGGTATTTATATCCGGTCGAACTTTTTAACATATTCTAAAAATACCCGGAAAAGCACACCGAAAAAATTAGACAGTCCGATCGAATACACCGAGTCCCCAATACAACTCAGAAAATGCAACTCTGTAATAAATATTAAAAGCATCCAGAACATACAAGAAACACCAAAAGAAACAACTGAAGAAAACTCACAGCCTGATCATCACAGACGGCCGCGGAACCGCCGCAAAAGGGGGGTCAACGCCGCGGTTCCGCGGTCGTACTGTAGAATTAGGCTGTCGTTTTCTGCAGTTTTTCCTAGAATTTACTGCACATTCCTATGCATATTTTTAATTCTAAAAAATCCACGATTTCAGAAAAAGTACAGAGAGCAATATTAGGGTTTGGGTTTTGATTCGATCGGAGTTCTAATTCCGTCTGGACTTCGCCTAAGGCTCTAGCTAGGCTCTGATACCACTATAGGGTTCCTAGACACTCTCAAGAGGTCTCACAAGGCATCAACCATGCCAATTTCAAAATTTTACGGTGCCGAGAAACCCTAACAAGATCGTTGGCTAGATTTTAGGCGACAAAGCAAACTAGTTAACACTTAACTACAAGAATACGGAAATGCAACCTTTGTAGATCCGGTCCTCCACCTCCACGGCTCCGTGATGAGGCCCTCTCCACTGTCCAAATGCAATCCCGGGCTCTAGCGTCGGCTTCATCGGAGAAGAAGCGGGCTAGGTCATCGACGACGATGCCGAAGATGATCTACGTCGAGGCATCGCTAAATCAAGCTCCAACTTCACCAAGTCAAGAAAACTTGTGAAGGAAACACACTCTACTACTTGGCAAGAGGTAGAGGATGAAGAAATAGGAAGTGGGTAGACTTTAGAATTGGATTTCTCACTCATTTTCATCAATCACCATTGATGAAGAAAGGTTTTCTTCATGAAGTGAAGAAGAAGAAGAAGATAATGAATATGATAAGTATCATAATAAGAATAATAAAATCATTCTTATCATAATCTTAACCATGGTAATGTGTAGAGAGTTAATCATGGTTGAATGGAATGGTTAGGGTTAAGCATGAGACAAAATGGTCACTTGGTCAAAGTCTTCATGAAGCTTCATAATACATACAAAGAAAGCCACCATTTTCTCATTATGCTAATTATTTTCTAAAAAGAATAAAGAATAAATAAATACATAATTAAATGAAAACCCTAACCATTACATAACCATGGTTTAATCTTTACACAAACTCAAGTAAGCATGTATCATCAAACATGATACAATCAAGTGCACAAAAAGTATATCACATATACAATGTGCACATCCGAGAGAGAAAATCCATTTAACGTGAACCAATACTAGTTAATGAAAAGTAATATATTAAATATATAATTATACATTAAATCATCAAATCAACACTTGATTTAACGATCCGGTCATATCGCATATAAACGACTAATATCCAATGTATCGATTTATCGAATCAATCCTTGATTCGATAACTAGGTTATATCGCATACAACCATTCGATACATTCATCGCAAGAATAGAATACGGTATCACATACACGCATTATTCTCGGTCCCGCACATATCTCATATGCGCTCCTATTTCGTTTCGCTTGAGCCAGGAAACCTCCGTGTAAGACTCTAAAGACTCGTCAATACGCCGGCAGCAGATGATGATCATATCAAGCACCCACAAGCCGCAAGCGGTCTGCTAAACGTAACGGCCACCCGGGTATTGAGCGATCAGAAGATCGACGAGCAAGCTCGCTCACACTCCTGTGAATCCAACCAGTAACACTACCGTACAGTCCGGTCTGATCGTCTGATATGTCGCATATCTCGCCTAGGGGTGGTAAACGTCAGACCCCAGTAGCTCGATAAGTCATGCCGACTTGAGGTCCATAACATTCGTGAAACTACTGATAACTCTTACCAGTATATCACGGCAACCCTGGCCAGGGATTTCCTGTTATGGCCAGTCGAGCATAGCGCAACATCAACTCCCTATACCGGGAGAGACGAATCCCCTCCTATCGCTCATTGCCTCCATGTGACTCGGGACTGTACCCAAAAACCACCGTTTTGCACGCCCTCTTGGACGTGGTAAGGTGGAAATCAAAGCACAGTGGGAACCACACAAGACTCTTTGACGATCTCGGGTCAACAGACTACTCTGTACCAGTGTCACCAGAGAACTACCATCTGACGTGAGGTATAATCCCATCTGGGAGTTCTCGGCGAGTCCGTCCAGGGTACCCAGTCTCTACTGAGCACCCGTACATCATCTCTGATGTCAAACACCAATGGATATGGGATCATCCATCGCCCATCTGTATGGGTCGAGAAGGTATACGCTAGTCTACTCTGGTATATCGATGCCCCGTCTCGATACACCCACGACTAGGGACTTTGAAGGATGTACTTATGGACTACCATGTCCCCACTAGTATGATCCGCATCATAGTCCAGATAGTCAAGTACACATCCTAAGGGCTTTACCAACATGTAACAGAGAGACAAACAGTGTACACGTTAAGGTAAAAAACAACCAGATAGCATACTATCATGTCGAGCAAGAAAGTCCTCCCTATATATGTCCCAGCATCCACTACAATATACATCCTATGTACAGTAATGGCCTCTAGGGCATACATATAACTAACAATTAACACAACAAACGGCTGATCTATCAAACACGACTCTCCTCGTCCCAATCCTCAGCTACTCCCACGACAGTCACGAAAGCTGTCTCGATGACTAAGCCTCTGTCTCTGGACCGGTACACCGGTATAGGTCCTCCACGGTTCCGGAACTCTCAAAGCCTCTGGAAGATGTGTCTCGTAAACTAGGGCTGCATCTACTGGTGCTATGTAGGTGATGGAATGCTGCATGCGGATCGCAAGGAACAACTAAGTAACAGGGGTGACAACCTCCTGTCGCTGCGCTCGAACGGCCTCAACTAATGAACTTATCGTCTGGCGCATGTCCTGCATCTCTGCCACAAGCCTAGCGATACTATCTGTCGAAAGCGGATCCGTCTGCACCTGTGCAACTAGCGTGCCATCCTGGTCAGTGCTCACTGCATCACTCTGGGTCCCCATAGTCATCGGCGGAAAGGCTATAAATGGAATGAAAATTCGATAAGAACACGGAAATCGAATCACAAGGATATGAATAATCAAGGAAGGAATTTCAAGCAATTTGTACTTAGGTCACTTTAGGCGGAGTACTGCATCGTGAGTATGCTGCAGACATACACACACTACGTTACTTTGCTTAAGCTACCTACTCCATCATATCAAGGTCATCCTACACTCCGAAAGGTAAAAACCTAGCGCTTTGATACCAACTTTGTCATGACCCGAAAATTGGCACGTGACAGCCCTAATACTACGCAACGTCTACAGGCGTAATGCAGTAAAAGAAAGCCAAAACCATTAAAAGATAAGAAAAGATAAGAAACATTGTTTAAAACTCTTTGAAATCACAACCCAAATTTTTTAAAAAGTCCAACTTCTCTTTCTTTAAAATTTTGGCAGCACCTCCTTTGTAAAAACTAGCCCTTAAAATGGGTACAACATAAATATAAATAAAGCATTCCCAAACGGGAGCAAATACACGCCCAAAGGCGGAAAACAACCAACACAACAAATATACAACGCCGTAGCGAAGAAATAAAGACAATAGAAAGGAAACTGTACAAAAGACAACTAGTCAAAAATAATATACAATATCGTCCTCACCAAGTCTCTAAGTCAACAAGAAAATATAGTAGATGGAGAGTACAAGGATACAACGAATATACAATACAGCAATACGGATAACCACAAAACCCACCTAAGCAAAACTGCACACTATGAGCTGAAGCGGTGTCCGCAGCAAAAGATGATCGGATAGGTGAATAGCCTGCCTCAACTACTCTGGGGAACACCATGCAAAACAACTGTGGCACAATGGGAGTGACTTGCCAACTCGTGAATAGTAATTAACATATGCAGGTAATCGCAAGTATGCACGTACAGCGTGAAACTAACACATGCAATTAATAGCAATAAAAGGTCATATGAATGCAATAATCATGAAAGGTACACTAGCAGGTACAACTAATACATGAAGCAATAATAATATGACAATCGGTATGCAATAATCATGCAATAATGATATGAAATGTATATATGCAACAGTCATGAAAGGTACTCTAGCAGGTACAACTAACACATGAAGTAATGCATATAAATAAAGGTATGTAAAAGCAACGGTCATGAAAGGTACACTAATAGGTACTACTAATACATGAAGCAGTGCATAAACAATAAATGTGGAGTATGGAATGAAATAATTCATTTCCATGAATCCTGACATCGTGGTAGGATCACAATCCATCAAGACAAATCCAAATCCCAATTTCCTCAAATCAGCCCCCAAATTGGCTCTCATATCATATAAGTCTCACAAATCCTTAATGTACAATATCGAATAAATCTCCTATATCCTGAATGTACAAAATCAAGTGAATCTCATATATGCTTTATGTATAATATCAATTAAATGTCATATGTCCCAAATCCAATATCAAGTGAATCTCTTATAACCTAGGTATATTTGCATGAATAAATATGATGAAGTATATGAATTGATATCAATATACATATATTAGCGTCCCGTTCCTCTAATATTGGTGTAAAGGCATATATAACAGCGTCCTATTCCACTGTTATATATACTTAAGAGTAAGAAGAAATATCATGAAACAAATGTGTCAAGTATCGACACAGAAATGCTGATCTATCAGCTCTGACCCTCGTCTTTCCACGTATCCATATGTACATGCCTCCCAACGGTATCCCTTGATTACCGCCAAGTCATAGGTAATGTCACCGGATAGTAAGGTTCCCCTGTCTGGCTCATCGGCGTGGTCCATCGATCTTCTTGCCCCGGGGTACCTACGGGCCCCACCATGTACCCTCATATGCCCTCAACGCCTCCTCGCAGGGGTGTATATATATATATATATATATATATATATCAGAACCGATAAATCACATGGTGGATGCTGAAATATCATATCAAGGAAAATAGGGTTTTTCAAATAATGCATAATTTCATGAACTCCCACGGTCCCCAAATCCAAAAAAATTCATGAAAAATCCATATCTCAATGCGAAAATCCATTAATATAATATATGCAACATAAAACTGTATGAAAGCATATAAAGGAAAAGCGGCTAATTAACTGCAACAAGTTAATATAAATATCATGCGGTTCCTAATTTATCCAAGTCTAAATAACATTAAGTAAACGTAAACATGTAGCTATAACCTGATATATGTGTAAACAATAAGGTATAGCAAGATAAATGTATCTACCTATAAGTAATGATGTAGTATACCCCCTAGGTATAAGTTGTTAGTTGTATATATGCCCTAGAGGCCAGTATTGTACAGATGATGTATATTATATTGGATGCTTGGACATATATAGAGAGGACTTTCTTGCTCGACATGATAGTATGCTATCTGGTTGCTCTTTATCTTAACATGTATACTTGTCTCTTTATACTGTCTAATAGTTACATGTTGGTAAAGCCCTTAGGATGCGTACTTGACTACCTGGACTATGATGCGGATCGTACTAGTGGGGACATGGTAGTCCATAAGTACATCCTTCAAGGTCCCTAGTCGTGGGTGTATCGAGACGGGGCATCGACATACCAGTGTAGACTAGCGTATACGCTTCTCGATCCATGAGATGGGCGATGGATGATCCCATATCCATTGGTGTTTGACATCAGAGATGGTATACGGGTGCTTAGTGGAGACTGGGTACATTGGACGGACTCGCCGAGAACTCCCAGATGGTATTATACCTTACGTTAGATGGCAGTTCTCTGGTGACACTTGTGCAGGTTAGTCTGTAGACCCGAGATCGTCATAGAGTCTTGTGTGATTCCCACTGTGCTTTGATTTCCACCTTACCACGTCCATGAGGGCATGCAAAACGGTGGTTTTTGGATACTATCCCGAGTCACATGGAGGCAATGAGCGATAGGAGGGGTTTCGTCTCTCCGGGTATTGGGGGTTGATGTTGCGCTGTGCTCGATTGGCCGTAACAGCGAAGTCCCTGGCCAGGGCTGATTTAGAGATTTACTGGTAAGTGTTACCAGTAGTTTCTCGACCCGTTATGAGCTTCACATCGGCACGACTTATCGGTTATTGGGGTCTGATGTTTACTACCCCTAGACTTGATATGCGACATATCAGACGAGGAGACCGGACTGTACGGGATGTGTTACCGGCAGGCTTTTACAGGAGTTGGAGCGGGCTTGCTTGCTGATCTTCTGATCGCTCAATACCCTGGTACCCGTTACGTCAAGCTAGTACCGCTGACGGCTTGTGGGTGCTTGATGTGATCATCACCTACTGCCGGCGTGTTGACGAGTCTTTAGAGTCCTACATAGAGGTTTTACTGGCTCAGGCAAAACGAAATAGCTGCGCGTATGTGATATGTGCGGGACCGAGAATAATGCGTCTATGTGATACCGTATTCTATTCTCGTGACTTTATGTATCAGTCGGTTATATATATGATATAGCCAAGTTATCGAATCAAATGTTGATTCGATAAGTCGATACATTGGATGTTAGTCGGTTACATGTGATATGACCGGATTATTAAGTCAAGTGTTGATTTAATAATTTATTATATAATTGTATATTTGATATATTAGTTTACATTAACTAACACTTGTTCACTTTAGGTTTTTTCTCACATGTACACAACTTTAATATATATGTGATATATATTAAAATGTGTTTTCTTTTTGTATCATGGTTGATGATACACTTGACATGGGTGTACAAGACATACACCATACTATTTTAGATGGTGGTTAATATTTATTTAAGGTAATTACAAATTTGTGGAGCTTAGGTCATAAGCATGAAGCTTGTAGAAGCTTGTGGATGCTTTGACAAAGTCCACCAAATTTGTTTTACTTTAGATTTTTATTAACCTAACCATTTTTAATTAGCCATGGTTTTGTCCCTACATGAGTTAGTATATGATACTCACTCACCATGGTTAGCTCACTCACTTGATCATTATCCTCATCTCTTTCTTTTGTTCGTCTTCTTCTTCTTTGTTCAAAAGAAAAGCTTGCTAGGGTTTGATCCAAAGTGAGAAAGATTGTGAGAAATAAAATTCTAAAGAGAACCCACTTCCTATTTCTCCATCCTCTATTAGACTAGCACTTTAGTATAGGGTGTTTGCTTCACTAATTCTCTAGTTAGTGAAGTAGAACCTTGAGTTGGCATCCCCTCGACGTAGATCATCTTCGGCCTCGAAGACTTCAATCAAGGACGCACCTTTAGCTTCGTGAATCCATGCAAGGGTCTGGGAGAACCACGATCGCAGCGAAGGGACTTCAACAATGAGCTTTAGAAGTGAAGGACCGATCTACAAAGGTTGTATTTCGTATTCACTTAGCAGTAAATGTCTTTTACTAGCAAGCGAAACCCTAATTTTCTAGCAACGATCTTGTTTAGGGTTATTCGGCACGGCTAAAATTTGAAACGGGCATGGTTGATGCGTTGTAGAACCTTATTAGAGTGCCTAGTAACCCTACAGTGGTATCAGAGCTTAGCTAGATCATTAGGCGATTTGTTAACGAAGTTAAATCCCCGATCGAACCCGGAAACGTCAAGATAACCCCCTCTCTGTACATTTTTTAAAAACTGGGTTTTTCCTGAATTAAAAATACCTAAAATATTCAGCAGGGTTTTCTAAGAAATACGGTGAAAATTAAGAGCACAATCTGTACAAACCGCCGCGGAACCGCGGCCGTACCTCCCTTGGGCCGCGAATCCGCGGCAGTAATAAGGAATCATGCACTCATTTTTGCACTGTAATTACTATTTCTGTGATTTGTATTTTCTGGGTATTTTAAAATTGACTCAAGTGTTGAGTGTTCTGGGGATTATTTTGTATTCGTTGATTCGATCGGAAAATTTTAATTCGTTATTTTTTTCTGGATAATTTAGAAAGTATTAAAATGTTCGAACGGATATCATTAACTCATTTTTTCCCGGCACGAAAAACTTTCAAGCGTTGAATTTTTCTTGAGTTTAAATCTTTCGGAAAAACGTGCATGTAATGCGATGGACCCTCTAGAAGATAACAAAACTTAACTCGATTATGTGACCGTCTTGAACCGCCTTTTGAACCTTAGGGTTTGGGCAGTACGACGTGCCACATGTGAGGCGTTGGCTTGACCCTTCTACGGCTGGACCGTTGCTATTGAGACGTATTCTGGAATTTTCGAACTCCGCTCAAGTGTTGAGCTATTTAGGAAATCTTAGGTATTTGATTATTCGATCGGAAAGTTTAATACTGTCTATTTATCTGGAATGTGATACAATATGTGGAATTCATATAGTTAGGCATGAAATGCGAAGTATGTGATATTTCGGATTTACGATGTCTAAAAGGATTGTGGATTCCAAATGTTGTAGTTTTACACTTTCTTTTCTGCGACCGTAAGTGTAATATGTGATATCGCCGGTTTCGTTGCTATATGTCAACGACAATTGGGATGCGCATATTTACTTACGTTGATGACATGTGATGTTATGTGTTGCTGGATATGTTATATTGGATCGTCGCGTTCTGAATAGCCGGGGGTTTTTATGTGAGATGAGAGTTTTTATTTTCATTCATGTAAAATTAAATGTATGTAATATTCTTTTATTGGGGCACTTCCGGGATGAGGTCGATGTCACCATTTGTATATTATTTACTTTTCCGCACTAGGATAGACCCAAGGAGGAGAGCACAAGTAACCGGGTTCTAGAGTCCAGTGGGAGACCAACTCGAGGAGTCGAGTCCGGGTCTCCTAACTCTAGAATTGGTAGGGTTGCTTGCCGCTCTCGTAGGGGTCTAAGGGTGTGGGTTTGGCAATTCATCGCGGCCGTGGAATCCGTGTTTTATAGAGCCTCAAAATAAAACACGGACGTCCTAGTATATCCAATGTTTCATATGTTTCTTTTCTTCTGCTGCGATATCTGTGATGTGATCATTCGATATGCTGTGATATATACTGTATATAGTATATATGATATATTATATAGACGTTACTTATGTTTTACACCCGCGCTAGCCCTGCCCCGCTCTGCCGTTAGTTACCTAACCTAACGGTGCACGAGGGGACATCGAGGCGAATGAGAATGGCATAAGTGTACGTCGTATTTATCTGTGATGTTTAGGTGACATAAATGATGGGACTTCATTAATGTAATTAATGAAAGAAAAGAAACCTAAAAGATGTTATAGAATCAAATTTTTCAAAAAGGGTAGCTACAGTTTTGCTTTGCATATCGATATATATGATATATCCTGCACCTTATTCGATGAGGAAAGAGCCGAGATCCCTTCACCGGGAGTGACCTCTTTAGCAAAACTGGCAGATGCTATAACACTCAGTTTATCTTTTGATTGCTTTTTGAGTTTTGCTTTGCATAGCGATATATATGATATGTCCAGCACCTTATTCGATGAGGAAAGAGCCGAGATCCCTTCACCGGGAGTGACCTCTTTAGCAAAACTAATAAAAGCCTCAAAATCACTCCATTTCAAAATTCACTCGATTCTACAACGATATCAAGTTCGATACGCAATAGGTTTTCAGAAAAACCTATCGTAGCCCTCCGTCATTTCAGATAAGTCCTGCTTAGTATTCGTGCTGCGTTTGTTGACTTTGTCAAGGCGTAGTGTGCGGTAGCTGACCAGTAATTATCTGTTTATGCATATGATGCAGATTGTTTTAGGATAGTCATACGGCCTTGTTGACCTTGTCAAGGGTCGTGCGGGTGGGTTTAATTCAATCAAGAAATGACGGGTTGAACTTGACTTACGGTCTATGGTTTGTTGACCTTGTCAAGTTCATAGATCGTTTGGACCAAAATATTATCGGGAATTTCAAGTGTTGAAATTTGCAATGAGATTGCATACCTTCTATGAGATAGCTGGATCCCGATACCCACGGCGAGTAATTGTTACTCTTTGGAGAGTTTTACACAGGACAATCAGCCGATCAAGTACGTGTCTAGAAAGGTATCAATGGGGTTACGCCTCTGGGAAAACGATGTTTACATTAATTAGGTCCGTGCGAAAGCACGGGGAACCTCCCTCAAAGTACCGACACTGGCCTGGCTGAAAGATTGGCGAAGTTGTAGGGTGTAATTAATCTCGGCTAGTCTTTCCTTTTAGGGTTTGAAGGAAGATTTGATAAAAACAGTGGGAGCCATCCTGATTAGATAAAATAATAACCAATCTGATCTTGCAAGAGCATACGCTAAAGTGTTTTCTTCTCTCTCTCTCCAGGTAGCGACCATATCATGCCTTAATAAAGATAATAATATGGATGTATTGACCGAACCCGCATGTTACACTATGCTGGGGAACGTTCGTTCCGTTCTTTCTTATAAGAGTTATAAGACTGAACAGGATATAGGGGAATACCAGGATTCCCATGCCATCCGAATGAAGAAAGTACATGTTGATGCATTTTCTTTGGGTGTGTTCGTTACAGAGAACTGTTTCTCCATTTCCTCTACGTCCTGGGTATTAGATACCGGGTCAGGATCCCATATATGTAATCAGTTACATGGGCTTAGGAAAGGAAGAGAACTTGGAGAAGGTGATAAAGACATATGGGTTGGAAATGGTGCAATTGTTGCAGCTAAAACCGTCGGGGAATATCACCTTGTATTGCCAACTGGTAATACATTGATTCTGAACGAATGCTATTACATGCCGAACCTGATATGCAACATTATATTGGTTTCTTTGTTGAGAAAAGAAAGATATAATTTTGTATTACAGGATAATGTTATAAACATTTTCCTAAACCAAAAGTTGGTTGGATCAGGCACGTTGTGCAATGGCATTTATGTTCTAAATCAATCAACAGTTCTGAGCATAACAAACACACACAAGAGGAAGAGTTCAGAAATGAACGAATCCTTCTTGTGGCATTGTAGACTGGGTCACATCAATGCGACACGACTAGCTAAGTTGCATAAGGATGGATATTTGAATCCGTTTGAATTTTCATCTTATGACACTTGCCAGTCATGTCTCAAAGGCAAGATGACCAAAACTCCGTTTACAGAACACGGAGAGAGAGTTACGGAACTCTTGGGACTAGTACATAGTGATGTATGCGGCACCATGTCTACACATGCCAGGAATGGTTCTGCGTACTTCATTACATTCACTGACGATCTCTCTAGATTCGGATATGAGTTCCTGATGAAACACAAATCAGAAGCTTTTGAGAAATTTAGAGAATATAAACAAGAAGTCGAGAACCAAACCGAGAAAAGTATTAAAATCCTTCGATCTGATCGAGGAGGTGAATACTTGAGCAATGAATTCCTGAACTTCCTAAAAGAGAATGGGATTCTCTCTCAGCTGACACCTTCATATACACCACAGCACAACGGTGTATCGGAACGGAGGAACCGCACCCTATTAGATATGGTGCGCTCTATGATGAGCACAGCTGAGTTACCTATTTCCTTCTAGGGGTATGCGTTGGAGACAGCAGCATAGCTATTGAATCAAGTTCCATCTAAATCTGTACCTACCACACCATATGAGATATGGAGTGGGAAGAGGCCATATCTTTAACGAGTTAAGATATGGGGTTGTCCGGCCTATGTCAAAAGACAAAATCCGGACAAACTCGAGGCACGGTCAGTTCTTTGCAAGTTTGTGGGATATCCAAAGAACTCATATGGGTATTTTTTTTACCACAGTGAGGAACAAAAAGTGTTTGTTGCTCAACATGCCACCTTTTTAGAAAATGAATTTCTTGTAAAAGAAATTAGTGGCAAAGTGGTAGAGCTGGAAGAGGTTCCAGATACACAAACTGTAACAGAAGATTTAGTGGAACCAGAGGATTCGGTAGTTTCGAACGAACCTCAGCCTCTCCGCCGATCTAGTAGGGTTCCTCACCCACCTGAGAGATACTACGGTTTTCTCATGGATGGTAGGAGCGAGGATTGCATCATGGTTGATGATGACCCAACTAGCTTCGAGCAGGCCATCACGAGTGGGGACTCAGTGAAATGGCTGGATGCAATGCGGTCCGAGATGGAATCCATGTACACAAACAAAGTATGGACTTTGGAAGATGCTCCTGAAGGGGTAAAACCCATTGGGAGCAAGTGGATCTTCAAGAAAAAAATTTGGTATAGATAGGAAAGTGGAGACTTTCAAAGCTAGACTTATTGTAAAGGGTTTTCATCAAAGACCTGGTGTGGACTATGACGAAACCTTTTGTCCAGTGGCTATACTTAAATCCATCCGGATCATGCTTGCCATCGCTGCATATCATGACTACGAAATCTGGCAAATGGATGTTAAGACCGTCTTTCTAAACGGTGATTTAGAAGAGAGCGTGTACATGACTCAGCCAGAGGGCTTCGTAGATAGTGGGAGCAGCAGGAAGGTGTGCAAGCTGCTTAAATCCATTTATGGATTAAAGCAAGTATCGCGGAGTTAGAACATCTGCTTTGACGTCGTTGTCAAAGAGTTTGATTTCGTCAAAAACGTAGATGAATCTTGTGTCTACAAGATGGTGGCAGAGAGTAAGGTTGTCTTCCTCGTATTGTACGTGGACGACATACTCTTGATAGGAAATGACATTCCTATGCTGTAATCGGTCAAGCTCTTCTTATCACAAAGATTCTCAATGAAAGATCTAGGTGATGCCTCCTGCATACTGGGAATTATGATCTATAGAGATAGATTTAAAAGGATATTGGGATTGTCCCAATCCAGGTACATTGACACCATACTAAAAAGGTTTAGTATGGACGAGTCCAAACGTGGGTTTTTACCCACGATCTCAGGGCTCACTCTCTCCAAAGAGATGTCTCCCAAGACTGATTTGGAGAGAGCTCGCATGCAAGGGATACCCTATGCTTCGGCTGTAGGCCCTATCATGTACGCGATGCTATGTACCAGACCTGATATAGCATACTCACTAAGTGTAGTGAGTAGGTATCAAGCTGATCCTGGAGAGAGTCACTAGACAGCTGTGAAGAGCATTCTCAAGTACTTACGAAGGACTAAGGAGATGCTCTTGGTGTATGGTAACGAAGAACTCCAAGTGGAGTCCTTTACTAATTCGAGCTTCTAGAGTGATAAGGACGACTCTAAGTCGCACTCGGGATTTGACTTTACCCTCTACAGAGGGGCGGTTAGCTGGAAGAGTTCCAAGCAGGAAACCGTGGCAGACTTGACGATGGAAGACGAATACATCACTGCCAACGATGCTGCCGAAGAGACTGTCTGGATCAAGAAGTTCATTACTGAACTTGGAGTGGTTCCATCCATTGAGCATCCAATACCTTTGTATTGCGATAACAATGGAGCGGTGGCTTTGGCTAAGGAACTCAGGTCCCATCAGCGATCCAGGCATATTCTGAGGTGGTATCACCTGATCCGAGAGATAGTTGATCGCCGGAAGATCGAGGTCAGGAGGGTTGACACGAAGAACAACACAGCGGACCACTCACGAAGGCCATACCCCAGATACAGTTTGAGAGACTCTTCGGGATGCTAGGTATGCGATACTACAGCAGCTGGCCCTAGTGCAAGTGGGAGATTGTTAGTTGTATGTATGCCCTAGAGGCCAGTATTGTACAGATGATGTATATTATATTGGATGCTTGGACATATAGAGAGAGGACTTTCTTGCTCGACATGATAGTATGCTATCTGGTTGCTCTTTATCTTAATATGTATACTTGTCTCTTTATACTGTCTAATAGTTACATGTTGGTAAAGCCCTTAGGATGTGTACTTGACTACCTGGACTATGATGCGGATCATACTAGTGAGGACATGGTAGTCCATAAGTACATCCTTCAAGGTCCCTAGTCATGGGTGTATCGAGACGGGGCATCGATATACCAGTGTAGACTAGCGTATACGCTTCTCGACCCATGAGATGGGCGATGGATGATCCCATATCCATTGGTGTTTGACATAAGAGATGGTATACGGGTGCTCAGTGGAGACTGGGTACACTGGACGGACTCGCCGAGAACTCCCAGATGGTATTATACTTTACGTCAGATGGTAGTTCTCTGGTGACACTTGTGCAGGTTAGTCTGTAGACCCGAGATCGTCATAGAGTCTTCTGTGATTCCCACTGTGCTTTGATTTCCACCTTACCACGTCCATGAGAGCATGCAAAACGGTGGTTTTTGGGTACAGTCCCGAGTCACATGGAGGCAATGAGCGATATGAGGGGTTTCGTCTCTCCCGGTATTGGGGGTTGATGTTGCGCTGTGCTCGATTGGCCGTAACAGGGAAGTCCCTGGCCATAGATGATTTAGAGATTCACTAGTAAGTGTTACCAGTAGTTTCTCGACCCATTATGAGCCTCACATCGGCACGACTTATCGGTTATTGGGGTCTGACGTTTACCACCCCTAGACTTGATATGCGACATATCAGATGAGGAGACCGGACTGTATGGGAAGTGTTACCGGCAGGCTTTTACAGGAGTTGGAGCGGGCTTGCTTGCTGATCTTCTGATCGCTCAATACCCGGGTAGCCGTTACGTCCAGCAAGTACCGCTGAAGGCTTGTGGGTGCTTGATGTGATCATCACCTACTGCCAGCGTATTGACGAGTCTTTAGAGTCCTACATAGAGGTTTTACTTGCTCAGGCAAAACGAAATAGGAGCACATATATGATATGTGCGGTACCGAGAATAATGCGTGTATGTGATACCGTATTCTATTCTCACGACTTTATGTATCAGTCGGTTATATATATGATATAGCCGGGTTATCGAATCAAATGTTGATTCGATAAGTCGATACATTGGTTGTTAGTCGGTTACATGTGATATGACCGGATTATTAATTCAAGTGTTGATTTAATAATTTATTGTATAATTGTATATTTGATATACTAGTTTACATTAACTAACACTTGTTCACTTTAGGTTTTTTCTCACATGTACACAACTTTAATATATATGTAATATATATTAAAATGTGTTTTCTTTTTGTATCATGGTTGATGATACACTTGACATGGGTGTACAAGACATACACCATACTATTTTAGATGGTGGTTAATATTTATTTAAGGTAATTACAAATTAGTGGAGCTTAGGTCATAAGCATGAAGCTTGTAGAAGCTTGTGGATGCTTTGACAAAGTCCACCAAATTTGTTTTACTTTAGATTTTTATTAACCTAACCATTTTGAATTAACTATGGTTATGTCTCTACACGAGTTAGTATATGATACTCACTCACCATGGTTAGCTCACTCACTTGATCATTATCCTCATCTCTTTCTTTTGTTCATCTTCTTCTTCTTTGTTCAAAAGAAAATCTTGCTAGTGTTTGATCCAAAGTGATAAAGATTGTGAGAAATAAAATTCTAAAGAGAACCCACTTTCTATTTCTCCATCCTCTACTAGACTAGCACTTTAGTATAGGGTGTTTGCTTCACTAATTCTCTAGTTAGTGATGTAGAAGCTTGAGTTGGCATCCCCTCGACGTAGATCATCTTCGGCCTCGAAGACTTCCAGCAAGGACGCACTTTTAGCTTCGTGAAGCCATGCAAGGGTACGGGAGAACCACGATCGCAGCGAAAGGACTTCAACAAGGAGCTTTAGAAGTGAAAGACCGATCTACAAAGGTTGTATTTCGTATTCACTTAGTAGTAAATGTCTTTTACTAGAAAGTGAAACCCTAATTTTCTAGCAACGATCTTGTTTAGGGTTATTCGGCACGGCTAAAATTTGAAACGGGCATGGTTGATGCATTGTAGAACCTTATTAGAGTGCCTAGTAACCGTACATAAGTGAAGTATGTGTGCAAGATATACCTATAGCTATGTCATAAGGTGTGTATGTACCTAACACTAATGGCACAATACCCTATAGGTATACAGGTATCTAGCATGTAAGTATATGAAGGCATATGTATAAGCATGTAGACATACAGGTATGCTATATGTCATATGCGATAAGAAATATGAATCAATGTCACAATGTCCCTAACCAAGGAATATGATATCTAAGTGGGTTGTGCGTGACATGGCAATTATTGACGGTGTGTGTGACATACAATCAGTGCTCGTGCAACATGAATCGTCAATAATAGTTCAGTGTCCTAAGGATACTAGTCCAAGCACAACACTAACTAAGCAGTAGGGTGAATGCGCAATTCTAAATATGACATATAATATGCGACAGAAATAACATCTCTAGCCCAGACGCATAATGCCATGCGGGCGATTCCCATGTAGATGTTAAATCTACTCACCAACGCTCCAAGCTAGGTGAAGTCTACCACCTGTTTCCCCTTTGTAGCAGTGTCCGAAGTCCCCACCTGCGAACCTGCAACATTAAAACAATAAAACAAGTATATATTAATAATAGACCCAAAACACATACAATCTACACAGACCAACACGACACACATACATACTCTAAAGGGTTCTTGCTGTAGCTAACGCGTATAGCGACACTACGAAACTAACTCAGAACAACAGCAACATGGAACACGCATCGTATCGGATAACGTATCGCGTGAAACAAAACACAAGAACTATGCAAAGTGGTCCCAGATTTTTCTGTGCTAACAATTTGTAAAAATTGCAAGTACCATGAGATCACAAACAACCCCAGAGACCCCTAACCAAAAATCCAAACCCTAACTCCCTACTCTGGCCACAAATTACGGCCAGAACCAATAAATCTGCGGCCGTACGGAAAGGGAATGGGATCATGTTTTGAGGGTAGGTTCTAGGTCACTACACTAGGTTACTGTGATGTCTATTTTTGCAAAAAATACTTGGTTTAACAGCAGATCATCCGAGACCCAAACAAAACACTAAAAATACGATATTTACCGGAAACGATATGATACGCGATAAAAACAGAAACTTTAATGCTAAGCTACACAATAAACATCTAAAGAACAGAAAGAGATCAATACCTACAAAAAAGAACTGAAAGATCCAAGCTTTGCACACTCCAAGGCATCCATGAGGCAAAACCAAGATAAATATGTGATTTTGTGAAGTTTGTGAATGATTAGTGATGGATTTGTGAAGAAATCGTGAAGAGAAGCTAAGTGTTCAGTTTGAGGAATGAGGAGGTGAAGAAATAATGCTAAAGAGAGAAAGAAATGAGAGAGAGAGAATGATAAAGAGAGAGAGAGAGGTGAGGCTAAGAGGTAAGAACACGAAAGCATTAACTCCTCAAAAATGCCTTCATACACACCTCATCACTCAAAAAGAAAATATCTTCTCTCTCACACAAAAGATCTAGGGTTCAGGTTAAGGATGGATTAAACAAGGATTAGGTTAAGTGTTATGGTTGCTAAGAACAAATTAGCATAAACAAAACTCATATTTACGTGCACACGTGCGTGCATGCTTATAACAAATAATAATAAATTATTAATTAAATGTTATAAAATGTGAGGAACCCGAATTGGTAAACTTTTTTACAGTAAACCCGCATTAACGTCTAAACGAACACTAACCGAAATCTAAGGCGTTACAGCACGTCAGCGGCACTAGCTGTTAGTGTATATGCCTTAGAGGCCATTACTGTATCATACTAGTTTGTATATTACTTGATGGAAGCTTGGGATATTCACAGTTGTATAGACAATCTTGCTCGAAATGGTAGTATGCTACTTGGTTTGTTTCTACTTTAATGTGTGCTTGTGTTTCTTTTAGCATATCGCCTATACACATTAGTGGAGCCCTTACGATCTTTGCTTGATTACCAGCGTTGTGATGGTAGTCATACTAGTGGGGGCTGGGTAATCTATAAGCACATCCTTATACAGGTCCCTAGTCGTAGGATTATCGAGACGGGGCATCGATACTCCGTAGTAGACTAGCGTATGCGCTTCTCATCCCAGCAGGGGAGATAGTCTGTCCCACAGCCGTCAGTACTTCGTACTTGAGATAGTATGCGGATGCTCGTTAGGTTACGAGTACACTGGACATAACTCATCGGGAACTGTTGATTGGTACTATACCTATCGTCAGTTATCAGTTCCCAGGTGACATGAGTACAGCTTAGTCCGCTGACTTGACACTGTCACTTCGCCTCGAGTGTGTTCCCACTGTTCTTAGATTGCTACCCTACCACGGCTCAAAAGAGTCATGCAAACAGGTAGTAGTTGGGTGCAGTCCCGAAGCACTTCAAGGCAGTGAAGGTTAGACAGGATTCCTTTCTCCCAGTATTGGGGGTTGATATCGCGCTGTGTCAAGGAGAGCCATTACACATAGCCGTCCCTGGCCAGGGCAAGCGAGATATACTGGGAGGTTATCCAGTGTTGTCTCAGGGTGTTCTGGGATACACTCCGACACGACTTGTACCGCTATTAGAGGACTGACGTTTACCACCCCTAGGTCCGCCATGCGATATTCTCAGACGAACAGACCGGACTGTACGGAGATTGTCATATTCAGGCCTAGTAGGAGTTCGGATGGGTTCACCTCATCAATTTTCTTATCAGCATCTACCTGGGGACCGTTACGTAAAGCTAGTACCGCTTGCGGCCTGTGGTTAAACACACTGCCAGCGTAGTGTCGAGTGTTTAGAGTCCCACATAGAGAGCTATTCGCCTTTGGGCAAAACAGAGTAGAGGTCGCATGGTTTTGCGACAGGGTTCATTCGCATCCGCGCACTTGTGCACGTTTGGTGTCCGGGCAATTATTACTAGTGGGTTTTGGTTTAAGCCAGATCCTAGTATATATTTTGGGATTGGTTTTATCTCATTGTATTCGTGTTCCTCGGAGCACGGTTGCGGGTGTGTATGCACAGTTGACTGAGGCAGAGGCAGAGGATTCTCATTAGGGTTGTTGACTGTTGACTTTTTCTAAACCCTAATGAGAATAAGAAATATGATTAATAATAATATTAAGTAAGTATTATTATGCCATGGTTGAGTTGAAAGTTTGACTTTTGTTGACTTTGTTGACCGGTTGACTATTTTGGACTTGTTGACCATCATCAATTCATGGCTATGACTTTTGTTTACTTGTTGTTCTTTACAAAATGCATTAAATGCATGAAATGATAATGTCCATTGATATGAACCATCACATATACTTAATTATTATTATTATCATGATTATTTTCTCTTTTGTGAACATGGTTGTAAAAAGTCAAGCTCATTCTATCATTCTCATTCTCTCTCATCCAAAAGCTCACTCTCTTCCTCTCTCTCAAGGCTCTCATGTCTCATGTGTTGAGAAGCATGAGCCATTGAGATAAAACCCTAAAAACTCTTCTCTACTCATTCTAAAGTTCAAGGTCTAGCAAGCCAAGCACTTTAGTTTCCTCTCGGTACAGGTAGGAGCTCAAGGTAGAAGCTTTCGGGTGGATCCTTCTTCGACAACAAGGAGACGACGAGGTGAAGCCGATCCAACCACTCCAAGGAGCAAGAAAAGAAGGAGTTCAAGACCTAGGTATAACCCCCTAACATAGTAGTTAAACTTGTAGTTAGTTTGCTAGGTGTTTGTTTAGCAAAGATCCTATTCTAAAGTCCATGTTACCTTTACCGAAAAAATCGTTTTTTACCGTTTGCGCATCCCCGAAAGAACCAGGACGGGTAACGTGGACTTACAGTGGCATCAGAGCTATGCTAAACAACAACTAGCAAGTTAGCAAAGTATTTAGAATTTCGATCGGAGAAAAAAATCACAAAACGAGTCTAAGAACTGAACTTTCTGCCGATTTTTAAACTTTTCAAAAAATGATTCCACATACACTAAAATTCGGCTCAGGGTATTATAGGAAGACACAGGAAAAATGAGTCACTGACTCGGTCAACGCGCCGCGGAACCGCGGCGAGAACAAGCTTCTTGCCGTGGATCCGCGGCCGAGTTGACTTGGCCGTGAATCGTTTTTGCTGCAGTATTCTCAGTGTTCTGTTTTGGGATTTTAGAATATTTTGTTTCTGCCCATATTTTCCAGAGAACAAAGTTGTGTTTGGGGTAGTTACAAATCCGTATTTTTTATCGAAGTTCTGTAGACTTTAGCTAATGGGTTATATCTATGATGTGATATATGTATTGATCGTCTGCTAATCGCTATGCGTCGATTAGTGGGGGTTATACATATCTGTGATCTGTAATGTTGATGGTTTGTGTATATGAACTCGTTGAATTGTCGCGGATTAATAGCCGGGGGTTGTGAGATGAGAGTTTTCTTATCTTTCATTTGATGTAATATGTAAATTGATATAATATTATTTGTATTGCCGGACATCCGGGATGAGGTTGTAGCCGCCATTGTATATTATTTCTTTTACTATTTTTGCTCCTAGGATAGACCCAAGGTGGGGTGCACAAACTACCGGGTACCTCGAAGTGCCGAGTGGCCTACTCACGTTGTTGAGGGAGGTTGCCTCACTTTGGGTACTTGGCTGGTAGTTTGCTGCACCCGTAGGGGTCTAGGGTGGGGTCTTGGATATTCATCGCAACCGTGTAATCCGCTTTTCGTTGCAGGCTCGAACGAAACGCGGATTCCTAGTATATCCAATGTGTTCATCTGTAATCTGGAATGGCTATCATTGCATCTGACGAATGTATATATCTATATATGATATCTAGTAGGCGTTGCTTATGTTTTGCATCCGCGCTAGTCCAGCCCCCGCTCTGTCGTTAGTTAAGTAACCTAACGGGTAATGATGGGGCCCCGTGGCGAATGCGGAGGGCATAAGCGTACGTCATATTTTCGTTGTTTTCTGCAATGGTAGGATTAAATGATGGGACGCATTAAATTAATGCAAGAAAATAAACCAAAGTTAAAATCGTTGGAACAATTTCAAAACCACTCGGTTTCTTTTTAAAAACCAACTTTTAAATGCGGAGCTTAAACCACTCCTTTTAAAATCTATCCCGTTCCATCGATTATATCAAGTTCACTACGTTCGCGGTTTCGCCAATACCATTCGTAGCCCTCCGTCATTTCATATGGATAGTCAATAGTATTCAAGCTGTGTTTGTTGGCCAAAGTCAAGGCATAGTGAATTGTAGCTATTGGATATTCATATGTAGCATAGATAGATGAGTTGGTTTAGGACAGTCGTACTGCCTTATTGGCCAAAGTCAAGGGTAGGTACGGGTGGGTTCAAATTAACCTGGAAAATGACGGGTAGAACTTGACATGTGACTCATGATTTGTTGGCCAAAGTCAAGGTCATAAGAGCATGGGGCAAAAATCTACATCGGGAGTTTCTAAAGAAACTGAAACTTGCTAGCGTTGCATACCATTTGGAGTGTAATGATTCTGGTAGGATTCCTTCAGTTTTGTCACACGATGATATTTGGATCCCGATCCTACTGTGAGTATATGCTACTCCTCAGGAACTTTCTCACTTAACGATCAATGCTATAAACCAAGTAGGTGTCTAGAAAGGTGTTAGTGGGGCTACGCCCACAGGGAAAAGAGGTTATTTAATTAAGGAACTTCACGAAAGTGTTGGAAAAGCTCTCTCGAAGTACCAACACTGGCCTGGCTGAACGGTTAAGCAAGTATTGTACGGTAAGATTGATCCCGACTGATTCTTTCTTTTTGGTTTGAGCAGGGATTCGAGAAACAGTGGGAGCCATCCTGTTTAGACAAACTAAAAACCGCTCTAAACTTGCAAGAGCATCATGCTAAAGTGTTTCTTCTCTCTCTCCTAATTGCAGCGACCAAACATCATGACCGGACTTAAGTTACTACTAGATAAAAACATACTGACAGGGACAAACTACAAAGATTGGCTTAGGAATGTCAAAATGGCAATCACTTATGACAAGTTAGGGTATCTCCTTACCACCAAAGCTCCCCTGTCCCAGGTCCCAAATCCAGCGTCGCGGATAAGGAAATCCGTAAGACCTGGGAGATCGACTGCGTGAAGGCTAAGTGTCTCGTGCTTGCCTCTATGGACAATGAACATCAGAGGAGGCACGAGAATATGGATCTAGAATCCATATTTCTCCATACTAAGGAACTATATGGAGAGCAATCCCGTATCGCAAGATACGAAGTCTCGAAAAAGTTGTTTTCGGCGAGATTGGCCGTCGAATCATCGGTAGCGGAACATGTGCTTAAGATGATTGGCTTCATTGAAGAGCTCGCGGACCTTGGGACCACGTTAGAGAACGAGCTCTACACTGACTTGATTCTCCAATCCCTCCCTTCCACTTACGCCCAGTTTATCCTGAACTTCAACTTGCAAGGAAAAGAAGTTGAACTTCCGGAGCTCCTCAACATGTTGAGGAGTGCAGAAGGCACCTTACAGAAAGTAAGGGAAACATCCACTTTGTTTGTTGGAGGATCTTCCTCTTCTAGGTCCAAGGCGAAAGCCAAGGGAAAGAAGAAGAAAACCCCCACCAAACCAAGGGGCGGTGTTCGTAAAGTGGAAGCGAAGGGAAAGGCAAAGGCAACAAAGGTAGCGGGACAGCTTGTGGGAAAGGAAGAGTGCTTCTATTTTCATAAGAAAGGACACTATAAAAAGGATTGCAGGGCTTGGAAGGCCAAGAACCAGGGCCCGAAACAAGTTGTAGCTTCGGCTTTAGGTGTGTATGTTATTGAAAACTGTCTATCAGCAAACTCTACTTCCTGGGTATTGGATACCGGATCAAGATCTCATATCTGTAATTCTTTGCAGGCACTGAGAAAGTGTAGGGTTTTGAAGGCAGGTGATATGACCCTCAGATTTGCAAACGGAACTGGCATGAATGCTGAGTCCGTGGTGGACTATCGCTTGGGATTGTCAGATGGACATGTTTTGGTTTTACGGGATTGTTATTTTGTACCCAGTGCGACTTGTAATATCATATCTATATCTTTAATGTCTAAAGAAGGTTATGATTTTGCATTTGTAAGCGATGTTGTAAACATTCACCTTAATCATGTTCTGATTGGGTCGGGTACATTAAGCAACAGTATATACGTATTAAACCAACCACATATTTTCAATGTCCAAAATACACACAAAAGAAAGTCTCCAGAAATAAATCATGCTTTCTTATGGCATATTAAACTGGGTCACATCAATGAGAGAAGGTTGACGAAGTTACATACAAAAGGATATTTGGATCCGTTCGAATATCAATCATATGCAACTTATCAATCCTGTCTCAAAGGAAAGATGACAAAGACTCCGTTCACTAGACACGGAGTAAGAGCGAGCGAGCTCATGGGACGCGTACACAGCGATGTATGCGGTCCAATGTCTACACATGCGCGAAGTGGTTATTCTTACTTCATTACTTTTACGGATGAATTTTCAAGGTACGGATATGTCTTCTTAATGAAACATAAATCTGAAGCCTTTAGAAAATTCCAGGAATACAAGAATGAAGTAGAAAAACAAACAGGCAAAAGTATCAAGACACTGAGATCTGATCGAGGTGGTGAATACTTTAGTGCCGAGTTCCTGGATTACCTAAAAGAGAATAGAATTCTCTCTCAGCTTACTCCTCCATATACTCCACAACATAACGGTGTATCGGAGAGACGGAACTGAACCCTATTGGATATGGTACGTTCCATGATGAGTAACGCTGAGTTGCCGCGATCATTCTGGGGATATGCATGAGAATCAGCTGCATCCCTTTTGAACCGGGTTCCAACTAAGACAGTGCCTACCACACCATATCAGATGTGGAGTGGGAAGAAGCCCTATCTTAAGCACATTAAGATATGGGGATGTCTAGCTTTTGTCAAAAAGCAGCATGCGGACAAACTCGAGTCACGCTCAGTACAGTGCAAGTTTGTGGGATATCCAAAGGACTCCAAGGGATATTTTTTCTATTGTGAAGATGAACAAAAGGTTTTTATTTCTCGTCATGCCTACTTCTTGGAAACTGAATTTTTGGAAAATCAGATAAGTGGGAGCGCAATTGAACTGGAAGAAATTCCAGAACCACGAGCTATTACTGAAAGCTTAGTAGAACCAGAGGGTTCGAAAGAACAGGACATTCTTGCGCCGCTCCGCAGGAGTAGTAGGCAGTCTCATCCGCCCGAGAGATACTACGGTTTTCTCATAGACGGGGATAGAGAGGTTTGCATCATTGATAATGATAAGCCGACTAGCTTCCAGCAGGCCATTCAGAGCGTTGACTCGGTAAAATGGCTGGATGCAATGCGGACCGAAATGGAGTCCATGTACACCAACAAAGTATGGATTTTGGACGTTGCTCCAGAAGGGGTAAAACCCATAGGATGCAAATGGATCTTCAAGAGAAAGATTGGTGTAGATGGACAGGTTGAGACCTATAAGGCTAGACTTGTTGCAAAGGGTTTTTCGTCAAAGACCTGGTTTGGACTATGACGAAACCTTTTCTCCAGTGGCTATGCTCAAATCCATTCGGATCCTTCTTGGCATTGCTGCCTTCCACGATTATGAGATTTGGCAGATGGACGTAAAGACCGCTTTTCTAAATGGAAATTTAGAGGAGTGTGTCTATATGGACCAGCCAGAGGGTTTCAATCAGAGTGGGAGCAGCGGAAAGGTGTGCAAGTTGCTTAAGTCCATTTATGGACTAAAGCAGGCATCGCGGAGTTGGAACATCTGTTTTGATGAGACGGTCAAAGATTTTGGCTTTATCAAAAATCCAGATGAACCATGCATCTATAGTAAAATTGTAGCACGAACTGTCGTGTTCTTCGTTTTATACGTGGATGACATTCTCTTGATAGGAAATGACATTCCTATGCTACAATCTGTCAAAGGGTTCTTGTCACACAGGTTCTCCATGAAAGACCTGGGTGATGCCTCTTACATTCTGGGGATCCGGATCCACCGTGATAGGTCCAAGAGGATATTAAGACTTTTACAGTCCAGGTACATCGACACCATACTGAAAAGATTCAGTATGGAAGATTCTAAGTGGGGTAATCTACCGGCTTGTCACGGGATCACCCTCTCCAAAAAGATGTCTCCCAAGACTGATTTGGAAAGGGATCGCTTGTCTATTATACCCTACGCTTCTGCGGTAGGCTCTATAATGTATGCAATGTTGTGTACCAGACCAGATGTAGCTTATGCACTGAGTGTAGTAAGCAGGTATCAGTCAAACCCTGGGGAGAAGCACTGGATAGCGGTAAAGAACATTCTGAAATACCTGAGAAGGACTAGGGACATGTTTTTGGTTTACGGCGGAAAGGTCCTCCAGATGGAGACCTTTGCTGACTCCAGCTTCCAGAGTGACAAGGATGACTCCAAGTCCATGTCGGGTTATGTCTTTACCCTCAATGGAGGGGCGGTGTGTTGGAAGAGTTCCAAACAGGAAACCGTTGCTGACTCGACGAAGCGGAATATATCGCTGCATCTGATGCCGCAAAAGAAGCAGTCTGGATGAGGAAGTTCTTGACAGAACATCAGGTGGTTCCATCCATTGTTGATCCAATACCTTTGTATTGTGACAACAACGGGGCTATAGCTTTAGCGAAGGAACCCAGGTCCCATCAGAAGTCCATACACATATTGAGGCGGTATCACCTGATCAGGGAGATCGTAGATCGCCGGGAGATCGAGGTTCGGAGGGTTGCTAAAGAAGATAACACTGCAGATCCATGTTAGTTATATGTATGCCCTAGAGGCCATTACTGTACATAGGATGTATATTGTAGTGGATGCTGGGACGTATATAGGGAGGACTTTCTTGCTCGACATGATAGTATGCTATCTGGTTGATCTTTACCTTAACGTGTATACTGATTGTCTCTCTGTTACATGTTGGTAAAGCCCTTAGGATCTGTACTTGACTACCTGGACTATGATGCGGATCATACTAGTGGGGACATGGTAGTCCATAAGTACATCCTTCAAAGTCCCTAGTCGTGGGTGTATCGAGATGGGGCATCGATATACCAGAGTAGACTAGCGTATAACTTCTCGACCCATACAGATGGGCGATGGATGATCCCATATCCATTGGTGTTTGACATCAGAGATGATATACGGGTGCTCAGTAGAGACTGGGTACACTGGACGGACTCGCCGAGAACTCCCAGATGGTATTATACCTCACGTCAGATGGCAGTTCTCTGGTGACACTGGTACAGAGTAGTCTGTTGACCCGAGATCGTCATAGAGTCTTGTGTGGTTCCCACTGTGCTTTGATTTCCATCTTACCACGTCCAAGAGGGCGTGCAAAACGGTGTTTTTTGGGTACAGTCCCGAGTCACATGGAGGCAATGAGCGATAGGAGGGGATTCGTCTCTCCCGGTATAGGGAGTTGATGATGCGCTGTGTTCGATTGGCTATAACGGGAAATCCCTGGCCAGGGTTGCTGAGATTTACTGGTAAGTGTTACCAGTAGTTTCTCGAACAGTTATAGACCTCATATCGACACGACTTATTGAGCTATTGGGGTCTGACGTTTACCACCCCTAGGCGAGATATGCGACATATCAGACGATCAGACCGGACTGTACGGTAGTGTTACTGGTTGGATTCACTGGAGTGTGAGCGGGCTTGCTCGTCGATCTTCAGATCGCTCAATACCTGGGTGGCCGTTACGTTTAGCAGACCGCTTGCGGCTTGTGGGTGTTTGATATGATCATCATCTGCTGCCGGCGTATTGACGAGTCTTTAGAGTCCTACACAGAGGTTTCCTGGCTCAAGCGGATATGTGCGGGACCGAGAATAATGCGTGTATGTGATACCGTATTCCATTCTCGCGATGAATGTATCGAATGGTTGTATGCGATATAACCTAGTTATCGAATCAAGGATTGATTCGATAAGCCGATACATTGTATACTAGTCGGTTATATGCGATATGACCGGGTCGTTAAATCAAGTGTTGATTTAATGATTTAATGTATAATTATATATATGATGTATTACTTTACATTAACTAGTATCGGTTCATTTTAAATGGATTTTCTCACTCGCGTGTGCGCATCGCATATGCGATATGATTTTGTGCACTTGCTTGTATCATGTTTGATGATACATGCCTTTTTAGTTAAGTGTATAGAATTAAACCTTGGTTAATGGAATGGTTAGGGTTTACTATTTGATTATTCATTTATTTATTTATTTGTTTATTCATTTTGGGAAAAGCAAAAAGGGAAAAATGGATGCTAGTTTTGTTTTGTTCATGAATCTTCATGAAGGTTTGAATAAAGGTAACCATTTTTGTCTCATGCTTAACTTAACCATTCCACATAACCATGATTGACTCTCTACACCTAACTATGGTTCAATTATGATAAGAATGAATTTCTTTTCTCATTATTATTATTCTTATCATAATATTCTTCTTCATCTTCTTCATTCTTCAAGTGAAGAAAACCAAACTTCATCAATGGTGATTGATGATAAAGAGTGAGAAATCCAAATCTAAAGTCTACCCACTTCCTATTTCTTCATCCTCTACCTCTTGCCAAGTAGTAGAGTGTGTTCTCTTCACAAGTTTTTGGACTTGGTGAAGTCGGAGCTTGATTTAGCGATGCCTCGACGTAGATCATCTTCGGCACGTCATCGATGACCTAGCCCGCTTCTTCTCCAATGAAGCCGACGCAAGAGCCCGGATTTCGGATTTGTACAGCGGAGATGACTTCTTCATGGAGCTATGGAGGTGGACAAACGGATCTACAAAGGTTGTATATCCGTATCCCTTAGTTAACTGTTAACTAGATTACTTTTTCGCCTAGTTTTCTAGCAAACGATCCGTAGTCGGGTCTCTCGGCACCCATAAATTTTTATATTGGCATGTTCGATGCCTTGTGAGACCTCATTAGGGTGCCTAGGAACCCTACAGTGGTATCAGAGACTAGCTAGAGCCTTAGGCGAAGTCTAGACGGAATTTGTAGTCCGAACGAACCCGAAACCCCGAATCAAACTTGCTCTCTGTCCAGATTTTAAAAATGTGGATTTTTCAAGATTAAAAATATCCAGAAAATCAAGCAGGGTTTATTATGAAATACTGTGCAAAACGGAGCCGTAACTCCGTCATGACGGCGTGGAACCGCGGCCTAAGCCCACGTGGCGCGGCGGTTCCGCGGCGTGACTGTAGAATCTTTGACTTTTCTTTGCACAGTAATTCCTTTTTCCTGGAGGTGGAGTTTCTGGGAATTTTTAATATTTATTCAAGAGTTGAATTTTCTGGGGTTGCTTTGGGGATTCGGTATTTCGATCGGAGTATCAGATTTTGTCTATGTGGCTTTCCGGATAATTTTTAGAATATGTTAAAAAGTTCGACCGGATATAAATACCCAATTTTTCCCCCGTCGGGAAATTTCCAAGTGTTGGATTTTTCCGTAGTTTAACGACGTTCTAAGTAGTGCAAGTAACGCGATGGTCCCTCTAGAAGACAACAAACCTTAACTCGATTATGTGACCGTCTTGAACTGCCCTTTGAACCTTCGGGTTTGGGGCAGTACGGCGTGCCACATGTGAGGCGTTGGCTTGACCCTTCTACGGCTGGACCGTTGGTACTGAGGCACGAACGGAATGTTGTTAGACTTGTTTCATGTGTTGATCTGTATCGGGAAAACTTGGGTGTTCGAATGTTCAATCGGAAAGTTTAACATTTTCTAATTATCTGGAATGGGATACAATAATTGGAATTCACAAATAGTTATGAGATAACTAAATGAATGTTATAAACGTAGCACTTTAGTCTCACTTGATCGGTTACCACGAAATTTTGATGTGATCAAAAGTCCGTCGCAATCACGTAGCGTGCGCGGATACTCGCCGATAAACTTAATAGACAGCCTCACCCCATAGCCCCGACCAAGTGACTGTAGGAGAACCCCGTCGCCGAAAGCATCCGTTCGGGTGCTCGCGGTAGCGGTGTTCCGCCTTGGTGCACTTCGTCGACGGTATCGGGGGTGCAGCCGTCTACTGAAGTTTGCGACGAGCATTCGATCAGGATGTCGGGAATCTTGTTGAATTGCCCGACTTGATATTGAAAAGTGTTTTCGATTTTGAGACTAAAATGCGGGGTTTATAATTGTTAGGCATGCGATGTCTAAGGAATTAATTTGATTAGGCATGCGATGTCTATGCAGGTTGCGGATTCCAACTGTTGTAGTTTTACACTTTCTTTTCTGTGACCGTAAGTGTAATATGTGATATCGCCGGTTTCGTTGCTATATGTCAACGACAATTGGGATGGACATATTTACTTACGTTGATGACATGTGATGTTATGTGTTGCTGGATATGTTATATTGGATCGTCGTGTTTGAATAGCCGGGTTTTTTTTATGTGAGATGAGTGTTTTTCATTTTCATTCATGTAAAAACTTGTATGTAATATTCTTTTATTGGGGCACTTCCAGGTTGCGGAAGATGTCACCGTTTGTATATTATTTACTTTTCCGCACTAGGATAGACCCAAGGAGGAGGGCACAAGTAACCGGGTTCTGGAGTCCAGTGGGAGACCAACTCGAGGAGTCGAGTCCGGGTCTCCTAACTCTAGAATTGGTAGGGTTGCTTGCCGCTCTCGTAGGGGTCTAGGGGTGTGGGTTTGGCTATTCATCACGACCGTGGAATCCGTGTTTTATACTGGCTCGTATTGAAAACACGGACGTCCTAGTATATCCAATATTTCATATGATTCTTCTGCTGCGATATCTGTGATGTGATCATGTGAAGTTCTGTGATAGATACAGTATATAGTATATATGATATATTATATAGACGTTACTTATGTTTTACACCCGCGCTAGCCCTGCCCCGCTCTGCCGTTAGTTACCTAACCTAATGGTGCACGAAGGGACATCGAGGCGAATGCGGATGGCATAAGTGTACGTCGTATTTATCTGTGATGTTTAGGTACTTTAATGATGGGACTTCATTAATGTGATTAATGAAATAAAAGAAACCTAAGATGTTGTAGAATCGAATTTCAAAATAAAACAGGTAGCTACAGTTCTTGCTTTGCACAGCGGTATATGTGATATATCCTGCACCTTATTCGATGAGGAAAGGACCGAGATCCCTTCACCGGGAGTGACTCCTTTAGCAATAACTGGCAGATGCTACACACTCGGTTTGTATTTTGATTGCTTTTAAGTGTTTTTGCTTTGCACAGTGATATATATGATATATCCCGCACCTCATTCGACGAGGAAAGGACCGACGATCCCTTCACCGGGAGTGACTCCTTTAGCAAAACTAGAAAAGCCTAAAAAACACTCCATTTTAAAATTCATTTGATTCTACAACGATATCAAGTTCATTACGCAATAGGTTTTCAGAAAAACCTGTCGTAGCCCTCCGTCATTTCAGATAAGTACTAGTTAGTATTCGTGCTGCGGTTGTTTGGCATGCGTCAAGGCGTAGTGTACAGTAGCTAACTAGTGCTTATCTGCTAGCATATGATGCGATTGGATTAGGGTATTCGTACGGCGTTGTTTGGCATGCGTCAAGGGTCGTGCGGGTGGGTTTAATTCAATCAAGAAATGTACGGGTTGAACTTGACTAGCAGACTATGGGTTGTTTGGCATGCGTCAAGGTCATAGCGAGCTAGGGGCAAAATATTATCGGGAATTTCAAGTGTTGAAATTTGCAATGAGATTGCATACCTTCTATAAGATAGTTGGATCCCGATACCCGCTGCGAGTAAGTGTTACTCCTGGGAGAGTTTTATACATTAGAATTAGCCGATCAAGTAGGTGTCTAGAAAGGTGTTAACGAGGTTACGCCTCTGGGAAAACGAGGTTTACATTAATTAGGTTCGTGCGAAAGCACGAGGGACCTCCCTCAAAGTACCGACACTGGCCTGGCTGAAAGATTGGCGAACTTGTAGTGTGTAATTAATCCCGGCTAGTCTTTCCTTTTAGGGTTTGAAGGAAGATTTGATAAAAAGCAGTGGGAGCCATCCTGATTAGATAAAATAATAACCAATCTATTCTTGACAGAGCGCACGCTGAGTGTTTTCTTCTCTCTCTCTCCAGGTAGCGACCATATCACGCCTTAATCAAGATAATAATACGGATTATTGACCGAACCCGCTTGTTATTCTGAGCTGGGGAACGTTGGTCCCGCTCCAACTTATAATTGTTATAAGACAGAGCAGGAAATTGGGGAATACCAGATTTCCCGTGCCGCCCAAACGAAGAGAGTGCATGCTGATGCATCATCTTCGGGTGTGTTCATTACAAAGAACTGTTTCTCAGTGTCCTTTACGTCCTGGGTATGTGATACCAGATCAGGATCCCAGATATGTAATATATTACATAGGGCTACAGAAGGGTAGAGAACTGAGAACGGGTGATAAGTTTCATGAGGCAGAAAACGGGGCAAGAGTTGCAGCCAAGTCTGTTGGTCACTGTCACCCTGTATTACAAATACATTGATTCTGAACGAATGTTATTAGATACCGAACCTGATATACAAAATCATATCAGTCTCTTTATTAGTAAAGAAATGATAAAATTTTGTATTGTTGGATAATGTTTTGAACATTTCCTATATCAAAAGTTGATCGGTTCAGACACGTTATCTAAAAGCATTAATGTTCTAAATCAAACTACAGTTCTTAGTATACGGAACACACAAGAGGAAGAGTTCAGAAATGAACGAATTCTTTTTGAGGCATTATAGACCAGGTCAGATCAATGTGACCCGACTAGCTAGAGTTACATAAAGATGCATATTTAAATTAGTTTGAATTTACATCTTGTAAAACTCGCCAGTCATGTCATAAAGATACAATGACACCAGCTCTGTTTATTGGAAACAGAGAAAGAGTTAGCAAACTCTTGGGATGATACATGTTGATGTATGTAAGGTCCCCTGTCTACACATGCCAAGACCGGTTCTTTGTACTTCGTTACATTCTCTGATAATCTCTCAAGATTCAGACATATGTTCCTGTTGAAACACAAGTCCGAACCTTTTGAGATATTCACAGAATATAAGCGAGAAGTAGAGAACCAGAATACGGGTATAAGTATTATGTCCCATGATGAGATCAAGGAGGAGAATACTTGAGCACGGAAATACTGGACTATTCTAAAGGAGAATGAGATTCTCTCTCAGCATTACTCCTCCGTATACACCATAGCACGATGGTATATCGGGGCGGAGCAGATACACCCTATTTGATAAGGTGTGCTCTATGATGAGTAATACTGAGCTACCTATTTCCTTTTGGGTGTTATGCACTTGAGAAGCTGCATACCTATTGAATAGGGTTCTAATCAAATCAGTTGCCTACCACTTCATATGTGATATGGAATTGGAAGAGCCCATTTCTTAAGTTAGTTAAGATTTGGGGTTGTCCGGTGATTGGTATGGGATTTCACGATCAAAAATATAATTACCGCAATCAAGAAACGGCGTCGCTTCGCAGCTAGCCGGTGAGTGCGGGTCGATCCACAGGGACGGGTAAATTTCTTTAGTGTGTCTTAACGAGTTGATTCTATTTGTAGTTTTGGTTTTATAAAAATCTAGATCTAAAACTTAATTAATCTAATTTAAATTCTTGTTAGGGTTAGGCTTAGAGGAAGTTTTGGAGATTGATGTTTCCTTCACCGCTTTCAATGCCGTATTTTAGATCCATTAGGTGTTATAGTAATTATCGATAAAGTGGATACGACTCTTTTGGGAAGATGTGTTCTTCCTCTAGATTCGTATCGTTCCTTTATCGTTAATTACCCTAACCCCCATGGAAAACGCGCGCAACCGGCCCTTTATACTGCGGTTCACCGTTACCTCGAGGGGTAGGGTGCCGCAGGGAGCGGTTGTGCGCGCATGCATGGAGTTCTTAATGGGTTAGGCATTGAAAGGGGTGAGAGATCTCATCTCTCAACCCTTTCCCTAAGGCTAACCCTAACAAGCGAGGAGACTACTCGCTCATTAGGGGATGAAATAACATTAAAAGAATAAAAGAAAAATACTTACTAATGGTGATGGCTCCCTCCAAGCGATAAAGAACAGATCTGAATGTCACGTCCAGAATTTCTGAATTTTATTTATTGAAAAGAGGCATACAATTTTTAGATCTAAGATTACAATTTATAGGAAAATAGAAAACCTAGGGCTACAGACTCTCGCACATGTGAATTTACAGATTTGACCCCTAAGAATTCCAACACCCACAACGTCGCAACAGCAGAAGAAAAATCCACCGTCACGCGCACTATATGGCCGCGGAACCGCGGCGCGAGGTAGGGTTTGGCCGCGGATCCGTGGCCAAAGAAAGGAGTTGGGCCATGAGACTTTTGGGCTTCCTTCTCTGCTTCTTGGGCTCTGTATTTTTATATGTATTTTCTCTGTTGGGCTTCTGGTTCTTCTCCAGATTTTTAGTGAAGACTTGTATTGAGCTTTTTAACCGTTTCACTTGACTTTTTGGACCTTGCACTGTTCTTCGACTAGGCTTGACTGAGATCCGTCTAATTGTTGGTCAAAAGTCCCTTTTTCTGTTGTTTTGTGTCCTTCTCACTGTATTTGCTCCAGAAACCTGTAACCTGTAATATGCAACAAATGTGCGTCAAGAGTACCTGTTTATTTATAAAAAGGATAAGAAATAGGGGAATGATAAATGCAATATTATGGTCTGAACAAATACCCCCAAACTTACCTTTTGCTCGTCCTCGAGCAAACTTATTATTTTATTCTCTAAAATCCTAACCGCACTTTCGCAGGGATACGCGATTGCACTGAGCACGTTCAACAAGCCGTTAAACCTCTAGGTGTCCCTAGTAGGAGGAGTGTTGTCTCCTGAGGGTTTTCAGCGGATTACACCCACAAAATCCTATCAACTTGGCCTATTGACTTTTGTTCTCCAATTAGGTCTTCTAACAAGGAATTCTATTATCTTTGACTCGTAAATTGTCCACCCATATTCTTCACGCTTCCTCATTATTTAACTTAAGATTATATATGTTATGTAGACCTACTTAGCTTTCGGCATCTCTTAAGTTTTCCTTCTAGGGTTTCATCTAAACTTAGGAATTTTCTATCAATTACATTAAAGATACAAATTTTATCTTTCATTCCTCTCTCTCATCTAAATTCCAATCACATACCCCTACGTGTGTGTATAGATCACCCCTACACTTGGAAATTCAATTCAAGCAATCATGCCCTAGTCCATTGTCCAAAGTACTAATTAGTTGGTGAATGAAATTTGCTTACACATCCTTCATGCGACCGTTAATACTTCTTGAGGTACCAACGACCGATTACAAAATGCGTTTGCACTTTAAAGCGTACTTCCTAGTCCTTGCAACACCCAAGGCTTTAGCAGTGACTCCCAAACCAGTTGGTCTAAGGCACTAGGTGATGAAGCACCCTCGCTAAATATTTTTCTATTTTTACAGCCTTAAATAATCACAAAAACCAGTGTCCATTTTTTTTTCTTTATTCACCCTCTTTTTCTTTTATTTTCTTCGTACTAAGGACTTTAGACAAGAGCATTTCAAGGTCTTTTCTACTAATCCAAGTTTCAAGGTGCGTGATTGTGTATTTTGTAGGGTATACGTTTTCAGAATCTAAACTTAAGTTAGGAACTATTTTTCAAACTTATACTCTAATAAGAACATCAATACTCTTCCCTTGTTTCGACTTAGTCCAAGAAGTGAACCCAAAATTTGCCTATTTCTAAATAAACTACAAGGCATATACTTTCTACCGTTAAACTTTAAGGAAGATTATTTTTAGGGTTTTCAACTTACTAAGTCTAAGATCTAGTTGTTCCTAGCTAGTTGACCTATTTGTCAAACTAAAGTCAATTAGCCAAAATCGAATACATTTATTTTTATAATTTTTTTGAAAATTTTCAAATTTTTATGGGTTTTCAAATAAGTATGCAAATGCAAAAATATGTACAAATGAATGCGAAGGAAGAAGACGTACCGAGCATACCCCCAAACTTGAACTTGACAGTGTCCTCACTGTCATGCTAAACCAAGAGGGTCAAAATACCGATACTCCCCTGTTTATTTATTTATAGTTTTTTTTTATTTATTTATTTTATTGTTAAGAAAAACAAAAATATATAGAAAAAGACCCTCCCCCAAACTTCAATTAAACTATGTTAGACAATACTGCCAAACCTTGCATCGGCCAAAAGTCAACACCAACCAGTTGAAAAATTTATCAGTAAAGAATATTGGGTGGTGGAAAAATAAGTTGTGGTGGTCCGCAAAGAATTGGGGAAGATAGAAGTAGTGGTATGTGTTCATCACAGAATACTGCATTTTATATCGCCCATTCTTACGCTCGTGTGTTTATAGGTAGGTGCTTTTTATCCGTGTTTGTTATATATTTGCAGGATACAGGTTCTCGGTTCTAAAACGGTGAAATTCATAGAAAACACGACAAAATCCGGGTTCCTGCCAAGCACTGATAAAACACGGTCTCCGCTCTTCATCCGTATGCTGCCAGATACCAGTTTAGGAAGACAAAATGTCAAATCAATGTCGTTTTCAGGCACAAGGCTCAATGGTAGCACAAGATCCAAGAGATCTACGCGGAGCTCGAGGCAATCATTCCAAATCTTGACAAAAAGTCCACCTTTCCTCAACAGAAATTCTGGAAGAAATGTGAAAGTATTTTCAGAAACTACATGTACCAGACAACAGGGGACACCAAACCAGGCCACCACCAAAAAGCCCATTTCCCAACACCTCTAAAGGGCCGCGGAACCGCGGCCAAGGTGGGGTCTTGGCCGCGGTTCCGCGGCCATGTGGGGCCCACTCACTGTCGTGTTTCAGGGGCTTTTTGGTAATCTTGCATGGGGTCTGCTGGTTGCCCTAGAACTTCAACTCCCTGCCTATAAATACAGCAGAACTGAGCTTAGCCAAGGGGTCATTCTTTGCATTCTTTTGTTCCTCTTTCTTTTGTAGTTTTAGTTCTTTTTCTTCTTCTTCTTCATTCCTCTTCCATGAATTGTAGTGAGAGCTTTTTGTGGATATGAATAAAGATGAGGGTTTTGTATCATTCTTTTGTGTTTCTTCTTCCCCTTGAGATTCTTGCTTTCTCTTGCTCATTCAACCTCTTTATTGAGCTTGAATGGGTAAGGGTTAGTTATTGATCTCAAAGGTCGTATTTTCTCCCGGGACTAGTTCTTCACTTCACATGCGTTCTCTACCCTTCCCTTGATCTTGCAACCTCTTCATTGAGCTTGCAAGTTTAAGGGTTGGCTATTGAGCACATGCTTGGCTTGGGTTCTACTTCCGTGTTCTTTTCTTGTTCTTTTTATTACTCGCTTTTTATTACTTGTCTTTTTATTACTTGCAATTTTATTCATGCACTTTAATACTTGTATCTTTTCTTTTCTTTGTTCTTTTCTTTTTGTTCTCTTTTGTTCATTTTGTGAATGTTGTAATTATTGTTGTTGTTAAGAATTAATACGGTATTGTAAGTTAACGTTTCCTTGCCAATTCCTTTTCCCGTTATTTTCCATTTGAACTTCGCCCAAACCATACGCAAGCGCTCCGTTAGGCTCCGTACCCTGACAAGGTAACGGTGATTCCTAACCGCGACCGGTTGCGTTCGGTTTGGCCGGAGGCGAAAGCAAGAGACAAGAACGGAAGGACAAGGGTAAATAAGCCGTATTCCACGAATACCGCGCTTAAATCCCCTAATCCACGTTGTTGCCAATTGCTTAGCTTCAATTGGTCAAGACTCGGCTCAAAGGTTTTGAGTACGGATTTCTTAGCTTACAATCTTGTATCTTTTCTTAACAACTTTATACTTGCAGATAAACACATAGGTTAGAACAAACTCATACAGATTCTTTATTAACTCGTCTAAAACAAGAAGGTAAGATACCACCATCTCCCTGTGGACCGACCCGTGCTCAACCGGCTAGCTGCATAGCGACACCGTCTTGATTGCGGATAACTTTAATTCTTCCAATCAAATGGCGCCGTTGCCGGGGAGACGGTAGCGTATTTTCTTTCTTGTTATTCGGGTTAATATTCTTTTTGTATATAAAAAAAAATATATATATATATATATATATATATTCTTTTTTTGTTTTTTGGACAATATTTTTGTGGGCAAGTGTGCAGAATTTTGCGTATTTGCAAACTGCGATAGTGGGGAAGCAAAGTGTACATTCAACGTTAAGGTGATTTACGAAGTACAGTGCCAAAGATCCGGGTAGTTCGACCCGCGCAAGCGAACCTTTCAAGCTTAGCGGATTCGATTCAACGGGGGTTTCCTAACCCAAAACTTAACGGTACGTACTTTACTAACACCTTCTTCTCAAATCCGACGCTTCCAATATACTATTCTTTGCAGGATTCTTTGCAAGTTCGCTAGCAAAAGCTAAAAAATTGACTAACCCGTATTTGTTGCAGCGCCGCGCTTAAACTAAAAAACGATTGTTTGATTCTTTATAGAATTTTTGAATTGCGCATTGCATACATTAATACGGACTAAAGGGCAAACGAACCCCACAACATACGGTAAAGGATTTCATCACCTTTTCCGTGGCCCACAAATCACGAACTTGCGCATAACGATAACCCGCACCAATTTTAAAAGAAACTAGACTTTAAGCCTTAAGGACTTCGCGCTCACTAGGAGAAGTTAACTGTATTTAGAAGCTTGCTTAACGGTATATTGTTTACGGGGTGTCTAGGAAAGTGTTAACGGCGAACCGCCCAAAGAGAAAGGGTTATTTAATTAAGGAACTTCGCGAAAGCGTTGGAAAACCTCCCCTTATCTCTGCACTTACCTGGCCTCGTGATCAGTGTATCTTGAGCCTGTTTCTCGACACAGTTTTACTTCGACAATCAAGTTCTCGAGCAGGTCTAGTTGACCTAGGTGAACCCTAGAACGATTAGGTGTGTGGTATTTTTGTGTCGTGATTTTTGTCCATATTCTTTTTTGTGTATACTTCATTCTTTTGCTAACAACTAACTAAAAAAAATAAAAAATCACATTCTTTTTCCCCTCCTTTTCTCTTCCTTTCTTTCACTCTCTCTTCATATCATGGGTACTCCACCTCGCAAAACTCTTGCCGAACTTTGGTACCCACAACCGGACATTACTTCTTACGGTTCTTGCTTTGGCCGAACATCGAACGACCCCTCCATGCCAAAAATTTCTTTGAAAGATCGGATAGACGCGTCTAGGACAAACAATTTGACTCCGCAATCCACTTCATATCAACCATTTCAAACAGTCACCCCTTCTTACGTTGATCCCCCTTCTTCGAGTCATGCTGCAATTCCAAGACCTATGTCTATTGCTGAACGTATTGAACAATCTCGTAGCCGATCTTTCACTCCTTTCACCACTTCAAATTCTTGGGATCAACAATTCCATTCACCTTCTTATCCCAATGTTGATCCCACTCCTGTCCAGCCATTCAATTCCTACCAATCCTACCCTACTTATGCACCTTCCCTAGACATTGCTTCAGAACCGCCTTTTGGGAGTTTTCAGTATCCATACAACTGTGAATCTTCCACTGAAACCCCTTCACAACCAATGTCTAGTCTAGAACAGTCGTTGGAAGACTTTAGGGTAGCGTCAAGCCAACAAATGATGGATTTGAATGCGTCCATGGCCGCCCTCATACAACCTAGTGATCCGGTAGCTAGTTTTCAACTAGCTCCAACTTTTTCAATGTATGATGAGGCGGCAGGACAGGCTGTGAATTTGAGTGGAGAGAGTGAGATGTACCCCCTTCCAAATCAAACCTACCCGTCTCAAGTTGAATCCCACAACTCTTGTTTTGAAAGTCTATCAAGTGTCCCAAATGAATTATCAGTTAAAGATAGAATGATTAATGAGTTGTGCGACTTCGTAGTGTTTGATTTGCCCGATTGCGAAGGGTCTCTTCCAAGTGAAACCAATCCTAAACCTTTTGACCTTTACACCTCCATCTTAGAACCTGAATTGATTAATATCCATGCTTTGGTTGAGGTGTCAGAGAATTTTGATTTTCACTTGATTGAGGATATTGACGCTGGGAACATTTTGGATGATGAACCCGTAGATTTGGCTGAGTTTTTCTCTTCAAATCATCATCTCGATTCTTTAAATGTTTTTCCCGAACCCCATATGCGTCTTGATTTTGATGAAATTTGCATGGATAAGCTGAATTTTGAGGAGAATATTGAGGATAGCACTGAGGATGATACAGTTTTAATTGATGAGTCGGATTTTCCAATTCATCCTAATCCTTCCACTGACTGTGTACACCCTCCTGAACCCTTAACCGATACCCTTCCTCAACCACTTCCCTCCATCCTTTCCATCGTTCCGACCTTGCAAGAACCCGTATCACTTACATTTCATATGTCTGGTTTACCAAGTTCGGCGTACCCATGGTTTCTCACGAACCTTGAGGGATTTGACCCAATCTCTCGGCGGGTAAATATATTAGCACAATCGCTTTCCACACATCGGTCATCACAAATTGTGCTAATCTATTTACTCCATTTGCACCCTCAAGTTCGTATTCCACTTCTTTTTCCCTTCCGCCATTCTTCTTCCCCTCATCTGCCGAGACCGCATTCCACTTCTATCCACAAGCGGTCTCGCGTATTTTCCGTCTCTTTCCTCTTCACCTTCTTTCCCCAACCACTGCTTTACCATGATAAAATCTTTGAGTGGTTGGTGTTAACTTTTGGCCTGTGTAAGGCCTTGTATAGATGGATACTGTTCTTTCCCCCCTAATCCTGAACTTCATCGCTTAACAGTGGAAACACTGTTTTACTTAAGTTTGGGGGGGACACTTTTTTTTGTATATATTTTTTGTATATAATTTGTTTTTAGGAAGCACCGGCAATTTTGACCCTCTTGGTATAGCCTGACAGTGAGGGCACTGTCAAGTTTAAGTTTGGGGGTGTGCTCGGTAAGCTTTCTTCCTTCGCATTCATATGTATATTTTGCATCTGCATATTAAATCAATAAAACCCATAAAAATCTGAAAATTTTCTAAAAATATAAAAACTTTCTTTTTTGTCGAGTTAGATTGTGGAAGAACTCTGATTCAACATTCGACGGCTTTTGTTTGGAAAAATAGGAATAACTAAATCTTATGTTTAGATTTTGAAAACCTGAAAGATAACTCTCCTTTGAAGTTAACTATGGCTGATATACGTCTTTACATTACACTACACGTGTTGTGAGTCTTGGAAATTAGATGACAAGTCTTTTATGTTTAAAAAAAAACTTTTAAATAGATAAATGATTTTCTGAGGATCAAATAGGTTTGTTCTGAAATAAGTAATGTCAAGAATAGTTTATGAAGTAAAGCGAATATGAAGGAATGTTATTGATGCCGTAATTGGAGCTAAGTCTGAAAAATAACCCATCTAAAACTTGATTGGAATGATTACACACCAAACCCACTAAACACGTCTTTTATCCAAAAAAATATTTGAACTACCGGTTATACCTCCGTTCGTATTAAATCATCTGATTTTCACGACAAAACTGTCTTTTGTTTTCTGGACCTAGGTAACTTGAGTAATTAAGTCCGCTGGGGTGTTTCTACACCTAATGCCCTAAAACCAACTGGTTTGGGTGCATTGGCCCAAAGCTCGCTAAGAAGCCTAGAAAGTCCAGTTTTAAAACAAAGTCAAGCAAGTGTTCTCTCCGAGTTAAAATTCCTAACGGTTCTTTGTGTGAGAATAATCTTGATAAAAGACAGGCTTTTATAAAAAATTTAACGGAGATATGAAGGTATTATTCTATGATAAAGACTATTGCACGTTCACAGAGGTGTGTATGAAATGAAAACAAGAAAAAGGTGGAGTGAAGAATAAAACCTAGTTTCCTGTTAGGGAAGATAGAAATTCTGAAGTTGAAACCTTACTGGAAAACGAAACTTGAAAAATGCTTAACTCTTTATAAAACTTATGTGATCCTTTTAAAATTGTTATCTGGGCTTTATTGTGCGACATGATGACTTTAATCGACTTTTCTGGAACTTAACGGCACTATTTGCACTACACGTAAAGACATATAAAACCTGTAGTTAAATAAGAAGCGAGGTGTGAAAACTAAAGGTTCGATAGTCCAAACTTAGGATTATAGAATTGTTATTTTCTGAAACAAAACTTTAGGGGCTTGAATCTTAGTTATTTTACAAAACTAGCTTGACCGGATTTTGTGGGTAGTATCCGCTGAAAACCCTCAGGAGACAACACTCCTCCTACTAGGGACACCTAGAGGTTTAACGGCTTGTTGCACGCGCTCAGTGCAATCGCGTTCCCTGCGAAAGTGCGGTTATCATTTTATTTTTGTGAATAATTGGTTTTGCTCGGGACGAGCAAAAGTTAAGTTTGGGGGCATTTGTTCATCACAGAATACTGCATTTTATATTGCCCATTCTTACGCTCGTGTGTTTATAGGTAGGTGCTTTTTATCCGTGTTTGTTATATATTTGCAGGATACAGGTTCTCGGTTCTAAAACGGTGAAATTCATAGAAAACACGACAAAATCCGGGTTCCTGCCAAGCACTGATAAAACACGGTCTCCGCTCTTCATCCGTATGCTGCCAGATACCAGTTTAGGAAGACAAAATGTCAAATCAATGTCGTTTTCAGGCACAAGGCTCAATGGTAGCACAAGATCCAAGAGATCTACGCGGAGCTCGAGGCAATCATTCCAAATCTTGACAAAAAGTCCACCTTTCCTCAACAGAAATTCTGGAAGAAATGTGAAAGTATTTTCAGAAACTACATGTACCAGACAACAGGGGACACCAAACCAGGCCACCACCAAAAAGCCCATTTCCCAACACCTCTAAAGGGCCGCGGAACCGCGGCCAAGGTGGGGTCTTGGCCGCGGTTCCGCGGCCATGTGGGGCCCACTCACTGTCGTGTTTCAGGGGCTTTTTGGTAATCTTGCATGGGGTCTGCTGGTTGCCCTAGAACTTCAACTCCCTGCCTATAAATACAGCAGAACTGAGCTTAGCCAAGGGGTCATTCTTTGCATTCTTTTGTTCCTCTTTCTTTTGTAGTTTTAGTTCTTTTTCTTCTTCTTCTTCATTCCTCTTCCATGAATTGTAGTGAGAGCTTTTTGTGGATATGAATAAAGATGAGGGTTTTGTATCATTCTTTTGTGTTTCTTCTTCCCCTTGAGATTCTTGCTTTCTCTTGCTCATTCAACCTCTTTATTGAGCTTGAATGGGTAAGGGTTAGTTATTGATCTCAAAGGTCGTATTTTCTCCCGGGACTAGTTCTTCACTTCACATGCGTTCTCTACCCTTCCCTTGATCTTGCAACCTCTTCATTGAGCTTGCAAGTTTAAGGGTTGGCTATTGAGCACATGCTTGGCTTGGGTTCTACTTCCGTGTTCTTTTCTTGTTCTTTTTATTACTCGCTTTTTATTACTTGTCTTTTTATTACTTGCAATTTTATTCATGCACTTTAATACTTGTATCTTTTCTTTTCTTTGTTCTTTTCTTTTTGTTCTCTTTTGTTCATTTTGTGAATGTTGTAATTATTGTTGTTGTTAAGAATTAATACGGTATTGTAAGTTAACGTTTCCTTGCCAATTCCTTTTCCCGTTATTTTCCATTTGAACTTCGCCCAAACCATACGCAAGCGCTCCGTTAGGCTCCGTACCCTGACAAGGTAACGGTGATTCCTAACCGCGACCGGTTGCGTTCGGTTTGGCCGGAGGCGAAAGCAAGAGACAAGAACGGAAGGACAAGGGTAAATAAGCCGTATTCCACGAATACCGCGCTTAAATCCCCTAATCCACGTTGTTGCCAATTGCTTAGCTTCAATTGGTCAAGACTCGGCTCAAAGGTTTTGAGTACGGATTTCTTAGCTTACAATCTTGTACCTTTTCTTAACAACTTTTTACTTGCAGATAAACACATAGGTTAGAACAAACTCATACAGATTCTTTATTAACTCGTCTAAAACAAGAAGGTAAGATACCACCATCTCCCTGTGGACCGACCCGTGCTCAACCGGCTAGCTGCATAGCGACACCGTCTTGATTGCGGTTAACTTTAATTCTTCCAATCAGTATGGGAGGTGTGGAGGTAAATATACAGGTGATGGTGATGCATCGAAACGAGAATGTAAATGATCAGCAATCAGTGAAGTGTTGGCATTCTCGTATCTTATTAAAAGAAATGGGGGTATTTCAACTTCTAAGGGAGGAAGTTGGCTCACCACAATACCCCCAAGATGTTCCCGTGTGTCCTCTATTGACATGGCATCATCCATCAATTGTGTATGATATTCACTTATGAGGAAACTTATCTTCTCGATGTCCGCCATAGTCCAACTGGAAACTTGCCGCCCATCTTGTAAGACTTTTAAAATAGCGTTCTCTTGCTCGAAGGCTAGAGAGGCTGATATGATAATGGGAAAAGTCTCATTCTCACCTATGTAGGCATATCTAAGGTGAGATGGCAAGGGCGTGAGTTCGAATTTCTGAGGCGAAAGAATCATTGCGGAATCTACCTCGAACTCAAAGGACTCTAACACAGGTTCGAAATCACTGCAAACAACCGATTCGGATGGTTCGACTGACTCATCCAAAAATTCAAACGACTCATATTCGGGCTGTGAGTCGTCATCATCCAAAAAAGTGAAACATTCATAATCAGCATCGGTTGTGTCAACGGTAGTAGGCTCAAGGAGGGACGCACTAGTGGTGTCAAAACTGTTTTCATCAAATAGAAATCTTTCAAGCTCGCAGTCCTCCTGCGTGATTTCGTGAATAGAGCAAACTTCTCGTGTAGTAGTTTTTGGCACGGGGGGCAGACTTCCCATCTTATAAATATTGAACTCACTAGACCTCTTCCCGAAGGATAGAGTCATGGAGCCATTGCGGCAATTTATCACGGCATTGGAAGTGGCTAAAAATGGTCGACCGAGAATCACCGGAATTTGGATTATTGGGTTAGCAACAGGTTGTGTATCCATAACGATAAAATCAACGGGGAATATGAATTCCCCGACTTTGATCAACACATCCTCTAGTTGACCCCTTGGATAGGCGATTGATCGATCAGCCATTTGGAGAGTGCAACGAGTGGGTTTCAACTCTCCAACCCCTAATTGTTCGTACACGGAGTAAGGAATCAGGTTAACACTAGACCCAAGATCTAAAAGTGCTCGATTAATTTTCTTATCCCCAATTGTAATGGGAATCGTAGGACTGCCGGGGTCCTTTCGTTTTTGGGGTAAGGTTTGATGGTGGTTAATAGCATTGCTCACTGCACTAGCCACTAGCACTTTCTTGGGTACTTGAGATGCTTTTCTCTTTGAAGTGCATAATCCCTTTAAGATTTTTGCGTATGAAGGGACTTGTTGGATAGCATCCAAGAGAGGTATATTTATGCTAACCTGCTTAAAGATCTCCACAATCTTCTCCACTTGTGTATTTGGTTTATTAGGACTCAACCTGTTTGGGAATGGTGCATTCTGAAAATTTGTTGAGTCAAAAGTCTGTGGAGTAGAATGTGGAATAGGAACGGATCCCAGTGTGGATGTGTTCGTGTTGTTAGAAATGGGTCCGTTCGAGTCAGAAGAAGTAGAGCCGTGTGAAGGGTGGAGAATAGGCTCTAAAGAAAAAGGTGAAGAAGGAAGTGAAGAAAATGAAGAAGGGGAAGAAGAACCACCGGTGGGGATGTCATCACTAGTTTCCACATTATTTTGCAACTCTCTTCCGGATCTCAACGTGGTCACCACATTTACATTGTGATTGTGATATGCGTTTTGTGCGTGACCGGGATTGGGCAATGGTTGAGATGGAAGCTTTCCCTTTTCTCTCTCGCTCAACGCAGCAGTTAATTGTGCAATTTGTGCCTCAATAGATTTGATACTTTGATCGTGTGAGGCATTGTTATTCATCAAAAGATTGAACATAACTTTCAAATCTTGCTGCGGATTCTGTAGTTTGCTTGAGAAATGCTTCAAGACTTTTCTCGAGCGAGCTAACCTTATCATCATTAGGTTGAACCAAATTGTTCGTTTGATTTGTATAAGGTTGTTGTTGGAAAGGTTGCTGGTTTTGAGTTTGTAAGGGTGCTTGTTGTTGTTGTGGAGGAGGTCTTTGAAAATTATTGTTCCCTTGGACTTGTTGATTTTGGTTCCAAGCGAAATTCGGGTGACTCCTCCACCCCTGATTGTATGTCGAAGAGTAAGGATCATTTCTTTGTCGTTGCTGGAATGCAGCATTGACTTGATCCTGTCCTTGAATAGGTGCATTATAAGGACACTCTTCGGTTAAATGCGATGGGTTCGAACAACAAGCACAAACAGTTCGTGTGGGTAGAGTAGGGGCAGGAGAAGACGATGAGATTTTGGTCTCAATGGCTTCTAGCTTTTTCATAAGTGAGGCCATTTCGGCCTTCATAGCTATCGACATATCTATTTGATGTATGCCTGCCCTAGATTGACCACTAGAAGAAGATGATGTGGTCTTGGTACTCTCCCATTGAATTGTTTGCTCACTTAGATCCTCAAGAAACTGCCAAGCTTCGTCGCTAGACTTGGAGAGAAAATGACCTTGACAAATTGTTTCTAGCAACTGCTTCGTTGCTGCGTTCAATCCCTCGTATAATGTTTGGCAAAGTTGCCAATTTTCTATCCCATGATGAGGGCATTGAACAAGTAGGTCTTTAAATCTCTCGAAGCACTTCCAAAATGGTTCGGAAGGAAGCTGTGAAAATTGTATGATTTCGTTTCTGATTCTAGCTGTTTTGTGGTGAGGATAGAACTTTTTCAGAAAAGCTCTCACAAAGTCGTCCCAATTTCTAATGGAGTGTGATGCGGTGCTATATAGCCACTTCTCTGCTAGGTCACATAAGGTGAAAGGAATGACCCTTAGCCTTATTGCGTCATCACTTAATTGGGTTGTCTTCATCATGCTGCAAACGTTTTGGAATTTATTAATGAAAATATATGCATCTTCGGATTCCAAACCATGAAACTTAGGCAGCATATTGATGAAGTGTGGTTTTATTTCAAAATTATCCCCATTTGCCGGTGGGGGTGAAAGACATGTGGGTAAAGAAGTGCGGACGGGGTAGAAGAGATCCTGGCGCGCAACTCGTGCGGGCGCTACACCAGGCGGAAGATTCGGGTTATTCGCACCTGGCGGAGGTGGAATCATTCCCGTCGGTAAGGTATCGTTGGGGTTGAATCCCGACATACCTTCGAAAGAAGAATTTAAAGGTGGAGGTAAGGAAGTGGACGGAAGATCGACGAAGGGTTCGTCGAAAGGTTCGTTGGTCGGTACCAACGAAACACGGACTAATCGGGCGTTAGTATCCCTAGTCCAAAATGACATACACTAAAGGGTAGTGCAGTCAGAAAAAAGAAAAACAGAATGTGGGGGTAAGATAACGTCAGTGAGAAGAAGTGATGGAAGTGAGTTTGCAAGTTTTCTTTAGCGGCAAGTTGCAAGTTTGAAAAGATTATTTTTTTTTATGTGTGAGTTTTGCAAAGAGGTTTTTGAAAACGGACTCGTGACACAACTGACTCAACCACACATGCACAATCAGGCCTAGATCTAGGGTCGCCTAGGTCTGCTAGACAGCTCCTAACTAGGGCTAGAAATAGACCTCAAACCGCCTCTTCACGGACAAATACGGCCAGGTAAGTGGGAAGGAACCACCACTACAGTGGGCCTAATTAAAAACCACTAGCCTAGACACCGCAATGTCGGTTAGGATAAACGGCCGATGCCTACCCTAATTCTTTTCCTATTGAGCTCGCTGTCCTTAGGTCTGAGTCTAATCTTTTTTTAATTAAAGGTGGTCGATGCAAAATGCTTAGGTGTTTTCTGGGGTCCTGGGAAGGGTGATGAAATCCCCACCCAATCTGAGTTTGGTCAATTAGCCCCTTAGAGTCCGATTAAAATATGCAAAACAACAAAATCACTTGCAATCAATTTTTAGCGCGGCGCAAAGAAACCTGCAGAAATCTGTTATTTAGAAGGGGAGAAAGACTCTTTATGCAAAGAATTCCTGCAGAAAACTTTTTACAGAGAGATATACTTCAGGTTGCAGAGGGAAGAAAGAGAGACACACCCACAAAAGTTGGTGCGCTGACGTGGCAGGAGGAGCGCGGATCCGCGGCAGTTATAGGGTTTAGGCCGCGGATGGGCGGCGGAATGATGGGATCAGCCTCTGGAAAAAATTTCACTGCTCTGGAATTGCAATTTCTCTCTGTTCTTATGTACCAAATTTTTATTTGCCCTCTGTAAAATTCCAGATCCGTGATTCTTTGCTGTTCCTGCAAGATTCAAAAGATACACCCTTCAAACCGATCAAATTTGATTATTTTTTTTATTTTTTTAATATTTTCAGATTTTTATAATTTTTAAAATTTATATCAACCCGAAAATTCACAAAAAGAAAGATTACGCCGTCCCCGGCAACGGCGCCATTTGATTGGTATGGGATTTCACGATCAAAAATATAATTACCGCAATCAAGAAACGGCGTCGCTTCGCAGCTAGCCGGTGAGTGCGGGTCGATCCACAGGGACGGGTAAATTTCTTTAGTGTGTCTTACCGAGTTGATTCTATTTGTAGTTTTGGTTTTATAAAAATCTAGATCTAAAACTTAATTAATCTAATTTAAATTCTTGTTAGGGTTAGGCTTAGAGGAAGTTTTGGAGATTGATGTTTCCTTCACCGCTTTCAATGTCGTATTTTAGATCCATTAGGTGTTATAGTAATTATCGATAAAGTGGATACGACTCTTTTGGGAAGATGTGTTCTTCCTCTAGATTCGTATCCTTCCTTTATCGTTAATTACCCTAACCCCTATGGAAAACGCGCGCAACCGGTCCTTTATACTGCGGTTCACCGTTACCTCGAGGGGTAGGGTGCCGCAGGGAGCGGTTGTGCGCGCTTGCATGGAGTTCTTAATGGGTTAGGCATTGAAAGGGGTGAGAGATCTCATCTCTCAACCCTTTCCCTAAGGCTAACCCTAACAAGCGAGGAGACTACTCGCTCATTAGGGGATGAAATAACATTAAAAGAATAAAAGAAAAATACTTACTAATGGTGATGGCTCCCTCCAAGCGATAAAGAACAGATCTGAATGTCACGTCCAGAATTTCTGAATTTTATTTATTGAAAAGAGGCATACAATTTTTAGATCTAAGATTACAATTTATAGGAAAATAGAAAACCTAGGGCTACAGACTCTCGCACATGTGAATTTACAGATTTGACCCCTAAGAATCCCAACACCCACAACGTCGCAACAGCAGAAGAAAAATCCACCGTCACGCGCACTATATGGTCGCGGAACCGCGGCGCGAGGTAGGGTTTGGCCGCGGATCCGCGGCCAAAGAAAGGAGTTGGGCCATGAGACTTTTGGGCTTCCTTCTCTGCTTCTTGGGCTCTGTATTTTTATATGTATTTTCTCTGTTGGGCTTCTGGTTCTTCTCCAGATTTTTAGTGAAGACTTGTATTGAGCTTTTTAACCGTTTCACTTGACTTTTTGGACCTTGCACTGTTCTTCGACTAGGCTTGACTGAGATCCGTCTAATTGTTGGTCAAAAGTCCTTTTTTCTGTTGTTTTGTGTCCTTCTCACTGTATTTGCTCCAGAAACCTGTAACCTGTAATATGCAACAAATGTGCGTCAAGAGTACCTGTTTATTTATTAAAAGGATAAGAAATAGGGGAATGATAAATGCAATATTATGGTCTGAACATCCGGCCTATGTTTAAAAGCAAAATCCGGACAAGCTCGAGGCAAGGTCTGTAATGTAGAACTGGAAATGTTCCAGCCATACAAACTGCAGCAGATGATTTGGTACAACCAGAGGATTCAGTAGAAACCAACGAACCTCAGCCTCTTCGCCGATCTAGTAGGGTTCCTCACCCACCTGAGAGATACTTCGGTTTCTCTATGACAGTGGGAGCGATGATTGCATCATGAGATGATGACCCAACTAGCTTCGAGCTGGCCATCGAGAGTAAGACTCTGTAAGAATGGCTGGATGTTTAGCGATCTGAGATGGAATCCATGTACACCAACAAAGTATGGACTTTGATTGCAATATCTGAAGGGTTAAATCCCCATCAGGAGCAAGTATATCTTGAGAAGATTACTTGGTGTAGATGGAAAAGTTGAGACTTTCAAAGCTAGAATTGTTAAAGCTTTTCGTCATCGACCAGGCGTGGATCATGATGAAACCTTTTCAAGTGACTATGCTTAAGTTCATCCAGATCCTACTTGCCACGGCTACATACCATGACTGCAATATCTGGTGGTTGGGTGTCTTGATTGCTTTTCTAAATGATGATTTAGAAGAGAGCGTCTATAAGTACACAGCCAGAGGGCTTCGTAGACAATGGGAGCAGCGGAAACGTGTGCAAGATGCTTTATAGGATAAAGCAGGCATCGCGGAGTTGGAACGTCTGTTTTGATGAAGTAGTCAAAGAGTTTGACATCATCAAAATGGTAGATGAACCTTGTATAAACAAAAAGGTAGTAGGGAGTATGGTGACGATCCTCGTAGAGTACGTGGATGACATACTCTTGATAGGGAAGTAGTTTCCTATGCTACGCTCGATCAATCTCCGTTTATCACAAAGATTCTCCGTGAAGGATCAAAATGATACCTCCTAAATCCTGTGTTTTAATCTATGAGATAGATGTAATTGGATGTTAGGATACTCACTAGATGTAGTGAGATGGTATCAATCGATCCTGGGGAGAATCGCTGGAAGGGTTCCAGTGTGATAAAGACGACTGAATGTCAGTCGCAGGCATTGTCTTTACCCTCAGTAAAGGGACGGTATGTTGGAAGAGTTCCAAGCTAGATACCGTGGCATACTAGACGATAAAGGCTGAATACATCGCTACTTAAGATGCTACCAAAGTGGCTGTCTGGGTGTATATTGGTTCATAAGATGAACTATGTTCCTCCCAATATGTGACAATGGAGTTGTGGGTTATGCCAAGGAACGTCCGTCCCATCAGTGATCCAGACATATTCTAAGGCAGTATCACCTGATCATGGAGATGGTTGATCTCCAAGGGATCGAGGTTAGGAGAGTAGACTCAGAGGACAACACAGCGGATCCACTCACAAAGGACTGTTCCCAGAGAGAGACTTTTATGGGATGGTTGAGTATGAGATACTACAACCACTGCTATCAGATGGCCCTAGTGCAAGTGGGAGATTGTTAGTTATATGTATGCCCTAGAGGCCATTACTGTACATAGGATGTATATTGTAGTGGATGCTGGGACGTATATAGGGAGGACTTTCTTGCTCGACATGATAGTATGCTATCTGGTTGATCTTTACCTTAACGTGTATACTGATTGTCTCTCTGTTACATGTTAGTAAAGCCCTTAGGATCTGTACTTGACTACCTGGACTATGATGCGGATCATACTAGTGGGGACATGGTAGTCCATAAGTACATCCTTCAAAGTCCCTAGTCGTGGGTGTATCGAGACGGGGCATCGATATACCAGAGTAGACTAGCGTATAACTTCTCGACCCATACAGATGGGCGATGGATGATCCCATATCCATTGGTGTTTGACATCAGAGATGATATACGGGTGCTCAGTAGAGACTGGGTACACTGTACGGACTCGCCGAGAACTCCCAGATGGTATTATACCTCACGTCAGATGGCAGTTCTCTGGTGACACTGGTACAGAGTAGTCTGTTGACCCGAGATCGTCATAGAGTCTTGTGTGGTTCCCACTGTGCTTTGATTTCCATCTTACCACGTCCAAGAGGGTGTGCAAAATGGTGGTTTTTGGGTACAGTCCCGAGTCACATGGAGGCAATGAGCGATAGGAGGGGATTCGTCTCTCCCGGTATAGGGAGTTGATGTTGCGCTGTGTTCGATTGGCTATAACGGGAAATCCCTGGCCAGGGTTGCTGAGATTTACTGGTAAGTGTTACCAGTAGTTTCTCGAACAGTTATAGACCTCATATCGACACGACTTATTGGGCTATTGGGGTCTGACGTTTACTACCCCTAGGCGAGATATGCGACATATCAGACGATCAGACCGGACTGTACGGTAGTGTTACTGGTTGGATTCACTAGAGTGTGAGCGGGCTTGCTCGTCGATCTTCAGATCGCTCAATACCCGGGTGGCCGTTACGTTTAGCAAACCGCTTGCGGCTTGTGGGTGTTTGATATGATCATCATCTGCTGCCGGCGTATTGACGAGTCTTTAGAGTCTTACACAGAGGTTTCCTGGCTCAAGCGAAACGAAATAGGAGCGCATATGAGATATGTGCGGGACCGAGAATAATGCGTGTATGTGATACCGTATTCCATTCTCGCGATGAATGTATCGAATGGTTGTATGCGATATAACCTAGTTATTGAATCAAGGATTGATTCGATAAGCCGATACATTGTATACTAGTCGGTTATATGCGATATGACCGGGTCGTTAAATCAAGTGTTGATTTAATGATTTAATGTATAATTATATATATGATGTATTACTTTACATTAACTAGTATCGGTTCACTTTAAATGGATTTTCTCACTCGCGTGTGCGCATTGCATATGCGATATGATTTTGTGCACTTGCTTGTATCATGTTTGATGATACATGCCTTTTTAGTTAAGTGTATAGAATTAAACCTTGGTTAATGGAATGGTTAGGGTTTACCATTTGATTATTCATTTATTTATTTATTTGTTTATTCATTTTGGGAAAAGCAAAAAGGGAAAAATGGATGCTAGTTTTGTTTTGTTCATGAATCTTCATGAAGGTTTGAATAAAGGTAACCATTTTTGTCTCATGCTTAACTTAACCATTCCACATAACCATGATTGACTCTCTACACCTAACTATGGTTCAATTATGATAAGAATGAATTTCTTTTCTCATTATTATTATTCTTATCATAATATTCTTCTTCATCTTCTTCATTCTTCAAGTGAAGAAAACCAAACTTCATCAATGGTGATTGATGATAAAGAGTGAGAAATCCAAATCTAAAGTCTACCCAATTCCTATTTCTTCATCCTCTACCTCTTGCCAAGTAGTAGAGTGTGTTCTCTTCACAAGTTTTTGGACTTGGTGAAGTCGGAGCTTGATTTAGCGATGCCTCGACGTAGATCATCTTCGGCACATCGTCGATGACCTAGCCCGCTTCTTCTCCGATGAAGCCGACGCAAGAGCCCGGATTTCGGATTTGTACAGCGGAGATGACTTCTTCATGGAGCTATGGAGGTGGACAAACAGATCTACAAAGGTTGTATATCCGTATCCCTTAGTTAACTGTTAACTAGATTACTTTTTCGCCTAGTTTTCTAGCAAACGATCCGTAGGCGGGTCTCTCGGCACCCATAAATTTTTATATTGGCATGTTCGATGCCTTGTGAGACCTCATTAGGGTGCCTAGGAACCCTACAATCCATTCACGAAGGCCTAACCCCAGACTCTGTTCGAGCGGCTGATCGAGATGATAGGTCTTCGATACGCTAGTACATGGCCTTACTGCAACTGGGAGATTGTTAGTGTATACGCCCTAGAGGCCATTACTGTATCATACTAGTTTGTATATTACTTGATGGAAGCTTGGGATATTCACAGCTGTATAGACAATCTTGCTCGAAATGGTACTATGCTACTTGGTTTGTTTCTACTTTAATGTGTGCATGTGTTTCTTTTAGCATATCGCCTATACACATTAGTGGAGCCCTTAGGATCATTGCTTGATAACCAGCGTTGTGATGGCAGTCACACTAGTGGGGGCTGGGTAACCTATAAGCACATCCTTATACAGGTCCCTAATCGTAGGATTATCGAGACGGGGCATCGATACTCCGGAGTAGACTAGCGTATGCGCTTCTCATCCCAGCAGGGGAGATGGTCTGTCCCACAGCCGTTAGTACGTCATACTTGAGATAGTATGCGGGTGCTCATTAGGTTACGAGTACACTGGACAGGACTCGTCGGAAACTGTTGGTTGGTACTATACCTATCGTCAGTTATCAGTTCCCAGGTGACATGAGTACAGCTTAGTCCGCTGACTTGACACTGTCACTTCGCCTCGAGTGTATTCCCAATGTTCTTAGATTGCTAGACTACCACAGCTCAAAAGAGTCGTGCAAACAGTTAGCTGTTGGGTGCAATCCCGAAGCACTTGGAGGCAGTGACGGTTAGACAGGATTCGTCTCTCCCGGTATTGGGGGTTGATATTGCGCTGTGTCAAGGAGAGCCATTACACATAGCCGTCCCTGGCCAGGGCAAGCGAGATATGCTGGTAAGTTATCCAGTGTTGTCTCAGGGTGTTCTGGGCTACACTCCGACATGACTTGTACCGCTATTAGGGGAATGACATTTACCACCCCCTAGGGCCGCCATGCGATATTCTCAGACGAATAGACTGGACTGTACGGAGATTGTCACATTCAGGCTCAGTAGGAGTTCGGATGGGTTCACCTCATCAGTCATCTTATCGGCATCTACCTGGGGACCGTTACGTACAGCTAGTACCGCTTGCGGCCAGTGGTTAAACCCACTACCAGCGTAGTGTCGAGTCTTTAGAGTCCCACACAGAGAGCTATTCGCCTTTAGGCAAAACAGAATAGAGGTCGCATGGTTTTGCGATAGGGTTCGTTCGCATCCGCGCACTTATGCACGTTTGGTGTCCGGGCAGTTATTACTAGTGGGCTTTGGTTTAAGCAGATCCTAGTATATGTTTTGGGATTGGTTTTATCTCATTGTATTCGTGTTCCTCGGAGCACGGATGCGGGTATGTATGCACAGTTGACTGAGGCAGAGGCAGAGGATTCTCATTAGGGTTGTTGACTGTTGACTTTTTCTAAACCCTAATGAGAATAAGAAATATGATTAATAATAATATTAATTAAGTATTATTGTGCCATGGTTGAGTTGAAAGTTTGACTTTTGTTGACTTGTTGACTTTGTTGACCGGTTGACTATTTTGGACTTGTTGACCATCATCATTTCATGGCTATGACTTTTGTTTACTTGTTGTTCTTTACAAAATGCATTAAATGCATGAAATGATAATGGCCATTGATATGAACCATCACATATACTTAATTATTATTATTATCATGATTATTTTCTCTTTTGTGAGCATGGTTGTAAAATTCAAGCTCATTCTATCATTCTCATTCTCTCTCATCCAAAAGCTCACTCTCTTCCTCTCTCTCAAGGCTCTCATGTCTCATGTGTTGAGAAGCATGAGACATTGAGATAAAACCCTAAAAACTCATCTCTACTCATTCTAATGTTCAAGGTCTAGCAAGCCAAGCACTTTAGTTTCCTCTCGGTAGAGGTAGGAGCTCAAGGTAGAAGCTTTCGGGTGGATCCTTCTTCGACAACAAGGAGATGACGAGGTGAAGCCGATCCAACCACTCCAAGGAGCAAGAAAAGAAGGAGTTCAAGACCTAGGTATAACCCCCTAACATAGTAGTTAAACTTGTAGTTAGTTTGCTAGGTGTTTGTTTAGCAAAGATCCTATTCTAAAGTCCATGTTACCTTTACCGTAAAAATCGTTTTTTACCGTTTCCGCATCCCCGAAAGAACCGTGACGGGTAATGTAGGGTTCCTAGGCACACTAATGAGGTCTCACAAGGCATTAAGCATGCCAATTTCAAATGTTACAAGTGCCGAGAAACCCTAATACGGATCGTTAACTAGAATTTTAGGCGAAAGATGCAACTAGTTAACAACTTAACTAAGTGATCGGAAATATAACCGTTGTAGATCCGGTTTTCCACCTCCATAGCTCCATGATGAAGTCTCCTTGCTGTCCAAATCAAATCCCGGGCTCTAGCGTTGGCTTCATCGGAGAAATGGGCGGGCTAGGTCATCGACTACGATGCCGAAGATGATCTACGTCGAGGCATCACAAGATCAAGCTCCCACTTCACCAAGTCATGAAACTTGTGAAGAAATCACCCTATACTACTTGGCAAGAGGTAGAGGATGAAGAAATAGGAGGTGGGTTCACTTTAGAATTGGATTTCTCACTCTATTCATCATATCACTATTGATGGTTGCTAGCTTTTTCTTCTTGAAGAAGAAGAAGAAGAAGATGATTATTATGATAAGTTAATTAAAATTGCAAAAAAAAAGAATACTTATCATAATATGAACCATGGTTAGGTGTAGAGAATTGACTAAGGTTAGATGAATGGTTAGGGTTAAGCATGAAGACAAAATGGTCACTTTGGTCAAAGCTTCATGAAGCTTCAACAAGCTTCAAGAATGAAAGCAACCATTTTCTTTTCTTTTGCCATTTCTTTTTAATCCAAATTAAAAAGATAATAGAATGAATAAATAAAAACCCTAACCATTTACTTAACCAAGGTTTAATTCTTTACACAAACCCTAGCATTCATGTATCATCAAACATGATACAATCAAGTGCACAAAAGTATATCACATATACAACTTGTGTACATCTAGTGAGATAATCAAATTTAAATGAACTAATACTAGTTAATGCAAAGTAATATATCAAATATATAATTATGCATTAAATCATTAAATCAACGCTTGATTTAACGATCCGGTCATATCGCATATAACCGACTAATATCCAATGTATCGGCTTATCGAATCAATCGTTGATTCGATAACTAGGTTATATCACATACAACCATTCGATACATTCATCGCGAGAATGGAATACGGTAACACATACACACATTATTCTCGGTCCCGCACATATCTCATATGCGCTCCTATTTCGTTTCGTTTGAGCCAGGAAACCTCTGTGTAGGACTCTAAAGACTCGTCAATACGCCGGCAGCAGATGATGATCATATCAAACACCCACAAGCCGCAAGCGGTCTGCTAAACGTAATGGCCACCCGGGTATTGAGCGATCAGAAGATCGACGAGCAAGCCCGCTCATACTCCTGTGAATCCAACCAGTAACACTTACCGTACAGTCAGGTCTCGTCGTCTGATATGTCGCATATCTCGCCTAGGGGTGGTAAACATCAGACCCCAACAGCTCGATATAAGGTCTATAACAGTTCGAGAAACTACTGGTAACACTTACCAGTAAATCTCAGCAACCCTGGCCAGGGATTTCCGGTTATAGCCAATCGAACACAGCGCAACATCAACTCCCTATACCGGGAGAGACGAATCCCCTCCTATCGCTCATTGCCTCCATGTGATTCGGGACTGTACCCAAAAACTACCGTTTTGCACGCCCTCTTGGACGTGGTAAGGTGGAAATCAAAGTACAGTGGGAACCACACAAGACTCTATGACGATCTCGGGTCAACAGACTACTCTGTACCAGTGTCACCAGAGAACTGCCATATGACGTAAGGTATAATACCATCTGGGAGTTCACGGCGAGTCCGTCCAGTGTACCCAGTCTCCACTGAGCACCCGTATATCATCTCCGATGTCAAACACCAATGGATATGGGATCATCCATCGCCCATCTGTATGGGTCGAGAAGGTATACGCTAGTCTACTCTGGTATATCGATGCCCCGTCTCGATATACCCACGACTAGGGACTTTAAAGGATGTACTTATGGACTACCATGTCCCTACTAGTATGATCCGCATCATAGTCCAGGTAGTCAAGTACACATCCTAAGGGCTTTACCAACATGTAACAGAGAGACAATCAGTGTACACGTTAAGGTAAAGAGCAACCAGATAGCATACTATCATGTCGAGCAAGAAAGTCCTCCCTATATATGTCCCAGCATCCACTACAATATACATCCTATGTATAGCAATGGCCTCTAGGGCATACATATAACTAACAATCTCCCACTTGCACTAGGGCCATCTGATAGCAGTGGTTGTAGTATCTCATACTCAACCATCCCATAAAAGTCTCTCTCTGGGAAAAGGCCTTTGTGAGTGGATCCGCCGTGCTGTCCTCTGAGTCTACTCTCCTAACCTCGATCACCCTGGAGATCAACTATCTCCATGATCAGGTGATACTGCCTTAGAATATGTCTGGATCACTGATGGGACGGACGTTCCTTGGCATAAGCCACAACTCCATTGTCACACAATGGGAGGAACTAAGTTCATCTCATGAACAAATATACATCCAGACTGCCTCTTTGGTAGCATCTTAAGTAGCGATGTATCGAGCCTTTATTGTCTAGTATGCCACGGTATCTAGCTTGGAACTCTTCCAACATACTGTCCCCTTACTGAGGGTAAAGACAATGCCTGTGACTGACTTTCAGTCGTCCTTATCACCCTGGAACCCTTCCAGTGATTCTCCCCAGGATCGGTTGATACCATCTCACTACAACTAGTGAGAATCCTAACATCCAATTAGATCCATCTCATAGATCCAAAACCCAGGATTTAGGAGGTATCAATTTGATCCTATATGGAGAATTATTGTGATAAGCGGAGATTGACCGAGCGTAGCATAGGAAACTCCTTCCCTCTCAAGAGTATGTCATCCACGTACTCTACGAGGATCATCACCATATTCCCTACTACCCTTTTGTTTATACAAGGTTCATCTACCATTTTGATGAAATCAAACTCTTTGACTAACACATCAAAACAGATGTTCCAACTCCGCGATACCTGCTTTATCCTATAAAGCATCTTGTACACGTTTCCGCTGCTCCCACTGTCTACGAAGCCCTTTGGCTGTGTACTTATAGACGTTCTCTTCTAAAACATCATTTAGAAAAGCAGTCATGGCACCCAACCGCCAGATATCGTAGTCATGGTATGTAGCCGTGGAAAGTAGGATCTGGATGGACCTAAGTATAGCCACTTGAAAAGGTTTCATCATTATCCACGCCTGGTCGATGACGAAAAGCTTTAACAAGTCTAGCTTTGAAAGTCTCAACTTTTCCATCTACACCAAGTAATCTTCTCAAGATATACTTGCTCCTGATGGGGATATAACCCTTCAGATATAGCAACCAAAGTCCATACTTTGTTGGTGTACATGGATTCCATCTCAGATCGCTAAGCATCCAGCCATTCTTACAGAGTCCCACTCCTGATGGCCAGCTCGAAACTAGTTGGGTCATCATCTCATGATGCAATCCTCGCTCCCACTGTCATAGAGAAGAAGAAGTATCTCTCAGGTGGGTGAGGAACCTCACTAGATCGGTGGAGAGGCTTAGGTTCGTTGGTAACTATTGAATCCTTTGGTTCTATCAAATCATCGGCCGCAATTTGTATAGCTGGAACATTTCCAGTTCTACATAACTGACTTTGCCTCGAGCTTGTCCGGATTTTTCTTTTAGACATAGGCCGGACAACCCTAAATCTTAACTAGCTTAAGACATGGGCTCTTCCCATTCCATATCTCATATGGAGTGGTAGGCAGTGATCTGATTCGAACCCTATTCAATAGGTATGCAGCTTCTCAAGTGCATAACTCCCAAAAGGAAATAGGTAACTCAGTAGTACTCATCATAGAGCACACCTTATCATATAGGGTGTGAATGCTCCGCCCCGATATATCATCGTGCTATAGTGTATACGGAGGAGTAATGCTGAGAGAGAATCTCATTCTCCTTTAGAATAGTCCAGGAATTCCGTGCTCAATTATTCTCCTCCTTGATCTCATCAAAGGACATAATACTTATACCCGTATTGGTTCTCTACTTCTAACTTATATTCTGTGAATATCTCAAAAGGTTCGGACTTATGTTTCAACAGGAACATATGTTTGAACCAAAAGAGATCATCAGAGAATTTAATGAAGTATAAAGAACCGGTCTTGGCAAATGTAGACAGGGGACCTACATACATCAACATGTATCATCTCAAGAGTTCACTAACTCTTTCTCTGTTTCCAGTAAACGGAGCTATGGTCATCTTATCTCTGTGACATGACTGGCAAGTTTCACAAGATGTAAATTCAAACAGATTTAAATATGCATCTAAAATGTAACTTCAGCCAGTCGGATCGCATTGATATGACCCAGTCTACAATGCCTCAAGAAGGATTCGTTCATTTCTGAACTCTTCCTCCTGTGTGTTCCGTATACTAAAGAACTGTAGTTTGATTTAGAACATCAATGCTTTTAGATAACGTGCCTGAACCGATCAACTTTTGATATAGGAAATGTTCAAAAACATTATCCATCAATACAAAATTATATCCTTTCTTTACTAGTAAAGAGACTGATATGATTTTGTATATCAGGTTCGGTATCTAATAACATTCGTTCAGAATCAATGTACTGGTCATACAGAGTGACAGTGACCAACAGACTTGGCTGCAACACTTGCTCCGTTCTCTGTCTCATGAAACTTATCACTCGTTCTCAGTTTTTCTACCTTTTTGCAGCCCTATGTAACAGATTACATATCTGGGATCCTGATCCGGTATCATATACCCAGGATGCGGAGGATACTGAGAAACAGTTCTTTGTAATGAACATACCCGAAGATGATGCATCAGCATGCACTCTCTTCATTTGGGCGGCACGGGAATTCTGGTAATCCCCAATTTCCTGCTTTGTCTTATAACAATTATAAGTTGGAGCGGGACTAACGTTCCCTAGCTCAGTATAACAAGCGGGTTCGGTCAATATTCCGTATTATTATCTTGATTAAGGCGTGATATGGTCGCTACCTGGAGAGAGAGAAGAAAACACTCAGCGTGCGCTCTTGCAAGAATAGATTGGTTATTATTTTATCTAATCAGGATGGCTCCCACTGGTTTTATCAAATCTTCCTTCAAACCCTAAAAGGAAAGACTAGCCGGGATTAATTACAAACTACAAGTTCGCCAATCTTTCAGCCAGGCCAGTGTCGGTACTTTGAGGGAGGTCCCCCGTGCTTTCGCACGAACCTAATTAATGTAAACCTCGTTTTCCCAGAGGCGTAACCTCGTTAACACCTTTCTAGACACCTACTTGATCGGCTAATTGTAATGTGTAAAACTCTCCCAGGAGTAACTCTTACTCGCAGCGGGTATCGGGATCCAACTATCTCATAGAAGGTATGCAAACTCATTGCAAATTTCAACACTTGAAATTCCCGATAATATTTTGCTCCTAACGTGCTATGACCTTGACGAAAGCCAACAAACCATAGCGCGCTAGTCAAGTTCAACCCGTACATTTCTTGATTGAATTAAACCCACCCGCACGACCCTTGACGAAAGCCAACAAAGCCGCACGACTACCCTAATCCAATCGCATCGTATGCAGCATATAGCTACCGCACACTGCACCTTGACAAAAGCCAACAAATGCAGCACGAATACTATATACAACTTATCTAAAATGACGGAGGGCTACGACAGGTTTTTCTGAAAACCTATTGCGTAATGAACTTGATACCGTTGTAGAATCAAATGATTTTAAAAATGGAGTGCTTTTGAGGCTTTTCTAGTTTTGCTAAAGGAGTCACTCCCTGTGAAGGGATCTCGGTCCTTTCCTCATCGAATAAGGTGCAGGATATATCATATATACCGCTGTGCAAAGCAAAAACTCTTAAAAGCAATCAAAAGACAAACCGAGTGTGTAGCATCTGCCAGTTATTGCTAAAGGAGTCACTCCCGGTGAAGGGATCTCGGTCCTTTCCTCATCGAATAAGGTGCAGGATATATCACATATACCGCTGTGCAAAGCAAGAACTGTAGCTACCTGTTTTATTTTTGAAATTCGATTCTACAACATCTTAGGTTTCTTTTATTTCATTAATCACATTAATGAAGTCCCATCATTTAAGTACCTAAACATCACAGATAAATACGACGTACACTTATGCCATCCACATTCGCCTCGATGTCCCCTCGTGCACTGTTAGGTTAGGTAACTAACGGCAGAGCGGGGCAGGGCTAGCACGGGTGTAAAACATAAGTAACGTCTATATAATATATCATATATATACTATATACAGTATCCATCACAGAACATATCACATGATCACATCACAGATATCGCAGCAGAAGAATCATATGAAATATTGGATATACTAGGACGTCCGTGTTTTCAATACGAGCCAGTATAAAACACGGATTCCATGGTCGTGATGAATAGCCAAACCCACACCCCTAGACCCTTACGAGAGCGGTAAGCAACCCTACCAATTCTAGAGTTAGGATACCCGGACTCGACTCCTCGAGTTGGTCTCCCACTGGACTCCAAAACCCGGTTACTTGTGCTCCCCTCCTTGGGTCTATCCTAGTGCGGAAAAGTAAATAATATACAAAAGGTGACATCTTCCGCAACCTGGAAGTGTCCCTATAAAAGAATATTACATACAAGTTTTTACATGAATGAAAATGAAAAACACTCATCTCACATAAAAAACCCCGGCTATTCAAACACGACGATCCAATATAACATATCCAGCAACACATAACATCACATGTCATCAACGTAAGTAAATATGCGCATCCCAATTGTCGTTGACATATAGCAACGAAACCGGCGATATCACATATTACACTTACGGTCACAGAAAAGAAAGTGTAAAACTACAACAGTTGGAATCCGCAACCTCTTTAGACATCGCATGCCAAATCAAATGAAATACTTAGACATCGCATGCCTAACAATTATAAACCCCGCATTTTAGTCTCAAAATCGAAAACACTTTTCAATATCAAGTCGGGCAATTCAACAGGATTCCCGACATACTGATCGAATGTTCGTCGCAAACTTCAGTAGACGGCCGCACCCCCGATGCCGTCGACGAAGTACACCAAGGCGGAACACCGCTGCCGCGAGCACCCGAACGGATGCTTTCGGCGACGGGGTTCTCCTACAGTCACTTGGTCGGGGCTATGGAGTGAGGCTGTCTATTAAGTTTACCCGGCGAGTATCCGCGTACGCTACGTGATTGCGACGGACTTTTGATCACATCAAAATTCCGTGGCAACCGATCAAGTGAAACTAAAGTGCTATGTTTATAACATTCATTCAGTTATCTCATAACTTATTGTGAATTCCAATTATTGTATCACATTTCGAATAAGATAGAAAATGTTAAACTTTCCGATCGAACAATCGAACACCCAAGTTTTCCCGAAACAGCTCAACACATGAAATAAGTTCAAAGACATTCACTTCATGCCTCAGTACCAACGGTCCAGCCATAGAAGGGTCAAGCCAACGCCTCACATGTGGCACGCCGTACCGCCACAAAGCCGAAGGTTCAAAGGGCAGTTCAAAACGGTCACATAATCGAGTTAAGGTTTGCTGTCTTCTAGAGGGACCATCGCGTTACTTGCACTACTTAGAACGTCTTTAAACCACAGAAAAATCCAACACTTGGAAATTTTCCGGCAGGGGAAAGATTGGGTATTTATATCCGGTCGAACTTTTTAACATATTCAATAATTATCCGGAAAACACAGACGAAGTTAAACATCCCGATCGAAACACCGAGTCCCCAAAACAACCCAGAAAACTCAACTCTTGAGTGCAAATTAAAAATTCCCAGAAAACTCAGCTCCTGAAAAGATGAATTACTGTGCAAAGAATGATGGAAGATCCTATTACTTGGCCGCGGAACCGCCGCAGAAGCCATGCTTCTGCCGCGGTTCCGCCGCACAATTAGCATATCATTTAGTCGTTTTTGCACCGTAATTCATAGAATTCCCTGCTGAATTTTTTAAGAATTTTTAATCTGGAAAAAACCCAGTTTTGTAAAAATGTCCAGAGAGGGTGAAATTTTAGGGTTTCGGGTTCGTTCGGGTTTTGAACTTCGTCTACGCATCGCCTAAGGCTCTAGCTAGGCTCTGATACCACTGTAGGGTTCCTAGGCACACTAATGAGGTCTCACAAGGCATCAACCATGCCAATTTCAAATGTTACAAGTGCTGAGAAACCCTAATACGGATCGTTAACTAGAATTTTAGGTGAAAGATGCAACTAGTTAACAACTTAACTAAGTGATCGGAAATACAACCTTTGTAGATCCAGTTTTCCACCTCCATAGCTCCATGATGAAGTCTCCTTGCTGTCCAAATCAAATCCCGGGCTCTAGCGTTGGCTTCATCGGAGAAATGGGCAGGCTAGGTCATCGACTATGATGCCGAAGATGATCTTCGTCGAGGCATCACAAGATCAAGCTCCCACGTCACCAAGTCATGAAACTTGTGAAGAAAACACCCTATACTACTTGGCAAGAGGTAGAGGATGAAGAAATAGGAGGTGGGTTCACTTTAGAATTGGATTTCTCACTCTATTCATCAAATCACCATTGATGGTTGCTAGCTTTTTCTTCTTGAAGAAGAAGAAGAAGAAGAAGATGATGATTATGATAAGTTAATTAAAATTGCAAAAGAAAAAAAATACTTATCATAATATGAACCATGGTTAGGTGTAGAGAATTGACTAAGGTTAGATGAATGGTTAGGGTTAAGCATTAGACAAAATGGTCACTTTGGTCAAAGCTTCATGAAGCTTCAACAAGCTTCAAGAATGAAAGCAACCATTTTCTTTTCTTTTGCCATTTCTTTTTAATCCAAATTAAAAAGATAATAGAATGAATAAATAAAAACCCTAACCATTTACTTAACCAAGGTTTAATTCTTTACACAAACCCTAGCATTCATGTATCATCAAACATGATACAATCAAGTGCACAAAAGTATATCACATATACAACTTGTGTACATCTAGTGAGAAAATCCAATTTAAATGAACCAATACTAGTTAATGCAAAGTAATATATCAAATATATAATTATGCATTAAATCATTAAATCAACGCTTGATTTAACGATCCGGTCATATCGCATATAACCGACTAATATCCAATGTATCGGCTTATCGAATCAATCGTTGATTCGATAACTAGGTTATATCACATACAACCATTCGATACATTCATCGCGAGAATGGAATACGGTATCACATACACGCATTATTCTCGGTCCCGCACATATCTCATATGCGCTCCTATTTCGTTTTGTAAGTCCATGCTACCTCTCCCGGTACTTTCGGGCATGCGGAATTTGATGAAAAACGATTTTCTTAGAGGTGGTAACATGGACTTAATGCCCGGATCTTTGTTAAACATCTAACTAACAACCTAACTAGGAGTCGTTAACTACTCGGTTAGGGGGTTTATACCTTTCTTGTCTTGAACTCCTTCGTCTTCAAACCTCGATGGTGGTCCGGATCGGCTTCTTCCCGTCGTCTCCTTACGCCGAAGATAGATCCACCTTAAAGCTTCAACCTTTGGCTCCTTCTTCGATCTTTGAAGAAACTAGTTCACTCGGTTTGCTAAACCTTGTGAACTAGAGTGAGTAGAGAAAAGTTTGTATGGGATTTTATCTATGGTTCTTGGTTCTCAACTCATGAGACAAGTGAACCATAGCATCAAGAGAGGGAGAGCAAGAGGAGGAAGATGAGAGCTTAAGAACAAGAGAGAGAATGAGCATGAAAGAATGAGAGAAGACTTTTCTCATTTGGCTCTCATAATCCAAAACAATCATAACACCTCATATCAATCAAGTATTATGTGATGGTTTAAGCAACCATAGCCATATCATTTCATGCACTCATTTTGCACAAAAGAGCAAGCAAGCAAAAGTCTTTGCCATGAAATGATAGCTATAGTTATCATAATGGTTAACTAGTCAAGCCTAGTCAGCCGGTCAACAAAGTCAACAAGTCAACAAAAGTCAACAAAGTCAATCCCTCAACAACCATGTCACCATAATTCTTAATTAATATAATTGTTAATCACATATCATATTCTCATTAGGGTTGAGCAAAAAGTCAATAGTCAACTGTCAATGGTCAACAACCCTAATGAGAATCCTCTGCCTCTGTCTCTCCGTCAACTGTGCATACACACCCGCATCCGCGTTCCGAGGAACACGAATGCATACTGGATAAAACCAATCCCAAAAGGTACACTAGGATCTGGCTTAAACCAAAGCCCGCTAGTGTGAACTGTCCGGACACTGTACGTGCACAAGTGCACGGATGTGACCGAACCGTGTCGCAAAACCATGCGACCTGTCGCAAAACCATGCGACCTCTACTCTTTTGCCTAAAGGCGAATAGCTTTCTGTGTGGGACTCTAAAGACTCGACACTACGCTGGCAGTGGGTTTAACCATAGACCGCAAGCGGCACTAGCGGTGCATAACGGTCCCCAGGTAGATGCCGACAAGAAAACTGACGAGGCGAAACCCATCTGAACTCCTACTGAGCCTGAATGTGACATTCTCCGTACAGTCCGGTCTGTTCGTCTGATACATCGCATGGCGGGCCTAGGGGGCGGTAAATGTCAGTCCCCTAATAGAGGTACAAGTCGTGTCGGAGTGAAGCCCAAAACACACTGAGATAACACTGGAAGCCTACCAGTATATCTCGTTTGCCCTGGCCAGGGACTACTCGTGTAATGGCTCTCCTAGACACAGCGCGATGTCAACCCCCAATACCGGGAGAGACGAATCCTGTCTAACCGTCACTGCCTCCAAGTACTTCGGGACTGCACTCAACTACCACCTGTTTGCATGACTCCTTTGAGCCGTGGTAGGGTAGTAATCAAAGTACAGTGGGAACACACTCGAGGCGAAGTGACAGTGTCAAGTCAGCGGACTAAGCTGTACTCATGTCACCTGGGAACTGATAACTGACGATAGGCATAATACCAACTAGTCAGTTCCCGACGAGTCCTGTCCAGTGTACTCGTAACCCAGCGAGCACCCGCATACTATCTCAAGTACGACGTACCGACGGCTGTGGGACAGACCGTCTCCCACACTGGGATGAGAAGCGCATGCGCTAGTCTACTCCGGAGTATCGATGCCCTGTCTCGATAGTCCTGTGAACAGGGACCTGCATAAGGATGTGCTTATAGATTACCCAGCCCCACTAGTGTGACTGCCATCACAACGCTGGTAATCAAGCAAAGATCCTAAGGGATCCACTAATGTGTATAGGCGATATACTAAAATAAACACATGTACACATTGAAGTAGAAACAAACCAAGTAGCATACTACTATTTTGAGCAAGATTGTCAATACAAGGTGAATTTCCCAAGCTTCCATTAAGTAATATACATACTAGTATGATACAGTAATGGCCTCTAGGGCATATACACTAACAATCTCCCACTTGCACTAAGGCCATGTACTGGCGTATCGAAGACCTATCATCTCGATCAGCCGCTCGAACTGAGTCTGGGGTAAGGCCTTCATGAGTGGATCAGCAGTGTTATCTTCCGTATTTACTCTCTTCACCTCGATCTCCTGGCGATCAACGATCTCACTGATCAGGTGGTACCGCCTCAAAATATGCCTGGACTTCTGATGGGACTTGGGTTCCTTTGCTAAAGCTATAGCGCCGTTGTTGTCACAATACAGTGGTATTGGATCAACACTGGTAGGAACCACCTGAAGTTCCGTGAGGAACTTCTTCATCCAGACAGCTTCCTTTGCGGCATCGCAAGCAGCTATGTACTCCGCTTCCACAGTTGAGTCAGCAACGGTTTCCTGCTTGGAACTCTTCCAGCAAACCGTCCCTCCATTGAGGGTAAAGACATAACCCGACATGGACTTGGAGTCATCCTTATCACTCTGGAAGCTGGAGTCAGCAAAGGCCTCAATCTGGAGGTCTTTTCCGCCATACACCAAGAACATCTCCTTAGTCCTTCGCAGGTACTTGAGAATGTTCTTTACTGCTATCCAGTGTTTCTCCCCTGGGTTCGACTGATACCGGCTTACAACGCTCAATACGTATGCTACATCCGGTCTGGTACACAACATCGCATACATAATAGAGCCTACCGCAGATGCGTAGGGTATTGATGACATGCGAGCCCTTTCCAAATCAGTCTTGGGAGACATCTCTTTGGAGAGGGTGATTCCGTGACAAGCCGGTAGATTACCGCGCTTGGAATCTTCCTTACTGAATCGTTTCAATATGGTGTCGATGTACCTTGACTGTGAAAGTCCTAACATCCTCTCAGATCTATCACGATAGATCTGGATCCCCAGAATGTAGTTGGCATCGCCCAGGTCCTTCATGGAGAACCTCTGTGACAAGAATCCTTTGACTGACTGTAGCATAGGAATATCATTTCCTATTAGGAGAATGTCATCGACGTACAAGACGAGGAATACCACATTTCTCCCTACAATTTTACTGTAAATGCATGGTTCATCTAGGTTTTTGACAAAGTCGAATTCTTTGACAGTATCATCAAAGCAGATGTTCCAACTCCGCGATGCCTGCTTGAGTCCATAGATGGACTTGAGCAACTTGCACACTTTACCGCTGCTCCCACTCTGAATGAATCCCTCTGGCTGATCCATATAGACACACTCTTCTAAATTTCCATTTAGGAAAGCCGTCTTTACGTCCATCTGCCAGATCTCATAATCGTGGAAGGCAGCAATGGCAAGAAGGATCCGAATGGATTTAAGCATGGCTACCGGAGAAAAGGTCTCATCATAGTCCAAACCAGGTCTTTGACGAAAACCCTTTGCAACGAGCCTAGCTTTATAGGTTTTAACCTGCCCATCTACACCAATCTTCTTTCTGAAGATCCATTTGCAGCCTACGGGTTTTACCCTTTCTGGAGCAAAGTCCAAAGTCCAAACTTTGTTGGTGTACATGGACTCCATCTCGGTCCGCATTGCATCTAGCCATTTTACCGAGTCACCGCTCTGAATGGCTTGCTGGAAGCTAGTAGGCTCACCATAATCCATGGTGCAATCCTCTCTATCCCCGTCTATGAGAAAACCGTAGTATCTCTCGGGCGGATGAGACTGCCTACTACTTCTGCGGAGTGGCGTAGGAATGTCCGGTTACCCTGAACCTTCTGGTTCTACTAAGGTTTCAGTAATAGCTTGTGGTTCTGGAATTTCATCCAGTTCTATTACGCTCCCACTTATCTGATTTTCTAAAAACTCAGTTTCCAAGAAGCGGGCATGACGAGAAACAAGGACTTTTTGCTCCTCTGCGTAATAGAAAAGATACCCTATGGAGTTCTTTGGGTATCCCACAAACTTGCACTGTACTGAGCGTGCCTCGAGCTTGTCCGCATGCTGCTTTTTTACAAAAGCTGGACATCCCCATGTCTTAAAGGATTTAAGATAGGGTTTCTTCCCACTCCACATCTGATATGGTGTGGTAGGCACTGTCTTAGTAGGAACTTGGTTCAAAAGATGTGCAGCTGTTTCTAGTGCATAACCCTAGAAAGATCACGGTAACTCAGCCTTACTCATCATGGAACGAACCATATCTAATAGGGTTCAATTCCTCCTTTCCGATACACCGTTGTGTTGTGGTGTGTATGGAGGAGTACGCTGAGAGAGAATTCCATTCTCTTTTAAGTAGTCCAGAAACTCGGCACTCAAGTATTCTCCACCTCGATCAGATCTTAGTGTCTTAATACTTTTGCCTGTTTGTTTTTCAACTTCATTCTTGTATTCCCGAAATTTCTCAAAGGCCTCGGATTTGTGCTTCATTAAGAAGACATGTCCATACCTAGAGAAATCATCTGTGAAAGTAATGAAGTAAGAATAACCGCTTCGCGCATGTGTAGACATTGGACCACACATGTCACTGTGTATGAGTCCCAAGAGCTCGCTCGCTCTTACTCCGTGTCCAGTGAACGGAGTCTTTGTCATCTTTCCCATGAGACAAGATTCACAAGTGGCATAAGACTGGTACTCGAACGGATCCAAGTATCCTTCTTTATGTAACTTAGTCAACCGTGTCTCATTGATGTGACCCAGTCTACAATGCCATAAGAAAGCCTGATTTAATTCTGGAGACTTTCTTTTAAGTGTGTTCTGGACACTGAATATCTGAGCTTGATTCAATACGTATATACCGTTCTTTAATGTACCTGACGCAATCAGTACTTCATTTAGGTGGATGTTTACTACATCGCTTACAAAAGCAAAATCATATCCTTCCTTAGAAAGTAAGGATACAGATATGATATTACAAGTCGCACCTGGTACGTACAAACAGTTACGCAGAATCAATATCTGCCTAGTTGTCAGTCCTAGGTGATATTCCCCTACGGATACAGCATCCATGCTCATTCCGTTAGCAACCCTGAGAGTCATATCACCTTTCCTGATAACCCTACGGTTTCTCAAAGCCTGTAACGAATTACAGATATGAGATCCAGATCCGGTATCCAATACCCAGGAAGTAGGGTTAACTGACAAACAGTTCTCTATTACAAACACACTCGAACCCGAATCCACAACATGCTTCGAATTCTGGCTACTGGCTTTGCAAGCCCTGCAATCTTTCTGCCATTGTTCATTCCCGTTACAATAGGAACGTCCCTCTTTTACTATATCCAGTCCTGAAACTTTTGCCCTTGCTTTTCCTTTTTCTTCCCTGGTTTCTTTCAGGGTATAAGCAGAGGGCAAGGACTGTAGAATTAAGTCAGTACTTGACCTATTCTTCAACGTGGTCTCCAGGTCCGTGAGCTTAAAATAGCTGGTCTCTGTAAGGACGTTGTCCCTTACAGATGACCCGACAGCCAACCTCGCTTGAAGCAATTCGTTCGAGATCTCATATCTTGCGATACGAGATTGCTCTCCATATAAATCTTTGTTATGGAGGAAGATAGAAACTGAGCCCATCTTCTCGTGCTTCCCCTGGTTTGCACCATCAACTGAGGCTAACACGAGGCACTTGGCTTTCGCACAATCCTTTTCCGATGTCCTTTGGATGTAAACATCCGTGACAGGGGAAACTGGACCTGAGACGGCAGGGGTTTGATTAGTTAAGAGGTGTCCCAGTTTGTCATGGGCAATGGACATCTGGACAGATCTTTGCCAGTCATAACAGTCAGATTCAGTCATTTTATTATCTAGATGTAACCTAGGTGCGGTCACTTGGTCGCTGCAATTAAGAGAGAGAGAAGAAAACACTCAGCATGATGCTCTTGCAAGTTTAGAGTGGTTTTTAATTTGTCTAAACAGGATGGCTCCCACTGTCTCTCGAATCCCTCCTCAAAACCAAAAAGGAAGAATTAGTCAGGATCAATCTCACCGTACAATTCTTGCTTAACCGTTCAGCCAGGCCAGTGTCGGTACTTCGAGGGAGGTTTTCCAACGCTTTCGCGAAGTTCCTTAATTCAAGAACCTCTTTTTCCTGGGGGCGTAGCCCCACTAACACCTTTCTAGGCACCTACTTGGTTTATAGCATTGATCGTTAAGTGAGAAATTTCCCGAGGAGTAGCATATACTCATAGTAGGATCGGGATCCAAATATCATCGTGTGACGAAACTGAAGGAATCCTACCAGGACCATCACACTCCAAATGGTATGCAACACTAGCAAGTTTCAGTACTTTTGAAACTCCCGATGTGGATTTTTGCCCCATGCTCTTATGACCTGGACTAAGGCCAACAAATCATAAGTCGCATGTCAAGTTCTACCCGTCGTTGTCCAGGTTGATTTGAACCCACCCGTATATACCCTTGACTATGGCCAACAAAGTAATACGACTGTCCCAAACCAACGCATTCTATCTATGCAACATATGAATACCCACCAGCTACCAAACACTGTGCCTTGACTAAGGCCAACAAACACAGCTTGAATACTGTTGATTATTCATATGAAACGACGGAGGGCTACGGATGGTTTTGGCGAAACCGTGAACGTAGTGAACTTGATATAATCGAAGGAACGAGATAGCTTTTAGAAGGAGTGGCTCAAACTCCGCATGTAAAAGTTAGTTTTGAAAAGAACCGAGTGGTTTTTCGAAAGTGTTCCAACGATTTTTACTTAGTTTATTTTCTTGCATTAGTTCTTTTAATGCGTGATATTCTTGCATTAGTTCTTTTAATGCGTCCCATCATTTAATCCTACCATTGCAGAAAACAACCAAAATATGACGAACGCTTATGCCATTCGCATTCGCCACGGGGCCCCGTAATTACCCGTTAGGTTACTTAACTAACGACAGAGCGGGGGCTGGGCTAGCGCGGCTGTAAAACATAAGCAACGCCTAAATAATATCATATATAGATATATTGCAATGATAGCCATTTCAGATCACAGATGAACACATTGGATATACTAGGAATCCGCAATTCGTACGAGCCTGTAACGAAAAGCAGATTACACGGTCGCGGTGAATAGCCAAAACCCCACCCAAGACCCCTACGGGTGCGGCAAACTACCCGCCAAGTACCCGAAGCGAAGCAACCTCCCTCAACTCCGTGAGTAGGCCACTCGGCACTTCGGCATACCCGGTAGTTTGTGCACCCCCTCCATAGGTCTATCCTAGGAGCAAAAACAGTAAAAAGAAATTATACAATGACGGCTACAACCCCAACCCGGTTGTGCGGCCATACAAATAATTCTTACATCAATTTACAAATTTACATGAATTGAAAGAAAAGAAAACTCTCGTCTCACAACCCCCGGCTATTCACCCGCGACAATCCAATGAATTCATATACACATTCCAATAACATTACAGATCACAGATTTGTATAACTCCCACTAATCGACATATAGCGATTAGCAGACGTTCAATACAAATATCACATCACAGAAAAACCCGTCAGCTAAAGTCTTTCAGAAGTTCGATCAAAAATACGGATTTTTAGGCCCCAAAAACAAAATTTTCGTTCTGGAAAATCTGGGCAGAAAATACATATTCCAAAAATCCCAAAATACCCTTATGAGCAAACTGCAAAGAAGAAACCCCATGACCGAGTCAACTCAGCCGCGGTTCCGCGGCGGGAGCAAGCTCCCCCCGCCGAACCGCGGCTCTTTGATCGAGTTAGGGGGTCAAATTTTTGAAGTTTCTTCAGAAAACCCTGAGTCGATTTTTGCTGTATCTCAAAAAAAATTTCCAGCACTTTTAAAATCGACAGAAAGTTTAAAAACCGGGATTCGTTTTGCGACTTTTTCTTTTATCGATCTTCTAGCTACTTTGCTAACATGTTAGATAGAGTTTAACTAGGCTCTGATACCACTGGAAGTCCATGCTACCTCTCCCGGTACTTTCGGGCATGCGGAATTTGATGAAAAACGATTTTCTTAGAGGTGGTAACATGGACTTAATGCCTTAAACATCTAACTAACAACCTAACTAGGAGTCGTTAACTACTCGGTTAGGGGGTTTATACCTTTCTTGTCTTGAACTCCTTCGTCTTCAAACCTCGATGGTGGTCCGGATCGGCTTCTTCCCATCGTCTCCTTACGCCGAAGATAGATCCACCTGAAAGCTTCAACCTTTGGCTCCTTCTTCGATCTATGAAGAAACTAGTTCACTCGGTTTGCTAAACCTTGTGAACTAGAGTGAGTAGAGAAAAGTTTGTATGGGATTTTATCTATGGTTCTTGGTTCTCAACTCATGAGACAAGTGAACCATAGAATCAAGAGAGGGAAAGCAAGAGGAGGAAGATGAGAGCTCAAGAACAAGAGAGAGAATGAGCATGAAAGAATGAGAGAAGACTTTTCTCATTTGGCTTTCATAATCCAAAACAATCATAACACCTCATATCAATCAAGTATTATGTGATGGTTTAAGCAACTATAGCCATATCATTTCATGCACTCATTTTGCACAAAAGAGCAAGCAAGCAAAAGTCTTTGCCATGAAATGATAGCTATAGTTATCATGATGGTCAACTAGTCAAGCCTAGTCAACCGGTCAACAAAGTCAACAAGTCAACAAAAGTCAACAAGTCAACAAAGTCAATCCCTCAACAACCATGTCACCATAATACTTAATTAATATAATTGTTAATCACATATCATATTCTCATTAGGGTTGAGCAAAAAGTCAATAGTCAACTGTCAACGGTCAACAAACATAATGAGAATCCTCTGCCTCTGTCTCTCCGTCAACTGTGCATACACACCCGCATCCGCGTTCCGAGAAACACGAATGCATACTGGATAAAATCAATCCCAAAAGGTACACTAAGATCTGGCTTAAACCAAAGCCCGCTAGTGTGAACTGCCCGGACACTGTACGTGCACAAGTGCACGGATGTGACCGAACCCTGTCGCAAAACCATGCGACCTGTCGCAAAACCATGCGACCTCTACTCTTTTGCCTAAAGGCAGATAGCTCTCTGTGTGGGACTCTAAAGACTCGACACTACACTGGCAGTGGGTTTAACCACAGACCGCAAGCGGCACTAGCTGTGCATAACGGTCCCCAGGTAGATGCCGACAAGAAGACTGACGAGGCGAAACCCATCTGAATTCCTACTGAGCCTGAATGTGACATTCTCCGTACAGTCCGGTCTGTTCGTCTGATACATCGTATGGCGGGCCTAGGGGGCGGTAAACGTCAGTCCCCCAATAGCGGTACAAGTCGTGTTGGAGTGAAGCCTAAAACACCCTGAGATAACACTGGAAGCCTACCAGTATATCTCGTTTGCCCTGGCCAGGGACTACTCGTGTAATGGCTCTCCTAGATACAGCGCGATGTCAACCCCCAATAACGGGAGAGACGAATCCTGTCTAACCGTCACTGCCTCCAAGTGCTTCGGGACTGCACCCAACTACCACCTGTTTGCACGACTCCTTTGAGCCGTGGTAGGGTAGTAATCAAAGTACAGTGGGAACACACTCGAGGCGAAGTGACAGTGTCAAGTCAGCGGACTAAGCTGTACTCATGTCACCTGGGAACTGATAACTGACGATAGGCATAATACCAACTAGTCAGTTCCCGACGAGTCCTGTCCAGTGTACTCGTAACCCAACGAGAACCCGCATACTATCTCAAGTACGACGTACCGACGGCTGTGGGATAGACCGTCTCCCACACTGGGATGAGAAGCGCATGCGCTAGTCTACTCCGGAGTATCGATGCCCTGTCTCGATAGTCCTGCGACCAGGGACCTGCATAAGGATGTGCTTATAGATTACCCAGCCCCACTAGTGTGACTGCCATCACAACGCTGGTAATCAAGCAAAGATCCTAAGGGCTCCACTAATGTGTATAGGCGATATACTAAAATAAACACATGTACACATTGAAGTAGAAACAAACCAAGTAGCATACTACTATTTTGAGCAAGATTGTCAATACAAGGTGAATATCCCAAGCTTCCATTAAGTAATATACATACTAGTATGATACAGTAATGGACTCTAGGGCATATACACTAACACGTTTCGCTTGAGCCAGGAAACCTCTGTGTAGGACTCTAAAGACTCGTCAATACGCCGGCAGCAGATGATGATCATATCAAACACCCACAAGCCGCAAGCGGTCTGCTAAACGTAACGGCCACCCGGGTATTGAGCGATCAGAAGATCGACGAGCAAGCCCACTCATACTCCTGTGAATCCAACTAGTAACACTTACCGTACAGTCAGGTCTCGTCGTCTGATATGTCGCATATCTCGCCTAGGGGTGGTAAACGTCAGACCCCAACAGCTCGATAAGTCGTGTCGATATAAAGTCGATAACAGTTCGAGAAACTACTGGTAACACTTACCAGTAAATCTCAGCAACCCTGGCCAGGGATTTCCGGTTATAGCCAATCGAACACAGCGCAACATCAACTCCCTATACCGGGAGAGACGAATCCCCTCCTATCGCTCATTGCCTCCATGTGATTCGGGACTGTACCCAAAAACCACCGTTTTGCACGCCCTCTTGGACGTGGTAAGGTGGAAATCAAAGCACAGTGGGAACCACACAAGACTCTATGACGATCTTGGGTCAACAGACTACTCTGTACCAGTGTCACCAGAGAACTGCCATCTGACGTAAGGTATAATACCATCTGGGAGTTCTCGGTGAGTCCGTCCAGTGTACCCAGTCTCCACTGAGCACCCGTATATCATCTCCGATGTCAAACACCAATGGATATGGGATCATCCATCGCCCATCTGTATGGGTCGAGAAGGTATACGCTAGTCTACTCTGGTATATCGATGCCCCGTCTCGATATACCCATGACTAGGGACTTTGAAGGATGTACTTATGGACTACCATGTCCCCACTAGTATGATCCGCATCATAGTCCAGGTAGTCAAGTACACATCCTAAGGGATTTACCAACATGTAACAGAGAGACAATCAGTGTACACGTTAAGGTAAAGAGCAACCAGATAGCATACTATCATGTCGAGCAAGAAAGTCCTCCCTATATATGTCCCAGCATCCACTACAATATACATCCTATGTATAGCAATGGCCTCTAGGGCATACATATAACTAATAGGTAACGTGGACTTACACTAGCTGTACGTAACGGCTACCCAGGTACCTGTCGAAAAGGAAGGCCGACAAGCAAGCTTGTCCGAACTCCTACTGAGCCTATCTGTGAAAATATCCGTACTGTTCGGTCTCTTCGTCAAAGAGTATCGCATACCGGGTCTAGGGGATGTTGAACGTCAGACCCTAATAACCTGATAAGTCGTGCCGATATGGCTCAGGACCAATCCGGGAAACGACTGATCAAACTATCAGTAAATCCCAAGTGCCTTGGCCAAGGTCTTATGGTCCTGACCAATCGAATCATAGTGCAATGTTGACTCCCTATACCGGGAGAGACGAATCCCCGAAAATCGATCACTGCCTCCATGTGGCTCGGGACTGAACCCAACCAAAACCTATTTGCACGACTCAGTAGAGCCGTGGTAGGGTAGTGATCAAAGTTCGGTGGGAACTCACACGAAACAAATGCCGATCTCGGGTCCAAAGACTAACATGTACACATGTCACCTGAGAACTTCCATCTGACGATAGGTATAGTACCACATGGAAGTTCTCGGCGAGTCCATCCAGTGTACTCACACCCAGTGAGCACCTGTATACGATCTTAAGTGCATCAAACCAATGGCTGTGGGACCAACCATCCCCCGATGGGGCTAGAAACGTACACACCAGTTTACTGTGGAGTATCAGTACCCAGTCTCGATACTCACGCGACTAGGGACCATTTAAGAATGTGCTAATGGACTACCCTGCTCCCACAAGTATGATCGCCATCACAACGCAGGTAGTCAAGCAATATCCTAGGGGCTTTATCAACATGTAACCGCAATATGTAATAACGAGTATGACATATGCCATGTTAAGATAAAGACAAACCACAATAGTATACTGCCGTATCGAGTCTTTATCAATTTGTGCAAACCAGATATAACAACAATACAAATAAATACACATATCCCGATAAATACAAGTTAAATAATATACTATAAAACTGAGCAAGATTTTTTTGTACATACGTATCCCTAGTATCCATATGTATACATATACAATACTGGCCTCTAGGGCATATACATCCAACATTTAATATGATTATTTCATTCTCATCTCAATTGAGTTTTATTATTCATCACAAAAGCTTTTGAGCTTGAGCTTAGCCATCATCTTCTTCTTCCGCTCTCTCTTAAGTTTTCATTTTAGTGGGTTAGTTAAAAAAAAGAAAGGGTTTTGATTAGAGAATACAAACCACCTCATCATTCTACACACATCTAGCCCATTTGTGTAGGGTGTTTGCTACACTTCTTCCATGGATCAAGTAAAGCAAGGAGCTTTGGACAAAGGGACTTCGGGTGGATCATCGTAGACTTGGAAGGTTGCTAGCGATCCGTTCCAAACTCTCAAAGGTCCAAGGAGTCACCAAAGAGAGACTACAAAGGTTGTAATTTCTACTCTTAGTGATAGATTGTTTTTTGTATGTGATACAAAATTTGTTACCCTAAATAATCTAGTTAAGATTCATTGGTTGTTTGCTTTGCACCTCTCTAATTTTAAAGTGGCATGAGTGATGCTACCAAACCCTAGACTAGGTGCAAGGGAAACCCAACAGTGGTATCAGAGCCAAGCTAGAATTTTGGTCACAGTGTTAATACAATTACGAAAACGAAATCGACTCCGAAAATACGATATTACGAATCCCTAATTTTGCTCTCTGGATATTTTTTAAAAAGTCGTTTAAAAATTATTTTAGCAACTGCAGAAGACTGTATGTGATACAGTAGGAACACATGTGAAGCATGAGACCCGCTGCTCGGAAAATGGCCGAGCACTCCCTCCCCAGATCCGGCGACGCCGGCCCCCTCTGCTTTTCTGGGCTTCATATTTCACATGTGCTATGTACTGTAAGAATTAGGGTTTCTAGTATTATTTGCTTAGCCAAAATTTTCATGTGATGATTATTTTTCTCATGGGCTAATTCGTAGTATTTCGTAGTCGTATAATTTAACACTGTATTGGTAACCTTGACAATGTTTAGCAGTTCGAACGAACTTCGAACACCACATTTTTGTACCCCGCTGAAATTTCAAAGTGTTGTAATTTTCTTTAGTTGATTGTATTCGTAAAATCGTCCAAGTATCCCAATGGACCCTCTACTAACCATAACTCGATTCTATGCCCACGGAACCGCGATCGAACCCAAGGGTTTGCCGTAGTTCCGTGGTGTCCTAGGTGAGGCATTGGTTAATTCCTTCTACGGCTGGTCCATGGACACTATGGCACGGTTTTTGAGTATTTTGACTTTTGCTCAAGTGTTGAGCTCTCGGGGTAATTTGTGAGTGTATGTTGATTCGATCGAAATGTTAAACATTGTCTTGATATCTGTAATGTGATACAATATGTGGAATTCATAGAGTTGGGCATGAAATCCATAATATGATATATTTCGTGTTTACGATGTCTAAGATGATTGTGGATTCCAAATATTGTAGTTTTTCACTTTCTTTTCTGCGACCGTAAGTGTAGTATGTGGGGTATTGCCGATTTCGTTGCTATACATCAACGACAATCGGGATACGCATACTTACTTACGTTGATGATATGAGATGTTCTGTGTTGCTGTAATATGTTATATTGGATCGTCGTGTTTTGAATAGCCGGGGGATTTATGTCAGATGAGGGTTTTTATTTTCATTCATGTAAAATTCATTGTATGTAATATTCTTTTATTGGGGCACTTCCGGGTTGAGGATGACGTCACCATTGTATATTATTTACTTTTCCGCGGTAGGAAAGACCCAAGGAGGGGAGCACAAGTAACCGGGTTCTAGGGTCCAGTGGAAGGCCATCTCGAGGAGTCGAGACCGGGTCTCCTAACCCTAGAATTGGTAGCGTTACTTGCCGCTCTCGTAGTGGTCTAGGGATGTGGGTTTGGCTATTCATCGCGACCGTGGAATCCGTGTTTTATACAGGCTTAAAATAAAACACGGACCTCCTAGTATAACCAATATTTCATATGTTTCTTCTGCTGCTGATATACTATGATGTGATCATATTATATGCGTGAGACGAATGCTTTATTATTGTATATATGATATATAATAACCGTTGCTTATGTTTTACACCCGCGCTAGTCCCGTCCCGCTATGCCATTAGTTAGTAACCTAACAGTGCATAACGGTGCGAATGCGGATGGCATAAGCATACGTTGTATTTTCGTTTCTTCTGTGATGCTTAAGAAGCTTAAATGATGAGATTCATTAATGATATTAATGAAAGATAAAAGAAACCTAAAAGATGTTCTAGAATCAAATCTATAAAATGGGTAGCTCTAGTTTTGCTTTGCATAGTGGTATTCCTTGTAGAATATCCAACACCTTATTCGATATGGAAAGAGCCGAGATCCCTTCACCGGGAGTGACCTCTTTAGCGAAAATAGCAGATGCTACAACTCATTCGGTTTTGTTTTTGACTGCTTCTATAGTTCTTGCTTTGCATAGTGGTATTTGTGAAATATCCTGCACCTTATTCGATAAGGAAAGAGCCGAGATCCCTTCACCGGGAGTAACATCTTTAGCAAAACCAGTAAAAGCCTAAAAAGCACTCCTTTTCAAAATCACTTGTTTCTACAATGATATCAAGTTCATTACGCTCATGGTTTTCTTAAAAACCTGCGTAGCTATTCATATCAGATTTTTGCATTTTTATACTGCCCATTTTTTATCGCATTGCTTATAGGTAGGTACTCTTGATCCGTGTTTTGCTAGATAATTGCAGGTTACAGGTTCTCAGCTCTAAGTAGTAAAATCCATGGAAAAGCACGACAAATCCTGGATTACTGCCAACCACAGATAAAATACGGGTCTCCGCTCTCTATCCGTATGTTGCTGCACACCAGTTTAAGGGACAAAATGGCAAATCGATGGTCATTTTCATGCACAAAGCACAATGTCAACACAAAGTCCAAGATATCTACGCGGAGCTCAAGGAAATCATGGCAAAAGATCCACATCAAATCACCTTTTGATCTGCTGAAAATCTGGAAGAAATGTTATGAGCTTCTGAGAAATCACATATACCATAATGAAGATAACAGAAGAACAGGAAAACCCACCAAATCCGAGAAGCCAACTCACCTAGGTGGACGCGGATCCGCGGCCAACATGGCGTCTAGGCCGCGGATTCGCGGCCTAGTTAGCTCGACAGTGGAAAATCTTCTGGGGGCAGTTTGGTCAATTCATTTGGGTCAAAAATGTTGCCCTAGGTTTTCGGTCTCCTGCCTATAAATAGCCCAGAACAATGCCAAGCCAAGGGTGCTTAATTCTTGTATTAGATTTTAGGATTTGTTGTTGTTCTTCTTCCTCTTTTCATCTTTTCTCCATTAAAACTTTGTAGTGAGCTTTTATGAGTGAAGTGATGAATAAAAGAGTTCTTTTCTTTATCATGCTTGTCTTGTGATGTTGTTAATTATAATTGCTTGTAATTTTCATTTGCTAATTTAGTTGTTGTTATTTGTTGTTTGTTTCTTTCTTGTTCTATTTTTCTTTATCCTTAACAACAATGATGCTTAAGCTTGATCCTTGCCGAGGTGAGGTCTCAAATAGCTAGTTGTAATCTTCTAACCTCTTTCTTTCTATCTTGCTCCTTTTGTTTTATTTTCCTTTTTTTTGTAATGGGTGAGTAGTTTTCTCACTTGTTAGGGTAGGATAAGGAAAGTTTGAGAGAAGGAAATCTCTCTCACTCTTTTGTTTCCCATCATCTTAATGCGGACTCCCGTTAATTGAACCACAATCCGCTCCCTATGGCACCCTATTCTACATGATAGCGGTGATTCCTTAGTGAGACCGGTTGTGGTTGAATCAACCGGAGGTTAAGGCTAAGAGCCAAGAACGGACGGACAAGGACCAAAAGGAAGGAACTAAGCGTTGGAAAGCCTAGCTTATACTCGCAAGTTCCTTCATAGTCGTGCTAATCCCCGTTGTTGCCGATTACCGTAACACCGATATTAAGAGTGGCAACGAAAGAAGTGAGCAACTCCTATCTCAAACTAACCTAATCCTAACCCTAACAAGCTCTCTTTATATACATCTTTAGCACATTATTAATCTCAAATAAATCTAGACATTTGGACTTAACTCGTTAAAGCGCATAGAAAAAGATTCCCATCTCCCTGCGGACGACCCATACTCAACCGGCTAGCTACAAGAGAAACCGTCTTGATTGCGGTAATTAACTAAGCACGCAAAAACTTTATCAATCAAATGGCGTAGTTGCCGGGGAGACGGTAGTTTATTTCTTTGTGTAATTTCGGGTTAATTTGTGAATATAACCGAAAAACAAAAAGAAATATATTGTAAAAAAATCATCTTGTTATTTTTGATTAGTTTTTGTGCAAGTGTGCAGGATAAAAAAGAAGGTTGAGTTCTGTGCCAAAGACGTGGGAAGTTAGACCCATATCTCACGGCTACACCGCGTTTGATCAAGTCGGAACCAACGGTCTACAGAAAAATTCTAGAGCAAACCCAGTGAGCAAATCAAGATTCAGGGGCTCCAGACAAGAAGAGGACACCACAGCCAGCACTTGCAAGAAAACTGAAGGCCCAACTCTACATTACAGCCGTGGATCCGCGGCATAAGGGCTTGTTGGCCGTGGAACCGTGGCATGTTGCTGACATCAGCAACCAAAAAACCCCTGTGAGTCCTTCTACCCTCTTCTCCACTCCTCTGAACTCCACTGAACTGTGTTTTCTGCAGCATTCTTTGCGCAAACACTCTTCCCCCTTCCAATAAATTGTTTTTGTGCAGGATTCTTTGCGCCGCGCTAAAAAATAAAAAATTGATTGAAATTGATTGTTACCACTTTGCATATTTTAATCGGACTTTAAGGGGCTTGAAACCAATCCAGATTGGGTGGGGATTTCATCACCCTTCCAAGGACCCCAGAAATCACAAAAGGCATATGCATTGACCATTATTTATGTAAAAAATACTAGACTCGGCCCTAAGGACGTCGTGCTCAATAGGACAGAGGACTGGTTATAGGCATCGACAGTTTATCCTATCCTGACTTTACGGTGTCTAGGCAAGTGTGTCCTGTTGGAGATAGTGCCCTCAAAGTCAATTATTGGATCGCAGGTACGTGATTGCAATGATTGAGGCAGGACCTATACCGATATGGCAGTCTTGCTCGAGATGATAGTATGCTATCTGGTTTGTCTTTATCATAGTATAGATGCTTTAGTTCACTATTGCATGATGATAGAGCCCATAGGATTCTTGCTTGACTACCAGCAGTATGATGGCGATCATATACATGGGAGCTGTGGCCTGTAAGCACATCCTTAAACGTGTTCCTAGTCATGGGAGTTTCGAGACAGGGCATCGATACTCCAGAGTAGACTAGTGTATACAGTCGAGACCCCAACGAGGGGCGGTGGCCAGTCTCACAAGCCACTGGTGTCAGTTGGATTACCTAAGATGTATACAAGTGCTCATTGGGTTATAAGTACACCGGACAGGACTCGCCGGGAACATGCTAGTTGGTATTATACATATCGTCAGATAGCAGTTCCCTGGTGGCATATGTACAGGTTAGTTTGTCGACCTGAGATCGTCATTTGTCTCGTGTGAGTTCCTACTGTGATTTGATTTCTACCCTACCACAGCTTAAAGGAGTCATGCAAACAGGTCTTTTTTGGGTACAGTCCCGAGCTACATGTAGGCAGTGAGCGGATCGTCGGGGATTCGTCTCTCCCGGTATTGGGGGTTGATGTCACACAGTGCACGGGTGGCCATCACAAGAAATCCTTGGCCAAGGTAGTGGAGAATTACTGATTTGGATCATTTGTTTCTCAGGTGGTGATGGGCTTCATACCGACACGAATTATCACGTTATTAGGGGTCTGACTTTATCTACCCCCCTAGACTCGATATGCAATACTCTTTAAATGAACGGACCGGACTGTATGTATATTGTCACTGTTAGGCTCAGTAGGGTTTATGGACGAGTTCGCTCGTCAGCTTCCCTTCCGATCAGTACATAGGCAACTGTTACGTACAGCTTGTATCTCTGACGTGCTAGTGGTTATACCCAGTGCCAGTGTGTTGATGAGTCTTTAGAGTCCCCCACAGACACTTTCCCAAGTTCCGGAGAAACGTTGAAGAGGCCGTATGGGTTTATGGCAAGGTTCGGAAAATGCACGTGCGTTTTCGCACGTGTCATTTTTCGGGCAGATAATACTAGTCGGCTTTGGTTTAAGCCGGATCCGAGTATTATACTGTGTAGATATAATATCTTTGTCTCAGTTGCATTTGTATTTGGTCATAATACAAATGTGGGTATGTTTATACCATTACGGGGTTATCCTGAAATTCGTTTCAGGATCGCTTTTGGAAGTTTCCAGTTTCCAGTTTTCTATCGTCCGTCTTTAACATTCGGTTAAAGACGGATTTATCTTTTCTTGAGAAGAGTGTGGAAGTTTCTAGAGGCTTCTAGAAGGTGGTGACTAGGTTCATGAATCTTTGTGACTCATTACTTGCATTAATGAGTTGATGAGGTGTTTTAAATGAGTCATCAATTGCATTAATGTGTTTTTGTTTGCATGGTGGATATTTTGTGTTATGATAAGTATCCTTGGTTACGGTCACCCTCATTCCTTGCTCCTACACTCACCCCCTCCACCATATATATGGCCGGCCCCCTCTCCATTTGTAAGGATGGTTGTTCATTTGAGGGAAAAGATTATGATAGTGTTTTGGTGTATGGAAATTAGATAGCTACATTTCTCATTTCACCCGATTCCAAAAAGCAACTTCATTAACCGTTCGTTCATAGCTTTGGACGTAAAGAGACAAAGTATTCTCCTCATTCTCTACAACATCTTGGTCGTCTCTTTTAGCAAACTTGACGATCGAGTTGCCTCGGTTCAGAGGCGGGAGCCCGTTTAAAAATCCGTCGACATGGTGCCACCTGGACGAGAAGACTGGAGATTCAGGAGATCGGAGCAGCCGCAACAAGCATGGGATGATGGTTGAAGACCGAAGGACTCGGATCGTTCGGTATAACACTTCTACACACTTTGTAGTTTGTTAGTTTAGCTTTAATGGCAGATCCGGGTTATAGTACGCGATAGCGCCAGTTGTAAAAAGTTTTTGTTCCGCATTTGGCGTCTGTTAGACGGCTGGGGCGCTACCGTGGACTTACAGTGGTATCAGAGCCTCATCATTAAGCTATACTAACTTGTGCTGACGGGTTTAAAAGATCGATCGAACGGATTTTCGAAAACCGCAAATTTCATGTGTAAAGTGTCTGTCGATTTTAAAACTGGTCTAAAAATAATTTTGCATATCACAGATAAGCGTGCAGAGATTTTTAAGCAAACTGGTAAATTTTGAGCACGTGATCCCACGTGACCGCCACGGATCCGTGGTCAAACCTAGGGTTTGACCGCGGAACCGCGGCAGTACTGTGGGAACAGTGCGTCAAAATTCTTCAGTAGGCTTTGCTGTAGCAATTGTGGTTTTTGGCATAATTCTTTTGGGCCCAGATTTTGTTACTGCACAGCAGATGTACGTGGGGCCTACTTCGGGAAATTTAGTCGATCGAAATTTTAAACTTGTTATTATGCAGTATTTACATTATATCTCCGACCGGGAATGTCATTTGATCGGTAAACCGCGTCTGATTGCTATATTTCTTTTAGACGGGTTTGCGAACGCGACATTCGCGTTGATGTTCTGTGTTGTGCTGTATTGTTGCGGATATGTCGTGGTGGATAGCAGGGTGCAATGATAGTGCAGTTTGTATTTATTTGTACATTTGATATTGCGGGGCGAGCGTCCAACATCTGGACTGCCGTCACTGCCTGTTGTATAATATTCATTTTGGGACACGACCGGGTTGAGGTCGATGTACCCGTTGTACATATTTTTATTTCTTTACTAGGTTTATCCCGCGAAGGAGTGCACGAATAGCCGGGTTCTAGAGGGCAATGGGTCCGTATCTCATGGCTTTGAGAGGCAGAGGGACCTCACTCTAGAATTGGCAGACTATTCGCCGCACTCGTAGGGGGTACAGGTTGACCCAAGGAGGGGTGCTCAATTTACCGGATTCCGTGAAGCGCCGGGTGTTCCATTCACTATGTTGTGGGGACTACCTCGCTTCAGGTTTTGGCGGGTAACTTGCCGCACCCGTAGGGGTCTAGGTTTCATTGCACAGGCTATCCACACGACCGGGGAACGTCGGGTTTCAGTAACGGCTCTATGAAACCCGGGGATCCCAGATTATCTGTATTGTTCTGTGATGCTTATTACTTTTCTGTAATGTTGCATATTATCATGCCTGGAGCGATTATTGTATATTGGTATATATACTATTAGATATTGTATATGTTTTACACCCGCGCTGGTCCAACCCCCGCTCTGTCGTTAGTTAAGTAACCTAACGGGTGATAACGGGACCCAGTGACGAATGAGGATGGCATATACGTACATTTTATTTTCGTTCTTTTCCGGTGTGATTGATTGATGGGACAGCATTGATTCTTATCAATGCAAGATAAAACAAACCTATATTTGATGTTGTTGGAACCAATTTAAAAAGTGTTATTACAAAGACATTTCCTTTTGTTATGCATAGTGATATTCAGTTTAGAATATCCTGCACCTCATTCGACGAGGCAAGGGCTGATATCCCTTCACCGGGAGAGACCCCTTGGGAAAAAGTCTGCATCAGGGTAATAACTTCAATATAGTCGATTACAAGTTGCTTTGCATCGCGGTATTTAGTTGGAATATCCTGCACCCCATTCCACGAGGAAAGAGCCGAGATCCCTTCACTGGGAGTGACCTCTTTAGCAAAACGTTTTCGCCACTATATTTTATAAAAAACTATCAGGTTCCTTCAACGAGATCAAGTTCATTACGTTAAAGGTTTTTCGCCAAAAACCAGCCGTAGCCCTCCGTCATTTCTTATGGATGGTCAGTAGTATTCAAGCTATGTATACTTGGCCCTTAGTCAAGACATAGTGATTGGTAGCTGCTGGGGTGTTCACATGTTGCATAGATAGATGTGTTGGTTTGGGACAGTCGTATTACTATACTTGGCCCTTAGTCAAGAGTATGTACGGGTGGGTTCAAATTGACCTGGATAATGATGGATAGAACTTGACATGTGACTTATGAGATATGTGGCCCTTAGCCAAGGTCATAAGTGTAGGGTTCCTAGGCACACTAATGAAGTCTCACAAGGCATCAAACATGGCTAATTCAAATTTTTCCTTGTGCCTACAAACCCTAATACGGATCGTTAACTAGAAAACAAGGCGATGCAATGCAAATAAACGAATTTATCTAAGAGGAAAAGGGCTACAACCTTTGTAGATCCGGTCCACCACTTCCTAAGCTCCGCGATGATGTCCCTCCGCTGTCCAAATCGGATTCCGGACTCTAGCATCGGCTTCATCGAAGAAATGGGCGGGCTTGGTCGTCGGCTTCGATGCCGAAGATGATCTACGTCGAGGCATCACTAGATCAAGCTCCCACTTTACCAAGTCATGAAACTTGTGAAGAAAACACACTCTACTACTTGGCAAGAGGTAGAGGATGAAGAAATAGGAAGTGGGTAGACTTTAGAATTGGATTTCTCACTTGTTTTCTCTAGTTGCCATTGATGGTAGCTAGGTTTTCTTTCTTGCTCAGGATGAAGAAGAAGAAGAAAAAGATATGATAAGTGTTGAATAAAAATAGATAAATAAATCAATACTTATCATATATTAACCCTTGGTTAATTGTAGAGAATGGACCATGGTTAACTTGAACGGTTAGGGTTAAGTATAAGACAAGAATGGTGGACTAGTTCAAAGCTTCAAGAACCTTCAACTAGCAAACAAAGAAAATCTACCATTTGTCATTCTCTTTTCCAAAATGAAAAAGATAAATAAATAGATAAATAAGTAAATGTAAAAACAAAACCCTAATCATTAGTTTAACCATGGTTTAATTCTTTACACTTAACCAAGTAAGCTTGTATCATCAAACATGATACAATCATGTGCACAAATGTATATCACATATACAACTTGCACAATTCAAGTGAGAAAATCCATTTAAAGGGAACCAATACTAGTTAATGCAAAGTAATATATCAAATGTATAATTATACATTAAATCATTAAATCAACACTTGATTTAACGATCCGGTCACATCGCATATAACCGACTAGTATCCTATGTATCGGCTTATCGAATCAATCCTTGATTCGATATCTAGGTTATATCGCATATAACCATTCGATACATTCATCGCGAGAATGGAATACGGTATCACATACACGCATTATTCTCGGTCCTGCACGTATCTCATATGCGCCCCTATTTCGTTTCGCTTGAGCCAGGAAACCTCTGTGTAAGACTCTAAAGACTCGTCAATACGCCGGCAGCAGATGATGATCATATCAAGCATCCACAAGCCGCAAGCGGTCTGCTAAACGTAACGGCCACCCGGGTATTGAGCGATCAGAAGATCGACAAGCAAGCCCGCTCACACTCCTGTGAATCCAACCAGTAACACTTACCGTACAGTCCGGTCTGTTCATCTGATATGTCGCATATCTCGCCTAAATAGCTCGATAAGTCATGCCGACGTGAGGTCCATGACAATCGTGAAACTACTGATAACTCTTACCAGCACATCACTGCAACCCTGGCCAGGGATTTCCTGTTATGGCCAGTCGAGCATAGCGCAACATCAACCCCCAATACCGGGAGAGACGAATCCCCTCCTATCGCTCATTGCCTCCATGTGAATCGGGACTGTATCCAAAAACCACCTGTTTGCACGACTCAATAGAGCCGTGGTAGGGTGGAAATCAAAGTACAGTGGGAGACACACAAGACTCTATGACGATCTCGGGTCAACAGACTAAGCTGCACCAGTGTCACCTGAGAACTGCCATCTGACGTGAGGTATAATACCATCTGGGAGTTCTCGGCGAGTCCGTTCAGTGTACCCAGTCTCCACCGAGCACCCGCATACCATCTCTGATGTCAAACACCAATGGATATGGGATCATCCATCGCCCATCACATGGGTCGATAAAATATGCGCTAGTCTACTCTGGAATATTGATGCCCCGTCTCGATATTCCCACGACTAGGAACATTGAAGGATGTACTCATTGACTACCCAGGCCCCACTAGTATGATCTGCATCATATTCCTGGAAGTCGAGTACACATCCTAAGGGCTTTATCAACCTGTAATCAGATAGACAGAAAGCATATATGTTAAGATAAAGAGCAACCAGATAGCGTACTATCATGTCGAGCAAGAAAGTCCTACCTATATATGTTCCAGCATCCACTACAATATACATCCAATGTACAGTAATGGCCTCTAGGGCATACATATAACTAACAATCTCCCACTTGCACTAGGGCCATCTGTAGCAGTGGTTGTAGTGTCTAATACTCAACCATCCCCTAAAAGTCTCTCTTTGGGAAAAGGCCTTCGTGAGTGGATCCGCCGTGTTGTCCTCTGAGTCTACTCTTCCAACCTCGATCACCCAGGAGATCAACTATCTCCATGATCAGGTGATGCTGCCTCAGAATATGTCTGGGTCACTGATGGGACCAGGGTTCCAGGGCCAAAGCCACACTTCCATCGTCATACAATGGTAGGAACCTAGTTCATCTTATGAACCAATATACACCCAAACTGCCTCTTTGGTAGTATCTATAATAGCGATGTTACCAGCCTTTATCGTCTAGTTTGCCACGGTATCTAGCTTGGAACTCTTCCAACATACCATCCCTTTCCCGAGGGTAAAGACAATGCCTGCGACTGACATTCAGTCGTCCTTATCACTCTGGAACTTTTCCAGCGATTCTCCCCAGGATCGAGAAGGTATCACCTTTATCCTATTTGGAGAATCCATGTGATAATAGGAGATTGACCGATCGTAGTATAGGAAACTCTTTTCCTATCTAGAGTATGTTGTCTACGTACAATACGAAGATCACCACCATACTCCCTCCTACTCTTTTTGTATATACAAGGTTCATCTACCATTTTGATGAAGTCAAACACTTTGACTATCACATCAAAACAGACGTTCCAACTCCGCGATGCCTGCTTCATTATCTAAAGCAACTTGCGCACGTTTCCGCTGCTCCCACTGTTTACGAAGCCCTCTGGCTGTGTTCTTATAGACGTTCTCTTCTAAATCAATATTTAGAAAAGTAGTCATGGCACCCAACCACCAGATATCGTAGTCATGGTATGTAGCAATGGCAAGTAGGATCTAGATGGACTTAAGCATAGTCCCTAGAAAAGGTTTCATCATTATCCACACCTGGTTGATGACTAAAACCTTTAACAAGTCTAGCTTTGAAAGTCTCAACTTTTCCATCTACACCAAGTAATCTTCTTAAGATTTACTTGCTCCTGATGGGGATTTAACCCTTCAGATATAGCAACCAAAGTCCATACTTTGTTGGTGTACATGAATTCCATCTCAGATCGCTAAGCATCCAGCCATTCTTACAGAGTCCCTACTCTTGATGACCTGCTCGAAACTAGTTGGGTCATCATCTCATGATGCAATCCTCGCTCCCACTGTCATCGAGAAACCGAGGTATCTCTCAAGCAGGTGAGGAACCCTGCTAGATCGGCGGAGAGACTGAGGTTCGTCGGGAACTATTGAATCCTTTGGTTCTGTCAAATCAACAGCTGCAGTTTTGTATAGCTGGAACCTTTCCAGTTCTACAGAACTGATCTTGCCTCGATCTTGTCCGGATTTTGCTTTTGACATAGGCCGGACAATCCCAAATCTTAACTTACTTAAGAGATAGGCTCTTCCCATACCATGTCTCATATGGAATGGTAGGCAGTGATCTGATTCGAACCTAATTCAATAGGTACGCAGCTTCTCAAGCGCATAACCCCAAAAGGAAATAGGTAACTCAGTAATACTCATCATAGAGCACACCATATCTAATATTGTGTGATTGCTCCGCCCTGATACACCGTTGTGCTGTGGTGTATTCAGAGGAGTAATACGGAGAGAGAATCTCATTTTCTTTTAGAATAGCACAAGTATTCTCATCCCTGATCTTATCATAGGACATAATACTTATACCCGGTTATTGGTTCTCTACTTCTAACTTATATTCTGTGAATATCTCAAAAGGTTCGGACTTGTGTTTCAACAGGAACATATGTCAGAATCTTGAGAGATCATCAGAGAATGTAATGAAGTTCAAGGAACCGGTCCTGGCATGTGTAGACAGGGGATCTTACATACATCATCATGTATCAGTCCCAAGAGTTTACTAACTCTTTCTCTGCTTCCAATAAACAGAGCTATGGTCATCTAATCTTTGTGACATGACTGGCAAGTTTCACAAGATGTAAATTCAAACTGATTTAAATATGCATCTAAAATGTAACTTCAGCTAGTCGGGTCGCATTGATATGACCTAGTCTATAATGCCTCAAGAAGGAATCGTTCATTTCTGAACTCTTCCTCTTGTGTGTGTTCTGTATACTAAGAACTGTAGTTTGATTTAGAACGTCAATGCTTTTAAATAACGTGCCTGAAGATCAGAAGATCGACGAGCAAGTCCGCTCACACTCCTGTGAATCCAACCAGTAACACTTACCGTACAGTCCGGTCTGTTCGTCTGATATGTCGCATATCTCGCCTAGGGGTGGTAAACGTCAGACCCCAGTAGCTCGATAAGTCATGCCGACGTGAAGTCCATGACATGTGTGAAACTACTGATAACACTTACCAGTAGGTCACTGCAATCCTGGCCAGGGATTTCCTGTTATGGCCAGTCGAGCATAGCGCAACATCAACCCCCAATACCGGGAGAGACGAATCCCCTCCTATCGCTCATTGCCTCCATGTGAATCGGGACTGTACCCAAAAACCACCTGTTTGCACGACTCAGTAGAGCCGTGGTAGGGTGGAAATCAAAGCACAGTGGGAGACACACAAGACTCTATGACGATCTCGGGTCTACAGACTAAGCTGTACCAGTGTCACCAGAGAACTGCCATCTGACGTGAGGTATAATACCATCTGGGAGTTCTCGGCGAGTCCGTTCAGTGTACCCAGTCTCCACTGAGCACCCGCATACCATCACTGATGTCAAACACCAATGGATATGGGATCATCCATCGCCCATCGCATGGGTCGAGAAGATATACGCTAGTCTATTCTGGAATATCGATGCCCCGTCTCGATGTTCCCTCGACTAGGAACATTGAAGGATGTACTCATGGACTATCCAGGCCCCACTAGTATGATCTGCATCACAGTCCTGGAAGTCGAGTACACATCCTAAGGGCTTTATCAACATGTAACAGAGAGACAGAAAGTATACATGTTAAGATAAAGAGCAACCAGATAGCATACTATCATGTCGAGCAAGAAAGTCCTACCTATATATGTCCCAGCATCCACTACAATCTACATCCAATGTACAGTAATGGCCTCTAGGGCATACATATAACTAACAATCTCCCACTTGCACTAGGGCCATCTGTAGCAGTGGTTGCAGTATCACATACTCAACCATCCCATATAAGACTCTATCTGGGAAAAGGCTTTTGTGAGTGGATCCGCCGTGTTGTCCTCTGGGTCTACTCTCCTAACCTCTATTACCCTAGAGATCAACTATCTCCATGATCAGGTGATGCTGCCTCAGAATATGTTTGGGTCACTGATGGGACCAGGGTTCCGGGGCCAAAGCCACAATTCCATTGTCATACAATGGTAGGAACCTAGTTCATCTTATGAACCAATATACACCCAAACTTCCTCTTTGGTAGTATCTTTAATAGCGATATTACCAGCCTTTATCGTCTAGTCTGCCACGGTATCTTTCTTGGAACTCTTCCAACATACCGTCCCTTTACCAAGAGTAAAGACAATGCCTGCGACTGACATTCAGTCGTCCTTATCACCCTGGAACCCTTCCAGTGATTCTCCCCAGGATCGATTGATACCATCTCACTACATCTAGTAAGAATCCTAGCATCCAATTACATCTATCTCATAGATGAAAACTCAGGATTTAGGAGGTATTACTTTGATCCTATTGGAGAATCCTTGTGATAAGCGGAGATTGACCGAGCGTAATGTAGGAAATCCCATTCCTATCAAGAGTATGTCATCCACGTACTCTACGAGGATCGTCACCATACTCCCTACTACCTTTTTGTATATACTTGGTTCATCTACCATTTTGATGATGTCAAACTGTTTGACTAACTCATCAAAACAGATGTTCCAACTCCGCGATGCCTGCTTCATTATATAAAGCAACTTGCACACGTTTCCGCTGCTCCCACTGTTTACGAAGCCCTCTGGCTGTGTTCTTATAGACTCTCTCTTCTAAATCAATATTTAGAAAAGTAGTCATGGCACCCAACCGCCAGATATCGTAGTCATGGTATGTAGCCGTGGTAAGTAGGATCTGGATGGACTTAAGCATAGCCACTTGAAAAGGTTTCATTATTATCCACACCTGGTTGATGACTAAAACCTTTAACAAGTCTAGCTTTGAAAGTCTCAACTTTTCCATCTACACCAAGTAATCTTCTCAAGATATACTTGCTCCTGATGGGGATTTAACCCTTCAGATATCGCAACCAAAGTCCATACTTTGTTGGTGTATATGGATTCCATCTCAGATCGCTAAGCATCCAGCCATTCTTATAGAGTCCCTACTCTTGATGGCCTGCTCGAAACTAGTTGGGTCATCATCTCATGATGCAATCCTTGCTCCCACTGTCATCGAGAAACCGAAGTATCTCTCAAGTAGGTGAGGAACCCTGCTAGATCGGCGGAGAGGCTGAGGTTCGTCGGGAACTATTGAATCCTTTGGTTCTGTCAAATCAACAGCTGCAGTTTGTATAGCTGGAACATTTCCAGTTCTACATAACTGACCTTGCCTCGATCTTGTCCGGATTTTGCTTTTGACATAGGCCGGACAATCCCAAATCTTAACTTGCTCAAGAGATGGGCTCTTCCCATACCATATCTCATATGGAGCGGTAGGCACTGATTTGATTCGAACCCTATTCAATAGGTATGCAACTTCATAAGTGCATAACTCCCTAAAAGGAAATAGGAAACTCAGTAATACTCATCATAGAGCACACGATATCTAACATTGTGCGATTGCTCCGCCCCGATACACCGTTGTGCTGTGGTGTATTCAGAGGAGTAGTACGGAGAGAGAATCTCATTTTCCTTTAGAATAGTCCAGGAATTCCGTGCTCAAGTATTCTCCTCCCTGATCACATCAAAGGACATAATACTTATACCCGTTTTGGTTCTCTACTTCTAACTTAAATTCTGTGAATATCTCAAAAGGTTCAGACTTGTGTTTCAACAGGAACATAGGTCTGAATCTTGAGAGATCATCAGAGAATGTAATGAAGTACAAGGAACCGGACCTGGCATGTGTAGACAGGGGACTTTACATACATCATCATGTATCAGTCCCAAGAGTTTACTAACTCTTTCTTTGTTTCCAATGAACAGAGTTATGGTCATCTAATCTTTGTGACATGACTGGCAAGTTTCACAAGGTGTAAATTCAAACTGATTTAAATATACATCTAAATGTAACTTCAGCCAGTCGGGTCGCATTGATATGACCTAGTCTACAATACCTGAAGATGGATCCGTTTATTTCTGAACTCTTCCTCTTGTGTGTGTTCTGTATACGAGGAACTGTAGTTTGATTTAGAATCGTCAATACTTTTAGATAACGTGCCTGAACCGATCAACTTTTGATATAGGAAATGTTCAGAGCATTATCCATCAATACAAAATTTTATCATTTCTTTACTAATAAAGAGACTGATATCATTTTGTATATCAGGTTCGGTATCTAATAGTATTTGTTCAGAATCAATGTATCGGTAATACAGGGTGACAGTGACCAACAGAGTTGGCTGCAACACTTGCCCCGTTTTCTGTCTCATGAAACTTATCACCCGTTCTCAATTTTTCTACCTTTTTGTAGCCCTATGTAACAGATTACATATCTGGGATCCTGATCCGGTATCATATACCCAGGATGCAGAGGATACTGAGAAACAGTTCTTTGTAATGAACACACCCGAAGGAGATGCATCATATGCACTTTCTTCGTTTGGGCGGCATAGGAATTCTGGTATTCCCTATTTCCTGCTCTGTCTTATAACAATTATAAGTTGGAGCGGGACCAACTTTCCCCAGCTCAGTATAACAAGCGGGTTCGGTCAATACATCCATATTATTATCTTGATTAAGGCGTGATATGGTCGCTACCTGGAGAGAGAGAGAAGAAAACACTCAGCGTGCGCTCTTGCAAGAATAGATTGGTTATAATTTTATCTAATCAGGATGTCTCCTACTGTTTTTATCAAATCTTCCTTCAAACCTTAAAAGGAAAGACTAGCCGGGATTAATTACACTCTACAAGTTCGCCAATCTTTCAGCCAGGCCAGTGTCGGTACTTTGAGGGAGGTTCCCCGTGCTTTCGCACGGACCTAATTACAGTAAACCTCGTTTTCCCAGAGGCGTAACCTCGTTGACACCTTTCTAGACACCTACTTGATCGGCTAATTGTAAAGTGCAAAACTCTCCCAGGAGTAACAATTACTCGCAGTGGGTATCGGGATCCAACTATCACATAGAAGGTATGCAATCTCATTGCAAATTTCAACACTTGAAACTCCCGATAATGGTTTTTACCCCTAGCATTTATGACCTTAACTAAGGTCAACAAATCATAAGTACTAGTCAAGTTCTACCCATCATTTCGTGATTAATTAGACCCACCCACATGACCCTTAACTAAGGTCAACAAAGTCACGCGACTGTCCTAACTAATCGCATCATATGCGGTGTAGGAAGACATCACTTAGCTACCGTACACCGTGCCTTAACTAAGGTCAACAAACACAGCACGAATACTAAGTACTCTACTTCCTAAAATGACGGAGGGTTGCGAATGGTTTTTATGAAAACCTTTAACGCTTTGAACTTGATCTCGTTGCGGAATCAAATGTTTTTAAATGGAATGTTTTCGAGGCTTTTCTAGTTTTGCTAAAGGGGTCACTCCCGGTGAAGGGATCGTCGGCCCTTTCCTCGTCGAATGAGGTGCGGGATATATCATATATATCACTGTGCAAAGCGGAAACTATAGAAGCGATCAAAGACAAACCGAGGGTTGTAGCATCTGCCAGTTATTGCTAAAGGAGTCACTCCCGGTGAAGCGATCTCGGTCCTTTCCTCATCGAATAAGGTGCAGGATGTTCTATAATGAACACCGCGATGCAAAGCAAGAACTGTAGCTACCTGTTTTATTTTGAAATTCGATTCCACAACATCAATTAGGTTTATTTTCTTTCATTAATCTCATTAATGAATATCCCATCATTTAAGTCCACCTAAACATCACAGATAAATATAACGTACGCTTATGCCATCCGCATTCGCCTCAATGTCCCGTCTGCACCGTTAGGTTAGGTGACTAACGCCAGAGCGAGGCAGGGCTAGTGCGGGTGTAAAACATAAGCAACGTCTATATAATATATCATATATACTATATACTATATCTATCACAGAACAAATCACATGATCGCATCACAGATAACGCAGCAGAAAATATCAAATGAAATATTGGATATTCTAGGACGTCCGTGTTTTTAATACGAGCCAGTATAAAACACGGATTCCACAGTCGCGATGAATAGCCAAACCCACACCCCTAGACCCCTATGAGAGCGGCAAGCAACCCTACCAATTCTAGGGTTAGGAGACCCGGGCTCGACTCCTCGAGATGGTCTCCCACTGGACCCTAGAACCCGGTTACTTGTGCCCTCCTCCTTGGGTCTATCCTAGTGCAGAAAAGTAAATAATATACAAAAGGTGACATCTCCCGCAACCTGGAAGTGCCCCTATAAAAGAATATTACATACAAGTTTTTACATGAATGAAAATGAAAAACACTCATCTCACATAAAAAAAACCCGGCTATTCAAATACGACGATCCAATATAACATATCCAGCAACACATAACATCACATGTCATCAACGTAAGTGAATATGCGCATCCCAATTATCGTTGACATATAGCAACGAAACCGGCGATATCACATATTACACTTACGGTCACAGAAAAGAAAGTGTAAAACTACAACAGTTGGAATCCGCAACCTGCATGGACATCGCATGCCTAATCAAATGAACTCCTTAGACATCACATGCCTAACAATTATAAACCCCGCATTTCAGTCTCATTATCGAAAACACTTTTCAATACCAAGTCGGGCAATTCAACAATATTCCCGACATCCTGATCGAATGCTCGTCGCAAACTTTAGTAGGCGGCCGCACCCCCGATGCCGTCGACAAAGTGCACCAAGGCGGAACACCGCTGCCGCGAGCACCCGAACGGATGCTTTCGGCGACGGGGTTCTCCTACAGTCACTTGGTCGGGGCTATGGAGTGAGGCTGTCTATTAAGTTTACCCGGCGAGTATCCGCGTACGCTACGTGATTGCGACGGACTTTTGATCACATCAAAATTCCGTGGCAACCGATCAAGTGAGACTAAACTACTAGATTTATAACATTCATTCAGTTATCTCATAACTACTTGTGAATTCCAAATGTTGTATCACATTCCGGATAAACAGAAAATGTTAAACTTTCCGATCGAACAATCGAACACCCATGTTTTCCCAATACAGCTCAACACATGAAATAAGTCTAAAAACATTCAGTTCATGCCTCAGTAACAACGGTCCAGCCGTAGAAGGGTCAAGCCAACGCCTCACATGTGGCACGCCGTACTGCCCCAAACCCGAAGGTTCAAAAGGCAGTTCAAGACGGTCACATAATCGAGTTAAGGTTTGTTGTCTTCTAGAGGGACCATCGCGTTACTTGCACTACTTAGAACGTGATTAAACTACTGAAAAATCCAACAATTGGAAATTTCCCGGCAGGAGAAAAAATAGGTATTTATATCCGGTCGAACTTTTTAACATATTCAAAATTACCCGGAAAAACACACTGACAAAATTAGACAATCCGATCGATACACCGAGGCCCCAATATAACCCAGAAATTTCAACTCTGTAATAAATATTAAAAATTCCCAGGAAAACCAGAACTAAAAACTAGGAATTACTGTGTAAACATGATTGTATGAAGAGATAAATTGGCCGCGGAACCGCCGCAATAGGCATGCTATTGCCGCGGTTCCGCCGCTCTTCTATCTGTTAGTTATATGTATGCCCTAGAGGCCATTACTGTACATAGGATGTATATTGTAGTGGATGCTGGGACGTATATAGGGAAGACTTTCTTGCTCGACATGATAGTATGCTATCTGGTTGAACTTTACCTTAACGTGTATACTGATTGTCTCTCTGTTACATGTTGGTGAAGCCCTTAGGATGTGTGCTTGACTACCTGGACTATGATGCGGATCATACTAGTGGGGACATGGTAGTCCATAAGTACATCCTTAAAAGTCCCTAGTCGTGGGTGTATCGAGACGGGGCATCGATATACCAGAGTAGACTAGCGTGTACCTTCTCGACCCATACAGATGGGCGATGGATGATCCCATATCCATCGGTGTTTGACATCAGAGATGATATACGGGTGCTCAGTAGAGACTGGGTACACTGGACGGACTCGCCGAGAACTCCCAGATGGTATTATACCTCACGTCAGATGGCAGTTCTCTGGTGACACTGGTACAGAGTAGTCTGTTGACCCGAGATCGTCATAGAGTCTTGTGTGGTTCCCACTGTGCTTTGATTTCCATCTTACCACGTCCAAGAGGGCGTGCAAAACGGTGGTTTTTGGGTACAGTCCCGAGTCACATGGAGGCAATGAGCGATAGGAGGGGATTCGTCTCTCCCGGTATAGGGGGTTGATGTTGCGCTATGTTCAATTGGCTATAACAGGAAATCCCTGGCCAGCGTTGCTGAGATTTACTGGTAAGTGTTACCAGTAGTTTCTCGAACAGTTATAGACCTCATATCGACACGACTTATCGAGCTATTGGGGTCTGACGTTTACCACCCCTAGACGAGATATGCGACATATCAGACGATCAGACCGGACTGTACGGTAGTGTTACTGGTTGGATTCACTGGAGTGTGAGCGGGCTTGCTCGTCGATCTTCAGATCGCTCAATACCCGGGTGGCCGTTACGTTTAGCAGACCGCTTGCGGCTTGTGGGTGTTTGATATGATCATCACCTGCTGCCGGCGTATTGACGAGTCTTTAGAGTCCTACACAGAGGTTTCCTGGCTCAAGCGAAACGAAATAGGAGCGCATATGGGATATGTCCAGGACCGAGAATAATACGTGTATGTGATACCGTATTACATTCTCGCGATGAATGTGTCGTATGGTTATATGCGATATAACCTAGTTATCGAATCGAGGGTTGATTCGATAAGACGATACATTGGATCCTAGTCGGTTATATGCGATATGACCGGATCGTTAAATCAAGTGTTGATTTAATGATTTAATGCATAATTATATATTTGATATATTACTTTGCGTTAACTAGTATTGGTTTACTTTAAATGGATTTTCTCACTCGGATTGTACACATTGTATATGTGATATACTTTTGTGCACTTCATTGTATCATGTTTGATGATACATGTTATGCTAGGGTTTTTGTGTAAAGATCAAACCATGGTTACATGATTATGGTTAGGGTTTTGTTTTATTCACTTATTTATTTATCCATTTCTTTTGGAAAATAAATGGAAAGGAGAAAAGAATGGTGGCTTAATTTGGAGTTTAGTTGAAGCTTCATGAAACTTTGATCAAGTCAACCATTCTTATCTCATCCTTAACCCTAACCATTCCCACTAACCATGATTCATTCTCTACACTTGACTAGAGTTAATATTATGATAAGTATTGTTATTCTTTTCTTTTTTGAATAATCTTATCACAATATTCTTCTTCTTCTTCATCTTCTTTCATGAAGAAAAAGCTTTCTTCATCAATGGTGATTGATGATAAAGAGTGAGAAATCCAATTCTAAATTGAACCCACTTCCTATTTCTTCATCCTCTACCTCTTGCCAAGTAGTAGAGTGTGTTTACTTCACAAGTTTCATGACTTGGTGAAGTTATGAGCTTGATCTAGCGATGCCTCGACGTAGATCATCTTCGGCATGGACATCGACGACCTAGCTTGCCCATTCTCCGATGAAGCCGACGCTAGAGCCCGGAATCCGTCTTGGACAGCGAGGAGACTTCATTGCGGAGCCGTGGAGGTGGAGCACCGGATCTACAAAGGTTGTATTTCCGTTCCTTATAGTTAAGTGTTAACTAGTTTGCTTTTTCGCCTAGTTTTCTAGCAAACGATCCGTAGTCGGGTCTCTCGGCATCCATAAAATTTTATATTGGCATGTTCGATGCCTTGTGAGACCTCACTAGGGTGCCTAGGAACCCTACACTATCGATTTAGGTGCTCGAACTTCTCAGTAATTCTTAGAATCTCCTGCTGGTTTTTCTGCATATTTTTAATTCTCAAAAAACCACGATTTCAGAAAATGTACAGAGAGCAAATTAGGGTTTGGGTTTCGGTTCGATCGGACTTCTAATTCCGTCTACGCATCGCCTAAGGCTCTAGCTAGGCTCTGATACCACTGTAGGGTTCCTAGGCACACTAATGAAGTCTCACAAGGCATCAAACATGGCTAATTCAAATTTTTCCTTGTGCCTACAAACCCTAATACGGATCGTTAACTAGAAAACAAGGCGATGCAATGCAAATAAACGAATTTATCTTAGAGGAAAGGGGCTACAACCTTTGTAGATCCGGTCCACCACTTCCTAAGCTCCGCGATGATGTCCCTCCGCTGTCCAAATCAGATTCCGGACTCTAGCATCGGCTTCATCGAAGAAATGGGCGGGCTTGGTCGTCGGCTTCGATGCCGAAGATGATCTACGTCGAGGCATCACTAGATCAAGCTCCCACTTCACCAAGTCATGAAACTTGTGAAGAAAACACACTCTACTACTTGGCAAGAGGTAGAGGATGAAGAAATAGGAAGTGGGTAGACTTTAGAATTGGATTTCTCACTTGTTTTCACTAGTTGCCATTGATGGTAGCTAGGTTTTCTTTCTTTCTCAAGATGAAGAAGAAGAAGAAAAAGATATGATAAGTGTTGAATAAAAATAGATAAATAAATCAATACTTATGATATATTAACCCTTGGTTAATTGTAGAGAATGGACCATGGTTAACTTGAATGGTTAGGGTTAAGTATAAGACAAGAATGGTGGACTAGTTCAAAGCTTCAAGAACCTTCAACTAGCAAACAAAGAAAATCCACCATTTGTCATTCTCTTTTCCAAGATGAAAAAGATAAATAAATAGATAAATAAGTAAATGAAAAAACAAAACCCTAATCATTAGTTTAACCATGGTTTAATTCTTTACACTTAACCAAGTAAGCATGTATCATCAAACATGATACAATCATGTGCACAAATGTATATCACATATAAAACCTGCACAATTCAAGTGAGAAAATCCATTTAAAGTGAACCAATACTAGTTAATGCAAAGTAATATATCAAATGTATAATTATACATTAAATCATTAAATCAACACTTGATTTAACGATCTGGTCACATCGCATATAACCGACTAGTATCCTATATATCGGCTTATCGAATCAATCCTTGATTCGATATCTAGGTTATATCGCATATAACCATTCGATACATTCATCGCGAGAATGGAATATGGTATCATATACACGCATTATTCTCGGTCCCGCACGTATCTCATATGCGCTCCTATTTCGTTTCGCTTGAGCCAGGAAACCTCTGTGTAGGACTCTAAAGACTCGTCAATACGCCGGCAGCAGATGATGATCATATCAAGCATCCACAAGCCGCAAGCGGTCTGCTAAACATAACGGCCACCCGGGTATTGAGCAATCAGAAGATCGACGAGCAAGCCCGCTCACACTCCTGTGAATCCAACCAGTAACACTTACCGTACAGTCCGGTCTGTTCGTCTGATATGTCGCATATCTCGCCTAGGGGTGGTAAACGTCAGACCCCAATAGCTCGATAAGTCATGCCGACGTGAGGTCCATGACAATCGTGAAACTACTGATAACTCTTACCAGTACATCACTGCAACCCTGGCCAGGGATTTCCTGTTATGGCCAGTCGAGCATAGCGCAACATCAACCCCCAATACCGGGAGAGACGAATCCCCTCCTATCGCTCATTGCCTCCATTTGAATCGGGACTGTACCCAAAAACCACCTGTTTGCACGACTCGGTAGAGCCGTGGTAGGGTGGAAATCAAAGCACAGTGGGGGACACACAAGACTCTATGACGATATCGGGTCAACAGACTAAGCTGCACCAGTGTCACCTGAGAACTGCCATCTGACGTGAGGTATAATACCATCTGAGAGTTCTCGGCGAGTCCGTTCAGTGTACCCAGTCTCCACTGAGCACCCGCATACCATCTCTGATGTCAAACACCAATGGATATGAGATCATCCATCGCCCATCACATGGGTCGAGAAGATATACGCTAGTCTACTCTGGAATATCGATGCCCCGTCTCGATATTCCCACGACTAGGAACATTGAAGGATGTACTCATTGACTACCCAGGCCCCACTGGTATGATCTGCATCATATTCCTGGAAGTCGAGTACACATCCTAAGGGCTTTATCAACATGTAATCAGAGAGACAGAAAGCATATATGTTAAGATAAAGAGCAACCAGATAGCGTACTATCATGTCGAGCAAGAAAGTCCTACCTATATATGTCCCAGCATCCACTACAATATACATCCAATGTACAGTAATGGCCTCTAGGGCATACATATAACTAACAATAAGAGCATGGAGCAAAAATTATATTGGGAGTTTCAAACATACAGGAAACTTGCCAGGCATGCGCATACCTTCTGGAGTATGATAACTTGAGTGGCTTCCATCAAGTTATCATGCGATGATAGTTGGATCACGATTGCCACTGATGAGTTGGTTTACTCTTCGGGTGATCCCGACTAATTCTTCTTTCAGGTTTGGAGGAGAATTTGAGATTACAGTCGGAGGTTTCCTGATTATATAAAGTGATAACCATTCTGATCTAGGTTAGAGTGCACGCAGAGTGTTTCTTTTCTCTCTCTCTCTTTGGCAGCGACCATTGACCGACCTTAGACTATGACTCAGTAACCAAGTTGACCGAACCTTCTTAATATACTGGCTTTTGGATTGTCTATAGTTGCATAAGTCATTGCCGCTCCTTCTTTTACCCTTTGCATTTCTCAGAACATCCCGTATTACTACGGATATCCACTTCAATTGCATAGATCCATCGTATGGTTATATACGAACTCGAAGGGAATTCTTCGAGGATGGATCCAGGTTCAGGAGAAATAGAATTGGTTTATTCAGTTGCCTTTTTTTATCACCTTCTCTCAGGTTGCGAGGGCTCCTTAGTTTAGGAGAGTACACCTATTACGCTTATTGGATAGTCTTATTCCAAACCATAGGCTGGTGCCGAAAGGTAGGGAATGAAGAAAACCAATTAGCCTAAGTAGGGTGTGCAGAAGGTAATATGTAAAGACAAAATAAAGAGATTAGAAAGAGGGCAAAGTAAATTGCGACTGTTATCATTCACGACCAAACCGCGTACTTCATCGCCACTCCTATTTCACCTTTGCTTTTTCCCCAGTTCGGGAGAAATAGAATAAGGTTTTATTCAGTAGTCTTTTATCATCACCTTCTCTCAAGTTGCGAGTACTCCTAGGATTAAGAGAGTACACCTATTATGCTTATTGGATAGTCTTCTTCCAAACCATAGGCTGGTGCCGAACGGTAGGGAAGAAAGAAAACCATTTAGCCTAACGATGGTGTACAGAAGGTAACGAATAAAGACAAATAAAGGGATTTGGAAAGAAGGCAAAGAAATATACGGTTACAGTCATGAATAGGATTATGGAAGAGGCATTACTAGGAATACCAGGATACCCCTACGAGACATTTTAATTTTTCAGTTTCACTGCGCATTGTTAAAAGAAAACTATTTTCCCGATTAGATATTTACTCCAGGGTATGTATTTACCAGGTTTCATTCTCATATCCGTATGGTTTTTACAGATGATGAGTAGGAGTAAGTTATTGGGAATTAGGTGGTCATCCTCATTATATCGGAATTCGTTATAATTGGTGATATTTGAGGAAATCGCCTAGGTACAGTTTTCAATCTACGATGCATAGGTTTTGAGTTATTCAACTCAACGGACTTATACAGAGTATTGTATGTTGTCCAGTGTCCGCCAGGACAAAGGGGTAGGTCCTTGTACTATATTCTGTTTTCTTACGACTTCTCTAGTTTTTAGACAAGTGTTTCGTAGAAATACAATGTCTAAGTTTTGAGAAGTTGTGGGTATAAGAATAAAGTAGAGAACCAGGTATCATAAATATCTGGATTCTTCAATGAGATTGAAGATGTAGATTCTTGTGATTGGTATTCAGATGATAGTAATGGTTTTGAGAAACTTGCTTCTCTTTCAGGTTACTCATAATTGGATGGATTCCTAAGTTGAGTAATGCTGAGTAGCCACTTTCCATTAAGTTGATATGCACTGGAGACAGCTGCATGATTTGAATCTGGTTCCAATTAAATTAGTGCCTCTATTTCTATATTGTATATAGAATGGTTCATATCTTAACGATGTTAAGATACGGGGACTTGTCCAGCTTATGCTTAAAACCAGACACTGGATAGATCAAGGCATATTTCTGTAATGGCAGTTTGTGGGTTGACCCGCTTTGACGAGGGTTGACTTTTCTACCATCTGGAAGATCAATAGTGATATTGTTCTTGATACGCCACAGTTTTAGTAAAATGAATTTTTTCAGAAAACAGTAGTGGAAGTATGGTAGAACTGGAAGTGATTCCAGAACCGCAAACGATTACGGAAAATTTAATAGGACCTTTATATTCAATCAGATTTGACATTCCATTAGCCACTCCGCAGATATGGTGGGTAACCTCAGACACCCGAGAGGTACTCCGGTAGCCTCAAGGACGGTGACAGGGAGGTTCTTGTTTACCCAGACTTGACACTACGGTTGTTCCAGGCTATGAGACCCCGCAGGAGGTTATGTATAGCGTCGTGCTAAACTAGGTTTAGAAGTGTACGTATATATTATTCTGCCAAAGGGTTGTCGTAGTCAGTGGGAGCATCGGAAGCATAGTGGGCAAGTAGCTTATGTCTATTTGTAGACTTGAACAGATATAGCGGAGATAGATCATCTATTTTTGATGTGACAGTCATGGGTTTGACTTCATCAGAATAGGGGATGGATCTGTTAAGAAGGTAGTAGGGTGTAATGTCCTGGTTTTTGGATCATATACACAGATTAGGAAGTAAAATTCTTATACTACGATCGGTTGTACTTTGGTCGTCACACAGTTGTTTCTCCATAAAGGACATAGATATAATATCAGACATTCTGGTTACTAGATCTATGGTTTTAGATCTAGATTTGGGTAGTTTCCCAATGTGGGTACTGTGACGATATTCTAATAGTTTTTAGAAGAAATGACTCCTGGCATGGTGGTATACCTAAAGGTGATGGAGTCACCCTCTCTAAAGGTGTCTTACAGACTAAAGGGGAGAGGGATGTGCATGATTGGCAGATCACTTGCTTAGGCAATTGAGTCAATCATGAGATGTCAAGTACCACACCAGATGTTGTTTTTGCACTAGATGCAATAGGTTTATATTAATCCAATCCTGAAGAAACATAAAGAAGCAGTTTTAGAACATAAGTGCATGTTCTACGGATTTGATGACGGCGGCCTCCTTAGGGAGACGGTTATCATTCCAGGCATTCAAAGATGACATGGATGACAGAGTGATTGTCAGAGCTATAGTTTTCCCTCTGATAAGGGACAGTATTATGGACAGGTGGTCCATGAGGATACTGTGGGAGGCATGGTGCTGGATACTGATTAGGTTCAGTTATCGATACAGTTTAAGAAGTTTGGATTTGGAGTTCATTTATGAAATAGGTCCCATCAGATGTCCTGACATATTCTAAGACAGGTATTACTTGATTCGGTAGATGGCTTTCTCCGCGAACTTGAGATTAAGAGAGACATAGAAAGAAACATCAGGGCGGATCCACTCACTGAGGCTATTTCTCGAACACAGGAGTTTTACAAACTAGCTTTGTGAAACTGATTAGTAGAGGAGTTGGATGTTCGGTATCACACGGGTTGTCAGTATGCGACATCGCAATAATTAGCCTTAAGTGAAAATAGGAGATTGTTGGAGATAGTGCCCTCAAAGTCAATTATTGGATCGCAGGTACGTGATTGCAATGATTGAGGCAGGACGTATACCGATATGACAGTCTTGCTCGAGATGATAGTATGCTATCTGGTTTGTCTTTATCACCGTATAGATGCTTTAGTTCACTATTGCATGATGATAGAGCCCATAAGATTCTTGCTTGACTACCAGCAGTATGATGGCGATCATATACGTGGGAGCTGGGGTCTGTAAGCACATCCTTAAACGTGTCCCTAGTCGTGGGAGTTTCAAGACAGGGCATCGATACTCCTGAGTAGACTAGTGTATACAGTCAAGACCCCGACGAGGGGCGGTGGCCGGTCTCACAAGCCACTGGTGTCAGTTGGATCACCTAAGATGTATACAGGTGCTCATTGGGTTATGAGTACACCGAACAGGACTCGCCGGGAACATGCTAGTTGGTATTATACATATCGTCAGATAGCAGTTCCCTACTGGCATGTGTACAAGTTATTTTGTCGACCTGAGATCGTCATTTGTCTCGTGTGAGTTCCCACTGTGCTTTGATTTCTACCCTACCACGGCTCAAAGGAGTCGTGCAAACAGGTCTTTTTTGGGTACAGTCCCGAGCCACATGGAGGCAGTGAGCGGATCGTTGGGAATTCGTCTCTCCCGGTATTGGGGTTGATGTCGCACAGTGCATGGGTAGCCATCACTAGAAATCCTTAGCCAAGGTAGTGGAGAATTACTGATTTGGATCAGTAGTTTCTCAGGTGGTGATGGGCTTCATACCGACACGAATTATCGCGTTATTAGGGGTCTGACTTTATCCACCCTCCTAGACTCGATATGCGATACTCTTAAGATGAACGGACCGGACTGTATGTATATTGTCACTGTTAGGCTCAGTAGGGCGCTCGTCAGCTTCCCTTCCGATCAGTACATAGGCAACCGTTACGTACAACTTGTACCTCTGACGTGCTAGTGGTTATACCCTGTGCCAGTGTGTTGATGAGTCATTAGAGTCCCCCACAGACACTTTTCCAAGTTCGGGCGAAACGTTGTAGAGGCCTTATGGGTTTATGGCAAGGTTCGGAAAATGCACGTGCGTTTTCGCACGTGTCATTTTTCGGGCAGATAATACTGGTCGGCTTTGGTTTAAGCCGGATCCGAGTATTATACTGTGTAGATATAATATCTTTGTTTCAGTTGCATTTGTATTCGGTCGTAATACAAATGAGTGTATGTTTACGGGGTTTTCCTGAAATTCGTTTCAGGATCGCTTTTGGAAGTTGCCAGTTTCCAGTTTTCTATCGTCCGTCTTTAACATTCGGTTAAAAATGGATTTATCTTTTCTTGAGAAGAGTGTGGAAGTTTCTAGAGGCTTCTAGAAGGTGGTGACTAGGTTCATGAATCTTTGTGACTCATTACTTGCATTAATGAGTTGATGAGGTGTTTTAAATGAGTCATCAATTGCATTAATGTGTTTTTGTTTGCATGGTGGATATTTTGTGTTATGATAAGTATCCTTGCTTACGGTCACCCTCATTCCTTGCTCCTACACTCACCCCCTCCACCATATATATGGCCGGCCCCCTCTTCATTTGTAAGGATGGTTGTTCATTTGAGGGAAAAGATTATGATAGTGTTTTGGTGTATGGAAATTAGATAGCTACATTTCTCATTTCACCGATTCCAAAAGGCAACTTCATTAACCGTTCGTCCATAGCTTTGGACGTAACGAGACAAAGTGCTCTACTCATTCTCTACAACATCTTCGTCTTCTCTTTTAGCAAACTTGACGATCGAGTTGTCTCGGTTCAGAGGCGGGAGCCCGTTTAAAGATCCGTCGACGTGGTGCCACCTGGACGAGAAGACTAGAGATTCAGGAGATCGGAGCAGCCGCAACAAGCGTGGGATGATGGTTGAAGACCGAAGGACTCGGATCGTTCGGTATAACACTTCTACCCACTTTGTAGTTTGTTAGTTTAGCTTTAATGGCAGATCCGGGTTATAGTACGCAATAGCGCCAGTTGTAAAAAGTTTTTGTTCCGCATTTGGCGTCTGTTAGATGGCCGGGGCGCTACCGTGGACTTACAGGTCCAAGGAAAGTGGTTACTTAATTAGGACCACTACTTACGTAGTGGGGAGCCTCCCACTTACCTGGCACTTACCTGGCCGCAATTGGCGAAGAAGAGGCGGTTTGAGGTCCTATTTGTAGCCCTTTGGAACAGTTAGGAGCTGTCTAGCTGACCTAGGTGACCCTAGATCTAGGTGTGATTGTGCATATTTTGTCTGTGATTGTTTGAAGCCGTAAGTCCGTACATACTTCTGTAAAGCTCTTTCCAAAAAAAAGAAAAAAAACACAAAACAAAACTTTTATAAAAACTTGCCCTTTGTCGCCAGAATCCCATTTTTTTCACCCACCTCCCATCGTATTTTTCCATTGACGTTTTCTTACCCTCACCTTCTCCGCTTTGACTACACTAAACACGTTTAGTGTATGTCCAATTGGACTCGGGACACTAGTGCCCGCCTAGTCCGCGTTACGTTAGTCGCTACCGACTACACGATCGACTCAGACGTCGAAACTCATTCCACGCCTCTTTCACCCTTACCTTTGCCGGCCAACTCCAACGTTGACCGGGATTCTGTTCATACTTCCTCACCTTCATTATCACCAACTTCTTCTTCTGCGATGTCAGGATTTAATCCTAACATCCTTTCAACTCCCCATGGATTGATTCCACCTCCGATGGATGCGAATAACCCTCAACCACCGCCTGTTGTAGCGCCACAGCGAATCGCGCACCAGGATCGTTTCTATCCCACCCGCTCTGCACTTCCCACCTGTCTTTCCCTTCCACCGGCCAATGGGGATAATTTTGAAATTAAGCCCCACTTCATTAACATGCTTCCGAAATTTCATGGGCTTGAATCTGAAGATGCCTGTATCTTCATCAACAAGTTCCAGAATGTTTCTGCCATGATGAAAACGACCCAGCTGTCAGACGATGCTATACGGCTAAGGGTCATTCTGTTGACTTTGTGCGATCTTGCTGAAAAGTGGCTGTATAGCACTGCTTCCCACTCTATAACCAGTTGGGACGAGTTTGTAAAATCATTTCTCAAGAAATTCTATCCAAATCATAAAACCGTGAGGATCCGTAACGAAATCAACAAATTTGCCCAGCTTCTTACTGAACCTTTTTGGAAGTGTTTTGACCGATATAAAGGCCTTCTTGTTCAGTGCCCTCACCACAGTATTGAGAAATGGCAACTTTGCTAAATTTTATATGAGGGTCTGAATCCAGCAACCAAGAAGTTGTTGGAAACCATATGTCAAGGCCACTTCCTATCAAAATCTGACGAGGAAGCATGGCAATTCTTCGACGACCTTGCGGAACAAACGCTTCAATAGGAGAGCACCAGACCAAGTACTTCTTCTTCTTCCTCTACTTATACTAGTCAGTCTAGGTTAGGCATTCACCAACTCGATGTCTCTATTGCAATGAAAGCCGAAATGGCTGCAATAAAGAGAAAACTTGAAGCGATAAAGAGCAAATTTTCATCTCCTGCTCCTGCCCCTGTTCTTCCCCTTCGTACCATTTGTGCTTGTTGTTCCGACTCATCTCACCTAACCGAGGAGTGTCCTTACAATCCACCATCTCAAGGACAGGATCAGGTTAATGCTGCATTTCAACAACGACCAAGAAACGATCCATACTCTTCCACCAACAATCCCGGTTGGAGGAACCACCATAACTTCGCCTGGAATCAGAACCAGCATCAATTCCAAGGCAACAATTTCCAAAGGCCCCCTCCGCCGCAACAAAAAGCTCAGCAACAAACTCAACATCAATTTCAGCAGCCCTTCCAACCCCAACCTTTTCAAAATCAGACGAACAACTTTGCACCCAACACTTCTTTTCCTCAATAACCTTTGTTCCGTCAAACAACGATAAGGTTTCCTCGCTAGAACGAAGTCTGGAGGCGTTCGTTAAACAATCAACACAATCCACCGCCAACATCCAGTCTTCCATTCAGTTTTTGGTGCAACACACTGCCGCTCAAGGGCAAAGCATCAAAACCATCGAAGCCCAAATAGCACAACTGAATGCGGCATTAAGCGAGCGATAGAAGGGGAAGCTTCCATCTCAACCACTCCCAAATCCTGGTCACCCACATAATATACATGTTGCTCTTGAACAACAGAACCATAATGTGAGTGCCGTAACTACATTGAGATCTGAAAGGATGCTGCACACCAACATCGGCACAATAATTAAGGATAATGACACCCCGGCCGCTTCGTCTTCTTCTTCTCCTTCCTCATCTTCTGAGCCTATTCTCCCTTCTTCAAAAGGCTCTTCTTCTTCTGCTGCTCTAAACGGACCCACTTCTCACTCCACGAAAACTCCAGCTCTTGGATCCGTTCCAACTCCACATTCCTCCACAAGCATTGGACTCAACCAATTTTAAAAACGTTCCATTTCCAAACCGGTTGAGGTCCAATAAACAAAATCCACAAATGGAGAAGATTCAGGAGTTGTTTAAGCAGGTTAACATCAACATTCCCCTTTTAAATGCTGTCCAACAAGACCCTTCCTACGCGAAAATCTTAAAGCACTTGTGCACGAAAAAGAGGAAATCTCAGGTACCCAAGAAAGTTTTCTTGGCTAGTACTGTGAGTGATGCTCTTACCCAATCTTTACCTCAAAAACGGAAGGACCCTGGCTGTCCTACGATTTCTAATACCATTCGGGATAAGAACATCAACCGTTCACTTTTAGATCTTGGTGTCAGTGTTAACTTTCTTCCGTACTCAGTATATGAGCAACTAGGTGTAGGAGAGCTGAAACCCACACACTGTACTCTCCAAATGCCCGACCGATCGATCACCCATCCTAGGGGTGAGCTAGAGGATGTGTTAATCAAGGTTGGGGACTTCATATTCCCTGTTGACTTCATTGTTTTAGACACACAGCCTGTAGCTAACCCCCGGAATCAAATTCCGGTGATACTCGGTCGCCCATTCCTTGCAACCTCAAATGCTGTGATCAATTGTCGAAATGGTTCGATGAACCTATATTTTGGAAACATGACAATTGAACTCAACATTTTTAGGTTGGGGAATTAGCCCTCCAAACCTAATGCTCATATACTAGACGTTTGTTCAATCCAGGAGATCACACCGGAGGAGTGTGAATTCGAGGAGTTTTTGTTCGATCATGACAACCTTAACGCCACTAGTGCGTTCCTCTTCGAACCTACTGCTGCTTTTGCGCCCGACAATGACTACGAGTGTTTCACTTTCTCGAACGATCATAGCCACTCACCACCCGAGTTTGAATCCTTCGAATTTCCGGATGAGTTACCTGAACCATCCAACTCGGTCGCTTACACTCGTTTTGAACCTCTGCTGGAATCCTTTGAGTTCGAGACCTTTTCACCAATCCCGCCTTCAATCGTTTCACCTCCAACGCTCGAACTCAAGCCATTGCCGTCTCACTTTAAGTACGTTTACTTAGGTGAGAACGAGACCCTTCCTGTTATCATCTCGGCTTCTCTGGCTCCAGAGCAAGAGAAAGCCCTTCTTACGGTCTTGCACAGCAATAGGGAAGCCTTTGGCTGGTCAATGGCGGACATCAAGGGGATTAGTCCCCTGATCGTTGAACATCACATTCTTCTGATGGATGATGCCAAACCAGCCAGGGATCCACAAAGGCGACTCAACCCAGTCATGAAGGAGGCTGTAAAAAAAGGAGATCGTAAAGTGTCTAGATAGTGGTATCATTTACCCTATCTCTGATAGCCAGTGGGTTAGCCCCATTCATGTTGTCCCAAGAAGTCGGGCATAACGGTCATAACCAACGAGGCGAACGAGTTAATCCCTACTCGCACCCAGACTGGATGTCCAGTATGCATCGATTACAGAAAACTCAACACCGCAACGCGGAAGGACCACTTTCCGCTACCTTTCATTGGCCAGATGCTTGAGCGATTGGCTCGACACGCGTACTACTGCTTTCTTGATGGCTACTCCGGCTATAATCAGATTCCCATCGCCGAAAAAGACTAGGACAAGACCACATTCACTTGTCCTTTCGGCACGTTTGCATATCGTCGCATGCCCTTTGGGTTATGCAATGCGCCCACTACCTTTCAGCGATGTATGATGGGAATCTTCTCAGACATGGTGGAAAAATTCTTGGAGATCTTCATGGACGATTTCTCCATTTTCAGCGATTCCTTTGATGAATGTTTGCTGCATCTCGACGCTGTCCTTACCCGGTGTAAGGACAAGAATCTCACTTTGAACTGGGAGAAGTGCCACTTCATGGTGCGTGAAGGTATTGTCTTAGGACATATCATCTCGCAAAATGGTATTGAGGTAGATAAAGCAAAGATTGAAGACATTTCCAATCTCCCTCCTCCCCGATGCGTCAGAGGCATCCAAGCCTTCTTTGGCCATGCCCGTTTCTATAGACGGTTCATCAAGGACTTTAGCAAGATTGCTAGGCCCTTGACTATTTTGCTAGCCAAGGACACGACATTCGACTCCAACTCGAGCTGTGTGACTGCGTTCGAGTCATTAAAAAGCTCACTCACTTCTGCTCCCGTTCTTTCTTCTCCTGACTGGACGCACCCATTTGAGATTAGGTGCGATGCATCTGACTTTGCCATCGGTGCTGTCCTTGGACAACACATCAACAAGATGCCGCACGTAATCTATTATGCTAGCCGAACCCTGAACGACGCCCAACTGAATTATACAACAACTGAGAAGGAATTCTTGGCGGTTGTATTTGCTTTAGAAAAGTTCAGGCCCTACCTCATCGGCTCTCCAGTCATCGTCTATACGGACTATTCTGCTCTGCGCCATCTTTTTGCGAAGAAAGATGCAAAATCTCGGCTGATACGTTGGATCCTCTTGCTTCAAGAGTTTGACCTTGTCATCAAGGACAAAAGAGGATGTGAAAATGTAGTCGCCGACCATCTCTCACGACTTCCTTCTTCGCCGTCGCTTCAAATTCCGATCAACGACGTTTTTCCGGATGAACAGCTCTTGACAGTATCTTGCGAACCCTGGTTCGCAGATATTGTGAACTTTTTGGCCACAGGATTACTACCGACTGAATGGTCAAGTCAGAACAGACTTCGATTCTTATCCCAAGTAAAACACTTTTACTGGGACGAACCCTATCTGTTCAAGTACTGTCCCGACCAGATTATTCGTCGGTGTGTCCCTGACGATGAATTCAAGAGTGTGCTGTCGTTTTGCCACGATCAAGCATTTGGCGGGCATTTTGGCCCCAGAAAGACAGTAGAGAAGATCTTGCAGTGTGGTTTCTACTGGCCACAACTCTTCAAAGACGCTCATGACTACTGCAAGACCTGCTCTCGGTGCCAACACTTGGGCTGGATATCCAGGAGAAACGAGATGCTGCTCCAACCAATCTTGGTTGTGGAGATTTTCGATGTTTGGGGGATTGATTTCATGGGGCCGTTTCCCAGCTCTTTTGGGAACTTGTACATCCTTCTCGCTGTTGATTATGTCTCTAAGTGGGTCAAGGCTGTGCCCAGCTGGACTAACGACAACAAGGTTGTCATTAGATTTCTTAAGGAAAACATTTTCTCCCGGTTTGGGCACCCCCGAGCGATCATTAGCGACAATGGAACTCATTTCTGCAAAAAGACTTTCGAGGCCTTGATGCGGAAATATTCCAATAATCATAAGCTATCTACGCCCTACCACCCCCAAATCTGTGGGCAAGCCGAAGTTTCAAATCGGTAAATCAAGAAGATACTGGAGAAGACGGTTTCTAAGAACCGTAAAGATTGGTCGTTAAAACTCACTGATGCCCTTTGGGCATTTCGAACGGCTTATAAGACCGATTTGGCATGTCTCCCTCTCGGCTTGTTTACGGAAAGGCTTGCCACCTTCCTGTGGAAATAGAGCATCGCGCATTTTAGGCGATAAAGGAGCTGAATCTGTCTCTCGAAGATGCGGGCAGCTATCGAAAGCTACAGTTGAACGAATTGAGCGAGCTTCGGGATGAGGCTTACGAAAACGCGGTTGTCGTTAAGAACCGAACGAAGGTGTTTCAAGATAAACACCTTTTGCGCAAAACATTCATACCTGGTCAATAGATACTGCTTTACGACACCCGGCTACATTTCCATCCAGGTAAGCTCAGATCTCACTGGAAAGGGCCATATTTTGTGCGGAATGTGTATCCGCATGGCGCTGTGGATTTGGATAATCCAAAGGATGGTTCATTTTTCAAAGTAAACGGACACAGACTAAAACCGTACCTTAGCGCCGAACTAACAGAGGAGCTCCTTGTAGGGTTCCTAGGCACACTAATGAAGTCTCACAAGTGATCAAACATGGCTAATTCAAATTTTACATGTGCCTACAAACCCTAATACGGATCGTTAACTAGATTTATAGGCGATGCGATGCAAGTAAACAACTTTAAAAAAAAGGAAAGAAGCTACAACCTTTGTAGATCCGGTCCTCCACCTCCTAGGCTCCGTGATGACGTCCCTCCGCTGTCCAAATTAAATCCATGACTCTAGCATCGGCTTCATCGGAGAAAAGGGCGGACTTGGTCGTCGGTTCGATGCCGAAGATGATCTACGTCAAGGCATCACAAGATCAAGCTCCAACTTCACCAAGCCATAAAAAATTGTGAAGGAAACACCCTATACTACTTGGCAAGAGGTAAAGGATGAAGAAATAGGAGGTGGGTTCACTTTAGAATTGGATTTCTCACTTGATTTCTCAAGTTGCCATTGGTGTAGAAAGCTTTTCTTTTTCTTGCTCATGAAGAAGAAGAAGAAGAAGAGATATCATAAGTGTTATAAATTAGATAAATAAATCAATACTTATCATTTACTAACCCTTGGTTAAGTGTAGAGAATGTACTATGGTTAGTTCATATGGTTAGGGTTAAGCATGAGACAAGAATGGTGACTTAGTCAAAGTTTCATGAATGTTCAACTAAAAACAAATAAAGCCACCATTCATCTTTCTCTTTTCCAAAATGAATAAGATAAATAAATAGATAAATAAGTAAATGAAAAAACAAAACCCTAATCATTAGTTTAACCATGGTTTAATTCTTTACACTTAACCAAGTAAGCATGTATCATCAAACATGATACAATCATGTGCACAAATGTATATCACATATACAACTTGCACAATTCAAGTGAGAAAATCCATTTAAAGTGAACCAATACTAGTTAATGCAAAGTAATATATCAAATATATAATTATACATTAAATCATTAAATCAACACTTGATTCAATGATCCGGTCATGTCGCATATAACCGGCTAGTATCCAATGTATCGGCTTATCGAGTCAATCCTTGATTCGATAACTAGGTTATATCGCATACAACCATTCGACACATTCATCGCGAGAATGAAATACGGTATCACATACACGCATTATTCTCGGTCCCGCACATATCTCATATGCGCTCCTATTTCGTTTCGCTTGAGCCAGGAAACCTCTGTGTAGGACTCTAAAGACTCGTCAATACGCCGGCAGCAGATGATGATCATATCAAACACCCACAAGCCGCAACCGGTCTGCTAAACGTAATGGCCACCCGGGTATTGAGCGATTAGAAGATCGACGAGCAAGCCCGCTCACACTCCTGTGAATCCAACCAGTAACACTTACCGTACAGTCCGGTCTGTTCGTCTGATATGTCGCATATCTCGCCTAAGGGTGGTAAACGTCAGACCCCAGTAGCTCGATAAGTCATGCCGACGTGAAGTCCATGACATGTGTGAAACTACTGATAACACTTACCAGTAGGTCACTGCAATCCTGGCCAGGGATTTCCTGTTATGGCCAGTCGAGCATAGCGCAACATCAACCCCCAATACCGGGAGAGACGAATCCCCTCCTATCGCTCATTGCCTCCATGTGAATCGGGACTGTACCCAAAAACCACCTGTTTGCACGACTCAGTAGAGCCGTGGTAGGGTGGAAATCAAAGCACAGTGGGAGACACACAAGACTCTATGACGATCTCGGGTCTACAGACTAAGCTGTACCAGTGTCACCAGAGAACTGCCATCTGACGTGAGGTATAATACCATCTGGGAGTTCTCGGCGAGTCCGTTCAGTGTACCCAGTCTCCACTGAGCACCCGCATACCATCACTGATGTCAAACACCAATGGATATGGGATCATCCATCGCCCATCGCATGGGTCGAGAAGATATACGCTAGTCTATTCTGGAATATCGATGCCCCGTCTCGATATTCCCTCGACTAGGAACATTGAAGGATGTACTCATGGACTATCCAGGCCCCACTAGTATGATCTGCATCACAGTCCTGGAAGTCGAGTACACATCCTAAGGGCTTTATCAACATGTAACAGAGAGACAGAAAGTATACATGTTAAGATAAAGAGCAACCAGATAGCATACTATCATGTCGAGCAAGAAAGTCCTACCTATATATGTCCCAGCATCCACTACAATCTACATCCAATGTACAGTAATGGCCTCTAGGGCATACATATAACTAACAATCTCCCACTTGCACTAGGGCCATCTGTAGCAGTGGTTGCAGTATCACATACTCAACCATCCCATATAAGACTCTATCTGGGAAAAGGCTTTTGTGAGTGGATCCGCCGTGTTGTCCTCTGGGTCTACTCTCCTAACCTCTATTACCCTAGAGATCAACTATCTCCATGATCAGGTGATGCTGCCTCAGAATATGTTTGGGTCACTGATGGGACCAGGGTTCCGGGGCCAAAGCCACAATTCCATTGTCATACAATGGTAGGAACCTAGTTCATCTTATGAACCAATATACACCCAAACTTCCTCTTTGGTAGTATCTTTAATAGCGATATTACCAGCCTTTATCGTCTAGTCTGCCACGGTATCTTTCTTGGAACTCTTCCAACATACCGTCCCTTTACCAAGAGTAAAGACAATGCCTGCGACTGACATTCAGTCGTCCTTATCACCCTGGAACCCTTCCAGTGATTCTCCCCAGGATCGATTGATACCATCTCACTACATCTAGTAAGAATCCTAGCATCCAATTACATCTATCTCATAGATGAAAACTCAGGATTTAGGAGGTATTACTTTGATCCTATTGGAGAATCCTTGTGATAAGCGGAGATTGACCGAGCGTAATGTAGGAAATCCCATTCCTATCAAGAGTATGTCATCCACGTACTCTACGAGGATCGTCACCATACTCCCTACTACCTTTTTGTATATACTTGGTTCATCTACCATTTTGATGATGTCCAACTGTTTGACTAACTCATCAAAACAGATGTTCCAACTCCGCGATGCCTGCTTCATTATATAAAGCAACTTGCACACGTTTCCGCTGCTCCCACTGTTTACGAAGCCCTCTGGCTGTGTTCTTATAGACTCTCTCTTCTAAATCAATATTTAGAAAAATAGTCATGGCACCCAACCGCCAGATATCGTAGTCATGGTATGTAGCCATGGTAAGTAGGATCTGGATGGACTTAAGCATAGCCACTTGAAAAGGTTTCATTATTATCCACACCTGGTTGATGACTAAAACCTTTAACAAGTCTAGCTTTGAAAGTCTCAACTTTTCTATCTACACCAAGTAATCTTCTCAAGATATACTTGCTCCTGATGGGGATTTAACCCTTCAGATATCGCAACCAAAGTCCATACTTTGTTGGTGTATATGGATTCCATCTCAGATCGCTAAGCATCCAGCCATTCTTATAGAGTCCCTACTCTTGATGGCCTGCTCGAAACTAGTTGGGTCATCATCTCATGATGCAATCCTTGCTCCCACTGTCATCGAGAAACCGAAGTATCTCTCAAGTAGGTGAGGAACCCTGCTAGATCGGCGGAGAGGCTGAGGTTCGTCGGGAACTATTGAATCCTTTGGTTCTGTCAAATCAACAGCTGCAGTTTGTATAGCTGGAACATTTCCAGTTCTACATAACTGACCTTGCCTCGATCTTGTCCGGATTTTGCTTTTGACATAGGCCGGACAATCCCAAATCTTAACTTGCTCAAGAGATGGGCTCTTCCCATACCATATCTCATATGGAGCGGTAGGCACTGATTTGATTCGAACCCTATTCAATAGGTATGCAACTTCATAAGTGCATAACTCCCTAAAAGGAAATAGGAAACTCAGTAATACTCATCATAGAGCACACGATATCTAACATTGTGCGATTGCTCCGCCCCGATACACCGTTGTGCTGTGGTGTATTCAGAGGAGTAGTACGGAGAGAGAATCTCATTTTCCTTTAGAATAGTCCAGGAATTCCGTGCTCAAGTATTCTCCTCCCTGATCACATCAAAGGACATAATACTTATACCCGTTTTGGTTCTCTACTTCTAACTTAAATTCTGTGAATATCTCAAAAGGTTCAGACTTGTGTTTCAACAGGAACATAGGTCTGAATCTTGAGAGATCATCAGAGAATGTAATGAAGTACAAGGAACCGGTCCTGGCATGTGTAGACAGGGGACCTTACATACATCATCATGTATCAGTCCCAAGAGTTTACTAACTCTTTCTTTGTTTCCAATGAACAGAGTTATGGTCATCTAATCTTTGTGACATGACTGGCAAGTTTCACAAGGTGTAAATTCAAACTGATTTAAATATACATCTAAATGTAACTTCAGCCAGTCGGGTCGCATTGATATGACCTAGTCTACAATACCTGAAGATGGATCCGTTTATTTCTGAACTCTTCCTCTTGTGTGTGTTCTGTATACGAGGAACTGTAGTTTGATTTAGAATCGTCAATACTTTTAGATAACGTGCCTGAACCGATCAACTTTTGATATAGGAAATGTTCAGAGCATTATCCATCAATACAAAATTTTATCATTTCTTTACTAATAAAGAGACTGATATCATTTTGTATATCAGGTTCGGTATCTAATAGTATTTGTTCAGAATCAATGTATCGGTAATACAGGGTGACAGTGACCAACAGAGTTGGCTGCAACACTTGCCCCGTTTTCTGTCTCATGAAACTTATCACCCGTTCTCAATTTTTCTACCTTTTTGTAGCCCTATGTAACAGATTACATATCTGGGATCCTGATCCGGTATCATATACCCAGGATGCAGAGGATACTGAGAAACAGTTCTTTGTAATGAACACACCCGAAGGAGATGCATCATATGCACTTTCTTCGTTTGGGCGGCATAGGAATTCTGGTATTCCCTATTTCCTGCTCTGTCTTATAACAATTATAAGTTGGAGCGGGACCAACATTCCCCAGCTCAGTATAACAAGCGGGTTCGGTCAATACATCCATATTATTATCTTGATTAAGGCGTGATATGGTCGCTACCTGGAGAGAGAGAGAAGAAAACACTCAGCGTGCGCTCTTGCAAGAATAGATTGGTTATAATTTTATCTAATCAGGATGTCTCCTACTGTTTTTATCAAATCTTCCTTCAAACCTTAAAAGGAAAGACTAGCCGGGATTAATTACACTCTACAAGTTCGCCAATCTTTCAGCCAGGCCAGTGTCGGTACTTTGAGGGAGGTTCCCCGTGCTTTCGCACGGACCTAATTACAGTAAACCTCGTTTTCCCAGAGGCGTAACCTCGTTGACACCTTTCTAGACACCTACTTGATCGGCTAATTGTAAAGTGCAAAACTCTCCCAGGAGTAACAATTACTCGTAGTGGGTATCGGGATCCAACTATCATATAGAAGGTATGCAATCTCATTGCAAGTTTCAACACTTGAAACTCCTGATAAAGATTTTTACCCCTAGCACCTATGACCTTGGCTAAGGTCAACAAATCATAGGTACTAGTCAAGTTCTACCCGTCATTTCGTGATTAATTAGACCCACCCATATGACCCTTGGCTAAGGTCAACAAAGCCACATGACTGTCCTAACTAATCGCATCATATGCTGTGTAGGAAGACATCACTTAGCTACCGCACACTACGCCTCGGCTATGGTCGACAAACGTAGCACGAATACTAAGTACTCTACTTCCTAAAATGACGGAGGGTTGCGAATGGTTTTTAAGAAAACCTTTAACGCTTTGAACTTGATCTCGTTGCGGAATCAAATGGTTTTTAAATGGAATGTTTTTGATGCTTTTCTAGTTTTGCTAAAGAGGTCACTCCCGGTGAAGGGATCGTCGGCCCTTTCCTCGTCGAATGAGGTGCGGGATATATCATATATATCGCTGTGCAAAGCGGAAACTATAGAAGCGATCAAAGGACAAACCGAGTGTGTAGCATCTGCCATTTATTGCTAAAGGAGTCACTCCCGGTGAAGGGATCTCGGTCCTTTCCTCATCGAATAAGGTGCAGGATGTTCTATAATGAACACCACGATGCAAAGCAAGAACTGTAGCTACCTATTTTTTATTTTGAAATTCGATTCCGCAACATCAATTAGGTTTATTTTCTTTCATTAACCTCATTAATGAATATCCCATCATTTAAGTCCACCTAATCATCACAGATAAATATAACATACGCTTATGCCATCCGCATTCACCTCGATGTCCCGTCTGCACCGTTAGGTTAGGTAACTAACGCCAGAACGAGGCAGGGCTAGCGCGGGTGTAAAACATAAGCAACGTCTATATAATATATCATATATACTATATACTATATCTATCACAGAACGTCACATGATCACATCACAGATAAATCACAGCAGAAGAAACATATGAAATATTGGATATACTAGGACGTCCGTGTTTTCAATACGAGCCAGTATAAAACACGGATTCCACGGTCGTGATGAATAGCCAATCCCACACCCCTAGACCCCTACGAGAGCGGCAAGCAACCCTACCAATTCTAGGGTTAGGAGACCCGGACTCGACTCCTCGAGTTGGTCTCCCACTGGACCCTAGAACCCGGTTACTTGTGCCCTCCTCCTTGGGTCTATCCTAGTGCAGAAAAGTAAATAATATACAAAGGTGACATCTTCCGCAACATGGAAGTGCCCCAATAAAAGAATATTACATACAAGTTTTTACATGAATGAAAATGAAAAACACTCATCTCACATAAAACCCCCCCGGCTATTCGAACACGACGATCCAATATAACATATCCAGCAACACATAACATCACATGTCATCAACGTAAGTAAATATGCGCATCCCAATTGTCGTTGACATATAGCAACGAAACCGGCGATATCACATATTACACTTACGGTCACAGAAAAGAAAGTGTAAAACTACAACAGTTGGAATCCGCAATCTCTTTATACATCGCATGCCTAATCAAATGAATTCCTTAGACATCGCATGCCTAACAATTATAAACCCCGCATTTTAGTCTCATTATCGAAAACTCTTTTCAATATCAAGTCGGGCAATTCAACAGGATTCCCGACATTCTGATCGAATGCTCGTCGCAAACTTTAGTAGGCGGCCGCACCCCCAATGCCGTCGACGAAGTGCACCGAGGAGGAATACCGCTGCCGCGAGCACCCGAACGGATGCTTTCGGCGACGGGGTTCTCCTACAGTCACTTGGTCGGGGCTATGGGGCGAGGCTGTCTATTAAGTTTACCCGGCGAGTATCCGCGTACACTACGTGATTGCGACGGACTTTTGATCACATCAAAATCCCGTGGCAACCGATCAAGTGAGACTAAACTGCTATGTTTATAACATTCATTCAGTTATCTCATAACTACTTGTGAATTCCAAATGTTGTATCACATTCCGGATAAATAGAAAATGCTAAACTTTTCGATCGAATAATCGAACACCCAAGTTTTCCCGAAACAGATCAACACATGAAATAAGTTTTAAAACATTCACTTCGTGCCTCAGTACCAACGGTCCAGCCGTAGAAGGGTCAAGCCAACGCCTCACATGTGGCACGCCGTACTGCCCCAAACCCGAAGGTTCAAAGGGCAGTTCAAGACGGTCACATAATCGAGTTAAGGTTTGTTGTCTTCTAGAGGGTCCATCGCGTTACTTGCACTACTTAGAACATCTTTAAACCCTGGAAAAATCCAACAATTGGAAATTTCCCAACAGTGGAAAACTTGGGTATTTATATCCGGTCGAACTTTTTAACATATTCTAAAATTATCCGGAAAAACACACAGACAGAATTAGACAATCCGATCGATACATCGAGTCCCCAATACAACCCAGAAAGTTCAACTCTTGATTAAATATTAAAAATTTCCAGGAAAACCAGTACTGCAAATAATTAATTACTGTGCAAAATTCGATGAACAATACGACAAAACGGCCGCGGAACCGCCGCACAAGCCATGCTTGTGCCGCGGAACCGCGGCTGATTGATGGAATTATGGACTCGAATTTTACAGTAACCCTTACAATTTCCTGCTGATTTTTCTGCATATTTTTAATATAGAAAAATCCACATTTTACAAAATTGTCCAGAGAGCATGTTTAGGGTTAGGGTTTCAGTCCGATCGGATTTCTAACTCCGTCTACGCATCGCCTAAGGCTCTAGCTAGGCTCTGATACCACTGTAGGTTTCCTAGGCACACTAATGAAGTCTCACAAGTGATCAAACATGGCTAATTCAAATTTTACATGTGCCTACAAACCCTAATACGGATCGTTAACTAGATTTATAGGCTATGCGATGCAAGTAAACAACTTTAACAAAAAGGAAAGAAGCTACAACCTTTGTAGATCCGGTCCTCCACCTCCTAGGCTCCGTGATGACGTCCCTCCACTGTCCAAATTGAATCCATGACTCTAGCATCGGCTTCATCGGAGAAAAGGGCGGACTTGGTCGTCGGTTCGATGCCGAAGATGATCTACGTCGAGGCATCACAAGATCAAGCTCCAACTTCACCAAGCCATAAAAACTTATGAAGGAAACACCCTATACTACTTGGCAAGAGGTAGAGGATGAAGAAATAGGAGGTGGGTTCACTTTAGAATTGGATTTCTCACTTGATTTCTCAAGTTGCCATTGGTGTAGAAAGCTTTTCTTTTTCTTGCTCATGAAGAAGAAGAAGAAGAAGAGATATCATAAGTGTTATAAATTAGATAAATAAATCAATACTTATCATTTACTAACCCTTGGTTAAGTGTAGAGAATGTACTATGGTTAGTTCATATGGTTAGGGTTAAGCATGAGACAAGAATGGTGACTTAGTCAAAGTTTCATGAATGTTCAACTAAAAACAAATAAAGCCACCATTCATCTTTCTCTTTTCCAAAATGAATAAGATAAATAAATAGATAAATAAGTAAATGAAAAAACAAAACCCTAATCATTAGTTTAACCATGGTTTAATTCTTTACACTTAACCAAGTAAGCATGTATCATCAAACATGATACAATCATGTGCACAAATGTATATCACATATACAACTTGCACAATTCAAGTGAGAAAATCCATTTAAAGTGAACCAATACTAGTTAATGCAAAGTAATATATCAAATATATAATTATACATTAAATCATTAAATCAACACTTGATTCAATGATCCGGTCATGTCGCATATAACCGGCTAGTATCCAATGTATCGGCTTATCGAGTCAATCCTTGATTCGATAACTAGGTTATATCGCATACAACCATTCGACACATTCATCGCGAGAATGAAATACGGTATCACATACATGCATTATTCTCGGTCCCGCACATATCTCATATGCGCTCCTATTTCGTTTCGCTTGAGCCAGGAAACCTCTGTGTAGGACTCTAAAGACTCGACATTACGCCGGCAGCAGATGATGATCATATCAAACACCCACAAGCCGCAACCGGTCTGCTAAACGTAACGGCCACCCGGGTATTGAGCGATCAGAAGATCGACGAGCAAGCCCGCTCACACTCCTGTGAATCCAACCAGTAACACTTACAGTACAGTCCGGTCTGTTCGTCTGATATGTCGCATATCTCGCCTAGGGGTGGTAAACGTCAGACCCCAGTAGCTCGATAAGTCATGCCGACGTGAATTCCATGACATGTGTGAAACTACTGACAACACTTACCAGTAGGTCACTGCAACCCTGGCCAGGGATTTCCTGTTATGGCCAGTCGAGCATAGTGCAACATCAACCCCCAATACCGGGAGAGACGAATCCCCTCCTATCGCTCATTGCCTCCATGTGAATCGGGACTGTACCCAAAAACCACCTGTTTGCACGACTCAGTAGAGCCGTGGTAGGGTGGAAATCAAAGCACGGTGGGAGACACACAAGACTCTATGACCATCTCGGGTCTACAGACTAAGCTGTACCAGTGTCACCAGAGAACTGCCATATGACGTGAGGTATAATACCATCTGGGAGTTCTCGGCGAGTCCGTTCAGTGTACCCAGTCTCCACTGAGAACCCGCATACCATCTCTGATGTCAAACACCAATGGATATGGGATCATCCATCGCCCATCGCATGGGTCGAGAAGATATACGCTAGTCTATTCTGGAATATCGATGCCCAGTCTCGATATTCCCTCGACTAGGAACATTGAAGGATGTACTCATGGACTATCCAGGCCCCACTAGTATGATCTGCATCACGGTCCTGGAAGTCGAGTACACATCCTAAGGGCTTTATCAACATATAACAGAGAGACAGAAAGTATACATGTTAAGATAAAGAGCAACCAGATAGCATACTATCATGTCGAGCAAGAAAGTCCTACCTATATATGTCCCAGCATCCACTACAATATACATCCAATGTACAGTAATGGCCTCTAGGGCATACATATAACTAACACTCCTAGTCTTACAGGAGCCGATTTACCCTTCATAGTCTTTCTCTGCCTACCACCAAACTTCGGTTATCCAGCCAAAACAGTGGACACTGTTTCAAATAAGTTTGGGGGTATGTATATACCATTTTGTATATATATGTGGATATTCTTGTGCGGTGCATATCCATTTTTAATAGTTTCTTTTCTTTAAAAAAAATTGTGTGTGTATATCTAACCGACAATTTTGACCCTTCAATAATTGTTCATGCAATGACAGTGAGGACACTGTCTAGTTTAAGTTTGGGGGTACGCTCGGTATGCATTTCTAACCTTCGCATTCATATGTATATTTTGCATCTGAATACTAAAATTCATAAAATCCATAAAAATCAGAAAATTTTCTAAAAATATAAAAACTTTTTTGTCAAGTTAGCTAGTGGGAGAACTCGGATTCAAAATTTCGACGATTTTTGTTTGATAAAATAAGAATAACTAAATCTTATTTTAGATTTTGAAAACCGGAAAGATAACTCTCATTTGAAGTTAATTATAGCTGATATACGTCTTTACATCACACTACACGTATCGTGGGTTTTGAAAATTAGATGACAAGTATATTATGTCTGAAAACTTTTAAATGGATAAATTATTTTCTGAGGATCAAATAGGTTTGTTCTGAAATAAGTAATATCAAGAATAGTTTATGAAGTGAAGCGGATATGAAGGGATGTTATTGATGCCTTAATTAGAAGTAATTCTGAAAAATAACCCATCTGGAACTTGATTGGAATGATTACACACCGAACCCACTAAACACGTCTTTTTATCAAAAAAAAATAATTGAACTGCCGGTTATATCTCCGTTCGCATTAAATCATCATGATTTTCATGCTAAATTGTCTTTTGTTTTTGGGCCTAGGTAACTTGAGCAATTAAGTCCGCTGGGGTGTCTCTACACCTAATACCCTAAAGCCAACTGGTTTGGGAGCATTGGCCCAAAGCTCGTTAAGAAGCCTAGAAAGTCCAGATTAAAACAAAGTCATGCAAGTGTTCTCTCCGAGTTAAAATTCCTAAAGGTTCTTTGTGTGAAAATAATCTTGACAAAAAACAGGTTTTTATAAAAAAGTATTTCTAGCGGAAATATGAAGGTTTTATTCTATGATAAAGACTATTGCACGTTCACAGAGGTGTGTATGAAATGAAAACAAGAAAAAGGTGGAGTGAAAAATAAGACCTAGTTTCCTGTTAAGGAAGATAGAAATTCTGAAATTGAGACCTTACTGGAAAACGAAACTTGAAAAATGCTTAACTCTTTATAAAACTTATGTGATCCTTTTTAAATTTTTATCTCGGCTTTATTTTGTGACATGATGACTTTAATCGATCCTTCTGAAACACAACGACACTATTTTCACTGCACGTAAAGACATATAAAATCTTAAGTTAAATAATAAGCGAGGTGTGAAAAATAAAGGTTCGATAGTCTAGAATTAGGATTATAGAATTGTTATTTTTAAAACAAAACCTTAGGGTTTTGAATCATAGTTATTTCGCAAAACTAGCTTGACGGGATTTTGTGGGTTGTATCCGCTGAAAACCCTCAGGAGACAACACTCCTCCTACTAGGGACACCTAGAGGTTTAACGGCTTGTTGCACATGCTCAAGTGCAATCGCGTTCCCTGCGAAAGTGAGGTTAGGAATTTTTGTGAATAAATTCTCTTTGCTCGGGACGAGCAAATGATAAGTTTGGGGGTATTTGTTCATATCAGATTTTTGCATTTTTATACCACCCATTTTTTATCACATTGCTTATAGGTAGGTACTCTTGATCCGTGTTTTGCTAGATAATTGCAGGTTACAGGTTCTCAACTCTAAGCAGTAAAATCCATGGAAAAGCACGACAAATCCTGGATTACTGCCAACCACAGATAAAATACGGGTCTCCGCTCTCTATCCGTATGTTGCTGCACACCAGTTTAAGGGACAAAATGGAAAATCGATGGTCATTTTCATGCGCAAAGCATAATGTCAACACAAAGTCCAAGATATCCACGTGGAGCTCAAGGAAATCATGGCAAAATATCCACATCAAATCACCTTTTGATCTGCTGAAAATCCGAAAGAAATGTGAAGTGCTTCTGAGAAACCACATATACCACACTGAAGATAACAGAAGAACAGGAAAACCCACCAAATCCGAGAAGCCAACTCACCTAGATGGCCGCGGATCCGCGGCCTAGTTAGCTCGACAGTGGAAAATCTTCTAGTGGCAGTTTGGTCAATTCTTTTGGTTCAGGAATGTTGCCCTAGGTTTTCAGTCTCCTGCCTATAAATAGCCCAGAACAATGCCAAGCCAAGGGTGCTTAATTCTTGTATTAGATTTTAGGATTTGTTGTTGTTCTTCTTCCTCTTTTCATCTTTTCTCCATTAAAACTTTGTAGTGAGCTTTTATGAGTGAAGTGATGAATAAAATAGTTCTTTTCTTTATCATGCTTGACTTGTGATGTTGTTAATTATAATTGCTTGTAATTTTCATTTGCTAATCTAGTTGTTGTTATTTGTTGTTTGTTTCTTTCTTGTTCTATTTTTCTTTATCCTTAAGAACAATGATGCTTAAGCTTGATCCTTGCCGAGGTGAAGTCTCTAATAGATAGTTGTAATCTTCTAACCTCTTTATTTATATCTTCCTCCTTTTGTTTTATTTTCCTTTTTTTTGTAATGGGTGAGTAGTTTTCTCACTTGTTAGGGTAGGATAAAGAAAGTTTGAGAGAAGGAAATCTCTCTCACTCTTTTCTTGCCCATCATCTTAATTCGGACTCCCGTTAATTGAACCACAATCCGCACCCTACGGCACCCTATCCTACATGATAACGATGATTCCTTAGTGAGACCGGTTGTAGTTGAATTAACCGGAGGTTGAGGATAAGAGCCAAGAACGGACGGACAAAGACCAAAAGGAAGGAACTAAGCGTTGGAAAGCCTAGCTTATACTCACAAGTTCCTTCCTAGTCGTGCTAATCCCCGTTGTTGCCGATTACCGTAACACCAATATTAAGAGTGGCAACGAAAGAAGTGAGTGACTCCTATCTCAAACTAACCTAATCCTAACCCTAACAAGCTCTCTTTATATACATCTTTAGCACATAGTTAATCTCAAACAAACCTGGACATTTGGACTTAACTCGTTAAAGCACATAGAAAAAGATTCCCATCTCCCTGCGGACGACCCGTACTCAACTGGCTAGCTACAAGCGAAACCGTCTAGATTGCGGTAATTAACTAAGCACGCAAAAACTCTATCAATCAGTAGCCCTCCGTCATTTCAGATAAGTATTACCTAGTATTCGTGCTACGTTTGTTGACTATGTTAAGGCGTAGTGTGCGGTTGCTAATTAGTGCTTATCTGTTAAAACATAAGATGTGATTTGATTAAGGTAGTTGTACGACTTTGTTGACTATGTTTGTCACGACCCGAAAGAGCACGTGACTGGCCCTTGAACCATATGAAGTCTATAGGACTCCATCTGATCCAAGTAAGCCAAAAGCCCAGAAATCTAAAACCATTTAAGAAATAAGTAAAGAAATTGGTTTAAAGAAGTGAAGAAATACATGTTTGAAATCAAGGTTTTTTTTAAATAAACTAAGCCGAAGGTACGTTTTGAAAACAATAAATCTTTTCTAAAAATTTCGGCATAGTTTCTTTTGTAAAACTGGCCCCGAATGGGGTACAACAAGGATAACAATATATATGCAATGATAAAGGCATCCCCAAGCGGGAGCTAGCTCTTCGTCAATCGACGGTCACAACCACACATGCAACAATAATATACAACGCCAAGTGGCGATGATCAAATCCAAAAGAAGCTCAAAAGCAACAAGAAAACCGCAATACTACTAAGCGCGACTCTAAGGTCGAATAGTACATCACTAGTCTAGGTCTGAAACAATATACAAGTTTTTGGTTGATGGAAATACTAGATACAATGAATAAAATAAATACAATGGTGGTTCTTGATGCGAAAGAATCCACCTACCAAAAGCAAATCACCCGCAAGAAAGAAGTGTGCCAGAAATGCCGCAATGGAACCTGTACGGCAAAACCTGCAAGAACTGTGGCACAACGGGGGTGAGTTTCCAACTCGTGAATAGAAACATCTACAAGCAGAAACCGAATGCAAGACATAATCCTAAGTCAACGATCAGTAATACAATCCACAAGAGTACATCTGAGTGTGATAAGGTGGCAAGGTAACATCTAATCATGTATGTAGTGCCAGGTACTCAGGTAAAAACACGTCATCAGTATAAGGTATGTCTGCATGAAGTAAATATGATGAAATATCAATGATCTCAATACACATATATTAGCGTCCCATACCACTAATATTGGTGTAAGGGTATATATAACAGCGCCCTCATACCCTGTTATATATACAAATGAAGTATGATAAGTGTAAATCCAGTCTGTATGATCCATGTCTGTATATATGTGGAACCCGTCCACCCGTCACCCACTGACGATAAGCATCATGTATGCAATGTGAGGATATAAACAAAAGCATGGAAAAACATCATGAAACCCGTGCCTAGCATCGACACGTAAATCCTCATCCAACGGGCTCCGTCAGTCCGGATCGGCCCGCGGGCTATGTCTGCGGAATCGGCCCTCGGCCCCAGCAGTACGCCCATCTCTCGTCTCCGGTCGGTATCCCCCAGATATCCGCCGAGCTCAAATACAATCACCGGTAGGTGCTCGCCCGCCTCCAGGCTCAATCGGCAAACTCATCGATCATCTTGCCGAGGGGAACCATACCGGGCCCACCACGAACCCGCAAACGGATCATCACCTCCTCGAATCGGGTTTCAAGCACACGTCTCAGCACCGAGAAAATGCATGGTGGACGCACCGAAATATCATATCACGAGGTACCGGGTTTTTCATAAAAGAGCATCTTTTCTTAAATAATCCCACGGTCCTCAAAATCAGAAATCACATGAAAATCCAACATCAGGAAGTAAATCCAATGCGATGTGCTATGCAATCAATCCATGATGTATGCGACATGTAAAGAAAAGTAATCATATCGGAAATCATGCAACATAGAAGTAATGTGCATATGTCGAAGGAAGAATCATATCATGAATGCAGTAGTACTACAGTGTAGTGGCATGGCAATTATCGATGATGAAGTGTGTGAGCCGGCAAATAGTGTACGTGGAACATACGCATCATCGATAATGGTGCTGGTGTCCTAACAGCATGATAATAATATAGCAATGAATATATGCCAGCAATGCGAATAGCATGAAGATGCAGAAATCTAGTAGTCAACACCACAGTGAAGTATCTACTATGCAAACTACATCTAAGTAACAGGTCGATCAGGAGGGGTAGGTGTGGAAACCACCTAAATCTGAGTCGGTATATATAAAGATACATAGTCGGTGATCTCGCCTCAAAGTCATATCGTAAGATATCCTCGAGTTTTGAGTGCGGATCAATCATCAATATCGGCTCGTACGGTAAATCATCGTACGGCATCCCAATAGCTGGGTACAGGTCAACATCTCACTATCTCATCACATAACAGGCATCACTATCATCAGATCACATCATCTGGGGGTACTACTCTATGTCTGGTACAAATCGATACCATCAATAAGGTATGCATGCGGGGGTAAACACATATCCCAAGTCCGCAAGAAAGAATCACAAGTCATATCCCACATATGAATCGTATCAAATCACCGATCTCACGGCACCAAGCCCACATCATCGACGCATCTCCAAAGTCATCCCATATCATCAAATACCGTGCAAGTATAAGTAATAAGCAAGGGTGTGTGTGTAGGTGTAATTCTATCCTAGGGTTCGCGACTATGAACTACACTAGTCACTTCTAACCCTACACTATCCATAATACACCTATTATCACAATAAACTACATAGTAATCTATCTACGGACTCCGGGGGTGCTATACGCCATCCACCCGACTTCCCCCTGTAGATATAATCTACTCACCTTGCATCATCATTTGCGGACGTCACCACGCATTTGCTTGTCGTCCCGAAGTCTTCATGGGTACCTACACATCAAATATCGTATATGCGCATTAAAACCAAATCCAAGCTAAAACGGCGCATGAAATCCAAAACGATACGATAAGGGGGCCTATAGGTGAGAACCTATGGCACGCCTTCAAAACCAGCAATAAATCCTCTATATCGTCGTATAAACGACAAATAGTCGAGGCAAAACACAACCCACCATTTCAGAAACAAAAATACGGAATACGGAAACACGAATCCAAAATAGCAACTTAGGAAATGTGTCCCAGATTTCACCCTAGGTCAATTTACACAAATCTATATATACCAGGGGCCTAACATAAACATGTAGGAGCCACAGAACCAACACGACCCAAAATGGTGGGACCCAGGCCGCAATTTGCGGCCAAAAGAGGAAAATTGGCGGCCGGGAAAGGGAATTGGGGGCTAGGGTCTTGGGGTTAGCTTCCTGGGTGCCTGCACATATCTCTATCCACTCAATTTTATTTTCAGGTGCCTCATATGATAGCAGATTCAAATAAACCTTCACAGATTTCACAATTTCCCCGATATCGGTTTCTAAAATCCGTATTCTGGTTCAAGCTTCAGGTTTTGGGTTCCAATTCAAACACTAGGGTGTTGGTAAGACCTCTACTGAGCTCAATTTCATAATACAACACCAATTTCCCTCAAACCCTAACTAGGTTTTCACCAAATCCATAATATCACACAATATCGATTAAATCTTAACATGGGGTTATAGGAAAGGCTATAATTAAGCTAATGGTTCAGAAATTACCTCCATTAGCAACTCAAGAAAATTCTTGAGTTGCCCCTAGTGGCCAAAATCCTTGCTTCTTTAGCTCCATGTGTAGATCTAGGGATTTTGCACAATTTTAATGAAATGAGTGTGAGGTTTTGGGGTGATTTTAGAGATGATTTGAGGAGTTGAAGAGGGGAGGAAGATGGAGAAGGGCAGCAGCAGCAAGCATAGGAGAGAGGGGGAGAAATGATGGGAGAATGGCTAAGTCTCAAGGTCAATGGTGTCCCATGCCTCTCTCTCACCTACCCTCCTTTTCTTTTCTCTTTTTATTTTAAATCCAAACCTTCTCACAAGAATAGTAAACCCAAATGATAAATCATGGCAAGAAAAATGCACAAGTGTGAAAAAAAGTGATATGTGCAAGTTTTGCGCAAAATTGCCAAAAAACCCGATTAGCGATTTTAATCGCGATTAGCACTAAATTAGTGTAAAACTAATCACAAAACTTAAAAATGTCATAATTCACTAATTTACCCTATTTTAGAATTTTCCATAATTTTTCTCAAATTTTTCCTATTTATTTGCATTTAATTATAGATTTAATATTAAAATAATCAATAAAATAATATTAAATTATAAAAATTCCCAAAATTAATATTTTATATTTTTGAAAATGTTACAATCTACCCCCCTTAAAGAAATTCGGTCCCCGAATTTAAATTTAAACCCCCAATACTAAAACAATTTCAGTAATAATCCATTTTGTCGGGCTCCGAAAACATCAACACATAGAGAATATCATAAAAATGTACTGCTCTACTAGAAATCAATCCCCAAAATGCATATATAAGAATATCCTATGCGTCTGGTGCGCAAGGAATCAAAATCCATATATGTGTCAAACAGGTGTACAAACAACATCTAGGTGCAACGGGTGTGCACGAAACATCTGTCGTAGGCAACGTGTGTGCCTGACAGAAAAAATCAGGTGCATGTGACATGCACGAAGAATCCCGATTTAGTGCATCTGGCGTGCACCAAAATCGTATATCAAAACACTGCATACGGTAGGCATGAAATCTCAATCAATATCTCAAATGTAATAACTCTGCGCAAAATATATAAATATCCAGTGGGTGCATGAAACCAACATCATGAAACTCAGTCATCAAAACTAAATCATGCAAACAGAACGCCCCAAAATACCGAAATCCAAAATGACGGATACATGATAATCGAATCACCAAATCACAAATCATAAATACCGTCTTCGGTAGTTCCTCCTTCAAGGTCGAGAAGGAGTCGGTGCATCCACTGCTAGCAGCGCAGGATATCTACTTGCCTCTTGCTCACGGTCTGGCGTCCTTTGACTCTCTGGGTCCATATCTTCTCTATGGGTTACCAATCTTATAGTCAATCGGCTCATCGTCCCTGTCATATGTGCTAACGGGGACGATCCCGTTCTGGCACTTCTCTGGTCACCTTTCGGTCAAACCTCACGACCACTCATAAGGTAGCATATCACTGGCGTCGGCCTCTGGCTCTCTGAAAGCACGTCACACATCTGATCCTGGGTGCAAACATCATTGCAGCAATGTCCTGGAAGAATCCTGCTCAAGGTCTCTTCCAATCATGCCTATGCCGATCTGTACGGAGGCTGACTCTCTTACATAACCTCTTTACACTGGAGAGACATCTGTGTCCTCAACACAATATTTTCTCGGAAACTGGTCACATCCCAACGTCTCTGTAAGCATATCAGGTCTCTAGTCTCGACGGGAAGTAATGGCAGCTCGTCAGTGTCTCACACGAGCCTCTCGTTCCACTAGTCTCTATCGTCGTCCACTATGACGTCACGCCAAGCTACTATGCACTGCACTGTTCTCGGCCACGGTCAATCTGAAGTCTCTCACACGGACTCGAAATCGCGTATTCTGTAGCTTCATCATTCTGTAGAAGATGTCAGGCCGAACAGGTCCTCGGGAACACGTCCCAACCATCGAAGGAATACTCATCACTCATCCGTCCTTGATCAATTCGCAACGCATCTGGATAAGTTCCTTTATCCGAACCTGGTCAACTACCTCGTCGACCATGCCGAACTCTGTCCTGCTGGGTGTACGAAATACGACCTCTCCTGGGTCTAGGTCTTCTCATATCGTTTCCCGAAGGGTCCTGTCGAGGTCTCCTTCTCAAATCTCAATCCTGCCGAAATGCCCGGAAGTCGTCATCCAATGCTGAAGCTAAAGCTTATTCCGGAACGGCTGCATACTTATCGCGCTTCTTTCTGGAAGATATATCCATATACCACGCCTCTGGGTGCATATCACATCTTTGATGTCAGCGGAGTGGGACGTCATCTCGTCGAAATCTCGTATGAACTCTTTACTCCACCTTGCTCAAATGTCGACTGATTTTGGACTTAACTCATCGTGGCTACACGAACTGCGCTCCGACGGCTACGCTCGCATCTGGAGTCTCCCAAGCAGTGTCCCATCACGATATCCGAAAGATGTCGAACCATCCGATCGACTCGTCAGATCCTCATAATCCCCCAAGAGCTCACATCTCGGGTACAGTTTAATAGTATCGAGTACATGCCACAGCGTCGGTGGTCCAGCCGTAGAAGGGCAAACCCAAGCCTCACTAATGGCGCCGAGGAACCGCCGCAAACCCGAAGGTTCAAAGGCTTTCACACGGTCATTAAGTCGAGTTAGGGTTTCATTCTTCTAGAGGGTCCATAAAATCACCTGCATGTCTTTCCGTATACTTTAAACTTGGAAAATAGGTTCCTGACATTCGATCGTCTCAATCGACTCTCAACGAATCTGCGTGAAGTCGTCTCTAGCTGGAATTAATCCACCTGATGACCTCGCATCGGGGTAAGCGAACTCACCATACGTCCTAGTCATTCATCCTCAGTGACTAGCGACTCACTATCATATCTCCAAGAACACGCTCGTGCTGCAGTAGCTCCAACCATCTGGGCGATATCTCGTCATTTGCAGCAGCAACTGGCTCATACGCCTGTACGCCGAACAACGCCTCAATCCTCCAGGAAAGGCGACACAGTGGCGGTCATCTCTGAATCGGTCTGCTCTAGATCTGAGTAAGACTCTCCACACTGGAAATCTTCAACTCACTGGGCACGCTCGGGCGCAAAATCGGACGAATCACCTTCGTCTCTCAAATCGGGTAGACTAGCTATCATCTGTCGCATATCTGCCTGAAAGCTACGGCAATCTCAGCTCGTAAGCTTCGGAAGCGACATCCTGTCAATCTCAGCAACAGCTGGTCCATCTGTCTGCACGGTAGGCGACATCACAATCTCTGAGGTATGCTATACATCAACAGTCCTCTCTCAACTGACAGCTCTAACAATGGCCCGATCATCCGGTGCAAGACCAAGCACTCGCCTCCACCAGAGGTCACAAACACCAATACTAACTCGAGACGTTCCCATGTCACCAGAAAACACAATGGTCGGCCCTCGTACCAAACGAGCTCACACCGGCCGTAACCCTAGCAGCAGCCCAAACTGCGCTCAAACATGGTGACAGGAACCTCAATCGAGTATCAAAGAGAGCACACTAATGGCAAGAAAGGAAACAACAGATCCAAAGTGGATACATGATCATAGGAAGGAACAGCATCAATGAAGGTATGATCATGAAACTAATAGAATCGGGGATCTCAAATGGATGTATAATCCAGGATATAAAGAGAATCACTGATCTCGAAAAATATGCGCATCCTAAGGTTCCTTAAGCGGAGTAGCGTGTCGTAAGTATGCCGCGGAACATACCAACGGTACGTCACTCTACTTTAGTCACCTATTCCATCAACCAAGGGTCATCCTAAAACGACGAAAGTTCGGGTCTAATACCCCCTCGACCAAGTCTAAGTTCCGTAAAGTCAAGCCTAAGTTCCGTATATAAATAACTCCCTAGGCTCCACATAGTCAAACTTAGACTCGAACCAAGGTCAACCTAGCGCTCTGATACCAACTTTGTCACGACCCGAAAGAGCACGTAACTGGCCCTTGAACCATATGAAGTCTATAGGACTCCATCTGATCCAAGTAAGCCAAAAGCCCAGAAATCTAAAACCATTTAAGAAATAAGTAAAGAAATTGGTTTAAAGAAGTGAAGAAATACATGTTTGAAATCAAGGTTTTTTTTAAATAAACTAAGCCGAAGGTACGTTTTGAAAACAATAAATCTTTTCTAAAAATTTCGGCAGAGTTTCTTTTGTAAAACTGGCCCCGAATGGGGTACAACAAGGATAACAATATATATGCAATGATAAAGGCATCCCCAAGCGGGAGCTAGCTCTTCGTCAATCGACGGTCACAACCACACATGCAACAATAATATACAACGCCAAGTGGCGATGATCAAATCCAAAAGAAGCTCAAAAGCAACAAGAAAACCGCAATACTACTAAGCGCGACTCTAAGGTCGAATAGTACATCACTAGTCTAGGTCTGAAACAATATACAAGTTTTTGGTTGATGGAAATACTAGATACAATGAATAAAATAAATACAATGGTGGTTCTTGATGCGAAAGAATCCACCTACCAAAAGCAAATCACCCGCAAGAAAGAAGTGTGCCAGAAATGCCGCAATGGAACCTGTACGGCAAAACCTGCAAGAACTGTGGCACAACGGGGGTGAGTTGCCAACTCGTGAATAGAAACATCTACAAGCAGAAACCGAAAGCAAGACAAAATCCTAAGTCAACGATCAGTAATACAATCCACAAGAGTACATCTGAGTGTGATAAGGTGGCAAGGTAACATCTAATCATGTATGTAGTGCCAGGTACTCAGGTAAAAACATGTCATCGATATAAGGTATGTCTGCATGAAGTAAATATGATGAAATATCAATGATCTCAATACACATATATTAGCGTCCCATACCACTAATATTGGTGTAAGGGTATATATAACAGCGCCCTCATACCCTGTTATATATACAAATGAAGTATGATAAGTGTAAATCCAGTCTGTATGATCCATGTCTGTATATATGTGGAACCCGTCCACCCGTCACCCACTGACGATAAGCATCATGTATGCAATGTGAGGATATAAACAAAAGCATGGAAAAACATCATGAAACCCGTGCCTAGCATCGACACGTAAATCCTCATCCAACGGGCTCCGTCAGTCCGGATCGGCCCGCGGGCTATGTCTGCGGAATCGGCCCTCGGCCCCAGCAGTACGCCCATCTCTCGTCTCCGGTCGGTATCCCCCAGATATCCGCCGAGCTCAAATACAATCACCGGTAGGTGCTCGCCCGCCTCCAGGCTCAATCGGCAAACTCATCGATCATCTTGCCGAGGGGAACCATACCGGGCCCACCACGAACCCGCAAACGGATCATCACCTCCTCGAATCGGGTTTCAAGCACACGTCTCAGCACCGAGAAAATGCGTGGTGGACGCACCGAAATATCATATCACGAGGTACCGGGTTTTTCATAAAAGAGCATCTTTTCTTAAATAATCCCACGGTCCTCAAAATCAGAAATCACATGAAAATCCAACATCAGGAAGTAAATCCAATGCGATGTGCTATGCAATCAATCCATGATGTATGCGACATGTAAAGAAAAGTAATCATATCGGAAATCATGCAACATAGAAGTAATGTGCATATGTCGAAGGAAGAATCATATCATGAATGCAGTAGTACTACAGTGTAGTGGCATGGCAATTATCGATGATGAAGTGTGTGAGCCGGCAAATAGTGTACGTGGAACATACGCATCATCGATAATGGTGCTGGTGTCCTAACAACATGATAATAATATAGCAATGAATATATGCCAGCAATGCGAATAGCATGAAGATGCAGAAATCTATTAGTCAACACCACAGTGAAGTATCTACTATGCAAACTACATCTAAGTAACAGGTCGATCAGGAGGGGTAGGTGTGGAAACCACCTAAATCTGAGTCGGTATATATAAAGATACATAGTCGGTGATCTCGCCTCAATGTCATATCGTAAGATATCCTCGAGTTTTGAGTGCGGATCTATCATCAATATCGGCTCGTACGGTAAATCATCGTACGGCATCCCAATAGCTGGGTACAGGTCAACATCTCACTATCTCATCACATAACAGGCATCACTATCATCAGATCACATCATCTGGGGGTACTACTCTATGTCTGGTACAAATCGATACCATCAATAAGGTATGCATGCGGGGGTAAACACATATCCCAAGCCCGCAAGAAAGAATCACAAGTCATATCCCACATATGAATCGTATCAAATCACCGATCTCACGGCACCAAGCCCACATCATCGACTCATCTCCAAAGTCATCCCATATCATCAAATACCGTGCAAGTATAAGTAATAAGCAAGGGTGTGTGTGTAGGTGTAATTCTATCCTAGGGTTCGCGACTATGAACTACACTAGTCACTTCTAACCCTACACTATCCATAATACACCTATTATCACAATAAACTACATAGTAATCTATCTACGGACTGCGGGGGTGCTATACGCCATCCACCCGACTTCCCCCTGTAGATATAATCTACTCACCTTGCATCATCATTTGCGGACGTCACCACGCATTTGCTTGTCGTCCCGAAGTCTTCATGGGTACCTACACATCAAATATCGTATATGCGCATTAAAACCAAATCCAAGCTAAAACGGCGCATGAAATCCAAAACGATACGATAAGGGGGCCTATAGGTGAGAACCTATGGCACGCCTTCAAAACCAGCAATAAATCCTCTATATCGTCGTATAAACGACAAATAGTCGAGGCAAAACACAACCCACCATTTCAGAAACAAAAATACGGAATACGGAAACACGAATCCAAAATAGCAACTTAGGAAATGTGTCCCAGATTTCACCCTAGGTCAATTTACACAAATCTATATATACCAGGGGCCTAACATAAACATGTAGGAGCCACAGAACCAACACGACCCAAAATGGTGGGACCCAGGCCGCAATTTGCGGCCAAAAGAGGAAAATTGGCGGCCGGGAAAGGGAATTGGGGGCTAGGGTCTTGGGGTTAGCTTCCTGGGTGCCTGCACATATCTCTATCCACTCAATTTTATTTTCAGGTGCCTCGTATGATAGCAGATTCAAATAAACCTTCACAGATTTCACAATTTCCCCGATATCGGTTTCTAAAATCCGTATTCTGGTTCAAGCTTCAGGTTTTGGGTTCCAATTCAAACACTAGGGTGTTGGTAAGACCTCTACTGAGCTCAATTTCATAATACAACACCAATTTCCCTCAAACCCTAACTAGGTTTTCACCAAATCCATAATATCACACAATATCGATTAAATCTTAACATGGGGTTATAGGAAAGGCTATAATTAAGCTAATGGTTCAGAAATTACCTCCATTAGCAACTCAAGAAAATTCTTGAGTTGCCCCTAGTGGCCAAAATCCTTGCTTCTTTAGCTCCATGTGTAGATCTAGGGATTTTGCACAATTTTAATGAAATGAGTGTGAGGTTTTGGGGTGATTTTAGAGATGATTTAAGGAGTTGAAGAGGGGAGGAAGATGGAGAAGGGCAGCAGCAGCAAGCATAGGAGAGAGGGGGAGAAATGATGGGAGAATGGCTAAGTCTCAAGGTCAATGGTGTCCCATGCCTCTCTCTCACCTACCCTCCTTTTCTTTTCTCTTTTTCTTTTAAATCCAAACCTTCTCACAAGAATAGTAAACCCAAATGATAAATCATGGCAAGAAAAATGCACAAGTGTGAGAAAAAGTGATATGTGCAAGTTTTGCGCAAAATTGCCAAAAAACCCGATTAGCGATTTTAATCGCGATTAGCACTAAATTAGTGTCAAACTAATAACAAAACTTAAAAATGTCATAATTCACTAATTTACCCTATTTTACAATTTTCCATAATTTTTCTCAAATTTTTCCTATTTATTTGCATTTAATTATAGATTTAATATTAAAATAATCAATAAAATAATATTAAATTATAAAAATTCCCAAAATTAATATTTTATATTTTTGAAAATGTTACAATGTTAAGGATCGTGCATGTGGGTTTAATTCAATCGGGAAATGACGGGTTGAACTTGGCTAGCAATTATGATTTGTTGACTATGTTAAGGTCATAAGTTGTTAGGGGAAAAAGTATTATCAAGAATTTCAAGTGTTGAAATTTGCAATGAGATTGCATACCTACTATGAGATAGTTGGATCCTGATACCCACTACGAGTAAGAGTTACTCCTGGGAGAGTTTTACACATGACAATTAGCTGATCAAGTAGGTGTCTAGAATGAAGTTAATGGGGTTATGCTCTGGGAAAACGAGGTTTACTTTAATTAGGTCCGTGCGAAAGCACGGGGAACCTCCCTCAAAGTACCAACACTGGCCTGGCCGAAAGATTGGCGAACTTGTAAAGTGTAATTAATCCCAGCTAGTCTTATCTTTTAGGGTTTGAAGGAAGGTTTGATGAAAATAGTGGGAACCATCCTGATTAGATAAGATAATAACCAATCTAATCTTGCAAGAGCATACGCTAAAGTGTTTTCTTCTCTCTCTCTCCAGGTAGCGACCATTTCAGGCCTTAATTAAGATAATAATACAAATGTATTAACCGAGCCCTGTTCAGACTATAATATTGCATTTATCATTCCCCTATTCTTATCCTTTTTATAAATAAACAGGTACTCTTGACGCACGTTTGTTGCATATTACAGGATACAGGTTTCTGGAGCAAATACAGTGAAAAAGACACAAAACAACAGAAAAAGGGATTTTTGACCAACTATTAGACGGATCCTAGTCAAGCCTAGTCGAAGAACAGTGCAAGGTCCAAAAAGTCAAGTGAACGGTTAAAAGATCGCTACAAATGTTCACTGAAAGATCTGGAAAAGACTTCGAAGCCCAACAGAGAAAATACACATAGAAACAGAAAGCCAAGAAGCCCAGAAGAAAGCCCACAAAAGCTCAGAGCCCAACTCCCTTAATTGGCCGCGGATCCGCGGCCAAACCCAGCGTGGCGCCGCGGATCCGCGGCCATACAAGGCCCGTGTCAGTGCATATTTTCTGAGGCGGCGCGTCGGTGCAGATGTTAGGATTTTACGTGGGCAAATCTGTAATTTTGCATGTGCAAGAGTCTGTAGCCCTAGGTTTCCTATTTTCCTATAAATTGTAGTTTTAGATCTGTTAAATGTATGCCTCTTTTCAATCAATAAAATTCAGAATTTCTGAGATAAAAATTCAGATCTGTTCTTCTTGTTTGGAGGGAGCCGTCAACTAGTAAGTATTTTATTCTTTTAATTATAATGTTTTCTAATCCCCTAATGAGCGAGTAGTCTCCTCGCTTGTTAGGGTTAGCCTTAGGGAAAGGGTTGAGAGATGAGATCTCTCACCCCTTTCAATGCCACTTTAACCTAACGAATTAGAACTCCACGCATACGAGCACAACCGCTCCCTGCGGCATCCTACCCATCGAGGTAACGATGAACCGTAGTATAAAGGGCCGGTTACGCGCGTTTTCCGTGGGGGTTAGGTAATTATCAACAAAGGAAGAATACGAATCTAGAGGAAGAAACATCTTCCCAAAAGATTCGTATCCACTTTATTGATAATTAACTTAACATCTAATAGATCTAAATAAGTAGGCATTGAAAGCGGTGATGAAAAACATTAATCTCCAAAACTTCCCCTAAGCCTAACCCTAGCAAGACTTTTAACTAGATAAATTAGATCCGTTTTTATAGATTTTCATAAACCAACCAAAACGACAAATCGAATCAACTCGTTAAAACACACTAAAGGAATTTACCCGTCTCTGTGGATCGACCCGCACTCACCGGCTAGCTGCGAAGCGACGCCGTTTCTTGATTGCGGTTACAAATATTTTTGATCTATCTTTTAGAAAGCGCAAGCATGCTAAATCACATCAATCAAATGGCGCCGTTGCCGGGGACGGCGTAATCTTTCTTTTTGTGAATTTTCGGGTTGATATAAATTTTAAAAAATTATAAAAATCTGAAAATATAAAAGATAAAAAAATAATCAAATTTGATCTGTTTGAAGGGTGTATCTTTTGGATCTTGCAGGAACAGCAAAGAATCACGGATCTGGAATTTTACAGAGGGCAAATCAAAATTTGGAGCAGAAGAACAGAGAGAAATTGTAAGCACAGAACAGTAAAAAAATTTCCAGAGCCCGATCCCTCTTCTAGACCGCGTTTCCGCCGCATAGGGTGGCAATCTGCCGCGTTTCCGCGCTCTCTGTGCCACGTCAGCGCACCAAATTTTTTCTGGTTTGATTTTTCTCTCTCCCCTCTGCAACCTCCCATATATTTCTCTGTACAAACTTTCTGCAGGATTTCTTTGCGTAAAGAGTCTTTCTCCCCCTTCTAAATAACAGATCTCTGCAGGTTTCTTTGCGCCGCGCTAAAATTTTTTGATTGCAAGTGAAATTTTATCTGTTTTGCATAATTTAACCGGACTTAAGGGGATAATTGACCAAACTCAGATTGGGTGGGGATTTCATCACCCTTCCCAGGACCCCAGAAAACACCTAAAGCATTTTGCATCGACCACCTTTAATTAAAAAAGATTAGACTCAGACCTAAGGACAACGAGCTCAATAGGAAAAGGACTAGGGTAGGCATCGGCCGTTTATCCTAACCGACATTGCGGTGTCTAGGCTAGTGGTTATTAATTAGGCCCACTGTAGTGGTGGTTCCTTCCCACTTACCTGGCCGTATTTGTCCGTGAAGAGGCGGTTTGAGGTCTATTTCTAGCCCTAGTTAGGAGCTGTCTAGTAGACCTAGGCGACCCTAGATCTAGGCCTGATTGTGCATGTGTGGTTGATACAGTTGTGTCACGAGTCCGTCTTCAAAAACTTTTTTGCAAAACTCACACATAAAAAAAAAAAAATAATAATAAAGAAAAATCTTTTCAAACTTGCAACTTGTCGCGAAGAAACTTAAAACTCACTTCCACCACTTCTTCCCACTGACGTTATCTTACCCCCACATTCTGTTTTTTATTTTTTTTCTGACTACACTACTCCTTTAGTGTATGTCATCTTGGACTAGGGATACTAACGCCCGATTAGTCCGTGTTTCGTTGGTACCGACCAACGAACCCTTCGACGAACCCTTCGTCGACGTTCCCTCCATCTCCTTACCTCCATCTTCAAATTCTTCTTTCGAAGGTATGTCGGGACACGACCCCAACTATACCTTGCCGACGGGAATGATTCCACCTCCGCCAGGTGCGAATAACCCGAATCTTCCGCCTGTTGTAGCGCCCGCACGAGTCGCGCTCCAGGATCTCTTCTACCCCGTCCGCACTTCCTTACCTACATGTCTTTCACCCCCACCGGCGAATGGGGATAATTTTGAAATAAAACCACACTTCATCAATATGCTGCCTAAGTTTCATGGTTTGGAATCCGAAGATGCATATATTTTCATTAATAAATTCCAAAACGTTTGCGCCATGATGAAGACAACCCAATTAAGTGATGACGCAATAAGGCTAAGGGTCATTCCTTTTACCTTATGTGACCTAGCCGAGAAGTGGCTATACAGCACCGCATCACATTCCATTAGAAATTGGGACGAGTTTGTGAGAGCTTTTCTGAAAAAGTTCTATCCTCATCACAAAACTGCTAGAATCCGAAATGAGATTATACAATTTTCACAGCTTCCTTCCGAACCATTTTGGAAGTGCTTCGAGAGATTTAAAGACCTACTTGTTCAATGCCCTCATCATGGGATAGAAAATTGGCAACTTTGCCAAACATTATACGAGGAATTGAACGCAGCAACGAAGCAGTTGGTAGAAACAATATGTCAAGGTCATTTTCTCTCCAAGTCTAGAGACGAAGCTTGGCAGTTTCTTGAGGACCTAAGTGAGCAAACAATTCAGTGGGAGAGTACCAAGACCACATCATCTTCTTCAGTTGGTCAATCTAGGGCAGGCATACATCAAATAGATATGTCGATTGCTATGAAGGCCGAGATGGCCTCACTTATGAAAAAGCTAGAAGCCATTGAGACCAAAATCTCATCGTCTTCTCCTGCCCCTACTCTACCCACACGAACTGTTTGTGCTTGTTGTTCGAACCCGTCGCACCTAACCGAAGAGTGTCCTTATAATGCACCCATTCAAGGACAGGATCAAGTCAATGCTGCATTTCAGCAACGACAAAGAAATGATCCGTACTCTTCGACATACAATCAGGGGTGGAGGAGTCACCCAAATCAACAGTTCCAAGGGAACAATAATTTTCAAAGACCTCCTCCACAACAACAACAAGCACCCTTACAAACTCAAAACCAGCAACCTTTCCAACAACAACCTTATACAAATCAAACGAACAATTTGGTTCAACCTAATGATGATAAGGTTAGCTCGCTCGAGAAAAGTCTTGAAGCATTTCTCAAGCAAACTACAGATTCCGCAGCAAGATTTGAAAGTTATGTTCAATCTTAAATGAATAACAATGCCTCACATGATCAAAGTATCAAATCTATTGAGGCACAGATTGCACAATTAACTGCTGCGTTGAGCGAGAGAGAAAAGGGAAAGTTTCCATCTCAACCATTGCCCAATCCCGGTCACGCACAAAACGCATATCACAATCACAATGTAAATGCGGTGACCTCGTTGAGATCCGGAAGATAGTTGCAAAATAATGTGGGAACTAGTGATGACATCCCCACCGGTGGTTCTTCTTCTTCCCCTTCTTCATTTTCTTCACTTCCTTCTTCACCTTTTTCTTTAGAGCCTATTCTCCACCCTTCACATGGCTCTACTTCTTCTAGCTCTAACGGACCCATTTCTCACAACACGAACACATCTACACCGGGATCCGTTCCTAATCCACAGTCTGCTCCACAAACATTTGACTCAACTAATTTTCAAAATGCACCATTTCCAAACAGGTTGAGTCCTAATAAACCAAATACACAAGTGGAGAAGATTGTGGAGATATTTAAGCAGGTTAGCATAAATATACCTCTCTTGGATGCTATCCAACAAGTCCCTTCATACGCGAAAATCTTAAAGGGATTATGCACTTCAAAGAGAAAAGCATCTCAAGTACCCAAGAAAGTGCTAGTGGCTAGTGCAGTGAGCAATGCTATTAACCACCATCAAACCTTACCCCAAAAACGAAAGGACCCCGGCTGTCCTACGATTTCCATTACAATTGGGGATAAGAAAATTAATCGAGCACTTTTAGATCTTGGGTCTAGTGTTAACCTGATTCCTTATTCCGTGTACGAACAATTAGGGGTTGGAGAGTTGAAACCCACTCGTTGCACTCTCCAAATGGCTGATCGGTCAATCACCTATCCAAGGGGTCAGCTAGAGGATGTGTTGATTAAAGTCGGGGAATTCATCTTCCCCGTTGATTTTATCGTTATGGATACACAACCTGTTGCTAACCCAAGAAACCAAATTCCGGTGATTCTTGGTCGACCATTTTTGGCCACTTCCAATGCCGTAATAAATTGTCGCAATGGCTCCATGACTCTATCCTTCGGAAAGAGGTCTAGTGAGTTCAATATTTATAAGATGGGAAGTCTGCCCCCCGTGCCTAAAACTAGTACACGAGAAGTTTGCTCTATTCACGAAATCACGCAGGAGGACTGCGAGCTTGAAAGATTTCTATTTGATGAAAACAGTTTTGACGCCACTAGTGCGTCCCTCCTTAAGCCTACTACTGTTGACACAACCGATGTTGATTATGAATGTTTCACTTTTTTGGATGATGACGACTCACAGCCCGAATATGAGTCGTTTGAATTTTTGGATGAGTCAGTCGAACCATCCGAATCGGTTGTTTGCAGTGATTTCGAACCTGTGTTAGAGTCCTTTGAGTTCGAGGTAGATTCCGCAATGGTTCTTTCGCCTCAGAAATTCGAACTCATGCCCTTGCCGTCTCACCATAGATATGCTTACATAAGTGAGAATGAGACTTTTCCCATTATCATATCAGCCTCTCTAGCCTTCGAGCAAGAGAACGCTATTTTAAAAGTCTTGCAAGATAGGCGGCAAGTTTTCCGTTGGACTATGGCGGACATCGAGGAGATAAGTTCCCTCATAAGTGAATATCATACACAATTGATGGATGATGCCATGTCAATAGAGGACCCACAGGAACATCTTGGGGGTATTGTGGTGAGTCAACCTCCTCCCTTAGAAGTTGAAATACCCCCATTTCTTTTAATAAGGTACGAGAATGCCAACACTCCACTGAATGCTGATCATTTACATTCTCGTTTCGATGCATCACCATCACCTGTATATTTACCTCCACACCTCCCATACCACTACTTCTATCTTCCCCAATTCTTTGCGGACCACCACAACTTATTTTTTCACCCACCAATATTCTTTACTGATAAATTTTTCAAATGGTTGGTGTTGACTTTTGGCCGATGCAAAGTTGGGCAGTATTGTCTAACATAGTTTAATTGAAGTTTGGGGGAGGGTCTTTTTGTACATATTTTTGTTTTTTCTTAAAAAAAAAACTATAAATAAATAAACAGGGGAGTATCGGTGTTTTGACCCTCTTGGTTTAGCATGACAGTGAGGACACTGTCAAGTTCAAGTTTGGGGGTATGCTCGGTACGTCTTCTTCCTTCGCATTCATTTGTACATATTTTTGCATTTGCATACTTATTTGAAAACCCATAAAAATTTGAAAAAATTCAAAAATTATAAAAATTAATGTATTCAATTTTGGCTAATTGACTTGAGTTTGACAAATAGGTTAACTGGTTAGGAACAACTAGATCTTAGACTTAGTAAATTAAAAACCCTAAAAATAACCTTCCTTAAAGTTTAACAGTAGAAAGTATATGGCTTGTAGTTTATTTAGAAATAGGCAAATTTTGGGTTCACTTCTTGGGCTAAGTCAAAATGAGGGAAGAGTATTGATGTTCTTATTAGAGTATAAGTTTGAAAAATAGTTCCTAGCTTAAGTCTAAATTCTGAAAATGTATACCCTACAAATTGCACATTCACGCACCTTGAAACTTGGAATAGTAGAAGAGACCTTGAAATGCTCTTGTCTAAAGTCCGTAGTATGAAAAAGTGTGAATAAAGAGGAAAAAAAATGGACACTGGTTTTTGTGATTATTTAAGGCTGCAAAAATAGAAAAATATTTAGCGAGGGTGCTTCGTCACCTAGTGCCTTAGACCAACTGGTTTGGGAGTCACTGCTAAAGCCTTGGGTGTTGCAAAGATTAGGAAGTACGCTTTAAAGTGCAAACACATTTTGTAATCGGTCGTTGGTACCTCAAGAAGTATTAACGGTCGCATGAAGGATGTGTAAGCAAATTTCATTCACCAACTAATTAGTACTTTGGACAATGGATGAGAGTACGATTGCTTGATTTGAATTTCCAAGTGTAGGGGTGATATATACACACACGTAGGGATATGTGATTGGAATTTAGATGAGAAAAAGGAATGAAGAATAGAACTTGTATCTTTAGTAGAGTTGATAAAAATTCCTAAGTGGAGATGGAACCCTAGAAGGAAAACTTAGGAAATGCCGAAAGCTAAGTAGGTCTACATAACATATATAATCTTAAGTTAAATAATAAGGAAGCGTGAAGAATATGGGTGGATAATTTACAGGTAGAAGATAATAGAATTCCTTGTTAGAAAACCAAATTGGAGAACAAAAGTCAATGGGTTAAGTTGATAGGATTTTGTGGGTAGTATCCGCTGAAAACCCTCAGGAGACAACACTCCTCCTACTAGGGACACCTAGAGGTTTAACGGCTTGTTGCACGAGCTCAGTGCAATCGCGTTTCCCTGCGAAAGTGCGGTTAGGTTTTTTGTAGTGAATAAAAAAAAAAAATAAGTTTGCTCGAGGACGAAGAAAAGATAAGTTTGGGGGTATTTGTTCAGACTATAATATTGCATTTATCATTCCTCTATTCTTATCCTTTTTATAAATAAACAGGTACTCTTGACGCACGTTTGTTGCATATTACAGGATACAGGTTTCTGGAGCAAATACAGTGAAAAAGACACAAAACAACAGAAAAAGGGATTTTTGACCAACTATTAGACGGATCCTAGTCAAGCCTAGTCGAAGAACAGTGCAAGGTCCATAAAGTCAAGTGAACGGTTAAAAGATCGCTACAAATGTTCACTGAAAGATCTGGAAAAGACTTCGAAGCCCAACAGAGAAAATACACATAGAAACAGAAAGCCAAGAAGCCCAGAAGAAAGCCCACAAAAGCTCAGAGCCCAACTCCCTTAATTGGTCGCGGATCCGCGGCCAAACCCAGCCTGGCGCCGCGGATCCGCGGCCATACAAGGCCCGTGTCAGTGCATATTTTCTGAGGCGGCGCGTCGGTGCAGATGTTAGGATTTTACGTGGGCAAATCTGTAATTTTGCATGTGCAAGAGTCTGTAGCCCTAGGTTTCCTATTTTCCTATAAATTGTAGTTTTAGATCTGTTAAATGTATGCCTCTTTTCAATCAATAAAATTCAGAATTTCTGAGATAAAAATTCAGATCTGTTCTTCTTGTTTGGAGGGAGCCGTCAACTAGTAAGTATTTTATTCTTTTAATTATAATGTTTTCTAATCCCCTAATGAGCGAGTAGTCTCCTCGCTTGTTAGGGTTAGCCTTAGGGAAAGGGTTGAGAGATGAGATCTCTCACCCCTTTCAATGCCACTTTAACCTAACGAATTAGAAATCCACGCATACAAGCACAACCGCTCCCTGCGGCATCCTACCCATCGAGGTAACGATGAACCGTAGTATAAAAGGCCGGTTACGCGCGTTTTCCGTGGGGGTTAGGTAATTATCAACAAAGGAAGAATACGAATCTAGAGGAAGAAACATCTTCCCAAAAAATTCGTATCCACTTTATTGATAATTAACTTAACATCTAATAGATCTAAATAAGTAGGCATTGAAAGCGGTGATGAAAAACATTAATCTCCAAAACTTCCCCTAAGCCTAACCCTAGCAAGACTTTTAATTAGATAAATTAGATCCGTTTTTATAGATTTTCATAAACCAACCAAAACGACAAATCGAATCAACTCGTTAAAACACACTAAAGGAATTTACCCGTCTCTGTGGATCGACCCGCACTCACCGGCTAGCTGCGAAGCGACGCCGTTTCTTGATTGCGGTTACAAATATTTTTGATCTATCTTTTAGAAAGCGCAAGCATGCTAAATCACATCAATCAAGCCCGCTTATTATACTGAGCAGGGGAACGTTGGTCCCGTTTTTTATTATAATTGTTATAAGACAGAGCAGGAAATAGGAGAACATTCAGATTCTCACGCCGCCCAAATGAAGAATAAGCTTGCTGATGCATCTTCTTCGGGTGTGTTAGTTATCGAGAACTGTTTCTCAGTTCATTCTACATCCTGGGTATTAGATATCGGATCGGGATCCCACATATGTAATATGTTACATGGGCTACGGAAAGGTAGGGAACTGGGCGAGGGTGATCATTCCGTAAGAGTAGGGAATGGTACAAATGTTGCAGCCAAAGCAGTTGGCGAATATCACCTTATATTACCAAATGGTAATACATTGATTCTGAACGAATGCTATTACATTCTGACCATGATATGCAATCTTATATCAGTTTCTTTATTGAGTAAAGAAAGATATAATTTTGTAGTACAGGATAATGTTATGAACATATTTCTGAATCAAAAGTTGATTGGATCAGGCTCGTTAAATAATGGCATATACGTTCTCAATCAAGCTACGGTACTTAATGTGCAAAACACGTACAAGAGAAAGAGTTCAGAAATGAACGAATTCTTCTTGTGGCATTGTTGACTAGGTCATATCATTGCGACACGACTAGCTAAGTTACATATGAATGGATATTTGAATCCGTTCGAATTTTCATCTTATGACACTTGCCAGTCATGTCTCAAAGGCAAAATGACCAAAACTCCGTTTAGTGGACACGGAGAAAGAGTTACGGAACTCTTGGGACTGATACATAGCGATGTATATGGTCCCATGTCTACACATGCCAGGAATGGTTCCTCCTACTTTATTACATTCACTGATGATCTCCCAAGATACGGACATGTGTTACTGTTGAAACACAAGTCTGAAGCTTTTGAGAAATTCATAGAATATAAGCACGAAGTAGAGAACCAAACTGGTAAAAGTATTAAGATCCTTCGATCTGATCGAGGAGGAGAATACTTGAGCAATCAGTTCCTGGACTATCTAAAAGAGAATGGGATTCTCTCTCGGCTTACTCCTCCATATACACCACAGCACAACGGTGTATCGGAGCAGAGGAATCGCACCCTATTAGATATGGTGCGCTCTATGATGAGCACTGCTGAGTTGCCTATATCCTTTTGGGGTTATGCGCTTGAAACAGCAGCATACCTATTGAATCAAGTTCCATCTAAATCTGTACCTACCACACCATATGAGATATGGAGTGGGAAGAGACAATATCTTTAACGAGTTAAGATATGGGGTTGTCCAGCTTATGTCAAAAGGCAAAATCCGGACAAACTCGAGGCACGATCAGTTCTTTGCAAGTTTGTGGGATATCCTAAGAATTCCCAAGGATATATATTCTACCACGCTGAGGAAGAAAAAGTGTTTGTTTCTCAATATGCGACCTTTTTAGAAAAGTAATTTCTTGCAAAAGAAATTAGTGGCAAAGAGGTAGAACTGGAAGAAGTTCCAGCAGCACAAACTGCAACTGAAGATTTAGTGGAACCAGAGGATTCGATAGTTCCCAACGAACCTCAGCCTCTTCGCGATCTAGTACGTTTCCTTATCCACCAGAGAGATACTACGGTTTTCTCATTGACGGTGGAAGCAGGGATTGCATCATGGAAGATGATGACCCCACTAGCTTCGAGCAGGGCATCACGAGTGGTGACTCTGTGAAGTGGCTGGATGCAATGCGATCGGAGATGGAATCCATGTACACCAACAAAGTATAGACTTTGGAAGTTGCTCCTGAAGGGGTAAAACCCATTGGGAGCAAATGGATCTTTAAGAAGAAACTTGGTGTAGATGGAAAAGTTGAGACTTACAAAGCTAGACAAGTTGCAACGGGTTTTCGTCAACGACCAGGTGTGGATTATGACGAAACCTTTTCTCCAGTGGCTATGCTTAAGTCCATCCGGATCCTGCTTGCCATTGCCGCATACCATGACTACGAAATCTGGCAAATGGATGTTAAGACCACCTTTCTAAATTGTGATTTAGAGGAGTGCGTATACATGACTCAGCCAGAGGGCTTCATAGATAGTGGGAGCAGCGGAAAGGTATGCAAGCTACTTAAATCCATCTATGGGTTAAAGAAGGCATCGTGAAGTTGGAACATCTGTTTTGATGTAGTAGTCAAAGAATTTGAATTCATCAAAAACGTAGATGAACCTTGTATATACAAGAAGGTAGCAGAGAGTAAGGTTTTCTTCCTCGTATTGTACGTGGATGACATACTCTTGATAGGAAATGATGTTCCTATGCTGCACTCGGTCAAGCACTTCTTATCACATAGATTCTCAATGAAACATCTAGGTGATGCCTCCTGCATTTTGAGGATTAGGATATATATAGATAGATCTAAAAGGATACTGGAATTTTCCCAATCCAGGTACATTGACACCATACTAAAGAGGTTTAGTATGGAAGAATCCAAACGTGGGAACCAACCCATTATCTCTGGACTCACTCTCTCCAAAGAGATGTCTCCTAAGACTGATTTGGAGAGAGTGAGTCCAGAAGGGATACCCTATGCTTCTGCAGTAGGCTCTATCATGTACGCGATGCTATGTACCAGACCCGATGTAGCATACTCACTAAGTATAGTGAGTAGGTATCAAGCAGATCTAGGACAGAGTCACTGGACAGCTATGAAGAACATTCTCAAGTACTTGAGAAGGACTAAGGAGATGTTCTTGGTGTATGGTAACGGAGAACTCCAAGTGGAGTCCATTACCGATTCGAGCTTCCAAAGTGATAAGGACGACTCTAAGTCGCACTCGGGATTTGTCTTTACCCTAAATGGAGGGACGGCTTGTTGGAAGATTTCTAAGCAAGAAACCGTGGCAGACTCGACGATGGAGGCTGAATACATCGCCAACGATGCTGCAAAAGAGGCTGTCTGGATGAAGAAGTTCATCACTGAACTTTGTTTGGTTCCGTCCATTGAGCATCCAATACCTTTGTTTTGTGATAACAATGGAGCCATGGCTTTGGCCAAGGAACCCAAGTCCCATCAGAAGTCTAGACATATTCTGAGGCGGTATCACCTGATCCGGGAGATAGTTGATCGCCGCGAGATCGAGCTCAGGAGAGTTGACACGAAGGATAACACTGCGGATCCACTCATGAAGGCCATACCCCAGATACAATTTGAGAGACTCTTTGGGATGTTTGGTATGAGATACTACAACAGCTGGCCTTAGTGCAAGTGGGAGATTGTTAGTTTTATATATGCCCTAGAGGCTATTATTTTACATATGATGTATATTATAGTGGATGCTTGGATATATATATATAGAGGACTTTCTTGCTCGATATGATAGTATGCTATCTGGTTTCACTTTATCTTAACATGTTAGCTTGTATTGGTTTTCTGTCTTGCTCTCACATGTTGATAAAGCCCTTAGGATATGTACTCAACTACTAGGACTATGATTCAGATCAAACTAGTGGGGCCAGTGTAGTCCAAGAGTACATCCTATAATTGTTCCTAGTCGAGGGTGTATTGAGACAGGGCATCGATATACCAGAGTAGACTAGCGTATACGCATCTTGACCCATATGATGGGCGATTGATGATCCCATATCAATCGGTGTTTGACATCAAAGATGGTGTACGGGTGCTCAGTGGAGACTAGGTACACTGAATGGACTCGCCGAGAACTCCTAGATGGTATTATACCTATCGTCAGATAGCAGTTCTATGGTGACACTGGTACAGGTTAGTCTGTAGATCCAAGATCGTCATAGAGTCTTGTATGATTCCCACTGTGCTTTGATTTCCACCTTACCACGTCTAAAAGGGAGTGCCAAATGGTGGCTTTTGGGTACAGTCCCGAATCACATGGAGGCAATGAATGATAGGAGGGGTTTCGTCTTTCTCGGTATTGGGAGTTGATGTTGCGCTGTGTTCGATTGGCTATAACTGGAAGTCCCTGGCCAAGGCTGTTATGGAGATTTACTGGTAAGAGTTATCAGTAGTTTCTCGACCCGTTATGAGCCTCACATCGACACGACTTAACGGTTACTGGGGTCTGATATTTACCACCCCTAGACAGGATATGCAACATATAAGACGAAGAGACCGGACTGTACGGTAGTGATACGGATTGGCTTGACGGGAGTTTTGACAGCTTCGCTGGTTTTCTTCTGATCGCTCAACACCCGGATGGCCTTTACGTTTAGCTGACCACTTGCGGCTTGTGGGTGTTTGATATGACCATTACCCACTGCCGATGTATTGACGAGCCTTAGAGTCCCACACAGGAGTTTCCTAGCTCAGGCGAAACGATGTGGCGTGCATATGAAATATGCGTGGGGACGCGATGAATGCGAGTATGTGATACCGTATGTTAATCGGGCATTTTTCTATTGGTCAGGTCGTATGTGATATGACCGGTTTGTTAAATCAAGTGTTGATTTGACATTTGACTTTTAGTTTAATTCTTTATTTAAACCCTTTTTCTTTGTTGAAGATGTATGCATGCATCTATGCACATGTTGATGTGCATGGACACATACAAGCATACATGGATACTTATCATGGTTGATGATACACTATATGGTGGCAATGCAAGACTTACGTGGTAGTTAATATACATATATATTTATTTTTGAGTTAAGTTTAAAGATAATTCACTCATGGTTAATGTTTATCTTGCTTTGACTTTTTGACCATTCTTGACCTAACTTTTAACCATGAGTTAATTCTCTTTTGTCTATTTAACTCAATGTAAAATATCTAAATATTAACTAACCATGTTTTGAGGAGAGAAGGATTTAATATGATTATTTCATTCTCATCTCAATTGAGTTTTATTATTCATCACAAAAGCTTTTGAGCTTGAGCTTAGCCATCATCTTTTTCTTCCCCTCTCTCTCTTGAGTTTTCATTTGAGTGAGTTAGTTACAAAAAAGAAAGGGTTTTGATTAGAGAATACAAACCATCTCATCATTCTACACACAACTAGCACATTTGTGTTGGGTGTTTGCCACACTTCTTCCATGGATCAAGTAAAACAAGGAGCTTTGGGCAAAGGGACTTCGGATGGATCATCGTGGACTTGGAAGGTTGCTAGCGATCCGTTCCAAACTCTCAAAGGTCCAAGGAGTCACCAAAGAGCGACTACAAAGGTTTTAATCTCTACTCTTAGTGATAGATTGTTCTTTGTATGTGATACAAAACTTGTTACCCTAAATATTCTAGTTAAGATTCATGGATTATTTGCTTTGCATCTCTCTAATTTTTAAAGTGGCATGAGTGATGCTACCAAACCCTAGGCTAGGTGTAAGGAAAACCCAACAGGGAGAGAGAAAGAGAGTGAGGTTTGTATGTGTGTAGAAACCTCTCTAATTATTACATCTTTTAACTCATTTCTTTAATTATTTAATTTTCCTAATAAACTTTATCCTAAAATTCTCTAGAATCTTGGAGAAAAATGGAGAAAAGAGAATATGTTACAAACATGTCATGGTTCACATTTGTATAATTAACTCATTCTCATTTGTAATTTACACTAATTAAATGTATAATTGAAAGCTTAAAGAAATATTTTTATAAAAAATAATTAATTTTAGAAAGAAAATATTTAAGTAAACAAACAATTTATAAGTGACTAAATAAATATCAAATACTATCAATTACACAGTTAAAATAGGTGTATTTAAGTCTATGTGGCAAAATAATCATATCTTGGTTTTTACGAGAAACACAAGTTATATTACCGAATATCAGAAAATTCACCTAAACGATTTTTAAAACGTTACAATCTTCCCCACTTAAAGTAATTCGGTCCTCGAATTTAAAATCTAACTACGCTGATCCTCAAAGAGATTGGAACAGTCCTCTCTCATCTCATCCTCGGCTTCCTACGTGACTTCTTTGCCGCTCGGGCCACGCCAAAGAACCATTACGATCGGTATGACCTCGGACCTCGATTTCTTCACCTGCCGATCTAGAATGACTATCGGCTGCTCGGTGAAAGAAAGATTGCACTCCAGCTGGATCGTCTAAAACTGTATCGCGTGAGAGGGGTCATGTGGAGTATCGATACATAGAACACAGGGCGAACATCTGGAAAGCTGGGTAGAAGAGCCAAACGATAAGCAACAATGCCGATACGCTCGAGAATCTCGAAAGAACCCACATATCTGAAACTAAGCCTTCCTTCCTTTCCGAATCTCAACAGACCTTTCAACGGAGAAACCCTCAAGAAAACATGATTGCCTATTATAAACTCAAGTCTGCACCGACGTGAGTCTGCATAAGATTTCTTCCTACTCTAGGCCGCACTCATCCTATCCTGAATCAATTGAATCCTTTCGGTCGTCTCCTGCACAAACCGTGGCCCCAAGTACTGCTCTTACTAAGCTCTATCCAATATACATGCAATCGACATCTCTCCCTATAAAACGCCTCAAAGGGTGCTATCTGAATCGCTTCCTGGAAGTTGTTATTATAGGAAAACTTTATCGATGTCAAATGACGACTCCAAATGCTACGAAATCTAGAACGTAAGCCCGGAGCATGTCCTCAAGAATTTGAATGTTCCTTTTTGATTGACCGTCGGTTTGCGGGTAGAAAGCTATACTTAAACTCAATCGGGGTGTCCAAATCCTCCTGAAGTTTCTGCCACAGTCGGCTTGTGAACTTGGTGTCCCAGTCGGACATAATTCAAGTCGGAACTCCATGCAGTCAGACAATCTCATCAACATGTGTCTGAGCATACTGAACGTACCCGAAGGTGATCTTATTGGCAGAAAGTGAGCTACTTTCGTTAATCAGTCTACGATTGCTCAATAGAGTCATACTCTCAACTGGTCCTAGGTAGACCCATGATAAATCTATAGAGATCTGCTCCTATATCCACTCCAGAATGGGCAAAGGTTGTAAATCTCCTGCTGACCCCTGATGCTCGGCCTTGACTTTCTGACAAGTCAGCATCCCGAAACAAAATTTGTGACATCTCTCTTCATCCTTTCATACTAGTAGACATCTCTTACGTCATGATACATCTTGGTGGAAACCGGATAAACACTATATGTCGACTGGTATGCTTCCTCTAAAATCTCGTGTCTCAGTCGCTCGGAATCTGGCACACACAGTCGAGTCCCAAATCATAGTACTCCATAATCATCACTCATGAACTGTGAATCACTTACTTGTCGAACTTGCTCCATGATCTCTGACCAACGAACGTCATCGGACAATGCCTCACGGGTACGGTCAAATCACTGTGGATGTGCATGGACACAGGCAAGTTATCCCCTGGTCGACGTAACTCGAACTGTACTTGTCACGACCCGAAATATAGTTCATGACCGGCACTTAAATCATGCAACATCTAAAGGCGTAACGTAAATTAAGTAAGCCGAAACCCAGAAATCTAAACCTTTTAAAGAAAATAAAAGAGGTGAAGTTTTGAAATAAAGGTATGAGAAAATCAAATGTTTTCTTAAATGCAAAGATAATGGAACATGAAAATGCAAGTGAATTATACTAGTTGAAAAAATCATGTTTCGTCTTTTTAAAAATTTAGGCAGCACTTCCTTTGTATATTTTGATACAAAACCACATATACAAGATAAAATAAAAGGCATCCCCAAGCGGGAGCTAGCACTTCGCCAATCGACGCAATTATAACCACGCAAGTCAGAAATATATGTATACGACGCCCAATGGCGAAGATCCACACAAAGGATAATGAATAAAGCAAGACATCAGCCCACCAAATGAACCTATAACCCATCACTCTAAGTTTCGCAACCATAAGTCTTTCTAAGTCTTACTAGTTTCTGATTGATGGAGTTGACTAGATACAACAGAATTAATAATACAAAAGTGGGCACAATCCAATATGTCCCACCTACCATAGCAAATCACCCGAATGCAAGCTATACCAGAGATACCGCTATGGATCCATACGGTCAAACCGGCAAGAACTGTAGCACAACGGGGGTGAGTTGCCAACTCGTGACTAGAAAACATCAGCAGGTAGAAATCGAATAAAACAACAATTTCCTAGATCAATTATATCATGAAGGTAATACTATGATATCTTGGGTGACTGTGTCTGCATATATGCCAACAATATAATCAATGCCTGTATGCATGTGGATATCATCCACGTGTCCATCAGTGACACAACAACATGAAAACATATGCATGTAAATATGAGGATATCAACCAACGAGTGTCCATCAACGACACATCAAAATCATGGAACCTGAGTGTCCAACATCGACACCCGAAACATCATGAAACCCGTATCCAGCATCGACACGTAAATCCTCATATACCGGGCTCCATCCGTCCGGATCGGCCCACGGGCTCCGTCAGTCCGGATCGGCCCATATCCATCTCACAACTCCAGTCGGTTTCCTCCGGATAACCGCTGGGTCCAACCAATCACCGATAGGTAGTTCTCCACTGCCAGGCTCACTACCTAACTATACGAGTCTTCTTACCCCGGGGTACCTCACCGGGTCTACCATGTACCCACAGACAGTGCCTACAACTTCTTGAATCAGGTTTCACATACCAATCTCAGAACCGAGAAAACTCATGGTGAACATCTCGAAATATCATATCAAGAGAAACCGGGTTTTTAAAACAATACATAATTTTCTTTGAAATATAACCACGGTACTCAAATCCAGAATTTCATAAAAACAGCATCTCAATGCGTAAAATCATAAAGCATGATGTATGCAAACATAGAACAGAAATGTGAGCATATCAAGTATATCATGCAGCATAGCATAATGATGTGAGCATAGCAATATATCATGCAACATAGCATAATAATGTGAACATAGAAATACATCATAGCATGATGTTGCAATTCTACTGTGCAAGTGACATAGCAATTATCGATGATGAAAGTGTGTGAGCCGGCAATCTGTGTATGTGTAACATACACATCATCGATAATTGTGTAGGTGTACTAGCACAGGTATATGTAATGCAATGAGAATATCTTGAACGTAGCATAAAGTACATCGTAAGCGAAATGCTATAAGGTATGCGTATCGATGATATAACCGAGTCGGTGAATCTATCAATCGGCATCCCGCCTCACAACATCACATGGGGTATAATCCATCGTACGACATTCTCTAGTCAAGGGTATGGATCAATCATCCGGTAAAACTCATCACGTAAGGCAATCCATCGTACGGCGCCATTAAACAATTAGGGATTCTATCAACTATAAGACAATGAGGGTATGGACCTAACGTCTCGTACGGCATATCACTTATTATTCACATCATTATATATATATATACCTATATCTCAGGTCACATCCGCATCAATCTCATATCATGGGACCGACAGAGGTATCAATCATCTCATATCGACTTGCATCCATATAACGACATATCAAAATAAGTCATCATATCCCATCGTATACTCTTTTCATCACATCAAGTCATCTTATAAATCTTATGTCATATTATTCGTCCTCATAACATGCCACTATAATCTCACACTTATTCTCTAGCAACTACATATATTTATATATCGTGATTCACATTTACATTTCGCATCCTTATATATCAATTCGAGACATCCTTATCAATCATATCATTTCACACTAAACCTTTAATCCCATCCATAGGTTCCTAGTATAGGTTTCTCCGGCTATATTCTATATATCGGTTTCCATTTATAATTGCGGGGGTGCTATACGCCATCCACCCGACTTCCCCCGTAGATATAAATCTACTCACCCGCGGAACTCCTTATTCAGCCGTAGTCGATATGCTTCGTCGTCTCGGAATCCATGCGAAGGTACCTACAAATCAACACATATCGCAACGTTATGAAAACCAAGTCCGAAAACCGATACGGCACACGAAGGGATCATAGGTTAGAACCTATAGCTTACGCATGCAAAAACAACCAAACAAATCCTCATTGTTGATGGACAAACGTCTAACAACAAAATCAAATCCAAATACCAAAACCAAGAATTCAACATCGGAAAACTTTGCCCAAAACACTCACAACAGCTCCCAGATTTTAGCTCAGGTCAATTGGGACTAAACTAGCAAGTACAGGGGATAGGTTACAGGGATTAGGAGCTACAGCCAAAAACTCAACATCAGACTCCCACAGAAATCCGGCAACATTGCTTATTTTCCCAATCTCGACGGCCTAGGTAGGAGGAAACAGGCTCGTATTTTGGTGGTGGTCTTCTGGTCGTGTATATAGGTCACTGGACTTGTCTGTTTAACTCCGAAACATCCAATGTTGCCCTAGATTCCCTGTAGGCTAACATAACTTCACAAAACCGACACGGGTAAATTTCTAAGTTCATATTTTGGTTTCTATTCAGTGTTCTAGGCCATAAAATCAACACTAAGGTCTTGTAAACAGCCACTACATAACACAAGTCCACACAATCACCCAAACCCTCTCTAAGAATTTCTAAATATCACTAATCAACATTGATTTAACTCTAAACTAACAATAGGATAAGCTAAACATAATAACTTAACTAAAGTCTAGAATTATACCTCATTTGGCAACTCAAGAATTTTCTTGAGTTGCTCAAGGTCTTAAAATTCCAACTTTGAAAGGTCCAATGGGTTTTTAGAGAGGCGGGGATCATTTTTAGTGAAGGGAGTATAGGGTTTTCGTGAAGGAATTGAGATGAGACATGATGGTAGAAGTGAGGGAGCTTGAAGATGAAGAAGTAGAAGAAAACAATGGGGGAAAATGAATGAGGGCAGCCCTCTCCCTCTCTCTCTCTCTCTTATCCTCTCTCTCTTAGACTCACCCTCTCTCTTAATCTCACCCTCTCACAAGAGTTTGTCCCCTCTCTCCCTCTCCAATAAATGTCTTTCTTTTATTTTTCTTTCAAAGCCAAATATCAACAAATACAATTGAAATAACATGCAACATGTCTTGGTACACTAACGCTGGAAAAATGTAGAAATACGGATTTGGCCTAATTGCGATTAGAAGTGCACTAATCAATTTTTATTTAAACTTCATATAATTAATTATAAAAATGCTAAAATCCGATAAATATATTTTAAATGAATAAATCATTTTAATCTCCCATTTATTTCACAAATATTGTTATATATTTATACCTTTTTACGAAAACCCCAAATTCGCAAATCGGGTAGTTTTCGCGAAATATATTATTTTAATATTTAAATTCTAAAAATAATATTCTATATTTCTGAAATGTTACAGTACTCGGCTGTCATAAAGAATCAGCTGATCTGCCGTCGACTGTCTCTGAACTGTACTCATGTAATATTTCAGAAAATATAAAATATTATTTTTGGAATTTAATATTAAAATAATATATTTCCCGAAAATTTCCCGATTTGCGAAATTGGGGTTTCGAAAAGAGGTATAAATATATACCAATAATTATGAAATAAATTGAAATTAAAATGATTTATTCATTTAATAATATATTTAAAGGATTTGGCATTTTTAAAATTTATTAAATGCAGTTTCGATAAAAAGCCGACTAGTGCACTGCTAATCGCGATTAGGCCAAATCCGCGTTTCTACAGTTTCATGGTTAGTGCACCATAATATGTTACATGTTATTTCATTTGTGTTGTGTTGTGTTATGGTTTTATTATGGTGAGAAAAGAAAAGAATGGAAAAAGGTGTCATGATGACTTGAGGAGAGAGAGGGGGGACATCATGATGAGGGTATGCATGCTTGTAGAGAGAGAGAAGTGAGAATAATTGAGAGAGAGAGGGGCTGCCTCCATTCTCATTTCCCCCACCATTTTCACCTCTTTCTTCATCTTCCTCAAGCTCACCTCCCTCCACTTCAATCCCAATTATCATTTCAAAAACCTTGTCAAAACCTTATACTTCCTTCACAAAAATTAATCCCCACCACTTTCTCTACACATTGGACCAAGCAAAGTGGGATTTTTACAACTTTGGGACTTCTAGGGTTTGCTTAAGTGACATCCATGAGGTATAATTTCTTCCATTAGTTTAGTTTCAAGTTTTCCTACCTTTCTGTTTAAGTTTAGAGTTCGTTTAGTGATGGATTAGTGATACTTAGAAATCCTAGTGAGGGTTTGAGTGAAATTATTGATTGATGATGATTGAGTGGCTGTTGAGTGGCTGTTTAAGACCCGGAATTTAGTATAGAAACCAAAATACGGATTTTGGATTTTGTCCATGTCAGTTTTGTGAGGATATAGGGTGTGCTTGGAAATCTGGAGCAACCTGGGGACTTTCTGAGTTTAGCAAACAATACCAAAGACCCATTTTAGACCATAGGAGACCACCATGACCAAACGAAGCCCAATAGAGCATGGGGGGCCGAGGAGGCCGGATTTTAGGGCCCTGTGGCCGGCCACTTGGTTGGCTTTGGTGTCGGGGTTGATCCAGCAGGTCCTATACACTATGTACAACACCCTAGATTTGTTTGTGCAATTACTTTTGGCCTGAGTCAAAATCTGGGAGCGCTTTGGTGTGATTTTTGGATAGGTTATCCGTATTTTGAATGATGGGTTTTGATATTTGGATTTGTATTTGGTTGTTGGATGTTGTACATCAACGACTAGGGGCAATTTGTTGGTTTCGTACGTGTAAGCTATAGGTTCTAACCTATGAGCAATGCACGTGCCGTTTTGGATTTTAGAACTTGATTTTAATAGCGTTGTGATCTGTGTTGTTATTGTAGGTACCTTCGCGTGGATTCCGAGGCGACGGAGTATGGCGTCATCGACTTCGGCAAGCGAAGACCACGGTGAGTAGATATATATCTACGGAGGAAGTCGGGTGGATGGCATATAGCACCCCCGCGAAATTTTGGAGGAAACTGATTTGTAGCATATGGTTAAGAAAACCTAGAGTAGCAAACTAGGGTTAGAATTAAAAGATAGCTATAGAAACTATATTAGAAACTATAGGATAGTTAGAAGTGTTTTGATACGACTAGTATATGATGACGGGATTTGAGGATGATATTGATGATATTACCGTTTAGGGTAGTATAAGACTAGATAGTCGACGTAGGTGTGTCATCCGAACCATACCTATTTCCGAACCGAAAAATTGTATACATCTTTTAAACAGATACATTGAGGGACGTTACGGATTTTCAAACGATATCTTTTCCTTAAAAAACACTGTAACCCCTATTTTTAAAACTACGATTCGCATATTTTAAAAAAACTGATTGTATGGATCGGGTGTGTACGTTAGATTAGATCAGTATTCTTATAGTAAAAGTAAAATGTATATATATAAAATTTGACTCGATGTGAGATATAAATGTGATGAAAAGAATTGTACGATGCGATATGATGGATTTGGTGATATGTTGGTATACGGATGCGAGTCGATTGAGTTGATTGATTGCCAATCCCCCTGATATGAGATTTTTATGGATGAGACCTGAGACATAGGTATATAAATATATATATAGAATATCGTGAATCATGTGTGATATGTCGTACGAGATGTTAGGTCCGTACCCCTCATTGTCGTAAAGGTTGATAGGATCCCTATTGTTTTAATGCCGCCGTACGATAATTTTCCGTGCGATATGAGTTTGACTTGATGATTGATCCATACCCTTGATTAGAGAATGTCGTACGATTGTCACGACCCGAAATTGGCACGTGACGGCCCAAATACTACGCAACATCTACAGGCGTAACGCAGTAAAAGAAAGCTAAAACCCAGAAATCTAAACCAGTAAAAGACAAGAAAAGATAAGAATTATTGTTTAAAATTCTTTGAAATCACAACCTAAATTCTTTAAAAATCCAACTTTATTTCCTTAAAATTTTGGCAGCACCTCCTTTATAAAAACCAACCCCAAAAGTGGGTACAGTATAAATAAAAAGTAAAGCATCCCCAACGGGAGCAAATCCACGCCCAAAGGCGGAAAACAATCACCATCATAAATATACGACGCCGTAGCGAAGAAATAGAAGACGATAGAAAGGAAACTGTATAAAAGACAACAAATCCAACATAAAATACAACATCATCCTCACCAAGTCTCTAAGTCAATATGAAAATAGTAGATGGAGAGTACAGGGATACAACGAATATAAAATACAACGAATAACCACAAAACCCACCTAAGCACACTGCACACTATGAGCTGATGCGGTATCCGTAGCAAAAGATGATAAGATGAGTGATAATAGCCTGCCTCTGACTATCCTGAGGAACACCTACAAACACTATGGCACAACGGGGGTGATTTGCCAACCGTGAATAGTAAATAACATATGCAGGTAATCGCAAGTATACACGTAAAGCGTGAATCTAAGATATGCAATTAACAGTAATAACATGTCATATGAATGCAGAATAATAGAAAGTACACTAGCAGGTACAACCAATATATATAAAGCAATAATGATATGACAACAGTATGCAATAATCATGCGACAGGGATATGAGAATGTAAATGTGCAATAATCATGAAAGGTACTACTAATACAAGAAGCAGTGCACAAACAGATAAGGTGAGGTATGGAGTGAAATATGTCATTTCTACGGAATCCTGACCTCGTGGTAGGATCACAATCCATCAAGACAAATCAAATCCCACTTCCTCAAATCAGCCCCCAAATTGGCTTTCATATCATCTAAGTATTTCATCACCTTAATTTCACAAAATTAAGTATATCTCGTATATCCCGAATGTACAGCATCAAGTATATCTCACGTATATCGAATGTACAACAGCAAGTGAATCTCACATATCTCGTATGTACAATATCAGGTATATCTCACATATATCAAATATACAATATCAAGTGGATCTCACATATCCCATATGTACAACATCAAGTATATCTCACATATCTCGAATATACAGCAGCAAGTGGATCTCACATATCTCATATGTACAATATCAGGTATATCTCACATATATCAAATGTACAACATCAAGTGGATCTCACATATCTCGTATGTACAATATCAGGTATCCAATCTCAAATGAATCTCTTATATCCTGAATCAAACTCCAGCCAAATTCTAACATCCTAAGTATAATGTCATGAATAAATATGATGAGGTCAATACACATATATTAGCGTCCCATTCCACTAATATTGGGGTAAGGGTATATATAACAGCGGCTCAATCCCCTGTTATATATACAAAGGAGTAATTAGAAATATCATGAAACCAATGTGCAAAGCATCGACACAGAAATGCTGATCTATCAGGTGCTGTCACCACGACTGGCCCCCTGATAGGTACGTATCACACGCTATCACGAGAGCTCGAGTGCCTAGCTCTGACCCTCGCCTCTCGACGTATCCATACGCACATGACTCCCGTCGGTATCCACTCGATAGCCGCTGAGTCATTGGTCCTGTCACCGGAAAGTATGGTTCCCCTAAGCCTCATCGCCTAGCACCGCGACATCGTTCTTGCTTCGGGGTACCACCAGGCCCCACCATGTACCCACAGACGGTGCCTCCTCACTCCTCGAATCGGGAATATATCAGAACCGATAAATCTCATGGTGGCTGCGGAAATATCAATATCAAGGAAACCGGGTCCTTCAAATAATGCATAATTTCATGAACTACCACGGTCCCCAAATCCAGAAAACATCATGAAAAATCCATATAACAATGCGAAAATCAATGAATATAATATGTGTGCCACATCTGAAATGCAAGAATATAAAGGAAAAACCGCTAATTAACTGCATCAAGTTAATACAAATATCATGCGGTTCCTATTTATCCACTTCTATATAACATCAGGTGAAGGTAAACATGTAGCTAAAACCAGATGTACGTAAAATCAATAAGGTATAGCAAGATAATGTGTCTACCTATAAGCAATGATATAATATACCCCTTGGTATAAGAACAGTATGTGCAAGGTATACCTGTAGCTATGACAGAGAGTGTGTATGTACCTATCACTAATGGTGCAATACTCTATAGGAATACAGGTAACTAGCATTTAAGTATGTCAGAACATATGTGTAAGCATGTAGGTATACAGGTATGCTAGAAGTCAATGCGTAAAGAAATATGAATCAAAGTCTCAATGGCCCTAACCAAGCAATATTATATCTATAAGTGGGTTATGCGTGACATGGCAATTATTGACGGTGCGTGTAGCATACAATCAGTGCTCGTGCAACATGAATCATCAATAATATGTGCAGTGTCCTACTACTACTAGTCCAGGCACAACTATATCTAAGTAATAGGGTAAAGGCGCAATTCTAACAATAACGTAGAATATGTGACAAGTAATAAAATCACTAGCCCTGACGCTTAACGCCATGCGGACGATTCCCCTGTAGATGTTAAATCTACTCACCAACGCTCCTGCCTAAATGAAGCCTGCCACCTGTTATCCCTTGTCGTAGCGTCCGAAGTCCCCGGTTGCGAACCTAAAATTTCACAAACACATCACATAAAAAAATATCCTACATCGACGAAAAGACATCGAAACGCAAGAATAACGCCCTGAAAATTGAACTGCGCACTTAGCGCATCTAACGCGCACGACATCGGCCAAAAATCTTAACTAGTGTCGCCAAACTATGAAACACCTAGTCTAGATTCCGATCGTCCCGATCGCGCAACACAACACAAACAATTACCAGGAATAAAATAGATATAAACTCGCAACGACCAATCGAACCCATGTCGGAAAAACCCCGAAACCTAGCAAATAACCTACCGCAATATTTCGCACTAGTTTCAAGCTAACGCATATCTAGCGATTACAAACACCTTAAAATAGCTTAACTAAGCTATCTAAACCATTTCCATATTTTAAACACTTGCAAAATGAGTTTTAGCAAAAACCTAGTAAGCAAAAATACTTAATTAAACAAAATATTCATTAACAATAATTAGCATTTCTACAAGGTTAAGCTTTTCAAATTCACAAATTAACACTTCAATTAAATATTAAACACTTAAATTAAGCTTTAAGCTTAACTTGAATTTCTAAAACCATTTCTAGAATTTTGAAACATGAAATTTAAAGCTTAAACTAACATCTAATTAAGCTAGCAAAAAGTATTAAGCAACAAAAATGAGATTAGAGTTAAAGTTTTATACCTTCAAGAACACCACTTGAATCAAGGATAAAACCAAACTTTAGCTTCCAAAATCCTCACTAGAATGAAGATCCAAGCAACTTTTGTGAAGAAGAAAGAAGGTTTTGGATTTAATTTGAATTTCTATGAATTAAATTGGATTTTTCATGATTTATTTGTGCAAGAAATGATGAAAAATGAGTGAGAAAAGAAAAGGGCAGCCAAGAACAAGTAGTGGCCGGCCATGAGGGAGTGTGGGGGGTTTTGTGCAAAAATGTGAAGAAATTTCTAGCAAAAATCAATAAATGCTTCATTAAATGCAAAAATGACACATTTTCTTTCTTTTCATTTCTTTTTTAATTCAAAACCTTTTGCACTAAAAAATATCCAGATATTTAAAAAGAAGCTTCTAAAAATAATTTTAGTGATGATTTCCAAGAATTTTCATATAGAAAAATTTTCCCGATTTACGCGCATATTTTACCTGCTAAAATAATATTTTATTTCGGAAAAATTCTATCTGAACCAAAACCTCCCAAATAATCCTAAAGTTCGCGCACAAGCTTTATTTTTGCTAAAAAAGGTGCCGGTAAGTTTATACGGACGTTTGATCGAAATCGGGTTAAAACGGGAAAAACCGAAAATTTTGCCCTAAAACGAAAAAATTCGCAAAACGATTTCTGAAACGTTACAATCTCTCCTCTTATAAAAATTCGTCCCCGAATTTAAAAATTTTCACTAAGCGTACCTTCAAAGAGAAGAGTATAAAACTCCCAATTCTCGCTCGCAGCCTACCAAGTGATCATCTCACTATACGGCTACGTCCAAGACAACTCTCCACAGATAGCAAGACCTTTGACCGAAGTTTCTCCACCTGCCGGGCCATTAACACCAATGGCTGCCGGTGAGCGAAAAGATCGCGTCAAATCAAATGGTCTAATGCTGAATCATGTGAAAAAAAGTCATGAAGGTAATTGCAAAGTATCAACACGAAGAATGCGGGATGAAAACTCAATAATCTGAGAGGAAGTGCCAAATTAAAGGCAACGAACTAACTCGCTTAAAGGATCTCGAAAGGACCTACAATTCTGGGTAAGCTTCCCAAAACTCAACACGTCCTTCATCGAAAAATCCGTAGGAATACATGATCTCCCACTGCGAACTCAAGCCTGCGATCACCATGGTCGGCATAAGACCTCTGTCCGCACAGGACTGTCATCATCCTCACCTGAAACAGCTGGATCATTTCCGAAGTCTCTAGACAAGCTGGGGTCCAAAAATCCTATTACGCAGAGTCAGAAAAACAGACTGGAGATCGACACCACCTAACAAACAAAACTTAAACGTTGCCAATTGGAATGTTTCCTGATAACTGCTATCGAAGGAGAATCCGAACAATGGCAAGTGACGATCCCAACTGCCGACAACAATTAATACGTACGCACAAGCATATCCTCCAGAGTCGGTATAGCCCGCTCTCACAAAACCATCATCCTACGGATGGAAAAACGGAGCTAAAGCTCAACCAGTACGCAAGGCTTCCTGAAGCTCCTGCCCAAGACGACAAGCGAACAGGGTGCCTTCATTGGATACGACCCTCGAAGGAACTCCATGCAATGCACAAACTTAATAAAGAACAACTGAGCAGACTGAGAAAAACCGGATAACAAGCATCTGAATGGAGTCACACCCTGACTAAACCTGGGTAGACACCATAACGAATTTCATGGAGATCTGTTCCCATTCCCACTTCGGAACAGTTAAAGATTGCAACTCTCCAGCGGGTCTCAGATGCTCAACCAAAACACATAATAAGACAACATCTTGAAACGAAACCTGAAATTTCTCTTTACATTCCTGTCCACGCGTAACTATCTCACAAGTCACATCAATGTTGGTGGAACTTGAATGAATACAGAGAATTGACAGAGGTGCCAGCTCTAGGATTTCACGTCTCTACCCGATAATATCAGGTACACAACGCATTCCTAACTTAGCACACCCTTGTCACAAATCCAGGACTGTGAATCAATACCCAGCCGAGTATGCTCAAGTATCTCTAACGAACGAGCATCGGTAGGCAGTGCCTCATGAAAGCGATTAAGGACAAGTGGTCGGGCGCGGACATGAGTAAGCTGTCCCCTCAGTAGAGGCGAAAGGAAGCTATACTCAACGGTCACACAAGAACTGTAAATCTGCGGAGGACTATCACAACAATCAAATCTGCTGTAGGAAGATGCACATTAAGCTCTGGTGGTCCGTGAAAAATCTGACATGACTCTCAAACCAGTAGTGTCTCCAAATCTCCAACGCAAAACCACCACGGCCATCTCCAGATCATGAGTGGAATATCCTGCTAGTACTTCCTCCAACTGTCGGGAAGCAAAAGCGATAACTCTATAGTGCTACCTCAGCAACAATCGAGCCCACTCAAGAAACATTATAGTTAAACCACAAAGTCGCCCGAACCAAAAGCAAAGAACTGATGTAGTTGCTAACCGAATCTCCAACTTCTGAAAACTCCGCACACATGCCTCAGTCCAAAGAAAAGAAACCTCCATTCCGGTCATTCCAGTCAACTGTGCAGCAATACACTAGTAATCCTGCACGAAACGGTGGTAAAACCTGCTAAGCCCAAAATCAACGAACCTCTGTCTGTACACAAGTTTGGGCCAAAGCTGTACGACCTCGATCTTCCTCGGGACCATACGAAAACCTTCTCCCGTAACTACAAGACCTAGGAGTCAACACAAACAAGCCTGAAGGAACACTCCGAGAATCTAGCAACAGCTGGGGCTCTCCCAATGTCTGCAAAACAAATCCTCAAGTGCTACTCCTGTCCTTCACGACACATTGAATAGACCAGAATGTCATCAATAACACAACAATAACTGGTCGAGGAACGGCCTGAAGAAATCTGGTGTATCATGTCTACGAATGCTGCTAGGGCAGTGGCGAGTCCAAAGACACCACCAAAACACATAAAGATGTAGCATGCACAAGGCAGCCTTCGGAATGCCATCACTCCGAACCCGCAACAATGATGACCTGATCCCAACAAGTAGAAAAAGTCTCGTACTTAGGAGCCGATCGAAGAAATCGTCAATGCGAGGTAAATGATACCTATCCGCACCGTAAGCCGGTTCAATTGACGATCTATCAATACACAACCTCAACTGCCGTCCTTCTCCTTGACGAACAGAAATAGGAGCTCCCCAATGCGAAACACTCAAACACACAAGCCCCCCAACAACTCTGCAGCTGATCCTTAAGCTCCCTAAGCTTTGCCTGCTTATCTGGAACAACGTCGGAAAACTCTCGCACGAAAGTACCCGGTACAACAAACCCACTGTGGCTCCGGTATCACGAATGAACGTCAAGAATCCTCGACATCCTCTCCTTAAAAGCCGACTAGCGAACAAAGATGAATTCGAGCTGTGAGAGGCGACACCACTGTCCCCCTGCACAATAAGAACTGACTTGCCGAGAAAACAAACCTGACTGTTTCCTCGCGGTAGTCCACAGACGCCTAGCACGTAACTAACCAGTCCGTGCCCAGGAGAACGTCAAATCCAACATCTCTAGAAGGATCAAGTGACGGATGAATCTCCTAACCGATTGGCATACGACTGAATACGTGTCGCGCAACAAAAGAATCGCTGACAGAAGTTAACACAACAAACGGCTAATCTAGCTAACACGAATCCCCTCGTCCCAAACCTCTGCTACTCCCGCAATGGTCACGAAAGCTGTCTCGACGACTAAGCCTCTGTCTCTGAGCTGATACCCCGGTACGAGTCCTCCACGGTTTCGGAACTCCCGAAGTCTCTGGAATACGTGTCTCGTCAACTAGGGCTGCATCCACTGGTGCTATGTAAGTGACGGAAAGCTGTGTGCTGATCGCAAGGAACAACTGGGTAACAGGGGTGACAACCTCCTGTCGCTGCGCTCGAATGGTCTCTGTTCACACCATAATATTACATTATTATATTCCTCATTCTTATTCTTTTTATTAATAAACAGGTACTTTTGACGCATGTCTGCTACATGTTACATGTTACTGGTTCTTGGACAGGAAACAGTGAAAACGATGTAAAGACGATGAAAATATGGACTTTTGACCAACAAATGGTCGGATCTTAGTCAAGCCTACATCGAAAGACAGTTCACAATTAACAAGGCAACTCAAGGTCCAAAAATACAAAGCGGACGGTTAAAAATCCATTGCAAATTCTTCACTGAAGATCTGGAACCAACCTAGAAGCCCAAATGGAAAAAGATATATAAAAATAAGAAGCCCAAGCCAACAAGAAGCAGCCCACAAAATTTCACTCCTTGATCTCTCTAAAGTGCCGCGGAACCGCGGCCCAAGCCAACCATTGCCGCGGTTCCGCGGCCATCTGGTGCCCGTGCTTCGAGAAATTTTACCAAAAGTTGTTTGCGGCTCTGAAAAGATTTCCTAAGGGTTATTTTTGTAATTTTAGACATGCGGTTCAAGATGTAACCTAGGGTTTCCTATTCTTTATAAATAGGAACCCAAAACATTGTATTTTCTTTATGCCTCCCTTTAATGAATAAAATTTAGAAATCTTTTGGAGAGCATCGGTGTTTCATCTCCATTCAGAAATTCAGATCTGACAACCCTGCATGGATGATTGGAGGGATGCATCTGTAAGTGGTTTAATTTCTTGCCTTAGTGTAGATTTAAATTCCTTGCCCTAGGTAGATTTAATTTCATGCCCTAGGAACTTGTTTAGGGTTTAGCTTTTGGGAAGGATTTTGAGAGATGAGATCTCTCATCCTTTTCTTACCCACCAAATATTTACAATAGGACTCCATGCATACATGCACATACCGCTCCCTACGGCACTATATCCCTCGAGGTAGCGGTGATACCGTAGTATAAAGGCCCGGGTGTGATGTTTTCCATGGAGCTTAGGGTAAGGATCTTTAAAGGAAGGACAAGAACCTAGAGGAAGGAACACCTTCCCGAACGGATCTAATCCACTTTATTGATAATTCCAATAACTCCTCATAGATCTTCATTCGGGTATTGAAAGCGGTGAGATTTAATTACATTTCCAAACCATCCCTAAACCTAGCCCTAGCAAGAGTAGATCTAGATAATTGCCCTAGGTTAATTAGATTTTTAGATTTAATAATCAACCGAACACCCTTCGGAATTAACTCGTAAGAACGAATCGGAAATTCACAAAATCCCTGTGGACCGACCCGTACTCACCGGCTAGCTGCAAAGCGACGCCGTTCTTGATTGCGGTTACAAATATTTTTGATCTATCTTTTAGAAAGCGCAAGCACGCTAAATCATTAAATCAAATGGCGCCGTTGCCGGGGATGGCGTAGAACTTTCCTTTTCGCAATTTCGGGTTAATCAAAATTTAAAAAAAACATTTCATAAAAATCTAAAAAAATCCAAAAAAAATATAAAAATATATATTTTTTGTTATTTTTGGAAGGGATACTTTGTTGTTTTAATTTTGCAGGATTTACAAAGACGATCTGAAAATTTCCAGAAGGTGAAACAGAAATCAGAAGATCGAAACAGACGGGGAATCAAATAACAGAACAGTGTAAATTTTATTTTAGACCCAATTCCCCCAACCCGCCGCGATTCCGCGGCCAAAACCCACCTTAGGCCGCGGAACCGCGGCCTTCTAGTGGAATCAGAGCGTAAAATTTTTTTTGGGGATTCGTGCTGATTAGACCGCCGCGAAAACGCGGCAATAACGCGTTTATACCGCGGAACCGCGCTCTTTTGGTGAGATCATCCTATGAAATTTGCATTGTAAGCTCTCTGTTATTTCTCCTCTGCAAATTTTAATATATTTTCTGAATAATGTCTGCAAGATTTTGTGTGCTTTAAAAATATATTCTCTTCCATATAACAAATCTTGTGCAGGATTTTTGGGCCCCGCTCAAAATTGAAATTGATTGCAAGTAATCTTTTTTGTTGCATATCTTTTCTCGAATATCTTTTTGCAACATTTTTTTCCAAATAAAGATTCTTGTGATATGCTTCAAATAATAACCAATTGCAAGTAATATTTTGCTGTTGCATATCTTTTCTATAAAATATTTTGCTATTGCATATCTTTTCTTTAAAATCTTTTTGCAACAAAAATTTTTCCAAATAAAGATAAAGAAAGAAAAAATGAAAATAAAAAGGACAAATATTTTATAGAACTTGCAAAATTTTTTAGCCCCAAATAAATCCTTGCACCATCCAACCTTCCTTCTTGTCACCTTTCTTCTTCTAACATGGGTACCCTACATAAAAAATCATTAGCCGAACTTTGGTATCCCGAACCTAATTTTGCGTCATATGTCAATGTGTTCGGTCAATTTAAAGATGATCCTTCCGTGTCTAAAAAATCTTTGAAAGATCACATAGAGGAGTCTAGGAGAAACAGTTTGACTTTTCAACCTACTTTGTGTCAACCAAGTCAACCTTCACCACTTCCATATGTTGATACCACTCTTTCGAGTCCTTCTGACACTCCTAGGCCGATGTCCATTGCTGAGCACATTGCTCAATCTCCCAGCCGATCTTTCACCCCTCTCCACACATCTAGTTCTAGGGATCCACAAGATTATTCACATTTTTATCCACATGTAGACCCTACCCCTGTCCTACCACCCACTTCCTACCAGTCCTACCCGACCTTACCACCTTCACTAGACATTGATTCTACACAGTCTGTTGGGAGTTTTGCATATCCACACAATTTCGAATCTTTTCCCGAAACCCCTTTACCACCAAAGTCTAGTTTGGAAGAGGCGTTGGAGGCGTATATCACAGCAACAAACAAAATGGTTAGGAATGTGGAAGCGTCCGTGGCCGCCCTTATGCAACCTGCTGAACCAGTAGCTAGTTTCCCGCTAGCACCAAATTTTTCAATGTATGAGGAGGCGGTTGGACAGAATGAGAATGAGAGAGGATTTCCAAATCACACCTACCCTTACCCAATTGAAGCCCACAACTCCTGTTTTCCATCGATTGCCCTAAATAGTTCACCTGTTGAAAATAAAAATGAGTTGTGTGATTTTGAAGTGTTTGATTTTCCAGATTGTGAGGAACCCCTTTCGAGTGAAACCGCACCTAATCCTTTCGATCTTTACACCTCCACTCTAGAACCTAAATCGATAGATATCCATGCTTTTGATGAGGTGTCTAAAGAAATTGATTTTCACTTGATTGAGGATATAGACGCCGGGAATATTTCGGATGATGAACCTGTCGATTTACTTGAGATTTTATGTTCAAATCATCATCCCGAGTTATTAAATGTTTCTCCCGAATCTCATACGCGTCTAGATTTTGATGATAATGGCATGGATGAATTAAATATTGAGGATAGTATTGAGGAGAGTCTTGAGGATAATATTGAGGTTGAATTATTTTTATTTGATGTGTCTGATTTTCCAATTCATCCTCCTAAACCTTTGACTGCTATATCACCCTCCCTCCTTCCCATCGTTCCGACCCCGCTTGAAGACTGTAAGCTTGAAATCTTTTCCTTTGAATCTGACACAATTCTCATAGACGATAACACCTACGAGTGTTTCACCTTTTCGGACGATGTTGATGACTCACGGCCCGAGTTTGAGTCCTTTACATTTTCAGATGAGCCATCAGACTCGGTTGATTATACTAGTTTCGAACCATTAATGGAATCTTTCAAGTTCGAAACAGTTTACTACGGTGAGAAAGATACTATCTCTAATTCACTCCCTTTCGTCTTTCCCATTGTTCCGACCGAACAAGTGAACGTTACGCTTTCATCTACTATACCAAGTTCGGCGTACCCATGTTTTCTTGCGAATCTTGAGAGATTTGACCCCATTGCACGACGAGTTGATAGGTTAGCGCAATCGCTTTTAACATATCGGTCATCACATATTGCGCTAATTTATTCACTCAATTTACACCCTCAAAGTCGTACTCTACTTCCTTCTTCTTTTCGCCATTCTTCTCCCCCACCGAGACCATATTCTACCATTCTTCTTTCCACACGGTCTCGCGTGCTTTTCATCTCTTTCATCTCCACCCCATTCTTGCACCGACTATACCTTTACCATGATAAGATTTTTGAATGGTTGGTGCTAACTTTTGGCTTGTGTAATGCCAAGCTTAAGTTTGGGGGGGACCTTTGTATATATGTACATATATTTTTTGTTTTCCTTTATAAAAAAATAAAAAAAATTTCAAAACAAATAAAAAAAAATTATAAATAAATAAACAGGGAAGTGCCGGTATTTTGACCCTCTTGGTTTAGCATGACAGTGAGGACACTGTCAAGTTCAAGTTTGGGGGTATGCTCGGTACGTCTTCTTCCTTCGCATTCATTTGTACATATTTTTGCATTTGCATATTTATTTAAAAACCCATAAAAATTTGAAAAAATTTCAAAAATTATAAAAATATTTTATTCAATTTTGGCCATATTTGATTTGAGTTTGACAGATAGGTTAACTGGCTAGGAACAACTAGATTTTAGACTTAGTAAATTAAAAACCCTAAAAATAACCTTTCTTAAAGTTTAACGGTAGAAAGTATATGCCTTGTAGTTTATTTAGAAATAGGCAAATTTTGGGTTGACTTCTTGGGCTAAGTCGAAACAAGGGAAAAGTATTGATGTTCTTATTAGAGTATAAGTTTGAAAAATAGTTCCTAGCATAAGTCTAGATTCTGAAAACGTATACCCTACAACTTGCACAATCACGCACCTTGAAACTTGGAATAGTAGAAGAGACCTTGAAATGCTCTTGTCTAAAGTCCTTAGTACAATGAAAATAAAAGAAAAAAAGTGAATAAAGAAAAAAATGGACACTGGTTTTTGTGATTACTTAAGGCTGTGAAAAAATAGAAAAATATTTAGCAAGGGTGCTTCATCACCTAGTGCCTTAGACCAACTGGTTTGGGAGTCACTGCTAAAGCCTTGGGTGTTGCAAAACTAGGAAGTACGCTTTAAAGTGCTAACGCATCTTGTAATCGGTCGTTGGTACCTCAAGAAGTATTAACGGTCGCATGAAGGATTTGTAAGCGAAATTTAATTAAAAATTCACCAATTAAGAAGTGCTTTGGACAACGGACAAGGGTATGATTGCTTGATTTGAATTTCCAAGTGTAGGGGTGACTTATACACACACGTAGGGGTATATGATTGGGATTTAGATGAGAGAAAGGAGTGAAGAATAGAACTTGTATCTTTAGTAGAATTGATAAAAATTCCTAAGTGGAGATGGAACCCTAGAAGGAAAACTTAAGAGATGCCGAAAGCTAAGTAGGTCTACATAACATATATAATCTTAAGTTAAATGATGAGGAAGTGTGAAGAATATGAGTGGATAATTTACAAGTAAAAGATAATAGAATTCTTAGTTAGAAAACCTAATTGGAGAACAAAACTCAATGGGCCGAGTTGATAGGATTTTGTGGGTGTAATCCGCTGAAAACCCTCAGGAGACAAAACTCCTCCTACTAGGGACACCTAGAGGTTTAACGGCTTGTTGCACGTGCTCAGTGCAATCGCGTTTCTCTGCGAAAGTGCGGTTAGGATTTTAGTGAATAAAAATAAGTTTGCTCGAGGACGAGCAAAAGATAAGTTTGGAGGTATTTGTTCACACCATAATATTACATTATTATATTTCCCATTCTTATTCTTTTTATTAATAAACAGGTACTTTTGACGCATGTCTGCTACATGTTACATGTTACAGGTTCTTGGACAGGAAACAGTGAAAACGATGTAAAGACGATGAAAATATGGACTTTTGACCAACAAATGGTCGGATCTTAGTCAAGCCTACATTGAAAGACAGTTCACAATTAACAAGGCAACTCAAGGTCCAAAAATACAAAGCGGACGGTTAAAAATCCATTGCAAATTCTTCACTGAAGATCTGGAACCAACCTAGAAGCCCAAATGGAAAAAGATATATAAAAATAAGAAGCCCAAGCCAACAAGAAGCAGCCCACAAAATTTCACTCCTTGATCTCTCTAAAGGGCCGCGGAACCGCGGCCCAAGCCCACCATTGCCGGGGTTCCGCGGCCATCTGGTGCCCGTACTTCGAGAAATTTTACCAAAAGTTGTTTGCGGCTCTGAAAAGATTTCCTGAGGGCTATTTTTGTAATTTTAGACATGCGGTTCAAGATGTAACCTAGGGTTTCCTATTCTTTATAAATAGGAACCCAAAACATTGTATTTTCTTTATGCCTCCCTTTAATGAATAAAATTTAGAAATCTTTTGGAGAGCATCGGTGTTTCTTCTCCATTCAGAAATTCAGATCTGACAACCCTGCATGGATGATTGGAGGGATGCATCTGTAAGTGATTTAATTTCTTGCCTTAGTGTAGATTTAAATTCCTTGCCCTAGGTAGATTTAATTTCATGCCCTAGGAACTTGTTTAGGGTTTAGCTTTTGGGAAGGATTTTGAGAGATGAGATCTCTCATCCTTTTCTTACCCACCAAATATTTACAATAGGACTCCATGCATACATGCACATACCGCTCCCTACGGCACTCTATCCCTCGAGGTAGCGGTGATACCGTAGTATAAAGGCCCGGGTGTGATGTTTTCCATGGAGCTTAGGGTAAGGATCTCTAAAGGAAGGACAAGAACCTAGAGGAAGGAACACCTTCGCGAACGGATCTAATCCACTTTATTGATAATTACAATAACTCCTCATAGATCTTCATTTAGGTATTGAAAGCGGTGAGATTTAATTACATTTCCAAACCATCCCTAAACCTAGCCCTAGCAAGAGTAGATCTAGATAATTGCCCTAGGTTAATTAGATTTTTAGATTTAATAATCAACCGAACACCCTTCGGAATTAACTCGTAAGAATGAATCGGAAATTCACAAAATCCCTGCGGACCGACCCGTACTCACCGGCTAGCTGCAAAGCGACACCGTTCTTGATTGCGGTTACAAATATTTTTGATCTATCTTTTAGAAAGCACAAGCACGCTAAATCATTAAATCAGTCTCCACCAAAGAACTCATCGTCTGGCGCAAGTCCTGCATCTCTGCCACAAGCCTAGAGATACTATCTGTCAAAGGCGGGTCTGTCTGCACCTGTGCAACGAGCGTGCCATCCTGGTCAGTCCTCGCTTTCCCCGAGTCAATACTGACCTCGGCCCTCGCTGCACCTCACTGAGTCCCCATAGTCGTCGTCGGCAAAGGCTATAAATAGAGATAGGATTCGATATGAACACGGAAATCGAATCAAAAGGATTCGAATCATCAACGAAGGAATTTCAAGTAATTGTACTTAGGTCACTTTAGGCGGAGTACTGCATCGTGAGTATGCTGCAGACATACACACACTACGTTACTCTGCTTAAACTACCCACTCCATCATATAAAGGTCATCCTACACTCCGTAAGGTAAAAACCTAGCGCTCTGATACCAACTTTGTCACGACCCGAAATTGGCATGTGACGGCCCTAATACTACGCAACGTCTACAGGCGTAACGCAGTAAAAGAAAGCCAAAACCGAGAAATCTAAACCAGTAAAAGAAAAGAAAAGATAAGAATTATTGTTTAAAAGTATTTGAAATCACAACCCAAATTCTTTAAAAGTCCAACTTTATTTCCTTAAAATTTTGGCAGCACCTCCTTTATAAAAACCAACCCCAAAAGTAGGTACAACATAAATACAAAGTAATGCATCCCCAACGGGAGCAAATCCACGCCCAAAGGCGGAAAACAATCACCACCACAAATATACGACGCCGTAGCGAAGAAATAGAAGACGATAGAAAGGAAACTGTATAAAAGACAACAAATCCAACATAAAATACAACATCGTCCTCACCAAGTCTCTAAGTCAATATGAAAATAGTAGATGGAGAGTACAGGGATACAACGAATATACAATACAATGAATAACCACAAAACCCACCTAAGCAAACAGCACACTGTGAGCTGATGCAGTATCCGTAGCAAAAGATGATAAGATGAGTGATAATAGCCTGCCTCTGACTATCCTGAGGAACACCTGCAAACACTGTGGCACAACGGGGGTGAGTTGCCAACTCGTGAATAGTAAATAACATATGCAGGTAATCGCAAGTATGCACGTAAAGCGTGAATCTAAGATATGCAATTAACAGTAATAACATGTCATATGAATGCAGAATAATGGAAAGTACACTAGCAGATACAACCAATATATATAAAGGAATAATGATATGACAACAGTATGCAATAATCATGCGATAGGGATATGAGAATGTAAATGTGCAATAATCATGAAAAGTACACTAACAGGTACTACTAATACAAGAAGCAGTGCACAAACAGATAAGGTGAGGTATGGAGTGAAATATGTCATTTCCACGGAATCCTGACCTCGTGGTAGGATCACAATCCATCAAGACAAATCAAATCCCACTTCCTCAAATCAGCCCCCAAATTGGCTTTCATATCATCTAAGTATTTCATCACCTCAATTTCACAATATTAAGTATATCTCGTATATCCCGAATGTACAGCATCAAATATATCTCATGTATATCGAATGTACAACAGCAAGTGAATATCACATATCTCGTATGTACAATATCAGGTATATCTCACATATATCAAATATACAACATCAAGTGGATCTCACATATCTCATATGTACAACATCAAGTATATCTCACATATCTCGAATGTACAGCAGCAAGTGGATCTCACATATCTCATATGTACAATATCAGGTATATCTCACATATATCAAATGTACAACATCAAGTGGATCTCACATATCTCGTATGTACAATATCAGGTATCCAATCTCAAATGAATCTCTTATATCCCGAATCAAACTCCAGCCAAATTCTAACATCCTAAGTATAATGTCATGAATAAATATGATGAGGTCAATACATATATATTAACGTCCCATTCCACTAATATTGGTGTAAGGGTATATATAACAGCGGCTCAATCCCCTGTTATATATACAAAGGAGTAATTAGAAGTATTATGAAACCAATGTGCCAAGCATCCACATAGAAATGCTGATCTATCAGGTGCTGTCACCACGACTGGCTCCCTGATAGCTACGTATCATACGCTATCCCGAGAGCTCGAGTGCCTAGCTCTGACCCTCGCCTCTCGACGGATCCATACGTATATGACTCCCATCGGTATCCACTCGATAGCCGCTGAGTCATTGGTCCTGTCACCGGAAAGTATGGTTCCTCTAAGCCTCATCGCCTAGCACCGCGACATCGTTCTTGCTTCGGGGTACCCCCGGGCCCCACCATGTACCCGCAGTCGGTGCCTCCTCACTCTTCGAATCGGGCATTTATCAGAACCGATAAATCTCATGGTGGCTGCGGTAATATCAAAATCAAGGAAACAGGGTCCTTCAAATAATGCATAATTTCATGAACTACCACGCTCCCCAAATCCAGAAAATATCATGAAAAATCCATATAACAATGCGAAAATCAATGAATATAATATGTGTACCACATCTGAAATGCAAGCATATAAAGGAAAAACCGCTAATTAACTGCATCAAGTTAATACAAATATCATGCGGTTCCTATTTATCCACTTCTAAATAACATCAAGTGAAGGTAAACGTGTAGCTAAAACCAGATGTATGTAAAATCAATAAGGTATAGCAAGATAATGTGTTTACCTATAAGCAATGATATAGTATACCCCCTGGTATAAGAACAGTATGTGCAAGGTATACCTGTAGCTATGACTGGGAGTGTGTATGTACCTATCACTAATGGTACAATACTCTATAGGAATACAGGTAACTAGCATGTAAGTATGTCAGAACATATGTGTAAGCATGTAGGTATACAGGTATGCTAGAAGTCAATGCGTAAAGAAATATGAATCAAAGTCTCAATGGCCCTAACCAAGCAATATTATATCTATAAGTGGGTTATGCGTGACATGGCAATTATTGACGGTGCGTGTAGCATACAATCAGTGCTCGTGCAACATGAATCGTCAATAATATGTGCAGTGTCCTACTACTACTAGTCCAGGCACAACTACATCTAAGTAATAGGGTAAAGGCGCAATTCTAACAATAACGTAGAATATGCGACAAGTAATAAAATCTCTAGCCCTGACGCATAACGCCATGCTGGCGATTCCCCTGTAGATGTTAAATCTATTCACCAACGCTCCTGCCTAAATGAAGCCTGCCACCTGTTATCCCTTGTCGTAGCGTCCGAAGTCCCCGCTTGCGAACCTAAAATTTCACAAACACATCACATAAGAAAATATCCTACATCGACGAAAAGTCATCGAAACGCAAGAATAACGCCCTGAAAATTGAACTGCGCACTTAGCGCATCTAACGCGCACGACATCGGCCAAAAATCCTAACTAGGGTCGCCAAAATATGAAACACCTAGACTAGATTCCGATCGTCCCGATCGCGCAACACAACACAAACATTTACCAGGAATAAAATAGATATAATCTCGCAACGACCAATCGAACCCACGTCGGAAAAACCCCGAAACCTAGCAAACAACCTACCGCAATATTTCGCACTAGTTTCAAGCTAACGCATATCTAGCGATTACAAACACCTTAAAATAGCTTAACTAAGCTATCTAAATCATTTCCATATTTTAAACACTTGCAAAATGAGTTTTAGCAAAAACCTAGTAAGCAAAAATACTTAATTAAACAAAATATTCATTAACAATAATTAGCATTTCTACAAGGTTAAGCTTTTCAAATTCACAAATTAACACTTCAATTAAATATTAAACACTTAAATTAAGCTTTAACCTTAACTTGAATTTCTAAAACCATTTCTAGAATTTTGAAACATGAAATTTAAAGCTTAAACTAACATCTAATTAAGCTAGCATAAAGTATTAAACAACAAAAAAGAGATTAGAGTTAAAGTTTTATACCTTCAAGAACACCACTTGAATCAAGGATAAAACCGAACTTTAGCCTCCAAAATCCTCACTAGAATGAAGATCCAAGTAACTTTTGTGAAGAAGAAAGAAGGTTTTGGATTTAATTTGAATTTCTATGAATTAAATTGGATTTTTCATGATTTATTTGTGCAAGAATTGATGAAAAATGAGTGTGAAAAAAAAGGGCAGCCAAGAACAAGTAGTGGCCGGCCATGAGGGAGTGTGGGGGGTTTTGTGCAAAAATGTGAAGAAATTTCTAGCAAAAATCAATAAATGCTTCATTAAATGCAAAAATGACACCTTTTCTTTCTTTTCTATTCTTTTTTAATTATAAACCTTTTGCACTAAAAAAATATCTAGATATTTAAAAAGAAGGTTCTAAAAATAATTTTAGTGATGATTTCTAAGAATTTTCATATAGAAAAATTTTCCCGATTTACGCGTATATTTTACCGACTAAAATAATATTTTATTTCGGAAAAATTCTATCTGAACCAAAACCTCCCAAATACTCCCAAAGTTCGCGCACAAGCTTTATTTTTGCTAAAAAAGGCACGGTAAGCTTATACGGACGTTTGATCGAAATCGGGTTAAAACGGGAAAGACCGACAATTTTGCCTTAAAACGGAAAAATTCGCAAAACGATTTCTGAAACGTTACAACGATGAATTTTACCGTACGTGATGTGGTGTCGCTAGATGCCGATTGTTAGATTCACAGACTCGGTCATGTTAGATACGTATACCCGTCAACATTTGCACATGATTTACCTTATGCTGCCTTCATGTTATTCGCAGTGCATTACTTATACCTGTGATAGTACATCTGCACCATTATCGATGAAGCGTATGTTACACGTACACTGATTGTAGGCTCACACATTTCATCATCGATAATTGCCATGTCACTACACAGTAGGATTGCTGCATCATGATATGACTCATCGCATAACATGCTTGCGTATGTACCACCTGTACACCCATATTGGCGCACATACATATTGTACACTCATGCTTGCGTATATACCACTTGTACACCCATATCGGCGCACATACATATTGTACACTCATGCTTGCGTATATACCAATTGTATACCCATATTGGCACACATACATATTGTACACTCATGCTTGCGTGTATACCACTTGAATACCCATATTGGCGCGCATACATATTGTACACTCATATTGGCACACATACATATTGTACCACTTATACACCCATATTGGCGCCCATATATATTGTACACTCATGCTTACGTTTATACCACTTGTACATCCATATTGGCGCACATACATATTGTACACTCATGCTTGCGTATATACCACTTATACACCCATATTGGCACATATACATATTGTACACTCATACTTGCGTATATACCACTTATACACCCATATTGGCGCACATACATATTATACACTCATGCTTGCGTATATACCACTTGTACATCGATATTGGGGCACATATACATTGATACATCCATATTTGCGCACATACACATTGTATATGCATATTGGTGCACATATACATTGATACATCTATACTTGCGCATATACACATTTGTATATCCATATTGGTGCACACATACATTGGTACATCTATACTTGCGCATATACGCATTTGTATATCCATATTGGTGCACATATACATTTGTACATCCATACTTGCGCATATACACACTGCATACCCATATTGGCGCATATACACATTGGTACCTTTATACTTGCGCATATACATATTAGACCTACATAGATAACAGGTTTTATTGGGAAATTGGGAACTGCATGTTATATTTTAAAAACTGGAATCATTTAATAGAGTGGTTATCCCTTAATATGTCATATCACTGTTCCATGTTCCATGATATACGGATATGCTTACATTTCTATTATATGTCGCATACATCATACTCTATGATTTTACGCATCGGGATATGCTGTTTTCATGAGATTTCTGGATTTGAGAACCTTAGACATTTTAAAAGAGATTATGTGTTGTTTTAAAAACCCGGTTTCTCTTGTTATGATATTTCAGTGAGTCCACTATGCGTTTTCTCGGTTCTGAGAGGTGTGACTTGTGAAACCCGATTCGAGGAGCTGGATGAGGCCGATTGCTGGTACATAGTGGACCCGGTATGGTAGCCCGGGGCGAGAACGGATTGCTGTGCTGCAGACGGTGAGCCTGGCAGTGGGACTACTACCTACCGGTGATAGTATTTGGGCTCGGCGGATATCCGGAGGATACTGACCGGAGTCGAGAGATGATATAGGCCGATCCGGACTGACGGAGCCCGAGGGCTGATCCGGACTGACGGAGCCCGAGATATAAGGATTTACGTGTCGATGCTGGACACAGGTTTCATGATGTTTTCGAGTGTCGATGTTGGACACCCAGGTTCCATGATTTTGATGTGTCGCGAGGGACACCTGTTAATTTATATCCTCATACTTACATGCATACATACATTGATTATATGGTTGGACGAGATCCACATGTATATATACATTGATTATATAGTTAGACGAGATCCACATGCATACATACATTGATTATATGGTTGGACGAGATCCACATGCATACATACATTGATTATATGGTTGGATGATATCAGCATACTTATAAACTTTAAGTATATTGTTGGCACATATGATGACCCGGTCACCCTAGATATCATAGTATTACCGTTATGATATAGTTGACCTAGGATTCGTTGTTTATTCGATTTCTACTTGTAGATGTTTTCTACTCACGAGTTGGCAACTCACCACAGTTGTGCAACAGTTCTTGCAGGTTAACTGCATGGATCAGTAGCGGCATCGCCGGCACATAGCTTCATTTGGGTGTTTTGCATTGGTAGGTGGGGCATTTGTATCGTACCCACTCTTGTATTTATAATTCATATTGTATCTAGTCAATTCTATCAATCAAAATTAGTAAATTGTATAAGTAATGAGACTTAGTGAGATTTTGGTTGCGAGACTTAGAACGAAGGGTTTTCCGCTACTTGTGGTTTTGATGTCTTGCTTATTTCTTTATCTTTTGTGGTGAACTTCGTCGTTGGGCGTCGTATACTCTTTTTTATACTTTGCATGGTTGTGATCCGCCGGTTGGCGAAGAGCTAGCTCCCGCTTGGGGATGCTATTATTCTTGTTATGTATTTGTGGTTTTGGATCAAAATATACAAAGGAGGTGCTGCCCAAATTTTTCAAAGACGAAACACGTTTTCAAACTAGCAATTTCACTTGCATTTTCATGTTCTTTTTCTATGCATTAAGAAAATTTGATTTCATTATACCTTTATTTCAAAACTTCACCTCCTTTGTTTTTTTAAAAAGGTTTAGATTTCTGGGTTTCAGCTTACTTGAATTACGTTACGCCTTTAGACGTTACGTGATTTAAGTGCTGGTCACGAGCTAATATTTCGGGTCGTGACAACTCAACAACAAAAGCTACCTTCGGGCCTCCAACTTAAAACATCTGCCACAACATTCGCCTTGCCCGGACGATAAAGAATCTCGCAGTAATAGTCTTTCACTAGCTCCATCCATCAGCGCTATCTCAAATTTTGATCTTGTTGCTGCAAGGTGTACATCAAGCTTCTCGTGGTCCGTAACCATCTAGCACGACTCGTTGTACAATTAGTGTCTCCAGATCTTGAGTGTAAAAATCACCGCAGCCATCTCTAAGTCATGCATGGAATAGTTCTGCTCGCGCTTCTTCAATTGCCGAGAAGCATCGCAATAACCAACAAAACCGCCTAATCCTGAAAGCATAGATAAAACTGTGCAGTCGTCTAACGCGTCTTCACCTGCTGAAAACTCTGTTCACAAGCCTCGGTCCAAAGAAAAGGAACTCTCTTCTGGGTCAGCCTGATCAACGTTGCAGCTATATGAGAAAAATCTTGTACGAAACATCGATAGAATTCAGCCAACCCAAAAAGCTGTGAATCTCCATCACTAATAAAGGTCTGGGCAAGTGTTGAACAACCTCGATCGTCCTCGGTTCTATAGGTACCATCTCTCATAACGACGTGACCCAAGATATCAACACCATCCAATCAGAAAACACACATGGATAATTTAGCGAATAGATGGTGCTCCCTTAAGGTCTGCAACGAAATTCTAAAATGCTACCCAGGCTCCCCTCGGCTCCAAAAGTGCACTAGAATGTCCTCAATGAAAACGATGATAGACTGCTCAATAAACGGCCTAAAAATGTGGTTCATCCAATCCATAAACGCTGTTGGGGCATTGGTGAGCTCGAACGACATCACCAAGACTCATAACACACGTAACGTGTGTGGAAAGCAATCTTCGGAATATCATTCTCTCGAACCCACAACTGATAGTAGCCTGACCGCAAGTCAATCTTCGAGAAATGTTCCGCACCCTGGAACTAATCAAATAAATCGTCGATGCGAGGTAAGAGATATTTGTTCCACATAGTAACCCGATTCAGCTGACGATGATCGACGCATAAACGCAAAATGCCGTCTTTCTTCCTGACGAAAAAGACAGGAGCACCCCAAGGTGACGCACTTGGACGAACAAGCCCTTTATCCAACAAATCTTGCAACTTATCCTTCAGTTCTTTAAGTTCCACTGGGTCCATCCAATATGGCGGTATAGAAAAAGGCTCGATGCTGTGAATCAAGTCAAAGTAGAACCCAATATCGCGCTCTGGCGATAAACCAATCAAGTTGTCAGGAAAGACATCTTGAAATTCTCTCACAATCGGGACCTGGTCCAACGGGACCTCTGCGGCTCTAATATCACAAACATACGCTAAGAATTCTTGACATCCTTTCTCAAAGCTGACTAGTGCGAAGAGAAGAAATCAAATTGGAAAAGTCAACGCTACGGTCTCCCTGAATAATAAGAACTGGCTCACCCGGAAAAACTAAATCTGACTGCCTTCTTACGGCAGTCCATGGTCGCATAACACGTGGCTAACCAATCCATGCCCAGAAGAACTTCGAAGGCAAACATATCGAGAAGAATCGAATTGACAGAAAAATCCCTATCCCCGATCAAACAAAACAACCACGAACGAGAAATATATCGAATGACAAAAGATTTACCTACGGAAGAAATTACAACGAGCGGCTGATTTAGCAAGGACTAATATCGGCTAAACATCGATACAAATTATGTGGACAACATTTCAAACGACACCAGAAAGAATATCTGTCACATCGGCGTCTGTCTAACCGCCTTTGAGCTGACATATCGGTACAATTTCGCTTCGGTCCAGAAACGACAAAAGTCTCAAAAATGCTCTCCTCCAACAGTAAGGTTGCGTTCATAGCAGCGGCGTAAGTGTCAAAATCCTGGGCACCAATAGCAAGAAATAACTGCATGCCCAATCTCCACATGGAGCTCTTTATCTGTTTCTTTTCAGTGTCCACCAGATAAGGAGCATATCGAACCACTAAGTAAACTGAATGTCGTACTCGGACACTGTCATCCCTGAAGTCTTGCGCAAAAACTCAAAACTACGTGCTCGGGCATCTCGAACGCTCTTCGGAAGGAAACGAGCAAGAAATACAGCTGTGAACTCATCCCCAGTCATAGGAAGTAGATATGTAGCTCGGCATCTCTCAACCAACTCGCACCACGTCTGAGCAAGACCCTCTAGACGAAAACTCGCAAGCTCAACCCATATCTCGTCAGAACAACTCTGTGAACGACAATCCTAGCTATACTGTCGAGGAATGTCTGCGGATCCTCTTTCGCATATGTGTCGGTGAAAACTAGAGGCTTCAGCCTCAAAACTCCTGTAAGGATACGAAAATAATCACGATAACAACAGAAACAGCTGCCTGAGCAGGAGGTACAATCACAGTCCCCGCAGTAGGAGGGACATCATCGGCTCTCGGAACTCGGCTAATCTCAAATAACAATCTAACCATCTATCACAAGTCCTGAATACTCGACTCTAGCCTAGCTATCCGTCCTGGAAAAACTGGATCATTCTATTGTAACATTTCAGAAAATATAAAATATTATTTTTGGAATTTAATATTAAAATAATATATTTCGCGAAAACTACCCGATTTGCGAATTTGGGATTTTCGTAAAATGGTATAAATATATACCAATATTTATGAAATAATTGGAGATTAAAATAATTTATTCATTTAAAAAAATATTTATCGGATTTCGGCATTTTTACAATTAATTATATACTAGTTTAAACTAAACTCGATTAGTGCACTACTAATCACGATTAGGCCAAATCCGTATTTTTAATTAGTCATGGCTAGTGCACCATAACATGTTGCACTTTGATGCATGCTATTTCATTTTATTTGTGCTATGTGTTTGAATTTTATTAAGTGAGGGAAAAAGAAATGATAAGAGAGTATAATTGAGGAGAGGGGGGGACCCATGTGGCATGGCATGCCACATAAGAGAGTGAGGGTGAGAGAGAGAGAGAGAGACTTTGACCTCATTATTTTCCCTTCATCATCCTCATCTCCTTCTTCATCTCTTCCTCCACCTCCTCTACTCTCATGTTTAATCTCCAACCCTTCACCAAAACCTTATACTCTCTTCATTAAAAAGATGCACAAGTTCATCCTCAACACTTTGGACCTTTCAAAATTGGATTTTGAAGACTTTGAGCAACTCAAGAAAATTCTTGAGTTTCCAAATGAGGTATAATTCTAGACTTTAGTTAAGTTATTGTGTTTAGTTTATCCTATTGTTAGTTTAGAGTTAAATCGATGTTGATTAGTGATGTTTGGAAATTCCTAGAGACGGTTTGGGTGATTGTGTGGACTTTTGTTATGTAGTGAGTGTTGTAGAACCTTAGTGATGATTTTTCCAAACCTAGGCCATTGAATCAAAACCAAAATACGAACTTAGAAACTCTCCGGGTCGGTTTTGTGACATTTTTGGAGGTCTACAGGGAATCTGGAGCAACCCGGGACCTTTATAAAAAAATTAAAAATATACATTAACCTACTTATACCAATAGGAGACCACCACGAGAAGACGAGGCCCAATTTCCAAAGTGGGGCCGGTTCCGTCGGTTACTGTAGCAGTTAGGTCGGTTACTGTAGCAGATTTAGTGTTGGGGTTTTGCCAGTAGCTCACATACCTTATAACATAGCTACTGTATTTTTCTTTTTGTCCCAGATTACCTGAGCCAAAATCTGGGAGCATATTGGGATGGTTTTGGGTTATGTTTTCCGATATTGTAATTCTTGGTTTTGATATTTGTTATGAGATTTAGTCGTTGGATGTTTGTACGTAAATGAAGAGGGTTGTTTGGTTGTTTTTGTATGCGTAGGCTATAGGTTCTAACCTATAAGCGCACAGTGTGCCGTATCGGTTTTCCGGATTTGGTTTTCATAACGTGGCGATATATGTTGAGTTGTAGGTAGCTTCGCATGGATTCCGAGACAATGAAGCACATCGACTATGGCTAAACAAGGAGTTCTGCAAGTGAGTAGATTTATATCTACAGGGAAAGTCGAGTGGATGGCGTATAGCACCCCGCAAATTAGAATGGAAACCGATATATAAAGAATATGGTTAAGAAAACCATGTTAGAAACCTATGGATATGGTTAAAGAATTAGTAGGAGATAAGATATACCACGAATTAAGGTTATAGTGTATGGTTTAGTGTGACATGACATGATAGAAATTATGTCTTGAATTGATATATAAGGATGTGAAACGTGAATGTGAATCACCATATATATATGTAATGAAAGAGAATCAGTATGAGATTATAGTGGCATGTTATGAGGTTGATAAATATGATTTGATATTAAGAAGATAACTTGATGTGAGATATTGATGTCATGAAAAGAGTATACAATGAGATATGATGACTTGGTTTGATATGTCGTTATACGGATGCAAGTCGATATAAGATAATTGATACCTTTGTCGGTCCCATGATATGGGATTGATACGGATGTGACCTGAGATATAGGTATATAGATATATATAATGTTGTGAATCATGAGTGATATGCCGTACGAGACGTTAGGTCTGTACCCTCATTGTCATATAAGTTGATAGGATCCCTAATGGTTTATTGCCGTCATACGATGGATACCGTACGTGATGAGTTTTACTTGATGATTGATCCATCCCCTTGAATAGAGGATGTCGTATGATGGATTATGCCGTACGTGATGTTGTGAGGCTGGATGCCGATTGATAGATTCACCGACTTGGAGATCTTAAAGATATCTAATCCCTGTCTACACCGCTTAGTTTAGCCTTTACGTAGATGTTAGATTAGATACGTAAACCCTATAACATTTGCGTACGATGTACTTATTGGTGCGTTCATGATATTCTCATTGCATTACATATACCTGTGCTAGTACACTTACACCATTATCGATGATGCGTATGTTACACTCACACAGATTTGCCGGCCCACACACTTCATCGTCGATAATTGCTATGTCACTTATACAGTAGAATTGCTACATCATGCTATTGCTCTTAATTGTTCAGTACTGTCATATGACTCTTTAGCATGATATATTTGCTATACACACATCATTATGCTATGTTGCACGATATACTTGCTATGCTCACATCATTATATAATGTTTCGTGATATACTGATATGCTCACATTTCTGTCCTATGTTTGCATACATCATGCTTTATGATTATACACATTGAGATTTTGTTTTCATGAGATTAAGGATTTGAGAACCGTGGTTGTAACATTTCAGAAAATAAAATATTATTTTTGGAAATTTAGATAATTAAATAATGAATTATTATAAATATTATTAAGTATGAGAATTAGTTGTAACGAAATGGTATAGTTATATACCGATAGTTTGGAAAATATTTGGAAATTTATAAGAATTATCAATTTTGAAAGTGTTTAGTTGATTTGGACATTTTAAAAATTAGTATATAATTAATTGTAAACGAGTTAATACTAAACTCGATTAGTGTTTCACTAATTTTTCATTTAATCTTGATTATGTGCATGTGGCATGCAACAAATCTTGTTGCAAAACACAACATTTTTATATTCCTTTCTTTTAACCATGGCTTCCTTTTTCTTTTATATGATTTTGTTCATTTGCAAAATAAAAGAGAGAAAAGAAAAGAATAAAATATGGGTGGCATGGCAAGAAGTATGGGCTTGGATGAGAGAGTGGGGAGGGAGGTAAGCGGTCTCTTTGACTTAGCCATTGTATCTTCACTTCACTTTCTTCACCTCATTTTCTTCTCCTCCCTCACCATGGCTGCCCTCTCCCTCCACCTCCTCTACCTCCTCACCACAACCTCAAATACACATCAAAACCATATATTCCCTTCACAAAAATTATCTACAAGCTCACTACAAGCATGGTGGACCAAGCAAGTTAGGATTTTGAGCACTTGGGGCAACTCAAGAATTTTTTTGAGTTGCTAAATGAGGTATTTCCTTCACCCATAGTGTAGTAATTCATTTCCTTTAGCTTCTATTTTAGTTTAGAAGGGATTATGTGAGGTTTAGTGATGTTTGAAAATTCCAAGTTGAGATTAGGGTTTGATTTAAGTTGTGATGGTTCAAGTGAGAGTAATTGGTGACTACAATCCCGCCTTTAGTGTTAAAAACCTGGATCAAACAGAACCTAGGCCACGAAACTTGAGTTTGAAACTTCCGTGTCGGTTTTGTGTATAAATTGTACTTACAGGGAATCTAGAGTGATCTGAGACCTTTATGAGAAAAACTAGCAACTCCATTGACCTAGAATTAACACTAGAAGACCACCGTGCAAGTACGAACCCAAGCAAAGCAACCCAGGCCGGCCAGCTCGGAATTTGGGTGTATCTCGCCAGGTCATTTGTGGGTTTTGGTGTTAGAATTGGTTCTGTGGCTCATATACCCCATATACTACCCCACTGTATTGCTTGTTTAACCTAATTTCACCTGACCAAAAATCTGCAGCCATTTTCTAGGGTTGCTGTTGTAAGTCCACGTTGCCCATCCCGGTGCTTACAGGGAGGCGGAAAACATAATAAAAATCGGATTTTTATCAACTATAGGCAACATGGACTATGCTTTAAGGATCTTTACTAAACAAAAACTTGCTAAAGCTAACTTGAAAGTAGCTAAGTGGTAGAAAAGTTATACCTTTGGTCTCTTAGTCCTTCTCTTCTTGCTCCTTGGAGTAGTAGAAGGAGGTCACCTTGCTCGTCTTCTCACGCCGAAGAAAGATCCACCGAAAGCCTCGACCTTTGGCTTCAACTCCAAGCTAGAAGTAACTAGGGTTCAAGAAGTGCTAGTCCTTCAACCCTAGATGAGAGTAGAGAAGATCAAGAGAGGGTTTTTCTCAAGCTCAAGTGTTTCTCAACACATGAGAGGAAGAGAGCTTGAGGGAGAGGAAGAACAAGAGAGAGAAAGGATATGATAGAATGAGAAATAATTGAGCCATTCTCACTAATATGTGTGAATTATTTTAATTGAATAATTAGCTAGATAATTGTCATGGCTAATCATGACATGACCATTATCATTTCAATTTGCAAGGATCAAAAAGCATCTTCCAAAAGAAATGATGATGGTCAAAGTGTCAACCTAGGTCAACAAGTCAAGGTGGGTCAAATGGTCAATAACCATAACCATGCATAATTATTAAACTAATATCAATTAACAATAATACACACATAAGCATTAGGGTTAATAAAATGACAATAGTCATTAACCCTAATCAAAGTCCTCTCCCTCAATCTCAAGCAACTGTGCATACGCACCCGTATTCGTGATCCGAGGAACACGAATACAATGAGAAAAACCGATCCCAAATCATATACTAGGATTCGGCTTAAACCAATGCCCGCTAGTATAAACTGTCCGGACAGCAAACGTGCACAAGTGCGCGAATGTGAACGAACCCTGTCGCAAAACCATGCGACCTCTACTCATTTTGCCTAAAGGAGAATAGCTCTCTGTGTGGGATTCTAAAGACTCGACACAACGCTGGCAGTGGGTTTAACCACAGACCGCAAGCGGCACTAGCTGTACGTAACGGTCCCCAGGTAGATGTCGATAAGAAGACTGACGAGGTGAACCCCATCTGAACTCCTACTGAGCCTGTATGTGACAGTCTCCGTACAGTCCGGTCTGTTCGTCTGATACATCGCATGGCGGGCCTAGGGGAGCGGTGAACGTCAGTCCCCTAATAGCGGTACAAGTCGTGTCGGAGTGTAGCCCAGAACACCCTGAGATAACACTGGAAACCTACCAGTATATCTCGCTTTCCCTGGCCAGGGACTACGCGTGTAATGGCTCTCCTGGACACAGCGCGATGTCAACCCCCAATACCGGGAGAGACGAATCCTGTCTAACCGTCACTGCCTCCAAGTGCTTCGGGACTGCACCCAAAAACTACCTGTTTGCACGACTCCTTTGAACCGTGGTAGGGTAGTAATCAAAGTGCAGTAGGAACACACTCGAGGCGAAGTGACAGTGTCAAGTCAACAGACTAAGCTGTACTCATGTCACCTGGGAACTGATAACTGACGATAGGTATAATACCAATCAACAGTCCCCGACGAGTCCTGTCCAGTGTACTCGTAACCCAACGAGCACCCGTATACTATCTCAAGTACGACGTACTGACGGCTGTGGGACAGACCGTCTCCCACACTGGGATGAGAAGCGCATACGCTAGTCTACTCTGGAGTATCGATGCCCTGTCTCGATAGTCCAACGACTAGGGACCTGTATAAGGATGTGCTTATAGATCACCCAGCTCCCACGAGTGCGAGCGCCATCACAACGCTGTTAATCAAGCAAAGATCCTAAGGGCTCTACTAATATGTATATCAGCAATATGCTAAAAGAAACACATGCACATATTAAAGCAGAGACAAACCAAGTAGCATACTACCATTTCGAGCAAGATTGTATATACAACTGTGAATATCCCAAGCTTCCATCAAGTAATATACAAACTAGTATGATACAGTAATGGCCTTTAGGGCATATACACTAACAATCTCCCACTTGCACTAAGGCCATGTACTGGCGTATCGAAGACCTATCATCTCGATCAGCCGCTCGAACTGAGTCTGGGGCAAGGCCTTGGTGAATGGATCTGCTGTGTTATCCTCTGATGCAACTCTCCGGACCTCGATCTCCTGGCGATCCACGATCTCCCTGATCAGGTGATACCGCCTTAAGATGTGTCTGGATTTCTGATGGGATCTGGGTTCCTTCGCTAAAGCCATAGCCCCGTTGTTGTCGCAATACAGAGGTATTGGGTCAACAATGGACGGAACCACCTGATGTTCTCTCAAGAACTTCCTCATCCAGACAGCTTCTTTTGCGGCATCAGATGCAGCGATGTATTCCGCTTCCATAGTCGAGTCAGCAACGGTTTCCTGTTTGGAGCTCTTCCAACACACCGCCCCTCCATTGAGGGTAAAGACAAAACCCGACATGGACTTGGAATCATCCTTGTCACTCTGGAAGCTGGAGTCAGCAAAGGCCTCAATCTGCAGGTCTTTTCTGCCATACACCAAGAACATCTCCTTAGTCCTTCTCAGGTACTTGAGAATGTTCTTTACTGCTATCCAATGTTTCTCCCCAGGGTTTGACTGATACCTGCTTACCACACTCAGTGTATAAGCCACATCCGGTCTGGTACACAACATCGCATACATAATAGAGCCTACCGCAGAAGCGTAGGGTATAATAGACATGCGATCCCTCTCCAAATCAGTCTTGGGAGACATCTCTTTGGAGAGGGTGATCCCGTGACAAGCCGGTAGATTACCGCGCTTGGAATCTTCCATACTGAAGCTCTTCAGTATGGTGTCGATGTACCTGGACTGCGAAAGTCCTAATATCCTCTTGGATCTGTCACGGTAGATCCGGATACCCAGAATGTATGAGGCATCACCCAGGTCTTTCATGGAGAACCTGTGTGACAAGAACCCCTTAACAGATTGTAGCATAGGAATGTTATTTCCTATTAAGAGAATGTTATCTACGTATAAAACGAGGAATACTACAGTTCTCGCTACAAATCTACAATAGATGCATGGTTCATCTGGATTTTTGATAATGCCCAATTCCATGACCGTCTCATCAAAACAGATGTTCCAACTCCGCGATGCTTGCTTTAGTCCATAAATGGACTTAAGCAACTTGCACACCTTTCCGCTGCTCTCACTCTGAATGAAACCCTCTGGCTGATCCATATAGACACACTCCTCTAAATGTCCATTTAGAAAAGCTGTCTTTACGTCCATCTGCCAAATCTCATAATCGTGGAAGGCAGCAATGGCAAGAAGGATCCGAATGGATTTCAGCATAGCTACTGGAGAAAAGGTTTTGTCATAGTCCAAACCAGGTCGTTGACGAAAACCCTTTGCTACCAGTCTAGCTTTATAGGTCTCAACCTGTCCATCTACACCAATCTTCCTTTTTAAGATCCACTTGCATCCTACGGGTTTTACCCCATCTGGAGCAATGTCCAACGTCCATACTTTGTTGGTGTACATGGACTCCATCTCGGTCCGCATTGCATCCAGCCATTTTACCGAGTCGACGCTCTGAATGGCTTGCTAGAAACTAGTAGGCTCTATGATGCAATCCTCTCTATCCCCGTCAATGAGAAAACCGTAGTATCTCTCGGGCGGATGAGACTGCCTACTACTCCTGCGGAGTGGCGTGGGAATGTCCTGATCTTTCGAACCCTCTGGTTCAACCAAACCTTCAGTAATAGCTCGTGGTTCTGGAATTTCTTCCAGTTCTATTGCGCTCCCACTTAATTCTTTTTCTATGAACTGGTGTTCTAGAAAATGGGCATGGCGAGAAACAAGGACTTTTTGTTCCTCTTCGCAATAGAAGTAATATCCCTTGGAGTTCTTTGGATATCCCACAAACATGCACTGTACTGACCGTGCCTCGAGCTTGTCCGCATACTGCTTTTTTACAAAAGCTGGACATCCCCATGTCTTAATATGATTAAGATGGGGTCTCTTCCCACACCACATCTGATATGGTGTAGTAAGCACAGTCTTAGTTAGAACTCGGTTCAAAAGGTATGCAGCTGATTCTAGCGCATATCCCCAAAACGATCGCGGCAACTCAGCGTTACTCATCATGGACCGTACCATATCCAATAGGGTTCGGTTCCGTCTCTCCGATACACCATTATGTTGCGGAGTGTATGGAGGAGTAAGCTGAGAGAGAATTCCATTCTCTTTTAAGTAACCCAGGAACTCGGCACTCAAGTATTCACCACCTCGATCAGATCTTAGTGTCTTTATACTTTTGCCTGTTTGTTTTTCTGCTTCATTCTTATATTCCTGGAATTTTTCAAAAGCCTCGGATTTATGTTTCATTAAGAAGACATAACCGTACCTTGAAAAGTCATCCGTAAAAGTAATGAAGTAAGAATAACCGATTCGTGCATGTGTAGACATTGGACCGCACACGTCGCTGTGTACGAGTCCCAAGAGCTCGCTCGCTCTTTCTCCGTGTCCAGTAAACGGAGTCTTTGTCATCTTTCCCTTGAGACAGGATTGACAAGTTGCATACGATTGATATTCGAACGAATCCAAATATCCTTCTGTGTGTAACTTAGTCAACCTTCTCTCATTGATGTGACCCAGTCTACAATGCCATAAGAAAGTTTTATTGATTTCTGGAGACTTTCTTTTGTGTGTATTCTGGACATTGAAAATCTGTGGTTGGTTTAATACGTATATACCGTTGTTCAATGTACCTGACCCAATCAAAGCTTGATTAAGGTGAATGTTCACTACATTACTTACAAATGCAAATTCATAACCTTCTTTAGATAATAAAGATACAGAAATGATATTACAGGTTGCATTTGGTACATAATAACAACTACGTAAAACCAAAAAATGTCCATCCGACAATCCCAGGTGATAGTCCCCCACGGCCTCAGCATCCATGCTAGCACCGTTCGCAACTCTGAGGGTCATGTCACCTGCCTTCAAAACTCTACGCTTTCTCAACGCCTGCAAAGAATTACAGATATGAGATCCTGATCCGGTATCCAATACCCAGGAAGTAGAGTTTATTGATAGACAGTTTTCAATAACATACACACCTGAAGCTGAAGCTGCAACTCGCTTCAAATCCTGTGTTCTGGCTTTCCAAGCCTTGCAATCCTGTTTCCAGTGACCACTTTTGTGACAATAGAAGCATTCTTCCTTCCCCACTAGCTTCCCCGCTATCTTTGTTGCTTTACCTTTTCCCTTCGTATCCACTTTACCGACACCGCCTCTTGGTTTGGCGGGGGCTTTCTTCTTCTTACCCTTGGCTTTCGCCCTGCATCTAGAAGAGGAAGATCCTCCTACAAACAAAGTGGATGTCTCCCTACCTTTCTGTAGGGTGCCCTCAGCACTCCTCAACATGTTCAGAAGTTCGGAAAGTTCTACCTCCTTTCCTTGCATGTTGAAGTTAAGAATAAACTGGGCGTAAGTGGAAGGAAGGGACTAGAGAATCAAATCAGTATAGTGTTCATTCTCCAACGTGGTCCCATGGTCCGCGAGCTCTTCAATGTAGCCAATCATCTTAAGCACGTGTTCCGCTACCGATGATCCGACGGCCAATCTTGCCGTAAATAGCTTCTTCGACACTTCGTATCTTGCGATACGAGACTGCTCCCCATACAGTTCTTTTGTATGAAGAAATATGGACTCTAGGTCCATATTCTCGTGCCTCCGCTGATGTTCATTGTCCATCGAGGCTAATACGAGGCATTTGGCCTTCTCGCAATCTATCTCCCATGTCTTACGGATTTCCTTATCCGCGATGCTGGAGGTGGGACCTGGGACAGGGGGTGCTTTGGTGGTAAGGACATACCCTAACTTGTCGTAAGTGATTGCCATCTTGACATTCCTGAGCCAATCTTTGTAGTTTGGCCCTGTCAATATGTTTTTATCTAGTAATAACTTAAGTCCGGTCATCTTGAATGGTTGCTGCAATTAGGAGAGAGAAAAGAAACACTTTAGCATGATGCTCTTGCAAGTTTAGAGTGGTTTTTAATTTGTCTAAACTGGATGGCTCCCACTGTCTCTCGAATCCCTTCTCAAACCGTAAAGAAAGGATTAGTCAGGATTACTCTCACCGTACAATACTTGCTTAACCGTTCAGCCAGGCCAGTGTCGGTACTTCGAGGGAGGTTTTCCAACGCTTTCGCGAAGTTCCTTAATTAAGTAACCTCTTTTCCCTGTGGGCGTAGCCCCGCTAACACCTTTCTAGACACCTACTAAGTTTATAGCATTGATCGTTAAGTGAGAGTTTTCCCGAGGAGTAGCATATACTCACAGTAGGATCGGGATCCAAATATCATCGCGTGATAAAACCGAAGGAATCCTACAAGAATCATCACACTCCAAATGGTATGCAAAGCTAGCAAGTTTCAGTACTTATGAAACTCCCGATGTGGATTTTTGCCCCATGCTCTTATGACCTTGACTTTGGCCAAAATATCATAAGTCACATGTCAAGTTCCACCCGTCATTCTCCTGGTTAATTTGGACCCACCCGTACCTATCCATGACTTTGGCCAAAATGGCCGCACGACTGTCCCAAACCAACGCATCTATCTATGCTGCACATGAATACACAATAGCTACCAATCACTATGCCTTGACTTTGGCCAACATACATAGCTTGAATACTTTTTGACCATTCATGTGGAATGACGGAGGGCTACGGATGGTTTTGGCGAAACCGTGAACGTAGTGAACTTGATCTAATCGATGGAACGAGATAGCTTTTAAAAGGAGTGGTTCAAGCTCCGCGTTTAAAAGTTTGGTTTTGAAAAGAACCGAATGGTTTTCAAAGTGTTCCAATCGACTTTTACTTGGTTTATTTTCTTGCATTAGTTCTTTTAATGCATCCCATCATTTAATCCTACCATTGCAGAAAACAACCAAAATATGACGTACGCTTATGCCATTCGCATTCGCCACGGGGCCCCGTCATCACCCGTTAGGTTACTTAACTAACGACAGAGCGGGGGCTGGGCTAGCGCGGCTGTAAAACATAAGCAATGCCTAAATAGGTATCATATATAAATATATAGCAATGATGGACATTACAGATCACAGATGAATACAATGGATATACTAGGAATCCGCAATCCGTTCGAGCCTGCAACGAAAAGCGGATTACACGGTCGCGGTAAATAGCCAAATACCCCACCCAAGACCCCTACGGGTGCGGCAAACTACCCGCCAAGTACCCGAAGCGAAGCAACCTCCCTCACCACCGTGAGTAGGCCACTCGGCACTTCGAGATACCCGGTAGTTTGTGCACCCCCTCCATGGGTCTATCCTAGGAGCAAAAACAGTAAAAAGAATTATACAATGATGGCTACAACCCCGACCCGGTTGTGCGGCCAAACAAATAATAATATTACATCAATTTACATATTACAAATGAATGAAAGAAAAGCAACACTCATCTCACATCCACCCCGGCTATTCACCCGCGACGATCCAACCCATTCATATACACAAACCAATATCAAACACAGATCACAGATATGTATAACCCTGACTAATCGACATATAGCGATTAGCCGACGTTCAATACATACAAACATCACAGATATAACCATCATAGTCAAAGTGTAGTGAAGTCTCATGTACGATGTACTGACGGCTGTGGGACAGACCGTCTCCCACACTGGGATGAGAAGCGCATACGCTAGTCAACTCCGGAGTATCGATGCCCTGTCTCGATAGTCCAACGACTAGGGACCTGTATAAGGATGTGCTTATAGATCACCCAGCTCCCATGAGTGCGAGCGCCATCACAACGCTGGTAATCAAGCAAAGATCCTAAGGGCTCTACTAATATGTATATCAGCAATATGCTAAAAGAAACACATGCACATATTAAAGCAGAGACAAACCAAGTAGCATACTACCATTTCGAGTAAGATTGTATATACAACTGTGAATATCCCAAGCTTCCATCAAGTAATATACAAACTAGTATGATACAGTAATGGCCTCTACGGCATATACACTAATAGCTGTTTTGTTTTGGTTACTTTTAATGACTTGAAATTTGAATATTGTGTTTTGTCTCGATCGATTGGTGTTTGTACGTCGATATCGAGGGTTATTTGGTTCTTTTACATGTGTAGATCATAGGTTTTAACCTATATGTGATTCGTGTGCCGTTTTGGTTTTCGTACGCGATTATGTTTACGATACTGTATGTTTATATATGTAGGCACCTTCACGTGGACATCGGATAACAAGGAAGAGCATGACGACAGCGACATCGGCAAGCAAGGATCGAGGTGAGTAGATGTATATCAAAGGGAGAAGTCGGGTGGATGGCGTATAGCACCCCCGCAATTTCGTAGGATATGATGTGATATGATATATATACGTATGTGTTATTGCGAGATATGAATATTTAGTAAGAAATGCCTTAGGAGACCATGGGTTGGATTTTTGTAATTGGATGAAAGTGCTTTTAGTTTAGTTTCTTAGTCGTGAAACCATAGGGTAATGGTGGACACAAACACACATACACACACGTGATTTAATATTGGGTGTATATGCTTATATGTGTACACACACACACATATACGTATACATGGATGATGAGCCAGTATATGATATTTGGAGATGAGCCAATATGATCGGCCATGATGCCGTGAGATTGTGATATGTGATTGGGTCTTGATATGATATACGACATAATATTATAGCGGATCGTTGAGCGATGTGTTTTCATATACACGAGGATATAAGTTTGATGATATTGGAATGTACTAGATTTTAGAACGGTAGCACTAATTCTTGATTTATGATAATGATACTATATGAAATTTGTGGTACATGTGATGATTGACCCGTACCCCGATTTTGTGATGCCGTACGATGGATTTTACCGTACGAGATATAGATATGAGGATTGATCCGCGCTCTTGACTCAAGGATGTCGTACTATATATTTTACCGTATGTGGCGCTATTGAGGCGGGATCGCCGACTACTAGATATATCGACTCGGACTGTAGGTGGATTTCCTTACCCTTTCGACTGGGCTCGATTCATACCTATTTTCAAAACTAACGAATCGTGATTATTTTAAAGACAGGCTGAGGGATACTACGGATTTTCAAAAGACGTATTTTTCTCAAGGATCCCGTATCCCCTATTTTTCTAAAACCACGATTCATGCTATTTCAAACACCAAAAACTGTATGACTCATATATGGATAGGTATATTCTTCAATGCTGCGGTTACTACATCATTTTCCGTATGTTCATGCTATCCTCATCGCATTGCATGCTTATAAATGTGTTCTATATAGTTATTATGAAACCCTATTGTCGGGACGCCAGCACCGTTACCGATGATGCGTATTCTCCACGTACACTTGCTTTCCGGCTCACACACATCATCATCGGTAATTTCTATATCACATACACATTAGAAAACATTGCTTCGTAAGTATAAATTGCTAGCTGGTATTTGCAGCAAAATACTAGTACATTTGCTTTCATATGCTAGTTAAGTTATTGCATTCCTTACTGAGATGCCCGGTGCATTCATATCTTCATTCGGTTATATACCGTTCTGGGGCTTTATGCCAATATTCACTGTTCACTGACTCGTGATTTTGAGATTTCGGATCTGTCATGAGATTTCTGGATTTAGGAAACTGCATGTGAATGTTTATAAACTTATGATTATTTTAAAAGAGAAAGATGCTGTTTTCCTTAATATGATGAGTAGCATCCACCATGATGTTTTCTCGGTTCTGAGTTGGTTTTCGAGACCCGATTTGAGGAGGAGGATGAACCGTCTGCTGGTACATGGTGGACCCGGTGAAGTTCTCCGGGGCGAGAGTGATTTTGTGGGGATGACGATGAGCCTGGTAGGGGAGCACTACCAACCGGTGATTGTATGGAAACATTACGGATATCCGGAGGATACCGTTCGAAGTTATGAGAGAGATGGGTATGGGCCGATCCAGACTGACGGAGCCCATGGGCCGATCCTGAAAATGCGAACCCCGAGATTTGAGTTATATGAGATATAGCCGGGTTACCGAATCAAGTGTTGATTCGATACATTGATACACTTGATATTAGTCGGTTATATGCAGTATGACCGGATCATTAAATCAAGTGTTGATTTAGTGATTTAATGTATAATTATATATTTGATATATTACTTTACATTAACTAGTATTGGTTCACTTAAAATTATTTTCTCACTAGATTGTGCACATTGTATATATGATATATTTTTGTGCACTTATTTGTATCATGTTTGATGATACATGCAAACTTGGGTGTGTGTATGCTTTAAACTATGATTAGGTTAATGGTTAGGGTTTGATTTACTCATTTATTTACTTTATTCATTTTTGGCAAGAAATAAAATGGTGGCTTCTTTTGGTTTTCACTTGAAGCTTCATGAAGCTTTGAAAAGTCTTGACCATTTTGTTTCTATCCTTAACCTAACCATTTACCTAAACCCTAGTTTATTCTCTACATGAGTTTATCTCACCCATGGTTGCAATATGATAGATATTACTTGAATTTTCTTTCTGCAATAATGTTTTTTCTTTCTTCTTCTTCTTCTTCTTCTTCATGAAGAAAAGAAAAGCTTACTAGAAAATTCTAAGTGATGAAATCAAGTGAGAAATCCAAATCCAAAGTGAACCCACTTCCTATTTCTTCATCCTCTACCACTTGCCATGTAGTAGAGTGTGTTATCTTCACAAGTTTCATGACTAAGTGAAGATGGAGCTTGAGTTAGAGTTTCCTCGATGTAGATCATCTTCGGTATCGAAGTCAACGACCTAGCCCGCTCATTTCTCCGACGAACCATCGCAAGAGTCCGGGATCCCGGTGATCGCAGCGAAGGGACGTCATCACGGAGCTAAAGAAGTGGAGGACCGGATTTACAAATGTTGTATTTCCATTCACTTGTTAGCAAAGTAGTTTGCTTGCTTTTCTTTTCGCCTTACCTCTAGTAATCGATCTAGTTTAGGGTTTCTCGGCACAAGAAAAATTTGAATTTGGCATGGTTGATGCCTTACGGAACCTCTTGAGTGTGCCTAGGAACCCTACACCTGACGCAAACATCTATCCAAGGGGTCACTCCCGGTGAAGGGATCTCGGCCCTTGCCTCGTCGACTGAGGTGCTGGATATTCATAACCGAATACCACTGCGCAAAACAAAAGATAACGTCCTTGCAATAACAGCTTTTTGAAAAATATTCCAACAACATCAGAATAGGTTTGTTTAGCTTGCATTGATCCGAATCAATGCAGTCCCATCAATTAATCACACCACAAAAGAACGAAAATATGATGTACGTATATGCCATCCGCATTCGCCATTGGGTCCCGTCATCAACCGTTAGGTTACTTAACAAACGACAGAGCGGGGACTGGACTAGCACGGGTGTAAAACATGTAGGGTTCCTAAGCACTCTAATGAGGTCTCACAAGGTATCGACCATGCCAATTTCAAATTTTACAAGTGCCGAGAAACCCTAACACGGATCGTTAACTAGAATTTTAAGCGAAACAAAAGCGAATAGTTAACAACTTAACTAAGTGAACGGAAATACAACCTTTGTAGATCCGGTTCTCCACCTCCATAGCTCCATGATGAAGTCCCCTTGCTGTACAAATCAAATCCCGGGCTCTAGCGTCGGCTTCATCGGAGAAATGGACGGGCTAGGTCATCGACTACGATGCCGAAGATGATCTACGTCGAGGCATCACAAGATCAAGCTCCCACTTCACCAAGTCATGAAACTTGTGAAGAAAACACCCTATACTACTTGGCAAGAGGTAGAGGATGAAGAAATAGGAAGTGGGTTCACTTTAGAATTGGATTTCTCACTCATTTCATCAAATCACCATTGATGGAATCAAGATTCTTCTTGAAGAAGAAGAAGAAGATGATGAAAAATGTTATATGATAAGTTGTTTTAAAAAAGAAAATAAAAACAATACTTATCATTTGGCAACCATGGTCAAGTGTAGAGAGTAAATCATGGTTAGATGGAATGGTTAGGGTTAAGCATGAAGACAAAATGGTCACTTAGTCAAAGCTTCATGAAGCTTCAACTTAGAAACAAAAATAGCCACCATTTTCCCATTTGCCTAAATTAATAAATAAATGAACAAATAAATAAATTCAAAACCCTAACCATTACATAACCATGGTTTAGTCTAAACATACACTTAATTATTTATGTATCATCAAACATGATACAATCAAGTGTACAAAATATATCACATATACAATGTGCACATCAAGTGAGATAAAACCATTTAAAATGAACCAATACTAGTTAATGCAAAGTAATATATCAAATATATAATTATGCATTAAATCATTAAATCAACACTTGATTTAACGATCCGGTCATATCGCATATAACCGACTAATATCCAATGTATCGACTTATCGAATCAATCCTTGATTCGATAACTAGGTTATATCACATACAACCATTCGATACATTCATCGCGAGAATGAAATACGGTATCACATACACGCATTATTCTCGGTCCCGCACATATCTCATATGCGCTCCTATTTCGTTTCGCTTGAGCCAGGAAACCTCTGTGTAGGACTCTAAAGACTCGTCAATACGCCGGCAGCAGGTGATGATCATATCAAACACCCACAAGCCGCAAGCGGTCTGCTAAACGAAACGGCCACCCGGGTATTAAGCGGTCAGAAGATCGACGAGCAAGCCCGCTCACACTCCTGTGAATCCAACCAGTAACACTTACCGTACAGTCCGGTCTCATCGTCTGATATGTCGCATATCTCGCTTAGGGGTGGTAAACGTCAGACCCCAATAGCTCGATAAGTCGTGTCGATATGAGGTCTATAACATTTCGAGAAACTACAGGTAACACTTACCAGTAAATCTCAGCAACCCTGGCCAGGGATTTCCGGTTATAGCCAATCGAACACAGCGCAACATCAACTCCCTATACCGGGAGAGACGAATCCCCTCCTATCGCTCATTGCCTCCATGTGATTCGGGACTGTACCCAAAAACCACCGTTTTGCACGCCCTCTTGGACGTGGTAAGGTGGAAATCAAAGCACAGTAGGAACCACACAAGACTCTATGACGATCTCGGGTCAACAGACTACTCTGTACCAGTGTCACCAGAGAACTGCCATCTGACGTAAGGTATAATACCATCTGGGAGTTCTCGGCGAGTCCGTCCAGTGTACCCAGTCTCCACTGAGCACCCGTATATCATCTCTGATGTCAAACACCAATGGATATGGGATCATCCATCGCCCATCTGTATGGGTCGAGAAGGTATACGCTAGTCTACTCTGGTATATCGATGCCCCGTCTCGATACACCTACGACTAGGGACCTTGAAGGATGTACTTATGGACCACCATGTCCCCACTAGTATGATCCGCATCATAGTCTAGGTAGTCAAGTGTTAGTTATATGTATGCCCTAGAGGCCATTACTATACATAGGATGTATATTGTAGTGGATGCTGGGACATATATAGTGAGGACTTTCTTGCTCGACATGATAGTATGCTATCTGGTTGAACTTTACCTTAACGTGTATACTAATTGTCTCTCTGTTACATGTTGGTAAAGCCCTTAGGATGTGTACTTGACTACCTGGACTATGATGCGGATCATACTAGTGGGGACATGGTAGTCCATAAGTACATCCTTGAAAGTCCCTAGTCGTGGGTGTATCGAGATGGGGCATCGATATACCAGAGTAGACTAGCGTGTACCTTCTCGACCCATACAGATGGGCGATGGATGATCCCATATCCATCGGTGTTTGACATCAGAGATGATATACGGGTGCTCAGTGGAGACTGGGTACACTGGACGGACTCGCCGAGAACTCCCAGATGGTATTATACCTTACGTCAGATGGCAGTTCTCTGGTGACACTGGTACAGAGTAGTCTGTTGACCCGAGATCGTCATAGAGTCTTGTGTGGTTCCCACTGTGCTTTGATTTCCATCTTACCACATCCAAAAGGGCGTGCAAAACGGTGGTTTTTGGGTACAGTCCCGAGTCACATGGAGGCAATGAGCGATAGGAGGGGATTCGTCTCTCCCGGTATAGGGAGTTGATGTTGTGCTGTGTTCGATTGGCTATAACAGGAAATCCCTGGCCAGGGTTGCTGAGAATTACTGGTAAGTGTTACCAGTAGCTTCTCGAATTGTTATAGACCTCATATCGACACGACTTATCGAGCTATTGGGGTCTGACGTTTACCACCCCTAGGCGAGATATGCGACATATCAGACGATCAGACCGGACTGTACGGTAGTGTTACTGGTTGGATTCACTGGAGTGTGAGCGGGCTTGCTCGTCGATCTTCAGATCGCTCAATACCCGGGTGGCCGTTACGTTTAGCAGACCGCTTGCGGCTTGTGGGTGATTGATATGATCATCACCTGCTGCCGGCGTATTGACGAGTCTTTAGAGTCCTACACAGAGGTTTCCTGGCTCAAGCGAAACGAAATAGGAGCGCATATGAGATATGTACGGGACCGAGAATAATGCGTGTATGTGATACCGTATTCCATTCTCGCGATGAATGTATCGAATGGTTGTATGCGATATAATCTAGTTATCGATTCAAGCGTTGATTCGATAAGTCGATACATTGAATACTAGTCGGTTATGTTCGACATGACCGGATCATTGAATCAAGTGTTGATTTAATGATTTAATGTATAATTATATATTTGATATATTACTTTACATTAACTAGTATTGTTTCACTTTAAATGGATATTCTCACTCGGATGTGCACATTGTATATGTGATATACTTTTTGTGCAATTGATTGTATCATGTTTGATGATACATGTTTGCTTTGGTTAAGTGTAAAGAATTAAACCTATGGTTAAGTATATGGTTAGGTTTTTATTTATTTATCCATTAATTTATCTATTTATTTTGGATTAATAAAGAGAGAAGAAAACAAAATGGTTGCATTGATTCATGAAGTTTCTTGAAGCTTCATTCAACTTTGACCATTTTGTCTTCATCTCCTTAACCTAACCATTCACTAACCCTAGTCTATTCTCTACACCTAACTATGGTTGGAATTATGATAAGGATTCATTTTTCTTTTCATTTTAATAATCTTAATAATACTAGCTTCTTCTTCTTCATCTTCCTTCATGAAGAAAGCAAGCTCCATCAATGGTGATTGATGGAAATGAGTGAGAAATCCAATTCTAAAGTCTATCCACATCCTATTTCTTCATCCTCTACCTCTTGCCAAGTAGTAGAGTGTGTTTCCTTCACAAGTTTTCATGACTTGGTGAAGGTGGAGCTTGATTTAGCGATGCCTCGACGTAGATCATCTTCGGCATGGACATCGACGACCTAGCTCGCCATTTCTTCGACGAAGCCGACGCTAGAGCCCGGGAATTCATTTGGACAGGAAAAGGACTTCGTTGCGGAGCTATGGAAGTGGAGCACCGGATCTACAAAGGTTGTATTTCCGTTCCTCTAGTTTAGATGTAAACTAGTTTCTTTTTCGCCTAGATTTCTAGCCAACGGTCCGTATTAGGGTTTCTCGGCACCTAGATTTTTTGAAATTGGCATGGTTGATGCCTTGTGAGACCTCTTGAGAGTGCCTAGGAACCCTACAGTGGTATCAGAGCCTAGCTAGAGCCTTAGGCAAAGTCTAGACGCAATTTGAAGTCCAAACGAACCCGAAACCCAATTCCAAACATGCTCTCTGTCCTTTTTCTAAAAACAGGGATTTTTGTGAATTAAAAATTGCCAAAAAATTCAGCAGGGAAATCTATGAATTACGGCGCAAAAATTATTTGATGAACAGTCAATACTGCGGCGGAACCGCGGCAGAAGCCTTGCTTCTGCGGCGGTTCCGTGGCCACTTTATTGAATTATCATATAATATTTGCACAGTAATTTAGTTCTTCAGGTTTTGGATTTTCTGGAAATTTTTAAAATTTATTCAAGAGTTGAATTTTCTGGGGTTGTTTTGGGGATTCGGTGTTTCGATTGGAGTATCAGATTTTGTCTATGTGGCTTTCCGGATAAATTTTAGAATATGTTAAAAAGTTCGACCGGATATAAATACCCAATTTTTCCCCTGTCGGGAAATTTCCAAGTGTTGGATTTTTCCGTAGTTTAACGACGTTCTAAGTAGTGCAAGTAACGCGATGGACCCTCTAGAAGACAACAAACCTTAACTCGATTATGTGACCGTCTTGAACTGCCCTTTGAACCTTCGGGTTTGGGGCAGTACGGCGTGCCACATGTGAGGCGTTGGTTTGACCCTTCTACGGCTGGACCGTTGGTACTGAGGCACGAACTGAATGTTGTTAGACTTGTTTCATGTGATGAGCTGTATCGGGAAAACTTGGGTGTTCGATTGTTCGATCGGAAAGTTTAACATTTTCTATTTATCCGGAATGGGATACAATAATTGGAATTCACAAAAAGTTATGAGATAACTGAATGAATGTTATAAACATAGCACTTTAGTCTCACTTGATCGGTTGCCACGGAATTTTGATGTGATCAAAAGTCCGTCGCAATCACGTAGCATACGCGGATACTCGCCGGGTAAACTTAATAGACAGCCTCACTCCATAGCCCCGACCAAGTGACTGTAGGAGAACCCCGTCGCCGAAAGCATCCGTCCGGGTGCTCGCGGCAGCGGTGTTCCGCCTTGGTGCACTTCGTCGACGGTATCGGGGGTGCAACCGTCTACTGAAGTTTGCGACGAGCATTCGATCAGGATGTCGGGAATCTTGTTGAATTGCCCGACTAGGTATTGAAAAGTGTTTTCGATTTTGAGACTAAAATGCGGGGTTTATAATTGTTAGGCATGAGATGCCTAAGGAATTCATTGTTTTAGGCTTGCGATGTCTAAGGAGATTGTGGATTCCAACTGTTGTAGTTTTACACTTTCTTTTCTGTGACCGTAAGTGTAATATGTGATATCGCCGGTTTCGTTGCTATTGTTAGTGTATATGCCCTAGAGGCCATTACTGTATCATACTAGTATGTATATTACTTGATGGAAGCTTGGGATATTCACAGTTGTACAGACAATCTTGCTCAATATAGTAGTATGCTACTTGGTTTGTCTCTGCTTTAATGTGTACATGTGTGTTTATTTATTATATCACCTATACGCATTAGTAGAGCCCTTAGGATCTTTGCTTAATTACCGGCGTTGTGATGGCGATCACACTTGTGGGGGCTGGGTAATCTACAAGCACATCCTTATACACGTCCCTAGTCGTGGGAGTATCAAGATAGGGCATCGATACTCCAGAGTAGACTAGCGTATGCGCTTCTCATCCCAGCACGGGAGACGGTCTGTCCCACAGCCGTCAGTACATCGTACTTGAGATAGTATGCGGGTGCTCGTTAGGTTACGAGTACACTAGACAGGACTCGTCGGGGACTGATGGTTGGTATTATACCTATCGTTAGTTATCAGTTCCCAGGTGACATGAGTACAGCTTAGTCCGCTGACTTGACACTGTCACTTCGCCTCGAGTGTGTTCCCACTATTCTTTGATTACTACCCTACCACGGCTCTACTGAGTCGTGCAAACAGGTAGTAGTTGGGAGCAGTCCCGAAGCACTTGGAGGCAGTGACGGTTAGACAGGATTCGTCTCTCCCGGTATTGGGGGTTGACATCGCGCTGTGTCTAGGAGAGCCATTACACAAGTAGTCCCTGGCCAGGGCAAGCGAGATGTACTGGTAGGTTCCAGTGTTATCTCAGGGTGTATTGGGCTTCACTCCGACACGACTTGTACCGCTATTAGGGGTCTGACGCTTGCCGCCCCCTAGGCCCGCCATGCGATGTATCAGACGAACAGACCGGACTGTACGGAGATTGTCACATACAGGCTCAGTAGGAGTTCAGATGGGTTTACCTCATCGGCCTTCTTATCGACATTTACCTGGGGACCGTTACGTACAGCTAGTGCCGCTTGCGGTCTGTGGTTAAACCCACTGCCAGCGTAGTGTCGAGTCTTTAGAGTCCCACACAGAGAGTTTCCCTGCACTGAACGAAACGTGTAGAGGCCGTATGGTTTTACGGCAGGGCTGCGATCACTTACGTACACTTGTGTGCGTATGATGTTCGGGCAGGCAGTACTAGTGGGCTTTGGCTTAAGCCAGATCCTAGTATTGCACGGATGGATTTGTTTTGTCTTCTGTGCATCCGCATTCTACGGAATACGGATGCAGGTGTGTATGCACAGTTTTCCGGAGCGATGAAGGAGGAGGTGCCTCATTAGGGTTTTGGCAGTTGGTTCGGCCAAAACCGCTATGTGGCAGGCTCATTAGGGTTTTGACAGTTGATTCGGTCAAAACCATTTTGAGGCCGACTCATTAGGGTTTCGACAGTTCGTTTGGTCAAAACCATTATGAGCCGGGGACATTATTTACTAATCCTTTCATTGATAATTTTGTTATGGCTAATTACATTGACCATTTGACCATCTTGACTTTGTTGACCATTTGACCAAAGTTGACTTGGATCTTCTTAGAAGATCTAAAGTATTCTTTGGTTTTCTTTTTCTTTAGTTATGATAATGGTCATGTCATTTGTAGCCATCACCTTTATCTTGATGGGATTAGTAATGATAATGTTTGTGCATTATTTGCAACCATGGTTGTTTTTCTTTTGTTCATAATATTATTCTCATTCTCTCTCTTGAAATGAGAAGCTCCATGGTTGCTAGAAAATCTCCTTCTTCTTCCTCCTCTTGATTTCTCCTTTGATCTCATGTGTTGAGAGAAAAAGGATTCTACTTGACAAACACATCCATACATCTTCTTTACACAACCTAGGGCTTCTAGATTAGCAATCTCCTTGCCCTAGTTACCTCGGCTTGAGGTGGAGCTCGGTGTACATCTCTCGGGTGGATCGTCTTCGACTCAAGAAGGCCGCGGAGGTGACCGAAGTCCGGATCAACCATTGAGCAAGCAATGAGAAGATCAACAAGAAGAGAAGAACATCAAAGAAGAACAACAACAAGAAGAGAAGGAGTTCAAGTTGAGGTATAACCCCTAACCGAGTAGATACATCTCATGTTAGGATGCTAGTATATTGTTTAGCAAAGATCCGGCTTTTACGGTCCATGTTACAAAGTTTAGAAAAATTTTGATTTACCGTTTCCGCTACCCCGAAAGTACCGGGAGAGGTAACGTGGACCTAACAGCTATATGTCAACGACAATTGGGATGCGCATATTTACTTACGTTGATGACATGTGATGTTATGTGTTGCTGGATATGTTATATTGGATCGTCGTGTTTGAATAGCCGGGGTTATTATGTGAGATGAGTGTTTTTCATTTCCTTTCATGTAAAAACTTGTATGTAATATTCTTTTATTGGGGCACTTCCAGGTTGCGGAAGTTGTCACCGTTTGTATATTATTTACTGTTCCGCACTAGGATAGACCCAAGGAGGAGGGCACAAGTAACCGGGTTCTGGAGTCCAGTGGGAGACCAACTCGAGGAGTCGAGTCCGGGTCTCCTAACTCTAGAATTGGTAGGGTTGCTTGCCGCTCTCGTAGGGGTCTAGGGGTGTGGGTTTGGCTATTCATCACGACCGTGGAATCCGTGTTTTATACTGGCTCGTATTGAAAACACGGACGTCCTATTATATCCAATATTTCATATGATTCTTCTGCTGCGATATCTGTGATGTGATCATATGATGTTCTGTGATGGATACAGTATATAGTATATATGATATATTATATAGGCGTTACTTATGTTTTACACCCGCGCTAGCCCTGCCCCGCTCTGCCGTTAGTTACCTAACCTAACGGTGCACGAGGGGACATCGAGGCGAATGCGGATGGCATAAGTGTACGTCGTATTTATCTGTGATGTTTAGGTACTTAAATGATGGGACTTCATTAATGTGATTAATGAAAGAAAAGAAACCTAAGATGTTGTAGAATCGAATTTCAAAATAAAAAGGGTAGCTACAGTTCTTGCTTTGCACAGCGGTATATATGATATATCCTGCACCTTATTCGATGAGGAAAGGACCGAGATCCCTTCACCGGGAGTGACTCCTTTAGCAATAACTGGCAGATGCTACACACTCGGTTTGTCTTTTGATTGCTTTTAAGAGTTTTTGCTTTGCACAGTGATATATATGATATATCCCGCACCTCATTCGACGAGGAAAGGACCGACGATCCCTTCACCGGGAGTGACTCCTTTAGCAAAACTAGAAAAGCCTCAAAAACACTCCATTTCAAAATTCATTCGATCCTACAACGATATCAAGTTCATTACGCAATAGGTTTTCAGAAAAACCTGTCGTAGCCCTCCGTCATTTCAGATAAGTACTAGTTAGTATTCGTGCTGCGGTAGTTTGGCATTCGTCAAGGCGTAGTGTACGGTAGCTAACTAGTATTTATCTGCTTGAGCATATGATGCGATTGGATTAGGGTATTCGTACGGCGTTGTTTGGCATTCGTCAAGGGTCGTGCGGGTGGTTTTAATTCGATCAAGAAATGTACGGGTTGAACTTGACTAGTGGACTATGGGTTGTTTGGCATTCGTCAAGGTCATAGAACACCAGGGGCAAAACATTATCGGGAATTTCAAGTGTTGAAATTTGCAATGAGATTGCATACCTTCTATGAGATAGTTGGATCCCGATACCCGCTGCGAGTAATTGTTACTCCTGAGAGAGTTTTATACATTACAATTAGCCGATCAAGTAGTTGTCTAGAAAGGTGTTAACGAGGTTACGCCTCTGGGAAAACGAGGTTTACATTAATTCTGTTCGTGCGAAAGCACGGGGGACCTCCCTCAAAGTACCGACACTGGCCTGGCTGAAAGATTGGCGAACTTGTAGTGTGTAATTAATCCCGGCTAGTCTTTCCTTTTAGGGTTTGAAGGAAGATTTGATAAAAAGCAGTGGGAGCCATCCTGATTAGATAAAATAATAACCAATCTATTCTTGCAAGAGCGCACGCTGAGTGTTTTCTTCTCTCTCTCTCCAGGTAGCGACCATATCACGCCTTAATCAAGATAATAATACGGAAATATTGACCGAACCCGCTTGTTATACTGAGCTGGGGAACGTTGGTCCCGCTCCAACTTATAATTGTTATAAGACAGAGCAGGAAATTGGGGAATACCAGATTTCCCGTGCCGCCGAAACGAAGAGAGTGCATGTTGATGCATCATCTTCGGGTGTGTTCATTACAAAGAACTGTTTCTCAGTATCCTTTACGTCCTGGGTATGTGATACCAGATCAGGATCCCAGATATGTAATCTGTTACATAGGGCTACAGATAGGTAGAGAACTGAGAACGGGTCATAAGTTTCATGAGGCAGAAAACGGGGCAAGTGTTGCAGCCAAGTCTGTTGGTCACTGTCACCCTGTATTACAAATACATTGATTCTGAACGAATGTTATTAGATACCGAACCTGATATACAAAATCGTATCTATCTCTTTATTAGTAAAGAAATGATAAAATTTTGTATTGTTGGATAATGTTTTGAACATTTCCTATATCAAAAGTTGATCGGTTCAGGCACGTTATCTAAAAGCATTGCTGTTCTAAATCAAACTACAGTTCTTAGTATACAGAACACACACAAGAGGAAGAGTTCAGAACTGAACGAATTCTTCTTGAGGCATTGTAGACTAGGTCAGATCAATGTGACCCGACTACCTAGAGTAACATATAGATGCATATTTAAATCAGTTTGAATTTACATCTTGTGAAACTCGCCAGTCATGTCACAAAGATAAGATGACCACAACTCTGTTTATTGGAAACAGAGAAAAAGTTAGTAAACTCTTGGGATGATACATGTTGATGTATGTAAGGTCCCCTGTCTGCACATGCCAGGACTGGTTCTTTATACTTCATTACGTTCTCTGATGATCTCTTTAGATTCAGACATAGGTTCTTGTTGAAACACAAGTCCGAACCTTTTGAGATATTCACAGAATATAAGTTAGAAGTAGAGAACCAAAATACGGGTAAAAGTATTATGTCCTATGATGAGATCAGGGAGGAGAATACTTGTGCATGGAATTCCTGGACTATTCTAAAGGAGAATGAGATTCTCTCTCAGCATTACTCCTCTGTATACACCATAGCACGATGGTATATCGGGGTGGAGCAATTACACCCTATATGATAAGGTGTGCTCTATGATGAGTACTACTGAGTTACCTATTTCCTCTTGGGAGTTATGCACTTGAGAAGCTGCATACCTATTGAATAGGGTTCGAATCAAATCAGTTGCCTACCACTTCATATGTGATATGGAAAGGGAAGAGCACATATCTTAAGTTAGTTAAGATTTGGGGTTGTCCTGCCTATGTCTGAAAAGCAAAATCCGGACAAGCTCGAGGCAAGGTCTGTTATGTAGAACTGGAAAGGTTCCAGGCATACAAACAACAGTTGATGATTTGATAGAACCAAAGGATTCAGTAGAAACCAACGAACCTCAGCCTCTCCGCCGATCTAGTAGGGTTCCTCACCCACCTGAGAGATACTTCGGTTTCTCTATGACAGTGGGAGTGAGGATTGCATCATGAGATGATGACCCAACTAGTTTCGAGCTGGCCATCAGGAGTGAGACTCTGTAAGAATGGCTGGATGCTTAGCGATCTGAGATGGAATCCATGTACACCAACAAAGTATGGACTTTGGCTGCTATATCTGAAGGGTTAAATCCCCATCAGGAGCAAGTATATCTTGAGAAGATTACTTGGTGTAGATGGAAATGTTGAGACTTTCAAAGCTAGACTTGTTAAAGTTTTTCGTCATAGACCAGGCGTGGATTATGATGAAACCTTTTCAAGTGGCTATGCTTAAGTCCATCCAGATCCTACTTGCCACGGCTACATACCATGACTACGATATCTGGCGGTTGGGTGTCATGATTCCTTTTCTAAATGATGTTTTAGAAGAGAACGTCTGTAAGTACACAGCCAGAGTGCTTCGTAGACAGTGGGAGCAGCGGAAACGTGTACAAGATGCTTTATAGGATAAAGCAGGCATCGCGGAGTTGGAACATCTGTTTTGATGTCATAGTCAAAAAGTTTGACTTCATCAAAATGGTAGATGAACCTTGTATATACAAAAAGGTAGTAGGGAGTATGGTGGCGATTCTCGTAAAGTACGTGGATGACATACTCTTGATAGGGAAAGAGTTTCCTATGCTACGCTCGATCAATCTACGCTTATCACAATGATTCTCCATAAAGGATAAAAGTTATACCTCCTAAATCCAGGTTTTTGGATCTATGAGATAGATCTAATCGGATGTTAGGATTCTCACTAGTTGTAGTGAGATGGTATCAATCGATCCTGGGGAGAATCACTGAAAGTGTTCCAGGGTGATAAGATGACTGAATGTCAGTCACAGGCATTGTCTTTACCCTAAGTATAGGGACGGTATGTTGGAAGAGTTCCAAGCTAGATACCGTGACATACTAGACGATAAAGGCAGGATACATAGCTACTTAAGATGCTACCAAAGAGGCTGTTTGGGTGTATATTGGTTCATGAGATGAACTACGTTCCTCCTATTGTGTGACAATGGAGTTGTGGCTTATGCCAAGGAACGCCGGTCCCATCAGTGATCCAGACATATTCTTAGGCAGTGTCACCTGATCATGGAGATAGTTGATCTCCAGGGTGATCGAGGTAAGGAGAGTAGACTCAGAGGACAACACAGCGGATCCACTCACAAAGGCCTGTTCCCAGAAAGAGATATTTATGGGATGGTTGAGTATGAGATACTACAACCACTGCTATTAGATGGCCCTAGTGCAAGTGGGAGATTGTTAGTTATATGTATGCCCTAGAGGCCATTACTATACATAGGATGTATATTGTAGTGGATGCTGGGACATATATAGTGAGGACTTTCTTGCTCGACATGATAGTATGCTATCTGGTTGAACTTTACCTTAACGTGTATACTAATTGTCTCTCTGTTACATGTTGGTAAAGCCCTTAGGATGTGTACTTGACTACCTGGACTATGATGCGGATCATACTAGTGGGGACATGGTAGTCTATAAGTACATCCTTGAAAGTCCCTAGTCGTGGGTGTATCGAGATGGGGCATCGATATACCAGAGTAGACTAGCGTGTACCTTCTCGACCCATACAGATGGGCGATGGATGATCCCATATCCATCGGTGTTTGACATCAGAGATGATATACGGGTGCTCAGTGGAGACTGGGTACACTGGACGGACTCGCCGAGAACTCCCAGATGGTATTATACCTTACGTCAGATGGCAGTTCTCTGGTGACACTGGTAGAGAGTAGTCTGTTGACCCGAGATCGTCATAGAGTCTTGTGTGGTTCCCACTGTGCTTTGATTTCCATCTTACCACGTCCAAGAGGGCGTGCAAAACGGTGGTTTTTGGGTACAGTCCCGAGTCACATGAAGGCAATGAGCGATAGGAGGGGATTCGTCTCTCCCGGTATAGGGAGTTGATGTTGTGCTGTGTTTGATTGGCTATAACAGGAAATCCCTGGCCAGGGTTGCTGAGATTTACTGGTAAGTGTTACCAGTAGCTTCTCGAATTGTTATAGACCTCATATCGACACGACTTATCGAGCTATTGGGGTCTGACGTTTACCACCCCTAGGCGAGATATGCGACATATCAGACGATCAGACCGGACTGTACGGTAGTGTTACTGGTTGGATTCACTGGAGTGTGAGCGGGCTTGCTCGTCGATCTTCAGATCGCTCAATACCCGGGTGGCCGTTACGTTTAGCAGACCGCTTGCGGCTTGTGGGTGATTGATATGATCATCACCTGCTGCCGGCGTATTGATGAGTCTTTAGAGTCCTACACAGAGGTTTCCTGGCTCAAGCGAAACGAAATAGGAGCGCATATGAGATATGTGTGGGACCGAGAATAATGCGTGTATGTGATACCGTATTCCATTCTCGCGATGAATGTATCGAATGGTTGTATGCGATATAACCTAGTTATCGATTCAAGCGTTGATTCTATAAGTCGATACATTGAATACTAGTCGGTTATGTTCGACATGACCGGATCATTGAATCAAGTGTTGATTTAATGATTTAATGTATAATTATATATTTGATATATTACTTTACATTAACTAGTATTGGTTCACTTTAAATGGATATTCTCACTCGGATGTGCACATTGTATATGTGATATACTTTTTGTGCAATTGATTGTATCATGTTTGATGATACATGTTTGCTTTGGTTAAGTGTAAAGAATTAAACCTATGGTTAAGTATATGGTTAGGTTTTTATTTATTTATCCATTAATTTATCTATTTATTTTGGATTAATAAAGAGAGAAGAAAACAAAATGGTTGCATTGATTCATGAAGTTTCTTGAAGCTTCATTCAACTTTGACCATTTTGTCTTCATCTCCTTAACCTAACCATTCACTAACCCTAGTCTATTCTCTACACCTAACTATGGTTGGAATTATGATAAGGATTCATTTTTCCTTTCATTTTAATAATCTTATCATAATACTAGCTTCTTCTTCTTCATCTTTCCTTCATGAAGAAAGCAAGCTCCATCAATGGTGATTGATGGAAATGAGTGAGAAATCCAATTCTAAAGTCTACCCACTTCCTATTTCTTCATCCTCTACCTCTTGCCAAGTAGTAGAGTGTGTTTCCTTCATAAGTTTTCATGACTTGGTGAAGGTGGAGCTTGATTTAGCGATGCCTCGACGTAGATCATCTTCGGCATGGACATCGACGACCTAGCTCGCCATTTCTCCGACGAAGCCGACGCTAGAGCACGGGAATTCATTTGGACAGCAAAGGGACTTCGTTGCGGAGCTATGGAAGTGGAGCACCGGATCTACAAAGGTTGTATTTCCGTTCCTCTAGTTTAGATGTAAACTAGTTTCTTTTTCGCCTAGAATTCTAGCCAACGGTCCGTATTAGGGTTTCTCGGCACCTAGATTTTTTGAAATTGGCATGGTTGATGCCTTGTGAGACCTCTTGAGAGTGCCTAGGAACCCTACATCAAGTACACATCCTAAGGGCTTTACCAACATGTAACAGAGAGACAATCAGTGTACACGTTAAGGTAAAGATCAACCAGATAGCATACTATCATGTCGAGCAAGAAAGTCCTCCCTATATATGTCCAAGCATCTACTACAATATACATCCTATGCATATTAATGGCCTCTAGGGCATACATATAACTAACAATCTCCCACTTGCACTAGGGCCATCTGATAGCAGTGGTTGTAGTATCTCATACTCAACCATCCCATAAAAGTCTCTCTCTGGGAAAAGGCCTTTGTGAGTGGATCCGCCGTGTTGTCCTCTGAGTCTACTCTCCTAACCTCGATCTCCTTGGAGATCAACCATCTCCATGATCAGGTGATACTGCCTTAGAATATGTCTGGATCACTGATGGGACCGGCGTTCCTTGGTATAAGCCATAACTCCATTGTCTCACAATGGTAGGAACGTAGTTCATCTCATGAACCAATATACACCCAAACAACCTCTTTGGTAGCATCTTAAGTAGCGATGTATCCTGCCTTTATCGTCTAGTATGCCACGGTATCTAGCTTGGAACTCTTCCAACATACCGTCCCTTTACTGAGGGTAAAGACAAAGCATGTGACTGACTTTCAGTCGTCCTTATCACCCTGGAACCCTTCCAGTGATTCTTCCCAGGATCGATTGATACCATCTCACTACAACTAGTGAGAATCCTAACATCCAATTAGATCTATCTCATAGATCCAAAACCCAGGATTTAGGAGGTATCACTTTGATCCTATATGGAGAATCATTGTGATAAGCGGAGATTGACCGAGCATAGCATAGGAAACTCCTTCCCTATCAAGAGCATGTCATCCACGTACTCTACGAGAATCGTCACTTTACTCCCTACTACCTTCTTGTTTATACAAGGTTCATCTACCATTTTGATGATGTCAAACTGTTTGACTACTACATCAAAACAGATGTTCCAACTCCGCGATACCTGCTTTATCCTATAAAGCATCTTGTGCACGTTTCCGCTGCTCCCACTTTTTACGAAGCCCTCTGGCTGTGTACTTATAGACGTTCTCTTCTAAAACATCATTTAGAAAAGCAGTCATGGCACCCAACCGCCAGATATCGTAGTCATGGTATGTAGCCGTGGCAAGTAGGATCTGGATGGACTTAAGCATAGGTCTTTAGAAAAAGTTTCATCATGATCCACGCCTGGTTGATGACGAAAACCTTTAACAAGTCTATCTTTGAAAGTCTCAACTTTTCCATCTACACCATGTAATCTTCTTAAGATATACTTGCTCCTGATGGGGATTTAACCCTTCAGATATAGCAGCCAAAGTCCATACTTTGTTGGTGTAGAAGGATTCCATCTCAGATCGCTAAGCATCCAGCCATTCTTACAGAGTCCCACTCCTGATGGCCAGCTCGAAACTAGTTGGGTCATCATCTTATGATGAAATCCTTGCTCCCACTGTCATAGAGTAACCGAAGTATCTTTCAGGTCGGTGAGGAACCCTACTAGATCGGCGGAGAGGCTGAGGTTTGTTGGTCTCTACTGAATCCTTTGGTTCTATCAAATCATCAGCTGTAGTTTGTATAGCTGGAGCATTTCCAGTTCTACATAACAGATCTTGCCTCGAGCTTGTCCGGATTTTGCTTTTAGACATAGGCCGGACAACCCCAAATCTTAACTAACTTAAGATATGGGCTCTTCCCTTTCCATATCACATATGAAGTGGTAGGCAACTGATTTGATCGGAACCCTATTCAATAGGTATGCAGCTTCTCAAGTACATAACTCCCAAAAAGGAAACAGGTAACTCAGTAGTACTCATCATCGAGCACACCTTATCACATAGGGTGTGATTGCTCCGCCCCGATCTACCATCGTACTATGGTGTATACGGAGGAGTAATGCTGAGAGAGAATCTCATTCTCCTTTAGAAAAGTCCAAGAATTTCGTGCTCAAGTATTCTCCTCCTTGATCTCATCAAAGGACATAATACTTATACCCGTATTTTGGTTCTCTACTTCTGACTTATACTCTGTGAATATCTCAAAAGGTTCGGACCTGTGTTTCAACAGGAACATGGGTCTGAATCTCGAAAGATCATCAGAGAATGTAATGAAGTATAAAGAACCGGTCTTGGCAAGTGTAGACAGGGGACCTACATACATCAACATGTATCATCCCAAGAGTTCACTAACTCTTTCTCTGTTTCCAGTAAACGGAGCTATGGTCATCTTATCTCTGTGATATGACTGGCAAGTTTCATAAGATGTAAATTCAAACTGATTTAAATATGCATCTAAATTGTAACTTCAGCCAGTCGGATCGCATTGATATGACCTAGTCTATAATGCCTCAAGAAGAATTCGTTCATTTCTGAACTCTTCCTCTTGTGTGTGTTCCGTATACTAAGAACTGTAGTTTGATTTAGAACATCAATGCTTTTAGATAACGTGCCTGAACCGATCAACTTTTGATATAAGAAATGTTCAAAATATTATCCAACAATACAAAATTATATCCTTTCTTTACTGATAAAGAGACTGATATGATTTTGTATATCAGGTTCGGTATCTAATAACATTCGTTCAGAATCAATGTATTGGTAATACAGGGTGACAGTGACCAACAGACTTGGCTGCAACACTTGCCCCGTTTTCTGTCTCATGAAACTTATCACCCGTTCTCAGTTTTTCTACCTTTTTGCAGCCCTATGTAACAGATTACATATCTGGGATCCTGATCCGGTATCATATACCCAGGATGCGGAGGATACTGAGAAACAGTTCTTAGTAATGAACACAACCGAAGATGATGCATCAGCATGCACTCTCTTCGTTTGGGCGGCACGGGAATTCTGGTAATCCCTAATTTCCTGCTCTGTCTTATAACAATTATAAGTTGGAGCGGGACCAACATTCCCCAGCTCAGTATAACAAGCGGGTTCGTTCAATATTCCGTATTATTATCTTGATTAAGGCGTGATATGGTCGCTACCTGGAGAGAGAGAGAAGAAAACACTCAGCGTGCGCTCTTTCAAGAATAGATTGGTTATTATTTTATCTAATCAGGATGGCTCCCACTGCTTTTTATCAAATCTTCCTTCAAACCATAAAAGGAAAAACTAGCCGGGATTAATTACACACTACAAGTTCGCCAATCTTTCAGCCAGGCCAGTGTCGGTACTTTGAGGGAGGTCCCCCGTGCTTTCGCACGAACCTAATTAATGAAAACCTCGTTTTCCCAGAGGCGTAACCTCGTTAACACCTTTCTAGACCCCTACTTGATCGGCTAATTGTAATGTGTAAAACTCTCCCAGGAGTAACTCTTACTCGCAGTGGGTATCGGGATCCAACTATCTCATAGAAGGTATGCAATCTCATTGCAAATTTCAACACTTGAAATTCCCGATAATATTTTGCCCCTAGCGTCCTATGACCTTGACGCAGGCCAACAAACCATAGTCCGCTAGTCAAGTTCAACCCGTCATTTCTTGATTGAATTAAACCCACCCGCACGACCCTTGACGCAGGCCAACAAAGTCGCACGAATACCCTAATCCAATCTGCATCATATGCATAAGCAGATAAATACTAGTTAGCTACCGCACACTACGCCTTGACGCAGGCCAACAAACGTAGCACGAATACTAACTATTACTTATCTGAAATGACGGAGGGCTACAACAGGTTTTTCTGAAAACCTATTGCGTAATGAACTTGATATCGTTGTAGGATTGAATGAATTTTGAAATGGAGTATCTTTGAGGCTTTTCTAGTTTTGCTAAAGGAGTCACTCCCGGTGAAGGGATCGTCGGTCCTTTCCTCGTCGAATGAGGTGCGGGATATATCATATATATCACTGTGCAAAGCAAAAACTCTTAAAAGCAATCAAAAGACAAACCGAGTGTGTAGCATCATCCAGTTATTGCTAAAGGAGCCACTCCCGGTGAAGGGATCTCGGTCCTTTCCTTATCGAATAAGGTGCAGGATATATCACATATACCGCTGTGCAAAGCAAGAACTGTAGCTACCTGTTTTATTTTTGAAATTCGATTCTACAACATCTTAGGTTTCTTTTCTTTCATTAATCACATTAATGAAGTCCCATCATTTAAGTACCTAAACATCACTGATAAATACGCTTATGCCATCCGCATTCGTCTCGATGTCCCCTCGTGCACCGTTAGGTTAAGTAACTAACGGCAGAGCGGGGCAGGGCTAGCGCGGGTGTAAAACATAAGTAACGCCTATATAATATATCATATATACTATATAAAGTATCCATCACAGAACATATCACATGATCACATCACAGATATCGCAGCAGAAGAAACATATGAAATATTGGATATACTAGGACGTCCGTGTTTTCAATACGAGCCAGTATAAAACACGGATTCCACGGTCGCGATGAATAGCCAAACCCACACCCTTAGACCCCTACGAGAGCGGCAAGCAACCCTACCAATTCTAGAGTTAGGAGACCCGGACTCGACTCCTCGAGTTGGTCTCCCACTGGACTCCAGAACCCGGTTACTTGTGCTCTCCTCCTTGGGTCTATCCTAGTGCGGAAAAGAAAATAATATACAAATGGTGACATCATCCGCAACGTGGAAGTGCCCCAATAAAAGAATATTACATACAAGTTTTTACATGAATGAAAATGAAAAACACACATCTCACATAAAAAAAAACCCGGCTATTCGAACATGACGATCCAATATAACATATCCAGCAACACATAACATCACATGTCATCAACGTAAGTAAATATGCGCATCCCAATTGTCGTTGACATATAGAAATGAAACCGGCGATATCACATATTACACTTACGGTCATAGAAAAGAAAGTATAAAACTACAACAGTTGGAATCCGCAACCTGCATAGACATCGCTTGCCTAATCAAATGAATTCCTTAGACATCGCATACCTAACAATTATAAACCCCGCATTTTAGTCTCAAAATCGAAAACTCTTTTCAATATCAAGTCGGGTAATTCAACAAGATTCCCGACATCCTGATCGAATGCTCGTCGAAAACTTTAGTAGACTGCCGCACCCCCGATGCCGTCGACGAAGTGCACCAAGGCGGAACACCGCTACCGCGAGCACCCGAACGGATGCTTTCGGCGACGGGGTTCTCCTACAGTCACTTGGTCGGGGCTATGGAGTGAGGCTGTCTATTAAGTTTACCCGGCGAGTATCCGCGTACGCTACGTGATTGCGACGGACTTTTGATCACATCAAAATTCCGTGGCAACCGATCAAGTGAGACTAAAGTGCTATGTTTATAACATTCATTCAGTTATCTCATAACTTATTGTGAATTCCAATTATTGTATCACATTCCGAATAAGATAGAAAATGTTAAACTTTCCGATCGAACAATCGAACACCCAAGTTTTCCCGAAACAGCTCAACTCATGAAATAAGTTCAAAGACATTCACTTCATGCCTCAGTACCAACGGTCCAGCCGTAGAAGGGTCAAGCCAACGCCTCACATGTGGCACGCCGTACTGCCCCAAACCCTAAGGTTCAAAGGGTAGTTCAAGACGGTCACATAATCGAGTTAAGGTTTGTTGTCTTCTAGAGGGTCCATCGCGTTACTTGCACTACTTAGAACGTCTTTAAACCATGGAAAGATCCAACATTTGGAAATTTCCCGACAGGGGAAAAGATGGGTATTTATATCCGGTCGAACTTTTTAACATATTCTAAAATTATCTAGAAAAGCACACAGACAAAATTAGACAATCCGATCGAAACACCGAGTCCCCAATACAACCCAGAAAACTCAACTCTTGAGTAAATGTTAAAAATTCCCAGAAAAACCAGCACCTGAAAACATGAATTACTGTGCAAAATCCATAAATTGATGTGACAAAATGGCCGCGGAACCGCCGCACAAGCCATGCTTGTGCCGCGGTTCCGCCGCTCTTTAGTTGAATCATGGGTCCCGTTTTGTACAGTAATTCTTATAAACCCCTGCTGAGTTTTCTGCATATTTTTAATTTGGAAAAAACCCAGTTTTTAAAAAATGTACAGAGAGTCGTTTTCGGGTTAGGGTTTTGGTTCGATCGGACTTCAAACTCCGTCTACGCTTCGCCTAAGGCTCTAGCTAGGCTCTGATACCACTGTAGGGTTCCTAAGCACTCTAATGAGGTCTCACAAGGCATCGACCATGCCAATTTTAAATTTTACAAGTGCCGAGAAACCCTAATACGGATCGTTAACTAGAATTTTAGGCGAAACAAAAGCGAATAGTAAACAACTTAACTAAGTGAACGGAAATACAACCTTTGTAGATCCGGTTCTCCACCTCCATAGCTCCATGATGAAGTCCCCTTGCTGTACAAATCAAATCCCGGGCTCTAGCGTCGGCTTCATCGGAGAAATGGGCGGGCTAGGTCATCGACTACGATGCCGAAGATGATCTACATCGAGGCATCACAAGATCAAGCTCCCACTTCACCAAGTCAGGAAACTTGTGAAGAAAACACCCTATACTACTTGGCAAGAGGTAGAGGATGAAGAAATAGGAAGTGGGTTCACTTTAGAATTGGATTTCTCACTCATTTCATCAAATCACCATTGATGGAATCAAGCTTCTTCTTGAAGAAGAAGAAGAAGAAGACGAAAAATGTTATATGATAAGTTGTTTTAAAAAAGAAAATAAAAACAAAACTTATCATTTGGCAACCATGGTCAAGTGTAGAGAATAAATCATGGTTAGATGGAATGGTTAGGGTTAAGCATGAAGACAAAATGGTCACTTAGTCAAAGCTTCATGAAGCTTCAACTTAGAAACAAAAATAGCCACCATTTTCCCTTTTGCATAAATGAATAAATAAATGAACAAATAAATAAATTCAAAACCCTAACCATTACATAACCATGGTTTAGTCTAAACATACACTTAATTATTCATGTATCATCAAACATGATACAATCAAGTGTACAAAATATATCACATATACAATGTGCACATCAAGTGAGAAAAAACCATTTAAAATGAACCAATACTAGTTAATGCAAAGTAATATATCAAATATATAACTATGCATTAAATCATTAAATCATCACTTGATTTAACGATCCGGTCATATCGCATATAACCGACTAATATCCAATGTATCGACTTATCGAATCAATCCTTGATTCGATAACTAGGTTATATCGCATACAACCATTCGATACATTCATCGCGAGAATGAAATACGGTATCATATACACGCATTATTCTCGGTCCCGCACATATCTCATATGCGCTCCTATTTCGTTTCGCTTGAGCCAGGAAACCTCTGTGTAGGACTCTAAAGACTCGTCAATACGCCGGCAACAGGTGATGATCATATCAAACACCCACAAGCCGCAAGCGGTCTGGTAAAAGTAACGACCACCCGGGTATTGAGCGATCAGAAGATCGACGAGCAAGCCCGCTCACACTTCTGTGAATCCAACCAGTAACACTTACCGTACAGTCCGGTCTCATCGTCTGATATGTCGCATATCTCGCCTAGGGGTGGTAAACGTCAGACCCCAATAGCTCGATAAGTCGTGTTGATATGAGGTTTATAACATTTCGAGAAACTACAGGTAACACTTACCAGTAAATCTCAGCAACCCTGGCCAGGGATTTCCGGTTATAGCCAATCGAACACAGCGCAACATCAACTCCCTATACCGGGAGAGACGAATCCCCTCCTATCGCTCATTGCCTCCATGTGATTCGGGACTCTACCCAAAAACCACCGTTTTGCACGCCCTCTTTGACGTGGTAAGGTGGAAATCAAAGCACAGTGGGAACCACACAAGACTCTATGACGATCTCGGGTCAACAGACTACTCTGTACCAGTGTCACCAGAGAACTGCCATCTGACGTAAGGTATAATACCATCTGGGAGTTCTCGGCGAGTCCGTCCAGTGTACCCAGTCTCCACTGAGCACCCGTATATCATCTCTGATGTCAAACACCAATGGATATGGGATCATCCATCGCCCATCTGTATGGGTCGAGAAGGTATACGCTAGTCTACTCTGGTATATCGATGCCCCGTCTCGATACACCTACAACTAGGGCCTTGAAGGATTTGCTTATGGACTACCATGTCCCCACTAGTATGATCCGCATCATAGTCTAGGTTGTCAAGTACACATCCTAAGGGCTTTACCAACATGTAACAGAGAGACAATCAGTGTACACATTAAGGTAAAGATCAACCAGATAGCATACTATCATGTCGAGCAAGAAAGTCCTCCCTATATATGTCCAAGCAACCACTACAATATACATCCTATGTATAGTAATGGCCTCTAGGGCATACATATAACTAACAAAACATATACAATATCTACTAGTATATATATCAATATATAATATTCACTCATGGCGTGACAAAATGCAACATCACAGAAATGTAATAAGCATCACAGAACAATACAGATAATCTGGGATCCCCGGGTTTCATATGTAAGTCCACGGTAGCGCCCCGGCCGTCTAACAGACACCAATATGCGGAACAAAAACTTTTACGACTGGCGCTATCGCGTACTATAACCCGGATCTGCCATTAAAGCTAAACTAACATATTGTAAAGAGGGTAGAATTGTTATACCGAACGATCCGAGTCCTTCGGTCTTTAACCATCATCCATCGCTTTGTTGCGGCGGCTTCGATCTTCTGAAACTCCAGTCTCGTCGTCCAGGTGGCACCACATCGACGGATCTTTAAACGGGCTCCCGCCTCTGAACCGAGGCAACTAGGTTGTCAAGTTTTCTAAAAGAGACGACTAAGATGTTGTAGAGAATGAGTAGAACACTTTGTCTCGTTACGTCCAAGGCTATGGATGAACGGTTAATGAAGTTGCCAATTAGAATCGGGTAAATGGAAATTGGGCTATGAAATTTCCATACACTAAACTATCATAATCTTTTCTCAAAATCAAATGAACAACCATCCATCCTCACAATGAGGAGGCCGACTATAAATAGGAGAGGGAGGAGGTGAGTGTAGGAGCTAGGAGGGTGATCATAAGGAAATGAAAGAATGAGTCACCATTTACACCTAGTATGAACTCATTAATGAAAACTATGATTCACCTTAACACATCATCACAACAATTAATGCGTTAACAATGAATCACCAAAACATTAAATGCTAACCATGAGTCACCAAATCTAGAACCTTCTAGAACCATGACTCACCCAAGAAAAGATAAATCCGTCTTTAACCGAATGTTAAAGACGGGTGATAGAAAACTGGAAACTGGAAACTTCCAAAAGTGATCCTGAAATGAATTTCAGGATAACCCCGTAACAGTATAAACAAATCCGCATTTGTATTACGACCGAATACAAATGCAACTGAGACAAAGATATTATATCTACACAGTATAATACTGGGATCTGGCTTAAAACAAAGCCTACCAGTATTATCTGCCCGAAAAATGATACGTGTGAAAACGCACGTGCATTTTCCGAACCCTGCCATAAAACCATACGGCCTCTACAACGTTTCGTCCGAACTTGGGAAAGTGTCTGTGGGGGACTCTAATGACTCATCAACATACTGGCACTGGGTATAACCACTAGCACGTCAGAGGTACAAGCTGTACGTAACGGTTGCCTATTGTATTGATTAGAAGGGGAGCTGATGAGCGAACTCATCCATAAACCTTATTGAGCCTGACAGTGACAATGTATATACAGTCCGGTCCGTTCGTCTAAAGAGTATCGCATATCGAGTCTAGGGGGTGGATAAAGTCAGACCCCTAATAACGCGATAAATCGTGTCGGCATGAAGCCCATCACCACCTGAGAAACTACTGATCCAAATCAGTAATTCTCCACTACCTCGACCGAGGATTTCTAGTGATGGCCACCCGTGCACTGTGCGACATCAACCCCCATTACCAGATGAGACGAATCCCCGACGATTCGCTCACTGCCTCTATGTGGCTCGAGACTGTACCCAACTAAAACCTGTTTGCACGTCTCCTTTGAGCATGGTAGGGTAGTAATCTAAGCACAGTGGGAACTCACACGAGACAAATGACGATCTCAGGTCGACAAACTAACCTGTACACATGTCACCAGGGAACTGCTATCTGACGATATGTATAATACCAACTAGCATGTTCCCGGCGAGTCCTGTCCGGTGTACTCATAACCCAATGAGCACCTGTATACATCTTAGATGAACCAACTAACACCAATGGCTTGTGAGACCGTCCACTGCCCCTCGTTGGGGCCTCGAATGTATACACTAGTCTACTCAGGAGTATCGATGCCCTGTCTTGAAACTCCCACGACTAGGGACACTTTAAGGATGTGCTTATAGACCCCAGCTCCCACATATATGATCGCCATCATACTGCTGGTAGTTAAGCAAGAAATCCTATGGGCTCTATCAACATCAACATGATGATAAAGACAAACCAGATAGCACACTATCATCTTGAGTAAGACTGTTCTATCGGTATAGGTCCTCCCTCAATCATTGCAATCACGTACCTGCGTTCCAATAATTGACTTTGAGGGCACTATATCCAACAATCTCCCACTTGCACTTAAGGCTAATTATTGCGATGTCGCATACTCACAGCCCGTGTGATACCGAACATCCAACTCCTCTACTAATCAGTTTCACAAATCTCGTTTGTAAAACTATTGTGCTCGAGAAATAGCCTCAGTGAGTGGATCCGCCCCGATGTTTCTTTCTATATCTCTCTTAATCTCAAGTTCGCGGAGAAAACCATCTCCCGAATCGAGTAATACCTGTCTTAGAATATGTCTGGATATCTGATGGGATCTAGTTCAAAAATGAACTCCAAATCAAAAACTTCTTAGACTGTATCGATCACTGAAACTAATCAGTGTCCAGCACTATGCCTCCCACAGTATCCTCTTGGACCACCTGTCCATAATACCGTCTCTCGTCTGAGGGAAAACTATAACTCAGACAATCAACATGTCATCCAGGTCACCTGTGAAGCCTGGAATGATAACCGTCTCCTGAAGGAGGCTGCCGTCATCTAATCCATAGAACATGTACTTATGTTCTATAACTGCTTCCGTATGTTTCTTCAGGATTGGATTAATATAAACTTGTTGCAACTAGTGCAAAAACGACATCTGGTGTAGTACATGATATCTCACGATTGACTCAATTGCCTAAGCAAGTGATCTGCCAATCATGCACGTCCCTCTCCACTTTAGTCTGTAAGACATCTTTAGAGAGGGTGACTCCATCACCTGCAGGTACACCACCATGCCAGGAGTCAACTATTCTAAAATACTATTAGAATACTGTCAAAGTACCCACATTGGGAAACTACCTAAATCTAGACCTAAAAACCATAGATCTAGTAACCAGAATGTCAGATATTATATCCATATCCTTTATGAAGAAACAACTGTGTGACGACCATAGTACAACCGATCATAGTATAGGAATTTTACTTCCTACTTTGTGTATGTCATCCTAATACCAGGACATTACACCCTACTACCTTCTTAACAGATCCATCCCCTATTCTGATGAAGTCAAACCCATGACTGTCACATCAAAATTAGATGATCTTATCTCCGGTATATCTGCTCAAGCCTATAAATAGACATAAGCTACCTGCTCACTATGCTTCCGCTGCTCCCATTGACTACGACAACCCTCTGGCAGAATAATATATATACACGTACACTTCTAAAACTAGTTTAGAACGACGCTATACATATCCTCCTGCTAGGTCTCATAGTCCGGAACAACAGTAGTGTCAAGTCTGGGTAAACAAGAACCTCCCTGTCACCGTCCTTGAGGCTACCAAAGTACCTCTCAGGTTTCTGAGGTTACCCACCATATCTGCGGAGTGGCTATTGGAATGTCAAACCTGATTGAATATATAGGTCCTATTAAATTTTCCGTAATTGTTTGCGGTTCTGGAATCACTTCCAGTTCTACCATACTCCCACTACTGTTTTCTGAAAAATCCATTTTATTTAAACTGTGGCGAGTCAAGAACAATGTTACTATTGATCTTTCAGATGATAGAAAATCAACCCTCGTCAAAGCTAGGGTCAACCCACAAACTGCCATTACAGAAACGTGCCTTAAATTATCCAGTGTCTGGTTTTAAGCATAAGCTGGACAACTCCCCTTACCTTAACATCGTTAAGATATGATCCATTCTATATCCACTATTGAAACTTTGGGACATATTTCATTGGAACCAGATTCTAATCCTGCAGCTGTCTCCAGTGCATATCAACTTAATGGAGAGAGGCTAATCAGCATTACTCAACATAGGAATCCATCCAATTATGAGTAACCTGAAAGAGAAACAAATTTCTCAAAACCATTACTATCAACTGAATACCAATCACAAGAATCTACATCTTCGATTTCTTTGAAGAATCCTGATACTTGTGACACCTGGTTCTCTACTTTATTCTTATACCCACAACTTCTCAAAACTTAGACTTTGTATTTCTATGAAACACTTGTCTAAAAACTAGAGAAGTCACAAGTAAACAGAACATAGTACGAGGACCAACCCCTTTGTCCTGATGGACTCTGGACAACATACAATACTCTGTATAAGTCCGCTGAGTTGAATAACTCAAAACCTGTGCATCGTAGGTTGAAAACTGTACCCAGGCGATTTCCTCAAATATCACCAATTACAACGAATTCCGATATAATGAGGATGATCACCTAATTCCTAATAACTTACTCCCTCTCATCATCTGCAAAACTATACGGATGTGAGAATGAAACCTGGTAAATACATACCCTGGAGTAAGTATCTAATCGGGAAATCTGTTTTCTTTTAACAATATACAGTGAAACTGAAACATGAAAATGTTTCAAAGGGGTATCCTGGTATTCTTAGTAATGCCCCTTCCATAATCCAATTCATGACTTTAACCGTATATTTCCCTGCCATCTTTCCAATTCCCTTTATTTTGTCTTTAGTCGTTACCTTCTGTACACCATCATTAAGCTAAATGGTTTTCTTCCTTCCTACCGTTCGGCACCAGCCTATGGTTTGGAAGAAGAATATCTAGTAAGCATAATAGGTGTACCCTCCTAAACCTAGGAGTACTCGCAACTTGAGAGAAGGTGATGATAAAAGACAACTGAATAAACCTTATTCATATTTCTCCTGAACCAGAATCCATCCTCGAAAAATATCCTTCGAGTTCGTATATAACCATACGATGGATTTATCCAATGGAATTGGATGTTCGTAGTGATACGGGTTGTTCTGGAGAAATGAAAGGTGAAGTAGGAGTAGCGATGAAATACGTGGTTTGGTCGTGAATGTAAGTAGTCGCAATTTACTTTGCCCTCTTTCTAATTCCTTTATTTTTCTTTACATATTACCTTCTGCACACCCTACTTAGGCTAATTGGTTTTCTTCATTCCCTACCTTTCGGCACCTTCCTATGGTTTGGAATAAGACTATCCAATAAGCGTAATAGGTGTACCCTCCTAAACCAAGGAGCCCTTGAAACCTGAGAGAAGGTGGTAATAGAAGACAACTGAATAAAAGAATTCTATTTCTCCTGAACCTGGATCCATCCTCGAAGAAATCCCTCCGAGTTCGTATATAACCATACGATGGATCTATCCAATGGAAGTGGATATCCGTAGTAATACGGGTTGTTCTGAGAAATACAAAGGATAAAAGAAGGAGCGGCAATGACTTATGCAACTAGGACAATCCAAAAGCCAGTATATTAAGAAGGTTCGGTCAACTTGGTCACTGAGTTATAGTCTAAGGTCGGTCAAAGGTCGCTGCCAAAGAGAGAGAGAAAAGAAACACTCTGCGTGCACTCTAACCTAGATCAGAATGGTTATCACTTTATCTAATTAGGAAACCTCCCACTGTAATCTCAAATTCTCCTCCAAACCTGAAAAAAGAATTAGTCGGGATCACCCGAAGAGTAAACCAACTCATCAGTGAGAATCGGGATCCAACTTTCATCGCACGATAACGTGACGGTATCCACTCACGTTATTACACTCCAGAAGGTATGCCTAAGTTTGGCAAGTTTCCTGTATGTTTGAAACTCCCGATATAATTTTTATCCCATGCTCTTATGACCTTGACGTAGGCCAACAAATTATAAGCCACATGTCAAGTTCTACCCGTCATTGTCCTGATTAATTTAGTACATCGTACATGCCCTTGACGTAGGCCAACAAGGCTATACGTCTGTCCTAAACTAATGCATCTATCTATGCAATAAATGAATACCCAGCAGCTACCAAACACTATACCTTGACGTAGGCCAACAAACATAGCTTGAATAGTACTGACCATCCATAAGAAATGACAGAGGATTACGGCTGGTTTTTGGCGAAAAACCCTTAACGTAATGAACTTGATCTCGTTGAAGGAACCTGATAGCTTTTTATAAAAAATATAGTGGCGAAAACCTTTTGCTAAAGAGGTCACTCCCGGTGAAGGGATCTCGGCTCTTTCCTCATGGAATGAGGTGCAGGATAGTCTAACTGAATACCGCGATGCAAAGCAACTTGTAATCGACTATATTGAAGTTATTACCCTGATATAAACTTCTGCCCAAGGGGTCACTCCCGGTGAAGGGATCTCGGCCCTTGCCTCGTCGAATGAGGTGTAGGATATTCATAACCGAATACCGCTATGCATAACAAAAGGAAACGTCTTTGTAATAACTCTTTTTAAAATTTGCTCCAACAACATCAAATATAGGTTTGTTTTATCCTTGCATTGATAAGAATCAATGCAGTCCTATGAATCAATCACACTATAAAAGAACGAAAATAAAATGTACGTATATGCCATACGCATTCGTCACTGGGTCCCGTCATCACCCGTTAGGTTACATAACTAACGACAGAGCGGGGGCTGGACTAGAGCGGGTGTAAAACATATACAACATCTAATAGTATATAGACTAATATACAAAAATCGCTCCAGCCGTGATAATATGCAACATTACAGAAAAGTAATAAGCATCACAGAACAATACAGATAATCTGAGATCCCCGGGTTTCACAGTGCCTCTACTGAAACCCGACGTTCCCCTGGTCGTGTGGATAGCCTGTGCAATGAAACCTAGACCTCTACGGGTGCGGCAAGTTACCCGCCAAAACCTGAAGCGAGGCAGCCCCTACAGCAAAATGAATGGACCACCTGGCACTTCAAGGAATCCGGTAACTTGAGCACCCATCCTTGGGTCAACCTGTACCCCCTACGAGCACGGCGAATAGTCTGCCAATTCTAGAGTGAGGTCCCTCTGCCTCTCAAAGCCATGAGATACGGACCCGTTGCCTTCCAGAACCCGGCTATCCTTGCACTCCTTCGCGGGATAAACCTAGTATAGAAATGAAAATATATACAACGGGTACATCGACCTCATCCCGGTCGTGCCCCAAAAGAATAATATACAAACAGGCAGTGACGGCAGTCCACAAGTCGGACGCTCTCCCCGCAATATCAAATGTACAAATAAATCCAAATAGCACTATCATTGCACCCTGCTATCCACCACGACAAATCCGCAACATCACAACACAACACAGAACATCAACGCGAATGTCACGTTCGCAAACCCGTCTAAAAGAACTATAGCAATCAGACGCGGTTTACCGATCAAATGACATTCCCAGTCGGAGATATAAAATAAGTACTGTAAACTAACACGTTTAAATTTCGATCGTCAAAATTTCCCGAAGTGGGCCCCACGTACATCTGCTGTACAGTAACAAAAACTAGGCCCAAAATAACAGTACCAGAAACTACAATTTCCTGTGTAGATGCCGCTGTACAATTTTGGATCACTGTTCCTACTAAACGGCCGCGGATGCGCGGTCAAACCCTAGGTTTGACCGCGGATCCGTGGTGGTTATGTAGGATCACGTGACCAAATTTGTATGGATTGCTTAAAAAAGCCTACTTGTTTTTCTGTGATATGCAAAATAATTTTTAGAACAGTTTAAAAATCAATAGATGGGGTACACAAACTACCGGGTATCTCGAAGTGCCGAGTGGCCTACTCATGTTGTTGAGGGAGGTTGCTTCGCTTCGGGTACTTGGCGGGTAGTTTGCCGCACCCGTAGGGGTTTAGAGTGGGGGTTTTGGCTATTCATCGCGACCGTGTAATCTGTCTTTCGTTGCAGGATCGAACGGAATGCAGATTCCTAGTATATACAATATGTTCATCTGTGATCTGGAATGGCTATCATTGCATCTGACGAATGTGTATATATCTATATATGATATCTCTTTAGGCGTTGCTTATGTTTTGCATCCGCGCTAGTCCAGCCCCCGCTCTGTCGTTAGTTAAGTAACCTAACAGGTGATGACGGGACCCCGTGGCGAATGCGGATGGCATAAGTGCACGTCATATTTTCGTTGTTTTCTGCAATGGTAGGATTAATTGATAAGACGCATTAAATTAATGCAAGAAAATAAACCTAAAAGACGTTGTTGGAACAATTTTCAAAAAGCTGTTATTGCAAAGACGTTCACTTTTGTTTTGCACAGAGGTATTCGGTTATGAATTCCCAGCACCTCATTCGACGAGGCAAGGGCCGAGATCCCTTCATCAGGAGTGACCCCTTCGACAAAAGTTTGCGTCAGGGTAATAACTCCACTATAGTCGATTATTCTTGCTTTGCATCGAGGTATTCAATTTATAATTTCCTGCACCTCATTCGACGAGGAAAGAGCCGAGATCCCTTCACAGGGAGTGACCTCTTTAGCAAAAGTTTTCGCCACTATATTTTCAAAAAGGCAATCATGTTCCTTCAACGATATCAAGTTCATTACGTTAATGGGTTTTTCGCCAAAAACCCAACCGTAGCCCTCCGTCATTTCGGATTAGTATTATTTAGTATTCATGCTGCATTTGTTGACCTAGTCAAGGCGTAGTGAACGGTAGCAAGATGATATTTTTCTGTGCATTGCAAATGGGATTGGTTAGGACAGTCGTGCGGCCTTGTTGACCTAGTCAAGGGCACGTACGGGTGGGTCTAATGCAATCAGGATAATGACGAGTAGAACTTGACTAACGGTTTATGATTTGTTGACCTAGTCAAGGTCATAAATCGTTAGGGGCAAAAACCACATCGGGAGTTTCTAAAGAAACTGAAACTTGCAGATTTAGCATACCTTCTGGAGTGTGATGACTAGAGTGGATTCCATCTAGGTCATCACACAATGATGGTTGGATCCCGATCCCACTGATGAGTTGGTTTACTCTCGGGAGATTATTTCACTTAACAATCAATGCTATAAACCAAGTAGGTGTCTAGAACGGTGTTAGCGGGGCTACGCCTCCAGGGAAAAGAGGTTACTTAATTAAGGAACTTCGCGAAAGCGTTAGAAAACCTCCCTCAAAGTACCAACACCAGCCTGGCTGAAAGGTTAAGCAAGTATTGTGACGTGCGATTAATCCTGACTAGTTCTTCTTTTAGGGTTTGAATAAGAATTTGAGGAAACAGTGGGAGCCATCCTGGTTAGATAAATTAATAAACCAATCTAATCTTGCAAGAGTGCACGCTGAGTGTTTCTTTTCTCTCTCTCCAGGTAGCAACCACTTCACGCCCTAATCAAGATAATAAAATGTATCGCTTGACCGATCCAAATTCTTATTTGGGGCTGGGGAACGTTGGTTCGGCTCTAACTTGTGACAACATTCATAAGTTTGAGCAAGGGAAAGAGGATTGTATGGATTCCAAGGATACCCAGTTGAAGAAGAAGCATGGTTTTGCATCTACTTCAGGAGTTCTTGTAATTGAGAACTGCTTTACGGTCAACCATACCTCCTGGGTACTTGATACCGGATCAGGATCTCATATCTGTAATTTATTACAGGGACTGAGAAAAAGTAGGAAAGTTACACCTGGTGATATGTCGCTCAGAGTAGTGAACGGAGCACAAATTAATGCTGCAGCCGTCGGTGAATATCACATAGTGTTGCCAAATGGCAAGACTATGATTTTGAACGATTGCTACTATGTACCTTCCATGGTTTGCAACATCATATCAGTTTCTTTACTCGATAAAGATGGATATAACATTGTTCTTGATAGGAATTGTAAGTGCACGGCGGCGCCCCGGCCGTCAATCCGACGCCGGAATGCGGAAGCGGTGAATAACTTAAATTTTGCGGACTTAGCAAACCGGCACCACCGCGCACTTTAACCGGATCGAACCATTAACTAGTCTAAGCCATCTACAAGAAAGGGGTTAGAGATATACCGACTGATCCGAGTCCTCCGGTCTTCTCGTCGTCGTCCCGATCTCCCGCGGATCCTCCGGTCGTCGCCTCCTTGCCGGAAGGGCACCACATCGCCTGTATCTTTTACGGGCTCCCACCTCAATGCCGAGGCAACTCGAGCACGAAGCTGGCTAGTCGACGTGCCCAAGATTTGCTGTAGAAATGTGTAGTGAGCTATTGTCTCTATGGGGTTTTGTATAGTTGCCATGATGGAGGAATTTTGCAAATGAAGAAGCCTTGGAGGCTTGCAGGAAGAATGGAGCATTCTATCTATGATGGCTCGGCCAGAGCATTCTTGCTCTCTCTGGAAATTGCAAAATGAAGCCAGCACCCCATTTAAATCAATGAATGAAATAAAATACCAAAGGAAATAAAATTCCTTCACAGCCAAAACACCAGGGGGGGTCCACCAAAAAAAAAAAAAAAAACAAGAAGGATAATTATCACACAATTAATCTTCACTCCACTCATGCTCACAAGAAATGGCCGGCCCCACCCAAATACCATCACCAAACAGTGGCCGGCCCAAGTTTCCATTTTCCATCATAAAACCCATACTCTATCAAATCCTAATTAATGCAAGAATAGAAAAGAGGATTTCATAATCAAACTTTTGCAAGAAACCCCCTCCACTAAATATTATTTGCAAACTGCAAATAACACCCTCCATCGGAAAAGTCCGGCCGGGAAAGAACAAAGGAAAACCTGCCGGAACGGAATGCAAACTGGCAACTCCAGAAAACTGGTCCCGTAATAAATTACAGGAAAACCCCGATACTGTGCATACACACCCGCATCTGTATTCCGTCCGGATACAAATGCAAAGAGACAAAATCTACACTGTACTAAACTAAGACCAGCTTAAGCCAAAGCCGGCTAGTTATATCCGTTCGATCCTGATCCGTGCAATACCGCACGTATCTGATCGAACCCTGCCATATACCTATACGGCTACTAGTACAAACCGTCCGATCCTGATCCATGCAATACCGCACGTATCTGATCGGACCCTGCCATATCTCCATACGGCCTCTACAGCGTTTCGCCCGAAACTTGAGTAACTGAAAGTGTGGTGGACTCTAAAGACTCGTCAATACTATGGCTGTGGATTTAACCACTAGCACGTCAGAGGTATAAGCCAATACGTAACGGGCCACCAGCTATTGACCAAAAGGGACGTCGATGAGCGAACTCATCCTGACACCCTACTGAGCCTGTCAGTGACAATATCCGTGCAGTCCGGTCCGTTCGTCTATGAGTATCGCATGGCGGGCCTAGGGGGTTGGTGAAAGTCAGACCCCCAAAAGCGGTACAAGTCGTGTCGGAGTGTAGCCCAGAACACCCTGAGATACTACTGGAATACCTACCAGTAAATCTCCTTGCCTTGGCCAAGGACTTTGTGTAATGGCTCTCCTAGACACAGCACGACCTCACCCCCAATACCGGGAGAGACGAACCCCTGAAGATACGCTCACTGCCTCCATGTGGCTCGGGACTGTACCCAACTAAAACCTGTTTGCACGACTCCTTTGAGCCGTGGTAGGGTAGTAATCAAAGTACAGTGGGAACTCACACGAGGCAAATGACGATCCCCAGGTCGATGAACTAACCTGCACACATGTCACCAGGGAACTGCCATCTGACGTCTGGTATATGACCAACTAGCATGTTCCCGGCGAGTCCTGTCCGGTGTACTCATAACCCAATGAGCACCTGTATACATCTTAGGTGATCCAACTGACACCAGTGGCTTGTGAGACCGGCCACCGCCCCTCGTCGGGGTCTCGACTGTATACACTAGTCTACTAATGGAGTATCGATGCCCAGTCTCGAAACTCCCACGACTAGGGACCTTTAAGGATATGCTTGTAGACCCCCAGCTCCCACTTATATGATCGCCCTCATACTGCTGGTGGTCAAGCAAGAATCCTAGGGGCTCTATCAACGTGTAATAGGGACGTGTCATGTCACCTAAAGCAGTACACGATGATAAAGGTAAACCAGATAGCATACTATCATCTCGAGTAAGACTGTCCTACCGGGATAGGTCCTCCCTCAATCATTACAATCACGTACCTGTGACCTAATAATTGACTCTGAGGGCACTATCTCCAACAATCTCCCACTTGCACTCAAGGCTAATTATTGCGATGTCGCATACTCACAGCCCGTGTGATACCGAACATCCAACTCCTCTACTAGTCAGTCTCACAAAGCTCGTTTGCGGAACTATTGCGTTCGAGGAATAGCCTCAGTGAGTGGATCCGCTTAGTTGTTTCTTTCTATGTCTCTCTATATCTCAAGTTCGCGGAGAAACCCATCTCCCGAAATGAGCAATACCAGTCTCAGAATAAGTCTGGATGTCTGATGGGACCTAGCTCATAAATGAACTCCAAATCCAAACTTCTTAGACTGTATCGTCAACTGAACTTAATCAGTATCCTGAGCGCCATGCCTCCCTCAGTATTGCCTTGGATCACCTGTCCAAAATACTGCCCCTCGTCAGAGGGAAAACTATAACTCTGACAACCTCCTTGTCGTCCATGTCACCTTGGAAGCCTGGAACGATAACCGTCTCCTGAATGAGGCTGTCGTTATCATATCCTTAGAACATCCACTTATGTTCTAAAACTGCTTCCGACTGTTTCTCCAGGATTGGATTAATGTCAACTTGTTGCATCTAGTGCAAGAACAACATCTGGTGTGGTACTTGACATCTCATGATTGACTCAATTGCCTAAGCAAGTGATCTGCCAATCATGCACGTCCTTCTCCCCTTTAGTCTGTAAGACACCTTTGGAGAGGGTGACTCCATTACCTGCAGGTACACTACCGTGCCAGGAGTCGTCCATCCTAAATACTCTTAGAATGCTGTCAAGTACCCTGATTGGGAAACCACCCAAATCTAGATCTAAAACCATAGATCTAGTAACCAGTATGTCTGATATAAAATCCATGTCCTTTGTGGAGAAACCACTGTGTGACGACCAAAGTATAACCGATCGTAGTATAGGAGTTTCCTTTCCTACTTTGTGTATGTCATCCAAATACCATGACATTACACCCTACTACCTTCTCAACAGATCCATCCCCTATTCTGATGAAGTCAAACCTATGACTGTCACGTCAGAAATAGATGATCTATGTCCGCTACATCTGCTTTAGTCTATAAATAGACATAAGCTGCCTGTCCACCAATGCTTCCGCTGCTCCCACTGACTACGACAACCCTCTGGCAGAGTCCTATAGACGTACACTTCTAAAACTAGTTTAGAACGACGCTATACTCTGTTAGAGATAGTGCCCTCAGAGTCAATTATTGGATCACAGGCACGTGATTGCAATGATTGAGGGAGGACCTATCCCGGTAGAACAGTCTTACTCGAGATGATAGTATGCTATCAGGTTTACCTTTATCATCGTGTACTGCTTTAGGTGACATGACATGTCGCTATTGCACGTTGATAGAGCCCCTAGGATTCTTGCTTGACTACCGGCAGTATGAGGGCGATCATATACGTGGGAGCTGGGGTCTACAAGCACATCCTTAAAAGGTCCCTAGTCGTGGGAGTTTCGAGATAGGGCATCGATACTCCAGAGTAGACTAGTGTATACAGTCGAGACCCCGACGAGGGGCGGTGGCCGGTCTCACAAGCCACTGGTGTCAGTTGGATCACCTAAGATGTATACAGGTGCTCATTGGGTTATGAGTACACCGGACAGGACTCGCCGGGAACATGCTAGTTGGTCTTATACCTGACGTCAGATAGCAGTTCCCAGGTGACATGTGTACAGGTTAGTTCATCGACCTGGGGATCGTCATTTGTCTCGTGTGAGTTCCCACTGTGCTTTGATTACTACCCTACCACGGCTCAAAGGAGTCGTGCAAACAGGTTTTAGTTGGGTACAGTCCCGAGCCACATGGAGGCAGTGAGCGGATCTTCGGGGGTTTCGTCTCTCCCGGTATTGGGGGTGAGGTCGCGCTGTGTCTAGGAGAGCCATTACACGAAGACCTTGGCCAAGGCAGGAGATTTACTGGTAGGTATTCCAGTAGTATCTCAGGGTGTTCTGGGCTACACTCCGACACGACTTGTACCGCTTTTGGGGGTCTGACTTTTACCAACCCCCTAGGCCCGCCATGCGATACTCATAGACGAACGGACCGGACTGTACGGATATTGTCACTGACAGGCTCAGTAGGGTGTCAGGATGAGTTCGCTCATCGACGTCCCTTTTAGTCAATAGCTGGTGGCCCGTTACGTATTGGCTTATACCTCTGACGTGCTAGTGGTTAAATCCACAGCCATAGTATTGACGAGTCTTTAGAGTCTACCACACTTTCAGTTACTCAGTTTTCGGGCGAAACGCTGTAGAGGCCGTATGGAGATATGGCAGGGTCCGATCAGATACGTGCGGTATTGCACGGATCAGGATCGGACGGTTTGTACTAGTAGCCGTATAGGTATATGGCAGGGTTCGATCAGATACGTGCAGTATTGCACGGATCAGGATCGAACGGATAATACTAGCCGGTTTTGGTTTAAGCCGGTCCTAGTTTAGTACAGTGTAGATTTTGTCTCTTTGCATTTGTATCCGGACGGAATACAGATGCGGGTGTGTATGCACAGTATCGGGGTTTTCCTGTAATTTATTACGGGACCAGTTTTCTGGAGTTGCCAGTTTGCATTCCGTTCCGGCCGGTTTTCCTTTGCTTTTTCCCGGCCGGACTTTTCCGATGGAGGGGGTTATTTGCAATTGTGCAAATAATCTTTGTGGAGGGGGTTTCTTGCAAAACTATTGATTATGATAGCTTTCATTATCTTTTGCACCATTCTTGCATTAAATGAGATATGAAAGGTTAAGGTGTGAAGTATGGTTGATGTTTCTTTTGCTTTAGGATGTGGTCACCTCCTTCTATCTCCTACACTCACCTTCCTTTGTTAATTCCTCCCACCATTTTTCCCTCATATAGACTTGGCCGGCCACACCTTTTGGAAGGTAGAGAGGAGTTCATTTGGATGGGGGAAATTATCTATATCTCATTTGCATGCTTGCAATATTCTACACTTCATTCAAAAGTCCATTCATGATCCCTCCATCCTCCATGGCAACAAAACCCTAAAGAGACATAGACACTACACATTCTACTGCAAATCTTGGACGCGTCGATTCGCCAGCTTCGCGCCCGAGTTGCCTCGGTATTGAGGTGGGAGCCCGTAAAAGATACAGGCGACGTGGTGCCCTTTCCGACGAGGAGGAGACGGACGGAGATCCCGCGAGGAGATCGGAGTGGAGATGAAGACCGGAGGACTCGGATCAGTCGGTATATCTCTAACCCTTCTTCTAGTTAGCTTAGACTTGTTAATGGTTACGATCCGGAGTTTAGTGTGCGGTGGTGCCGGATTGCAAAGTCCGCAAAAATTAAAGTTTATCACCGCTTCCGCATTCCGGCGTCGGATTGACGGCCGGGGCGCCGCCGTGCACTTACATACTCATCCTCCCGCCGGGTCTCGTAACCTGGAACAACAGCAATGGCAATTGTGGGTAAACAAGAACTTCCCTGTCACCGTCCTTGAGGCTACCGTAGTACCTCTCTGGTGCCTGAAGTTACCCACCTTATCTGCGGAGTGGCCAATGGAATATCAATCCAGATTGAATCTTTAGGTTCCTTATCAAATCTTCAGTAATCGTTTGTGGTTCTGGAATTACTTCCAGTTCTACCATACTCCCACTATTGTTTTCTGAAAAAATCCATTTTTAATAAAACTGTGGCGAGTCTAGAACAATATTGCTATTGTTCATCCAGATGGTAGAAAGTCAACCCGCGTCATAGCCTGGGTCAACCCACAAACAGCCATTACAGAAACGCGCCTTGAGCTGTCCAGAGTCTGGTTTTAATCATAAGCCGGACAACTCCCCGTACCTTAACAACGTTAAGATATGAACTGTTCTATATCCAATATAGAACCAGAGGCACTGATTTAATTGAACCAGATTCAAATCATGCAGCTGTCCCCAGCGCATGTCAACTAAATGGAAGGAGGCCGATCAGCGTTACTCAACTTAGGAATGCTTCCAATTATGAGTAATCTGAAATAGAAGTAATTTCTCTTTATCTTTACTATCAACTGAATACCATACACAAGTATCCACATCTTCGATCACCTTGAAGAATCCCGATACTTGCTACACCTGGTTCTCTACTCTATTCAAATACCTATAACTCCTCAAAACTTAGACCCTGTGTTTCTACGAAACACATGTCTAAGAACTAGAGAAGTTAAAAGTAAACAGAATATAGTATGAGGACCAACCCCTCTGTCCTAATGGACACTGGACAACATACAATACTCTGTATAAGTCCGCTGAGTCTAACAACTCTTTCACTGTGTGTCGTAGGTTGAAAACTGTACTTATGGTTAAGAAGAATTACACCGCCGTTTAATGCTCCTTACCTAACCATCCACTGATATAGGTAAATGTCGTAGACATAATTTCAGAAAGGTATATCTCACTCTATGAAAATAGACGTACAGATATATCAATTTGAAATTGGTGCATAACAGCGGATATTCAAAACCAGATATTTGCCGACCGGCAAACAGCCCAGGTGATTTCCTCAAATATCACCGATTACAACGAATCCTGATATAATGAGGATAATCACCCAATTCCCAATAACTTACTCCCACTCATCATCTGTAAAACCATACAGATGTGAGAATCGTACCTGGTAAATACATACCCTGGAGTAAGTATCTAATCGGGAAATCAGTTTTCCTTTAACATTACACAGTGAAACTGAAACATTGAAATGTTCCGTTGGGGTATCCTGGTATTCCTAGTAATGCCTCTTCCAGATTCACGACTGTAACCGTATAATTCTTTGCCACCTCTCCAAATCCCTTCATATGTCTTTAGTCTTTACCTTCTGCACACCCTTTTAGGCCAAATGGTTTTCTTCCTTCCCTACCGTTCGGCACCAGCCTATGGTTTGGAAGAAGACTATCCAATAAGCATAATGGGTGTACTGTCCCAATCCTAGGAACACTCGCAATGAGAGAGGGTGAAGATAAAAGACAACCGAATAAACCTTATTCCTATTTCTCCTGAACCAGAATCCATCCCCGAACTGGAACAAGTTCCATTCGAGTTCGTATATAACCATACGATGGAGTATCCAAATAAACTGTGGATCTTCATAGTGATACGGAGTGTCCTGGAGAAATACAAAGGTGATGTGGGAGTGGTAACGAAATATTTGGTTTGGTCGTGAATATCTGTTGCAATTTACTTTGCCCTCTTACTAATCCCTTGCTTTATCTGAACTTAATACCTTCTGCACACCATCGTTATGCTAATTGGTTTTCTTCATTCCCTATCGGTCGGCACCAGCCTATGGTTTGGAAGAAGACTATCCAATTTGCGTAATAGGTGTACTACTCCTAAACCAAGGAATACTCGCAACCTGAGAGAAGGTGAAAAGAAAAGACAACTGAATAATCCTATCCGTTTTCTCCAGAACCGGAAACCATCCTCGAATTCCTTCGAGTTCGTATCTAACCATACGATGGTTTTGTCCAATGGAAGTGGACGTTCGTAGTAATACGGGGTGTCCTGGAGAAAAGGGTAAAAGTAGGAGTGGCAATGAGGTCTGCAACTCTGACAATCCAAAAGCCAGTGTTAAGAAGGTTCGGTCAACTTGGTCACTGAGTCATAGTCTTAGGGTCGGGTCAATGGTCGCTGCCAAAGAGAGAGAGAAAAGAAATACTCAGCGTGCACTCTTACCTAGATCAGAATGGTTACCAATTTATCTAATCTGGAGTCCTCCCACTGTACCTCAAATTCTCCTCCAAACCTGAAAGAAGAATTAGTCGGGGTCACCCGAGGAGTAAACTAACTCATCAGTGGGAATCGGGATCCAACTCTCATCGCATGACAACGTGACGGAATCCGCTCACGGTATCACACTCCAGAAGGTATGCGCATATCTGGCAAGTTTCAGTACTTTTGAAACTCCCGATGTGATTTCTGCCCCATGCTCTTATGACCTTGACTTTGGCCAACATATCATAAGTCACATGTCAAGTTCTACCCGTCATTCTCCAGGTTAATTTGAATCCACCCGTACATACCCTTGACTTTGGCCAAAATGGCAGCACGACTTTCCCAAACCAACGCATCTATCTATGCTGCATATGAATACCCCAATAGCTACCAATCACTGTGCCTTGACTTTGGCCAACATACACAGCTTGAATACTATTGACCACCCATATGAAACGACGGAGGGCTACGAATGGTTTCTGGCGAAAACCTTTAACGTAATGAACTTGATATCGTCGAAGGAACGGATAGCTTTTAAAAATATAGTGACGAAAACCGTTGCTAAAGAGGTCACTCCCTGTTAAGGGATCTCGGCTCTTTCCCCGTAGAATGAGGTGCAGGATATTCCAAATGAATACCACGGTGCAAAGCAAAAGTAATCGGCTATAGTGAAGTTAATGCCCTGACGCAAACTTTTTGTCCAAGGGGTCACTCCCGGTGAAGGGATCTCGGCCCTTGCCTCGTCGACTGAGGAGCAGGATATTCCAAATGAATACCACGATGCAAAACAAAAGTAAACGTCCTTGCAATAACAGCTTTTGAAAAAGTGTTCCAACAACATCAGATAAGGTTTGTTTTTAACTTGCATTGATCCGAATCAACGCAGTCCCATCAATTGATCACACCACAAAGAACGAAAATATACTGATGTACGTATATGCCATCCGCATTCGCCACTGGGTCCCGTCATTACCCGTTAGGTTAGCTTACTAACGACAGAGCGGGGACTGGACTAGCGCGGATGCAAAACATATACAACATCTACTAATATATATACCAATATATTATATTTCGCTCAAGGCGTGAAAGAAATGCAACATCACAGAGAATGAACAGCATCACAGAAACAAAACAGATATCTGGGATCCCCGGGTTTCACAGAGCCGCTGAAACCCGACGTTCCCCTGGTCGTGTGGATAGCCTGTGCAATGAAATCCTAGACCCCTACGGGCGCGGCAAGTCACCCGCCAAAACCTGAAGCGAGGCAGCCCCCTTCAGCGCCGTGAATGGACCACCCAGCACTTCACGGAATCCGGTAACTTGGGCACCCCTCCTGGGTCAACCTGTACCCCCTACGAGTGCGGCGAATAGCCCGCCAATCCTAGAGTGAAGCCCCCTCCGTCTCAATGCCATGAGATGCGGGCTTGTTGCCCTCCAGAACCCGGCTATCCGTGCACCCCTCCGCGGGGCAATCCTAGTACAGAAAGTAAAATATACATACAACGGGTACATCGACCGCAACCAGGTCATGCCCCAAAAGAATAATACAAACAGGCAGTGACGGCAGTCCACATGTCAGACGCTCGCCCCGCAATATCAAATGTACATAATACAACAGCACAGTACTAGCATTGCATCCAGGCTATCCCCCACGACCGATCCGCAACATCACAGCAAAAACAAAACATCAACGTGAAAGTCACGTTCGCAAATCCGTCTAACCGGGCTATAGCAGTTAGACCGGATTTACCGATCGAGTGACATTCACGGTCGCAGATATAATGTAAATACTGTGAAAAATGTGTTTAAAATTTTCCGATTGATCAAACATTAACAAGTGGGCCCCCAAACAAAACTGTAGCAACCACAGAAAACCTGGGCCCAATTTTAATAATCCAGAAACCACATTTATCAACCAGGAACATACTACAAAAATTTGGGATCATGAACAGTTACAACCGCCGCGGAAGCGCGGCCCAAGCAGGGGTTTAGCCGCCCTTCCGCGGCGGAAAAGTGAGATCATGGTACCAATTTTTTACAGAATGCTTATATTTCCCTGCATATCATTCTGAGACAACCTGAAAAATTTTTGGACTCAAAAAAAATTCGACAGAAACTGATGTGCTTGAAATACGTGTTTTCGGGATTTTGTTCGATCGGAAACGTTAAACACATTAAACAAAGCTAGACGAAGTTAATGGCGAGGCTCTGATACCACTGTAAGTGCACGGCGGCGCCCCGGCCGTTAATCCGACGCCGGAATGCGGAAGCGGTGAATAACTTAAATTTTGCGGACTTAGCAAACCGGCACCACCGCGCACTTTAACCGGATCGAACCATTAACTAGTCTAAGCCATCTACAAGAAAGGGGTTAGAGATATACCGACTGATCCGAGTCCTCCGGTCTTCTCGTCGTCGTCCCGATCTCCCGCGGATCCTCCGGTCGTCGCCTCCTTGCCGGAAGGGCACCACATCGCCTGTATCTTTTACGGGCTCCCACCTCAATGCCGAGGCAACTCGGGCACGAAGCTGGCTAGTCGACGTGCCCAAGATTTGCTGTAGAAATGTGTAGTGAGCTATTGTCTCTATGGGGTTTTGTATAGTTGCCATGATGGAGGAATTTTGCAAATGAAGAAGCCTTGGAGGCTTGCAGGAAGAATGGAGCATTCTATTTATGATGGCTCGGCCAGAGCATTCTTGCTCTCTCTGGAAATTGCAAAATGAAGCCAGCACCCCATTTAAATCAATGAATGAAATAAAATACCAAAGGAAATAAAATTCCTTCACAGCCAAAACACCAGGGGGGGTCCACCAAAAAAAAAAAAAAAACAAGAAGGATAATTATCACACAATTAATCTTCACTCCACTCATGCTCACAAGAAATGGCCGGCCCCACCCAAATACCATCACCAAACAGTGGCCGGCCCAAGTTTCCATTTTCCATCATAAAACCCATACTCTATCAAATCCTAATTAATGCAAGAATAGAAAAGAGGATTTCATAATCAAACTTTTGCAAGAAACCCCCTCCACTAAATATTATTTGCAAACTGCAAATAACACCCTCCATCGGAAAAGTCCGGCCGGGAAAGAACAAAGGAAAACCTGCCGGAACGGAATGCAAACTGGCAACTCCAGAAAACTGGTCCCGTAATAAATTACAGGAAAACCCCGATACTGTGCATACACACCCGCATCTGTATTCCGTCCGGATACAAATGCAAAGAGACAAAATCTACACTGTACTAAACTAAGACCAGCTTAAGCCAAAGCCGGCTAGTTATATCCGTTCGATCCTGATCCGTGCAATACCGCACGTATCTGATCGAACCCTGCCATATACCTATACGGCTACTAGTACAAACCGTCCGATCCTGATCCATGCAATACCGCACGTATTTGATCGGACCCTGCCATATCTCCATACGGCCTCTACAGCGTTTCGCCCGAAACTTGAGTAACTGAAAGTGTGGTGGACTCTAAAGACTCGTCAATACTATGGCTGTGGATTTAACCACTAGCACGTCAGAGGTATAAGCCAATACGTAACGGGCCACCAGCTATTGACCAAAAGGGACGTCGATGAGCGAACTCATCCTGACACCCTACTGAGCCTGTCAGTGACAATATCCGTGCAGTCCGGTCCGTTCGTCTATGAGTATCGCATGGCGGGCCTAGGGGGTTGGTGAAAGTCAGACCCCCAAAAGCGGTACAAGTCGTGTCGGAGTGTAGCCCAGAACACCCTGAGATACTACTGGAATACCTACCAGTAAATCTCCTTGCCTTGGCCAAGGACTTTGTGTAATGGCTCTCCTAGACACAGCACGACCTCACCCCCAATACCGGGAGAGACGAACCCCTGAAGATACGCTCACTGCCTCCATGTGGCTCGGGACTGTACCCAACTAAAACCTGTTTGCACGACTCCTTTGAGCCGTGGTAGGGTAGTAATCAAAGTACAGTGGGAACTCACACGAGGCAAATGACGATCCCCAGGTCGATGAACTAACCTGCACACATGTCACCAGGGAACTGCCATCTGACGTCTGGTATATGACCAACTAGCATGTTCCCGGCGAGTCCTGTCCGGTGTACTCATAACCTAATGAGCACCTGTATACATCTTAGGTGATCCAACTGACACCAGTGGCTTGTGAGACCGGCCACCGCCCCTCGTCGGGGTCTCGACTGTATACACTAGTCTACTAATGGAGTATCGATGCCCAGTCTCGAAACTCCCACGACTAGGGACCTTTAAGGATATGCTTGTAGACCCCCAGCTCCCACTTATATGATCGCCCTCATACTGCTGGTGGTCAAGCAAGAATCCTAGGGGCTCTATCAACGTGTAATAGCGACGTGTCATGTCACCTAAAGCAGTACACGATGATAAAGGTAAACCAGATAGCATACTATCATCTCGAGTAAGACTGTCCTACCGGGATAGGTCCTCCCTCAATCATTACAATCACGTACCTGTGACCTAATAATTGACTCTGAGGGCACTATCTCCAACAGGAATATCACGAGCATTTACCTTCATAAGTTACTGGTTGTAGAAGGTACACTGTGTAATGGTATCTACGTTCTAAATCAGAATACAGTTCTCAATATACAAAACACACGGAAGAGGAAGAATTCAGATACGAATGAATCCTACTTGTGGCATTGTAGACTTGGTCATATCGGAGAGAAAAGACTAAGTAAGTTGCATAAAGATGGACTCTTGAACACGTTCGAGTTTTCATCTTATGAAACTTGTCAGTCTTGTCTCAAAGGGAAGATGACCAAATCTCCGTTCACCGGACATGGAGAAACAGCAACAGAGCTCTTGGGACACATACACAGTGATGTATGTGGTCCGATGTCTATACATGCAAGGGGTGGGTTCTCGTACTTCATCACATTCACTGACGATCTCTCTAGTTTCGGATATGTGTATCTGATGAAACACAAATCTGAAGATTTTGAGAAATTCAAGGAATTCAGAAACGAAGTAGAGAACCAGACTAGCAAAAGTATCAAGATCCTCCGGTCTGATAGAAGAGGGGAGTACTTAAGCACGAAATTCCTAGATTACTTAAAAGAGAATGGTATTCTCTCTCAGCTTACTCCTCCTTATACACCACAGCACAACGGTGTATCGGAGCAGAGGAATCGTACCCTATTGGATATGGTTCGCTCCATGATGAGTAGTGCCGAGTTACCTCTTTCATTTTGGGGATATGCGCTTTTGACAGCAACATATCTATTGAATGATGTTCCGTCTAAATCAGTGCCTAAGACTCCGTTCGAGATATGGAATGGAAAAAGGCCATATCTTAAAAGATTTAAGATATGGGGTTGTCCGGCTTATGTTAAAACGCATAAACCAGATAAACCAGAGGCACGGTCAGTTTTATGTAAGTTTGTGGGATATCCAAAGAATGGTGATGGATATCTATTCTACCACACCGAGGAACAGAAGGTGTTTGTTGCTCAGCATGCTGTTTTCTTAGAAACGGAGTTTCTTGCAAAAGAAATTAGTGGGAGCACGGTAGAATTGGAAGAAATTCAGCGACCACAAACTGAAACTGAAGATTTGACAGAACCTCAGGATTCAATAACCCCAAACGAACCTCAGCCACTCAGCAGATCTGGTAGGCTTTCTCATCCGCCCGAGAGATACTACGGTTTTCTCATAGACGGGGATCGAGAGGATTGCATCTTGGAAGAAGATGACCGTACCAGTTTCAGGCAGGCCATTATCAGTAGGGACTCTGATAAGTGGCAAAAAGAAATGCAATCCGAAATGGAGTCTATGTACGCCAATAAAGTGTGGACCTTGGATATTGCTCCACCTGGGGTAAAACCCATTGGATGGAAATGGATCTACAAAAGGAAACTTGGTGTAGATGGGCAGGTGGAAACCTATAAGGCTAGACTTGTTGCAAAAGGTTTTCGTCAAAGACCTGGTTTGGACTATGACGAAACTTTTTCTCCAGTGGCTATGCTCAAATCCATTCTGTCATTGCTGCCTTCCATGACTATGAAATTGTTAGTTATATGTATGCCCTCGAGGCCATTACTATACATAGGATGTATATTGTAGTGGATGCTGGGACATATATAGGGAGGACTTTCTTGCTCGACATGATAGTATGCTATCTGGTTGATCTTTACCTTAACGTGTACACTGATTGTCTCCCTGTTACATGTTGGTAAAGCCCTTAGGATCTGTACTTGACTACCTGGACTATGATGCGGATCATACTAGTGGGGACATGGTAGTCCGTAAGTACATCCTTCAAAGTCCCTAGTCGTGGGTGTATCGAGACGGGGCATCGATATACCAGAGTAGACTAGCGTATACCTTCTCGACCCATACAGATGGGCGATGGATGATCCCATATCCATTTGTGTTTGACATCAGAGATGATATACGGGTGCTCAGTAGAGACTGGGTACACTGGACGGACTCGCCGAGAACTCCCAGATGGTATTATACCTCACGTCAGATGGCAGTTCTCTGGTGACACTGGTACAGAGTAGTCTGTTGACCCGAGATCGTCATAGAGTCTTGTGTGGTTCCCACTGTGCTTTGATTTCCATCTTACCACTTCCAAGAGGGCGTGCAAAACGGTGGTTTTTGGGTACAATCCCGAGTCACATGGAGGCAATGAGCGATAGGAGGGGATTCGTCTCTCCCGGTATAGGGGGTTGATGTTGCACTGTGTTCGATTGGCTATAACAGGAAATCCCTGGCCAGGGTTGCTGAGATTTACTGGTAAGTGTTATCAGTAGTTTCTCGAATTGTTATAGACCTCATATCGACACGACTTATCGAGCTATTGGGGTCTGACGTTTACCACCCCTAGGCGAGATATGCGACATATCAGACGATCAGACCGGACTGTACGGTAGTGTTACTGGTCGGATTCACTGGAGTGTGAGCGGGCTTGCTCATCGATCTTCAGATCGCTCAATACCCGGGTGGCCGTTACGTTTATCAGACCGCTTGCGGCTTGTGGGTGTTTGATATGATCATCATCTGCTGCCGGCGTATTGACGAGTCTTTAGAGTCCTACACAGAGGTTTCCTGGCTCAAGCGAAACGAAATAGGAGCGCATATGAGATATGTGCGGGACCGAGAATAATGCGTGTATGTGATACCGTATTTCATTCTCGCGATGAATGTGTCGAATGGTTATATGCGATATAACCTAGTTATCGAATCGAGGGTTGATTCGATAAGCCGATACATTGGATACTAGTCGGTTATATGCGATATGACCGGATCGCTAAATCAAGTGTTGATTTAATGATTTAATGCATAATTATATATTTGATATATTACTTTGCGTTAACTAGTATCGGTTCACTTAAGATGGATTTTCTCACTCGGATGTGCGCATTGTATATGCGATATACTTTTGTGCACTTGATTGTATCATGATTGATGATACATGTTATGCTAGGGTTTTTGTGTAAAGATCAAACCATGGTTACATGATTATGGGTAGGGTTTTGTTTTATTCACTTATTTATTTATCCATTTCATTTTGGAAAATAAATGAGAAGAGAAAAGAATGGTGGCTTTATTTGTTGTTTAGTTGAAGCTTCATGAAGCTTTGACTTTGTCCACCATTCTTATCTCATCCTTAACCCTAACCATTCCTTTAACCCTTGGTTAATTCTCTACACATAACCATAGTTAGGATTATGATAAGTTTGGATATTCTTTTCTTTTTTAAATATCTTATCATAATTCTTTCTTCTTCTTCTTCATCTTCTTCCATGAAGAAACCTCCACTTCATCAATGGTGATTGATGAAGATGAGTGAGAAATCCAATTCTAAAGTGAACCCAACTCCTATTTCTTTATCCTCTACCTCTTTCCAAGTAGTAGAGTGTGTTTACTTCACAAGTTTCTTGACTTGGTGAAGTCGGAGCTTGATTTAGCGATGCCTCGACGTAGATCATCTTCGGCACGTCGTCGATGACCTAGCCCGCTTCTTCTCCGATGAAGCCGACGCAAGAGCCCGGATTTTGGATTTGTACAGTGGAGATGACTTCTTCATGGAGCTATGGAGGTGGACAAAAGGATCTACAAAGGTTGTATATCCGTATCCCTTAGTTAAGTGTTAACTAGTTAGCTTTTTCGCCTAGTTTTCTAGCCAACGATCCGTAGTCGGGTTTCTCGGCACCTAGAATTTTTATATTGGCATGTTCGATGCCTTGTGAGACCTCACTAGGGTGCCTAGGAACCCTACATTGGTATCAGAGCCTAGCTAGAGCCTTAGGCGAAGTCCATACGGAATTTGAAGTCCGAACGAACCCGAAACCCGATCACAAACTTGCTCTCTGTACTTTTTCTAAAAACGGGGATTTTTCCAAATTAAAAATATGCAGAAAACCCAGCAGGAAAATATAAGAATTACGGCGCAAAATTGGGGTCATGAACAGTGCAAGATGGCGCGGAACCGCGGCAGAAACCTGCATTAGGCGGCGGTTCCGCGGCATATTGATGACGTCAGCCTTTAAAAGTTGCACAGTAATTCATTGTTTTCAGTGCTGAGTTCTCTGGGTATTTTTAAATTTTATTCAAGAGTTGAATTTTCTGGAGTTGTTTTGGGGATTCGGTGTTTCGATCGGAGTATCAAATTTTGTCTGTGTGGCTTTCCGGATAAATCTTAGAATATGTTAAAAAGTTCGACCGGATATAAATACCCAATTTTTCCCCTGTCGGGAAATTTCCAAGTGTTGGACTTTTCCGTAGTTTAACGACGTTCTAAGTAGTGCAAGTAACGCGATGGTCCCTCTAGAAGACAACAAACCTTAACTCGATTATGTGACCGTTTTGAACTGCCCTTTGAACCCTCGGGTTTGGGGCAGTACGGCGTGCCACATGTGAGGCGTTGGCTTGACCCTTCTACGGCTGGACCGTTGGTTCTGAGGCACGAACTGAATGTTGTTAGACTTATTTCATGTGTTGATCTGTATCGGGAAAACTTGGGTGTTCGAATGTTCAATCGGAAAGTTTAACATTTTCTAATTATCTGGAATGGGATACAATAATTGGAATTCACAAATAGTTATGAGATAACTGAATGAATGTTATAAACATAGCAGTTTAGTCTCACTTGATCGGTTGCCACGGAATTTTGATGTGATCAAAAATCCATCGCAATCACGTAGCGTACGCGGATACTCGCCGGGTAAACTTAATAGACAGCCTCACGCCATTGCCCCGACCAAGTGACTGTAGGAGAACCCCGTCGCCGAAAGCATCCGTCCGGGTGCTCGCGGTGGCGGTGTTCCGCCTTGGTGCACTTCATCGACGGTATCGGGGGTGCATCCGTCTACTGAAGTTTGCGATGAGTATTCGATCAGGTTGTCGGGAATCTTGTTGAATTGCCCGACTTGATATTGAAAAGAGTTTTCGATTTTGAGACTAAAATGCGGCGTTTATAATTGTTAGGCATGCGATGTCTAAGTAATTCATTTGGTCAGGCATGCGATGTCTGAGGTGGTTGCGGATTCCAACTGTTGTAGTTTTACACTTTCTTTTCTGTGACCGTAAGTGTAATATGTGATATCGCCGGTTTCGTTGCTATATGTCAACGACAATTGGGATGGACATATTTACTTACGTTGATGACATGTGATGTTATGTGTTGCTGGATATGTTATATTGGATCGTCGTGTTTGAATAGCCGGGGGTTTTTATGTGAGATGAGTGTTTTTTCATTTTCATTCATGTAAAAACTTGTATGTAATATTCTTTTTTTGGGGCACTTCCAGGTTGCGGAAGTAGTCACCTTTTGTATATTATTTACTTTTCCGCACTAGGATAGACCCAAGGAGGAGGGCACAAGTAACCGGGTTTTGGAGTCCAGCGGGAGACCAACTCGAGGAGTCGAGTCCGGGTCTCCTAACTCCAGAATTGGTAGGGTTGCTTGCCGCTCTCGTAGGGGTCTAGGGGTGTGGGTTTGGCTATTCATCACGACCGTGGAATCCGTGTTTTATACTGGCTCGTATTGAAAACACGGACGTCCTAGTATATCCAATATTTCATATGATTCTTCTGCTGCGATATCTGTGATGTGATCATGTGATGTTCTTTGATAGATACAGTATATAGTATATATGATATATTATATAGACGTTACTTATGTTTTACACCCGTGCTAGCCCTGCCCTGCCCTGCCGTTAGTTACCTAACCTAACGGTGCACGAGGGGACATCGAGGCGAATGCGGATGGCATAAGTGTACGTCGTATTTATCTGTGATGTTTAGGTACTTAAATGATGGGACTTCATTAATATGATTAATGAAATAAAAGAAACCTAAGATGTTGTAGAATCGGATTTCAAAATAAAACAGGTAGCTACAGTTCTTGCTTTGCACAGCGGTATATATGATATATCCTGCACCTTATTCGATAAGGAAAGGACCGAGATCCCTTCACCGGGAGTGACTCCTTTAGCAATAACTGGCAGATGCTACACACTCGGTTTGTCTTTTGATTGCTTTTAAGTGTTTTTGGTTTGCACAGTGATATATATGATATATCCCGCACCTCATTCGACGAGGAAAGGACCGACGATCCCTTCACCGGGAGTGACTCCTTTAGCAAAACTAGAAAAGCCTCAAAACACTCCATTTTAAAAAATCATTTGATTCTACAACGATATCAAGTTCATTACGCAATAGGTTTTTAGAGAAACCTGTCGTAGCCCTCCGTCATTTCAGATATGTACTAGTTAGTATTCGTGCTGCGGTAGTTTGGCATTCGTCAAGGCGTAGTGTACGGTAGCTAACTAGTATTTATCTGCTTGAGCATATGATGCGATTGGATTAGGGTATTCGTACGGCGTTGTTTGGCATTCGTCAAGGGTCGTGCGGGTGGGTTTAATTCGATCAAGAAATGTACGGTTTGAACTTGACTAGTAGACTATGGGTTGTTTGGCATTCGTCAAGGTCATAGCGAGCTAGGGGCAAAATATTATCGGGAATTTCAAGTGTTGAAATTTGCAATGAGATTGCATACCTTCTATGAGATAGTTGGATCCCGATACCCGCTGCGAGTAATCGTTACTCCTGGGAGAGTTTTATTCATTACAATTAGCCGATCAAGTAGGTGTCTAGAAAGGTGTCAACGGGGTTATGCCTCTGGGAAAACGAGGTTTACAGTAATTAGGTTCGTGCGAAAGCACGGGGGACCTCCCTCAAAGTACCGACACTGGCCTGGCTGAAAGATTGGCGAACTTGTAGTGTGTAATTAATCCCGGCTAGACTTTCCTTTTAGGGTTTGAAGGAAGATTTGATAAAAAGCAGTGGGAGCCATCCTGATTAGATAAAATAATAACCAATCTATTCTTGAAAGAGCGCACGCTGAGTGTTTTCTTCTCTCTCTCTCCAGGTAGCGACCATATCACGCCTTAATCAAGATAATAATACGGATTTTTTGACCGAACCCGCTTGTTATACTGAGCTGGGGAACGTTGGTCCCGCTCCAACTTATAATTGTTATAAGACAGAGCAGGAAATTGGGGATTACCAGAATTCCCGTGCCGCCCAAACGAGGAGAGTGCATGATGATGCATCATCTTCGGGTGTGTTCTTTATACAGAACTGTTTCTCTATCTTCTACGTCCTGGGTATGTGATACCAGATCAGGATCCCAAATATGTAATCTGTTACATAGGGCTACAGATAGGTAGAGAACTGAGAACGGGTGATAAGTTTCATGAGGCAGAAAACGGGGCAAGAGTTGCAGCCAAGTCTGGCGGTCACTGTCACCCTGTATTACAATACATTTATTCTGAACGAATGTTATTCGATACCGAACCTGATATACAAAATCATATCAGTCTCTTTATTAGTAAAGAAATGATAAAATTTTGTATTGTTGGATAATGTTTTGAACATTTCCTATATCAAAGGTTGATCGGTTCAGGCACGTTATCTAAAAGCGTTGATGTTCTAAATCAAATTACAGTTCTTAGTATACGGAACACACACAAGAGGAAAAGTTCAGAAATGAACGGATTCTTCTTGAGATATTGTAGACTAGGTCAGATCAATGTGACCCGACTAGCTGAAGTTACATTTAGATGTATATTTAAATCAGTTTGAATTTACTTCTTGTGAAACTCGCCAGTCATGTCACAAAGATAAGATGACCATAGCTCCGTTTACTGGAAACAGAGAAAGAGTTAGTAAACTCTTGGGATGATACATGTTGATGTATGTAGGTCCCCTGTCTACACATGCCAGGACTGGTTCTTTATACTTCATTATATTCTCTGATAATCTCTCAAGATTCAGTCATATGTTCCTGTTGAAACATGAGTCCGAACCTTTTGAGATATTCACAGAATATAAGCGAGAAGTAGAGAACCAAAATACGGGTATAAGTATTATGTCCTTTGATGAGATCAAGGAGGAGAATACTTGAGCACGGAATTCCAGGACTATTCTAAAGGAGAATGAGATTCTCTCTCAGCATTACTCCTCCGTATACACCATAGCACGATAGTATATCGGGGCGGAGCAGATACACCCTATTTGATATGGTGTGCTCTATGATGAGTAATACTGAGTTACCTTTTTCCTTTTGGGAGTTATGCACTTACGAAGTTGCATACCTATTGAATAGGGTTCCAATCAAATCAGTTGCCTACCGCTTCATATGTGATATGGAAAAGGAAGAGCCCATTTCTTAAGTTAGTTAAGATTTGGGGTTGTCCGGCCTATGTCTGAAAGCAAAATCCGGACAAACTCGAGGCAAGGTCTGTTATGTAGAACTGGAAATGTTCCAGCTATACAAACTACAGCAGATGATTTGAAAGAACCAAAGGATTCATTAGTAACCAACGAACCTCAGCCTCTCCGCCGATCTAGTAGGGTTCCTCACCCACCTGAGAGATACCATGGTTTCTCTATGACAGTGGGAGCGAGGATTGCATCATGAGATGATGACCCAACTAGCTTCGAGCTGGCCATCAGGAGTAAGACTCTGTAAGAATGGCTGGATGCTTAGTGATCTGAGATGGAATCCTTATACACCAACAAAGTATGGACTTTGGTTGCAATATCTGAAGGGTTAAATCCCCATCAGGAGCAAGTATATCTTGAGAAGATTACTTGGTGTACATGGAAAAGTTGAGACTTTCAAAGCTAGACTTTTTAAAGGTTTTCGTCATCAACCAGGCGTGGATAATGATGAAACCTTTTCAAGTATCTATGCTTAAGTCCATCCAGATCCTACTTACCACGGCTACATACCATGACTACGATATCTGGTGGTTGGGTGTCATGACTGCTTTTCTAAATGATATTTTGGAAGAGAGCGTCTATAAGTACACAGCCAGAGGGCTTCGTAGACAGTGGGAGCAACGGAAACGTGTGCAAGATACTTTATAGGATAAAGCAGACATCGTGGAGTTGGAACATCTGTTTTGATGAAGTAGTCAAAGAGTTTGACATCATCAAAATGGTAGATGAACCTTGTATAAACAAAAAGGTAGTTGGGAGTATGGTGGTGATCCTCATCGAGTACGTGGATGACATACTCTTGATGGGGAAGGAGTTTCCTATGCTACGTTCGATCAATCTCCGCTTATCACAATGATTCTCCACATAGGATCAAGATGATACCTCCTAAATACTGGGTTTTGGATCTATGAGATAGATCTAATTGGATGTTAGGATTCTCACTAGTTGTAGTGAGATGGTATCAATCGATCCTGGGGAGAATCACTGGAAGTGTTCCAGGGTGATAAAGACGACTGAGTGTCAGTCACAGGCATTGTCTTTACCCTCAGTAAAGGGACGGTATGGTGGAAGAGTTCCAATCTAGATACCGTGACATACTAGACGATAAAGGCTAGATACATCGCTACTTAAAATGCTACCAAAGAGGCAGTCTGGGTGTATATTGGTTCATGAGATGAACTATGTTTCTCCCATTGTGTGACAATGGAGTTCTGGCTTATGCCAAGGAACACAGGTCCCATCAGTGATCCATACATATTCTAAGGCAGTATCACCTGATCATGGAGATAGTTGATCTCCAGGGAGATCGAGGTTAGGAGAGTAGACTCAGAGGACAACACAGCGGATCCACTCACAAAGGCCTGTTCCCAGAGAGAGACTTTTATGGGATGGTTGAGTATGAGATACTACAACCACTGCTATCAGATGGCCCTAGTGCAAGTGGGAGATTGTTAGTTATATGTATGCCCTAGAGGCCATTACTATACATAGGATGTATATTGTAGTGGATGCTGGGACATATATAGGGAGGACTTTCTTGCTCGACATGATAGTATGATATCTGGTTGATCTTTACCTTAACGTGTACACTGATTGTCTCCCTGTTACATGTTGGTAAAGCCCTTAGGATCTGTACTTGACTACCTGGACTATGATGCGGATCATACTAGTGGGGACATGGTAGTCCGTAAGTACATCCTTCAAAGTCCCTAGTCGTGGGTGTATCGAGACGGGGCATCGATATACCAGAGTAGACTAGCGTATACCTTCTCGACCCATACAGATGGGCGATGGATGATCCCATATCCATTGGTGTTTGACATCAGAGATGATATACGGGTGCTCAGTAGAGACTGGGTACACTGGACGGACTCGCCGAGAACTCCCAGATGGTATTATACCTCACGTCAGATGGCAGTTCTCTGGTGACACTGGTACAGAGTAGTCTGTTGACCCGAGATCGTCATAGAGTCTTGTGTGGTTCCCACTGTGCTTTGATTTCCATCTTACCACGTCCAAGAGGGCGTGCAAAACGGTGGTTTTTGGGTACAGTCCCGAGTCACATGGAGGCAATGAGCGATAGGAGGGGATTCGTCTCTCCCGGTATAGGGGGTTGATGTTGCGCTGTGTTCGATTGGCTATAACAGGAAATCCCTGGCCAGGGTTGCTGAGATTTACTGGTAAGTGTTATCAGTAGTTTCTCGAATTGTTATAGACCTCATATCGACACGACTTATCGAGCTATTGGGGTCTGACGTTTACCACCCCTAGGCGAGATATGCGACATATCAGACGATCAGACCGGACTGTACGGTAGTGTTACTGGTCGGATTCACTGGAGTGTGAGTGGGCTTGCTCGTCGATCTTCAGATCGCTCAATACCCGGGTGGCCGTTACGTTTAGCAGACCGCTTGCGGCTTGTGGGTGTTTGATATGATCATCATCTGCTGCCGGCGTATTGACGAGTCTTTAGAGTCCTACACAGAGGTTTCCTGGCTCAAGCGAAACGAAATAGGAGCGCATATGAGATATGTGTGGGACCGAGAATAATGCGTGTATGTGATATCGTATTTCATTCTCGCGATGAATGTGTCGAATGGTTATATGCGATATAACCTAGTTATCGAATCGAGGGTTGATTCGATAAGCCGATACATTGGATACTAGTCGGTTATATGCGATATGACCGGATCGCTAAATCAAGTGTTGATTTAATGATTTAATGCATAATTATATATTTGATATATTACTTTGCGTTAACTAGTATCGGTTCACTTAAGATGGATTTTCTCACTCGGATGTGCGCATTGTATAGGCGATATACTTTTGTGCACTTGATTGTATCATGATTGATGATACATGTTATGCTAGGGTTTTTGTGTAAAGATCAAACCATGGTTACATGATTATGGTTAGGGTTTTGTTTTATTCACTTATTTATTTATCCATTTCATTTTGAAAAATAAATGAGAAGAGAAAAGAATGGTGGCTTTATTTGTTGTTTAGTTGAAGCTTCATGAAGCTTTGACTTTGTCCACCATTCTTATCTCATCCTTAACCCTAACCATTCCTTTAACCCTTGGTTAATTCTCTACACATAACCATAGTTAGGATTATGATAAGTTTGGATATTCTTTTCTTTTTTAAATATCTTATCATAATTCTTTCTTCTTCTTCTTCATCTTCTTCCATGAAGAAACCTCCACTTCATCAATGGTGATTGATGAAGATGAGTGAGAAATCCAATTCTAAAGTGAACCCAACTCCTATTTCTTCATCCTCTACCTCTTGCCAAGTAGTAGAGTGTGTTTACTTCACAAGTTTCTTGACTTGGTGAAGTCGGAGCTTGATTTAGCGATGCCTCGACGTAGATCATCTTCGGCACGTCGTCGATGACCTAGCCCGCTTCTTCTCCGATGAAGCCGACGCAAGAGCCCGGATTTTGGATTTGTACAGCGGAGATGACTTCTTCATGGAGCTATGGAGGTGGACAAACGGATCTACAAAGGTTGTATATCCGTATCCCTTAGTTAAGTGTTAACTAGTTAGCTTTTTCGCCTAGTTTTCTAGCCAACGATCCGTAGTCGGGTTTCTCGGCACCTAGAATTTTTATATTGGCATGTTCGATGCCTTGTGAGACCTCACTAGGGTGCCTAGGAACCCTACCGAAATCTGGCAGATGGACGTTAAAACGGCTTTTCTAAACGGCTGTTTGGAAGAGTGCGTTTACATGGATCAGCCAGAAGGTTTCGTAGACAGTGGGAGCAGCGGGAAGGTGTGCAAGTTGCTTAAATCCATTTATGGATTAAAGCAGGCATCGCGGAGCTGGAACATCTATTTTGATGAGGCAATCAAGGAATTTGATTTCATCAAGAACGAAGATGAACCTTGTGTCTATAAGAAGATTGTAGGACGAACTGTCGTGTTCCTAGTCTTGTACGTGGACGACATTCTTTTGATAGGAAATGACATTCCTATGCTACAATCGGTCAAGCTATTTTTGTCACAACGGTTCTCCATGAAGGACCTGGGTGATGCCTCGTACATTCTGGGGATCAAGATCTACAAAGATAGATCCAAGAGACAACTGGGACTTTCGCAGTCCATGTACATAGAGACCGTACTAAAGAGATTTAGTATGGAGGATTCCAAGCGCGGTAACATACCCGCATTGCACGGAATTACCCTCTCCAAGAAGATGTCTCCTAAGACTGACGAGGAGAGGGTTCGCATGAGCATTATACCCTACGCTTCGGCGGTAGGATCTATAATGTATGTGATGCTATGTACAAGACCAGATGTAGCTTACGCACTGAGCGTGGTGAGCCGGTATCAGTCAGACCCAGGTGAGGACCACTGGACGGCAGTGAAGAACATTTTCAAGTACCTGAGAAGGACTAAGGAGATGTTCCTGGTTTACGGTAATGGAGACCTCAGGGTCGAGTCCTTTACCGATTCAAGCTTCCAGAGTGATAAAGATCATAGCAAGTCTATCTCGGGTTTTGTGTTTACCCTCAACGGAGGGACGGTATGTTGGAGGAGTTCCAAACAGGATACCGTCGCAGACTCGACGATGGAGGCTGAATACATTGCTGCAAGCGATGCCGTAAAAGAGGCGGTCTGGATAAAGAAGTGCATTAGTGAACTTCAGGTGGTTCCGTCCATTGTTGACCCAATATCTTTGTATTGCGATAACAATGGGGCTATAGCTTTAGCGAAGAAACCAAGGTCCCATCAAAAATCCAGAAACATCTTAAGGCGGTATCACCTGATCAGGGAGATCATTGATCGCCACGAGATCGAGGTACGGAAAGTGGACACAAAAGACAACACGGCGGATCCATTCACGAAGGCCTTACCCCAGACTCAGTTAGAGCGGCTGATCGAGATGATAGGTCTTCGATACGCCAGTACATGGCCTTAGTGCAAGTGGGAGATTGTTAGTGTATATGCCCTAGAGGCCATTACTGTATCATACTAGTTTGTATATTACTTAATGGAAGCTTGGGATATTCACCTTGTATTGACATTCTTGCTCAAAATAGAAGTATGCTACTTGGTTTGTTTCTGCTTTAATGTGTGCATGTATTTCTTTTGACATATCGCCTATACACATTGGTAGAGCCCTTAGGATCTTTGCTTGATTACTGGCGTTGTGATGGCGATCACACTCGTGGGGGCTGGGTAATCCACAAGCACATCCTTATACAGGTCCCTAGTCGTAGGACTATCGAGACAGGGCATCGATATTCCGGAGTAGACTAGCGTATGCGCTTCTCATCCCAGCAGAGGAGACGGTCTGTCCCACAGCCATCAGTACGTCGTACTTGAGATAGTATGCGGGTGCTCGTTAGGTTACGAGTACACTGGACAGGACTCGTTGGGAACTGTTGGTTGGTATTATACCTATCGTCAGTTAAAAGTTCTCAGATGACATGAGTACAGCTTAGTCCGCTAACTTGACACTGTCACTTCGCCTCGAGTGTGTTCCCACTATTCTTTGATTACTACCTTACCACGGCTCTACTGAGTCGTGCAAACAGGTAGTAGTTGGGTGCAGTCCCGAAACACTCGGAGGCAGTGACGGTTAGACAGGATTCGTCTCTCCCGGTATTGGGGGTTGATATCGCGCTGTGTCTAGGAGAGCCATTACATAAAGTCCCTGGCCAGGGCTAGCGAGATATACTGGTAGGTTTCCAGTGATATCTCAGGGTGTTCTGGTCTACACTCTGGCACGACTTGTACCGCTATTAGGGGACTGACGTTTACCACCCCCCTAAGCCCGCCATGCGATATTCTCAAACGAACAGACCGGACTGTACGGAGATTGTCACATACAGGTTCAGTAGGAGTTCAGATGGGTTTCACCTCGTCAGTCTTCTTATCGGCATCTACCTGGGGGCCATTACGCATAGCTAGTGCCGCTTGCGGTCTGTGGTTAAACCCACTGCCAGCATAGTGTCGAGTCTTTAGAGTCCCACACAGAGGGTTATTCGCCTTTGGGCAAAACAGAGTAGAGGTCGCATGGTTTTGCGACGGGGTTCGTTCACATCCGCGCACTTGTGCACGTTTGGTGTCCGGGCAGTCATTACTAGCAGGCTCGGGTTTGAGCCGGATCCTAGTACATATTTTGGGGTTAGTTTTATCTCGTTGTATTCGTGTTCCTCGGAACACGAATGCGGGTGTGTATGCACAGTTGATTGAGGCAGAGGAAGAGAATTTTCATTAGGGTTTCGGAACGGGTGTGTATGCACAGTTGATAGTTGTCTTTTTCCAAACCCTAATGAATATGTGAAATATCAATTAATAATATTAATTAAATGAAATTGTGTCATGGTTAGGGTTGTTGACTTGTTGACCTTGGTTGACTTGTTGACCATAGTTGAAACATTGACCATCATCATTACATTTCAAAGATGCTCTTTGATCTTTGCAAAAACCATTTAATGTGAAATGATAATGGTCTCATCAAACAAACCATCAACTTTTTCATTTTGATTAAAATTATTAATTTGATTAATTCACATATATTGTTATGGTTGTAAAAAGCTATCTCATTCTCTCATAACCATTCTCTCTCATCTTTCTTCTTCCTCCTCCTCTAGTTCAAGGAGAAACATTCTCATGAGTTGAGAAGCATCTCCTTGGAGATAAGACACCCAAAGCCACTCTTTACTCATCCTAAGGTTGAAGGTCTAGCAAGTCGGAGACTTTAGTTTTCTCAAACTTCGAGAAAGGAGCTCAAGGTAGAAACCCTCAGGTGGATCCATCTTCGACAAGAGAAGGCGATGAGAAAAGCACCATCCGACCACTACAAAGAGTCCAAGAAGAAGGAGTTCAAGTTGAGGTATAACCCCTAACCGAGTAGATAACTCTCTTGTTAGTTGCTAGTGTGTAGTTTAGCCAAGATCCGTATTTTACGGTCCATGTTACCTAGTCAAGAAAAAAATTTGTTTTATCGTTTCCGCAACCCCGAAAGTACCGGGACAGGTAACGTGGACCTAACACTTAGAAAGCTAGGATTTTTGAGCAAGAGTGGCTAGGTAATGATCTCTAAACTGTTAAATAGGTGTTATTATATTGTGTAGCTTGTTGGTTGCTGTTTAGAACACTTAAAGTATCGTTTCGTATAAATATCGTATTTTTAGTGTCATGTTTGAGCCTCTATGATCTGCTGTGACATGGGAGTTTTACTGTAATTCAAACAATGTAGTGGTGTTCTACTAGTGACCCTGAGAGTGCACCTGGAGCATGAACCCTAGGGGCTCGGTTTTGGCCGGCAACGCACCAAGGAAATCAGGCGACCTCGGCCGTTAGGGGGTGTTGGGGTTGGTTTTTGGAGGGTAGCTGTCTGCAGTTGTTTAGAGATGTTTGGTACTGTTTGATTTTTGAGTATTGACAGTATGCAAAATATGGGATCACTTATGCATAATCTAGTGTTTTGAGTACGTGTGTTACGTTATTCGACACAGTTTGTGATCTTGTATAGCTGCTACACTTGGGTTAGTTTTGGTGTGTCGCCACACACGTTAGCTGTTAAACGAACACTTATGAGTTGGATTGTAGTTGGTGCGTTGGTCAAACGTAGTGTGTACGTGATATTGATTGATTTTTGAGATTTTGCACTGGCTACATTTTGTGTTAATAGGATCGCAGGCGGGGACTTCGGACGCTGCGAAAAAAGGGAAGCAGGTGATTGGATTTACCTAGCTCACGATTGTCGGTGAGTTGATTTAACATCTATGGGGAATTCGCCCGCATGGCGTTATGCGTCAGGGCTAGAAATGATATGATATTAGCCGCATTTTTATATTGAACATATAGAGATTGTGCATAAAACTTCATTGCATACTATTATTTGACGTGCTTGGACACTGCGCTATTATTGATGGTTCATATTGCACGAGCACTGATTGTATGCCACTCACACCGTCAGTAATTGCCATGACACGCACAACACCAATACATACGTGATATTGTATAGTAAGGGACATTGAGACATTGATTCATATTCCATTATGCATATGACATATAGCATACATGTATATCTACATGCTTACACATATGCCTTGCCATGCCTACTTCTTAGCTACACATATACCAGGAGGGTATTGTATCATTATTGACATGTATATACATATACCTAGCTTGATATAGCTACACACATACCTGGAGGGTATTACATCATTATTGATAGGTAGATACACACATCTTGCTATACCGACATGGGTACGCATACCTAGCTATAGCTACATGTTCACCTTTATATGATGTTGCGTTTGGTTTTGGAGAAATTAGGAACCGCATGATATATTTAATAATTTGTTGCAGTTAAATAGCGGTTTTTCCTTTATATGCTCATATTATTGTTTCATGTTGCATATATTATATTTCATGGTTTTTTGCATTGATATATGGATTTCATATGATATTTCATGGATGTTTTGCTTCTCGGTATATATATCAGTGGTATGGGACGCTGATATATCTACATGTATATATATATATAAGTGGTATGGGACGCTGTTATATATATGTACACCTATATAATATATAACATCATAATGATCTGTGCATGTATTCTTATGCATTGCGATATTAGGGGCTGATGTACCCTATAAGAGGGGCTGATGTGCCCGATATGAGGGGCTGATGTGCCGATGTGAGGGGCCGATGTGCCCGATATGAGGGCCGATATGGGGACCAATTTGAGGGAATTTGGGGATTTAGATTATCTTGATGGACACTGGTTCGCCACGATGAGGATTCCATGAGGATGATATGTTTTACCCCATACTCCGTATTTATTTGATATGCATTTACTTCATGTATTAATAGTACCTGATAGAGTACCTTTCATGACTGTTGCATATACATATTGTCATAATTATGCTATCAGATTACATGTGATAGATTATCGCTGTTAGTATATACTTGCGATTATTGTATGATGTTTTTTTACTATTCACGAGTTGGTAACTCACCCCCGTTGTGCCGCAGGGCTTTTTAGGTCTGATTATCAGAGTGGTCGCGGCAGGGCGCCTTATTATATCTACCTTTGCGGATACTGCTATGGTTAGCTGTGAAGCCGTTTGCTATAGGTGGGGTGCGGTTATCTGATGATGTACATTGTATATTTCTTGTATCTAGTACTCTCCATCAACCACCTTCATGTATTGACTTACAGATGAGTTGTGAGGATCGATGTCGTATATTCTTTTGACTCTGGTTGTCGGGCCCGTATGAGCCGGCCTTTTTTTTATATATGTGGATTATCTTTTCTTCGCTACGGCGTCGTATATCTGTTGTAGTGGTTGTTTCCGCCGTTGGGCGAGATTTTATCCCTTTTGGGGATGTTTTACTTTTTCTTATGTTTGTACCCGTTTCGGGGCTAGCTTTTACAAAGGAGGTGCTGCCGAAATTTTTATGAAAAACAAACTTAAGTTTAAAGTTTTGCATTGAGATTTTAAAAGTGATCTACCTTTCTTTCTTGTAATGGTTTAGATTGCTGGGTTTCTCGGCTTACTTAGTTGCGTTACGCCTGTTGACGTTACGTAGTTTAAGTGCTGGTCATATGCCCAAATTTTGGGTCGTAACAAAGTTGTTATCAGAGCTCTATGTTTTACCTTTCGGAGTGTAGCATGACCTTGGTATGATGGAATAGGTAGCTTAAGCAGAGTAACATAGCGTGCGTATGTTCTGCGGCATATTTACGACACGGTGCTCCGCCTAAGTAACCATACGACTTATTGCTTGAAATTCCGTCCATGATATATATATCCTTGTGATACGATTTCTGTGTCCTTATCGAATCTTGTTTCCATTTCCAGCCTTTATGCCGCCGAAGACTACGAGGGCGCAGAGAGCGGCCGCGAGGGCCGAGGTTAAAGTTGACTCGTCTGAGACGAGGACTGACCAAAGCGATACGCCTGTTGTGCAGGAGATGATTGTTCCACCTTCGACAGACCATATGGCTTTGCTAGGGGCTATTATGCAGGATTTGCGCCAGATGATGGGGTCGTTAGTTGAGACCATTCGAGCACAGGGGAAGGCGGTTGTTCCACCTGTTGCGGGGGCCGTGTTGGTGCCTACTGTTCAGGCGGTTGTACCTGCAGCTACGGAGGTGATCACTGTATCGTTATCGGAGTTCATGAGGCTGAGGCCTCCGGTTTTCTCTGGTACCGATGCAGCCGAGGATCCACAGTCGTTTATCGTCTGGATGGCCAGGATATGTCGTTCTCTTAGATGCTCCGACGCGAGATGGATGGAGTTCGCGAGATTTCGTCTGGAGGTTCTGGCCCAGCAGTGGTGCGAGTCCTTAGAGAAGGGCAGAGCCACAGGTCTTACTGCTATGACCTGGTCTGAGTTTGTGATGGTGTTTCTTGCATGTTTTCTTCCGCTGAGCGTCAGGGATGCTCGAGTGCGCAGATTCGAGTCGTTACGCTAGACTCAGGGTATGACGGTGGCCGAGTATGATGTGCTATTTACCGAGCTGTCTGTGTATGCTCCGTATTTGGTGGCTACGAAGGAGATTTGGGTCAAGAGGCTTGTTCGAGGCCTGCTTACCCATTTGTTCATCGCTATTAGCATTCAGCATTGCGACACCTATGCAGCAGTGGTGGATGCAACCCTGTTGGTTGAGGAGCGTCTTTCTGAGACATCGGTTGCTCCGAGACCGAAGAGGGTTCGTACTGGTGTTTCAGCACAGAGGCATGCGTTTAGACGTCATGAAAGTTCCCGTTTAGATACTGGGGATAGTGGAGGTCCGGGATGAGGACAACATTTTTGCTATTATTCTCAGGGGAGTCAGCAGTTTTCATCTGGATGTTACCGATACGGGAGTTTGGGCCATCAGGTTCGAGATTGTACTGAGCCACGTGAGCGCGAAGCAGCTGTACCCAGGTTACCTTACCACCTTCTCCACCGCAGAAGGCGTTTCCCCTTATGCCTGTTTTTGCTCCACATCAGACTCTTATGCAAAGAGATCGAGGACGTGGTGGTTTTGTGCCGAGAGGGCGGGATGGTAGAGGCAGAGGTCAGCCAGTCACCGGTAGAAGACACGCTTCGGTGTTTGCCTTGACTCATCAGGACGCACAGGCGTCCAATGCAGTGGTTTCAGGTACTCTTTCTGTTTGTTCCTTTGAGGCTTATGTTTAGTTTGATCCGGGGTCTATGCATTCGTATGTTTCTATGCACTTCGTGCAGAGTTTGGGCCGAGTGTCGTGTTTGCTAGATCAGTCGCTTGTCCTGATTACACCTGTTGGCGATTCCTTTGTCACGCGTTACGTGTTTCGGTCGTGTACCGTTCAGATTGGAGATAGAGAGTTGTCCGTCGATTTGATCCTTCTAGATATATTGGACTTCGACGTTCTCCTTGGCATGGACTGGTTGGCTGCTTGTTATGCATCGGTGGAATGCTGTGACAAGACGGTCAGTTTCAGTTTTCCGGGCAAGTCTGTTCGGGTTGTGCAGGGGGATCGTGGTGCCGCCCCCCACAGTTTGATTTCTACCCTTTACGCTAGACGGCTTTTGAAGAGGGGATGTCAGGGATTCTTAGCTTTAATTTGTGATACTGGAGCCGCAGTAGAGTCGTTGGACCGGGTTCCTATCGTGCGAGAGTTTCCCGACGTTTTTCCCGATGAGTTACCTGGTTTTCCGCCAGAGCGCGATATTGAGTTTTGCATTAATCTGATTCCTGGCACGGGGCCTATTTCTATACCGCCTTACCGGATGGCTCTGGCGGAGCTTAGAGAGATTAAAGATCAATTGCAAGAGTTGCTTGATAAGGGACTTGTGCGTCCGAGTGTTTCGCCGTGGGGAGCTCCTGTGCCGTTCGTCAAGAAGAAAGACGGCAGTTTGAGGTTGTGTATTGATTATCATCAACTGAACCAAGTTATGGTGCGGAACAGGTATCCTCTACCTCGCATTGACGATTTGTTTGATCAGCTCCAGTGTGCGAAACATTTTTCTAAGATTGATTTGCGTTCGGGTTATCATCAGTTGCGGGTTCAGAATGATGCCATTCCGAAGACTGCTTTTCGTACACGGTATGGGCATTATGAGTTTCTAGTGATGTCGTTCGGACTCACTAATGCCGTAGTAGCGTTCATGGATCTGATGAACCGGATTTCAGGCCATTCCTCGACCAGTTCATTATTGTGTTTATTGATGACATTCTGATCTACTTTAGGAGTCGAGAGGAGCACGAGCAGCACTTGAGGATTGCTTTGCAGATATTGAGATAGCACCAGCTGTATGCTAAATTCTCAAAGTGCCCATTTTGTATTGATAAAGTTGACTTCCTGGGTCATGTGGTGACGGGAGACGGTATTCTTATGGACCCGAGGAAGATCGAGGCTGTACAGTTTTGGACCCGACCTGTATCCGTGACAAAGGTCCGCAGCTTTTTGGGCTTAGCTGGTTATTACCACCGTTTCGTGCAGGATTTTTCGAGTATCGCTGCACTGCTGACGGACTGACCCAGAAGGAGGTTCCTTTTCTTTGGACTGATACATGCGAGCAGAGTTTTCAGCAGTTGAAGACTCGGTTGACGACTGCACCCGTTCTATCTTTGCCTTGTGGATCAGGTGGCTTTGTAGTTTACTGTAATGCGTCTCGAGTGGGGCTCGGGTGTGTGCTGATGCAGCGTGATAGAGTGATTTCTTATGCTTCTAGACAGCTGAAGAAGCACGAGCAGAATTATCCCACTCACGATCTTGAGATGGCTGCGGTGGTCTTTGCGTTGAAGATTTGGAGACACTACTTGTATGGGGAGTCGTGTCAGATTTTCACGGACCACAAGAGCTTGAAGTATATCTTCCAGCAGAGGGATCTAAATCTGAGACAGCGCCAATGGATGGAGCATGTAAAGGATTATGATTGCAAGATCCTTTATCACCCGGGCAAGGCGAATGTGGTAGCTGACGCTTTGAGTCGTAGGCCCAGGAGTAGCTTGTCCCAGTTGAGCGCAGTTCAGAGGCAGTCTTCTGTGGATTGGTAGACCTTGTGCAATGCTAGAGTACAGTTTGAGTTCACTTCCACTGAGGGACAGCTTGCTCATGTCCGCGCCCGTCCGCTTCTTCTGGATTATATCCGTGAGGTGCAGCCCAGTGATGCCCGTTTTGTTGAGATTCTTGAGCTTGTTCGACAGGGAACAGTTTCGGAGTTCATGATTGATGACCAGGGTGTGCTATGTTGCGATACTCGCTTGTGTGTACCAGATATTGATGGGTTTAGACGCGAGATCCTAGAGCAGGCACATCAGTCAACTTTTAGCATTCATCTAGGTTCCACCAAGATGTACCGTGACTTGAGAGACATTTACTGGTGGGAAGGGATGAAGCGCGATGTTTCGGACTTCGTTTCGAGGTGCCTAACTTGTCAGCAAGTCAAGGCTGAGCATCAAAGACCGGCTGGAGAGTTGCAGCCTTTACCAGTTCCTGAGTGGAAATGGGAGCAGATTTCCATGGACTTTGTGGTGGGTCTACCCAGGACCAGTCGGGGGTATAACTCCAATTGGGTGATTGTTGACCGGTTGACGAAAGCGGCTCACTTCCTTCCAGTGAAGACCACTTTTGGTTATGCTCAGTATGCTCAGTTGTATATAGATGAGATTGTGCGTTTGCACGGTGTTCCCACATGCATTGTATCCGACAGGGGTACCCAGTTTACTAGCCGTCTTTAGCAGAAGCTTCAGGAAGCTTTAGGTACCCGGTTGAGATTTAGCATCGCTTTCTATCCGCAGACCGATGGTCAGTCAGAGCGGACAATACAAACTCTAGAGGATATGCTTCGGGCATGCGTGCATGATTTTGGTGGCAGTTGGGATCGTCACTTGCCGTTGATTGAGTTCTCCTACAACAACAGTTTTTAGGAGACTATTCAGATGGCGCCTTTCAAGGCTTTGTATGGTATGAAGTGTCGATCGCCGGTCTGTTGGACCGAACTCTGTAAGAGTAGGGTTTTGGGACCCCATCTAGTTCAGGAGGCTACGTAGATGATCCAGCTGATTCAGGACAGGATGAGAGCAGCCCAGTGCAGACAGAAGTCTTATGCCTACCATCGTCGTCGCAGACTTGAGTTCACAGTGGGAGATCATGTATTCCTGTGGATTTCTCTGATGAAGGGTGTTATGAGATTTGGGAGGAAGGGGAAGATCAGTCCCAGATTTGTAGATCCTTTCGTGATCCTTGAGCGAGTTGGTACCGTTGCTTACCGTTTGGCGCTCCCGCCCAGTTTTCTGGATGTTCACCCCGTATTCCACGTGTCGTTGCTTCGTAGATACCTTCATGACCCTTCTCACATGATTCAGCACGAGACCGTTCAGCTTGAGCGCGATCTTTCATTCATTGAACAGCCGGTAGTTATATTGGATCGGCAGGTGAAGAAACTTCGGTCAAAGGTCTTGCAATCTGTGAAGGTTCTTTGGCGTAGCCCGACTAGTGAGGAGATCACTTGGGAAGCCGAGAGCAAGATGCGGAAGAAATTTCCTCATCACTTTGAAGGTACACTTGTAAGAAATTTTAATTCGGGGACGAATTTTCTTTAAGGGGGAGATTGTAACACCTTGGAATGCGATTAGTGTTAATTAAGCCATAATACGGGGTTTTAAGGAAAAGTTTACCAAATCAGGTTCCTCACATGTTATAACAAGTAATTAATATTTTATTATAAATTGTTATGGCTTGCACACACATATGCATGTTATTGTGAGGGGTAGTAGTGTTAACCTTGTTTATGACCATGTGTCACGACCCGAAATGGCAAGTGACTGGCACTTGAATCATACGAAGTCTATAGGACCCCATCTAATTCAAGTAAGCCAAAAATACCAGAAATCTAAACCATTTTAAGGAAAAAGTGAAGAAAACTGATTTTTAAACAAGTGGTTTTGATAACATATGCCAAAGTATTGCATTTTTAAAACATCAAGTCTTTTCAAAAAATTTCGGCAGATTTTCCTTTGTAAATACTGGCCCCAAAAGGGTACAATATACATAATATGAATAAAGGCATCCCCAAGTGGGAGCCAGCTCTTCCTTAATTGACGGTCACAACCACGCAAGCAATATAATATACAACGCCAAGGGCGAGGATCAAAACTCAAAAGGAAATTCAGAATCATCAAGAAAACCATAATAATACCACGTGCGACTCTAAGGTCGAAAGAATAAACAACTGGTTTTCTAAGTCTGAAATAAATATACAAGTCTGGTTGATGGAGTTTACTAGATACAACTGAATATAAATGTACAATGGTGGTCACGATGTGAGTGAACCCACCTACCAAAGGAATCACCTGGAATGGGAGCAGTGTGCCAGAAAGCCGCAATGAACCTATACGGCAAAACCTGCAAGAAACTATGGCACAACAGGGGTGAGTTTCTAACTCGTGAGTAGAAAACATCACAGAGCAGAAATCGCATGTATGACTTAATCCTAGATCAATACGATCAGTAATATATATCCTCAATAAGATAAAGTCTGAAGCATGATAAGGTGGCAAGGGTAAACATCTATACAAGTGGAATACCAAGTGCTCGTATCAGTGCCACAGGTAACAACATATCGTAAATATGAGGTATGATCAATGTAATCAACATGAATCAGTGTCAACTATATACTCAAGTCTATAAGTATGTGGATATCGTCCAATTATGAAATCAATACTTGTATGCTTGTGGATCTCGTCCACGTGTCAACCAATGACACAACAACATCATGCATGTAAATGTCATAAAAGCATATGCATGAAGGTATGAGGATATAAATCAATGTGTGTCCCTCGCGACACATCAAAATCATGGAACTTGAGTGTCCAGCATCGACACTCAAAACATCATGAAACCCGTATCCAGCATCGACACGTAAATCCTCATATATCTCAGGCGCCGCATCCTCAGATCGACCCTCATATATATCATACCTCAGGCGCCGCCTACTCTGGTCGGCCCTCATATCCATCTCATGACTCCGGTCGGTATCCTTCGGATAACCGACGGGTCCAAATACTATCACCGGTAAGTAATGCTCCCCTGCCAGGCTCACCGTCTAACAATACGAGTCTTCTCGCCCCGGGGTATCTCACCGGGTCCACCATGTACCCGCAGACGGTGCCTACCACTCCTCGAATCGGGTTTCACATGCCACTCTCAGAACCGAGAAAACACATGGTGGACGCATTGAAATATCATATCAAGAGAAACCGGGTTTTTAAACAATACATACTCTCTTTTGAAATAACCACGGTTCTCAAATCCAGAAATCTCATGAAAACAACATATCTCAATGCGTATAATCATGAAAGCATGATGTATGAACATCTAATAAAAATGTAAGCATATCCGTATATCATGCAACATGGAACAGTAAAATGCACATATCAAGGGAAAACCGGCCTTTCAAATGAATCTAGTTTTAAAATATATCTTGCGATTCCCAACTTTTCCAAAGTCAATGCAGCATCGTAAAAAGGTGCATATGTAACCATAGCAAGTAAATTGTACAAGGAGTCATATCATGATGCAGCAATCATACTGTGTAATGACATGGCAATTACCGATGATGATGTGTGTTAGCCGGCAAGTAAGTGTTCGTAGACATACGCATCATCGGTAATGGTGCTGGTGTCCTGATCACATGGGTTTAATATAACAATGAGCACATTTAAACATGCAATACGATGCGAATAGAAAGAATATGCGGAAAATGAATAATATGCGCAACAATAAAGAATCTACATCAATATATATGAGTCACACAGTTTTGACATTTAAAATAACGTGAATCATGATGTTTGGTAAATAGGGACTACAGTGTTTTAAAGAAAAAGTACGTCCTTTGAAATATCCGTATGATCCCTTGTCCGGTCTTTAAAATACTCATGATTCGTTATTTTTCAAATAGGTATGACTCGAGTCTAGTCAAACATCTACAAGTAACTACAGGACTAAACTAACAGGCTAATAAAAAATGTACGGAAACCACCTAAATCTGAGTCGATACATATAAATATAATAGTCGGTGACCCCGCCTTAATAGTACTGTCACGACCCGAAAGTACGGAACGTGACTGGCACTTAGATTACGAGACGTCTAAAGGCGTAATGTAACCTAAGTCAGCCAAAGCACAGAAAAATCTAAACCAAAATCAAAAGAGAGTGAAGGAAAACCTTACATGAAAATGATTTGTAAATCAATTAAGTTGCATTGAAACCCTTTTTAAAAACATCAAAAATTCCCGAAAATTTCGGCAGAGTCTCCCCTGTATTTTCTATCCCCCAAAATGGGTACAACAAGATAATAAACCTGTAATCATAAAAATGGCATCCCCAAGCGGGAGCTAGCTCTTCGCCCAAGGCGGATCACAATCACATGCAATATAATAGTAATATCAAGAAAAAGAGCATAAAAGAAATGCAAAATACCAGAAAACACACGTCGGCTCAAGTGAGCTCGACCCAAAAGAAACCACAAATATACAAACCTCTCAGTCTCGTCACTAGGTCGCATATACAATATAAAGTGGTAGATGGAGAATACTAGATACAATGATAAAGCAAAAAGAAATAAAGTGTGCTCGCAACCCACCTACGGGCGATGTCGCGAGTCTGAGCAAAAAGGAACTGAGGATAAGATGGCCCGCCGCTACAAGACTGATGGGTCCGACCTGCAAGACACTATGGCACAACGGGGGTGAGTTGCCAGCTCGTGAATAAATATAACATCTAATAAGGCAATCGTAAGAATGCACGCAATGCACCACAACATGCATGTCCATATGTGATATAATATCTCTAGTATGCATGCACAGGTATGCAATATCATTATTAAGTCTTTAAGTGTTTTAAAATGCTAAGGGTATTAAATTCTTAACTTTAGAACATGAATATCTGTATAATAGCTAAATACCATCAAGAAATCATCTGCAAACCCGTGTCAAGAATCGACACCAAAAAGGAATCATATCTGTCTCAATATCGGGCTCCGTCAGTCCGGATCGGCCCATATCATAAATCTCACGACAACGGTCGGTATCCTCCAGATATCCGCCGCGCCAGACATCACCGGTAGGTAGTCTTCCCCTTCCAGGCTCATCGTCTACATCTCGATCTTCTTGCCCCGGGGTACCATACCGGGCCCACCATGTACCCGAGACGGTTCATCCACTCCTCGAATCGGGTCTCGAAATCCAACAGAAAACATGAAAACTCATGGTGGACGACACATACATCACGAGAAAACCGCAACTTTGTTTTGAAAATGATAAATATAAGGTTTTGTTAAATTCTTGCGGTTTTCCCCAAAAATCCAGAAATCGCAGCAATACTGAAATCCTCAAGAAAATCATAATGTCCACATGTTATATATGATAAATGTCTATGATATCAATGCATACGATGTGAATTTTGCTAGAAATCTATATAAATATGATGATGATGCGAGGTATACGTATGCTATGCAATTTCATATATCAAGTATGAATGCAAGTGGCGATATTATGATAAACAGGTTCTATAGTGCACGTGGCATGGCAATTACCAAAGGCGTGTGTGTCACATGAATAGTGCGCGTGCAACAGATGCCAATGGTAATGGTGTTCGTGTCCTACAAAGTGATATCGTATAAGTATGGATGAATGTCCATGCAATCTAATATACTGTTCGCTATAAGGGTATGCAATGTCAATGAAGGGGTAAGCTAGCTAACAATATAAATCTTGCATAAAGTAGGGTAATCCTAACTGGGGGGGGCGCCTCGCGCCATTCAGACGATTCCCCCATAGATGAATACATCTACTCACCTGAAATCTCCGCTAATCCGGTTCGGCCACCGCCTTGCCTTTTCGCGCCGTGTCCGATGTTTCCCCGACCGATCCTATATTGCACAACACCAAGCATAACATTACAAAACCTAAAACGATGCAAGTCACAATATACAATTATCGACGCTCTCGAATTAAACATAGCATGCACTCGGTGCGCGGAAAAACGCACGAAAATCTCTAACCTTTAACTAGAGTCGTCATTTCGGGAAAATCGACTAAACTACAACCCGACTAGACGAAACCCCGCGTTCGCGCACTCTCATAGTCCTATATGAAGCTAATTATATCGCTTACATAACGCATTTTGATCGCATTCTAATTTTCGTAAAAATTTAGCAAGCAATTTCAATACCGATTCGATGCAAACATCGAAATTTAACGATATCGCGATCACAATCCAACTCTAACATCCAATTTAAACTACTAGATGGCCACAACACAATTTTAACCCAATTATCATACTTCAAACCCTAATCTAGAACTTCATCCCTTTCTTGAAATTTCATAAACAATAATTTATAACTAAAATTCACACTTAAACTTTCTAATCTAGCATAATTAAACTACAATTAAACAACTAGATTAGAATTTTACCTTACAAGTGTTGATTCTCTTGCACTAAACCTCTAAAGTGGCCTCTTTTCTCCTTACTCTAAACCAATTTGGGGTTGAGAAGGGATGGCTTAAGGTTTTGGGTTGAATTAGAGAAGGATTTAGTGAATTTCGGTGGATTTTTGTGGATTTTTCAAGAGTTTTAAGCTAAACAAAAATGGGGAAAATGGGGGGAAAAACCTGAAGCATTTCGGCCAGCAGGTGAGGGAGGGAGTTGTGGGGAAATTTTGAGAAGTTTCTAGGTCAATAAACATCATATGTTATCATTTAATGCTTTCATGTCAACCTTTTTACAAAAAAACCCATTTTTACTTCATTTTTTCACAAATTTTCCCACCCTAAAACCAAAAGTTTGCAAGACGTGATATAATTTTATTAACACCATATTTTAGCTTATAAAGACTCCTAATTATGAAATTTACCTAATTAAATTTGTATTTATCACTAATTTAATGTATTTAAAAAGGCTTAAAATAATAAAAAAATAATTAATTACGAATTTTTTTTTATTTAACTAGATAATTATAAGTGACATTTTAGTGACAAAATTATGGTAATATCTTATCTAAATTTTGTATAATTAAGTCTACAATGAAAAATACATATTTTGACTTTTTACGGAAAAAGCCGAAAAATTAGCCGATTACCGAAAAACTGCCTAAACGATTTTCGAAGGGTTACAATCTTCCCCCCTTAAAGAAATTCGGTCCCCGAATTTAAAATTTAACTACGCGTACCTTCAAAAAGATGGGGATATCTCTTCCTCATCTCGACCTCGGTCTCCCAGGTGACCTCCTCGCTGTTCGGGCCACGCCAAAGGACCTTGACGGACGGTATAACCTTCGACCTCAATTTCTTCACCTGCCGATCCAGAATGACCACCGGCTGCTCGGTGAAAGAAAGATCACGCTCTAGCTGGATCGCCTGGTGCTGAATCGCCTGGGAAGGATCATGAAGGTACTTGCGGAGCATCGAGACATGGAATACGGGGTGAACATCGGGGAAGGTGGGCGGAAGGGCTAACCGATAAGCGACTGGACCAACACGCTCTAGGATCTCGAAAGGACCAACATATCTAGGACTCAGCTTTCCTTTCCGCCCAAATCTCATCACACCTTTCATCGGAGAGACCTTCAGGAAAACATGATCGCCAACAGCGAACTCGAGTCGGCGACGGCGCCTGTCAGCATATGATTTCTGCCTGCTCTGTGCCGCTCTCATCCTGTCCCGAATCAACTGTATCTTCTCGGTCGTCTCCTGTACGATCTGAGGCCCCAAAATACAGCTCTCCCTGAGCTCTGTCCAACATACAGGCGATCGACATCTCCTCCTATATAAAGCCTCAAAAGGTGCCATCTGAATCGTCTCCTGGAAGCTATTATTGTAGGAAAACTCGATCAAAGGCAAATGACGATCCCAGCTACCACCGAAATCTAAAACACAAGCTCTGAGCATGTCCTCAAGAGTCTGAATAGTATGCTCCGACTGACCGTCAGTCTGCGGATGAAAGGCTGTGCTAAAACTCAATTGGGTGCCCAAAGCTTCCTGGAGTTTCTGCCACAATCGGCTGGTAAACTGGGTGCCACGGTCGGACACGATGCAAGTAGGAACGCCATGCAGTCGCACTATCTCATCAATATAAACCTGGGCATACTGAGAAAATCCAAAAGTGGTCTTCACTGGCAGGAAGTGAGCTGCTTTCGTCAGTCGATCCACAATCACCCAAATAGAGTCGTACCCTCGACTGGTCCTGGGTAGACCCACAACGAAGTCCATGGAGACCTGCTCCCACTTCCACTCAGGGATGGGCAAAGGCTGTAACTCGCCGGCTGGCCTCTGGTGCTCAGCCTTGACTTGCTGACAAGTCAGGCATCTCGACACAAAGTCTGTAATATCCTTCTTCATCCCGTCCCACCAGTAAACCTCTCTCAAATCATGGTACATCTTGGTGGAACCTGGATGCACACTGTATACTGATCTATGTGCCTCCTCGAGAATATCACGCCTCAGTCCCTCTGAATCTGGCATACACAGTCGAGTCCCAAATCGAAGTATCCCCTGATCATCAATCACGAACTCAGAAACTCTGCCCTGCCGAATCTGCTCAATAATCTCTAAGATACGGGCATCGCCGGACTGTGCCTCGCGGATACGGTCAAGTAACTGTGGGCGTGCTCTGAAATGGGCCAGCTGTCCCCCTGTAGGAGTAAACTCGAACTGCACTCTGCTGTCATATAACACCTGCCAATCCGCCGACGACTGCATCTGTACTACGCTCAAACAAGATAAGCTACCTCCGGGTCTCCTACTCAAAGCATCTGCCACCACATTCGCCTTGCCCGGATGGTATAGAATCTCGCAGTCATAATCCTTCACCAGCTCCATCCAACGGCGCTGTCTCAGGTTCAGATCTCACTGCTGGAAGATATACTTCAAACTCTTGTGGTCAGTGAATATCTGGCATGACTCACCGTATAGGTAATGTCTCCAGATCTTAAGTGCAAATACCACTGCAGCCATCTCTAAATCATGGGTGGGATAGTTCTGCTCGTGTTTCCTCAGCTGCCGAGAAGCATACGCGATAACTCTGTCGTGCTGCATCAACACACATCCTAGCCCCACTCTAGAAGCATCACAATATACCACGAACCCGCCTGATCCTGAAGGCAATGCTAACACTGGTGCAGTAGTCAGACGAGTCTTCAACTGCAGGAAACTATCCTCACATGCCTGGGTCCAATCAAAAGGAACCCCCTTCCGGGTCAACCCGGTCAAAGGTGCAGCAATGCGGGAGAAATCCTGGACAAAACGTCGATAATAGCCGGCCAGACCTAGAAAGCTGCGAACCTCTGTAACTGATACTGGTCTAGGCCAACGCTGAACTGCCTCGATCTTCTTCGGGTCCACACAAATACCATCTCTCGTCACCACATGACCCAAGAACTCGACACTGTCTAGCCAGAATGCGCACTTGGAGAATTTGGCGAACAGCTGATGCTCCCTCAAAGTCTGCAATGTGATACGTAAGTGCTGCTCATGCTCCTCCCGGCTCCGAGAATAAACCAAGATGTCGTCAATGAACACAATAATGAACAGATCGAGATACGGCCTGAATACGCGGTTCATCAAATCCATAAATGCTGCCTGGGCATTGGTGAGCCCGAACGACATCACCAAGAACTCATAATGACCATATCGAGTACGAAAAGCGGTCTTCGGAATATCCTCCTTCCGAACCCGCAACTGGTGATAACCTGACCGTAAATCAACCTTCGAGAAGAACCCTGCACCCTGGAGCTGATCAAATAAGTCATCAATGCGGGGTAGGGGATACCTGTTCCGCACAGTAACCCGGTTCAGCTGACGATAATCAATGCATAAGCGCATAATTCCGTCCTTCTTCTTAATAAACAAGACGGGAGCACCCCAAGGTGACACACTCGGTCGGATAAGCCCTTTGTCCAGCAAGTCCTGTAACTGATCCTTTAGCTCTCTCAGCTCCGCCGGGGCCATCCGATAAGGAGGTATAGAAATAGGCCCCGTGCCGGGGATCAAGTCAATACAGAACTCAATCTCGCGCTCTGGTGGCAGACCAGGCAGCTCGTCAGGGAATACATCAGGGAACTCTCTCACAATAGGGACCTGGTCCAAAGGAACCTCTGTGGAGCTAGTATCACAAACATAGGCTAAGAATCCCTCACACCCTTTCCTTAAGAGCTGACCAGCGCGAAGAGAAGAAATCAAGCTGGGAAGGGTAGCACTACGATCTCCCTGAATAATAAGAACCGGCTCACCAGGAAAACTGAATCTGACTGCTTTTTCACGGCAGTCCACGGATGCATAACAGGTAGCTAGCCAGTCCATACCAAGAAGAATGTCGAAGTCTAGCATATCGAGGAGAATCAAATCAACTGAAGAATCTCTCTCCCCGATACGAACGGAACACGATCGGTACACAAAACGGGCAACAAAAGACTCGCCTACCGGGGTAATAACGACAAGCGGCTGATCTAACGGAGAAGACTCTCGGCCCAACCTCGGTGCAAAATACGTGGATACATAGGAATGTGTAGAGCCTAGATCAAATAATACCCGTGCATCAAAAGAACATACTGGCAGAGTACCTGTCACGACGGCATTGGATGCCTGTGCATCCTGGGGAGTCAATGTGAACACTCGGGCCTGTCAACCACTAATAGCTGGCTGTGCTCTGCCTCTACCTCGGCCTCTGCCTCTGCCTCTGTCGCCTCGTCCTCTCTGAACCGGACCGCCACGCCCACGGCCTCTAGAAGCATCTGGCTGGCGTGAAGCATCATCAGGAGTAGGAAGTAAAGCTCTCTGCGAAGGTGGTGAGGGTGGTAAAGTCACATGCGGGACTGTCGCCGTGCCCGGACGTCCCATTGTACAGTCTCTGACACGGTGATACTGACTCCCGCACCGAAAACATCCTGGAGACGACTGCTGGGTCTGTGGGTATGAACCAAATAACTGACCTCGTCTCAATCCTCTGCCTCCACCATCTCCCGGAAATAATCTATTACGGTGTCTGCCCATCTGCCGCTGAGCTGGCGTATCAGTACGGATCCTCTTCGGCCCAGAAACGACCGGAGTCTCAGAAATACGCTCCTCCAAAAGTAAGGCTGCATCCATCGCGGCAGCGTATGTATCAAAGTGCTAGGTGCCGATGGCAAGGAATAGCTGTGTATCAAGCCCTCGTACAAACCTCTTTATTCTCTTCTCTTCTGTGTCGACTAGGTACGTAGCATATCGAGACAACTGGGTAAACTGTATATCATACTCCGACACCGTCATCCCAGGAGTCTTGCGCAAAGACTCAAAACTACGGGCTCGAGCATCTCGGACACTCTCCGGAAGAAAACGGGCAAGAAATGCAGATGTAAACTCATCCCAGGTCATAGAAGGCAGACCTGCAGCTCGGCCTCTCTCTACTGAGTCGTACCATGTCTGGGCAAGACCCTCCAGACGAAAACTCGCAAACTCCACCAATCTATCATCAGAACACCTCAACGAACGGCAAATCCGAGCCATCCTATCAAGAAATGCCTGTGGGTCCTCTGTCGCATCTGTACCGGTAAAAGCTGGAGGTCTCAATCTCATGAACTCCTGTAGTGAAACAGGGATAGTCTCCGTAGTAGCAGCAGGAGTGACCATCTGTGCAGCAGGTACGATCGTGGCCTGTGCGGTGGAAGGAACGTCCTCGGATCTCTGTGCCCGGCTGGACTCAACTAAAGTTCCCATCATCTGCCGCAACTCTTGCATGCCGGCCTCTAGTCTGGCAATACGGTCAGGATAAGGCGGATCAATAGGACCCTGAGGGGTAGGCGTATCCTCCCGATCGATCCTCGCCTCAGACAGGCCCGCCCGAATCTCATCCCTAGCGGCAGCCCGCTGAGCTCTCGTAGTCTTTAGCGGCATCGAAGCTGGAATAAGAAACAGGACTGATAAGGACATTGCAATTGAATCAAGGAATGCAAGGAATCAAGAAAGGAAATACAAGCAATTATGTCCTAAGGTTACTTAGGCGGAGTACCGTATCGTAAGTATGCCGCGGATCATACCCACAGTATGCCACTCTGCTTAAGTCACCTACTCCATCTACCAAGGTCGTCCTACACTCAGAAAGGTAAAACCTACGCTCTGATACCAACTTTGTCACGACCCGAAAGTATGGAACGTGACTGGCACTTAGATTACGAGACGTCTAAAGGCGTAATGTAACCTAAGTCAGCCAAAGCCCAGAAAAATCTAAACCAAAATCAAAAGAGAGTGAAGGAAAACCTTACATGAAAACGATTTGTAAATCAATTAAGTTGCATTGAAACCCTTTTTAAAAACATCAAAAATTCCCGAAAATTTCGGCAGAGTCTCCCCTGTATTTTCTATCCCCCAAAATGGGTACAACAAGATAATAAACCTGTAATCATAAAAATGGCATCCCCAAGCGGGAGCTAGCTCTTCGCCCAAGGCGGATCACAACCACATGCAATATAATAGTAATATCAAGAAAAAGAGCATAAAAGAAATGCAAAATACCAAAAAACACACGTCGGCTCAAGTGAGCTCGACCCAAAAGAAACCACAAATATACAAACCTCTCAGTCTCGTCACTAGGTCGCATATACAATATAAAGTGGTAGATGGAGAATACTAGATACAATGATAAAGCAAAAAGAAATAAAGTGTGCTCGCAACCCACCTGCGGGCGATGTCGCGAGTCTGAGCAAAAAGGAACTGAGGATAAGATGGCCCGCCGCTACAAGACTGACGGGTCCAACCTGCAAGACACTGTGGCACAACGGGGGTGAGTTGCCAGCTCGTGAGTAAATATAATATCTAATAAGGCAATCGTAAGAATGCACGTAATGCACCACAACATGCATGTCCATATGTGATATAATATATCTAGTATGCATGCACAGGTATGCAATGTCATTATTAAGTTTTTAAGTGTTTTAAAATGCTAAGGGTATTAAATTCTTAACTTTAGAACATGAATATCTGTATAATAGCTAAATACCATCAAGAAATCATCTGCAAACCCGTGTCAAGAATCGACACCAAAAAGGAATCATATCTGTCTCAATATCGGGCTCCGTCAGTCCGGATCGGCCCATATCATAAATCTCACGACAACGGTCGGTATCCTCCAGATATCCGCCGCGCCAGACATCACCGGTAGGTAGTCTTCCCCTGCCAGGCTCATCGTCTACATCTCGATCTTCTTGCCCCGGGTACCATACCGGGCCCACCATGTACCCGAGACGGTTCATCCACTCCTCGAATCGGGTCTCGAAATCCAACAGAAAACATGAAAACTCATGGTGGACGACACATACATCACGAGAAAACCGCAACTTTGTTTTGAAAATGATAAATATAAGGTTTTGTTAAATTCTTGCGGTTTTCCCCAAAAATCCAGAAATCGCAGCAATACTGAAATCCTCAAGAAAATCATAATGTCCACATGTTATATATGATAAATGTCTATGATATCAATGCATACGATGTGAATTTTTCTAGAAATCTATATAAATATGATGATGATGCGAGGTATACGTATGCTATGCAATTTCATATATCAAGTATGAATGCAAGTGGCGATATTATGATAAACAGGTTCTATAATGCACGTGGCATGGCAATTACCAAAGGCGTGTGTGTCACATGAATAGTGCGCGTGCAACAGATGACAATGGTAATGGTGTTCGTGTCCTACAAAGTGATATCGCATAAGTATGGATGAATGTCCATGCAATCTAATATACTGTTCGCTATAAGGGTATGCAATATCAATGAAGGGGTAAGCTAGCTAACAATATAAATCTTGCATAAAGTAGGGTAATCCTAACTAGGGGGGGCGCCTCGTGCCATTCAGACGATTCCCCCATAGATGAATACATCTACTCACCTGAAATCTCCGCTAATCCGGTCCGGCCACCGCCTTGCCTTTTCGCGCCGTGTCCGATGTTTCCCCGACCGATCCTATATTGCACAACACCAAGCATAAGATTACAAAACCTAAAACGATGCAAGTCACAATATACAATTATCGACGCTCTCGAATTAAACATAGCATGCACTCGGTGCGCGGAAAAACGCACGAAAATCGCTAACCTTTAACTAGAGTCATCATTTCGGGAAAATCGACTAAACTACAACCCGACTAGACGAAACCCCGGTTCGTGCACTCTCATAGTCCTATACGAAGCTAATTATATCGCTTACATAACGCATTTTGATCGCATTCTAATTTTCGTAAAAATCTAGCAAGCAATTTCAATACCGATTCGATGCAAACATCGAAATTTAACGATATCGCGATCACAATCCAACTCTAACATCCAATTTAAACTACTAGATGGCCACAACACAATTTTAACCCAATTATCATACTTCAAACCCTAATCTAGAACTTCATCCCTTTCTTGAAATTTCATAAACAATAATTTATAACTAAAATTCACACTTAAACTTTCTAATCTAGCATAATTAAACTACAATTAAACAACTAGATTAGAATTTTACCTTACAAGTGTTGATTCTCTTGCACTAAACCTCTAAAGTGGCCTCTTTTCTCCTTACTTTAAACCAATTTGGGGTTGAGAAGGGATGGCTTAAGGTTTTGGGTTGAATTAGAGAAGGCTTTATTGAATTTCGGTGGATTTTTGTGGATTTTTCAAGAGTTTTAAGCTAAACAAAAATGGGGAAAATGGGGGGAAAAACCTGAAGCATTTCGGCCAGCAGGTGAGGGAGGGAGTTGTGGGGAAATTTTGAGAAGTTTCTAGGTCAATAAACATCATATGTTATCATTTAATGCTTTCATGTCAACCTTTTTACAAAAAAACCCATTTTTACTTCATTTTTTCACAAATTTTCCCACCCTAAAACCAAAAGTTTGCAAGACATGATATAATTTTATTAACACCATATTTTAGCTTATAAAGACTCCTAATTATGAAATTTACCTAATTAAATTTGTATTTATCACTAATTTAATGTATTTCAAAAGGCTTAAAATAATAAAAAAATAATTAATTACGAATTTTTTTTTATTTAACTAGATAATTATAAGTGACATTTTAGTGACAAAATTATGGTAATATCTTATCTAAATTTTGTATAATTAGGTCTACAATGAAAAATACCTATTTTGACTTTTTACGGAAAAAGCCGAAAAATTAACCGATTACCGAAAAACTGCCTAAACGATTTTCGAAGGGTTACAAGTATCACATACGATACAATATATAACATGACATCCTCGAGTCAAGATTGAGGATCTATCATTAATATAAAGCTCGTACGGTAAATCAATCGTACGGCATCCCAATCTGGGTACGGGTCGAATCTTACATTTATCTCATCATTTATCTGGTATCCTTATCATCATATCCTGTATTAGGGGCACTGATCTAAGTCTAGTACAAACTGATACCATCTGCATATATATGCGTGTATGAAAATACACGCCTAAAGGCCCGCTATAATCTTATGTCGTATCTCAAAATACGAATCAAAACATATCACCGATCTCATGGCATCATGCCTAAACTCATTGACTCATCTCCATGTACCATGTACAATCCTCATAAGCCATGTAAATTATACGTATATATATATACATAGTCCCATAGCTATGTGTGTGTATATATATATATATACATATCTCAGTATACGCACAAGTAAAACAAAGAAAGAATGTGTGTGCGTGTGGGTGTGAACCTTATTCTAGGGCTCGCGACTAAACTAACTAGCGACACTATCATCCAATTATACTAAAATTATCCATGACTCCTAAACTCTATCTAGATAATCATAATCTAAAAATAAACATATAAATATATCCATATAATATGTACCATACACTACACTACGAACTGCGGGGGTGCTATACGCCATCCACCCGACTTCCCCCGTAGATATATATCTACGCACTTGATCTTCACTTGCCGATGCCGATGTCGCCACGCGCTTGCTTGTTGTCTCGAAGTCCTCGTGAGGGAACCTACATATCATAACATATCGTACCGCATTAAAATCCAATTCAAAACAAAAGCGACGCACGAATCTCACATAGGTCAATACCTATGGTCTACTCATGCAAATCAACCAAATAACACTCGATATAGACGTACAAACGTCAAGTGACCTAATACAATACTAAATAATAAAATCAAGAATTTAAAATACGTAAAACATAACCCCGAATCAAAACAACAACTCAAGAAAGTGGTCCCAGATTTTGTTTCAGGCAAAAACAAGGTGCACAAACAGTACTGGGATGATATATAGGATGAATATGAGCTACTGAAGGAATCTGGACCCAATTGCCCACCAATTGGCCGGCCACTACCCATGGAATTTTGGCCTGCTCGGCCCTGAGGGTTCTGATTGGGTTCGTCCTACTACCGTGGGTTCCTAGTGGTTCAATTTGGTCTCTAGAGTTGTTTGTTTATCCAGAAAATTTCCTAGGTCAACCCAGATTCCCTGCACCCTCAAATAATTCACAAAACGACACGGAAATTTCTATTTTTGGGTTTTCAGGTTTTAGTTCAAGTTTAGTCTGGGTTTTTGACACTATGGGGGGGGGGTTAAGGTCATCACTAAAGCCCAATTACACTAACACAACTCAAAATTCACTCAAACCTCATCTAGGAATTTTCAAAGCTCACAAAACCGCAACCATACACTTCTAAACTTGCATAAGTGCTAAACTAATCGAAATACAATACTAATGGTGCAGAAATTACCTTATTTGGCCACTCAAGAATTTTCTTGAGTTGCCCCAAGTGCCCAAAATCCTTGCTTTCTTGGTCCAAAAGGCTTGTGAGGAGCTCGTGCATGTTTTTAATGAAAGAGGGATGGACTTTTGATGAGTTTTTTGGTGTGTAAATGGGGGTGTAGTGAGGAGGGGAAAGAGGTGCTTCCATAGGGAAAGAGGAGAAGGAAAGATGAAGAGGATGAAGTGAGAAGGTAGAGCCATAGTCCAAGATTGACCCCTCACCCTCTCTCTCTCTCTTGCCCATACCTCCCATACTCTTTTGTCTATACATTTTCTCTTTCTTTTCTTTTCTTTTGTTTTCATTTTCTTTTCTTCTCTCTTAAATTCAAAACAACACCACCCAAAACAAAATATCATGTAGGAAAATGTAACAAGTGTGAAAATGACTTGATGCATGTAATGTGCATAAAACAAGCTTAATGCACGATTAGCGATATTTAATCGCGATTAACATTAAAAGTGACTATAATTAATTTTAAAAATTCATAATTTGCTTAAATCACATAAAACACTCTCATTACAGAAATTCCTATAATTTTCCAAATATTTCCCAATTTATTGGAAATTAATTATACCGCATTATCAAATATTCGTAATATTCAATATTTAATTATAAAAATTCCTAAAAATATTATTTTATTTTTCTGAAACATTACAATCTTCCCCCCTTAAAGAAATTCTGTCCCCGAATTTAAATTTGAACTCCCCCAATTTCTAAAACATTTCAGTAAAATGATCCACTCGTCGGGGCTCTGAAATCATAAATACATAAAACATGTCGTAGCGCAAATCATGCGCATGAAAACGAGTATATAATCCAAAATCAAAACTCCGCCAAGTATCCCGCAATCATCGGAGTAATGGCGAAGACACCAATGTCAAAGCCCAACATGAAACCAACATGATATACATCAAACTATACATGTAAATATCATTAAAACATCAAATGCATGCCAAACTCTTTTCCAATCGCTGTGCAATGCGCGTATCACGGCACAGGGGCGGACTTGTATTGTATGAAAATAACTATATATATATATATACCCTTTGTTAAACATACGCATCCTGCCGTTTTGAAAAATAATTTAGAAGGGTTCTCTTAGTTAAATGTCTCGTGTCATCTCAGACACGTAAGTAAATACTGAGACTATAGATCCTTTTTGGAAATCCCTTCGATAACTATCAATGCATGCAAAAATATGTTCAGGTACTATTCTCGGACTCCTGCTCAGCGACTATACCAAATAGTAAATATCATAAAAACATACTGCTCAAAATCAATTCCAAAATGTATAAAAGAATGCCACATGCATCTGGTGCGCACGGAAATCGAATCCATGAATTTTCCATACATATGCACAGAAACAAAATCTAAGTGCAATGGTTGCGCACGAAACACCTGACAAGGCAACGGGTGTGCCTGACAGCAATATCAGGTGCATCTGATATGCACGAAGAATCCCGATTTAGTGCATCTGATGTGCACCAAAATCGCATCAAGCGCGTCAAGTCTGTGCAAAATCCAAATCAAGTACACAAGGTGCACGAAAATAAATATCGAGTATCACAATCGAAAACGACGGTATATAACACATTTCAATCCAAATCCAAATCAGGTATACCGTGGTATATAATCTCACAACTATGTGAATCAGTGTGCACGAAATCACATCAAAATACTAAAGTGCATGAAAACTATGCCGAAAGCATAAGTCAAATCACATGCATACCATAGGTTTGAAATAAAAATCAGCATCTCGAATGACATCAAATCGAACTCAAGTGCAACTGTGGTGCACAAAATCTCAATCATGCAAAAAAAAATCGTCCAAAATACCGAAATAAAAAATGACGGAAATAGTCCCGCTCTGGCACATCCTCTAAAGATCTCTGGCCAACTGTCATGGTCACTCATAACATGTTTCGTCGACAATGCCGAACTCTAGCCTGCTAGGTGTGCGCAATATGACCGATCCTGGGTCCAGGTCTTCTCGTTTAGTATTCCAGAAAGGTTCTGTCGAAATCTCCCTCAAATCTCGTTTCTGCCGAACCGCCCGGAAGTTGTCACCCTTTACTAACTTTGTTTCTTGTTCCGGAACAGCTGCATACTCATCGCGACTCCTTCTGGAAGATATATCCATATACAACGCCTCTGCATGCGTATCACATCTCTGATGTCAGCGAAGTGGAACGTCATCTCATCAAGATCTCGTACGAACCTCTTACTCCACTTTTCTCTAATGTCGACTCATTCGGACTCGTCTCTTCGTGGCTGCATGGACTGCGCTCCAACGGCTATACTCTTATCTGGAGTCTCCCAAGCAATGTATCCCATCATATGATATCCGAATGACGTTGAACCTTTCGATCGATTCATCAAAGTTCCATAATCCCCCAAGAGATCAATATCTTGAGTACAGTTCAATAGTATTTCAGTACATGCCACAGTACCTATGGACCAACCATAGAAGGGCAAACCTAAGCCTCATCAATGGCAACGCTGAACTGCTACAACCCCTAAGGTTTTAAAGCGTTCTCATGGTCATTATATCTAGTTGGTGTTTCATTCTTCTCGAGGGTCTACGGAATTACTTGCATGTTTTTCCGAATACTTTAAACTTGGAAAATGGGTTTCTGACATTCGATTGTTTCCTTCGACTCTCAACGTACCTGCGTGAAGTCGTCTCTAGCTGGAATCAATCAATCTGATGACCTCACATCAGTGTAGACCATGAATCACATATACTATGTTAGTTATATGTATGCCCTAGAGGCCATTACTGTACATACGATGTATATTGTAGTGGATGCTAGGACATATATAGGGAGGACTTTCTTGCTCGACATGATAGTATGCTATCTGATTGTACTTTATCTTAACATATACTCTGATTGTCTCTATATTACATGTTGATAAAGCCCTTAGAATATGTACTCGACTACTTGGACTATGATGAGATCATACTAGTGGGGCCACGGTAGTCGACGAGTACATCCTATAACTGTTCCTAGTCGAGGGTGTATCGAGACAGGGTATCGATGCACCAGAGTAGACTAGCGTATACGCATATTGACCCATATGATGGGCGATGGATGATCCCATATCCATCGGTGTTTGACATCAAGGATGGTGTACGGGTGCTCAGTGGAGACTGGGTACACTGGACGGACTCGCCAAGAACTCCCAGATGGTATTATACCACACGTCAGATGGCAGTTCTCCGGTGACACTGGTACAGAGTAGTCTGTTGACCCGAGACCGTCATAGAGTCTTGTGTGATTCCCACTGTGCTTTGATTTCCATCATACCACGTCCAAGAGGGCGTGCAAAAAGGTGGCTTTTGGGTACAGTCCCAAATCATATGGAGACAATGAGCGATAGGAGGGGATTCGTCTCTCTCGGTATAGGGAGTTGATGTTGTGCTGTGTTCGATTGGCTATAACCGGAAATCCCTGGCCAGGGTTGCTGAGATTTACTGGTAAGTGTTATCAGTAGTTTCTCGAATTGTTATAGACCTCATATCGACACGACTTATCGAGCTACTGGGGTCTGACGTTTACCACCCCTAGGCGAGATATGCAACATATCAGACGACGAGACCAGACTGTACGGGAGTGTTACTGTTTGGATTCACAGGAGAATGTACAGGCTTGTTTGTTGATCTTCTGAGCGCTCAATACCTGGGTAGCTGTTACGTTTAGCTGACCGCTTGCAGCTTGTGGGTTTTTGATATGATCATCACCTACTGCCGGCGTATTGACGATTCTTCTGAGTCCTACACAGAGGTTTCTTGGCTTAGGCAAAACGGAGTAGGGGCACGTATGTGATATGTGCGGGACCGAGGATAATGCGATATGAGATACCGTATTCTATTCTCGCAATATTTGATATCAGCCGAGTCATCGGATCAAGTGTTGATTCGATGAATCGGTACGGATAAATATTTGTCGGTTATATGCGATATAGCCGGATTGTCTGATCAAATGTTGATTCGATAATTTAATGTATAATAATATATATGATATATTAAATTACATTAACTAATATTAGCTCACTAAAAGATTCTTTTTCTCACTCGGGTAATACATTGATATATATGTGATATATGTTAATTGTATTATTTCATTTGGTTACAATAAATATTATATATGTGATATATAATATTGTAACATGATATGATAAATAATGCAACATGTTTAGTAGAGATTAAACAAGATTAGGGTTTGATTTGGGTTAATTCTTTCTAGATGATTCTAGAAGGTTTTGTTTTGTCATGGAAAAGATATTTACACATGACTCATCTTTAACCTAACCCAAACCCTACACCCTTGGTTAATTCTCTACAATGGTTTAGCAACCATGGTTGCATTATTGATCATTATCTTCTTTCATTATTCATCACAAAAGGATTCTTATCATATTGTTCATCTTCTTCCTTCTTTTCTTTTCATGAAAAAGCTTTCTAGCTTTTTCTAAGTGGTGAAAAATGAGTGAGAATAAGAAAATAAAAGAGAGCAAAAATCCTACTTCATCATCCTCATCTATCCTTGCCATTTAGATGAGGGTGTTCACTTCATATTACGAGTGTTAGCTTGTGTTAACGAAACTTCAAGGTAGATCATCTTTGTATCGAAGATCGGAAGCAAGACTGTATCTTTCTCTTCGTGGAACCTCTCGAGAGTCCGGAACACGATGATCGCAGCGAAGGAACCTCAACACGGAGCTTTAGAAGTGGAGGACCGAATCTACAAAGGTTGTAATCCCTATCACTTAGTGTTAAACTGTTTAACATGTAGGGTTCCTAGGCACTCTTGTGAAGGTTCAAAAGGCATCAAACATGCCCGGATTAAAATTTAGACGTGCCGAACAACCCAAAGCCGGGATCTTTGCTAGATTATTAGGGTTTAACATGCAAGATGATAACTTTTATCTAAGTGTGAGGGATTACAACCTTTGTAGTCCGCTCCTTCACTTCACAAGCTCCGAGTAGAAGTCCCTTTGCCGCGATCCACGATCTCCCGGACTCATGAGAGGCTCCACGACTCGAACGATCCATTCTAGCTTGTCGTATTCCAAATCTCCGATGATCTACCTTGAAGTTGCTACGACTCAAGCTTTCTCACTCTTAAAGAAGAGAACACACTAATCCCATGGGCTAGATGAGATGAGGATGAGAGAGTAGTAATTTTGCTTTCTTTTTATATCATTTTCTCATATTATTTCATCACTTAAGAAAATCTAGCAAGCTTTTCTTTCAAGAGAGAAGAAGAAGATAATGGAAAAAGAATAATCCTTTTTCTTTTGTGATGAATAGAATATAATCATATGATTGAATTGTAAACCATGGTCAAGGATGAGTGGCTAGGATTTTGTAGAGAAATAACTAGAGTTAGGGTTTAGTTGAGTTAAAGAAAATATCTTAAGAATGACAAAAGAAGAAACCTTCTAGAAGATGCAAGAAACATCTAACCTAAATTAAACCCTAATCTCAATTAATCATCCTTAAACATGTTTAACAATTAATCATAACATGTCACAATAATATATATCACATATATATTATATATTTGCAACAAAAGAAAATAATACAATTAACATATATCGCATATATATCAATGTATCATCTACTGAGAAAATGAAATAATAAAGCGAGCCAATATTAGATAATGTAATACAATATATCATATATATTATTATACATTAAATCATCGAATCAACACTTGATTCGACGATCCGGCTATATCGAATATTACCGACTAATATATCATGTACCGATTCATCGAATCAACACTTGATCCGATGACCCGGTTCATATCCATATATCGCGAGAATATAATATGGTATCCCATATCGCATTATTCTTGTTCCTGCGCATATCACATATGCGCCACTACTCCGTTTCGCCTGAGCCAAGAAACCTCTGTGTAGGACACTAAAGAATCGTCAATACGTCGGTAGCAGGTGATGATCATATCAAACACCCACAAGCTACAAGCGGTCAGCTAAACGTAACAGCCACCCAGGTATTGAGCGATCAGAAGATCAACAAGCTAGCCTGTGCGTTCTCCTGTGAATCCAACCAGTAACACTCCCGTACAGTCCGGTCTGTTCGTCTGATATGTCGCATATCAAGTCTAGGGGTGGTATACGTCAGACCCCAGTAACCGATAAGTCGTGTCGATGTATGGCTCATAACGGGTCGAGAAACTACTAGTAACACTTACCAGTAAATCTCTATATCAGCCCTGGCCAGGGACTTCCAGTTATAGCCAATCGAACACAGCACAACATCAACTCCCTATACCGGGAGAGACGAATCCCCTCCTATCGCTCATTGCCTCCATGTGATTCGGGACTGTACCCAAAAGCCACCGTTTTGCACGCCCTCTTGGACATGGTAAGGTGGAAATCAAAGCACAGTGGGAATCACACAAGACTCCATGAAGATCTCGGGTCTACAGACTATCCTGTACTAGTGTCACCGGAGAACTGCCATCTGACGTGTGGTATATCACCATCTGGGAGTTCTCGGCGAGTCCGTCCAGTGTACCCAGTCTCCACTGAGCACCCGTACACCATCTCTGATGTCTAACACCGATGGATATGGGATCATCCATCGCCCATCATATGGGTCAAGATGCGTATACGCTAGTCTACTCTGGTGTATCGATGCCCTGTCTCGATATACCCTCGACTAGGAACAGTTATAGGATGTACTCATCGACTACCGCGGCCCCACTAGTATGATCTCATCATAGTCCCAGTAGTCGAGTACAAGTCCTAAGGGCTTTATCAACATGTGAGAGTAAAACAGTAAACCAATACAAGTCAACATGTTAAGATAAAGTGAAACCAAATAGCATACTATCATGATGAGCAAGAAAGTCATCTCTATATATAACCAAGCATCCATTATAATATACATCATATGTACAACAATGGCCTCTAGGGCATATACATAACTAACAATCTCCCACTTGCACTAAGGCCAGCTGCTGTAGTATCTCATACCTAGCATCCCGAATAATCTCTCAAACTGTATCTGGGGAATAGCCTTCGTGAATGGATCCGCAGTGTTGTCCTTCGTATCTACTCTCCTGACCTCGATCTCCCGGCGATCAACTATCTCCCTGATCAGGTGATACCGCCTCAGAATATGTCTGGACTTTTGATGGGATCTGGGTTCCTTGGCCAAAGCCACAGCTCCATTGTTATCGCAATACAGAGGTATTGGATGCTCAATGGATGGAACCACTCCAAGTTCAATAATGAACTTCTTGATCCAGACAGCCTCTTTGGCAGCATCGTTGGCAGCGATGTATTCAGCCTCCATCGTTGAGTCTGCAACGGTATCCTGTTTGGAACTCTTCCAATATACCGCCCCTCCATTGAGGGTAAAGACAAAACCCGAATGCGACTTAGAGTCGTCCTTATCACTTTGGAAGCTGGAATCGGTAAAGGACTCCACCTGGAGTTCTCCGTTACCATACACCAAGAACATCTCCTTAGTCCTTCGTAAGTACTTGAGAATGTTCTTCACAGCTGTCCAATGACTCTCTCCAAGATCTGCTTGATACCGACTCACTACACTTAGCGAGTATGCTACATCGGGTCTGGTACATAGCATCGCATACATGATAGAGCTTACTGCCGAAGCATAGGGTATCCCTTGCATGCGAGCTCTCTCCAAATCAGTCTTGGGAGACATCTCTTTGGAGAGAGTGAGTCCAGAGATCGTGGGTTGGTTCCCACGTTTGGATTCTTCCATACTAAACCTCTTTAGTATGGTGTCAATGTACCTGGATTGGGACAATCCCAGTATCCGTTTAGATCTATCTCTATAGATCATGATTCCCAATATGCAGGAGGCATCACCTAGATCTTTCATTGAGAATCTCTGTGATAAGAAGAGCTTGACTGATTGCAGCATAGGAATATCATTTCCTATCAAGAGTATGTCATCCACGTACAATACGAGGAAGACAACCTTACCCTCTGCTACCTTCTTATAGATACAAGGTTCATCTATATTTTTGATGAAGTCAAACTCTTTGACTACAACATCAAAACAGATGTTCCAACTCCGCGATGCTTGCTTTAACCCATAAATGGATTTAAGCAGCTTGCACACCTTTCCGCTGCTCCCACTATCTACGAAGCCCTCTGGCTGAGTCATGTATACGCTCTCTTCTAAATCACCGTTTAGAAAGGCGGTCTTAACATCCATTTGCCAGATTTCGTAGTCATGGTATGCAGCAATGGCAAGTAAGATCCGGATGGACTTAAGCATAGCCACTGGAGAAAAGGTTTCGTCATAGTCCACACCTGGTCTTTGACGAAAACCTTTTGCTACAAGTCTAGCTTTGAAAGTCTCAACTTTTCCATCTACACCAAATTTCTTTTTAAAGATCCACTTGCTCCCAATGGGTTTTACCCCTTCAGGAGCATTTTCCAAAGTCCATACTTTATTGGTGTACATGGATTCCATCTCAGATCGCATTGCATCCAGCCATTTCACAGAGTCACTACTCGTGATGGCCTGCTCGAAACTAGTCGGTTCATCATCATCCATGATGCAATCCTCGCTTCCACCATCAATGAGAAAACCGTAGTATCTCTCAGGTGGACGAGAAACCCTACTAGATCTACGGAGAGGCTGGGGTTCGTCGGGTACTACTGAATCCTCTGGTTCTGCTAAATCTTCAGTTGCAATTTGTGTTTCTGGAACCACTTCCAGCTCTACCTCTTTGCCACTAATTTCTTTTGCAAGAAATTCCTTTTCCAAAAAGGTGGCATATTGAGAAATAAACACATTTTGTTCCTCAGCGTGATAGAAAATATATCCTTGAGAATTCTTAGGATATCCCACAAATTTGCAAAGAACTGATCGTGCCTCGAGTTTGTCTGGATTTTGTCTTTTGACATAGGCCGGACAACCCCATATCTTAACTCGTTTAAAATATGGTCTCTTCCCACTCCATATCTCATATGGTGTGGTAGGTACAGATTTAGACGGAACTAGATTCAATATGTATATGGCTGTCTCAAGCGCATACCCCCAGAAGGAAATAGGTAACTCATCTTCACTCATCATAGATCGCACCATATCTAATAGGGTCCGATTCCTTCGTTCCGATACACCGTTGTGCTGTGGTGTATAAGGAGGAGTAAGCTGAGAGAGAATCCCATTCTCTTTTAGATAATCTAGGAACTCACCGCTTAAGTATTCACCTCCTCGATCAGATCGTAGAATCTTAATACTTTTGCCCGTTTGGTTCTCTACTTCGTGCTTATATTCTCTGAATTTCTCAAAAGCTTCAGACTTGTGTTTCAACAGGAACACATGTCCGTATCTAGAGAGATCGTCAGTGAATGTAATGAAGTAGGAAGAACCGTTCCTGGCATGCGTAGACATGGGGCCACATACATCACTATGTATTATTCCTAAGAGTTCAGTAACTCTTTCTCCGTGTCCACTAAACGGAGCTTTGGTCATTTTTCCTTTGAGACATGAATGGCAAGTATCATAAGATGATAATTCGAACGGATTCAAATAACCATCTTTATGTAACTTAGCCAGTCGTGTCGCATTGATATGACCAAGTCTACAATGCCACAAGAAGGATTCGTTCATATCTGAACTTTTCCTCTTGTGTGTGTTTTGTATATTGAGAATTGTATTCTGATTTAGAATGAATATGCCATTATGTAACGAACCTGATGCAATCAACTTTTGATCTAGGAATATGTTCATAGCATTATCCTGTACTACAAAATTATATCCTTCTTTACTTAATAAAGAAACTGATATAATGTTGCACATCATGTTCGGTATATAATAACACTCATTCAGAATCAGTGTATTACGACTTGGTAATACAAGGTGATATTCGCCAACTGCTTTGGCTACAATACTTGCACTGTTCCCTACTTGAACGGAATGATCACCTTTTCCCAGTTCTCTACCTTTACGTAGCCCATGTAACTGTTTACATATGTGGGATCCTGATCCGGTATCTAATACCCAGGACGTAGGGTGAACTGAGAAACAGTTCTCAATAACTAACACACCCGAAGAAGATGCATCAACATGCATGTTCTTTTGGGCGGCGTGAGAATCCAGATATTCTCCTGTTTCCTGTTCAGTCTTATAACTCTTATAAGAAAGAACGGGTCTAACGTTCCCTTGCTCAGTACAATAATCGGGTTCAGTCAATACATCCATATTATTATCTTGATTATGGCCTGAAATGGTCGCTACCTGGAGAGAGAGAAGAAAACACTTTAGCGTATGCTCTTGCAAGATTAGATTGGTTATTATCTTATCTAATCAGGATGTCTCCCACTGTTTTTATCAAATCTACCTTAAAACCCTAAAAGGTAAGATTAGCCGGGATTAATTACACCCTACAATTTCGTCAATCTTTCAGCCAGATCAGTGTCGGTACTTTGAGGGAGGTTCCCCGTGCTTTCGCACGGACCTAATTAAAGTAAACCTCGTTTTCCCAGAGGCGTAACCTCGTTAACACTTTTCTAGACACCTACTTGAATGACTAATTGTCCTGTGTAAAACTCTCCCAGGAGTAACTCTTACTCGCAGTGGGTATCGGGATCCAACTATCTCATAGGAGGTATGCAATCTCATTGCAAATTTCAACACTTGAAATTCCCGATAATATTTTTCCCCTAGCGATCTATGACCTTAACTAAGTCAACAAACCATAAATCGCAAGTCAAGTTCAACCCGTACATTTCCCGATTGAATTAAATCCACCCGCACGACCCTTAACTGAGTCAACAAAGCCGTACGAATACCTTAATCCAATCACATCTCATGTTTTAGCAGATAAACATTACTTAGCTACCGTACACTATGCCTTAACTAAGTCAACAAACATAGCACGAATACTAAATAATATCTATCTGAAATGACGGAGGGCTACGCAGGTTTTTCAGAAAACCCTGAGCGTAATGAACTTGATATCGTCGTAGAATCGAGTGAAGTTTTGAAAAGGAGTGTTCTCGAGGCTTTTCTTAGTTTCGCTAAAGGGGTCACTCCCGGTGAAGGGATCGTCGGCCCTTTCCTTATCGAATAAGGTGCAGGATATATCATATATACCGTTGTGCAAAGCAAAACACTAAAAGCAATCAAAAGACAAACCGCGTTTTGTAGCATCTGCCAGTTTTGCTAAAGGAGTCACTCCCGGTGAAGGGATCTCGGTCCTTTCCTCAACGAATAAGGTGCAGGATATATCGTATATATCACTGTGCAAAGTAAAACTGTAGCTACCCTTTTTATAAAGTTTTTGATTCTACAACATCTTTAGGTTTCTTTTCTTTTATTAATCTCATTAATAAAAATCCCATCAGCTTATGCTTCCTAAGCATTACAGAAGAAACGAAAGCAGTAATATTTATATATCAGCATATATATATAGTATAAGCATTCGTCTCAGGCAGTAATATGATCTCATCACAGAACATTGCAGCAGAAGAACATATATGAAATATTGGATATACTAGGACGTCCGTGTTTTCAATACGAGCCTGTATAAAACACGGATTCCACGGTCGCGACAAATAGCCAAACCCACATCCCAAGACCCCTACGAGAGCGGCAAGTAACACTGCCAATTCTAGGGTTAGGAGACCCGGTCTCGACTCCTCGAGATGGCCTCCCACTGGACCCTAGAACCCGGTTACTTGTGCTCTCCTCCTTGGGTCTACCTAATGCGGAAAAGTAAATAATATACACTGGTGACATCAACCGCAACCAGGAAGTGCCCCAAATAAAAGAATATTACATTACAAATGAATTTTTCATGAATGAAAATAAAAACCCTCATCTCACATAAAACCCCCGGCTATTCAGAACGCGGCGATCCAATATAACATATCACAGCAACACATAATATCACATATCATCAACGTAAGTAAATATGCGCATCCCAATTGTCGTTGAATCATATAGCAACGAAACCGGCGATATCACATATTACACTTACGGTCACAGAAAAGAAAGTGTAAAACTACAATATTTGGAATCCACAATCACTTTAGACATCGTAAATCCAAAATATCACATACTCCGTATTTCATGCCTAACTCTATGAATTCCACATATTGTATCACAATCCAGATAAATAAACAGTATTAAACTTTTTCGAACGGATAATCAAACACCCAAAATTTCCTAAACTGCTCAACTCTTGAGCGGGGTTCAAATAATCCCAGAATATGTCACAGTACCGGTGATCCAGCCGTAGAAGGGTCAAGCCAACGCCTCACATGTGGCATGCCGTACTGCCCTAAACCCGAAGGTTCAAAAGGCAGTTCAAGACGGTCACATAATCGAGTTAAGGTTTGTTGTCTTCTAGAGGGTCCACCGCTTAACTTGTACAATTTTCCGAAAGATTTAAACCCGAATAAATTTCAACACTTGAAAATTTGCCGTACCGGGAAACAGTAAGTTAATGATATCCGTTCAAATAGTTTAACAGTTTCTAAATATCCGGAAAAAATACGAATTTAAAATTTCCGATCGAGTCTACTATTACAAAACAAACCCCAGAATTTTAAACACCTGGAACAGATTAAAAATACCCAGAATAGTCAGCAAGTACCTACGGTCAATACCACGAAGCCACGTGTCCCAATCCTACAGTCAGGCCGCTGAACCGCCGCGACAACCATGTTCTTGCCGCGGTTCTGCGCTCCGTCGGTGGAATTGTGGGCACGTGTTTCATGGTAATTCTTAGAATTCCCTGCTGATTTTTTTACATATTTTTAATTCAGAAAAATCCCAAAATTTAAAAAATTTCCAGAGAGGGGTCAAATTTCGTCGTTTCGGGTTCAATCGGAGTTTTAACTTCGTAAACACATCGCCTAATGCTCTAGCTAGGCTCTGATACCACTGTAGGGTTCCTAGGCACTCTTGTGAAGGTTCAAAAGGCATCAAACATGCCCGGATTAAAATTTAGACGTGCCGAACAACCCAAAGCCGGGATCTTTGCTAGATTATTAGGGTTTAACATGCAAGATGATAACTTTTATCTAAGTGTGAGGGATTACAACCTTTGTAGTCCGCTCCTTCACTTCACAAGCTCCGAGTAGAAGTCCCTTTGCCGCGATCCACGATCTCCCGGACTCATGAGAGGCTCCATGACTCGAACGATCCATTCTAGCTTGTCGTATTCCAAATCTCCGATGATCTACCTTGAAGCTACGACTCAAGCTTTCTCACTCTTAAAGAAGAGAACACACTAATCCCATGGGCTAGATGAGATGAGGATGAGAGAGTAGTAATTTTGCTTTCTTTTTATATCATTTTCTCATATTATTTCATCACTTAAGAAAATCTAGCAAGCTTTTCTTTCAAGAGAGAAGAAGAAGATAATGGAAAAAGAATAATCCTTTTTCTTTTGTGATGAATAGAATATAATCATATGATTGAATTGTAAACCATGGTCAAGGATGAGTGGCTAGGATTTTGTAGAGAAATAACTAGAGTTAGGATTTAGTTGAGTTAAAGAAAATATCTTAAGAATGACAAAAGAAGAAACCTTCTAGAAGATGCATGAAACATCTAACCCAAATTAAACCCTAATCTCAATTAATCATCCTTAAACATGTTTAACAATTAATCATAACATGTCACAATAATATATATCACATATATATTATATATTTGCAACAAAAGAAAATAATACAATTAACATATATCGCATATATATCAATGTATCATCTACTGAGAAAATGAAATAATAAAGCGAGCCAATATTAGATAATGTAATACAATATATCATATATATTATTATACATTAAATCATCGAATCAACACTTGATTCGACGATCCGGCTATATCGAATATTACCGACTAATATATCATGTACCGATTCATCGAATCAACACTTGATCCGATGACCCGGTTCATATCCATATATCGCGAGAATATAAACGGTATCCCATATCGCATTATTCTCGTTCCTGCGCATATCACATATGCGCCACTACTCCGTTTCGCCTGAGCCAAGAAACCTCTGTGTAGGACTCTAAAGAATCGTCAATACGCCGGTAGCAGGTGATGATCATATCAAACACCCACAAGCTGCAAGCGGTCAGCTAAACGTAACAGCCACCCAGGTATTGAGCGATCAGAAGATCAACAAGCTAGCCTGTGCGTTCTCCTGTGAATCCAACCAGTAACACTCCCGTACAGTCCGGTCTGTTCGTCTGATATGTCGCATATCAAGTCTAGGGGTGGTATACGTCAGACCCCAGTAACCGATAAGTCGTGTCGATGTATGGCTCATAACGGGTCGAGAAACTACTGGTAACACTTACCAGTAAATCTCTATATCATCCCTGGCCAGGGACTTCCAGTTATAGCCAATCGAACACAGCACAACATCAACTCCCTATACCGGGAGAGACGAATCCCCTCCTATCGCTCATTGCCTCCATATGATTCGGGACTGTACCCAAAAGCCACCGTTTTGCACGCCCTCTTGGACGTGGTAAGGTGGAAATCAAAGCACAGTGGGAATCACACAAGACTCCATGACGATCTCGGGTCTACAGACTATCCTGTACCAGTGTCACCGGAGAACTGCCATCTGACGTGTGGTATATCACCATCTGGGAGTTCTCGGCGAGTCCGTCCAGTGTACCCAGTCTCCACTGAGCACCCGTACACCATCTCTGATGTCTAACACCGATGGATATGGGATCATCCATCGCCCATCATATGGGTCAAGATGCGTATACGCTAGTCTACTCTGGTGTATCGATGCCCTGTCTCGATATACCCTCGACTAGGAACAGTTATAGGATGTACTCATCGACTACCGCGGCCCCACTAGTATGATCTCATCATAGTCCCAGTAGTCGAGTACAAGTCCTAAGGGCTTTATCAACATGTGAGAGTAAAACAGTAAACCAATACAAGTCAACATGTTAAGATAAAGTGAAACCAAATAGCATACTATCATGACGAGCAAGAAAGTCATCTCTATATATAACCAAGCATCCATTATAATATACATCATATGTACAACAATGGCCTCTAGGGCATATACATAACTAACATAACATACTTGTTTTCGTCTAAACCCTAATTTAAAGATCCGGCTTCGGGTTGTTCGGCACGGCTAATTTTTTATCAGGCATGGTTGATGCCCCGTAGACCCTTGTGAGCGTGCCCAGCAACCCAGAAGTGGTATCAGAGCCAAGCTAGAGCTTTAGGCGAAGTCTAGACGAAGTTTAAAGTCCGATCGAATCCGGAAAACCCCGATAATACCCTTCTCTGGATATTTTTTCAAAATGTTGATTTTTCTGAATTAAAAATGCTCAGAAAAACAAGCAGGAAAAACTAAGAATTACTGTGAAGTACGGTCAACTAACTCAATATTTTGACCGCGGAACCGCGGCCAAACCATGGTTTGTGCGGCGGTTCCGCGACCAAAATTTGGACTTAGTCCCTAGAATTTCACTTAATTATTCTTACGTCCTTTCTTGGCAATTTTTTCTGGGAATATTTTAATTCCACTCAAGTGTTGAGTTTTCTAGGGTTGTATTAGGGACTCGTTGATTCGATCGGATAATTTAATTTTGTTTAGTTTGTCCGGGTAATTTTTAGAAACTGTTAAAAAGTTCGAACGGATATCAATAACTCACTTTTTCCCCAGTCGGAAATTTTTTTAAAAGTTGGATTTTTTCTCGAGTTTAAGAACATTCTAAGTCGTGCATGTAACGCGGTGGACCCTCTAGAAGACAGCAAACCTTAACTCGATTATGCGACCGTCTTGAACTGCCTCTAAACCTTAGGGTTTGGGGCAGTACGGCGTGCCACATGTGAGGCGTTGGCTTGACCCTTCTACGGCTGGACCATTGGTACTGTGGCATGTGATGGATGTTTTTAAACTGATTTCAAGTGTTGAGATATATCGGGGAAATCTTGGGTGTTTGATTATTCGATCGGAAAGTTTAACATTGTCTATTTATCTGGAATGTGATACAATATTTGGAATCCACATATAGTTATGAGATAACTAATTTGAATGTTATAAATCTAGCAGTTTAGTCTCAAATTGATCGGTTGCCACGGAATTTTGATGTGATCAAAAGTCCGTCGCAATCACGTAGCGTACGCGAATACTCGCCGGGTAAACTTAACAGACAGCCACGCCCCATAGCCCCGACCAAGTGACTGTAGGAGAACCCCGTCGCTGAAAGCATCCGTTCAGGTGCTCGCGGCAGCGGTGTTCTGGCTTAGTGCACTTCGTCGACGGCATCTGGGGGTGCGGCCGTCTACTAAAGTTTGCGACGAGCATTCGATCAGGATGTCGGGAATCTTGTTGAATTTCTCGACTTGATATTGAAAAGAGTTTTCGATAATGTGACTAAAATGCGGTGTTTATAATTGTTAGGCATGCGATGTCTAAGGAGGTTACGGATTCCAACTGTTGTAGTTTTACACTTTCTTTTCTGTGACCATAAGCGTAGTATATGGTGTATCGCCTGCTTCGTTGCTATACATCAACGACAATCGGGATACGCATACTTGCTTACGTTGATGATATGAGATATTATGTGTTGCTGTGATATGTTGTATTGGATCGTCGCGTTTGAATAGCCGGGGGTTTTATGTGAGATGAGAGTTTTTTCTTTTTCATTCATGTAAAATTCATTTGTATGTAATATTCTTTTATTGGGGCACTTCCAGGTTGCGGTAGGTGTCACCGTTGATGTATATTATTTACTTTTCCGCACTAGGATAGACCCAAGGAGGGGAGCATAAGTAACCGGGTTCTAGGGTCCAGTGGGAGACCATCTCGAGGAGTCGAGACCGGGTCTCCTAACCCTGGAATTGGCAGAGTTGCTTGCCGCTCTCGTAGGGGTCTAGGGATGTGGGTTTGGCTATTCATCGTGACCGTGGATTCCGTGTTTTATACAGGCTCGTATTGAAAACACGGACGTCCTAGTATATCCAATATTTCATATATGTTCTTCTGCTGCAATGTTCTGTGATGAGATTATATTACTGCCTGAGACGAATGTTTATATTATATATATGAGATATATGTTATATTGCAGATTTCGTTTCAAATGTGGTGCTTGTGAAGCATAATAAAATGGGACTTCATTAATGAGATTAATGAAATAAAAGAAACCTAAGATGTTGTGGAAACTTGTTTAAAAACTGGCAGCTCTAATTCTTGCTTTGCATAGCGGTGTTCCTTGTAGAACATCCAACACCTTATTCGATAAGGAAAGAGCCGAGATCCCTTCACCGGGAGTGACCTCTTTAGTGAAACTAGCAGATGCTACAAACTCGGTTTGTTTTTTGATTGCTTCTATAGTTCTTGCTTTGCACAGCGATATTTGTGAAATATCCTGCACCTTATTCGATGAGGAAAGGGCCGACGATCCCTTCACCGGGAGTGACCCCTTTAGCAAAACTAGAAAAACCTCAAAAACACTCCATTTAAAAATCACTCGATTCTACAACGATATCAAGTTCATTACGCAAAGGGTTTTCTTAAAAACCCGTCGTTGCCCTCCGTCATTTCAGATAAGTACTAGTTAGTATTCGTGCTGCGGTAGTTTGGCCTTCGTCAAGGCGTAGTGTACGGTAGCTAACTAATGCTTATCTGCTAGCATACGATGCGATTGGATTAGGGTATTCGTACGGCGTAGTTTGGCCTTCGTCAAGGGTCGTGCGGTTGGGTTTAATTCAATCAAGAAATGAACGGGTTGAACTTGACTAGCGGACTATGGGGAGTTTGGCCTTCGTCAAGGTCATAGGACGCTAGGGGTAAAATATTATTGGGAATTTCAAGAGTTGAAATTTGCAACGAGATTACATACCTTCTATGAGATAGTTGGATCCCGATACCCGCTGCGAGTAAGAGTTACTCCTGGGAGAGTTTTACACATTACAATTAGCCGATCAAGTAGGTGTCTAGAAAAGTGTTAACGGGGTTATGCCTCTAGGAAAATGAGGTTTACTTTAATTAGGTTCGTGCGAAAGCACGGGGGACCTCCCTTAAAGTACCGACTCTGGCCTGGCCGAAAGATTGGTGAACTTGTAGCGTGTAATTAATCTCGGCTAGTCTTTCCTTTTAGGGTTTGAAGGAAGATTTGATTAAAACAGTGGGAGACATCCTGATTAGATATATTAGATAACCAATCTAATCTTGTAAGAGCATACGCTGAGCGTTTTCTTCTCTCTCTCTCCAGGTAGCGACCATATCACGCCTTAATCAAGATAATAATACGGATATATTGACCGAACCCACTTGTTATACTGAGCTGGGGAACGTTGGTCCCGCTCCAACTTATAATTGTTATAAGACAGAAATTAGGGAATAACAGATTTCCCGTGCCGCCCAAACGAAGAAAGTGCATGCTGATGCATCATCTTCGGGTGTGTTCATTACATAGAACTATTTCTCAGTATCCTTTACGTCCTGGGTATGAGATACCGGATCAGGATCCCGCATATGTAATCTGTTACATGGGCTACAGAAAGGTAGAGAACTGAGAACGGGTGATAAGTTTCATGAGACAGAAAACGGTGCAAGTGTTGCAGCCATGTTTGTTGGTCACTATCACCCTGTATTACTAGAATACATTGATTCTGAAGGAATGTTATTAGATACCGAACCTGATATACAACATCATATCAGTCTCTTTATTAGTACAGAAAGGATATAATTTTGTATTGTTGGATGATGTTTTGAACATTTCCTATATCAAGAGTTGATCGGTTCAGGCACGTTATCTAAAAGCATAGACGTTCTAAATCAAACTACAGTTCTTAATATACGGAACACACACAAGAGGAAGAGTTCAGAAATGAACGAATCCTTCTTGATGCATTGTAGACTAGGTCATATCAATTGGACCCGACTAACTGAATTTACATATAGATGCATATTTAAATTAGTTTGAATTTACATCTTGTGAAAATTGCCGGTCATGTCACAGAGATAAGATGACCCTAGCACTATTTATTGGAAACAGAGAAAGAGTTAGTAAACTCTTGGGATTGATACATGCTGATGTATGTAAGTCCCCTGTCTACACATGCCAAGACCGGTTCTTTGTACTTCATTACATTCTCTGATAATCTCTCAAGATTCAGACATATGTTCCTGTTGAAACACAAGTCCGAAGCTTTTGAGATATTCACAGATTATAAGTTAGAAGTAGAGAACCAAAAACGGGTATAAGTATTATATCCTTTGATGAGATCAAGGAGGAGAATACTTGAGCACGGAATTCGTGGATTATTCTAAAGGAAAATGAGATTCTCTCTCAGCATTACTCCTCCGTATACACCATAGAACGATGGTATATCGGGGCGGAGCAACAACACCCTATTTGATATGGTGTGCTCTATGATGAGTACTACTGAGTTTCCTATTTCCTTTTGGGAGTTATGCACTTGAGAAGCTGCATACCTATTGAATAAGGTTCAAATCAAATCAGTTTCCTACCACTTCATATGTGATATGGAAAGGGAAGAGCCCATATCTTAAGTTTGTTAAGATTTGGGGTTGTCCGGATTATGTCTAAAAGCAAAATCCGGACAAGCTCGAGGCAAGGTCTGTTCTGTAGAACTGGAAAGGTTCCAGCTATACAAACTGTAGCTGATGATTTGGTAAACCCGAAGGATTCAATATTTTCCAACGAACCTCAGCCTCTCCACCGATCTAGTAGGGTTCCTCACCCACCTGAGAGATACTTCGGTTTCTCTATGACAGTGGGAGCGAGGATTGCATCATAAGATGATGACCCAACTAGTTTCGAGCTAGCCATCAGGAGTGGGACTCTGTAAGATTGGATGGATGCTTATCGATCTGAGATGGAATCTTTATACACCAACAAAGTATGGACTTTGGTTGCTCTATCTGAAGGGTTAAATCCCCATCAGGAGCAAGTATATCTTGAGAATATTAGTAGGTGTACATGGAAAAGTTGAGACTTTCAAAGCTAGGCTTAAGTCCATCCAGATCCTTCTTGCCACGGCTACATACCATGACTATGATATCTGGCGGTTGGGTGTCATGACTGCTTTTCTAAATGATGTTTTAGAAAAGAGCATCTATAAGTACACAGCCAGAGGGCTTCGTAGACAGTGGGAGCAGCGGAAACGTGTGCAAGATGTTTTATATGATAAAACAGGCATCGCGGAGTTGGAACATCTGTTTTGATGTGGTAGTCAAAGAGTTTGACTTCATCAAAATGGTAGATGAATCTTGTATATACAAAAAGGTAGAAGGGGGTATGGTGGTGATCCTCGTAGAGTACGTGGATGACATACTCTTGATAGGGAAGGAGTTTCCTATGCTACGCTCGGTCAATCTCTGCTTATCACAAGGATTCTCCATATAGGATCAAAGTGATACCTCCTAAATCCTGGGTTTTGGATCTATGAGATAGATCTAATTGGATGTTAGGATACTCACTAGTTGTAGTGAGATGGTATCAATCAATCCTGAGGAGAATCACTGGAAAGGTTCCAGGGTGATAAGGACGACTGAATATCAGTCGCAGGCATTGTCTTTACCCTCAGTGGAGGGACGGTATGTTGGAAGAGTTCCAAGCTAGATACCGTGACATACTAGACGATTAAAGGCAAGATACATCGTTACCAAAGATGCTACCATTGAGGCAGTCTGGATATATATAAGTTCATAAGATGAACTTTGTTCCTACCATTGTGTGATAATGGAATTGTGGCTTTTGCTCAGGAACTACCGTCCCATCAGTAATCCAGATATAATTATTAGGAAGTATCACCTGATCATGGAGATGGTTGATCTCCAGGGAGATCGAGGTTAGGAGAGTAGACACAGAGGACAACAGCGCGGATCCACTCACGAAGGCCTTTTTCCCAGTAGCGACATTTATGGGATGGTTGAGTATGAGATACTTCAACCGCAGCTAATTGTTGGGTATGTGATACCACAACAGATGGCCCTAGTGCAAGTGGGAGATTATTAGTTATATGTATGCCCTAGAGGCCATTACTGTACATATGATGTATATTGTAGTGGATGCTAGGACATATATAGGGAGGACTTTCTTGCTCGACATGATAGTATGCTATCTGGTTGTACTTTATCTTAACATGTACTCTGATTGTCTCTATATTACATGTTGATAAAGCCCTTAGGATATGTACTTGACTATTGGGACTATGATGAGATCATACTAGTGGGGCCACGGTAGTCGACGAGTACATCTTATAACTGTTCCTAGTTGAGGGTGTATCGAGACAGGGCATCGATGCACCAGAGTAGACTAGCGTATACGCATCTTAACCCATATGATGGGCGATGGATGATCCCATATCCATCGGTGTTTGACATCAAGGATGGTGTACGGGTGCTCAGTGGAGACTGGGTACACTGGACGGACTCGCCAAGAACTCCCAGATGGTATTATACCTCACGTCAGATGGCAGTTCTCCGGTGACACTGGTACAGAGTAGTCTGTTGACCCGAGATCGTCATAGAGTCTTGTATGATTCCTACTGTGCTTTGATTTCCATCATACCACGTCCAAGAGGGCGTGCAAAAAGGTGGCTTTTGGGTACAGTCCCGAATCACATGGAGGCAATGAGCGATAGGAGGGGATTCGTCTCTCCCGGTATAGGGAGTTGATGTTGTGCTGTGTTCGATTGGCTATAACCGGAAATCCCTGGCCAGGGTTGCTGAGATTTACTGGTAAGTGTTATCAGTAGTTTCTCGAACTGTTATAGACCTCATATCGACACGACTTATCGAGCTACTGGGGTCTGACGTTTACCACCCCTAGGCGAGATATGCAACATATCAGACGACGAGACCGGACTGTACGGGAGTGTTACTGTTCGAATTCACAGGAGAATGTACAGGCTTGCTTGTTGATCTTCTGAGCGCTCAATACCTGGGTAGCTGTTACGTTTAGCTGACCGCTTGCAGCTTGTGGGTTTTTGATATGATCATCACCTACTGCCGGCGTATTGACGATTCTTTAGAGTCCTACACAGAGGTTTCTTGGCTCAGGCAAAACGGAGTAGGGGCACGTATGTGATATGTGCGGGACCGAGGATAATGCGATATGAGATACCATATTCTATTCTCACGATATTTGATATCAGCCGGGTCATCGGATCAAGTGTTGATTCGATGAATTGGTACGGATAAATATTAGTCGGTTATATGCGATATAGCCGGATTGTCGGATCAAATGTTGATTCGATAATTTAATGTATAATAATATATATGATATATTAAATTACATTAACTAATATTAGCTCACTAAAAGATTCTTTTTCTCACTCGGGTAATACATTGATATATATGTGATATATGTTAATTGTATTATATCATTTGGTTACAATAAATATTATATATGTGATATATAATATTGTAACATGATATGATAAATAATGCAACATGTTTAGTAGAGATTAAACAAGATTAGGGTTTGATTTGGGTTAATTCTTTCTAGATGATTCTAGAAGGTTTTGTTTTGTCATGGAAAAGATATTTACACATGACTCATCTTTAACCTAACCCAAACCCTACACCCTTGGTTAATTCTCTACAATGGTTTAGCAACCATGGTTGCATTATTGATCATTATCTTCTTTCATTATTCATCACAAAAGGATTCATATCATATTGTTCATCTTCTTCCTTCTTTTCTTTTCATGAAAAAGCTTTCTAGCTTTTTCTAAGTGCTGAAAAATGAGTGAGAATAAGAAAATAAAAGAGAGCAAAAATCCTACTTCATCATCCTCATCTATCCTTTCCATTTAGATGAGGGTGTTCACTTCATATTACGAGTGTTAGCTTGTGTTAACGAAACTTCAAGGTAGATCATCTTTGTATCGAAGATCGGAAGCAAAAGTGTATCTTTCTCTTCGTGGAACCTCTCGAGAGTCCGGAACACGATGATCGCAGCGAAGGGACCTCAACACGGAGCTTTAGAAGTGGAGGACCGGATCTACAAAGGTTGTAATCCCTCTCACTTAGTGTTAAACTGTTTAACATACTTGTTTTCGCCTAAACCCTAGTTTAAAGATCCGGCATCGGGTTGTTCGGCACGGCTAATTTTTAATCGGGCATGGTTGATGCCCCGTTGACCTTTGTGAGCGTGCCCAGCAACCCTATATACTAGTCATTCCTCCTTGGGTGACTGGCGATCTTCTGTCTCATCTCTAAGTACAACTCGTGCGGCAATAGCTCCAACATCTGGGGCAATATCTAATCATTCGCAGTAACAACTGGCTCATTCGTCCGCACGCTAAACAGTGCCTCAATCATCATGTATAATCGGTGCATTGACGGTCATCACATTCTGGCTGGCCTCTACTAGTGGTCCAATCCTCCGGTGCTGATCTGCACGTCCGAGAAATCTCGTAAAAGTGATCTATTAAACGATCATGGCGCGAAAACACAATAACATGACACATCTATACACTCGTGTATCCCTGGAATCATGCCCTGGTCAGTCCTCGTCCGTGACGAGCTCGTACTGACGCAACTCTAACCGTAGCTCTCTCTGCCCGTGTAATCGTGGCAGCAGCAACCATGACCCAATATCGATGAGGATAGATCATAGGAATGAATATAATGCTGTGCAAGGAAATTTACATCCTAAGGCTTCTTAAGCGGAGTAACGTATCGTAAGTATGCCACAGAACATACACACGGTACATCACTCTCCTTAAGTCACCTACTCCATCAACTAAGGTCAACCTATGCGACAAAAGTTCGAGTCTAAGTTCCGTAAGGTCAAACCTAGATTCCGTATATATACAAACGCCCTAGGCTCCGCATAGTCAAACATAGACTCGAACCAAGGTTAACCTAGCGCCCTGATACCAACTTTGTCACGACCCAAAATGACACGTGACTGGCACTTGATTCATATGAAGTATATATGACCCCATCTAATTCAAGTAAGCCAAAAATCCTAGAAATCTAAACCATTTTAAGGAAAAAGTGAAGAAAACTAATTTTTAAACAAGTGGTTTTGATAACATATGCCGAAGTGTTGCATTTTTAAAACATCAAGTCTTTTCAGAAAATTTCGGCAGAGTTTTCTTTATAAATACTGGCCCTAAAAGGGTACAACATATATAATATGAATAAAGGCATCCCAAAGCAGGAGATAGCTCTTCGTCAATTAACGGTCACAACCACACAAGCAATATAATATACAATGCCAAGGGCGAGTATCAAAACTCAAAAGGAAACTCAAAATCATCAAGAAAAGCATAATAATACAACGCGCGACTCTAAGGTCGAAAGAATAAACAACTGGTTTTATAAGTCTGAAATAAATATACAAGTCTGGTTGATGGAGTTTACTAGATACAACTGAATATAAATGTACAATGGTGGTCACGATATGAGTGAACCCACTTACCAAAACAATCGCCCGGAATGAGAGCAGTGTGCTAGAAAGCCGCAACGAACCTGTATGGCAAAACCTGCAAGAAACTGTGGCACAACGGGGGTGAGTTGCCAACTCGTGAGTAGAAAACATCACAGAGCAGAAATCGCATGTATGACTCAATCCTAGGTCAATACGATCAGTAATATGTATCCTCAATATGATAAAGTCTGAAGCATGATAAGGGGGAAAGGGTAAACATCTATACAAGTGTAATACCAAGTGCTCGTGTCAGTACCTCAGGTAGCAACATGTCGTAAATATGAGGTATGATCAATGTAATCAACATGAATCAGTATCAACTATATACTCAAGTCTATAAGTTTGTGGATATCATCCAACTATGAAATCAATACCTTTATGCATGTGGATCTCGTCTACATGTCAACCAATGACACAACAATATCATGCATGTAAATATCATAAAAGCATATGCATGAAGTTATGAGGATATAAATCAACGTGTGTCCCTCGCGACACATTAAAATCATGGAACCTGGGTGTCCAGCATCGACACTCAAAACATCATGAAACCTGTGTCCCGCATCAACACGTAAATCCTCATATATCTCAGGCGCCGCATTCTCAGATCGGCCCTCATATATATCTCGCTTCAGGCGCCGCCTACTCTGGTCGGCCCTCATATCCATCTCATGACTCCGGTCGGTATCCTCCGGATAACCGACGGGTCCAAATACTATCACCGGTAGGGGTTGCCCCTACGGATTTATCCGCATGAGCAAACCCCTGTCGCTACGGATATATCCGTAGGGGCAATAAATTACCCTGTAGGTGCAAACGCCGTAGGTGCAATTCTTAGCCTTGAACATGTCCCTACGGTCAAAAACTTGCCCCTACGGCGTAATGTGTAGGTCCAGTTGTCCCTACGGATTAGGCTGTAGGGACAAAAAATTTATTTAATTTATCGGTTTATAAAATCAATTAGGTGTCCTTATCCGTAGGGCAAAATAGTTGCACCTACGGATAAGTGCGTAGGTCCAGATTTGTAGGGACAAAATATCAGGTATCCTAATATTTTGTCCCTGCGGATACCTGTATAAGGGCATTTGTTTGCCCCTACGGATATATCCGTAGGGACAAGTATAACCCCTATTACTGAGATTATAGGGTCAAAATATCAGATATCCTGATATTTTGCCCCTATGGATAAATCAGTAGGGGCAAAGAAGGTCCCTACAGATTAATCCGTAAGGGCAATATTGGGCCATACAGATTAATCCATAGGTACATATTATCAGGGTTTATTTTAAAAAGGGGCTGCCTATTTTTTTCTCGCCTTGTGCACAATAATATATACGTCATATATAAAATTAATCAACACGCATAATATATATCGCAGTATTCATAATCACATCTCACACATAATATACAAAAGAAATCAACAAGCAGAATATGATATCGATATAAACACGCAAACACCACCAATATCAATATCGTCCAAAATATAGTACAATATGTATCATATTAATAAATACATATTTAAAATATACGAATCAAAAAGCTACCCTAGCTCGGTCCAGCTCCACCTCTGATAAACGCCATAATCTGGCGCGCCTGCTCCTCGGATATACCCTGAGTCAATAAATCATGCAATGCGAATTGTGTGGGAGTCTGAGCGGGCTGTGGAGCTGTAGGAGTGGTCTACGCAACCGCCGCCGAGGTAGTGGCTTGCGGAGCCGCAGCTGCGGGGGTCTGAGCGGGCAGTGGAGCTATAGGAGCTATCTGCGGAACCGCAGCCGAGGTAGTGGCTTGCGGAGCCGCAGCCGAATGAGATGCATGTGGAGGCTCGGCCGATATACCCTATCGCGTCTGGACCTACGTGTGTAATAAACGAGTAAGAACTGTGTATTAGTCGAATTCGTATCATTATCAAGTTATTTCGAAACCCCAATCTATGTATACTTAGGGACTTAGGCCTCGTTTTGATATCTAGTTTGGAAAACCGTAGTTTATTTTTGTTAGATATGTATGTATTATTAATCAAAGATAAGTCTACAACCAAATAAGCTCAGACTACGTACTAATATTGGATATGTTGCTATCTATAATATGACATAATATTTTACAATTAAGTAGTATACATACCAACATCTCCTTCAACTCCTGAACGGTGGCCTTCAAGCTCTCCAGTTCTTGCTGGAAACGTCGCTCACCGGAGACGGAGGAAGTAATCGCGGAGTGGAGTCCAACCTCATATGGGCCCTGCTATGGCCCAGTCCCCGGGCTCTCTCCCAACCTCCGTGGTGCCCTCCGTGTGTGGCGTCCAGGACTGGGGTCAGCAGCATCGCCTCGTTCTATCCAGTAAAATTGACCACCGATGCCTCGGCCTGCTCAACCATCCGCTCCTACACCCACATTAACCAGTAAAATATAAGTATATCATTTAAATTTGAACCTTTCAAAACTAAAATTTCAAATAGGGGTTGAATAAATATTAACACTTACACAATACTCCTGGGTAGCGGCGTCGGGGTATCGAAGCTCGCCCGTGGCGGGATCTGTCGAGGTGCCGTGGACGGCAAGATATGCAGACAGCATGCTCGGTGTACCACCCTGCGCCATTGTCTGAGCTCTCTGTAACATTAGAAAATAACTCTTAATATTACATTATATCACAAAGGCCGGTCTATTGTAATTTACCGATAACTCCATGGCACGAGTAATATTCCTCGAGCCACCTGTATAAGTGGGGCGACCCCTCTTCGCCGACTTCATATTCTCTTTATTTTGATCGGCATGTTCCTGCACAACACTTTCATATTTAGTTTTCTAATTAAGCAACACAAAAAAATAAATTATATACTAAACAATGAATTACATTTAAACTACACACCTGTTTGCGATGAGAGTCGAAATATTCACACAATAGAGGCCATGTATCTACGTCGACTCTCGCAAAGGCCAGAGTAGATAGGAGGGCCGCTCTCTCTGCCTCAGGGGTTGCCATCCACAGGGATAGCAGTCGGTCTTCATCTCATTCCTATTGTATCGGACTTTCGTCTGCATGTTCTTCATCAGGCCATTTTACAGAGCGTGAAAATCGAGCACCCACCCAGGGTGATCAGGGTCGGGTACAGGCTGAAAATCGTTATCCAACTGAAAATACAAAAAAACATTGTTATTAGATTGCAAGTGTTAATAATAAATTTATTGGATAAATCAAATGAAAATATTTATTAATACCCGAGCCTAATCCCAGAAGAGGGCGAATGAGCGCCGGTGCTGGTCGCCCTACTCAACGTGAAGTGGATAGTTCTTCACGAGCCGGCTCTCATCCCCATATACCGGCCAAACCTCTCGGCATGATCGCCGGTATAGAGATAATCAGGGGTAAGAAATAGGGGGAATGCTGCCTCCTCCCTAGCTCTGTCGGGCCTCAGCCTGTGGGACTGATTCGGGCCTCAAGTCCCCCTCTCGGGATGGGGAGGCCCTGCGTCTGCAAGAAATATCAAGACAATCAATATTAATACAAAGTTGTATTAAGTTTAACGAAAATTGAAGTGTGATATATACCTCCGGTTACTAAAGCACGGGCCTAGGCCGGGACAGCAGCACGAGCGGGACGATAGTTCCTCCGGTGAGGAACGGCCGGTGACCCGGACGTGGACGCATCTCCAACTAGAAAATAAACATCGATAAAATTACATGGAGTTCATGTTTATTCTTAATGGATATGTAAAATGAATAAATATTTTATATTTATTCATACAAATCTGCAGACAGAGCGAAGGGAATGGAAGTGACGGGAGTGGCCTCTGCACTAGACGAGGATGCACCACCTATAATTAGACAATCAAGTATCAGCTATATAAGTAATTGCAAAAGGAACGCGTATATCAATAATATAACATTCTAAATCAACATGTATACACTATAGGATATATAAACATACCCGCAGGTAAATGATATATAAACATACCTGGAGGTGCGGGGGTGGCCTCTTTCCCTGATGTAAGTATGTAAGAGCAAAAAGAATGTATGTATATTTATGATATAGCATTCTAAATCAATATACATGCACTATATGATATATAAACATACCTGGAGGTGCGGGAGTGGCCTCTGTCCCTGATGTGGACGCATCACCAACAGCTAGACAATCAAACATTGACAATATAAGTAATTTTGACATGAACATGCATGTATATCTATAATATTACATTCAAAATGAATATGCGTGAAATATACCTGGAGGTGTGGCAAAGTCCAAACGGAAGGAGGCATCCGAATGGGTGTCCGATCGGGGTGCAAGACCGGCCCTCTGAAGCTCCTTACGCAGCTCTCCGAGCAGCAGAACTGCTCTGCATCTGCCTCTGCCGATGCCGCGGCTGGAGCTCCTGCCGCCCCTCGCTACTCCCGTTATCGTCATCAAATCTAGATAAACGGTTCATGGACGCATTAGAAAATCATTACAAGTATTGACTATATATGTATAGATCGTAAAATGTGAAGTAATAATATAACATTACTGATAACATTTTTCGTTTCGTGGGTGCATTAGACATATCTACTTGGATTTCATCATCCATATCATTTCTAACCCACGTAACTTCATGATCAGCCGAAGATAACTCGTCATTGAAACAGACGGTCGGAGCACTCTAAGTCTTCTCTCTTCTTCATCCTCATCGTTGTCCTCGAATTCTGGGACATCGTGGACATCCCTGGGTTTCCAACGTCATACGACACTCCATCCCGGGTGCTTCAAACAATGTGAGTAGTATACTTGGAACGCTTGGTTCGGAAAGATAAACGGATCTTCCTGACCGTAAAATCGAAGTGTGTTCACACTGTTCAATCCATATTCATCTTTCCAAGTCCCAAGATTGCTTCTCCACTTATCCGTATCGGTTCGCGTATCGTACCAAGTACACTGAAATATATAAAAGGGTTCTGATCGTCCGGGATAGTGGATGCCGAGTATACAATTTAAGTATCCAAAATAAATCATACCGTCCGATCCTACCGTCGCAATCCCACTAGTCTGAGTGGTTCTATATGTTTCTAAGTCCTTAACCTCGAATTTGTATCCAAGAACACCGAATCCTTTATAATATGCAACCTCCATACTAGGAAATTGAGCTAAACATCTTGAATCACACTCAAATGATGCAGACAAGTTCGGATCGTGGATCTAACAAAACAAATTTTACGACAAATACATAACGATATAAGTTTAGATTAAAACTGATAGCAATAACATGTTATTCGAATAACTTACATAATCTGCAACCCAATCGCAAAAATTATCCTGATGATATTTTTCCAATCGTTCATCGTTCCAATCAGGATGTCCCTCACATACCTCGTTAAAATGAATTCTGTTTTCAACAATAAATTATGGCAATAATATTATATCATTTCATACACACACAAACATAAATATAACAATTAATCCAAAAAAACTTACTCTCTAATTTTTTCAAGACATGCGCAATTAAGCCGGATAAACCGGTATATCTTGTTGATAAACATAGTATCTACCCTCTTATAATCGGCTTTACCATATGGCCCGTCTTGAATTCTTCGAGGCCGGTTAAGTCTCGTCTCAATGTTCTCGTCCAGATAGCGGGAACAAAATGTGGTTGCTTCATCAAGAAGATAACCTTGAATGATAGAACCCTCTGGTCGATTTCTATTGCGTATATACTTTTTAAGAGTGTAGAGGTACCTAAAGAAAATATGTTTAATAAATAAATACGGGCATATAGGACAACAATAATTTTAAAAATTGCGCGAAACGAAAAATTCCACGTACCTCTCAGCGGGATACATCCATCGATATTGTACCAGTACGACAAATTTAGCCTCAGTTGCAAGATGAACCGTCAGGTGTATTATGATATCGAAGAATGACGGTGGGAAAATACGCTCAAACTTGCAAAGTATCAACGCAATAGAATTTTCTAGTTTATCCAGCGTCACAACATCCAGTGTTTTAGCATACAACTCTCTGAAAAAACAACATAGGTCGTTGATTACTAGACCAACCGATTCGGGGAGAGAAGTCCTGTGGGCTAATGGAAGAAGGTGCTCCACGATAACATGTTGATCATGACTTTTCAGCCCATCGATCTTGCCTTTCACAATTTTTATCTTCTTGCTGAATAATCCTGAGAAACCTGTGGGAACTTTCAAATCATGCAACACCTGCAGGAATCTTTTCTTCTCTAGTTGTGACATATGATAAGCGGCATTGGGAAGTACAAACTTGCCTAGTTTACCCGCTACCGGTCTAGGGTGCAATTCACTTCTTATTTCCCACTCCTGTAGATCCATCCGAGCATTCAGGTTTTCTTTCGATTTCCCGTCTTTACAAAGAAGCAAGTTGAGTATGTGCTCTGATACTCCCTTCTCTATATGCATGACGTCCAGAAAATGATGCACTAAATTTGTTGACCAGTACGGAAGCTCGAAGAAAATACTTAACTTGTTCCAAAATGGCGGTTTGACCTGTTTTGTCGGATCCATCCCGAAGGTCACATTATTGTAACCATCCCACTGAGCAGTCACGTCCTCTCCGGACATTGGGGCTAGAGGTCCAAGATGCTCCTGATGACTATCAAAGTGAACAGCATCTAACCTGTAGGGGTGGTCTAGAGGCAGGAAACGTCGATGGCTGCAATAACAAACCTTCCAGCTAAAATTCAAGAATTTTGATATTGTGTGTTGATGGCAATGAGGACATGCTTTGTGACCATGTACGGACCAACCTGATAGCATTCCATACGCAGGAAAGTCATTAATTGTCCACATTAAAGCCGCACGCAGTATGAAGGTTGTATTTGTGTTTTCATCGTAAGTCTCTACACCATCAATGAACAAAGATTTTAACTCCTCGATCAGAAGTCGGAGATAGACGTCGATATTGTTTCCCGGTGAGTTTGGTCCGTCGATAAGAAGAGGCATCATAAAGTATGATTGGTTCATAGCCAACCAAGGCGACAGATTATAAATTATCATTACAACGGGCCATGTGCTGTGACTTCCAGCCATATAGTTGAATGGGCAGAAGCCTTCACTAGCCAGTCCGAGCGTGACATTGCGAGGATCGCTACTGAATATTGCGTAGCTCCTATCGAAATCTTTCCATGCCGGTGAATCACTTGGATGGCTCATTTTTCCATCATCACTTGGAGGAGCATGGTGATGCCAAATCATTGCCTCGGCTGTTTTTTTGCACCTGAATAGCCTCTGCAGCCTCTGTGTTATGGGAAAGTATCATGCTATCTTGACAGGTATATCAGGCTTCTTATCAGAATCTTTCAGCTTATACCTGGCCTCTCCGCATGTTGGACACTCTTTCAAATCTAAATTCTATTTCCGGTACAACACGCAATTTTTAGGACATACTTGAATCTTCTCACACTTCAGACCCAAATCAGACATTATCTTCTGGGCTCCGTACCAGCTGTCGGGCATGTTATTTCCCGGGGGCATAGAATCTTTCAAGAACGAAAGAAGTATTGTGAATGACTTGTTGCTCCATCCAATTAAGCACTTAATCTGGAAAAGTTGAACGAACCATGAGAGGGTGGAATACTTTGCATTCTCAAATATTGGTTTTCTAGCATTATTCATGAAATTTTCATATTTATCCGCATGCGGTCCTTGACCGGAAGGAATGTCATCTTCGGTACGAATAGATTCACCTTGGGCAGCCTCTACTATATCCTCCATTTTTTCTGATGGAAAGAAATTACCGTCTTCTTCTTCTGCCGCATTACCGTCATCTTCTTCTTCTCCTGCCGCATTATCATGTTCTCCTTCTTCTTATGCCGCATTACTGCGTTCTTCTCCTTCCCCGTGATATTTCCAAGTTGTATAAAGTCTAGTAAAACCACATTTTACGATATGAAGCTCTGCCAATTCTACCTTCTGCCAGTACTTATTCCCACATCTATCGCACGGGCAGAGAATCTTCTCTATCATAATCTTATTATGTTCGCATGCAAATTCAATAAAAGCAGCAATTCCTGCGACAAACATAGGTTGCATACTTTGTTTCTAATCCACATACATCTAGTCCTTAACTCTGACGTACTCATGAGCCATGTTAGACTGTATAACATATAAATTATAGGTTATGATGACTATATTGGGAAATCTAAGAACGGGATGGTTACTGACAAAGGAGAAAATCCGTGTATATGCTTTGTGTGTGCGTTTGTCGTTGAAAAGAATAAATTATCGATAATCAAAGTTAGATTTGAGGATACTCATGTATGAGAATATGAAAGTTTCATATTATCATCGAATATCATATATTGGTTTTAACTTGAACATCTTAAATCATTCTCTAAGGATGCGTTTGTTGTGTATTCTTGTTGTATGTGTGTGTTTCGGCTGTCGGGGGTAAGGTTTCTATCCCATTAAGAATGTACAGAGCGAACACCCATTCGCTTGTGCTTTCAACCGTTTCGAGTAAATTTCGGCATCACCTCCCTGCTGTTCTCTGAGTACACTGTAATAGAATAGATAATCATTTCAAAGCTGTGAAACAACGTTGAAATGAACATCTAATCTATCTTTGTATACGGAGAACCAGCGGAAAGGTAACAACGAAATATCTCGAAACGGATGAAAACACAAGTGAATGAAGGTGATTGCTTTATACATTCCTAACTTGTCCACACGGGACAACTCTATCTGTTATCATACGATTGAATCTTCTCGTCACATAGACTACACGACGGTTGTTAGTATCGAGCTATACCGTCCGATATTTAACAACTTTCGTATAGTTCTATGTCATGACGAATATCGAACGTATGTTAACCGATAGATGGGAACTAAGTAGCGCTTTGAGTTTCATATATGAGTATCGATGAGAATATGAAAGTTTCATATTATCATCAAGTATCATATATTGGTTTTAACTTGAACATCTTGAATCACTCTCTAATGATGCATTTGTTGTGTATTCTTGTTTTATGTATGTGTTTTGGCTGTCGAGGGTAAGGCTTCTATCCTATTAGGAATGTATAGAGCGAACACCCATTCGCTTGTGCTTTCAACCGTTTCGAGTAAATTTCGTCAGCACCTCCCCGCTGTTCTCCGAGTACATTATAATAGAATAGATAATCATTTCAAAGCTGTGAAACAACGTTGAAATGAACATCTAATCTATCTTTGTACACGGAGAACCAGCGGAAAGGTACCGACGAAATATCTCGAAACGGATGAAAACACAAGTGAATGAAGGTGTTTGCTTTATACATTCCTAACTTGTCCACATGGGACAAATCTATCGGTTATCATACGATTGAATCTTCTCGTCATATAGACTACACGACGGTTGTTAGTATTGAGCTATACCGTTCGATATTTAACAACCTTCGTATAGTTTTATATCACGAAGAATATCGAACGCATGTTAACCGATAGACGGGGACTAAGTGGTGCTTTGAGTTTCATATATAAGTACCGATGAGAATATGAAAGTTTTATATTATCATCGAGTATCATATATTGGTTTTAACTTGAACATCTTGAATCACTCTCTAATGATGCGTTTGTTATGTATTCTTGTTTTATGTGTGTGTATCGACTGTCGGGGGTAGGGCTTCTATCCCAACGAGAATGTATAGAGCAAACACCCATTCGCTTGTGCTTTCAACCGTTTCGAGAAAACTTCGGCAGCACCTCCCCGCTGTTCTCCGAGTACACTATAATAGAATAGATAATCATTTCAAAGCTGTGAAACAACGTTGAAGTGAACATCTAATCTATCTTTGTACACTGAGAACCAGCGGAAATGTACCGACGAAATATCTCGAAACGGATGAAAACATAAGTGAATGAAGGTGTCTGCTTTATACATTCCTAACTTGTCCACACGGGGAAAATCTATCGGTTATCATACAATCGAATTTTCTCATCACATAGACTACACGACGGTTGTTAGTATCGAGCTATACCGTCCGATATTTAACAACCTTCGTATAGTTCTATGTCACGACGAACATCGAACGTATGTTAACCGATAGACGGGGACTAAATGGCGCTTTGAGTTTCATATATGAGTATCGATGAGAATATGAAAGTTTCATATTATCATCGAGTATCATATATTGGTTTTAACTTGAACATCTTGAATCACTCTCTAATGATGCGTTTGTTGTATATTCTTGTTGTATGTGTGTGTTTCGGCTGTCGGGGTTAAGGCTTCTATCCCATTAAGAATGTATAAAGCGAACACCCATTCGCTTGTGCTTTTAACCGTTTCGAGTAAATTTCGGCAGCACCTCCCCGCTGTTCTCCGAGTACCTGTAATAGAATAGATAATCATTTCAAAGCTGTGAAACAACGTTGAAATGAACATCTAATCTATCTTTGTACACGGAGAACCAGCGGAAAGGTGCCGACGAAATATCTCGAAACGGATGAAAACACAAGTGAATGAAGGTGTTTGCTTTATACATTCCTAAATTGTCCACACGGGACAAATCTATCGGTTATCATACGATTGAATCTTCTCGTCACATAGACTATACGACGGTTGATAGTATCGAGCTATACCGTCCGATATTTAACAACTCTCGTATAGTTCTATATCACAACGAACATCGAACGTATGTTAACCGATAGACGGGGACTAAGTGGCGCTTTGAGTTTCATATATGAGTATCGATGAGAATATGAAAGTTTCATATTATCATCGAATATCATATATTGGTTTTAACTTGAAAAACGTGCCATTGAAACAAATTATTGTTCTCCACCTTGCACTCTCTTAACAATGGTACATGCATTAAAAAACATGTAAGAGCTATCTATAACAACTCTAAACTTTCACCTGTTGCATGGGTTCAACAAAAAGGTTTTTGATATAACAAACACAACCTTCCTCAATTTTTTTGGATACATAAATCAAGGAAAAAATAGATTTCAGATCGTGATAAAAATACAAAATTCTTTCATTGTTTGGTTAATGTCAGAAGATGTCAAAACAGAATTACAAAGTTGCAAAATGTAGAAGGCATTTGTTTTGAGGAGCATAAACAGATTGTTCATATGACAGCTTCTCATTTTGAAAAAGCTTTTACTTCACAAAATATAAATGCAGAATTTGATTGCAGACATATCATTTCTAATATGATTTCAGACATATCAGGTTTAGGGTTAGAGCCTAGGGTTAATTTGGGTTAATTAGAGGCTAGGGTTAATTTTGGTTAATTATTGATAATTTGAAAGGGTTAGGGTTCATTAGGTTAATTTGGGTAAGTTTACTTGAAACAGCGCATTCTGCCTATATGAATGATTAAGTTTGTATAATCTTCACACACGTGTTTTCATGTATGCTGGCCATCTTGAGGGTGCATGTAATATTTTTATTTTCCTCTCAAATTGTAATTTGCATATATCATGAAATCTTGCCCATGGGTAAATGTTTAGGTTTAGGGTTAGAGTCCAGTATCCACTCCGGTTTATTGCAGAACCAAGCAAAATTTTTGAATCAAGACTTGCACTACACACTCACCATTTTGACTCTTCCACTCTCACATCTATAGGCACACCTTTTTTCAACCTAATAATAAGTTAGCAGCCAACACGTCGACATTCGATCTAGTTAGAGTTTTCCGATACCATCTCATTCCTCGCTCCATAGCCAATATTCCTGTCATACATCAATCCATGGCCCACGCCCAAAAAAAAAGTGAGGGCACAGAGAAATGATGATCTATATAGACTTACAAAGGGATTGATATGTACAGGGCTAACTTGCATTATGCAAACCTTTTTCCTAAAGTTGGGAAATATTTTTTCAAACATAAAGAGGTGCCCAAGGCTGTTAAATCTACTCTCATTTGTCTTATTCCCAAAAAGGCAAACTGTCGCTCCATCATCGATTATAAGCCTATAAACCTTTGTAATTTTCTACACAAAATTTTCATTATCCCCAACCGTAGCCCCAGCGCTAGCCCCAGCCAAACCCAAACCCTAACCCTAACCCTAACCCTAACCCCAGCCCCAGCTGAACCCCAACCCTAACCCTAACCCTAACCCCAACCCCAACCCCAAACGCAACCCCAGCCAACCGCAACCCCAGCCCCAGCCGCAACCCCAACCCTAACCCTAACCCCAACCGATGCCTAACCCTAACCCTCATCGGTACCCAAACCCTGAACCCTAGCCCTAAAATCATCAAAATTATGTTTGATTAAAGATTTACTAACCTGTAGGCGGTGGAGGAGATGACGGAGACGCTCAATCGGTGGTCGATAACGCGTGCAATCGACGACGAGGAAGAACGAGGGCGGTGGCGATGATGAAATGGAGGGCGGTGGCGACGTCGAGAACGGCGATGAGAACTGTGACGCGGCGGGAACGAGAGATTTGGGGATTTTGGGAATTTTTGGAGTTAACGCGCGCGAGAGAGATGATCAGCATAGAGCATTTCTGTGCCTTTTTAATTAAATTCCCATTTAGATGCCCCTACGGATTAGTCATAGGTCATTGGCTTGCGGCTCCGTAGGGGCAAACAATAAATTATGATTTAATATTTTTAAATTAAAATGTCGGGAACCGTAGGGACAACCGTCGGGCCCTACGGATTAGTCCGTAGGGCCAAAATAAATCTGCCCCTACGGATTTCATTATCCGTAGGGGCAACCCCCTATTGTAGTAGTGGTAGTGCTCCCCTGCCAGGCTCACCGTCTAACAATACGAGTCTACTCGCCCCGGGGTACCTCACCGGGTCCACCATGTACCCGTAGACGGTGCCTACCACTCCTCGAATCGGGTTTCACATGCCACTCTCAGAACCGAGAAAACACATGATGGACGCACTGAAATATCATATCAAAAGAAACCGGGTTTTTAAAACAATACATACTCTCTTTTGAAATAACCACAGTTCTCAAATCCAGAAATCTCATGAAAACAACATATCTCAATGCGTATAATCATAAAGCATGATGTATGCAACATCTAACAGAAATGTAAGCATATCCGTATATCATGCAATATAGAACAGTAATATGCATATATCAAGGGAAAACCGCTTTTTCAAATGAATCCAGTTTTAAAATATATCTTGTGGTTCCCAACTTTTCCAAAGTCAATGCAGCATCGTAGAAAGGTGCATATGTAATTATAGCAAGTAAATTGTATAAGGAGTCATATCATGATGCAGCAATCCTACTGTGTAGTGATATGGAAATTACCGATGATGATGTGTGTGAGCCGGCAAGTAAGTGTTCGTAGACATACGCATTATCGGTAATGGTGCTGGTGTCCTGATCACATGGGTTTAATATAACAATGAGCACATTTGAACATGCAATGCGATGCAAATAGCAAGAATATGCGGAAAATGAATAATACGTCCAACAATAAAGAATCTACATCAATATATGTGAGTCACACAGTTTTGACATTTGAAATAACACGAATCGTGGTGTTTGGTAAATAGGGACTATGGTGTTTTTAAGAAAAAGTAAGTCCTTTGAAATAACCGTAAGATCTCTTGTCCTGTTTTTAAAATACTCAAGATTCGTTATTTTTGAAATAGGTATGACTCGAGTCTATTCTAACATCTACAAGTAACTACAGGACTAAACTAACTGTCACGACCCGCAAGGTACGGAACGTGACCGGCATTTAAATTACGAAACGTCTCAAGGCGTCCGTAAAATAAGTAAGCCGAAGCCTAGAAAACAAAACCTGATTTAGAAATAGAGTGAAGGAAAAACCAATTCTTTTAAAGCACTTTATTCCATTAAATCACATCGAGTTCTGTTAAAAGCAACATCCCTTTTTCCAAAAATTCCGGCAGAGTCTCCTTTGTAAAACAAGCCCCAAACGGGTACAAAGCAGGAATATAAATGAATAACATGAATATGGCATCCCCAAGCGAGAGCTAGCTCTTCGCCTCAAGGCGGTCATAAATCCCACGCAATGTAAAATAACAATGTGCATAAATAAGCATGAAAGCACAAGTAAGCTAACATGTCAACTCAAGTGAGCTCGACACCAAATAACATAAAATCCACAAGTCTCACAATCTCGTCTCCAGGTCAATATACAGTAATCCAAATAAGTGGTACAGCTGAAATAGAAGATGGAGTACTCTAGATACAATGAGTATATAAGTGGTACAAAATGATAACATAACCCACCTATGAGCAAAAGTCTCGAGTCCAGGCAAAAAGGGCAAAAGAAGCTAATGTGTCCGCCGCTACAGTACTGACGGAGAGCAGGTATGTATGCCACATGAATGTACTAGCATGTATTTATGCCATATGAATCAACTCAAGATCTCAACATGTGAGTATAAGAACTATTCTTTCTTTTGTTTTTGAAAATCTTTTAAATATCAGCACAATATCCATAGAATCAACGAAATCCGTTTCCAGCAACGACACCTCAAAACTGTCTCGAATCTCGTATATCCATGTCAAAATAGCTCTGGCCTCAGCCGTCTGGCTGACCTATCTCAAATATCAATATCTCATCATCTCGCGGCCACGGTCGGTATCCTCTGGATATCCGCCACTCCAAATGAAGTCACCGGTAGGTATTCCATCCCCTGCCAGGCTCAACGCCATCTCCTGCGATCCTCTTACCCTGGGGTACCTTACCGGGCCCACCATGTACCCGAGACGGTTCATCTACCTCCTCGAAACGGGTCTCGAAAACCACAGCAAACTCATGGTGGACGACACTTTACATCACTAGAAAACCGCAACTTTTCATATTTTTGAAAGATAATAAGTTTGTAAATCTTGCGGCTTCCCCCGAAATCCAGAAATATCATAAAATCTCAAGAAATCATCATGGGTGCATATGTCAATGATAATGAATGCATATGGTATCAAAGTTCAAGTTGCAATGTATGATTTATAACTAGGCATGAACAAATGATATAATGATGTATATGCACGAGAATAGAAATTCTATGATTTCATTTTAAAGATTTATTGCAATAGCATAGGTCTAAGCATCAATTAATAACATGTTTCAGATTATAAGTTATCTAGTGTCGTGACATGGCAATTACCAGGGGGTGTGTGTACACATGAATAGTGCTCGTGCTGCATATAAAAACCCTGGTAATGGTGCATGTGTCCTACCGAATGAGTTCGCACATGTAGATACAACATATAGATCCTGATCGTAGCAAATATCATGCAAGTATTATGATTTCTAATGTCACAAGCAATTTTTAAGTTTACTACATTTATCGGGCGACTTGCGCCATCCAAACGATCGTCCCCCGTAGATATTAAATCTACTCACCCATGATCCCGCGCTAGGTGTGTCCGACCACCTGCTTTCCTTTCTCCGCTGCGCTCGAAGTCTCCGCAGGTGAACCTAGAATTTACAAAAGTCACACATAAGGAAAATCCTGCAAAAACGCGATATATCGATAACGCGTGTGTGAAACTAAATGTGCGTGCACACGATACGTCGCGACGTGCGCGAACTCACCAGAACCCACTCCGACACGTTGTGTCGCGCAGCGCGCCACAAAACCACGCGGATCACGCGCGTATCGCACAAGTTAAAAACATCGATAAATCGTTTTAAGCTCCAGATTTTGCCTCTGGGCTAAACTCAAAAAGTTAAAGATACCAAAATCCTAAGCTACCCAGCAGAACCCCACACCCAAAAACCCAACACCCCCACCCCCATTCTGGCCGCAATTTGTGGCCAGATACATTAAATCTGCGGCCATAATAGGGAGAGGGGTCCCCGTGTTTTGTGTGTGTGTGTCTGACATGGTCACTGTACTACAGTCTTCTCAATTTTTACCTGAGTGGCTCGGGTCAAAAGCAGATTCCAGAAAGGCTAAAAGTCGACAAAAACGCTAGATTACGCCAACTCGAACAAATCTGGTATTTTGGTGAAATTTGGGACAAATCTTGGTTTCACTAGCCTTAACAGCACTTACTAAGGTTATACTAACCATCCCAACCATCACTTTGCCAAAACTCACCTAAAATCACTGAAACTAGTACTAAACTACATAATATAAACACAAAACTACACTAACAACCATAACTTAGCAAATATGAGTTGAGTTAAGGGGTTATACCTCTAGAGATCCTAGATGAAGGAGAAGAGAAGAAGAGGTAGAAGATGGTGTGAGTTCTGCTGGAGTGCTGCTGCTGCCTGCTACAGCTGCAGTTGTTGCTGTTGCTGAAGCTTGCTGTTGCTGCAGATGGTGCTGATGCAGTGCTGTTGGAGATAGTGCCCTCAAAGTCAACTATTGGATCGCAGGTACGTGATTGCAATGATTGAGGCAGGACCTATACCGATATGACAGTCTTACTCGAGAAAATAGTATGCTATCTGGTTTGTCTTTATCATCGTATACATGCTTTAGTTCATTATTGCATGATGATAGAGACCATAGGATTCTTGCTTGACTACCATCAGTATGATGGCGATCATATACGTGGGAGCTGGGGTCTGTAAGCACATCCTTAAAGTGTCTCTAGTCGTGGGAGTTTCGAGACAGGGCATCGATACTCCAGAGTAGACTAGTGTATACAGTCGAGACCCCGACGTGGGGCGGTGGCCGGTCTCACAAGCCACTGGTGTCAGTTGGATCACCTAAGATGTATACAGGTGCTCATTGGGTTATGAGTACACCGGACAAGACTCGCCGGGAACATGCTAGTTGGTATTATATTTATCGTCAGATAGCAGTTCCCTGGTGACATGTGTACGGTTAGTTTGTCGACCTGAGATCGTCATTTGTCTCGTGTGAGTTCCCACTGTGTTTAGATTACTACCCTACCATGCTCAAAGGAGACGTGCAAACAGGTTTTAGTTGGGTACAGTCCCGAGCCACATGGAGGCAGTGAGCGGATCGTCGGGGATTCGTCTCTTCCGGTAATGGGGGTTGATGTCGCACAGTGCACGGGTGGCCATCACTAGAAATCCTCGGCCAAGATAGTGGAGAATTACTAATTTGGATCAGTAGTTTCTCAGGTGGTGATGGGCTTCATGCCGACACAATTTATCGCGTTATTAGGGGTCTGACTTTATCCGCCCCCCTAAACTCGATATGCGATACTCTTTAGACGAACGGACCGGACTGTATATACATTATCACTGTCAGGCTCAGTAGTGTTTATAGATGAGTTTGCTCGTCAGCTTCCCTTCCAATCAATACAATAGGCAACCGTTACGTACAGCTTGTACGTCTGACGTGCTAGTGGTTATACCCAGTGCCAATGTGTTGATGAGTCATTAGAGTCCCCTACAGACACTTTCCCAAGTTCGGGCGAAACGTTGTAGAGGCCGTATGGTTCTATGGCAGGGTTCGGAAAATGCACGTGCGTTTTCGCACGTGTCATTTTTCGGGCAGATAATACTGGTCGGCTTTGGTTTAAGCCGGATCCGAGTATTATACTGTGTAGATATAATATCTTTGTCTCAGATTCATTTGTATTTGGTCGTAATACAAATGCGGGTATGTTTATACTGTTACGGGGTTATCCTGAAATTCGTTTCAGGATCACTTTTGGAAGTTGCCAGTTTCCAGTTTTCTATCAGCCGTATTTAACATTCGGTTAAATGCGGATTTATCATTTCGTCACTTGGGTGAGTCATGAGGGTGATGTGTGTGGAAGCTTCTAGAAGTTGGTGAATAGGATTAGTGATTCATTGTATGCATTGATTGAATGGTGAGGTGTTATTATGTGTCACCATTTGCATTAATGGGTTTTGGTTTTGCTTAGGATATTTTGATCAAGATCTTTTGCTTTGTGGTCACCCCCTCTCCTACACTCACCCTCCTCCTTCTATTTATATGGCCGGCCCCCTCCCCTCCTCTACCCACTCTCTCTCACTTGTTGATTAAAACATTATGATAGTTTGGATTCATGGAAATTAACATATTCATATCTCATTTGCATATCGATCCAAAAGGCAACTTCATTAACCGTTCGTCCATAGCCTTGGACGTAACGAGACAAAGTGTTCTACTCATTCTCTACATCAATCTTGGTCGTCTCTTTTAGCAAACTTGACGACCGAGTTGCCTCGGTTCAGAGACGGGAGCCCGTTTAAAGATCCGTCGACGTGGTGCCACCTGGACGACGAGACCGGAGATTCAGGAGATCAGAGCAGCCGCAACAAGCGTGGGATGATGGTTGAAGACCGAAGGACTCGGATCGTTCGGTATAACATTTCTACCCACTTTGTAATTTGTTAGTTTAGCTTTAATGGCAGATCCGGGTTATAGTACGCGATAGCGCCAGTTGTAAAAAGTTTTTGTTCCGCATTTGGCGTCTGTTAGACGGCCGGGGCGCTACCGTGGACTTACAGTGGTATCAGAGCCTTACCATTATGCTATACTAACTTGTGCTAACGCGTTTAAAAGATCGATCGAACCAAATTTCGAAAATCGCATTTTTCAGCACACAAGTTTCTGTCGATTTTTTTAAGGGTCTAAAAATAATTTTGCATATCACAGAAAAGCGTGCAGGGATTTTTAAGCAAACTGGTAAATTTTGAGCACGTGATCCTACGTGACCGCCGCGGATCCGCGGTCAAACCTAGGGTTTGACCGCGGAACCGCGGCAGTACTGTGGGAACAGTGCGTCAAAATTCTTCAGTAGGCTTTTCTGCAGAAATTGTGGTTTTTGGTATAGTTCTTTTGGGCCCAGAATTTGTTACTGTACAGCAGATGTACGTGGGGCCCACTTCGGGAAATTTAGTCGATCGAAATTTTAAACTTGTTAGTATGCAGTATTTACATTATATCTCCGACTGGGAATGTCATTTGATCGGTAAACCGCGTCTGATTGCTATAGTTCTTTTAGACGGGTTTGCGAACGTGACATTCGCGTTGATGTTCTGTGTTGTGCTGTGATATTGCGGATTTGTCGTGGTGGTTAGCAGGGTGCAATGATAGTGCAGTTTGGATTTATTTGTACATTTGATATTGCGGGGCGAGCGTCCAACATGTGGACTGTCGTCACTGCCTGTTGTATAATATTCTTTTTGGGACACGATCGGGTTGAGGTCGATGTACCCGTTGTACATATTTTATTTTCTGTACTAGGTTTATCCCATGACGGAGTGCACGGATAGTCGGGTTCTGGAGGGCAACGGGTCCATATCTCATGGCTTTGAGAGGAAAAGGGACCTTACTCTAGAATTGGCAGACTATTCGCTGTTAGTTGTATGTATGCCCTAGAGGCCAGTATTGTACAGATGATGTATATTATATTGGATGCTTGGACATATATAGAGATGACTTTCTTGCTCGATATGATAGTATGCTATCTGGTTGCTCTTTATCTTAACATGTATACTTGTCTCTTTATACTGTCTTATGGTTACATGTTGGTAAAGCCCTTAGGATGTGTACTTGACTACCTGGACTATGATGAGGATCATACTAGTGGGGACATGGTAGTCCATAAGTACATCCATCAAGGTCCCTAGTCGTGGGTGTATCGAGACAGGGCATCGATATACCAGAGTAGACTAGCGTATACACTTTTCGAACCATGAGATGGGCGATGGATTATCCCATATCCATTGGTGTTTGACATCAGAGATGGTATACGGGTGCTCAGTGGAGATTGGGTACACTGGACGGACTCGCCGAGAACTCCCAGATGGTATTATACCTTACGTCAGATGGCAGTTCTCAGGTGACACTAGTGCAGGTTAGTCTGTAGACCCGAGATCGTCATAGAGTCTTGTGTGATTCCCACTGTGCTTTGATTTCCACCTTACCACGTCCATGAGGGCATGCAAAACGGTGGTTTTTGGGTACAGTCCCGAGTCACATGGAGGCAATGAGTGATAGGAGGGGTTTCGTCTCTCCCGGTATTGGGGGTTGATGTTGCGCTGTGCTCGATTGGCCGTAACAGGGAAGTCCCTGGCCAGGGCTGATTCAGAGATTTGCTGGTAAGTGTTACCAGTAGTTTCTCGACCCGTTATGAGCCTCACATCGGCACGACTTATCGGTTATTGGGGTCTGACGTTTACCACCCCTAGACTTGATATGCGACCTATAAGACAAGGAGACCGGACTGCACGGTAGTGTCGCCGATTGGCTCGACGGGAGTTGCAGCAGGTTCGCTTGTTCTCTTCTGATCGCTCAATACCCGGGTGGCCGCTACGTTTAGCTGACCGCTTACGGCTTGGGGGTGCTTGATATGATCATCACCCACTGCCGGCGTATTGACGAGTCTCAGAGTCCCACAATGGAGTTTCCTAGTCCAGGCGAAACGTTGTGGAGCGCGTATGCGATATGCGCATGGACCCGATTAAAATACGCGTATAGGATACTGTATATTGATCGGGCGGCTTGCTTTTGGTTAGGGTCGTATGTGATATGGCCGGATTGATAAATCAAGTGTTGATTTATCATTTAACCATTAGATTCTCACTAGAAACCCTTTCTTGTTTTCTATGGATGTATGGATGCATGTATGCATTTCTTGTTGTTTCATGCACATATGGATGTGCATGCACACATGCATACATACATCATTCTATCATGATTGATTATACTAGGAAATAGTGGCAATATAAGACTCACACCATGGTTTTAAATATGGATTTTATTGTATTTGTTTTAAAACAAGAAGGGAAAAAGGGAATGGTTATGATTCATTTGCTTCTACACTCTTCTTTTGACCTAACCATCCTCACCCACCTTTTAACCTAAGGTAATCTTTCCTTTTGTGTTGTAACTCAAGTTCAATTATATATTCATTGTTTAAACCATGGTTTGAGATGAGAACATGAAAATATATAAACATATATTTTCATTTTTCATATACAAGAGTTATCATTTTCACTCTTGAAAAAGACATTGCCATCATCTTCTTCTTCCTCTCTCATTTTGCTCTCTAGTTCTTTGTAGTGAGCAATATACTTATCAAGATTGGATTTTGAAGTGAGAAATAGAACCACAACACCATTCTACACAAGTCTAGCCCACTTGTTTGGAGTGTTAGCTTGATTTCGTTCACTTGATCGGATAAAGTTGCAAGCTTGGACAAAGCGGACTCCGGGTGGATCATCGGTGACATCGAGGAGTTCAAGCGGAGCTTTTTCAAACCCCAAGTAGCCGAGGAGTCTAGCGTAGGGAGCTACAAAGGTTGTACTCTCTAAACCCCATCTATTCTTTCATATGTTGATGTGAAAATTTTAGAAACCCTAATTTTCTAGGAACGATCCGATGTTTGTTAACTTAGCACCCTAAAGACTCCACCTTTGGTTCATGTGATGCTTCCAAACCCTTCATGAGGTTCTAGGCTAACCTTTCATTGGTATCAGAGCCGACCTAGAACATTAGGCGACACTTTTACGAAGTTAAAACTCCGATCGAACCGAAATACGGTTTTTTTTTTTGGCGCTCTCTGGTCATTTTTTCAAAACTGCTGCTTTTCAGAATTAAAAATATGTAAAAAATTCAGAAGGTGAATATAAGAATTACTGTAAAATTCGACAAAGTGAACAGTCCATATTGCCGCGGAAACGCGGCCTAAGCTTGCTTAGGCCGCGGTTCCGCGGCCATTTACATCAATCACTGCATAATTTTTATACAGTAATTCTTTAATATACTTGTATAATTTTTAGGGTATTTTTAATCTAAATTTAGTGATGTTTGTTCTGGAGTTGGTTTTGGACTCGTCGATTCGATCGGAATTTTGATTTCGTGACTTTTCCGGGAAAATTAGAAAGTAGTGAAGTGTTTGAACGAGTATCATTTGCTCACTTTTCACGGGGTTTAAATCCTTCGGAGGTTCGTGCAAGTTTGTTTGTGGTGGACCCTCTAGAAGACAACAAACCTTAACTCGATTATGTGACCGTCTTGAACTGCCTTTTGAACCTTAGGGTTTGGGGCAGTACGGCGTGCCACATGTGAGGCGTTGGCTTGACCCTTCTACGGCTGGACCGCTACCACTATGTCACACTCCGGGTTTTTGAACTCCGCTCAAGTGTTGAGCTTTAGTGAATCTTGGGTATTTGATCGTTCGTTCGAAAACTTTAATACTGTCTAATTATCTGGAATGTGATGCAATGTGTGGAATTCATATTATAAGACATGAAATACGAGGTATGTGATACTTCGCATTTACGATGTCTAAAGAGAATGTGGATTCCAGATATTGCAATTTTACACTTTCTTTTCTGTGACCGTAAGTGTAGTATGTCGATATCGCCGGTTTCGTTGCTATACGTCAACGACAATTGGGGTACGTATACTTACTTACGTTGATGATATGAGATATTATATGTTGCTGAGATATGATGTGCAGGATTGTCGCGATTGAATAGCCGGGGGGTTTTTATGAAAGATGAGAGTTTTATATTTTCATTCATGTAAATTCAAATGTAATGTAATATTCTTTTATTTGGGGCACTTCCGGGTTGAGGTCGATGCCACCTGTGTTGTATATTATTTACTATTCCGCATTAGGATGGACCCGAGGAGGGGAGCACGGGTGACCGGGTTCTGGGGTTCAGTGGGAGGCCATCTCGAGGAGTGGAGACCGGGTCTCCTAAACTCCAGAATTGGTAGGGTTGCTTGCCGCTCTCGTAGGGGTCCAGGGTGTGAGCTTGGCTATTCATCGCGACTGTGGAATCCGTATTTTCTATTTTGGCTAAATACTAAATACGGACGTCCTAATATATCCCACATTATATCTATGTTTCTGCTGCGATATCTGTGATGTGATCATTAGATATGTTCTGTGATAGATACTTTATATAGTATATATGATATATTATATAGACGTTACTTATGTTTTGCACCCGCACTAGCCCTGCCCTGCTCTGTCGTTAGTTACCTAACCTAACGATGCACGAGGGGACATCGAGGCGAATGCGGATGGCATAAGTGCACGTCGTATTTATCTGTGATGTTTAGGTGACTTAAATGATGGGACTTCATTAATATGATTAATGAAAGAAAAGAAACCTAAAAGATGTTGTAGAATAAAATTTTAAATAAAAGGGTAGCTACAGTTTTGCTTTGCATAGCGGTATATATGATATACCCTGCACCTTATTCGATGAGGAAAGAACCGAGATCCCTTCACCGGGAGTGACCTCTTTAGCAAAACTGGCAGATGCTACAACACTCGGTTTGACTTTTGACTACTTTTGGAGTTTTGCTTTGCACAGTGATATATATGATATATCCCGCACCTTATTCAATGAGGAAAGAGCCGAGATCCCTTCACCGGGAGTGACTTCTTTAGCAAAACTAATAAAAGCCTCAAAATCACTCCATTTCAAAATTCACTAGATTCTACAACGATATCAAGTTCATTACGCTCATGGTTTTTCTGAAAAAAACCTGCGTAGCCCTCCGTCATTTCAAATAGATATTATTTAGTATGCGTGCTATGTTTGTTGACTTAGTCTAGGCGTAGTGTACGGTAGCTAAATAATGTTTATCTGTTACAACATGAGATGTGATTGGATTAGGGCATTCGCACGGCCTTGTTGACTCAGTCAAGGGTCGTACGGGTGGGTTTAATTCAATCGAGAAATGTACGGGTTGAACTTGACTTGCGATTTATGGTTTGTTGACTTAGTCAAGGTCATAGATCGCTAGGGGCAAAAGCATTATCGGGAATTTCAAGTGTTGAAATTTGCAATGAGATTGCATACCTTCTATGAGATAGTTGGATCCCGATACCCACTGCGAGTAATTGTTACTCCTGGGAAAGTTTTACACAGGACAATTAGCCGATCAAGTAGGTGTCTAGAAAGGTGTCAACGAGGTTACGCCTCTGGGAAAACGAGGTTTACTTTAATTAGGTCCGTGCGAAAGCACGGGGAACCTCCCTCAAAGTACCGACACTGGCCTGGCTGAAAGATCGACAAAGTTGTAGGGTGTAATTAATACTGGCTAGTCTTTCCTTTTAGGGTTTGAAGAAAGATTTGATAAAAACCAGTGGGAGCCATCCTGATTAGATAAGATAATAACCAATCTGATCTTGCAAGAGCATACACTAAAGTGTTTTCTTCTCTCTCTCTCCAGGTAGCGACCATGTCATGCCCTAATCAAGATAATAATATGGATGTATTGACCGAACCCGCATGTTATACTGTGCAGGGGAACGTTGGACCCATTCTATCTTATAAGTGTTATAAGACTGAACAGAAAACAGGAGAATATTTGGATTCTCACGCCGCCCAAACGAAGAACATGCATGTTGATGCACCTTCTTCGGATGTGTTTGTTATTGAGAACTGTTTTTCAGTTCACCCTACGTCCTGGGTATTAGATACTGGATCAGGATCCCACATATGTAAGCAGTTACATGGGCAACGGAAAGGTAGACAACAGGGAAAAGGTGATCATTCCGTTCAAGTAGGGAATGGGGAAAATGTTGCAACCAAAGCAGTTGGCAAATATCACCTGGTATTACCAAGTGGTGATACACTAGTTCTGAATGAATGCTATTATATACCGAACATGATGTGCAACATTATATCAGTTTCTTTATTAAGTAAAGAAGGATATAATTTTGTAGTAAAGGATAATGTTATGAACATATTCCTAGATCAAAAGTTGATTGCATCAGGCTCGTTACGTAATGGCATATTCATTCTCAATCAAAATACAGTCCTCAATATACAAAACACACACAAGAGGAAAAGCTCAGAAATGAACGAATCCTTCTTGTGGCACTGTAGACTTGGCCATATCAATGAGACACGGCTGGCTAAGTTACATAAGAATGGATATTTGAATTCATTCGAATTATCAACTTATGACACTTGCCATTCATGTCTCAAAGGAAAGATGACCAAAACTCCGTTTAGTAGACACGGAGAAAGAGTTACTGAACTCTTAGGACTGGTACATAGTGATGTATGCGGTCCTATGTCTACACATGCCAGAAACGGTTCTTCCTACTTCATTACATTCACTGACGATCTCTCTAGATACGGGCATGTGTTTCTGTTGAAACACAAGTCTGAAGCTTTTGAGAAATTCAGAGAATATAAGCACGAAGTAGAGAACCAAACGGGCAAAAGTATTAAGATTCTTCGATCTGATCGAGGAGGCGAATACTTAAGTATTGAATTCCTAGATTATCTAAAAGAGAATGGGATTCTCTCTCAGCTTACTCCTCCTTATACACCACAGCACAACGGTGTATCGGAACGAAGGAATCGCTCCCTATTAGATATGGTGCGCTCAATGATGAGCAATGCTGAGTTACCTATTTCCTTTTGGGGGTATGCGCTTGAGACAGCCATATACCTATTGAATCTGGTTCAGTCTAAATCTGTACCTACCACACCATATGAGATATGGAGTGGGAAGAAACCATATTTTAAACGAATTAAGATATGGGGTTGTCCGGCCTATGTTAAAAAGCAAAATCCGGACAAACTCGAGGCACGATCAATTCTTTGCAAGTTTGTGGGATATCCAAAGAATTCTCAAGGATATTTTTTCTACCAAGCAGAGGAACAAAGAGTGTTTGTTGCTCAACATGCCACCTTTTTGAAAAGGGAATTTCTTGCAAAAGAAATTAGTGGCAAAGAGGTAGAGCTGGAAGAGGTTCCAGCACCTCAAACTACAAATGATGATTTAGTAGAACCAGAGGATTCAGTAGTACCCGACGAACCCCAGCCTCTCAGCCGATCTAGTAGGGTTTCTCGTCCACCTGAGAGATACTACGGTTTTCTCATTGACGGTGGAAGCGAGGATTGCATCATGGAGGATAATGACCCAACTAGCTTCGAGCAGGCCATCATGAGTAGGGACTCCGTGAAATGGCTGGATGCAATGCGGTCCGAGATGGAATCCATGTACACCAACAAAGTATGGACTTTGGAAGTTGCTCCTGAAGGGGTAAAACCCATTGGGAGCAAGTGGATCTTCAAGAAAAAACTTGGTGTAGATGGGAAAGTGGAGACTTTCAAAGCTAGACTTGTTGCAAAGGGTTTTCGTTAAAGACCAGGTGTGGACTATGACGAAACCTTTTCTCCAGTGGCTATGCTTAAATCCATCCGGATCATGCTTGCCATCGCTGCATATCATGATTACGAAATCTGGCAAATGGATGTTAAGACCGCCTTTCTAAACGGTGATTTAGAAGAGTGCGTGTACATGACTCAGCCAGAGGGCTTCGTAGATAGTGGGAGCAGCGGGAAGGTGTACAAGCTGCTTAAATCCATTTATTGATTAAAGCAAGCATCGCGGAGTTGGAACATCTGCTTTGACGTAGTTATCAAAGAGTTTGATTTCGTCAAAAACCCAGATGAACCTTGTATCTACAAGAAGGTGGCAGAGAGTAAGGTTGTCTTCCTCGTATTGTACGTGGACGACATACTCTTGATAGGAAATGACATTCCTATGCTGCAATCGGTCAAGCTCTTCTTATCACAAAGATTCTCAATGAAAGATCTTGGTGATGCCTCCTGCATATTGGGAATTAGGATCTATAGAGATAGATCCAAACGGATATTGGGATTGTCCCAATCCAGGTACATTGACACCATACTAAAGAGGTTTAGTATGGAAGAATCCAAGCGTGGGAACTTACCCACGATCTCTGGAGTCACTCTCTCCAAAGAGATGTCTCCCAAGACTGATTTGGAGAGAACTCGCATGCAAGGGATACCCTATGCTTCTGCTGTAGGCTCTATCATGTACGCGATGCTATGTACTAGACCCGATGTAGCATACTCACTAAGTGTAGTGAGCAGGTATCAAGCTGATCCTGGAGAGAGTCACTGGACAGCTGTGAAGAGCATTCTCAAGTACTTACGAAGGACTAAAGAGATGCTCTTGGTGTATGGTATTGGAGAACTCCAAGTCGAGTCCTTTACTGATTCGAGCTTCCAGAGTGATAAGGACGACTCTAAGTCGCAGTCGGGATTTGTCTTTACCCTTTACGGAGGGGCGGTTAGCTGGAAGAGTTCCAAGCAGGAAACCATGGCAGACTCGACGATGGAGGCTGAATACATCGCTGCCAACGATGCTGCCAAAGAGGCTGTCTGGATCAAGAAGTTCATTACTGAACTTGGAGTGGTTCCATCCATTGAGCATCCAATACCTTTGTATTGTGATAACAATGGAGCGGTGGCTTTGGCCAAGGAACCCAGGTCCCATAAGCGATCCAGGCATATTCTGAGGCGGTATCACCTGATCCGGGAGATAGTTGATCGCCGGGAGATCGAGGTCAGGAGGGTTGACACGAAGAACAACACAGCGGATCCACTCACGAAGGCGATTCCCCAGATACAGTTTGAGAGACTCTTCGGGATGCTCGGTATGCGATACTACAGCAGCTGGCCCTAGTGCAAGTGGGAAATTGTTAGTTGTATGTATGCCCTAGAGGCCAGTATTGTACAGATGATTAGATGCTTGGACATATATAGAGATGACTTTCTTTGGTCGATATGATAGTATGCTATCTGGTTGCTCTTTATCTTAACATGTATACTTGTCTCTTTATACTGTCTTATGGTTACATGTTGGTAAAGCCCTTAGGATGTGTACTTGACTACCTGGACTATGATGAGGGACATGGTAGTCCATAAGTACATCCTTCAAGGTCCCTAGTCGTGGATGTATCGAGACAGGGCATCGATATACCAGAGTAGACTAGCGTATACACTTCTCGACCCATGAGATGGGCGATGGATGATCCCATATCCTTTGGTGTTTGACATCAGAGATAGTATACGGGTGCTCAGTGGAGACTGGGTACACTGGACGGACTCACCGAGAACTCCCAGATGGTATTATACCTTACGTCAGATGGCAGTTCTCAGGTGACACTAGTGCAGGTTAGTCTGTAGACCTGAGATCGTCATAGAGTCTTGTGTGATTCCCACTGTGCTTTGATTTCCACCTTACCACATCCATGAGGGCATGCAAAACGGTGGTTTTTGGGTACAGTCCCGAGTCACATGGAGGCAATGACCGATAGGAGGGGTTTCGTCTCTCCCGGTATTGGGGGTTGATGTTGCGCTGTGCTCGATTGGCCGTAACAGGGAAGTCCCTGGCCAGGGCTGATTCAGAGATTTGCTCATAAGTGTTACTAGTAGTTTCTCGACCCGTTATGAGCCTCACATCGGCACGACTTATCGGTTACTGGGATCTGACGTTTACCACCCCTAGACTTGATATGCGACATATAAGACGAGGAGACCGGACTGCACGGTAGTGTTGCCGATTGGCTCGACGGGAGTTGTAGCAGGTTCGCTTGTTCTCTCCTGATCGCTCAATACCCGGGTGGCCGCTACGTTTAGCTGACCGCTTGCGGCTTGGGGGTGCTTGATATGATCATCACCCACTGCCGGCGTATTGACGAGTCTCAGAGTCCCACAATGGAGTTTCCTAGTCCAGGCGAAACGTTGTGGTGCGCATATGCGATATGCGCATGGACCCGATTAAAATACGCGTATAGGATACCGTATATTGATCGGGCGGCTTGCTTTTGGTTAGGGTCGTATGTGATATGGCCGGATTGATAAATCAAGTGTTGATTTATCATTTAACCATTAGATTCTCACTAGAAATCCTTTCTTGTTTTCTATGGATGTATAGATGCATGTATGCATTTCTTATTGTTTCATGCACATATGGATGTGGATGCATACATGCATACATACATCATTCTATCATGGTTGATTATACAAGGAAATGGTGGCAATATAAGACTCACGCCATGGTTTTAAATATGGATTTTATTGTATTTGTTTTAAAACAAAAAGGGAAAAAGGGAATGGTTATGATTCATTTGCTTCTACACTCTTCTTTTGACCTAACCATCCTCACCCACCTTTTAACCTAAGGTAATCTTTCCTTTTGTGTTGTAACTCAAGTTCAATTATATATTCATTGTTTAAACCATGGTTTGAGATGAGAACATGAAAATATATAAACATATATTTTCATTTTTCATATACAAGAGTTATCCTTTTCACTCTTGAAAAAGACATTGCCATCATCTTCTTCTTCCTCTCTCATTTTGCTCTCTAGTTCTTTGTAGTGAGCAATATACTTATCAAGATTGGATTTTGAAGTGAGAAAGAGAACCACAACACCATTCTACACAAGTCTAGCCCACTTATTTGGAGTGTTAGCTTGATTTCATTCACTTGATCGGATAAAGTTGCAAGCTTGGACAAAGCGGACTCCGGGTGGATCATCAGTGACATCGAGGAGTTCAAGCGGAGCTTTTTCAAACCCCAAGTAGCCGAGAAGTCTAGCGTAGAGAGCTACAAAGTTTGTACTCTCTAAACCCCATCTATACTTTCATATGTTGATGTGAAAATTTTAGAAACCCTAATTTTCTAGGAACGATCCGATGTTTGTTAACTTAACACCCTAAAGACTCCACCTTTGGTTCATGTGATGCTTCCAAACCCTTCATGAGATTCTAGGCTAACCTTTCATTGGTATCAGAGCCGACCTAGAACATTAGGCGACACTTTTACGAAGTTAAAATTCCGATCGAACCGAAATACGGTTATTTTTTGGCGCTCTCTGGTCATTTTTTCAAAACTGCTGTTTTTCAGAATTAAAAATATGTAAAAATTCAGAAGGTGAATATAAGAATTACTGTAATGTTCGACAAAGTGAACAGTCCATATTGCCGCGGAAACGCGGCCTAAGCTTGCTTGGGCCGCGGTTCCGCGGCCATTTACATCAATCACTGCATAATTTTTATACAGTAATTCTTTATTGTACTTGTATAATTTTTAGGGTATTTTTAATCTGAATTTGGTGATGTTTGTTCTGGAGTTGGTTTTGGACTCGTCGATTCGATCGGAATTTTGATTTCGTGACTTTTCCGGGTAAATTAGAAAGTAGTGAAGTGTTTGAACGAGTATCATTTGCTCACTTTTCACGGGGTTTAAATCCTTCGGAGGTTCGTGCAAGTTTGTTTGTGGTGGACCCTCTAGAAGACAACAAACCTTAACTCGATTATGTGACCTTCTTGAACTGCCTTTTGAACCTTAGGGTTTGGGGCAGTACGGCGTGCCACATGTGAGGCGTTGGCTTGACCCTTCTACGGCTGGACCGCTACCACTGTGTCACACTCCGGGTTTTTGAACTCCGCTCAAGTGTTGAGCTTTAGTGAATCTTGGGTATTTGATCGTTCGTTCGAAAACTTTAATACTGTCTAATTATCTGGAATGTGATGCAATGTGTGGAATTCATATTATAAGACATGAAATACGAGGTATGTGATACTTCGCATTTACGATGTATAAAGAGAATGTGGATTCCAGATATTGCAATTTTACACTTTCTTTTCTGTGACCGTAAGTGTAGTATGTCGATATCGCCGGTTTCGTTGCTATACGTCAACGACAATTAGGGTACGTATACTTACTTACGTTGATGATATGAGATATTATGTGTTGCTGAGATATGATGTGCAGGATTGTCGCGATTGAATAGCCGGGGGGTTTTTATGAAAGATGAGAGTTTTATATTTTCATTCATGTAAATTCAAATGTAATGTAATATTCTTTTATTTGGGGCACTTCCGGGTTGAGGTCGATGCCACCTGTGTTGTATATTATTTACTTTTCCGCATTAGGATGGACCCAAGGAGGGGAGCACGGGTGACCGGGTTCTGGGGTTCAGTGGGAGGCCATCTCGAGGAGTCGAGACCGGGTCTCCTAAACTCCAGAATTGGTAGGGTCGCTTGCCGCACTCGTAGGGGTCCAGGGTGTGGGCTTGGCTATTCATCGCGACTGTAGAATCCGTATTTTCTATTTTGGCTAAATACTAAATACGGACGTCCTAATATATCCCACATTACATCTATGTTTCTGCTGCGATATCTGTGATGTGATCATTAGATATGTTCTATGATAGATACTTTATATAGTATATATGATATATTATATAGACGTTACTTATGTTTTGCATCCGCACTAGCCCTGCCCTGCTCTGTCGTTAGTTATCTAACCTAACGGTGCACGAGGGGACATCGAGGCGAATGCGGATGGCATAAGTGCACGTCGTATTTATCTGTGATGTTTAGGTGACTTAAATGATGGGACTTCATTAATATGATTAATGAAAGAAAAAGAAACCTAAAAGATGTTGTAGAATAAAATTTTAAAAATAAGGGTAGCTACAGTTTTGCTTTGCATAGCGGTATATATGATATACCCTGCACCTTATTCGATGAGGAAAAAGCCGAGATCCCTTCACCGGGAGTGACCTCTTTAGCAAAACTGGCAGATGCTACAACACTCGGTTTGACTTTTGACTGCTTTTGGAGTTTTGCTTTGCACAGTGATATATATGATATATCCCGCACCTTATTCGATGAGGAAAGAGCCGAGATCCCTTCACCGGGAGTGACCTCTTTAGCAAAACTAATAAATGCCTCCAAATCACTCCATTTCAAAATTCACTAGATTCTACAACGATATCAAGTTCATTACGCTCATGGTTTTTCTGAAAAAAACTTGTGTAGCCCTCCGTCATTTCAAATAGATATTATTTAGTATTCGTGCTATATTTGTTGACTTAGTCAAGGCGTAGTGTATGGTAGCTAAATAATGTTTATCTGTTACAACATGAGATGTGATTGGATTAGGGCATTCGCACGGCCATGTTGACTCAGTCAAGGGTCGTACGGGTGGGTTTAATTCAATCGAGAAATGTACGGGTTGAACTTGACTTGCGATTTATGGTTTGTTGACTTAGTCAAGGTCATAGATCGCTAGGGGAAAAAGCATTATCGGGAATTTCAAGTGTTGAAATTCGCAATGAGATTGCATACCTTCTATGAGATAGTTGGATCTCGATACCCACTGCGAGTAATTGTTACTCCTGGGAGAGTTTTACACAGGACAATTAGCCGATCAAGTAGGTGTCTAGAAAGGTGTCAACGAGGTTACGCCTCTGGGAAAATGAGGTTTACTTTAATTAGGTCCGTGCGAAAGCACGGGGAACCTCCCTCAAAGTACCGACACTGGCCTGGCTGAAAGATCGACAAAGTTGTAGGGTGTAATTAATACCGGCTAGTCTTTCCTTTTAGGGTTTGAAGAAAGATTTGATAAAAACCAGTGGGAGCCATCCTGATTAGATAAGATAATAACCAATCTGATCTTGCAAGAGCATACACTAAAGTGTTTTCTTCTCTCTCTCTCCAGGTAGCGACCATGTCATGCCCTAATCAAGATAATAATATGGATGTATTGACCGAACCCGCATGTTATACTGTGCAGGGGAACGTTGGACCCGTTCTATCTTATAAGTGTTATAAGACTGAACAGGAAACAGGAGAATATTTAGATTCTCACGCCGCCTAAACGAAGAACATGCATGTTGATGCACCTTCTTCGGGTATGTTTGTTATTGAGAACTGTTTTTCAGTTCACCCTACGTCCTGGGTATTAGATACCGGATCAGGATCCCACATATGTAAGCAGTTACATGGGCAACGGAAAGGTAGAGAACAGGGAAAAGGTGATCATTCCGTTCAAATAGGGAATGGGGCAAATGTTGCAACCAAAGCAGTTGGCAAATATCACCTGGTATTACCAAGTGGTGATACACTAGTTCTGAATGAATGCTATTATATACCAAACATGATGTGCAACATTATATCAGTTTCTTTATAAAGTAAAGAAGGATATAATTTTGTAGTAAAGGATAATGTTATGAACATATTCCTAGATCAAAAGTTGATTGCATCAGGCTCGTTACATAATGACATATTCATTCTCAATCAAAATACAGTCCTCAATATACAAAACACACACAAGAGGAAAAGCTCAGAAATGAACGAATCCTTCTTGTGGCACTGTAGACTTGGCCATATCAATGAGACACGGCTGGCTAAGTTACATAAGAATGGATATTTGAATTCATTCGAATTATCAACTTATGACATTTGCCATTCATGTCTCAAAGGAAAGATGACCAAAACTCCGTTTAGTGGACACGGAGAAAGAGTTACTGAACTCTTAGGACCGGTACATAGTGATGTATGCGGTCCTATGTCTACACACGCCAGAAACGGTTCTTCCTACTTCATTACATTCACTGACGATCTCTCTAGATACGGGCATGTGTTTCTGTTGAAACACAAGTCTGAAGCTTTTGAGAAATTCAGAGAATATAAGCACGAAGTAGAGAACCAAACGGGCAAAAGTATTAAGATTCTTCGATCTGATCGAGGAGGTGAATACTTAAGTATTGAATTCCTAGATTATCTAAAAGAGAATGGGATTCTCTCTCAGCTTACTCCTCCTTATACACCACAGCACAACGGTGTATCGAAACGAAGGAATCGCACCCTATTAGATATGGTGCGCTCAATGATGAGCAATGCTGAGTTACCTATTTCCTTTTGGGGGTATGCGCTTGAGACAGCCATATACCTATTGAATCTGGTTCAGTCTAAATCTGTACCTATCACACCATATGAGATATGGAGTGGGAAGAGACCATATTTTAAACGAATTAAGATATGGGGTTGTCCGGCCTATGTTAAAAAGAAAAATCCGGACAAACTCGAGGCACGATCAATTCTTTGCAAGTTTGTGGGATATCCAAAGAATTCTCAAGGATATTTTTTCTACCAAGCTGAGGAACAAAGAGTGTTTGTTGCTCAACATGCCACCTTTTTGGAAAGGGAATTTCTTGCAAAAGAAATTAGTGGCAAAGAAGTAGAGCTGGAAGAGGTTCCAGCACCACAAACTACAAATGATGATTTAGTAGAACCAGAGGATTCAGTAGTACCCGACGAACCCCAGCCTCTCCACCGATCTAGTAAGGTTTCTCGTCCACCTGAGAGATACTACGGTTTTCTTATTGACGGCGGAAGCGAGGATTGCATCATGGAGGATGATGACCCAACTAGCTTCGAGCAGGCCATCACGAGTAGGGACTCGGTGAAATGGCTGGATGCAATGCGGTCCGAGATGGAATCCATGTACACCAACAAAGTATGGACTTTGGAAGTTGCTCCTGAAGGGGTAAAACCCATTGGGAGCAAGTGGATCTTCAAGAAAAAACTTGGTGTAGATGGGAAAGTGGAGACTTTCAAAGCTAGACTTGTTGCAAAGGGTTTTCGTCAAAGACCAGGTGTGGACTATGACGAAACCTTTTCTCCAGTGGCTATGCTTAAATCCATCCGGATCATGCTTGCCATCGCTGCATATCATGATTACGAAATCTGGCAAATGGATGTTAAGACCGCCTTTCTAAACGGTGATTTAGAAGAGTGCGTGTACATGACTCAGCCAGAGGGCTTCGTAGATAGTGGGTGCAGCGGGAAGGTGTACAAGCTGCTTAAATCCATTTATGGATTAAAGAAAGCATCGCGGAGTTGGAACATCTGCTTTGTCGTAGTTATCAAAGAGTTTGATTTCGTCAAAAACCCAGATGAACCTTGTATCTACAAGAAGGTGGCAGAGAGTAAGGTTGTCTTCCTCGTAATGTACGTGGATGACATACTCTTAATAGGAAATGACATTCCTATGCTGCAATCGGTCAAGCTCTTCTTATCACAAAGATTCTCAATGAAAGATCTTGGTGATGCCTCCTGCATATTAGGAATTAGGATCTATAGAGATAGATCCAAACGGATATTGGGATTGTCCCAATCCAGGTACATTGACACCATACTAAAAAGGTTTAGTATGGAAGAATCCAAGCGTGGGAACTTACCCACGATCTCTGGAGTCACTCTCTCCAAAGAGATGTCTCCCAAGACTGATTTGGAGAGAGCTCGCATGCAAGGGATACCCTATGCTTCAGCTGTAGGCTCTATCATGTACGCGATGCTATGTACTAGACCCGATGTAGCATACTCACTAAGTGTAGTGAGCAGGTATCAAGCTGATCCTGGAGATTGTCACTGGACAGCTGTGAAGAGCATTCTCAAGTACTTACGAAGGACTAAAGAGATACTCTTGGTGTATGGTAATGGAGAACTCCAAGTCGAGTCATTTACTGATTCGAGCTTCCAGAGTGATAAGGACGACTCTAAGTCGTAGTCGGGATTTGTCTTTACCCTTTACGGAGGGGCGGTTTGCTGGAAGAGTTCCAAGCAGGAAACCATGGCAGACTCGACGATGGAGGCTGAATACATCGCTGCCAACGATGCTGCCAAAGAGGCTGTCTGGATCAAGAAGTTCATTACTGAACTTGGAGTGGTTCCATCTATTGAGCATCCAATACCTTTGTATTGCGATAACAATGGAGCAGTGGCTTTTGCCAAGGAACCCAAGTCCCATAAGCGATCCAGGCATATTCTGAGGCGGTATCACCTGATCCGGGAGATAGTTGATCGCCGGGAGATCGAGGTCAGGAGGGTTGACACGAAGAACAACACAGCGGATCCACTCACGAAGGCTATTCCTCAGATACAGTTTGAGAGACTCTTCGGGATGCTCGGTATGCGATACTACAGCAGCTGGCCCTAGTGCAAGTGGGAGATTGTTAATTGTATGTATGCCCTAGAGGCCAGTATTGTACAGATGATGTATATTATATTGGATGCTTGGACATATATAGAGATGACTTTCTTGCTCGATATGATAGTATGCTATCTGGTTGCTCTTTATCTTAACATGTATACTTGTCTCTTTATACTGTCTTATGGTTACATGTTGGTAAAGCCCTTAGGATGTGTACTTGACTACCTAGACTATGATGAGGGACATGGTAGTCCATAAGTACATCCTTCAAGGTCCCTAGTCGTGGATGTATCGAGACAGGGCATCGATATACCAGAGTAGACTAGCGTATACACTTCTCGACCCATGAGATGGGCGATGGATGATCCCATATCCATTGGTGTTTGACATCAGAGATGGTATACGGGTGCTCAGTAGAGACTGGGTACACTGGACGGACTCGCCGAGAACTCCCAGATGGTATTATACCTTACGTCAGATGGAAGTTCTCAGGTGACACTAGTGCAGGTTAGTCTGTAGACCCGAGATCGTCATAGAGTCTTGTGTGATTCCCACTGTGCTTTGATTTCCACCTTACCACGTCCATGAGGGCGTGCAAAACGGTGGTTTTTGGGTACAGTCCCGAGTCACATGGAGGCAATGAGCGATAGGAGGGGTTTCGTCTCTCCCGGTATTGGGGGTTGATGTTGCGCTGTCCTCGATTGGCCGTAACAGGGAAGTCCCTTGCCAGGGCTGATTCAGAGATTTGCTGCTAAGTGTTACCAGTAGTTTCTCGACCCGTTATGAGCCTTACATCGGCACGACTTATCGGTTATTGGGGTCTGACGTTTACCACCCCTAGACTTGATATGTGACATATAAGATGAGGAGACCGGACTGCACGGTAGTGTCGTCGATTTGCTCGACGGGAGTTGTAGCAGGTTCGCTTGTTCTCTTCTGATCGCTCAATACCCGGGTGGCCGCTACGTTTAGCTGGCCGCTTGCGGCTTGGGGGTGCTTGATATGATCATCACCCACTGCCGGCGTATTGACGAGTCTTAGAGTCCCACAATGGAGTTTCCTAGTCCAGGCGAAACGTTGTGGTGCGCGTATGCGATATGCGCATGGACCCGATTAAAATACGCGTATAGGATACCGTATATTGATCGGGCGGCTTGCTTTTGGTTAGGGTCGTATGTGATATGGCCGGATTGATAAATCAAGTGTTGATTTATCATTTAACCATTAGATTCTCACTAGATATCCTTTCTTGTTTTCTATGGATGTATGGATGCATGTATGCATTTCTTATTGTTTCATGCACATATGGATGTGCATGCACACATGCATACATACATCATTCTATCATGGTTGATTATAAAAGGAAATGGTGGCAATATAAGACTCACACCATGGTTTTAAATATGGATTTTATTGTATTTGTTTTAAAACAAAAAGGGCAAAAGGGAATGGTTATGATTCATTTGCTTCTACACTCTTCTTTTGACCTAACCATCCTCACCCACCTTTTAACCTAAGGTAATCTTTCCTTTTGTGTTTTAACTCAAGTTCAATTATATATTCATTGTTTAAACCATGGTTTGAGACGAGAACATGAAAATATATAAACATATATTTTCATTTTTCATATACAAGAGTTATCCTTTTCACTCTTGAAAAAGACATTGCCATCATCTTCTTCTTCCTCTCTCGTTTTGCTCTCTAGTTCTTTGTAGTGAGCAATATACTTATCAAGGTTGGATTTTGTAGTGAGAAAGAGAACCACAACACCATTCTACACAAGTCTAGCCCACTTGTTTGGAATGTTAGCTTGATTTCGTTCACTTGATCGGATAAAGTTGCAAGCTTGGACAAAGCGGACTCCGGGTGGATCATCGGTGACATCGAGGAGTTCAAGCGGAGCTTTTTCAAACCCTAAATAGCCGAGGAGTCTAGCGTAGGGAGCTACAAAGGTTGTACTCTGTAAACCCCATCTATTCTTTCATATGTTGATGTGAAAATTTTAGAAACCCTAATTTTCTAGGAACGATCCGATGTTTGTTAACTTAGCACCCTAAAGACTCCACCTTTGGTTCATGTGATGCTTCCAAACCCTTCATGAGGTGCTAGGCTAACCTTTCATTGGTATCAGAGGTAGGGGGTATAGGTTGACCCAAGGAGGGGTGCTCAATATACCGGATTCCGTGAAGTGCCGGGTGTTCCATTCACTATGTTGTGGGGGACTACCTCGCTTCAGGTTTTGGCGGGTAACTTGCCGCACCCGTAGGGGTCTAGGTTTCATTGCACAGGCTATCCACACGACCAGAGGAACGTCGGGTTTCAGTAGCGGCTCTGTGAAACCCGGAGATCCCAGATTATCTGTATTGTTCTGTGATGGTTATTACTTTTCTGTAATGTTGCATATTATCATGCCAGGAGCGATTATTATATATTGGTATATATACTATTAGATGTTGTATATGTTTTACACCCGCGCTATTCCAGCCCCCGCTCTGTTGTTAGTTAAGTAACCTAACGGGTGATGACGGGATCCAGTGGCGAATGCGGATGGCATATACGTACATTTTATTTTCGTTCTTTTCTGGTGTGATTGATTGATGGGACTGCATTGATTCTTATCAATGCAAGGATAAAAGAAACCAATATTTGATGTCGTTGGAACAAATTTTAAAAAGTGTTACTACAAAGACGTTTCTTTTTGTTTTGCATAGTGATATTCAGTTGGAATATCCAGCACCTCATTCGACGAGGCAAGGGCTGATATCCCTTCACCGGGAGAGACCCCTTGGGCAGAAGTTTGCATCAGGGTAATAACTTCATTATAGTCGATTACAAGTTGCTTTGCATCGCGATATTCAGTTGGAATATCCTGCACCTCATTCCACGAGAAATGAGCCGAGATCCCTTCACCGGGAGTGACCTCTTTAGCAAAACGTTTTCGCCACTATATTTTTAGAAAAAAGCTTTCAGGTTCCTTCAACGAGATCAAGTTCTTTACGTTAAAGGTTTTTCGCTAAAAACCAGTCGTAGCCCTCCGTCATTTCTTATGGATGGTCAGTAGTATTCAAGCTATGTATTTTGACCAACGCCAAGGCATAGTGTTTGGTAGCTGCTGGGTATTCATCTGTTGCATAGATAGATGAGTTGGTTTGGGACAGTCATTCTGTCATACTTGGCCAACGTCAAGGGAATGTGCGGGTGGGTTCAAATTGACCTGGATAGTGACGGGTATAACTTGGCATATGACTTATGATATTTTGACCAACGCCAAGGTCATAAGAGCATGGGGCAAAATATACATCGGGAGTTTCAAACATACAGGAAACTTGCCAGGCATGCGCATACCTTCTGGAGTGTGATAACTTGAGTGGCTTCCATCAAGTTATCATGCGATGATAGTTGGATCCCGATTCTCACTGATGAGTTGGTATACTCTTCGGGTGATCCCGACTAATTCTTCTTTCAGGTTTGGAGGAGAATTTGAGATTACAGTGGGAGGTTTCCTGATTAGATAAATTGATAACCATTCTGATCTAGGTAAGAGTGCACGTAGAGTGTTTCTTTTCTCTCTCTCTCTTTGGCAGCAACCTTTGACCGACCCTAGACTATGACTCAGTGACCAAGTTGACCGAAGCTTATTAAAATACTGGCTTTTGGATTGTCTGTAGTTGCATAAGTCATTGCCGCTCCTTATTTTACCCTTTGTATTTCTCAGAACACCCCGTACTACTACGGATATCCACTTCCATTGGATTGATCCATCGTATGGTTATATACGAACTCGAAGGGACTTCTTCGAGGATGGATCCAGGTTCAAGAGAAATAGAATTGGTTTATTCAGTTGTCTTTTATAATCACCTTCTCTCAGGTTGCGAGGGCTCCTTAGTTTAGGAGAGTACACCTATTACGCTTATTGGATAGTCTTATTCCAAACCATAGGCTGGTGCCGAAAGGTAGGGAATGAAGAAAACCAATTAGCCTAAGTAGGGTGTACAGAAGGTAATATATAAAAACAAAATGAAGGGATTAGAAAGAAGGCAAAGTAAATTGCGACTGTTATCATTCACGACCAAACCGCATACTTCATCACCACTCCTATTTCACCTTTACTTTTTCCCCAGTTCGGGAGAAATAGAATAAGGTTTTATTCAGTAGTCTTTTATCATCACTTTCTCTCAAGTTGCGAATACTCCTGGGATTAGGAGAGTACACCTATTATGCTTACTGGATAGTCTTCTTCCAAACCATAGGCTGGTGCCGAACAGTAGGGAAGGAAGAAAACCATTTAGCCTAACGAAGGTGTACAGAAGGTAACGACTAAAGACAAATAAAGGGATTTGGAGAGATTGCAAAGAAATATACGGTTATAGTCATGAATTGGATTATGGAAGAGGCATTACTATGAATACCAAGATACCTTACGAGACATTTTAATGTTTCAGTTTCACTGCGCATTGTTAAAAGAAAACTGTTTTCCCGATTAGATACTTACTCCACGGTATGTATTTACCAGTTTCATTCTCATATCTGTAAGGTCTTTACAGAAGATGAGTGGGAGTAAGTTATTGGGAATTAGGTGATCATCCTCATTATATCCGAATTCGTTGAAATTGGTGATATTTGAGGAAATCGGCTGGGTACAGTTTTCAACCTACGACGCACAAGGTTTTGAGTTATTCAACTCAGCGAACTTATACAGAGTATTGTATGTTGTCCGGTGTCCCTCAGGACAAAGGGATAGGTCCTCGTACTATGTTCTGTTTACTTCTGACTTCTCTAGCTTTTAGACAAGTGTTTCGTAGAAATACAATGTCTAAGTTTTGAGTAGTTGTGGGTATAAGAATAAAGTAGAGAACCAGGTGTCACAAGTATCGGGATTCTTCAAAGAGATTGAAGATACAGATTCTTGTGATTGGTATTCAGATGATAGTAATGGTTTTGAGAAACTCGTTTCTCTTTCAGGTTACTCATAATTGGATGGATTCCTAAGTTGAGTAATGCTGAGTAGCCACTTTCCATTAAGTTAATATGCACTGGAGACAGCTGCATGATTTGAATCTGGTTCCAATTAAATTAGTGTCTCTGTTTCTATATTGGATATAGAATGGTTCATATCTTAACGATGTTAAGGTAAGGGGAGTTGTCCAGCTTATGCTTAAAACGAGACACTGGATAACTCAAGGCACGTTTCTGTAATGGCAGTTTGTGGGTTGACCTGGCTTTGACGAGGGTTGACATTTCTACCATCTGGAAAATCAATAGTGATATTGTTCTTGACTCGCCACAGTTTTAGTAAAATGGATTTTTTCAGAAAACAGTAGTGGGAGTATGGTAGAACTGGAATTGATTCCAGAACCGCAAACGATTATGGAAAATTTAATAGGACTTATATATTCAATCAGGTTTGACATTCCAATAGCGACTCCGCAGATATGGTGGGTAACCTCAGACACCCGAGAGGTACTCCGGTAGCCTCAAGGACGGTGACAGGGAGGTTCTTGTTTACCCAGACTTGACACTACTGTTGTTCCAAACTATGAGACCCGGCAGGAGGATATGTATAGCGTCGTTCTAAACTAGCTTTAGAAGTGTACGTATATATTATTCTGCCAGAAGGTTGTCGTAGTCAGTGTGAGCAGCGGAAGCATAGTGGGCAAGTAGCTTATGTCTATTTATAGACTTGAGCAGATATAGCGGAGATAAGATCATCTAATTTTGATGCGACAGTCATAGGTTTGACTTCATCAGAATAGGGGATGGATCTGTTAAGAAGGTAGTAGGGTGTGATGTCCTGGTATTTGGATGACATACACAGAGTAGGAAGTAAAATTCCTATACTACGATCGGTTGTACTATGGTTGTCACACAGTTGTTTCTCCACTAAGGATATGGATATAATATCAGACATTCTGGTTACTAGATCTATGGTTTTAGATCTAGATTTGGGTAGTTTCCCAATATGGGTACTCTGACAGTATTCTAAAAGTATTTAGAATAGATGACTCCTGGCGTGGTGGTGTACCTGCAGCTGATGGAGTCACCCTCTCTAAAGGTGTCTTACAGACTAAAGGGGAGAGGGATGTGCATGATTGGCAGATCACTTGCTTAGGCAATTGAGTCAATCATGAAATGTCAAGTACCACACCAGATGTTGTTTTTTGCACTAGATGCAATAAGTTTATATTAATCCAAATCCTGAAGAAACATAAGGAAGCAGTTTTAGAACATAAGTGCGTGTTCTACGGATTTGATGACGGCAGCCTCCTTCGGGAGACGGTTATCATTCCAGGCTTCAAAGGTGACATGCTTGACAGAGTGATTGTCAGAGTTATAGTTTTTCCTCTGACGAGGGACAGTATTATGGACAGGTGGTCCAAGAGGATACTGTGGGAGGCATGGTGCTGGATACTGATTAGGTTCAGTTATCGATACAGTCTAAGAAGTTTGGATTTGGAGTTCATTTATGAACTAGGTCCCATCATATATTCAAACATATTCTAAGACAGGTATTACTCGATTCGGGAGATGGCTTTCTCCGCGAACATGAAATTAAAAGAGACATAGAAAGAAACATCAGGGCGGATCCACTCACTAAGGCTATTTCTCGAACACACGAGTTTTACAAACTAGCTTTGTGAAACAGATTAGTAGAGGAGTTGGATGTTCGGTATCATACGGGCAGTGAGTATGCGACATCGCAATAATTAGCCTTAAGTGCAAGTGGGGGATTGTTGGAGATAGTGCCCTCAAAGTCAATTATTGGATCGCAGGTACGTGATTGCAATGATTGAAGCAGGACCTATACCGATATGACAGTCTTACTCGAGATAATAGTATGCTATCTGGTTTGTCTTTATCATTGTATACATGCTTTAGTTCACTATTGCATGATGATAGAGCCCATAGGATTCTTGCTTGACTACGAGCAGTATGATGGCGATCATATACGTGGGAGCTGGGGTCTGTAAGCACATCCTTAAAGTGTCCCTAGTCGTGGGAGTTTCGAGACAGGGTATCGATACTCCAGATTAGACTATTGTATACAGTCGAGACCCCGACGAGGGGCGGTGGCCGGTCTCACAAGCCACTGGTGTCAGTTGGATCACCTAAGATGCATACAGGTGCTCATTGGGTTATGAGTACACCGGACAGGACTCGCCGGGAACATGCTAGTTGGTATTATACATATCGTCAGATAGCAGTTCCCTAGTGACATGTGTACAGGTTAGTTTGTCGACCTGAGATCGTCATTTTTCTCGTGTGAGTTCCCACTGTGATTAGATTACTACCCTACCACGCTCAAAGGAGACGTGCAAACAGGTTTTAGTTGGGTACAGTCCCGAGCCACATGGAGGCAGTGAGCGGATCGTCGGGGATTCGTCTCTTCCGGTATTGGGGGTTGATGTCGCACAGTGCACGGGTGGCCATCACTAGAAATCCTCGGCCGAGGTAGTGGAGAATTACTGATCAGTAGTTTCTCAGGTGGTGATGGGCTTCATGCCGACACGATTTATCATGTTATTAGGGGTCTGACTTTATCCACCCCCCTAGACTCGATATGCGATACTCTTTAGACGAACGGACCGGACTGTATATACATTGTCACTGTCAGGCTCAGTAGAATTTATGGATGAGTTCGCTCGTCAGCTTCCCTTCCAATCAATACAATAGGCAACCGTTACGTACAGCTTGTACCTCTGACGTGCTAGTGGTTATACCCAGTGCCAGTGTGTTGATGAGTCATTAGAGTCCCCCACAGACAATTTCCCAAGTTCGGACGAAACGTTATAGAGGCCGTATGGTTTTATGGCGGGGTTCGGAAAATGCACGTGTGTCATTTTTCGGGCATATAATACTCGTCGGCTTTGGTTTAAGCCGGATCCGAGTATTATACTGTGTAGATATAATATCTTTGTCTCAGATGCATTTCTATTCGGTCGTAATACAAATGTGGGTATGTTTATACTGTTACGGGGTTATCCTGAAATTCGTTTCAGGATCACTTTTGGAAGTTGCCAGTTTCCAGTTTTCTATCAGCGGTATTTAACATTCGGTTAAATGCGGATTTATCTTTTCGTCACTTGGGTGAGTCATGAGGGTGATGTGTGTGGAAGCTTCTAGAAGTTGGTGACTAGGATTAGTGATTCATTGTATGCATTGATTGAATGGTGAGGTGTTATTATGTGTCACCATTTGCATTAATAGGTTTTGGTTTTGCTTAGGATATTTTGATCAAGATCTTTTGCTTTGTGGTCACCCCCCTCTCCTACACTCACCCTCCTCCTTCTATTTATGTGGCCGGCCCCCTCCCTTCCTCTACTCACTCTCTCTCACTTGTTGATTAAAAGATTATGATAGTTTGGATTCATGGAAATTAACATATTCATATCTCATTTTCATATCGATCTAAAAGGCAACTTCATTAACCGTTCGTCCATAGCCTTAGACGTAACGAGACAAAGTGTTCTACTCATTCTCTACATCAATCTTGGTCATCTCTTTTAGCAAACTTGACGACCGAGTTGCCTCGGTTCAGAGGCGGGAGCCCGTTTAAAGATCCGTCAACGTGGTGCCACCTGGACGACGAGACCGGAGATTCAGGAGATCGGTGCAGCCGCAACAAGCGTGGGATGATGGTTGAAGATCGAAGGACTCGGATCATTCGGTATAACATTTCTACCCACTTTGTAATTTGTTAGTTTAGCTTTAATGGCAGATCCGGGTTATAGTACGCGATGGCGCCAGTTGTAAAAAGTTTTTGTTCCGCATTTGGAGTCTGTTAGACGGCCGGGGCGCTACCGTGGACTTACAAGTGCTGGGTTATTGTGGTTGTTGTTGTGTTGTTTAGTTGGTGTTGTGCTGATGTAGTTATGTTTGTGTTGTGTTGGTGTTGCTGTGCTGCTGCAGGAGTTTATGATGTTGGGTTGCTGTTGTGGCTGCTGCAGGAGTTTATGGTGTTGTTGTGGCTGATGTAGCTGTTGATGCTGATGAAATTGGGGCTGATGTTGTTGTATCGGTTGCTATTGCAGCAGCTGATGTCTGGTCAAGTGGTTGTGTATGTGTGAGGGAGAGAAGTGAGTGAGGTGAGTGTTTGAGGGATAAGCAAAAAGTGTTGAAGTGAAATTGGAGTTAACCCTCATCATCCTCACCCTTCATTAAATGCTTGCATAACAACCATCATATCCTCTCTCTCTCACCACAAGTCAACCCCAACCCTAATCACCTTAACCAAAACTAAAAACCCTTAATTAACACTAATAACTTAACCAAGTGGGTTAGACCTACATGGTTGCCTAAACATGGTTAACCCACATGCTCATCTACCATGGCAATACTAGACTTAACCCACATTAACATGCACAAGTGTGTGCATTCAAGATAAAATTCTAATAAAATAACCATAAAACCAGATAAATTATTAGAAACCCGTTTTGGTAAACATTTTACCAAAAACCCTACATTAACACACAATTACCACTAAACACAACTCAGGTGTTACAGTCTTCCCCCCTTAGGAAAATTCGTTCCCGAATTTTAAAATATATCACTACGCATACCTTCAAAAAGATTAGAGAATTTCTTCCGCATCTCTCCCTCGGCCTCCCAAGTGATCTCCTCACCATTCGGGCTGCGCCAATGAACCTTCACCGACGGCAGGACCTTCGATCGAAGTTTCATCACCTGCCGATCCAATATCTCTACTGGCTGCATGGTGAACGAAAGGTCGGGCTCAAGCTAAACGGTCCGATGCTGAATCGTGTGGGAAGGGTCATGAAGATATCTGCGTAGCATCGACACGTGGAAGACGGGGTGAACATCTGAAAAGCTGGGTGGAAGAGCCAAACGATATGCAACTGCGCCGACACTCTCGAGGATCTCGAAGGGACCCACAAATCTGGGGCTAAGCTTTCCCTTTCGCCAAAATCTCATCACGCCCTTCATCGGAGAGACCCTCAGAAAAACATGATCGCCAACCGCGAACTCTAATCTGCGACGGCGCCTATCTGCATACGATTTCTGCCTGCTCTGAGCTGCTCTCATCCAGTCTCGAATCAACTGTACTTTCTCGGTCGTCTCCTTCACGATCTGCGGCCCCAAAATACTGCTCTCGCTAAGCTCGGTCTAACAGACGGGCGATCTACATCTCCTCCTATACCAGGCCTCGAAAGGTGCCATATGAATAGTATCCTTAAAGCCGTTGTTGAAGGAGAACTCCACTAAAGGTAAATAACGATCCCAGCTACCACCAAAGTCCAAAACGCACGCTCTAAGCATGTCCTCGAGAGTCTGAATAGTTCGCTCTGACTGGCGTCGGACTGCGGATGAAATGCAGTGCTGAAACTCAAACGGGTGCCCAACGCCTCCTGAAGTCTCTGCCATAGTCGGCTGGTAAACTGGGTGCCTCGATCTGACATGATACAAGTCGGTACGCCATGCAACCGCACGATCTCATCGATGTAAATCTGGGCATACTGAGCAAAACTGAAAGTGGTATTCACTGGCAGGAAGTGAGCCGCTTTCGTCAATCGATCCACGGTCACCCAAATGGAATCGTACCCTCGCTATTCCTGGGTAGACCCACAACGAAGTCTATCGAAATCTGCTCCCATTTCCATTCCGGAATGGGCAAAGGCTGCAACTCTCCTGCTTGCCTCTGGTGCTCGGCCTCGACTTGCTCACAAGTCAGGCATCTCGATACGAAGTCTGTGACATCCCTCTTCATCCCATCCCACCAATAGACATCTCTCAAATCGCGGTACATCTTGGTAGAACCTGGATGAACGCTGTATGCCGATCTGTGCGCCTCCTCAAGAATCTCACGTCGCAGTCCCTCAGAATCTGGTACGTACAGTCGAGTCCCAAATCGCAGTACTCCCCGATCATCGATCACGAACTCGGAATCTCTGCCCTGCCTGATCTGCTCCATGATCTCTGAAAGTCGGTCATCACTAGGCTGTGCCTCTCGAATGCGGTCAAGTAACTGCGTACGTGCACGAACATGCGCAAGCTGTCCCCCTGTCGGTGTGAACTCGAACTCAACTCGGCTGTCGCATAAAATCTGCTAATCTGCTGACGACTGCCTCTGTACTGCGCGCAAACATGATAGACTACCCCCGGGCCTCCTGCTCAAAGCATCCGCCACTACATTGGCCTTGCCCGGGTGATACAAGATCTCACAATCGTGGTCTTTCACCAGCTCCATCCAACGACGTTGTTTGAGATTCAGGTCTCGCTGCTGAAATATATACTTTAAGCTCTTGTGATCAGTGAATATCTGGCATGACTCGCCGTAAAGGTAATGTCGTCAGATCTTAAGTGCAAAGACTACTGAAGCCATCTCCAAATCATGAGTGGGGTAGTTCTGTTCATGTTTCTTCAATTGCCGTGAAGCATACTCGATCACCCTGTCATGCTGCATCAATACGCATCCTAGCCCTACTCGTGAAGCGTCACAATAGACCACAAATCCGCCTGATCCTGAAGGCAAAGATAATACCGGCACCGTAGTCAAACAAGTCCGTAGATGCTGAAAACTGTGCTCGCACTCCTCCGTCCAAACGAAAGGAACTCCCTTCCGGGTCAATCCGGTCAAAGGTGCAGCAATACGGGAGAAATCCTGTACAAATCGCCTGCAGTAGCCAGCTAGGCCTAGGAAATTATGGATCTCCGTAACTGATGTCGGTCTAGGCCACTGCTGAACAGCCTCGATCTTCTTCGGGTCCACACATATGCCATCCCTCGTAATCACGTGACCCAAGAAAACAATGCTGTCCAACCAGAAAGCACACTTGGAAAATTTGCGAAAAGCTGATGCTCCCTCAAGGTCTGTAACGTAATCCGCAAGTGCTGCTCGTGCTCCTCTCGGCTCTGGGAATACACCAAAATATCATCAATGAACACTATGATGAACAAGTCGAGATACGGCCTAAATGTTCGGTTCATCAAATCCATGAATGCTGCTGGGGCGTTGGTGAGTCCGAACGACATCACCAAAAACTCATAGTGGCCGTAGCGCGTGCGGAAAGCTGTCTTCGGTATATCCTCCTGTCGAACTCGTAGCTAATGGTATCCTGATCGCAAATCGATCCTTGAGAAATAACCTGCCCCCTGAAGCTGGTTGAACAAATCGTCGATACGTGGCAACGAATATCTGTTCCGCCTGGTAACTTTGTTCAGCTGACGGTAATCGATACACAAATACAAACTGCCGTCCTTCTTCTTGACAAACAGGACTGGAGCACACCAAGGAGAAACACTGGGTCGAATAAGTCCCTTATCTAACAAATCTTGCAGCTGAACCTTCAACTCTCTAAGCTCCGTCGGGGCCATCCGATAAGACGATATAGAAATAGGCCCCGAGCCGGGAATCAAATCAATACAGAACTCAATCTCGCGCTCAGGCGGTAGTCCTGGCAGCTCATCAGGGACAATATCGGGGAACTCACATACAACCGAAACCTGGTCCAATGGAACATCTGTAGCTCTAGTATCGCAAACATAGGCTAGAAATCCCCGACATCCCTTCCTCAACAACTGTCCAGCGCGAAGGGAAGAAATCAATATGTGAGGGGCGGCACCACGGTCCCCCTGGACAACAAAAACCGGCTCGACGGGAAAACAAAATCTAACTGTCTTCTCACGGTAGTCCACAGACGCATAGCACGTGGCTAACCAAACCATGCCCAAAAGAACGTCGAAGTCCAACATCTCAAGAAGGATCAAGTCGACAGGCAACTCTCGCTCGCCAATACGGACAACACAGGATTGGAACACGTGCTTAGCAACAAATGACTCTCGCACAGGAGTGGTCACAACAAGCGGCTGATCAAGCAAACCGGACTCACTACCCAAACTCGGCACGAAGTGTGTGGAAACGTACGAGTGCGTAGATCCGGGATTAAACAACACGTGTGCATCGACAGAACATACAGATAGGGTACTGTTCATACCAGAATATTGCATTTTATACCGCCCATTCTTACGCTCGTTTGTTTATAGGCAGGTCCTTTTGATCAGTGTTTGCTACATATTTGCAGAATACAGGTTCTCGGCTCTGAACAGTGAAATTCATGGAAAAGTACGTCAAATTCCGGATTACTGCCAACAACAGATAAAACACGGGTCTCCGCTCTCTATCCGTATGTTGCCACACACCAGTTTAGGGGACAAAATGGCAAATCGATTGTCATTTTCATGCACAAAGCTCAATGGCAACACAAAATCCAAGAAATCTACGCGGAGCTCGAGAAAATCATGGCAAAAGATCCACATCACATCACCTTTTGATCTACTAAAATTCTGGAAGAATTGTGAAGAGTTTCTGAGAAAAGTCATATACCACACTAAAGAAGACTAAAAACTAGGGAAAACCACCAAATTTCATGGCCTAACTCCTCTAAATGGCCGCGGTTCCGCGGCATAAGCGCGCTTAGGCCGCGGAACCGCGGCCATTTAGCCTCCTCTCGTTGTCGTTTTTCAGGGGCATGTTGGTCTTTTCTTATAGGGGCAGATTCTTGCCCTAGGTTTCCAGTTCCCCTCCTATAAATACCCCAGAACTGAGCCAAACCAAGCGTGTGAATTCTTTGTTCCTCTTTTGTAGGTTTTAGTGTAGTTCTTCTTCTTCTTCTTCTTCATCTTTCCTCCATGAAAATGTAGTGAGAGCATTGAGTGGATGATCAATGAAGATGAGGGTTTTTGTATCATTCTCTTTTGTTTAACTTCCCCTTGAGATTCTTGCTTTCTCTTGATCTTTCAACCTCTTCATTGAGCTTGAAAGGTTAAGGGTTTGTTATTGATCTCAAGGGTCGTATTTTTCTTATGGAATTAGTGCTTCATTTCACATGCGTTCTTTACCCTTCTCTTGATCTTGCAACCTCTTGATTGAGCTTGCAAGTTTAAGGGTTGGCTATTGATCCCATGCTTGTCTTGAGTTCTAGTTTCTAGTTTTCTTTCTCGCTTTTTATTACTTGCTTTTTATTACCTTGCTTTACTTACTTGCAATTTAATTCATGCACTTATTTACTTGTAATCTTTTCTTTTCTTTGTTCTTTTCTTTTGCTCTTCTTGGTTCTCTTTGTGAATGGTTGTAATTATTGTTGTTGTTAAGAATAAATACGGTATTGTAAGTTAAGATTTTCTTTGCTCATTTCCTTTTCCCGTTATTTTCCATTGAACTCCGTCCAAACGATACGCAAGCGCTCCGTTAGGCACCCTACCCTAACAAGGTAACGGTGATTCCTAACCGCGACCGGTTGCGTTCGGTTTGGCCGGAGGCGAAAGCAAGAGACAAGAACGGAAGGACAAGGGTAAATAAGCCGGATTCCACAAATACCGCGCTTAAATCCCCTAATCCACGTTGTTGCCGATTGCTCTAGCTTCAATTGGTCAAGACTCGGCTCAAAGGTTTTGAGTACGGATTTCTTTAGCTTACATTATCGTATCTTTTCTTAACAACTTTATACTTGCAAATAATAAACATAGGTTAGATTGAACAAACATATACTCATTCTTTATTGACTCGTCTAAAACAAGAACGGACATACAACCATCTCCCTGTGGATCGACCCGTGCTCAACCGGCTAGCTGCATAGCGACACCGTCCTGATCGCGGTTATACTTTAGAACTTTGAATATCCGACACGCCAAAAGCGTGCGATCAGGTACCTGTCACAACGGCATTGGATGCCTGTGCATCCCACGGTGTCAAAGCAAATACTCGGGCCTGACCTCCACCAATAGCTGGCTGACCTCGGCCTCGGCCTCCTCGTCCTCTCTGAATAGGACCGCCGCGTCCACGACCTCTAGGTGCATTGAACTGTCATGGAGCATCGCCTGTGATAGGAAGTAGGGCTCTCTGAGGAGGGGGTGGTGATGGTGGTAGGGTCATATATGGAACTGTCGCCGCTCCCTGTCGTCTCGCCGGACAGTCTCTGATACGATGATGCAGGCTACCACACCAAAAACATCATAACCATGGCTGTTGATCGTATGGGTGAAGGCGATACAACTGGCCCTTAAAGAATCCTCCACGGCCTCTGCGAACCCTCCTAGGTGCTAACATATCAGTGCGAATCCGACTCAGTCTCGAAACGACCGCAGGGGGAGTAATGTCCGATCTCTGCGCTCGATTAACCTCTACTAAGGATTCCACCATCTGTCGTAACTCCTGAATACCTCCGATCATCTGTCATAGCTCCTCCATACCAGACTCTAACCTATCCATGCGGCCTGGGAAATGCGGATCAGTCTGTCCCTGAGGTGTAGGTATGCCACCTTGCTCGGTCCTCATCTCGGACGAGCCTGCTCAGATCTTGTCTCGGGTGGCAGCCCTCTGCGCTCTCGTAGCCTTCAGCGGCATAGTGGCTGGTACAGGAATAGGATAGTAAGGATAGTGCAATAAAATCATAGGAGAAGGAATTTTCAAGCAAGTATATCCAAAAGTCACCTAGGCGGAGTACCGTATCGCAAGTATGCCGCGGACATACGCACGCTACGTCACCCGGCTTAAGTCACTTACTCCATCTACCAAGGGTCATCTTACACTCAGAAAGGTAAAACCTATCGCTCTGATACCAACTTTGTCACGACCCGCAAGGTACGGAACGTGACCGGCACTTAAGTTATGAAACGTCTCAAGGCGTCCATAAAATAAGTAAGCCGAAGCCCAGAAAACAAAACCTGATTTAGAAATAGAGTGAAGGAAAAACCAATTCTTTTAAAGCACTTTATTCTATTATATCACATCGAGTTCTGTTAAAAGCAACATCTCTTTTTCCAAAAATTCCGGCAGAGTTTCCTTTGTAAAACAAGCCCCAAATGGGTACAAAGCAGGAATATAAATGAATAACATGAATATGGCATCCCCAATTGGGAGCTAGCTCTTCGCCTCGAGGCGGTCACAAATCCCACGCAATGTAAAATAATAATGTGCATAAATAAGTATGAAAGCACAAGTAAACTAACATGTCGACTCAAGTGAGCTCGACCCCAAATAACATAAAATCCATAAGTCTCACAATCTCGTCTCTAGGTCAATATACAGTAATCCAAATAACTGGTACAGCTGAAATAGTATATGGAGTACTCTAGATACAATGAGTATATAAGTGGTACAAAATGATAACATAACCCACCTATGAGCAAAAGCCTCGAGTCCAGGCAAAAAGAGCAAAAGAAGCTAATGTGTCCGCCGCTACAGTACTGACGGAGCGGACCTGCAGAAAAGGTGTGGTACAACAGGGGTGAGTTGCCAGCTCATGAGTAATAAATAACATCTACAAAGGCTATCGCACGCATGCACACAAGTATCCTAGCATCTCTAAAACAGGTATGGCTATATGCACTAGCAGGTATGTATGTAACATCAGTGTACTAGCAGGTATGTATGCCACATGAATGTACTAGCATGTATGTATGATCACGCGCGTGTCGCACAAGTTAAAAACATCGATAAATCGTTTTAAGCTCCAGATTTTGCCTCTGGGCCAAACTCAAAAAGTTACAGATACCAAAACCCTAAGCTACCCAGCAGAACCCCACACCCAAAATCCCAACACCCCCACCCCCATTCTGGCCGCAATTTGTGGCCAGATACATTAAATCTGCGGCCATAATAGGGAGAGGGGTCCCCGTGTTTTGTGTGTGTGTGTCTGACGTGGTCACTGTACTACAGTCTTCTCAATTTTTACCTGAGTGGCTCGGGTCAAAAGCAGATTCCAGAAAGGCTAAAAGTCGACAAAAATGCTAGATTACGCCAACTCGAACAAATCTGATATTTTGGTGAAATTTGGGACAAATCTTGGTTTCACTAGCCTTAACAGCACTTACTAAGGTTATACTAACCATCCCAACCATCACTTTTCCAAAACTCACCTAAAATCAATAAAACTAGCACTGAACTACACTAATAACCATAACTTAGCAAATAGGAGTTGAGTTAAGGGGTTATACCTCTAGAGATCCTAGATGAAGGAGAAGAGAAGAAGAGGTAGAAGATGGTGTGAGTTCTGCTGGAGTGCTGCTGCTGCCTGCTACAGCTGCAGTTGTTGCTGTTGCTGAAGCTTGCTGTTGCTGCAGATGGTGCTGATGCAGTGCTGGGTTGTTGTGGTTGTTGTTGTGTTGGTGTTGTGCTGATGTAGTTTTGTTGGTGTTGTGTTGGTGTTGCTGTGCTGCTGCAGGAGTTTATGATGTTGGGTTGCTGTTGTGGCTGCTGTAGGAGTTTATGGTGTTGTTGTGGCTGATGTAGCTGCTGATGCTGATGAAATTGGGGCTGATGTTATTGTATCAGTTGCTGTTGCAGCAGCTGATGTCTGGTCAAGTGTGTGTGTGTGAGAGAGAGGGAGAGAAGTGAGTGAGGTGAGTGTTTGAGGGATAAGCAAAAAGTGTTGAAGTGAAATTGGAGTTAACCCCCATCATCCTCACCCTTCATTAAATGCTTGCATGACAACCATCATATCCTCTCTCTCTCACCACAAGTCAACCCCAACCCTAATCACCTTAACCAAAACTAAAAACCCTTAATTAACACTAATAACTTAACCAAGTGGGTTAGACCTACATGGTTGCCTAAACATGGTTAACCCACATGCTCATCTAGCATGGCAACCCTAGACTTAACCCACATTAACATGCACAAGTGTGTGCATTCAAGATAAAATTGTAATAAAATAACCATAAAACCAGATAAATTATTAGAAACCCGTTTTGGTAAACTTTTTTACCAAAAAGCCCAGATTAACACACAATTACCACTAAACACAACTCAGGTGTTACACTAACAGGCTAATCAAAAAGGTACGGAAACCACCGAAATCTGAGTCGATACATATAAATATGATAGTGAAGCATACGCGTAGTGAAGCATACGTGTCATGGTACCACTAATGATGTGTAATGAAGCATACGCGTCTGTGTTCGTGCAGCATGGCAATCATTAGTATTTGTGCGAGTGATCTATAAGTGTATAAAGCCTACTAGTATCGACATCTACATATGTATCACGTAGTATAGCAATCCTACATTGACATGGCAATAGCAATGAGGTGTAGTGTAACATATGCGTATATGCTCGTGCAATATAATACTCATTGGTAGTTGTGCAGTGTTCTATCGGAGTGTTCTTATGACGGAAGCGTATAACATCGATAATATAACGTGAACATGTGACATAATCTAAACGTAACTATTAATTTTAATTACTTGCTATGAGCTATACTATTATCTTTGGAAATGAAACGAAATGTTGGTTTTGAAATAACAAAGCTGCTTTACGTTATGCATCGCATCCTTGTCTTTTATCATTAAAAATGGAAACGAATCGTTAGTTTTATTAAAAGATTATAGCCCATCCAAGTATTACATTCTAAAACGGAATAAAATATAACGATGCGGGTCTAAGGGAAACTTGGCCGTTATTCGGCATACAAATCCCATTATCACAAGTACTGTATGATTCCTCGTACCAATCCACCAAACCATCAATAACACCTTATTCACATGAATATACACTAAATGCAACTAGACTTCAATACCAATAACCTAAATAAACACCAAAGAACTAACTATATATCATAGTAACATATGTATAAGGTTACGGGGATACTATACGCCATCCACCCGACTACCCCCATAGATGTAAATCTACTCACCAACGTATTGAGCTCGCAGAAATCCACGCTGCAACGTCCGCCAACTCCGTTTAGAAAACCTTCGCGATCGTACCTATAATCCTAGTTATATCATATCGACGTAAATATCATATCAAAACTCAAAACAATGAGATACGTATCCATAAGTTAGAACATACAGCATACTTATCCCAAAACGACAATATATTCCTGTTGTTAACGTACAAACGTTAACGGTTCAAGCACAGTATAGAAATGCGAAAAACCTATATCGTAATATCGGAAACTTGATAAAACCTTAACATTGTTAGTTATATGTATGCCCTAGAGGCCATTACTGTACATAGGATGTATATTGTAGTGGATGCTGGGACATATATAGGGAGGACTTTCTTGCTCGACATGATAGTATGCTATCTGGTTGCTCTTTACCTTAACGTGTATACTGATTGTCTCTCTGTTACATGTTGGTAAAGCCCTTAGGATGTGTGCTTGACTACCTGGACTATGATGCGGATCATACTAGTGGGGACATGGTAGTCTATAAGTACATCCTTCAAAGTCCCTAGTCGAGGGTGTATCGAGACGGGGAATCGATATACCAGAGTAGACTAGCGTATACCTTCTCGACCCATACAGATAGGCGATGGATGATCCCATATCCATTGGTGTTTGACATCGGAGATGATATACGGGTGCTCAGTAGAGACTGGGTACACTGGACGGACTCGCCGAGAACTCCCAGATGGTATTATACCTCACGTCAGATGGCAGTTCTCTGGTGACACTGGTACAGAGTAGTCTGTTGACCCGAGATCGTCATAGAGTCTTGTGTGGTTCCCACTGTGCTTTGATTTCCATCTTACCACGTCCAAGAGGGCGTGCAAAACGGTGGTTTTTGGGTACAGTCCCGAGTCACATGGAGGCAATGAGCGATAGGAGGGGATTCGTCTCTCCCGGTATAGGGAGTTGATGTTGCGCTGTGTTCGATTGGCTATAACAGGAAATCCCTGGCCAGGGTTGCTGAGATTTACTGGTAAGTGTTACCAGTAGTTTCTCGAATAGTTATAGACCTCATATCGACACGACTTATTGAGCTATTGGGGTCTGACGTTTACCACCCGTAGGCGAGATATGCGACATATCAGACGATCAGACCGGACTGTACGGTAGTGTTACTGGTCGGATTCACTGGAGTGTGAGCGGGCTTGCTCGTCGATCTTCAGATCGCTCAATACCCGGGTGGCCGTTACGTTTAGCAGACCGCTTGCGGCTTATGGGTGTTTGATATGATCATCGCCTGCTGCCGGCGTATTGACGAGTCTTTAGAGTCCTACACAGAGGTTTCCTGGCTCAAGCGAAACGAAATAGGAGCGCATATGAGATATGTGCGGGACCGAGAATAATGCGTGTATGTGATACCGTATTCCATTCTCGCGATGAATGTATCGAATGGTTGTATGCGATATAACCTAGTTATCGATTCAAGCGTTGATTCGATAAGCCGATACATTGTATACTAGTCGGTTGTGTGCGACATGACCGGATCATTGAATCAAGTGTTGATTTAATGATTTAATGTATAATTATATATTTGATATATTACTTTGCATTAACTAGTATCGGTTCACTTTAAATGGATTTTCTCACTCGGGTGTGCGCATTGTATATGCGATATGATTTTGTGCACTTGCTTGTATCATGTTTGATGATACATGCTTTTTGGTTAAGTGTAAAGTATTAAACCTTGGTTAATGAATAGGTTAGGGTTTATTATTTGTTATTCATTTATCTTATTTAATTATCCATTTATTTATGATAAATGAATAAAAGAAAATGAAATGAAATGGTTGCTAATTTTGGATTCTAGTTGAAGCTTCTTGATCTTTTGACTAAGTGACCATTTTGTCTCTAGCTTGACCCTAACCATTCCTTTAACCATGATTGATTCTCTACACATTACCATGGTTAAAGATTATGATAAGTATTCTTTTATTTTACATTTTCTAATGAACTTATCATAACAAAAAGCATCTTCTTCTTCATCTTCTTCCATGAAGAAACCTTCACTTCATCAATGGTGATTGATGAAGATGAGTGAGAAATCCAATTCTAAAGTCTACCCACTTCCTATTTCTTCATCCTCTACCTCTTGCCAAGTAGTAGAGTGTGTTTCCTTCACAAGTTTTCATGTCTCGGCGAAGGTGGAGCTTGATTTAGCGATGCCTCGACGTAGATCATCTTCGGTATGGACATCGACGACCTAGCTCGCTTTTGCTCCGACGAAGCCGACTCTAGAGCCCGGATTCTTTTTGGACAGCGGAGATGACTTCGTTGCGGAGCTATGGAGGTGGAGCACCGGATCTACAAAGGTTGTATTTCCGTTTTCCCATTAGTTAATTGTTAACTAGTTTTCTTTTCGCCTAGAAATCTAGCCAACGATCCGTACACTAGGGTTTCTCGGCACCATAATTTTTGAAATTAGCATGTTCGATGCCTTGTGAGACCTCACTAGGGTGCCTAGGAACCCTACAGTGGTATCAGAGCCTAGCTAGAGCCTTAGGCGAAGTCTAGACGGAATTTGAAACCCGATCGAACCCGAAACCCCAAATCAAAATTGCTCTCTGTACTTTTTCTGAAAACGTGGATTTTTCCAGATTAAAAATTACCAAAAAATTCAGCACGTAATTTAATGAGTTACTGTGAAGCACGTGTTAGTAACTCGACTACAGAGGCGCGGAACCGCGGCCCCCACCATGGGATGCGCGGCGGTTCCGCGGCCACTGTGTTGAGTTACCCCACGTGGCTTGCACAGTAATTCATGTTTTGTAATGCTGAGTCTTCTGGAAATTTTTAATAATTTTTCCAGAGTTGAATTTTCTGGGTTGTTTTGGGGATTCGAATTTTCGATCGGATTATCAAATTTTGTCTGTGTGGCTTTCCGGATAAATTTTGGAATATGTTAAAAAGTTCGACCGGATATAAATACCCAATTTTTCCCCTGTCGGGAAATTTCCAAGGGTTGGATTTTTCCGTAGTTTGACGACGTTCTAAGTAGTGCAAGTAACGCGATGGACCCTCTAGAAGACAACAAACCTTAACTCGATTATGTGACCGTCTTGAACTGCCCTTTGAACCTTCGGGTTTGGGGCAGTACGGCGTGCCACATGTGAGGCGTTGGCTTGACCCTTCTACGGCTGGACCGTCGGTACTGAGCCACGAACTGAATGTTGTTAGACTTATTTCATGTGTTGAGCTGTATCGGGAAAACTTGGGTGTTCGATTGTTCGATCGGAAAGTTTAACATTTTCTGTTTATCTGGAATGGGATACAATAATTGGAATTCACAATAGTTATGAGATAACTGAATGAATGATATAAACATAGCAGTTTAGTCTCACTTGATCGGTTGCCACGGAATTTTGATGTGATCAAAAGTCCGTCGCAATCACGTAGCGTACGCGGATACTCGCCGGGTAAACTTAATAGACAGCCTCACTCCATAGCCCCGACCAAGTGACTGTAGGAGAACCCCGTCGCCGAAAGCATCCGTTTGGGTGCTCGCGGCAGCGGTGTTCCGCCTTGGTGCACTTCGTCGACGGTATCGGGGGTGCAGCCGTCTACTAAAGTTTGCGACGAGTATTCGATTAGAATGTCGGGAATCTTGTTGAATTGCCCGACTTGATATTGAAAAGTGTTTTCGATAATGAGACTAAAATGCGGGGTTTATAATTGTTAGGCATGCGATGTCTAAAGAATTCATTTGGTCAGGCATGCGATGTCTGAAGAGATTGCGGATTCCAACTGTTGTAGTTTTACACTTTCTTTTCTGTGACCGTAAGTGTAATATGTGATATCGCCGGTTACGTTGCTATATGTCAACGACAATTGGGATGGACATATTTACTTACGTTGATGACATGTGATGTTATGTGTTGCTGGATATGTTATATTGGATCGTCGTCTTTGAATAGCCGGGGGGTTTTATGTGAGATGAGTGTTTTTCATTTTCATTCATGTAAAAACTTGTATGTAATATTCTTTTATTGGGGCGCTTCCAGGTTGCGGAAGTTGTCACCGTTTGTATATTATTTACTTTTCCGCACTAGGATAGACCCAAGGAGGAGGGCACAAGTAACCGGGTTCTGGAGTCCAGTGGGAGACCAACTCGAGGAGTCGAGTCCGGGTCTCCTAACTCTAGAATTGGTAGGGTTACTTGCCGCTCTCGTAGGGGTCTAGGGGTGTGGGTTTGGCTATTCATCACGACCGTGGAATCCGTGTTTTCTACTGGCTCGTATTGAAAACACGGACGTCCTAGTATATCCAATATTTCATATGTTTCTTCTGCTGCGATATCTGTGATGTGATCATGTGATGTTCTGTGATAGATACAGTATATTGTATATATGATATATTATATAGACGTTACTTATGTTTTACACCCGCGCTAGCCCTGCCCCGCTCTGCCGTTAGTCACCTAACCTAACGGTGCACGAGGGGACATCGAGGCGAATGCGGATGGCATAAGTGTACGTCGTATTTATCTGTGATGCTTAGGTAATTAAATGATGGGACTTCATTAATGTGATTAATGAAATAAAAGAAACCTAAGATGTTGTAGAATCGAATTTCAAAATAAAACAGGTAGCTACAGTTTTTGCTTTGCACAGCGGTATATGAGATATATCCTGCACCTTATTCGATGAGGAAAGGACCGAGATCCCTTCACCGGGAGTGACTCCTTTAGCAATAACTGGCAGATGCTACACACTCGGTTTGTCTTTTGATTGCTTTTAAGTGTTTTTGCTTTGCACAGTGATATATGTGATATATCCCGCACCTCATTCGACGAGGAAAGGACCGACGATCCCTTCACCGGGAGTGACTCCTTTAGCAAAACTAGAAAAGCCTCAAAAACACTCCATTTCAAAATTCATTTGATTCTACAATGATATCAAGTTCATTACGCAATAGGTTTTCAGAAAAACCTGTCGTAGCCCTCCGTCATTTCAGATAAGTACTAGTTAGTATTCGTGCTGCGGTTGTTTGGCATGCGTCAAGGCGTAGTGTACGGTAGCTAACTAGTGCTTATCTGCTAGCATATGATGCGATTGGATTAGGGTATTCGTACGGCGTTGTTTGGCATGCGTCAAGGGTCGTGCGGGTGGGTTTAATTCAATCAAGAAATGTACGGGTTGAACTTGACTAGCAGACTATGGGTTGTTTGGCATGCGTCAAGGTCATAGCGAGCTAGGGGCAAAATATTATCGGGAATTTCAAGTGTTGAAATTTGGTTGGATCCCGATACCCGCTGCGAGTAAGAGTTACTCCTGGGAGAGTTTTACACATTACAATTAGCCGATCAAGTAGGTGTCTAGAAAGGTGTCAACGGGGTTACGCCTCTGGGAAAACGAGGTTTACATTAATTAGGTTCGTGCGAAAGCACGGGGGACCTCCCTCAAAGTACCGACACTGGCCTGGCTAAAAGATTGGCGAACTTGTAGTGTGTAATTAATCCCGGCTAGTCTTTCCTTTTAGGGTTTGAAGGAAGATTTGATAAAAAGCAGTGGGAGCCACCCTGATTAGATAAAATAATAACTAATCTATTCTTGCAAGAGCGCACGCTGAGTGTTTTCTTCTCTCTCTCTCCAGGTAGCGACCATATCACGCCTTAATCAAGATAATAATACGGATTTTTGACCGAACCCGCTTGTTATACTGAGCTGGGGAACGTTGGTCCCGCTCCAACTTATAATTGTTATAAGACAGAGCAGGAAATAGGGGAATACCAGAATCCCGTGCCGCCCAAACAAAGAGAGTGCATGCTGATGCATCATCTTCGGGTGTGTTCATTATACAGAACTGTTTCTCAGTATCCTTTACGTCCTGGGTATGTGATACCAGATCAGGATCCCAGATATGTAATCAGTTACATAGGGCTACAGAAAGGTAGAGAACTGAGAACGGGTGACAAGTTTCATGAGGCAGAAAACGGAGCAAGTGTTGCAGCCAAGTCTGTTGGTCACTGTCACCCTGTATTACCAATACATTGATTCTGAACGAATGTTATTAGATACCGAACCTGATATACAAAATCATATCAGTCTCTTTATTACTAAAGAAATGATAAAATTTTGTATTGTTGGATAATGTTTTGAACATTTCCTATATCAAAAGTTGATCGGTTCAGGCACGTTATCTAAAAGCATTGATGTTCTAAATCAAACTACAGTTCTTAGTATACGGATCACACACAAGAGGAAGAGTTCAGAAATGAACGGATCCTTCTTGAGGCATTGTAGACTAGGTCATATCAATGCGACCCGACTAGCTGGAGTTACATATAGATGCATATTTAAATCAGTTTGAATTTACATCTTGTGAAACTCGCTAGTCATGTCACAAAGATAAGATGACCATAGCTCCGTTTACTGGAAACAGAGAAAGAGTTAATGAACTCTTGGGACTGATACATGATGATGTATGTAAGTCTCCTGTCTACACATGCCAGGACTGGTTCTTTATACTTCATTACATTCTCTGATAATCTCTCAAGATTCAGTCATATGTTCCTGTTGAAACACAAGTCCGAACCTTTTGAGATATTCACAGAATATAAGTTAGAAGTAGAGAACCAAAACACGGGTATAAGTATTATGTCCTTTGATGTGATCAGGGAGGAGAATACTTGAGCACGGAAATACTGGACTATTCTAAAGGAGAATGAGATTCTCTCTCGGCATTACTCCTCCGCATACACCATAGCACGATGGTATATCGGGGTGGAGCAATCACACCCTATATGATAAGGTGTGCTCTATGATGAGTACTGCTGAGTTACCTTTTTCCTTTTGGGAGTTATGCACTTGAGAAGCTGCATACCTATTGAATAGGGTTCAAATCAAATCAGTTGCCTACCACTTCATATGTGATATGGAAAGGGAAGAGCCCATGTCTTAAGCTAGTTAAGATTTGGGGTTGACCGGCCTATGTCTAAAAGCAAAATCCGGACAAGCTCGAGGCAAGATCTGTTATGTAGAACTGGAAATGTTCCAGCTATACAAACTGCAGCTGATGATTTGAAAGAACCAAAGGATTCAATAGTTACCAACGAACCTCAGCCTCTCCGCCGATCTAGTAGGGTTCCTCACCCACCTAAGAGATACTTCGGTTTCTCTATGACAGTGGGAGCGAGGATTGCATCATGAGATGATGACCCAACCAGTTTCGAGCTGGCCATCAGGAGTAAGACTCTGTAAGAATGGCTAGATGCTTAGCGATCTGAGATGGAATCCTTATACACCAACAAAGTATGGACTTTGGTTGCTATATCTGAAGGGTTAAATCCCCATCAGGAGCAAGTATATCTTGAGAAGATTACTTGGTGTACATGGAAAAGTTGAGACTTTCAAACCTAGACTTGTTAAAGGTTTTCGTCATCGACCAGGCGTGGACAATGATGAAACCTTCTCAAGTGGCTATGCTTAAGTCCATCCAGATCCTACTTGTCACGGCTACATACCATGACTACGATATCTGGTGGTTGGGTGTCATGACTGCTTTTCTAAATGATGTTTTAGAAGAGTACGTCTATAAGTACACAGCCAGAGGGCTTCGTAGACAGTGGGAGCAGCGGAAACGTGTGCAAGATGCTTTATAGGATAAAGCAGGCATCGCGGAGTTGGAACATCTGTTTTGATGGATTAGTCAAAGAAGTTGACATCATCAAAATGGTAGATGAACCTTGTATAAACAAAAAAGGTAGTAGAGAGTATGGTAGCGATCCTCGTAGAGTACGTGGATGACATACTTTTGATAAGGAAAGAGTTTCCTATGCTACGCTCGATCAATCTCCGTTTATCATAATGATTCTCCATATAGGATCAAAATGATACCTCCTAAATCCTGAGTTTTGGATCTATGAGATAGATCTAAATGGATGTTAGGATACTCACTAGATGTAGTGAGATAGTGTCAATCGATCCTGAGGAGAATCACTGGAAGGGTTCCAGGGTGATAAAGACGACGGAATGTCAGTCACAGGCATTGTCTTTACCCTCAGTAAAGGGACAGTATGTTGGAAGAGTTCCAAGCTGGATACCGTGCCATACTAGACGATAAAGGCAGGATACATCGCTACTTAAGATGCTACCAAAGAGGCTGTTTGGGTGTATAAAGGTTCATGAGATGAACTATGTTCCTACCATTGTGTGACAATGGAGTTGTGGCTTTTGCCAAGGAACGCCGGTCCCATCAGTGATCCAGACATATTCTAAGGCAGTATCACTTGATCATGGAGATGGTTGATCTCCAGGGAGATCGAGGTTAGGAGAGTAGACTCAGAGGACAACACAGCGGATCCACTCACGAAAGGCTTTTTCCCAGAGAGAGACTTTTAAGGGATGGTTGAGTATGAGATACTGCAACCACTGCTACAGATGGCCCTAGTGCAAGTGGGAGATTGTTAGTTATATGTATGCCCTAGAGGCCATTACTGTACATAGGATGTATATTGTAGTAGATGCTGGGACATATATAGGGAGGACTTTCATGCTCGACATGATAGTATGCTATCTGGTTGCTCTTTACCTTAACGTGTATACTAATTGTCTCTCTGTTACATGTCGGTAAAGCCCTTAGGATGTGTGCTTGACTACCTGGACTATGATGCGGATCATACTAGTGGGGACATGGTAGTCCATAAGTACATCCTTCAAAGTCCCTAGTCGAGGGTGTATCGAGACGGGGCATCGATATACCAGAGTAGACTAGCGTATACCTTCTCGACCCATACAGATGGGCGATGGATGATCCCATATCCATTGGTGTTTGATATCGGAGATGATATACGGGTGCTCAGTAGAGACTGGGTACACTGGACGGACTCGCCGAGAACTCCCAGATGGTATTATACCTCACGTCAGATGGCAGTTCTCTGGTGACACTGGTACAGAGTAGTCTGTTGACCCGAGATCGTCATAGAGTCTTGTGTGGTTCTCACTGTGCTTTGATTTCCATCTTACCACGTCCAAGAGGGCGTGCAAAACGGTGGTTTTTGGGTACAGTCCCGAGTCACATGGAGGCAATGAGCGATAGGAGGGGATACGTCTCTCCCGGTATAGGGAGTTGATGTTGCGCTGTGTTCGATTGGCTATAACAAGAAATCCCTGGCCAGGGTTGCTGAGATTTACTGGTAAGTGTTACCAGTAGTTTCTCGAATAGTTATAGACCTCATATCGACATGACTTATTGAGCTATTGAGGTCTGACGTTTACCACCCCTAGGCGAGATATGCGACATATCAGACGATCAGACCGGACTGTACGGTAGTGTTACTGGTCGGATTCACTGGAGTGTGAGCGGGCTTGCTCGTCGATCTTCAGATCGCTCAATACCCGGGTGGCCGTTACGTTTAGCAGACCGCTTGTGGCTTGTGGGTGTTTGATATGATCATCGCCTGCTGCCGGCGTATTGACGAGTCTTTAGAGTCCTACACAGAGGTTTCCTGGCTCAAGCGAAACGAAATAGGAGCGCATATGAGATATGTGCGGGACCGAGAATAATGCGTGTATGTGATACCGTATTCCATTCTCGCGATGAATGTATCGAATGGTTGTATGCGATATAACCTAGTTATCGATTCAAGCGTTGATTCGATAAGCCGATACATTGTATACTAGTCGGTTGTGTGCGACATGACCGGATCGTTGAATCAAGTGTTGATTTAATGATTTAATGTATAATTATATATTTGATATATTACTTTGAATTAAGTAGTATCGGTTCACTTTAAATGGATTTTCTCACTCGGGTGTGCGCATTGCATATGCGATATGATTTTGTGCACTTACTTGTATCATGTTTGATGATATATGCTTTTTGGTTAAGTGTAAAGTATTAAACCTTGGTTAATGAATAGGTTAGGGTTTATTATTTGTTATTCATTTATCTTATTTAATTATCCATTTATTTATGATAAATGAATAAAAGAAAATGAAATGAAAAAGTTGCTAATTTTGGATTCTAGTTGAAACTTCTTGATCTTTTGACTAAGTGATCATTTTGTCTCTAGCTTGACCCTAACCATTCCTTTAACCATGATTGATTCTCTACACATTACCATGGTTAAAGATTATGATAAGTATTCTTTTATTTTACATTTTCTAATGAACTTATCATAACAAAAAGCATCTTCTTCTTCATCTTCTTCCATGAAGAAACCTTCACTTCATCAATGGTGATTGATGAAGATGAGTGAGAAATCCAATTCTAAAGTCTACCCACTTCCTATTTCTTCATCCTCTACCTCTTGCCAAGTAGTAGAGTGTGTTTCCTTCACAAGTTTTCATGGCTCGGTGAAGGTGGAGCTTGATTTAGCGATGCCTCGACGTAGATCATCTTCGGCATGGACATCGACGACCTAGCTCGCTTTTTCTCCGACGAAGCCGACTCTAGAGCCCGGATTCCTTTTGGACAGCGGAGATGACTTCGTTGCGGAGCTATGGAGGTGGAGCACCGGATCTACAAAGGTTGTATTTCCGTTTTCCCATTAGTTAATTGTTAACTAGTTATCTTTTCGCCTAGAAATCTAGGCAACGATCCGTACACTAGGGTTTCTCGGCACCATAATTTTTGAAATTGGCATGTTCGATGCCTTGTGAGACCTCACTAGGGTGCCTAGGAACCCTACAAACTAATCACTCCCAGATTTCTGTGTATATATCTTGGGACAAATCAAACAATACAGTAACTAATAAAATACCAAAATAAAGCTACAGAGGAAATACCAACACCAAATACCCAAGGTGGCCCAGCGACATCGGATATTTGTGGGTTCTCGCCGGCAAAAAAATGGAGATGGGGTCTCGGGCTTTAAGTAAGGTCTCCTAATGGTCTTATGATACTTATGGTGTTGCTAATTTTTCTAATGATTACACCTAGTGGTTCCAGATTCAAATATATCTTCAAAGATATCATAAAGTTCATGTTTTTTCTATACTGCACAAGAAAACTGATATTGAACAGATTTGAATTTATAAAGAATGAAGGAGATATACCTATAGAGGGGTAGCACAAAGAAATCCAGCTCAAAAGGTGCTTGTGGAAGGATCTAGGGGTTTGTAAAGTTTCTAGCTTGATGATGTGCACAACTTTGATGACATGGTTTCCTTCTTTGATATGATGAACACTTGGGAATTTGGTTGTGTTATGAGTTTGAAGGAGCTATGTTGAGTTCAGTTTAGACTAGCTAAAAGAATTCTATGTGTGGTGATTAAGATAAGGTGCAGGTGTTAGGATTTGTGTAGAGAAAGCATGAGCTGGAGGGTGGTGAGATAGAGGTGGCATAGTGGAAAGAGGAGGTGGAGGAGTTGTGAAGTGTTTGTGTAAGTGTTTAAACATGAGGTGGAGAGATGTGAGCATGGTGAGGGTGAGGTGTTGTGAGGGTGTAACCTAGGTTATGATATGTCAACCACTTACAAAATAATTATAAAAAAACCCTTTTATCCAAAATCTACATCCATGCTTAAAATGAAATACTTGTCATGACACTTCAATATTCTTATCTTAATATGAAATATTATATCATGTTACAATAATTAATATATCATTTTTTTGATATCACACACTTTTTTTCATATTTATTAATATAATTACATTTTTCAGATATAATTCTAATACCCAATTTTATGAGCGATATCATTTTTGTAAACTTATTAAATTCATATTTAAAATTATAAATTAATATTTAAAATTTTTCCAAGATGTTACAGTCTCTCCCCCTTAAAGAAATCCATTCCCCGAATTTAAATTAAATCACCTTCTTAAAACATTTTTCTTAATCCAATCAACTCAATTCAAAATAATTTCCCGGGGTCTAAATTTAAAACATAAAATCCGCTCGATATAACAGAACTCCAAAGTCCCACATGAGCTAAGACGTAAAATAACGCAACAGTGTGCGTGAAACATCAAAAGATATACAACTCACATAACTGTAACTCTAGCGGTTGCTATGAGGATTACTCCAGTTATGATGCAAAAATTCAAAATACGAAAACCGTTGTATATACCAAGTACACAATCAATGCCATAGTCGTAGTGCAATATCGGTAGCACACGACCAAGCGAAAATATAGAAATTAATTCTATAACATATCCTATCAAGTGCAAGGCACGAAAACAAAATTAACTCTAACGGTTTTACACAAAATCCAATCACATGCAACGGGTTTGCATGAAAATAAAACAGCGCTAAGTGCCACAGGCATGCACGAAACGATATTCACTGCATCAACTGTGCATGGAACAAAAGTGTATAAAATAGTATCAAGTGCCTCGGAGTGCACAAAATAAATCTCAAGTGCATCGAAGTGCACAAAATCAAAATCAAGTGCATCAGAGTACACAAAAATCAAAACGTGTAACTGGTGTGCAAAAAATCATACCAAGTATACCTAGGGTATATATATACATAAAATTTCTTAATCATGTGAAACTGATGTGCATGGAAAATATCAGTCTAGTGCCTCTAGTGTACATGACACTCCAAATCGAGTGCAGTCACCTAGCACTGACAACCCAGCAAGTGCACCTGGTGTGCACAAAACATCAATCAAAGTGCAATCATCATGCACGGAAACCTTAAACAAGTGCACCTGATGTGCACAAAACATTTGTGTGACCCTCAAGTCCTCAAATACATAAATCAAAATAACGGACGTTGAGTTGTCCTTCCTTCAATATTAAAAACGAAATATTTGGATTACAAAACTCAATTAACAAAACAACGGGCATCGAAGTATATCTTTCTCAATATCGAAAGGTGTTTATACATCCGGAACTGGCATAGCAAGAATTTCTACTTGTCTCCTGCCATGATCTAGTGTTCTCTGTCTCTGAATTCTGGTTCTTCTTGCGGATCTCTAACGCCATGCCTCTTTTATACAATCGTCCGGTGAAGAACAATGACACCATCAGTCCTACTGCTGATACCTCTCAATACGTCTTCTTGACCAGTAGTCCAGTCTCCCGCAACGCGTTGATGACGGCGATCTCTAATATCTGCGTGTGCTCCAATGAATGATCCTGGGTCCAATCTTACTTAATATCAACTTCTAGAAAGAATCCCTTCAAGTCTCCTGCTGATCTCAGCTATCCAACCTGCCCGGAACTAGCATTCATTACTGAATCCACTTCCTTTTTCGTATCAACTGCCATTTCCTCAAGATATTCCTATGAAAATTTGGTCGTACGCGCCTCTGTATATTCATCAAATTTTCATTATTGACGGTAGAGAACAACTACCCACTGAAGCATCGCGCCAATCTCCCGTTCCATTACTCTTCAATATCATTCAATTAAACAGCATATCGCGATAGTTACACGAATTGCAAGTCATACTTGGTCAAGACCATGCCGTAGCCTTACAAGACTTTCAAAAACATGAATCCGGCATCTGTGACATTCTGTAGAAGGATCTGGCTAAGCTCACCTTCAAAAACTCGTCCCAATTCATCGGAGGAAAACTTACTGCACGGTCTCTTTCTCAAGCGACTTGCATCTGGTCTGAGCAAGACCCATTGAAAAAATCTAAAAAATTTCACCGTTCTCGTATCGAAGCGCCACAACGGATTAAATATCCTGGTCATCCCACATCTGAACGACTATGAATCCTCTGATCCATTTATGCTCGTAAACATCGGCAATCTTTAACTTCAAGACTCTGGAAGCAACACCTCGATAACCTCAGCAATAATTGGTACCGTTGTCTGAACAGTACACAACACCACGATCATCGAAGAGGGGAAAGCATCACTCCTCAAGTTCGGCTGATCTTCAGCAATGACTCGACCATCTGGTGCGGATCCCGATGAAACTTGCTTCAATATTAAAACCCGATCGAATATAAATAAACGACATGTCTATATATCACCGGAATGTCATCCTGGTCAGTCCTTGTCCCAGACAAGTCTGCTCTGACTGTATCTCTAATCGCAACCCTCTCGGCTCATGTAAACATGGCGACCGAAAAATCAACATGCATTGATAATGTTAGATCAACGGAACGAATAGAAGGAAGATTTCAAGATATAAATCCTAAGGTAACTTAGACGGAGTATCATATCGTAAGTAGGCCGAGAAACATATATACGGAACGCCACTCTACTTAGTACCTACTCCATCAACCAAGGTAATCCTAACGAAAGTTCGGATATAAGACCCCCAAAGTCAAGTCTAAGTCCTATAAGATAAAGCCTAGGTAACAAAAGTGAATGTCTAAACTCCATATAGTCAAACCTAGACTCGAACAAAGGTTAAACCAAACGCTCTGATACCAACTTTGTCACGACCCAAATGTGGCACGTGACCGACACTTAAATCACATGACATCTAATGACGTCGACGCGGTCCAAGTAAGCCAAAACCCGGAATCTAAACCTTTTTTGAAAATATTAGATGTGAGGTTTAAAAATAGTCATCAGATGGGATCAATTTAAAATAAACATTTAAGTGTAACTAAGTATGTTTGAAAAGCATCTGTGACGTTTTGAAATTCGACAGCACCTCCTTTGTAATTTGAATAAACCCACTACAACATAAAAATACAAATAGCATCCCAACGGGAGCTAACTTCCATGCACAACCGGCGGAGCAACCAAGCAAACAATATACGACGCACAATGGCGAAGAAAATAAAGCGAAACAAAACCAACAATATAAAATGGTCGACTCCAATGAGTGCGACATCACAACACACAAATTCTAAGTCTCGCTTCTAAATCCACAATATACCATTTCTAAGTTGATGGAGTTTTACTATATTCAAAAAGATAAGAATAAACAAATATGAGTACGATACAACAGTAACCCACCTGCAAAAGCAATCACCGAAAGGAATGTGTGCCCCAAGCCACTGATAATCCAAGCGGTAACACCTGCAAGAAACTGTGGCACAACTCTTAGTTATATGTATGCCCTAGAGGCCATTACTGTACATACGATGTATATTGTAGTGGATGCTTGGACATATATAGGGACGACTTTCTTGCTCAACATGATAGTATGCTATCTGGTTACTCTTTATCTTAACATGTACTCTGATTGTCTCTATTTTACATGTTGATAAAGCTCTTAGGATAAGTACTTGACTACCAGGACTATGATGCAGATCATACTAGTGGGGACAGTGTAGTCGCTAAGTACATCCTTCAAATGTTCCTAATCGTAGGTGTATCGAGACAGGGCATCGATATACCAGAGTAGACTAGCGTATGCGCTTCTTGACCCATATGATGGGCGATGGATGATCCCATATCCATTGGTGTTTGACATCAGAGATAGTATGCGGGTGCTCAGTAGAGACTGGGTACACTGGACGGACTCGCCGAGAACTCCCAGATGGTATTATACCTCACGTCAAATGGCAGTTCTCTGGTGACATAGGTACAGGTTAGTCTGTAGACCCGAGATCGTCATAGTGTCTTGTGTGATTCCCACTGTGCTTTGATTTCCATCATACCACGTCCAAGAGGGCGTGCAAAACGGTGGCTTTTGGGTACAGTCCCGAATCACATGGAGGCAATAAGCGATAGGAGGGGTTTCGTCTCTCCCGGTATAGGGAGTTGATGTTGCGCTGTGTTTGATTGGCTATAACTGGAAATCCCTAGCCAGGGTTGCTGAGATTTACTGGTAAGTGTTATCAGTAGTTTCTCGAACTGTTATAGACCTCATATCGACACGACTTATCAAGCTACTGGGGTCTGACGTTTACCACCCCTAGGAGAGATATGCAACATATCAGACGAAGAGACCGGACTGTACGGGAGTGTTACTAATTGGATTCACAAGAGAATGTACAGGCTTGCTTGTTGAACTTCTGATCGCTCAATACCTGGGTGGCTGTTACGTTTAGCTGACCGCTTGCAGCTTGTGGGTGTTTGATATGATCATCACCTACTGCCGTTGTATTGACGATTCTTTAGAGTCCTACACAGAGGTTTCCTGGCTCAGGAAAAAAGGAGTAGGAGCACATATGTAATATGTGTGGTACCGAGAATAATACGTGTATGTGGTACCATATTAGATTCTCGCGATATGTGATATCGGCTGGGTATATATGATATAGCCGTGTCATCGGATCAAGTGTTGATTCGATGAACTGATAAAGATTATATTAGTCGGTTATTTATGAAATAGCCGGATTATCGGATCAAGTGTTGATTCGATAATTTAATGTATAATTATATATTTGATATATATTACATTAACTAATATTAGCTCACTTAAAGATTCTTTTTCTCACTTGGATAATACATTGATATATATATGTGATATATGTTAATTGTATTATTTTATTTTGTTACAATAAATATTGTATATGTGATATATAATATTGTAACATATTAGGATTACAAATGCAACATGCTTTGTAGAGTTTAAACAAGGTTAGGGTTTGGATTAGGGTTAAGCTTGGATGAAGCTTCTTGAAGCTTTGACTTTGACTTATGATATTTTGTGTAGATATTTATTAACCCAACCCAAACCCTTTACCATAGTTAATTCTCTACAAGGGTTAAGTCATCATTCTTAACCCATGGTTGCAATTCTAATCTCATACAATGATTCATTATTCATCACAAATAGATTTCTTCTTCTTCTTCCTCCTTGAAAAGCTTTCTAGCTTTTTGACATGTGATGATAATGATTGAGAAATTGAAAACAAAAGAGAGCTAAATTCCTACTTCATCATTCTCATCTATTCTAGCCACTTAGATTAGGGTGTTTGCTTTGCTAATACTTGATTAGTGAAGCAAGAGTTTGGGTTTGAGTTTCTTCAAGGTAGATCATCTTAGTTATTGAAAATCGGAAGCAAGCTTGCATCTTTCTTTTCATGAAACCTCTCTAGAGTCCGTGTACAAGATGATCGCGGCAAAGGGACCTTAACACGGAGCTTATGAAGCGAAGGAACGGACTACAAAGGTTGTAATCCCAAACTCTTAGATGTAAAGTTGTTTACATGCTATATTAATCCTAATACTCTAGTTAAGATCTTGGTTAGGGTTTGTTTAGCACCCCAAAAATTTTAAAGTAACATGATTGATACTTGCCAAAACCTTCACAAGGTGCTATGCTACCATACAGTGGTATCAGAGCCAGGATAGAGCATTAGGCGTTGTCTAGACGAAGTTTGAACTCCGATCGAACTCCGAAACCCCGATAAATGCTAGTTTCTGGATATTTTTTCAAAAGTTGAAATTTTTCATATTAAAAATACTCAGAAAATCATGCAGGGAATTCTAAGAATTACTGTGAAGTACGAAGCTATAATTCACTCAAGAGACAGCGGAACCGTGGCCAAACCATGCGTTTGGCAGCGTTTCCGCGGCCAACTTTGGGAGTTGGGGGCTAGTACTTCAGGGGTTTATTCTTGGGTACTTTTTCATGCTTCTGGAAATTTTTAATTCTACTCAAGTGTTGAGCTTTCTGGGATATATTGGGAACTCATTGATTCGATCGGAAAGTTTAATTTCGTTTAAGTTTTTCCGGGTAATTTAGAACGTGTTAAAAAGTTCGAACGGATATCGATAACTCACTTTTTCCCCTGCCGGAAAATTTCCAAGTGTTGGGTTTTTTCCTTAGTTAAAGAACATTCCCAATCTCTCGCCGGGTTAATAGATTAGCACAATCGCTGTTTACACATCGCTCATCACAAATTGTGCTAATCTATTCACTCCATTTCCTCCCTCAAGTTCGTATTCCACTTCTTTTTCCCTTCCGCCATTCTTCTTCCTCTCATATACCGAGACCGTATCCCGCTTCTCTCCGCATACGGTCTCGCGTATTCTCCATTTCTTTCCTCTTCACCTTCTTTCACCAGCCACTGCTTTATCACGATAAGATCTTTCAATGGTTGGTACTAACTTTTGGCCTGTGTAAGGCCTTGTATAGCTTGATACTGTTCTTTCCCCCCTAAACCTGAACTTCAACGCCTAACAGTGGAAACACTGTTTTACTTAAGTTTGGGGGGAACACCTTTTTTGTATATATTTTTGGTTTTTCTTTTTGTATATAATTTGTTTTTAGGGGGAGCGCCGACAATTTTGACCCTCTTGGTATAGCCTGACAGTGAGGGCACTGTCAAGTTTAAGTTTGGGGGTGTGCTCGGTAAGCTTTCTTCCTTCGCATTCATTTGTATATTTTGCATTTGCATACCCTATTAAAAACCCACAAAAATTAAAAATTTTCCAAAAAATATAAAAACTTTGTCGTCAAATTAGCTAATAGGGTAACTTAGATCTTTATTCTGAAAGTTTAGTTGATATGATAGAAATAACTAAATTCTAGGCTTAGGGATTGAAAACCCTAAAAATAACCCTCATTCTATCTAAACTTTGGTAAGTATACGTCCTTACAGTTTTTTTTGAGAAATAGGTAATCTTGAGTTCAGTTCTTGAGTTAAGTCAAGATGAAGGGAAAGTATTGATGTTTTACTGAAGGATAAGTCTGAAAAATAGTTTCTTTTCTCGAGTTCAAATTTAGAAAGTATATACCCTACAAACTGCACTTACACGCACCTTGAAACTTGGGATAGTAGAGGATACCTTGAAATACTCTTGCCTGAAAGCCAAATATGAAAGAAAAAACGGTATTTAAAGCTAAACACCAAAAGAGCATGTTGAAAAATATATCCGGTCTTGAAAAAGAAGAAGAAAAAAAAAATAGAATAAAGTCAAGACCTGGAAACTGCTATTTACACTTTAAAGTTCACACATTCAGTAATCGGTCGTTAGTGCCTCAAGAAGCATTAATAGTCGCATGAAAGGTGTGTGAGCAAATCCGTCCATCCTTAATGAAAAGAAGTAGTATTTGGTATTAGGGCAAGGGTATTATAGCTTGAATTGAATTCTTGAGTGTAGGGGTGCAAATATACACACACGTAGGGGTATACGATCGATGTTTGGACAAAAGATAGAAATAAAGAATAAGACTTGTGTTTTCTGTAAAGTTGATAAAAATCCCTGATTTGAGGCCGCACTTTAGAAGGAAAACTCAAGAGGACCAACATCTTTCTAAACTTTTTTGGAACGTATAGGACCTAAGGTTAAATAGATAGGAGGTGTGAAAAATAAGGGTTGGATATTTCTAACTTAGGATGATAGAATTTCTAACGTAAATACTGAACTGTAGGAGTAGAATCAATGTTAACTTATGACACTAGCTTGACAGGATTTTGTGGGTAGTATCCGCTGAAAACCCTCAGGAGACAACACTCCTCCTACTAGGGACACCTAGAGGTTTAACGGCTTGTTGCACATGCTCAGTGCAATCGCGTTCCCTGCGAAAGTGCGGTTAGGATTTTATTTTTGTGAATAATTGGTTTTGCTCGGGACGAGCAAAAGTTAAGTTTGGGGGTATTTGTTCATAACAGAATACTGCATTTTATACCACCCATTCTTATGCTCGTGTGTTTATAGGTAGGTGCTTTTAATCCGTGTTTGTTGCATATTTACAGAGTACAGGTTTCCAGTCCAAATATTGCAAATCAAGACAAAATCTCCACAGTTACGCCAAAAACAGAACATCTGTTGACAGCAGATAAAAGCCGGGTTCCGGTCATCCATATCCGTCCAGTGCCGAGTACCAGTTCCTGAGACAAGACATATGACAGTGGTCATTCGTGTCTGGGACAAGCACAGAGCACGAGGGGGGCAGCACAAGAATCAATGGGTGCGCGGAGCTCGAGAGAGATAGAAGTCAAAAGTGAAGAAAAGATAGCAATCTTGGACTAAGAATTCTGAAGATATTCTGGAAAGATTATCAGAAAATACATGTACAAGACAACAGGGGACAGCAGACCAGGGCCGTACAGAAAAGTCCATGCCCTGAACCCACTATAGTGCGGCGGATCCGCGGCCAATAGGGGGTCTAGGCCGCGGATCCGCGGCCGTACTGGCGCCACAGTTGACGAAACTTCAGGGGTTGTTTGGTCTTTTTACATGGGTTCTGAATGTTGCCCTAGATTTCCAGATCCCTGCCTATAAATACTCCAGAACTGAGCTAAGCCAAGGGTCCAATTCTAAGTTCATTCTTTGTTCCTCTTTTGTAGTTTTTTGTGTAGTTCTTCTTCTTCTTCTTCATTCTTTTTCCATGAAAATTGTAGTGAGAGCTTTTTGAGTGGGAGATCAATGAAGATGAGGGATTTTTGTATCATTCTCTTTTGTTTCTTCTTCCCCTTGAGATTCTTGCTTTCTCTTGATCATTCAACCTCTTCATTGAGCTTGAATGGTTAAGGGTTAGTTATTGATCTCAAGGGTCGTATTTTCTTATGGAATTAGCACTTCATTTCACATGCGTTCTCTACCCTTCCCTTGATCTTTCAACCTCTTGGTTGAGCTTGCAAGTTTAAGGGTTGGCTATTGATCACATGCTTGTCTTGAGTTCTAGTTTCTTGTTCTTTTTATCGCTTTTTATTACTTGCTTATTATTATCTTGCTTTACTTTCTTGCAATTCAATTCATGCACTTAATTACTTGTAATCTTTTCTTTTCTTTGTTCTTTTCTTTTGCTCTTTTTGGTTCTTTTTGTGAATGTTGTATTTATTGTTGTTGTTAAGAATCCATATGATATTGTAAGTTAACATTTCTTTGCTCATTTCCTTTTCCCGTTATTTTCCATTGAACTCCGCCCAAACGTTACGCAAGCGCTCCTTTAGGCACCCTACCCTAACAAGGTAACGGTGATTCCTAACCGCGACCGGTTGCGTTCGGTTTGGCCGGAGGCGAAAGCAAGAGACAAGAACGGACGGACAAGGGTAAATAAGCCGGATTCTACGAATACCGCGTTTAAATCCCCTAATCCACGTTGTTGCCGATTGCTCTAGCTTCAATTGGTCAAGACTCGGCTCAAAGGTTTTGAGTACGGATTTCTTTAGCTTACATTATCGTATCCTTTCTTAACAACTTTATACTTGCAAATAATACACATAGGTTAGACTGAACAAACTCATACAGATTCTTTATTGACTCGTCTAAGACAAGAAAGGACATACAACCATCTCCCTGTGGATCGACCCGTGCTCAACCGGCTAGCTGCATAGCGACACCGTCTTGATTGCGGTTAACTTTAATTCTTTCAATCAGCTGGCCGCGGGCTCGACTTGGGCATGGGCCCGCCTGACCTGGGCTTGGGCCCACCTGGCTTGGGGTTGACTTTGATTTTGACTTGGTCAACCGGGGTGTAAATTTTTACCCCAACATTAGTAACCAGAATATCTGATATAATAGCCATATCCTATGTGGAGAAACCACTGTGTGACAACCAAAGTATAACCGATCATAGTATAGGAATTTCACTTCCTACTCTGTGTAAGTCATCCAAATACCAGAACATCACACCCTACTACCTTCTTAACAGATCCATCCCCTATTCTGATGAAGTCAAACCTATGACTGTCACATCAGAAATAGATGATCTATCTCCGCTATATCTGCTTTAGTCTATAAATAGACACAAGCTACTTGTCCACTATGCTTCCGCTGCTCCCACTGACTACGACAACCCTCTGGCAGAGTCATATACACGTATACTTATGAAGCCAGTTCAAAACGACGCTATATTCATCCTCCTGCCGGGTCTCATAGCGTGGAACAACAGCAATAGCAAGTCTGGGTAAACAAGAACCTTCCTGTCACCGTCTTTGAGCATACCGAAGTACCTCTCGAGTGCCTGAGGTTACCCACCATATCTGCGGAGTGGCGAATGGAATGTCAATCCAGAATGAATCTGTAGGTTCTTATCAAATTTTCAGTAATCGTTTGTGGTTCTGGAATCACTGCCAGTTCTACCATACTCCCACTACTATTTTCTGAAAAAATCCATTTTTATTAAAACTGTAGCGAGTCAAGAACAATATCACTATTGATCTTCTAGATGGTAGAAAGTCAACCCTCGTCATAGCCCGGGTCAACCCACAAACAGCCCATTACATAAACGTGCCTTGAGTTATCCAGTGTCTGGTTTTAAGCATAAGCCGGACAACTCCCCGTACCTTAACATTGTTAAGATATGAACTATTCTATATCCAATATAGAAACAGAGGCACTGATTTAATTGGAACCAGATTCAAATCATGCAGCTGTTTCCAGTGTATGTCAACTAAATGGAGAGAGGTCGATCAGCATTACTCAACTTAGGAGTGCTTCTAATTATGAGTAATCTGAAAGAGAAGCAAGTTCTCATAATCATTACTATCAACTGAATACCATATATAGGTATCTACATTTTCGATCACCTTGAAGAATCCTGGCACTTGCAACACTTGGTTCTCTACTTTATTCTTATACCTATAACTTCTCAAAACTTAGACCTTGCATTTCTACGAAACACATGTCTAAGAACTAAAGAAGTCACAAGTAAACAGAATATAGTACGAGTACCAACCCCTCTGTCCTCATGGACACTGGACAATATACAATGCTCTGTATAAGTCCCCTGAGTCTAATAACTCATTCCCTGTGTGTCGTAGGTTGAAAACGGTACTTATGGTTAAGAAGAATTACACCGCTTTTTAATGCTCCTTACCTAATCATCCACTGATATAGGTAAATGTCATGGACATAATTTCAAAATGTTATATCTCACTTTATAAAAATAAACGTACAAATATATCAATTTGAAATTGGTGCATAACAACGGATATTCAAAACCAAATATTTGCCGTCTGGCAAACAACCCAGGCGATTTCCTCAAATATCACCAATTATAACGAATCCCGATATAATGAGGATGATCACCCAATTCCCAATAACTTACTCCCACTCATCATCTGTAAAAGCATACAGATGTGAGAATCAAACCTGGTAAATACATACCTTGGAGTAAGGGCTAATTGGGAAATCAGTTTTCTTTTAACAATACACAGTGAAACTGAAACATGTAAATGTTCCGGAGGGGTATCCGAGTATTCATAGTAATGCCTCTTTCATTATCAGATTCATAACTATAACCGTATATTTCTTTGCCATCTCTCCAAATCCCTTTATATGTCTTTAGTCATTACCTTATGTACACCCTCTTAGGCCAAATGGTTTTCTTCCTTCCCTACCGTTTGGCACCAGCCTATGGTTTGGAAGAAGACTATCCAATAAGCATAATGGATGTACTCTCCTAATCCTAGGAGTACTCGTAACCTGAGAGAAGGTGAAGATAAAAGACAACTGAATAAAACCTTATTCTTATTTCTCCTGAACCAGAATCCATCCCCGAACTGGAACAAGTCCCTTCGAGTTCGTATATAACCATACGATGGAGTATCCAATAAACTATGGATCTTCGTAGTGATACGGAGTGTTCTGGAGAAATACAAAGGTGATGTAGGATTGGCGAAGAAATACTTGGTTTGGTCTTGAATAGCAGTCGCAATTTATTTTGCCCTCTTACTAATCCCTTTATTTGTCTTTATTTAATACCTTCTATACACCTTTTAGGCTAAACGGTTTTCTTCATTTCCTACCATTCGGCACCTACCTATTGTTTGGATGAAGACTATCCAATTAGCGTAACAGGTGTACCGTCCTAATCCAAGGAGCACTCGCAACCTGAGAGAAGGTAAAAGGAAAAGACAACTGAATAGTCCTATTCATTTTCTCCAAAACCGGAAACCATCCTCGAATCTGGAACAAGTTCCTTCGAGTTCGTTTATAACCATACGATGGTTTTATCCAATGGAAGTGGATGTTCGTAGTAATACGGGGTATTCTGGAGAAAAGGGTAAAAGTAGGAGTGGCAATGAGGTATGCAACTCTGACAATCCAAAAGCCAGTGTTTAAAAAGATTCGGTTAACTTGGTCACTGAGTCATAGTCAAGGGTCGGGCTGTGGTCGCTGCCAAAGAGAGAGAGAAAAGAAACACTCTGCGTGCACTCTAACCTAGATCAGAATGGTTATCACTTTATCTAATCAGGAAACCTCCCACTATAATCTCAAATTCTCCTCCAAACCTGAAAGAAGAATTAGTCGGGATCACCCGAGGAGTAAACCAACTCATCAGTGGGAATCGGGATCCAACTATCATCGCATGATAACGTGATGGAATCCACTCACGTTATCACACTCCAGAAGGTATGCGCATATCTGGCAAGTTTCAGTTTCTTTAGAAACTCCCGATGTGATTTTTACCCCATGCTCTTATGACCTTGACGAAGGTCAACAAATCATAAGTCACATGTCAAGTTCTACCCATCATTGTCCAGGTTAATTTGAACCCACCCGTACAAGCTCTTGACGAAGGCCAACAAGGCTATACGACTGTCCCAAACCAACGCATCTATCTATGCAGTAGAAAGGTAACAAATAGCTACCATACACTATGCCTTAACGAAGGCCAACAAACATAGCATGAATACTAAGTGCTATCCGTCTGAAATGACGAAGGGCTACGAATGGTTTTTGGCGAAAAAGCTTTAACGTAATGAACTTGATATTGCTGAAGGAACCGGATAGCTTTTTATAAAAATATAGTGGCGAAAACCTTTGCTAAAGAGGTCACTCCCGGTGAAGGGATCTCGGCTCTTTCCCCGTAGAATGAGATGCAGGGTATTCCAACTGAATACCACGATGCAAAGCAAAAGCAATCGACTATAGTGAAGTTATTGCCCTGATGCAAACTTCTGTCCAAGGGGTCACTCCCGGTGAAGGGATCTCGGCCCTCGCCTCGTCGACTGAGTTGCTGGATATCCATAACCGAATACCACTGTGCAAAACAAAAGAGAACGTCCTTGCCATAACAGCTTTTTTTGAAAAATGTTCCAACAACATCATAATATGTTTGATTAGCTTGCATTGATCTGAATCAACGCAGTTCCATCAATTGATCACACCAATAAAGAACGAAAATATGATGTACGTATATGCCATCCGCATTCGGCACTGGGTCCCGTCATCACCCGTTAGGTTACTTAACTAACGACAGAGCGGGGACTGGACTAGCGCGGGTGTAACATATACAACATCTACTAGTATATATATCAATATATAATATTCGCTCATGGCGTGATAAAATGCAACATCACAGAAATGTAATAAGCATCACAGAACAATACAGATAATCTGGGATCCCCGGTTTCATAGAGCCGCTACTGAAACCCGACGTTCCCCTGGTCGTGTGGATAGCCTGTGCAATGAAATCCTAGACCCCTACGAGCGCGGCAAGTTACCCGCCAAAACCTGAAGCGAGGCAGCCCCCTTCAACAATGTGAATGGACCACCCAGCACTTCACGGAATCCGGTAACTTGTGCACCCCTCCTTGGGTCAACCTGTACCCCCTACGAGTGCGGCGAATAGCCCGCCAATTCTAGAGTAAAGCCCCCTCTGTCTCAAAGCCATGAGATGCGGGCCTGTTGCCCTCTAGAACCCGGCTACCCGTGCACCCCTCCGCGGGGTAATCCTAGTACAGAAAGTAAAATATACGTACAACGGGTACATCGACCTCAGCCCGGTCGTGCCCCAAAAAGAATAATATACAAACAGGCAGTGAAGGCAGTCCACATGTCGGACGCTCGCCCCGCAATATCAAATGTACATATACAACCAAACTGTACTACCATTGTGACCAGGCTATCCACCATGACAAATCCGCAACATCACAGCACAACACAGAACATCAACGTGAATGTCACGTTCGCAAATCCGTCTAAAAGAACTATAGCAATTAGACAGGATTTACCAATCAAATGACATTCACGGTCGCAGATATAATGTAAATACTGTGAACTAACATGTTTAAAATTTTTTATCGACAAAATTTCCCGAAGTGGGCCCCAAGCACAATACCCGGTACTCAAATAAATCTGGGCCCAAAATAAAATTACAAGAAACCCTATTTCCATGTCTAAAGAGCACTGTAGAAAAAAGGTGCAGTGTATGAACAGTATTGCGGCGGAACCGCGGCCAAAAGGGGGTACGGCCGCGGTTCCGCAGCACTACAGTAAGATCATGCAACCAAATTTCTGCCGTGTTCTTAGAAAACCCTGACTGAATTTCTGCAATGCTCAAAATAATTTTTCGAGCACAAATGAAAATCGACAGAAACTGCACTTTTGAAAACGCGGTTTTTGGAATTTTTGTTCGATCGAAGTTATAAACACGCTAAAGCAAGCTAGTAAAGCTTAATAACATGGCTTTGATACCATGTAAATCTACGGTAGCGCCCCGGCCGTCTATCCGATGCCAAAATGCGGAAACGAAAACTTTTTCTAAACTAGAAACCGGCGCTATCGTATGCTTAAAACCCGGATCGAACCATTAACCTATACCTAGCAAACAAGAGAAGGGTTGGAAAGGCTATACCGATCGATCCATGTCCTTCGGTCTTTGGCCACCATCCCAAGCTCCTCGCAGCATCTCCGGTCTCGATCTCCTCGTCGGTAAGGGCACCACATCTACGAGTCTTTTTATGGGCTCTCGCTTCGTTCGAAGCAACTCGGGCACGAAGTGTGCTAGCCGACGTGTCCAAGATGTTGTAGAGAATGTTTATGATCACTTTGTCTCTTGTATCCATGGCTTGGATGGAGGTTGAAGGTGTTGCCATTAATGGAAGCTATGAGATAGAAGAAGAAGAAGAAGAGAAGGCTTTCTCTTTTCTTTTCTTTTCTTTTCTTTTGATGGAATGAGAGTGGGAGAGTGAAAAGAATAATATGAGACCAAGCTCACTCAAGGCAGCCCCCCTCTCTCTCTCCTCTCATCATATCAACACAAAACTATCACATTATGTGACACATGCACAAAAAAAGAGACCATGAGTCACCTCTTGTGCATGTGTCACAATAAATGCTCCAAATGATGAATTCTAGCTCACTAATTCCATTATCCAAACATTAATCCAAATGTTTTCTCCAACAAAAAGATCCGGCAACATCTAAAGTAAACTCGTGACGGATCACAAGGATACCCCTCACCTGTATATACATACCTGCATCCGAATTCTGACTGAATGCGAATGCGATGAGACTAAAGTAATCCAACAAATCTAATATTAGGATCCGACTTAAACCAAATCCCACTAGTATGATCCATCCGATCATGATCCGTGCAATACCACACGTATATGATCGAACCCTGCCATATATCATACGGCCTCTACAACGTTTCGCCCGAAACTTGAGAAACTGTCTGTGGGGGACTCTAAATACTCATCAATACTTTGGCTGTGGATTTAACCACTAGCATGTCAGAGGTATTAGCCGTACGTAATGGGCTACCAAGTATTGAGCAAAAGGGAGGTCGATGAGCGAACTCATCCTGACACCCTACTGAGCCTGTCAGTGACAATATCCGTGCAGTCCGGTCCGTTCATCTATGAGCATCGCATGGCGGGCCTAGGGGGTTGGTAAAAGTCAGACCCCCAAAAGCGGTACAAGTCGTGTCGGAGTGTAGCCCAGAACCCCCTGAGATACTACTGGAATAGCTACCAGTAAATCTCCTGCCTTGGCCAAGGACTTCGTGTAATGGCTCTCCTAGACACAGCGCGATCTTACCCCAATACCTGGCGAGACGAAACCCTGCCGATCCGCTCACTGCCTCCATATGGCTCGGGACTGTACCCAACTAAAACCTGTTTGCACGACTCCTTTGAGCCGTAGTAGGGTAATAATCAAAGCATAGTGGGAACTCAAATGAGACAAATGACGATCTCAGGTCGATGAACTAACCTGTACACATGTCACCAGAGAACTGTTATCTGACGTCAGGTATAATACCAACTAGCATGTTCCCGGCGAGTCCTGTCCGGTGTACTCATAACCCAATGAGCACCTGTATACATTTTAGGTGATCCAACTGACACCAATGGCTTGTGAGACCGACCACCGCCCCTTGTCGGGGTCTCGACTGTATACACTAGTCTACTCTGGAATATCGATGCCCTGTCTCGAAAACTCCAACGACTAGAGACCTTTTAAGGATGTGCTTATAGACCCTAGCTCCCACGAATATGATCACCATCATACTGCTGGCAGTCAAGCAAGGATCCTAAAGCTCTATCAACGTGTAATAGCGACCTGTAAGGTCACCTAAAACAGTACAAGATGATAAAGATAAACCAGATAGCATACTATCATCTTGAGTAAGACTGTCCTACCGGTATAGGTTCTCCCTCAATCATTGCAATCACGTGCCTGCGATCCAATAATTGACTCTGAGGGCACTATATCCAATAATTTGGTGGTTTTGAAAGTGTAGTCCATAGGTTCTAACCTATAGACTTTTAGCGTGTCGTTTTGGTTTTAAATTGGGTTTTAATGCGACACGATACGTTATTATGTGTAGGTACCCCACGAGGACTTCGAGACGACAAGCAAGCGCATGGCGACGTCGGCAACGGAAAGCGAAAAGCAAGGTGAGTAGATTATATCTACGGGGGAAGTCGGGTGGATGGCATATAGCACCCCCGCAGTTCGATGTATAGTATGCTATATATATACTATATATAAATGATATCTTTTATGTGAGACATTGATATTCAAGATATGATTAGGTGTTCAATGGTTATATTAGGGTTGTTGGATGTGAACTAGTATAGCTTCTTAGTCGCGAACCCTAGAATAGGTTTACACCCATACGCACACACATGCTTACTTTGTTATACTTGTGCGTATATGGGGATAGGTATATATATATACACACACACACATAGATATGGGACTATGTATATATATACACGTATACCTACACATGGATGATGAGGATTGTATATGGTATTTGGAGATAAGTCGATGAGATTGGGCATGGTGCCATGCGATCGGTGATATGATGTGGTTCGTATTATGAGATACGACATGAGATTATAGCGGGCCTTTAGGCATGTGTTTTCATATACGCATATATATATTGATGGTATCAGTTTGTACTAGACTTAGATCAGTACCCCAGTTCATGAGATTTGTGATACTATTGAGGCGGGGTCACTGACTATTATATTTATATGTATATCGACTCAGATTTAGGTGGTTTTCCTTACCCTTTCAGTTAGACTGTTCGTTTAGTTCTGTAGTACTTAGTAGATGTTAGACTAGACCCGAGTCATACCTATTTCAAAACTAACGAATCGTGAGTATTTTAAAGTTAGGTCAAAGGATTCTACGGATATTTTCAAAAGACGCATCTTTTCTTTAAAATACCGTAGCCCTTATTTTTCTAAGGACCACGATTAGTGTTATTTCAAATGGAAAAACTGTATGATATATATATATATTGATGTAGATTCTTCACTGTTGTGTTTATTATTAAGTTTCCGCATATTCTTGCTATTCGCATCGCATTGCATGTTTAAATGTGTTTATTGTTATATTAAACCCATGCTGTCAGGACACCAGCACCATTATCGATGATGCGTATGTTCCACGTACACCTACTCGCCGGCTCACACACTTCATCATCGATAATTGCTAAGTCACTACACAGTAGGACTATTGCATCAGGATATGACTCCTTGCACGACATACTTACGTACATACTTATTGTACACTCATACTTGCGTACACACATATTGTACACCCATACTTGCATACATACGTATTTGTACATATATAGATGATTCTGGATTGATTTTTAAGATTTGGGAACCGCAAGATATATTTTAAAACTGGATTCACTTTAAAAGAGCGGTTTCCCTAGATATGTGCATATTACTGTTCTATGTTGCATGATATACGGATATGCTTACATTTTTGTTATATGTCGCAAACATCATGCTTTATGATTATACGCATTGGGATATGTTTTTTCATGAGATTTCTGGATTTGAGAACCGTGACTATTTCAAAAGAAAGTATGTACTGTTTTAAAAATCCGGTTTCTCTTGATATGATATTTCAATGCGTCCACCATACGTTTTCTCGGTTCTGAGACGTGTGACATGTGAAACCCGATTCGAGGAGGCGGATGATCCGCTTGCGGGTACATGGTGGACCCGGTATGGTACCCCGGGGCGAGAGAGAGATTTAACGTGGACGACGATGAGCCTGACAGAGGGACCACTACCTACCGGTGATAGTATTTAGGCTCGGTGGATATCCGGAGGATACCGACCGGAGTCGAGAGATGATACGGGCCGATCCGGACTGACGGAGCCCGTGGGCTGATCCGGACTGACGGAGCTCGATATATAAGGATTTACGTGCCGATGCTGGGCACGGGTTTCATGATATTTCGAGTGTCGATGCTGACACTCAGGTTCCATGATTTTGATGTGTCGCGAGGGACATGCTGGGTTATGCCGGCGCCCTGGCCATCAAAAGCGGCCGGTGCGGAACAAAAACGACGAATAAAAATCTGGCACCGACGGAACCCAATCCCAAGATCAAACCCATAAACACTAAAACTAGCAAACCAAACACAAAGAGATAAAATGGTTATACCTAATAAACCCAGTCCTTCGGGTCTTCAACCATTTCCAAGCACCTAGCGATGCGGATCGACTTTGGTCGCCGGTCTTCCTTCATCTCCGATGATCCACCTGAGGGAAACGGCACAAGCCCCAGGTTCGCCAAGCGGACCAACCGACTCTCTAGGATTGCTAGTAGTAGAGAATGGGGTGTGTAGAATAGTGTCACTATAATTCTTTCTCTCATTTATAAGCTTAAGTAAGCATCAAGTGAAGATGAAGAAGAGGTGATCAAAAAGAGATGGCATGAAAATTGGTTAAGTATTTTTATGTGAGCATGAGAGTGAGAGAGCACAAAATTGAACCATCACAAATGAGCAAGCCTTCCCCCACACAATTGGCCGGCCCTCTCTCTCATTCCCTCACAAAATGTCATTTCCAAATTACATTAAACAAATCAAGACCATATCAATCTCTACATGTCCAACCCATGCTTTGACTAAAAAACCATAGTCACCTTTCCACCTCATTATAAACAAAATGATTTTCAAAAGAAAATCAATAATGATGTGGCACCTTCTAGAAACCATTCCGTATAAATACGGAATGCTTCCCGGTATATGTATCGGAATACACATACGCATATTCGTACGAAAATACGAATAGCCAAGAGAGAAAACGAATAGTGAGCAATAATACTAGTATACATATATATATATATATATATATATATAAATACATATGTAAATCATTAAATCAAAACTTGATTTAACAATCTGGCTTAATCCTAAGCCGCTAGTATTATCAACCGTCCGATTAAAGTCTGTGCAGTCCGTGTACATATTTAATCGGACACCTGTATGTATCAACATACGTCAACTACACCATATTGCCTGAACCGTGAAAAACCCTCTGTGTAGGACTCTAAAGACTCGTCAATACGCTGGCAGTGGGTTTAACCACAAGCACGTCAGTGGCACTAACTGTACGTAACGGCTACCCAGGTATTGAGCGAAAGGAAGGCCGACGAGCAAACTCTTCCGAACCCCTACTGAGCCTGTCAGTGACAATATCCGTACAGTCCGGTCTGTTCGTCTGAGAGTATCGCATATCGAGTCTAGGGGGGTGGATAAAGTCAGACCCCTAATAACGCGATAATTCGTGTCGGTATGAAATCCATCACCTCCTGAGAAACTACTAATCCAAATAAGTAATTCTCCATTACCCTGGCTGAGGATTTCAAGTGATGGTCACCCATGCACTGTGTGACATCGACCCCCAATACCGGAAGAGACAAATCCCTGATGATCCGCTCACTGCCACCATGTGGCTCGGGACTGTACCCAACTAAAACCTGTTTGCACGTCTCCTTTGAGCGTGGTAGGGTAGTAATCAAACCACAGTGGGAACTCACACGAGACAAATAACGATCCCAGGTCGACAGACTAACTTGTACACATGTCACCAGGGAACTGCTATCTGACTATAGGTATAATACCAACTAGCATGTTCCCGGCGAGTCCGTCCAGTGTACTCATAACCCAATGAGCACATGTATACTAGCTTAGGTGAACAACTGACACCAATGGCTTATGAGACCGGCCACTGCCCCTCGTCAGGGTCTAGATAAGTATACACCAGTCTACACTGGAGTATCCATGCCCAGTCTCGATACTCCCACGACTAGGGACATTTAAGGATGTGCTTATAGACCCCCAGCTCCCACGTATATGATCGCCATCATAATGCTGGTGGTCAAGCAAGAATCCTATGGGCTCTATCATGATGATAAAGACAAACCAGATAGCATACTTTCATCTCGAGTAAGACTGTTTTATCGGTATAGGCCCTTCCTCAATCATCATAATCATGTGCCTGTGACTACGATAATTGCCTTGAGGGCATTATAGCCAACAATCTCCCACTTGCACTTAAGGCTAATATTGCAATGTCACATACTCACAGCCCGTGTAATACCGAATACCCAACTCCTCTACCAATAAGTTTCGCAAAGCCTGTTTGTGAAACTAATGTGTTCAAGGAATAGCCTCAGTGAGTGGATCCGCTCCAATGTTTCTTTCTTTGTCTCTCTTTATCTCAAGTTCGTGGAGAAATCCATCTCCCGAATTGAGTAATACCTGTCTTAGAATATGTTTGGACATCTGTTGGGACCTAGTTCATAAATGAACTCCAAATCCAAATTTCTTAGACTGTATCGTCAACTGAATTTAATCAGTATCATGTGCCATGCCTCCCTCAGCATCCGCTTGGACCAGCTGTCCAAACTACTGCCCCTCGTAAGAGGGAAAGACTATAACTCTGACAGTCACTCTGTCATCCATGTCACTTTGGATGCCTGGAATGATAACCATCTCCCGAAGGAGGCTGCCGTTATCAAATCCTTAGAACATTCACTTATGCTCATAAACTGCCTCCTAACGTTTCTCCAGGATTGGATTAATATCTCAATTTATTGCATCTAGTGCAAAAACAACATCTGGTGTGGTACTTGACATGTCATGATTGACTCAATTGCCTAAGCAAGTGATATGCCAATCATGCACATCCCTCTCCCCTTTAGTCTGTAAGACACCTTTAGAGAGGGTGACTCCTTCACCTGCAGGTTCACCACCATGCCAGGAGCCGTCCATTCTAAAATATTTTTAGAATACTGTCTAACTACCCCGATTGGGACACTTCCCAAATCTAGTTCTAAAACCATAGATCTAGTAACCAGAATGTCTGATATAATATCCATAACCTATGTGGAGAAACTACTGTGTGACAACCACAGTATAACCGATCGTAGAATAGGAATTCTACTTCCTACTCTGTGTATGTCATCCAAATACCAGGACACACACCCTACTACCTTCTTAACCTTCTTACCAGATCCATCTCTTATTCTGATGAAGTCAAAAACTTATGACTGTCACATCAAAAATAGATGATCTTTCTCCGCTATATCTGCTTTAGTCTACAAATAGACACAAGCTAGTTGTCCACTATGCTTCCGCTGCTCCCACTGAACACAACAACCTTCTGGCAGAGTCATATATACGTACACTTCTAAAGCTGATTTAGAATGACGCTATATTCATCCTCCTGCCGGGTCTCATAATCTGGAACAGCAGTAATGGTAAGTCTGGGTAAACAAGAACCTCCCTGTCACCGTCTCTGAGAAGACCGAAGTACCTCTCGGGTGCCTGAGGTTACCCACCATATCTACGGAGTGGCTAATGGAATGTCAAATTCGATTGAATCCTTAGGTTCTATTAAATTATCAGTAATCCTTTGCGGTTCTGGAATCACTTTCAATTCTACCATAATCCCACTACTGTTTTCTGAAAAAATCCATTTTATTAAAACTGGTGGCAAGTCAAGAACAATATCACTATTGATCTTCCTCATGGTAGAAAGTTAACCCTCGTGAAAGCCCGGGAGAACCCACAAACGGCCATTACTCAAGCGTGCCCTGAGATTGTCCAGATTTTGTTTTTATGTATCAGCCGGAAAACTCCCTATATCTTAACATCGTTAAGATACAAATTGATTCTATATACCATACAGAAACAAAGGCACTAATTTTATTGGAGCCAGATTCAAAATCATGCAGCTGTCTCCAGTGCATATCTGCCAAATGGAATGAGGCTAATCAGTATTACTCAACTAGGAGTGCATCCATATATGAGTAACCTGAAAGAGAATCAAGTTCTCAAAACCATTACTATCAACTGAATACCAAACACAAGTATCTATTTCTTCAATCATCTTGAAAAATCCTGATACTTGCAACACGTGGTTCTCTACTTTACTCGTATACCTATAACTTCTCAAATCTTAGATCTTGTATTTCTATGAAACACTTATCTAAAAACTAGAGAAGTCATAAGTAAACAGAATACAGTATGAGGACCTTCCCCTTTGTCCTAATGGACACTAGACAACATATAATATTCTGTATAAGTCCCTTGAGTTGAATAACTCAAACCCTGTGTGTCGTAGGTTGAAAACTGTACCCAGGAGATTTCCTCAAATATAACCAATTACAACGAATTCCGATATAATGAGGATGGTCACCTAATTCCCAATAACTTACTCCCACTCATCATCTGTAAAACTATACAGATGTGAGAATCATACCTGGTAAATACATACCCTGGAGCAAGGGTCTAATTGGGAAATCAGTTTACAATTAACAATGCACAGTGAAACTGAAACAAGAAAATGTTTCGTAGGGGTATCCTGGTATTTTTAGTAATGCCTCTTCCATTATCCAAATTCATAACTGAAACCATATATTTCTCTGCCATCTCTCCAAATCCCTTTATTTGTCTTTAGTCGTTACCTTCTGTACACCTTCGTTAGGCTTAAATGGTTTTCTTCCTTCTCTACCGTTCGGCACCAGCCTATGGTTTGGAAGAAGACTATCCAATAAGCGTAATAGGTGTACTCTCCTAATCCTAGGAGTACTCACAACCGGAGAGAAGGTGATGATAAAAGACAACTGAATAAACCTTATTCCTATTTCTCCTGAACCAGAATCCATCCTCGAAAAAGTTCCTTCGAGTTCGTATATAACCATACGATGGATTTATCCAATGGAAGTGGATGTTCATAGTGATACGGGGTGTTCTAGAGAAACACAAAGGTGAAGTAAGAATGGCAATAAAATACTTGGTCGTGAATAGCAGTTGCAATTTACTTTTCCCTCTTTCTAATCCTTTTATTTTTCTTTACTCATTACCTTCTGTACACCATACTTAGGCTAATTGGTTTTCTTCATTCCCTACCGTTCGGCACCAGCCTATGGTTTGGAAGAAGACTATCCAATAAGCGTAATAGGTGTACTGTCTCCTAATCCTAAGAGTCCTCACAACCTGAGAGAAGGTAAAAAGAAAAGACAACTGAATAGTCCTATTCATTTTCTCCAGAACCAGAAATCATCCTCGAAAAAGTTTCATCGAGTTCGTATATAACCATACGATGGTTTTATCCAATGGAAGTGGATGTTCGTAATAATACAGGGTGTTCTGGAGAAACACAAAGGGTAGAAGAAGGAGCGGCAATGATGTATGCAACTCGGACAATCCAAAAGCTAGTGTTTTTAAAAAAGTTCGGTTAACTTGGTCATTGAGTTATTGTCTAGGGTCGGGCCATGGTCGCTGCCAAAGAGAGAGAGAGAGAAGAAACACTCAGTGTGCACTCTAACCTAGATCCGAATGGATAATCACTTTATCTAATCTGGATGGCTCCCACTGTTTTCTCGAATTCTCCTCCAAACCCAAAAGGAGAATTAGTCGGAATTAGCCGAGGAGTAATCCTACTCATCAGTGGGAATCGGGATCCAACTATCATCGCATGATAACTTGATGGAAGCCACTCAACTTATCACACTCCAGAAGGTATGTGCATGCCTGGCAAGTTTCCTGTATATTTGAAACTCCCGATGTGATTTTTATCCCATGCTCTTATGACCTTGACGTAGGCCAATAAATCATAAGTCACATGTCAAGTTCTACTCGTCATTATCTAGGTTAATTTGAATCCACCCGTACATACTCTTGACGTAGGCCAACAAGGTAGTACGACTGTTCCAAACCAACGCATCTATCTATGCAACAGAAAAGTAACAAATAGCTACCATACATTATGCCTTGACATAGGCCAACAAACATAGCATGAATACTAAGTGCTACCCTTTTGAAATGACGGAGGACTACGAATGGTTTTTGGCGAAAAACCTTTAACGTAATGAACTTGATATCGTTGAAGGAACCGGATAGCTTTTATATAAAAATATAGTTGCGAAAACCTTTGCTAAAGAGGTCACTCCCGGTGAAGGGATCTCGGCTCTTTCCTCGTCGAATGAGGTGCAGGATATTCCAAACTGAATACCACGATGCAAAGAAAAAATAATCGACTATAGTAAAGTTATTACGTTGACGCAAACTTTCACTCAAGGGGTCACTCCCGATGAAGGGATCTCGGCCCTTGCCTCATCGAATGAGGTGTTGGATATTCATAACCGAATACCACTGTGCAAAGTAAAAGTGTACGTCTGGAATGTCAGTTTTTAAAATTGGTTCCAACAACATCAAATATAGATTTGTTTTATCCTTACATTGATAAGAATCAATGCAGTCCCATCAATTAATCACACCAGAAAAGAACGAAAATATAATGTACGTATATGTCATCCGCATTCGCCACTGGGTCCCGTCATCACCCGTTAGGTTACTTAACTAACGACAGAGCGGGGACTGGACTAGCGCGGGTGCAAAACATATACAACATCTACTAGTATATATATAAATATATAATAATCGCTCCAGGCATGATAAATGCAACATCACAGAAAAGTAATAAGCATCACAGAACAATACAGATAATCTGGGATCCCCGGGTTTCCATTGAGCCATAATGAAAACCCGACGTTCCCCCGGTCGTATGGATAGCCTGTGCAATGAAAGTCCTAGACCCCTACGAGCGCGGCAAGTTATCCGCCAAAACCTGAAGCGAGGCAGCCCCCTTCAGCAAAGTGAATGGACCACCCAACACTTCACAGAATCCGGTAACTTGGGCACCCCTCCTTGGGTCAACCAGTACCCCCTATGAGTGCGGCGAATAACCCGTCAATTCTAGAGTAAGGTACCCTCCGTCTCAACGCCATGAGATGCTGATCCGTTTCCCTCTAGAACCCGGCTATTCGTGCACTCCACCGCGGGGTAATCCTAGTACAGAAAAGAAAATAATATACAAGGGTGACATCGACCTCAGCCCGGTCGTGCCCCTAAAAGAATAATATACAAATAGGCAGTGACGGCAGTCCACAAGTCGAACGCTCGCCCCGCAATATCAAATGTACAAATAAATTCGAACTGCACTACCATTGCACACAAGCTATCCACCACGACAATCCGCAACATCACAGTACAACACAGAACATCAACGTGAATGTCACGTTCGCAAACCCGTCTAAAAGGAATATAGCGATTAGACAAGATTTACCGATCAAATGACATTCACGGTCACAGATAGAAATGTAAAGTACTGAAAAATTACACAGTTAAAATTTCGATCGACTAAATTTGTCCACAAAGGCCCCTAAAGCAAATCCAGTATTCAAAAGATTCTGGGCCAAAACCATATATCACAAAAATCATTTTTCCATGTCAGAGAGTGCCCGAAAAAATTTGGACACATTTGGCCACAAAAACGCGGCGGAACCGCCGCCAAATGGCATGTTGTGCGGCGGTTCCGCAGCCAAAAAATCGATTCATGCTTCCAAATTTCTTGTGGTGCTCTACAATTGCCTGCACGGATTTTTAAGCTATACAGAAAGAATTTTTGAGAAAGTTTGAAAATCGACAGAAACTTGCCAAATTTGGAATAATGATTCGGAAAATTCGTTCGATCAATATTCAAACTTATGCAACCGAGCTAGTAATGGTTTATGGGTGGCTCTGATACCACTGCTGGGTTATGCCGACACCCTGGCCATCAAAAGCGGCCGGTGTGGAACAAAAACGACGAATAAAAATCTGGCACCGACGGAACCCAATCCCAAGATCGAACCCATAAACACTAAAACTAGCAAACCAAGCATAAAGAGATAAAATGGTTATACCTAATGAACCAAGTCCTTTGGGTCTTCAACCATTTCCAAGCTCCAAACGATGCGGATCGACTTTGGTCGCCGGTCTTCCTTTATCTTCGATGATCCACCTGAGGGAAATGGCATAAGCTCCAGGTTCGCCAAGCGGACCAACCGACTCTCTAGGATTGCTAGTAGTAGAGAGTGGGGTGTGTAGAATAGTGTCACTATAATTCTTTCTCACATTTATAAGCTTAAGTAAGCATCAAGTGAAGATGAAGAAGAGGTGATCAAAAAGAGATGGCATGAAAATTGGCTAAGTATTTTTATGTGAGCATGAGAGTGAGAGAGAACAAAATTGAACCATCACAAATGAGCAAGCCTTCCCCCACACAAGTGGCCGGCCCTCTCTCTCATACCCTCACAAAATGTCATTTCCAAATTACATTAAACAAATCAAGACCATACCAATCTCTACATGTCCAACCCATGCTTTGACTAAAAAACCATAGTCACCTTTCCACCTCATTATAAACAAAATGATTTTCAAAAGAAAATCAATAATGATGTGGCACCTTCTAGAAGCCATTCCGTATAAATACGGAATGCTTCCCGGTATATGTATCGGAATACACATACGCATATTCGTACGAAAATACGAATAGCCAAGAGAGAAAACGAATAGTGAGCAATAATACTAGTATACATATATATATATATATATATATATATATATATATATAAATACATATGTAAATCATTAAATCAAAACTTGATTTACCAATCTGACTTAATCCAAAGGCCGCTAGTATTATCAACCGTCCGATTAAAGTCTGTGCAGTCCGTGCACATATTTAATCGGACACCTGTATGTATCAACATACGTCAACTACACCATATTGCCTGAACCGTGAAAAACCCTCTGTGTGGGACTCTAAAGACTCGTCAATACGCTGGCAGTGGGTTTAACCACAAGCACGTCAGCGACACTAGTTGTACGTAACGGCTACCCAGGTATTGAGCGAAAGGAAGGCCGACGAGCAAACTCATCCGAACCCCTACTGAGCCTGTCAGTGACAATATCCGTACAGTCCGGTCTGTTCGTCTAAGAGTATCGCATATCGAGTCTAGGGGGGTGGATAAAGTCAGACCCCTAATAACGCGATAATTCATGTCGGTATGAAACCCATCACCTCCTGAGAAACTACTGATCCAAATCAGTAATTCTCCATTACCCCGGTCGAGGATTTCAGGTGATGGCCACCCGTGCACTGTGCGACATCAACCCCCAATACCGAGAGAGATGAATCCCTGATGATCCGCTCACTGCCTCCATGTGGCTCGGGACTGTACCCAACTAAAACCTGTTTGCATGTCTCCATTGAGCGTGGTAGGGTAGTAATCAAACCACGGTGGGAACTCACATGAGACAAATGACGATCCCAGGTCGACAGACTAACCTGTACACATCTCACCAGGGAACTGCTATCTGACTATAGGTATAATACCATCTAGCATGTTCCCGGCGAGTCCGTCCAGTGTACTCATAACCCAATGAGCACCTGTATACTATCTTAGGTGAACAACTGACACCAATGGCTTGTGAGACCGGCCACCGCCCCTCGTCAGGGTCTAGATAAGTATACACCAGTCTACACTGGAGTATCAATGCCCAGTCTCGATACTCCCATGACTAGGGACATTTAAGGATGTGCTTATAGACCCCCAGCTCCCATGTATATGATAGCCATCATAATACTGGTGGTCAAGCAAGAATCCTATGGGCTCTATCATGATGATAAAGACAAACCAGATAGCATATTATCATCTTGAGTAAGACTGTTTTATCGGTATAGGCCCTTCCTCAATCCTTATAATCACGTGCCTGTGACTATGATAATTGCCTTGAGGGCATTATAGCCAACAGGACACACTGATTTATATCCTCATACTTCTATGCATATGCTTTATGATACTTACATGCATGATGTTTTGTGTCATTGGTTGACACGTGGACGAAATCTACATGCATACAGACATTGATTACATAGTTGGATGATATCCACATACTTATAGACTTCATGATATAGTTGACATTAATTCATGTTGATTATATTGACCATACCTCATATTTATGATATGTTGCAACCTGAGGCACTGACACGAGCACTTGGTATTATACTGATGTACAGATGTTTGCCCTTGCCACCTTATCATGCTTCAGACTTTATCATTTTGAGGATATATTATTACTGATCATTTGACCTAGGATTGAGTCATACATTCGATTTCTGCTCTGTGATGTTTTCTACTCACGAGTTGGCAACTCACCCCCGTTGTGCCACAGTTTCTTGCAGGTTTTGCCGTACAGGTTTCATTGCGGCTTTCTGGCACACTGCTTGCTTTCTGGGTGATTGCTTTGGTAAGTGGGTTCACTCGCATCGTGACCACCATAGTACTTATTTATTTTCAGTTGTGTCTAGAAAAATTCCATCAACCAGACTTGTACATTTATTTCGGACTTAGAAAACCAATTTTATATTCTTTCGACCTTAGAGTCGCGCGTTGTATTATTATAGTTTTCTTGATATTTTGAGTTTCCTCTTGAGTTTTGATCCTCGCCCTTCAGCGTTGTATATTATATTGCTTGCGTGGTTGTGACCGTTAATTGACGAAGAGTTAGCTCCTGCTTGGAGATGCATTTTATCATTGATGTATATATTATTCATGTTGTACCCCGTTCGGGGCCAGTATTTACAAAGGAAACTCTACCAAAATTGTCAGAAAAGACTTGGGATTTTTAAAATGCATATTCGGCTTATGTTATTTAAAAACGCTTGTTTTAAAACTAGTTTTCTGTATTTCTTCCTTAAAATGGTTTTAGATTTCTGGGCTTTTCGCTTACTCGAATTAGATGAGGTCCTATAGACTTCATATGATTCTAGGGCCAGTCACGTGCTATTTCGGGTCATGACAAAAAACTTGCACATGCGGTCTTTACCCCTACGGGAGAATTTTATGGCCCTACGGACTTATCCGTAGGGGTAGTGGTTGTTGAGTTTTAGTTTGGTTAAAACAAAATTAAAAACTTTGAAGTGTGTATGATACACTTTCCGAAAGATGATATTGCCACAATTATGGGAGTACAGTAAAGGCAATTACCCCCAAGATACAACAAAGCCCTTGAAACTCTCTTAGAAGATAATTGAGAAGAAGATGAAAAAACAGTGAAGATCAAGACTTAATTTATAGAGTTGAATAGACACAACTGTTTGGATGGTTGTGACTAGAATTGAATAGACACAACTGTTTGGATGGTTGTGGCTGTTCAGACAACAAAACTGCAGTGAACAGTTTTTCAGACAACCTTTGAATTTGAAATTCAAAAAAGGCAAACTCTATTGTTAAGTCAACCCAAGATGCCCCAAGTGCCCAAGTACCCTATCAAAGACAATAATAAATAAATATTATAAGCCTACTAGAAATCAGGCCCACTTCGCTCATAACCCACTTTGTTTAAGATATTACTTAAGTATTGGGAATTATTATAAAGGCTTGGGCATTCGTCTCTCTATCCAATGTGGGACGATTTCCCGTATACAAATGCTATCAATAAATTCAAAATACTAACAATCCCCCGCTAGTTTGTATATATTGGCTGCAACCACATCTCTCTCGTGAAAAATATTATGCATAAAAGAAAGGTATCTCTCGATTTAAACCTTCTATTGGTGTGTATATATCAATCGTCTAACAAAATTATTGGTGTCCGCAGATTAAACCAAAACTTTTATTATTAGAATTTGAAATACAACACACAATATTTATCTTATTTTCTAAGAGGTTTATAACTGCTTTAGCACTATTATGGCCATGTGCTACTCTTGGACTTCATAAGCATTTACAAGAGAATACTTCATATCTCTTGTTGAAGCGGCGCCACTTCTATGCTAATATAGGTAGAGTTTCCTTTATTATATCCCTGTTACTGTGGATATTTAAAAATTAAATAACTCCATTGAAAACTTTCGCTCATCCTCTTTATCGTAATAGACAGCACTAGATACTTATTTATATAAGAATGAGACGTCTAGTGGATTACAGGCACATAACAGTAACTTGTTATTACCCATTGAACTATTACAATTAGTTTTTACTAACTAAAGTTGGGTTACCATTACTGGTGCCAAATTGTAAATGTTTAAGTCCCATTCCGATTGATGTATTCTTTACCAAATCTCTAGATAATGCATTGGTAAAAGGATCTGCTAAATTCTTTGCAGATCTGACATAAACTATGGTAATTATTCCATTAGTAATTAAATCTCGAACAAATTCATGTCTTAAAGTAATATGTCTAGATTTACCATTATAAACATTATTATAAGCTCTAGAAATAGTCGCCTCACTATCGCAATGCAAGGAAATAGATGGCATTTGTTATGGCCAGAACTCTATATCCAATAATAAATTTCTCAGCCATTCCGCTTCCTTGCCGGCAGTAGCCAAAGCGACAAATTCAGATTCCAATGTTGAATGTGTGATGCAGATTTGTTTCTTAGAGGCCCAACTAATGGCACCGCCTCCAACTGTAAATACCTATCCCGTTGTGGATTTATTATCACTTACACTTGTGATCCAACTTGCATCCAAATAACCTTCTAGTACTGCAGGATAATTGGAATAAAATAGACTAAACTCTTTTGTTCTTTTTAGATACCCAAGAACTCTACTGATGGCCTTCCAATGATTAGTACTGGGTTTACTGGTGTATCGTGACAATTTGCATACTGCAAAAGCTATATCAAGCCTTGTACAATGCATCGCATACATAAGCCTTCCAATAGTACTAGCATATTCTAATTGTGCAATTACATTGTCACAATTCTCATTTAATTTCATACTCGGATCATATGGGGTAACACTTTCTTTAATATTAAGATGTTGGAATTTATTTAATAATTTCTCTATATAATGAGATTGGTTTAGCACAAACCCTTCACTATGTTTTTTCAACTTTATTTCTAAAATAGTATCTACTTCATTCAAATCTTTCATTTTGAATACTGAAGTTAAATACTTTTTTGTTTCATTTATTCCAATCATGTTTGTACCAAATATCAACTTGTCGTCTACATAGAGATATATGATTACCCCATAATTTTGATTGAATTCGGAATATATACATTTATCCGTATTATTATGCTTAAAACCATTTGATATTATTGCTTTATCAAATTTCTCATGCCATTGTTTAGGGGCATGTTTTAAACCATATAGAGACTTAGTTAATTTACAAACTTTGTTCTCATTTTCAGAAAGTATGATACCTTCGGGTTGTTCGATGTATACTTCCTCATTTAATTCTCCATTTAAAAAGACTGTTTTTACATCCATTTGATGTACATATAAATTATATATTGAAGCCAAATCTATAAATGGATGTTATTCTAGCCACAGGTGCATAAGTATCAAAATAATTTATGTCCTCCTTTTGTGCGAATCCTTTAGCCACTAATCTTACCTTGAAAGTTTGTATAGAGCCATCTGTATTTTGTTTTCTACTAAATACCCATTTATATTTTATAGGCTTAGATCTTTGAGGCAAGTCAACCAATATCCAAGTATTGTTAGATATTATTAAGTCCATTTCGTCATCAATAGCCTCTTTCCAAAATGCAGTATCTCTTGATGATATTGCTTCACTAAATGTTTTAGGATCATCTTTTATATTAAGTAGAATAGATCTTTGTTAAGCACTTTGGTTCTATCTCCTTCAACGAGAAAGACTATTAAACGCGAATTAATAAAATAAGAACCAAAAGATTTTTCTTTCCTGATTCTTTGACTTTTTCTTGGTTCAATATTTTCATTACTTTCTCTTCTTTTCTCATTGGTAATTTCCTTAGAAATTGCTGCATTTTCCTTATTATACAAATTAGAATCAACATTGTCATGCATAAATTTACTTTCAAAAAATTCAACATGTATCGATTCAATTATGACATTTGATTCTAAATCTAGAAGTCGATATGCTTTAAAATTTTGTGCATATCCAACAAATATATTTCTAATACCTCTCGGCCCTAATTTAGATTTATATGGATCAGTCTCTTTATAATATGATATGCACCCCCACACTTTAATATAGGTTAAATTGGTTTTCTACCATTCCAAATTTCATATGGTGAAACATGAGTTTTCTTGGATGGTATTCTATTATGAATATAACATACTATTTAAAGTGCCTCACCCCAAAGATTAAAAGGTAATTTAGCATTTAAAAGCATAGCATTTACCATTTCAACTAAAGTCGTATTTTTCCTTTCGGCTAATCCATTGTGTTGAGGCGTATAAGGTGCAGTTCTTTGATAAATAATACCATGCATTTCATAGAATTGAGAAAAAGAATCAGAAAAATATTCTCCCCCTCTATCACTTCTTAGGATTTTAATCCTTTTATCTTTATGATTTTCTACAACTGAATTATACTCTTTAAATTTCTCAAATGCTTCATCTTTTATTCTTAATAAATATACATATGTAAAATGAGAATGATCATCAGTAAAAGTTATAAAATATCTTTTTCCTCCTCTAGTTAATTGACCATTTAATTCTCAAATATCAGAATGAATATGTTCTAATAAATTAGTATCTCTTTCGATTTTTGGGAAAAGGTTTTCTAATCATTTTTGCTTCTACGCAAATCTCACATTTATCATTTTGATCATTCTGACATGCAATGTTACCATATTTAGACATATACTTTAAAGAGAGAAAATTTAAATGACATAATCTAGCATGCCACAAAGAAAAAGAATACTCAACAACATAAGCAAACACACCATTTATTTCATTAATACTGAGTTTGAATATGCCATCACAGGAATATCCCTTTCCTACAAATATACCATTCTTCGATATTACAACTTTGTCAGACTCTAGAACAATTTTAAATCTCTTCTTGCACAACAGATTTGCAGATATAAGATTTTTCCTCAAATCAGGAACATGAAATACATTAAGCAGAGTAAGTTTCTATCCAGATGTAAACTTCAATTCAACACTTCCTTTACCGAGCACTTTAACCGAAACGTGGTTTCCCATCAACACTTCTTCGGGTTCTTTCTGATCCGTGTAGGTTTTAAACATTGCTTTGTTATTGCATACATGGATGGTTGCGCCAGAATCCAGCCACCAATCTGCAGTTCTAATTACCGCAGCCATATGCAATTCCGTAATCATGCCTATCTGCATGTCAGAAACCATAGCAACAAGTTCTTTGACTTCATTTTCTATTAGATTTGCCTTGTTGCTATTTTCTGATCCGAAACCAAGTTTTTTCTGGTATTTCTGAATTTGCTGTCACGTCCCGAAAGTACGGAATATGACCGGCACTTAAATTACGAACGTCTCATGGCGTACGTATTCTAAGTAAGCCGAAAACCCAGAAATCCAAACCAAGAAAAGTAGTAGAGTGTAGGAAAACCAATATAAATCAAGTAGTTTAAATAGCATAAGCCGAATTATGCGTTTTTAAAAACATCAAATATTTCCTGAAAATTTCGGCAGAGTCTCCTTTGTAAATACAGGCCCCCAAACGGGATACAGCATGAATAGTAAACGAAATCAATAAAAGGCATCCCCAAGCGGGAGCTAGCTCTTCGTCAAACGACGGCCACAACCACACAAACAATATAATATACAACGCCGAAAGGCGAGGATCACAACAGAAAAGGAAACTCAAAACAGCATGAAATTCGTATAAATACAACGCGCAACTCTAAGGTCGATAGAATAAACAACACTGGTCTATATCTCTGAAATAATTACATGTTTGGTTGATGGAACTTCTAGATACAACAGAATAATAATATACAAGATATAATGGGGGTACGATACAAGTAAACCCACCTACTAGCAAATCACCCGAAGGAAACTATGCCCGCAAGCCGTAATGAAACCTGTACGGCAAACCTGCAAGAAACTGGGGCACAACGGGGGTGAGTTGCCAACTCGTGAATAGAAAACATCTACGAATAGAAATCGCATGTATGACGTAATCCTAGGACATACGATCAATATACATCCTCAAATATATATAACCAGCAGCCTATAACAAGGCTAGGGTAAATATCTAACCCGAGTGTAATCTCACGTACCCGTGTCAGTGCCCAAGAGTAGCAATATATCATATGAATGAGGTATGAATGCATGAAAACAGAATACATGTAAATGAAGGACTGTTTTCATAATTTAGTGAGATTTCCTTTGTATTTTTAAAATGAGGTATCATAATGAAATTAGCATAAAACAGTGCCTAGCATCGGCAAAAAACGTAATCCCAATATCTCGATATCTCTGTATCACAGTCTCTGTACCTCAAAATCTCGAAATCTCAATGTCTCAATCATAATATCTAGGGCGCCGTCAGTCCAGACCGGCCCCTACCATCCATCTCAAGACCACGACGGTATCCTCCGGATATCCGAGGCGTCAGGTAAAATCACCGGTAGGTAGTGCTCCCCTGCCGGGCTTACATCGTCATCATCACGCGCTTCTTGCCCCGGGGTACCTTACCGGGTCCACCATGTACCCGAAACGGTTCATCCGCCTCCTCGAATCGGGTCTCGAAATCCATCAGCAAACTCATGGTGGACGACTCATACATCATGGGAAAACCGCACTTTTTATTTTAAGGAGAGAAAGAAGTTTATATAAGTTTTGCAGTTTTCCCCCAAATCCAGAAAATCTCATGGAAATCCGAATCCAATCCTCAATAGCATGTAAACAGTGCAATCGGCATAAAAATCCATGAATGCGGCATAACAATGAATATTAACATGCATGAAGTAACAAGTAATATCTACAATGTCTAATCTAGCATATAAGGCGAGTACACTAATATCATGTCTAAATTATTAGCTAACAACCTATGTCAATGCAATAGTATTTCTAAAGTGTACGTGGCATGGCAATTACCGATGAAGATGTGTGTGAGCCGGCAAGTAAGTGTACGTGGTACATACGCATCATCGGTAATGGTGCTGGTGTCCTAACAGCATGATATCAATAATGTAGTACGAAACATAATATAAGCATGCGATGCGAAGCGAACCACAATAATGAGCGGAAGCTGAATACTAGACGCAACTATAACTAATCTGCATTAATCTAATATAAGTTCTACAAATGGTGCCTTTTGAAATAACACAAATCATGGGGTTTTGAAAATAGGGGCTACGGTGTTTTTATGAAAAGATACGTCTTTTGAAATATCCGTAGGATCCCTTGGGCTGTCTTTTAAAATACCCACGATTCGTTAGTTTTTGAAATAGGTAAGAATCGAATCTAATCTAACAACTAAACTAAACTAAAGGGCTAAGCTAACAAGCTGGACTACAGGTAAGGAAACCGCCTAACATCTGAGTCGATCCATATACATACCTGTATGTATATTAGTCGGTGATCCCGCCTCAATAATATCATATCCGATACCATATCTACAATCAGACATCCCAAATCAAGAGTGCGGATCAATCATCAAGATATAGCTCGTACGTAAATCCGTCGTATGGCATCCCCAAATCTGGGTACGGGTCAAAGTCACATCAATCACACTATTCATTTGGTATCTTCTTTATCAAATATCATGATCCGGAATAATGTCCTACGTCTAGTACAATATTGATACCATCTATGTATGCATGCGGGTGTAAGAATTACTACGTCAGAAGACCCGCAAAAACACCATGTCGTATCTCAATACGAACCAAATCACATCACCGATCTCCTGGCCTCAAGCCCAATCTCATCGACTCATCTCAAATCCCAATTACTATCTTCAAATCCAGTATATAAACACATAGTCCCATACCCATGTGTAAATATACACATCAATATGTAATCCCATATACGCACATATGAAAGAAGAATGTATGCAAGTATGGGTGTGTGTGTATGTGTGATGCAACCACTACTGTAGGGTTTCGCAACACTAAACCAATCCAATATACCAAATATCCATCTCTATCATCAATAATCTCAACCCAAAAATAATCAATATCTGTGTGTATACGCATTTGTATACATCACCACGAACTGCGGAGGTGCTATACGCCATCCACCCGACTTCTCCCCGTAGATATAAATCTACTCACCTTGTTATATGTGTCGGTGCCGATGTCGCCGTTTGCATCTCCAATGCCTCGACGCCACGTAGGGTACCTACAAGGATATCACACGCTAAAACTCATGAAAACCATGTCGGAAACTAAAATGGTGCACACTACGCCCATAGGTAAAAACCTGTGACCTTGTGTGCAAAAAACAGCCAATCACCACTGTCGTCGACGTCCGAACGCCACCCGACAGATACGAATCATCGAATATCAAAATCCATACGAAAACACGTCGTAAAACATACGCCAACTCATGAAAATGAACCCAGATTTTACCCTAACAGGAACCAGTCAAAACTAGACATGCCGGGGGGTCAATTCTACATGAAAAAGGGGCTGTGCACGCAAAACGAGGCATTTTCACCCAGGTCTGGCCGCAAATTGCGGCCAGAATGAATAAAATTGCGGCCGGGACTTTGAGTTAGGGGCTCGGGTCTTGGTGGTAGCTTCCTAGGTGCCTGCACGACTCACTGTCAGCTTAATTTTATGTTTGGTGACCCCGGGTTGCTCCAGATTCCAAAACACCTTCACAGATCACACAAACCGACATGAAAAGTTCCGTAATTCCGTATTTTTGGGTTTACAGTAGGGTTGGTCTGGGTTTCTAGTATTAGGGTGCTTTTATGGTCTCCACTGAACTCAATTTCCCATCACAACTCATAATTTCCTCAAACCCTTACTAGTTTTTCCTAAACTCCACAAAATCACCCGATTTCGATTCTAAAACTTGCGTAGGGGTATAAGTAATTCTTAAACTAAGCTAATGGTTCAGTAATTACCTCATTTGGCAACTCAAAAATTTTCTTGAGTTGCCCCTAGTGGCCAAAATCCATGCTTCTTTAGTCCAATGTGTAGATCTTGAGCTTGTGTGCATTTTTTGTGAAACCGATATGGGGTTTTGGGGTGAATTTCATGGAGATATGGGGGTTTGAAGGTGGAGGAAGAGGAGGGTAGCAAGAGCAGCAGCAGCTCATGGAAGAGGGGGGGAGAAATGAGAGGAGAAAACAAGAGGGAATGGCCAAGTCAACACTCTCACCTACCCTCTCTCTCTCACCATACCTATTTCTTTAATCAAATCCTTTTCTTTTCTTTTCTTTTCCAAAACCTTCTCATTCAAATAGTGAACCCAAAGTAATTGCCGTGGTAAGAAAAATGTGACACAAGTCCAAAAAAAGATATGTGCAAGTTTTGCACAAAAAGCCAAAAAATCCGATTAGCGATTTTTAATCGCGATTAGTACTAAATTAGTATATAAATGCTCATAAAAACTTAAAAATGACTAATTTCCATAGAATACATAATTTTTGAATTTTCCATATTTTTTTCAAATTTTTTTTCCATTTATCGATATTTAATTATAAATTTAATATTAAAATAATCAATAAAATAATATTAAATTATAAAAATTCTTAAAAATAATATTTTATTATTTTGGAATGTTACAATCTTCCCCCCTTAAAGAAATTCGGTCCCCGAATTTAAATTTAAACCCCCAATTTCTAAAACATTTCAATAAGAAATCCAAGTCATCGGGGCTCCGAAATCATTAATACATAAACGCATCATAGCGCAATGCATGCGCATGAGTAATGAGCAGATAACTCAAAAACAAAACTCCGTCAAGTATCCCGCAGTCATCGGAGTTATGGTAAGGACACGAATGCCAAATCCAAAGCAAAACCAATATGATATAAATCAGAACTATACATGTAAATATCAAATCTATACATGTAAGTTTCTAAAGGAAATGCATGCCAAATCTTTTAAAGTCGTTGTGCAATGCGCATAACACTGCACAGAGGCGGACGTCTATTATAAGAAAATAACCATATACGTATATACCTTTTGTTTAATATGCACGTTCCGCCGTTTTGAAAACAATTTGGAAGGGTTTCCTTGTTTTAAACGTTTCGTGTCTTATCAGACGCGTAGGTAAATACTGAGACTATAGCTCGCTTTTGAAATCCCTTCGATAACTTTCAATGCATGCAAAATATATTCAGGCACTGTCATCCGATCAGTCCTGCTCAGTACGAAAACCAATCGCAATATCATGAAAATGTACTGCTTTATAAGAAATCGATCCCAAAAATTGCATATGAAAACCCTGTGCGTCCGGTGCGCACGGAGATCAAAATCCATGAATGTGCACAAAAACAACATCAAGGTGCAACGGTTGTGCACACAACTTTGGTCATAGGCATCGTGTGTGCCTGACCGCAAAATCAGGTGCATCTGACATGCACGAAAATTCCGATTTAGTGCATCTGGTGTGCACCAAATCGCATCTCATAATAGGCGCCCAACATGCGCTAAAAATCCAAACCCGGTGCATCCATCATGCATGAAATCATGAAATCCAATATCGAGTGTCGAACACGCGCAAAATCCAATCAGGTGCACAAGGTGTACAAAACAAATATCGAGTATCACAATCGAAATCGAAGTCCAGTGCATCTAAGTGCACAAAAGGCGTATCACTGCACTGCAAGCATATATAAACTATACAGAGTGCAGGAACCAAATCGTGTGCGTGCATACGCACAAAATCAACTCAAATGTCTAAAACCGTAAAATCACAAGCATGTGAAACCAAAGCATGAAAACGATATCAAGTGCAACACTGTGCAAAGATCGTAAATCCTCAATCATCAAAATCAAATCATGCGAATAAATCACCCAAAACATCGAAATCAATAATGGCGGAATAGTACCGCTCAAGCGCATCCTCCAAGAATCTCGGGCCAACTGTCGCGGTCACTAGTGGGACGTCTCGTCGATGATCATGAACTCTAGCCTGCTGGTGTGCGTAACAATGACCACTCCTGGGTCAAGGCCTTCACTGTGAATTACCAATCTCTCGGTCCATCGGCTCATCGGCCCTGTCAGGTGTGCTAACGGGGATGATCCCGTTCTGGCACTTCTCTGGTCATCTCTCGGTCAATCATCGCGACCACTCGTCAAGCAGCATGTCACTGGCGTCGGCCTCTGGCTCTCTGAATGCACATGACACATCTAATCCTGGGTGCAAATATCATTGCAGTAGTATCCTGGAAGGGATCCTGCTCAAGGTCTCTTCCAAGTCTCGTCTCTGCCAACTGTCCGGAAGTCATCATCCTTTACTATATCTGTTTCTTGTTCCGGAACAGCTGCATACTCACCGCGACTCCTTCTGGAAGGTATATCCAAGTACAATGCCTCGGCATGCGTATCGCATCTCTGATGTCGGCGGAGTAGAACGTCATCTTATCAAGATCTCGTACGAACCACTTACTCCACTTTTCTCTAAGGTCGACCGCTTCGGACTCGTCTCGTCGTGGCTGCATGGACTGAGCTCCAACGGCTATCCTCGTATCGGGAGTCTCCCAAGAAATGCATCTCACCACCTAGCATCCGAATTAAGTCGAGCCATCCAATCAAGTCGTCAAAACCTCATAATCCCCCAAGAGCTCAACATCTTGGGCACAGTTTAATAGTATCGAGTACATACCACAGCATCGGTGGTCCAGCCGTAGAAGGGCAAACCCAAGCCTCACTAATGGCGCCGCAGAACTGCCGCAAACCCTAAGGTTCAATGGCTTTCACACGGTCATTAAGTCGAGTTAGGGTTTCATTCTTCTAGAGAGACCATAGAATTGCCTGCATGTCTTTCCGACTACCTTAAACTTGGAATAATAGGTTTCTGACATTCGATCGTCTCTGTCGACTCCCAACGTCTCCGCATGAAGTCGTCTCAAGCTGGAATCAATCTATCTGATGACCTCGCATCGGGGTAGGCGAACGATCCACATGTTCTAGTCATTCATCCTCGATGACTAGCGACCTTCTATCATCTCTTAGTACAACTTATACTATAATAGCTCCAACATCTGGGGCGATATCTCGTCGTTCGCAGCAATAACTGGCTCACTCGTCTGCATGTTGAACCGTGCCTCAATCATCATGAATAAGCCACACATCAACGGTCATCAAAGTCTGACTGGCCTCTGTCAGTGGCTCAATCCTCTGGTGCTAATCTGCACGTCCGAGAAGTCTCATACAGCGATCCATCCAACGCTCGTGGTGCAAAAACACAATCCAAAAGACACATCTCTACAATCACGTGTCACCCGAATCATGCCATGGTTAGTCCTCGTTCGTAACGAGCTCATGCTGACCGCAACTCTAGCCGTAGCTCTCCTTGCCCGTAATCGTGGCAGCAAAACCAAAACTGGTACCGATGAAGCTAGATCAAAGGAAGGAATATGATACTGAGCAAAGAAATGTACATCCTAAGGCTCCTTAAGTGGAGTGGCGTGTCGTAAATATGCCGCGGAACATACCAACGGTACGTCACTCTACTTTAGTCACCTATTCCATCAACCAAGGGTCATCCTACGCTACGAAGGTAAAACCTAACGCTCTGATACCAACTTTGTCACGTCCCGAAAGTACGGAATATGACCGGCACTTAAATTACGAACGTCTCATGGCGTACGTATTCTAAGTAAGCCGAAAACCCAGAAATCCAAACCAAGAAAAGTAGTAGAGTGTAGGAAAACCAATATAAATCAAGTAGTTTAAATAGCATAAGCCGAATTATGCGTTTTTAAAAACATCAAATATTTCCTGAAAATTTCGGCAGAGTCTCCTTTGTAAATACAGGCCCCCAAACGGGATACAGCATGAATAGTAAACGAAATCAATAAAAGGCATCCCCAAGCGGGAGCTAGCTCTTCGTCAAACGACGGCCACAACCACACAAACAATATAATATACAACGCCGAAAGGCGAGGATCACAACAGAAAAGGAAACTCAAAACATCATGAAATTCGTATAAATACAACGCGCGACTCTAAGGTCGATAGAATAAACTACACTGGTCTATATCTCTGAAATAATTACATGTTTGGTTGATAGAACTTCTAGATACAACAGAATAATAATATACAAGATATAATGGGGGTACGATACAAGTAAACCCACCTACTAGCAAATCACCCGAAGGAAACTATGCCCGCAAGCCGTAATGAAACCTGTACGGCAAACCTGCAAGAAACTGGGGCACAACGGGGGTGAGTTGCCAACTCGTGAATAGAAAACATCTACGAATAGAAATCGCATGTATGACGCAATCCTAGGTCATACGATCAATATACATCCTCAAATATATATAACCAGCAGCCTATAACAAGGCTAGGGTAAATATCTAACCCGAGTGTAATCTCACGTACCCGTGTCAGTGCCCAAGAGTAGCAATATATCATATGAATGAGGTATGAATGCATGAAAACAGAATACATGTAAATGAAGGACTGTTTTCATAATTTAGTGAGATTTCCTTTGTATTTTTAAAATGAGGTATCATAATGAAATCAGCATAAAACAGTGCCTAGCATCGGCACAGAACGTAATCCTAATATCTCGATATCTCTGTATCACAGTCTCTGTACCTCAAAATCTCGAAATCTCAATGTCTCAATCATAATATCTAGGGCGCCGTCAGTCCAGACCGGCCCCTACCATCCATCTCAAGACCACGACGGTATCCTCCGGATATCCGAGGCGTCGGGTAAAATCACCGGTAGGTAGTGCTCCCCTGCCGGGCTCACATCGTCATCATCACGCGCTTCTTACCCCGGGGTACCTTACCGGGTCCACCATGTACCCGAAACGGTTCATCCGCCTCCTCGAATCGGGTCTCGAAATCCATCAGCAAATTCATGGTGGACGACTCATACATCATGGGAAAACCGCACTTTTTATTTTAAGGAGAGAAAGAAGTTTATATAAGTTTTGCAGTTTTCCCCCAAATCCAGAAAATCTCATGGAAATCCGAATCCAATCCTCAATAGCATGTAAACAGTGCAATCGGCATAAAAATCCATGAATGCGGCATAACAATGAATATTAACATGCATGAAGTAACAAGTAATATCTACAATGTCTAATCTAGCATATAAGGCGAGTACACTAATATCATGTCTAAATTATTAGCTAACAACCTATGTCAATGCAATAGTATTTCTAAAGTGTACGTGGCATGGCAATTACCGATGAAGATGTGTGTGAGCCGGCAAGTAAGTGTACGTGGTACATACGCATCATCGGTAATGGTGCTGGTGTCCTAACAGCATGATATCAATAATGTAGTACGAAACATAATATAAGCATGCGATGCGAAGCGAACCACAATAATGAGCGGAAGCTGAATACTAGAACCAACTATAACTAATCTGCATTAATCTAATATAAGTTCTACAAATGGTGCCTTTTGAAATAACACAAATCATGGGGTTTTGAAAATAGAGGCTACGGTGTTTTTATGAAAAGATACGTCTTTTGAAATATCCGTAGGATCCCTTGGGCTGTCTTTTAAAATACCCACGATTCGTTAGTTTTTGAAATAGGTAAGAATCGAATCTAATCTAACAACTAAACTAAACTAAAGGGCTAAGCTAACAAGCTGGACTACAGGTAAGGAAACCGCCTAACATCTGAGTCGATCCATATACATACCTGTATGTATATTAGTCGGTGATCCCGCCTCAATAATATCATATCCGATACCATATCTACAATCAGACATCCAAAATCAAGAGTGCGGATCAATCATCAAGATATAGCTCGTACGTAAATCCGTCGTACGGCATCCCCAAATCTGGGTACGGGTCAAAGTCACATCAATCACACTATTCATTTGGTATCTTCTTTATCAAATATCATGATCCGGAATAATGTCCTACGTCTAGTACAATATTGATACCATCTATGTATGCATGCGGGTGTAAGAATTACTACGTCAGAAGACCCGTAAAAACACCATGTCGTATCTCAATACGAACCAAATCACATCACCGATCTCCTAGCCTCAAGCCCAATCTCATCGACTCATCTCAAATCCCAATTACTATCTTCAAATCCAGTATATAAACACATAGTCCCATACCCATGTGTAAATATACACATCAATATGTAATCCCATGTACGCACATATGAAAGAAGAATGTATGCAAGTATGGGTGTGTGTGTATGTGTGATGCAACCACTACTGTAGGGTTTCGCAACACTAAACCAATCCAATATACCAAATATCCATCTCTATCATCAATAATCTCAACCCAAAAATAATCAATATCTGTGTGTATACGCATTTGTATACATCACCACGAACTGCGGAGGTGCTATACGCCATCCACCCGACTTCTCCCCGTAGATATAAATCTACTCACCTTGTTATATGTGTCGGTGCCGATGTCGCCGTTTGCATCTCCAATGCCTCGACGCCACGTAGGGTACCTACAAGGATATCACACGCTAAAACTCATGAAAACCATGTCGGAAACTAAAATGGTGCACACTACGCCCATAGGTAAAAACCTGTGACCTTGTGTGCAAAAAACAGCCAATCACCACTGTCGTCGACGTCCGAACGCCACCCGACAGATACGAATCATCGAATATCAAAATCCATACGAAAACACGTCGTAAAACATACGCCAACTCATGAAAATGAACCCAGATTTTACCCTAACAGGAACCAGTCAAAACTAGACATGCCGGGGGGTCAATTTTACATGAAAAAAGGGGCTGTGCACGCAAAACGAGGCATTTTCACCCAGGTCTGGCCGCAAATTGCGGCCAGAATGAATAAAATTGCGGCCGGGACTTTGAGTTAGGGGCTCGGGTCTTGGTGGTAGCTTCCTAGGTGCCTGCACGACTCACTGTCAGCTTAATTTTATGTTTGGTGACCCCGGGTTGCTCCAGATTCCAAAACACCTTCACAGATCACACAAACCGACATGAAAAGTTCCGTAATTCCGTATTTTTGGGTTTCCAGTAGGGTTGGTCTGGGTTTCTAGTATTAGGGTGCTTTTATGGTCTCCACTGAACTCAATTTCCCATCACAACTCATAATTTCCTCAAACCCTTACTAGTTTTTCCTAAACTCCACAAAATCACCCGATTTCGATTCTAAAACTTGCGTAGGGGTATAAGTAATGCTTAAACTAAGCTAATGGTTCAGTAATTACCTCATTTGGCAACTCAAAAATTTTCTTGAGTTGCCCCTAGTGGCCAAAATCCATGCTTCTTTAGTCCAATGTGTAGATCTTGAGCTTGTGTGCATTTTTTGTGAAACCGATATGGGGTTTTGGGGTGAATTTCATGGAGATATGGGGGTTTGAAGGTGGAGGAAGAGAAGGGTAGCAGGAGCAGCAGCAGCTCATGGAAGAGGGGGGGAGAAATGAGAGGAGAAAACAAGAGGGAATGGCCAAGTCAACACTCTCACCTACCCTCTCTCTCTCACCATACCTATTTCTTTAATCAAATCCTTTTCTTTTCTTTTCTTTTCCAAAACCTTCTCATTCAAATAGTGAACCCAAAGTAATTGCCGTGGTAAGAAAAATGTGACACAAGTCCAAAAAAAGATATGTGCAAGTTTTGCACAAAAAGCCAAAAAATCCGATTAGCGATTTTTAATCGCGATTAGTACTAAATTAGTATATAAATGCTCATAAAAACTTAAAAATGACTAATTTCCATAGAATACATAATTTTTGAATTTTCCATATTTTTTTCAAAAATTTTTTCCATTTATCGATATTTAATTATAAATTTAATATTAAAATAATCAATAAAATAATATTAAATTATAAAAATTCTTAAAAATAATATTTTATTATTTTGGAATGTTACATTTGCAATCTTTAATATAGTGGTCTTTCTTTCCACAGTTATAGCAAGGCCATTTCTTCTTTGCAAAATTAGATTTCTTAAAATCATTTCCCTTCTTCAGGACTTTGAAATTGTTGTGAAATTTTCTATGACCATTTTCACTGACATGATTCACTTTAGAGTTAGATTTAGAACTTGGAAAAATCATGTCACGTGCACGGTTCTCTACCTCAATCTGCAGATGAGTCTGAAATTTCTCTATGGTAAAATTTTCAGGAGAGTGCAGAATTTTCTTTCTGTATCATTTCAAGTAGGAGAAAGTTTAGATAGAATCTCTCCAACTTGAAACGAATCAGGGACTTTAATTTCAAGTTCACTCAGTTTAGAGACGAGAATTTGTAATTCATGCACTTAATCCATGATTGGCATGTCATCAGTCATCTTAAATTCAAAATATTTACGCGCTAGAAATTTATTCATACCTCTCTTCTCATTTTTGTACTTTGTTTCAAGGGCGCTCCAGATTTCCTTTGGTGTTTTCATATTTCTGTAAAGATCATACAGACGATCGGTGAAGGAATTGAGAATGTACCCGCGACAAACTAGTTCATCTTCTTCACGCTTGTTTTTCTCTGTTCTGGCACTCTCGGCATCATTCGAAGTTAAGACTGAATCTGGAATTGGCGGCAAGTTTGGATCGAGCACGGAAAATATCTTCAAGGCGGTCAACAAGAACACCATCTTGTCTTTATATCTAGTGTAATTGCTCCTATCGAATCGATCCAGTTTGATAACATCTTGGTTCTGAAAATGAACCTTGACACTTGATTTTAATTCTATCTCCATGGAATATCATCTTTCAAATGTTGAGTTTTTGTTTGGTTAAGACAGAATCAAAAACTTTGAGACGTGTATGATACACTTTCCGAAAGGTGATATTTCCCTCACTATGGGAGTACAGTAGAAGGCAATCACCCCCAAGATACAACAAAGCCCTTGAAACTCTCTTAGAAGATAATTGAGAAGAAGATGAAAAAACTGTGAAGAGCAAGACTTAATTTATAGAGTTGAATAGACACAACTGTTTGGATGGTTGTGACTAGAGTTAAATAGACACAACTGTTTGGACGGTTGTGACTGTTCAGACAACAAAACTGCAGTGAACAGTGTTTCAGACAACCTTTGAATTTGAAATTCAAAAAAGACAAACTCTGTTATTAAGTCAACCCAAGATGCCCCAAGTGCCCAAATGCCCTATCAAAGACAATAATAAATAAATATTATAAGCCTGCTAGAAATCAAGCCCACTTAGCTCATAACCCACTTTGTTTAAGATATTACTTAAATATTGGGAATTATTATAAAGGCCTGGGCATTCGTCTCTCCATCCGATGTGGGACTATTTCCCGCATACAAATGCTACCAATAGATTCAAACTACTAACAATCCCCCACTAGTTTGTATATATTGGCTGCAACCACATCTCTCTCGTGACAAATATTATGCATAAAAGAAAGGTATCTCTCGATTTAAACCTTCCATTAGTGTGTATATATCAATCGTCTAACAAAGTTATTGGTGTCCGCAGATTAAACCGAAACTTTTATTATTATAATTTGAAATACAACACACACAATATTTATCTTATTTTCTTAGAGGTTTATAACTGCTTTAGCAGTATTATGTCCATGTGCTACTCTTGGACTTCATAAGCATTTACAAGAGAATACTTCATATCTCTTGTTGAAGCGGCACCACTTCTATGCTAATATACGTGAGTTTCCTTTATTATATCCCTGTTACTGTGGATATTTAAAAATTAAATAACTCTATTGAAATCTTTCGCTCATCATCTTTATCGTAACAGACAGCACTAGATACTTATTTAAATAAGAATGAGACGTCTATTGGAATACAGGCCCATGACAGTAACTTGTTATTACCCATTGAACTATTAAAATTAGTTTTTACTAATTAAAGTTGGGTTACCATTACTGGTGCCAAATTGTAAATGTTTAAGTCGCATTCCGATTGACGTATTCTTTACTAAATCTCTAGATAATGCATTGGTAAAAGGATCTGCTAAATTCTTTGCAGATCTCATATAAACTACGGCAATTATTTCATTAGTAATTAAATCTCGAACATATTCATGTCTTAAACTAATGTGTCTAGATTTACCATTATAAACATTATTATAAGCTCTAGACATAGTCGCCTCACTATCGCAATGTAAGGAAATATATGGCATTGGTTATGGCCAGAACTCTATATCCAATAATAAATTTCTCAGCCATTTCGCTTCCTTGCCGGCAGTAGCCAAAGCGACAAATTCAGATTCCATTGTTGAATGTGTGATGCAGGTTTGTTTCTGATAGGCCCAACTAATGGCACCGCCTCCAATTGTAAATATCCAACCTGTTGTGGATTTATTATCACTTACACTTGTGATCCATCTTGCATCCGAATAACCTTCTAGTACCGCAGGATAATTGGAATAAAATAGACCAAACTCTTTTGTTCTTTTTAGATACCCAGGAACTCTACTGATGGCCTTCCAATGATTAGTACTGGGTTTACTGGTGTATCATGACAATTTGCATACTGCAAAAGCTATATCAGGCCTTGTACAATGCATCGCATACATAAACCTTCCAATAGCACTAGCATATTCTAATTGTGCAATTACATTGTCACAATTCTCATTTAATTTCATATTCGGATCATACGGAGTAACACTTTCTTTAATATTAAGATGTTGGAATTTATTCAATAATTTCTCTATATTATGAGATCGGTTTAGCACAAACCCTTCATTATGTTTTTTCATCTTTATTCCTAAAATAGTATCTACTTCATTCAAATCTTTCATTTTGAATACTGAAGTTAAATAAAAAAAATTCATTTATTCCAATCATGTTTGTACCAAATATCAATATGTCGTCTACATAGAGACATATGTTTTCCCCATAATTCTGATTGAATTTAGAGTATATACATTTATCTGCACTATTATGCTTAAAACCATTTGATATTATTGCTTTATCAAATTTCTCATGCCATTGTTTAGGGGCCTGTTTTAAACCATATAGCAACATAGTTAATTTACAAACTTTATTCTCATTTCCAGAAAGTATGAAACCTTCAGGTTGTTCCATGTATACTCCCTCATTTGATTCGCCATTTAAAAAGGCTGTTTTTACATCCATTTGATGCACATATAAATTATATATTGATGGCAAAGCTATAAGAACTCTAATGGATGTTATTCTAGCCACAGGTGCATAAGTATCAAAATAAACTATGCCCTCCTTTTGTGTGAATCCTTTAGCCACTAATCTTTCCTTGAATGTTTGTATAGAACCATATGTATTTTGTTTTCTTCTAAATACCCATTTACACTATATAGGCTTAGATCCTTGAGGCAAGTCAACCAATATCCAAGTATTGTTAGACATTGTTGATTCCATTTCGTCATCAATAGCCTCTTTCCAAAATGCAGTATCTCTTGACGACATTGCTTCACTAAATATTTTAGGATCATCTTCTATATTAAGTAGAATATGTACTTTGTTAAGAACTTTGGTTCTATCTTATTCAACGAGAAAGACTATTAAACGCGAATCAATAAAATCAGAACCAAAAGAATTTTTTTCCTGATTCTTTGACTTTTTCTTGGTTCAATTTTTTCATTACTTTCTCTTCTTTTCTCATTGGTAATTTTCTTAGAAGTTGGTGCATTTTCCTTATTCTACAAATTAGAATCAATATTGTCATGCATAAATTTATTTTCAAAAAATTCAACATGTATCGATTCAATTATGACATTTGATTCTAAATCTAGAAGTTGATATGCTTTAGAATTTTGTGCATATCCAACAAATATACTTCTAATACCTCTCGGCCCTAATTTAGATTTATATGGATCAGTCACTTTATAATATGCTATGCACCCCCACACTTTAATATAGTTTAAATTGGGTTTTCTACCATTCCAAATTTCATATGGTGAAACATGAGTTTTCTTGGATGGTATTCTATTATGAATATAACATGCTGTTAAAGTGTCTCACTCCAAATTTCTCAGCCATTCTGCTTTCTTGCCGGTAGCAACCAAAGCGACAAATTCATATTCCATTGTTGAATGTGTGATGCAGGTTTGTTTCTTATAGGCCCAACTAATGGCACCGCCTCCAATTGTAAATGTTAGTTGTATGTATGCCCTAGAGACCATTATTGTACATGAGATGTATATTATAGTGGATGCTGGGACATATATACGGAGGACTTTCTTACTCGACATGATAGCACGCTATCTGGTTGATCTTTATCTTAACATGTACACTTACTGTCTCTCTGTTACATGTTGATAAAGCGCTTAGGATGTGTACTTGACTACCAGGATTATGATGCAGATCATACTAATGGGGCCTGTGTAGTACATGAGTTCATCCTTCAATGTTCCTAGTCGTGGGAGTATCGAGACGAGGCATCGATATTCCAGAGTAAACTAGCTTATATCTTCTCGACCCATGTGATGGGCGATGGATGATCCCATATCTATTGGTGTTTGACATCCGAGATCATATACGGGTGATCAGAGGAGACTGGGTACACTGAACGGACTCGTCGAGAACTCCTAGATGGTATTATACCTCACGTCAGATTGCAGTTCTCTGGTGACACTAGTACAGGTTAGTCTGTCGACTCGAGATCGTCATAGAGTCTTGTGTGTCTCCCACTGTGTTTTGATTTCCACCCTACAACAGCTCTACTGAGTCGTGCAAACAAGTGGTTTTTGGGTACAGTCCCGAGTCACATGGAGGCAATGAGCGATAGGAGGGGATTCGTCTCTCCCAGTATTGGGGGTTGATGTTGCGCTATGCTCGATTGGACATAACTGAAATCCCTGGCCAAGGTAGATATGATTTACTGGTAAGTGTTATCAGTAGTTTCACGCACGTTATGGACCTTATATTGGCATGACTTATCAAGCTACTGGGGTCTGACGTTTACCACCCCTAGGCCAGATATGCGACATATCTGACGAACAGACCGGACTGTACGGTAAGTGTTACTGATTGGATTCGTAGGAGTATGAGCAGGGTTGCTTATTGATCTTCTGATCGATCAATACCTGGGTGGCCGTTACGTTTAGCAGACCTCTTGCGGCTTGTGGGTGTTTGATATGATCATCATGTTGGAGATAGTGCCCTCAAAGTCAATTATTGGATCGCAGGTACGTGATTGCAATGATTGAGGTAGGACCTATACCAATATGACAGTCTTACTCAAGATGATAGTATGCTATTTGGTTTGACTTTATCATCGTATATATGCTTTAGTTCACTATTGCATGATGATGGAGCCCATAGGATTCTTGCTTGACTACCAGCTGTATGATGGCGATCATATACGTGGGAGCTGGGGTCTATAAGCACATCCTTAAAAGTGTCCCTAGTCGTGGGAGTTTCGAGACAGGGCATCGATATTCCAGAGTAGACTAGTGTATACAGTCGAGTCCCCGACGAGGGGCGATGGCCAGTCTCACAAGCTATTGGTGTCAGTTGGATCACCTAAGATGTATACAGGTGCTCGTTGAGTTATGAGTACACCGGACAGGACTCGCCGGGAATCTGCTAGTTGGTATTATACATATCGTCAGATAGCAATTCCCTTGTAACATGTGTACAAGTTAGTTCATCGACCTGAGATCATCGTTTGTCTCGTGTGAGTTCCCACTGTGCTTAGATTACTACCCTACCACGCTCAAAGGAGTTGTGCAAACAGGTTTTAGTTGGGTACAGTCCTGAGCCACATTGGAGGCAAGTGAGCGGATCGTCGGGGATTCGTCTCTCCCGGTAATGGGGGTTGATATCGCGCAGTGCACGGGTGGCCATCACTAGGAATCCTCGGCCGAGGTAGTGGAGATTTACTGATTGGGATCAGTAGTTTCTCAGGTGGTGATGGGTTTCATGCCGACACGATTTATCGCGATATTGGGGGTCTGACTTTATCCACCCCCCTAGACTCGATATGCGATACTCTTTAGACAAATGGACCGGACTGTATATACATTGTCACTGTCAGGCTCAGTAGGGTTTATGGATGAGTTCGCTCGTCATCCACCCTTCCAATCAATACATAGGCAAACCGTTACGTACAGCTTGTACCTTTGACGTGCTAGGGGTTATACCCAGTGCCAGCGTGTTGATGAGTCATTAGAGTCCCCCACCGACACTTTCCTTAGTTCGGACGAAACGTTGTACAGGCCGTATGGGTTTATGGCAAGGTTCGGAAAAAGCACGTGCGTTTTCGCACGTGTCGTTTTTCGGGCAGATAATACTGGTAGGCTTTGGTTTAAGCCGGAACCCAGTATTATACTGTGTAAATATAATATCTTTGTCTCAGTTGCATTTGTATTCGGTCGTAATACAAATGCGGGTATGTTTATACTGATACGGGGTTATCCTGAAATTCGTTTCAGGATCACTTTTGGAAGTTGCCAGTTTCCAGTTTTCTATCAGCCGTATTTGACAGTCGGTTAAATACGGATTTATCTTTTTTCCTTGAGGTGAGTCAGTGTTCTAGAAGGTTCTAGAGAGGGTGACAAGGCTTGTGAGTCATTAGGTCATTAATGGTGCTTTTAATGACAAGGTGACTAGGTTTATTGTGATTGGTTTGCATTGATTGTGTTCATACTAGGTGTTGTATGACTCATTCTTTATGTTTAGGTTATGATAAGCTTCATATCCTTGTGGTCACCACTTGAAGCTCCTACACTCACCCTCTCCTTGCTATAAGTGGCCGGCCTCCCCCTCTCTTGGCTCATGGTTGTTGTTCACTAGAAAAAGATTATGATAGATTCGGGTTCATAAAAATTAGATAGCCTCTTTCTCGTTTCACCCGATCCAAAAGGAAACTTCTATAACCGTTCGTCCGTGACTTTGGGCGTAACGAGACAAACTGTTCTACTCATTCTCTAATTCATCTTGGTCGTCTCTTTTAGCAAACTTGACGATCGAGTTGCCTCGGTTCAGAGGCGGGAGCCCGTTTAAAGATCCGTCGACGTGGTGCCACCTGGACGACAAGACTGAAGATCGAGGAGATCGGAGCAGCCGCAATAAGCGTGGGATGATGGTTGAAGACCGAAGGACTCGGATCGTTCGGTATAACTCTTCTACCCACTTTGTAGTATGTTAGTTTAGCTTTAATGGCATATCCGGGTTACGTTACACGATAGCGCCAGTTCGTTAAAAGTTTTTGTTCCGCATTTGGCGTCTGTTAGACGGCCGGGGCGCTACCGTGGACTTACAGTGGTATCAGAGACTCGCCATTAAGCTATACTAACTTGCGCTAACACGTTTAAAACATCGATCGAACGGATTTCGCAAAAACTACATTTTCAAGCATCTGAGTTTCTGTCGATTTTAAACAGTGTCCTAAAATTATTTTACATATCACAGAATATTCAGCAGCGTTTTCTAAGAATACTGAGAAAAATTGGGCACGTGATCCCACAAGAACGCGGCGGTTCCGCGGTCAAACCCTAGGTTTGACCGCGGAATCGCGGCGCTTTAGTGGGAACAGTGCATCAATTTTTCACAGTGAGCTTCTATGAGGAAATTGTGGCTTTTGGGAATATTTTTTTGGGCCCAGATTTTATTACTGTACAGCAGATGTACGTGGGGCCCACTTCAGGAAATTTAGTCGATCGAAATTTTAAACTTGTTAGTATGCAGTATTTACATTATATCTCCGACCGGGAATGTCATTTGATCGGTAAACCGCGTCTGATTGCTATAGTTCTTTTAGACGGGTTTGCGAACGTGACATTCGCGTTGATTTTCTGTGTTGTGCTGTGATGTTGCGGATATGTCGTGGTGGAAAGCAGGGTGCAATGATAGTGCAGTTTGGATTTATTTGTACATTTGATATTGCGGGGCAAGCGTCCAACATGTGGACTGCCGTTACTGCCTGTTTTTATAATATTCTTTTGGGGCACGACCGGGTCGAGGTCGATGTACCCGTTGTACATATTTTTATTTCTGTACTAAGTTTACCCCGCGAAGGAGTGCACGGATAGCCGGGTTCTGGAGGGAAACGGGTCCGTATCTCATGGCATTGAGAGGCAGAGGGACCTCACTCTAGAATTGGTAGACTATTTGCCGCACTCGTAGGGGGTACAGGTTGACCCAAGGAGGGGTGCTCAATTTACCGGATTCCATGAAGTACCGGGTGTTCCATTCACTATGTTGTGGGGACTACCTCGCTTCAGGTTTTGGCGGGTAACTTGCCGCACCCGTAGGGGTCTAGGTTTCATTGCACAGGCTATCCACACGACCAGGGGAACGTCAGGTTTCAGCAGCGGCTCTGTGAAACCCGGGGATCCCAGATTATCTGTATTGTTCTGTGATACTTATTACTTTTCTGTAATGTTGCATATTATCACGCCTGGAGCCATTATTGTATATTGGTATATATACTATTAGATGTTGTATATGTTTTACACCCGCGCTAGTCCAGCCCCCGCTCTGTCGTTAGTTAAGTAACCTAACGGGTGATGACGGGACCCAGTGACGAAAGCGGATGGCATATACGTACATTTTATTTTCGTTCTTTTCTGGTGTGATTGATTGATGGGACTGCATTGATTTTTATCAATGCAAAGATAAAACAAACCTATATTTGATGTTGTTGGAACAAATTTTTTATAAAAAAAAAGTGTTATTACAAAGATGTTTCCTTTTGTTATGCATAGTGATATTCAGTTGGAATATTCTGCACCTCATTCGACGAGGCAAGGGCTGATATCCCTTCACCGGGAAAAACCCCTTGGGCAGAAGTTTACGTCAGGGTAGTAATTTTAATATAGTCGATGACAAGTTGCTTTGCATCGCGGTATTCAGTTGGAATATTCTGCACCTCATTCCACGAGGAAAGAGCCGAGATCCCTTCACCGGGAGTGACCTCTTTAGCAAAAGTTTTTCGTCACTATATTTTTATAAAAAGCTATCAGGTTCCTTCAACGAGATCAAGTTCATTACGTTAAAGGTTTTTCGCCAAAAACCATCCGTAGCCCTCCGTCATTTCTTATGGGTGGTCAGTAGTATTCAAGCTATGTTTGTTGACTAAAGTCATGGCATAGTGTTTGGTAGTTGCTGGGTATTCGTATGCTGTATAGATAGATGTGTTGGTTTAGGACAGTCGTATTACCTTGTTGACTAAAGTCAAGGGTATGTACGGGTGGGTTCAAATCAACCTGGACAATGACGGGTAGAACTTGACATGTGACTTATGATTTGTTGACTAAAGTCAAGGTCATAAGAGCATGAGGCAAAAATCACATCGGGAGTTTCAAACATACAGGAAACTTTCCAGATATGCGCATACCTTCTGGAGTGTGATAACTTGAGTGGCTTCCATCAAGTTATCATGCGATGATAGTTGGATCCCGATTCTCACTGATGAGTTAGTTTACTCTTCGGGTGATCCCGACTAATTCTTCTTTCAGGTTTGGAGGAGAATTTGAGATTACAGTAGGAGGTTTCCTGATTAGATAAAGTGATAACCATTCTGATCTAGGTTAGAGTGCACGCAGAGTGTTTCTTTTCTCTCTCTCTTTGGCAGCGACCATTGACCGACCCTTGACTATGACTCAGTGACCAAGTTGACCGAACCTTCTTAAAATACTGACTTTTGGATTGTCTAAGTTGTATAAGTCATTGCCGCTCCTTCTTTTACCCTTTGCATTTCTCAGAACACCCCGCATTACTACGGATATCCACTTCCATTGGATAGATCCATCATATGGTTATATACGAACTCGAAGGGACTTCTTCGAGGATGGATCCAGGTTCAGGAGAAATAGAATTGGTTTATTCAGTTGTCGTTTATTATCACCTTCTCTCAGGTTGCAAGGACTCCTTAGTTTAGGAGAGTACACCTATTACGCTTATTGGATAGTCTTCTTCCAAACCATAGGCTGGTGCCGAAAGGTAGCGAATGAAGAAAACCAATGAGCCTAAGTAGGGTGTATAGAAGGTAATATGTAAAGACAAAAATTAAAGGGATTAGAAAGAGGGCAAAGTAAATTACGACTGTTATCATTCACGACCAAACCGCGTACTTCATCGCCACTCCTATTTCACCTTAAATAGAATAAGGTATTATTCAGTTGTCTTTTATCATCACCTTCTCTCAAGTTGTGAGTACTCCTAGGATTAGGAGGGTACACCAATTATGCTTACTAGATAGTCTTCTTCCAAACCATAGGCTGGTGCCGAACGGTAGGGAAGGAAGAAAACCATTTAGCCTAATGATGGTGTACAGAAGGTAACGACTAAAGACAAATAAAGGGATTTGGAGAGATGGTAATGAAATATACGGTTTAAGTCATGAATTGGATTATTGAAGAGGCATTACTAGAAATACCAGGATACCCCTACGAGACATTTTAATATTTCAGTTTCACTGCGCATTGTTAAAAGAAAACTGTTTTCCCAATTAGATACTTACTCCAGGGTATATATTTATCAGGTTTCATTCTCATATCTGTATGGTTTTTACAGATAATGAGTGGGAGTAAGTTATTGGGAATTAAGGTGATCATCCTCATTATATTTGTTGTAATTGGTGATATTTGAGGAAATCGCCTGGGTACAGTTTTCAACCTACGACGCACAAGATTTTGAGTTATTCAACTCAGCGGACTTATATAGAGTATTTTATGTTGTCCAGTGTCCGTCAGGACAAAGGGGTAGGTCCTCGTACTATGTTCTGTTTACTTGTGACTTCTCTAGTTTTTAGACAAGTGTTTCGTAGAAATACAATGTCTAAGTTTTGAGAAGTTGTAGGTATAAGAATAAAGTAGAGAACCAATTGTCACAAGTATCAGGATTCTTCAAAGAGATTGAAGATACAGATTCTTGTGATTGGTATTCAGATGATAGTAATGGTTTTGAGAAACTCGTTTCTCTTTCAGGTTACTCATAATTGGATGGATTCCTAAGTTGAGTAATGCTGAGTATCCACTTTCCATTAAGATGATATGCACTGGAGACAGCTGTATGATTTGAATCTGGTTCCAATTAAATTAGTGCCTCTGTTTCTATATTGGATATAGAATGGTTCATATCTTAACGATGTTAAGATAAGGGGAGTTGTCCAGCTTATGCTTAAAACCAGACACTGGATAACTCAAGGCACGTTTCTGTAATGGTTGTTTGTGGGTTGACCCAGGCTTTGACGAGGGTTGACATTTCTACCATCTGGAAGATCAATAGTGATATTGTTCTTTGACTCGCCACGGTTTTATTAAAATGGATTTTTTTCAGAAAACGGTAGTGGGAGTATGGTAGAACTGGAAATGATTCCAGAACCGAAAACGATTACGGAAAATTTAATAGGACCTATATATTCAATCAGGTTAGACATTCCAATAGCCACTCCGCAGATATGAGTACTATGTTCTGTTTACTTGTGACTTCTCTACTGTTGTTCCAGACTATGAGACCCGGCAAGAGGATAAGTATAACGTCGTTCTAAACTAGCTTTAGAAGTGTACGTGGATATTATTCTGCCAGAGGGTTGTTGTGGTCAGTGGGAGCAGCGGAAGCATAGTGGGCAAGTTGCTTATGTCTATTTATAGGCTTGAGCAGATATAACGGAGATAAGATCATCTATTTTTGATGTGACAGTCATGGGTTTGACTTCATCAGAATAGGGGATGGATCTGTTAAGAAGGTAGTAGGGTGTAATGTCCTGGTATTTGGATGACATACACAGAGGAGGAAGTAAAATTCCTATACTACGATCGGTTGTACTGTGGTCGTCACACAGTTGTTTCTCCAGACAGGATATGGATATAATATCTGACATTCTGGTTACTAGATCTATGGTATTAGATCTAGATTTGGGTAGTTTCCCAATGTGGGTACTTTGACAGTATTCTAATAGTATTTTAGAATAGATGACTCTTGGCATGGTGGTGTACCTGCAGGTGATGGAGTCACCCTCTCTAAAGGTGTCTTAGAGACTAAAGGAGAGAGGGATGTGCATGATTGGCAGATCACTTGCTTAGGCAATTGAGTCAATCATGAGATGTCAAGTACCACACCAAATGTTGTTTTTGCACTAGATGCGATAAGTTTATATTAATCCAATCCTGGAGAAACATAAGGAAGCAGTTTTAGAACATAAGTGTATGTTCTACGGATTTGATGACGGCAGCCTCTTTCGGAAGACGGTTATCATTCCAGGCTTCAAAGGTGACATGGATGACAGAGTGATTGTCAGAGTTGTAGTTTTTCCTCTGACGAGAGACAGTATTATGGACAGGTGGTCCAAGAGGATACTGTGGGAGGCATGGTGCTGGATACTGATTAAGTTCAGTGATCGATACAGTCTAAGAAGTTTGGATTTGGAGTTCTTTTATGAACTAGGTCCCATCAGATATCCAGACATATTCTAAGACAAGTATTACTCGATTCGGGAGATGGCTTTCTCAGCGAACTTGAGATTTAGAGAGATATAGAAAGAAACATTAGGGCGGATCCACTCACTGAGGCTATTTCTCGAACACAAGAGTATTACAAACTAGCTTTGTGAAACTGATTAGTAGAGGAGTTGGATATTCGGTATCACACGGGCTGTGAGTATTCGACATCGTAATAATTAGCCTTAAGTGCAAGTGGGAGATTGTTGGAGAAAGTGCCCTCAAAGTCAATTATTGGATCGCAGGTACGTGATTGCAATGATTGAGGTAGGACCTATACCGATATGACAGTCTTACTCAAGATGATAGTATGCTATCTAGTTTGACTTTATCAACGTATATATGCTTTAGTTCACTATTGCATGATGATGGAGCCCATAGGATTCTTGCTTGACTACCAGCAGTATGATGGCGATCATATACGTGGGAGCTGGGGTCTGTAAGCACATCCTTACAAGTGTCCCTAGTCGTGGGAGTTTCGAGACAGGGCATCGATACTCCAGAGTAGACTAGTGTATACAGTCGAGACCCCGAAGAGGGGCGATGGCCGGTCTCACAAGCCATTAGTGTCAGTTGGATCACCTAAGATGTATACAGGTGCTCATTGAGTTATGAGTACACCGGACAGGACTCGCCGGGAATCTGCTAGTTGGTATTATACATGTCGTTAGATAGCAATTCCCTGGTAACATGTGTACAGGTTAGTTCATCGACCTGAGATTGTCCTTTGTCTCGTGTGAGTTCCCACTGTGCTTAGATTACTACCCTACCACGCTCAAAGGAGTTGTGCAAACAGGTTTTAGTTGGGTACAGTCCCGAGCCACATTGGAGGCAAGTGAGCGGATCGTCGGGGATTCGTCTCTCCCGGTATTGGGGATTGATGTCGCGCAGTGCACGGGTGGCCATCACTAGGAATCCTCAGCCGAGGTAGTGGAGATTTACTGATTGGGATCAGTAGTTTCTCAGGTGGTGATGGGTTTCATACCGACACGATTTATCGCGTTATTGGGGGTCTGACTTTATCCACCCTTCTAGACTCGATATGCGATACTCTTTAGACGAATGGACCGGACTGTATATACATTGTCACTGTCAGGCTCAGTAGGGTTTATGGATGAGTTCGCTCGTCAGCTTCCCTTCCAAACAATAAATAAGCAAACCGTTACGTACAGCTTGTACCTCTGACATGCTAGGGGTTATACCCAGTGCCAGTGTGTTGATGAGTCATTAGAGTCCCCCACCGACACTTTCCCAAGTTCGGGCGAAACGTTGTAGAAGCCGTATGGGTTTATGGTAAGGTTCGGAAAAAGCACGTGCGTTTTCGCACGTGTCGTTTTTCGGGCAGATAATACTGGTAGGCTTTGGTTTAAGCCGGAACCCAGTATTATACTGTGTAGATATAATATCTTTGTCTCAGTTGCATTTGTATTCGGTCGTAATACAAATGCGGGTATGTTTATACTGATACGGGGTTATCCTGAAATTCGTTTCAGGATCACTTTTGGAAGTTGCCAGTTTCCAGTTTTCTATCAGCCGTATTTGACAGTCGGTTAAATACGGATTTATCTTTTTTCCTTGAGGTGAGTCAGTGTTCTAGAAGGTTCTAGAGAGGGTGACAAGGCTTGTGAGTCATTAGGTCATTAATGGTGCTTTTAATGACAAGGTGACTAGGTTTATTGTGATTGGTTTGCATTGATTGTGTTCAGGTGTTGTATGACTCATTCTTTGTATTTAGGTTATGATAAGCTTCATATCCTTGTGGTCACCACTTGAAGCTCCTACACTCACCCTCTACTTGCTATAAGTGGCCGGCCTCCCCCCTATCTTGGCTCAAGGTTGTTGTTCACCAGAAAAAGATTATGATAGATTCGGGTTCATGAAAATTAGATAGCCTCTTTCTCATTTCACCCGATCCAAAAGGAAACTTCCATAACCGTTCGTCCGTGACTTTGGGCGTAACGAGACAAAGTGTTCTACTCATTCTCTACTTCATCTTGGTCGTCTCTTTTAGCAAACTTGACGATCGAGTTGCCTCGGTTCAGAGGCGGGAGCCCGTTTAAAGATCCGTCGACGTGGTGCCACCTGGAAGACAAGACTGAAGATCGAGGAGATCGGAGCAGCCGCAATAAGCGTGGGATGATGGTTGAAGACCGAAGGACTCGGATCATTCAGTGTAACTCTTCTACCCACTTTGTAGTATGTTAGTTTAGCTTTAATGGTAGATCCGGGTTACGGTACACGATAGCGCCAGTTCGTTAAAAGTTTTTGTTCCGCATTTGGTGTCTGTTAGACGGCCGGGGCGCAACCGTGGACTTACACATCACCCACAACCGGCGTATTGACGAGTCTTTAGAGTCCTACACAGAGGTTTCCTGCCTCAGGAGAAACGGAGTAGGAGCACATATGAGATATATGCGGGACCGAGATTAATACGCGTATGTGATACCGTATTCTATTCTCGCGATTTGTATCATCAGTCGGTTATATGCGATATAGCCGGGTTATCGAATCAAGTATTGATTCGATAGATTGATACATATGATATTAGTCGATTATATGTGATATGACCGGATCATTAAATCAAGTATTGATTTAATGATTTAATGTATAATTATATATTTGATATATTACTTTACATTAACTAGTATTGGCTCACTTAAGATTGTTTTTCTCACTTGATGTGTACATAGTGTATATGTGATATATGTTTGTGTACATGATTGTATCATGCTTGATGATACATGAAAACTTAGGTGTGTGTATGACTTACACCATGCTACCAATAATGAAGTTTTTAATTATCTTAGTAAATAAAAATGAGGTGGAAATTGATCATGGCATGAAGCTTCATGAAGCTTTTGGATAACCATTGACCAAGTCCACTTGATTTGTTTTACTTAAGATATTTTAAACCTAACCATTATTATTTAGCCATGGTTATATATCTATAATGGTTAGTATATGATACTAACTCACCCATGGTTGCATAACTCATTGATTCACCTTGGTTTATTTTCTTGAGTTGCTTTCTTCATCTTCTTCCTCTTGCTCTCTAGCTCCATGGAAAATGGTGAAAATGAATGAGAAAATAAAATCTAAAGTGAGCCCATTTCCTGCTTCATCATCCTCTACTACTTGCCATTTAGTTTAGGGTGTTCTCTTCACAAAGTTCATTACCTAGTGAAGGGTTAACTTGAGTTTGAGTCTCCTCGATGTAGATCATCTTCGGCCTCGAAGACTACGAGTAAGCTTGTTCATTTCTCCGAAGGAACCCATACTAGAGTTCGCGAGATCGATGATCTCAATGAAGGGACGTCAACACGGAGCTTTAGAAGTGAAGGACCGGTCTACAAAGTTTGTATTCCTCATTCACTACTTGTAAAGTTGTTTACATTTTAGTTTAGCTCTTAAAACTCTAGCTAGATCCTAGGTTAGGTTGTTTGGCACACTAGAAATTTTATATACGGCATGTTTGATGCATCCCAAAACCTTGTGGTCGTGCCAAAGAAACCTACAGTGGTATCAGAGCCTTACTAGAGCCTTAGGAGTTATCTATGCGAAGTTAAAAATCCGATCGATCCCCGAAAACCCACTTGATACCCCCTCTCTGGAAATTTTTCAAAAAGTTTGATTTTTCCATGTTAAAAATTCTCAAAAAATCGTGCAGGTAATTCTATGGATCTCGGAGAAGTACGATTCTCTAACTCGATCAAGTCACCGCGGAACCACAGCCATACCATCCATTTGGCGGCAGTTCCGCGGCAGAACTTGTGAGTTATGCAATCGTACTTCAAGAGGTGAACCGTTGCTACTACATTATGCTTCTGGGAATTTTTAATATTACTCAAGTGTTGAGCTTTCTGGAATTTATTAGGAATTCGTTGATTCGATCGGAATGTTTAGCCTTTTTCGGGTATTCACATATTATCTAGGCAAAATTAAAAAGCTCGAACGAATATCAAAAACTCATTTTTCTAAATTTAAGGTATTCGGAAAAATGTGCAAGTAATTCTGTGGACCCTTTAGAAGAATGTAACCCTAACTCGACTTTTTTGGATCGCGGAACCGCAGTCATACCTTAGAGTTTGCCGCAGTTCCGTAGCGACATGAGTGAGGCTTAGGTCTGCCCTTCTACGGTTGGTCCATAAGTGCTGTGGCATGTACTAGGTATTATGAAACTGTGCTTAAGTGTTGAGCCGTCTAGGAATTGTAGGAATTTGATGAATCGATCGAGAAGTTTAATGTCGTCCGGATATCATGTGATGTGATACAATATGTAGAATTCATATAGTTAGGCATGAAATCCGAAGTATGTGATACTTCGGGTTTATGGTGTCTAAGGTTATCATGGATTCCAAATGTTATAGTTTTTCACCTTCTTTTCTGCGACCGTAAGTGTAGTATGTGGTGTATCGCCGGTTTCGTTGATATACGTCAACGACAATTGGGATACGCATATTTACTTACGTTGATGACATGTGATGTTATGTGTTATTGTGATATGTTATATTGGATCGTCGTGTTTGAATAGCCGAGGGTTTTTATGTGAGATGAGAGTTTTTTCATTTTCATTCATGTAAAAACTTGTATATAATATTCTTTTATTGGGGCACTTCCGGGTTGAGGAAGATGTCACCGTTGATGTATATTATTTACTTTTCCGCATTAGGATAGACCCAAGGAGGGGAGCACAAGTAACTGGGTTCTAGAGTCCAGTGGGAGACCATCTCGAGGAGTCGAGTCCGGGTCTCCTAACTCTAGAATTGGTAGGGTTGCTTGCTGCTCTCGTAGGGGTCTAGGGATATGGGTTTGGCTATTCATCACGACCGTGGAATCCGTGTTTTATAAAGGCTCAAAATAAAACACGGACATCCTAGTATATCCAATATTTCATATATTATCTTCTGCTGCTGATATTTATGATATGATCATTTGATATGATGAGATAGATACTATATATAGTATATGTGATATATTATATAGACGTTGCTTATGTTTTATACCCGCGCTAGCCCTGCCCCGCTCTTCCGTTAGTTACCTAACCTAACGGTACATGACGGGACATCGAGGCGAATGCGGATGGCATAAGCGTACATTGTATTTATCTGTGATGTTTAGATAACTTAAATGATGGGGCATTCATTAATGAGATTAATGAAAGAAAAATAAACCTAATGATGTTGTGAAATCGAATTTTCAAAAATAGGTAGCTCTAATTGTTGCTTTGCATAGCGGTATTCCTTGTAGAATATCCAGCACCTTATTCGATGAGGAAAGAGCCGAGATCCCTTCACCGGGAGTGACCTCTTTAGCAATAACTAGCAGATGCTACAACCCTCGGTTTTGTCTTTTGATTGCTTTTCTATTTCTTGCTTTGCGTAGTGGTATTGTGAATATCCTGCACCTCATTCGACGAGGAAAGAGCCGAGATCCCTTCATCGGGAGTGACCTTTTTAGCGAAACTAGCAAAAGCCTAAAAAACGCTCCATTTAAAACCATTTGATTCTACAACGATATCAAGTTCAAAGCGTTAAAGGTTTTCTTAAAAACCGTCCGCAACCCTCCATCATTTTAGGAAGTAGAGTACTTATTATTCGTGCTATGTTTGTTGACTATAGTTAAGGCATAGTGTACGGTAGCTAAGTGATATCTTCCTACATAGCATATGATGCGATTAGTTAGGACAGTCATGTGACTTTGTTGACCATAGTTAAGGGCCATGTGGGTGGGTCTAATTAATCACGAAATGATGGGTAGAACTAGTGCTTATGATTTGTTGACCATAGTTAAGGTCATAAGTCACTGGGGGTAAAAACCAATATCGGGAGTTTCAAGTGTTAAAATTTGCAATGAGATTGCATACCTTCTATATGATAGTTGGATTACGATACCCACTGCGAGTAATTATTACTCCTGAGAGAGTTTTGCACTTTACAATTAGCCGATCAAGTAGGTGTCTAGGAAGGTGTCAATAGGGTTACGCCCCTGGGAAAACGAGGTTTATTTTAATTAGGTCTGTGCGAAAGAATGGGGAACCTCCCTCAAAATACCGGCACTTGCCTAGCTGAATGATTAGCGAACTTGTAGGGTGTAATTAATCCCGTCTAGTCTTTCCTTTTAAGGTTTGAAGGAAGATTTGATAAAAACAGTGGGAGCCATCCTGATTAGATAAAATATATAACCAATCTAATCTTGCAAGAGCTCACGCAGAGTGTTTTCTTCTCTCTCTCTCCAGGTAGTGACCTTGTCATGCCTTAATCAAGATAATAATATAGATGTATTGACCGAACCCGCTTGTTATACTGAGCTGGGGAACGTTGGTCCCGCTCCAACTTATAATTGTTATAAGACCAAGCAGGAAATAGGGGAATACCAGGATTCCCATGTTGCCCAAACGAAGAAAGTGCATGATTGATGTATCTTCTTCGGGTGTGTTCGTTACAGAGAACGTTTCTCAGTATCCTCTATGTCCTGGGTATTTGATACCGGATCAGGATCCCGCATATGTAATCTGTTACATGGGCTACAGAAAGGTGGAGAACTGGAAATGGGTGATATGTCTCTAAGTATAGAGAACTATGCAATTGTTGCAGCCTAGGTGTTGGCAAATATCACCTTGTATTACCAAGTACATTGATTCTGAACGAATGTTATTAGATACCGAGCCTGATATGTAACATTATATCAGTCTCTTTATTTACTAAAGAAGGATATAATTTTGTATTGTTGGATAATGTTTTGAACATTTCCTATATCAAAGTGTTTATGGGTTCAGGCGCGTTATCTAAAAGTATATACATTCTAAATCAAACCACAGTTCTTAACGTACTGAACACACACAAAAGGAAGAGTTCAGAAATGAACAAATCCTTCTTGAGGCATTGTAGGCTAGGTCATATCAATGCGACCCGACTAGCTAAGTAACATTTAGATGCATATTTAAATCAGTTTGAATTTGCATCTTGTGAAACTAACCAGTCATGTCACAAAGATAAAATGACCATATCTCCGTTTATTAGAAACAGAGAAAGAGTTAGTGAACTCTTAGGACTGATACATAGTGATGTATATAGGTCCCCTGTCTACACATGCCAGGACTGGTTCTTTGTACTTCATTACATTCATTAATGATCTCCTAAGATTCGGACATGTGTTCTTGTTGAAACGTAAGTCTGAAGCTTTTGAGAAATTCATCGAATATAAATCGGAAGTAGAGAACCAAAACCGGGTAGAAGTATTATGTCCTATGATGTGGTCGGGGAGGAGAATACTTGTGCATGAAATTCTTGGACTATTCAAAAGGAGAATGAGATTCTCTCTCAGCATTACTCCTCTGTATACACCACAGCACAACAGTGTATCGGGGCAGAGCAATCGCACCCTATTTGATATGGTGCGCTCTATGATGAGTACTACTTGTAAGTCTACGTTAGCGCCCCGGCAGTCTACAGACGCCAATTGCGGAATAAAACTTTTTAACTTGGCGCTATCGTATACTTTAACCCGGATCTGCCATAATTGCTAAACTAACAAACAGTAAAGAGTGTAGAAATGTTGTACCGACGATCCAAGTCCTCCGGTCTTCATCTCCACTCCGATCTCCTCGCGGGATCTCCGTCCGTCTCCTCCTCGTCGGAAAGGGCACCACATCGCCTGTAGCTATTACGGGCTCCCACCTCAATACCGAGGCAACTCGGGCGCGAAGCTGGCGAATCGACGCGTCCAAGATTTGCTGTAGGAAGTGTAGTGTAGATGTCTCATTGGGGTATTGGAGTTGCCTTTAGATGGAGGGAAGAAAGGAATCATGAACTTTGGAGAATTTTGTAGCAATGGAGAAATGAGATCATGATTAATTTCCAACACCAAAATGAAATATCAACCTCTCTCATTTTTCCCCTCTCTCCCTAAAAAGAGTGGCCGGCCCATGCAATAAGTAGAAATGGTGGAGGGAAATTAGAATGGATGCATGAAGGGAGGTGATGGTAGGAGAAGAAAAGAGAGTGACCATAAACAAACATACACCATTCTACACACTATTAAAACCATGCCCACTCAAATCACAAGTCAATGCAAGCATGGTGCAAAGAAAAGAAAGCTATCATAATCAATGGTTTTGCAAGAAACCCCCTCCACAAAGATTATTTGCACAATTGCAAATAACCCCCTCCATCGAAAAAGTCCGGCCGGGAAAGAACAAACGAAAACCGGCCGGAACGGAATGCAAACTGGCAACTCCAGAAAACTGGTCCCGTAATAAATTACAGGAAAACCCCGACACTGTGCATACACACCCGCATCTGTATTCCGTCCGGATACAAATGCAAAGAGACAAAATCTACACTGTACTAAACTAGGACCGGCTTAAACCAAAGCCGGCTAGTATAATCCGTTCGATCATGATCCGTGCAATACCGCACGTATCTGATCGAACCCTGCCATATAACTATACGGCTACTAGTACAAACCGTCCGATCCTGATCCGTGCAATACCGCACGTATCTGATCGGACCCTGCCATATCTTCATACGGCCTCTACAGCGTTTCGCCCGAAAACTGAGTAACTGAAAGTGTGGGGGACTCTAAAGACTCGTCAATACAATGGCTGTGGATTTAACCACTAGCCCGTCAGAGGTATAAGCCAATACGTAACGGGCCACCAGCTATTGACTAAAAGGGACGTCGATGAGCGAACTCATCCTGACACCCTACTGAGCCTGTCAGTGACAATATCCGTACAGTCCGGTCCGTTCGTCTATGAGCATCGCATGGCGGGCCTAGGGGGTTGGTAAAAGTCAGACCCCCAAAAGCGGTACAAGTCGTGTCGGAGTGTAGCCCAGAACACCCTGAGATACTACTGGAATACCTACCAGTAAATCTCCTGCCTTGGCCAAGGACTTCGTGTAATGGCTCTCCTAGACACAGCGCGACCTCACCCCCAATACCGGGAGAGACGAAACCCCCGAAGATCCGCTCACTGCCTCCATGTGGCTCGGGACTGTACCCAACTAAAACCTGTTTGCACGACTCCTTTGAGCCGTGGTAGGGTAGTAATCAAAGCACAGTGGGAACTCACACGAGACAAATGACGATCCCCAGGTCGATGAACTAACCTGTACACATGTCACCTGGGAACTGCTATCTGACGTCAGGTATAAGACCAACTAGCATGTTCCCGGCGAGTCCTGTCCGGTGTACTCATAACCCAATGAGCACCTGTATACATCTTAGGTGATCCAACTGACACCAGTGGCTTGTGAGACCGGCCACCGCCCCTCGTCGGGGTCTCGACTGTATACACTAGTCTACTCTGGAGTATCGATGCCCTATCTCGAAACTCCCACGACTAGGGACCTTTTAAGGATGTGCTTGTAGACCCCAGCTCCCACGTATATGATCGCCCTCATACTGCCGGTAGTCAAGCAAGAATCCTAGGGGCTCTATCAACGTGCAATAGCGACATGTCATGTCACCTAAAGCAGTACACGATGATAAAGGTAAACCTGATAGCATACTATCATCTCGAGTAAGACTGTTCTACCGGGATAGGTCCTCCCTCAATCATTGCAATCACGTGCCTGTGATCCAATAATTGACTCTGAGGGCACTATCTCCAACAATCTCCCACTTGCACTCAAGGCTAATTATTGCGATGTCGCATACTCACAGCCCGTGTGATACCGAACACCCAACTCCTCTACTAGTCAGTCGCACAAAACCTGTTTGCGAAACTATTGCGTTCGAGGAATAGCCTCAGTGAGTGGATCCGCTCTGAAGTTTCTTTCTATATCTCTCTAAATCTCAAGTTCGCGGAGAATGCCATCTCCCGAAATGAGCAATACCTGTCTTAGAGTGTCTGGATGTCTGATGGGACCGAGTTCATAAATGAACTCCAAATCCAAACTTCTTAGACTGTATCGTCAACTGAACTTAATCAGTATCCTGCGCCATGCCTCCCTCAGTATTGCCTTGGACCACCTGTCCAAAATACTGCCCCTCGTCAGAAGGAAAACTGTAACTCTGACAACCTCCTTGTCGTCCAGGTCACCTTGGAAGCCTGGAATGATAACTGTTTCCCGAATAGGGCTTTCGTTATCATATCCCTAGAACAGCCACTTATGTTCTAAAACTGCTTCCGACTGTTCCTCCAGGATTGGATCAATATCAACTTATTGCATCTAGTGCAAGAACAACATCTGGTGTGGTACTTGACATCTCATGATTGACTCAATTGCCTAAGCAAGTGATCTGCCAATCATGCACGTCCCTCTCTACTTTAGTCTATAAGACACCTTTAGAGAGGGTGACTCCATTACCTGCAGGTACACTACCGTGCCAGGAGTCGTCCATTCTAAATACTCTTAGAATGCTGTCAAGTACCCTGATTGGGAAACCACCCAAATCTAGATCTAAAACCATAGATCTAGTAACCAGTATGTCTGATATAATACCCAATTCCTATGTGGAGAAACAACTGTGTGACGACCAAAGTACAACCGATTGTAGTATAGGAGTTTCTTTTCCTACTTTGTGTATGTCATCCAAAACCCGGATATCACACCCTACTATCTTCTCAACAGATCCATCCCCTATTCTGATGACGTCAAACCCATGACTGTCACATCAGAATTAGATGATCTATCTCCGCTATATCTGCTTTAGTCTATAAACAGACATAAGCCTGATGTCCACCAATGCTTCCGCTGCTCCCACTGACTACGACAACCCTCTGGCAGAGTCATATAGACGTGCACTTCTAAAGCTAGTTTAGAACGACGCTATACTCATCCTCCTGCCGGGTCTCGCAGCCTGGAACAACAACAATGGCAAGTGTGGGTAAACAAGAACTTCCCTGTCACCGTCCTTGAGGCTACCGGAGTACCTCTCGGGTGCCTGAAGTTACCCACCTTATCTGCGGAGTGGCCAATGGAATGTCAAATCAGATTGAATCTTTAGGTTCCTTATCAAATCTCCAGTAATCGTTTGCGGTTCTGGAATCGCTTCCAGTTCTACCATACTCCCACTACTGTTTTCTGAAAAATAACCATTTCTTTTTTAAAACTGTGGCGAGTCAAGAACAATATCACTATTGATCTTTCTTATGGTAGAAAATCAACCCTCGTCATAGCCTGGGTCAACCCACAAACAGCCATTACAGAAACGTGCCTTGAGTTATCCAGAGTCTGGTTTTAATCATAAGCCGGACAACTCCCCGTACCTTAACAATGTTAAGATATGAACTGTACTATATCCAATATAGAACCAGAGGCACTGATTTAATTGAACCAGATTCAAATCATGCAGCTGTCTCCAGTGCACGTCAACAAAATGGAGAGAGGCTAACCAGCGTTACTCAACTTAGGAATGCTTCCAATTATGAGTAACCTGAAAGAGAAGCAATTTCTCTTTATCATTACTATCAACTGAATACCATACACAAGTATCTACATCTTCGATCACTTTGAAGAATCCCGATACTTGTTATACCTGGTTCTCTACTCTATTCAAATACCTATAACTTCTCAAAATTCGGACCCTGTGTTTCTACGAAACACCTGTCTAAATACTAGAGAAGTCATAAGTAAACCGAATATAGTATGAGAACCAACCCCTCTGTCCTGATGGACCCTGGACAACATACAATCCTTTGTATAAGTCCCTTGAGTCTGATAACTCATTCACTGTGTGTCGTAGGTTGAAAACTGTACTTATGGTTAAGAAGAATTACACCGCTGTTTAATGCTCCTTACCTAACCATCCACTGATATAGGTAAATGTCGTAGACATAATTTCAGAAAGGTATATCTCACTCTATGAAAATAGACGTACAGATATATCAATTTGAAATTGGTGCATAACAGCGGATATTCAAAACCAAATATTTGCCGACCGGCAAACAGCCCAGGTGAATTCCTCAAATATCACCGATTACAACGAATCCCGATATAATGAGGATAATCACCCAATTCCCAATAACTTACTCCCACTCATCATCTGTAAAACCATACAGATGTGAGAATCGTACCTGGTAAATACATACCCTGGAGTAAGTATCTAATCGGGAAATCAGTTTTCCTTTAACATTACACAGTGAAACTGAAACATTGAAATGTTCCGATGGGGTATCCTGGTATTCCTAGTAATGCCTCTACCATTATCCAGATTCACAACTATAACCGTATAATTCTTTGCCACCTCTCCAAATCCCTTTATATGTCTTTAGTCATTACCTTCTGCACACCCCCTTAGGCCAAATGGTTTTCTTCCTTCCCTACCGTTCGGCACCAGCCTATGGTTTGGAAGAAGACTATCCAATAAGCATAATGGGTGTACTGTCCCAATCCTAGGAACACTCGCAATGAGAGAGGGTGAAGATAAAAGACAACCGAACAAACCTTATTCCTTTTTCTCCTGGACCAGAATCCATCCCCGAACTGGAACAAGTTCCTTTCGAGTTCGTATATAACCATACGATGGAGTATCCAAATAAACTGTGGATCTTCGTAGTGATACGGAGTGCCCTGGAGAAATACAAAGGTGATGTGGGAGTGGTAACGAAATATTTGGTTTGGTCGTGAATATCTGTTGCAATTTACTTTGCCCTCTTACTAATCCCTTGCTTTGTCTGAACTTAATACCTTCTGCACACCATCGTTATGCTAATTGGTTTTCTTCATTCCCTACCGTTCGGCACCAGCCTAAGGTTTGGAAGAAGACTATCCAATTTGCATAATAGGTGTACTACTCCTAAACTAAGGAGTACTCGCAACCTGAGAGAGGGTAAAAAGAAAAGACAACTGAATAATCCTATCCGTTTTCTCCAGTACCAGAAACCATCCTCGAATCCCTTCGAGTTCGTATCTAACCATACGATGGTTTTGTCCAATGGAAGTGGACGTTCGCAGTAATACGGGGTGTCCTGGAGAAAAGGGTAAAAGTAGGAGTGGCAATGAGGTCTGCAACTCTGACAATCCAAAAGCCAGTGTTAAGAAGGTTCGGTCAACTTGGTCACTGAGTCATAGTCTTAGGGTCGGGTCAATGGTCGCTGCCAAAGAGAGAGAGAAAAGAAACACTCAGCGTGCACTCTAACCTAGATCAGAATGGTTACCAATTTATCTAATCTGGAATCCTCCCACTGTACCTCAAATTCTCCTCCAAACCTGAAAGAAGAATTAGTCGGGGTTACCCGAGGAGTAAACTAACTCATCAGTGGGAATCGGGATCCAACTCTCATCGCATGACAACGTGACGGAATCCGCTCACGGTATCACACTCCAGAAGGTATGCGCATATCTGGCAAGTTTCAGTACTTTTGAAACTCCCGATGAGATTTTTACCCCATGCTCTTATGACCTTGACTTTGGCCAACAAATCATAAGTCACATGTCAAGTTCTGCCCGTCATTCTCCAGGTTAATTTGAATCCACCCGTACATACCCTTGACTTTGGCCAACAAGGCAGTACGACTGTTCCAAACCAACGCATCTATCTATGCTGCATATGAATAACCAACAGCTACCAAACACTGTGCCTTGACTTTGGCCAACAAACACAGCTTGAATACTATTGACTACCCATATGAAACGACGGAGGGCTACGAATGGTTTCTGGCGAAAACCTTTAACGTAATGAACTTGATATCGTTGAAGGAACTGATAGCTTTTTAAAATATAGTGACGAAAAACCGTTGCTAAAGAGGTCACTCCCGGTGAAGGGATCTCGGCTCTTTCCCCGTAGAATGAGGTGCAGGATATTCCAACTGAATACCACGGTGCAAAGCAAAAGTAATCGGCTATAGTGAAGTTAATGCCCTGACGCAAACTTCTGTCCAAGGGGTCACTCCCGGTGAAGGGATCTCGGCCCTTGCCTCGTCGACTGAGGAGCAGGATATTCCAAATGAATACCACGATGCAAAACAGAAATGAACGTCCTTGCAATAACAGCTTTTTGAAAAGTGTTCCAACAACATCAAAATAGGTTTGTTTAACTTGCATTGATCCGAATCAATGCAGTCCCATCAATTGATCACACCACAAAGAACGAAAATATACTGACGTACGTATATGCCATCCGCATTCGCCACTGGGTCCCGTCATCACCCGTTAGGTTAGCTTACTAACGACAGAGCGGGGACTGGACTAGCGCGGATGTAAAACATATACAACATCTACTAATATATATACCAATATATTATATTTCGCTCAAGGCGTGAATAAAATGCAACATCACAGGAATGTACAGCATCACAGAACAATACAGATATCTGGGATCCCCGGGTTTCACAGAGCCACTACTGAAACCCGACGTTCCCCTGGTCGTGTGGATAGCCTGTGCAATGAAAACCTAGACCCCTACGGGTGCGGCAAGTCACCCGCCAAAACCTGAAGCGAGGCAGCCCCCTTTCAGCGCCGTGAATGGACCACCCAGCACTTCACGGAATCCGGTAACTTGGGCACCCCTCCTGGGTCAACCTGTACCCCCTACGAGTGCGGCGAATAGCCCGCCAATTCCAGACTGAAGCCCCTCCGTCTCAATGCCCTGAGATGCGGGCCCGTTGCCCTCCAGAACCCGGCTATCCGTGCACCCCTCCGCGGGGTAACCCTAGTATAGAAAGTAAAATATACATACACCGGGTACATCGACCGCAACCAGGTCGTGCCCCAAAAGAATAATACAATCAGGCAGTGACGGCAGTCCACATGTCGGACGCTCGTCCCGCAAAATCAAATGTACATAATACAACAACACAGTACTAGCATTGCATCCAGGCTATCCCCCACGACCGATCCGCAACATCACAGCAAATACATAGAACATCAACGTGAAAATCACGTTCGCAAATCCGTCTAACCGGGCTATAGCAGTTAGACCGGATTTACCGATCGAGTGACATTCACGGTCGCAGATATAATGTAAATACTGTGAAAACTAACGTGTTTAAATTTCGATCGACAAAATATCAAGAAGTGGGCCCCACGACTTACTGGTGAACAGTAACAAAATCTGGGAAAAAACGATATATATCAAAAACCCCAAAAACCCACAGAGAACCATCTGACAAAATTTGGGAGCACGTGCTCCCCACGTGACCGCGGTTGCGCGGCCAAACCATGGGTTTGGCCGCGCTTCCGCGGCAGTTTGGGGGGATCACGACCCCAAATTTTGTCGTGACTCTTAAATGTTCCTGCTCTGATTTTTAAGACATCCAGAAATAATTTTTAAGACCGTTTAAAAACAACAGAAACTGTCGGCTTGGATTTTTATAGTTTTCGATTTCCGGTCGGATCGAAGTTTTAAACGCGTTAGCACAAGTTAGCATAGCAAAATGGTGAGGCTCTGATACCACTGTAAGTCTACGTTAGCGCCCCGGCAGTCTACAGACGCCAATTGCGGAATAAAACTTTTTAACTTGGCGCTATCGTATACTTTAACCCGGATCTGCCATAATTGCTAAACTAACAAACAGTAAAGAGTGTAGAAATGTTGTACCGACGATCCAAGTCCTCCGGTCTTCATCTCCACTCCGATCTCCTCGCGGGATCTCCGTCCGTCTCCTCCTCGTCGGAAAGGGCACCACATCGCCTGTAGCTATTACGGGCTCCCACCTCAATACCGAGGCAACTCGGGCGCGAAGCTGGCGAATCGACGCGTCCAAGATTTGCTGTAGGAAGTGTAGTGTAGATGTCTCATTGGGGTATTGGAGTTGCCTTTAGATGGAGGGAAGAAAGGAATCATGAACTTTGGAGAATTTTGTAGCAATGGAGAAATGAGATCATGATTAATTTCCAACACCAAAATGAAATATCAACCTCTCTCATTTTTCCCCTCTCTCCCTAAAAAGAGTGGCCGGCCCATGCAATAAGTAGAAATGGTGGAGGGAAATTAGAATGGATGCATGAAGGGAGGTGATGGTAGGAGAAGAAAAGAGAGTGACCATAAACAAACATACACCATTCTACACACTATTAAAACCATGCCCACTCAAATCACAAGTCAATGCAAGCATGGTGCAAAGAAAAGAAAGCTATCATAATCAATGGTTTTGCAAGAAACCCCCTCCACAAAGATTATTTCCACAATTGCAAATAACCCCCTCCATCGAAAAAGTCCGGCCGGGAAAGAACAAACGAAAACCGGCCGGAACGGAATGCAAACTGGCAACTCCAGAAAACTGGTCCCGTAATAAATTACAGGAAAACCCCGACACTGTGCATACACACCCGCATCTGTATTCCGTCCGGATACAAATGCAAAGAGACAAAATCTACACTGTACTAAACTAGGACCGGCTTAAACCAAAGCCGGCTAGTATAATCCGTTCGATCATGATCCGTGCAATACCGCACGTATCTGATCGAACCCTGCCATATAACTATACGGCTACTAGTACAAACCGTCCGATCCTGATCCGTGCAATACTGCACGTATCTGATCGGACCCTGCCATATCTTCATACGGCCTCTACAGCGTTTCGCCCGAAAACTGAGTAACTGAAAGTGTGGGGGACTCTAAAGACTCGTCAATACAATGGCTGTGGATTTAACCACTAGCCCGTCAGAGGTATAAGCCAATACGTAACGGGCCACCAGCTATTGACTAAAAGGGACGTCGATGAGCGAACTCATCCTGACACCCTACTGAGCCTGTCAGTGACAATATCCGTACAGTCCGGTCCATTCGTCTATGAGCATCGCATGGCGGGCCTAGGGGGTTGGTAAAAGTCAGACCCCCAAAAGCGGTACAAGTCGTGTCGGAGTGTAGCCCAGAACACCCTGAGATACTACTGGAATACCTACCAGTAAATCTCCTGCCTTGGCCAAGGACTTCGTGTAATGGCTCTCCTAGACACAGCGCGACCTCACCCCCAATACCGGGAGAGACGAAACCCCCGAAGATCCGCTCACTGCCTCCATGTGGCTCGGGACTGTACCCAACTAAAACCTGTTTGCACGACTCCTTTGAGCCGTGGTAGGGTAGTAATCAAAGCACAGTGGGAACTCACACGAGACAAATGACGATCCCCAGGTCGATGAACTAACCTGTACACATGTCACCTGGGAACTGCTATCTGACGTCAGGTATAAGACCAACTAGCATGTTCCCGGCGAGTCCTGTCCGGTGTACTCATAACCCAATGAGCACCTGTATACATCTTAGGTGATCCAACTGACACCAGTGGCTTGTGAGACCGGCCACCGCCCCTCGTCGGGGTCTCGACTGTATACACTAGTCTACTCTGGAGTATCGATGCCCTATCTCGAAACTCCCACGACTAGGGACCTTTTAAGGATGTGCTTGTAGACCCCAGCTCCCACGTATATGATCGCCCTCATACTGCCGGTAGTCAAGCAAGAATCCTAGGGGCTCTATCAACGTGCAATAGCGACATGTCATGTCACCTAAAGCAGTACACGATGATAAAGGTAAACCTGATAGCATACTATCATCTCGAGTAAGACTGTTCTACCGAGATAGGTCCTCCCTCAATCATTGCAATCACGTGCCTGTGATCCAATAATTGACTCTGAGGGCACTATCTCCAACACTACTGAGTTACCTGTTTCCTTCTGGGAGTTATGCACTTGAGAAGCTGCATACCTAATTAATTGGGTTCCAACCAAATCAGATGCCTACCACTCCATATGAGATATGGTATTGGAAGAGCCCATCTCTTAAGCAAGTTAAGATTTGGATTGTCCGGCCTATGTCTAAAAGCAAAATCCGGACAAACTCGAGGCAAGGTCAGTTCTGTGGAAGTTTGTTGGATATCTCAAGCATTCGCAAGAGAATATCTTCTACCACACCGAGAAACAAAAGGTGTTTCATTTCTCGGCATGCCACCGTTTTTTTAGGAAAATGTATTTTTTAAGGAAGAAATTTGTAGTCATGAGGTAGAACTGGAAGGAGTTCCAGCTATACAAACTACAGCTGACAATTTGATAGAACCGGAGGATTCAATAGTTCCCGACGAACCTCAGCCTCTCCACCGATCTGGTAGGGTTCCTTATCCGCCTGATAGATACTTCAGTTTCTCGATGACAGTAGGAGCGAGGATTGCATCATGGAGATGATGACCCAACTAGTATCGAGCAGGCCATCAAGAGTGGAGACTCTGTAAGAATGGATGGATGCTAAGCAATCTGTGATGGAATCGATGTACACCAACAAAGCATGGACTTTGGTTGCTATATCTAAAGGGTTAAATCCTCATCAGGAGCAAGTATATCTTGAGAAATAACTTGGTGTAGATGGAAAAGTTAAGACTTTCAAAGCTAGACTTGTTGCAAAAGGTTCTTGTCATCGACCAGTCATGGATAATGATGAAACCTTTTTGTCCAATAGCTATGCTTAAGTCCATCCAGATCCTACTTTCTATTGCTACATACCATGACTACCATATCTGGTGGTTGGGTATCATGACTGCTTTTCTGAATACTGATTTAGAAGAGAGCGTTTATAAGTACACGGCCAGAGGCTTCGTAGACAGTGGGAGCAGAAGAAACGTGTGCAAGTTGCTTTATGCGTTAAAGCAGGTATCGCGAAGTTGGAACATCTGTTTTAATAGTCAAAGCGTTTGACTTCATCAAATTGGTAGATGAACCTAGTATATATAAAAAAGGTAGTAGAGAGTAAGGTGGTCATCCTCGTATTATACATGGATGGCATACTCTTGATAGGGAAGGTGTTTCATATGCTACACTCGGTCAATCTCCTCTTATCACAAGGATACTCCATATAGGATCTAGGTGATACCTCCTTGATCCTAGGGAGAATCACTAGACAGCTTTGGAGAACCTTCTTAAGTACATAAGAAGCACTAAAGAAATGTTCTTGGAGTTTGGTAACGGTGAACTCCAGTGAGAGTCCTTTACCGACTCGGGCTTGCAGAGTGATAAGGTCGACTGTCAGACAGTCACAGGCTTTGTCTTTACCCGAGGAGTCGGGCGGTATGTTGGAAAAGTTCCAAGCTAGTTACCGAGGCAAACTAGACGATAAAGGCTAAATATATCGCTATGAACGATGCTACACAAGAGGCAGTCTAGGTGTATATTTGTTCATGAGATGAACTTGGTCCTACCATTGAGTGACAATGGAGGTGTGGCTTTGGCTTAGGAACCCCGGTCACATCAGTGACTTAGACGTATTCTAAAGCAGTATCACTTGACCATGGAGATGGTTGATTTCCAAGAGATCGAGGTTAAGAGAGTAGACTAAGAGGTTAACACGGCAGATCCACTCACTGAGGCTTTTCCTGCGAGAGACGTTTATAGGACGTTGGGTAAGCTATACTGCAGCAATTGGCCTTAGTGCATGTGGGAGATTGTTAGTTGTATATATGCCCTAGAGGCCATTATTGTACATGAGATGTATATTATAGTGGATGCTGAGACATATATAGGGAGGACTTTCTTGCTCGATATGATATTACGCTATCTGGTTGCTCTTTATCTTAACATGTATGCTTACTGTCTCTCTATTACATGTTGATAAAGTCCGTAGGATGTATACTTGACTACCAGGATTATGATGCAGATCATACTAGTGGGGCCTGTGTAGTCCATGAGTTCATCTTTCAATGTTCCTAGTCGTGTGAGTATCGAGATGGGGCATCGATATTCCAGAGTAGACTAGCGTATATCTTCTCGACCCATGTGTTGGGCGATGGATGATCCCATATCCATTGGTGTTTGACATCAGAGATCGTATACGGGTGCTCAATAGAGACTGGGTACACTAAACGGACTCGCCGAAAACTCCTAGATGGTATTATACCTCACGTCAGATAGCAGTTCTATGGTGACACTGGTACAGGTTAGTCTGTCGACCCGAGATCGTCATAGAGTCTTGTGTGTCTCCCACTGTGCTTTGATTTCCACCCTACCATGGCTCTACTGAGTCATGCAAATAGGTGGTTTTTGGGTACAGTCCCCAGTCACATGGAGGCAATGAGCGATAGGAGGGGATTCGTCTCTCCCGGTATTGGGGGTTGATGTTGCACTATGCTCGATTGGCCATAACTGAAATCCCTGGCCATGGTAGATATAATTTACTGGTAAGTGTTATCAGTAGTTTCACGTACGTTATGGACCTTACATCGGCATGACTTATCAAGCTACTGGGGTCTGACGTTTACCACCCCTAGGCCAGATATGCGACATATCTGACGAACAGACCGAACTGTACGGTAAGTGTTACTGATTGGATTCATAGGAGATGAGCAGGCTTGCTTGTTGATCTTATGATCGCTCAATACCTGGGTGGCCGTTACGTTTAGTAGACCTCTTGTGGCTTGTGGATGTTTGATATGATCATCACCCATTGCCGGCGAATTGATGAGTCCTTAGAGTCCTACACAGAGGTTTCCTGGCTCAGGCGAAATGGAGTAGGAGCACATATGAGATATGTGCGGGACTGAGATTAATACGCGTATGTGATAACATAATCTATTCTCGCGATTTGTATCATCGGTCGGATATATGCGATATAGCCGGGTTATTGAATCGAGTGTTGATTCGATAAATTAATACATATGATATTAGTCGGTTATATGTGATATGACCGGATCATTAAACAAAGTGTTGATTTAATGATTTAATGTATAATTATATATTTGATATATTACTTTGCATTAACTAGTATTGGCTCACTTAAGATTGTTGTTCTCACTTGATGTGCACATAGTGTATATATGATATATGTTTGTGTACATGATTGTATCATGCTTGATGATACATGCAAACTTGGGTGTGTGTATGATTTACACCATGCTACCAATAATGAAGGGTTTTAATTATCTTAGTAAATCAAAATGAGGTGGAAATTGGTCATGGCATGAAGCTTTATGAAGCTTTTGGATAACCATTGACCAAGTCCACTTGATTTGTTTTACTTAAGATATTTTAAACCTAACCATTATTATTTAGCTATGGTCATGTCTCTACAATGGTTAGTATATGATACTAACTCACCCATGGTTGCATAACTCATTGATTCACCTTGGTTTATTTTCTTGAGTTACTTTCTTCATTTTCTTCCTCTTGCTCTTTAGCTCCATGGAAAATTGTGAAAATGAGTGAGAAAATAAAATCTAAAGTGAGCCCACTTCCTACTTCATCATCCTCTACTACTTGCCATTTAGTTTAGGGTGTTCTCTTCATAAAGTTCATTACCTAGTGAAGGGTTAGCTTGAGTTTGAGTCTCCTCGACATAGATCATCTTCGGCCTCGAAGGCTACGAGTAAGCTTGTTCATTTCTCCGAGGGAACCCAAACTAGAGTTCGGGAGATCGATGATCACAGCGAAGAGACGTCAACACGGAGCTTTAGAAGTGAAGGACCGGTGTACAAAGGTTGTATTCCTCATTCACTACTTGTAAAGTTGTTTACATTTTAGTTTAGCTCCTAAAACTCTAGCTAGATCCTAGGTTAAGTTGTTTGGCACACTAGAAATTTTATATACGGCATGTTTGATGCCTCTCGAAACCTTGTTGTCACGTCCCGAAAGTACGGAATATGACCGGCACTTAAACTACGAACGTCTCGAGGCGTACGTAATCTAAGTAAGCCGAAAACCCAGAAATCCAAACCAAGAAAAGTAGTAGAGTGAAGGAAAACCAATTTAAATCAAGTAGTTTTAATAGCATAAGCCGAATTATGCGGTTTAAAAACATCAAATATTTCCCGAAAATTTCGGCAGAGTCTCCTTTGTAAATACTGGCCCCCAAACGGGATACAACATGAATAGTATACGAAATCAATAAAAAGGCATCCCCAAGTGGGAGCTAGCTCTTCGTCAATCGACGGTCACAACCACACAAGCAATATAATATACAACGCCAACGGCGAGGATCAAAATTCAAAAGGAAACTCAAAACCACAAGAAAACCACAGAAATATAACGCGCGACTCTAAGGTCGAAGGAATAACATCACTGGTCTCTATCTCAAAATAAATACATGTTTGGTTGATGGAACTTCTAGATACAACAGAATAATGATATACAAGATATATAATGGGGGTACGATATAAGTAAACCCACCAACTAGCCAGTCACCCGGAAATGGGAAGCAGTGCCAGCAAAGCCGTAATGAAACATGTACGGCAAAACCTGCAAGAAACTGGGGCACAACGGGGGTGAGTTGCCAGCTCGTGAATTGAAAAACATCTCCGGAAAGAAATCGCATAACTAACGCAACCTAGGTCAATGATCATAATATATTCTCAATTATATATATAATATGCAGCTTATAACAAAGGCTAGGGTAAATATCTAACCGAGTGTAATCTCAAGGGCCCGTGTCAGTGCCTCAGGTAGCAATATATCATATGGATGATGGATGAATGCATGTAACAGAATGCATGTACTGAAGAAAACTGCTTTCATAAATCAGTGAGATTTCTGTATTTTAAAAGTGAGGTACCATAAATGAAATCAGCATAAAACAGTGCCCAGCATCGACACAAAACAAGTGTCCAAATATCTCGATATATCTGTATCACAATCTCTGTACCTCAATATCTCAAAATCTCAATATCTCAATCACAATATCTAGGTCGCCGTCAATCCAGACCGGCCCCTACCATCTATCTCAAGACCACGACGATATCCTCCGGATATCCGACGCGTCGGGTAAAATCACCGGTCGGTAGTGCTCCCCTGCCAGGCTCAACGTCAACAACACGATCATCTTGCCCCGGGGTACCGCACCAGGCCCACCATGTACCCGAAACGGTTCCTCCACTCCTCGAATCGGGTCTCAAAATCCATCAGCAAACTCATGGTGGACGACTCATACATCATGGGAAAACCGCACTTTTTATTTTAAAAGAGAGAAAAGGTTTATTTATGTTTTTGCGGTTTTCCTCCAAATCCAAGAAATCTCGTGAAATCCGAATCCAAGTCATCAATAGCATGTAAACAGTGAATATAGGCATGAGAATCCATGAATGCGACACAACAGTGAATAATAACATGCATGAAGTAGTAGGCAATAACTACAATGTCTAACTAGCATATAAAGCAAGTACACTAATATCATGTCTAAACTATTAGCTAACAACCTATGTCAAATGAAATAGTATTTTCTAAAGTGTTCGTAACATGACAATTACCGATGAAGATGTGTGTGAGCCGGCAAGTAAGTATACGTGGTACATACGCGTCATCGGTAAAGGTGCTGGTGTCCTAACAGCATGATATTAATAATAGGATATGAATCATAATATAAGCATGCGATGCGGAGCGAATAACAATAATGAGCGGGAGCTAAATACTAAACAATGGTGCCCTTTGAAATAACACGAATCGTGGGGTTTTGAAAATAAGGGCTACGGTGGTTTTAATAAAGGATACGTCTTTTGAAATATCCGTAGATCCCTTGACCTGTCTTTTAAAATACCCACGATCCGTTAGTTTTGAAATAGGTAGAAATCTAATCTAGTCTAACAACTACACTAAACTATACGGCTGAACTAACAAGCTGAACTACGGGTAAGGAAACCGCCTATCATCTGAGTCGATACATATACATACCTGTATATGTATAGTCGGTGATCCCGCCTCAATAATATCATATCTGATACCATATCTATAATCGGGAATCCCAAGTCAAGAGTGTGGATCAATCATCAATATAGCTCGTATGTAAATCCGTCGTACGGTGATTGATAGTTTTTCCGTTGTGTAGTATGTAGAAATTTGTAAAGAACTTCACAACCAAAAATTATTTTGACCGCAATCAAACTACGGTGTCAATTGTAGTTCATGAGTGAGTGCGGATCGTCCACAGGGATTGCACGATTCATTTATATCTTTGATACGTTTGAAATGAAAAGTTAAGCAACAATAAAAGAAAACATGATTCAAGAATGATTTGTATTCGAGTGTCACTATTCTTTATGCAAGAATCAAGAAACTATAAACAATCAAGAATCGGTGTTTCGATAATATTTCCAATCAACAATCAAGAATATAAAAGAGGCTCGTAGGAATCGATAGGATCGATAGACGTGATGTAATCTAAAGATATCGTGTTCTTGTCCTTCGAAGGATTGATACTAGATCGATGATGATCGACGAGAGTTGGGGCTTTCTCGTGAAACTAGGGTTTCATCCTATAACCCTTGTTCTTTCGTCGATATCATTCCTTTTCTAGCCTCTACCAAATTCAAGAAACGATCGTAACTCCCCAATTTCGATCGATGTCAATCAAGAAAGCATCGAAACGAAATGGGTCGTCGTTTCTTGAACTTGCTAGGGTTTACAAAACTCGTGGGACTCAAGAATCGATTAAAGCTATGTTACATCATCATTTTATTATCCGTCTCGACTCCTCGACGAGCGGAGTTTTATTCACACATCACGACAAAGACAATATTGAAGATTTGTAAAGATAACATGATGCGGAATTTAAAGAAAACAAGATAAAAGAATATCACCTTTATTGATCTCAACAATTTTGATTACATTTGCTTCAAGAACTACAAGAAGAAGAATCTAGATTGTTGATCGGGCGTCGCTCGGCTTCGTGAGTCGTGGATCGGCTTCGGATCGCTTGCTCCGTTGAAATCGGCTCCGCTCCTAAAGGTTGTAAGGCTTCTTGCTTAATGGGTACTCGGGATTCTTGATGTTGGCTTGGAATTAGGGTTAGGGTTTCCTACAAGCTCTCTCACTAAACTTGAGGAAGAGGGGATGAAGAAAGAGATTGGCTAAAACTATAAAATGGGTTGAATTTTCCAAGATTTCCCAACATGAATAATGAGTGAGCCTAGGGTCTTATTTATAGAACTCCCAAACCCTAGGTTTAGGTTTGAATTAGAAGTTTCCCTCCCAAAGTTTGTTGAAAGAGTTTGTTAGGAACTTAGCTTAGGGTTTAAGCTAGGGTTTAGGGAAAGTTCTAGAATAATAGGCTAATTTAGTGAAGCTCAAAGTGTTTGCTGATCTGGTAGAACCCTCTGGAGTTTTCTGGAACTTGGAGTACATTTCTGAACTGTAGCCACTGATTCAGGAGTTTTGCACTGAAATTGAGGATCCAATTCCCTGGGACCACCGCAGATCCACGGCCTTAGCAAGCCCATGCCGCGGATCCGCGGCTATGTATGAGGCTTAGGCCTTGGTCTTTTAGCTGCTGTCTTGTACTGTAGTTTATAGCTTCCTTTGATATGTTGATTTGTAATTGCTCCTTTGTAATGATACCAGATTTGAAATTAGTGAGTTTACGTATCTTTCGAGCGGTGTAATGATCGAGCAAGCTTCTCTTTTCCTGCATAGACTTCGAAACACGGGTTGCGATATATAGAAAATATGCCATGTAATGCAATGCAGTCAATTTCCCTAGAAATGCCGGTTTTAAGGTCGAATACATGTAATCTGATATTTTACGATAGATTTGCTAATATGTGAATTATGAATACCGTACACTTCTATATGGATCCAAATGATAAGGAAATTGCCTGTTAAAATATGCAATATTTTCGACTGATCAAATACCCCCAAACTTAATTTCGATCGTCTCGAGCGAATGTTTTATTAAAAAGAGAAGGAGAAAATAAAGAAAGAGAAAAACTAACTAGCACACTTTCGTAGGCAACACGATTGCACTGAGCACGTGCAACAAGCCTTTAAACCTCTAGGTGTCCCTAGTAGGAGGAGTGTTGTCTCCTGAGGGTTTTCAGCGGATTGCACCCACAAAATCCAATAATAAAAGCAAGATCATGAATATTACATTTAAAGAAAAGAATCGTAAAAGAAAGACCTTGAAAATTAGGGTTTCCAACTAAGCTAGCTTTTCGGTTGTCATGAGCCCTATCTTAATGGTCATGAAAAGATGTTAGAAATCACGTCCTCCCTCAATAAAACATCGTCTTATTCTTCATTCCTATCTTTCTTCCAAAAATCGATCATATCACCCTGCGTGTGTGTAAAGACATCCCTACACCCGGAGAATTCAATTCAAGCTATCATACTCTTGCCCATCAACCTCAGTACATTTTTTTTTCTTTTTTTTTCGATGAGCTCACACACTTTCATGCGACCGTTAATACTTCTTGAGGTACTAACCGACCGATTACTCATGTGTTTGCTTATTTGGTGTATTTTCCTAACCTTGCACCACCTTAGGTATAGCAGTGACTCCCAGACCAGTTGGCCTTAGGGCACTAGATGAAGAGGCACCCTCGCCATATATTTTTTATTTCCCTCGGTGATAACAAAACCAGTGTCCATTTTTCTCACCATATTTTTTTTTCATACTTTTGGCTTTAAGACAAGAGCATTTCAAGGTATCCTCTACTATCCCAGGCTTCAAGACGTGTGTAAGTGCGAATAGCAGGGTAGCAACGTTCAAAATGTTTGGCTTCCAGAATAGAAACTATTTTTCAGACTTATTTTTATCCTCAGATTAGTGACGTCCTTCATCTTACTAACCCTTGGGACAACGGCTCATAACTACTTATTACTAGTTCGTATAAGAAAACTTCTAATTTTCTTAGTTTTCTTAAATTTTTCTAATCTCATGGATGTAATTTTTCACTATCTAAACTTTCATTATCTTATTTATATACAAAAAAGTGTAAATATTAAAATTATTTTTATATTTGAAATTTTTTTTAAATTTTTATGGGTTTTGAAAATTTTTCAATTTTTATAGATTTTTAAAGAAATGTTTTGTGCTTATGCAGATGATATGCAAATGATGCGAAAATAAGCACAAACCTCCCCCAAACTTGTTTTCAACAGTGTCCTCACTGTTGCCGAATGCTATACCTACAAAACTGTAAATCTGGGGGGAATTATTAGTGGGGGCAAAATATATAAGTGAAGAACTTCCCCCAAACTTACTCTTTTCACTCACCTTCATTCAAAAAAATATGCAATGATATACAGGATATGAAGGTGAGACGGAGGAATTTTAATCTAAATAAACTGGCTCTTGTAAGAACAAGAGCTCCTCCGTGGGGTTAGTGGAAAAACACGGCTTAAGTCTATGTCCATTTACTTTGAAAACAGTGCCGTTTTTAACATTTTCAACTTCTACTGCCCCGTGCGGGTATACAGACCGCACAACAAAAGGTCCCTTCCAACGAGATCGGAGCTTACCCGCATGAAGGTGTAATCGTGAATCATAAAGAAGGACTTGTTGACCAGGTAAAAATGTTTTCCTTACAATGTTTTTATCGTGAAAAACCTTAGTCCTATTCTTTGTGATTACAGCATTATCATAAGCTTCATCGCGGAGTTCGCTTAGCTCGTTAAGTTGCAGCTTCCGAAAGTTGCAAGCAAGGTTTAAATCAAAATTTATTTCCTTTATAGCCCACAATGCTTTATGCTCTATCTCGACAGGTAAATGACATGCTTTTCCAAACACTATCCTATATGGAGACATTCCTAGGTCGGTCTTATATGCAGTCCTGAATGCCCAAAGAGCATCCGTCAATTTGGTCGACCAGTCTTTTCTATTTTTAGCAACAGTTTTCTCCAGGATAAGTTTGATTTGTCTGTTTGAGATTTCAGCCTGCCCGCTTGTTTGGGGATGATAGGGTGTAGAAAGTCGGTGGTTGATTGCGTATTTTCGCATCAGAGTCTCGAAAGACCTGTTGCAGAAGTGTGTCCCATTATCGCTAATGATAGCGCGTGGGTGTCCAAATCGCGAGAAGATATTCTCTTTCAAGAACTTAATGACAACTTTCCTGTCATTAGTGCGACATGGAATGGCTTCTACCCACTTTGAGACATAATCAACCGCCAGCAATATATACAGATTCCCAAAGGAGTTAGGAAAAGGACCCATAAAATCAATGCCCCAAACATCAAACATTTCAACAACCAGAATGGGTTGCTGAGGCATTTCATTCCTCTGGGATATTCTACCCGTATACTGACATTGTGTACAGGTTTTGCAATACTCAAATGCGTCCTTGAATAAGGTCGGCCAATAAAATCCACATTGCAAAACCTTTTCCGCTGTCTTTCTAGGACCAAAGTGACCCCCACAGGCCTGATCATGACAAAACGAAAGAACACTCTTGAACTCTTCATTCGGGACGCACCGGTGAATGATCTGATCAGGACAATATTTAAACAAATAGGGCTCGTCCCAGTAAAAGTGTTTTACTTGGGATAAAAAACGGTATTTGTCCTGTTTTGACCAATCGCTCGGTATAAGTCCTGTGGCATGATAGTTCACAATATCCCTGAACCATGGTTCAGCGGATATGCTCAAGAGTTGTTCATCAGGGAATGAGTCATTGATCGGCAGGGTCACAGGGGAAGAACGATGCGTGAAAGGTGGTCAGCTACTACGTTTTCACATCCTTTCTTATCTTTGATAACAAGATCGAATTCTTGTAACAGTAGGATCCAACGTATTAGTCGACCTTTTGCATCTTTCTTCGCCAGAAGATGTTTTAAAGCGGAATGGTCAGTATACACAACTATAGGTGAGCCGATTAAGTAAGGCCTGAATTTTTCTAAAGCAAATACAACCGCTAAAAGTTCTTTCTCTGTGGTTGTATAATTGATTTGCGCATCATTCAGGGTCTTACTAGCATAGTAAATCACGTGTGGCATCTTTTCAATGTGCTGTCCTAAGACTGCACCTACTGCAAAATCAGATGCGTCACACATCAGCTCAAAGGGGTAGTCCCAGTTTGGTGATGATAAAACGGGGGCTGAAGTGAGTGAGTGTTTAAGTGAGTCGAAAGCTGTCTCGCAATCCGAGTCAAAATGGAAGGTCGTATCCTTGGCCAGGAGTAGTGTTAAAGGTCTAGCAATTTTGCTAAAGTCCTTAATGAATCTCCTATAAAAGCCCGCATGGCCAAGGAAAGAGCGAATATCTTTGACGCTTTTGGGATGAGGGAGGTTTTGAATGACATCTACTTTAGCTCTGTCAACCTCAATGCCTTTCTGTGAAATGACATGTCCAAGTACTATTCCTTCTTGGACCATAAAATGGCATTTTTCCCAGTTCAAAGTCAAGTTCTTCTCTTTGCAACGAGTAAGAACAGCGTCAAGATTCGTTAGGCAATCTGAAAAAGAGTCTCCAAAATTCGAGAAATCGTCCATAAAGATCTCCAAAAAATTCTCTACCATATCAGAGAATATCCCCATCATACACCGCTGAAAGGTAGCGGGAGCATTGCATAGCCCAAAGGGCATGCGACTGTAAGCAAAGGTACCAAAAGGACAAGTAAAAGTGGTTTTATCTTGATCCTTTTTGGCGATGGGGACCTGATTATAGCCTGAGTATCCGTCCATAAAACAATAATATTGTCGTCCCGCTAAGCGTTCCAGCATCTGATCAATGAATGGCAGAGGAAAATGAACTTTCCTCGTAGCAGCGTTGAGTTTTCTATAATCGATGCATACACGCCACCCAGTTTGGGCGCGTGTTTGAATCAACTCATTCGCCTCATTGGTGATAACTGTGATGCCGGATTTCTTAGGAACGACATGTATAGGACTCACCCACTGGCTATCGGAGATGGGGTATATAATACCATTATCTAAGCATGACGATTTCTTTCATGACAGCTTCCTTCATGACGGGATTCAACCGTCTCTGTGGTTCTCGGGTCGGTCTGGCATCATCCATCACATGTATATGATGTTCAACTATCAAGGGACTAATCCCTTTGATGTCCGCCATACTCCAACCAAACGCCTCCTTGTTAGATCTCAATACCGATAAAAGTGCATTTTCTTGCTCTGATGCAAGAGAAGCGGATATGATAACCGGTAATGACTCGTTCTCACCTAGATATGCATATTTCAGGTGAGAAGGTAAAATTTTGAGATCTAATTCAGGCGGAGAAATGATAGAAGGAAGGGTCACAGATTGATTTTTGGATTTACAAAGAAGCTCAGAGCCTGTGAAAGATACAGACTCGGGTGGAGAAAAGTCAGAAGTGCAGGACTCATGTGTAGCTAAAGTGTCCTCACTAAGATCTTGTGCAAAGTCAAACAGAGATGTGCTAATGTCATCGAGATCAGTAAAGCAAAGATCCTCAGCTCCACAACTATCGGGAGCGATCTCATGGACAGAGCACACATCTAAAATATGAGCAGAGGGTTCTGATGGCTGACTTCCAACTTTATAGATATTTAGTTCAATGGTCATATTTCCAAATGATAAATTCATTGAACCATTTCTACAGTTTATAACAGCGTTGGAAGTGGCAAGGAAAGGACGACCTAAAATCACCGGAATTTGGCCCCGGGGGTTTGCTACAGGATGTGTGTCGAGCACAATGAAGTCTACAGGGAAAACAAATTCCCCGACCTTTATCAACACATCCTCTAATTCACCCCTTGGTTTGGTGATAGATCGGCCTGCCATCTGGAGAGTGTAATGAGCAGGTTTCAACTCTCCAATCCCTAATTGCTCATAGACAGAATAAGGGAGCAGGTTAACACTTGCGCCAAGGTCTAAAAGAGCACGATTTATGTTTTTACCCCCAATCGAAATCGATATTGTAGGACAACCTGGGTCCTTTCTTTTCTTTGGAAGCTGGGGTATAAAAGCAGTGCTGATATTATTAGACATAAAGACCTTCTTCGGCACTTGAGTCTTCCTCTTCCTAGTGCACAAGTCCTTAAGAATTTTCGCATAAGCGGGGACTTGCTGAATCGCATCTAGGAGAGGGATATTGATGTTAACCTGTTTGAACATCTCTAAAATTTTCTCCATATGAGGACTCGTTCTATTTGCCCTTAACCGGTTCGGGTAAGGAGCTTTCGCAATAAGCGCGGGGTCCATCATAGGAGAAGGAAAGGGGGGTAGACGAGGTCCCAAAGGAGGTGTGGGGACCGTCTGTGGAGAACTATAAGGATTGGTTGAAGGTGTTGAGCCTAGAGGGAAATGGAGAATAGGCTCGTGTGAAGGTGGTTTGGTAGAAGAAGAAGGATCAGAAGGTGAAGTGTGTGTGTGTGGAAAAAACTCAGCCGGGGTGTTGATATGATTTTCAGTATCATCAATACCTTCCCCGACATGATTGTTCAGCACTCTTCCCGATCTCAACGTTGTAATGGCATTTACATTGTAATGCCCAGGATTCTGTAGGGGTTGAGAGGGAAGTTTCCCTTTTTCTCTCGCACTCATTTCGGCTTTTAAGCGTGCGATTTCAGCTTCCATCGTGCGAATACTCTCAGCTTGGGATGCAGAGTTTTTCTTTATTTCACTGACGGAAGATCTAACCTCAGTCGAAACATCCATGAAATTTGATAAAAGTGATTTCATGGTTTGAGTGAATTGAGAGAAATCGTCAGCACAGGGCTGCATAGGATTAGACTGTGCAGGAGTGTTGCCCTGGTTTTGGAAATTTTGTGACTGATAGGGGTGCTGAATGAGTTGAAGGGGTTGCTGTTGTGGTGGAGGAAGAGCCCTTTGAAATTGATTCGTGTTTGGAACCGTGTTTTGAGATTGGTTTTGGTTCCAAGCAAAATTCGGGTGGTTCCTCCAACCCTGATTGTACGTGGAAGAATATGGATCGTTTCGAGGTCTTTGAAATGCGGCATTAGAATGCTCGTGACCTTGAAACGCAGAGTTTAATGGACATTCTTCCGTTAAATGTGACGGATCAGAACAGCACCCACAAACAGTTTTGGGGAGCGACATTGGGTTTAGGGAGGCTGCTGCAAATTTGTGTTCCATAGCGTCGAGCTTCTTTTGCATTGCTGCCATTTCAGCTCGAACACCTATGGATACATCTATTTGGTGTACGCCACCCCTATTCAATGGTTGGGTTCCACTCTCCCAAATTAGTGATTTTTCAGCGAACTCTTCTAAGTATCGCCAAGCTTCCCCATCATCTTTAGTCATAAAAGTACCTTAACACATGTTTTCAAGGCTCTGTTTAGTGTTAGGGTTACTGCCCTCATATATGATTCGGCAAAGCTCCCATCTCGGGATGCCGTGATGAGGACATTGAACCAATAGATCCTTGAAACGTTCAAAGTATTTTGAAAATGGTTCGGCAGGGAGCTAGGCAAATTGGTTCAGTTCGCTACGGATTCGAGCCGTCTTTTGGATTGGATAAAATTTCTTAAGGAATGCAGCGACGAATTCTTCCCAATTCGTAATAGAATGTGCGGTAGTGTTATATAGCCACTTCTCGGCTATATCGCACAAAGTAAATGGAAGAAGTCGTAGACGCATCGCATCCACTGAAAGTTGTGACGTACCCATCATTGCGCATACGTTTTCAAATTTGGTAATGAAAACGTAAGCGTCCTCGGTCTCGAGTCCGTGGAATTTGGGTAAAAGATTGATATACTGGGGCTTAATCTCAAAGTTATCCCCATTGGCTGGTGGTGTGGATAAGCAGGTCGAAAGAGGACCTCTAAGTGGATAGCACCTCTCCTGGAGAGAAATGTGGGGTGGATTCTGCGCACCAACGGACGGCGGCAGATTAGGGTTAAAGAAGTTCGATGGATTCAGATCCATCGGTGTGGGTGTGGTAGTGGGTAAAGAAAAGGTAAATGAAGAAATATCGACTTCGGAGTCGATAAAGGGTACGCGGACTAAACGGGCACTAGAATCCCGTGTCCAGCCTATCTTGCACTAAAAAGGGTTAGTACAAGTGGCAGCGTTGGCTTATAATTAGGGGTAAAAATGAATGCGGTGCTTGCTTTTGAAAAAGGGACGGATTTTTTTTTAAAAAAATGATGCGACAAAACAAATACAGCACACAACCCTAGAATCTAGTGGTCACCTAGGTCCGGCTCTAGACCGCTCCTAACTGCCAAAAGACAAGTCGCAGGATAGAATCCTCCACTGCCTCTTTGTCCCCCTGTGGCCGGATAAGTGCCAGGTAAGTGGGAAGGTACTCCACTACGTAAGTAGTGGGCCTAATTAAAAACCACTAGCCTTAGACACACTCGCCTTAGGCACCACAAGAAAACGCGGATAAGCAATGAATTACCCACGGCCTTCTCTTGTCCTAATTGAGCGCGACAGTCCTTAGAGTCTTCTCTAGATTTCTTTTAATTAATGAGGGTAAATGCGAATGCAAGTTTTGCGATTTTCGGGGCCTAGGAAGGGTAATGAAATCCCCACCTAATTTGGATTTGGCCGTGCCCCTTAAATTTCCGTATTAGAATGCAAACAACCAAGAAATCAAAATCACGCACAATTTTATTTTTGCTTTTGCGGCGCTGCGATTTATTTGCAAAGAATCCTGCAGTAAAGTGTTAATTGGAGCTAAAAGAGGAGAGGGGAGAGAACAGGAAAGTACCTGATGGCAAAATTTTCCAGAGAACCCCCAACCTAGCCGCGGATCAGCCGCGTATGCAGGGTTCAGGCCGCGGAAACGCGCTCCAATTGTCAGATCACTGTACAAAATTTCACCAGGGAGCTTCTGTTGGCTCCCTAAGCTCTGAGATATATTCCAAAAAATTTTTTCACAGCACAAAATGCTCCAGATCACCTTGCAGTCAATTCACAACACACGTATAAGAGTTTGTACGAATTTTGATTTCAAGACGTAAAATGTAATAATTCTTTCACTTCAAACTAAAAAAATGAAAATGAATTAGCGCGATCCCCGGCAACGGCGCCATTTTGATTGAATGAATTTTTTGATTGGATTTAAAAGTATCGAATCAAATAGTCCCCGGCAACGGCGCCATTTTGATTGATAGTTTTTCCATTGTGTAGTATGTAGAAATTTGTAAAGAACTTCACAACCAAAAATTATTTTGACCGCAATCAAACTACGGTGTCAATTGTAGTTCATGAGTGAGTGCGGATCGTCCACAGGGATTGCACGATTCATTTATATCTTTGATACGTTTGAAATAAAAAGTTAAGCAACAATAAAAGAAAACATGATTCAAGAATGATTTGTATTCGAGTGTCACTATTCTTTATGCAAGAATCAAGAAACTATAAACAATCAAGAATCGGTGTTTCGATAATATTTCCAATCAACAATCAAGAATATAAAAGAGGCTCGTAGGAATCGATAGGATCGATAGACGTGATGTAATCTAAAGATATCGTGTTCTTGTCCTTCGAAGGATTGATACTAGATCGATGATGATCGACGAGAGTTGGGGCTTTCTCGTGAAACTAGGGTTTCATCCTATAACCCTTGTTCTTTCGTCGATATCATTCCTTTTCTAGCCTCTACCAAATTCAAGAAACGATCGTAACTCCCCAATTTCGATCGATGTCAATCAAGAAAGCATCGAAACGAAATGGGTCGTCGTTTCTTGAACTTGCTAGGGTTTACAAAACTCGTGGGACTCAAGAATCGATTAAAGCTATGTTACATCATCATTCTATTATCCGTCTCGACTCCTCGACGAGCGGAGTTTTATTCACACATCACGACAAAGACAATATTGAAGATTTGTAAAGATAACATGATGCGGAATTTAAAGAAAACAAGATAAAAGAATATCACCTTTATTGATCTCAACAATTTTGATTACATTTGCTTCAAGAACTACAAGAAGAAGAATCTAGATTGTTGATCGGGCGTCGCTCGGCTTCGTGAGTCGTGGATCGGCTTCGGATCGCTTGCTCCGTTGAAATCGGCTCCGCTCCTAAAGGTTGTAAGGCTTCTTGCTTAATGGGTACTCGGGATTCTTGATGTTGGCTTGGAATTAGGGTTAGGGTTTCCTACAAGCTCTCTCACTAAACTTGAGGAAGAGGGGATGAAGAAAGAGATTGGCTAAAACTATAAAATGGGTTGAATTTTCCAAGATTTCCCAACATGAATAATGAGTGAGCCTAGGGTCTTATTTATAGAACTCCCAAACCCTAGGTTTAGGTTTGAATTAGAAGTTTCCCTCCCAAAGTTTGTTGAAAGAGTTTGTTAGGAACTTAGCTTAGGGTTTAAGCTAGGGTTTAGGGAAAGTTCTAGAATAATAGGCTAATTTAGTGAAGCTCAAAGTGTTTGCTGATCTGGTAGAACCCTCTGGAGTTTTCTGGTACTTGGAGTACATTTCTGAACTGTAGCCACTGATTCAGGAGTTTTGCACTGAAATTGAGGATCCAATTCCCTGGGACCACCGCGGATCCGCGGCCTTAGCAAGCCCATGCCGCGGATCCGCGGCTATGTATGAGGCTTAGGCCTTGGTCTTTTAGCTCCTGTCTTGTACTGTAGTTTATAGCTTCCTTTGATATGTTGATTTGTAATTGCTCCTTTGTAATGATACCAGATTTGAAATTAGTGAGTTTACGTATCTTTCGAGCGGTGTAATGATCGAGCAAGCTTCTCTTTTCCTGCATAGACTTCGAAACACGGGTTGCGATATATAGAAAATATGCCATGTAATGCAATGCAGTCAATTTCCCTAGAAATGCCGGTTTTAAGGTCGAATACATGTAATCTGATATTTTGCGATAGATTTGCTAATATGTGAATTATGAATACCGTACACTTCTATATGGATGCAAATGATAAGGAAATTGCCTGTTAAAATATGCAATATTTTCGACTGATCATACGGCATCACAGATCTAGGTACGGGTCAATATCACATTCATCATACTATTCACCTGGTATCCTCTTTATCAAATATCATGATCGGGGTACTGATCTACGTCAAGGACCCGCTACAACGTCATGTCGTATCTCAAATACGAACCCTGCTATATCACCAATCTCACGGCCTCAAATCAAATCTCATCGACTCATCATAAATCCCAAGTACTATCCTCATTATACATGCATGCGTATATGAATGTACATATGCATAGTCCCATACCCACGCATATATACATATATACACATCCCAATCTGCGCACAAGAAAGTAAAGTATGCAAGTCTGTGTGTGCGTATGTGGGTATAACAACTACTCTAGGGTTTCGCAACTAACCCAAAGGTAAACCATGAACACATAAACATAACATGAATAAACATTCTCGTATCATAAAACACCTATATAAACATATATATATGAGCTACACAACGGACTACGGGGGTGCTATACACCATCCATCCGACTTCTCCCCGTAGATATAAATCTACTCACCTGGTCCTCGCTCGCCGGTGCCGACGTCGCCACGCGCTTGCTTGTCGTCTCGAAGTCCACATGGGGTACCTACATATCATAACGCACCATGTCGTATTAAAATCCGACTCATGACCCAAAACGACACGTGAATCCAACATAGGTCAAAACCTATGGTTGCTTTCACAAATTAACCCAAAAACCCTCGACGTCGGTGTACAAACGCCAGACCATCGAGAAAACCCAAATACCCTCATTTGCATATTCACGAACACTAATTTTAATATAAAATAAGTTAAAACTCACAAAAACCCCAATTTCACTTAAAAAGTCATTTTTCCGAAAATCTAGCAAGCACAATTCGCCGTTTTTGTACAAAACATGATGTTTTAACAATTCTAGTGACCAAGATGATAACTTAATATCTTAATTATGCCATAGAAACCATTACGTAAATTTTAAACCCACAATTTTAATTCGATTTCAAAAACCTAGTTTGCAATATTAACCAATTTTAATAATTTTATAGCAAAAATGAACAAACTACAATCTAGCTTGGATTTTCATGAACTAAAGCATTAAACCACTCAATATAATATTTATAATGACATGAAATCTAAATTTGAATTTTATCTCATAAGAATATAATTATTTAAAAAGAACTAGTTTACCAATTATATAATTATCACTTTTAAATCAACAAATATGCAAACTAGCAATTTAAATTGGATTTAGCATAACATTAATATGTCAATTATATCACATAAACTAAATCTCACAACACAAAATACCAATTTGAAATCAAACCCCTCTCTCGAATTTTAAATCATGCACCTAGAACTAATTAAAAACCTAATTAAACAATTAATTAAGCTAACCTAAGCAATTAACAACACATTAAGCAAAAAGGTTAGAATTTATACCCAACTAATTTGAAGCTCCCACAAGCACACTTAGCCACCCAAATTGAAATCTAAATCCCTAGATCCATGCTATGAAAGCCAAGAAAAATGGGTAGGAGGTGGATTTTGATTTTGGTTTGATTTTGGATGGAATTTTGGAGATTTTTGGAAGGGTTTTGAGTGGAATGAGATGAGGAAAAAGGGAAGGGCAGCATGAGGAGGCTCGGCTGCAGCAAGGGAATGAAAGGAGAGAGAGTGAGGTGGGGAAAATAATTGGCCAAGTCAAGAAAAGTCCAAGTCAACCCAAATCCATACCTCATTTCTTATTCTTTCTTTTTTTTTCTTTTCTTTTCTTCTTAACTTTGAATCTTCAAGTGGGGAAAATAGGTGGGGCTGCTGAATTCAGCCAACGGAAGAAATAAATGGGGGTGTGTGAGTGTAGGTATGGGTGTGGGGTGATGGAAAATGATAAATACAATACCCCAAATATCCATTTACACTAAAAAAAAGCCTTTTTTTCTTCAATAATTTCTAAACCATTTTGGCAAACGATTTCGTTTCAAAAACCACATGATAAAATTTTATTTAATGTTTTATGATGCACAAAATTTGTTTCAACTCATTACAATTTGTAATTTTCCCTAGTTAAATGTATTAGTGACGGCTTAAAATAATATTAAAATAATTAATTTCGGAAAAAATTTCAGAAAATTTGAAATTTTACCAGTGGGTCAATAAACACCAAATACTAGCAATTACATAGCTAGAATATGTATATTTAATTTTATAACAAAAATATTTGCATTTTGACTTTTTACAGAAAACCCCCTTATTTTACCGTTTTTTCGAAATTTCACCGAAACGATTTTCAAAACGTTACAATCTTCCCCCCTTAAAGAAATTCGGTCCCCGAATTTAAATTAAAACTCCCCCCAAATACTAAAATATTTCAGCCAAAACCATCAAATCGCCGGGGCTCCGAAATCATAAATACATAAACACATCATAGCGCAATGCATGCGCATGAGTAATGAGTAGATAACTCGAAATCAAAACTCCGTCAAGCATCCCACAATTATCGGAGTCAATGTGAAGACACGAATACCAAATCTCAAGCAAGACCGATATGCTATAAATCGGAACTATACATGCAAATATCAGGAGGAAATGCATGCCAAATCCTTTAAGTTGTTGTGCAATGCACATAACAATGCACAGTAGCGGACGTCTATCATAAGAAAATAACTATATACATATATACCTTTGTTTGAAATGTACGTTCCGCCGTTTTGGGAAACAATTTAGAAGGGTTTTCCTTGTTTTAAACGTTTCGCGTCATATCAGACACGTAGTTAAATACTGAGACTATAGCTCGCATTTTGGAATTCCCTTCAATAGCTATCAATGCATGCAAAATACATTCAGGTACTGTCCTCTGACTAGTCCTGCTTAGTACGAAAACACATCGCAATTATCATAAAAAAAACGTACTGCTCTATAAGAAATCAATCCCAAAATACGCCTATGAATACTACGTGCATCTGGTGCGCACGACAATCAAAATCCATATACGTGCCATACAAGTGCACAGAAACAAGATCTAAGTGCATCGGGTGTGCACAAAGCATCTTTCGTAGGCAACGTGTGTGCCTGACAGTAAAATCAGGTGCATCTGACATGCACGAAAAAATCTCGATTTAGTGCATCTGGTGTGCACCAAAATCGCATCTCAAGACATGCGCTCAACATGCGCGAAAACCCAAACCCAGGGGCATCCATCATGCACGAAATCATGAAATCCAATATCAAGCGCCGAACATGCGCAAAATCAAATCAGGTGCACCAGGTGCACAAAACAAATATCGAGTATCACAATCGAAATCGAAGTCCAGTGCATCTAAGTGCACAAAAGGCGTATCACTGCACTGCAAGTATATATAAACTATACAGAGTGCAGGAACCAAATCATGTGCGTGCATACGCACAAAATCAACTCAAATGTCTAAAACCGTAAAATCACAAACATGTGAAACCAAAGCACGAAAACGATATCAAGTGCAACACTGTGCAAAGATCGTAGATCCTCAATCATCAAAATCAAATCATGCGAATAAATCACCCAAAACATCGAAATCAATAATCGCGGAATAGTACCGCTCAAGCGCATCCTCTAAGAATCTCGGGCCAACTGTCGCGGTCACTAGTGGGACGTCTCGTCGATGATCATGAACTCTGGCCTGCTGGTGTGCGTAACAATGACCACTCCTGGGTCAAGATCTTCACTGTGAATTACCAATCTCTCGGTCCATCGGCTCATCGGCCCTGTCAGGTGTGCTAACGGGGATGATCCCGTTCTGGCACTTCTCTGGTCATCTCTCGATCAATCATCGTGACCACTCGTAAGACAGCATATCACTGGCGTCGGCCTCTGGCTCTCTGAATGTACGTGACACATCTGATCCTAGGTGCAAGTATCATTGCAGCAGTGTCCTGGAAGGAATCCTGCTCATGGTCTCTTCTATGTCTCATCTCTGCCAACTGTCCGGAAGTCATCGTCATTTCCTATATTTGCATCTTGCTCTGGAACGACTGCATACTCATCGCGACTCCTTCTGGAAGGTAAATCCAAGTACCATGCCTCGACATGCGCATCGCATCTCTGATGTCGGCGGAGTGGAACGTCATCTCATCTAGATCTGGTACGAACCTCTTACTTCACTTTTCTCTAATGTCTTCTGCTTTGGACTCGTCTCGTCGCGGCTGCATGGACTGAGCTCCAACGGCTATCCTCATATCGGGAGTCTCCCAAGAAATGCATCTCACCACCTAGCATCCGAATTAAGTCGAGCCATCCGATCGAGTCGTCAAAACCTCATAATCTCCCAAGAGCTCAACATCTTGGGCACAGTTTAATAGTATCGAGTACATACCACAGCATCGGTGGTCCAGCCGTAGAAGGGCAAACCCAAGCCTCACTAATGGTGCCGTGGAACTGCCGCAAACCCGAAGGTTCAAAGGCTTTCACACGGTCATTATGTCGAGTTAGGATTTCATTCTTCTAGAGGGTCCATAGAATTGCCTGCATGTCTTTCCGACTACTTTAAACTTGGAATAATAGGTTTCTGACATTCGATCGTCTCTGTCGACTCTCAACGTCTCCGCGTGAAGTCGTCTCTAGCTGGAATCAATCTATCTGATGACCTCTTATCGGGTAGGCGAACGAACCACATGTCCTAGTCATACATCCTCGGGTGACTAGCGACCTTCTATCATCTCTTAGTACAACATGTACTGCAATAGCTCCAACATATGGGGCGATATCTTGTCGTTCGCAGCAATAACTGGCTCGCTCGTCTGCACGCTGAACGGTGCCTCAATCATCAGGAGTAAGCAATACTTCAATGGTCATCAAAATCTGGCTGGCCTCTATCAGTGGCTCAATCCTCTAGTGCAAATCGGCACGTCCGAGTAATCTCATACAGCAATCCACCCAACGCTCGTGGCGCGGAAACACAGCAAAAAGACACATCTCCGCAATCGTGTGTCGCCGGAATTTCGCCCTGGTCATTCCTCGTTCGTGATGAGCTCGTGCTGACCGCAACTCTAGCTGTAGCTCTCCCTGCCCGTAATCATGGCAGCAAAACCATAATTGGTACTGATGAGGCTAGATCGGAATGAATATAATACTGAGCAAAGAAATGTACATCCTAAGGCTTCTTAAGTAGAGTAGCGTATCGTAAATATGCCGCGGAACATACCTACGGTACGTCACTCTACTTTAGTCACCTATTCCATCAACCAAGGGTCATCCTACACTCCTAGGGTAAAACCTAACGCTCTGATACCAACTTTGTCACGTCCCGAAAGTACGGAATATGACCGGCACTTAAACTACAAACGTCTCGAGGCGTACGTAATCTAAGTAAGCCGAAAACCTAGAAATCCAAACCAAGAAAAGTAGTAGAGTGAAGGAAAACCAATTTAAATCAAGTAGTTTTAATAGCATTGTTAGTTATATGTATGCCCTAGAGGCCATTGCTATACATAGGATGTATATTGTAGTGGATGCTGGGACATATATAGTGAGGACTTTCTTGCTCGACATGATAGTATGCTATCTGGTTGATCTTTACCTTAACGTGTACACTGATTGTCTCTCTGTTACATGTTGGTAAAGCCCTTAGGATTTGTACTTAACTACCTGGACTGTGATGCGGATCATACTAGTGGGGATATGGTAGTCCATAAGTACATCTTTCAAAGTCCCTAGTCGAGGGTGTATCGAGACGGGGCATCGATATACCAGAGTAGACTAGCGTGTACCTTCTCGACCCATACAGATGGGCGATGGATGATCCCATATCCATTGGTGTTTGACATCGGAGATGATATACGGGTGCTCAGTAGAGACTGGGTACACTGGACGGACTCGCCGAGAACTCCCAGATGGTATTATACCTCACGTCAGATGGCAGTTCTCTGGTGACACTGGTACAGAGTAGTCTGTTGACCCGAGATCGTCATAGAGTCTTGTGTGGTTCCCACTGTGCTTTGATTTCCATCTTACCACGTCCAAGAGGGCGTGCAAAACGGTGGTTTTTGGGTACAGTCCCGAGTCATATGGAAGCAATGAGCGATAGGAGGGGATTCGTCTCTCCCGGTATAGGGAGTTGATGTTGCGCTGTGTTCGATTGGCTATAACAGGAAATCCCTGGCCAGGGTTGCTGAGATTTACTGGTAAGTGTTACCAGTAGTTTCTCGAAGTGTTATAGACCTCATATCGACACGACTTATCGAGCTATTGGGGTCTGACGTATACCACCCCTAGGCAAGATATGCGACATATCAGACGATCAGACCGGACTGTACGGTAGTGTTACTGGTTGGATTCACTGGAGTGTGAGCGGGCCTGCTCGTCGATCTTCAGATCGCTCAATACCCGGGTGGCCGTTACGTTTAGCAGACCGCTTGCGGCTTGTGGATATTTGATATGATCATCATCCGCTGCCGGCGTATTGACGAGTCTTTAGAGTCCTACACAGAGGTTTCCTGGCTCAAGCAAAACGAAATAGGAGCGCATATGAGATGTGTGCGGGACCGAGAATAATGCGTGTATGTGATACCGTATTTGATTCTCGCGATCAATGTGTCGGATAGTTGTATGCGATATAACCTAGTTATCGATTCAAGCGTTGAATCGATAAGCCGATACATTGAATACTAGTCGGTTGTGTGCGACATGACCGGATCATTGAATCAAGTGTTGATTTAATGATTTAATGCATAATTATATATTTGATATATTGCTTTGCATTAACTAGTATCGGTTCACTTTAAATGGATTTTCTCACTCGATTGTACACATTGTATATGTGATATACTTTTGTGCACTTGATTGTATCATGTTTGATGATACATGTTATGCTAGGGTTTTTGTGTAAAGATCAAACCATGGTTACATGATTATGGTTAGGGTTTTGTTTTATTCACTTATTTATTTATCCATTTCATTTTGGAAAATAAATGGAAAAGAGAAAAGAATGGTGGCTTTTTTTGGAGTTTAGTTGAAGCTTCATGAAGCTTTGATCAAGTCAACCATTCTTATCTCATCCTTAACCCTAACCATTCCCACTAACCATGATTCATTCTCTACACTTGACTATAGTTAACATTATGATAAGTTTTGATTTTCTATTGATTTTAAATTAACTTATCATAAGACTTTCTTCTTCTTCTTCATCTTCTTCCATGAAGAAAGCAAGCTCCATCAATGGTGATTGATGAAAATGAGTGAGAAATCCAATTCTAAAGTCTACCCACTTCCTATTTCTTCATCCTCTACCTCTTGCCAAGTAGTAGAGTGTGTTTTCTTCACAAGTTTCATTACTTGGTGAAGTGAGAGCTTGATTTAGCGATGCCTCGACGTAGATCATCTTCGGTATGGACATCGACGACCTAGCTTGCCCATTCTCCGACGAAGCCGATGCTAGAGCCCGGATTTGATTTGGACAGCGGTGAGGACTTCGTTGCGGAGCTATGGAGGTGGAGCACCGGATCTACAAAGGTTGTATTTCCGTATTCCCTTAGTTAAGTGTTAACTAGTTATCTTTTCGCCTAGTTTTCTAGCATACGATCCGTAGTCGGGTCTCTCGGCACCTAGATTTTTTGAAATTGGCATGTTCGATGCCTTGTGAGACCTCACTAGTGTGCCTAGGAACCCTACAAGCATAAGCCGAATTATGCGGTTTAAAAACATCAAATATTTCCCGAAAATTTCGGCAGAGTCTCCTTTATAAATACTGGCCCCCAAACAGGATATAACATGAATAGTATACGAAATCAATAAAAAGGCATCCCCAAGCGGGAGCTAGCTCTTCGTCAATCGACGGTCACAACCACACAAGCAATATAATATACAACGCCAACGGCGAGGATCAAAATTCAAAAGGAAACTCAAAACCACAAGAAAACCACAGAAATATAACGCGCGACTCTAAGGTCGAAGGAATAACATCACTGGACTCTATCTCAAAATAAATATATGTTTGGTTGATGGAACTTCTAGATACAACAGAATAATGATATACAAGATATATAATGGGGGTACGATACAAGTAAACCCACATACTAGCCAGTCACCCGGAAATGGGAAGCAATGCCAGCAAAGCCGTAATGAAACCTGTACGGCGAAACCTGCAAGAAACTGGGGCACAACGGGGGTGAGTTGCCAACTCGTGAATAGAAAAACATCTACGGAAAGAAATCGCATAAATAACGCAACCTAGGTCAATGATCATAATATATTCTCAATTATATATATAACATGCAGCCTATAACAAAGGCTAGAGTAAATATCTAACCGAGTGTAATCTTAAGGGCCCGTGTCAGTGCCTCAGGTAGCAATATATCATATGGATGATGTATGAATGCATGGAACAGAATGCATGTACTGAAGAAAACTGCTTTCATAAATCAGTGAGATTTCTGTATTTTAAAAGTGAGGTACCATAAATGAAATCAGCATAAAACAGTGCCCAGCATCGACACAAAACAAGTGTCCAAATATCTCGATATATCTGTATCACAATCTCTGTACCTCAATATCTCAAAATCTCAATATCTCAACCACAATATCTAGGACGCCGTCAATCCAGACCGGCCCCTACCATCTATCTCAAGACCACGACGGTATCCTCCGGATATCCGACGCGTTGGGTAAAATCACCGGTCGGTAGTGCTCCCCTGCCAGGCTTAACGTCAACAACACGATCCTCTTGCCCCGGGGTACCGCACCGGGCCCACCATGTACCCGAAACGGTTCCTCCACTCCTCGAATCGGGTCTCGAAATCCATCAGCAAACTCATGGTGGACGACTCATACATCATGGGAAAACCGCACTTTTTATTTTAAAAGAGAGAAAAGGTTTATTTATGTTTTTGCGGTTTTCCTCCAAATCCAAGAAATCTCGTGAAATCCGAATCCAAGTCATCAATAGCATGTAAACAGTGAATATAGGCATGAGAATCCATGAATGCGACACAACAGTGAATAATAACATGCATGAAGTAGTAGGCAATAACTACAATGTCTAACTAGCATATAAAGCAAGTACACTAATATCATGTCTAAACTATTAGCTAACAACCTATGTCAAATGAAATAGTATTTTCTAAAGTGTTCGTGACATGGCAATTACCGATGAAGATGTGTGTGAGCCGGCAAGTAAGTGTACGTGGTACATACGCGTCATCGGTAATGGTGCTGGTGTCCTAACAGCATAATATTAATAATAGGATATGAATCATAATATAAGCATGCGATGCGGAGCGAACAACAATAATGAGCGGGAGCTAAATACTAAACAATGGTGCCCTTTGAAATAACACGAATCGTGGGGTTTTGAAAATAAGGGCTACGGTGGTTTTAATAAAGGATACGTCTTTTGAAATATCCGTAGATCCCTTGACCTGTCTTATAAAATACCCACGATCCGTTAGTTTTGAAATAGGTAGAAATCTAATCTGGTCTAACAACTACACTAAACTATACGGCTGAACTAACAAGCTGAACTACGGGTAAGGAAACCGCCTATCATCTGAGTCGATACATATACATACCTGTATATGTATAGTCGGTGATCCCGCCTCCTTAAATATCATATCTGATACCATATCTATAATCGGGAATCCCAAGTCAAGAGTGCGGATCAATCATCAATATAGCTCGTACGTAAATCCATCGTACGGCATCCCAGATCTAGGTACGGGTCAATATCACATTCATCATACTATTCACCTGGTATCCTCTTTATCAAATATCATGATCGGGGTACTGATCTACGTCAAGGACCCGCTACAACGTCATGTCGTATCTCAAATACGAACCCTGCTATATCACCGATCTCACGGCCTCAAATCAAATCTCATCGACTCATCATAAATCCCAAGTACTATCCTCATTATCCATGCATGCGTATATGAATGTACATATTCATAGTCCCATACCTACGCATATATACATATATACGCATCCCAATCTGCGCACAAGAAAGTAAAGTAAGCAAGTCTGTATGTGCGTATGTGGGTATAACAACTACTCTAGGGTTTCGCAACTAACCCAAAGGTAAACCATGAATACATAAACATAACATGAATAAACATTCTCGTATCATAAAACACCTATATAAACATATATATATGAGCTACACTACGGACTGCGGGGGTGCTATACGCCATCCACCCGACTTCTCCTCGTAGATATAAATCTACTCACCTGGTCCTCGCTCGCCGGTGCCGACGTCGCCACGCGCTTGCTTGTCGTCTCGAAGTCCATATGGGGTACCTACATATCATAACGCACCGTGTCGTATTAAAATCCGACTCATGACCCAAAACGACACGTGAATCCCACATAGGTCAAAACCTATGGTTGCTTTCACAAATCAATCCAAAAACCCTCGACGTCGGTGTACAAACGCCAGACCATCGAGAAAACCCAAATACACTTATTTGCACATTCACGAACACTAATTTTAATATAAAATAAGTTAAAACTCACAAAAACCCCAATTTCACTTAAAAAGTCATTTTTCCGAAAATCTAGCAAGCACAATTCGCCGTTTTTGTACAAAACATGATGTTTTAACAATTCTAGTGACCAAGATGATAACTTAATATCTTAATTATGCCATAGAAACCATTACGTAAATTTTAAACCCACAATTTTAATTCGATTTCAAAAACCTAGTTTGCAATATTAACCAATTTTAACAATTTTATAGCAAAAATGAACAAACTACAATCTAGCTTGGATTTTCATGAACTAAACCATTAAACCACTCAATATAATATTTATAATGACATGAAATCTAAATTTGAATTTTATCTCATAAGAATATAATTATTTAAAAAGAACTAGTTTACCAATTATATAATTATCACTTTTAAATCAACAAATATGCAAACTAGCAACTTAAATTTGATTTAGCATAACATTAATATGTCAATTATATCACATAAACTAAATCTCACAACACAAAATACCAATTTGAAATCAAACCCCTCTCTTGAATTTTAAATAATGCACCTAGAACTAATTAAAAACCTAATTAAACAATTAATTAAGCTAACCTAAGCAATTAACAACACATTAAGCAAAAAGGTTAGAATTTATACCCAAATAATTTGAAGCTCCCACAAGCACACTTAGCCACCCAAATTGAAATCTAAATCCCTAGATTCATGCTATGGTAGCCAAGGAAAAATGGGTAGGAGGTGGATTTTGATTTTGGTTTGATTTTGGATGGAATTTTGGAGATTTTTGGAAGGGTTTTGAGTGGAATGAGATGAGGAAAAAGGGGAGGGCAGCATGAGAAGGCTCGGCTGCAGCAAGGGAATGAGAGGAGAGAGAGTGAGGTGGGGAAAATAATTGGCCAAGTCAAGAAAAGTCCAAGTCAACCCAAATCCATACCTCATTTCTTATTCTTTCTTTTTTTTCTTTTCTTTTCTTCTTAACTTTGAATCTTCAAGTGGGGAAAATAGGTGGGGCCGCTGAATTCAGCCAAGGGAAGAAATAAATGGGGGTGTGTGAGTGTGGGTATGGGTGTGGGGTGATGGAAAATGATAAATACAATACCCCAAACATCCATTTACACTAAAAAAAAGCCTTTTTTTCTTCAATAATTTCTAAACCGTTTTGGCAAACGATTTCGTTTCAAAAATCACATGATAAAATTTTATTTAATGTTTTATGATGCACAAAATTTGTTTCAACTCATTCCAATTTGTAATTTTCCCTAATTAAATATATTAGTGACAGCTTAAAATAATATTAAAATAATTAATTTCGGAAAAATTTTCAGAAAATTTGAAATTTTACCAGTGGGTCAATAAACACCAAATACTAGCAATTACGTAGCTAGAATATGTATATTTAATTTTATAATAAAGATATTTGCATTTTGACTTTTTACAGAAAACCCCCTTATTTTACCGTTTTTTCGAAATTTCACTGAAACGATTTTCAAAACGTTACACTTGTGGTCATGCCAACGAAACCTATGGTAAATACCCAACCTGTTGTAGATTTATTATCACTTGCACTTGTAATCCAACTTGCATCCGATTAACCTTCTAGTACTGCTGGATAATTCAAAAAAATAGACCAAACTCTGTTGTTCTTTTTAGATACCCAAGAACTCTACTGATGGCCTTCCAATGATTAGTACTGGGTTTACTGGTATATCATGACAATTTGCATACTGCAAAAGCTATATCAGGCCTTGTATAATGCATCGCATACATAAGCCTTCCAATAGCACTAGCATATTCTAATTGTGCAATTATATTGTCACAATTCTCATTTAATTTCATACTCTGATCATACGAAGTAACACTTTCTTTAATATTAAGATGTTGGAATTTTTTTAATAATTTCTCTATATAATGAGATTGGTTTAGCACAAACCCTTCACTATGGTTTTTCACCATTATTCCCAAAATAGTATCTACTTCATTCAAATCTTTCATTAGGAATACTGAAGTTAAATACTTTTTTGTTTTATTTATTCCAATCATGTTTGTACCAAATATCAACATGTCGTCTACATGGAGACATATGATTACCCCATAATTCTGATTGAATTTGAAATATATACATTTATCCGCACTATTATGCTTAAAACCATTTGATATTATTGCTTTATAAAATTTCTCATGCCATTGTTTAGGGGCCTGTTTTAAACCATATAGCGACTTGGTTAATTTATAAACTTTTTTCTCATTTCCAGAGAGTATGAAACCTTCGGGTTGTTCCATGTATACTTTCTCATTTAATTCTCCATTTAAAAAGGTTGTTTTTACATCCATTTGATGCACATATAATTTATATATTGAAACCAAAGCTATAAGAACTCTAATGAATGTTATTCTAGCCACAGGTGCATAAGTATCAAAATAATCTATGCCCTCCTTTTGTGTGAATCCTTTAGCCACAAATCTTGCCTTGAAACTTTGTATAGAACCATCTGTATTTTGTTTTCTTCTAAATACCCATTTACACTTTATAGGCTTAGATCCTTGAGGCAAGTCAACCAATATCCAAGTATTGTTAGACATTATTGATTCCATTTCGTCATCAATAAGCTCTTTCCAAAATGCAGTATCTCTTGACGACATTGCTTAACTAAATATTTTAGGATCATCTTCTATATTAAGTAGAATTGATACTTTGTTAAGCACTTTGGTTCTATATTCTTCAACGAGAAAGACTATTGAATGCGAATCAATAAAATCAGAACCAAAAAAATTTTCTTTCCTGATTCTTTGACTTTTTCTTGGTTCAATATTTTCATTACTTTCTTTTCTTTTCTTTTCTCATTAGTAATTTTCTTAGAAATTGTTGCATTTTCCTTATTATACAAATTAGAATCAACATTGTCATGCATAAATTTATTTTCAAAAAATTCAACATATATCGATTTAATTATGACATTTGAATCTAAATCTAGAAGTCGATATGATTTAGAATTTTGTGCATATCCAACAAATATACTTCTAATACCTCTCGGCCCTAATTTAGATTTATATGGATCAGTCTCTTTATAATATGCTATGCACCCCACACTTTAATATAGTCTAAATAGGGTTTTCTACCATTCCAAATTTCATATGGTGAAACATGAGTTTTCTTGGATGGTATTCTATTATGAGTATAACATACTGTTAAAAGTGCCTCACCCCAAAAATTAAAAGGTAATTTAGCATTTAAAAGCATAGCATTTACCATTTCAACTAAAGTCCTATTTTTCTTTTCGGCTAATCCATTGTGTTGGGGCGTATAAGGTGCGGTTCTTTGATGAATAATACCATGCATTTCACGGAATTAAGAAAAAGAATCAGAAAAATATTCTCCCCATCTATTACTTCTAAGGATTTTAATACTTTTATCTTTCTGATTTTCTACAACTGACTTATACTCTTTAAATTTCTCAAATGTTTCATCTTTGTTCTTAATAAATATACATATGTAAAACGAGAATGATCCTCATTAAAAGTTATAAAATATCTTTTTCCTTCTCTAGTTAATTAACCATTTAATTCATAAATATCAGAATGAACAAGTTCTAATAAATTAGTATCTCTTTCGATTTTTTGGGAAAGGTTTTCTAGTCATTTTTGCTTCTACGCAAATCTCACATTTATCATTATGATCATTCTGACATGCAATGTAACCATTTTTAGACATATATTTTAAAGAGCGAAAATTTAAATGATATAATCTAGCATGCCACAAAGAAAAAGAATACTCAACAATATAAGCAAACACACAATTTATTTCATTAATACTGAGTTTGAACCTGCCATAACAGGAATATCCATTTCCTACAAATATACCATTCTTCGATATTACAACTTTGTTAGACTCTAGAACAATTTTAAATCTGTCACGACCCGAAGGTACGGAATGTGAATGGCACTTAAATTACGAAACGTCTAAAGACGTAACGTAATCTAAGTAAGCCAACGCCCCAGTAATATAAACCATTAAAATAAAAGAGTGAAGGAAAACTTGTTGAAAGAAGTGATTTATAACAAAATAAGTCGCATGAAAACAAATTTGAAAACATCATATTTTCCCCGAAAATTTCGGCAGAGTCTCCCTTGTAAATACTGTCCCCTTAACGGGTACAACAAGAATATATATACACATGAAATGAATAATGGCATCTCCAAGCGGGAGCTAGCTCTTCACCCAAGACGGAATCACAACCCCAAGAAATATATGTATAGTCATCGAGCAAAATAAGCATAATAAACACAAAAGTAGAAAGCATCACGTCGGCTCAAGTGAGCTCGACCTCAGAGAAACAACATATATACAATCTCACTGTCTCATCTCTAAGTCACATATACAATGGTAGAAGTGGTAGATACGGTAGATGGAATATACTAGATGTAACAATAATAGTACAAGTGGAAACAAAAAGTAATCGTTGCAACCCACCTACAATCAAGTCGCAAGTCCGGGGCAAAAGGAGCCAAGAAAAGCACGCCCGCCGCTACAATGCTGACGGGTCGGACCTGCAAAATACTGTGGCACAACGGGGGTGAGTTGCCAACTCATGAGTAGTAAGTATCATCTAATAAGGTTATCGTAAGCATGCACGCAAATGCGTCCCAATCCCACATATGCTGATATGATACATGGCACTAGTATGTATGCAATATGGATGTAGAATCAATACAAAACCTATATTCTTATTTTATTAACACTGTTGTAAAATAACTGAGGTATCCTCAATGAAATCATCAGAAATCCGTGTCAAGCATCGACACAAAATATGTATATCTCAAAGCCTCAATATCTCAATGTCTCGACATCTCAATGTCTCAATGTATCAATATCTCAATGTCTCGAGCTCCATCAGTCCGGATCGGCCCATTTCATCAATCTCACGACTATGGTCGGTATCCTCCGAATATCCGCCGCGCCAAACATCACCGGTAGGTAGTCTACCCCTGCCAGGCTCATCGTCTACAACTCAAGCTTCTTGCCCCGGGGTACCATATCGGGCCCACCATGTACCCGAAACGGTTCATCCTACTCCTCGAATCGGGTCTCGAAAACCAACAGAAAACAAGAAAACTCATGGTGGACGACACATACATCATGAGAAAACCGCAACTTGTATATTTTTAAAAAGAATAATAAGTTTATAAATTCTTGCGGTTTTCCCCAAAATCCAGAAATCTTATAAGTATTGAATCCTCAAGAAGAAATCACAAAGTGTAAGCATATCAATGATGATGGATGTCTATAATATAATAGCATATACTATGCAATGTACGAATCAAAACTATTTATAAAGTATAGTGCTATGATGTATGCATATGAGACTAACCATCTTATATATCAATCTCGATGAATGAATATAAAACTACACAATTACATATCATATATGATGCAAATGCATGGATACCGATTCTATGCAAATTCTATAGTATTCGTGACATAGCAGTTACTAATGGCGTGTGTGTTCGCATGAATAGTGCATGTGCACATGAACCAATAGTAACGGTGCAAGTGTCCTAAGTGATGACATCATATGTGCGATGATACAATTATGAATGATTTGAACTATGCATGTTGCTACCAAACTACTATTCATTTCTAACTGTCAGGCGCCTTGCGCCATCCAGATGATCCGCCCATAGATGTATACATCTACTCATCCGGACGCCTCGCTAATCTAACCCGATCATAGCCTTGCCTTTCCGCGCCGCTTCTAATACCTCCGCGACCGATCCTAGAATTGCACAACACAAAATATAAGACTACATATCCTGAGACGACACAAAGACACTAAATGAAAGAATAAACGTTCACAAGATAGACACATTGTGCACTTGGTACACAAAACGCATACGACATCGCTACAATCTTAACTAGAATCGTTATATAAGACAACCACCAAACTTAGAACTCGATTGTACCGATCGCGCATTCACGAATCCTTAATTATCATAGGAGATAATATATATATATATATATATATATATATAAATTCACAAAGTCAAATTTAATCAAAACCTAATTTTAACAAAAACCTAGTAAGCACCCAAATTGGGAATTTGGTGCAAACATCGTGAATTAGCGATCTAGTGATCAAAATCATAAGCAAACATCCAAACTAGGCTAACTAGATAGCAACTACACTTGATTAACCTAGTTGTAATGCTTAAAACCCTAATTAAATTTCAAACCTCTTTTCTTACATTTTCAAATTTTCTAATCAAAACCATATTAACACTTAATTACTTTGGTTTACTAACAAAATAAGTATTGGGTTAAGATTGTACCTCACAATCTTTCTTTGAGATCTACCTTGTAACTTGCCTCCAAGATGGTTTCACACTTCAAGATCCATGCTAGAATAGGCTAAGGATAGTTGAATGAAGAAGTATTTGTGAATTTTTGTAATTTTATTTGGAGTTTGTTTTTGGTGTATTTGTGATGAATTAGAGATGAAGAAATGAGTGGAGATTTTGGGGGGGATTCTGCAGGAGGCTCTCGGCCACTTGAAAGAATTGGGATGTATGTGAGTGTGTAGATGGTTCTAGTGAAAAAGATCTCCCAAGCTCATTAAATGCAAGTTACATCAATTTCTTATTATAAATTTATTTTATTTTATTTTATTTTGACCATAGAACTAACTAGAACTTGAATAACTTGATTAAAAATTTTAGGTTACAATTAGGTTTTAGTTTGTCATGGTTCCTAAGTATGAAATCAACCCATTAAAATTTGCATTTATCACTAATTTAATGTATATTTAAAAGCTTAAAATAATATTTAAAATAATTAATTAAGAAAAATTATTTAAATAACTAGAAATTTATAAGTGACTAACTAATTACCAAATACTAGCAATTACATATCTAAATTAAGTATAATTAGGCCTATATTGAAAAATAATTATATTTACGTTTTACGAAAAATACAAATTATTTACCGATTATCGGAAAATTACCTCAACGATTTTTTTAAAACGTTACAATCTTCCCCTCTTAAAGAGATTCAATCCCCGAATTTAAAATTTAACTATGCGTACCTTCAAAAAGATGGAAATATTTCTTCCTCATCTCGTCCTCGGTCTCCCAGATGACCTCTTCACTGTTCGAACTACGCTAAAGAACCTTTACGGACGGTATAACCTTTGACCTCAATTTCTTCGCCTACCGATCCAGAATGACCACCGGTTGCTCGGTGAAAAAAAGGCCGCGCTCCAGCTGAATCGTCTGGTGCTGAATCACATGAGAAGGATCATGAAGGTATTTGCGGAGCATCGAAACATGGAACACAGGGTGAACATCTGGGAAGCTGGGCGAAAGAGCCAACCGATAAGCCACTGTACCAACATGCTCGAGGATCATAAAGGGACCCACATTTCTGGGACTAAGCTTCCCTTTCCTCCCAAATCTCATCATGCCCTTCATTTGAGAGACCCTCAAGAAAACATGATCGCCAACGTCGAACTCGAGTCTGCGACGGTGTCTGTCGGCATAAGATTTCTGCCTGCTCTGAGCTGCCCTCATCCTATCTCGAATCAACTGAATCTTTTCGGTTGTCTCCTGTACGATCTGCGATCCCAAAATACTGCTCTCCCTGAACTCTGTCCAACATACGGGCGATCGACATCTCTTTCCATATAATGCCTCGAAAGGTGCTATCTGAATCGTCTCTTGGAAGCTGTTGTTGTAGGAGAACTAAATCAAAGGCAAATGATGATCCCAGCTGCCACCGAAATCTAGAACGCAAGCTCGAAGCAGGTCCTCAAGAGTCTGAATAGTCCGCTCTGACTGACCGTCGATCTGCAGATGAAAAGCTGTGATGAAACTCAATCGGGTGCCCAAAGCCTCCTGAAGTTTCTGCCATAGTCAGCTGGTGAACTGGGTGCCTCGGTCGAACATAATGCAATTCGGGACGCCATGCAGTCGCACAACCTCATCAATGTATATGTGGACATACTGGGCAAATCCAAAAGTGGTCTTCACTGGCAGAAAGTGAGCCGCTTTCGTCAATCGGTCGACAATCACCCAAATAGAGTCATACTCTCAACTGGTCCTAGGTAGACCCACAATGAAGTCCATAGAAATCTTCTCCCACTTCCACTCCGGAATGGGTAAAGGCTGTAACTCTCTGACTTGCCTCTGGTGCTCAGCCTTGACTTGCTGACAAGTGAGGCATCTCGAAACGAAATCTGTGACATCTCTCTTCATCCCTTCCCACCAGTAAACGTCTCTCAAATTATGGTATATCTTGGTGGAACCCGGATGAACACTGTATACTGATCGATGTGCCTCATCAAGAATCTCACGCCTCAGTCCCTCAGAATCTTATACGCACAGTCAAGTCCTAAATCGTAGTATCCCCTGATCATCGATCACGAACGCGGAATCTCTGCCCTGTCTAACCTGGTCCATGACCTCTGAACAACGGGCATCGCTGGACTGTGCCTCATGAATACGGTCAAGTAACTGTGGACGTGTACGAATATGCACAAGCTGTCCCCCGGTCGGAGTAAACTCGAACTGCACTCGGTGGTCGCATAGAACCTGCTAATCTGCCGTCGACTGCCTCTGAACTGCGCTCAAACAAGTTAACCTACCTCCAGGCCTCCAACTCAAAGCATCTGCCATGACATTCGCCCTTCCCGGATGATACAGAAACTCGCAGTCATAGTCTTTCACTAACTCCATCCAACGGCGCTGTCTCAGATTTAGATCTCGCTGCTGAAAGATATACTTCAAGCTCTTGTGGTCCGTGAATATCTGGCACGACTCGCCGTATAGGTAATGTCTCCAGATCTTGAGTGCAAACACCACCGAAACCATCTCTAAGTCATGAGTAAGATAGTTCTGTTCGTGCTTCTTCAGCTGCCGAGAAGCATAAGCGACGACCCTGCCGTGCTGCATCAACACACAGCCTAGCCCCACTCGAGAAGCATCACAATAAACCACAAAACCGCCCGATCCCGAAGGCAATGACAAAACTGGTGTGGTAGTCAAACGAGTCATCAACTGCTGGAAGCTATGCTCGCATGCCTCGGTCCAATCAAAAGGAACCCCCTTCAGGGTCAACCCGGTCAACGGTGCAGCGATACGGGAGAAATTCTGAACAAAATATCGATAGTAGCCGGCCAACCTAGAAAGTTGCGAACCTCTGTAACTGATACCGATTTGGGCCAATACTGAACGGCCTTGATCTTCTTTGGGTCTACACATATACCATCTCTCGTAACCACGTGACCCAAGAAATCGACACTGTCTAACCAAAATGCGCACTTGGAGAATTTGGCAAACAGCTGGTGCTCCCTCAAAGTCTGGAATGAGATCCGCAAGTGCTGCTCGTGCTCCTCTTGGCTCCAGGAATATACTAAGATGTCATTAATGAATACGATAATGAACTGATCAAGATACGGCCTGAAAATGCGGTTCATCAAGTCCATAAATGTTGTTGGGGCATTGGTAAGCCCAAACGACATCACCAAGAACTCGTAATACCCGTAACGTGTGTGAAAAACAATCTACGGAATATCATCCTGCCGAACCCACAACTGATGGTATCCTGATCGCAAGTCAATCTTTGAGAAATGTCCCGCACCTTGGAGCCAGTCGAACAAATCATCAATACGAGATAATGGATATCTGTTCCGCACTGTAACCCGGTTCAGCTGACGATAATCAATATACAAACGCAAACTGTCGTCCTTCTTCTTGACGAACAGAACAGGAGCACCCCAAGTAGACACACTCGTTCGAATAAGCCCCTTGTCCAGCAAATCTTGCAATCGATCCTTCAGCTCTCTAAGCTCCGCCGGGGCCATCCAATAAGGCGGTATAGAAATAGGCCCCGTGCCGGGGATCAAGTCGATGCAGCTCATCAGGAAAGACATCCGGAAACTCCCTCACAATCGAGACCTGGTCCAATAGGACCTCTGCAGCTCTAGTATAACAGACATACGCTAAAAATCCCTGACATCCTTTCCTCAAGAGCTGACCAGCGTGAAGAGAAGAAATCAGGCCGGGAAGGGTGACACTACGGTCTCCCTGAATAACAAGAACTGACTCACCCGGAAAGCTAAATCTGACTGCTTTCTCACGGCAGTCAACAGATGCATAACAGGTGGCTAGCCAGTCCATGCCCAGAAGAACGTCGAAGTCTAACATATCGAGGAGAATCAAATCAACCGAAGAATTCCTCTCCCCGATACGAACAGGACACGATCGGTACACAAAATGAGCGACAAACGACTTAACTACCGGAGTAATAACAATAAGCGGCTGATCTAACAAAGATGACTCTCAGCCCAACATCGGTTCAAAGTGTGAAGATACATAAGAGTGTATGGAACCTAGGTCAAATATGTCACGTCCCGAAAGTACGGAACATGACCGGCACTTAAACTACGAAACGTCTCGAGGCGTACGTAATCTAAGTAAACCGAAAACCCAGAAATCCAAACCAAGAAAAGAAGTAGAGTGAAGGAAAACCAATTTAAAACAAGTAGTTTTAATAGCATAAGCCGAATTATGCGGTTTTTAAGAACATCAAAATTTACTGAAAATTTCGGCAGAGTCTCCTTTGTAAAAACTGGCTCCCAAACGTGATACAACATGAATAGTATACGAAATCAATAAAAAGGCATCCCCAAGCGGGAGCTAGCTCTTCGTCAATCGACGGTCACAACCACACAAGCAATATAATATACAACGCCAACGGCGAGAATCAAAACTCAAAAGGAACTCAAAACCACCAGAAATATAACGAGCGACTCTAAGGTCGAAAGAATAAACAGCACTGGTCTCTATCTCAAAATAAATACATGTTTGGTTGATGGAATTTACTAGGTAACAACGGAATAATATTATACAAGGTAATATGAAGGGTATGATACAAGAGAAACCCACCTACTAGCAAGTCACCCGAACGAAACTGAGCCCGCAAAGCCGTAATGAAACCTGTATGGCAAACCTGCAAGAAACTGGGCACAACGGGGGTGAGTTGCCAACTCGTGAATAGAAAAACATCTACGCACAGAAATCGCATAAATAACGCAACCTAGGTCAATGATCAATATATCCCCAAATATGAATAACACGTAGCCTATAACAATGCTAGGGTAGATATCTAACCCGAGTGTAATCTCATGTGCCCGTGTCAGTGCCTCAGGTAGCAATATATCATATGGATGATGTATGAATGCATGAAATAGAATGCTTGTACTGAATAAAACTGGTTTCATAAATCAGTGAGATTTCTGTATTTTAAAAGAAATGAGGTACCATATATGAAATCAGCATAAAACAGTGCCCAGCATCGACACAAAACAAGTGTCCAAATACCTCGATATCTCTGTGTCACAATCTATGTACCTCAAGTCTCAATCACAATATCTAGGGCGCCGTCAGTCCAGACCGGCCCCTACCATCCATCTCAAGACCACGACGGTATCCTCCGGATATCCGACGTGTCGGGTAATATCACCGGTAGGTAGTGCTCCCCTGCCAGGCTCACATCGTCATCATCATGCGCTTCTTGCCCCGGGGTACCTTACCGGGTCCACCATGTACCCGAAACGGTTCATCCGTCTCCTCGAATCGGGTCTCGAAATCCATCAGCAAACTCATGGTGGACGACTCATACATCATGGGAAAAACCGCACTTTTATTTAAAAAAAGAGAGAAATCAGTTTATATATGTTTTGCGGTTTTCCTCCAAATCCAGAAAATATCATGGAAATCCGAATCATCAATAGCATGTAGAACCATGAATATAAGCATGAGAATGAATAACAGTATGCATGAAGCGACAAGTAATAACTACAATATCTAAGCTGGCATATAAGGTATGTACACTAATATTACGTCAAACTACTGGCTATCAAGCTAAGTTAAGCGACAATATTTTCTAAGGTGTACGTGACATGGCAATTACCGATGAAGATGTGTGTGAGCCGGCAAGTAAGTGTATGTGGTACATACGCATCATCGGTAATGGTGCTGGTGTCCTAACAGCATAATGTCAACAATGCAATATGAAATAACAATGTAAATGTGCGATGCGGAGCGAGCAACCAAAATGAACGGGAGCTAAAAACTAGACGCAACTATAACTAATCTGCATTAATCTAATATAAGTCCTACAAATGGTGCCATTTAAAATAACACGAACCGCGGGGTTTTGAAAATAGGGCTACGGTGGTTTTTAAGAAAGGATATGTCTTTTGAAATATCCGTAGATCCCTTGACCTGTCTTTTAAAATACCCACGATCCGCTAGTTTTGAAATAGGTAGGAGTCTAATCTAATCTAACAACTACACTAAACTATACGGCATCGCAAAATCTGGGTACGGTCAATATCACATTCATTATACTATTCATCTGATATCCTCTTTATCAAGTATCATGATCGGGGTACTGATCTACGTCTAGTACAATATTGATACCATCTATGTATGCATGCATGTATGTGAAACACTACGTCAAGGACCCGCTACAACATCATGTCGTATCTCAAATACGAACCCTGCTATATCACCGATCTCACGGCCTCAAATCAAATCTCATCGACTCATCATAAATCCCAAGTACTATCATCCTTAATCCGTATGTGAACACATAGTCCCATACCCATGTGAACACATAACTATATAATCCCGTATAAGCACAAATGAAAGAAGAAAGTATGCAAGTATGGGTGTGTGTGTGCATGTGTGGTGCGACCACTACTCTAGGGTTTCGCGACACTACATCATCCAAGAACACCAAATATCTATATCATCGATAATATCAAACAAATTATAGTCAAAATATATATATATATGTGTGTATACGTATTCATATACATCACCACGAACTGCAGGGGTGCTATACGCCATCCACCCGACTTCTCCCCGTAGATATAAATCTACTCACCTGGTCCTCGCTCGCCGGTGCCGACGTCGCCACGCCCTTACTTGTCGTCTCGAAGTCCACATGGGTACCTCACAATTTGTAGATCTATCTTGCAAGAATCTTAGCCTCCAAACTTGCTTCCATGCTCCAAGATCCACACTAGATTGGTTAAAGAATAATGGGTAATTGTTGGATTTGGGATTTAAGAGGTTTTAATTTGATTTTTTCTTGAATTTTTTTGAGCACTTTGTGTTGGAAATGGAGTGGAAAGATTTTGGGGCTGATCAAGGAGGGTCTCGGCCAGATATTGAGGGGGGGGAGGAGAGAGAGGGAGGTAGAGAAAGTGGGGTGAAGTCAAAGTCAAAGTAAGGTCAAAGTCCACCTAATTCACCCATTTTCATTTCTTTTCTTTCATATCTTTTCCTTTGAAAATCAAGTGGGGAAAACTATGGTGGCTGCTGAATTCAGCCATGGGGGGAAGTAAGTGGGGGTGTGTGGGTATGGGTACGGGTGTGGGGTGATGAAAAATGATAAATACAATACCCCAAATATCCATTTACGCTAAAAAAGCCTTTTTTTCTTCAATAATTTCTAAACCGTTTTGGCAAATGATTTCGTTCCAAAAACCACATGATAAAATTTTATTTAATGTTTTATGATGCACAAAATTTGTTTCGGCTCATTCCAATTTGTAATTTTCCCTAATTAAATGTATTAGTGACGGCTTAAATAATAATAAAATAATATTTTTTTCAGAAAATTTGAAATTTCACCAGCGGCTCAATAAACACCAAATAATAGCAATTACATAGCTAGAATATGTATATTTAATTTTTATAATAAGCTATTTGCATTTTGACTTTTTACAGAAAACCCCCTTATTTTACCGATTTTTCGAAATTTCACCGAAACGATTTTCAAAGCGTTACAATCTTCCCCCCTTAAATAAATTCGGTCCCCGAATTTAAATTCAAACTCCCCTAAATACTAAAACATCTAAGAAAACCCATCAAGTCGTCGGGGCTCCGAAATTGTAAATACATAAAACAAATCGTAGCGCAGCGCATGCGCTTGAAAAATGAGCATATAACTCAAATCAAAACTCCGTCAAGCATCCCGCAATCATCGGAGTCATGGAGAAGACATCAATGCCAAATCCAAATCAAAACCAATATGACATAACTCGAAACTATACATGTAAATATCGAATCTATATCTGTAAGTATCTGAAGAAAATGCATGCCAAATCTCTTTAAGTCGCTGTGCAACGCGTATAACACTGCACAGTGGCGGACGTCTATCATAAGAAAATAACTATATACATATATACCTTTGTTTGAAATGTACGTTCCGCCGTTTTGGAAACAATTTAGAAGGGTCTCCTTGTTTTAAACATTTCGTATCATATCAGACACGTAGGTAAATACTGAGGCTATAGCTCGCTTTTTGGAAATCCCTTCAATAACTATCAATGCATGCAAAATATATTCAGGTACTGTCCTGTGACTAGTCCTGCTCAGTACGAAAACACATAGCAATATCATAAAAACGTACTGCTCTATACGAAATAAATCCCAAAATATGCACATGAATGCTACGTGCGTCTGGTGCGCACGGAAATCAAAATCCATGAATGTGCCATACATGCGCACAGAAACAACATCTAAGTGTATCGGGTGTGCACGAAACATCTGTCGTAGGCAACGTGTGTGCCTGACAGCAAAATCAGGTGCATCTGACATGCACGAAAAATCTCGAATTAGTGCATCTGGTGTGCACCAAATCGCATCTCGTAACAGGCGCCCAACAGGCGCTAAAAATCCAATCCGGTGCATAAAATGCACAAAACAAATGTCGAGCATCACCCTCGAAATCGAAATCCAGTGTATCCAAGTGCACAAAATACATGTCACTGCACTGCCAACATATATAAACTATACAGAGTGCAGGAACCAAATCGCGTGCGTGCATACGCACAAAATCAACTCAACTGTTTAAAACCGTAAAATCACAAACATGTGAAACTAAAGCACGAAAACGATATCAAGTGCAACACTGTGCAAAGATCGTAAATCCTCAATCATCAAAATCAATTCATGCGAATAAATCACCCAAAACATCGAAATCAATAATGGCGGAATAGTATCGCTCAAGTGCATCCTCTAAGAATCTCGGGCCAACTGTCGCGGTCACTAATGGGACGTCTCGTCGATGATCATGAACTCTGGCCTGCTGGTGTGCGTAACCATGACCACTCCTGGGTCAAGATCTTCACTGTGAATTACCAATCTTTCGGTCCATCGGCTCATCGGCCCTGTCAGGTATGCTAACGGGGAAGATTCCGTTCTGGCACTTCTCTGGTCATCTCTTGGTCAATCATCGCGACCACCCGTAAGACAGCATATCACTGGCGTCGGCCTCTGGCTCTCTGAATGTACGTGACACATCTGATCCTGAGTGCAAGTATCATTGCCGCAGTGTCCTGGAAGGAATCCTGCTCATGGTCTCTTCCATGTCTCGTCTCTGCCAACTGTCCGGAAGTCATTGTCCTTTCCTATATCTGCATCTTGCTCTGGAACGACTGCATACTCATCGCGACTCCTTCTGGAAGGTAAGTCCAAGTACCATGCCTCGGCATGCGCATCGCCTCTCTGATGTCGACGGAGTGGAACATCATCTCATCTAGATCTGGTGCGAACCTCTTACTCCACTTTTCTCTAATGTCGTCTGCTTTGGACTCGTCTCGTCGCGGCTGCATGGACTGAGCTCCAACGACTATCCTCGAATCTGGAGTCTCCCAAGAAATGCATCTCACCACTTAGCATCCGAATTAAGTCGAACCATCCAATCGATTGTCAAAACCACATAATCCCCCAAGGGCTCAACATCTTGGGTACAGTTTAATAGTATCGAGTACATACCACAGCATCGGTGGTCCAGCCGTAGAAGGGCAAACCCAAGCCTCACTAATGGCGTCGTAGAACTGCCGCAAACCCGAAGGTTCAAAGGCTTTCATACGGTCATTAAGTCGAGTTAGGGTTTCATTCTTCTAGAGGGACCATAGAATTGCCTGCATGTCTTTCCGACTACTTTAAACTTGGAATAATAGGTTTCCGACATTCGATCGTCTCTGTCGACCCTCACGTCTCTGCGTGAAGTCGTCTCTAGCTGGAATCAATCTATCTGATGACCTCGCATCGGGGTAAGCGAACGATCCACATGTCCTAGTCATTCATCCTAGAGGACTAGCGACCTCCTATCATCTCTTAGTACAACTTATACTGCAATAGCTCCAACATCTGGGGCGATATCTCGTCGTTCGCAGCAATAACTGGCTCACTCGTCTGCATGCTGAACCGTGCCTCAATCATCAGGAGTAAGCAACACACCAACGGTCATCAAAATCTGGCTGGCCTCCATCATTGGCTCAATTCTCTAGTGTCGATCAGCACCTCCTAGTAACCTCATAAAGGCGATCCGCCAAACGCTCGTGGCGCGAAAACACAGTAAAAAGACACATCTCTGCAATCGTGTGTCACCGGAATTTCGCCCTGGTCAGTCCTCGTTCGTGACGAGCTTGTGCTGACCGCAACTCTAGCCGTAGCTCTCCCTGCCCGTAACCGTAGCGGCAAAACCAAACTGGTACCGATGAGGCTAGATCAGGAAGGAATATAATACTGAACAAGGAAATGTACATCCTAAGGCTTCATAAGTGGAGTGGCGTGTCGTAAATATGCCGCGGAACATACCAACGGTACGTCACTCTACTTTAGTCACCTATTCCATCAACCAAGGGTCATCCTACGCTCCGAAGGTTAAAACCTAACGCTCTGATACCAACTTTGTCACGTCCCGAAAGTACGGAACATGACCGGCACTTAAACTACGAAACGTCTCGAGGCGTACGTAATCTAAGTAAACCGAAAACCCAGAAATCCAAACCAAGAAAAGAAGTAGAGTGAAGGAAACCAATTTAAAACAAGTAGTTTTAATAGCATAAGCCGAATTATGCGGTTTTTAAGAACATCAAAATTTACTGAAAATTTCGGCAGAGTCTCCTTTGTAAAAACTGGCTCCCAAACGGGATACAACATGAATAGTATACAAAATCAATAAAAAGGCATCCCCAAGCGGGAGCTAGCTCTTCGTCAATCGACGGTCACAACCACACAAGCAATATAATATACAACGCCAACGGCGAGGATCAAAACTCAAAAGGAACTCAAAACCACCAGAAATATAACGAGCGACTCTAAGGTCGAAAGAATAAACAGCACTGGTCTCTATCTCAAAATAAATACATGTTTGGTTGATGGAATTTACTAGGTACAACGGAATAATATTATACAAGGTGATATGAAGGGTATGATACAAGAGAAACCCACCTACTAGCAAGTCACCCGAAGGAAACTGAGCCCGCAAAGCCGTAATGAAACCTGTACGGCAAACCTGCAAGAAACTGGGCACAACGGGGGTGAGTTGCCAACTCGTGAATAGAAAAACATCTACGCACAGAAATCGCATAAATAACGCAACCTAGGTCAATGATCAATATATCCCCAAATATGAATAACACGTAGCCTATAACAATGCTAGGGTAGATATCTAACTCGAGTGTAATCTCATGTGCCCGTGTCAGTGCCTCAGGTAGCAATATATCATATGGATGATGTATGAATGCATGAAACAGAATGCTTGTACTGAATAAAACTGGTTTCATAAATCAGTGAGATTTCTGTATTTTAAAAGAAATGAGGTACCATATATGAAATCAGCATAAAACAGTGCCCAGCATCGACACAAAACAAGTGTCCAAATACCTCGATATCTCTGTGTCACAATCTATATACCTCAATTCTCAATCACAATATCTAGGGCGCCGTCAGTCCAGACCGGCCCCTACCATCCATCTCAAGACCACGACGGTATCCTCCGGATATCCGACGTGTCGGGTAATATCACCGGTAGGTAGTGCTCCCCTGCCAGGCTCACATCGTCATCATCACGCGCTTCTTGCCCCGAGGTACCTTACCGGGTCCACCATGTACCCGAAACGGTTCATCCGTCTCCTCGAATCGGGTCTCGAAATCCATCAGCAAACTCATGGTGGACGACTCATACATCATGGGAAAAACCGCACTTTTATTTAAAAAAAAGAGAGAAATCAGTTTATATATGTTTTGCGGTTTTCCTCCAAATCCAGAAAATATCATGGAAATCCGAATCATCAATAGCATGTAGAACCATGAATATAAGCATGAGAATGAATAACAGTATGCATGAAGCGACAAGTAATAACTACAATATCTAAGCTGGCATATAAGGTATGTACACTAATATTACGTCAAACTACTGGCTATCAAGCTAAGTTAAGCGACAATATTTTCTAAGGTGTACGTGACATGGCAATTACCGATAAAGATGTGTGTGAGTCGGCAAGTAAGTGTATGTGGTACATACGCATCATCGGTAATGGTGCTGGTGTCCTAACAGCATAATGTCAACAATGCAATATGAAATAACAATGTAAATGTGCGATGCGGAGCGAGCAACCAAAATGAACGGGAGCAAAAAAAATTCGCAACTATAACTAATCTGCATTAATCTAATATATGTCCTACAAATGGTGCCATTTGAAATAACACGAACCGCGGGGTTTTGAAAATAGGGCTACGGTGGTTTTTAAGAAAGGATATGTCTTTTGAAATATCCGTAGATCCCTTGACCTGTCTTTTAAAATACCCACGATCCGCTAGTTTTGAAATAGGTAGGAGTCTAATCTAATCTAACAACTACACTAAACTATACGGCTGAACTAACAAGCTGATCTACAGGTAAGGAAACCGCCTATCATCTGAGTCGATACATATACATACCTGTATATATACAGTCGGTGATCCCGCCTCAATAATATCATATCCATAACCAGACATCCCATGTCAAGAGTGCGGATCAATCATCAAAATATAGCTCGTACGTAAATCCGTCGTACGGCATCCCCAAATCTGGGTACGGTCAATATCACATTCATTATACTATTCATCTGATATCCTCTTTATCAAGTATCATGATCGGGGTACTGATCTACGTCTAGTACAATATTGATACCATCTATGTATGCATGCATGTATGTGAAACACTACGTCAAGGACCCGCTACAAATCATGTCGTATCTCAAATACGAACCCTGCTATATCACCGATCTCACGGCCTCAAATCAAATCTCATCGACTCATCATAAATCCCAAGTACTATCAACCTCAATCCGTATGTGAACACATAGTCCCATACCCATGTGAACACATAACTATATAATCCCGTATAAGCACAAATGAAAGAAGAAAGTATGCAAGTATGGGTGTGTGTGTATGTGTGGTGCGACCACTACTCTAGGGTTTCGCGACACTAAATCATCCAAGAACACCAAATATCTATATCATCGATAATATCAAACAAATTATAGTCAAAATATATATATATATATATGTGTGTGTGTGTGTGTGTGTATACGTATTCGTATACATCACCACGAACTGTGGGGGTGCTATACGCCATCCACCCGACTTCTCCCCGTAGATATAAATCTACTCACCTGGTCCTCGCTCGCCGGTGCCGACGTCACCACGCCCTTACTTGTCGTCTCGAAGTCCACATGGGTACCTCACAATTTGTAGATCTATCTTGCAAGAATCTTAGCCTCCAAACTTGCTTCCATGCTCCAAGATCCACACTAGATTGGTTAAAGAATAATGGGTAATTGTTGGATTTGGGATTTAAGAGGTTTTAATTTGATTTTTTCTTGAATTTTTTTGAGCACTTTGTGTTGGAAATGAAGTGGAAAGATTTTGGGGCTGATCAAGGAGGGTCTCAGCCAGATATTGAGGGGGGAGGAGAGAGAGGGAGGTAGAGAAAGTGGGGTGAAGTCAAAGTCAAAGTAAGGTCAAAGTCCACCTAATTCACCCATTTTCTTTTCTTTTCTTTCATATCTTTTCCTTTGAAAATCAAGTGGGAAAAACTATGGTGGCTGCTGAATTCAGCCATGGGGGGGAGTAAGTGGGGGTGTGTGGGTATGGGTACGGGTGTGGGGTGATGAAAAATGATAAATACAATACCCCAAATATCCATTTACGCTAAAAAAAGCCTTTTTTTCTTCAATAATTTCTAAACCGTTTTGGCAAATGATTTCGTTCCAAAAACCACATGATAAAATTTTATTTAATGTTTTATGATGCACAAAATTTGTTTCGGCTCATTCCAATTTGTAATTTTCCCTAATTAAATGTATTAGTGACGGCTTAAATAATAATAAAATAATATTTTTTTCAGAAAATTTGAAATTTCACCAGCGGCTCAATAAACACCAAATAATAGAATAAACACCAAATAATAGCAATTACATAGCTATAATATGTATATTTAATTTTTATAATAAGATATTTGCATTTTGACTTTTTACAGAAAACCCCCTTATTTTACCGATTTTTCGAAATTTCACCGAAACGATTTTCTAAGCGTTACAGAATAGTACCCACGCGTCGAAAGAACATACTGACACAGTACTTGTCACAAACGGCATTGGATGCATGCGCATCCTGAGGAGTCAAAGCGAACACTCGAGCCTGTCCCCCACTAATAGCTGGTTGTCCTCTGCCTCTGCCTCTGTTGCCTCATCCTTTCTGAACAGGACCGCCATGCCCACGGCCTCTAGGAGCATCTGCCTGGCTTGGAGTATCATCAAGGGTTGGAAGTAGAGCTCTCTGCGGAGGGGGTAAAGGTGGTAAGGTCACATGTGGAACTGACGCCGTGCCCTAGCGCCTCATAGTACAGTATGTAATAAGATGGTACTGACTCCTGCACCGAAAACATCCTGGCAACGACTGCTGGCCCTGTGGATAAGAACCAAATAACTGACCCCGTCTCAATCCTCTGCCGCCACCATCTACCAGGAAGAATCTGTCATGACGCTTACCCATCTGCCTCTGAGCTGTCATACTGGTACGGATCCGCTTCGGCCCATAAACGACCGAAGTCTCTGAAATGCGCCCCTCCAACAGTAAGTCTGCGTCCATAGCAGCTGCATAGGTATCAAAGTGCTGGGCGCCGATGGCAAGAAATAACTGTGTGTCAAGTCCCCGCACAAACCTCTTTACCCTCTTCTCTTCGGTGTCTACCAAGTAAGGAGCATATCGGGACAACTGAGTAAACTGGATATCATACTCGGACACTGTCATCCTAGGAATCTTGCGCAAAACCTAAAATTTACGGGCTCGAGCATCCCGGACGCTCTCCGGAAGGAAACGGGCAAGAAATGCAGTTGTGAACTCATCCCAAGTCATAAGAGGTAGACCTGCAGCTCAGCTTCTCTTGATTGACTCGCACCACGTCTGAGCAAGACGTCCAGACAAAAACTTGCTAGCTCCACCCATCTATCATCAGAACATCTCAGCAAACGGCAAATCCTAGCCATCCTGTCGAGGAATGCGGATCCTCCGCTGCATCTGTGCCGGTAAAGACTGGAGGCCTCAGCCTCATAAACTCCTGTAATGATACGGGAATAGTCTCGGTAGTAGTAGGAACAACTGTCTGGGCAACAGGTACAATCGTAGTCTGTGCAGTAGAAGGGACATCCTCAGATCTCTGTGCCCGACTAGCCTCAACTAATGATCCCATCATCTGACGCAACTCCTTCATACCGGCCTCTAGCCTGGCAATAAGGCCTGGAGAAGGCGGATCAATCTGATCCTGAGGGGTAGGCATACCACGCTGATCGGTCCTTGTCTCAGACGAGCCTGCACGAATCTCATCTCTGGCGGCAGCCCTCTGAGCCTTCGTATTCTTTGGCGGCATAATGACTGGAACAAGAAACAGGATTAATAAGAACAGTGCAGTTGAATCAATGGATATAAGGAATCAAAGAAGGCAATACAAGCAAATAAATCCAAAGGTCACTTAGGCGGAGTACCGTATAGTAAGTATGCCGCGGAACATACCCACGCTACGTCAGTCTGCTTAAGTCACATACTCCGTCTACCAAGGGTCATCCTACACTCAAAAAAGTAAAACTTATCGCTTTGATACCAACCTTGTCATGACCCGAAGGTACGGAACATGACTGGCACTTAAATTACGAAACATGTAAAGGCGTAACGTAATCTAAGTAAGCCAACGCCGCAGTAATCTAAACCATTAAAATAAAAGAGTGAAGGAAAACTTATTGAAAGAAGTGATTTATAACAAAATAAGTCGCATGAAAACAATTTTGAAAACATCATATTTTCCCCGAAAATATCGGCAGAGTCTCCCTTGTAAATACTAGCCCCCAAATGGATACAACAAGAATATATATACATGAAATGAATAATGTGTTAGTTATGTATATGCCCTAAAAGCCATTGTTGTACATATGATGTATATTATAGCGGATGCTTGGATATATAGAGAGAGGACTTTCTTGCTCGACATGATAGCATGCTATCTGGTTTCACTTTGTCTAAACATGTTGACTTGTATTGTATGACTGTCTTGCTCTCACATGTTGATAAAACCCTTAGGATATGGACTTGACTACTAGAACTATGATGAAGATCATACTAGTGGGGCTAAGATAGTCCACGAGTACATCATATAATTGTTCCTAGTCGAGGGTGTATCGAGACAGGGCATCGATACTCCAGAGTAGACTAGCGTATACACATCTTGACCCATATGATGGGCGATGGATGATCCCACATCTATTGGTGTTTGATATCAAAGATGGTGTACGGGTGCTCAGTGGAGACTAGGTACACTGAACGGACTCGCCGAGAACTCCTAAATGGTATTATACCTATCGTCAAATAGCAGTTCTCTGGTGACACTGGTACAGGTTAGTCTGTAGACCCGAGATCGTCATAGAGTCTTGTGTGATTCCCACTGTGCTTTGATTTCCACCTCACCACGTTTATGAGAACGTGCAAAACAGTGGCTTTTGGGTACAGTACCGAATCACATGGAGGCAATCAGCGATAGGAGGGGTTTCGTCTCTCCCGGTATTGGGGGTTGATGTTGCGCTGTGTTCGATTCGCTATAACTAGAAGTCCCTGGTCAAGGCTGATATGGAGATCTACTGGTAAGTGTTATCAGTAGTTTCTCGACCCGTTATGAGCCTCACATCGATACGGCTTATCGGTTACTGGGGTCTGTTGGTTACCACCCCTAAACTGGATATGCGACATATCATACGAAGAGACCGGACTGTATGGTAGTGTTACTGATTGGATTCACAGGAGTGTGAGCAGGCTTGCTTGTTGATTTTCTGATCGCTCAATACCCGGGTGGCTGTTACGTTTAGCTGACCGCTTGCAGCTTGTGGGTGTTTGATATGATCATCACCTACTGCCGGCGTATTGACCAGTCTTAAGAGTCCTACACAGAGGTTTCCTGACTCAGGCGAAATGGAGTAGGAGCACATATGTGATATGTGCGAGACCGAGATTATTACGTATATGTGATACCGTATTCTATTCTCACGATATGTGATATCGGCCGGTTATATTGGATATAGCTGGGTCATCGGATCAAGTGTTGATTCGATAAAATGACACATTTTATATTAGTCGGTTATATGTGATATAGCCGGATTATTGGATCAAGTATTGATTCGATAATTTAATGTATAATTATATATGCGATATATTATATTACATTAACTAATATATGCTCACTTAAGTATTTCATTTTCTTACTTTGGATACATTTAACATATATGTGATATATGTTTATTGTATTCTTTTCATTTGTTACAAAATTATATATATGTGATATGTATAATTATAACATTCTAGGTTATACATGCAACTAGGGTTTATGAGATTCTCACCATGGCTAGTGATTAGGGTTAGATTTAATTATTTTAGTTAATTCTAAATTGTGGATTTTATGTTGAGATATTTTTACATGTTGACTAAGTCCACTCTTTAGATATTTACTAAGATATTTGTTAACCTGACCTTTAACCCTAGCTCATGGTTAAGTCTCTATAAGGGTTAATCATGACATTCTTAACCCATGGTTGCATTTCTAACCTTAACAATAATTCATTCATCACTTGCTTCATCTTCTTCTTCCTCATTGCAAAAGCTTTCTAGCTTTTGATCTTGTGATGAAAGATTGTGAGAAAAAGAAAACTAAAGAGAGCAAAATTCCTACTTCATCATCCTCTTCTATACTAGCTATATAGATTAGTATGTTAGCTTCACTAATCCCTAATTAGTGAAGAGATAGCTTGGGTTTGTAACTCCTCAAAGTAGATCATCTTGGATAGTAAAGACTTCAAGCAAGGATGCATCATTCACTTCATGGGGCCTCTTAAGAGTCCGGGAGCTTGATGATCGCAGCGAAGGAACCACAACTTGGAGCGTATGAAATAAAGGAATGGACTACAAAGGTTGTAATCCCAATCACTTAGAAGTAAAGTTTTTTGCTTTAAGTTTCCGCATGATTCTCTAGTATCGATTCTAGGTTTGGGTTATCTAGAACAACAAAATTTTGAAATTGGCATGGATAATGCCACCCGAAACCTTGCTGCCGCGCTAGACATCCCAATAGTGGTATCAGAGCCTAGCTACAGAATTAGACGGATATGTGTAAGATTACGAAACCGAAACAACTTCAAAACACTCGTTTCGAAACCCTAGTTTCTGTTGGATTTTTTCAGGTGTCAAAATATTTTTTAAACAACTGCAAAATGTTGTATGTGATACAATATGAACACCGTAGAAATTTTAACCCTAACCCTCGGAATTTGGCCGACCACAGGCATGAAAATTCCGGCCTCCTCGATTTTTGTGAAGTGTTTGGGTTTGAAATTTTTACAGTGTTCAAGGCTCTGGGTTTTGGTAATTCAGGTGATGTTTTTTTTTTGCTAAATTTGCATGTGATGTTATCTTTTTACAATGGAAATTCGGAGTGTTTCGTATTTGTAATTCTAGTTTGTTTTCGGGTTTTTTAGATGGTGTTAAAAAGTTCGAACGGATAACAATAACTCATTTTTTCCCTTTCTGGAAATTTTTCCAAGTGTTGGATTTTTTCCTTAGTTAAAGAACATTCAAATATCGTGCAAGTGATGCGGTGGACCCTCTAGAAGAACGAAACCTTAACTCGATTCTGTGACCGTTAGAACTGCCACTAAACCCTAGGGTTTAGTGGTGGTTCAGCGGTGCAACATGTGAGGCATTGGTTGACCCTTCTACGGCTGGTTCATTGGCACTGTGGCATGTACTGAGTATTTTTAAACTACGCTCAAGTGTTGAGCTTTTGGGAAATTTTGTGTGTTTGTTGATTCGATCGGAATGTTTAACATCGTCTAGCTTTTTCTGGAATGTGATACAATATGTGGAATTCATATAGTTAAGCATGAAATTCGCAATATGTGATATTTCGGGTTTATAATGTCTAAGGTGATTATGAATTCCAAATGTTGTAGTTTTTCATTTTCTTTTCTGCGACCGTAAGTGTAATATGTGGTGTATCGCCGGTTTCGTTGCTATACATCAACAAAAATTGGGATACGCATATTTAATTACGTTGATAACATGTGATATTATGTATTGTTGTGATATGTTATATTGGATCGTCGTGTTTTGAATAGCCGGGGTTTTTTGTAAGATGAGAGTTTTTTATTTTCATTCATGTAAAATTCATTGTATGTAATATTATTTTATTGGGGCACTTCCGGGTTGAGGATGTTGTCACCATTGTATATTATTTACTTTTCCTCATTAGGATAGACCCAAGGAGGGGAGCACAAGTAACCGGGTTCTAGGGTCCAGTGGGAGGCCATCTCGAGGAGTCGAGTCCGGGTCTCCTAACCCTAGAATTGGTAGGGTTGCTTTCCGCTCTCGTAGGGGTCTAGGGATGTGGGTTTGGCTATTCATCGCGACCATGGAATCCGTGTTTTATATAGGCTCAAAATAAAACACAGACCTCCTATTATATCAAATATTTCATATGCTATCTTCTGCTGCTGATCTTATGTGATGTGATTATTTTATATGCCTGAGACAAATGCTTTATTATTGTATATATGATATATAATAAACGTTGCTTATGTTTTACACCCGCGCTAGTCCCGCCCCGGTATGCCGTTTGTTAAGTAACCTAACGGTGCATAACGGGACAAGGTGGTGAATGAGGATGACAGAAGCGTACGTTGTATTTTTGTTTCTTCTGTGATGCTTAGGAAGCATAAATGATGGGGCTTCATTAATGAGATTAATGAAAGAAAAAGAAACCTAAAAGATGTTGTAGAATCAAATTTTCAAAAAGGGTAGCTCTGGTTTTTATTTTGCATAGCGGTATTCCTTGTAGAATATCCAGCACCTTATTCGATAAGGAAAGAGCCGAGATCCCTTCACCAGGAGTGACCTCTTTAGTAAAACTAGCAGATGCTACAACTCACTCGGTTTTGTTTTTGATTGCTTCTATAGTTCGTGCTTTGCATAGTGGTATTTGTGAAATATCATGCACCTTATTCGATAAGGAAAGAGCCGAGATCCCTTCACCGGGAGTGATCTCTTTAGCGAAACTAGTAAAAGCCTTAAAAACACTCCTTTTCAAAATCATTGTTTCTACAACAATATCAAGTTCATTACGCAAAAGGTTTTCATAAAAACCTGTCGTAGCCCTCCGTCATTTCAGATAAGTCCTACTTAATATTCGTACTGCGTTTGTTGACCTTATCAAGGCGTAATGTACGGTAGCTGATTAGTGTTTATCTGCTAAAGCATGAGATGCGATTGAATTAGGGTAGTTATACGACCTTATTGACCTTGTCAAAGGTCGTGTGGGTGGGTTTAATTCAATCATGAAATGTACGGGTTGAACTTGACTTGTGATTTATGGTTTGTTGACCTTGTCAAGGTCATAAATCGCTAGGGGCAAAATATTATTGTAGGGTTCCTAGGCACACTAATGAGGTCTCATAAGGCATCAACCATGACAATTTCAAATTTTACGGGTGCCGAGAAACCCTAATACGGATCGTTAACTAGATGTCTAGACGAAAGATGCAACTAGTAAACTACTTTACTAAGAGAACGGAAATACAACCTTTGTAGATCCGGTCCTCCACCTCCATAGCTCCGCAATGAAGTCTCCTCGCTGTCCAAATGGAAACCCGGGCTCTAGCGTCGGCTTCATCGGAGAAATGGGCGGGCTAGGTCATCGACTTCGTGCCGAAGATGATCTACGTCGAGGCATCACTAGATCAAGCTCCAACTTCACCAAGTCAAGAAAACTTGTGAAGGAAACACACTCTACTACTTGGCAAGAGGTAGAGGATGAAGAAATAGGAAGTGGATAGACTTTAGAATTGGATTTCTCACTCATTTCATCAATCCACCATTGATGAAGTCAAGCTTTCTTCAAGTGAAGAAGAAGAAGAAGGAAAGAATATGATAAGTGTTTTTTTTTAAAATAGAAAAGAAAATCAATACTTATCATATTCACACCATGGTTAAGTGTAGAGAATGAATCATGGTTAAGTGGAATGGTTAGGGTTAAGCATGAGACAAATGTGGTCAAACTTTCAACACTTCATGAAGCTTCATGAAAGATACAAAGAAAGCCACCATATCCATTTATCCTTTTAATTTCCAAAAAGAATAAATAAATAAATAAATAAAGAAAATGAAAACCCTTAACCATTACACAACCATGGTTTAATCTTTACACAAACCCTAATGAGCATGCATCATCAAACATGATACAAACTAGTGTACAAAAGTATATCACATATACAATGTGCACATAAAGTGAGAAAATCCATTTAAAGTAAACCAATACTAGTTAACGCAAAGTAATATATCAAATATATAATTATGCATTAAATCATTAAATCAACACTTGATTTAACGATCCGGCCATATCGCATATAACCGACTAATATTCAATGTATCGACTTATCGAATCAATCCTTGATTCGATAACTAGGTTATATCGCATATAACCATTCGACACATTCATCGCGAGAATAGAATGCGGTATCACATACACGCATTATTCTCGGTCCTGCACATATCTCATATGCGCTCCTATTTCATTTCGCTTGAGCCAGGAAACCTCTGTGTAGGACTCTAAAGACTCGTCAATATGCCGGCAGCAGGTGATGATCATATCAAACACCCACAAGCCGCAAGCGGTCTGCTAAACGTAACGGCCACCCGGGTATTGAGCGATCAGAAGATCGACGAGCAAGCCCGCTCACACTCCTGTGAATCCAACCAGTAACACTTACCGTACAGTCCGGTCTGATCGTCTGATCTGTCGCATATCTCGCCTAGGGGTGGTAAACGTCAGACCCCAATAGCTCGATAAGTCGTGTCGATATGAGGTCTATAACAATTCGAGAAACTACTGGTAACACTTACCAGTAAATCTCAGCAACCCTGGCCAGGGATTTCCGGTTATAGCCAATCGAACACAGCGCAACATCAACTCCCTATACCGGGAGAGACGAATCCCCTCCTATCGCTCATTGCCTCCATGTGATTCGGGACTGTACCCAAAAGCCACCGTTTTGCACGCCCTCTTGGACGTGGTAAGGTGGAAATCAAAGCACAGTGGGAACCACACAAGACTCTATGACGATCTCGGGTCAACAGACTACTCTGTACCAGTGTCACCAGAGAACTGCCATCTGACGTAAGGTATAATACCATCTGGGAGTTCTCGGCGAGTCCGTCCAGTGTACCCAGTCTCCACTGAGCACCCGTATATCATCTCTGATGTCAAACACCAATGGATATGGGATCATCCATCGCCCATCTGTATGGGTCGAGAAGGTATACGCTAGTCTACTCTGGTATATCGATGCCCTGTCTCGATATATCCATGACTAGGAACCTTGAAGGATGTACTTATGGACTACCATGTCCCCATTAGTATGATCCGCATCATAGTCCAGGTAGTCAAGTACACATCCTAAGGGCTTTACCAACATGTAACAGAGAGACAATCAGTGTACACGTTAAGGTAAAGATCAACCATATAGTATACTATCATGTCGAGCAAGAAAGTCCTCCCTATATATGTCCAAGCATCCACTACAATATACATCCTATGTATAGTAATGGCCTCTAGGGCATACATATAACTAACAATCTCCCACTTGCACTAGGGCCATCTGATAGCAGTGGTTGTAGTATCTCATACTCAACCATCCCATAAAAGTCTCTCTCTGGGAAAAGGCATTTGTGAGTGGATCCGCCGTGTTGTCCTCTGTGTCTACTCTCCTAACCTCGATCACTCTGGAGATCAACTATCTCCATGATCAGGTGACACTGCCTTAGAATATGTCTAGATCACTGATGGGACCGGCGTTCCTTGGCATAAGCCATAACTCCATTGTCTCACAATGGTAGGAATGAAGTTCATCTCATGAACTAATATACACCCAAACATCCTCTTTGGTAGCATCTTAAGTAGCGATGTATCCAGCCTTTATCGTCTAGTTAGCCACGGTATCTTGCTTGGAACTCTTCCAACATACCGTCCCTCTACTGAGGGTAAAGACAATGCCTGTGACTGACATTCAGTCGTCCTTATCACCCTGGAACCCTTCCAGTGATTCTCCCCAGGATCGGTTGATACCATCTCACTACAACTAGTGAGAATCCTAACATCCATTTAGATCTATCTCATAGATCCAAAAACCAGGATTTAGGAGGTATCAATTTTTATCCTATATGGAGAATCATTGTGATAAGCGGAGATTGACCGAGCGTAGCATAGGAAACTCCTTTCTTATCAAGAGTATGTCATCCACGTACTCTACGAGGATCATCACCATACTCCCTACTACCTTTTTGTTTATACAAGGTTCATCTACCATTTTGATGATATCAAACTCTTTGACTACTACATCAAAACAGATGTTCCAACTCCGCGATGCCTGCTTTATCACATAAAACATCTTGCACACGTTTCCGCTGCTCCCACTGTCTACGAAGCCCTCTGGCTGTGTACTTATAGACGCTCTCTTCTAAAACATCATTTAGAAAAGCAGTCATGACACCCAACCGCCAGATATCGTAGTCATGGTATGTAGCCGTGGCAAGTAGGATCTGGATGGACTTAAGCATAGTAACTTGAAAAGGTTTCATCATTATCCACGCCTGGTCGATGAGGAAAACCTTTAACAAGTCTAGCTTTGAAAGTCTCAACTTTTCCAACTGCACCAAGTAATCTTCTCAAGATATACTTGCTCCTGATGGGGATTTAACCCTTCAGATATAGAAACCAAAGTCCATACTTTGTTGGTGTACATGGATTCCATCTCAGATCGCTAAGCATCCAGCCATTCTTACAAAATCCCACTCCTGATGGCCAGCTCGAAACTAGTTGGGTCATCATCTCATGATGCAATCCTTGCTCCCACTGTCATAGAGTAACCGAAGTATCTCTCAGGTGGGTGAGGAACCCTACTAGATCGGCGGAGAGGCTGAGGTTCGTTGGTAACTATTGAATCCTTTGGTTTTATCAAATCATCTATTGTAGTTTGTATAGCTGGAACCTTTCCAGTTCTACATTACAGACCTTGCCTCGAGCTTGTCCGGATTTTGCTTTTAGACATAGGCCGGTCAACCCCAAATCTTAACTATCTTAAGACATGGGCTCTACCCTTTCCATATCACATATGAAAAAGTAGGCAACGGATTTGATTTGAACCCTATTCAATAGGTATGCAGCTTCTCAAGTGCATAACTCCCAAAAGGAAACAGGTAACTCAGTATTACTCATCATAGAGCACACCTTATCACATAGGGTGTGATTGCTCCGCCCCGATATACCAACGTGCTATGGTGTATACGGAGAAGTAATGCTGAGAGAGAATCTCATTCTCCTTTAGAATAGTCCAAGAATTTCGTGCTCAAGTATTCTCCTCCCTGATCACATCAAAGGACATAATACTTATACCCTTTTTTTTTAGTTCTCTACTCCTAACTTATATTCCGTGAATATCTCAAAAGGTTCGGACTTGTGTTTCAACAGGAACATATGTCTGAATCTTGAGAGATTATCAGAGAATGTAATGAAGTATAAAGAACCAGTCTTGGCATGTGTAGACAGGGGACCTTTATACATCAACATGTATCATCCCAAGAGTTCACTAACTCTTTCTCTGTTTCCAATAAACAAAGCTATGGTCATCTTATCTCTGTGACATGACTCGCAAGTTTCATAAGATGTAAATTCAAACTGATTTAAATATGCATCTACATGTAACTTCATCTAGTCGGGTCACATTGATATGACCTAGTCTACAATGCCTCAAGAAGGATCCGTTCATTTCTGAACTCTTCCTCTTATGTGTGATCCATATACTAAGAACTGTAGTTTGATTTAGAACATCAATGCTTTTAGATAACGTGCCTGAACCGATCAACTTTTGATATAGGAAATGTTCAAAATATTATCCAACAATACAAAATTTTATCATTTCTTTACTAAAAGAGATAGATACGATTTTGTATATCAGGTTCGGTATCTAATAACATTCGTTCAGAATCAATGTATTTGTAATACAGGGTGACAGTGACCAACAGACTTGGCTGCAACACTTGTCCCGTTTTCTGCCTCATGAAACTTATCACCCGTTCTCAGTTCTCTACCTTTCTGTAGCCCTATGTAACAGGTTACATATCTGGGATCCTGATCTGGTATCACATACCCAGGACGTAGAGGATACAGAGAAACAGTTCTTTGTAATGAACACACACGAAGATGATGCATCAGCATGCACTCTCTTCGTTTGGGCGGCACGGGAAATCTGGTATTCCCCAATTTCCTGCTTTGTCTTATAACAATTATAAGTTGGAGCGGGACCAACGTTCCCCAGCTCAGTATAACAAGCGGGTTCGGTCAAATATCCGTATTATTATCTTGATTAAGGCGTGATATGGTCGCTACCTTGAGAGAGAGAGAAGAAAACACTCAGCGTGCTCTCTTGCAAGAATAGATTGGTTATTATTTTATCTAATCAGGATGGCTCCCACTGCTTTTTATCAAATCTTCCTTCAAACCCTAAAAGGAAAGACTAGCCGGGATTAATTACACACTACAAGTTCGCCAATCTTTCAGCCAGGCCAGTGTCGGTACTTTGAGGGAGGTCCCCCGTGCTTTCGCACGAACCTAATTAATGTAAACCTCGTTTTCCCAGAGGCGTAACCCCGTTGACACCTTTCTAGACACCTACTTGATCGGCTAATTGTAATGTGTAAAACTCTCCCAGGAGTAACTCTTACTCGCAGCGGGTATCGGGATCCAACTATCTCATAGAAGGTATGCAATCTCATTGCAAATTTCAACACTTGAAATTCCCGATAATATTTTGCCCCTAACCTCCTATGACCTTGACAAAGGCCAACAAACCATAGGATGCTAGTCAAGTTCAACCCGTCATTTCCTGATTGAATTAAACCCACCCGCACGACCCTTGACAAAGGCCAACAAGGTCGCACGACTACCCTAACCCAATCTGCATCATATGCATAAGCAGATAAGCACCAGTTAGCTACCGCACACTGCGCCTTGACAAAGGCCAACAAACGCAGCACGAATACTAACTACTACTTATCTGAAATGACGGAGGGCTACGACAGGTTTTTCTGAAAACCTATTGCGTAATGAACTTGATATCGTTGTAGAATCAAATGATTTTATAATGGAGTGTTTTTGAGGCTTTTCTAGTTTTGCTAAAGGAGTCACTCCCAGTGAAGGGATCGTCGGTCCTTTCCTCGTCGAATGAGGTGCGGGATATATCGTATATATCACTGTGCAAAGCAAAAACTCTTAAAAGCAATCAAAAGACAAACCGAGTGTGTAGCATCTGCTAGTTATTGCTAAAGGAGTCACTCCCGGTGAAGGGATCTCGGTCCTTTCCTCATCGAATAAGGTGCAGGATATATCACATATACCGCTGTGCAAAGCAAGAACTGTAGCTACCTGTTTTATTTTTATTTTGAAATTCGATTCTACAACATCTTAGGTTTCTTTTATTTTCATTAATCACATTAATGAAGTCCCATCATATAAGTACCTAATCATCACAGATAAATACGACGTACACTTATGCCATCCGCATTCGCCTCGATGTCCCCTCGTGCACCGTTAGGTTAGGTAACTAACGGCAGAGCGGGGCAGGGCTAGCGCGGGTGTAAAACATAAGTAACGCCTATATAATATATCATATATACTATATAAAGTATCTATCACAGAACATATCACATGATCACATCACAGATAACGCAGCAGAAGAATCATATGAAATATTGGATATACTAGGACGTCCGTGTTTTTAATACGAGCCAGTATAAAACACGGATTCCACGGTCGCGATGAATAGCCAAACCCACACCCCTAGACCCCTACGAGAGCGGCAAGCAACCCTACCAATTCTAGAGTTAGGTGACCCAGACTCGACTCCTCGAGTTGGTCTCCCACTGGACCCCAGAACCCGGTTACTTGTGCTCCCCTCCTTGGGTCTATCCTAGTGCGGAAAAGTAAATAATATACAAAGGGTGACATCTTCCGCAACCAGGAAGTGCCCCAATAAAAGAATATTACATACAAGTTTTTACATGAATGAAAATGAAAAACACTCATCTCACATAAAAACCCCCGGCTATTCAAACACGACGATCCAATATAACATATCCAGCAACACATAACATCACATGTCATCAACGTAAGTAAATATGCGCATCCCAATTGTCGTTGACATATAGCAACGAAACCGGCGATATCCCATATTACACTTACGGTCACAGAAAAGAAAGTGTAAAACTACAACAGTTGGAATCCGCAATCCGCACAGACATCGCATGCCTAATCAAATGAATACCTTAGACATCACATGCCTAACAATTATAAACCCCGCATTTTAGTCTCAAAATCGAAAACACTTTTCAATATCAAGTCGGGCAATTCAACAAGATTCCCGACATCCTGATCGAATGCTCGTCGCAAACTTCAGTAGACGGCAGCACCCCCGATACCGTCGACAAAGTGCACCAAGGCGGAACACCGCTACCGGGAGCACCCAAACGGATGCTTTCGGCGACGGGGTTCTCCTACAGTCACTTGGTCGGGGCTATGGAGTGAGGCTGTCTATTAAGTTTACCCGGCGAGTATCCGCGTACACTACGTGATTGCGACGGACTTTTGATCACATCAAAATTCCGTGGCAACCGATCAAGTGAGACTAAACCGCTAGATTTATAACATTCATTCAGTTATCTCATAACTACTTGTGGATTCCAAGTATTGTATCACATTCCGGATAAATAGAAAATGTTAAACTTTCCGATCGGACAATCGAACACCTAAGTTTTTCCGAAACAGATCAACACTTGAAATAAGTTTAAAAACATTCACTTCGTGCCTCAGTACCAACGGTCCAGCCGTAGAAGCGTCAAGCCAACGCCTCACATGTGGCACGCCGTACTGTCCCAAACCCGAAGGTTCAAAGGGCAGTTCAAGACGGTCACATAATCGAGTTAAGGTTTGTTGTCTTCTAGAGGGACCATCGCGTTACTTGCACTACTTAGAACGTCGTTAAACCACGGAAAAATCCAACACTTGGAAATTTCCCGACAGGGGAAAAGTTGGGTATTTATATCCGATCGAACTTTTTAACATATTCAAAAATTATCCGGAAAAACACATAGACAGAGTTTGACAATCCGATCGAATATACGAACTCCCAATACAACCCAAAATACTCAACTCTGGATTTCAGATTAAAAATTCCCAAGAAAACAAGCACTGCCAAATAGGAATTACTGTGCAAAATTTGATGGGAGAAGAGACAAAAGGGCCGCGGAACCGCCGTATTAGCACGCTAATGCCGCGGTTCCGCCGCTCTTTTATGGAATTAGAAGCTAAATTTTGCGCCGTAATTCTTAGATTTCCCTGCTGATTTTTCTGCATATTTTTAATTTGCAAAAATCCACAAATTTGAAAAATGTACAGAGAGCAAGTTTAAGTTAGGGTTTCGAATCGATCGGGTTTCAAACTTCGTCTACGCATCACCTAAGGCTCTAGCTAGGCTCTGATACCACTGTAGGGTTCCTAGGCACACTAATGAGGTCTCACAAGGCATCAACCATGCCAATTTCAAATTTTACGGGTGCCGAGAAACCCTAATACGGATCGTTAACTAGATGTCTAGGCGAAAGATGCAACTAGTAAACTACTTTACTAAGAGAACGGAAATACAACCTTTGTAGATCCGGTCCTCCACCTCCATAGCTCCGCAATGAAGTCTCCTCGCTGTCCAAATGGAAACCCGGGCTCTAGCGTCGGCTTCATCGGAGAAATGGGCGGGCTAGGTCATCGACTTCGTGCCGAAGATGATCTACGTCGAGGCATCACTAGATCAAGCTCCAACTTCACCAAGTCAAGAAAACTTGTGAAGGAAACACACTCTACTACTTGGCAAGAGGTAGAGGATGAAGAAATAGGAAGTGGGTAGACTTTAGAATTGGATTTCTCACTCATTTCATCAATCCACCATTGATGAAGTCAAGCTTTCTTCAAGTGAAGAAGAAGAAGAAGGAAAGAATATGATAAGTGTTTTTTTTTTTAAATAGAAAAGAAAATCAATACTTATCATATTCACACCATGGTTAAGTGTAGAGAATGAATCATGGTTAAGTGGAATGGTTAGGGTTAAGCATGAGACAAATGTGGTCAAACTTTCAACACTTCATGAAGCTTCATGAAAGATACAAAGAAAGCCACCATATCCATTTATCCTTTTAATTTCCAAAAAGAATAAATAAATAAATAAATAAGGAAAATGAAAACCCTTAACCATTACACAACCATGGTTTAATCTTTACACAAACTTAGGAGCGCATATGAGATATGTGCGGGACCGAGAATAATGCATGTATGTGATACCGCATTCTATTCTCGCGATGAATGTGTCGAATGGTTATATGCGATATAACCTAGTTATCGAATCAAGGATTGATTCGATAAGTCGATACATTGAATATTAGTCGGTTATATGCGATATGGCCGGATCGTTAAATCAAGTGTTGATTTAATGATTTAATGCATAATTATATATTTGATATATTACTTTGCATTAACTAGTATTGGTTTACTTTAAATGGATTTTCTCACTTTATGTGCACATTGTATATGTGATATACTTTTGTACACTAGTTTGTATCATGTTTGATGATGCATGCTCATTATTCGTTTCGCTTGAGCCAGGAAACCTCTGTGTAGGACTCTAAAGACTCGTCAATACGCCGGCAGCAGGTGATGATCATAGAAAACACCCACAAGCCGCAAGCGGTCTGCTAAACGTAACGGCCACCCGGGTATTGAGCGATCAGAAGATCGACGAGCAAGCCCGCTCACACTCCTGTGAATCCAACCAGTAACACTTACCGTACAGTCCGGTCTGATCGTCTGATCTGTCGCATATCTCGCCTAGGGGTGGTAAACGTCAGACCCCAATAGCTCGATATGTCGTGTCGATATGAGGTCTATAACAATTCGAGAAACTACTGGTAACACTTACCAGTAAATCTCAGCAACCCTGGCCAGGGATTTCCGGTTATAGCCAATCGAACACAGCGTAACATCAACTCCCTATACCGGGAGAGACGAATCCCCTCCTATCGCTCATTGCCTCCATGTGATTCGGGACTGTACCCAAAAGCCACCGTTTTGCACGCCCTCTTGGACGTGGTAAGGTGGAAATCAAAGCACAGTGGGAACCACACAAGACTCTATGACGATCTCGGGTCAACAGACTACTCTGTACCAGTGTCACCAGAGAACTGCCATCTGACGTAAGGTATAATACCATCTGGGAGTTCTCGGCGAGTCCGTCCAGTGTACCCAGTCTCTACTGAGCACCCGTATATCATCTCTGATGTCAAACACCAATGGATATGGGATCATCCATCGCCCATCTGTATGGGTCGAGAAGGTATACGCTAGTCTACTCTGGTATATCGATGCCCTGTCTCGATATACCCACGACTAGAAACCTTGAAGGATGTACTTATGGACTACCATGTCCCCATTAGTATGATCCGCATCATAGTCCAGGTAGTTAAGTACACATCCTAAGGGCTTTACCAACATGTAACAGAGAGACAATCAGTGTACACGTTAAGGTAAAGATCAACCAGATAGTATACTATCATGTCGAGCAAGAAAGTCCTCCCTATATATGTCCAAGCATCCACTACAATATACATCCTATGTATAGTAATGGCCTCTAGGGCATACATATAACTAACAATTATCGAGAATTTCGAGTGTTGAAATTTGCAATGAGATTGCATACCTTCTATGAGATAGTTGGATCCCGATACCCACTGCGAGTAAGATTTACTCCTGAGAGAGTTTTACACATGACAATTAGCCGATCAAGTAGGTGTCTAGAAAGGTGTTAATGGGGTTATGCCTTTGGGAAAACGAGGTTTATTTTAATTAGGTCCGTGCGAAAGCATGGGGAAGCTCCCTCAAAATACCAACACTGGTCTGGCCGAAAGATTGGCGAACTTGTAAGGTGTAATTAATCCAAGCTAGTCTTACCTTCTAGGATTTGAAGGAAGATTTGATGAAAACAGTGGGAGCCATCCTGATTAGATAAGATAATAACCAATCTAATCTTGTAAGAGCACACGCTAAATTATTTTCTTCTCTCTCTCTCTCCAGGTAGCGACCATGTCAGGCCTTAATCAAGATAATAATATGGATGTATTGACTGAACCCGTGTTATACTGAGCAGGGGAACGTTGGTTCCCTTCTTTCTTATAATTGTTATAAGATTGAGTAGGAAATAGGGGAATATCCAGATTCTCACGCCGCCCAAATGAAGAACGAGCATACCGATGCATCTTCTTCGGGTGTGTTAGTTATCGAGAACTGTTTCTCAGTTCACTCTACGTCCTGGGTATCAGATACCGGATCAGGATCCCACATATGTAATATGTTACATGGGCTAAGGAAAGGTAGGGAACTGGGAGAGGGTGATCGTTCCGTAAGAGTAGGGAATGGTGCAAATGTTGCAGCCAAAACAGTTGGCGAATATCACCTTGTGTTACCAAATGGTAATACATTGATTCTGAACGAATGCTATTGCATTCCAACCCTGATATGCAATCTTATATCAGTTTCTTTATTGAGTAAAGAAGGATATAATTTTGTAGTACAGGATAATTTTATGAACATCTTCCTGAATCAAAAGTTGATTGGATCAGGCTCGTTAAATAATGGCATATACGTTCTAAATCAAACCACAGTTCTTAATAAACAGAACACACAAGAGGAAGAGTTCGGAAATGAACGAATTCTTCTTATGGCATTGTAGACTAGGTCATATCAATGCAACACGATTAGCTAAGTTACATAAGGATGGATATTTGAATCCGTTCGAATTTTCATCTTATGACACTTTCCTGTCATGTCTCAAAGGCAAGATGACCAAATCTCCGTTTAGTGGACACGGAGAAAGAGTTACGGAACTCTTAGGACTGATACATAGTGATGTATGCGGTCCCATGTCTATACATGCTAGGAATGGTTCCTCGTATTTCATTACATTCACTGACGATCTCTCAAGATACGGACATGTGTTCCTATTGAAACACAAGTCTAAAGCTTTTAAGAAATTCAAAGAATATAAGCACGAAGTAGAGAACCAAACGGGTAAAAGTATTGAGATCTTTCGATCTGATCGAGGAGGAGAATACTTGAGCAATGAGTTCCTGGACTATTTAAAAGAGAATGGGATTCTCTCTCAGCTTACTCCTCCTTATACACCACAGCACAACGGTGTATCGGAGCGGAGAAATCGCACCCTATTAGATATGGTGCGCTCTATGATGAGCACTGCTGAGTTGCCTATTTCATTTTGTGGTTATGCGCTTGAAACAACAGCATACCTATTGAATCAAGTTCCATCTAAATCTGTACCTACCATACTATATGAGATATGGGATGGGAAGAGACCATATCTTAAATGAGTTAAGATATGGGGTTGTCCAACTTATGTCAAAAGGAAAAATCCGGGCAAACTCGAGGTACGATCAATTCTTTGCAAGTTTGTGGGATTCCAAAGAATTCATATGGATATTTTTTCTACCACAGTGAAGAACAAAAGGTGTTTGTTGCTCAACATGCCACCTTTTTAGAAAAGGAATTTCTTGCAAAGGAAATTAGTGGTAAAGAGGTAGAACTGGAAGAAGTTCCAGTTACACAGACTACAACTGAAGATTTAGTGGAACCAGAAGATTTGATAGTTCCCAACGAATCTCAGCCTCTCCGCCGATCTAGTAGAGTTCCTCATCCACCTGAGAGATACTACAGTTTTCTCATTGATGATGGGAGCGAGGATTGCATCATGGAAGATGATGACACGACTAGCTTCAAGCAGGCCATCACGAGTGGGGACTCTGTGAAATGGCTGGATGCAATGCGATCTGAGATGGAATCCATGTACACTAACAAAGTATGGACTTTGGAAGTTGCTCCTGAAGGGGTAAAACCTATTGGGAGCAAATGGATCTTTAAGAAGAAACTTGGTGTAGATGGAAAAGTTGAGACTTTCAAAGCTAGACTTGTTGCAAAAGGTTTTCGTCAATGACAAGGTATGGATTATGAAGAAACCTTTTCTCCAGTGGCTATGCTTAAGTCCATCCGGATCTTATTTGCCATTATTGCATACCATGACTATGAAATCTGGCAAATGGATATTAAGACCGCCTTTCTAAATGGTGATTTAGAGAAGTGCGTGTACATGACTCAGCCAGAGGGCTTCGTAGACAGTGGGAGCAGCGGAAAGGTGTGCAAGCTACTTAAATCCATCTACGGGTTAAACCAGGCATCGCAGAGTTGAAACATCTATTTTGATGTAGTAGTCAAAGAGTTTGACTTCATCAAAAACGTAGATGAACATTTTATTTACAAGAAGGTAGCAGAGAGTAAGGTTGTCTTCCTCGTATTGTACTTGGATGACATACTCTTGATAGGAAATGATGTTACTATGCTGTACTCGGTCAAGCTCTTCTTATCACAAAGATTCTTAATGAAAGATCTAGGTGATGCCTCCTGCATTTTGGGGATTAAGATTTATAGAGATAGATCTAAACAGATACTGGGAATGTCCCAATCCAGGTACATTGACACTATACTAAAAAGGTTTAGTATGGAAGAATCCAAGCGTGGGAATTTACCTACGATCTCTGGACTCACTCTCTCCAAAGAGATGTCTCCCCAGACTGATTTGGAGAGAGCTCGCATGTAAGCGATACCCTATATTTTGGCAGTAGGCTCTATCATGTACGCGATGCTATGTACCAGACCCGATGTAGCATATTCACTAAGTGTAGCGAGTAGGTATCAAGCAGATCCTGGAGAGAGTCAGTAGACAGCCGTGAAGAACATTCTCAAGTACTTGAGAAGGACTAAAGAGATGTTCTTGGTGTATGGTAACGAAAAACTCCAGGTGGAGTCCTTTACCGATTCGAGCTTCTAAAGTGATAAGGACGACTCTAAGTCACACTTGGGATTTGTCTTTACCCTCAATGGTGGGGCGGTTTGTTGGAAGAGTTCCAAATAGGAAACCGTGGCAGACTCGACGATGGAGGCTGAATACATCGCTGCCAACGATGCTGCCACAGAGGCTGTCTGGATAAAGAAGTTCATAACTGGACTTGGAGTGGTTCCGTCCATTGAACATCCAATACCTTTGTATTGTGATAACAATGGAGCTGTGGATATGGCCAAGGAACCCAGGTCCCATCAGAAATCCAGGCATATTCTGAGACGGTATCACCTGATCCGAAAGATAGTTGATCGCCGTGAGACCGAGATTAAGAGAGTTGACACGAAGGACAACACTGTGGATCCACTCATGAAGGCCATACCCCAGATACAATTTGAGAGACTCTTCGGGATGTTGGGTATTAGATACTACAATAGATGGCCTTAGTGCAAGTGGGAGATTATTAGTTATGTATATGCCCTAGAGGCCATTGTTGTACATATGATATATATTATAGTGGATGCTTGAATATTTATAGAGAGAACTTTCTTGCTCGACATGATAGTATGCTATCTGGTTTCACTTTGTCTAAACATGTTGACTTGTATTGTATTACTGTCTTGCTCTCACATGTTGATAAAGCCATTAGGATATTGTCACGTCCCGAAAGTACGGAATATGACCGGCACTTAAACTACGAATGTCTCGAGGCGTACGTAATCTAAGTAAGCCGAAAACCCAGAAATCCAAACCAAGAAAAGTAGTAGAGTGAAGGAAAACCAATTTAAAACAAGTGGTTTCAATAACATAAGCCGAATTATGCGGTTTAAAAAAAACATCAAACATTTCCCGAAAATTTCGGCAGAGTCTCCTTTGTAAATACTGGCCCCCAAACGGGATACAACATGAATAGTATACGAAATCAAAAAAAAAAAGCATCCCCAAGCGGGAGCTAGCTCTTCGTCAATCGACGGTCACAACCACACAAGCAATATAATATACAACGCCAACGGCGAGGATCAAAACTCAAAACCATAAGAAAACCACAGAAATAAAACGCGCGACTCTAAGGTCGAAAGAATAACATCACTGGTCTCTATCCCAAAAATAAATACATGTTTGGTTGATGGAACTTCTAGATACAACAGAGTAATAATATAAAAGTTATAATGATGGGTGCGATACAAATAAACCCACCTACTAGCAAGTCACCCGGAAATGGAAAGAGTGCCAGCAAGCCGTAAAGAAACCTGTACGGCGAAACCTGTAAGAACTGTGGCACAACGGGGGTGAGTTGCCAACTCGTGAGTAGAAAAACATCTACGCACAGAAGTCGCATAAATAACGCAATCCTAGGTCAATGATCATAATATATCCTCAAATATATATATAACATGCAGCCTATAACAATAGCTAGGGTAAATATCTAACCTGAGTGTAATCTCATGTGCCTGTGTCAGTGCCTCAGGTAGCAATATATCATATGAATGATGTATGAATGCATGAAAACAGAATACATGTAAATGAAGAAACTGTTTTCATAAATTAGTGAGATTTCCTTTGTATTTTTAAAATGAGGTATCATAAATGAAATCAGCATCAACAGTGTCTAGCATTGACACAAAACATAAATCTCAATATCTCAAAACCTCAGGCTCCGGCTATCCGGACTGGCCTGTATCATCAAATCTCAGTACCTCAATATCTCAAAATCTCAATGTCTCAAACTCAATATCTAGGGCACTGTCAGTCCAGACCGGCCCCTACCATCCATCTCAAGACCATGACGGTATCCTCCGGATATCCGATTCGTCGGGTAAAATCACCGGTAGGTAGTCTCCCCCTGCCAGGCTCATCGTCATCACCACGAGCTTCTTGCCCCGGGATACCTTACCGGGCCCACCATGTACCCGAAACGGTTCATCCAACTCCTCGAATCGGGTCTCGAAATCCATCAGCAAACTCATGGTGGACTACTCATACATCATGGGAAAACCGCATTTTTATTTAAAAAGAGAGAAGCAGTTTATATATGTTTTGCGGTTTTCCTCCAAATCCAGAAAATATCATGGAAATCGAATCGTCAATAGCATGTAAAACCATGAATATAAGCATGAGAATGAATAACAGTATGCATGAAGCGACAAGTAATAACTACAATATCTAAGCTGGCATATAAGGTATGTACACTAATATTATATCAAACTACTGGCTATCAAGCTAAGTTAAGCAATAATATTTTCTAAGGTGTACGTGACATAGCAATTACCGATGAAGATGTGTGTGAGCCGGTAAGTAGGTGTATGTGGTACATACGCATCATCGGTAATGGTGCTGGTGTCCTAACAGCATAATGTCAACAATGCAATATGAAATAACAATGTAAATATGCGATGCGGAGTGAACAGTAATAATGCGCGGGAGCTAAATACTAAACACAACGATAACTAATCTGCATTACCCTAATATAAATCCTACAAATGGTGCCTTTTGAAATAACACGAATCATGGGGTTTTGAAAATAGGGGCTACGGTGTTTTTATGGAAAGATACGTCTTTTGAAATATCCGTAGGATCCCTTGGGCTGTCTTTTAAAATACCCACGATTCGTTAGTTTTTGAAATAGGTAAGAATCGAATCTAATCTAATCAACTAAACTAAACTAAAGGACTAAGTTAACAAGCTGGGCTGCAGGTAAGGAAACCGCCTAACATCTGAGTCGATACATATACATACCTGTATATATATATTAGTCGGTGATCCCGCCTCAATAATATCATATCCGATACCATATCTATAACCAGACATCCCAAGTCAAGAGTGCGGATCAATCATCAAAATATAGCTCGTACGTAAATCCGTCGTACGGCATCCCCAAATCTGGGTACGGGTCAATATCATATTCCTCACACTATTCCTCTGGTATCCTCTTTATCCAAGATCATAGTCTAGGGTACTGACCTATGTCTAGTACAATACTAATATCCTCAATATACTCATGATCTGACTACTGATCGACAATCTCGTACAAACCGATATCGTCAGCATATATCATCATCAAGGGGTATACATCGCCCGATACGGCCTAATATCAATATCCTAGCATATCAAGCCTCATATCACGATCACATGTCGACCATTTTATTTATAACACTATTCATCCGTATCGCCGCCCCAAGATCCGCTATAACACCAGGACGTACCTCAAGTACGAATCCTGCCATATCACCGATATCACGACCACAAAACAAATCTCATCGACTCAGCTCAATCCCAAGTATCATCCTCAAATCCGTATGTGAACACATAGTCCCATACCCATATGAACACATAACTATAACGAATCCCATGAGCACATATAAAAAGGAATGTATGCAAGTATGTATGTGTGTATGTGTAGTGCAACCCTACCCTAAGGTTCGCAACACTAAAATAATCCAACACATCAATATCCATCCTAAACATCGTTATTAATCCCAAATAACATATAATAATTGTTGGTGTGTATACGCATCCGTATACACCACCACGGACTGCGGGGGTGCTATACACCATCCACCCGACTTCTCCCCGTAGATATAAATCTACTCACCTGGTCCTCGCTCGCCGGTGCCGACGTCGTCACGCGCTTGCTCGTCGTCTCGAAGTCCACATGGGATACCTACATATCATAACGCACCATATCGCATTAAAATCCGACTCATGACCAAAACGACGCACGAATCCCACATAGGTCAAAACCTATGGTTGCTTTCACAAATCGGCCCAAAAACCCTCGACGTCGGCGTACAAACGCCAAACCATCGAGAAAAACCCAAACACACCCATTTATACATTCAAAAACTGTCACGACCCGAAAGTACGGAACGCGACTGGCACTTAGATTACGAGACGTCTAAAGGCGTACCGTAACCTAAGTCAGCCAAAGCCCAGAATAATCTAAACCAAAATCAAGAGAGAGTGAAGGAAAACCTTAAATGAAGACGGTTTTGAAATCAATTAAATTGCATAGAATCCCTTTAAAAAGAAAACATCAAAAATTTCTGAAAATTTCGGCAGAGTCTCCCCTGTATTTTCTATCCCCCAAAATGGGTACAACATGATAATAAACCTGTAATCATAAAATGGCATCCCCAAGCGGGAGCTAGCTCTTCGCCCAAGGCGGATCACAACCACATGCAATATAATAGTAATATCAAGAAAAAGAGCATAAAAGAAATGCAAAATACCAGAAAACACATCGCCGGCTCAAGTGAGCTCGACCCAAAAGAAACCATAAATATACAACCTCTCAGTCTCACCACTAGGTCACATATACAATATAAAGTGGTAGATGGAGTATACTAGATACAATGATAAAGCAAAAAGAAATAAAGTGTGCTCGCAACCCACCTACGGGCGATGTCGCGAGTCTGAGCAAAATGAGCTGATGATAAGATAACCCGCCGCTACAAGACTGACGGGTCCGACCTGCAAGACACTGTGGCACAACGGGGGTGAGTTGCCAGCTCGTGAGTAAATATAACATCTAATAAGGCAATCGTAAGAATGCACGCAATGCACCACAACATGCATGTCCATAAGTGATATAATATCTCTAGTATGCATGCACAGGTATGCAATGTCATTATTAAGTCTTTCGGTGTTTTAAATACTAAGGGTATTGAATTCTTAACTTTAGAACATGAATATCTGTATAATAGCTAAATACCATCAAGAAATCATCTGAAAACCCGTGTCAAGTATCGACACCAAATAGGAAACATATCTGTCTCAATATCGGGCTCCGTCAGTCCGGATCGGCCCATATCATAAATCTCACGACAACGGTCGGTATCCTCCGGATATCCGCCGCGCCAGACATCACCGGTAGGTAGTCTTCCCCTGCCAGGCTCATCGTCTACAACTCGATCTTCTTGCCCCGGGGTACCATACCAGGCCCACCATGTACCCGAGACGGTTCATCCACTCCTCGAATCGGGTCTCGAAATCCAACAGAAAATATGAAAACTCATGGTGGACGACACATACATCACGAGAAAACCGCAACTTTGTTTTGAAAATGATAAATATAAGGTTTTGTTAAATTCTTGCGGTTTTCCCCAAAAATCCAGAAATCGCAGCAATACTGAAATCATCAAGAAAATCATAATGTCCACATGTTATATATGATAAATGTCTATGATATCAATGTATACGATGTGAATTTTTGCTAGAAATCTATATAAATATGATGATGATGCGAGGTATACGTATGCTATGCAATTTCATATATCAAGTATGAATGCAAGTGGCGATATTAAGATAAACAGGTTCTATAGTGCACGTGGCATGGCAATTACCAAAGGCGTGTGTGTCACATGAATAGTGCGCGTGCAACAGATGCCAATGGTAATGGTGTTCGTGTCCTACGAAGTGTTATCGCATATGTGCATATGAATATCCATGCAATCTAGCATACTATTAACTATAAGGTATGCTGTATAAATGAAAGGGTAAGCTAACTAACAATATAAGTATTGCCAGAAATATGGTAATCCTAATTAGGGGGCGCATCGCGCCATCCAGACGATTCCCCCATAGATGAATACATCTACTCACCTGAAATCCCCGCTAATCCGTTCCGGCCACCGCTTTGCCTCTTCGCGCCGTGTCCGAAGTTTCCCCGACCGATCCTATATTTGCACAATATCAAGCATAAGATTACAAAACCTAACACAATGCAAGTCACAACATACAATTATCCACGCTCTCGTATTAATCATAGCATGCACTCGGTGCGCGAAAAAAACGCACGAAAATCGCAATCCTTTAACTAGAATCGTCATTTCGGGGAAATCGACAAAACTACAACCCGACTAGACGAAACCCCGCGTTCGTGCACTCTAATAGTCCTATACGAAGCTAATTATATCGCTAACATAACGCAATTTGATCGCATTCTAATTTTCGTAAAAATCTAGCAAGCAATTTTCTAGCCGATTCGATACAAACATCGCAATTTGTCGATTTAGCAAGCATATCATTACCCAATTAACCATTCTAATCAATTAGATAACCAAAACCCTAACTTAATTTTTACAACCATGTTTCAAACCCTAACTCAACATCAAAACCCATTCTTGATTTTTCATGAACAAAGATTTACACTAAATTAATACTTCAAAATTAGATTTTAGCACAATTAAACTACTAGTTAGCAAACTAGTTTAGAATTTTTACCTCACCAATTGAATCCTAGCATGATCAAGTCACCAAGAGAGCCTCCTTTCATCAAGTTCTCAAACAAATTAGGGTTTGGGAAAGGTTGGATTAGGGTTTTGGTTTGAATAGAGATGGAAATTGTGAATTTTTGTTGAATTTTTAGCAAGAAAAGAAGCAAAAAGAAGTGGGGAGAATGGGGAATTCTGCAGCAAGAGGGGTCGGCCAGCAGCATGGGAGAGGAAATGGGGAAATTTTGAGAAGTTTCTAGGTTCCAAAACACCCCATAATATCATTTAATGCTTTCATGTCAACCTTTTTACAAAAAAACCCATTTTTACTTCATTTTTTCACAAATTTTCCCACCCTAAAACCAAAAGTTTGCAAGACATCATATAATTTTATTAACACCATATTTTAGCTTATAAAGACTCCTAATTATGAAATTTACCTAATTACATTTGTATTTATCACTAATTTAATGTATTTAAAAAGGCTTAAAATAATAAAAAAAATAATTAATTACGAAATTTTTTTTATTTAACTAGAAAATTATAAGTGACATTTTAGTGACAAAATTATAGTAATATCTTATCTAAATTTTGTATAATTGGGTCTACAATGAAAAATACCTATTTTGACTTTTTACGGAAAAAGCCGAAAAATTAGCCGATTACCGAAAAACTGCCTAAACGATTTTCGAAGGGTTACAATCTTCCCCCCTTAAAGAAATTCGGTCCCCGAATTTAGAATTTAACTACGCGTACCTTCAAAAAGATGGGGATATCTCTTCCTCATCTCGACCTCGGTCTCCCAGGTGACCTCCTCGCTGTTCGGGCCACGCCAAAGGACCTTGACGGACGGTATGACCTTCGACCTCAATTTCTTCACCTGCCGATCCAAAATGACCACCGTCTGCTCGGTGAACGAAAGAACACGCTCTAGCTGGATCGTTTGGTGCTGAATCGCCTGGGAAGGATCATGAAGGTACTTGCGGAGCATCGAGACATGGAATACGGGGTGAACATCGAAGAAGCTGGGCGGAAGAGCTAACCGATAAGCGACTGGACCAACACGCTCTAGGATCTCGAAAGGACCAACATATCTAGGACTCAGCTTCCCTTTCCGCCCAAATCTCATCACACCTTTCATCGGAGAGACCTTCAGGAAAACATGATCGCCAACAGCGAACTCGAGTCGGCGACGGCGCCTGTCAGCATATGATTTCTTCCTGCTCTGTGCCGCTCTCATTCTATCCCGAATCAGCTGTATCTTCTCGGTCGTCTCCTATACGATCTGCGGCCCTAAAATACTGCTCTCCCTGAGCTCTGTCCAATATACCGGCGATCGACATCTCCTCCCATATAAAGCCTCAAAAGGTGCCATCTGAATCGTCTCCTGGAAGCTATTATTGTAGGAAAACTCGATCAAAGGCAAATGACGATCCCAGCTACCACCGAAATCTAAAACACAAGCTCTGAGCATGTCCTCAAGAGTCTGAATCGTACGCTCCGACTGACCGTCAGTCTGCGGATGAAAGGCTGTGCTAAAACTCAATCGGGTGCCCAAAGCTTCCTGTAGTTTCTGCCACAATCGGCTGGTAAACTGGGTGCCACGGTCGGACACGATGCAAGTCAGAACACCATGCAGTCGCACTATCTCATCAATATAAACCTGGGCGTACTGAGAAAATCCAAAAGTGGTCTTCACTGGTAGAAAGTGAGCCGCTTTCGTCAGTCGATCCACAATCACCCATATAGAGTCATACCCTCGACTAGTCCTGGGTAGACCGACAATGAAGTCCATGGAGACCTGCTCCCACTTCCACTCAGGGATGGGCAAAGGCTATAACTCGCCGGCTGGCCTCTGGTGCTCGGCCTTGACTTGCTGACAAGTCAGGCATCTGGACACAAAGTCTGTAACATCCTTTTTCATCCCGTCCCACCAGTAAACCTCTCTCAAATCACGGTACATCTTTGTGGAACCTGGATGCACGCTGTATACGGATCTATATGCCTCCTCGAGAATATCACGCCTCAGTCCCTCTGAATCTGGCACACACAGTCGAGTCCCAAATCGAAGTATCCCCTGATCATCAATCACGAACTCAGAAACTCTGCCCTGCCGAATCTTCTCAATAATCTCTAATGTACGGGCATCGCCGGACTGTGCCTCGTGGATACGGTCAAGTAACTGTGGGCGTGCTCTGAAATGGGCCAGCTGTCCCCCCGTAGGAGTAAACTCGAACTGCACTCTGCTGTCATATAACACCTGCCAATCCGCCGTCGACTGCATCTGCACTGCGCTCAAACAAGATAAGCTACCTCCGGGCCTCCTACTTAAAGCATCTGCCACCACATTCGCCTTGCCCGGATGGTATAAAATCTCGCAGTCATAATCCTTCACCAACTCCATCCACCGGCGCTATCTCAGGTTCAGGTCTCGCTGCTGGAAGATATACTTCAAACTCTTGTGGTCAGTGAATATCTGGCACGACTCACCGTATAGGTAATGTCTCCAGATCTTAAGTGCAAATACCACTGCAGCCATCTCTAAATCATGGGTGGGGTAGTTCTGCTCGTGTTTCCTCAGCTGCCGAGAAGCATACGCGATAACTCTGTCGTGCTGCATCAACACACATCCCAGCCCCACTCTAGAAGCATCATAATAAACCACGAACCCGCCTGATCCTGAAGGCAATGCTAACACTGGAGCAGTAGTCAGACGAGTCTTCAACTGCTGGAAACTATCCTCACATGCCTGGGTCCAATCAAAAGGAACCCCCTTCCGGGTCAACCCGGTCAAAGGTGCAGCAATGCGGGAGAAATCCTGGACAAAACGTCGATAGTAGCCGGCCAGACCTAGAAAAATGCGAACCTCGGTAACTGATACTGGTCTAGGCCAACGCTGAACTGCCTCGATCTTCTTCGGGTCCACACAAATACCGTCTCTCGTCACCACATGACCCAAGAAATCGACACTGTCTAACCAGAATGCGCATTTGGAAAATTTGGCGAACAGCTGATGCTCCCTCAAAATCTGCAATATGATACGTAAGTGCTGCTCATGCTCCTCCCAGCTCCGAGAATAAACCAAGATGTCGTCAATGAACACAATGATGAACTGATCGAGATACGGCCTGAATACGCGGTTCATCAAATCCATAAATGCTGCCGGGGCATTGGTGAGCCCGAACGACATCACCAAGAACTCGTAATGACCATATCGAGTACGGAAAGCGGTCTTCGGAATATCCTCCTTCCGAACCCGCAACTGGTGATAACCTGATCGTAAATCAACCTTCGAGAAGAACCCTGCACCCTGGAGCTGATCGAATAAGCCATCAATGCGGGGTAGGGGATACATGTTCCGCACAGTAACCCGGTTCAGCTGACGATAATCAATGCATAAGCGCATACTTCCGTCCTTCTTCTTAACAAACAGGACGGGAGCACCCCAAGGTGACACACTCGGTCGGATAAGCCCTTTGTCCAGCAAGTCCTGTAACTGATCCTTTAGCTCTCTCAGCTCCGCCGGGGCCATCCGATAAGGCGGTATAGAGATAGGCCCCGTGCCAGGGATCAAGTCAATACAGAACTCAATCTCGCGCTCTGGTGGCAGACCAGGCAGCTCGTCAGGAAATACATCAGGGAACTCTCTCACAACAGGTACCTGGTCCAACGGAACCTCTGTGGAGCTAGTATCACAAATATAGGCTAAGAATCCCTGACACCCTTTCCTTAAGAGCTGACCAGCGCGAAGAGATGAAATCAAGCTGGGAAGGGTAGCGCTACGATCTCCCTGAATAATAAGAACCGGCTCACCAGGAAAACTGAATCTGACTGCTTTTTCACGGCAGTCCACGGATGCATAACAGGTGGCTAGCCAGTCCATACCAAGAAGAACGTCAAAGTCTAGCATATCGAGGAGAATCAAATCAACTGAAGAATCTCTCTCCCCGATACGAACGGAACACGATCGGTACACAAAACGGGCAACAAAAGACTCGCATACCGGGGTAATAACGACAAGCGGCTGATCTAACGGAGATGACTCTCGGCCCAACCTCGGTGCAAAATACGTGGAAACATAGGAATGTGTGGAGCCTGGATCAAATAATACCCGTGCATCAAAAGAACATACTGGCAGAGTACCTGTCACGACGGCATTGGATGCCTGTGCATCCTGAGGAGTCAACGCGAACACTCGAGCCTGTCCACCGCTAATAGCTGGCTGTCCTCTGCCTCTACCTCGGCCTCTGCCTCTGCCTCTGCCTCTGTCGCCTCGTCCTCTCGGAACTGGACCGCCACTCCCACGGCCTCTAGAAGCATCTGGCTGGCGTGAAGCATCATCAAGAGTAGGAAGTAAAGCTCTCTGAGAAGGTGGTGAGGGTGGTAAGGTCACATGCGGGACTGTCGCCGCGCCCTGACATCCCATGGTACAGTCTCTGATACGGTGGTACTGACTCCCACACCGAAAACATCCTGGAGACGACTGCTGGGTCTGTGGATATGAGCCAAATAACTGACCTCGTCTCAATCCTCTGCCTCTGCCATCTCCTGGAAATAATCTATCGCGGTGCCTGCCCATCTGCCGCTGAGCTGGCGTATCAGTACGGATCCTCTTCGGCCCAGAAACGACCGGAGTCTCGGAAATACGCTCCTCCAAAAGTAAGGCTGCATCCATCGCGGCTGCGTATGTATCAAAGTGCTGGGTGCCGATGGCAAGGAATAGCTGTGTATCAAGCCCTCGCACAAACCTCTTTATTCTCTTCTCTTCTGTGTCGACTAGGTACGGAGCATATCGAGACAACTGGGTAAACTGTATATCATACTCCGACACTGTCATCCCAGGAGTCTTGCGCAAAGACTCAAAACTACGGGCTCGAGCATCTCGGACACTCTCCGGAAGAAAACGGGCAAGAAATGCAGATGTAAACTCATCCCAGGTCATAGAAGGCAGACCTGCAGCTCGGCCTCTCTCTACTGAGTCGTACCATGTCTGGGCAAGACCCTCCAGACGAAAACTCGCAAACTCCACCAATCTATCATCAGAGCACCTCAACGAACGGCAAATCCGAGCCATCCTATCAAGAAATGCCTGTGGGTCCTCTGTCGCATCTGTACCGGTAAAAGCTGGAGGTCTCAATCTCATGAACTCCTGTAGTGAAACAGGGATAGTCTCCGTAGTAGCAGCAGGAGTGACCATCTGTGCAGCAGGTACAATCGTGGTCTGTGCGGTGGAAGGAACGTCCTCGGATCTCTGTGCCCGGCTGGACTCAACTAAAGATCCCATCATCTGCCGCAACTCTTGCATGCCAGCCTCTAATCTGGAAATACGGTCAGGATAAGGCGGATCAGTATGACCCTGAGGGATAGGCGTATCCTCCCGCTCGATCCTCGCCTCAGACGAGCCCGCTCGAATCTCATCCCTAGCGGCAGCCCGCTGAGCTCTCGTAGTCTTTGGCGGCATCGAAGCTGGAATAAGAAACAGGACTGATAAGGACATTGCAATTGAATCAAGGAATGCAAGGAATCAAGAAAGGAAATACAAGCAATTATGTCCTAAGGTTACTTAGGCGGAGTACCGTATGATAAGTATGCCGCGGATCATACTCACGCTACGCCACTCTGCTTAAGTCACCTACTCCATCTACCAAGGTCATCCTACACTCAGAAAGGTAAAACCTACGCTCTGATACCAACTTTGTCATGACCCGAAAGTACGGAACGCGACTGGCACTTAGATTACGAGACGTCCAAAGGCGTACCGTAACCTAAGTCAGCCAAAGCCCAGAAGAATCTAAACCAAAATCAAGAGAGAGTGAAGGAAAACCTTAAATGAAGACGGTTTTGAAATCAATTAAATTGCATAGAATCCCTTTAAAAAGAAAACATCAAAAATTTCTGAAAATTTCGGCAGAGTCTCCCCTGTATTTTCTATCCCCCAAAATGGATACAACATGATAATAAACCTGTAATCATAAAATGGCATCCCCAAGCGGGAGCTAGCTCTTCGCCCAAGGCGGATCACAACCACATGCAATATAATAGTAATATCAAGAAAAAGAGCATAAAAGAAATGCAAAATACCAGAAAACACATCGCCGGCTCAAGTGAGCTCGACCCAAAAGAAACCACAAATATACAACCTCTCAGTCTCACCACTAGGTCACATATACAATATAAAGTGGTAGATGGAGTATACTAGATACAATGATAATGCAAAAAGAAATAAAGTGTGCTCGCAACCCACCTACGGGCGATGTCGCGAGTCTGAGCAAAATGAGCTGATGATAAGATAACCCGCCGCTACAAGACTGACGGGTCCGACCTGCAAGACACTGTGGCACAACGGGGGTGAGTTGCCAGCTCGTGAGTAAATATAACATCTAATAAGGCAATCGTAAGAATGCACGCAATGCACCACAACATGCATGTCCATAAGTGATATAATATCTCTAGTATGCATGCACAGGTATGCAATGTCATTATTAAGTCTTTAGGTGTTTTAAATACTAAGGGTATTGAATTCTTAACTTTATAACATGAATATCTGTATAATAGCTAAATACCATCAAGAAATCATCTGAAAACCCGTGTCAAGCATCGACACCAAATAGGAAACATATCTGTCTCAATATCGGGCTCCGTCAGTCCGGATCGGCCCATATCATAAATCTCACGACAACGGTCGGTATCCTCCGGATATCCGCCGCGCCAGATATCACCGGTAGGTAGTCTTCCCCTGCCAGGCTCATCGTCTACAACTCGATCTTCTTGCCCCGGGGTACCATACCGGGCCCACCATGTACCCGAGACGGTTCATCCACTCCTCGAATCGGGTCTCGAAATCCAACAGAAAACATGAAAACTCATGGTGGACGACACATACATCACGAGAAAACCGCAACTTTGTTTTGAAAATGATAAATATAAGGTTTTGTTAAATTCTTGCGGTTTTCCCCAAAAATCCAGAAATCGCAGCAATACTGAAATCATCAAGAAAATCATAATGTCCACATGTTATATATGATAAATGTCTATGATATCAATGCATACGATGTGAATTTTTGCTAGAAATCTATATAAATATGATGATGATGCGAGGTATACGTATGCTATGCAATTTCATATATCAAGTATGAATGCAAGTGGCGATATTAAGATAAACAGGTTCTATAGTGCACGTGGCATGGCAATTACCAAAGGCGTGTGTGTCACATGAATAGTGCGCGTGCAACAGATGCCAATGGTAATGGTGTTCGTGTCCTACGAAGTGTTATCGCATATGTGCATATGAATATCCATGCAATCTAGCATACTATTAACTATAAGGTATGCTGTATAAATGAAGGGGTAAGCTAACTAACAATATAAGTATTGCCAGAAATATGGTAATCCTAACTAGGGGGCGCATCGCGCCATCCAGACGATTCCCCCATAGATGAATACATCTACTCACCTGAAATCCCTGCTAATCCGTTCCGGCCACCGCTTTGCCTTTTCGCGCCGTGTCCGAAGTTTCCCCGACCGATCCTATATTTGCACAATATCAAGCATAAGATTACAAAACCTAACACAATGCAAGTCACAACATACAATTATCCACGCTCTCGTATTAATCATAGCATGCACTCGGTGCGCGAAAAAAACGCACGAAAATCGCAATCCTTTAACTAGAATCGTCATTTCGGAGAAATCGACAAAACTACAACCCGACTAGACGAAACCCCGCGTTCGTGCACTCTAATAGTCCTATACGAAGCTAATTATATCGCTAACATAACGCAATTTGATCGCATTCTAATTTTCGTAAAAATCTAGCAAGCAATTTTCTAGCCGATTCGATACAAACATCGCAATTTGTCGATTTAGCAAGTATATCATTACCCAATTAACCATTCTAATCAATTAGATAACCAAAACCCTAACTTAATTTTTACAACCATGTTTCAAACCCTAACTCAACATCAAAACCCATTCTTGATTTTTCATGAACAAGGATTTACACTAAATTAATACTTCAAAATTAGATTTTAGCACAATTAAACTACTAGTTAGCAAACTAGTTTAGAATTTTTACCTCACCAATTGAATCCTAGCATGATCAAGTCACCAAGAGAGCCTCCTTTCATCAAGTTCTCAAACAAATTAGGGTTTGGGAAAGGTTGGATTAGGGTTTTGGTTTGAATAGAGATGGAAATTGTGAGTTTTTGTTGAATTTTTAGCAAGAAAAGAAGCAAAAAGAAGTGGGGAGAATGGGGAATTCTGCAGCAAGAGGGGTCGGCCAGCAGCATGGGAGAGGAAATGGGGAAATTTTGAGAAGTTTCTAGGTTCCAAAACACCCCATAATATCATTTAATGCTTTCATGTCAACCTTTTTACAAAAAAACCCATTTTTACTTCATTTTTTCACAAATTTTCCCACCCTAAAACCAAAAGTTTGCAAGACATCATATAATTTTATTAACACCATATTTTAGCTTATAAAGACTCCTAATTATGAAATTTACCTAATTACATTTGTATTTATCACTAATTTAATGTATTTAAAAAGGCTTAAAATAATTATAAAAAAAATTAATTACGAAATTTTTTTTATTTAACTAGAAAATTATAAGTGACATTTTAGTGACAAAATTATATTAATATCTTATCTAAATTTTGTATAATTGGGTCTACAATGAAAAATACCTATTTTGACTTTTTACGGAAAAAGCCGAAAAATTAGCCGATTACCGAAAAACTGCCTAAACGATTTTCGAAGGGTTACAAAAACACTAATTATAATATGAAATAGGTTGCAATTCACAAAAACCTCAAACTCACTTTAAAAGCTATTTTTCCGGAAATCTAGCAAGCAAAATTAACCGTTTTAGTACAAAACTCGATGTTTAAACAAATTTAGCGGCCACAATATCCACTAAATATCATAAGTAAGTCATATAAACCATTTCTATAATTTATTCTCATAAATTTGCATAATTTCCAAAATCCTAGTTTGCAAAAATATCAATTTTTAACACCTTTTATAGCAAAATTCACAATTCATCAATTAAGCTTGGTTTTGCATGATCTAAATTGCTAAACAACAAATTAAAATGTTAATAAAGTCATCAAAAGCTTAATTAGATTTTAAATCACCCATTTGGAACCAAAAGCTAAAAACTAGTTTGCTTAAATAAAGCTAAATTGGATATTTTAATGTTACAATTAGCACTAAGCAACAAGATTACATTTTGCATGCCCTAAGATACAAAAATACATCACATAACCATGCACAATTGATCACCTTCAACTCCAAAATAAAACCTCACTTCAATTTCATAAACCCTAATCTTGAATTTGGACTTGAAATTTAAAATCTAAACTAAACCCTTCATTAACATAATTTGAAGTAATAACAAACAACTCAAAAAAAAAGAACAAGATTTATACCTCATAACCATCTTGAGATCAACATGAAACTTGTCTCCAAAATGCAAACTTTTCACCAAGATCCATGCTTGATAGGTTAAGGAGAAATGGGTAGGACTCGGATTTGAGTTTTAGCTTGATTTTTGATGGAATTTTAAGCATTTTGATGAATTTTTTGTGATGAAATGAGAGGAGAAAAAATGGGGGCAGCAAGAGGGAGGGGTTTCGGCCAGAATTTTTGAGGGAGGATGAGAGAGAGTGAGGTGGGGGTGTTGGTAAGGTCAAAGGAGCCATATCTCAAGTCAACACTTAAACATCTTTTCCTTTATTTTAATTTTTTCCTTTTCTTTTCTTGGTTTCCTTTGACTTTTAAGTGAGGAGATGAGTGGGGGCTGCTGAATTCAGCCCTAATAGGGGAGAGGATGAGGGTGTGTGTGTGTATATGAGGAATATTAAGCTACATTCAACCATACCCCAATTCTATTTAGCTATATTTCACCATTTAAGCCCTTTTTCTTCGATATTTTCTAAACCGTTTTGGAAAACGATTTCGTTTCAAAAACCACATGATAAAATTTTATTTAAAGTTTTATGATGCACAAAATTTGTTTCAACTCATTCCAATTTGTAATTTTCCCTAATTAAATATATTAGTGACGGCTTAAAATAATATTAAAATAATTAATTTCGGAAAAAATTTCAGAAAATTTGAAATTTCACCAGTGGCTCAATAAACACCAAATACTAGCAATTACATAGCTAGAATATGTATATTTAATTTTTATAATAAGATATTTGTATTTTGAATTTTTACAGAAAACCCCCTTATTTTACCGATTTTCCGAAATTTCACCGAAACGATTTTCAAAACGCTACAATCTTCCCCCCTTAAAGAAATTCGGTCCCCGAATTTAAATTCAAACTCCCCCCAAATACAAAAACATCTAAGCAAAATCATCAAGTCGTCGGGGCTGCAAAATTGTAAATATATAAAACAAATCGTAACGCAGCGCATGCACATGAAAAATGAGCATATAACTCAAATCAAAACTCCGTCAAGCATCCCGCAATCATTGGAGTCATGGTAAAGACACAAATGTCAAATCCAATACAAAACAGATATGCTATAAATTGGAACTACACACGTAAATATCAAATCTATATATGTAAATATCTGAAGGAAATGAATGCCAAATATATTCAGGTACTGTCCTCTGACTAGTCCTACCCAGTACGAAAACACATAGTAAATATCATAAAAACGTAGTGCTCTATAGGAAAAATCAATCCCAAAATACGCGTATGAGTACTACGTGTGTCTGGTGCGCATGGAAATCAAAATCCAAATACGTGCCATACAAGTGCACAGAAACAAGATCTAAGTGCATCGGGTGTGTACAAAGCATCTGTCCTAGGCAACGTGTGTGCCTGACAGCAAAATCAGGTGCATCTGACATGCACGAAAAATCTCGATTTAGTGCATCTGGTGTGCACCAAAATCACACTTCAAAACATGCGCCCAACATGCGCGAAAATCCAAATCAGGTGCATCCATCGTGCACGAAATCATGAAATCCAATATCAAGTGCCGAATATACGCAAAATCCAATCAGGTGCACAAGGTGCACAAAACAAATATCGAACATCACCATCGAAATCGAAGTCCAGGGCATCTAAATACACAACATACGTAACACTGTACTGCAAGCATATATGAACTATACCGAGTACAAAAACCAAATCGTGTGCGTATATACGCACAATCAACTCAACTGTATGAAATCCATATAATCACAAACATGATAACCAAGGCACGAAAACGATATCAAGTGTAACAACCGTGCAAAAATCGTAAACACTCAGCAGGTGCAACCATGGTCCATGAAGACAAATATCATGAAACTCAATCATCAAAATCAATCATGCGAATAAATCGCCCAAAATACGCAAATCGAGTATGGCGGAATAGTCCCGCTCAAGCACATACTCAAGAATCTCTGGACAACTGCCGTGGTCACTCATAGCATGTCTCGTCAATGATCAAGAACTCTGGTCTGCTGGCGTGCGTAACATAACCACTCCTGGGTCCTAGTCTTCTCGTAATTCATTCCAGAAAGGTCCTGTCGAGGCTCTCCCAAATCACGTCTCTGCCGAACTGTCCGGAAGTTATCGTCCTTTACTATATCTGTTTCTTGTTCCGGAACGGCTGCATACTCATCGCGACTCCTTCTGGAAGGTATATCCATGCACAATGCCTCGGCATGCGTATCGCATCTCTGATGTCGGCGGAGTGGAACGTCGTTTCATCAAGATCTCGTATGAACCTCTTACTCCACTTTTCTAATGTCGACTGCTCTGGACTCGTCTCGTCGTGGCTGCATGGACTGAGCTCCAACGACTATCCTCGTATATGGATTCTCCCAAGAATGCATCTCACCACCTAGCATCCGAATTAATTCGAGCCATCCGATCGAGTCGTCAAAACCTCATAATCCCCCAAGAGCTCAACATCTTGGGCACAGTTTAATAGTATCGAGTACATACCACAGCATCGGTGGTCCAGCCGTAGAAGGGCAAACCCAAGCCTCACTAATGGCGCCGCAGAACTGCCGCAAACCCGAAGGTTCCAAGGCTTTCACACGGTCATTAAGTCGAGTTAGGGTTTCATTCTTCTAGAGGGACCATAGAATTGCCTGCATGTCTTTCCGACTACTTTAAACTTTGAATAATAGGTTTCTGACATTCGATCGTCTCTGTCGACTCTCAACGTCTCCGCGTGAAGTCGTCTCTAGCTGGAATCAATCTATCTGATGACCTCGCATCGGGGTAGGCGAACGAACCACCTGTCCTAGTCATTCATCCTCGGGTGACTAGCGACCTTCTAGCATCTATTAGTACAACTCGTCCCGCAATAGCTCCAACATATGGGGCGATATCTCGTCACTCGCAGCAACAACTGGCTCACTCGTCTGCACGCTGAACAGTGCCTCAATCATCATGAGTAAGCAATACACCAACGGTCATCAAAATCTGGCTGGCCTCTGTCAGTGGCTCAATCCTCTAGTGCTGATCGACATGTCCAAGTAATCTCATACAGCGATCCATCAAACGCTCGGGGCGTGAAACACAATAAAAAGACACATCTCCGCAATCGTGTGTCGCCGGAATTTCGCCCTGGTCAATCCTCGTTCGTGACGAGCTCATGCTGACCGCAACTCTAGCTGTAGCTCTCCCTGCCCGTAATCGTGGCAGCAGAACCATAACTGATATTGATGAGGCTAGATCGGAATGAATATAATACTGAGCAAAGAAATGTACATCCTAAGGCTTCTTAAGTGGAGTAGCGTATCGTAAATATGCCGCGGAACATGCCTACGGTACGTCACTCTACTTTAGTCACCTATTCCATCAACCAAGGGTCATCCTACGCTCCGAAGGTAAAACCTAACGCTCTGATACCAACTTTGTCACGTCCCGAAAGTACGGAATATGACCGGCACTTAAACTACGAACGTCTCGAGGCGTACGTAATCTAAGTAAGCCGAAAACCCAGAAATCCAAACCAAGAAAAGTAGTAGAGTGAAGGAAAACCAATTTAAAACAAGTGGTTTCAATAACATAAACCGAATTATGCGGTTTAAAAAAAACATCAAACATTTCCCGAAAATTTCGGCAGAGTCTCCTTTGTAAATACTGGCCCCCAAACGGGATACAACATGAATAGTATACGAAATCAAAAAAAAGGCATCCCCGAGCGGGAGCTAGCTCTTCGTCAATCGACGGTCACAACCACACAAGCAATATAATATACAACACCAACGGCGAGGATCAAAACTCAAAACCACAAGAAAACCACAGAAATAAAATGCGCGACTCTAAGGTCGAAAGAATAACATCACTGGTCTCTATCCCAAAAATAAATACATGTTTGGTTGATGGAACTTATAGATACAACAGAGTAATAATATACAAGTTATAATGATGGGTGCGATACAAATAAACCCACCTACTAGCAAGTCACCCGGAAATGGAAAGAGTGCCAGCAAGCCGTAAAGAAACCTGTACGGCGAAACCTGCAAGAACTGTGGCACAACGGGGGTGAGTTGCCAACTCGTGAGTAGAAAAACATCTACGCACAGAAGTCGCATAAATAACGTAATCCTAGGTCAATGATCATAATATATCCTCAAATATATATATAACATGCAGCCTATAACAATGGTTAGGGTAAATATCTAACCTGAGTGTAATCTCATGTGCCTGTGTCAGTGCCTCAGGTAGCAATATATCATATGAATGATGTATGAATGCATGAAAACAGAATACATGTAAATGAAGAAACTGTTTTCATAAATTAGTGAGATTTCCTTTGTATTTTTAAAATGAGGTATCATAAATGAAATCAGCATCAACAGTGTCTAGCATCGACACAAAACATAAATCTCAATGTCTCAAAACCTCAGGCTCCGGCTATCCGGACTGGCCTGTATCATCAAATCTCAGTACCTCAATATCTCGAAATCTCAATGTCTCAAACTCAATATCTAGGGCACCGTCAGTCCAGACCGGCCCCTACCATCCATCTCAAGACCACGACGGTATCCTCCGGATATCCGACGCGTCGGGTAAAATCACCGGTAGGTAGTCTCCCCCTGCCAGGCTCATCGTCATCACCACGAGCTTCTTGCCCCGGGGTACCTTACCGGGCCCACCATGTACCCGAAACGGTTCATCCAACTCCTCGAATCGGGTCTCGAAATCCATCAGCAAACTCATGGTGGACTACTCATACATCATGGGAAAACCGCATTTTTATTTAAAAAGAGAGAAGCAGTTTATATATGTTTTGCGGTTTTCCTCCAAATCCAGAAAATATCATGGAAATCGAATCGTCAATAGCATGTAAAACCATGAATATAAGCATGAGAATGAATAACAGTATGCATGAAGCGACAAGTAATAACTACAATATCTAAGCTGGCATATAAGGTATGTACACTAATATTATGTCAAACTACTGGCTATCAAGCTAAGTTAAGCAATAATATTTTCTAAGGTGTACGTGACATGGCAATTACCGATGAAGATGTGTGTGAGCCGGCAAGTAGGTGTATATGGTACATACGCATCATCGGTAATGGTGCTGGTGTCCTAACAGCATAATGTCAACAATGCAATATGAAATAACAATGTAAATATGCGATGCGGAGCGAACAGTAATAATGCGCGGGAGCTAAATACTAAACACAACGATAACTAATCTGCATTACCCTAATATAAATCCTACAAATGGTGCCTTTTGAAATAACACGAATCATGGGGTTTTGAAAATAGGGGCTACGGTGTTTTTATGGAAAGATACGTCTTTTGAAATATCCGTAGGATCCCTTGGGCTGTCTTTTAAAATACCCACGATTCGTTAGTTTTTGAAATAGGTAAGAATCGAATCTAATCTAATCAACTAAACTAAACTAAAGGACTAAGTTAACAAGCTGGGCTGCAGGTAAGGAAACCGCCTAACATCTGAGTCGATACATATACATACATGTATATATATATTAGTCGGTGATCCCGCCTCAATAATATCATATCCGATACCATATCTATAACCAGACATCCCAAGTCAAGAGTGCGGATCAATCATCAAAATATAGCTCGTACGTAAATCCGTCGTACGGCATCCCTAAATCTGGGTACGGGTCAATATCATATTCCTCACACTATTCCTCTGGTATCCTCTTTATCCAAGATCATAGTCTAGAGTACTGACCTATGTCTAGTACAATACTAATATCCTCAATATACTCATGATCTGACTACTGATCGACAATCTCGTACAAACCGATATCGTCAGCATATATCATCATCAAGGGGTATACATCGCCCGATACGGCCTAATATCAATATCCTAGCATATCAAGCCTCATATCACGATCACATGTCGACCATTTTATTTATAACACTATTCACCCGTATCGCCGCCCCAAGATCCGCTATAACACCAGGACCTACCTCAAGTACGAATCCTGCTATATCACCGATATTACGACCACAAAACAAATCTCATCAACTCAGCTCAATCCCAAGTATCATCCTCAAATCCGTATGTGAACACATAGTCCCATACCCATGTGAACACATAAATATAACGAATCCCATGAGCACATATAAAAAGGAATGTATGCAAGTATGTATGTGTGTATGTGTAGTGCAACCCTACCATAAGGTTCGCAACACTAAAATAATCCAACACATCAATATCCATCCTAAATATCGTTATTAATCCCAAATAACATATAATAATTGTTGGTGTGTATACGCATCCGTATACACCACCACGGATTGCGGGGGTGCTATACGCCATCCACCCGACTTCTCCCCGTAGATATAAATCTACTCACCTGGTCCTCGCTCGCCGGTGCCGACGTCGTCACGCGCTTGCTCGTCGTCTCGAAGTCCACATGGGGTACCTACATATCATAACGCACCATATCGCATTAAAATCTGACTCATGACCAAAACGACGCACGAATCCCACATAGGTCAAAACCTATGGTTGCTTTCACAAATCAACCCAAAAACCCTCGACGTCGGCGTACAAACGCCAAACCATCGAGAAAAACCCAAACACACCCATTTATACATTCAAAAACACTAATTATAATATGAAATAGGTTGCAATTCACAAAAACCTCAAACTCACTTTAAAAGCTATTTTTCCGGAAATCTAGCAAGCAAAATTAACCGTTTTAGTACAAAACTCGATGTTTAAACAAATTTAGCGGCCACAATATCCACTAAATATCATAAGTAAGTCATATAAACCATTTCTATAATTTATTCTCATAAATTTGCATAATTTCCAAAATCCTAGTTTGCAAAAATATCAATTTTTAACACCTTTTATAGCAAAATTCACAATTCATCAATTAAGCTTGGTTTTGCATGATCTAAATTGCTAAACAACAAATTAAAATATTAATAAAGTCATCAAAACCTTAATTAGATTTTAAATCACCCATTTGGAACCAAAAGCTAAAAACTAGTTTGCTTAAATAAAGCTAAATTGGATATTTTAATGTTACAATTAGCACTAAGCAACAAGATTACATTTTGCATGCCCTAAGATACAAAAATACATCACATAACCATGCACAATTGATCACCATTCAACTCCAAAACAAAACCTCACTTCAATTTCATAAACCCTAATCTTGAATTTAGACTTAAAATTTAAAATCTAAACTAAACCCTTCATTAACATAATTTGAAGTAATAACAAACAACTCAAAAAAAAAGAACAAGATTTATACCTCATAACCATCTTGAGATCAACATGAAACTTGTCTCCAAAATGCAAACTTTTCACCAAGATCCATGCTTGATAGGTTAAGGAGAAATGGGTAGGACTCGGATTTGAGTTTTAGCTTGATTTTTGATGGAATTTTAAGCATTTTGATGAATTTTTTATGATGAAATGAGAGGAGAAAAAATGGGGGCAGCAAGAGGGAGGGGTTTCGGCCAGAATTTTTGAGGGAGGATGAGAGAGAGTGAGGTGGGGGTTGTAAGTGCACGGCGGCGCCCCGGCCGTCAATCCGACGGCCAAATGCGGAAGCGGTGATAAACTTTAATTTTCTTGAACTGGCAAACCGCCGCGCACTAATACCCGGATCGAACCATTAATTAGTCCTAGCTAACTACAAGAAAGGGAATAGAGATATACCGACAGATCCGAGTCCTCCGGTCTTCTCGTCATCGTCCCGATCTCCCGCGGAAGCTCCGGTCTCCACCTCGTCGTCGGAAGTGCACCACATCGCCTACTTCTTTTACGGGCTCCCACCTCAATGCCGAGGCAACTCGGGCACGAAGCCGGCTACTCGACGTGCCCAAGGTTCACTGTAGAATATGTAGTCCTCAAGTCTCACTTTGGGGTTGTGGAATTGCCATTTGGTGGAGGAATGATACTTGGAGCTTTTGGGATTGATCTTGTGGGATTTTTGCAACATGAAATGAAGCAAAATCCCACACCAAAATGTTTGGACAGCCCCACCTAGAGAGTGGCCGGCCATGGCTTGGTTAGAGGAGAGAATGGAGTGAGTGCTCAAATGAAAGAGGATAGCCACAACCATAATGCAAGGGAGAGAGAGAAAGGTCATGATATCAAGAGATGATTACAAACCCAAACCCACACTCCACCAACAATCATCAACAACCATGATTGTCAACAAAGTCAAGCCATCATGATAAAGCTAGAAGTCAAGGTCAAGGAAAAGCTATCATGATACAACAAAAAGCAAAGACCCCCTCCACAAATGCTTATTTGCAACAATGCAAATAAGCCCTCCTCCACCAATCTTCGGCCAATGAACGATACAAAGGAAATCGGCCGAAAAGAAAAGCAAACTGGCAACTCCATAAAACTGGTCCCGTAATAAATTACAGGAAAACCCCGATACTGTGCATACACACCCGCATTTGTATTCCGACCGAAATACAAATGCAATGAGACAAAATCTACACTGTACTATACTAGGATCCGGCTTAAACCAAAGCCGGCTAGTAATATCCGTTCGATCCTGATCCGTGCAATACCGCACGTATCTGATCGAACCCTGCCATATAACCATACGGCCTGTAGTACAAACTGTCCGATCCTGATCCGTGCAATACCGCACGTATCTGATCGGACCTTGCCATATCTCCATACGGCCTCTACAACTTTTCGCCCGAAAGCTGAGTAACAGAATGTGGGGGACTCTAAAGACTCATCAACACCTTGGTTGTGGATTTAACCACTAGCACGTTAGAGTATAAGCCAATACATAACGGGCTACCAGGTATTGACCAAAAGGGACGTCTGTGAGCGAACTCAGCCTGACAACCCTACTGAGCCTGTCAGTGACAATATCCGTACAGTCCGGTCCGTTCGTCTATGAGCATCGCATGGCGGGCCTAGAGGGTTGGTAAAAGTCAGACCCCCAAAAGCGGTACAAGTCGTGTCGGAGTGTAGCCCAGAACACCCTGAGATACTACTGGAATACCTACCAGTAAATCTCCTTGCCTCGGCCGAGGGCTTCGTGTAATGGCTCTCCTAGACACAGCACGACCTCACCCCCAATACCGAGAGAGACGAACCCCTGAAGATACGCTCACTGCCTCCATGTGGCTCGGGACTGTACCCAACTAAAACCTGTTTGCACGACTCCTTTGAGCCGTGGTAGGGTAGTAATCAAAGTACAGTGGGAACTCACACGAGACAAATGACGATCCCCAGGTCGATGAACTAACCTGTACACATGTCACCAGGGAACTGCCATCTGACGTCTGGTATATGACCAACTAGCATGTTCCCGGCGAGTCCTGTCCGGTGTACTCATAACCCAATGAGCACCTGTATACATCTTAGGTGATCCAACTGACACCAGTGGCTTGTGAGACCGGCCACCGCCCCTCGTCGGGGTCTCGACTGTATACACTAGTCTACTCTGGAGTATCGATGCCCTGTCTCGAAACTCACACGACTAGGGACCAATTAAGGATTTGCTTATAGACTACCAGCTCCCACTTATATGATCGCCCTCATACTGCTGGTGGTCAAGCAAGAATCGTAGGGGCTCTACCAACGTGTAATAGCGACCTGTAAGGTCACCTCAAACAGTACACGATGATAAAGATGAACCAGATAGCATACTATCATCTCGAGTAAGACTGTCCTACCGGGATAGGTCCTCCCTCAATCATTGCAATCACGTACCTGTGATCCAATAATTGACTCTGAGGGCACTATCTCCAACAATCTCCCACTTGCACTCAAGGTTAATTATTGCGATGTCGCATACTCACAGCCCGTGTGATACCGAACACCCAACTCCTCTACTAGTCAGTCTCACAAAGCTCGTTTGCGAAACTATTGCGTTCGAGAAATAGCCTCAGTGAGTGGATCCGCTTTGTTGTTTCTTTCTATGTCTCTCTAAATCTCATGTTCGCGGAGAAAGCCATCTCCCGAAATGAGCAATACCTGTCTTAGAATGTGTCTGGATGTCTGATGGGACCTAGTTCATAAATGAACACCAAATCCAAACTTCTTAGACTGTATCGACAACTGAACTTAATCAGTATCCTGCGCCATGCCTCCCTCAGTATTGCCTTGGATCACCTGTCCAAAATACTGCCCCTCGTCAGAAGGAAAAACTATTACTCTGACAACCTCCCTGTCGTCCAAGTCACCTTGGAAGCCTGGAATGATAACTGTCTCCCGAATGAGGCTGTCGTCATCATATCCCTAGAACATCCACTTATGTTCTAAAACTGTTTCCGACTGTTTCTCCAGGATTGGATTAATGTCAACTTATTGCATCTAGTGCAAGAACAACATCTGGTGTGGTACTTGACATTTCATGATTTGACTCAATTGCCTGAGCAAGTGATCTGCCAATCATGCACTTCCCTCTCTACTTTAGTCTATAAGACACCTTTAGAGAGGGTGACTCCATCACCTGCAGGTACACTACCGTGCCAGGAGTCGTCCATTCTAAATACTCTTAGAATGCTGTCTAAGTACCCTGATTGGGAGACTACCCAAATCTAGATCTAAAACCATAGATCTAGTAACCAGTATGTCTGATATAAAATCCATTTCCTTTGTGGAGAAAACACTGTGTGACGACCAAAGTATAATCGATTGTAGTATAGGAGTTTTCTTTCCTACTCTGTGTATGTCATCCAAATACCATGACATCACACCCTACTACCTTCTCAACAGATCCATCCCCTATTCTGATGAAGTCAAACCCATGACTGTCACGTCAGAAATAGATGATCTATCTCCGCTACTGGTGCTTCAGTCTATAAATAGACATAAGCTACCTGTCCACCAATGCTTCCGCTGCTCCCACTGACTACGACAACCCTCTGGCAGAGTCATATACACGTACACTTCTAAAACTAGTTTAGAACTACGCTATACTCATCCTCCCGCCGGGTCTCGCAACCTGGAACAACAACAATGGTAATTGTGGGTAAACAAGAACTTCCCTGTCACCGTCCTTGAGGCTACCGGAGTACCTCTCGGGTGCCTGAAGTTACCCACCTTATCTGCGGAGTGGCCAATGGAATGTCAATCCAGATTGAATCTTTAGGTTCCTTGTCAAATCTTCAGTAATCGTTCGTGGTTCTGGAATCACCTCCAGTTCTACCATACTCCCACTACTGTTTTTCTGAAAAAATCCATTTTTAATAAAACTGTGGCGAGTCTAGAACAATATTGCTATTGTTCATCCAGATGGTAGAAAGTCAACCCTCGTCATAGCCTGGGTCAACCCACAAACAGCCATTACAGAATCATGCCTTGAGTTGTCCAATGTCTGGTTTTAATCATAAGCCGGACAACTCCCCGTACCTTAACAACGTTAAGATACGAACTGTTCTATATCCCATATAGGACCAGAGGCACTGATTTAACTGAACCAGATCCAAATCATGCAACTATCTCCAGTGCATGTCAACTAAATGGAAGGAGGCCGATCAGCGTTACTCAACTTAGGAATGCTTCTAATCATGAGTAACCTGAAAGAGAAGCAAGATCTCTTAAATCATTACTATCAACTGAATACCGTACACAAGTATCTACATCTTCGATCTCTTTGAAGAATCTCGATACTTTCTACACTTGGTTCTCTACTCTATTCAAATACCTATAACTTCTCAAAATTCGGACCCTGTGTTTCCGCGAAACACTTGTCTAAAAACTAGAGAAGTCATAAGTAAACCGAATATAGTACGAGGACCAACCCCTCTGTCCTGATGGACCCTGGACAACATACAATACTCTGTATAAGTCCCTTGAGTCTGAAAACTCATTCACCGTGTATCGTAGGTTGAAAACTGTACTTATGGTTAAGAAGAATTATACCGCTGTTTAATGCTCCTTACCTAACCATCCACTGATATAGGTAAATGTCGTAGACATAATTTCAGAAAGGTATATCTCACTCTATGAAAATAGACGTACAGATATATCAATTTGAAATTGGTGCATAACTGCGGATATTCAAAACCAAATATTTGCCAACCGGCAAACAGCCCAGGTGATTTCCTCAAATATCACCGATTACAACGAATCCCGTTATAATGAGGATAATCACCCAATTCCCAATAACTTACTCCCACTCATCATCTGTAAAACCATGCAGATGTGAGAATCGTACCTGGTAAATACATACCCTGGAGTAAGTATCTAATCGGGAAATCAGTTTTCCTTTAACATTATACAGTGAAACTGAAACATTGAAATGTTCCGATGGGGTATTCTAGTATTCCTAGTAATGCCTCTTCCAGATTCACGACTGTAACCGTATAGTTCTTTGCCACCTCTCCAAATCCCTTTATATGTCTTTAGTCTTTACCTTCTGTACACCCCTTTAGGCCAAATGGTTTTCTTCCTTCCCTACCGTTCGGCACCAGCCTATGGTTTGGAAGAAGACTATCCAATAAGCATAATGGGTGTACTGTCCCAATCCTAGGAACACTCGCAATGAGAGAGGGTGAAGATAAAAGACAACCGAATAAACCTTATTCCTATTTCTCCTGGACCAGAATCCATCCCCGAACTGGAACAAGTTCCATTCGAGTTCGTATATAACCATACGATGGAGTATCCAAATAAACTGTGGATCTTCGTAGTGATACGGAGTGTCCTGGAGAAATACAAAGGTGATGTGGGAGTGGTAACGAAATATTTGGTTTGGTCGTGAATATCTGTTGCAATTTACTTTGCCCTCTTACTAATCCCTTGCTTTGTCTGAACTTAATACCTTCTGTACACCATCGTTAGGCTAATCGGTTTTCTTCATTCCCTACCGGTCGGCACCAGCCTAAGGTTTGGAAGAATACTATCCAATTTGCGTAATGGGTGTACTATCTCCTAAACCAAGGAGTACTCGCAACCTGAGAGAAGGTAAAAGGAAAAGACAACTGAATAGTCCTATCCGTTTTCTCCAGAACCTGAAACCATCCTCGAATAAATTCCTTCGAGTTCGTATCTAACCATACGATGGTTTTGTCCAATGGAAGTGGACGTTCGTAGTAATACGGGGTGTCCTGGAGAAAAGGGTAAAAGTAGGAGTGGCAATGAGGTTTGCAACTCTGACAATCCAAAAGCCAGTGTTTAAGAAGGTTCGGTCAACTTGGTCACTGAGTCATAGTCTTAGGGTCGGGTCAAATGGTCGCTGCAAAGAGAGAGAGAAAAGAAACACTCAGCGTGCACTCTAACCTAGATCAGAATGGTTACCAATTTATCTAATCTGGAAACCTCCCACTGTACCTCAAATTCTCCTCCAAACCTGAAAGAAGAATTAGTCGGGGTCACCCGAGGAGTAAACCAACTCATCAGTGAGAATCGGGATCCAACTATCATCGCATGATAACGTGACGAAATCCGCTCACGTCATCACACTCCAGAAGGTATGCGCATATCTGGCAAGTTTCAGTTCTTTTGAAACTCCCGATGTGATTTCTGCCCCATGCTCTTATGACCTTGACTTTGGCCAACAAATCATAAGTCACATGTCAAGTTCTACCCGTCATTCTCCAGGTTAATTTGAATCCACCCGTACCTACCCTTGACTTTGGCCAACAAGGCAGTACGACTGTTCCAAACCAACGCATCTATCTATGATGCATATGAATAACCAACAGCTACCAAACACTGTGCCTTGACTTTGGCCAACAAACACAGCTTGAATACTATTGACTACCCATATGAAACGACGGAGGGCTACGAATGGTTTCTGGCGAAAACCTTTAACGTAACGAACTTGATATCGTTGAAGGAACGGATAGCTTTTAAAAATATAGTGACGAAAACCTTCGCTAAAGAGGTCACTCCCGGTGAAGGGATCTCGGCTCTTTCCCCGTAGAATGGGGTGCAGGATATTCTAACTGAATACCACGGTGCAAAGCAAAAGTAATCGGCTATAGTGAAGTTAATGCCCTGACGCAAACCTTTTGTCCAAGGGGTCACTCCCGGTGAAGGGATCTCGGCCCTTGCCTCGTCGACTGAGGAGCAGGATATTCCAACTGAATACCACGATGCAAAACAAAAGTGAACGTCCTTGCAATAACAGCTTTTTGAAAAGTGTTCCAACAACATCAGATTAGGTTTGTTTTTAACTTGCATTGATCCGAATCAACGCAGTCCCATCAATTGATCACACCACAAAGAACGAAAATATACTGATGTACGTATATGCCATCCGCATTCGCCACTGGGTCCCGTCATTACCCGTTAGGTTAGCTAACTAACGACAGAGCGGGGACTGGACTAGCGCGGATGCAAAACATATACAACATCTACTAATATATATACCAATATATTATATTCGCTCAAGGCATGATAAAATGCAACATCACAGAAATGTACAGCATCACAGAAACAATACAGATATCTGGGATCCCCGGGTTTCACAGAGCCGCTGAAACCCGACGTTCCCCTGGTCGTGTGGATAGCCTGTGCAATGAAATCCTAGACCCCTACGGGCGCGGCAAGTTACCCGCCAAAACCTGAAGCGAGGCAGCCCCCTTCAGCGACGTGAATGGACCACCCGGCACTTCACGGAATCCGGCAACTTGGGCACCCCTCCTGGGTCAACCTGAACCCCCTACGAGTGCGGCGAATAGCCCGCCAATCCTAGAGTGAAGCCCCCTCCGTCCCAATGCCATGAGATGCGGGCTTGCTGCCCTCTAGAACCCGGCTATCCGTGCACCCCTCCGCGGGGCAATCCTAGTACAGAAAGTAAAATATACATACACCGGGTACATCGACCGCAACCTGGTCGTGCCCCAAAATAATAATACAAACAGGTAGTGACGGCAGTCCACATGTCGGACGCTCGCCCCGCAATATCAAATGTACATAATACAACCGCAACTGTACTAGCATTGCATCCAGGCTATCCCCCACGACCGATCCGTGACATCACAGCAAAAACAGAACATCAACGTGAAAGTCACGTTCGCAAATCCGTCTAACCGGGCTATAGCAGTTAGACCGGATTTACCGATCAAGTGACATTCACGGTCGCAGATATAATGTAAATACTGTGAAATAATGTGTTTAAAATATCCGATCAATCAAATTTTAACAAGTGGGCCCCAAAACATTACTGCAGCAGATCAGGAAATTCTGGGCCCAATATTAATATTCCAAAACCCATATTTTAAGCCCAGAAAGCCTCTGTAAAAAATTGGTGCAGGGATCTCCACAGTGTGCGGCGGAACCGCGGCGAGAAGGGGGTGTATGCGGCGGTTCCGCGCTCCCACAGTGGAGTCACTTCATCGAATTTTTACAGATCTCTTAGATTTTCCAGTACATCAATGTTTTACAACCTGAAAAAATTTTCGAGACCAAAAAAATTTCAACAGAAAACTGATGCTAACAAAAATGTAGGTTTTGGAATTTTGGTCGATCGGAAATGCAAAACACATTAAACCAAGCTAGACTAAGTTAATGGCGAGGCTTTGATACCACTGTAAGTGCACGGCGGCGCCCCGGCCGTCAATCCGACGGCCAAATATGGAAGCGGTGATAAACTTTAATTTTCTTGAACTGGCAAACCGCCGCGCACTAATACCCGGATCGAACCATTAATTAGTCCTAGCTAACTACAAGAAAGGGAATAGAGATATACCGACAGATCCGAGTCCTCCGGTCTTCTCGTCATCGTCCCGATCTCCCGCGGAAGCTCCGGTCTCCACCTCGTCGTCGGAAGTGCACCACATCGCCTACTTCTTTTACGGGCTCCCACCTCAATGCCGAGGCAACTCGGGCACGAAGCCGGCTACTCGACGTGCCCAAGGTTCGCTGTAGAATATGTAGTCCTCAAGTCTCACTTTGGGGTTGTGGAATTGCCATTTGGTGGAGGAATGATACTTGGAGCTTTTGGGATTGATCTTGTGGGATTTTTGCAACATGAAATGAAGCAAAATCCCACACCAAAATGTTTGGACAGCCCCACCTAGAGAGTGGCCGGCCATGGCTTGGTTAGAGGAGAGAATGGAGTGAGTGCTCAAATGAAAGAGGATAGCCACAACCATAATGCAAGGGAGAGAGAGAAAGGTCATGATATCAAGAGATGATTACAAACCCAAACCCACACTCCACCAACAATCATCAACAACCATGATTGTCAACAAAGTCAAGCCATCATGATAAAGCTAGAAGTCAAGGTCAAGGAAAAGCTATCATGATACAACAAAAAGCAAAGACCCCCTCCACAAATGCTTATTTGCAACAATGCAAATAAGCCCTCCTCCACCAATCTTCGGCCAATGAACGATACAAAGGAAATCGGCCGAAAAGAAAAGCAAACTGGCAACTCCATAAAACTGGTCCCGTAATAAATTACAGGAAAACCCCGATACTGTGCATACACACCCGCATTTGTATTCCGACCGAAATACAAATGCAATGAGACAAAATCTACACTGTACTATACTAGGATCTGGCTTAAACCAAAGCCGGCTAGTAATATCCGTTCGATCCTGATCCGTGCAATACTGCACGTATCTGATCGAACCCTCCATATAACCATACGGCCTGTAGTACAAACTGTCCGATCCTGATCCGTGCAATACCACACGTATCTGATCGGACCTTGCCATATCTCCATACGGCCTCTACAACTTTTCGCCCGAAAGCTGAGTAACAGAATGTGGGGGACTCTAAAGACTCATCAACACCTTGGTTGTGGATTTAACCACTAGCACGTTAGAGGTATAAGCCAATACATAACGGGCTACCAGGTATTGACCAAAAGGGACGTCTGTGAGCGAACTCAGCCTGACAACCCTACTGAGCCTGTCAGTGACAATATCCGTACAGTCCGGTCCGTTCGTCTATGAGCATCGCATGGCGGGCCTAGGGGGTTGGTAAAAGTCAGACCCCCAAAAGCGGTACAAGTCGTGTCGGAGTGTAGCCCAGAACACCCTGAGATACTACTGGAATACCTACCAGTAAATCTCCTTGCCTCGGCCGAGGGCTTCGTGTAATGGCTCTCCTAGACACAGCACGACCTCACCCCCAATACCGGGAGAGACGAACCCCTGAAGATACGCTCACTGCCTCCATGTGGCTCGGGACTGTACCCAACTAAAACCTGTTTGCACGACTCCTTTGAGCCGTGGTAGGGTAGTAATCAAAGTACAGTGCGAACTCACACGAGACAAATGACGATCCCCAGGTCGATGAACTAACCTGTACACATGTCACCAGGGAACTGCCATCTGACGTCTGGTATATGACCAACTAGCATGTTCCCGGCGAGTCCTGTCCGGTGTACTCATAACCTAATGAGCACCTGTATACATCTTAGGTGATCCAACTGACACCAGTGGCTTGTGAGACCGGCCACCGCCCCTCGTCGGGGTCTCGACTGTATACACTAGTCTACTCTGGAGTATCGATGCCCTGTCTCGAAACTCACACGACTAGGGACCAATTAAGGATTTGCTTATAGACTACCAGCTCCCACTTATATGATCGCCCTCATACTGCTGGTGGTCAAGCAAGAATCGTAGGGGCTCTACCAACGTGTAATAGCGACCTGTAAGGTCACCTCAAACAGTACACGATGATAAAGATGAACCAGATAGCATACTATCATCTCGAGTAAGACTGTCCTACCGGGATAGGTCCTCCCTCAATCATTGCAACCACGTACCTGTGATCCAATAATTGACTCTGAGGGCACTATCTCCAACAGGGGTGTTGGTAAGGTCAAAGGAGCCATATCTCAAGTCAACACTTAAACATCTTTTCCTTTATTTTATTTTTTTCCTTTTCTTTTCTTGGTTTCCTTTGACTTTTAAGTGAGGAGATGAGTGGGGGCAGCTGAATTCAGCCCTAATAGGGGAGAGGATGAGGGTGTGTGTGTGTATATGAGGAATATTAAGCTACATGCAACCATACCCCAATTCTATTTAGCTATATTTCACCATTTAAGCTCTTTTTCTTCGATATTTTCTAAACCGTTTTGGCAAACGATTTCGTTTCAAAAACCACATGATAAAATTTTATTTAAAGTTTTATGATGCACAAAATTTGTTTCAACTCATTCCAATTTGTAATTTTCCCTAATTAAATATATTAGTGACGGCTTAAAATAATATTAAAATAATTAATTTCGGAAAAATTTTCAGAAAATTTGAAATTTCACCAGTGGCTCAATAAACACCAAATACTAGCAATTACATAGCTAGAATATGTATATTTAATTTTTATAATAAGATATTTGTATTTTGAATTTTTACAGAAAACCACCTTATTTTACCGATTTTCCGAAATTTCACCGAAACGATTTTCAAAACGCTACAGATATGTACTTGACTATTAGGACTATGATGCAGATTATACTAGTGGGGTCAGGATAGTCCATGAGTACATTCTATAATTATTCCTAGTCGAGGGTGTATCGAGACAGGGCATTGATACTCCAGAGTAGACTAGCGTATACACATCTTGACCCATATGATGGGCGATGGATGATCCCATATCCATTGGTGTTTGACATCAAAGATGGTGTACGGGTGCTCAGTGGAGACTGGGTATACTAAACGAACTCTCCGAGAACTCCTAGATAGTATTATACATATCGTGAGATAGCAGTTCTCTGGTGACACTGGTACAGGTTAGTCTGTAGACCCGAGATCGTCATAGAGTCTTGTGTGATTCCCACTGTGCTTTAATTTCCACCTTACCATGTTCATGAGAACGTGAAAAACGGTGGCTTTTGGGTACAATCCCAAATCACATGGAGGCAATGAGCGATAGGAGGGGTTTCGTCTCTCCCGGTATTGGGGGTTGATGTTGCGCTGTGTTCGATTGGCTATAACTAGAACTCCCTGGCCAGGGCTGATATGGAGATCTACTGGTAAGTGTTATCAGTAGTTTCTCGACCCGTTATGAGCCTCACATCGACATGACTTCTCAGTTACTGGGGTCTAACGTTTACCATCCCTAGACTGGATATGCGACATATCAGACGAAGAGACCGGATTGTACGGTAGTGTTACTGATTGGATTCACAAGAGTGTGAGCAGACTTGCTTGTTGATCTTATGATCGCTCAATACCCGGATGGCTGTTATGTTTAGCTGACCGCTTGCAGCTTGTGGGTGTTTGATATGATCATCACCTACTGTTGGCGTATTGACGAGTCATTAGAGTCCTACACAGAGCTTTCCTGGCTCAGGCGAAATGGAGTAGGAGCACATATGTGATATGTGCGGGACCGAGATTGTTACGTATATATGATATCGTATTATATTCTCACGATATGTGATATCGGCCGGTTATATGTGATATAGCTGGGTCATCGGATCAAGTGTTGATTCGATGAAATGATACATTTTATATTAGTCGGTTATATGTGATATAGCCGGATTATCGGATCAAGTATTGATTCGATAATTTAATGTATAATTATATATGTGATATATTACATTACATTAACTAATATATGCTCACTTAAGTATTTCATTTTCTCACTTTGGATACATTTAACATATATGTGATATATGTTTATTTTATTCTTTTCATTTGTTACAAAATTATATATGTGATATGTATAATTGTAACATGCTAGATTATACATGCAACTAGGGTTTATGAGATTCTCACCATGGCTAGTGATTAGGGTTTGATTTAATTATTTTAGTTAATTCTAAATTGTGGATTTTATGTTGAGATAATTTTACATGTTGACTAAGTCCACTCTTTAGATATTTACTAAGATATTTATTAACCTAACCTTTAACCCTAGCTCATGGTTAAGTCTCTATAGGGTTAAGCATGACATTCTTAGCCCATGGTAGCATTTCTTACCTTAACAATAATTCATTCATCACTTGCTTCATCTTCTTCTTCCTCATTGCAAAAGCTTTCTAGATTTTGATCTTGTGATGAAAGATTGTGAGAAAAAGAAAACTAAAGAGAGCAAAATTCCTACTTCATCATTTTCTTCTATACTAGCCATATAGATTAGTGTGTTAGCTTCATTAATCCATAATTAGTGAAGAGATAGCTTGGGTTTGTGACTCCTCAATGTAGATCATCTTGGATAGTGAAAACTTCAAGCAAGGATGCATCATTCACTTCATGGAGCCTCTCAAGAGTCCGGAAACTTGATGATCGCAGCGAAGGGACCACAACTCGGAGCTTATGAAGCGAAGGAACGGACTACAAAGGTTGTAATCCCTATCACTTAGAAGTAAAGTTGTTTGCTTTAACTTCGCGCATGATTCTCTAGTATCGATTCTAGGTTAGGGTTATTTAGAACGGCAAAATTTTGAAATTGGCATGGACAATACCACCTGAAACCTTGCAGCCGCGCTAGACATCCCAACATAATGGCATCCCCAAGTAGGAGCTAGCTCTTCGCCCAAGGCGGAATCACAACCCCAAGCAATATATGCATAGAAATCGAGCAAAATAAGCATAATAAACACAAAAGTAGAAAGCATCACGTCGGCTCAAGTGAGCTCGACCCCAGAGAAACAACATATATACAATCACGTTGTATCATCTTTAAGTCGCATATACAATGGTAGAAGTGGTAGATACGGTAGATAGAGTATACTAGATACAACAATAATAGTACAAGTGGAAAAAAAAAGTAATTCTCGTAACCCACCTACAAGCAAGTCGCAAGTCCGGGGCAAAAGGAGCCAAGAAAAGTACGCCCGGCTCTACAATGCTGACGGGTCAGACTTGCAAAATACTGTGGCACAACGAAAGTGAGTTGCCAACTCGTGAGTAGTAAGTATCATCTAATAAGGCTATCGTAAGCATGCACGCAAATGCGTCCCAATACCACATATGCTGATATGATACATAGCACTAGTGTAATACCCCAGGTATTATCCGGTATATCCATTTATACCAGATAAGCATGGGGACCCACTATAAAACAATGGGGAATCTTCGGAATATATTCCGAAAGAGGTCAGATCTGTACTATAAATGGAATGATACCACTCTTCAATACAGAGGCGCCTTTTAAGTGAACTGGCACTACAGGAGTTTGAGAACTCCGTAGTTAAGCGTGCTCGGGCCAGGGAAGTCCTGGGATAAGTGACCTCCTGGGAAGTGGCCCGTGATCGGGTCCGGTTCGCTCAGAAGGATAAAACCGTGCGGTTTCGACCAGAGCGGACAATACTCTCTGTATTGGGAGTGGGGCGTGACAGAATGGTATTAGAGCTGGTTCCTCAATAGTAGGTTTGTGGTTCGAGGACGAACCATTGTTCTAAGTGGGGGAGAATGTAATACCCCAGGTATTATCCGGTATACCCATTTATACCAGATAAGCATGGGGACCCACTATAAAACAATGAGGAATCTTCGGAATACATTCCGAAAGAGGTCAGATCTGTACTATAAATGGAATGATACCACTCTTCAATACAGAGGCGCCTTTTAAGTGAACTGGCACTACAGGAGTTTGAGAACTCCGTAGTTAAGCGTGCTCGGGCCAGGGAAGTCCTGGGATGGGTGACCTCCTGGGAAGTGGCCCCTGATCGGGTCCGGTTCGCTCAGAACGATAAAACCGTGCGGTTTCGACCAGAGCGGACAATACTCTCTGTATTGGGAGTGGGGCGTGATAACTAGTATGTATGCAATATGGATGCAGAATCAATGCAAAACCTGTATTCTTATTTTAGTAACACTGTTGTAAAATAACTGAGGTATCCTCAATGAAATCATCAGAAATCCGTGTCAAGCATCGACACAAAATATGTATATCTCAAAGCCTCAATATCTCAATGTCTCGACATCTCAATGTCTCAATGTATCAATATCTCAATGTCTCGGGCTCCGTCAGTCCGGATCGGCCTATATCATCAATCTCACGACTACGGTCGGTATCCTCCAGATATCCGCCGCGACAGACATCACCGGTAGGTAGTCTGCCCCTGCCAGGCTCATCGTCTACAACTCAAGCTTCTTGCCCCGAGGTACCATACCGAGCCCACCATGTACCCGAAACGGTTCATCCTACTCCTCGAATCGGGTCTCGAAAACCACCAGGAAAACTCATGGGGGACGACACATATATCACGAGAAAACCGCAACTTGTATATTTTTAAAAAGAATAATAAGTTTATAAATTCTTGCCGTTTTCCCAAAAATCCAGAAATCTCATAAGTACTGAATCCTCAAGAAGAAATCACAAAGTGTAAGCATATCAATGATGATGGATGTCTATAATATGATAGAATATACTATGCAATGTACAAACAAAAACTATTTATGAAGTATGGTGCGATGATGTATGCATATGAGACTAACCATCTTATACTTCAATCTCGATGAATGAATATACAACTACACAATTACATATCATATATGATGCAAATGCATGGATACCGGTTCTAAGAAAATTCTATAGTGTTCGTGACATAGCAGTTACCAATGGCTTATGTGTTCACATGAATAGTTCACATGCAACATGAACCAATGGTAACGGTGCAAGTGTCATAAGTGATGACATCATATGTAAGATGATACAATTATGAATGATTTGAACTACGCACGTTGCTACCAAACTACTATGCATTTCTAACTGTCGGGCGCCTTGCGCCATCCAGACGATCCCCCCATAAATGTATACATCTACTCATCCGGACGCCTCGCTAATCTGACCCGATCACAGCCTTGCCTTTCCGTGCCGCGTCCGATTCCTCTGCGATCGATCCTAGAATTGCACAACACAAAACATAAGACTGCATATCCTGAGATAACGCAAAGACACTAAATGAAAGAATAAGCGTTCACAAGATAGACATATTGTGCACTTGGTGCACAAAACGCATACGACATCGCTACAACCTTAACTAGAATCGTTATACAAGACAACCACCAAACTTAGAACTCGATTGTACCGATCGCACATTCACGAATCCTTAATTATCATAGGAGATAATATATATATTCACAAAGTCAAATTTAATCAAAACCTAATTTTAACAAAAACCTAGTAAGCACCCAAATTGGGAATTTGATGCAAATATCGTGAATTAGCGATCTAGTGATCAAAATCAAAAAGCAAACATCCAAACTAAGCTAAATAGATAGCAACTACACTTGATTAACCTAGTTGTAATGCTTAAAACCCTAATTAAATTTCAAACCTCTTTTCTTAAATTTTCAAATTTGCTAATCAAAACCATATTAACACTTAATTACTTTGGATTCAAGTAATTACTAACAAAATAAGTATTGGGTTAAGATTATTCCTCACAATCTTTCTTTGAGATCTAGCTTGTAACTTGCCTCCAAGATGGTTTCACACTTCATGATCCATGCTAGAATAGGCTAAGGATAGTTGAATGAAGAAGTATTTGTGAATTTGTGTAATTTTATTTGGAGTTTTTTCTGGTGGATTTGTGATGAATTAGAGATGAAGAAATGAGTGGAGATTTGGGGGGGGGGGGATTCTGCAAGAGGCTCTCGGCCACTTGAAAGAATTAGGGTGTGTGTGAATGTGTAGATGGTTCTAGTGAAAAAGATCTCCCAAGCTCATTAAATGCAAGTTACATCAATTTCTTATTATAAATTTATTTTATTTTATTTTATTTTGACCATAGAACTAACTAGAACTTGAATAACTTGATTAAAAATTTTAGGTTACAACTAGGTTTTAGTTTGTCATGGTTCCTAAGTATGTATTTAACCTATTCAAATTTGTATTTATCACTAATTTAATATATATTTAAAAGCTTAAAATAATATTTTAAAAAATTAATTAAGGAAAAATATTTAAATAACTAGAAATTCATAAGTGACTAATTAATTACCAAATACAAGCAATTACATATCTAAATTAAGTATAATTAGGTGTATATTGAAAAATAATTATATTTACATTTTACGGAAAATACAAATTATTTACCGATTATCGGAAAATTACCTAAACGATTTTTTTTTAAAAACGTTACAAAATCCCTTCTTACACAACAGATTTGCAGATACAAGATTTTTCCTCAAATCAGGAACATGAAATACATTAAGCAGAGTAAGTTTCTGTCCAGATGTAAACTTCAATTCAACACTTCGTTTACCGAGCACTTTAGCCGAAACGTGGTTTCCCATCAACACTTCTTTAGGTTCTTTCTGATCCATGTAGGTTTTAAATATTGCTTTGTTATTGCAAATATGGATGGTTGCGCCAGAATCCAGCTACCAAACTGCAGTTCTAGTTACCGCGGCCATATGCAATTCCGTAATCACGCCTATCTGCATGTCAGAAACCATAGCAACAAGTTCTTTGACTTCATTTTCTATTAGATTTGCCTTGTTGCTATTTTCTGATCCGAAACCAAGTTTTTTTCCGGTATTTCTGAATTTGCAATCTTTAATATACTGGTCTTTCTTTCCACAGTTATAATAAGGTCATTTCTTCTTTGCGAAATTAGATTTCTTAAAATCATTTCCCTTCTTCTAGACTTTGAAATTATTCTGAAATTTTCTATGATCATTTTCACTGACATGATTCACTTTAGAGTTAGATTTAGAACTAAGAAAAATCATGTCACGTGCACGGTTCTCTGCCTCAATCTGCAGATGGGTCTGAAATTGCTCTATGGTAAAATTTTCAGGAGAGTGCAGAATTTTCTTTCTGTATTCATTCCAAGTAGGCGGAAGTTTAGATAGAATCGCTCTAACTTGAAATGAATCAGGGACTTTACTTTCAAGTTCGCTAAGTTTAAAGACGAGACTTTGTAATTCATGCACTTGATCCATGATTGGCATGTTATCAGTCATCTTAAATTCAAAATATTTTAGCGCTAGAAATTTATCCGTACCTCTCTTCTCATTTTTGTACTTTGTTTCAAAGGCGCTCCAGATTTCCTTTAGTGTCTTCATATTTTTATAAAGATCATACAGACGATCGGTGAGGGAATTGAGAATGTACTCACGACAAACTAGTTAATCTTCTTCACGCTTGTTTTTCTCTGTTCTGGCACTCTCGGCATCATTCAAAGTTGAGGCTGAATCTGGAATTGGCGGCAAGTTCGGATCGAGCACGTAAAATATCTTCAAGACGGTCAACAAGAACACCATCTTGTCCTTCCATCTAGTATAATTGCTCCCATCGAATCGATCCAGTTTGATAACATCTTGGTTTTGGAAATGAACCTTGACACTTGATTTTAATTCTTTTTCCATGGAATATCACCTTTCAAATGTTGAGTTTTAGTTTGGTTAAGACAGAATTAAAAACTTTGAGGCGTGTATGATACACTTTCCAAAAGATGATATTGCTCCCACTATGAGAGTAGAGTAAAAGACAATCACCCCTAAGAAATAACAAATCCTTTGAAACTCTCTTAGAAGATAATTGAGAAGAAGATGAAAAAACTGTGATGCGCAAGACTTAATTTATAGAGTTGAATAGACACAACTGTTTGGATGGTTGTGACTAGAGTTAAATAGACACAACTGTTTGAACGGTTGTGACTGTTCAGACAACAAAACTACAGTGAACAGTTTTTCAGACAACCTTTGAATTTGAAATTCAAAAAAGGCAAACTCTGTTATTAAGTCAACCCAAGATGCCCCAAGTGCCCAAGTGCCCTATCAAAGACAATAATAAATAAATATTATAAGCCTGCTAGAAATCAGGCCCACTTGGCTCATAACCCACTTTGTTTAAGATATTACTTAAATATTGGGAATTATTATAAAGGCTTGGGCATTCGTCTCTCCATCCGATGTGGGACTATTTCCCGCATACAAATGCTACCATAAGATTCAAACTACTAACAATCCCCTACTAGTTCGTATATATTGGCTGCAACCACATCTCTCTCGTGACAAATATTATGCATAAAAGAAAGGTATCTCTCGATTAAAACCTTCCGTTAGTGTATATATATCAATCGTCTAACAAAGTTATTGGTGTCCGCGGATTAAACCAAAACTTTTATTATTAGAATTTGAAATACAACTCACACAATATTTATCTTATTTTTTAAGAGATTTATAACTGCTTTAGCACTATTATGGTCATGTGCTACTCTTGGACTTCATAAGCATTTATAAGAGAATACTTCATATCTCTTGTTGAAGAGGCACCACTTCTATGCTAATATAGGTGGAGTTTCGTTTATTATATCCCTGTTACTGTGGATATTTAAAAATTAAATGAGAGCTTTCGCTCATTCTCTTTATCGTAACAGACAGCATTAGATACTTATTTATATAAGAATGAGACGTCTAGTGCAATACAGGCACATGACAGTGACTTGTTATTACCCATTGAACTATTAAAATTAGTTTTTACTAATTAAAGTTGGGTTACCATTACTGGTGCCAAATTGTAAATGTTTAAGTTCCATTCCGATTGGCGTATTCTTTACCAAATCTCTAGATAATACCTTGGTAAAGGGATCTGCTAAATTCTTTGCAGATCTCACATAAACTATGGTAATTATTCCATTAGTTTTAAATCTTGAACATATTCATGTCTTAAACTAATATGTCTAGATTTACCATTATAAACATTATTATAAACTCTAGACATAGTCGCCTCACTATCGCAATGCAAGGAAATAGATGGTATTGGTTGTGGCCACAACTCTATATCCAATAATAAATTTCTCAGCCATTCCGCTTCCTTGCCGGCAGCAGCCAAAGCGACAAATTCAGATTATATTGTTGAATATGTGATACAGGTTTGATTCTTAGAGGCCCAACTAATGGCACCGCCTCCAATTGTAAATACCCAACCTGTTATGGATTTATTATCATTTGCACTTGTGATCCAACTTGTATCCGAATAACCTTTTAGTACTGCAGGATAATTAGAATAAAATAGACCGAACTCTTTTGTTCTTTTTAGATACCCAAGAACTTTACTGATGGCCTTCCAATGATTAGTACTGGGTTTACTGGTGTATCGTGACAATTTGCATACTGCAAAAGCTATATCAGGCCTTGTACAATGCATCGCATACATAAGCCTTCCAATAACACTAGCATATTCTAATTGTGCAATTACATTGTCACAATTCTCATTTAATTTCATACTCGGATCATACGGAGTAACACTTTTTTTAATATTAAGATGTTGGAATTTATTTAATAATTTCTCTATATAATAAGATTGGTTTAGCACAAACCCTTCACTATGTTTTTTCACCTTTATTCCTAAAATAGTATCTATTCCATTCAAATCTTTCATTTTGAATACTGAAGTTAAATACTTTTTTATTTCATTTATTCCAATCATGTTTGTACCAAATATCAACATGTCGTCTACATAGAGACGTATGATTACCTCATAATTCTGATTGAATTTGGAATATATACGTTTATCCGCACTATTATGCTTAAAACCTTTTGATATTGTTGCTTTATCAAATTTCTCATGACATTGTTTAGGGGCCTGTTTTAAACCATATAGTGACTTAGTTAATTTACAAACTTTGTTCTCATTTCCAGAAAGTATGAAACCTTCAGGTTGTTCCATGTATACTTTCTCATTTAATTCGGCGCCATTTAAAAAGGCTGTTTTTACATCCATTTGATGCACATATAAATTATATATTGAAGCCAAAACAATAAGAACTCTAATGGATATTATTCTAGCCACAGGTGCATAAGTATCAAAATAATCTGTGCCCTCATTTTGTGTGAATTTTTTAGCCACTAATCTTTCCTTGAAAGCTTGTATAGAGCCATCTGTATTTTGTTTTCTTCTAAATACCCATTTACACTTTATAGGCTTAGATCTTTGAGGCAAGTTCACCAATATCCAAGTATTGTTAGACATTATTGAGTCCATTTCGTCATCAATAGCCTCTTTCCAAAATGCAGTATCTTTTGACGGCATTGCTTCAATAAAAATTTTAGAATCATCTTCTAAATTAAGTAGAATAGGTACTTTGTTAAGCATTTTGGTTCTATTTCCTTCAACGAGAAAGACTATTGAACGCGAATCAATAAAATCAAAACCAAAAGATTTTTCTTTCCTGATTCTTTGACTTTTTCTTGGTTCAATATTTTCATTACTTTCTCTTCTTTTCTCATTGGTAATTTTCTTAGAAGTTGCTACATTTTCCTTATTATACAAATTAGAATCAACATTGTCATGCTTAAATTTATTTTCAAAAAATTCAACATGTATCGATTCAATTATGACATTTGATTCTAAATCTAGAAGTCCATATGCTTTAGAATTTTGTGTATATCCAACAAATATACTTCTAATACCTCCCGGCCCTAATTTAGATTTATATGGATCGGTCACTTTACAATATGCTATGCCCCCCCTACACACACTTTAGTATAGTTTAAATTGGGTTTTCTACCATTCCAAATTTCATATGGTGAAACATGAGTTTGCTTGGATGATATTCTATTATGAATATAACATGCTGTTAAAAGTGTCTCCCCCCAACGATTAAAATGTAATTTAGCATTTAAAAGCATAGCATTTATCATTTCAACTAAAGTCCTGTTTTTCCAATCCATTGTGTTGAGACGTATAAGGTGCGGTTCTTTGATGAAAAATACCATGCATTTCGCAGAATTGAGAAAAAGAATCAGAAAAATATTCTCCCCCTCTATCACTTCTAAGGATTTTAATCATTTTATCTTTCTGATTTTCTACTGCTGACTTATACTCTTTAAATTTCTCAAATGCTTTATCTTTTGTTCTTAATAAATATGCATATGTAAAACATGAATGATTATCAGTAAAATTTATAAAATATATTTTTCCTCCTCTAGTTAATTGACCATTTAATTCACAAATATCAGAATGAACAAGTTCTAATAAATTAGTATCTCTTTCGATTTTTTGGGAAAGGTTTTCTAGTCATTTTTGCTTCTACGCAAATCTCACATTTATCATTATGATCATTCTGACATGCAATGTAACCATATTTAGACATATACTTTAAAGAGCGAAAATTTAAATGCATAATCCAGCATGCCACAAAGAAAAGAATACTCAACAATATAAGCAAACACACAATTTATTTCATTCATACTGAGTTTGAACATGCCATCACAGGAATATCTCTTTCCTACAAATATACCATTCTTCGATATTACAACTTTGTCAGACTCTAAAGCAATTTTAAATCCCTTCCTACACAACAGATTTGCAGATACAAGATTTTTCCTCAAATCAGGAACATGAAATACATTAAGCAGAGTAAGTTTCTGTCCAGATGTAAATTTCAATTCAACACTTTCTTTACCGAGCACTTTAGCTGAAACGTGGTTTCCTATCAACACTTCTTCGGGTTCTTTCTGATCCGTATAGGTTTTAAACATTACTTTGTTATTGCATATATGGATGGTTGAGCCAGAATCCAACCACCAATCTGCAGTTCTAGTTACCGCAGTCATATGCAATTTCGTAATCATGCCTATCTGCATGTCAGAAACCATAGCAACAAGTTCTTTGACTTCATTTTCTATTAGATTTGCCTTGTTGCTATTTTCTGATCCAAAACCAAGTTTTTTTCCGGTATTTCTGAATTTGCAATCTTTAATATAGTGGTCTTTCTTTCCACAGTTATAACAAGGCCATTTCTTTTTTGCAAAATTAGATTTCTTAAAATCATTTCTCTTCTTCTGGACTTTGAAATTGTTCTGAAATTTTCTATGACCATTTTCACTGACAAGATTCACTTTAGAGTTAGATTTAGAACTAAGAAAAATCATATCACGTGCACGGTTCTCTGCCTCAATCTGCAAATGGGTCTGAAATTGCTCTATGGTAAAATTTTCAGGAGAGTGCAGAATTTTCTTTCTGTATTCATTCCAAATAGGAGGAAGTTTAGATAGAATCGCTCCAACTTGAAACGAATTAGGGACTTTAATTTCAAGTTCGCTCAGTTTAGAGACGAGAATTTATAATTCATGCAATTGATCCATGATTAGCATGTCATCAGTCGTCTTAAATTTAAAATATTTAAGCGCTAGAAATTTATCCGTACCTCTCTTCTCATTTTTGTATTTTGTTTCAAAAGCGCTCCAGATTTCCTTTGGTGTCTTCATATTTCTGTAAACATCATACAGACGATCGGTGAGGGAATTGAGAATGTACCCGCGACAAACTAGTTCATCTTCTTCACGCTTGTTTTTCTCTGTTCTGACACTCTCGGCATCATTCAAAGTTGAGGCTGAATCTGGAATTGGTGGCAAGTTCGGATCGAGCACGTAAAATATCTTCAAGGCGGTCAACAAGAACACCATCTTGTCTTTCCATCTAGTGTAATTGCTCCTATCGAATCGATCCAGTTTGATAACATCTTGATTCTGGAAATTAACCATGACACTTGATTTTAATTCTGTCTCCATGGAATATCACATTTCGAATGTTGAGTTTTAGTTTGGTTAAGACAGAATTAAAAACTTTGAGGCGTGTATGATACACTTTCCGAAAGGTGATATTGCTCCCACTATACGAGTACAGTAGAACGCAATCACCCCCAAGATACAACAAAGCACTTGAAACTCTCTTAGAAGATAATTGAGAAGAAGATGAAAAAACTGTGAAGAGCAAGACTTAATTTATAGAGTTGAATAGACACTACTGTTTGGATGGTTGTGAATAGAGTTGAATAGACACAACTGTTTGTACGGTTGTGACTGTTCAGACAACAAAACTGCAGTGAACAGTTTTTCAGACAACCTTTGAATATGAAATTCAAAAAAGGCAAACTCTATTATTAGGTCAACCCAAGATGTCCCAAGTGCCCTATCAAAGACAATAATAAATAAACATTATAAGTCTGCTAGAAATCAGGCCCACTTGGCTCATAACCCACTTTTTTAAAGATATTACTTAAATATTGGGAATTTTTATAAAGGCTTGGGTATTCATCCCTCCATCCGATGTGGGACTATTTTCCGCATACAAATGCTACCCATTATTGTAGTAATGCTTGTTATCTCCTAATGAAATGCGGGAGTGTTCATCTTCATTTAATCAAAAGAAAAGAAAATTCTTATATTGATAAAGCAGAGGAGTCTTAATTTGATTTTGAGAAGGAATGCTAATCTCATTTGAAAAAGGGATACTTCTATGCTATAAGGAAAAAAAGGTGCTTTCAATATTGGAATTTGGATAGGCAAAAGACGTGGGCTAAGGATGCAGTCTACAGAGCCGTGAAGGTTGCAAAGCCTTGGTTAGGACATTATCTTTCCATGTCGAAGACACGAGTTCGATTCCTACAAGGGATATGTATTTAGTCCCGGTCGATGGTATCATTGCTGAGTGATCGCTCACTATCTAGCTGGAAAAGGTGGTCCGGAAGATTTCTCTCTCCCAGCAAGGCAAGAAGAGATGAGACCGCCGCTTCTCAGAAATAGACTTTCTTGACTTCTTCCTTGCTCCGGCTATAACAAATTAGCAAGTTCAAACTACCTTACGTACCCTAATGACAAGTTCTCATTTGGGGTAAATCAAGCGAGGGAAGATGAGAGATTAGAGGAGTTTGTTTTGTGTAACTCATATTCTTCTCCATCATTAAAGAATCCTCATATTTGTTTGTGGATGTAGGTTTAGTTTGTTGGAAGTTCAAATCCGATGTTCCCTTTTTTATCTTGAGAATCGGTTTTTTTTTTGTGCATACTTGGAGGTTTATTTCCTAGAACGACCGAACACAACAAATAACATATACAGCATAATTTTTTGTTTTATTTATTACTTTCTATTTCTTATTCTACTAGCTATAAACAAAATGTTGAAAGAAACAATAAAAAATTTATAACAGTTTCATGTATTTTTTAAACTTAGTAAATAATTGGAAACTTATAACTAGATACGCATATTCTCTATGAATATGTTGACATATATTATGCCCACACACTATAAAGGCACCTCTCTAGCTAGCCTTTAATTCTCAACAGTTGCAACATTCTCAAACCTCCTCATCAGATATATTCTTGTTTCTTAATACAGTCACAACTTCCTTTCATGTGGTACTCGGACAATTAATAAAACCGAAACAATGGAATCTAAACTCCCACTTCTCTTAATTAAGTGGAAATTTAAACAATATGGTATATTAATCTTTAAATTAAATATCGACATAGGAAATGTAAGGAGAATATTCTACACACAATATATACTCGTAGTATATGATCCTGACATGTAGATTTAATTTGCACTGTAATAGGCTGCATGCCATTCAAACGTGTCTCTCTCTCTCTCGTCTCTTCTCTTTCTCTCTCTAAATCATTTGTGCAAGATTGTACGTTTGATGGAACAACGGTACAATGGCCATGTGTTCCATAATAAATGTGTTCAGTATCGATTTTCTTTTTCTTTTCTTTTCTTATTACTTTTTTCCTTTCATTTTTCACTAGTTCGATCCAGAGTACTTTGCCGGTTTGCACCATGATCTTTCCTCATCTTTTCCTCACTCCCTAAACCCTACAAATATCTTTCACCCCTTCCCATCTCTCTTACACCGCCTCACACCATCGACCTTTTACTCATCTCTCTCTCCCTCTCCCTCTCCCTCATTGCAGAGCTGGGAAGGGATTGTAAGTAATCTGTAGAGATAGATACACAAAATGGGCCATAAGAGTTTTATTTACAAGATTTTTTCCACCTTCAATATATATATATATATATATATATATATATATATATATATTAGGAGATGTGTGAATTGAAAAAAGAGATGCAAAATGCATCTGTAAGATAAGATATATTATGATACAATTTTGAGGGGTTATGTGTAAGTTTTCATCTGGTGTCTCTACTTTAACTTGATGAGAGAGAGAGAGAGAGAGAGAGAGAGAGTTTGGGTAGGATGAAACAAATCCTTGCATCATAATGCATATGCTTTTGGATCTCTTCCACTATGAATGAGGTGAGTGGGTAGGGTGGCATCCAGGCTAAAAGCTATGGAAAGTGACATGGTTGCCCACAATATGTATGGGGTAGCTAGCTAGAGCTATGTGAACTTCCCTAGCAGCTATAAGATAATGATATGAAACCACATGACTATTATAAGGAGGATGGAAGAGGTACCCCCAGATGAGATGCTCTTGAATTGGCCCTTTCAATAGGCTGCTGCTGATACACCAGGTAATCTGAGAGAGAGGGAGGGAGGGAGGGAGGGGGAGAGAGAGAGAGAGAGAGAGAGAGAGAGACCATACCTTAATGTCCCTCTCTTTTTTATACTTTTGTGATGGATGGATGGATTGATGGATGGTAATAAAAAATCACAAGAGGATCTCTCAAGTCAGACTCTATCTAAAATGCAAACGCGCAGGGGATGCTTGTTCTTCTTTCAAATAAAATTTGTTAAACTTTTTTTTGGGGGTTAGGAACAGCATGATGATGGAGAGGGAGCTAGGGTTAGGGTTTTAGTACTGTGTTTAAGCATTAAAGACGTAAAGATCCAAGTATTGTCCACAGGATATATATGCTTATGAGATCAATATATATTACTCTCTAGGGCACTATTGATTTAAGCCAATTAAGTTAACTAAACAACAAAATAAGCATTCTTAATTACCACTAGATTACTTCCATCATCCCTATATGTGGCCAGTGACTCATCAAGAGACAATAAGATAAGGGCTCACACTGTTTGATCACTAATATTGCCTTAAATGCAACTTCTGATTGTTTCTCTTCTGGAGAAATTACTCCCTATGCTGATCGTATAGAAATGTAGGCTTCACACGCTACTGCTTGAAATTCTCCCCTTTCCCCCCTGTCCGGGTGTTTTACACCTGGCGTATGGTATAATTTCTCGTCACTTACATATGCTATTAGAATGGAGATATATAGATAAAGAAAATGTTTCGAATACGAGACAATCATGAAACAAACACACAATCGATAACGAGAAGAAAACCGAACCACGGATAAAATAGAAATATGAATACTAACCACAAGACAAATAGACGAAGGCAAAGTTTTATTAATAATCAAATATCTGGAGGAGTACAAATCAATGGAGAATTACAAATCTCTCTCAAACCCTAAATCTCTCACAATTATCATTGAGTTCTCTCTAATTAACAAAATCTATTTCAAAAGGCTATCTCTAGGTTTACAAAATACTACATTATATATAGTACACTAGAGATAAGTCTAAATAATTAGAGATAAGTCTAAATAACTAATTTCCCGACTAATAAATATCCACCTTCCTTGTAAATAAGTCTGAATCTATAGGAAATCAATAGGGATCGGAATGTAAGGCATACACAACAAATTTTCAACTTATCTCACATTCCCACAAACTCCTCCATCAAAATTAATAATAGCTCCACCTTCACCACAAAACCTCTCAAATGCTCAAATGAGTGCGACGCGCTTCAATAAAGTTCAAGCAATGTTCAAACTTAACAACTGAAAGAGATTTCATCAACATGTCGGACGGATTATTCGTTCTGCCAACATTCTTCATAATAATCTCTTCTTTTTCAACGACTTTCTGCACGAACTAATACCTCACGTCAATATGCTTTGTCCTATCATAATATATCTGATTTTTCGTCAAGTGAATGGCGCTTTGGCTATCACAGTATGTTAGGAATATGTATGCCCTAGAGGCCATTATTGTACATGTGATGTATATTATAGTGAATGCTTGGACATATATATAGAGGACATTCTTACTCGACATGATAGTATGCTATTTGGTTATTCTTTATTTTAACATATTAACTGATATTCTTTACTGTCTTACTCTCACATGTTGATAAAACCCTTAGGATATGTACTTGACTACCAGGATTATGATGAGATCATACTAGTGGGGTCTAGATGGTCCAAAAGTACATCCTAGTCAAGGGAATATCGAGACTAGGGACTAGTGTGTACGTTTCTTGTCGCTTAGAGGGCGATGGTTGATCCCACAACCATTGGTGTGTGACATCAAAGATTGTACACAGGTGCGCATTGGAGAATGGGTACACCGAATATGACTCGCCGGGAACTCCTATATGGTAGTATACCTATCGCTAGATAGCAGTTCTCTGGTGACACTGGAATAGGTTAGTCTGTAGACCCGAGATCGTTATAGAATCTTGTGTGGCTCCCACTGTGCTTTGATTTCCTCCCTACCACGGCTCAAAGGAGTCGTGCAAACTGGTAGATTTTAGATACAGTCCCGAGTCACATGGAGGCAATGAGTGATAGGAGGAGTTTCGTCTCTCCCGGTATTGGGAGTTCATGTTGCGTTATGCTCGATTGGCTATAACTCGAAGTCTTTGGCCAGAGCTACTGCTGAGATTTACTGATAAGAGTTATCGGTAGTTTCTCGAACCGTTATAGGCCAAAGATCGGCATGACTTATCACGTTACTGGGGGCTGATGTTTACCAATCCTAGGCATGATATGCGACATATCAGACGAAGAGACCGGACTGTACAGTAGTGTTACTGATATGCTTCATGGAGAGTATGGACGAGCTTGCTGGTTGATCTTCATATCGCTCAATACCCGGATAGCCGTTATGTCCAGCTTGTACCGCTGACGGCGTGTAGGTGATTGATGTGATCATCACCTACTGCTGGCGTATTGATGAGTTTTTAGAGTCCCACTCAGAAGTTTCCTTGTTCAAGCAAAAAGAAGTAGGACACATATGTGATACGTGTGTAGGCCTGATTAAATACGAGTATGTGATATCGTATTGTAATCTGATAGTTATCTGTTATTAGTTTGGTTATATGTGATATAACCATATTATCGAGTCAAGTGTTGATTTGATAATGTGATAAACAGATAAATGATATTAGTCGGTTATATGTGATATAACCGTATTATTAGATCAAGTGTTCATTTAATAATGTGATATATATATTATATGTGATATAATTGTATCTTAACTAATATCCTTAGCTCACTAATTGCTTTATATATATAACTAATATCCTTAGCTCACTAATTGCTTTATATATATATATATGAAGCATGGCATGTTTTTCTATTTTGAGAAAATAGAAAAATGAGGTGTAAATTGTGGAGATATTTATGGAATGGGCAAGGCATGGGTTTTATTATTTATATATTAGTCTTAACTCACTATTCAAGTATGGTTGCAATTTAGAATTGCAATTTTATTCCATGCTTGAATAAGTGAGGAAAGGGAAAGCCATTTAAGTTTGACTCTCATCATTTTCATTCTTCATACCTTAGCCATTTCTTGAGCTCTAGCTCTCTCTTTCTCTCTACAATTTTCTTCACCTCACTTCCAAGTTCAAACCCTCACATGTGATGTGAATCATTGAACTTGTGAAAACCCTAGTGAGCAAAATAAACCCCTACTTCACCATCTCACATTAGATTAGAAATTTGATGTGGAGTGTTGCCTTCACTAATAAGATTAGTGAAGGGTTAGCTTGAGCTAGTGGACTTCGGGTGGATCGTCTTTGGCGCGAAGATCACGAAGAAAGCTCGTTCAACTCGAAGAGGAGCCTAGTAGAGTCGTGTAGACTTCAACCCGGAGCTATTGAAGATAAGGACTCGAAATACAAAGGTTGTATACTCTTTTCTTCTCTTTAGTTCATCACATCACAAAGGAAAACCCTACTATTCTAGTAAAGATCTTGTTAGTCTAATTTAGCACCAAATAAAATTAAAATTTGGCATGCTTGATTCCTCTAGAACCTCATGGTGGTGCTAAGGCCGACTTTCATGGTATCAGAGCCAAGCTTGAACATTAGGGTAATTTGTAGCGACGTTAGAAATCCGCCATTTTTGTCGCGCAAAAACTACCGATAAAAACAGTTTCAAAAATGATGTTTTTGTTGGTGCACGGCAGCGCCCCGGCCGTCTGTCCGAGGCCAAAATGCGGAATCAAAAATTTTCTTAACTTTAAACCGGCGCCACCGCGGACCATAAACCCGGATCGGGCCATTAATATAATCCTAGCTAACTAGAGAAGGGATAGAGAGATATACCGAGTGATCCGTGTCCTTCGGTCTTCTCGTCGTCGTCCCGATCTCCCCGCGGAATCTCCGGTCTTCATCTCCTCGTCGGAAGGGCACCACATCGCCGGGTTCTTTTACGGGCTCCCACCTCTGGACCGAGGCAACTCGGGCACGAAATTGGCGAGCCGACGTGCCCAAGAATTGCTGTAGAATAGTGTGGAACTCTATGTCTCATTAGGGTGTAGGAAGTTGCCATTTGGTGGAGAAAATGAACTATGAACTTTTGTAGATGAACTTGGGGATTTTGCAAGCATCAAGAGAACAAAATCCCCACCACAATATTTTGGAAGGCCCCCCCATGAGCATGGCCGGCCAAAAAAAATGGAGAGGAGAGAGGAATCATACAAAGGGGGTGAGTCAAGTGAATAATGCAAGGTTGAGAAGAAATGATCACCCACCAAATCCAACACTTCACAAACTAATCATAACCCAAAAGTCAAGCAATGATGATGCCCAATCATGAAGCAAGAAGTCTATGCATGGTGGAACCATCATGACACTACAAGATGCAAATAACACCCTCCACAAATCAAATTTGCATGCTTGCAAATAAGCCCTCCTCCACCAATTTTCAGCCAAGGAAAGATACAAAGAAAAATGGCCGAAACGGAAAGCAAACTGGCAACTCAGAAAAACGATCCCGTAATAAATTACAGGAAAACCCCGCTACTGTATATACATACCCGCATTTGTATTGCGGCCGAATACAAATGCAATGAGACAAAATCTACACTGTACAATACTAGGATCCGGCTTAAACCAAAGCCCGCTAGTATTATCCGTCCGATCATGATCCGTACAATACCGCACGTATCTGATCGAACCCTGCCATATCTCCATACGGCCTCTACAGCGTTTCGCCCGAAACTTGAGAAAAACGGTCTGTGGGGGACTCTAAAGACTCGTCAATACTTTGGTTGTGGATTTAACCACTAGCACGTCAGAGGTATTATCCATACGTAACGGGCTACCAGGTATTGACCAAAAGGGACGTCGATGAGCGAACTCATCCCGACACCCTACTGAGCCTGTCAGTGACAATATCCGTACAGTTCGGTCCGTTCGTCTATGAGTATCGCATGGCGGGCCTAGGGGGTTGGTAAAACTCAGACCTCAAAAGCGGTACAAGTCGTGTCGGAGTGTAGCCCAGAACACCCTGAGATACTACTGGAATACCTACCAGTAAATCTCCTGCCTCGGCCGAGGGCTTTGTGTAATGGCTTTCCTAGACACAGCACGACCTCACCCCCAATACCAGGAGAGACGAACCCCTGCAGATCCGCTCACTGCCTCCATGTGGTTCGGGACTGTACCCAACTAAAACCTGTTTGCTCGACTCCTTTGAGCCGTGGTAGGGTAGTAATTAAAGTACAGTGGTAACTCATACGAGACAAATGACGATTCTAGGTCGATGAACTAACCTGTACACATGTCACCAGGGAATTGCTATCTGACGTCAGGTATAAGACCAACTAGCATGTTCCCGGCGAGTCCTGTCCGGTGTACTCATAACCCAATGAGCACCTGTATACATCTTAGGTGAACCAACTGACACCAGTGGCTTGTGAGACCGGCCATCGCCCCTCGTCGGGGTCTCGACTGTATACACTAGTCTACTCTGGAGTATCGATGCCCTATCTCGAAACTCCCACGACTAGGGACCTTTTAAGGATGTGCTTATAGACTACCAGCTCCCACGTATATGATCGCCATCATACTGCTGGCTGTCAAGCAAGAATCCTAAGGGCTCTATCAACGCGCAATAGTTACCTGTAAGGTCACCTAAAGCAGTACACGATGATAAAGATAAATCAGATAGCATACTATCATCTTGAGTAAGACTGTCCTACCGGTATAGGTTCTCCCTCAATCATTGCAATCACGTACCTGTGATCCAATAATTGACTCTGAGGGCACTATCTCCAACAATCTCCCACTTGCACTCAAGGCTAATTATTGCGATGTCGCATATTCACAGCCCGTGTGATACCGAACACCCAACTCCTCTACTAGTCAGTCTCACAAAGCTCGTTTGCGAAACTATTGCGTTCGAGGAATAACCTTAGTGAGTGGATCCGCCCTAATGTTTCTTTCTATGTCTCTCTTTATCTCAAGTTCGCGGAGAAAACCATCTCCCGAAATGAGCAATACCTGTCTTAGAATATGTCTGGATGTCAGATGGGACCTAGTTCATAAATGAATTCCAAATTCAAACTTCTTAGACTGTATCGTCAACTGAACTTAATCAGTATCCTACGCCATGCCTCCCTCAGTATCCGCCTGGACCACCTGTCCATAGTACTGCCCCTAGTCAGAGGGAAAACTATAACTCTGACAGTCACTCTGCCGTCCAGGTCAGCTTGGAAGCCTGGAATGATAACCGTCTTCTGAATGAGGCTGATGTTATCATATCCCTAGAACATCTACTTATGTTCTAAAACTGCTTCCGAATGTTTCTCCAGGATTGGATTAATATCAACTTATTGCATCTACTGTAAAAACAACATCTGGTGTGGTACTTGACATCTCATGATTGACTCAATTGCCTAAGCAAGTGATCTGCCAATCATGCACATCTCTCTCCCCTTTAGTCTGTAGGACACCTTTAGAGAGGGTGACTCCATCACTTGCAGGTACACGACTGTGCCAGGAGTCGTTCATTCTAAAGCACCTTTAGAATGCTGTCTAAGTACCCTGATTGGGAAACTACCCAAATCTAGATCTATAATCATAGATCTAGTAACCAGAATGTTTTGATATCATATCCAACTCCCATGTGGAGAAACCACTGTGTGACAACCAATGTATAACCGATCGTAGTATAGGAACTTCATTCCTACTCTGTGTATGTCATCCAAATACTAGGACATCACACCCTACTACCTTCTCAACAGATCCATCCCCTATTCTGATGAAGTCAAACCTGTGACTGTCACATCAGAAATAGATGATCTATTTCCGCTACATCTGCTTTAGTCTATAAATAGACATAAGCCACTTGTCCACCAATGCTTCCGCTGCTCCCACTGACTACGACAACCCTCTGGCAGAGTCATATACACGTACACTTCTAAAGCTAGTTTAGAACGACGCTATACTCATCCTCCTGCCGGGTCTCGCAGCTTGGAAAAACAGCGATGGTAAGTCTGGGTAAATAAGAACCTCCCTGCCACCGTCTTTGGGGCTATCGGAGTACCTCTCGGGTGCCTGAGGTTACCCACCTTATCTGCAGAGTGGCCAATGAAATGTCAAACCAGATTGAATTTTTAGGTTCTTATCAAATTTTCAGTAATCGTTTGCGGTTCTGGAATCACTTCCAGTTCTACCATACTCCCACTTCTGTTTTATGAAAAAATCCATTTTTATTAAAACTGTGGCGAGTCAAGAACAATATCACTATTGATCTTCCAGATGGTAGAAAATCAACCCTCGTCATAGCCTGGGTCAACCCACAAACAGCCATTACAGAAACGTGCCTTGAGTTATCCAGAGTCTGGTTTTAAGCATAAGCCGGATAGCTCCCCATACCTTAACATCGTTAAGATATGAACCGTTCTATATCCAATATAGAAACAGAGGCACTGATTTAATTAGAACCAGATTCAAATCATGCAACTGTCTCCAGTGCATGTCAACTAAATGGAAAGAGGCCGATCAGCATTACTCATCTTAGGAGTGCTTCCAATTATGAGTAACCTGAAAAGGAAGCAAGTTCTCTTAATCATTACTATCAACTGAATACCATACACAAGTATATACATCTTCAATCACCTTGAAGAATCCTGATACTTGCAACACCTGGTTCTCTACTTTATTCTTATACCTATAACTTCTCAAAACTTGGACCCTGTGTTTCTACGAAACACCTGTCTAAGTACTAGAGAAGTCATAAGTAAACCGAATATAGTACGAGAACCAACCCCTCTTTCCTCATGGACGCTGGACAACATACAATACTCTGTATAAGTCCCTTGAGTCTAATAACTCATTCCCTGTGTGTCGTAGGTTGAAAACTATACTTATGGTTAAGAAGAATTACACCGCTATTTAATGCTCCTTGCCTAACCATCCACTGATATAGGTAAATGTCATGGACATAATTTCAAAAAGTTATATCTCACTCTATAAAAATAGACGTACAGATATATCAATTTGAAATTGGTGCATAACAACGGATATTCAAAACCAAATATTTACCGTCCGGCAAACAGCCCAGGTGATTTCCTCAAATATCACCAATTACAACGAATTCCGATATAATGAGACCAATCACTTAATTCCCAATAACTTACTCCCACTCATCATCTGTAAAACCATACAGATGTGAGAATCATACCTGGTAAATACATACCCTGGAGCAAGTGTCTAATTGGGAAATCAGTTTTCTTTTAACAGTACACAGTGAAACTGAAACATTAAAATGTTTCGTAGGGGTATTCTGGTATTCCTAGTAATACCTCTTCCATTATCCAGATTCACAACTGTAACTGTATATTTCTATGCCATCTCTCCACATCCCTTCATATGTCTTTAGTCATTACCTTCTGCACACCCCTTTAGGCCAAATGGTTTTCTTCCTTCCCTACCGTTCGACACCAGCCTATGGTTTGGAAGAAGACTATCCAATAAGCATAATGGGTGTACTATCCTAATCCTAGGAGTACTCGCAATGCGAGAGACGGTGAAGATAAAAGACAACTGAATAAATCTTATTCCTATTTCTCCTGAACCAGAATCCATCCCCGAACTGGAACAAGTTCCTTTCGAGTTCGTATATAACCATACGATGGAGTATCCAATAAACTGTGGATCTTCGTAGTGATACGGAGTGTCCAGGAGAAATACAAAGGTGAAGTGGGAGTGGTAAAGAAACACTTGGTTTGGTCATGAATATCAGTCGCAATTTACTTTGCCTTCCTTCTAATCCCTTTATTTATCTTAACTTAATACCTTCTGTACACCACACTTAGGCTAATCGGCTTTCTTCATTCCCTACCATTTGGCACTGGCCTAAGGTTTGGAAGAAGACTATCCAATAAGCGTAACGGGTGTACTGTCCCCTAATCCAAGGAGCACTCGCAACCTGAAAGAAGGTAAAAGGAAAAGATAACTGAATAGTCCTTTTCGTTTTCTCTAGAACCGGAAACCATCCTCGAATAAATTTCTTCGAGTTCGCATATAACCATATGATGGTTTTATCCAATGGAAGTGGACGTTCGTAGTAATACGGGCTGTCCTGGAGAAAAGGGTAAAAGTAGGAGTGGTAATAAGGTATGCAACTCTGACAATCCAAAAGCCAGTCTTATAAGAAGGTTCGGTCAACTTGGTCACTGAGTCATAGTTATGGGTCGGGTCATGGTCGTTGCCAAAGAGAGAGAGAAAATAAACACTCAGCGTGCACTCTAACCTAGATCAGAATGGTTATCACTTTATCTAATCAGGAAACCTCCCACTGTAACGTCAAATTCTCCTCCAAACCTAAAAGAAGAATTAGTCGGGATCACCCGAGGAGTAAACCAACTCATCAGTGGGAATCGGGATCCAACTATCATCGCATGATAACGTGACGGAATCCACTCACGTTATTACACTCCAGAAGGTATGTGCATATCTGGCAAGTTTCAGTTTCTTCAGAAACTCCCGATGTGTGTTTTTACCCCTAGGACCCAAGTGACCTTGACGGAGTCAACAAATCAAAGAGTCCTAGTCAAGTTCAACCCGTCATTATCTGGATTGCATTAAACCCACCCGTACGCGCCCTTGACGAAGTCAACAAGGCCGTACGACTGTCCTAACCAATCCCATTTATGCAACAAACAAGCACCACTTAGCTACCGTACACTATGCCTTGACGGAGTCGGCAAACGCAGCATGAATACTAAATAATACCCGTAAGAAATGACGGAGGGCTACGGCGGGTTTTTGGCGAAAAACCTTTAACGTAATGAACTTGATATCGTTGAAGAAACTGCATAGCTTCTTATAAAAATATAGTGACGAAAACCATTGCTAAAGAGGTCACTCCCGGTGAAGGGATCTCGGCTCTTTCCCCGTAGAATGAGGTGCAGGATATTCCAACTGAATACCACGATGCAAAGTAAAAGGCAATCGGCTATAGTGAAGTTATTGCCCTGACGCAAACTTCTGTCCAAGGGGTCACTCCCGGTGAAGGGATCTCGGCCCTTGCCTCGTCGACTGAGGTGCTGGATATTCATAACCGAATACCACTGTGCAAAACAAAAGAGAACGTCCTTGCAATAACAACTTTTTGAAAAATTGTTCCAATAACATCAGAATAGGTTTGTTTAGCTTGCATTGATCCGAATCAATGCAGTCCCATCAATTGATCACACCAATAAAGAACGAAAATAATGATGTACGTATATGCCATCCGCATTCGCCACTGTGTCCCGTCATTACCCGTTAGGTTACTTAACTAACAACAGAGCGGGGACTGGACTAGCGCGGATGCAAAACATATACAACATCTACTAGTATATATATCAATATATAATATTCGCTCAAGGCGTGATAAAATGCAACATCACAGAAATGTAATAAGTATCACAGAACGATACAGATATCTGGGATCCCCGGGTTTCATAGAGCCGCTACCGAAACCCGACGTTCCCCTGGTCGTGTGGATAGCCTGTGCAATAAAATCCTAGACCCCTACGGGCGCGGCAAGTTATCCGCCAAAACCTGAAACGAGGCAGCCCCTTTCAATAACGTGAATGGACTATCCAACACTTCACGGAATCCGGTAACTCGGGCACCCCTCCTGGGTCAACCTGTACCCCCTACGAGTGTGGTGAATAGCCCGCCAATTCTAGAGTGAAGCCCCCTCCGTCTCAACGCCATGAGATGCGGGCCCGTTGCCCTCTAGAACCCGGCTATCCGTGCACCCCACCTTGGGGTAATCCTAGCATAGAAAGTAAAATATACAACGGGTACATCGACCTCAGCCCGGTCGTGCCCCAAAAGAATAATATACAAACAGGCAGTAACGGCAGTCCACATATCGGGCGCTCGCCCCGCAATATCAAATGTACATAAAAATACCAAAACTGTACTAACATTGCATCCAGGTTATCCACCACGACAATCCGCAACATCACGGCACAACACAGAACATCAATATGAATGTCACGTTCGCAAATCCGTCTAAAAAGGCTATAGCAGTTAGACTGGATTTACCGATCAAGTGACATTCACGGTCGCAGATATAATGTAAATACTGTGAACTAACATGTTTAAAATTTTCGATCGACTAAATTTTCCGGAGTGGGCCCCAAGCACAACTGTAGCACTCAAAATATATTTGGGCCCAAACAGAACATTCCAAAACCCCAATTTCCCTTCCAGAGAGCCTCTGTACAAATTTGGTGCAGCAAGGACACAGAATGGCCGCGGAACCGCGGCCAATGCATGGGTTTGGCCGTGGTTCCGCGGTGTAAAGGAGACATTAGGCGACCAAATTTTTACAGAACTCATAAAATACCCTGCTCGAATTTCTGCAATACACTAAAATTTTTTTTGACCACTGAAAAAAAAAACGACAGAAACTGATGCAAATGGAAACGCGGTTTTGGAATTTTGTTCGATCGAACTTTTAAACACGCTAGAGCAAGCTAGACTAGGTTAATGGCGTAGCTCTGATACCATGTTGGTGCACGGCAGCGCCCCGGCCGTCTGTCCGAGGCCAAAATGCGGAATCAAAAATTTTCTTAACTTTAAACCGGCGCCACCATGGACCATAAACCCGGATCGGGCCATTAATCTAATCCTAGCTAACTAGAGAAGGGGTAGAGAGATATACCGAGTGATCTGTGTCCTTCGGTCTTCTTGTCATCGTCCCGATCTCCCCGCGGAATCTCCGGTCTTCATCTCCTCGTCGGAAGGGCACCACATCGCCGGGTTCTTTTACGGGCTCCCACCTCTGGACCGAGGCAACTCGGGCACGAAGTTGGAGAGCCGACGTGCCCAAGAATTGCTGTAGAATAGTGTGGAACTCTATGTCTCATTGGGGTATAGGAAGTTGCCATTTGGTGGAGAAAATGAACTATGAACTTTTGTAGATGAACTTGGGGATTTTGCAAGCATCAAGAGAATAAAATCCCCACCACAATATTTTGGACAGCCCCCCCATGAGCATGGCCAGCCAAAAAAAAATGGAGAGGAGAGAGGAATCATACAAAGGGGGTAAGCCAAGAGAATAATGCAAGGTTGAGAAGAAATGATCACCCACCAAATCCAACACTCCACAAACTAATCATAACCCAAAAGTCAAGCAATGATGATGCCCAATCATGAAGCAAGAAGTCAATGCATGGTGGAACCATCATGACACTACAAGATGCAAATAACACCCTCCACAAATCAAATTTGCATGCTTGCAAATAAGCCCTCCTCCATCAATTTTCAGCCAAGGAAAGATACAAAAAAAAATGGCCGAAACGGAAAGCAAACTGGCAACTTCAGAAAAACGATCCCGTAATAAATTACAGGAAAACCCCGCTACTGCATATACATACCCGCATTTGTATTGCGACCGAATACAAATGCAATGAGACAAAATCTACACTGTACAATACTAGGATCCGGCTTAAACCAAAGCCCGCTAGTATTATCCGTCCGATCATGATCCGTGCAATACCGCACGTATCTGATCGAACCCTGCCATATCTCCATACGGCCTCTACAGCGTTTCGCCCAAAACTTGAGAAAAACGGTCTGTGGGGGACTCTAAAGACTCGTCAATACTTTGGTTGTGGATTTAACCACTAGCACGTCAGAGGTATTAGCCATACGTAACGGGCTACCAGGTATTGACCAAAAGGGACGTCGATGAGCGAACTCATCCCGACACCTTACTGAGCCTGTCAGTGACAATATCCGTACAGTCCGGTCCATTCGTCTATGAGTATCGCATGGCGGGCCTAGGGGGTTGGTAAAAGTCAGAGCCCCAAAAGCGATACAAGTCGTGTCGGAGTGTAGCCCAGAACACCCTGAGATACTACTGGAATACCTACCAGTAAATCTCCTGCCTCGGCCGAGGGCTTTGTGTAATGGCTTTCCTAGACACAGCACGACCTCACCCCAATACCGGGAGAGACGAACCCCTGCAGATCCGCTCACTGCCTCCATGTGGCTCGGGACTGTACCCAACTAAAGCATGTTTGCACGACTCCTTTGAGCCGTGGTAGGGTAGTAATCAAAGTACAGTGGGAACTCACACGAGACAAATGACGATCCCAGGTCGATGAACTAACCTGTACACATGTCACCAGGGAACTGCTATCTGACGTCAGGTATAAGACCAACTAGCATGTTCCCGGCGAGTCCTGTCCGGTGTACTCATAACCCAATGAGCACCTGTACATATCTTAGGTGAACCAACTGACACCAGTGGCTTGTGAGACCGGCCACCGCCCTTCGTCAGGGTCTCGACTATATATACTAGTCTACTCTGGAGTATCGATGCCCTGTCTCGAAACTCCCACGACTAGGGACCTTTTAAGGATGTGTTTATAGACTACCAGCTCCCACGTATATGATCGCCATCATACTGCTGGCTGTCAAGAAAGAATGCTAAGGGCTCTATGAACACGCAATAGTGACCTGTAAGGTCACCTAAAGCAGTACACGATGATAAAGATAAACCAGATAGCATACTATCATCTTGAGTAAGACTGTCCTACCGGTATAGGTCCTTTCTCAATCATTGCAATTACGTACCTGTGATCCAATAATTGACTCTGAGGGCACTATCTCCAACAGTTTTGAGTTGTTCGCACACCCCGCGGGCTCACGGTTTGAACCGAAAATCCGCGGGGTAGAGCGTGGCACCCCAGGGACACCCCAGGGGGGACCAGAGGCCAGACCCACACACCAAAACCACCACAAGGTGGCCTTAGGGGTGGGTGACCCGAGAGCACCCCAACTGGGTGCTCTCGGGTCTGCCTACCCTAGGGGGCACTTCGTGGTGGCCCCCGTGGGTGGGTACCCCCTGAGGCCCCCCATTTGACAGTTAATTTTAGGATCTTTGCCTTCACGAAAATTCGGGCGGGTTTCGAGTTCGTTTCGACTCCCGGATTGGCTTAAAATGATTGGTTTTTGGAACTATAGCTTACTGGATTTTTCATATCTTGGAAAAATTGGTTAAGTTTGCTAATTGCGTGCGGAATTCTAATGTCGCGGTTACTTTACAAGATTTGTGATGTTTGTGATACAATTATTAGAATCCGGATTAATTAGTTTTATGAAAACTAGTTAGTATATTGTAAACCTAGCCGTTTAGTCTCAATTGATCGATTACCATGAAATTTTGATTCGGATCAAAACTCCGTCGCAATTGCGTATTGTTCGCGATCACTAACTCGGGAATCTTGTTGAATTATCCGACAACCAATTGAAAAGAGTTTTCAATTTGAGACTAAAATGCAAGTTTTATAAGTTAGGCATGAAATCCGGAATATGAGATATTCCGGGTTTATGATGTCTAAGGATATTGCGGATTCTAATTATTGTAGTTTTTTGTTTTCTTTTCTACGACCGTAAGTGTAATATGTAGGGTATCCTAATCTCGTTGCTATATGTCAACAAATTTTAGAGATACGTATATTTGTTTACGTTGATGATATGTGATATCATGTGTTGCTGCTGATATGATTTATTGGATCGTCGTGAAAGAATAGCCGGGGGTTTTATGTAAGATGGAGGTTTTTTTTTATTTTCATTCATGTAAAATCTGTATGTAATATTCTTTTATTGGGGCACTTCCGGGTTGAGGATGATGTCACCACTGTTGTATATTATTTACTTTTCCATATTGGGATAGATCTAAGGCGGGGAGCATAAGTAATCGGGTTCTAGAGTCCAGTAGGAGACCATCTCAAGGTATTGAGACCAGGTCTCCTAACTCTAGAATTGGCAGGGTTACTTGCCGCTCTCGTAGGGATTAGGGATGTGGGTTTGGCTATTCATCACGACTGTGGAATCCGTGTTTTACATTACTGGCTAAAATTAAAACACGAAAATCCTAGTATATCCAATATTTCATATGTTTCTTCTGCTGCTTGGTTCTATGATGTTGATCATATAACTGCGTAAGACGAATGCACTATTATATATATGATATATAATAAACATTGCTTATGTTTTGCAACCACGCTAGTCCAGCCCCCGCTCTGCATGTAGTTAAGTAACCTAACGGTGCAAGACGGGGCTCAATGGCGAATGCGGATGGCATAAGCGTACGTTCTATTTTCGTTTCATTTTTCTGTGATGTTTAGGAAACATTAAATGATAGGACTTCATTAATGTGATTAATGAAAAGAAAGAAACCAAAAGATGTTGTAGAATCAAATTTTCAAAAAGGGTAGCTCTAGTTCTTGCTTTGCATAGTGGTATTCCTTGATGAATACCCAGCACCTTATTCGATGAGAAAAGAGCCGAGATCCCTTCACCGGGAGTGAGCTCTATAGCGAAACTAGAAAATTCTACAACCCACATGGTTTTATCTTTTGATTGCTTCTCTAGTTCTATCTTTGCATAGTGGTATTCATGAATATCCAGCACCTCATTCGATGAGGAAAGAGCCGAGATCCCTTCACCGGGAGTGACCTCTTTAGCGAAGCTAGAAAATTCTCAAAAACATTCCTTTATAAAATCACTAGATTTTACAACGATATCAAGTTCATTACGCTCATAGTTTTCTTAAAAATCTTCGTAGCCCTTCGTCATTTCAGATAAGTACTATTTAGTATTCGTGCTGCGTTTGTTGACTTTGTCAAGACGTAGTGTGTGGTAACTGATTAGTGCTTATTTGCCAGCATGAGATGCGATTGGGTTAGGGTAGTCGTGCGGCCTTGTTGACCTTGTCAAGGGTCGTGCGGGTGGGTTTAATTCAATCAAGAAATGACGGGTAAAACTTGACTAGCATTTATGGTTTGTTGACCTTGTCAAGGTCATAAGTGGCTAGAGGTAAAAATATTATCGGGAATTTCAAGTGTTGAAATTTGCAATGAAATTGTATACCTTCTATACACTACTACAATATGGGGTTGCCCTACGGATAAAGGAATCCATAGGGGCAACTATTTATTGCTCCTACGGATTAATCCGTAGGTCCCTATACTTGGCCCTACGGTTCTCTACGTTATAATTTAAAAATATTTAATCGTAATTTGATATTTGGCCTTACGGAGCCGCAAACAAAGAACCTACGGGTATGTCCGTAGGGGCATGTATATGGGTTAATTAATAATAAAAAAAGGCAAAGAAAAGCCCTCCGTTCCCAAAAGATCTTTATCATCTTCTCCCGCGCCTCGCGATCAATTTCCTCCCGCGCCTCAATCCCGAGCCTCATGGACTCCTCCGTCGCCTCCTCCGTCGTCTCCTCATAACATCCTCGTCGACTTCCTTTAGCGCCCCGATCTCGAGCCTCGTCGACTTCCTCGTCGCCTCCTCCGTCGTCTCCTCCACCGCCCAACAAGTTAGTAAATCTCCAATTTTTACTTCTAATTTAATGCTTTTATTTCCCTCTTTTGATGATGTTAGGTTCAGGGCAGGGTTCGGGTACGGGTGAGGGTTAGGGTTAGGCATCGGGTCAGTTTAGGTTAGGGTTAAGTTTAGGGTTAGGGTTAGGGGTCGGTTAGGGTTGGGGTTGGGGTTAGGGTTAGGGTTCTGTTGTGGTTGGGGTTGGGGTTAGGGTTAGGGTTCGGAATTAGGGTTGGGGTTGGGGTTAGGGTTTGGAATTGGGGTTGGGTTGGGGTTGGGGTTGGGGTTAGGGTTGTTTTTTTTTGAAAACAACTCTTGGTGTGCGTGAAGAGAGCATGGCGAGGTGACACGTGGAGGAGGAAAGCCCGATAGGGGGAGGGATAGGGTTATCACATGGAAGCTCCAACTGCTGCTCTGCACCAATGAGGTGGCGCCACGTGCCAGCAGAATATCTGAGGGATTGACCTGCTTTGAAGCTGACCTCATAGAAATTGTATGCAGAAGCTAAAGCTAACTTTGGAACCTGCCGGGAGTTTAGATAACTGCAGCCGTCTCCTGGTTGGTAGTGTGATATTGGAGTTAGAATCACTGAAGTTGACGTACAATCAGTTCTTAAGAATCCAATCAAACCCCTTTTTCATTTTCGCTCCACGTTCGAAGTTTGCATAACTTATACATTCGCTAATTAAGTGTATTAACTGATATGCTGATTCGAAAACCAATAAACAATACTCACAACTTGGTATGATATCTTTTTTCTTTTGAATAATACTCATGACAATAACTTGGGTTTCAAAACGGACCGAAGGTTGATGTTGGGGTTGGGGTTAATTAGTTGGGCTTAGGGTTAGGGTTAGGGTTAGGGTCAGGTTTAGTGTTAGAGGCTAGCGTTAATTTGGGTTAATTAGAGGGTAGGGTTAATTAGTGATAATTTGAAAGGGTTATGGTGTTGATTAGGGTTAATTTGGTTAAGTTTGGGTTGATTAGGATTAATTAGGTTAATTTGGGTTAAGTTTGGGTTAATTAGGGATAATTTGTGTTAGGGTAATGATTATTGTTAATTGTGGTTAATTAGGTTAATTTGGGTTATTTTGGTTTATGGTGCACTGGTTTATTTAGTAGGATACACTAGTTCATTGCAGTAGGATACTCGATGATAATGTAAACGTACAATTTTACCGTAAACGTAAGAAAAATTTACCCTAAACTTGAAATTTCGAACCCTTAATAACGAAACGTAAACGTAAAACCTATTCATGTTAAATGTTCAAGTTAAACCAATATATGATACTCGATGATAATATGAAACTTTTATATTCTCATCGACACTCATATATAAAACTCAAAGCGCCACTTAGTTCCCGTCTATCGGTTAACATACGTTCGATATTCGTTGTGACATAGATTTATACGAAGGTTGTTAAATATCGGATGATATAGCTCGATACTAATAACCGTCGTGTAGTCTATGTGACGAGAAGATTCAATCGTATGATAACCGATAGATTTGTCCCGTGTGGACAAGTTAGGAATGTATAAAGCAAACACCTTCATTCACTTGTGTTTTCATCCGTTTCGAGATATTTCGTCGGTACCTTTCCACTGGTTCTCGGTGTACAAAGATAGATTAGATGTTCATTTCAACGTTGTTTCACAGCTTTGAAATGATTATCTATTCTATTACAGTGTACTCGGAGAACAGCGGGGAGGTGCTGCCGAAATTTACTCGAAACGGTTGAAAGTACAAACGAATGGGTGTTCGCTCTATACATTCTTAATGGGATAGAAGCCTTACCCCCGACAGCCGAAACACACACATACAACAAGAATACACAACAAACGCATCATTAGAGAGTGATTCAAGATGTTCAAGTTAAAACCAATATATGATACTCGATAATAATATGAAACTTTCATATTCTCATCGATACTCATATATGAAACTCAAAGTGCCACTTAGTCCCCATATATCGGTTAACATACGTTCGATGTTCGTCGTGACATAGAACTATACGAAGATTGTTAAATATCGGACGGTATAGCTCGATACTAACAACCGTCGTGTAGTCTATGTGGCGAGAAGATTCAATCGTATGATAACCGATAGATTTGTCCCGTGTGGACAAGTTAGGAATGTATAAAGCAAACACCTTCATTCACTTGTGTTTTCATCCGCTTCAATATATTTCGTCGGTACCTTTCCATTGGTTCTCCGTGTACAAAGATAGATTAGATGTTCATTTTAACGTTGTTTCACAGCTTTGAAATAATTATCTATTCTATTACAGTGTACTCGGAGAACAGCGGGGAGGTGCTACCGAAATTTACTCGAAACGGTTGAAAGTACAAGCGAATGGGTGTTAGCTCTGTACATTCTTAATGGGATAGAAGCCTTACCCCCGACAGCCGAAACACACACATACAACAAGAAAACACAGTAAAAGCAACATTAGAGAGTGATTCAAGATGTTCAAGTGAAAACCAATATATGATACTCGATGATAATATGGAACTTTCATATTCTTATACATGAGTATCCTCAAATCTAACTTTGATTATAGATAATTTATTCTTTTCAACGACAAATGCACAAACAAAGCATATACACGGATTTTCTCCTTTGTCAGTAACCATCCCGTTCTTAGATTTCTCAATATAGTCATCATAACCTACAATTTATATGTTATACAGTCTAACATGGCCCATGAGTACGTCAGAGTTAAGGACTGGATGTATATGGATTGGCAACAATGTATGCAACCTAAGTTTGTCGCAGGAGTTGCTGTTTTTATTGAATTTGCACGCGCACATAATAAGATCGTGATAGAGATGATTCTCTGCCTATGCGATAGATGTGGGAATAAGTACTGACAGAAGGTAGAATTGGCAGAGCTTCATATCGTAAAATATGGTTTTACTAGACTTTATACAACTTGGAAATATCACGGGGAAGGAGAAGAACGCAGTAATGCGGCAGAAGAAGAAGGAGAACACGATAATGCGGCAGGAGAAGAAGGAGAAGACGGTAATGCGGCAGAAAAAGAAAATGGTAATTTCTTTCCATCAGAAGAAATGGAGGATATGGTAGAGGCTGCCCTAGGTGAATCTATTCATACCAAAAATGACATTCCTTCCGGTCAAGGACCGCGTGGGGATAAATATGAAAATTTCATGAATGATGCTAGAAAACCAATTTTTGAGAATGCAAAGTATTCCACCCTCTCATGGTTCGTCCAACTTTTCCAGATTAAGTGTCTAAATGGATGGAGCAACAAGTCATTCACAATACTTCTTTCGTTCTTGAAAGATTCTATGCCCCCGGAAAATAACGTGCCCGACAGCTGGTACGGAGCCCAGAAGTTGATGTCTGATTTATGTCTGAAGTGTGAGAAGATTCAAGCATGTCCTAAAAATTGCGTGTTGTACCGGAAAGAGAATTCAGTTTTGAAAGAGTGTCCAACATGAGAAGAGGCCAGGTATAAGCTGAAAGATTCTGATAAGAAGCCTGATATACCTGTCAAGATAGCACGATACTTTCCCATAACACAGAGGCTGCAGAGGCTATTCAGGTGCAGGAAAACAGCTGAGGCAATGATTTCGCATCACCGTGCTCTTCCAAGTGAAGATGGAAAAATGAGCCATCCAAGAGATTCACCGGCATGGAAGGATTTCGATAGGAGGCACGCAATATTCAGTAGCGATCCCCGCAATGTCAGGCTCGGACTGGCTAGTGATGGCTTCTGCCCTTTCAACTATATGGCTGGAAGTCACAGCACATGGCCCGTTGTAATGATAATTTATAATCTGTCACCTTGGTTGGTTATGGACCAATCATACTTTATGATGCCTCTTCTTATCGACGGACCAAACTCATCGGGAAACAATATCGACGTCTATCTCTGACCTCTGATCGAGGAGTTAAAATCTTTGTTCATTGATGGTGTAGAGACTTACGATGCAAACACAAATACAACTTTCATACTGCGTGCGGCTTTAATGTGGACAATTAATGACTTTTCTGCGTATGGAATGCTATCAGGTTGGTCCGTACATGGTCACAAAGCATGTCCTCATTGCCATCAACACACAATATCGAAATTCTTGAATTTTAGCAGGAAGGTTTGTTATTATGGCCATCGACGTTTCTTGCCTCTAGACCACCCCTACAGATTAGACGCTGTTCACTTTGATGCTCATCAGGAGCTTCTTGGACCTCCAGCCCCATTGTCCGGAGAGGACGTGACTGCTCAGTGGGATGGTTACAATAATGTGACCTTCGGGATGGATCCAACAAAATAGGTCAAACCACCATTTTGGAACAAGTTAAGCATTTTTTTCGAGCTTCCGTACTGGTCAACAATTTAGTGCGTCATTGTCTGAACGTCATGAATATAGAGAAGGAAGTATCAGAGCACATACTCAACTTGCTTATTTGTAAAGACGGGAAATCGAAAGACAACCTGAATGCTCAGATGGATCTACAGGACTGGAAAATAAGAAGTGAATTGCACCCTAAACCTGTAGCGGGTAAACCAGACAAGTTTGTACTTCCCAATGCCGCTTATCCTATGTCACAACCGGAGAAGAAAAGATTCCTGCAGGTGTTGCATGATTTGAAAGTTCCCACAGGTTTCTCAGGATCATTCAGTAAGAAGATAAAAATTGTGAAAGGAAAGTTTGATGGGCTGAAAAGTCACGATCACCATGTTATCGTGGAGCACCTTCTTCCATGACTTCTCTTCCCGAATCAGTTGGTCTAGTAATCAACGACCTATGTTGTTTTTTCAGAGAGTTGTGTGCTAAAACACTGGATGTTGTGACGCTGGATAAACTAGAAAATTCTATTGCGTTGATACTTTGCAAGTTTGAGCATATTTTCCCACCGTCATTCTTCGATATCATAATACACCTGACGGTTCATCTTGCAACTGAGGCGAAGTTAGCCGGACCGGTACAATATCGATAGATGTATCCCATCGAGAGGTACGCGGAATTTTTCATTTCGCGGAATTTTTAAAATTATTGTTGTCCTGTATGCCCGTATTTATTTATTCAACATATTTTCTTTAGGTACCTTTACACACTTAAAAAGTATATACGCAATAGAAATCGACCAGAGGGTTTTATCATGAAAGGTTATCTTCTTGATGAAGCAACCACATTTTGTTCCCGCTATCTGGACGAGAACATTAAGACGAGACTTAACCGGCCTCGAAGAATTCAAGACGGGCCATATGGTAAAGCCGATTATAAGAGGGTAGACACTATATTTATGAACAAGATATACCGGTTTATCTTGCTTAATTACGCATGTCTTGAAAAAATTAGAGAGTAAGTTTTTTGGGTTTAATTGTTATATTTGTGTTTGTGTGTGTATGAAATGATATAATATTAATGTCATAATTTATTGTCGAAAACAGAATTCATTTTAACGATATACGTAAAGGGCATCCTGATTGGAACGATGAACGATTGGAAAAATATCATCAGGATAATTTTTGCGATTGGGTTGCAGATCATGTAAGTTATTCGAATAACATGTTATTACTATCAGTTTTAATCTAAACTTATAACGTTATGTATTTGTCGTAAAATTTGTTTTGTTAGATCCACGATCCGAACTTGTCTGCATCATTTGAGAGTGATTCAAGATGTTTAACTCAATTTCCTAGTATGGAGGTTGCATATTATAAAGGATTCGGTGTTCTTGGATATGAATTCGAAGTTAAGGACATAGAAATATCTAGAACCATTCAGAATAGTGGGATTGCGACGGTAAGATCGGATGGTGTGATTTATTATGGATACTTAAATTGTATACTCGGCATCCACTATCTCGGACGATCAGAACCCTTTTATATATTCCAGTGTATTTGGTACGATACGCGAACCGATACGAAGTGGAGAAGCAATCTTGGGACTTAGAAAGATGAATATGGATTGACCAGTGTGAACACACTTCGATTTTATGGTCAGGAAGATCCGTTTATCTTTCCGAACCAAGCGTTCCAAGTATACTACTCACAGTGTTTGAAGGATCCAGGATGGAGTGTCATATGCCGTTGGAAACCCAGAGATGTCTACGATGTCCCAGAATTCGAGGACAGCGATGAGAATGAAGAAGAGAGAAGACTTAGAGTGCTCCGACCGTCTGTTTTGAAAGACGGGTTGTCTTCGGCTGATTATGAAGTTACGTGGGTTAGAAATGATATTGATGATGAAATCTAAGTAGATATGTCTAATGCGCCCACAAAACGAAAAAGGTTATCAGTAATGTTATATTATTACTTCATATTTTACGATCTATACATATATAGTCAATACTTGTAATGATTGTCTAATGCGTCCACGAACCGTTTATCTAGATTTGATGACGATGACGGGAGCAGCGAGGGACGGCAGGAGCTCCAGCCGTGGCACCGGTAGAGGCAGAGGCAGAGTGGTTCTGCCGCCTGGAGAGCTGCGTAGGGAGCTTCAGAGGGCCGGTCTTGCACCCCGATCGGAGACCCCTTCGGATGCCTCCTTCCGTGTGGACTTTGCCACACCTCCAGGTATATTGCACGCATATTCATTTTGAATATAATATTATAGATATACATGCATGTTTATGTCAAAATTACTTATATTGTCAATGTTTAATTGTCTAACTGTTGGTGATGCGTTCACTTCAGGGACAGAGGCCACTCCCGCACCTCCAGGTATGTTTATATATCATATAGTGCATGTATATTCATTTAGAATGTTATATCATAAATATACATACATTCATTTTGCTCTTACGTACTTACATTAGGGACAGAGGCCACTCCCGCACCTCCAGGTATGTTTATATATCATATACCTGCGGTATGTTTATATATCCTATAGTGTACACATGTTGATTTAGAATGTTATATTATTGATATACGTATTCTTTTTGCAATTACTTATATAGCTGATACTTGAATGTCTAATTATAGGTGGCGCGTCCTCGTCTGGTGCAGGGGCCACTCCCGTCACTTCCATTCCCTCCGCTCAGTCTGCAGGTTTGTATGAATAAATATAAAATATTTATTCATTTTATATATCCTTTAAGAATAAACATGAACTCCATGTAATTTTATCGATGTTTATTTTCTAGTTGGAGATGCGTCCACGTCCGGGTCACCGGCTGTTCCTCACCGGAGGAACTATCGTCCCGCTCGTGCTGCTGCCTGGGCCCAGGCTCGTGCTTTAGTCACCGGAGGTATATATCACACTTCAATTTTCATTAAATCTTGATTTCTTAATACAACTTTGTCTTAATATTGATTGTATTGATATTTCTTGCAGACGCAGGGCCTCCCTATCCCGAGAGGGGGACTCGAGGCTTGAATCAGTCCCATAGGCTGAGGCCTGACAGAGCTAGAGGGGAGGCAACATTCCCCCTCTTTTTTACCCCTAATTATTACTATACCGGCGATCATGCGGAGAGGTTCGGCCGGTATAGGGGGGATGAGAGCCGGCTCGTGAAGAACTATCCACTTCACGTTGAGTAGGGCAACCAGCACCGGCGCTCATTCGCCCTCTTCTGGGATCAGGCTCCGGTATTAATATATATTTTCATTTGATTTATCCAATATATTTATTATTAACACTTGCAATCTAATAACAATTTTTTTTTGTATTTTCAGTTGGATTATGATTTTCAGCCTGTACCCGACCCTAATCATCCTGGGAGGGTGCTCGATCTTCACGCTCTGTACAATGACCTGATGAAGAACATGTAGATGAAGGTCCGATACAACAGGAATGAGCTGAAGACCGACTGCTATTCCCTGTGGATGGCGACCCCCGAGGCAGAGAGAGCGGACCTCCTATCTACTCTGGCCTTTGCGAGAGTCGACGTAGATACATGTCCTCTATTGTGCGAATATTTCGACTCTCATCGCAAATAGGTATGTATTTTAAATGTAATTCATTGTTTAGTATATAATTTATTTTTTTGTGTTGCTTAATTAGAAAACTAAATGTGAATGTGTTGTGCAGAAACAGGCCGAACAAAATAAAGAGAATAGGAAGTCGGCGAAGAGGGGTCGCCCCACTTATACAGGTGGCTCGAGAAATATTACTCGTGCCATGGAGCTATCGATAAATTACAATAGACCGGCCTTTGTGATATAATGTAATATTACGAGTTATTTTCTAATATATCTAATATTAAGAGTTATTTTCTAATATTGCTGAGAGCTCAGACCCTGGCGCAGGGTGGTACACCGAGCGTGCTGTCCGCGTATCTTGCCGTCCACGGCACTTCGACAGATCCCGCCACGGGCGAGCTTCGATGCCCCGACACCGCTACCCAGGAGTATTGCGTAAGTGTTAATATTTATTCAACCCCTATTTGAAATTTTAGTTTTTAAAGGTTCAAATTTAAATGATATACTTATATTTTACTGGTTAATGTGGGTGTAGGAGCGGGTGGTTGAGCAGGCCGAGGCATCGAGGATCGATTTTACTGGACAGAACGATCCGATGCTGCTGACCCCAGTCCTGGACGCCGCACACGGAGGGCACCACGGAGGTTGGGAGAGAGGCCGGGGACTGGGCCCTAGCAGGCCCATATGAGGTTGGACTCCACTCCGGCGGTTACTTCCTCCATCTCCAGTGAGCGACGTTTCCAGTAAGAACTGGAGAGCTTGAAGGCCACCGTTCAGGAGTTGAAAGAGATGTTGGTATGTATACTACTTAATAGTAAAATATTTGCCATATTATAGATAGCAACATATCCGATATTAGTACGTAGCCTGAGCTTATTTGGTTGTAGACTTAGCTTTGATTAATCATACATACATATCTAATTAAAATAAACTACGGTTTTCCAAACTAGATATCCAAACGAGGCCTAAGTGCCTAAGTATACATAGATTGGGGTTTCGCAATAACTTGATAATGATACGAATTCGACCAATACACAGTTCTTACTCGTTTATTACATACGTAGGTCCAGACGCGACAGGGTACATCGGCCGAGCTTCAACATGCATCTCCTTCGGCTGCGGCTCCGCAAGCCACTACCTTGACCGCGGTTCCGCAGATAGCTCTTATAGCTCCACTGCCCGCTCAGACTCTCGCAGCTGCGGCTCTGCAAGCCACTACCTCGGCGGTGGTTTCGCAGACCACTCCTACAGCTCCATAGCCCGCTCAGACTCCCGCACACCCCGCATTGCATGATTTATTGACTCAGAGTATATCCGAGGAGCAGGCGCTCCAGATTATGGCGTTTATCAGAGATGGAGCTGGACCGAGCTAGGGTAGCTTTTTGATTCTTATATTTAAACATGTATTTATTTATATGATACATATTGTATATATTTTGGACGATATTGATATTGGTGGTGTTTGCGTGCTTATATTGATATCATATTCTGCTTTTGTTGATTTCTTTTGTATATTATGCGTGAGATGTGATTATGAATACTGCGATATATATTCTGTGTGTTGATCAATTTTATATATGATGTATATATTATTGTGCACAGGGAGAGAAAAAAATAGGCAGCCCTTTTTAAAAAAAAACTGATAATATGTACCTACGGATTAATCCGTAGGGCCCAATATTGCCCCTACGGATTAATCCGTAGGGACCTTCTTTACCCCTACTGATTTATCCGTAGGGGCAAAATATCAGGATACCTGATATTTTGCCCCTATGATCTCAGTAATAGGGGTTATACTTGTCCCTACGGAGTTTTCCGTAGGGGCAAACAAATGCCCCTACACATGTATCCATAGGGACAAAATATCAGGATACCTGATATTTTGTCCCTACACATCAGGACCTACGCACGTATCCGTAGGGGAAAATAGTTGCCCCTACGGACTTATCCATAGGGACAACTAATTTATTTTATAAACCGATAAATTAAATAAGTTTTTGTCCCTACAGCCTAATCCGTAGGGACAACAGGACCTACACATTACGCCGTAGGGGCAAGTTTTGGTCCGCAGGGGCATGTTCAAGGCTAAGACTTGCACCTACGGCGTTTGCACCTACAGGGATATTTCTTGCCCGTACGGATATATCCGTAGGGGCAGTGATTTTCTCCTACGGATAAATCCGTAGGGGCAACCCCTATTTGTAGTACTGATATGATAGTTGGATCCCGATACCCACTGCGAGTAAGAGTTACTCCTGAGAGAATTTTGCACTTTACAATTAGCTAATCCAGTAGGTGTCTAGAAAGGTGTTAACAGGATTATGCCTCTAGGAAAATGAGGTTTATTTTAATTAGGTCTGTGCGAAAGTACGGGGAACCTCCCCCGGAGTACTGATACTTACCTGGCCGAACGATTGGCGAATCTGTAGGGTGTAATTAATCCCGGCCAATCTTACCTTTTAGGGTTTGAAGGAAGATTTGATAAAAAAAGTGGGAGCCATTCTGATTAGATAAGATAATAACCAATCTAATCTTGTAAAGAGCGCACGCTAACGCGTTTCCTTCTCTCTCTCTCTAGGCAGCAACCAATGTCACGCCTTAATCAAGATAATAATATGGATGTATTGACCGAACCCTCCTTTTATACAGGGCTAGGGAAAGTTGATCCCGCTCCATCTTATGACTGTCATAAGTCTGAGCAAGGGATAGGGGAATATCAGGATTCCCGTGCCACCCGTACAAAGAAATAGCATGTTGATGCATCTTCTTCGGGTGTGTTAGTTATAGAGAACTGTTTCTCAGTTTATTCTATGTCCTGCGTATTAGATACAGGATCAGGATCCCACGTGTGTAATTTGTTACATGGGTTAAAAAAAGGTAGAGAACTGGGAAAGGGTGATAAATTCCTAACAGTAGGGAATAGTGCAATTGTTGCAGCGAAGGCTGTTGGCGATTATCACCTTGTCATCTTTTATTACCAACTAGTAATACATTGATTATGAACGACTGTTACTATATACCAAAGATGATGTGTAATATTATATCGGTTTCTTTGCTAACTAAAGAAGGATATAATCTCACATTAGAGGATAATGTTATGAAAATTTTCCAGAATCAAATGTTGATTGGATATGGTACGTTATGTAACGGTATATACGTTCTTAATCAAAGTACAGTTCTTAACATACAGAACATGAACAATAGGAAAAGTTCATAAATGAACGAAGCTTTCTTGTGGCATTGTAGACTAGGTCATATCAATGCGACAAGACTCGCTAAGTTCCATAGAGATGGATATATAAATCCGTTCGAATTTTCATCTTATGAAACTTTCCAGTCATGTCTCAAAGGTAAAATGACCAAAACTCCGTTTACAGGACATGGAGAAAGAGCTACTGAACTCTTGGGACTAATACATAGTGATGTATGCGGTCTTATGTCTACACATGCCGGGAATGGTTTTTCGTACTTCATTACATTCACTGATGATCTCTCAAGCTTCGGACATGTATTCTTATTGAAACACAAGTCTGAAACTTTTGAGAAATTCAAATAATATAAGTACGAAGTTGAAAACCAGACGGGCAAAAGTATTAAAATCCTACGATCTGATCGGGGAGGTGAATACTTAAGCGGGGAATTCCAAGACTATTTAAAAGAGAATGAGATTCTCTCTCAGCTTACTCCTCCATATACACCACAGTACAACGGTGTATCGGAGCGGAGAAATCGCACCCTATTAGATATGGTGCACTCTATGATGAGTACTGCTGAGTTACCTATTTCTTTTTACGGATATGCGCTTGAAATAGCTGCATACCTATTGAATAGAATTCCGACCAAATCTGTACCAACCATTCCATATGAGATATGGAATGGGAAGAGATCATTTTTTAATTTCATTAAGATATAGGGTTGTCCGGTCTATGTCAAAAAGCAAAATCCGGACAAACTCAAGGCAAGGTCAGTTCTGTGCAAGTTTGTAGGATATCCCAAACATTCGCAAGGGCATATCTTCTACCAAAGTGAGAAACAAAAGGTGTTTGTTGCTCAACATGCTACCTTTTTGGAAAAGGAATTTCTTGTAAAAGAAATTAGTGGCAATGAGGTAGAATTGGAAGAAGTTCCAGCAGAACAAACTACAGCTGACGATTTGGTGGAACCGGAGGATCCAATAGTACCCAACGAACCCCAACCACTCCACAGATCTAGTAAGGTTTATCACCCACCTGAGAGATACTACGGTTTTCTCATAGACGGTGGGAGCGAGGATTGCATCATGGAATATGATGACCCTACTAGTTTCGAACAGGCCATCATGAGTGGGGACTCTATGAAATGGCTGGATGTTATGCGATTCGAGATGGAATCTATGTACACCAACAAAGTATGGACTTTGGATGTTGCTCCTGAAAGGGTAAAATCAATTGGGAGCAAGTGGATATTTAAAAAGAAGATTGGTGTATATGGAAAATTTGAGACTTTCAAAGCTAGACTTGTAGCAAAAGGTTTTCGTCAACGACTATGATGAAACATTTTCTCCTGTCGCTATGCTTAAGTCCATCAAGATCCTACTTACCATTGCTGCATACCATGACTACGAAATCTGGCAGATGAACGTCAAGACCACTTTTCTAAATGGTGATTTAGAAGAGAGCATGTACATGACACAGTCAGAGGGCTTCGTAGACAGTGGGAGCAGCGAAAAGGTGTGCAAGCTGCTTAAATCCATCTACGGGTTAAAGCAGGTATCGCGGAGCTGGAACATCTGTTTTGATGAAGCTATCAAAGAGTTTGACTTCATCAAAAATGTAGATGAACCTTGTATATATAAGAAGGCTGTAAAGAGTAAGGTGGTCTTCCTCGTATTGTACGTGGATGACATACTCTTGACAGGAAACGATGTTCTTATGCTACACTCGGTCAAGCTCTTCTTATCATACAAGTTTTCCATGAAAGATCTTGGTAATGCCTCCTACATTCTGGGGATAAAGATCTATAGAGATAGATCTAAACGGATATTGGGATTGTTCCAATCCAGGTACATAGACACCATACTAAAGAGGTTTAGTATGGAAAATTCCAAGCGGGGTAATGTACCCGCTTGTTCAGGAATCACTCTCTCTAATGACATGTCTCCCAATACTGATTTAGAGAGGGCTCGCATGCAAGGGATATCCTACGCTTTGGCAGTAGGCTCTATCATGTATGCGATATTATGTACCATACTGGATGTAGCTTACTCACTAGGTGTAGTGAGCAGGTATCAATCAGATCCTGGGGAAAACCACTGGACAGCTGTGAAGAACATTCTTAAGTACTTCATAAGGACTAAAGAAATGTTCTTGGTGTATGGTAACGGTGAACTCCAGGTGAAGTCTTTTACCGATTCGAGCTTCCTGAGTGATAAGGACGACAGTAAGTCGGTCTCGGGTTTTGTCTTTACCCTCAACGGAGGGGCGGTGTGTTGTAAGAGTTCCAAGCAAGACACCGTAGCAGACTCGACGATGGAGGCTGAATACATCGCTGCCAACGATGCTTCCAAAAAAGCTGTTTGGATGAAGAAGTTCATTGCTGAGCTTGGTGTGGTTCCATCCATTGAGCATCCAATACCTGTGTATTGTGATAACAATGGAGCGGTGGGTTTGGCCAAGGAACCTAGATCCCATCAGAGATCCAGACATCTTCTGAGATGGTATCACCTAATCAGGGAGATAGTAGGTCGCGGGGAGATCGAGGTCAGGAGAGTTGACACGAAGGACAACGTAGTGGATTCACTTACGAAGGCCCTCCCCCAGATACAGTTTGAGAGACTTTTTGGGATGTTGGGTATGAGATACTACAATATATGGCGTTAGTGCAAGTGGGAGATTGTTAGGAATATGTATGTTGTAGAGGCCATTATTGTACATGTGATGTATATTATAGTGGATGCTTGGACATATATACAGAAGACTTTCTTGCTCGACATTTTAGCATGCTATCTAGTTACTCTTTATCTTAACATGTTGACTGGTATTCTTTACTGTCTTACTCTCACATGTTGATAAAGCCCTTAGGATATATACTTGACTACAGGATTATGATGAGATCATACTAGTAGGGCCTGGGTGGTCCAAAAGTACATCCTTTAATCAGTTCCTAGTCGAGAGAATATCGAGACTAGGGCATCGATATTCCAGAGTAGACCAGTGTGTACGTTTCTTGTCCCTTAGAGGGCGATGGTTGATCTCACAACCATTGGTGTGTGACATCAAAGATTGTACACAGGTGCTCATTGGAGAATAGGTACACCGAACATGACTCACCGAGGACTCCTATATGGTAGTATAGCTATCGTCAGATAGCAGTCCTCTGGTGACACTGGTACAGGTTAGTCTGTAGACCCGAGATTGTCATAGAGTCTTGTGTGTCTCCCACTGTGCTTTGATTTCCTCCCTACCACGGCTCAAAAGAGTCATGCAAATAGGTGGATTTTAGGTACAGTACCGACTCACATGGAGGCAATGAGCGATAGGAGGGGTTTCGTCTCTCCCGGTATTAGGGGTTGATGTTGTGCTATGCTCGATTGGCTATAACTGGAAGTCCCTGGCCAGGGCTGCTGCTGAGATTACTGATAAGAGTTATTAGTAGTTTCTCGAACCGTTATAGGCCAAAGATCGGCATAACTTATCACGTTACTGGGGGCTGATGTTTAACAATCCTAGACATGATATGCGACATATCAGACGAAGAAACCGGACTGTACGGTAGTGTTACTGATATGCTTCATGGAGAGTATGGACGAGCTTGCTGGTTGATCTTCATATCGCTCAATACCTAGATAGCCGTTACGTCCAGCTTGTACCGCTGACGGATTGCAGGTGATTGATGTGATCATCACCTACTGCTGGCGTATTGACGAGTTTTTAGAGTCCCACTCAGAAGTTTCCTGGTTCAAGCAAAACGAAGTAGGACACATATATGATATGTGTGTAGGCCTGATTAAATACGAGTATGTGATACCGTATTGTAATCTGACATTTATCTATTATCAGTTTGGTTATATGTGATATAACCATATTATCGAGTCAAGTGTTGATTTGATAATGTGATAAACAGATAAATGATATTAGTCGGTTATATGTGATATAACCGTATTATTAGATCAGTGTTCATTTAATAATGTGATATATATATTATATGTGATATAATTATATCTTAACTAATATCCTTAGCTCACTAATTGCTTTTTATATATATATATATATATTATGAAGCATGGCATGTTTTTCTATTTTGAGAAAATAGAAAAATGAGGTGTAAATTGTGGAGATATTTATGGAATGGGCAAGGCATGGGTTTTATTATTTGTATATTAGTCTTGACTCACTATTCAAGCATGGTTGCAATTTAGAATTGCAATTTTATTTCATACTTGAATAAGTGAGGAAAGAGAGAGCCATTTGAGTTTGACTCTCATCATTTTCATTCTTCATGCCTTAGCCATTTCTTGAGCTCTAGCTCTCTCTTGCGCTTTACAATTTTCTTCACCTCACTTCCAAGTTCAAACCCTCACATGTGATGTGAATCATTGAACTTGTGAAAACCCTAATGAGCAAAATAAACCCCTATTTCACCATCTCACATTAGATTAGCAATTTGATGTGGAGTGTTTCCTTCACTAATGAGATTAGTGAAGGGTTAGCTTGAGCTAGTGGACTTCGGGTGGATCGTCTTTTGGCGCGAAGATCATGAAGGAGGTTTGTTCAACTCGAAGAGGAGCCTAGTAGAGTCGGTGGACTTCAACCCGGAGCTATTGAAGAGAAGGACTCGAACTACAAAGGTTTTATACTCTTTTCTTCTCTTTAGTTCATCACATCACAAAGGAAAACCGTAATATTCTAGTAAAGATCTTGTTAGTCTAACTTAGCACCTAACAAAATTAAAATTTAGCATTCTTGATGCCTCTAGAACCTCATGGTGGTGTTAAGGTTGACTTTCACAGTAGACTATTATATTTTTCCTTTGAATACCAAGTTCTGAAAATAGTCCATTCAACCAAATCGCCTCCTTAACGGCCAGAACAACGGGCATATATTCCGCCTCCGTCGTATACAACACTATGTAGGCTTCAAAGAAGCACGCTAACTAATGGCACATCCTCCTAAGAAGAATACATAACTAGTGATCGATCTGCGTCTGTCAAGATCACTTGCATAATCAGAGTCGTTGAATCCAACTAATCATCATCGTTCCATCCAAACACCAACCCCATGTCAGACATACCTTGAAGGTATCGTAATATCCATTTCACCGCCTGCCAATGGATTTAACCAGGAAATGTCATATAGCGACTAATAACATTAACGGCGTGTGAAATGTCGGGTCGTGTATAAACCATGACATACATAACTCTACCCACCGCACTTGCATATGGAATATTCAAAGTGTATCTAATCTCATCCTCTGTCTGTGGTGATGAATGAGCAGAAAATTTAAAATGAGCTACCAACGGAGTACTTACAGATTTAGCGTCTGACATTCCGAAACGCTTCAAAACTTTCTCAACATATCGCTGTTGAGATAAGTATATCTTTCATCCTTTACGATCGCGCCTGATCTGCATATCAAGTATTTTTCTGACCGCTCCTAAATCCTTTGTCTCAAACCTGCCTTTCAACTATTCTTTCAAATTCTGAATATCAACCATATACCTTTCTGCTATCAACATATCATCATATAAAACAACAAGTATATGAAAGAACCATTTGCGAGCTTTTTCGAATAAACACAATTGTCGCCCCTGCTTCTCATAAACCCAATATCTATCATGAAAGAGTCAAACTTCTTATACCAATGTCTAGATGAATGCTTCAAACAATAGAGAGACTTCTCTAGCAAAAAAACATGATTTTATTTATCTTTGACTTCGAAACCTTAGGGATGTTACATATAGATTTTATTTACCAAATCACCGTGCAAGAATACGGTCTTCACATCGAGCTACTCAAGCTTCAAATCATGCATAGCTACCAAACCGAGCAAGACACGTATAGAGGTGTGTTTAACAACAGGAGAAAATACCTCAGTGAAGTCAACTCCCCGCACTTACGAATAGCCTTTAGCTACCAACCGTACCTTGTATCTCGTATCAACCGCCTCTTGCTCACCTTTTTTCTTCTTGAAAACTCAATTGCAGCCAACTATCATCTTTCCTCCTTCGAGCTTCACGAGCTTCCAAGTTTGGTTCTTGTGAAAAGACTCAATCTCTTCATTCATAGAGACTAGCCAACAAGCTGTTTTATCGGATAAGATGACTTCTTTATAACTTGTCAGCTCATTACTATCAACTGTCTCTGCAACAGACAGTGCATATGCCACTAGGTCATCGTAGTCATACCTCTGTGGCTGTCTAATATCCTTTCTCTATCGGTCACGAGCGAGCAAATACTCCTCGTCATGGGACTGTGAAGGAAATTTAACACCCTAATATGGATTTTTGAAGGCTTGTACATAGGAGTTTTCAAAAAAATAGAGAGCTAGAATTCCATACACATAGAATCTTTAACCAAAATCCATAAACTAGCAATAAATTCAAACAATGTTTAGAATAAGCTCCATCATAATGCTTGTTTCAAGTGCTCCACACTTGTGTTGGACTCCATATAGTGCTTTTAGGATGTTTGAACAACCTTGGTGAAGACTCCTATATCATAGATGATCCACCTTGAAGGCTCCAAGTTTATAGCTCAAAAACTTTTAATTTGAAGTTTAACTTAGATCATAATTTTGCTAGGATTATGAACTAAGGATGTGGTTTCCTTATCATTAATTATTTTCTCTTTTGAATTTCCTTTTTCATTTCTCTTTTAGTATTTTGAAGAGAAGGAAAAAGAAGAGGACTTTGAGCTTGAAGAAGAAGAAGAAATATGAACATATTAGTTAACCATTTAAAAAAATGCTAACTAATATATTTCCTTCTCTACAAAATCCTACCCTTTGGATCTTATCAACCATCCAAATGTCCACCCACTTATCTTCCATCCACTTGTCAATGCCATGTGAGTGCAAATGCATGTGCTCACCCTTGGCATAACATAAGCTAAATGAGACAAAAAAAGGAAATAATATAAATAATTATATGTATATATATGTGACATAATGGTTGCACAATGTTAACATATCTTTATACATATAATTAAATATATATCATGCGCATCAAAATACAATATGTGGAAAAATAGATAAAGTGATGTAATACTAGTAGTAACATGTATCCAATATATGTAACATATATTAAATCAACACTAGATTTTATTTCCGTCTTCTAAAAAGACCAGCTAGTATTACAATGTCTGATTGTCGTTAGTATATAAAATACACTAGTTTCAATTGGACCCTCGCTCATACAACTGTACCGCAATTACATCATTTTGCCAAAACGGAAAATCCTTTGTGTAGGACTCTAAAGGCTCGTCAATACGCTGACAGTGAATTTAACCACAAGCACGTCAGCAGAACTAGCTGTACGTAACGGTTATCCAGGTATTGAGCGAAAGCACTACTACAATAAGGGGTTTTCCCTATGGAGATAGTAATCCGTACGGGTTAGCACGTGACTGGTTTCGAAAGCCTTACAGTTTAATAGAATTAAATTCCAAAAGCTTCTAAATCTTTCCAAATGGAAAAGAATTATGGGGACCGTTGGATTAAAGATCCAAGGATGATTAAAAATCACCAATTTATGGAAAAAATCTTAGATAAGGAAAGATTTCCCCTAAATCTCACCGAAAATAACAAACAGAATATCTTTGGATTTAAAATCCAACGGTGAATAAAAATTTACTAAATGATCTAAAGGATCATATTAATCATGAAATCAATTAAAATATTTCAATGAAAGATTCATTGAACAAATTGATTCTTTTCTTTCTCCTATAAATAGGAGCAAAGAAGAGAAAAGAGGGATCTACCTTGGAGAGAGAAGAACAGAGAGAGGAGAGTTTAATTCTCAAAGAAAAAAAAGAAAGGGAGAATTTAATTCTCAAGAAAGAAAACCCTAGGTGAGAAAAGAAAGGGATCAAAACTTCAAAAAAGAGAATTTAATTCTCAAAATCTAAGAGTTTAACTCTTTTGCAAAAGAACTTAGTTCTTCCTCTGGTTGAAAATCTGCAAAGAGCACATCTCCCCGTAAGTTGAGAATTTAATTCTCATCGGGTTGAGATCCTGCCATGCAGATCCAAAACTTAGAGGGGGCATTGAGTTTAGAGAATTTAATTCTCCCAAAACAAAACTAGGGTTCAACCTTATCTGAGAATTTAATTCTCCCAAAATTATAGGAATTTAATTCCTTCAAGATGGACAGAAATTAGGGTTTAACCCTACATAAGAATTTAATTCTTTCATAATAGGAATTTAATTCCTCTAAAACCATGATTAGGGTTTAAACCTACAGAGAATTTAATTCTTAAAATAAAGAGACTTGAAAGATCTCCATGCACATAAAGAATATTGGTCACGTGATGACACGTGACCCCAATCCGCAGTGATCAGAAAAGAAGGAATAAAACCAAGGTCACGTGTCCCCACGTGACCCCTGAAGAGATCCCCAGAAATGAGAAGGAGGAAAGCTTTGAGGCAATGCCTCACGTGCTCCCATGTGACCTACAAAACACAGAAAGAAAAAGCAAAGGAAATATGAGCTTTGGGTGCTCTCACGTGTCCCCACATGACCCCTTAGCGAGTGCTTTAATGATCAGTGCATAAATCTCCATCACGTGTCAACACGTGATGCTCAAAAGATGAGGAAGTGTTTAACACTTAATTGCAGAACGAAGAAAAGGGATCTGGTCCCACCTTTGGGCGCTCTCACGTGTCCATACGTGACTCCTCTTTCTTTAGTGTTTAACACTAATTTGGGGATTATATTTCCAGTGTTTAACACTGATTGTTTCTAGTGTTTAACACTAAATTGAAGATTATATTTCCATTGTTTAACACTGATTGTCTTTTAGTGTTTAACACTAATTTGAGAGTTCTATCTCCAGTGTTTAACACTGTTGTTCTTTAGTGTTTAACCCTACTTTTAGCCAAATTGACTAATTTTCCAGAGGCAAAAGTCCCTCCTCCAAATGAATATCAAAATTGAGGAAATCAAAGACAAAATGATTGTCAGAACCCCCAAACCTCTGTTTAGCACTGCTGAATGATGAGGGGCTGAACCTAGACAAATGTCTAACGGCTCAAAAGGACAATATTTCAAACATAATTGGACTTAGCCCTAACTGGCCATAAGTCCTCAAATCATCTTGAACTAAGCACATCTGCTCTTTCAACCAACTCATTGGTTCAAGGGTACATCTCTGAGCTCTTCTGATATTTGTCGTTGTAATCCTTCAACGTCTTCAGAGAGGTGATGGGTCCCGACAGCCATACATTTTATTGGACCACTATGTCCTTAGACTGGTAATGGACCACCATATCCTTAAACTGGCAATGGACCACTATGTCCTTAAACTGGTAATGAACTACAATGTGCTTAAACTGGCAATGGACCACTATGTCCCTAAACTGGAACAATAGAGCCCAAATACTCTTTTGTCGGATCTAAACGATCCCGTTAAGTTGATCTTAGTCTCAAATTAGACTAACGTATCCTTAACAAATGTTTAAGTTGATCTTAGCCTCAAATAGGGCTAACGTATCTTTAAACCCTCAAGCAGACTTTAGTCCCAAATTGGACTATAGATCTCCCAACCAAATTTGGTTCAAGGGTACATCTCTGAACTCCTCTGATATCTGTCGTTGTAATCCTTCAACGTCGTCAGAGAGGTGACGGGTCCCGACGGCCATACATTAAATGGACCACCATGTCCCTAAACTGGCAATGGACCACTATGTCCCTAAACTGGAACAATAGAGCCCCCAAACGCTCTTTTGTCGGATCTAAACGATCCCGTTAAGTTGATCTTAGTCTCAAATTGGGCTAAAGTATCCTTAACAAACGTTTAAGTTGATCTTAGCCTCAAATATGGCTAACGTATCCTTAAACCAAAACCCCAAAACCAAATCTAAGAAAATACGGATTTGGACTAATCCACGTCCTACGGGCGACGACATAAATTAGTCTCCGTATACAATCCACGGGCAACCACAAACAAAACAAACATCCACGACACGAAGTGAACATCTGGAGAAGGAGAAAGTTGTTACCGTGATGCGGTAGCGTAATTAACTGCAGGGGCTTGCGCCTGTAGGGAAGAGCGTCCCCACAATCAAAACCCCCTCGAACGAGGGGGAATCTGACGAAGTCTGCTATATCGGCCGCATCCGTTTAAACCTTCGATACACGGTGCTATAACTCAACTTGGCATCTTCGGAGAGGTGGATGGATAGCACCTATTAGCATCTGCCCCGAATCTCATGCAAGACGTCTCTGTCGCGCCGTCATTCGGAGGGGAACAGATTCTGGTACGCCCAGTGGGACCTCTTCCTCTTTCCACTCCACACTTCGTGGGTCGTGTTCGCGAACGAATCGCGGTTTGCTGTGGTTGCCTGTGGATTCGAGGTACTAAGATTTGGTGTCTTGCTCTGTGCAGAAAACAGAAGATCAATGGCTTCAAACTGCACTACCTGCAACTGCAACTCTCGCTCCGTCCTTGCTGGAGGAGTGACTTATGGGCCCCAAGCGGCCTCCATCTTCGCTATGCCGGTGGAACAGGTGACTCAGGCCACCACTGGGCTATTCTTCGGGACCATGATCCCACCAACGAGCTTCAACGTTCAGATGCCGTCACAGGAAGCTGCGAAGAAGTCGGTCTTTGATCGGCTTGCTACTACCACGGCCCCTCTCAACGGGTTGTCCAGCTCCAACTCCTCGGTCTTCGCCAGACTGAGCCTGAACTCCGATGAGCCTGCCAAGAAGCCCATGACACCTGAAGTGGCCATCCCAAAGAAGATAGTCATCTCTGCTCCTGAAGTCGTCAAGGCGGCTTCTCCTGCCAAAGATTCGGTCTTTACAAGACCGACTATTCCGGCTCCCATTCTTGCTCGAAGATCTGTCTTTGACAGATTGGATACTGCTACTCAAAAGACGTCAGTCTTCAAGAGGCTGGCACCAGCGGTGTCTCATCTGGACAGGGGACAAGGCAAAGCCAGCCCCATCACCGAACCAACCCCAACAGCTCAACACGCTCAACGTCGCCACTGGCGCCGAGTAAGGAAGGCTGGGGGCAACTCCCCCTCTGGGTTAACTCCACCAGCCCCAACGGTGGAAGTCAATGCTGCTGTTCCAACTGGGAATAGTTTTGAATTGCTTAACAAGGTGTGCAGGAACTCTCCTACTGCAGTGCTAAAGAAATCTCCTCCACCTATGGAAAATACACCGAAGGAAAAGCTGGAACAACTCCCTCAGCGGTGGTCCTCCAAAATTTACAAAGTCTGGCGACGGGTTTAGGACTCAATAATTGATCAAGATTACTCTCGCCGACAGAAAAAGGTGAAGGTTCAATAGGAAGAGAACCGTCCTGTCAAGCCACAAAGGACAACAGCTACTTGGGTGCCCACTGCAACGGCCCCTTCAACTTCGACCGCCCATAAGAGGAGAAGGTTGGGGAAAATCCCTGCGTCTGCGACGAATCGCAAGACCACTGAACCCAAACGCCCCAAGGCTGGGGGCATGGTGGTATATACTGTTTACATGGCTTCCGGAAAAGAGGAAAGTCGCACTCCGACGGGCCACCGACCGCTCACCCGATCAATAACAAGGGCTCAGGAACAACAACAGCAGAAGCTTCAGGAGATGCTGACTGCAATGGCCGCACTTACCGGGCCAAAAGAAAGCCCGGAGGCGTCATTGGAACAACGCCACGAGCAAGAAACTGATGCCGAGTTCCTTCGGAGAATGCTTGAAAAGAAGGATAAAGAGGCCGCGAAACAAGTGGCCAATATAAAACAAATGGCCTTTCTGTTCCAAGATATGGTGGGCATGATGATACAACCGGATCCTCCGGCTGAAGACCCTCCGATTGTCCTTGAAGATGACAGAGGGGAGACATCGAATCCTCTTCTAGCTCTGTCAGCAGCCAAGGAGGAAACCATCTCAAAAGTCACGCTTGATGATTATATTGCTCAGCAAATACGAGCTCACCGAGCGAAGGAAACGGCCGGCCAAGTTGTTAAAACTGTGCGACTATATCCGGGCTGGTATGACCAAATAAGTTACCCGCCGGGATATACGATCCCCAAGATCTATGTGTACAAGAGGACGGGCAATCCCCACCAGCATGTTGCTCAGTTCAGGGCTCTTTGCGGCAACACCGGGGGCGAGGATAAACTTTTGCTCTGTCAGTTTGTTGGCAGCTTGTCGGAAACGGCATTTGAGTGGTACTCCGAACTTCCAAACGACTCCGTCAAAACATTTGCAGAGATGGAGCTGCTATTTACACAAAGATTTGCAAGCGCCAGCGAGCGCACCCTGATCACCGCATTGATCAATGCCAGGGTAAGGCCAGGTGAAACATGGGTTCAATACGCAATACGGTGGCAGAACTTATGGTCGAAGTGCGAACAACGCATCGAAGAAGCACCGGCGGTAGGTATGTTCGTGGGCACTCTTGATCCGCAAGCGACCATCTCGCAATTCATGATGTTCTTCATGCCAACTACCTTCCAGGCCTTGATTGATAAGTTGGCCCAAATGGACCAGATGGGTCATAGACCATCTCCTTCAAAGACAGAGCCTTGGAATGAAAAGGGCAAAGGGAAAGCAACCTTCATTTCCAATACTCAACAACGGCCGAGCAACTTAAAGCCGGTTGTTTGCCAAAACAATATGCGTCCATGCCCATCCCTCGAGGAAAGACTGGGACGTCCTTACTCGTTTCCCCAGGATAAAACGAGGAAACTGTTTGAGCTGGCTGTGCGCAATGGATTCATCAATCTGCCGAGTCCGAAACGTTCGCTACAGCCAGGCGATGTCAACGATCCTAATTACTGCCCCTAACATCGAGCAGTAAGTCATCCGATCGAAGATTGCTTCGTCTTCAAAAACTGGCTTGAAGACCAATACCAACAAGGTAAACTCGCACTGTCCGAAAAATGGAAGGTGAGCCCGCCACAACCACATGCTCCGAAAAAGATGGATATGCCGGGGGCATCATGCTCATTCATAGAGAAAGCCCAACGGACCACTACGTCCTAAAACTGGATAATAGACCGAAACGTCGTTAAACTAACAACGGACCACTACGTCCTAAAACTGGATATAGACCGAAACGTCGTTAAACTAACAATGGACCGCAATGACCTAAAACTTGCAAATGACCGAAATGTCTTTAAACTACTACCGCAGCATCCTCAGGCTGGCGTGGTAAAAAAAAACCAAAAAAAACAAAAAAACGGTATGTCCATAAGCAAAATGGGCACGGATGAAAACCCGAAAGGGCTCTGTGAGTAAAAACAGCGGGGCTACCGGCGAGTTTTGTGAAAACCCGAAAGGGCGCAACCTCGTTAGAAAGAATAAAAAAAAAGAAGACGGTATGTCCATAAGCAAAATGGGCACGGATGAAAACCCGAAAGGGCTCCGTGAGTAAAAACAGCAGGGCTACCGGCGAGTGTTTGTGAAAACCCGAAAGGGCGCAACCTCGTTAAAAGACACTTACAGGGTCCTCTCGACCTTGTAAGGAGAAACCACCCGCGTGAGATCCTTACGACTCACAAAGGAAGCAACACACTTAGGGATTCTCACGATTCCTAAGGAGAAATCACACTTGCGAGATCCTCACGACTCGTAAGGAGAACTCTCTTATGGGACCCTCACGGCTCATAAGATTTGAAAGTCCTAAGTTACAGAGACCTGAACCTGTTCTTAAGCAACCCCGACAACCTCCAATGCTGCCCTACAAGCGGCTCAATGCTGACCCTTGTATACAATCCACGGGCACGAATAAACATTTCCCTAACAAAGTCCACCAGCGACTAGGGATATGCTCACATGGTGAACGACCCTTGTAAGTCCTCTCGACTTATAAGGAGAAAACACTATCGTAAGATCGTTACGACTTATAAGAGAACACACACTTAGGAATCCTCATGATTCCTAAGGAGAAAACGCACCTACGAGATCCTCATGACTCGTAGGGAGAAACACCTTTATGAGACCCTTACGGCTCATGAAGTCAAAAGCCTTAGTCGACGGGGTCCTAACCCTGTTTGCTAAGCCACCTTTGTTCGATATCGACAGAGGCAAATGATGATTCGTTCCTGGCAATATCCCAGTTGTAGCGATGCTGATGCCTAAATCGGTATCAAATTCCAAGTCCTTTCATGGCAAATGATGATTCGCTCCTGGCTATATTCCAGTCGCAGCGATGCTGATGCTAAGATTGGCACCAGATTCTAAGTTCCACACTCGCGAAAAAAATCAACGAGCCAAAAATGCATATGAAATAGCCGAAATGATGGGGCAACTTGCAACGAAATCAGCAAGTAAAAATGTATGCATACAAAAACAGCCGAAATGATTGGGCAACTCGCAATAAAAAGCAGCGAGTAAATAAAACAAATAGCCGAAATGATTGGGCACCGTGAAAAATAGCCGAAATGATTGGGCAATCGCGAATTTCGCGATGTAAAATGCTGAAATGATAGAGCATCATGGAAATAATTAAAAAAAATGAAAGAATGAAAATTTATGCCCTACAGGTGAGATCACATCGATCCCTGTATACAATCCAGGGGCGCAAACAAAGAGGGAACCATATCATCCTACCATGCTCCATTAAAAAAGAGCCAAGTCTCGATGGCTACATCTACAGCCTGGAGACCCACAACAGCGTTCTTCCTCCAACAAGATGCGGACGCGACAATCAAGCGGAGCCATGGCAAAGTCCCTGGTTCCAAATCTCAACGGTTCACAGACAACCTAGAGACCACCTCGACATTCGTCTCGGTACAACAGATGCAATGTCAATAATGGCGTTCCTTCGCAGTCCAGCATGATGCAGATGCAAGGTTAACGAAAGACCCCACGGTCTAAACAAAGCGGAGTGATAGCAAAATCCTAGCTCCACCTCAACATTCATCTCGTTACAGCAGACGCAATGTCAACAACGCCGTTCCTTCGCAGTCCAGCAGGATGCAGATGCAACGTCAACGAAAGACCTAACGGTCGAAACAAAGCGGAGTGATGGTAAAATCCCAGCTCCACCTCGACATTCGTCTCGGTACAACAGACGCAATGTCAACAACGACATTCTTTCGCAGTCCAGCAGGATGCAGACGCAACGTCAACGAAAGACCTCACGGTCAAAACAAAGCGGAGTGACGGCAAAATCCCAGCTCCACCTCAGCATTCGTCTCGTTATAGTAGACGCAATGTCAACAACAGCGTTCCTTCACAGTCCAGCAGGATGCAGACACAACGTCAACGAAAGACCTTACGGTCAAAACAAAGCGGAGTGATGGCAAAATCCCGGCACCACCTCAACGTTCGTCTCGATACAGCAGACGCAACGCCAAAGCAAATGAAGCAAAGGCCAAATTCCTAGCTTCAGGGTCTTGACGGCAACTCATATAAAACCTGAAAGACTATCGGAGATCATCCCACATCAGTGCGGAATGGTCACCACCTCGACGTTCGTCTCGATACAGCAGACGAGATGTCACCACAGCGTCCTTCCTCCAGCAGGATTCAGACACACCAAAGCAAACGAAGCAAAGGCCAAATTCCTAGCTTCAGGGTCTTGACGGTAACTCATATAAAACCTGAAAGACTACCGGAGATCATCCCACATGGAGTGGTCACCACCTCGATGTTCATCTCGATACAGCAGACGAGATGTCACCCCAGCGTTCTTCCTCTAACAAGATACAGACGCGACACCAACAACGGAGCCATGGCAAAGTCCTTAGTTCCAAGCCGCGACATTCGTCTCGATACAGCAGACGCAATGCTGCCAAACGAAGCAAAGGCCAAATTCCTAGCTTCAGGGTCTTGACGGTAACTCATATAAAACCTGAAAGACTATCGGAGATCATCCCACACTAGCGCGGAGTGGTCACCACCTCGACGTTCGTCTCGATACAGTAGACGAGATGTCACCACAGCGTTCTTCCTCCAACAGGATTCGGACGCGCCAAAGCAAACGAAGCAAAGACCAAATTCCTAGCTTCAGGGTCTTGAAGGCAACTCATATAAAACCTGAAAGACTATCGGAGATCATCCCACATCAGCGCGAAATGGTCACCATCTCGGCGTTCGTCTCGATACAGCAGACGCGATGTCACCACAGCGTTCTTCCTCCAACAGGATTCGGACGCGCCAAAGCAAACGAAGCGAAGGCCAAATTCCTAGCTTCAGGGTCTTGAAGGCAACTCATATAAAACCTGAAAGACCATCGGAGATCATCCCACACCAGTGTGGAATGGTTATCACCTCAACATTCGTCTCGATACAGCAGACGAGATGTCACTACGGCGTCCTTCCTCCAACAGGATTCGGACACGCCAAAGCAAACGATGCAAAGGCCAAATTCTTAGCTTCAGGGTCTTGACGGTAACTCATATAAAACCTGAAAGACTATCGGAGATCATCCCACATCAGCATGGAGTGGCCATCACCTCGACGTTCGCCTCGATACAGCAGACGATATGTCACTACAACGTCCTTCCTCCAACAGGATTCGGACGCGCCAAAGCAAACGAAGCAAAGGCCAAATTCCTAGCTTCAGGGTCTTAACGGCAAGTCATATAAAGCTTGAAAGACAATCGGAGATTATCTCGCACCAGTGCGGAGTGGTCACCACCTCGACGTTCGTCTCGACACAGCAGACGCAACATCACCAAAAGGAGCCACGGCAAAATCCCTAGTTCCAAACCTCGACGGTTCACCAGCAACCTAGAGACAACCACGACATTCGTCTCAATACAGTGGATGCAATGCAAGCAAACAAAGCGAAGGCCAAATTCCTAGCTTCAGGGTCTTAACGGCAAGTCATGTAAAGCCTGGAAGACAATCAGAGATTATCTCGCACCAGTGCAGAGTGGTCACCATCTCGATGTTCGTCTCGATACAGCAGACGCAACATCACCAAAAGGAGTCACGGCAAAATCCCTGGTTCCAAACCTCGATGGTTCGCCAGCAACCTAGAGACAACTGCACCATTCGTCTCGATACAGCAGACGCGATGCCAGTAAACGAAGCAAAGGCCAAATTCCTAGCTTCAGGGTCTTAACGGCAAGTCATATAAAGCCTGAAAGACTATCGGAGATCATCCCACACCAGCGCGGAGTGGTTATGACTCATCGGGGCTCTCCAAAATGAGCCTAACCTCAAGTAAAAAGCGGCATGGCAAAATTCCTAACGCTTGCTCTTCCGACGGTCAAACTGCCTAGAAGGATTGCTTGAAGACGTCTTGTCCAGCCCCAGAAGGGATCGGAGACACGACAGTCGCAAGGCTACTCGAACAGCAAAACGGTCTATCGAGGAATACATCAGCCGATGCGGCGGTACGACGGACAAAACCCTAAGTACCACATACCCTAACGGACCTCTGTCGTAAAGAGCAGAGGTTAACTGTGACGTTAGGATATTCTTGCGAGAAATGCTCAATTCGTCTCGACTCATGAGGAAATTAGTGTCTTTGCGAGAAATGCTCGATTCGTCTCGACTCGTAAGGAAAAGCCTTAGGCAGCGGGAATTAAAAAACCTATTTCCTAAGCACTGGGACCCTGCAAGTCGATCCAAAACGGTCTCTTGCACACTATCCACGGGTCACACTCTCCAAAGTCGAATCTCGACAAAGAGGGAAACAACCGCTTACGGGTCCTCTCGACTCATAAGAGGGAAAATTCTCTTATAAGATCCTTAAGACTTATAAGAGAAAACACACTTAGGAGTCCTCACGACCCCTAAGGAGAAAATACACCTACGAGATCCTCTCGATCCGTAGAGAGAAGTTTTTGTGAGACCCTCACGGCTCATAAAGTTAAAAAGTCTTAGGCTACAAGGACCCTAAACTTGTCACCTAAGACCTCAATTCCATGGCTACTCATAACTTTGCACTACTTCACCCATGTATATACTTACATGGGCAAAGTAGTGCGGGGCATTTGTTCCCGCCAAAAATTTCTGCGCAGAAGAGTCCAAGGTATCAAATGGCAACGATACGCTTAAGGAAATGCGAACCAGTATCTTCCGGCCTGTATTTTGATAAACTCCTGAAGGAGCAACTATTAAATTCTGATGGTATCGAAAGCATCTCGAAAAATCCTTCGATTTGATATATTATGGGCTTCATAATTCATCCGGGATCAAAAGTTATGAGGAAATATGCTATGCACTGTTCCCTGATTAAAAATCAGGAATTACCTCAATGAGGTATCACGTGCTCACACGTGATCAATGGTCTTGTGTTGACACGAGACAGTTAAAACAGAAATAAAAACAAACGGCTGAAGAAGGACCCAATTGGGGATCACGTGCTCACACGTGACCAGACACGTGATAGTTAAAACAGAAAAAAAAAACAAATGGCTAAAGAAAATACCTCAACGAGGTATCACGTGCTCACACGTGACCAATGGTCACGTGTTGACACGTGATGGTTAAAACAACAACATAAACAAGAGGCTGTTAAAGGACTCAACTGGGGGTCACGTGCTCACACGTGACTGGCTTCGAAAGCCTTACAGTTTAATAGAATTAAATTCTAAAAGCTTCTAAATCTTTCCAAATGGAAAAGGATTATGGGGACCGTTGGATTAAAGATCCAAGGATGATTAAAAATCACCAATTTATGGAAAAAATCTTAGACAAGGAAAGATTTCCCCTAAATCTCACTGAAAATAACAAACAGAATATCTTTGGATTTAAAATCCAACGGTGAATAAAAATTCACTGAATGATCTAAAGGAACATATTAATCATGAAATCAATTAAAATATTTCAATGAAAGATTCATTGAACAAATTGATTCTTTTCTTTCTCCTATAAATAGGAGCAAAGAAGAGAAAAGAGGGATCTACCTTGGAGAGAGAAGAACAGAGAGAGGAGAATTTAATTCTCAAAGGAAAAAAAGAAAGGGAGAATTTAATTCTCAAGAAAGAAAACCCTAGGTGAGAAAAGAAAGGGATCAAAACTTCAAAAAAGAGAATTTAATTCTCAAAATCTAAGAGTTTAACTTTTTTGCAAAAGAACTTAGTTCTTCCTCTGGTTGAAGATCTGCAAAGAGCACATCTCCCGATAAGTTGAGAATTTAATTCTCATCGGGTTGAGATCCTGCCATCCAGATCCAAAATTTAGAGGGGGAATTGAGTTTAGAGAATTTAATTCTCCCAAACAAAACTAGGGTTCAACCCTATCTGAGAATTTAATTCTCCCAAAATTATAGGAATTTAATTCCTTCAAGATGGACAGAAATTAGGGTTTAACCCTGCATAGGAATTTAATTCTTTCATAATAGGAATTTAATTCCTCCAAAATCATGAATAGGGTTTAACCCTACAGAGAATTTAATTCTTAAAATAAAGAGACTTGAAAGATCTCCATGCACATAAAGAATATTGGTCACGTGATGACACGTGACCCCAATCCGCAGTGATCAGAAAAGAAGGAATAAAACCAAGGTCACGTGTCCCCACGTGACCCCTGAAGAGATCCCCAGAAATGAGAAGGAGGAAAGCTTTGAGGCAATGTCTCACGTGCTCCCACGTGACCTACAAAACACAGAAAGAAAAAGCAAAGGAAATATGAGCTTTGGGCTCTCTCACGTGTCCCCACGTGACCCTTTAGCGAGTGCTTTAATGATCAGTGCATAAATCTCCATTACGTGTCAACGCGTGATGCTCAAAAGATGAAGAAGTGTTTAACACTTAATTGCAGAACGAAGAAAAGGGATCTGGTCCCACCTTTGGGCGCTCTCACGTGTCCACACGTGACCCCTCTTTCTTTAGTGTTTAACACTAATTTGGGGATTATATTTCCAGTGTTTAACACTGATTGTTTCTAGTATTTAACACTAAAATGAAGATTATATTTCCAGTGTTTAACACTGATTGTCTTTTAGTGTTTAACACTAATTTGAGAGTTCTATCTCCAGTGTTTAACACTGTTGTTCTTTAGTGTTTAACACTACTTTTAGCCAAATTGGCTAATTTTCTAGAGGCAAAAGTCCCTCCTCCAAATGAATCTCAAAATTGAGGAAATCAAAGACAAAATGATTATCAGAACCCCCAAACCTCTGTTTAGCACTGCTGAATGATGAGGGGCTGAACCTAGACAAATGTCTAATGGCCCAAGGGGCCAATATTTCAAACATAATTGGACTTAGCCCAAACTGGCCATAAGTCCTCAAATCATCTTGAACTGAGCACATCTGCTCTTTCAACCAACTCATTGGTTCAAGGGTACATCTCTGAGCTCCTCTGATATTTGTCATTGTAATCCTTCAATGTCTTCAGAGAGGTGATGGGTCCCGATAGCCATACATTTTATTGGACCACTATGTCCTTAAACTGGTAATGGACCACCATGTTCTTAAACTGGCAATGAACCACTATGTCCTTAAACTGGCAATGGACCACCATATCCTTAAACTGGCAATGGACCACTATGTCCCTAAACTGGAACAATAGAGCCCAAATGCTCTTTTGTCGGATCTAAACGATCCCGTTAAGTTGATCTTAGTCTCAAATTAGACTTACGTATCCTTAACAAATGTTTAAGTTGATCTTAGCCTCAAATAGGGCTAACGTATCTTTAAACCCTCAAACAGACTTTAGTCCCAAATTGGACTATAGATCTCCGAACCAAATTTTGTTCAAGGGTACATCTCTGAACTCCTCTGATATCTGTCGTTGTAATCCTTCAACGTCGTCAGAGAGGTGACGGGTCCCGACGGCCATACATTAAATGGACCACCATGTCCCTAAACTGGCAATGGACCACTATGTCCCTAAACTGGAACAATAGAGCCCCCAAACGCTCTTTTGTCGGATCTAAACGATCCCGTTAAGTTGATCTTAGTCTCAAATTGGGCTAACGTATCCTTAACAAACGTTTAAGTTGATATTATCCTCAAATATAGCTAACGTATCCTTAAACCAAAACCCCAAAACCAAATCTAAGAAAATACGGATTTGGACTAATCCACGTCCTACGGGCGACGACAAAAATTAGTCTCCGTATACAATTCACGGGAAACCACAAACAAAACAAACATCCACGACATGAAGTGAACATCTGGAGAAGGGGAAAGTTGTTACCGCGATGCGGTAGCATAATTAACTGCAGGGGCTTGCGCCTGTAGGGAAGAGCGTCCCCACAATCAAAACCCCCTCGAACGAGGGGGAATCGGACGAAGTCTGCTACATCGGCCGCATCCGTTTAAACCTTCGATACACGGTGGCATAACTCAACTTGGCATCTTCGGAGAGGTGGACGGTTAGCACCTATTAACATCTGCCCTGAATCTCAGGCAAGACGTCTCTGTCGCGCCGTCATTCGGAGGGGAACAGACGCGTGTCGCGCTTAGCGCTAAGCGCCAGTTTATAAGCGCATTGCGCTTTCAATTTGTGAGCACGTTGCGCTAGTTCAGTGGCGCACCAGTGAGTGACACGTGGCGCACTTGGCGCTGAGCGCCAGCCCATGAGCGCAGTGCTCTGTTTCAGATGCGCAAAGCGCAAGTTGTGTTTACGGTTGACACGTGGCACATTTTGGCGCTGAGCGCTGGTCCAAGGAGCGCAAAGGCGCAGTTCATGAGTGCAAGGCACTTTTTAGTAGCGCAAAGCGCATTTGATCAAATTTATGATCAGAGAATAAGTTTATGTTCTTTTTTAAAGGAGGCTTTGCCTCAAGATTCAAGAACAACAGTTCTTCTTTTTGAAAGGGATTTTCCTTTGTCGATCAATGATCTGTGAATGAAGTAGATACTTCTTTTTTTGTTTTTATAGTAAAATCTTTTGATCTCTTTTATATCAAAGACCTTGATCTTTTGTAGATCTATGATCATTTTTAGAAGATAGTTCTTCTTTTTATGAGATAATTTCATCTCTGTGTTCAAGAATCATATTCTTTACCTTAAAGAAAATTATCTTCTTTCGCTAAAAGCTTGCTTTTCTTTCTCTTTGAGTTTTTCTCAAAGATTGTAGGGGGGTTTCTCTATATCAGACTTGAAGTCTTTGGGCCTTTATATAGGGCAAATTGATTTGTTAAATCAGTTAGAGAGATCTTTCTCTGGTTGATTTGGGGATGTTTCCCCATCGTTGGATCTTTGATCCTAGGGCTTCTGATTTACAAAAGGCAATGTTCTTGTTTTTAACAAGATTGAGAAAATCTTTCCATAACAGAATTTATTGTCTTTGGTAATTTTTATTTACCATTGGATCATTTGATCCAACGGTGCTCTGATTTACAGTGTAAAATCTTGTCATTTGGAAAGATTTTGAGGAATCATTCCTTAACAGAATTTAATTCTGATTAATTAATGATTTATCATTATTATTAGATCTTTGATCTGACGATTGGGGAGCTTTTAGGTTTCAGCGCTGGCGCACCCGTGCTTTGCACGTGGTGCGCTGCTTAAAAGGCATCGCACATTGCACTAGCGCACACGTGTATGACACGTGGTGCGTGTTAGTTATATGTATGCCCTAGAGGCCATTACTATACATAGGATGTATATTGTAGTGGATGCTGGGACATATATAGTGAGGACTTTCTTGCTCGACATGATAGTATGCTATCTGGTTGATCTTTACCTTAACGTGTACACTGATTGTCTCTCTATTACATATTGGTAAAGCCCTTAGGATGTGTACTTAACTACCTGGACTATGATGCAGATCATACTAGTGGGGACATGGTAGTCCATAAGTACATCCTTCAAAGTCCCTAGTCGTGGGTGTATCGAGACGGGGCATCGATATACCAGAGTAGACTAGCGTGTACCTTCTCGACCCATACAGATGGGCGATGGATGATCCCATATCCAATGGTGTTTGACATCAGAGATGATATACGGGTGCTCAGTAGAGACTGGGTATACTGGACGGACTCGCCGAGAACTCCCAGATGGTATTATACCTCACGTCAGATGGCAGTTCTCTGGTGACACTGGTACAGAGTAGTCTGTTGACCCGAGATCGTCATAGAGTCTTGTGTGGTTCCCACTGTGCTTTGATTTCCATCTTACCACGTCCAAGAGGGCGTGCAAAATGGTGGTTTTTTGGGTACAGTCTCGAGTCACATGGAGGCAATGAGCGATAGGAGGGGATTCGTCTCTCCCGGTATAGGGGGTCGATGTTGCGCTGTGTTCGATTGGCTATAACAGGAAATCCCTGGCCAGGGTTGCTGAGATTTACTGGTAAGTGTTACCAGTAGTTTCTCGAATTGTTATAGACCTCGTATCGACACGACTTATCGAGCTATTGGGGTCTGACGTTTACCACCCCTAGGCGAGATATGCGACATATCAGACGATCAGACCGGACTGTACGGTAGTGTTACTGGTTGGATTCACTAGAGTGTGAGCGGGCTTGCTCGTCGATCTTCAGATCGTTCAATACCCGGGTGGCCGTTACGTTTAGCAGACCGCTTGCGGCTTGTGGGTGTTTGATATGATCATCGCCTGCTGCCGGCGTATTGACGAGTCTTTAGAGTCCTACACAGAGGTTTCCTGGCTCAAGCGAAACGAAATAGGAGCGCATATGAGATATGTGCGGGACCGAGAATAATATGAGTATGTGATACCGTATTCTATTCTCGCGATGAATGTATCGAATGGTTGTATGCGATATAACCTAGTTATCGAATCAAGGATTGATTCGATATGCCGATACATTGGATACTAGTCGGTTATATGCGATATGACCGGATCGTTAAATCAAGTGTTGATTTAATGATTTAATGTATAATTATATATTTGATATATTACTTTGCATTAACTAGTATCGGTTCACTTTAAATGGATATTCTCACTCGGGTGTGCGCATTGCATATGCGATATGATTTTGTGCACTTGCTTGTATCATGTTTGATGATACATGCCTTTTGGTTAAGTGTATAGAATTAAACCATGGTTAACTTAATGATTAGGGTTTTGCTTTTTCATTTAATCATTTGTTTATTCATTTTGGATATTGATAAAAGCATAAAAGAAAAGCAAAATGGTTTCTTTATTTTATTTTCTTTCATGAAGCTTTTTGAAGCTTCATGAAGCTTTGACCAAAGTGACCACTTTGTCTTTATCTTTAACCCTAACCATTAATCTAACCTTAGTTAATTCTCTACACTTGGCCATGGTTGATTATGATAAGTATTCTTTTATTTTCTATTTTCTAAATAACTTATCATATAACTTTCTTCTTCTTCTTCCTTAAACTCAAGAAGAAAAGCTTGACTACATCAATGGTGGATTGATGAAATGAGTGAGAAATCCAATTCTAAAGTCTACCCACTTCCTATTTATTCATCCTCTACCTCTTGCCAAGTAGTAGAGTGTGTTTTCTTCACAAGTTTCTTGACTTGGTGAAGTGAGAGCTTGATCTTGCGATGCTTCGACGTAGATCATCTTCGGCATGGACATCGACGACCTAGCTCGCCTATTCTCCGATGAAGCCGACGCTAGAGCCCGGGACTTGTTATGGACAGCGAGGAGACTTCATTGCGGAGCTATGGAGGTGGAGAACCGGATCTACAAAGGTTGTATTTCCGTATCTCTTAGTTAAGTGTTAACTAGTTTGCTTTTCGCCTAGAAATCTAGCCAACGATCCGTTCTAGGGTTTCTCGGCACCGTTTAAATTTGAAATTGGCATGGTTGATGCCTTGTGAGACCTCATTAGGGTGCCTAGGAATCCTACAGTGGTATCAGAGCCTAGCTAGAGCCTTAGGCGAAGTCTAGACGGAATTTGAAACCCGAACGAACCCGAAACCCAACTCAAAAATAGCTCTCTGTCCTTTTTTCAAAAACTGGGATTTTTCCAAATTAAAAATTGCTAAAAAATTCAGCAGGGAAATCTAAGAATTACGGCGCAAAAAGTTTCTGATGAACAGTACAACTTGTGGCGGAACCGCGGCAGAAGCTTGGCTTCTGCGGCGGTTCCGCGGCTATATGGTGACATCATCAATTCCTGTTTGCACAGTAACTCCTATTTTATTATGCTGGATTTTCTGGGAATTTTTAATATTTATTCAAGAGTTGAATTTTCTGGGTTGTTTTGGGGATTCGAATGTTCGATCGGATTATCAGATTTTGTCTATGTGGCTTTCCGGATAAATTTTAGAATATGTTAAAAAGTTCGACCGGATATAAATACCCAATTTTTCCCCTGTCGGGAAATTTCCAAGTGTTGGATTTTTCTGTAGTTTAACGACGTTCTAAGTAGTGCAAGTAACGCGATGGACCCTCTAGAAGACAACAAACCTTAACTCGATTATGTGACCGTCTTGAACTGCCCTTTGAACCTTAGGGTTTGGGGCAGTACGGCGTGCCACATGTGAGGCGTTGGCTTGACCCTTCTACGGCTGGACCGTTGGTACTGAGGCACGAACTGAATGTTGTTAGACTTATTTCATGTGTTGATCTGTATCGGGAAAACTTGGGTGTTTGAATGTTCGATCGGAAAGTTTAACATTTTCTAATTATCTGGAATGTGATACAACAATTGGAATTCACAAAAAGTTATGAGATAACTGAATGAATGTTATAAACATAGCACTTTAGTCTCGCTTGATCGGTTGCCACGGAATTTTGATGTGATCAAAAGTCTGTCACAATCACGTAGCGTACGCGGATACTCGCCGGGTAAACTTAATAGACAGCCTCACTCCATATCCCGACCAAGTGACTGTAGGAGAACCCCGTCGCCGAAAGCATCCGTTCGGGTGCTCCCGGCAGCGGTGTTCCGCCTTGGTGCACTTCGTCGACGGTATCAGGGGTGCGGCCGCCTACTAAAGTTTGCGACGAGCATTCGATCAGTTTTTCGAGAATCTTGTTGAATTGCCCGACTTGATATTGAAAAGTGTTTTCGATAATGGGACTAAAATGCGGGGTTTATAATTGTTAGGCATGCGATGTCTAAGTAATTCATTCGGTTAGGCATGCGATGTCTAAAGAGGTTGCGGATTCCAACTGTTGTAGTTTTACACTTTCTTTTCTGTGACCGTAAGTGTAATATGTGATATCGCCGGTTTCGTTGCTATATGTCAACGACAATTGGGATGCGCATATTTACTTACGTTGATGACATGTGATGTTATGTGTTGCTGGATATGTTATATTGGATCGTCGTGTTTGAATAGCCGGGGGTTTTTATGTGAGATGAGTGTTTTTCATTTTCATTCATGTAAAAAATCTGTATGTAATATTCTTTAATTTGGGGCACTTCCAGGTTGCGGAAGTTGTCACCCTTTGTATATTATTTACTTTTCCGCACTAGGATAGACCCAAGGAGGGGAGCACAAGTAACCGGGTTCTGGAGTCCAGTGGGAGACCAACTCGAGGAGTCGAGTCCGGGTCTCCTAACTCCAGAATTGGTAGGGTTGCTTGCCGCTCTCGTAGGAGTCTAGGGGTGTGGGTTTGGCTATTCATCACGACCGTGGAATCCGTGTTTTATACTGGCTCGTATTGAAAACACGGATGTCCTAGTATATCCAATATTTCATATGTTTCTTCTGCTGCGATATCTGTGATGTGATCATGTGATGTTCTGTGATAGATACAGTATATAGTATATATGATATATTATATAGACGTTACTTATGTTTTACACCCGCGCTAGCCCTGCCCCGCTCTGCCGTTAGTTACCTAACCTAACGGTGCACGAGGGGACATCGAGACGAATGCGGATGGCATAAGTGTACGTCGTATTTATCTGTGATGTTTAGGTAACTTAAATGATGGGACTTCATTAATGTGATTAATGAAATAAAAGAAACCTAAGATGTTGTAGAATCGAATTTCAAAATTAAAACAGGTAGCTACAGTTCTTGCTTTGCACAGCGGTATATGTGATATATCCTGCACCTTATTCGATGAGGAAAGGACCGAGATCCCTTCACCGGGAGTGACTCCTTTAGCAATAACTGGCAGATGCTACACACTCGGTTAATCTTTTGATTGCTTTTAAGTGTTTTTGCTTTGCACAGTGATATATATGATATATCCCGCACCTCATTCGACGAGGAAAGGATCGACGATCCCTTCACCGGGAGTGACTCCTTTAGCAAAACTAGAAAAGCCTCAAAAGCACTCCATTTTAAAATCATTTGATTCTACAACGATATAAAGTTCATTACGCAAAAGGTTTTCTTAAAAACCTGTCGTAGCCCTCCGTCATTTCAGATAGGTAATAGTTAGTATTCGTGCTGCGTTTGTTGACTCAGTCAAGGCGTAGTGTGCGGTAGCTGATTATTGCTTATCTGCAAAGCATATGATGCGATTGGATTAGGGTAGTCGTGCGGCCTTGTTGACTCAGTCAAGGGTCGTGCGGGTGGGTTTAATTCAATCGAGAAATGACGGGTTGAACTTTACTTGTGGTCTATGATTTGTTGACTCAGTCAAGGTCATAGATCGCTTGGGGCAAAATATTATTTGGAATTTCAAGTGCTGAAATTTGCAATGAGATTGCATACCTTCTATGAGATAGTTGGATCCCGATACCCACTGCGAGTAAGAGTTACTCCTGGGAGAGTTTTATACATTACAATTAGCCGATCAAGTAGGTGTCTAGAAAGGTGTTAACGAGGTTACGCCTCTGGGAAAACGAGGTTTACATTAATTAGGTTCGTGCGAAAGCACGGGGGACCTCCCTCAAAGTTCCGACACTGGCCTGGCTGAAAGATTGGCGAACTTGTAGTGTGTAATTAATCCCGGCTAGTCTTTCCTTTAAGGGTTTGAAGGAAGATTTGATAAAAAGCAGTGGGAGCCATCCTGATTAGATAAAATAATAACCAATCTATTCTTGCAAGAGCGCACGCTGAGTGTTTTCTTCTCTCTCTCTCCAGGTAGCGACCATATCACGCCTTAATCAAGATAATAATACGGATTATTGACCGAACCCGCTTGTTATACTGAGCTGGGGAACGTTGGTCCCGCTTCAACTTATAATTGTTATAAGATAGAGCAGGAAATTGGGGATTACCAGAATTCCCATGCCGCCCAAACGAAAAGAGTGCATGCTGATGCATCATCTTCGGGTGTGTTCATTACAGAGAACTGTTTCTCAGTATCCTTTACGTCCTGGGTATGTGATACCAGATCAGGATCCCAGATATGTAATATGTTACATAGGGCTACAGAAAGGTAGAGAACTGAGAACGGGTGATAAGTTTCATGAGGCAGAAAACGGGGCAAGTGTTGCAGCCAAGTCTGTTGGTCACTGTCACCCTGTATTACCAATACATTGATTCTGAACGAATGTTGTTAGATACCGAACCTGATATACAAAATCATATCAGTCTCTTTATTAGTAAAGAAATGATAAAATTTTGTATTGTTGGATAATGTTTTGAACATTTCCTATATCAAAAGTTGATCGGTTCAGGCACGTTATCTAAAAGCATTAATGTTCTAAATCAAACTACAGTTCTTAGTATATGGAACACACAAAAGAGGAAGAGTTCAGAAATGAACGAATTCTTCTTGAGGTATTGTAGACTAGGTCATATCAATGCGACCCGATTAGCTAGAGTTTCATAAAGATGCATATTTAAATTAGTTTGAATTTACATCTTGTGAAACTTGCCAGTCATGTCACAGAGATGAGATGACCATAGCTCCGTTTATTGGAAACAGAGTAAGAGTTAGTAAACTCTTGGGATGATACATGTTGATGTATGTAAGGTCCCCTGTCTACACATGCCAGGACAGGTTCTTTGTACTTCATTACATTCTCTGATAATCTCTCAAGCTTCAGACATATGTTCCTGTTGAAACATGAGTCCGAGCCTTTTGAGATATTCACAGAATATAAGCGAGAAGTAGAGAACCAAAATAAGGATATAAGTATTATGTCCTATGATGTGATCAAGGAGGAGAATACTTGAGCACGGAATTCCTGGACCATTCTAAAGGAGAATGAGATTCTCTCTCAGCATTACTCCTCCGTATACACCATAGCACGATGGTATATCGGGGTGGAGCAATAACACCCTATATGATAAGGTGTGCTCTATGATAAGTACTACTGAGTTACCTATTTCCTTTTGGGAGTTATGCACTTGAGAAGCTGCATACCTATTGAATAGGGTTCCAATCAAATCAGTTGCCTATCGCTTCATATGTGATATGATAACGGAAGAGCCCATCTCTCAAGTTAGTTGAGATTTGGGGTTGTCCAGCTTATGTCTGAAAAGCAAAATCCGGACAAGCTCGAGGCAAGATCTGTTATGTACAACTGGAAAGGTTCCAGCTATACAAACAACAGCAGATGATTTAGTAGAACCAAAGGATTCAGTAGATTCCAACGAACCTCAGCCTCTCCGCCGATCTAGTAGGGTTCCTCACCCACCTGAGAGATACTTCTGTTTCTCTATGACAGTGGGAGCGAGGATTGCATCATGAGATGATGACCCAACTAGTTTCGAGCTGGCCATCGAGAGTAAGACTCTGCAAGAATGGCTGGATGCTTAGTGATCTGAGATGGAATCCATATACACCAACAAAGTATGGACTTTGGTTGCTATATCTGAAGGGTTAAATCCCCATCAGGAGCAAGTATATCTTGAGAAGATTACTTGGTGTAGATGGAAAGGTTGAGACTTTCAAAGCTAGACTTGTTAAAGGTTTTCGTCATCGACCAGGAGTGGATAATGATGAAACCTTTTCCAGTACCTATGCTTAAGTCCATCCAGATACTACTTACCACGGCTACATACCATGACTACGATATCTGGTGGTTGGGTGTCATGACTGCTTTTCTAAATGATGATTTGGAAGAAAGCGTCTATAAGTACACAGCCAGAGGGCTTCGTAGACAGTGGGAGCAGCGGAAACGTGTGCAAGATGCTTTATAGGATAAAGCAGGCATCGCGGAGTTGGAACATCTGTTTTGATGTAGTAGTCAAACAGTTTGACATCATCAAAATGGTAGATGAACCTTGTATATATAAAAAGGTAGTAGGGAGTATGGTGATGATTCTTGTAGAGTACGTGGATGACATACTCTTGATAGGGAAAGAGTTTTCTATGCTACGCTCGATCAATCTCCGCCTATCACAATGATTCTCCACATAGGATCAAAGTGATACCTACTAAATCCTGGGTTTTGGACCTATGAGATAGATCTAAATGGATGTTAGAATACTCACTAGCTGTAGTGAGATGGTATCAATTGATCCTGGGAAGAATCACTGGAAGTGTTCCAGGGTGATAAAGACGACTGAGTGTCAGTCACAGGCATTGTCTTTACCCTCAGTAAAGGGACGGTATGTTGGAAGAGTTCCAAGCTAGATACCGTGACATACTAGACGATAAAGGCTGGCTACATCGCTACTTAAGATGCTACTAAAGAGGCTGTTTGGGTGTATATTGGTTCATGAGATGAACTATGTTCCTCCCATTGTGTGACAATGGAGTTGTGGCTTATGCCAAGGAACGCCGGTCCCATCAGTGATCCAGACATATTCTAAGGCAGTATCACTTGATCATGGAGATGGTTGATCTCCAGGGAGATCGAGGTTAGGAGAGTAGACTCAGAGGACAACACAGCAGATCCACTCACAAAGGCCTGTTCCCAGAGAGAGACTTTTATGGGATGGTTGAGTATGAGATACTTCAAACCACTGCTACAGATGGCCCTAGTGCAAGTGGGAGATTGTTAGTTATATGTATGCCCTAGAGGCCATTACTATACATAGGATGTATATTGTAGTGGATGCTGGGACATATATAGTGAGGACTTTCTTGCTCGACATGATAGTATGCTATCTGGTTGATCTTTACCTTAACGTGTACACTGATTGTCTCTCTATTACATGTTGGTAAAGCCCTTAGGATGTGTACTTAACTACCTGGACTATGATGCGGATCATACTAGTGGGGACATGGCAGTCCATAAGTACATCCTTCAAAGTCCCTAGTCGTGGGTGTATCGAGACGGGGCATCGATATACCAGAATAGACTAGCGTGTACCTTCTCGACCCATACAGATGGGCGATGGATGTCCCATATCCAATGGTGTTTGACATCAGAGATGATATACGGGTGCTCAGTAGAGACTGGGTACACTGGACGGACTCGCCGAGAACTCCCAGATGGTATTATACCTCACGTCAGATGGCAGTTCTCTGGTGACACTGGTACAGAGTAGTCTGTTGACCCGAGATCGTCATAGAGTCTTGTGTGGTTCCCACTGTGCTTTGATTTCCATCTTACCACGTCCAAGAGGGCGTGCAAAACGGTGGTTTTTTGGGTACAGTCCCGAGTCACATGGAGGCAATGAGCGATAGGAGGGGATTCGTCTCTCCCGGTATAGGGGGTCGATGTTGCGCTGTGTTCGATTGGCTATAACAGGAAATCCCTGGCCAGGGTTGCTGAGATTTACTGGTAAGTGTTACCAGTAGTTTCTCGAATTGTTATAGACCTCGTATCGACACGACTTATCGAGCTATTGGGGTCTGACGTTTACCACCCCTAGGCGAGATATGCGACATATCAGACGATCAGACTGGACTGTACGGTAGTGTTACTGGTTGGATTCACTGGAGTGTGAGCGGGCTTGCTCGTCGATCTTCAGATCGTTCAATACCCGGATGGCCGTTACGTTTAGCAGACCGCTTGCGGCTTGTGGGTGTTTGATATGATCATCGCCTGCTGCCGGCGTATTGACGAGTCTTTAGAGTCCTACACAGAGGTTTCCTGGCTCAAGCGAAACGAAATAGGAGCGCATATGAGATATGTGCGGGACCGAGAATAATACGAGTATGTGATACCGTATTCTATTCTCGCGATGAATGTATCGAATGGTTGTATGCGATATAACCTAGTTATCGAATCAAGGATTGATTCGATAAGCCGATACATTGGATACTAGTCGGTTATATGCGATATGACCGGATCGTTAAATTAAGTGTTGATTTAATGATTTAATGTATAATTATATATTTGATATATTACATTGCATTAACTAGTATCGGTTCACTTTAAATGGATATTCTCACTCGGGTGTGCGCATTGCATATGCGATATGATTTTGTGCACTTGCTTGTATCATGTTTGATGATACATGCCTTTTGGTTAAGTGTATAGAATTAAACCATGGTTAACTTAATGATTAGGGTTTTGCTTTTTCATTTAATCATTTGTTTATTCATTTTGGATATTGATAAAAGCATAAAAGAAAAGCAAAATGGTTTCTTTATTTTATTTTCTTTCATGAAGCTTTTTGAAGCTTCATGAAGCTTTGACCAAAGTGACCACTTTGTCTTTATCTTTAACCCTAACCATTAATCTAACCTTAGTTAATTCTCTACACTTGACCATGGTTGATTATGATAAGTATTCTTTTATTTTCTATTTTCTAAATAACTTATCATATAACTTTCTTCTTCTTCTTCCTTAAACTCAAGAAGAAAAGCTTGACTACATCAATGGTGGATTGATGAAATGAGTGAGAAATCCAATTCTAAAGTCTACCCACTTCCTATTTCTTCATCCTCTACCTCTTGCCAAGTAGTAGAGTGTGTTTTCTTCACAAGTTTCTTGACTTGGTGAAGTGAGAGCTTGATCTTGCGATGCTTCGACGTAGATCATCTTCGGCATGGACATCGACGACCTAGCTCGCCTATTCTCCGATGAAGCCGACGCTAGAGCCCGGGGCTTGTTATGGACAGCGAGGAGACTTCATTACGGAGCTATGGAGGTGGAGAACCGGATCTACAAAGGTTGTATTTCCGTATCTCTTAGTTAAGTGTTAACTAGTTTGCTTTTCGCCTAGAAATCTAGCCAACGATCCGTTCTAGGGTTTCTCGGCACCGTTTAAATTTGAAATTGGCATGGTTGATGCCTTGTGAGACCTCATTAGGGTGCCTAGGAACCCTACAGTACGCTGCTTGGAGCGCAGCGTACCTAGCGCTAGCGCACACGTGCTTTGCACGTGGTGCGCTGTTTAGGACGCAGCGCACTTGGCGCTGCATCTGAAGCGTTGCTTCACAATGTTTTAACTCTTGGCTTTGAGGCATTTGTTACATTATTTGCATGTGGAGTTTTTCCCTTCATTTTTTTATTTTATTATTATTTTTTATTTTATTATTTATTTATTTTTATAAGGGAGCAGGTTTTGAGCCAAAATTTTGGCGGGAACAAATGCCCCCCACTACTTTGCCCAGGTAAGTACGTACGTGGGTAAAGTAGTGAAGAGTTATGCATGGCCACAGAATTGAGGGCTTTGGAGACAAGTTTAGGGTCCTTGTAGTCTAAGACTTTTCAACTTCATGAGCCATGAGTGTCTCATGAAGACTTTTCTCCCTACGAGTCGAGAGGATCCCGTAGGTGTATTTTATCCTTAGGAATCGTGAGGATTCCTAAGTGTGTTTTCCCTTATAAGTCATAAGGATCTTATAAGAGAATTGTCCCTCCTACAGGTCGAGAGGACCCGTAAGTGGTTGTTTCCCACCTTGTCGAGATTTGACTTTGGAGAGTGTGGCCCATGAATAGTATGCAAGAGTCCAATTTAGACTTACCTGCAGGGCCCCGGTGCTTAGGAAACAGGTCCTTATCCCCATTGTCTAAGGCTTTTCCCTACGAGTCGAGACGAATCTGTTAGTTATATGTATGCCCTAGAGGCCATTACTATACATATGATGTATATTATAGTGGATGCTTGGACATATATAGGGAGGACTTTCTTGCTCGATATGATAGTATGCTATCTGGTTGCACTTTACCTTAACGTGTACACTGATTGTCTCTCTGTTACATATTGGTAAAGCCCTTAGGATATGTACTTGACTACCTGGACTATGATGCGGGATCATACTAGTGGGGACATGGTATTCTATAAGTACATCCTTCAAGGTCCCTAGTCGTGGGTGTATCGAGACGGGGCATCGATATACCAGAGTAGACTAGCGTATACCTTCTCGACCCATACTGATAGGCGATGGATGATCCCATATCCATTGGTGTTTGACATCAGAGATGATGTACGGGTGCTCAGTGGAGACTGGGTACACTGGACGGACTCGCCGAGAACTCCCAGATGGTATTATACCTTACGTCAGATGGCAGTTCTCTGGTGACACTGGTACAGGTTAGTCTGTAGACCCGAGATCGTCATAGAGTCTTGTGTGATTCCCACTGTGCTTTGATTTCCACCTTACCACGTCCAAGAGGGCGTGCAAAATGGTGGTTTTTGGGTACAGTCCCGAATCACATGGAGGCAATGAGCGATAGGAGGGGATTCGTCTCTCCCGGTATAGGGAGTTGATGTTGCGAAGTGTTCGATTGGCTATAACCGGAAATCCCTGGCCAGGGTTGCTGAGATTTACTGGTAAGTGTTATCAGTAGTATCTCGAACTGTTATAGACCTCATATCGACACGACTTACCAAGCTACTGGGGTCTGACGTTTACCACCCCTAGGCGAGATATGCGACATATCAGACGATCAGACCGGACTGTACGGTAAGTGTTACTGGTTGGATTCACAGGAGTGTGAGCGGGCTTGCTCGTTGATCTTCTGATCGCTCAATACCCGGGTGGCCGTTACGTTTAGCAGACCGCTTGCGGCTTGTGGGTGTTTGATATGATCATCACCTACTGCCGGCGTATTGACGAGTCTTTAGAGTCCTACACAGAGGTTTCCTGGCTCAAGCGAAACGAAATAGGAGCGCATATGAGATATGTGCGGGACCGAGAATAATAGCAGTATGTGATACTGTATTCTATTCTCGCGATTTGTATCATCGGACGGTTATATGTGATATAGCCGGGTTACCGAATCAAGTGTTGATTCGATACATTGATACACTTGATATTAGTCGGTTATATGCTGTATGACCGGATCATTAAATCAAGTGTTGATTTAATGATTTAATGTATAATTATATATTTGATATATTACTTTACATTAACTAATATTGGTTAATTTAAGATTGATTTTCTCACTTGAATGTGCACATTGTTTATATGTGATATATGCAAGTGTACATGTTTGTATCATGCTAGATGATACATACAAGTTGTGTGTATGAGACTTAAACCAAATCAAGGTTAAGTTAGGGTTTACTAATTTCCTAACAAATAACAAAAGTAGTGAGACTTTGGTCAAAGTTATCAAGCTTCATGAAGCTTGATAAATATTGACAAAGTCAACCATTTTGTCATTTTGTTTAAGATATTAGTTAACCCAACCCTTAACCCAAGTTTTTGGTTAATTCTCTACACAAGTTAAGCATGAGGGCTTAACTTAACCATGGTACCATAATTAAAAGGATAAGTTTCATTCTTATTTGATTAACTTTTTAATTCTTTCTTCTTCTTCATCTTCATCAAGCTTCATGAAAGCTTGCTAGCTCCAATGGTGCCATGAGAAAAAGAGTGAGAAATCCAATTCTGAAGTGAACCCACTTCCTATTTCTTCATCCTCTACTACTTGCCATGTAGTATAGGGTGTTCTCTTCACAAAGTTTTTGACCGAGTGAAGGAATAGCTTGAGTTTGAGTTGCCTCGACGTAGATCATCTTCGGCATCGAAGTCAACGACCTAGCCCGTCTATTTCTCTGATGAAACCGACGCTAGAGTCCGGGATTCTGATGATCGCAGCGGAGGGACGTCAACACGGAGCTAGAGAAGTGGAGGACCGGATCTACAAAGGTTGTAGTCTCTTTCGCTTAGTAGCAAAGTTTTTTGCTTGCATTTTGTTTCGTCTATCCTCTAGTTAACGATCTTCATTAGGGTTTCTCGGCACATAAATTTTTGAATTTGGCATGGTTGATGCCTTGTGGAACCTCTTGAGTGTGCCTAGGAACCCTATAATTGTATCAGAGCCTAGCTAGAGCTTTAGGCGAGCGAAGTTTTAAGTCCGATCGAAACACGAAACCCTAATCCGACCCCTTCTCTGTACATTTTTTAAAACAATGAATTTTTCCATATTAAAAATATGCAGAAAAATCAGCAGGGCTTTATTGGAATTACTGTGCATCACGTGCGCCTGAGTCGACTAAAGCGCCGCGGAACCGCGGCACGAGCATGGCTCGTGCGGCGGTTCCACGGCCATACAATCACATTATTTTTGGAATTTTGCACAGTAATGTCCTTTTGAGTTTCCTCTGTTTTCTGGGTATTTTTAATCTATACTCAAGAGTTGAGTTTTCTGGGTTGTATTGGGAGTTTGCAAATTCGATCGGATATTCTAACCTCGTTTGTGTTTTTCCCGATATTTTAGAATATGTTAAAAAGTTCGACCGGATAAAAATACCCACTTTTTCCCCTGTCGGGAAATTTCCAAGAGTTGGATCTTTCCGTAGTTTAAGAACGTTCTAAGTAGTGCAAGTAACGCGATGGACCCTCTAGAAGACAACAAACCTTAACTCGATTATGTGACCGTCTTGAACAGCCCTTTGAACCTTAGGGTTTGGGGCAGTACGGCGTGCCACATGTGAGGCGTTGGCTTGACCCTTCTACGGCTGGACCGTGGGTACTGAGGCATGAAGTGAATGTTTTTAAACTTATTTCATGTATTGAGCTGTTTCGGGAAAACTTGGGTGTTTGATTGTTCGATCGAAAAGTTTAACATTTTCTATTTATCTGGAATGTGATACAATATTTGGAATCCACAAGTAGTTATGAGATAACTGATTTGGATGTTATAAACATAGCAATTTTGTCTCACTTGATCGGTTGCCACGGAATTTTGATGTGATCAAAAGTCCGTCGCAATCACGTAGCGTACGCGGATACTCGCCGGGTAAACTTAATAGACAGCTACACCCCATAGCCCCGACCAAGTGATTGTAGGAGAACCCCGTCGTCGAAAGCATCCGTTCGGGTGCTCGCGGCAGCGGTGTTCCGCCTTGGTGCACTTCGTCGACGGTATCGGGGGTGCGGCTATCTACTAAAGTTTGCGACGAGCACTCGATCAGGATGTCGAAAATCTTGTTGAATTGCCCGACTTGATATTGAAAAGAGTTTTCGATAATGAGACTAAAATGCGGGGTTTATAATTGTTAGGCATGCGATGTCTGAGGAATTCATTTGGTTAGGCATGCGATGTCTAAAGAGTTTGCGGATTCCAACTGTTGTAGTTTTACACTTTCTTTTCTGTGACCGTAAGTGTAATATGTGATATCGCCGGTTTCGTTGCTATATGTCAACGACAATTGGGATGGGCATATTTACTTACGTTGATGACATGTGATGTTATGTGTTGCTGGATATGTTATATTGGATCGTCGTGTTTGAATAGCCGGGTTTTTTTTGTGAGATGAGTGTTTTTCATTTTCATTCATGTGAAAACTTGTATGTAATATTCTTTTATTGGGGCACTTCCAGGTTGCGGAAGATGTCACCGTTGATGTATATTATTTACTTTTCCGCACTAGGATAGACCCAAGGAGGAGAGCACAAGTAACCGGGTTCTGGAGTCCAGTGGGAGACCAATTCGAGGAGTCGAGTCCGGGTCTCCTAACTCTAGAATTGGAAGGGTTGCTTGCCGCTCTCGTAAGGGTCTAGGGGTGTGGGTTTGGCTATTCATCGCGACCGTGGAATCCGTGTTTTATAGAGGCTCAAAATAAAACACGGACGTCCTAGTATATCCATTATTTCATATGTTTCTTCTGCTGCGATATCTGTGATGTGATCATTTGATATGTTGTGATAGATACTGTATATAGTATATATGATATATTATATAGACGTTACTTATGTTTCACCCGTGCTAGCCTTGCCCCGCTCTGCTGTTAGTCACCTAACCTAACGGTGCACGAGGGGACATCGAGGCGAATGCGGATGGCATAAGTGTACGTCGTATTTATCTGTGATGTTTAGGTAACTTATTTGATGGGACTTCATTAATATGATTAATGAAAGAAAAGAAACCTAAAAGATGTTGTGGAATCGAATTTTCAAAAACAGGTAGCTACAGTTCTTGCTTTGCATCGCGGTGTTCCTTGTAGAACATCCTGCACCTTATTCGATGAGGAAAGGGCCGAGATCCCTTCACCGGGAGTGACCCCTTTAGCAATAACTGGCAGAAGCTACACACTCGGTTTGTCTTTTGATTGCTTCTATAGTTTCTGCTTTGCACAGTGATATATATGATATATCCCGCACCTCATTCGACGAGGAAAGGGCCGACGCTCCCTTCACCGGGAGTGACCCCTTTAGCAAAACTAGAAAAAGCCTAAAAAACACTCCATTTTAAAATCATTTGATTCTACAACGATATAAAGTTCATTAAGCAAAAGGTTTTCTTAAAAACCTGCCGTAGCCCTCCGTCATTTCAGATCAGTAATAGTTAGTATTCGTGCAGCGTTTGTTGACTCAGTCAAGGCGTAGTGTGCGGTAGCTGATTAGTGCTTATCTGCAAAGCATATGATGCGATTGGATTAGGGTAGTCGTGCGGCCTTGTTGACTCAGTCAAGGGTCTGCGGGTGGGTTTAATTCAATCGAGAAATGACGGGTTGAACTTTACTTGTGGTCTATGGTTTGTTGACTCAGGCAAGGTCATAGATCACTTGGGGCAAAATATTATCGGGAATTTCAAGTGTTGAAATTTGCAATGAGATTGCATACCTTCTATGAGATAGTTGGATCCTGATACCCGCTGCAATTAAGAGTTACTCCTGGGAGAGTTTTACACATTACAATTAGCTGATCAAGTAGGTGTCTAGAAAGGTGTTAACGGGGTTACCCCTCTGGGAAAACGAGGTTTACTTTAATTAGGTCCGTGCGAAAGCACGGGGAACCTCCCTCAAAGTACCGACACTGGCCTGACTGATAGATTGGCGAACTTGTAGCGTGTAATTAATCCCGGCTAGTCTTTCCTTTTAGGGTTTGAAGGTAGATTTGATTAAAACAGTGGGAGCCATCCTGATTAGATAATATAATAACCAATCTGATCTTGCAAGAGCATACGCTGAGTGTTTTTTTCTCTCTCTCTCCAGGTAGCGACCATATCACGCCTTAATCAAAATAATAATATGGATGTATTGACCGAACCCGCTTGTTATACTGAGCTAGGGAACGTTGGTCCCGCTCCAACTTATAAATGTTATAAGACCAAACAGGAAATTTGGGGAATATCAGATTTCCCGTGCCGCCCAAACGAAGAAAGTGCATACTGATGCATCATCTTCGGGTGTGTTCATTACAGAGAACTGTTTCTCAGTATCCTTTACGTCCTGGGTATGTGATACCGGATCAGGATCCCGCATATGTAATCTGTTACATGGGCTACAGATAGGTAGAGAACTAAGAACGGGTAATAAGTTTCATGAGACAGAAAATGGTGCAAGTGTTGCAGCCAAGTCTGTTGGTCACTGTCACCCTGTATTTCCAAATACATTGATTCTGAACAAATGCTATTAGATACTGAACCTGATATACAAAATCATATCAATCTCTTTATTTAATAAAGAAAGGATATAATTTTGTATTGTTGGATTATGTTTTGAACATTTCCTATATCAAAAGTTGATCGGTCAAGGCACGTTATCTAAAAGCATTGACGTTCTAAATCAAACTACAGTTCTTAGTATACAGAACACATACAAGAGGAAGAGTTCAGAAATGAACGAATTCTTCTTGAGGCATTGTAGACTAGATCATAACAATGCGACCCGACTAGCTAAGTTACATTTTAGATGCATATTTAAATCAGTTTGAATTTACATCTTATGAAACTTGCCAGTCATGTCACAAAGATTAGATGACCATAGCTCTGTTTATTAGAAACAGTGAAAGAGTTAGTGAACTCTTGGGATGATACATGTTGATATATGTAGGTCCCCTGTCTACACATGCCAAGACATGTTCTTTGTACTTCATTATATTCTCTGATGATCTCTCAAGATTCAGACAAATGTTCCTATTGAAACACAAGTTCGAACCTTTTGAGATATTCACAGAAAATAAGTTGGAAGTATAGAACCAAAAAGGGTATAAGTATTATGTCCTTTGATGCGATCAAGGAGGAGAATACTTGAGCACGGAATTCCTGGATTATTCTAAAGGAGAATGAGATTCTCTCTCAGCATTACTCCTCCATATACACCACAGCACGTCGGTGTATAGGGGCGGAGCAATCACACCCTATAAGATAAGGTGTGCTCTATGATGAGTACTACTGAGTTAGCTATTTCCTTTTGGGAGTTATGCACTTATGAAGTTGCATACCTATTGAATAGGGTTCCGATCAAATCAGTTGCCTACCACTTCATATGTGATATGGAAAGGGAAGAGCCCATATCTCAAATACAGTTAAGATTTGGGGTTGTCCGGCCTATGTCTAAAAGCAAAATCCGGACAAGCTCGAGGCGAACTCAGTTCTGGGGAAGTTTGTTGGATATCCCAAGCATTAGCAAAGGAATATCTTCTACCGCACCGAGGAACAAAAGATGTTTTGTTTCTCGGCATGCCACCTTATTGGAAAAAAAGGAATTTATTTTGGAAACAAATTTGTGGTCATGAGGTAGAACTGGAAGGAGTTCCAGCTATACAAACTACAGCTGACAATTTGGTAGAACCGGAGGATTCAATAGTAACCAACGAACCTCAGCCTCTCCGCCGATCTAGTAGGGTTCCTCACCCACCTGAGAGATACTTTGGTTTCTCTATGACAGTGGGAGCGAGGATTGCATCATGAGATGATGACCCAACTAGTTTCGAGTAGCCCATCAGGAGTAGGACTCTGTAAGAATGGCTGGATGCTTAGCGATCTGAGATGAAATCCTTATACACCAACAAAGTATGGACTTTGGTTGCTTTATCTGATGGGTTAAATCCCCATCAGCAGCAAGTATATCTTGAGAAGATTACTTGTTGGAGATGGAAAAGTAGAGACTTTCAAAGCTAGATTTGTTAAAGGTTTTCGTCATCGACCAGGCATGGATAATGATGAAACCTTTTCCAGTAGCTATGCATAAGTCCATCCGGATCCTACTTGCCACGGCTACATACCATGACTACGATATCTGGTGGTTGGGTGTCATGACTGCTTTTCTAAATGATGTTTTAGAAGAGAGCGTCTATAAGTACACAGCCAGAGGGCTTCGTAGACAGTGGGAGCAGCGAAAACGTGAGCAAGATGTTTTATGTGATAAAGCAGGCATCACGGAGTTGGAACATCTGTTTTGATGTGGTAGTCAAAGAGTTTGACTTCATCAAAATGGTAGATGAACCTTGTATATACAAAAAGGTAGTAGGGAGTATGGTGATGATCCTCGTAGAGTACGTGGATGGCATACTCTTGATAGGGAAGGAGTTTCTTATGCTACGCTCGGTCAATCTCCGCTTATCACAAGGATTCTCCATAAAGGATCAAAATGATACCTCCTAAATCCTGAGTTCTGATCTATGAGATAGAAGTAATTGGATGTTAGGATTCTCACTAGTTGTAGTGAGATGGTATCAATCGATCCTGGGGAGAATCACTGGAAAGGTTCCAGAGTGATAAGGACGACTGTATGTCGGTCACAGGCATTGTCTTTACCCTCAGTAGAGGGACGGTTTGTTGGAAGAGTTCCAAGATAGATACCGTGACATACTAGACGATTAAAGGCAAGATACATCGTTACCAAAGATACTACCAAAGAGGAAGTCTGGGTGTATATTGTTCATGAGATGAACTTCGTTCCTACCATTGTGTGACAATGGAGTTGTGGCCTATGCCTAGGAACGCCCATCCCATCAGTGATCCAGACATATTCTAAGGCAGTATCACCTGATCATGGAGATGGTTGATCTCAAAGGAGATCGAGGTAAGGAGAGTAGACTCAGAGGACAACACGGCGGATCCACTCACAAAGGTCTTTTCTCAGAGAGAGACCTTTAAGGGATAGTTGAGTATGAGATACTACAACCACTGCTATCAGATGGCCCTAGTGCAAGTGGGAGATTGTTAGTTATATGTATTCCCTAGAGGCCATTACTATACATAGGATGTATATTGTAGTGGATGCTTGGGCATATATAGGGAGGACTTTCTTGCTCGACATGATAGTATGCTATCTGGTTGCACTTTACCTTAACGTGTACACTGATTGTCTCTCTGTTACATGTTGATAAAGCCCTTAGGATGTGTACTTGACTACCTGGACTATGATGCGGATCATACTAGTGGGGACATGGTAGTCTATAAGTGTAGGGTTCCTAGGCACACTAATGAGGTCTCACAAGGCATCAACCATGCCAATTTTAAATTTTACAAGTGCCGAGAAACCCTAATACGGATCGTTAACTAGATGTCTAGGCGAAAAGAGAAACTAGTTAACAACTTAACTAAAAGAACGGAAATACAACCTTTGTAGATCCGGTTCTTCACCTCCATAGCTCCATGATGAAGTCCCCTTGCTGTCTAAATCAAATCCCGGGCTCTAGCGTCGGCTTCATCGGAGAAATGGGCGGGCTAGGTCATCGACTACGATGCCGAAGATGATCTACGTCGAGGCATCACAAGATCAAGCTCCGACTTCACCAAGTCATGAAACTTGTGAAGAAAACACCCTATACTACTTGGCAAGAGGTAGAGGATGAAGAAATAGGAGGTGGGTTCACTTTAGAATTGGATTTCTCACTCATTTGCTCAAGTTGCCATTGATGGAGCAAGCTTTCTTCATCTTTGAAGAAGAAGAAGATGATGAAAAGAATATGATAAGTTGTTTTAAAAAGAAAATAAAAACAATACTTATCATTTGGCAATCATGGTCAAGTGTAGAGAATAAATCATGGTTAGATGGAATGGTTAGGGTTAAGCATGAAGACAAAATGGTCACTTAGTCAAAACTTCATGAAGCTTCAACTTAGAAACAAAAATAGCCACCATTTTCCCTTTTGCCTAAATGAATAAATAAATGAACAAATAAATAAATTCAAAACCCTAACCATTACATAACCATGGTTTAGTCTAAACATACACTTAATTATTCATGTATCATCAAACATGATACAATCAAGTGTACAAAATATATCACATATACAATGTGCACATCAAGTGAGAAAAAACCATTTAAAATGAACCAATACTAGTTAATGCAAAGTAATATATCAAATATATAATTATGCATTAAATCATTAAATCAACACTTGATTTAACGATCCGGTCATATCGCATATAACCGACTAATATCCAATGTATCGACTTATCGAATCAATCCTTGATTCGATAACTAGGTTATATCGCATACAACCATTCGATACATTCATCGCGAGAATAGAATGCGGTATCACATACATGCATTATTATCGGTCCCGCACATATCTCATATGCGCTCCTATTTCGTTTCGCTTGAGCCAGGAAACCTCTGTGTAGGACTCTAAAGAATCGTCAATACGCCGGCAGCAGGTGATGATCATATCAAACACCCACAAGCCGCAAGCGGTCTGCTAAACGTAACGGCCACCCGGGTATTGAGCGATCAGAAGATCGACGAGCAAGCCCGCTCACACTCCTGTGAATCCAACCAGTAACACTTACCGTACAGTCCGGTCTGTTCGTCTGATATGTCGCATATCTCGCCTAGGGGTGGTAAACGTCAGACCCCAACAGATCGATAAGTCGTGTCGATATGAGGTCTATAACATCTCGAGAAACTACAGGTAACACTTACCAGTAAATCTCAGCAACCCTGGCCAGGGATTTCCGGTTATAGCCAATCGAACACAGCGCAACATCAACTCCCTATACCGGGAGAGACGAATCCCCTCCTATCGCTCATTGCCTCCATGTGATTCGGGACTGTACCCAAAAACCACCGTTTTGCACGCCCTCTTGGACGTGGTAAGGTGGAAATCAAAGCACAGTGGGAACCACACAAGACTCTATGACGATCTCGGGTCAACAGACTACTCTATACCAGTGTCACCAGAGAACTGCCATCTGACGTAAGGTATAATACCAGCTGGGAGTTCTCGGTGAGTCCGTCCAGTGTACCCAGTCTCCACTGAGCACCCGTATATCATCTCTGATGTCAAACACCAATGGATATGGGATCATCCATCGCCCATCTGTATGGGTCGAGAAGGTATACGCTAGTCTACTCTGGTATATCGATGCCCCGTCTTGATATACCCACGACTAGGGACTTTGAAGGATGTACTTATGGACTACCATGTCCCCACTAGTATGATCCGCATCATAGTCCAGGTAGTCAAGTACTCATCCTAAGGGCTTTACCAACATGTAACAGAGAGACAATCAGTGTACACGTTAAGGTAAAGAGCAACCAGATAGCATACTATCATGTCGAGCAAGAAAGTCCTCCCTATATATGTCCCAGCATCCACTACAATATACATCCTATGTATAGTGATGGCCTCTAGGGCATACATATAACTAACAATAAGTTCATCCTTCAAGGTCCCTAGTCGTGGGTGTATCGATATACCAGAGTAGACTAGCGTATACCTTCTCGACCCATACAGATGGGCGATGGATGATCCCATATCCATTGGTGTTTGACATCAGAGATGATGTACGGGTGCTCAGTGGAGACTGGGTACACTGGACGGACTCGCCGAGAACTCCCAAATGGTATTATACCTTACGTCAGATGGCAATTCTCTGGTGACACTGGTACAGGTTAGTCTGTAGACCCGAGATCGTCATAGAGTCTTGTGTGATTCCCATTGTGCTTTGATTTCCACCTTATCACGTCCAAGAAGGCGTGCAAAACGGTGGTTTTTGGGTACAGTCCCGAATCACACGGAGGCAATGAGCGATAGGAGGGGATTCGTCTCTCCCGGTATAGGGAGGGTTATGTTGCGCAGTGTTCGATTGGATATAACCGGAAATCCCTGGCCAGGGTTGCTGAGATTTACCGGTAAGTGTTATCAGTAGTATCTCGAACTGTTATAGACCTCATATCGACACGACTTATCGAGCTACTGGGGTCTGACGTTTACCACCCCTAGGCGAGATATGCGACATATCAGACGATCAGACCGGACTGTATGGTAAGTGTTACTGGTTGGATTCACAGGAGTGTGAGCGAGCTTTCTCGTTGATCTTCTGATCGCTCAATACCCGGGTGGCCGTTACGTTTAGCAGACCGCTTGCGGCTTGTGGGTATTTGATATGATCATCACCTACTGCCGGCGTATTGACGAGTCTTTAGAGTCCTACACAGAGGTTTCCTGGCTCAAGCGAAATGAAATAGGAGCGCATATGAGATATGTGCGGGACCGAGAATAATAGCAGTATGTGATACTGTATTCTATTCTCACGATTTGTATCATCGGACGGTTATATGTGATATAGCCGGGTTACCGAATCAAGTGTTGATTCGATACATTGATACACTTGATATTAGTCGGTTATATGCTGTATGACCGGATCATTAAATCAAGTGTTGATTTAATGATTTAATGTATAATTATATATTTGATATATTACTTTACATTAACTAATATTGGTTCATTTAAGATTGATTTTCTCACTTGAATGTGCACATTGCTTATATGTGATATATACAAGTGTACATGTTTGTATCATGCTAGATGATACATACAAGTTGTGTGTATGAGACTTAAACCAAATCAAGGTTAAGTTAGGGTTTATTAATTTCCTAACAAATAACAAAAGTAGTGAGACTTTGGTCAAAGTTATCAAGCTTCATGAAGCTTGATAAACATTGACAAAGTCAACCATTTTGTCATTTTGTTTAAGATATTAGTTAACCCAACCCTTAACCCAAGTCTTTGGTTAATTCTCTACACAAGTTAAGCATGAGGGCTTAACTTAACCATGGTACCATAATTAAAAGGATAAGTTTCATTCTTATTTGATTATCTTTTTAATTTTTCTTCTTCTTCATCTTCATGAAGCTTCATGAAAGCTTGCTAGCTCCAATGGTGCCATGAGAAAAAGAGTGAGAAATCCAATTCTAAAGTGAACCCACTTCCTATTTCTTCATCCTCTACTACTTGCCATGTAGTATAGGGTGTTCTCTTCACAAAGTTTTTGACCGAGTGAAGGAATAGCTTGAGTTTGAGTTGCCTCGACGTAGATCATCATCGGCATCGAAGTCAATGACCTAGCCCGCCTATTTCTCCGATGAAACCGATGCTAGAGTCCGGGATTCTGATGATCGCAGCGGAGGGACGTCAACACGGAGCTAGAGAAGTGGAGGACCGGATCTACAAAGGTTGTAGTCTCTTTCGCTTAGTAGCAAAGTTGTTTGCTTGCATTTTGTTTCGCCTATCCTCTAGTTAACGATCTTCATTAGGGTTTCTCAGCACATAAATTTTTGAATTTGGCATGGTTGATGCCTTATGGAACCTCTTGAGTATGCCTAGGAACCCAACAGTGGTATCAGAGCCTAGCTAGAGCTTTAGGCGAAGTCTGAGCGAAGTTTTAAGTCCGATCGAAACACGAAACCCTAATCCGACCCCTTCTCTGTACATTTTTTAAAACAGTGAATTTTTCCATATTAAAAATATGCAAAAAAATCAGCAGGGCTTTATTGGAATTACTATGCATCACGTGCGCCTGAGTCGACTAAAGCGCCGCGGAACCGCGGCACGAGCATGGCTCGTGCGGCAGTTCTGCGGCTATACAGTCACATTATTTTTGGAATTTTGCACAGTAATGTCCTTTTGAGTTTCCTCTGTTTTCTGGGTAATTTTAATCTATACTCAAGAGTTGAGTTTTCTGGGTTGTATTGGGAGTTCACAAATTCGATCGGATAATCTAACCTCGTTTGTGTTTTTCCCGATATTTTAGAATATGTTAAAAAGTTCGACCGGATAAAAATACCCACTTTTTCCCCTGTCGGGAAATTTCCAAGTGTTGGATCTTTCCGTAGTTTAAGAACGTTCTAAGTAGTGCAAGTAACGCGATGGACCTTCTAGAAGACAACAAACCTTAACTCGATTATGTGACCATCTTGAACTGCCCTTTGAACCTTAGGGTTTGGGGCAGTACGGCCTGCCACATGTGAGGCGTTGGCTTGACCCTTCTATGGCTGGACCGTGGGTATTGAGGCATGAAGTAAATGTTTTTAAACTTATTTCATGTATTGAGCTGTTTCGGGAAAACTTGGGTGTTTGATTGATCGATCGGAAAGTTTAACATTTTCTATTTATCTGGAATGTGATACAATATTTGGAATCCACAAGTAGTTATGAGATAACTGATTTGGATGTTATAAACATAGCAGTTTAGTCTCACTTGATCGGTTGCCACGGAATTTTGATGTGATCAAAAGTCCGTCGCAATCACGTAGCGTACGCGGATACTCGCCGGGTAAACTTAATAGACAGCTACACCCCATAGCCCCGACCAAGTGACTGTAGGAGAACCCCGTCGCCGAAAGCATCCGTTCGGGTGCTTACGGCAGCGGTGTTCCGCCTTGGTGCACTTCGTCGACGGTATCGGGGGTGCGACTATCTACTAAAGTTTGCGACGAGCATTCGATCAGGATGTCGGAAATCTTGTTGAATTGCCCGACTTGATATTGAAAAGAGTTTTCGATAATGAGACTAAAATGCGGGGTTTATAATTGTTAGGCATGCAATGTCTGAGGAATTCATTTGGTTAGGCATGCGATGTCTAAATAGTTTGCGGATTCCAACTGTTGTAGTTTTATACTTTCTTTTCTGTGACCGTAAGTGTAATATGTGATATCGCCGGTTTCGTTGCTATATGTCAACGACAATTGGGATGGGCATATTTACTTACGTTGATGACATGTGATGTTATGTGTTGCTGGATATGTTATATTGGATCGTCGTGTTTGAATAGCCGGGGTTATTTTTGTGAGATGAGTGTTTTTCATTTTCATTCATGTAAAAACTTGTATGCAATATTCTTTTATTGGGGCACTTCCAGGTTGCGGAAGATGTCACCGTTGATGTATATTATTTACTTTTCCGCACTAGGATAGACCCAAGGAGGAGAGCACAAGTAATCGGGTTCTGGAGTCCAGTGGGAGACCAACTCGAGAAGTCGAGTCCGGGTCTCCTAACTCTAGAATTAGAAGGGTTGCTTGCCGCTCTCGTAGGGGTCTAGGGGTGTGGGGTTGGCTATTCATCGTGACCGTGGAATCCGTGTTTTATAGAGGCTCAAAATAAAACACGGACGTCCGAGTATATCCATTATTTCATATGTTTCTTCTGCTGCGATATCTGTGATGTGATCATTTGATATGTTGTGATAGATACTGTATATAGTATATATGATATATTATATAGACGTTACTTATGTTTCACCCGTGCTGTCCCTGCCCCGCTCTGCCATTAGTCACCTAACCTAACGGTGCACGAGGGGACATCGAGGAGAATGCGGATGGCATAAGTGTACGTCGTATTTATCTGTGATGTTTAGGTAACTTATTTGATGGGACTTCATTAATATGATTAATGAAAGAAAAGAAACCTAAAAGATGTTGTGGAATCGAATTTTCAAAAACAGGTAGCTACAGTTCTTGCTTTGCATCGCGGTGTTCCTTATAGAACATCCTGCACCTTATTCGATGAGGAAAGGGCCGAGATCCCTTCACCGGGAGTGACCCCTTTAGCAATAACTGGCAGATGCTACACACTCGGTTTGTCTTTTGATTGCTTCTATAGTTTTTGCTTTGCACAGTGATATATATGATATATCCTGCACCTCATTCGACGAGGAAAGGGCCGACGATCCCTTCACCGGGAGTGACCCCTTTAGCAAAACTAGAAAAAGCCTAAAAAACACTCCATTTTAAAATCATTTGATTCTACAACGATATAAAGTTCATTACGTAAAAGGTTTTCTTAAAAACCTGTCGTAGCCCTCCGTCATTTCAGATGAGTAATAGTTAGTATTCGTGCTGCGTTTGTTGACTCAGTCAAGGCGTAGTGTGCGGTAGCTGATTAGTGCTTATCTGCAAAGAATATGATGCGATTGGATTTGGGTAGTCGTGCAGCCTTGTTGACTCAGTCAAGGGTCATGCGGGTGGGTTTAATTCAATCGAGAAATGACGGGTTGAACTTTACTTGCGGTCTATGGTTTGTTGACTCTGTCAAGGTCATAGATCGCTTGGGGCAAAATATTATCTGGAATTTCAAGTGTTTAAATTTGCAATGAGATTGCATACCTTGTATGAGATAGTTGGATCCCGATACCAGCTGCGAGTAAGAGTTACTCCTAGGAGAGTTTTACACATTACAATTAGCCGATCAAGTAGGTGTCTAGAAAGGTGTTAACGGGGTTACGCCTTTGGGAAAACGAGGTTTACTTTAATTAGGTCCGTGCGAAAGCACGGGGAACCTCCCTCAAAGTACCGACACTGGCCTGGCTGAAAGATCGGCGAACTTGTAGCGTGTAATTAATCCCGGCTAGTCTTTCCTTTTAGGGTTTGAAGGAAGATTTGATTAAAACAGTGGGAGCCATCCTGATTAGATAATATAATAACCAATCTGATCTTGTAAGAGCATACGCTGAGTGTTTTCTTCTCTCTCTCTCTCCAGGTAGCGACCATATCACGCCTTAATCAAAATAATAATATGGATGTATTGACCGAACTCGCTTGTTATATTGAGCTAGGGAACGTTGGTCCCGCTCCAACTTATAAATGTTATAAGACCGAGTAGGAAATTTGGGGAATATCGGATTTCCCGTGCCGCCCAAACGAAGAAAGTGCATACTGATGCATCATCTTCGGTGTGTTCATTAAAGAGAACTGTTTCTCAGTATCCTTTACCGTCAAGACCCTGAAGCTAGGAATTTGGCCTTTGCTTCGTTTGCTGGCATTGCGTCTTCTGTATCGAGACGAATGTCGTGGTTGTCTCTAGGTTGCTGGTGAACCGTTGAGGTTTGGAACTCGGGATTTTGCCGTGGCTCCGTTGTTTGATTATCGCGTCTGAATCCTGCTGGAGGAAGAACGCTACGGCGACATCTCGTCTGCTGTATCGAGACGAATGTCGAGGTAGAGACCACTCCATGTGGGATAATCTCCGATGGTCCTTCAGGTTTTATATGAGTTGCCGTCAAGACCCTGAAGCTAGGAATTTGGCCTTTGCTTTGTTTGCTGGCGTGTCCGAATCCTGTTGGAGGAAGGACGCTGTAGTGACATATCGTCTGCTGTATCGAGGCGAACGTCGAGGTAGTGACCACTCCACGCTGGTGTGGGATGATCTCCGATAGTCTTTCAGGTTTTATATGAGTTGCCGTCAAGACTTTGAAGCTAGAAATTTTGCCTTTGCTTCCTTTGTTGGTTTTGCGTGTCCGAATCCTGTTGGGGGAAGGACGCTGTAGTGACATATCATCTGATGTATCGAGGCGAACGTCGGGGTGGTGACACTCCGCGCTGGTGTGGGATGATTTCCGATAGTCTTTCAGGTTTTATATAAGTTGCCGTCAAGACTCTGAAGCTAGGAATTTGGCCTTCGCTTCGTTTGCTTTGGTGTGTCCGAATCCTGTTGGAGGAAGGACGCTGTAGTGACATATCGTCTGCTGTATCGAGGCGAACGTCGAGGTGGTGACCACCCCGCGCTGGTGTGGGATGATCTCCGATAGTCTTTCAGGTTTTATATGAGTTACCGCCAAGACCCTGAAGCTAGGAATTTGGCCTTTGCTTCATTTGCTAGCATTGCGTCTGGTGTAACGAGACAAATGCTGCGGTAGAGTTGGGATTTTGCCGTCACTCTGCTTTGTTTCGACCATGAGGTCTTTTATTGACGTTGCGTCTACATCCTGCTGGACTGCGAAGGAACGCCGTTGTTGACATTGCGTCTGTAATATTGCGACGAATGTCGAGATTATCTCTAGGTTGTCTATGAACCGTCGAGATATGGAACTAGGGACTATGCCGTGGCTCCATTTCATTGTGTTGCATTCTTGCCTTGCTGGCATAAGGAGGAACGCTGTCGTTGGTCTTCTGGGATGCAGATACGACAGTTGAGACTTGGCTCTCTTTCTGATGGTGCTTGGTGGGATGATATGGTTCCCTCTTCGTTTGCTTGTTTGTGCCCCTGGATTGTGTATAGGGATTGATGTAATATCACCTGTAGGGCATAAATTTTATATATTTTTTATTTTCGCGATGCTCTATCATTTTAGCTTTTATATCGCGAAGGTCGCGATTGCCTAATTATTTCGGCTATTTTTCGCGGTGCCCAATCATTTCGGCTATTTATTTTATTTTTACTCGCTATTTTTTTGTTGCGAGTTGCCCAATCATTTCGGCTATTTTGCATGCATACATTTTTTTTACTTGCTGGTTTTGTTGCAAGTTGCTCCATCATTTCGGCTATTTCGTATGCATGTGTGGCTCGCTAGCTTCTCACTGCAAGCCTGGAATTAGACACCGATTTCGGCATCAGCACCGTGTAGGGTTCCTAGGCATGCTAATGAAGTCTCACAAGGCATCAACCATGCCAATTTCAAATTTTACGGGTGCCGAGAAACCCTAATACGGATCGTTGACTAGAAGTTTAGGCGATATACGAATCTAGTTAACAACTTAACTAAAGATAAGAAGCTACAACCTTTGTAGATCCGGATATCCACTTCCTTGGCTCCACGTAGGCGTCCTCTCACTGTCCATCTCGAATCCCGGACTCAATCGTCGGCTTGATCGGAGAAATGGGCGAACTAGGTCGTCGGCTTCGTGCCGAAGATGATCTACGTCGAGGCATCACAAGTTCAAGCTCCGACTTCACAAATTTGTGAAACTTGTGAAGAAAACACCCAAGACAACTTGGCAAGAGGTAGAGGGTGAAGAAATAGGAGGTGGGTTCACTTTAGAATTGGATTTCTCACTTTAGAACTCAAGTTGCCATTGATGGCATCAAGCTTTCTTTCATGAAGAAGAAGATCAAGAAGAAGGAAATGTTATGATGAGTTAATCAAAAATGAAAAAGAAATGAATACTTATCATAATAGGAACCATGGTTAGGTGTAGAGAATTGACCAAGGTTAGAAGAGTGGTTAGGGTTAAGCATGAAGACAAATTGGTCACTTTGGTCAAAGCTTCATGAAGCTTCACAAAGGTTCAAGAATGAAAGCAACCATTTTGTATTCTTATCCCATTCTTTTTCCAAAATCAATAAATAAAAGAATGGATAATTAAAACCCTAATCACTTTCTTAACCTAGGTTTAATTCTTTACACTTAACCAAAGGAGCAAGCATCATCAAACATGATACAAATATGTGCACAAAAGTATATCATATATACAACTTGCACATCAAGTGAGAAAATCCATTTAAAGTGAACCAATACTAGTTAATGCAAAATAATATATCAAATATATAATTATACATTAAATCATTAAATCAACACTTGACTTAACGATCCGGTCATATCGCATATAACCGACTAGTATCCTATGTATCGGCTTATCGAATCAATCGTTGATTCGATATCTAGGTTATATCGAATATAACCAATCGATACATTCATCGCGAGAATGGAATACGGTATCACATACACGCATTATTCTCGGTCCTGCACATATCTCATATGCGCTCCTATTTCGTTTCGCTTGAGCCAGGAAACCTCTGTGTAGGACTCTAAAGACTCGTCAATACGCCGGTAGCAGATGATGATCATATCAAGCACCCACAAGCCGCAAGCGGTCTGCTAAACGTAACGGCCACCCGGGTATTAAGCGATCAGAAGATCGACGAGCTAGCCCGCTCACACTCCTGTGAATCCAACTAGTAACACTTACCGTACAATCCGGTCTGTTCGTCTGATATGTCGCATATCAAGTCTAGGGGTGGTATACGTCAGACCCCAATAACCGATAAGTCGTGCCGATATGAGGCTCATAACGGGTCGAGAAACTACTGGTAACACTTACCAACAAATCTCTGATCAGCCCTGGCCAGGGACTTCCCTGTTACGGCCAATCGAGCACAGCGCAACATCAACCCCCAATACCGGGAGAGACGAAACCCCTCCTATCGCTCATTGCCTCCATGTGACTCGGGACTGTATCCAAAGACCACCGTTTTGCACGCCCTCATGGACGTGGTAAGGTGGAGATCAAAGCACAGTGGGAATCACACAAGACTCTATGACGATCTCGGGTCTACAGACTAACCTGTACAAGTGTCACCTAAGAACTGCCATCTGACGTGAGGTATAATACCATCTGGGAGTTCTCGGCGAGTCCGTCCAGTGTACCCAGTCTCCATTGAGTACCCGTATACCATCTCTGATGTCAAACACCAATGGATATGGGATCATCCATCACCCATCTTATGGGTCGAGAAGCGTATACGCTAGTCTACACTGGTATATCGATGCCCCGTCTCGATACACCCACGACTAGGGACCTTGAAGGATGTACCTATGGACTACCATGTCCCCACTAGTATGATCTGCATCATAGTCCAGGTAGTCAAGTACACATCCTAAGGGCTTTACCAACATGTAACTATAAGACAGTTTAAAAAGACTAGTGTACATGTTAAGATAAAGAGCAACCAGATAGCATACTATCATATCGAGCAAGAAAGTCATCTCTATATATGTCCAAGCATCCAATATAATATACATGATCTGTACAATACTGGCCTCTAGGGCATACATACAACTAACAATCTCCCACTTGCACTAGGGCCAGCTGCTGTAGTATCGCATACCGAGCATCCCGAAGAGTCTCTCAAACTGTATCTGGGGAATGGCCTTCGTGAGTGGATCCGCCGTGTTGTTCTTCGTGTCAACCCTCCTGACCTCGATCTCCCGGCGATCAACTATCTCCCGGATCAGGTGATACCGCCTCAGAATATGCCTGGATCGCTGATGGGACCTGGGTTCCTTGGCCAAAGCCACCGCTCCATTGTTATCGCAATACAAAGGTTTTGGATGCTCAATGGATGGAACCACTCCAAGTTCAGTAATGAACTTCTTGATCCAGACAGCCTCTTTAGCAGCATCGTTGGCAGCGATGTATTCAGCCTCCATCGTCGAGTCTGCCACGGTTTCCTGCTTGGAACTCTTCCAGCTAACCGCCCCTCCGTAAAGGGTAAAGACAAATCCCGACTGCGACTTTGAGTCGTCCTTATCACTCTGGAAGCTCGAATCGGTAAAGGACTCCACTTGGAGTTCTCCGTTACCATACACCAAGAGCATCTCTTTAGTCCTTCGCAAGTACTTGAGAATGCTCTTCACAGCTGTCCAGTGACTCTCTCCAGGATCAGCTTGATACCTGCTCACTACACTTAGTGAGTATGCTACATCGGGTCTGGTACATAGCATCGCATACATGATAGAGCCTACAGCCGAAGCATAGGGTATCTCTTGCATGCGAGCTCTCTCCAAATCAGTCTTGGGAGACATCTCTTTGGAGAGAGTGACTCCAGAGATCGTGGGCAAGTTCCCACGCTTGGATTCTTCCATACTAAACCTCTTTAGTATGGTGTCAATGTACCTGGATTGGGACAATCCTAATATCCGTTTGGATCTATCTCTATAGATCCTGATTCCCAATATGCAGGAGGCATCACCAAGATCTTTCATCGAGAATCTTTGTGATAAGAAGAGCTTGACCGATTCCAGCATAGGAATATCATTTCCTATCAAGAGTATGTCGTCCACGTACAATACGAGGAAGACAACCTTACTCTCTGCTACCTTCTTGTAAATACAAGGTTCATCTGGGTTTTTGACGAAATCAAACTCTTTGATAACGACGTCAAAGCAGATGTTCCAACTCCGCGATGCTTGCTTTAATCCATAAATGGATTTAAGCAGCTTGCACACCTTTCCGCTGCTCCCACTGTCTACGAAGCCCTCTGGCTGAGTCATGTACACGCACTCTTCTAAATCACCATTTAGAAAGGCGGTCTTAACATCCATTTGCCAGATTTCGTAATCATGATATGCAGCGATGGCAAGCATGATCCGGATGGATTTAAGCATAGCCACTGGAGAAAAGGTTTCGTCATAGTCCACACCTGGTCTTTGACGAAAACCCTTTGCTACAAGTCTAGCTTTGAAAGTCTCCACTTTCCCATCTACACCAAGTTTTTTCTTAAAGATCCACTTGCTCCCGATGGGTTTTACCCCTTCAGGAGCAACATCCAAAGTCCATACTTTGTTGGTGTACATGGATTCCATCTCGGACCGCATAGCATCCAGCCATTTCACTGAGTCCCTACTCGTGATGGCCTGCTCGAAGCTAGTTGGGTCATCATCCTCCATGATGCAATCCTCGCTTCCACCGTCAATGAGAAAACCGTAGTATCTCTCAGGTGGACGAGAAACCCTACTAGATCGGCGGAGAGGCTGGGGTTCGTCGAGTTCTACTGAATCCTCTGGTTCTACCAAGTCTTCTGTTACAGTTTGTGTTGCTGGAACCTCTTCCAGTTCTACCTCAATGCTACTTGTCTGTTTCATAAGAAAACTCTTTTCTAAGAAAGTGGCATGTCGAGAAACAAACACTTTTTGTTCCTCGGAGTGGTAGAAGATATACCCTCGCGAATGTTTGGGATATCCAACAAACTTACATAGAACAGACCTTGCCTCGAGCTTGTCCGGATTTTGTGTTTTAACATAGGCCGGACAACCCCATATCTGAATAAAATTAAGACATGGTCTCTTGTCATTCCATATCTCATATGGAGTGGTAGGCACCGATTTGGTTGGAACTCTATTCAATAGGTATGCAGCAGTCTCCAGTGCATATCCCCAGAAGGAAATAGGTAACTCAGCTGCACTCATCATAGAGCGCACCATATCTAATAGGGTGCGGTTTCTCCGCTCCGATACACCGTTGTGCTGTGGTGTATAAGGAGGAGTAAGCTGAGAGAGAATCCCATTCTCTTTTAGATAATCTCTGAATTCGTTACTTAAGTATTCTCCTCCTTGATCAGATCGAAGGATCTTAATACTTTTGCCCGTTTGGTTCTCTACTTCTTGTTTATATTCTCTAAATTTCTCAAAAGCTTCTAATTTGTGTTTCTTCAGGAACACATATCCGAATCTAGAGAGATCGTCAGTGAATGTAATGAAGTACGAAGAACCATCCCTGGCATGTGTAGACATGGGACCGCATACGTCACTATGTATTAGTCCCAAGAGTTCGGTAACTCTTTCTCCGTGTCCTGTAAACGGAGTTTTGGTCATCTTGCCTTTGAGACATGACTGGCAAGTGTCATAAGATGAAAATTCAAACGAATTTAAATATCCATCCTTATGCAACTTAGCTAGTCGTGTCGCATTGATGTGACCCAGTCTACAATGCCACAAGAAAGATTCGTTTAGTTCAGAACTCTTCCTCTTGTGTGTGTTTTGTAAATTGAGGACTGTATTTTGATTGAGAATGAATATGCCATTATACAATGAGCCTGATGCAATCAACTTTTGATCTAGGAATATGTTCATAACATTATCCTTTACTACAAAATTATATCCTTCTTTACTTAATAAAGAAACAGATATAATGTTGCACATCATGTTCGGTATATAATAGCATTCATTTAGAATCAGTGTATCACCACTTGGTAATACTAGGTGATATTCGCCAACTGCTTTGGCTGCAACATTTGCCCCATTCCCAACTTGAACGGAATGATCACCTTTTCCCAGTTCTCTACCTTTCCACAGCCCATGTAACATCTTACATACGTGGGATCCTGATCCGGTATCTAATACCCAGGACGTAAGGTGAACTGAGAAACAGTTCTCAATGACAAACACACCCAAAGATGATGCATCAACATGCATGTTCTCCGTTTGGGCGGTGTGAGAATCCAGATATTCTCCTATTTCCTGTTCATTCTTATAACACTTATAAGATAGAACGGGTTCAACGTTCCCCTGCACAGTATAACATGCGGGTTCGGTCAATACATCCATATTATTATCTTTATTAGGGCATGAAATGGTCGCTACCTGGAGAGAGAGAGAAGAAAACACTTTAGCGTATGCTCGTGCAAGATCAGATTGGTTATTATCTTATCTAATCAGGATGGCTCCCACTGGTTTTTATCAAATCTTCCTTCAAACCCTAAAAGGAAAGACTAGCCGGGATTAATTACACATTACAAGTTCGCCAATCTTTCAGCCAGGCCAGTGTCGGTACTTTGAAGGAGGTCCCCCGTGCTTTCGCACGAACCTAATTAATGTAAACCTCGTTTTCCCAGAGGCGTAACCCCGTTGACACCTTTCTAGACACCTACTTGATCAGCTAATTGCAATGTGTAAAACTCTCCCAGGAGTAACTCTTACTCGCAGTGGGTATCGGGATCCAACTATCTCATAGAAGGTATGAAATCTCATTGCAAATTTCAACACTTGAAATTCCCGATAATACTTTTGCCCCTAGCGTCCTGTGACCTTGACGGAGGCCAAACTACCCACAGGGCGCTAGTCAAGTTCAACCTATCATTTCTTGATCGAATTAAACCCACCCGTACGACCCTTGACGGAGGCCAAACTACGCCGTACGAATACCATAATCCAATCGCATCATATGCTGGCAGATAAGCACTAGTTAGCTACCATACACTACGCCTTGACGGAGGCCAAACTACCGCAGCATGAATACTAAGTAGTACTTATCTGAAATGACGGAGGGCTACGCAGGTTTTTCTGAAAACCATGAGCGTAATGAACTTGATATCGTTGTAGAATCAAAATGATGTTTTGAAATGGAGTGATTTTGAGGCTTTTCTAGTTTTGCTAAAGGGGTCACTCCCGGTGAAGGGATCGTCGGCCCTTTCCTCGTCGAATGAGGTGCGGGATATATCATATATATCACTGTGCAAAGCAGAAACTATAGAAGCAATCAAAAGTCAAACCGAGTGTGTAGCATCTGCCAGTTATTTCTAAAGGAGTCACTCCCGGTGAAGGGATCTCGGTCCTTTCCTCATCGAATAAGGTGCAGGGTATATCATATATACCGCTATGCAAAGCAAGAACTGTAGCTACCTGTTTTGTTTAAAATTTGATTCTACAACATCATTTGGTTTCTTTTATTTCATTAATCACATTAATGAAGTCCCATCATTTAAGTCACCTAAACATCACAGATAAATACGACGTACACTTATGCCATCCGCATTCGCCTAGATGTCCCCTCGTGCACCGTTAGGTTAGGTAACTAACGGCAGAGCGGTGCAGGGCTAGCGCGGGTGTAAAACATAAGTAACGCCTATATAATATATCATATATACTATATACAGTATCTATCACAGAACATCACATGATCACATCACAGATATCGCAGCAGAAGAAACATATGAAACATTGGATATACTAGGACGTCCGTGTTTTCAATACGAGCCAGTATAAAACACGGATTCCACGGTCGTGATGAATAGCCAATCCTACATCCCCAGACCCCTACGAGAGCGGCAAGCAACCCTACCAATTCTAGGGTTAGGAGACCCGGACTCGACTCCTCGAGATGGTCTCCCACTGGACCCTAGAACCCGGTTACTTGTGCTCCCCTCCTTGGGTCTATCCTAATGCGGAAAAGTAAATAATATACAAAGGGTGACATCTTCCGCAACCTGGAAGTGTCCCAATAAAAGAATATTACATACAAGTTTTTACATGAATGAAAATGAAAAACACTCATCTCACATAAAACCCCCCGGCTATTCAAACACGACAATCCAATATAACATATCCAGCAACACATAACATCACATGTCATCAACGTAAGTAAATATGCGCATCCCAATTGTCGTTGACATATAGCAACGAAACCGGCGATATCATATATTACACTTACGGTCACAGAAAAGAAAGTGTAAAACTACAACAGTTGGAATCCGCAATCTCTTTAGACATCACATGCCTAATCAAATGAAATACTTAGACATCACATGCCTAACAGTTATATACCCTGCATTTTAGTCTCATTATCGAAAACTCTTTTCAATATGAAATGAAACTAAACCGCTAGATTTATAACATTCATTCAGTTATCTCATAACTGTTTGTGAATTCCAATTATTGTATCCCATTCCGGATAAATAGAATATATTAAACTTTCCGATCGAACATTCGAACACCCAAGTTTTCCCGAAACCGTTCAACACATGAAATAGGTTCAAAGACATTCACTTCATGCCTCAGTACCAACGGTCGAGCTGTAGAAGGGTCAAGCCAACGCCTCACATGTGGCACGCCGTACTGCCCCAAACCCGAAGGTTCAAAGGGCAGTTCAAGACGGTCACATAATCGAGTTAAGGTTTGTAGTCTTCTAGAGAGACCATCGCATTACTTGCACTACTTAGAACGTCCTTAAATCACAGAAAAATCCAACACTTGGAAATTTTCCGGCAGGGAAAAAGTTGGGTAATTATATCCGGTCGAACTTTTTAACATATTCTAAAGTTATCCGGAAAGCCACATAGACAGGATTTGATAATCCGATCGAATCGTCGATTCCCAATATAACCCCAGAACACTCAACTCTTGAGTCAAATTAAAAATTCCCAGAAAACTCAGCATAATTAAATAGGAGTTACTGTGCAAAAAGGGGATGATGACGTCATCATCTTGCCGCGGAACCGCCGCAGAAGCCAGTCTTCTGCCGCGGTTCCGCCGCACTCTATACTGTTCATTTGAAATATTTTGCACCGTAATTCTTAGAATTCCCTGCTGAATTTTTTAAGCATTTTTAATATGGAAAAATCCCAGATTTTAGAAAAAGTCCAGAGAGCACTTGGGTTTTAGGGTTTCGGGTTCGTTCGGGTTTCAAACGTCGTCTAGACTTCGCCTAAGGCTCTAGCTAGGCTCTGATACCACTGTAGGGTTCCTAGGCACGCTAATGAAGTCTCACAAGGCATCAACCATGCCAATTTCAAATTTTACGGGTGCCGAGAAACCCTAATACGGATCGTTGACTAGAAGTTTAGGCGATATACGAATCTAGTTAACAACTTAACTAAAGATAAGAAGCTACAACCTTTGTAGATCCGGATATCCACTTCCTTGGCTCCACGTAGGCGTCCTCTCGCTGTCCATCTCAAATCCCGGACTCAATCGTCGGCTTGATCGGAGAAATGGGCGAACTAGGTCGTCGGCTTCGTGCCGAAGATGATCTACGTCGAGGCATCACAAGTTCAAGCTCCGACTTCACAAATTTGTGAAACTTGTGAAGAAAACACCCAAGACAACTTGGCAAGAGGTAGAGGGTGAAGAAATAGGAGGTGGGTTCACTTTAGAATTGGATTTCTCACTTTAGAACTCAAGTTGCCATTGATGGCATCAAGCTTTCTTTCATGAAGAAGAAGATCAAGAAGAAGGAAATGTTATGATGAGTTAATCAAAAATGAAAAAGAAATGAATACTTATCATAATAGGAACCATGGTTAGGTGTAGAGAATTGACCAAGGTTAGAAGAGTGGTTAGGGTTAAGCATGAAGACAAATTGGTCACTTTGGTCAAAGCTTCATGAAGCTTCACAAAGGTTCAAGAATGAAAGCAACCATTTTGTATTCTTATCCCATTCTTTTTCCAAAATCAATAAATAAAAGAATGGATAATTAAAACCCTAATCACTTTCTTAACCTAGGTTTAATTCTTTACACTTAACCAAAGGAGCAAGCATCATCAAACATGATACAAATATGTGCACAAAAGTATATCACATATACAACTTGCACATCAAGTGAGAAAATCCATTTAAAGTGAACCAATACTAGTTAATGCAAAATAATATATCAAATATATAATTATACATTAAATCATTAAATCAACACTTGACTTAACGATCCGGTCAGATCGCATATAACCGACTAGTATCCTATGTATCGGCTTATCGAATCAATCGTTGATTCGATATCTAGGTTATATCGAATATAACCAATCGATACATTCATCGCGAGAATGAAATACGGTATCACATACACGCATTATTCTCGGTCCTGCACATATCTCATATGCTCTCCTATTTCGTTTCGCTTGAGCCAGGAAACCTCTGTGTAGGACTCTAAAGACTCGTCAATACGCCGGTAGCAGATGATGATCATATCAAGCACCCACAAGCCGCAAGCGGTCTGCTAAACGTAACGGCCACCCGGGTATTAAGCGATCAGAAGATCAACGAGCTAGCCCGCTCACACTCCTGTGAATCCAACCAGTAACACTTACCGTACAGTCCGGTCTGTTCGTCTGATATGTCGCATATCAAGTCTAGGGGTGGTATACGTCAGACCCCAATAACCGATAAGTCATGCCGATATGAGGCTATGAGGCTCATAACGGGTCGAGAAACTACTGGTAACACTTCCCAGCAAATCTCTGATCAGCCCTGGCCAGGGGACTTCCCTGTTACGGCCAATCGAGCACAGCGCAACCATCAACCCCCAATACCGGGAGAGACGAAACCCTCCTATCGCTCATTGCCTCCATGTGACTCGGGACTGTACCCAAAGACCACCGTTTTGCATGCCTCATGGACGTGGTAGGTGGAGATCAAGCACAGTGGGAATCACACAAGACTCTATGACGATCTCGGTCTACAGACTACCTGTACAAGTGTCACCTGAGAACTGCCATCTGACATGAGGTATAATACCATCTGGGAGTTCTCGGCGAGTCGTCCAATGTACCCAGTCTCCACTGAGCACCCGTATACCATCTCTGATGTCAAACACCAATGGATATGGGATCATCCATCGCCCATCTCATGGGTCGAGAAGCGTATACGCTAATCTACACTGGTATATCGATGCCCCGTCTCGATACACCCACGACTAGGGACCTTGAAGGATGTACCTATGGACTACCATATCCCCACTAGTATGATCTGCATCATAGTCAGGTAGTCAAGTACACATCCTAAGGGCTTTACCAACATGTAACTATAAGACAGTTTAAAAGACTAGGTGTACATGTTAAGATAAAGAGCAACCAGATAGCCATACTATCATATCGAGCAAGAAAGTCATCTCTATATATGTCAAGCATCAATATAATATACATGATCTGTACAATACTGGCCTCTAGAGCATGACATACAACTAACACACTGCTACAACTGGGATATTGCCAGGAGCGAATCATCATTTGCCTCTGTCGATGTCGAACAAAGGTGGCTTATTTAGGATCCTGTCGACTAAGGCTTTGACTTCATGAGCCGTAAGGGTCTCATAAAGGTATTTCTCCCTGCGAGTCATAAGGATCTCGTAGGTGTGTTTTCTCCTTAGGAATCGTTAGGATTCCTAAGTGTATGGTCTCTTATAAGTCGGAAGGATCTTACAAGTGTATTTTCTCTTTATAAGTCGAGAGGACTTATAAGGGCTGTTCACCGAGTAGACATATCCCTAGTCACGGATGGGACTCTGTTAGGGAAATGTTTATTCGTGCTCGTAGATTTTATACAAGGGTCAGCATTGAGCTGCTTCTAGGGCAACATTGGAGGTTGTGGTGGCCGCTTAAGAACAGGTTCTGATCCTTGTAGCTTAAGACTTTTGAATCTTATGAGCCGTGAGGGTCCTCATAAGAGGGTTCTCCTTACGAGTCATGAGGATCTCGTAAGTGTGTTTTCTCCTTAGGGATCATAGGGATCCCTAAGTATGTTGCTCCCTTGTGAGTCGTAAGGATCTCACGCGGGTGGTTTCTCCTTACAAAGCCGAGAGAACCTTGCAAGTGTCTTTTAGCGAGACTGCGCCCTTTCGGGTTTTCACAAAACTCGCCGGTAGCCCTACTGTTTTTACTCACGGAGCCCTTTCGGGTTTTCATCCGTGCCCATTTTGCTTATGGACATACCGTTTTTTTACCACGTCAGCCTGAGGATGCCGCGGGTTGGTAGTAGTTTAACGACATTTCGTTCATTAGTTTACGTACGATTACGCAGCTAGATTTTGCCGCAAATCTTCGCGTGTTTTGTATCGGAGGTGGATTCCTTGAAGAGAGGGCTGAGGGGGATTTCTTCGTCAGAGTCGCTTCCAAAGGTGATAACTTGCGATCCCTTGGTGTCGGCTATGTGACAGTTGCCAGCAGCTCTTTCGCGCTCATCTTTCATGCTTTTCTGCTCCCGACGAGCCCTACGCTTCTCTTGTTGAACGTGTCGTCGATGGGCAACATATCTCTGCCACCAGTTTTTAAAGGTTATGCACTCCTCGGTAGGGTGTGCAATCCTCTAATAGCATAGGCAGAAGTTAGGATGCATGTCCGCTTCATTAAGACGTTTATTGCCAGGGGAATTTCCTTTGAAAGAGGGCAACTTCATTCCTATTTCCAGGGCCCTAGCGAATCGTTTCCTTACTTTAAGCTTGCTTTTGCTGGCGATAGGGATGCTTTGCTCCAGTTGGGGTGTCTTGACCTTTTTCTCCAGTCGTCGGCGTTTGGCTTTTTCGAATATAGCCAGTTCATGCTCTCGATTGGCTTTGCTTTTCTGACAGGCTTCATTTAGTAGCAAATCGATCATCTCGTCAGATGGTTCCAAGGGTTTTGGCTTCGATCCTGCCCCCAGCTTTTTTATGCTGTCTTCTATCGTCGAGTGCGTTTCTTCATTAATTAATGCCGAATGAGAGATCATGTGGCAACTTGCCACATAGTCCTCAGATTCTTTTGACAAATCATCCTTGTCATTATTGTCGTTATCTCCGTTCTCAAGGATATTGTTGAGAAATTCTTGGAATGTGACTGGGGTCCGCGCCTTCTGGTTATATTCTTTCAGAGCGTCAACCTATTTTCGCAGGTCTGCGCGCTTGTTATCAAGCTTCATGGGCTTTTGGGTCTTCTTTTTCTTCTTTGAAGACTTTGATGGCTGGGTGCGGGCGCTTTGACTATCACCACCAATTTTTGTAGTTGGGTACGGTTTCAGCATTCCCTCGACGATTTCGGGTTCCAGTGGATTTTTCCACCTGATCGCCAGGCATGTTTGGAGATCCTTCAGCATTCTTTTTATCTTGGTTGAAAGAGCGACCTCCCATGGGGCTTCCCTTATGATGAGCACGATGCCCCCGGCACGTTCACTCTTTTAGGGGTGTGAGGTTGTGGCGGGTTCACCTTCCAGTTTTCGGATAATGCGAACTTGCCTTGTTGGTATTGGTCTTCAATCCAGCCTTTGAAGACGAAGCAATCTTTGATTGGATGGCTTACTACTTGGTGGTAAGGGCAGTAATTAGGATTGTTGACATCGTCTGGCTGCAACGGATTTTTTGGATCTGGCAGATTGATGAGTCTGTTGCGCACTGCCAGCTCGAACAGTCTCCTCGTTTTATCCTGGGGAAAAGAGTAAGGATGTCCCAGTCTTTCTTTGAGGGATGGGCATGGACGCACATTGTTTTGGCGAACAAACGGCTTTATGTTGCTCGGCTGTTGTTGAGTATTGGCGACGAATGTCGCTTTTCCTTTCCGCTTTTCATTCCGAGGATCCATCTTTGAAGGAGATGGTTTATGGCCCATTTGGTCCATTTGGGCCAACTTGTCAATCAAGGCTTGGAACGTGGTCGCTTGAAAAACATCATGAATTGGGAGATAGTCGATTGAGGGTCAAGGGTCCACATGAATATGCCCACTGCCGGTGCTTCTTCGATGCGCTGCTCGCATTTCGACCATAAATTTCGCCATCGTATTGCATATTGAACCCATGTTTCTCCAGGCTTCACCTTGGCATTGATCAATGCCGTTATTGGGGTGCGTTTACTAGCACTCGCGAAACGCTGGGTGAATAGAAGTTCCATCTCCGCAAAAGTCTTGACGGAGTCATTGGGAAGTTCGGAATACCACTTGAATGCCGTTTCTGACAAGCTGCCGACGAATTGGCGGAGTAGCAATTTATCATCACCTCCGGTGTTGCCACATAAAGCCCTGAACTGGGCAACATGCTGTTGGAGATTGCCCGTCCCTTTGTATACATGAAATTTGGGGATCGTATATCCCGGCGGGTAACTTATTTGGTCATACCAGCCCGGATAGGGTCGCCCAGTTTTAACGAATTGGTCGGCCACTTCATTCTCCTGGTGAGCTCGTATTTGCTGAGCTATATAGTCATCCAGTGCGGCCTTGGAAATGGTTTCCTCCTTGGCTGCTGAAAGAGCCGAAGGAGGGTTAGATGTTTCTCCTCTGTCGTCTTCAATAATGATCGGAGGGTCTTCAGTTGGAGGATCCGGCTGTAACATCATCCCTACCATGTCTTGGAAGAGAAGCGCCATTCGTTTTATATTAGCAGCTTGTTCCGCTGCTTCTTTGTCCTTCTTTTCGAGGACTCTGCGAAGGAAGTCAGCATCGGTTTTTTGTTCATGACGCTGCTCTGATGATACCTCCGGGCTTTTTTTTGGCCCGGTGAGTGCGGCCATTTGCATCAGCATTTCCTGAAGCTTCTGTTGTTGCTCCTGGGATTTTGTCATGGATCGGGTGAGCGGTCGGTGACCCGTCGAAGTGCGGCTTTCCTCTTTTCCAGAAGCCATATAAGCAGTATGCACCACCATACCCCTAGACCTAGGGCGTTTAAGCTCAACGTCTTTACGGTATGCCGTAGTCACAGGGGCATTTTGCGGCCTCCCTCTCTTTTGAGTGGTTGACATTGAGAGAGCCGTTGCAGCGGGCACCCAGGTAGCTGTCGCCTTTTATGGCTTGACAGAATGGTTCTCTTCTCGCTGGACCTTCACCTTTTTCTGTCGGCGAGAGTAATCTTGATCAATTACCGAGTCTTGAACCTGTCGCCAGACCTTGTAAATTTTGGAGGACAGCCGCTGAGGGGACCGCTCTGGCTTCGTTTCTGTAACATTTTCCATGGGTGGAGGAGATCTTTTCAGTACGGCGGTAGGAGAGTCCCTGCGCACCTTGTTCAGCAATTCAAAGCTGTTCCCGGTTGGAACAGCAGCATCGATCTCCACCGTTGGAGCTGGTGGAGTAAATCCAGGTGGAGAGTTGCCCCCAGCCTTCCGTACTCGGCGCCAGTGACGACGGCGAGCATGTCGCACAGATGGTGTTGGTTCGGCTATGGGGATGGCTTTGTCATGCCCCCTGTTTTGAGGAGAGGCTGTTATTGGCGCTAGCCGGTCGAAGACTGACGTCCGTTGAGAGGGCATAGTCAGTCTTGTGATGGCCGACTTTCGAACAGGGGAAGCAGCCTTCGTGACTTCGCATGGGGTAGGAGCTGAAACGGACAGTGTTGTGAAGACCGACCCTTCAGTAGGGGAAGCTGCCTTGACGACTTTAGGAGCAGGAATGGCTATCCGCTTCGGGATGGCCGCTTCAGGTATCGCGGGCTTCTTCATGGGCCCACTTGAGCTTTGGCCCAGTTTGCTAAAAACTGAGGCATTGGACTTAGGCGACCTGTTGAGAGGGGCCGCGGTAGTTGTAAGCCGATCAAAGATCGACTTCTTTGGAGCTTCTTGCGACGACATTGGGGCATTGAAGCTCATCGGTGGGAGCATAGTCCTGAAGAATAGCCCAGTGGTGGCCAGAGTCACCTGTTCCACCGGCATAGCGAAGATGGAGGCCGCTTGGGGACCGTAAGTCACTCCTTCGGATGGGACGGAGCGAGAGTTGCAGTTGCAGTTAGTGCAGTTTGAAGCCATTGATCTTTTGTTTTCTGCACGGAGCAAGACACCAAATCTTAGTAGCTCGGACCCACAGGCAACCATATCAAACCGCGATTCATTCGCGAACACGACACATGAAGTGTGGAGTGGAAAGAGGAAAAGGTCCCACCGGACATGCCAGAATCTGTTCCCCTCCAAAAGACGCGGACGAAGACGCGACGAACGTCTTGCCTGAATTTCGGGACAGATGCTAATTGGTGCTATCCATCCACCTCTCCGAAGATGCCAAGTTGATTTATGGCACCATGTATCGAAGGTTTAAACGGATGCGGCCGATGTAGCAGACTTCATCAGATTCCCCCTCGTTTGAGGGGTTTTTGATTGTGGCGACGCTCTTCCCTGCAGGCGCAAGTCCCTGCAGTTAATTATGCTACCGCATCGCGGTAACAACTTTCTCCTTCTCCAGATGGTCACTTCGTGTCGTGGGTGTTTTGTTTGTTTGTGGTTGCCCGTGGATTGTATATGGAGACTAATTTATGTTGTCGCCCGTATGGCGTGGATTAGTCCAAATCCGTATTTTCTTATATTTGGGTTTTGGTTTGGGTTTAAGGATACGTTAGCCTCGTTTGAGGCTAAGATCAACTTAAACGTTTGTTAAGGATACATTAGTCTAATTTTAGACTAAGATCGACTCAACATTTGTTAAGGACATGTTAGTCTAATTTTAGACTAAGATCTACTTAACAGGACCATTTAGATCCAATAAAGAAGCATTTGGGCTCTATTGTTTTAGTTTTGGGACTTTGCGGTCAATTGCCAGTTTAAGGACATGGTGGTCCAGGTTAAGGACATCGTAGTCTGTGGGTTTAATGAGACCCCACAGTCTGAGGTTAAGGACATCATAGTCCGTGGGTTTAAAGGGACCCCACAGTCCGAGGTTAAGGACATCATAGTCCATGGGTTTAAAGGGACGCCACAGTCCAAGGTTAAGGATATCATAGTCCATGGGCTTAAAGATCCCACAGTCCAGTTTAAGGACATCGTAGTCCGTGGGCTTAAGGACCCCACGGTCTAGGTTTAGGACATCGTAGTCCGTGAGTTTAAGGACCCCACCGTCCAGTTTAAAGACGTCATAGTCTATGAAATGTGTGGTTGTCGGGACCCGTCACTTCTTTGAAGATGTTGAAGGATTACAACGACAAATATCAGAGGAGTTCAGAGATGTACCCTTGAACCAATTTTGGTTGGGAGATCTATAGTCCAATTTGGGACTAAAGTCTGTTAAAAGGTTTATGAGCATATGGGCTCAGTTGATATGAGTTGAGGACTTATGGCCAATCTTGGGCTAAGTCCAATAAATGTTTAACATTTTATTGTTCTGGCTATTGAGCCTTTATTTGGGCTTGGCCCTTTTAATAATGCTGAGTATTAGATCTTGACATTTTTTTGTCTTGTATTGAATGCATAGCATTCATCAGAACAATGTGTGTTCTGGCAGTGCGCCATATGGCGCACTAGGCGCTTTGCGCCAATTAAAGAGCGCATTGCGCTTCTGCCAAGTAGCGCAAACGAAAAGGACAAGTGTCGCGCTTAGCGCTAAGCGCCAGTTTATAAGCACATTGCGCTTTCAATTTGTGAGCACATTGCGCTAGTTCAGTGGCGCACCAGTGAGTGACATGTGGCGCGCTTGGCGCTGAGCGCCAGCCCATGAGCGCAGTGCTCTGTTTCAGAAGCGCAAAGCGCAAGTTGTGTCTACGGTTGACACGTGGCACATTTTGGCGCCGAGCGCCGGTCCAAGGAGCACAAAGGCGCAGTTCATGAGTGCAAGGAACTTTTCAGTAGCGCAAAGCGCATTTGATCAAATTTATGATCAGAGAACAAGTTTATGTTCTTTTTTAAAGGAGGCTTTGCCTCAAGATTCAAGAACAACTGTTCTTCTTTTTGAAAGGGCTTTTCCTTTGTGGATCAATGATCTGTGAATGAAATAGATACTTCTTTTTATGTTTTTATAGTAAGATCTTTTGATCTCTTTTATATCAAAGACCTTGGTCTTTTGTAGATCTATAATCTTTTTTAGAAGATAATTCTTCTTTTTATGAGATGATTTCATCTCTGTGTTCAAGAATCATGTTCTTTACCTTGAAGAAAATGATCTTATTTCGCTAAAATCTTGCTTTTCTTTCTCTTTGAGTTTTTTTCAAAGTTTGTAGGGGGGTTTCTCTATATCAGACTTGAAGTCTTGGGGCCTTTATATAGGGCAAATTGATTTGTTAAATCAGTTAGAGAGATCTTTCTCTGGTTGATTTGGGGATGTTTCCCCACAGTTGGATCTTTGATCCTAGGGCTTCTGTTTTACAGAAGGCAATCTTCTTGTTTTTAACAAGATTGAGAAAATCTTTCCATAACAGAATTTATTGTCTTTGGTAATTTTTATTTACCATTGGATCATTGATCCAACGGTGCTCTGATTTACAGAGTAAAATCTTGTCATTTGGAAAGATTTTGAGGAATCTTTCCTTAACAGAATTTAATTCTGATTAATTAATGATTTATCATTATTATTAGATCTTTGATCTGACGATTGGGGAGCTTTTAGGTTCCAGCGTTGGCGCACCCGTGCTTTGCACGTGGTGCGCTGCTTAAAAGGCAGCGCACATTGCGCTAGCGCACAAGTGTATGACACGTGGTGTGCTGCTTGGAGCGCAGCGCACCTAGCGCTAGCGCACACGTACTTTGCACGTGGTGCGCTGTTTAGGACGCAGCGCACTTGGCGCTGCATCTGAAGTATTGCTTCACAATGTTTTAACTCTTGGATTTGAGGCATTTGTTACATTCTTTGCATGTGGAGTTTTTCCTTTCATTTTTTTATTTTATTATTATTTTTATTTTATTATTTATTTATTTATTATGATTTTTTTTATAAGGGAGCAGGTTGTGAGCCAAAATTTTGGCGAGAACAGTTGCACAGACCACTCCTCCAGCTCCACAGCCCGCTCAGACTCCCGCACAGTCCGCTCCTTCGTTGGTCGAGTTTTTGACGACTCAGGGCTGCACCGAGGAGCAGATGCGTCAGATTATAGCGTTTATCAGAGATGGAGGAGATGGAACGAGCTAGGGTAGCTTTTTTTATATATATTTTAAGCATTTATATACTTATATGATACATATTGTATATATTTTGGACGATATTGGTGTTGTTTGCGTGTTCACGATGATTTAGATTGATATCGTATTCTGTTTGTTTATTTCTTTTATATATTATGCGTGAGATGTTGATTTTGAATACTGCGGTATTTGGTTATATGATGTATATATTATTGTGCACAGGACGGGAAAAAAACAGGAAGCCCATTTTTTAAAAAAACCTTGATATTTTGTCCCTACAGATTAATCCGTAGGGCCATTTGTTACCCTTACGGATTAATTCGTAGGTCCAAAGTTTGCCCCTACACAGTTAGTCGTAGGGGCAAAATATCAGGATACCTGATATTTTGCCCCTATGGACTCAGTAACAGGCGTTAAACTTGCCCCTACGAATGTATCCGTAGGGACGTTTGTCTGGACCTACGGATTACTCCGTAGGGGCATTCAGCTGGACCTACGGATAAATCCGTAGGGGCTTTTATCTGGACCTATGAAGAACTTGTTGGCTATAGTGCCCTCAAGTCAATTATTGGTTCGCAGGCACATGATTGCAATGATTGAGGGAGGACCAATACCGGTAGAACAGTCTTACTCAAGATGATAATATGCTATCTGGTTTGTCTTTATCATCGTGTACATTCTTCAGGTGATATTACAGATCACTATTACATGTTGATAGAGCCTATAAGATTCATGCTTGACTACCAGCAGTATGATGGCGATCATATATGTGGGAGTTGGGTGGTCTATAAGCACATCCTTAAAATTTTCTTAGTCGTGGGAGTTTCGAGATTGGGCATCGATACTCCAAGAATATACTAGTGTATACTGATCGAGACCCCGACGAGGGGCGGTGGCCGGTCTCACAAGCCATTGGTGTTAGTTGGTTCACCTAAGATGTATACAGGTGCTCATTGGGTTATGGGTACACCGGACGGACTCACCGGGAACATGCTAGTTGGAATTATACCTATTGTCAGATAGCAGTTCCCTGGTGACATGTGTACAGGTTAGTCTATCGACCCGAGATCATTATTTGTCTCGTGTGAGTTCCCACTATGCTTTGATTACTACCCTACAACGGTTCGAAGGAGTCGTGCAAACAGGTTTTAGTTGGGTACAGTCCCGAGCCACATGGAGGCAGTGAGTGGATCGTTAGGGGATTTGTCTCTCCCGGTATTGGGGGTTGATGTCGCGGTGTGCACGGGTGGCTATCACCAGAAATCCTTAGCCAAGGTAGTCGAGAATTACTGATCTTGGATCGGTTGTTTCTCAGGCGGTGATAGGTTTCATATCGACACCGAATGTCAAGTTATTAGGGGTCTGACTTTATCCACCCCTAGACTTTATATGCGATAATTATAGACGAACGGACCGGACTGTACAGATATTGTCACTGTCAGACTCAGTTGGGTTTTAGGATGAGTTTGATCGTTGGCCTCCCTTTCGCTCAATACCTGGGTAGCCGTTACGTACAGCTAGTATCACTGACGTGCTTATAGTTAAACCCACTGCCAGCGTATTGACGATTCTTTAGAGTCCCATACAGAGGGTTTCTCTGCTTCGGGCGAAACGTTGTAGAGGCCGTATGGTTTTATGGCAGGGTTCGGTCATATACGTGCACTTATGCACGGATCATGATCGGACGGATAATACTAGTGGGCTTTGGTTTAAGTCGGATCCTAGTATTATATTGTTGGATTATTTTTGTCTCGTTGTATGCGTATTCAGTCCGAATACGGATGTAAGTATGTATATACGGATGAGGGGTTTTCTCGTAATTCGTTACAAGTTAACTTTAGAAGATGCCATTTCATTTTGTTATTAAACATTTAGGGTTTTAAATGTTTATTTGGTGGAAAAGTGTGACTCATTGTTTTGGCATGGTTCATGCATGCACTTGGTGACTCATGGTGGTGGGTCATGGTGGCATGATGAATTCTTTATTTGTATTGTGAGATATTTGTAGTGAGCATGTTAGATATTTATTCTTGAGTTGTTTTCTTTACTTGCTCACAAAATATAACACAACACACAACAAAAGAAAAAGAGGCAGCCACTTTACTTTTCTTCACTTGCCTTTTTCTTTTGCCAAGCTGTTGCTTCACACTTCTTCTCCCATAGCATCTTCTTCAACCTCCACCCTACATGTTTCATGTGTTGAGAAACCTAAGGTGTATTGAGACAAAATAATCACACACACTCTCTACTTCATCTTGGCTATCTAGGTTAGCAAACTAGATACCTGAGTTGCTTCGGTTTTGAGTTCCGAGCCCGTATTACAAACCTTAAACGTGGATCTTCTTCGATGTGGGGAGACCGGAGATCAAACATGATTGATGAAGCCGCGAGGAGCTTAGGACAGAGGTTGAAGACCGAAGGACACGGATTGTTCGGTATAACCTCTCTAAACTCCTTTCTTATAGCTAGTGTAGGGTTAATGGTACGATCCGTCGATTAGGGTTCCGTTAGCGCCGATTTTTAAAAGTTTTTGTTCCTCATTAGGCCACAGATTGATGGCTGGGAAGCTGCCGTAACCCAACATGGTATCATAGCAAACCTATTAACCGCATACTAGTTGTTTAGACGATGTTAAAGTATCAAAATCGAAACAACTCCGAAACAATACCAACACATATTCCATTCTCTGTCGAATTTATTTTAGTCTTCTAAAAATATTTAAGCAACTGCAGAAGACTACCTATATTACCACTAGAAGACTCCCCAAATATGAGTCCAATCCAACATTTTTGGACTGGCCAGATCATCAAAAATTCCGAGGTGGCCGGTTTTAGAAGTGAGTTTGGACTTCGTATTTTGGGTGTGGTCTAGTCTTTGGAATATTAGTTCATTGGTATTGCTGGTTTAGCCCAGTTTGGATATGGATTTATCTTATGGTTTGGGGGCTATTCAGGGTTATTTCGAAGTCGATATTTCTAACACTGTTTAAAGTTTTATAGTACATTCATTACTATCTGCGACCATGAATGTCATTAGAGTGGTACAACTTGTCTAATTGCTATAGTTCCTGCGAACGTGACATTCATGTTGATGTTCTGTGTTGTGCTTTGTTGAGGCAGAATCGTCGTGGTAGATATCTTGGGTGCAATATTAGTATAGTTTAGTTTTATTTGTGAATTTGATATCGCAGGGCGAGCATCCGACATGTGGACTGCCGTCACTGCCTGTTTGTATATTATTTATTTGGGACACGACCGGGTTGAGGTCGATATCACCGTTGTATATATTTTCTTTTTTGTACTAGGATTACCCCGCGATGGAGTGTACGGATAGCCAGGTTTTGGAGGGCAACGGCCCGCATCTCATGGCGTTGAGACGGAGGGGGCCTCACTTTAGAATTGGCGGGCTATTCGCCTCACTCGTAGGGGGTACAGATTGACCCAAAGAGGGGTGCTCAAGTTACCGTATTCCGTGAAGTGCCGGGTGGCCCATTCAATTTGATGAAGGGGCTGTCTCACTTCTGTTTTTGGCGGGTAACTTGCCGCACCCATAGGGGTCTAGGTTTTCATTGCACAGGCTATCCACATGACCAGGGAAACTTCGGGTTTCAGTTGCGGCTCAAAGGAAAGCCGGGGCTCCCATATTATCTGTATTGTCCTGTGATACTTATTGCTTATTTGTGATGTTGCATTTATCATGCCTGGAGTGATTATTATATATTGTTATATATATACACTAGTAGATGTTGTATATGTTTTACACCCGCACTAGTCCAGCTCTCGCTCTATCGTTAGTTAAGTAATCTATCGGGTGATGACGGGGCCCAGTGGCGAAAGCGGGTGGCATATACGTACATCATATTTTCGTTCTTTTCTGGTGTGATTAATTGATGGGACTGCGTTGATTCTGATCAATGCAAGGAAAAAAAACCTATTCGATGTTGTTAGAACAATTTTCAAGCTGTTATTACAAGGACGTTTTCTTTTGTTTTGCACAGCGGTATTCGATTATGAATATCTAGCACCTCATTCGATGAGACAAGAGCCGAGATCCCTTCACCGGGAGTGACCTCTTGGGCCGAAGTTTGCGTCAGGGTAATAACTTCGCTATAATCGATTACTTTTTGCTTTGCATCGTGGTATTCAGTTGGAATATCCTGCACCTCATTCTACGAGGAAAGAGCCGAGATCCCTTCACCGGGAATGACCTCTTTAGGAAAGGTTTTCGCCACTATATATTTGTAAAAAGCTATCTGGTTCCTTCAATGATATCAAGTTCATTACGTTAAAGGTTTTTCGCCAAAAACCATTCGCAGCCCTCCGTCATTTCAGACGGGTAGCATTTCGTATTCATGCTATGTTTGTTGACCTTCGTCAAGGCATAGTGTATGGTAGCTATTTGTTACTTTTCTGTTGTATAGATAGATACGTTGGTTTGGGACAGTCATACAGCCTTTTTGGCCTTAGTCAAGGGCGAGTACGGGTGGGTTCAAATTAACGTGGACAATGACGGGTAGAACTTGACATGTGACTTATGATTTGTTGTCCTTAGTCAAGGTCATAAGAGCATGGGGTAAAAATCACATCGGGAGTTTCTAAAGAAACTGAAACTTGCCAAACCTGCGCATACCTTTTGGAGTGTGACTTGAGTGGATTCCATCAAGTTATCAAGCGATGATAGTTGGATCCCGATTCCCACTGATGAGTTGGTTTAGTCTTCGGGTGATTTTAGATGATCTCGATTAATTCTTTTTTCGGGTTTGGAGGAGAATTTGAGGTTATAGTGGGAGACATCCTGATGAGATAAAGTGATTAACCATTCAGATCTAGCTTAGAGTGTACGCTAAATGTTTCTTTTCTCTCTCTCTTTGGCAGTGACCATGGCCCGACTCTAAACTAGAACTCATAAACCATGTTAACCGAACCTTCTTAAAAACATACTGACTTTTAGATTGTCAGAGTTGCAAACTTCATTGCCACTCCTACTTTTACCCTTTGCTTTTCTCCGAAACATTCCGTATCACTACGAAGATCCACATTTATTGGATATGACCATCATATAGTTACATACGAACTCAAAAAAACTTGTTTCAGATTCGAGAATGGTTTCCGGTTCTGGAGAAAATGAATAGGACTATTCAGTTTTCTTTTCCTTTTTCCTTCTCTCAGGTTGTGAGGGCTCCTAGGATTAGGAGAGGGTACGCCTATTGCGCTTATTGGATAGTTTTCTTCCAAACCATAGGTAGGTGTCGAAAGGTGGGGAAGGAAGAAAACCAATTAGCCTAAGTGTGGTGTACAGAAGGTAAAAAGTAAAGGCAAAATAATAGGACTAGAAAGAGGGAAAAGCAAATTGCGACTGCTATCATTCATGACGAAACCGCGTATATCATCGCTACTCCTACTTCACCTTTGAATTTCTCAAGAACACCCCGTATCACTATGAAGATCCACATTTATTGGATAATCCATCGTATAGTTACATACAAACTCGATGGAACTTGTTCCAGTTCGAGAATGGATTCTGGTTCAGGAGAAATAGAATAAGGTTTATTCAGTTGTCTTTTATCTTTACCTTCTCTCAGGTTGCGAGACTCATAGGATTAGGAGAGTACACCTATTATGCTTATTGGATAATCTTCTTCCAAACCATAGGCTGGTGCCGAATGCTAGGGAAGGAAGAAAACCATTTAGCCTAAGTGCGGTGTACAGAAGGTAATGAGTAAAGACAAATAAAGCGATTTGGAGAGATGGCAAGGAAATATAAGGTTACAGTCATGAATCTGGATAATGGAAGAGGCATTACTAGGAATACCCGGCTACCCCTTCGAAACATTTTCATGTTTCAGTTTCACTATGCGTTAATTGAAAACTGATTTCCCAACTAGATCCTTACTCCAGGATATGTATTTACCAGGCTTGATTCTCACATCTGTATAGTTTTACAGATGTTGAGTGGGAGTAATTTATTAGGAATTAGGTGATTATATCCTTATTATATCGGAATTCTTTGTAATTGGTTATATTTTAGGAAATCACCTGGGGTTTTGCCTGATGGCAAATATTTGGTTTTGAATATCCGTTGTTATGCACCAATTTCAAACTGAAATATTTGTACGTTTATTTTATAAAGTGAGATATAAATTTTTGAAATTATGTCCATGACATTTACCTATATCAGTTGATGATTGGGTAAGGAGTTTAAACAGCAGTGTAATTCTTCTTAACCATAGTACAGTTTTCAACCTACGACGCACAGGGTATGAGTTATTCAACTTAGGGGACTTATACAAAGTATTGTATATTGTCCAGTGTCCATTTGGACAAAGGGGTTGGTGCTCGTACTATATTCTGTTTATTTGTGACTTCTCCAGTTTTAGACAAGTGTTTCGTAGAAATACAGGTCCAAGTTTTGAGAAGTTATAGGTATCAGAATAAAATAGAGAACCATGTGTTGCAAGTATCGGGATTCTTCAAAGTGATCGAAGATGTAGATACTTGTGTTTGGTATTCAGTTGATAGTAATGGTTTTGAGAACTTGCTTCTCTTTCAGGTTACTCATATCTGGATGCACTCCTAAGTTGAGTAATGCTGATCGGCCTCCTTCTATTTAGTTGATATGCACTGGAGACAGCTGCATGATTTGAATCTGGTTCCAATTAAATCAGTGCCTCTGTTTCTATATTGTATATAGAATGGTTCATATCTTAATGATGTTAAGGTATATAGAGTTGTCCGGCTTATGCTTAAAACCAGACTCTGGATAAATCATGGCACGTTTCTGTAATGGCAGTATGTGGGTTATCCCGGGTTATGACGAGAGTTAACATTCTACCATCTGGAAGATCAATAGTGATATTGTTCTTGACTCGCCACAGTTTTAGTAAAATGGACTTTTTCAGAAAACAGTAGTGGAAGTATGGTAGAACTGGAAGTGATTCCAGAACCACAAACGATTACTGAAAATTTAATAGAACCTAAACATTCAATCGGGTTTGACATTCCATTAGCCACTCCGCAAATATGGTGGGTAACCTAAGGCACCCGAGAGGTATTTCGGTATCCTTAAAGACGGTGACAGTGGGGTTCTTGTTTACCCAGACTTACCATTACTACTGTTCAAGACTATGAGACCCGGCAGGAGGACGAGTATAGCGTCATTCTAAACTAGTTTTAGAAGTGCACGTGTATATGACTCTGCCAGAGGGTTGTTGTAGTCAGTGGGAGCAGCGAAAGCATAGTGGATAAGTAGCTTATGTCTATTTATAAACTAAGGCAAGTATAGCGGAGATAGATCATCTATTTTTGATGTGATAGTCATAGGCTTTGACTTCATCAGAATAGGAGACGGATCTGTTAAGAAGGTGGTAGGGTGTGATGTCTTGGTATTTTGATGACATGGATTTTGTAGGAAGTGAAATTCCTACACTACGATCGGTTATACTGTGGTTGTCTCACAGTAGTTTCTCCATATAAGATATGGATATTATATCAGGCATTCTGGTTACTAGATCTATGGTATTTAGATCTAGATTTGGGTAGTTTCTCAAACTGGGTACTTTGACACTATTCTAAAGGTGTTTTAGAATGGACGACTCCTGGAATTGTGGTGTACCTGCAGGTGATGGAGTCACCCTCTCTAAAGGTGTCTTACAGACTAAAGGGGAGAGAGATGTGCATGGTTGGCATATCACTTGCTTAGGCAATTGAGTCAATCATGAGATGTAAGTACCACACCAGATTTTGTTTTTGCACAAGCTGCAATAAGTTTATATATTAATCCAATCCTGACGAAACGTTTGGAACCAGTTTATGAACATAAGAGGATGTTCTGGGGATTTGATAATGGCAGCCTCCTTCGGGAGATGGTTAACATTCTAGGCTTCCAAGGTGACCTGGATGACAGAGTAACTGTCAGAGTTATAGTTTTCCTTTTTTCGTGGGGCAGTAGTTTGGACAGATGGTCCAAGCGGATACTGAGGGAGGCATGGCGCATGATACTGATTAAATTCAGTTGATGATATAGTCTAAGAAGTTTGTTGGATTTCAAGTTCATTTGTGAACTGGGTCCATCAGACATCCACACATATTCTAAGACAGGTATTGCTCATTTCGGGAGATGGCTTTCTCCGCGAACTTGAGATAAAGAGAGACATAGAAAGAAACATTGAAGCTGATCCACTCACTGAGGCTATTTCTCGAACGCAATAGTTTTACAAACGAGTTTTGTGAAACTGATTAGTAGAGAAGTTGGGTATTTGGTATCACACGGGCTGTGAGTATGCGACACCGCAATAATTAGTCTTAAGTGCAAGTGTGAGATTGTTGGCTATAGTGCCCTCAAGTCAATTATTGGATCGCAGGCACGTGATTGCAATGATTTAGGGATGACCTATACCGGTAGAATAATCTTACTCAAGATGATAGTATTATTGGGTTCCCTAGGTCGGCAGCAAGGTTTCGGGAGGCATCGTTCATGCCGTTTTCAAATTTTTGCCGTTCTAAAGAACCCTAACCTAGAATCTTTAACTAGAGTTTTAAACAAACAGGCAATGTTAATATCTTAACATCTATGTGAAAGAGGAATACAACCTTTGTAGACCGGTCCTTCACTTCAATAGCTCCGTGTAGTAGTCCCTTCGCTCCAAGTAGTGATCGTCCGGACTCTAGCATGGCTTCACAAGAAGAAAGGAACGAACTTGCTTGAAGTCTTCGAGGCCGAAGATGATCTACGTCGAGGAGACACTAACCCAAGCTATTACTTCACTAATGAGAGATTAGTGAAACTAACACCCTATACTAAAGTGCTAATCTAGTAGAGGATGATGAAGTAGGATTTTTGCACACTTTAGAATTGGTTTTCTCACTAACATTTCTCACTTGCTCAAAAGTTAGAGAGCTCTTGAGCTTGAAGAAGAAGATGAAGAGAGATAACGTTGTGAGAGTGCATGGCAACCATGAGTGAGAAAATATCTAATATTACTCATGTAGTGACTTAACCATGAGTTTAGATAATGGTTGGGTTAACAAATATCTAATGTAAGACAAAACTAGTGGACTAAGTCAATGGGTCTCAAAGCTTCATGAAGCTTCATGCCATGTGACAAATTTCCAACTAATAATTGAATTACAATAAATAAATAAACCCTACATTATCTTTATCATGGTGTAAGTCTCATATACCCATGTTGCATGTATCATCAACCATGACACATAAATAAAACATATTTAATATATATCACATATATATTAAGTGTGCACATGTGAGAAAAATAAATGCTTAAGTGAGCTAATATTAGTTAATGTAAATTAATATATCGAATATATAATTATACATTAAATCATTAAATCAATACTTGATTTAATAATCCGGTTATATCTCATATGACCGACTAATATTACTTGTATCAATTTATTGAATCAACACTTGATTCGATAACCCGGTTATATCTCATATAACCGACCGATACAGTATCGACTTATTGAATCAACACTTGATTCGATAACCCGGTTATATCTCATATAACCGACTGATGAAGTATCGACTTATCGAATCAACATTTGATTTGATAACCCAGCTATATCTCATATAACCGATCGATACCTTATCACGCGGGAATAAAATACGGTATCATATACTTATATTAATCTCGGTCCCGCACATATCGCATATGTGCCCCTACTTCGTTTTTCCCGAGCCAGTGAAACCTCTGTGTAGGACTCTAAAGACTCGTCAATACGCCGGCAGTAGGTGATGATCACATCAAGCACCCATAAGCCGTCAGCGGTACTAGCTGGACGTAACGGCTACCTGGGTATTGAACCATCAGAAGATCAGCAAGCTAGCCCGCTCTAACTCCTGCAAAAGCCTGTCAGTAACACTACTGTACAGTTCGGTCTCTTTGTCAGATATGTCGCATATCATAGCCTGGGGGTGGTAAAACGTCAGACCGCAATAGCCTGATAAGTTATGCCGATGCAAGGTCCATAACGGTTCGAGAAACTACTGATAACAATTACCAGTAAATATCAGCAACCCTGGCCAGGGATTTCATGTTATGGCTAATCGAGCATAGCGCAACATCAACTCCCAATACCGGGAGAGACGAATCCCCTCCTATCGCTCATTGCCTCCATGTGACTCGGGACTGTACCCAAAACCACCTTTTTGCACGATCTCTTGACCGTGGTATGGTGGAAATCAAAGCACAGTGGGAATCACATGAGAATCTATGACGTTCTCGGGTCGACAGACTAACCTATACCAGTATCACCAGAGAACTGCTATCTAACGATAGGTATAATACCATTTAGGAGTTCTCGGCGAGTCCGTTCAGTGTACCCAGTCTCTACTAAGCACCTGTATACCATGTTTGATGTCAAACACCAATGGATGTGGGATCATCTATCACCCATCATATGGGTCAAGATGCGCATATGCTAGTCTACTCTGGAGTATCGATACCCTGTCTCGATACTCCCACGACTAGGAACAATTATAGGGTGTACATGTGGACTACCCTTGGCCCCACTAGTATGATCTCCATCATAGTCCTGGTAGTCAAGTACGCATCCTAAGGGCTTTATCAACATGTGAGAGCATGACAGCATCACTTATACAAGTCAACATGTTTAGATAAAGTGCAACCAGACAGCATACTATCATGTCGAGCAAGAAAGTCCTCCCTATATATGTCCAAGCATCCACTACAATATACATCCCATGTACAGTAATGGCCTCTAGGGCATACATATAACTAACAAGTATGCTATCTGGTTTGTCTTTATCATCGTGTACATACTTCAGGTGACATTATAGATCACTATTAGATGTTGATAGAGCCCATAGGATTCATGTTTGACTACCAGCAGTATGATGGCGATCATATACGTGGGAGTTGGGAGATCTATAAGCATATCCTTAAAATATCCCTAGTCGTGGTAGTTTCGAGATTGGGTGTAACATTTCGGAAATATAAAATATTATTTTCGGAAATTTAATATTAAAATAATATATTTTGTGAAAACTATTCGATTTGCAAATAGGGGCTTTTCGTAAAATGGTATAAGTATATACCAATATTTGGAAATTAATCGGAAATTAAAATGATTTATTTATTATAATAATATTTATCGGATTTTGGCATTTTTATAATTAAATATATGCAAGTTTAAATTAAATCGATTAGTGCACTACTAATCGCGATTAAACAAAATCCGTATTTTTACATTTTTACATGGCTAGTGCACCAAGTCATGTGCATGTTATGTATTGTGTTTGTGACTTGTGAGTTGTGAGATTTAGAAAAGAAAAGAAAAGAGAAGAGAAGTAATGAGTGAGGGACAAAAAGGGAAAGAAACAAAAGAAGATATTTAGAAGAGTGAGTGTAGGAGATATTAGAGTGAGAGAGAGTGAGCATAAGAGAGAGAGGGAGAGACTTGGCTGCCCCCATTTCCTTAATCATTTCTTCATCCATTTTCTTCATCTCCTTCATTCTCTCTACCTCCATGCATCATCTCCAATTCTTAACCAAAACCCCATGCCGCCTTCACATAAAATATGCACAAACCTATTATAAACTCTTTAAACCATCCAAGTTTAGATTTTGAAGACTATAGGAAACTCAAGAATTTTCCTAAGTTGCAAAATTGAGGTAATCCCTTAACTTTAGATTAGTGTTTATGTTAAATATCCTAGTTTAGTTTAGAAATTGAATTAGTTAGGTTTTGTGATTTTGGAAATTTACAAGTTGCTGTTAAGTATTAATTTGAGGTGTAGTGAGTGTTTGCAAGACCTTAGAGATCGCTTTATTTGTCAGACCAGATACTAGAAACCCAAAACACGAACTTAGAATTTCCCCAATATCGTATTTTGTGAGATTGTGATGGGATATTGAGATCTGCTATCACCCGAGACCATTATAAGATAAGTTCCCATAACAGAGAGACGAGCAGTCTACTAGAAACCTACCATAGAAACCCGAGACCCTACCCTTTTACCCACGTCGCGGATAAATCCCCCCAGGCCACAAATTGCGGTCTGGTCATGGTGAAAGGTGATGATTTTTGGTTAGTGGCCTCCTTATCTGATATCTAGAGCAACCCTATGTGCAAAATTGGCTAATTATATCTGAGGCAAAATCTGGAGGTGTTTTCCTTAGTTGCTGAATTTCGTTTTCCGATTTCTAAAACGTGGTTTTTAGATTTCAGTTTGGATTCCGTCGTTTGACGTTTGTACGTCAACGGACGAGAGTTATTTGGTTGATTTTGCATGCGTAGGCTATAGGTTCAAACCTATAAGCAATTCGTGTGCCGTATCGGTTTTCGGATATTAGTTTTAATAGAATTGTATTGCGATTGTGTATTGATTGTAGGTACTTCGCGTGGAATTCCGAGATGACGAAGCATATCGACTTCGGCTAAGCGAGGAGAATTGCTGGTGAGTAGATTATATCTACAGGGGAAGTCGGGTGGATGGCGTGTAATACCCCCGCAAACATTGATATGGAAGATTGTGTTATAAATTATAATCAAATAAAGGATATGCTACGAACTTATGGACATGGTTATAGGATTTAGTAAAGAGATGATATGATAAAAGTCGACGCTAATGAATATGAATTGAAAGAGGACAAGTATAAGTTTTTAATGGTATGATATGAGATCGAGATCGATAAACATGACATGAGATTGAGATAGACGTGTTGCGAAATTAATAAGATATGACGTTTATACAAATGTGATTTGAGATATGTGTGTGTGTGTGTGTGTGTGTGTGTGTGTGTGTGTGTGTGTCATGACCCGAAGGTACGGAACGTGACCGGCACTTAAATTACGAAAAGTCTAGAGGCGTAACGTAATCTAAGCAAGCCGAAGCCCAGAAATCTAAACCCTTTAAAAGAAGAAGTGTAGGAAAACAAGTTTTAAAAACAACATCAAATTTCTCAAAAATTTCGGCAGAGTCTCCTTTGTAAAAACTGGCCCCAAATGGGTACAAATACGAATATATATAAGCAATAATAAAAAGGCATCCCCAAGCGGGAGTTAGCTCTATGCCAAAAAGGCGGAAACAACCACACAATGCACTAAAATATACAACGCCGAAGGGCGAGGTTCAAAACTCAAAAGAAAATCCAAATCCACCAGAAAACCATAATAATACAAGCACGACTCTAAGGTCGAAATAAAAACAACTGGTCCTCTAAACTATCAAATAATACAAGTCTGGTTGATAGAGCTTACTAGATACAAATGAAATAATAAAAGTACAAAGGCGGTCCAGATACAAGAACCAACCTACCAAGAAAATCACCCTGAATGAAATAATGTGCCAGCAAGCTGCCAAGGAAACCTGTACATCGAAACCTGTAAGAAAAATTTGGCACAACGGGGGTAAGTTGCCAACTCGTGAGTAGAAGACATCTGCGAGTAGAAATCGCATGCATGACGCTCTCCTAGGTCATAATAATATACTTAAATATATCACTAGTCATCTAGTAGTAACATGTCATGTGTATGAGTATGCATGCACCATGAATGTATAACAATCAAACATGAAATCTGGGTATATCTGTATAAGAAATCTTTAACTTTATCATAGTAAAATTTGTATGGTAATCTGAAACAGCAATGAAATCCCTGGAAATCCGTGTCAAGCATCGACACAAAACATGTAAAACTCAAAATCTCAATAGCTCATAGTCTCAATATCTCATAGTCTGAATCTTTCGGGCTCCGTCAGTCCGGATCGGCCCATATCATCAAATCTCACAACAACGGTCGGTATCCTCTGGATATCCTCCGCGTCAGACATCACCGGTAGGTAGTCTTCCCTTTCCAGGCTCATCGTCTACAACTTAATCTTCTTGCCCCGGGGTACCATACCGAGCCCACCATGTACCCGAGACGGTTCATCCACTCCTCGAATCAGGTCTCGAAATTCAACAGAAAACATGAAATCTCATGGTGGACGACACATACATCACGAGAAAACCGCAACTTGTATTTTAAAAAGAAAGGGAGAGAGAGAGAATTTTTATTATATATTCTTGTGGTTTTCCCGAAAATCCAGAAAATCTCATAGAAGTCCAAAATCCCAAAATCATGAGTAAGTAATAATGAGTATCCGCATAAGCCCCACAATACTGCATGATAGTATGAAAATGTGAATGCATGAAGTGTTTATGTAATAAATGCAATGTCTAACTAGCACATGAGAGTAATCATACCCTATTATATAGATCTAGCTTTTAGTTGGTTCTATCAATAAAAGATAACATGTTCTAAAGTGTACGTGACATAGCAATTACCGATGATGATGTGTGTGAGCCGGCAAATAAGTGTACGTGGAATATGCGCATTATCGGTAATGGTGCTGGTGTCCTAACAGGCAGAGTTTCATATTAACTAAAGAAACATATGTATGAACATGCAACGTGATGATTATAATCTGAATATAAAGGTGAATGTGTATTAACCACTCATTTGGAATATACATATCTAACTACAAACTATATGACTCGAGCCTAAACTAGTATCTATCTAACCCACTAAGGAACTAAACTAAAGAAACTAGTCGATAGAAAATAAGAATCCACCTAAAGTCTGAGTTGAAATCTCTAATAGTCGGCGATCCAGCCTCAATAGCGTTACGTACATAGTACGACTTCCTCGAGTCAAGAGTGCGGATCAATCATCACATCTATGCATCGTACGGTAAAATCCATCGTACGGCATCCCAAAATCGGGGTACGGGTCAACTATCACCTATCTACATCATCATTCGTATAATATCATCATCAAATATTATCATGATCAAGGGTACTGTGCTATAATCGCATACATCCCAATATCTTCAAACATATATCATTGTCTGTGTATATATATATATATATATATATATATATATATATCGTCAAATGGTCCTCAGAAATATCATGTCACATATATCATATCGTGATTAAGTCACATATCCCAATATCATCAAACATATATCATTGTCTGTGTAAATATATATCGTCAAATGGTCTTCAGAAATATCATGTCACATATATCATATCGTGATTAAGTCACATATTACAATCCGGGTTCTATTTTAGAGTCTCGTATATCTCAATGTCAACATCACTTATTATCGTTTATGTATAAATATCCATTTTCTCATTTCCCAACGATCCGCTAATATCATAGTACATCTCATATCATACTCGATTGTATATCTTTAACTCACGGCATCACGCCCAATCATACTGACTCCTCCTTAGATATCATATAACCTCCCCATATCACGTGTATATGTTATATATATATATACACACATATAGAAATCTACACACATTCATATATATATATATATACATATACACCAAGTCAAATGTATGTGTATGCGTGTGTGCGTGTGTGTGTGTGTCTACCTGAAACCTACGAATTCCCTCCAAGGCATTCATCCTCTGGTTAATTCTTTCTAAATCAGTCTAGTCCAACCTAAAGTCTTTAATAGAACCTGATCAGTCGAAAATATTGCATTTTTAACACGACAATTTCCCTTCCATTTGCACTCATCTAGAGGTGTTCGGTATTAATATAGAACATATTAGCAAAACAGCCGTAAAATACCAAATATCTTGTGTTGTACATTAAAACCGACATTTTGAGGAAAATTGAGTGTTTATCATGGCATCGCATCATTTTTGTATAGCGCAACACTTGTTTCGAGAATCTGTGCAGGAAATTCCAGGAGAAGAGCCAAAACAGTTAAAAGTCCTGAGAAAAATACGCCAAGTCCAAGACTTGAAATCTGGCAGTGATCAATAAATAATTAAAAGATTCCACATATCAGTAAACATCACTAAAGCCAACAGCTAGCAGTACAGGAATTTGCACACAGAGAGGAAACCAAATGGCCGCAGATCCGCGGCCGGAGCAGGGCTTGCGCCGCGGATCCACGGCCACGTGGTCAAGTCATCAGCAGCTCTCTGTATCAGGCTTCTCCATTTTAGGTGTACACTCATTTAAGCCACTGCAATTTCCAGAGAACACCAGAACCTTCTATCCGAACAGCAAAGCTTTGGGATCAAGCTAAAAATGTCCAAGCTTCTCAAGCAAGCTTCTTACTTAACTACCTTAAAGCCTAGAAGCTTCTCCCTAACCTCCAAGCTTATGAAAGAAGCTAAGCCTAACTAACTACCTCTAGAAGGTTCTACCTAACTACCTAGCTTACAAGGGAAGCTAAACTAAACCTAGCTTCTAAAGGAAGCCAAAGCTAATGAAGGCTATAAAAGGGACCCTAAGGCTTCACTTCTAAGGTTGTTCAATAATTGGTTCTCCAATTCCCCAACACAAGTTGAGTGACACAACTTGTAAACCCTAATCCCCAATTCAAAATCCAAGCCAAAAATCAAGAACTCCGAGTACCAAATCAAGCATGAAGCATTCGATCCTTTAGAAAGAGACGTCGGACTTCATCGGAGCAAGTGATCCAAGGATATCCGCGACTCAAGGAGACGAGCGAAGCCGAAATCAATGATCAAGTTCTTTCCTCTTGTAGATCTTGAGAGAGTTGTAACAAAATTGTTGATAAATAAAGGTGAAATTTCTATATCTTGCTTTCTTTACATTCTTTCATCATGATTCGATCTCAATTCTTGATTGTGCTTCTTATTATGATGTTTGAGTAAAACTCCGCTCAAGAAGGAGTCGAGAGAATCAAAAGATGATGATGTTACAAATCTTGAAACGATTCTTAAGTCCTATTGTTGGATATATGTATGCCCTAGAGGCCATTATATGATAGTGGGTGTATCTATACATGTATATATATATTCAGTATGCATTCTTGCTCGACATGATAGTATGCTATCTGGTTCTTCTTTATCTGACATGTTGATTTGATCATGCTTTTATTCATTCATACGTGTTGATAAAGCCCTGAGGATATCGGCTTGACTGCTCTGATTATGATAGAGATCATACTAGTGGGACATCTGTAGTCTATAAGCATATCCTGGAAAGTCCCTAGTCGAAGGTATATCGAGACGGGGCATTGATATACCAGAGTAGACTAGCGTATATGATACTAGACCCATACGATGGGCGATGAATGTTCCCACATTCATCGATGTTTGACATCAAGATCATATACGGGTGCTCAGTGGTGACTGGGTACACTGGACGGACTCACCGAGAACTCGTATATGGAATTATATCTATCGTCGGATAGCAGTTCTCAGGTGACACTGGTACAGGTTAGTCTGTAGACCCGAGATCGTTATAGAGTCTTGTGTGTTCTCCCACTGTACTTTGATTGCCACCCTACCACGGCTCTACTGAGTCGTGCAAACAGGTGTCTGTTGGGTACATTCTCGAGACACACGAAGGCAATGAGCAATAGGAGGAGTTTCGTCTCTCCCGGTATTGGGAGTTGATGCTGTGCTGTGCCCGACTGGTTATATCAGTAAGTCCCTGGCCAGGGCTGCTGAGATTTGCTGATAAGTGTTATCAGTAGTTTCTCGATCTGTAATAAACCATTCACCGGCACGACTTATTGAGTTATTGGGGTCGACGTGACCATCCCTAGGCTCGATATGCAGCATATCTGATGAAGAGACCGGACTGTACGGTAGTGTTACCGGTTGGCTCGACGGGAGTTGTAGCAGGTTCGCTTGTTTTCTTCTGATCGCTCAATACCCGGGTGGCCGTTACGTTTAGCTGACCGCTTGCGGCTTGGGGGTGCTTGATATGATCATCACCCTCTGCCGGCGTATTGACGAGTCTTAGTGTCCTACACAGGAGTTACCTAGTCCAGGCGAAACGTTGTGGTGCGCGTATGCGATATGCGCATGGACCCGATTAAAATGCGCGTATATGATACCGTATATTGATCGGGCGGCTTGCTTTTGGTAGGGTCATATGTTATATGCCCGGATTGATAAATCAAGTGTCGATTTATCATTTAACCATTAGTTTTCTCACTTAAAACCTTTTCTTGGATGATGGATGTGTGCATGCATGTATGTTTTTCTTTCTTTCTTTCTTACTAGTTTCATGCACATATGGATGTGCATACATACATACATACATACACCCATCTATCATGGTTGTTTACACATGGAAATGGTGGCAATATAAGACTCACACCATGGATAAATATATGGATTATTATTTAATTTTATGTTTAAAACAAAATAGAAAAGGAAAGGATAATTCTTGAGTTGTTTCTACACTCTTCTTTAACCTAACCATTCTCACCTACCTCTAACCTTGAGTTATCCTTCTCTTTGTGTTTTAAAACTCAAGTTAAATAATGTCTCCATCACTTAACCATGGTTTGAAGTGAGAAGAAATAAAATATATATAGATATATTTCTTTTCTTTTAAAAGGTGATCATTTTACTCTTGTTAAAAAGAAAGCTACCATCTTCATCCTCCTTCACCATTTGCTCTCTAGTTTTTTCTATTGTGTAAAACACACATAAAGAAAGGTTTTTGAAGTGAGAATCTAAACCACAACATCATTCTACACAAGTTTAGCCAACTTGTTTAGAGTGTTCTCTTCGTTTCTCATCGTGATAATCGAAGTTGCGAGCTTGGACGAGGAACTCCAGGGGGATCGTCGTGGACGTGAGAGGACTTCAAGAGGACCTTCTTCCAACACCCAAGAGACCAAAGAGTCCAGCGAAAGGGAGCTACAAAGGTTGTAGTCTCGAAACCCTAGTTTTTATTCGCTTTAACTTTCGAAACCCTAATTTTCTAGGATCGATTCCTTTGTATGCTTGTTCAGCACCATAAAAATCTAAACTTTGAGACATGTGATGCTTCAAAACTCTACATAGGGTGCTAGGCAAACCTTTCATTGGTATCAGAGCCGACCTAGAACATTAGGCGACGCTTTTACGAAGTAAAAATCCCGATCGGACAAAAATACGACATTTTAAGACCCTCTCTAGACAAATTTTAAAATCTGACATTTTTCAGAATTAAAAATACTTAAAAAATACAGCAGGAAATTCTAAGAATAACAGTGAAATTCGATGACCTGAACAGTATAAACCGCCGCGGAACTGCCGCATTTGCTGGCTTAGGCCGCGGTTCCGCGGCCGTACAGAGGCATCATTGGATAAAATTTCCACTGTAATTCTTATATCTGCTTGTATAGTGTTTTAGGTATGTTTATTCTGAAAATAGCACTGTATTTTCTGGAGATGGTTTTGGACGCGTAGATTCGATCGGAATTTTCATTTCGTTGCTTTTCCGGGTAAATTAGAAAGTATTGAAGTGTTTGAACGAGTATCATTTGCTCACTATTCACGGGGTTTAAATACTTTGGAGATACGAGCAAGTTTTTTTGTGGTGGACCCTCTAGAAGACAACAAACCTTAACTCGATTATGTGACCGTTTTGAACTGCCCTTTGAACCTTAGGGTTTGGGGCAGTACGGCGTGCCACATGTGAGGCGTTGGCTTGACCCTTCTACGGCTGGACCGCTACTACTGTGTCACACTCCGGATTTTTGAACCCTGCTCAAGTGTTAAGCTTTAGTGAATCTTGGGTACTTGATCGTTCGTTCGAAAACTTTAATACTGTCTATTTATCTGGAATGTGATACAATATGTGGAATTCATATAGTTTAGGCATGAAATATGAAATATGTGATATTTCGCATTTATGATGTCTAAAGAGAATGTGCATTCCAAATATTGTAGTTTTACACTTTCTTTTCTGTAACCGTAAGTGTAGTATGTTCGATATCGCCGGTTTCGTTGCTATACATCAACGACAATTGGGGTATGCATACTTACTTACGTTGATGATATAAGATATTATGTGTTGCTGAGATATGATGTGCAGGATTGTCGCGATTGAATAGCCGGGGTTTTTTATGTGAGATGAGAGTTTTTTTTATATTTTCATTCATGTAAATTCAAATGTAATGTAATATTCTTTTATTTGGGGCACTTCCGGGTTGAGGTTGTGTCACCAGTGTTGTATATTATTTACTTTTCCGCATTAGGATGGACCCAAGAAGGGGAGCACAGGTGACCGGGTTCTGGGGTTCAGTGGGAGGCCATCTCGAGGAGTCGAGACCGGGTCTCCTAAACTCCAGAATTGGTAGGGTCACTTACCGCTCTCGTAGGGGTCCAGGGTGTGGGCTTGGCTATTCATCGCGACTGTGGAATCCATATTTTCTATTCTGGCTAAATACTAAATACGGACGTCCTAGTATATCCCACTTTATATCTATGTTTCTGCTGCCTGTGTTCTGTGATATCTGAGACGAATGACATATTATATATATGATATATAGTAGACGTTGCTTATGTTTTACACCCGCTCTAGTCCCGTCCCGGTATGCCGTTAGTTAAGTAACCTAACGGTGCATAACGGAACATTGCGGCGAATGCGGATGGCATAAGCGTACGTGTTATTTTCGTTTCTTTTCTGTGATTGGCTTAAGGACTTAAATGATGGGATTACATTAATGTGATTAATGTAAAGAAAATAAACCTAAAAAGATGTTGTAGAATCGGATTTGAAAACCACTCGGCTATTTATGAAAAAGCTATATTTCAAAACTGTGGAGCTTAAGCCACTCCTTTTGAAAACCATTTGATTCTACAACGAAATCAAGTTCAAAGCGTTAAAGATTTTCTTAAAAATCATCCGCAACCCTCCGTCATTTTAGGAAGTAGAGTACTTAGTATTCGTGCTACGTTTGTTGACTATAGTTAAGGCGTAGTGTACGGTAGCTAAGTGATGTCTTCCTATATTGCATATGATGCAGATTAATTGGGACATTCTTATGACTTTGTTGACCATAGTTAAGGGTCATATGAGTGGGTCTAATTAATCAAGAAATGACGGGTAGAACTTGACTGGTACTTATGATTTGTTGACCTTAGTTAAGGTCATAAGTACTAGGGGTAAAAACAACATCGGGAATTTCAATAGTTGAAATTTGCAATGAGATTGCATACCTTCCATGTGATGGTTGGATCCCGATCCCACTGCGGGCAATAGTTGCTCCTAGGAGAGTTTTACAGTTTACAATTAGCTAACTCATTAGGTGTCTAGAAAGGTGTTAACGGGGCTCCGCCTCTGGGAAAATGAGGTTTACTCTAATTAGGTCCGTGCGAAAGTACGGGGAACCTCCCTCAAGTACCGACACTGGCCTGGCTGAACGGTTAGCGAAGTTGTAGACTGTAATTAATCCTGGCTAGTTTTTCTTTTTATGATTTGAAAGAAAAACTCGATAAAGCAGTGGGAAACATCAATTAGACAAGATAATAACCAATCTAATCTATGTAAGAGCTTTCGCTGAGTGTATTCTTTTCTCACTCTTAATGGCAGATACCCATGACTGGACTCAAGCTTCTACTAGATAAAAACAAACTTAATGAGACCAACTATAAAGACTGGCTGAGGAATCTGAAAATCGCCTTGACTTATGATAAAGTATCATATGTCCTCACGGCTTCAGCCCCGCCTGTCCCAGGTCCAAAATCCTCATTTGCGGACATTGAAGTCCGCAAGACATGGGATGCTGACTGTGCCACGGCCAAATGCCTCGCGCTTGCATCGATGGACAACACACATCAAAAGCAGCACGAGGACATGGACATTCACGGTATGTTGCTCCATACAAAGGAGTTGTATGGAGAGCAATCCCGTGTATTACGATACGAAGCATCAAAGAAATTGTTTCAGATGCGAATGGCCCCTGGCACATCAGTAGGAGACCATGTTTTGAAGATGATAGCTCTTATAGAAGATCTTGAGGACCTTGGATGGACGATGGACAATGAACAATATATAGATATTATTCTGCAGTCCCTCCCCTCCACCTTTGCTCAATTCATAGTGAACTTCAACATGCATGGCATGGAGAAGGAACTCCCTGAACTCCTTAACATGTTAAGGAGTGCAGAGAGCACTATGAAGTCAGCAAGAACTCCCGTTATGACTGTTGGACAATCTTCTTCTTCTCGCCCGAAAGCTAAGGCCAAGGGAAAGAAAAAGAAGAAGCCCACCAATCCTAAAGGTGGAGTTAAAAATGTGAAGGGAAAGGAAAAGTCCAAGGCTGGAGACTCAGGGAAGGGCGAATGTTTTCATTGCCACAAGACAGGACATTAGAAGCGCAACTGCACGGAGTACTTAAGTCTCAAGATGAAGCATGGTGATGCTTCTGCTTCAGGTGCGTTTGTGACAGAAAACTGTTTTTCGATAAACTCTGCTTCCTGGGTATTGGATACCGGTTCAGGTTCTCACATTTGCAATTCTATGCAGGGGCTGAGAAATAGCAAGGTTTTGAAGACAGGTGACCATACTCTCCGCGTTGGAAATGGTTCCAATGTACATACAGTCGCAGTGGGAGAGTATCAATTGGGGTTGCCATCTGGATGTATTTTGGTTTTGAATCCATGCTATTTTGTACCAAGTATGCTATGTAATATAATATCCGTTTCTTTGTTGGACAATGAAGGATATAATTTTGTATTGCAGAACAATGTTATGAACATTCACCTGAATCAAATGTTGGTTGGGTATGGTACGCTTAATAACGGAATATATGTCCTAAATCAACACACAGTTTTCAGTATACAACACACTAATAAAAGAAAACTTTCAGAATTAAATGAAGCTTTTCTTTGGCACTATAGACTTGGTCATATTAACGAAACAAGACTAAATAAGTTACACAAAGATGGATATTTAAACTCTTTTGAATATAAATCTTATGCGACTTGCCAGTCTTGTATCAAGGGTAAAATGACTAAAACTCCGTTTACCGGACACGGAGAAAGAGCTACTCAGCTCCTAGGCCTCATACATAGTGATGTATGTGGGCCAATGTCTACACAGGCTAGAGGCGGTTTTTCATACTTCATTACATTCACTGACGATTTCTCAAGATTCGGTCATGTATTTTTATTAAAGCACAAGTCCGAAGCTTTCGTGAAATTCATTGAATATAAACAAGAAGTAGAAAACAAACCGGCTTGAGTATCAAGATGCTTTGATCAGATCGAGGTGGTGAGTATCTCAGTACAGAATTTGCAAACTTCCTAAAAGAGAATGGGATTCTCTCTCAGCTCACTCCTCCTTACACACCACAGCACAACGGTGTGTCAGAACGACAGAATAGGACCCTATTAGATATGGTCCGGTCCATGATGAGTGACGCTAAGTTACCAGTCTCGTTTTAGGGGCATGCATTGGAGACTGCAGCATTTCTGCTAAATAGGGTTCCAACCAAAACCGTGTCTACCACGCCATATGAGATATGGCATGGGAAGAGACCATCTCTTAAGAGAATTAAGATTTGGGGTTGCCTGGCCTATGTTAAAAAGCAGAATCCGGACAAACTCGAGACACGGTCAGTCATGTGTAACTTTGTGTGATATCCAAAGAATTCTTATGGATATCTGTTCTACCACAAAGAGGAACAAAAAGTGTTTGTTTCTCAGTATGCCACATTCTTGGAAAAAGAGTTTTTCACAGATAAAGATGATGGCAAGGTGGTGGATCTAGAAGAGGTTCTGGAGACACAAACTACAAATGACAATTTGGTTGAACCGGCTGTTACAACAGAAACTGAAGAATCTCGGCCACTCCGTAGGTCTGGTAGGACTTCTCGCCCACCGGAGAGGTACTACGGTTTCCTCATTGATGGTGACAGAGAAAACTGTATCATGGATGATGATGATCCTACCAGTTTTCAGCAAGCTATCACGAGTAGAGACTCTGTGAAGTGGCTGGATGCCATGAGATCCGAAATGGAGTCTATGTACACCAAAAAAGTATGGACTTTAGACGTTGTACCCCCTGGGGTAAAACCTGTGGGGTGTAAATAGATCTTTAAAAGAAAGATTGGTGTAGATGGGCAGGTGGAGACCTATAAGGCAAGACTTGTGGCGAAGGGTTTTCGTCAAAGACCAGGTTTGGACTATGACGAGACTTTTTCTCCCGTAGCCATGCTTAAATCCATTCGGATCCTACTTGCTATTGCTGCTCACTACGACTATGAAATCTGGAAGATGGACGTTAAAACTGCATTTCTAAATGGAAATTTAGAAGAATGCGTTTATATGGATCAGCCAGAGGGTTTCATTGACAGTGGGAGCAGCGGGAAAGCATGTAAATTGCTTAAATCCATATATGGGTTAAAGCAGGCATCACGGAGTTGGAACATCTGTTTCGATGATGTCATCAAAGAGTTTGATTTCATTAAAAATCCAGATGAACCTTGTGTTTATAAGAAGGCTGTAGGGAGAGCTGTCACATTCCTCGTATTGTACGTGGACGACATTCTTCTGATAGGAAATGATATTCCTATGCTACAGTCGGTCAAATCTTTCTTATCACTAAGGTTCTCCATGAAGGACCTGGGTGATGCCACATATATTCTGGGCATAAGGATCTATAGGGATAGATCCAAAAGGTTATTGGGATTGTCCCAAACCAGGTACATTGACACCATCCTAAAAAGGTTTAGTATGGAAGACTCCAAGCGGGGTGCCTTACCCGCTTGCCATGGGGTCACTCTCTCCAAGGATTCTTGTCCAAAGACCGATGAAGAGAGTGCTCGCATGAGTGTTATACCCTATGCTTCGGCAGTAGGATCTATAATGTATGCGATGTTATGTACACGCCCAGATGTAGCTTATGCACTTAGTGTTGTAAGCAGGTATCAATCCAACCCAGGGGAGAATCACTGGACAGCTGTGAAGAACATTCTTAAGTACTTGCAAAGGACTAAAGAATTGTTCTTGGTGTATGGTAATGGAGATCTCCAAATGGAGGCCTTTACCGATTCGAGCTTCCAGAGCGATAAGGACGACAGCAAATCTATCTCTGGGTTTGTATTTACCCTCAATGGAGGGGCGGTGAGTTGGAAGAGTTCCAAACAAGATACCGTTGCAGACTCTACGATGGAAGCTGAGTATATTGCTGCAAATGATGCCGCCAAGGAAGCCGTCTGGATGAAGAAGTTCGTCTCGGAGCTAGGAGTAGTTCCAACCATTATTGATCCAATACCTTTGTATTATGATAATAATGGGGCTATGGCGTTAGCTAAGGAGCCCAGATCCCATCAACGGTCCAGACACATCCAGAGGCATTTTCATTTGATCCGGGAGATTGTAGATCGCCGCGAGATCGAGATTAGGAGAGTAGACACAAAGAATAACGCCGCGGATCCATTCACCAAGGCCCTCCCTCAGCCGCAGCATGAGCGACTTTTCGAGATGTTGGGTATGAGATACGCCAATAACTGGCCTTAGTGCAAGTGAGAGATTGTTGGATATATGTATACCCTAGAGGCCATTATATGATAGTGGATGTATCTATACATGTATATATATATTCAGTATGCATTCTTGCTCGACATGATAGTATGCTATCTGGTTCTTCTTTATCTGACATGTTGATTTGATCATGCTTTTATTCATTCATACATGCTGATAAAGCCCTGAGGATATCGGCTTGACTGCTCTGATTATGATAGAGATCATACTAGTGGGACATCTGTAGTCTATAAGCATATCCTGGAAAGTCCCTAGTCGTAGGTATATCGAGACGGGGCATTGATATACCAGAGTAGACTAGCGTATATGATACTAGATCCATACGATAGGCGATGAATGTTCCCACATTCATCGATGTTTGACATCAAGATCATATACGGGTGCTCAGTGGTGACTGGGTACACTGGACGGACTCACCGAGAACTCGTATATGGAATTATATCTATCGTCGGATAGCAGTTCTCAGGTGACACTGGTACAGGTTAGTCTGTAGACCCGAGATCGTTATAGAGTCTTGTGTGTTCTCCCACTGTACTTTGATTGCCACCCTACCACGGCTCTACTGAGTCGTGCAAACAGGTGTCCGTTGGGTATAGTCCCGAGACACACGAAGGCAATGAGCGATAGGAGGGGTTTCGTCTCTCCCGGTATTGGGAGTTGATGCTGTGCTGTGCCCGACTGGTTATATCAGTAAGTCCCTGGCCAGGGCTGCTGAGATTTGCTGATAAGTGTTATCAGTAGTTTCTCGATCTGTTATAGACCATTCACCGGCACGACTTATTGAGTTATTGGGGTCGACGTGACCATCCCTAGGCTCGATATGCAGCATATCTGACGGAGTGTCCGGACTGTACGGTAGTGTTACCGGTTGTCTCGACGGGAGTTGTAGCAGGTTCGCTTGTTTTCTTCTGATCGCTCAATACCCGGGTGGCCGTTACGTTTAGCTGACCGCTTGCGGCTTGGGGGTGCTTGATATGATCATCACCCTCTGCCGGCGTATTGACGAGTCTTAGAGTCCCACACAGGAGTTACCTAGTCCAGGCGAAACGTTGTGGTGCGCGTATGCGATATGCGCATGGACCCAATTAAAATGCGCGTATATGATACCGTATATTGATCGGGCGGCTTGCTTTTGGTAGGGTCATATGTGATATGGCCGGATTGATAAATCAAGTGTTGATTTATCATTTAACCATTAGTTTTCTCACTTAAAACCTTTTCTTGGATGATGGATGTGTGCATGCATGTATGTTTTTCTTTCTTTCTTTCTTACCAGTTTCATGCACATATGGATGTGCATACATACATACATACATACATACACCCATCTATCATGGTTGTTTACACATGGAAATGGTGGCAATATAAGACTCACACCATGGATAAATATATGGATTATTATTTAATTTTATGTTTAAAACAAAATAGAAAAGGAAAGGATAATTCTTGAGTTGTTTCTACACTCTTCTTTAACCTAACCATTCTCACCTACCTCTAATCTTGAATTATCCTTCTCTTTGTGTTTTAAAACTTAAGTTAAATAATGTCTCTATCACTTAACCATGGTTTGAAGTGAGAAGAAATAAAATATATATAGATATATTTCTTTTCTTTTAAAAGGTGATCATTTTACTCTTGTTAAAAAGAAAGCTACCATCTTCATTCTCCTTCACCATTTGCTCTCTAGTTTTTTCTAGTGAGTAAAACACACATAAAGAAAGGTTTTTGAAGTGAGAATCTAAACCACAACATCATTCTACACAAGTTTAGCCAACTTGTTTAGAGTGTTCTCTTCGTTTCTCATCGTGATAATCGAAGTTGCGAGCTTGGACGAGGAACTCCGGGTGGATCGTCGTGGACGTGAGAGGACTTCAAGAGGACCTTCTTCCAACACCCAAGAGACCAAAGAGTCCAGCGAAAGGGAGCTACAAAGGTTGTAGTCTCGAAACCCTAGTTTTTATTCGCTTTAACTTTCGAAACCCTAATTTTCTAGGATCGATTCCTTTGTATGCTTGTTTAGCACCATAAAAATCTAAACTTTGAGACATGTGATGCTTCAAAACTCTACATAGGGTGCTAGGCAAACCTTTCACCTATGAGTTTGTAAACCCTAGCAAATTGAAGAATCGACAACCTACTTTCGATGCGATGGTTTCTTGATTGTGTTCGCTCGAAATTAGGGATCCACGATTGATTCTTGAATTTACTAGAGGCTAGAATGTGAATGAAATCAACGAAAGGACAAGGGATAGATGATGAAACTTTAGTTTCCGCAAGAAATCCCTAATTCTCGTTGATCATCATCGATCTAGTATCAATTCATCGATGGATAAGAATACGTAATCAATAGATTTCATCACGTCTATAGATTCGATCGATTCCTACGAGCCTCACTTCGATTCTTGATTATTGGATTGGATATCATCACTTCTTGATTCTTGATTTTTAATGTTTTTCTTGATTTTAGATTTAGATCTAGATAATTCTTGAACTTCATTTTATAAATCTTGAATTGAATTGTCTTTTCTCTCTTCTTTAATTTTTAATTCATCTAATTCGAATTACGAACGGATTACACTTTCCCTGTGGATGATCCGCACTGGCTAACGCGTTACAATCGACACCGTTATTGATTGCGTTCAAAATATTTTTGGTTGTGATTTCTATACATTTTCTTATATACACACCGAGAATTCAAATCAATCAAATGGCGCCGTTGCCGGGGATAGTGCGCTAATTCATTCGTTTTTGAAATTTGAGTTGAAAAGTTTATTCCATCATAATTCGCACAAACACTAAACGATTCGTTGTGATTTGTCGCAAGGAAATCTGGAGTCTGCTGTGTAATTGGAAAAATATTTAGAATATTCCAGAGAGCTCAGGGAGTGAACAGAACTTTGCTGTAAAATTTTTGTGCAGTGTTCTTGTTGAATCGCGGCGGATCCGCGGTTTAAGGCGTTTATTGCGGCGGAAACGCGGCATCACTGTAGCAACAGTGTACAGAAATTTCTGGGTGACTTCTTGACTTTCTTATCTCCTTCTTAATTTGCTCCAATAACAAATTTTCTGCAGGTTTCTGTGCAAATAATTCGCAGCGCCGTAAAAGCAATAAAAATTGTGTTTTTTTTGATTTTTTTGGTTGTTTGCATATTAATATGGAATTTAAGGGCCACGGCCAAATTCAGATTAGGTGGGGAGTTCATTACCCTTCCTAAACCCCGAAAATCACAAACTTGCATCCGCATTACCCTTCCTAAGCCCCGAAAATCACAAACTTGCATCCGCATTACCCTCATTAACTAAAAAAAATCTAGACATGACTCTAAGAACCGTCGCGCTCACTTAGGACAGAAGAAGGCCGTGGGTAATCTATTGCTTATCCGCGTTTCTTTGTGGTGTCTAAGGCAAGTGGTTACTTAACTAGGCCTACTACTTACATAGCGGAGAACCTCCCACTTACCTGGTACTTACCTGGCCACAGGAGAGACAAAGAGGCAGTGAAGGATTGATCCTGCGACTTGTCTTTTGGCAGTTAGGAGTGGTCTAGAGTCTTGAACTAGGTGACCACTAGACTTAAGGTTGCTTTGTGCATTTGTTGTGATTTGCATCATTTTTTTCAAAAATCCGTATCTTTTTCAAAACAAACACCAATCACATCATTTTCACTAATTATATCAACGCTGCCACTTGTACTAAACCCTTTTAGTGCAAGATAGGCTAGACACGGGATTCTAGTGCCTGTTTAGTCCGCGTTCCCCCGATCGACCCCAAAGTCGGTATTTCTACATTTACCTCTTCTTTACCCACCACCACACCCACATCGATGGATGCTTCTCCATCGAACTTCTTTACCACTAATCTACCGCCGTCCGCAGGTACGCAGAATCCACCCCGCATCTCTCTCCAAGAGAGGTGCTATCCTATGCGAGGTCCTCTTTCGACCTGTCTATCCATTCCACCAGCCAACGGGGACAATTTTGAGATTAAAACCCAATACATCAACCTTCTACACAAATACTGTAGGGTTCCTAGGCACACTAATGAGGTCTCACAAGGCATCAACCATGCCAATTTCAAATTTTTCCGGTGCCGAGAAACCCTAATACGGATCGTTAACTAGAATTTAGGCGAAACAAGCAACTAGTTAACAACTTAACTAAGAGTTGAACGGAAATACAACCTTTGTAGACCCGGTCCTCCACCTCCATAGCTCCGTGATGAAGTCCCCTCGCTGCGATCATCGGATCTCGGGCTCTAGCGTCGGCTTCATCGGAGAAATGGGCGGGCTAGGTCCTCGACTTCGATGCCGAAGATGATCTACGTCGAGGCAACACAAGATCAAGCTCCAACTTCACCAAGCCATGAAACTTGTGAAGAAAACACCCTATACTACTTGGCAAGTGGTAGAGGATGAAGAAACAGGAAGTGGGTTCACTTTAGAATTGGATTTCTCACTCTTTTCATGAAATCACCGTTGAAGGTTGCAAGCTCTCTTCTTCTTGAAGAAGAAGAAGAAGAAGAAGAAGAAGAAGAAAAAGAATATGATATATCTCTTTTAAAAATAGGAAATAATATGATACTTATCATATTTGCAACCATAGTTAGGTGTAGAGAATGAACCAAGGTTAGGTGAATGGTTAGGGTTAGGGAAAGAAACAAAATGGTCAACCATTTCAAAACTTCATGAAGCTTCAAAGATAATCCAAAGTTAGCCACCATTTTATTTCTTTCTAAAATGAATAAATAAATAAATGAATAAGTAAATGAAGCAAAAGAAACCCTAACCATTGAACAACCATGGTTTAAACAAAACACACAAACTATCATGTATCATCAAACATGATACAATCAAATGCATAAAAGTATATCACATATACAATGTGCACATCAAGTGAGAAAATCCTTTTTAAGTGAATCAATACTAGTTAATGCAAAGTAATATATCAAATATTTATTATGCATTAAATCATTAAATCAACGCTTGATTTAACGATCCGGTCATATCGCATATGACCGACTAATATCCAATGTATCGAGTTATCGAATCAATCCTTGATTCGATAACTAGGTTATATCGCATACAACCAATCGATACATTCATCGCAAGAATAGAATACGGTATCACATACACGCATTATTCTCGGTCCCTCACATATCTCATATGTGCTCCTATTTCGTTTCGCTTGAGCCAGGAAACCTCTGTGTAGGACTCTAAAGACTCGTCAATACGCCGACAGCAGGTGATGATCATATCAAACACCCACAAGCCGCAAGCGGTCTGCTAAACGTAACGGCCACCCGGGTATTGAGCGATTAGAAGATCGACGAGCAAGCTCGCTCACACTCCTGTGAATCCAACCAGTAACACTTACCGTACAGTCCGGTCTCGTCGTCTGATATGTCGCATATCTCGCCTAGGGGTGGTAAACGTCAGACCCCAATAGCTCGATAAGTCGTGTCGATATGAGGACTATAACAGTTCGAGAAACTACTGGTAACACTTACTAGTAAATCTCAGCAACCCTGGCCAGGGATTTCCGGTTATAGCCAATCGAACACAACGCAACATCAACTCCGTATACCGGGAGAGACGAATCCCCTCCTATCGCTCATTGCCTCCATGTGATTCGGGACTGTACCCAAAAACCACCATTTTGCACGCCCTCTTGGACGTGGTAAGGTGGAAATCAAAGCACAGTGGGAATCACACAAGACTCTATGACGATCTCGGGTCTACAGACTAACCTGTACCAGTGTCACTAGAGAACTGCCATCTGACGTAAGGTATAATACCATCTTGGAGTTCTCGGCGAGTCCGTCCAGTGTACCCAGTCTCCACTGAGCACCCGTATATCATCTCTGATGTCAAACACCAATGGATATGGGATCATCCATCGCCCATCTGTATGGGTCGAGAAGTTATACGCTAGTCTACTCTGGTATATCGATGCCCCATCTCGATAAACCCACGACTAGGGACCTTGAAGGATGTACTTATGGACTACCATGTCCCCACTAGTATGATCTGCATCATAGTCCAGGTAGTTATGTACACATCCTAAGGGCTTTACCAACATGTAACAGAGAGACAATCAGTGTACACGTTAAGGTAAAGAACAACCAGATAGCATACTATCATGTCGAGCAAGAAAGTCCTTCCTATATATGTCCAAGCATCCACTACAATATACATCCTATGTATAGTAATGGCCTCTAGGGCATACATATAACTAACAATCTCCCACTTGCACTAGGGCCATCTGATAGCAATGGTTGTAGTATCTCATACTCAACCATCCCATGAAAGTCTCTCTCTGGGAAAAGGCCTTTGTGAGTGGATCCGCCGTGTTGTCCTCTGAGTCTACTCTCCTGACCTTGATCCCTTGGAGATCAACCATCTCCATGATCAGGTGACACTGCCTTAGAATATGTCTGGATCACTGATGGGATCGGTGTTCCTTGGCATAAGCCATAACTCCATTGTCTCACAATGGTAGGAACGTAGTTCATCTCATGAACCAATATACACCCAAACATCCTCTTTGGTAGCATCTTAAGTAGCGATGTATCCTGCCTTTATCGTCTAGTATGCCTCGGTATCTAGCTTGGAACTTTTCCAACATACCATCCCTTTACTAAGGGTAAAGACAATGCCTGTGACTGACATTCAGTCGTCCTTATCACCCTGGAACCTTTCCAGTGATTCTCCCCAGGATCGATTGATACCATCTCACTTTAACTAGTGAGAATCCTAACATCCAATCACTTCTATCACAAAACTCAGGATTTAGGAGGTATCACTTTGATCCTATATGGAGAATCCTTGTGATAAGCGGAGATTGACCGAGCGTAGCATAGGAAACTCCTTCCCCATCAAGAGTATGTCATCCATGTACTCTACGAGGATCACCACCATACTCCCTACAGCCTTTTTGTATATACTAGGTTCATCTACCATTTTGATGAAGTCAAACTTTTTGACTACGACATCAAAACAGACGTTCCAACTCCGCGATGCCTGCTTTATCCTATAAAGCATCTTGTACACGTTTCCGCTGCTCCCACTGTCTACGAAGCCCTCTGGCTGTGTACTTATAGACGCTCTCTTCTAAAACATCATTTTAGAAAAGCTGTCATGACACCCAACCACCAGATATCATAGTCATGGTATGTAGCCGTGGCAAGTAGGATCTGGATGGACTTAAGCATAGCTACTTAGAAAAGGTTTCAACAAAATCCATACCTGGTCAATGATGCAAACCTTTAACAAGTCTAGCTTTGAAAGTCTCAACTTTTCCAAGTACACCAAGTAATCTTCTCAAGATATACATGCTCCTGATGGGGATTTAACCCTTCAGATATAACAACCAAAGTCCATACTTTGTTGGTGTATAAGGATTCCATCTCAGATCTCTAAGCATCCATCCATTCTTACAGAGTCCCTACTCTCGATGGCCTGCTCGAAACTAGTTGGGTCATCATCTCATGATGCAATCCTTGCTCCCACTGTCATAGAAAAACAGAAGTATCTCTCAGGTGGGTGAGGAACCCTACTAGATCGGCGGAGAGGCTGAGGTTCATCGGTGTCTATTGAATCCTTTGGTTCTACCAAATCATCTGCTGTAGTTTGCATAGCTGGAACCTTTCCAGTTGTACATAACTGACTTTGCCTCGAGCTTGTCCGGATTATGCTTTTAGACATAGCCCGGACAACCCCAAATCTTAACCAACTTAAGATATGGGTTCTTCCCTTTCCATATCACATATGAAGCGGTAGGCAACTGATTTGATTGGAACCCTATTCAATAGGTTTGCAGCTTCTCAAGCGCATAACTCCCAAAAGGAAATAGGTAACTCAGTAGTACTCATCATAGAGCACACCTTATCATATAGGGTGTGATTGCTCCGCCCCGATACAACGTTGTGTTGTGGTGTATTCGGAGGAGTAATGCTGAGAGAGAATCTCATTCTCCTTTAGAATAGTCCAGGAATTCCATGCACAAGTATTCTCCTCCCTGATCTCATCATAGGACATAATACTTATACCCGTATTTTGGTTCTCTACTTCTAACTTATATTCTGTGAATATCTCAAAAGGTTCGGACTTGTGTTTCAACAGGAACATAGGTCTGAATCTCGAAAGATCATCAGAGAATGTAATGAAGTATAAAGAACCAGTCCTGGCATGTGTAGACAGGGGACCTTACATACATCATCATGTATCAGTCCCAAGAGTTCACTAACTCTTTCTCTGTTTCCAGTAAACAGAGCTATGGTCATCTTATCTCTGTGACATGAATGGCAAGTTTTACAAGATGTAAATTCAAACAGATTTAAATATGCATCTATGTGCAACTTAGCTAGTCGGGTCGCATTGATATGACCTAGTCTATAATACCTCAAGAAGAATTCGTTCATTTCTGAACTCTTCCTCTTGTGTGTGTTCCGTATACTGAAGAACTGTAGTTTGATTTAGAACATCAATGCTTTTAGATAACGTGCCTGATCCGATCAACTTTTGATATAGGAAATGTTCAAAACATTATCCAACAATACAAAATTTTATCATTTCTTTACTAATAAAGAGACAGATATGATTTTGTATATCAGGTTCGGTATCTAATAACATTCGTTCAGAATCAATGTATTGGTAATACAGGGTGACAGTGACCAACAGACTTGGCTGCAACACTTGCCCCGTTTTCTGTCTCATGAAACTTATCATCCGTTCTCAGTTCTTTACCTATCTGTAGCCCATGTAACAAATTACATATGCGGGATCCTGATCCGGTATCTAATACACAGGACGTAGAGGATACAGAGAAACAGTTCTTTGTAACGAGCACACCCGAAGATGATGCATCATATGCACTTTCTTCGTTTGGGTGGCATGGGAATTCTGGTAATCCCCAATTTCCTGCTCTGTCTTATAACAATTATAAGTTGGAGCGGGACCAACGTTCCCCAGCTCAGTATAACAAGCGGGTTCGGTCAATATTCCGTATTATTATCTTGATTAAGGCGTGATATGGTCGCTACCTGGAGAGAGAGAGAAGAAAACACTCAGGGTGCGCTCTTGCAAGAATAGATTGGTTATTATTTTATCTAATCAGGATGGCTCCCACTGTTTTTATCAAATCTTCCTTCAAACCCTAAAAGGAAAGACTAGCCGGGATTAATTACACACTACAAGTTCGTCAATCTTTCAGCCAGGCCAGTGTCGGTACTTTGAGGGAGGTCCCCCATGCTTTCGCACGAACCTAATTAATGTAAACCTCGTTTTCCCAGAGGCGTAACCCCGTTAACACCTTTCTAGACACCTACTAGATCGGCTAATTGTAATATGTAAAACTCTCCCAGGAGTAACTCTTACTCGCAGCGGGTATCGGGATCCAATTATCTCATAGAAGGTATGCAATCTCATTGCAAATTTCAACACTTGAAATTCCCGATAATTTTTCCCCTAGCAGCTATATGACCTTAACATAGTCAACAAATCATAAGTGCTAGTCAAGTTCAACCCGTCATTTCCCGATTGAATTAAACCCACCTGCACGACCCTTAACATAGTCAACAAAGTCGCACGACTACCCTAATCTAATCGCATCATATGCTTATACCGATAAGCACTAATTAGCTACCGCACACTACGCCTTAACATAGTCAACAAACGTAGCACGAATACTAACTAGTACTTATCTGAAATGACGGAGGGCTACGACAGGTTTTTCTGAAAACCTATTGCGTAATGAACTTGATATCGTTGTAGAATCAAATGATTTTAAAATGGAGTGCTTTTGAGGCATTTCTAGTTTTGCTAAAGGGGTCACTCCCGGTGAAGGGATCGTCGGCCCTTTCCTCGTCGAATGAGGTGCGGGATATATCATATATATCACTGTGCAAAGCAGAAACTATAGAAGCAATCAAAAGACAAACCGAGAGTTGTAGTATCTGCCAGTTATTGCTAAAGGAGTCACTCCCGGTGAAGGGATCTCGGTCCTTTCCTTATCGAATAAGGTGAAGGATATATCATATATACCGCTGTGCAAAGCAAGAACTGTAGCTACCCATTTTAATTTTGAAATTCGATTCTACAACATCTTTAGGTTTCTTTTACTTTTATTAATCATATTAATGAAGTCCCATCATTTAAGTCACCTAAACATCACAGATAAATCCGACGTACACTTATGCCATCCGTGTTCGCCTCGATGTCCCCTCGTGCACCGTTAGGTTAGGTGACTAACGGCAGAGCGGGGCAGGGCTAGCGCGGGTGTAAAACATAAGTAACGTCTATATAATATATCATATATACTATATATAGTATTTATCACAGAACATCAAATGATCATATCACAGATATCGCAGCAGAAGAATCATATGAAACATTGGATATACTAGGACGTCCGTGTTTTCAATACGAGCCAGTATAAAACACGGATTCCACGGTCGCGATGAATAGCCAAACCCACACCCCTAGACCCCTACGAGAGCGGCAAGCAACCCTACCAATTCTAGAGTTAGGAGACCCGGACTCGACTCCTCGAGTTGGTCTCCCACTGGACTCCAGAACCCGGTTACTTGTGCCCTCCTCCTTGGGTCTATCCTAGTGCGAAAAAGAAAATAATATACAAATGATGACATCTTCCGCAACCTGGAAGTGTCCCAATAAAAGAATATTACATACAAGTTTTTACATGAATGAAAATGAAAAACACTCATCTCACATAAAAAACCCCCGGCTATTCAAACACGACGATCCAATATAACATATCCAGCAACACATAACATCACATGTCATCAACGTAAGTAAACATGCATATCCTAATTGTCGTTGGCATATAGCAACGAAACCGGCGATATCACATATTACACTTACGGTCACAGAAAAGAAAGTGTAAAACTACAACAGTTGGAATCCGCAACCTCCTTAGACATCACATGCCTAATCAAATGAATTACTTAGACATCGCATGCCTAACAATTATAAACCCCGCATTTTAGTCTCAAAATCGAAAACACTTTTCAATATCAAGTCGGGCAATTCAACAAGATTCCCGACATCCTGATCGAATACTCGTCGCAAACTTTAGTAGACGGCCGCACCCCCGATACCGTCGATGAAGTGCACCAAGGCGGAACACCGCTACCGTGAGCACCCGAATGGATGCTTTCGGCGACGGGGTTCTCCTACAGTCACTTGGTCGGGGCTAAGGGGTGTAGCTGTCTATTAAGTTTATCGGCGAGTATCCGCGTACGCTACGTGATTGCGACGGACTTTTGATCACATCAAAATTCCGTGGCAACCAATCAAGTGAGACTAAACTGCTATGTTTATAACATTCATATCAGTTATCTCATAACTACTTGTGGATTCCAAATATTGTATCACATTCTGGGTAAATAGAAAATGTTAAACTTTCCGATCGAACAATCAAACACCCAAGTTTTCCGAAACAGCTCAACACATGAAACAAGTTTAAAAACATTCACTTCATGCCTCAGTACCAACGGTCCAGCCGTAGAAGGGTCAAGCCAACGCCTCACATGTGGCACGCCGTACTGTCCCAAACCTTAAGGTTCAAAGGGCAGTTGAAGACGGTCACATAATCGAGTTAAGATTTGTTGTCTTCTAGAGGGACCATCGCGTTACTTGCACTACTTAGAACGTCGTTAAACTACGGAAAAATCCAACAATTGGAAATTTCCCGGCAGGGGAAAAAGTGGGTATTTATATCCGGTCGAACTTTTTAACATATTCTAAAATTACCCGGAAAAACACATAGACAAAATTAGACAATCCGATCGAATGTACGAACTCCCAATACAACCCAAAATACTCAACTCTTGAGTAAACTTTAAAAATTCCCAGAAGACTCAGCAATGAATGAAAGAAGTTACTGTGCAAAAACAACTGGCTGAAGACACTAAGTGGCCGCCGAACCGCCGCATTAGCCATGCTAATGCAGCGGTTCCGCCGCGCTTTGATCGAATCTCTTGGTCAATTTTGCACCGTAATTCTTAGAATTTCCTGCTGAATTTTTTAAGAATTTTTAATATGGAAAAAACCCAGTTTTGTAAAAATGTACAGAGATGGGTCATTTTTAGGGTTTCGGGGTTCGATCGGAATTCTAACATCGTCTACGCATCGCCTAAGGCTCTAGCTAGGCTCTGATACCACTGTAGGGTTCCTAGGCACACTAATGAGGTCTCACAAGGCATCAACCATGACAATTTAAAATTTTTCCGGTGCCGAGAAACCCTAATACGGATCATTAACTAGAATTTAGGCGAAACAAGCAACTAGTTAACAACATAACTAAGAGTTGAACGGAAATACAACCTTTGTAGATCCGGTCCTCCACCTCCATAGCTTCATTATGAAGTCCCCTCGCTGCGATCATCGGATCTCGGGCTCTAGCGTCGGCTTCATCGGAGAAATGGGCGGGCTAGGTTGTCGACTTCGATGCCAAAGACGATCTACGTCGAGACAACACAAGATCAAGCTCCAACTTCACCAAGCCATGAAACTTGTGAAGAAAACACCCTATACTACTTGGCAAGTGGTAGAGGATGAAGAAATAGGAAGTGGGTTCACTTTAGAATTGGATTTCTCACTCTTTTCATGAAATCACCATTGAAGGTTGCAAGCTCTCTTCTTCTTGAAGAAGAAGAAGAAGAAGAAGAAAAAGAATATGATATATCTCTTTTAAAAATAGGAAATAATATGATACTTATCATATTTGAAACCATAGTTAGGTGTAGAGAATGAACCAAGGTTAGGTGAATGGTTAGGGTTAGGGAAAGAAACAAAATGGTCAACCATTTCAAAGCTTCATGAAGCTTCAAAGATAATCCAAAGTTAGCCACCATTTTATTTCTTTGTAAAATGAATAAATAAATAAATGAATAAGTAAATGAAGCAAAAGAAACCCTAACCATTGACCAACCATGGTTTAAACAAAACACACAAACTATCATGTATCATCAAACATGATACAATCAAATGCACAAAAATATATCACATATACAATGTGCACATCAAGTGAGAAAATCCTTTTTAAGTGAATCAATACTAGTTAATGCAAAGTAATATATCAAATATATAATTATGCATTAAATCATTAAATCAACGCTTGATTTAACGATCCGGTCATATCACATATGACCGACTAATATCCAATGTATCGACTTATCGAATCAATCCTTGATTCGATAACTAGGTTATATCGCATACAACCAATCGATACAGTCATCGCGAGAATAGAATACGTTATCACATACACACAATATTCTCGGTCCCGCACATATCTCATATGTGCTCCTATTTCGTTTCGCTTGAGCCAGGAAACCTCTGTGTAGGACTCTAAAGACTCGTCAATACGCCGGCAGCAGGTGATGATCATATCAAACACCCACAAGCCGCAAGTGGTCTGCTAAACGTAACGGCCACCCGGGTATTGAGCGATCAGAATATCGATGAGCAAGCCCGCTCACACTCCTGTGAATCCAACAAGTAACACTTACCGTATAGTCCGGTCTCGTCGTCTGATATGTCGCATATCTCGCCTAGGGGTGGTAAACGTCAGACCCCAATAGCTCGATAAGTCGTGTCGATATGAGGACTATAACAGTTCGAGAAACTACTGTTAACACTTACCAGTAAATCTCAGCAACCCTGGCCAGGGATTTCCGGTTATAGCCAATCGAACACAGCGCAACATCAACTCCCTATACCGGGAGAGACGAATCCCCTCTTATCGCTCATTGCCTCCATGTGATTCGGGACTGTACCCAAAAACCACCGTTTTGCACGCCCTCTTGGACGTGGTAAGGTGGAAATCAAAGCACAGTGGGAATCACACAAGACTCTATGACGATCTCGGGTCTACAGACTAACCTGTACCAGTGTCACCAGAGAACTGCCATCTGACGTAAGGTATAATACCATCTGGGAGTTCTCGGCGAGTCCGTCCAGTGTACCCAGTCTCCACTGAGCATCCGTATATCATCTCAGATGTCAAACACCAATGGATATGGGATCATCCATCGCCCATCTGTATGGGTCGAGAAGTTATATGCTAGTCTACTCTGGTATATCGATGCCCCGTCTCGATACACCCACGACTAGGGACCTTGAAGGATGTACTTATGGACTACCATGTCCCCACTAGTATGATCCGCATCGTAGTCCACGTAGTCAAGTACACATCCTAAGGGCTTTACCAACATGTAACAGAGAGACAATCGGTGTACACGTTAAGGTAAAGAGCAACCAGAGAGCATACTATCATGTCGAGCAAGAAAGTCCTTCCTATATATGTCCAAGCATCCACTACAATATACATCCTATGTATAGTAATGGCCTCTAGGGCATACATATAACTAACAAATACCACGGTCTCGAGTCTGAGGATGCATATGTCTTTATCACTAAATTTGAAAATGTATGCGCAATGATGGTTACCTCACAGCTTTCTGTGGATGCTATGCGTCTAGGTCTTCTCCCATTTACCTTGTGCGATATAGCCGAGAAGTGTCTGTATAACACTATCGCACATTCCATTTCGAATTGGGAAGAATTCGTTGCAGCATTCCTTAAGAAATTCTACCTTAATCATAAGACAGCTAGAGTCCGTAGCGAACTAAATCAATTCACCCAGCTTCTAAATGAACCATTCTAGAAGTTCTTTGAACGCTTCAAGGATCTGTTAGTTCAATGTCCACATCACGGAATCCCTAGATGGGATCTGTGCCGAATCATATATGAGGGCATTAACCCTACCACTAAACATAACCTTGAAGCCATGTGTCAAGGCAATTTTATGACCAAGGATGATGGGGAAGCTTGGAAATTTTTAGAAGAGTTCGTTGAAAAATCCTTACAGTGGGAGAGTGGAAACCAGTCATCGTCTAGGGGTGGCGTATACCAAATTGATGTTTTCATAGGTGTTCGAGCTGAAATGGCAGCAATGCAAAAGAAGCTCGAGGCTATGGAACAAAAATTTTTAGCAGCCTCCCTAAATTCGATGTCGCTCCCTAAAACTGTATGTGGATACTGTTCTGATCCTTCTCATTTGACCGAAGAATGTCCATTGAATTCTCCGTTTCAAGGTTAAGAGCATACCAATGCCGCTTTTCAAAGACCTAGAAACGATCCATATTCTTCCACATATAATTAGGGTTAGAGGAATCACCCTAACTTTGCTTGGAACTAACAACAAAATCAAAACACGGTTCTAAACCAAAACAATTTTCAAAGGGTTCTTCCAACACAGCAGCAACCACTTCAACTCACTCAGCATCCCTACCAGTCACAAAATTTTCTAAACCAGGTCAACTCTCCTGCACCCTCTAATCCTTTGCAGTTGACCTGTTCTAACGAGTTCTCTGCATTCACACAAACCATGAAGTCACTCTTGTCAAATTTCATGGAAGTGTCGGCTGAGGTTAGGTCTTCCGTCAGTGAGATAAAGAAAAACTCAGCGTCCCAAGCTGAGATTATAAGATCGATGGAAGCAGAAATTGCACGACTAAAAGCCGAAATGAGTGCAAGAGAAAAAGGGAAACTTCCGTCTCAACCCCTACCGAATCCTGGGCATTACAAAGTAAATGCTATCACAACGTTGAGATCAGGAAGAGTGCTGAACAATCATGCTGGGGAAGAGATTGATGATACTGAAAAATCTATCAATAACACCCCGGCTGAGACCTTTCCTCACACACACACTTCTACTTCTGATCCTTGTTCTTTTACCCCACCGCCTTCTCACGAGCCTATTCTCCGTTTCCTTCAAGGCTCGACACCTCAGCCCACCTCTTCTATTCTTCCACAGACGATCCCCACTCCTACTTTGGGATCGCGTCTACATACACCACCTTCTCCTATGATGGACCCAGCACTTATTGCTAAAGCTCCTTATCCTAATCGGTTAAGGGGTAACAAATCGAGTCCACATATGGAGAAGATTATGGAAATGTTCAAACAGGTTAACATCAACATCCCTCTCCTAGATTCTATTCAACAAGTCCCCGCTTATGCGAAAATTCTTAAAGACTTGTGCACTAGGAAGAGGAAGACTCAAGTGCCAAAGAAGGTCTTCATGTCTAATAATGTTAGCACTGCTTTTATCCCATAGCTACCAAAGAAACGTAAGGACCCAGGATGTCCTACGATATCGATTTCTATTGGGGGTAAAAACATCAACCGTGCTCTTCTTGACCTAGGCGCAAGTGTTAACCTACTTCCATACTCTGTTTATGAGCAGCTAGGGATTGGAGAGTTGAAACTAGCTCACTGCACTCTCCAAATGGCAGACTGTTCAATCACCAAACCTAAGGGTGAACTAGAGGATGTGTTGATAAAAGTCGGGGAATTTGTTTTTCCTGTGGACTTCATTGTTCTCGATACACAACCTGTAGCAAACCCACGGACTCAAATTCCGGTGATTTTGGGTCGACCATTCCTTGCCACTTCCAATGCTGTCATTAATTGTAGAAACGGTTCAATGAACATATCTTTTGGAAATATGACAATTGAACTGAACATCTACAAAATTGGAAGTCAGCCATCTGAACCCTCTGCTCATATACTTGATGTGTGCTCTGTCCATGAGATTGCTCCCGAAAGTTGCGGAGTTGATGAACTTTGCTTTAAAGATCTCGACGACACTACCACATCAATATTTGATCTTGCACATCTTAGTGAGGACACATTTTCCACGCTTGAGTCCGACACTCCTGACTCATTACTATCCGAGTCTGTATCTTTCACAGGCTATGAGCTTCTTTGTGACTCTGAAAATCAGTCGATGATCCCACCTTCTATTATTTCTCCGCCAGCATTAGATCTCAAACTTTTACCTTCTCATCTTAAATATGCATATTTAGGTGAGAATGAGTCTTTACCGGTTATCATATCCGTTTCTCTAGCATCAGAGCAAGAGAATGCACTTTTGACAGTATTGAGATCTAATAGGCAGGCGTTTGGTTGGACCATGGCGGACATCAAAGGGATTAGTCCCTTGATTGTAGAACATCATATACATTTGATGGATGATGCAAAACCAACCCGAGAACCACAGAGACGGTTGAACCCCGTCATGAAGGATGCGGTGAAGAAAGAGATCGTCAAATGCCTTGACAATGGTATTATTTACCCAATCTCCGATAGCCAATGGGTGAGTCCAATTCATGTCATCCCTAAGAAATCTGGCATCACAGTCTTTACCAATGAGGCAAATGAGTTAATTCAGACACGCGCCCAAACTGGGTGGCGTGTATGTATTGATTACAGAAAACTCAATGGCACAACGAGGAAAGACCACTTTCCTTTACCTTTCATTGATCAGATGCTGGAACGCTTAGCTGGACGTGAGTATTATTGCTTTATGGACGGATATTCTAGCTATAATCAGGTCCCCATTGCCAAAAAGGATCAAGATAAAACCACATTTACTTGTCCTTTTGGTTCCTTTTGCTTATAGACGCATGCCCTATGGGTTATGCAATGCTCCCGCTACATTTCAACGGTGTATGATGGGGATATTCTCGGACATGGTCGAGAATTTTTTGGAGATTTTCATGGACGATTTCTTGATTTTTGGAGACTTTTTTCTGACTGTCTATCGAATCTTGACGCAGTTCTTACTCGTTGCAAAGAGAAAAACTTAACTTTGAATTGGGAAAAATGCCATTTCATGGTCCAAGAGAGAATTGTACTTTGACATGTTATGTCACGAAAAGGCATTGAGGTTGACAGAGCTAAGATAGATGTCATTCAAAATCTTCCTCATTCCAAAAGCGTCAAGGATATCCGATCATTTCTTGGCCACGCAGGATTTTACAGGAGATTCATTATGGATTTTAGCAAAATTGCTAAACTCTTAACTCTTCTCTTGGCCAAGGATACGACCTTCCACTTTGACTCGTATTGTGAGGCAGCATTCGACTCACTGAAACACTCTCTCACTACAGCCCCGGTTCTATCGTCTCCAGATTGGGACCACCCTTTTGAGCTTATGTGTGATGCATCAGATTTTGCAGTTGGTGTAGTCTTAGGACAGCACATTGAAAAGGTGCCACACGTGATCTATTACGCAAGTTAGACACTGAACGATGCTCAAATTAACTATACAACTACCGAAAAAGAACTTTTGGCGGTTGTATTTGCATTAGAAAAATTCAGGCCTTACTTGATTGGCTCACCAATTGTTGTGTACACTGACCACTCCGCCTTGAAACATCTTTTGACGAAGAAGGATGCTAAGGGTAGGCTAATACGTTGGATCCTTCGATTACAAGAATTTGATCCTGTTATCAAAGATAAGAAAGGATGTGAAAACGTTGTAGCAGACCATCTTTCACGCATCTCTTCTTCACTTGTGACCCTGCCGATCAATGATTCTTTTCCGGACGAACAACTCTTGAATGTATCCGATGAACCTTGGTTCAGGGATATTGTGAATTATCTTGCTACGGGACTGATACCAAGCGATTGGTCAAAACAGGACAAATATCGTTTTCTATCCCAAGTAAAACACTTTTACTAGGATGAACCTTATATGTTTAAATATTGTCCTGACCAGATCATTCGCCGGTGTGTCCCGAATGAGGAATTCAAGAGTGTTCTATCTTTTAGTCATGATCAGGCATGTGGGGGTCACTTCGGTCCTAAAAAGACGGCGGAGAAGGTTTTGCAATGCGGTTTTTATTGGCCGACCTTGTTCAAAGACGCATTTGATCATTGCAAAACCTGTGCACAGTGTCAACACACGGGTAGGATTTCCCGGAGAAATGAGATGCCACAGCAACCCATCTTAGTGGTTGAAATTTTCGATGTTTGGAGCATTGACTTTATGGGTCCCTTTCCCAACTCCTTTGGGAATTTGTACATACTGCTTGCGGTTGATTACGTCTCAAAGTGGGTTGAAGCTATTCCTTGTCGCACTAATGACAAGAAAGTTGTCATTAAGTTCTTAAAAGAAAACATCTTTTCGCGATTTGGACACCCACGCGCTATCATTAGCGATAACGGGACACATTTCTGCAACAAGTCTTTCGAGACTTTGATGCGGAAATATGCAATCAACCATAAACTTTCTACACCCTATCATCCCCAAACAAGCGGGCAGGCTGAGATTTCGAATAGACAGATCAAACAAATCCTGGAGAAGACTGTTGCGAAGAATAGAAAAGATTGGTCGATCAAATTGACGGATGCTCTTTGGGCATTCCGAACTGCATATGAAACTGATCTAGGGATGTCTCCATATAGGTTAGTGTTTGGGAAGTCTTGTCACTTTCCAGTCGAGATTGAGCACAAAGCAATGTGGGCTATTAAAGAAATCAACTTTGACTTGAATCAAGCCTGCAACTTTCGGAAGCTGCAATTAAACGAGCGAAGCGAACTACGCGATGAAGCTTATGATAACGCTGTAATCGTAAACAATCGGACTAAGATATTTCACGATAAAAACATTTTGAGGAAAACGTTTACACCTGATCAACAAGTCCTTCTTTATGATTCACGACTACACCTTCACGCGGGTAAGCTACGATCTCGGTGGAAGGGACCTTTTATTGTGCGGTCTGTATACCCGCACGGGACAGTTGAGGTAGAAAATGTTAAAAATGGTACATTTTTCAAAGTGAATGGACATAGATTAAAGCCGTATTTTTCCACTGACCCCACGGAGGAGCTCCTGTTCTTACAGGAGCCATTTTATCTTGATTAAAATTCCTCCGTCTCACCTCCATGTCCTGTAAATTACTGCATCATCTTTTGAATGGAGGTGAGTGAAAAGAATAAGTTTGGGGGAGGATCTTCACTTAAATGTTTTGCCCCCACTAATAAATTTCCTCCCAGGCTTACAGGTTTTTGAGGTTTAGCAGATAGCAACAGTGAGGACACTGTTGAAAACAAGTTTGGGAGAGGTTTGTACTTATTTTCGCATCATTTGCATCATACTTTGCATAAGCACAAGACATTTTTTTTGAAAACCTATAAAATTTAAAAATTTTCAAAAAATATAAAAAAATTTGTACATAAATAAGATAATAAAAGTTTAGATAGTGAAAAATTACATCCAAAAGATTGGAAAAATTTAAGAAAACCAAGAAAATTAGAAGTTTTTTATACGAACTAGTAATAAGTAGTTATGAGCCGTTGTCCCAAGGGTTAGTAAGATAAAGGAAGTCACTAATCTGAGGATAAAAATAAGTTTGAAAAATAGTTCCTATTCTGAAAGCCAAACATTTTGAACGTTGATACCCTGCTATTCGCACTTACACACGTCTTGAAACTCGGGATAGTAGAGGATACCTTGAAATGCTCTTGTCTAAAAGCCAAAGTATGAAGGAAATAATAAAATGAATAAAATATAAAATGTTGAGAAAAATGAACACTGGTTTTGTTATCGCCAAGAAAGCAATAAAAAAAAATAGCGAGAGTGCCTCTTCACGTAGTGCCTTAGACCAACTGGTCTGGGAGTCACTGCTAAGCCTTAGGTGGTGCAAGATGAGGAAAAACACCTAATAAGCAAGCACATGAGTAATCGGTCGGTTAGTACCTCAAGAAGTATTAACGGTCGCATGAAAGTGTGTGAGCAAATTCATCTAAATATTCATTAATTAAAAAGTACTGAGGCAGATGGACAAGAGTATGATAGCTTGAATTGAATTCTCCGGGTGTAGGGATGTCTATTACATACACGTAGGGTTATATGATTGATGTTTGGAAGAAAGAAAGGAATGAAAAATAAAGATGATGTTTTATTGAGGGATGATGTGATTTCTGACATCTTTTCATGACTATTAAGATAGGGCTCATGACAACCGAAAAGCTAGCATAGTTGGAAACCCTAATTTTCAAAGCTTTTCTTTTACAATTCTTATCTTTATATGTAACTTTCATGGTCTTCCTTTTATTATTGGATTTTGTGGTTGCAATCCACTGAAAACCCTCAGGAGACAACACTCCTCCTACTAGGGACACCTAGAGGTTTAAAGGCTTGTTGCACGTGCTCAGTGCAATCGTGTTGCCTACGAAATTGTGCTAGTTAGTTTTTCTTTTTTCTTTATTTTCTCCTTCTCTTTTTAATAAAACAGTTCGCTCGAGACGACCGAAAATAAGTTTGGCGGAATTTGATCAGTCGAAAATATTGCATTTTTAACACGATAATTTCCCTACCATTTGCACTCATCTAGAGGTGTTCGGTATTAATATAGCACATATTAGCAAAACAACCGTAAAATACCAAATATCTTGTGTTGTACATTAAAACCGACATTTTGAGGGAAATTGAGTGTTTATCATGGCATCGCATCATCTTTGTATAGCGCAACACTTGTTTCGAGAATCTATGCAGGAAATTCTAGGAGATGAGCCAAAACAGTTAAAAGTGCTGAGAAAAATACGCCAAGTCCAAGACTTGAAATTTGGCAGTGATCAATAAATAATTAAAAGATTCCACATATCAGTAAACATCACTAAAGCCAACAGCCAGCAGTATAGGAATTTATACATAGAGAGGCAACCAAATGGCCCCGGATCCGCGGCCGGAACAGGGCTTGCGCCGCGGATCCACGACCACGTGGTCAAGTCATCAGCAACTCTCTGTATCAGGCTTCTCCATTTCAGGTGTACACTCATTTAAGCCACTGCAATTTCCAGAGAACTCCAGAACCTTCTATCCGAACAGTAAAGCTTTGGGATCAAGCTAAAAATGTCCAAGCTTCTCAAGCAAGCTTCTCACTTAACTACCTTAAAGCCTAGAAGCTTCTCCCTAACCTCCAAGCTTATGAAGGAAGCTAAGCCTAACTAACTACCTCCAAAGGTTTTACCTAACTGCCTAGCTTACAAGGGAAGCTAAACTAAACCTGGCTTCTAAAGGAAGCCAAAGATAATGAAGGCTATAAAAGGGACCCTAAGGCTTCACTTCTAAGGTTGTTCAATAATTGGTTCTCCAATTCCCCAACACAAGTTGAGTGACACAACTTGTAAACCCTAATCCCTAATTCAAAATCCAAGCCAAAAATCAAGAACTCCGAGTACCAAATCAAGCAAGAAGCCTTCGATCCTTTAGAAAGCGACGCCGGACTTCATCGGAGCAAGTGATCCAAGGAGATCCGCGACTCAAGAAGACGAGCGAAGTCGAAATCAACGATCAAGTTTTTTCTTCTTGTAGATCTTGAAAGAGTTGTAACAAAATTGTTGATAAATAAAGGTGAAATTTCTATATCTTGCTTTCTTTACATTCTTTCATCATGACTCGATCTCAATTCTTGATTGTGTTTCTTATTATGATGTTTGAGTAAAACTCCACTCGTGAAGGAGTCGAGAGAATCAATAGATGATGACGTTACAAATCTTGAAACGATTCTTAAGTCCTATGAGTTTGTAAACCCTAGCAAATTGAAGAATCGACGACCTAGTTTCGATGTGATGCTTTCTTGATTGTGTTCGCTCGAAACTAGGGATCCACGATTGATTCTTGAATTTACTAGAGGATAGAATGTGAATGAAATCAACGAAAGGACATGGGATAGATGATGAAACTTTAGTTTCCGCAAGATATCCCTAATTCTCGTTGATCATCATCGATCTAGTATCAATTCATCGATGTATAAGAATACGTAATCAATAGATTTCATCACGTCTATAGATTCGATCGATTCCTACGAGCCTCACTTCGATTCTTGATTATTGGATTGGATATCATCATTTCTTGATTCTTGATTTTTAATGTTTTTCTTGATTTTAAATTTAGATCTAGATAATTCTTGAACTTCATTTTATAAATTTTGAATTGAATTGTCTTTTCTCTCTTCTTTAATTTTCAATTCATCTAATTCGAATTACGAACGGATTACACTTTTCCTATGGACGATCCGCACTCGCTAACGCGCTACAATCGACACCGTTATTGATTGCGGTCAAAATATTTTTGGTTGTGATTTCTATACATTTTCTTATATACACACTGAGAATTCATATCAATCTGGACCCTACTCGCCAAGAATCTAAGGTCACGTTCGACTTCCTAATGACAGTAAGTAATATCCCTATTCTACGTTTGCAGGGGTGCTAAACGCCATCCACCTGAATTTACCCGTAGATATACATCTACTCACCTGGCCCTTGTCTGCCGAAGTCGATGCCGCCATCCTCTTCTTCATCGTCCGAAGTCCACGTGAGGGGTACCTATACGCAAACATATATGTACATCGTAAACCGAATTGCGGATAAAACCAAAACGACGCACGAAGCGTGCATAAGTTAAAACCTATGACCCGCTCATGCAAAATAACAAATAGCCCTCGACATCGGCGTACAAACACCGATTGTTCGAGAAAAACCCAAACATATAAATCATATTCCCAAAACTTACTAGTTATAATATACAATATATTGCAACTTATCAAAAACTCAAAATAGTTTAAATCGGTTTATTTCCGAAAACCTAGAAAGCGTCAATTGACCGTTTTATTTTAAAACTTGATGTTTAAACGAAACTAATGGCCATAATATTCACTAAATATCATAACTAAGACATACAAATCTTTACTATATTTTTATCACACTAATTTGTATTAAATTGAAAATTCTAGTTTGCAATTTTATCCATTTTCAACATCTTTTAAGCAAAAATTCACAATTCCACAACTAAACTTAATATTTCATATTTTAAATTGTTAAACCACTCAAGGAAGCCTTAATGATGTACTAAATCCCTAACTAGATTTTTAATCCCACATTTAAATAAATTTCAAAAACCTAGTTTACAAAATAGCATATTTATGACAATTTTAAAGTAAAAGCTAGCAATTTGTAACTAGATTTTGTTTCACATTCAATTAACATGTTAATCTACATATTAAAACCTTAATCTAATGATAAAAACCCTAATTAGAATTTTGTCTCACCAATATATATATTTTATAAAAACCTAGTTAGCCAAAAAAAACTAATTACAACAATTTAAATACAACAATTTACAAATTAGCAACTAATTTAAGTTTTCTATGTCTTAACTTATTTAATTACACCATATAATCATGAACACATTGTAAAAACCCTAACTTGATTTTAGAAACCCTTTCTAGAATTTCCTAAACAAGAAATTATAACCAAATTAACACTTTAAAAATCTAAATTAGCATATTTAAACTACCAATTTAACAACTAGATTAAAATTATACCTTACAAGTTTTGAACCCTAGGTTGCACTAGCCTCCAATACACCTCCTTTCTCCATGCTTTAAACCAATTAGAGTTTGGGAAGAGGTATAATAGGGTTTAGGTTTGAATTAGTGAAGAAAATTGTGGATTTTTGTGAATTTTTGCCTGAATTTTGAAGAAAAAAGAGAGGGGAAAAATGGGGACAGCAGCAGGAGAGGCTCGGATAAGGGGTGTGGGGAGGGGAAAGTGAGGGATTTGTGTAGAAATTTCTAACAAGAAACCATCTCTCAAGTGCATTTAATGCTTATGACATCATTTTTACAAAAAAAACCCATTTTAATTCAATTTTGATCCATTTTCAAACCATAGAACTACAAACTTGGAAAGTCTTGATAAAATTTTTGTTAACACTTGATTTTAGTTTATAATGGTTCCTAAGTATGTAATTTACCCATTTAAATTTTTATTTAATACTAATTTAATGTATATTTAAAAGCTTAAAATAATACTAAAAATAATTAATTAAGGTTTTTTTTTAAAAGACTAGAAATTTTTAACTGACAATTTAGTGACCAATTTCTAGAAATATCTTATCTAAATATTGTATAATTAGGCCTATATTGAAAAAATAATTATTTTGACTTTTTACGGAAAGACTGATTATTTTACCGATTATCGAAAAACTGCCAAAACGATTCCAAATGTTATAGTTTTTCACTTTATTTTCTGTGACCGTAAGTGTAATATGTGGTGTATCGCCGGATTTGGTGCTATATGTCAACGAAAACTGGGATACGCATATTTACTTACGTTGATGATATGTGATGTTATGTGTTGCTGTGATATGTTATATCAGATAGTCGTGTTTTGAATAGCCGGGGTTTTATGTGAGATGAGTGTTTTTCATTTTCATTCATGTAAAAGCTTGTATGTAATATTCTTTTATTGAGGCACTTCCGGGTTGAGGATGATGTCACTATTGTATATTATTTATTTTTCCTCATTAGGATAGACCTAAGGCGGGGAGCACAAGTAACCGGGTTCTAGGGTACAGTGGGAGACCATCTCGAGGAGTCGAGACCGCAAACGATTACTGAAAATTTGATAAGAACCTAAAGATTCAATCTGGTTTGACATTCCATCAGCCACTCCGCAGATATAGTGGGTAACCTCAGGCACTCGAGAGGTACTTCGGTATGTTCAAGGACGGTGACAGGGAGGTTCTTGTTTACCCAGACTTGCCTTTGCTGTTGTTCCAGATTGTGAGACCCGGCAAGAGGATGAGTATAGCGTCGTTCTAAACTAGCTTTAGAAGTGTACGTGTATATTATTCTGCCAGAGGGTTGTCGTAGTCAGTGGGAGCAGCGGAAGCATAGTGGACAAGTAGCTTATGTCTATTTATGGACTAAAGCAGATATAGCGGAGATAGATCATCTATTTCTGATGTCACAGTCATAGGTTTGACTTCATCAGAATAGGGGATGGATCTGTTAAGAAGGTAGTAGGGTGTGATGTCCTGGTATTTGGATGACATACACAGAGTAGGAAGTGAAATTCCTATACTACGATTGGTTATACTTTGGTTGTCACACAGTGGTTTCTCCACATAGGATATGGATATTATATCGGATATTCTGGTTACTAGATCTATGGATTTAGATCTAGATTTGGGTAGTTTCCCAATCTGGGTACTTAGGCAGCATTATAAAGGAGTTTTAGAATGGACAACTCTTGGCACGGTAGTGTACCTGCAGGTGATGGAGTCACCCTCTCTAAAGGTGTCTTACAGACTAAGAGGGAGAGGGATGTGCATGATTGGCAGATCACTTGCTTAGGCAATTGAGTCAATCATGAGATGTCAAGTGCTACACCAGATGTTGTTTTTGCACAAGATGCAATAAGTTGTGATATTAATCCTATCCTGGAGAAACGTTCGGAAGCAGTTTTAGAACATAAGTGGATGTTCTAGGGATATGGTAACGACAGCCACTTTCCGGGGACGGTTATCATTCCAGGCTTCCAAGGTGACCTGGATGACAGAGTGACTGTCAGAGTTATAGTTTTCCCTCTGACGAGGGGCAGTAGTTTGGATAGGTGGTCCAAGCGGATACTGAGAGAGGCATGACGCAGGATACTGATTAAGTTCAGTTGACGATACAGTCTAAGAAGTTTGGATTTGGAGTTCATTTATGAACTAGGTCCCATCAGATATCGAGATATATTCTAAGATAGGTATTGCTCATTTCGGGAGATGGTTTTCTCCGCGAACTTGAGATAAAGAGAGACATATAAAGAAATATCAGGGCGGATCCACTCACTGAGGCCAATAGTTTCGCAAACGGGCTTTGTGAGACTGATTAGTAGAGGAGTTGGGTGTTCGGTATCACACGGGCTGTGAGTATGCGACGTCGCAATAATTAGCCTTGAGTGCAAGTGGGAGATTGTTGGATATAGTGCCCTCAGAGTCAATTATTGGATCACAGGAACGTGATTGCAATGATTGAGGGAGGACCTATGCCGGTAGGACAGTCTTACTCGAGATGATAGTATGCTATCAGTTTTATCTTTATCATCGTGTACTGCTTCAGGTGACCTTACAGGTCACTATTGCACGTTGATAGAGCCCTTAGGATTCTTGCTTGACGGCCAGCAGTATGATGGCGATCATATACATGGGAGCTGGGGTCTATAAGCACATCCTTAAAAGGTCCCTAGTCGTGGGAGTTTCGAGACTGGGCATCGATACTCCATTAGTAGACTAGTGTATACAGTCGAGACCCCGACGAGGGGCGGTGGCCGGTCTCACAAGCCTTTGGTGTCAGTTGGATCACCTAAGATGTATACAGGTGCTCATTGGGTTATGAGTACACTGGACAGGACTCGCCGGGAACATGCTAGTTTGTATTATACCTGACGTCAGATAGCAGTTCCCTGGTGACATGTGTACAGGTTAGTTCATCGACCTGAGATCGTCGTTGGTCTCGTGTGAGTTCCCACTGTGCTTTGATTACTACCTTACCACGGCTTAAAGGAGTCGTGCAAACAGGTTTTAGTTGGGTACAGTCCCACGCCACATGGAGGCAGTGAGCGGATCGGCAGGGGTTTCGCCTCTTCCAGTATTGGGGGTGAGATCGCGCTGTGTCTAGGAGAGCCATTACACGAAGTCCTTGGCCAAGGCAGGAAATTTACTGGTAAGTATTCCAGTAGTATCTCAGGGTGTTCTGGGCTACACTCTGACACGACTTGTTCCGCTTTTGGGGGTCTGACTTTTACCAACCCCTTAGACCCGCCAGGCGATACTCATAGACGAACGGACCGGACTGTACGGATATTGTCACTGACAGGCTCAGTAGGGTGTCAGGATGAGTTCACTCATCGACCTCCCTTTTGGTCAATGCCTGGTAGCCCGTTATGTACAGCTAGTACCACTGACGTGCTAGTGGTTAAATCCACAGCCAGTATATTGACGAGTCTTTAGAGTCCCCCACAGACAGTTTCTCAAGTTTCGGGCGAAACGATGTAGAGGCCGTATGATATATGGCAGGGTCCGATCATATACGTGCGGTAGTGCACGGATCATGATCGGGCGGATCATACTAGTGGGCTTTGGTTTAAGCCGGATCCTAGTATTAGATTTATTGGATTACTTTAGTCTCATCGCATTCCCATTCAGTCGGAATGCGGGTGCAGGTATGTATATATAGGTGAGTGGTATCCTTGTGATCCGTCACGAGTTTACTTTAGATGTTGCCGTATCTTTTTATTGTTGCAAACATTTAGATTAATGTTTGTAAATGGAAATTGTGAGCTATATGTCATGATAAGGAGCATTTATTGTGACACATGCACAAGTGGTGACTCATGGTCTCTTTCTTTGTGCATGTGTCACATTTGAGATTGATTTGTGAGTTGATATGAGAGGAAGAAAGAGAAAGGGCAACCATATGGTTGTAGTTAGCTCTTGTATTTGATTCTTACTCTTTCTCACTCTCATATTATCATTTGCAACAACAAAAGAAATGAGAGAGGAAACTTCTTCTTCTTCCTCTTTCTTCTCTAGCTCACTATTTCCATTAATGGCAACACCTTCAACCTCCATCCATACAATGGATGCAAGAGACAAAGTGATCACAAACATTCTCTACATCACCTTTGACACGTCGGCTACCACACTTCGTGCCCGAGTTGCTTCGGATGAAGCGGGAGCCCGTAAAAGGAATTGATGATGTGGTGCCCTTTCCGACGAGGAGATCGAGACCGGAGATGCCGCGAGGAGCTTGTGATGGTGGCTAAAGACCGAAGGACACGGATCGATCGGTATAGCTTTCCAACCCTTTCTCTAGTAGCTAGTTGTAGGTTAATGGTTCGATCCGGGTTTTAAGCATACGATAGCGCCGGTTTCAAGTTAAGAAAAAGTTTTTGTTTCCGCATTTTGGCCTCGGACAGACGGCCGGGGCGCTACCGTACACTTACATGGTATCAGAGCCACGCTATTAACCTTTACTAGCTTGCTTTAACGTGTTTAGAACTTCGATCGGACGAAATTTCCAAAAACTGCATTTCCAATCATGAAGTTTCTGTTGAATTTTTTTTTATCGTCGAAAAATTATTTTGTATGCTGCAGAAAAACAGGCAGGGTTTTTAAAGATATCTGAGAAATTTTGGTAGCACGAAGCTACAGTGACGCCGCGGAACCGTGGCCATAGCCTTGCTTTGGCCACGGTTCCGCCGCTATTTTGTGCCTTCTCTGCACCAAAATTTCTACAGTGCTCTATGACTTGGAATTGGGTTTCTGGAATATTTTGTTTGGGCCCAGATTATTTTGAATGCCGGATTTGTGCTTGGGGCCCACTTCGGGAAATTTTGTCGATCAAAATTTTTAAACATGTTAGTTCACAGTATTTACATTATATCTGCGACCGTGAATGTCATTTGATCGGTAAATCTTGTCTAATTGCTATAGTTCTTTTAGACGGATTTGCGAACGTGACATTCACGTTGATGTTCTGTGATGTTGCGGATTTGTCGTGGTGGATAGCCTGGATGCAATGGTAGTACAGTTTGGTTGTTTTTGTACATTTGATATTGCGGGGCGAGCGTCCGACATGTGGACTGCCGTCACTGCCTGTCTGTATATTATTCTTTTAGGGCACGACCGGGCTGAGGTCGATATACCCGTTGTATATATTTTACTTTCTGTACTAGGATTACCCCGCGGTGGGGTGCACGGATAGCCGGGTTCTAGAGGGCAACGGGCCCGCATCTCATGGCTTTGAGACGGAGGGGGCTTCACTCCAGAATTGGCGGGCTATTCGCCGCACTCGTAGGGGGTACAGGTTGACCCAAGGAGGGGTGCTCAAGTTATCGGATTCCGTGAAGTGCTGGGTGGTCCATTCACGTTGTTGAAGGGGGCTGCCTCGCTTCAAGTTTTGGCGGGTAACTTGCCGCGCCCGTAGGAGTCTAGGATTTCATTGCACAGGCTATCCACACGACCTGGGGAACGTCAGGTTTCAGTAGCGGCTCTATGAAACCCGGGGATCCTAGATTATCTGTATTGTTCTGTGATACTTATTACTCTCTTTGATGTTGCATTTTATCACGCCTTGAGCGAATATTATATATTGATATATATACTAGTAGATGTTGTATATGTTTTACACCCGCGCTAGTCCAGTCCCCGCTCTGTCGTTAGTTAATTAACCTAACGGGTGATGACGGGACCCAGTGGTGAATGCGGATGGCATATACGTATATCGTATTTTCGTTCTTTTGTGGTGTGATTAATTGATGGGACTGCATTGATTCGGATCAATGCAAGCTAAACAAACCTGTTCGATGTTGTTGGAACAATTTTTAAAAAAGCTGTTATTGCAAGGACGTTCTCTTTTGTTTTGCACAGTGGTATTCGGTTATGAATATCCAGCACCTCAGTCGACGATGCAAGGGCCGAGATCCCTTCACCGGGAGTGACCCCTTAGACAGAAGTTTGCGTCAGGGTAATAACTTCACCATAGTCGATTAATTTTTGCTTTGCATCGTGGTATTCAGTTGGAATATCCTGCTCCTCATTCTACGGGGAAAGAGCCGAGATCCCTTCACCGGGAGTGTCCTCTTTAGCAAAGGTTTTTGCCATTATATTTTTATAAAAAGTTATGCAGTTCCTTCAACGATATCAAGTTCATTACGTTAAAGGTTTTTCGCCAAAAACCAGCCGTATCCCTCCGTCATTTCTTACGGGTATTATTTAGTATTCGTGCTGCGTTTGTTGACCTAGTCAAGACGTAGTGTTCGGTAGCTAAGTGGTGCTTGTTTGTTGCATAAATGAGATTGGTTAGGATAGTCATGCGGTCTTGTTGACCTAGTCAAGGGCACATACGGGTGGGTTTAATGCAATCCAGAATAATGATGGGTTGAACTTGACTAGCGGTTTATGATTTGTTGACCTAGTGAAGGTCATAAGCCGCTTGGGGTAAAAACACACATCGGGAGTTTCTAAAGAAACTGAAACTTGCCAGGCATGCGCATACCTTCTGGAGTGTGATAATGTGAGTGGATTCCATCACGTTATCATGCGATGATAGTTGGATCCCGATTCCCACTGATGAGTTGGTTTACTCCTCGGGTGATCCCGACTAATTCTTCTTTCAGGTTTGGAGGAGAATTTGAGGATACAGTGGGAGGTTTCCTGATTAGATAAAGTGATAACCATTCTGATCTTGGTTAGAGTGCATGCAGAGTGTTTCTTTTCTCTCTCTCTCTTTGGCAGCGACCATGACCCGACCCTTGACTATGACTCAGTGACCAAGTTGACCGAACTTTCTTAAAACACTGGCTTTTGGATTGTCTGAGTTGCATACCTCATTGCCACTCCTACTTTTACCCTTTTCTCCAGAACACCCCGTATTACTACGAACATCCACTTCCATTGGATAAAACCATCGTATGGTTATATACGAACTCGAAGGAACTTGTTCCAAATTCGAGGATGGTTTCCGGTTCTGAAGAAAATGAATAGGACTATTCAGTTGTCTTTTCCTTTTACCTTCTCTCAGATTGCGAGTGCTCCTTGGATTAGGACGGTATACCTATTACGCTAATTGGATAGTCTTCATCCAAACCATAGGCAGGTGCCAAAAGGTAGGGATTGAAGAAAACCATTTAGCCTAAACGGTGTACAGAAGGTAATAAGTTAAGACAAATAAAGGGATTAGTAAGAGGACAAAGTAAATTGCGACTGCTATTCACGACCAAACCAAGTATTTCTTCGCCACTCCTACTTCACCTTTGTATTTCTCCAGGACACTCCGTATCACTATGAAGATCCACAATGTATTGGATACTCCATCCTATGGTTATATATGAACTCGAAGGGACTTGTTCCAGTTCGGGGATGGATTCTGGTTCAGGAGAAATAGGAATAAGGTTTTATTCAGTTGTCTTTTATCTTCACCTTCTCTCAGGTTACGAGTACTCCTAGGATTAGGAGAGTACACCCATTATACTTATTGGATAGTCTTCTTCCAAACCATAGGCTGGTGCCGAACGGTAGGGAAGGAAGAAAACCATTTAGCCTAAAGGGGTGTACAGAAGATAATGACTAAAGACATATAAAGTGATTTGGAGAGATGGCAAAGAAATATACGGTTATAGTTGTGAATCTGATAATGGAAGAGGGATTACTAGGAATACCCGGATACCCTTTCGAAACATTTACATATTTCAGTTTCACTGTGTATTGTTAAAAGAAAACCGATTTCCCAATTAGTCCTTGCTCCAGGGTATGTATTTACGAGGTTTGATTCTCACATCTGTATGGTTTTATAGATGATGAGTGGGAGTTAGTTATTGGGAATTAGGTGATCGTCCTCATTATATCGAGATTCGTTGTAATTGGTGATATTTGAGGAAGTCGCCTGGGTTGTTTGCCGGACGGCAAATATTTGGTTTTGAATATCCGTTGTTATGAACCAATTTCAAATTGATATATCTGTACGTTTATTTTTATAAAGTGAGATATAACTTTTTGAAATTATGTCTATGACATTTACTTATATCAGTGGATGGTTAGGTAAGGAGCATTAAACAACGGTGTACTTCTTCTTAACCATAAGTACAGTTTTCAACCTACGACACACGGGGAATGAGTTATTAGACTCAGGGGACTTATACAGAGTATTGTATTTTGTCCAGTGTCCATGAGGACAGAGGGGTTGGTACTCGTAGTATATTCTATTTACTTGTGACTTCTCTAGTTCTTAGACATGTGTTTCGTAGAAATGCAAGGTCCATGTTTTGAGAAGTTATAGGTATAAGAATAAAGTAGAGAACCAGACGTTGCAAGTATCAGGATTCTTCAATGTGATCAAAGATGTAGATACTTGTGTATGGTATTCAGTTGATAGTAATGATTATGAGAACTTGCTTCTCCTTCAGGTTACTTATAATTGGATGCACTCCTAAGTTGAGTAACGCTGATCGGCCTCCTTCCATTTAGTTGACAGCTGCATGATTTGAATTTGGTTCCAATTAAATCAGTGCCTCTGTTTCTATATTGGATATAGAATAGTTCATATCTTAATATTGTTAAGGTACGGGGAGTTGTCCGGCTTATGCTTAAAACCAGACTCTGGATAACTCAAGGCACGTTTCTATAATGGCTGTTTGTGGGTTGACCCGGGTTATGACGAGGGTTGACTTTCTACCATCTGGAAGATCAATAGTGATATTGTTGTTGACTCGCCACAGTTTTGATAAAAATGGTTTTTTTCAGAAAACAGTAATGGAAGTACGGTAGAACTGGAAGTGATTCCAGATCCGCAAACGATTACTGAAAATTTGATAAGAACCTAAAGATTCGATCTGGTTTGACATTCCATCAGCCACTCCGCAGATATGGTGGGTAACCTCAGGAACTCGATAGGTACTTCGGTATGCTCAAGGACGGTGACAGGGAGGTTCTTGTTTACCCAGACTTGCCATTGCTGTTGTTCCAGACTGTGAGACCTGGCAGGAGGATGAGTATAGCGTCGTTCTAAACTAGATTTAGAAGTGTACGTGTATATTATTCTGCCAGAGGGTTGTCGTAGTCAGTGGGAGCAGCGGAAGCATAGTGGACAAGTAGCTTATATCTATTTATAGACTAAAGCAGATATAGCAGAGATAGATCATCTATTTCTGATGTGACAGTCATATGTTTGACTTTATCAGAATAGGGGATGGATCTGTTAAGAAGGTAGTAGGGTGTGATTTCCTGGTATTTGGATGACATAAACAGAGTAGGAAGTGAAATTCCTATACTACGATCGGTTATACTTTGGTTGTCACACAGTGGTTTCTCCACATAGGATATGGATATTATATCGGATATTCTGGTTACTAGATCTATGGATTTAGACCTAGATTTGGGTAGTTTCCTAATCTGGGTACTTAGACAGCATTCTAAAGGTGTTTTAGAATGGACGACTCCTGGCACGGTAGTGTACCTGCAGGTGATGGTGTCACCCTCTCTAAAGGTATCTTACAGACTTAAAGGGGAGAGGGATGTGCATGATTGGCAGATCACTTGCTTAGGCAATTGAGTCAATCATGACATGTCAAGTACCACACCAGATGTTGATTTTGCACATGAAGCAATAAGTTGTGATAATAATCCTATCCTGGAGAAACGTTCGGAAGCAGTTTTAGAACATAAGTGGATGTTCTAGGGATATGGTAACGACAGCCTCTTTCCGGGGACGGTTATCATTCCAGGCTTCCAAGGTGACCTGGATGACAGAGTGACTGTCAGAGTTATTGTTTTCCCTCTGACGAGGGGCAGTAGTTTGGACAAGTGGTCCAAGCGGATACTGAGGGAGGCATGACGCAGGATACTGATTAAGTTCAGTTGACGATACAGTCTAAGAAGTTTGGATTTGGAGTTCATTTATGAACTAGGTCCCATCAGATATCCACACATATTCTAAGACGGGTATTGCTCATTTCGGGAGGTGGCTTTCTCCGCGGACTTGAGATAAAGAGAGACATAGAAAGAAACATCAGGGCAGATCCACTCACTGAGGCTATTCCTCGAACACAATAGTTTTGCAAACGAGCTTTGTGAGACTGATTAGTAGAGGAGTTGGGTGTTCGGTATCACACGGGTTGTGAGTATGCGACATCGCAATAATTAGTCTTGAGTGCAAGTGGGAGATTGTTGGATATAGTGCCCTCAGAGTCAATTATTGGATCACAGGCATGTGATTGCAAAGATTGAGGGAGGACCTATGCCGGTAGGACAGTCTTACTCGAGATGATAGTATGCTATCTGGTTTATCTTTATCATTGTGTACTGCTTCAGGTGACCTTACAGGTCACTATTGCACGTTGATAGAGCCCTTAGGATTCTTGCTTGACGGCCAGCAGTATGATGGCGATCATATACGTGGGAGCTGGGGTCTATAAGCATATCCCTAAAAGGTCCCTAGTCGTGGGAGTTTCGAGACTGGGCATCGATACTCCATCAGTAGACTAGTGTATACAGTCGAGACCCCGATGAGGGGCGGTGGCCGGTCTCACATGCTATTGGTTTCAGTTGGATCACCTAAGATGTATACAGGTGCTCATTGGGTTATGAGTACACTGGACAGGACTCGCCGGGAACATGCTAGTTTGTATTATACCTGACGTCAGATAGCAGTTCCCTGGTGACATGTGTACAGGTTAGTTCATCGACCTGAGATCGTCATTTGTCTCGTGTGAGTTCCCACTGTGCTTTGATTACTACCCTACCACGGCTCAAAGGAGTCGTGCAAACAGGTTTTAGTTGGGTAAAGTCCCGAGCCACATAGAGGCAGTGAGCGGATCGGCAGGGGTTTCGTCTCTCCCGGTATTGGGGGTGAGATTGCTCTGTGTCTAGGAGAGCCATTACACGAAGTCCATGGCCAAGGCAGGAGATTTACTGGTAGGTATTCCAGTAGTATCTCAAGGTGTTCTGGGCTACACTCCGACACGACTTGTACCGCTTTTGGGGGTCTGACTTTTACCAACCCCTTAGACCCGCCAGGCGATACTCATAGACGAACGGACCGGACTGTACGGATATTATCACTGACAGGCTCAGTAGGGTGTCAGGATGAGTTCACTCATCGACCTCCCTTTTGGTCAATGCCTGGTAGCCCGTTACGTACAGCTAGTACCACTGACGTGCTAGTGGTTAAATTCACAGCCAGTATATTGACGAGTCTTTAGAGTCCCCCACAGACAGTTTCTCAAGTTTCGGGCGAAACGATGTAGAGGCCGTATGATATATGACAGGGTCCGATCATATACGTGCGGTAGTGCACGGATCATGATCGGGCGGATCATACTAGTGGGCTTTGGTTTAAGCCGGATCCTAGTATTAGATTTGTTGGATTACTTTAGTCTCATCGCATTCACATTCAGTCGGAATGCGGGTGCAGGTATGTATATATAGGTGAGTGGTATCCTTGTGATCCGTCACGAGTTTACTTTAGATGTTGCTGTATCTTTTTATTGTTGCAAACATTTAGATTAATGTTTGTAAATGGAAATTGTGAGCTATATGTCATGATAAGGAGCATTTATTGTGACACATGCACAAGTGGTGACTCATGGTCTCTTTCTTTGTGCATGTGTCACATTTGAGATTGATTTGTGAGTTGATATGAGAGGAAGAAAGAGAAAGGGCAACCATATGGTTGTAGTTAGCTCTTGTATTTGATTCTTACTCTCTCTCACTCTCATATTATCATTTGGAACAACAAAAGAAATGAGAGAGGAAACTTCTTCTTCTTCCTCTTTCTTCTCTAGCTCACCATTTCCATTAATGGCAACACCTTCAACCTCCATCCATACAATGGATGCAAGAGACAAAGTGATCACAAACATTCTCTACATCACCTTGGACACGTCGGGTAGCACACTTCGTGCCCGAATTGCTTCGGATGAAGCGGGAGCCCGTAAAAGGAATCGATGATGTGGTGCCTTTTCCGACGAGGAGATCGAGACCGGAGATGCCGCGAGGAGCTTGGGATGGTGGCTAAAAGACCGAAGGACACGGATCGATCGGTATAGCTTTCCAACCCTTTCTCTAGTAGCTAGTTGTAGGTTAATGGTTCGATCCGGGTTTTAAGCATACGATAGCGTCGGTTTCAAGTTAAGAAAAAGTTTTTGTTTCCGCATTTTGGCCTCGGACAGACGGCCGGGGCGCTACCGTATACTTACACTACAAACTTAGAAAGTCTTGATAAAATTTTTGTTAACACTTGATTTTAGTTTATAATGGTTCCTAAGTATGTAATTTACCCATTTAAATTTGTATTTAATACTAATTTAATGTATATTTAAAAGCTTAAAATAATACTAAAAATAATTAATTAAGGAATTTTTTTTAAAAGACTAGAAATTTTTTAATCGACAATTTAGTGACCAATTTCTAGAAATATCTTATCTAAATTTTGTATAATTAGGCCTATATTGAAAAAATAATTATTTTGACTTTTTACGGAAAAGACTAATTATTTTACCGATTATCGAAAAACTTCCTAAACGATTCCAAATGTCACTTTCTTTTCTGTGACCGTAAGTGTAATATGTGATGTATTGCCGGTTTCGGTGCTATATGTCAACGACAACTGGGATACGCATATTTACCTACGTTGATGATATGTGATGTTATGTGTTGCTGTGATATGTTATATTGGATAGTCGTGTTTTGAATAGCCGGGGTTTTATGTGAGATGAGTGTTTTTCATTTTCATTCATGTAAAACCTTGTATGTAATATTCTTTTATTGGAGCACTTCCGGATTGAGGATGATGTCACTATTGTATATTATTTACTTTTCCGCATTAGGATAGACCCAAGGCGGGGAGCACAAGTAACCGAGTTCTAGGATACAGTAGGTGACCATCTCGAGGAGTCGAGACTGGGTCTCTTAACTCTAGAATTTGTAGGGTTGCTTGCCGCTCTCGTAGGGTCTAGGGATGTGGGTTCGGCTATTCATCACGACCGTGGAATCCGTGTTTTATACTGGCTTAACTTAAAACACGGAATTCCTAGTATATCCAATATTTCATATGTGATTCTTCTGCTACAATGTTCTGTGATGAGATCATATTACTTCCTGAGACGAATGCCTATATTATATATATGAGATATAATAAATATTATTGCTTTCGTTTCTTCTGTGATGCTTGTGAAGCATAAATATATGGGACTTCATTAATGAGATTAATGAAATAAAAGAAACCTAAAGATGTTGTAGAAACTTGTTTAAAAAAATTGATAGCTCTAGTTCTTGCTTTGCATAGCGGTATTCCTTGTAGAATATCCAGCACCTTATTCGATAAGGAAAGAGCCGAGATCCTTTCACCGTGAGTGATCTCTTTAGCGAAACTAGCAGATGCTACAAATACGTTTTGTCTTTTGATTGCTTTTATAGTTTTTGCTTTGCATAGTGGTATTTGTGAAATATCCTGCACCTTATTTGATAAGGAAAGAGCCGAGATCCCTTCACCGGGAATGATCTCTTTAGCAAAACTAGTAAAAGCCTCAAAAACACTCCTTTTTCAAAATCACTTGTTTCTACAAACGATATCGAGTTTATTACGCAAAAGGTTTTCTAAAAACCTATCGTAACCCTCCGTCATTTTAGGAAATAGAGTACTTAGTATTCGTGCTGCGTTTGTTGACCATAGTTAAGGCGCAGTATACGGTAGCTGAGTGATGTTTTCCTATATAACATATGATGTGATTAATTAGGACAGTCATATGACTTTGTTGACTATAGTTAAGGGTCATGTGGGTGGGTCTAATTAATCAAGAAATGACGGGTAGAACTTGATTAGTGCTTATGATTTGTTGACCATAGTTAAGGTCATAAGTCACTAGGGGTAAAAATATTATCTGAATTTCAAGTGTTGAAATTTGCGATGAGATTGCATACCTTCTATGAGATAGTTGGATCCCGATACCCACTCCGAGTAAGAGTTACTCCTTGGAGAGTTTTACACATTACAATTAGCCGATCAAGTAGGTGTCTAAAAATGTGTTAAACGGGGTTACGCCCTTGGGAAAACGAGGTTTATTTTAATTAGGTCCGTGCGAAAGCATAGGGAACCTCTTTCAAAGTACCGACATTGGCTTGGCCGAAAGATTGGCGAACTTGTAGGGTGTAATTAATCCCGGCTAGTCTTACCTTTTAGGGTTTGAAGGAAGATTTGACTAAAACAGTGGGAGCCATCCTGATTAGATAAAATGATAACCAAATCTAATCTTGCAAAAGCACACGTAGAGTGTTTTCTTCTCTCTCTCCAGGTTGCAAACATGTCACGCCTTAATCAAAATAATAATATGGATGCATTGACCGAACATGCTTATTATACTTTGCTAGGGAACGTTGGTTCCATTCTTTCTAATAATTGTTATAAGACTGAACAGGAAATAGGGGAATATCCGGATTCCCATGCCACCCAATTCGAAGAAAGTGCATGTTGATGCATATTCTTCAAGTGTCTTTATTATCAAGAACTGTTTCTCAGTATCCTCTATGTCCTGGGTATGTGATACCAGATCAGAATTTCGTGTATGTAATATGTTACATGGGCTACGATAGGTAGAGAACTGAGAATGGGTGATATGTCTCTAAGTGTTAGAAAATGGTGCAAGTGTTGCAGCCAAGTCTGTCGGCAGATATCACCTTGTATTTGATACATTGATTCTGAACAAGTGTTATTACATACTGAACATGATATACAACATTACATTATGTTCTTTACTGAGTTAAAGAAGAATATAATTCTGTATTGGAGGATAATGTTGTGAACATTTTCCTAAATCAAGAGTCGATTCGATCAGGCAAGTTATATAATAGCATATATGTTCTAAATCAAACTACGGTTCAAAGTATATAGAACACAGACAAGATGAGCAGTTCAGGAATATCCTTCTTGAGGCATTGTAGACTAGGTCATATCAATGCGACACGACCAGCTATGTTACATAAGGATGAATATGAGAATCTATTCGAATTTTTATCTTATGCTACTTGCTAGTCTTGTCTTAAAGATAAAAATGACCAATACACCATTTACTGGAAACAGAGAAAGAGTTATTGAACTCTTGGGACAGATACATGTTGATGTATATGGTCCCATGTTTACAAATGCCAAGATTGGTTCTTTTGAGAACCAAACGGGTAGAAGTATTAAAGTCCTACGATGTGATCGAGGAGGCGAATACTTGCGCATGGAGTTCCTAGAGTTTCTAAAATGAGAATGCGATTCTATCTCAGCTTACTCCTTCGTATACACCACAGCACAACGGTGTATCGAGGCGGAGGTATCGCAACCTATGAGATATGGTGCGCTCTATGATGAGTACTGCTGAGTTACCTGTTTTCTTTTGGGTGTTATGCACTTGAGAAGCTGCATACCTATTGAATAGGGTTCCATCCAAATCTGGGCCTACCACTACATATGAGATATGGTATGGGAAGAGACCATGTCTTAAACGAGTTAAGATATGGGGTTGTCCGGTCTATGTTGAAAAGCAAAATCCGGACAAGCTCGAGGCAAGGTCAGTTGTGAGAGTTTGTCGGGATATCCCAAACATTAGTAAAGGAATATCTTCTACCCAATTGAGGAGAAAAAGGTGTTTTGTTTCTAAGCATGCCATTTTTTTAGAAAAGGAATTTCTTATGAAGAAATTAAGTGGTCATGAGGTAGAACTGGAAGGAGTTCCAGCTAGACAAACTAACAGCTGATGATTGGTAAAACCAAAGGATTCAATAGTTTCCGACGAACCTTAGCCTTTTTCGCGAATCTAGTAGGGTTCCTCATCCACTCAAGAGATACTACAGTCTTCTCGATGACAGTGGGAGCGATGATTGCATCATGAGATGATGGCTCAACTGGGTTCAGGCAGTTGGAACGTCTGTTTTGATATGATAGTCAAAGAGTTTGACTTCATCAAAATGGTAGGTGAACCTTGTATATATAAGAAGGTTATAGAGAGTAAGGTTGTCTTCCACGTATTGTACATAGAAGACATACTCTTGATAGGAAATAGTTTCCTATGCTACACTCGGCCAAGCTCCTCTTATCACGGAGATTCTCAATATAAGATCTGGATGATACCTATTACATCTTGTGGATTATGATCTATGGTGATAGATCTATGAGGATGTTGGGAGTGAAAGGTTCCTAGGCACCCTAGTGGGTTCTCACAAGGCATTGAACATGCCAAATTAAAATTTTTAGTGCCGAGAAACCCTAGACTACGGATCTTTAACTAGATGTTTAGGCGAAATAGAAAGCTAGTTAACAGTTAACTACTATGATACGGATATACAACCTTTGTAGATCCGGATTTCCACCTCCACGGCTCCGCAACGTCATGTCCTCGCTGTCCATCATGAATCCTCGACTCGATCATCGGCTTCATCGGGAAAGCAAGCGGAATAGCTCGTCGGCTTTGTGTCAAAGACGATCTACGTCGAGGTTGCACAAACTCAAGCTCCGACTTCACAAACTTATGAAACTTGTGAAGTAAACACCCAAAAAAACTTGGCAAGAGGTAGAGGGTGAAGAAATAGGAGGTGGGTTCACTTTGGATTTGGATTTAACTCACTAAAGCTCAAGTTGCCATTGGAGTAGCAAGCTTGAAGAAGAAGAAGAAGATGAGCTCTAGAAAAATTATGATAAGTGTTATCTTAAAAATAAATATAAAACAAATACTTATCATAACTTGAACTAGGGTTAAGTGTAGAGAATTAACCATGGTCACTTTGATGGGTTAGGGTTAAGCATGAAGATAAGGATGGTTAGCAAAGTCAAAGCTTCATGAAGCTTCAACAAAATGACAAAGAAAGCCACCATACTCATCTTATTCTTTTCCAAATAAATAAATAAACAAATAAATAAATAAATGAAAATGCAAAACCCTAATTATCATATTAACCATGGATTAATTTTATACACTTAACTAAATGATCAAGTATCATCAAACATGATACATAAAAGTGCACGAAAGTATATCACATATACAATGTGCAATCCAAGTGAGAAAAATCCGTTTAAAGTGAACCAATACTAGTTAATGCAAAGTAATATATCAAATATATAATTATACATTAAATCATTAAATCAACACTTGATTCAATGATCCGGTCATGTCGCACATAACCGACTAGTATTCAATGCATCGATTAATCGAATCAATGATTCGATAACTAGGTCATATCGAATATAACCATTCGAAACATATATCGCGAGAATGAAATGCGGTATCACATACACGCATTATTCTCGGTCCTGCACATATCTCATATGCGCTCCTATTTCGTTTCGCTTGAGCCAGGAAACCTCTGTGTAGGACTCTAAAGACTCGTCAATACGCCGGTAGCAGATGATGATCATATCAAGCACCCACAAGCCGCAAGCGGTCTGCTAAACGTAACGGCCACCCTGGTATTGAGCGATCAGAAGATCGACGAGCTGGCCCGCTCACACTCCTGCGAATCCGACCAGTAACACTTACCATACAGTCAAGTCTCTTCGTCAGATACGTCGCATATCAAGTCTAGGGGTGGTATACGTCAGACCCCAATAACCCGATAAGTCGTGCTGATATGAGGCTCGTAACGGGTCGAGAAACTACTGGTAACACTTACCAGCAAATCTCTGATCAGCCCTGGCCAGGGACTTCCCTGTTACGGCCAATCGAGCACTGCACAACATCAACTCCCAATACCGGGAGAGACGAAACCCCTCCTATCGCTCATTGCCTCCATGTGACTCGGGACTGTACCCAAAGACCACCGTTTTGCACGCCCTCATGGACGTGGTAAGGTGGAGATCAAAGCACAGTGGGAATCACACAAGACTCTATGACGATCTCGGGTCTACAGACTAACCTGTACAAGTGTCACCTGAGAACTGCCATCTGACGTGAGGTATAATACCATCTGGGAGTTCTCGGCGAGTCCGTCCAGTGTACCCAGTCTCCACTGAGCACCCGTACACCATCTCTGATGTCAAACACCAATGGATATGGGATCATCCATCGCCCATCACATGGGTCGAGAAGCGTATACGCTAGTTTACTCTGGTATATCGATGCCCCGTCTCGATACACACACGACTAGGGACCTTGAAGGAGGTACTTATGGACTACCATGTCCCCACTAGTATGATCTGCATCATAGTCCAGGTAGTCAAGTACACATCCTAAGGGCTTTACCAACATGTAACTATAAGACAGTATAAAGAGACTAGTGTACATGTTAAGATAAATGGCAACCAGATAGCATACTATCATGTCGAGCAAGAAAGTCATCTCTATATATGTCCAAGCATCCAATATAATATACATAATCTGTACAATACTGGCCTCTAGGGCATACATACAACTAACAATCTCCCACTTGCACTAGGGCCAGCTGCTGTAGTATCTCATACCGAGCATCCCGAAGAGTCTCTCAAACTGTATCTGGGGAATGGCCTTCGTGAGTGGATCCGCCGTGTTGTTCTTCGTGTCAACTCTCCTGACCTCGATCTCCCGGCGATCAACTATCTCCCGGATCAGGTGATACCGCCTCAGAATATGCCTGGACCGCTGATGGGACCTGGGTTCCTTGGCCAAAGCCACCGCTCCATTGTTATCGCAATACAAAGGTATTGGATGCTCAATGGATGGAACCACTCCAAGTTCAGAAATGAACTTCTTGATCCAGACAGCTTCTTTAGCAGCATCGTTGGCAGCGATGTATTCCGCCTCCATCGTCGAGTCTGCCACGGTTTCCTGCTTGGAACTCTTCCAGCTAACCGCCCCTCCGTAAAGGGTAAAGACAAAGCCCGACTGCGACTTAGAGTCGTCCTTATCACTCTGGAAGCTCGAATCGGTAAAGGACTCCACTTGGAGTTCTCCGTTACCATACACCAAGAACATATCTCTAGTCCTTCGCAAGTACTTGAGAATGCTCTTCACAGCTGTCCAGTGATTCTCTCCAGGATCAGCTTGATACCTGCTCACTACACTTAGTGAGTATGCTACATCGGATCTGGTACATAGCATCGCATACATGATAGAGCCTACTGCCGAAGCATAGGGTATCCCTTGCATGCGAGCTCTCTCCAAATCAGTCTTGGGAGACATCTCTTTGGAAAGAGTGACTCCAGAGATCGTGGGTAAGTTCCCACGCTTGGACTCTTCCATACTAAACCTCTTTAGTATGGTGTCAATGTACCTGGATTGGGACAATCCCAAAATCCGTTTGGATCTATCTCTATAGATCCTGATTCCCAATATGCAGGAGGCATCACCAAGATCTTTCATTGAGAATCTTTGTGATAAGAAGAGCTTGACCGATTGCAGCATAGGAATATCATTTCCTATCAAGAGTATGTCGTCCACGTACAATACGAGGAAGACAACCTTACTCTCTGCCACCTTCTTGTAGATACAAGGTTCATCTGGATTTTTGACGAAATCAAACTCTTTGATAACGACGTCAAAGCAGATGTTCCAACTCCGCGATGCTTGCTTTAATCCATAAATGGATTTAAGCAGCTTGCACACCTTCCCGCTGCTCCCACTGTCTACGAAGCCCTCTGGCTGAGTCATGTACACGCACTCTTCTAAATCACCATTTAGAAAGGCGGTCTTAACATCCATTTGCCAGATTTCGTAGTCATGAAAGGCAGCAATGGCAAGCATGATTCGGATGGATTTAAGCATAGCCACTGGAGAAAAGGTTTCGTCATAGTCCACACCTGGTCTTTGACGAAAACCCTTTGCTACAAGTCTAGCTTTGAAAGTCTCCACTTTCCCATCTACACCAAGTTTCTTCTTAAAGATCCACTTGCTCCCAATGGGTTTTACCCCTTCAGGAGCAACTTCTAAAGTCCATACTTTGTTGGTGTACATGGAATCCATCTCGGACCGCATAGCATCCAGCCATTTCACTGAGTTCCCACTCGTGATGGCCTGCTCGAAGCTAGTTGGGTCATCATCCTCCATGATGCAATCCTCGCTGCCACCATCAATGAGAAAACCGTAGTATCTCTCAGGTTGGCGAGGAACCCTACTAGATCGGCGGAGAGGCTGGGGTTCGTCGGGAGCTACTGAATCCTCTGGTTCCACTAAATCTTCAGTTTGAGTTTGTGTTGCTGGAATTTCTTCCAGTTCTACCTCATCGCCACTAATTTCTTTTGCAAGAAATTCCTTTTCCAAAAAGGTGGCATGGCGAGAAACAAATACTTTTTGTTCCTCTGTATGGTAGAAAAGATATCCATGTGAATGTTTTGGATATCCCACAAACTTGCATAGAACTGACCGTGCCTCGAGTTTGTCCGGATTTTGCCTTTTGACATAGGCCGGGCAACCCCATATCTTAACTCGTTTAAGACATGGTCTCTTCCCACTCCATATCTCATATGGTGTGGTAGGTACAGATTTAGATGGAACTTGATTCAATAGGTATGCTGCTGTCTCCAGCGCATGACCCCAAAAGGAAATAGGTAACTCAGCTGTACTCATCATTGAGCGCACCATATCTAATAGGGTGCGGTTTCTCCGTTCAGATACACCGTTGTGCTGTGGTGTATAAGGAGGAGTCAGCTGAGAGAGAATCCCATTCTCTTTTAGGAAGTCCAGGAATTCATTGCTCAAGTATTCACCTCCCCGATCTGATCGAAGGATTTTAATACTTTTTCCGGTTTGGTTCTCGACTTCTTGTTTATATTCTCTAAATTTCTCAAAAGCTTCTGATTTGTGTTTCATCAGGAACACATATCCGAATCTAGAGAGATCGTCAGTGAATGTAATGAAGTACGAAGAACCATTTCTGGCATGTGTAGACATGGGACCGCATACATCACTATGTATTAGTCCTAAGAGTTCGGTAACTCTTTCTCCGTGTCCCGTAAACGGAGTCTTGGTCATCTTGCCTTTGAGACATGACTGGCAAGTGTCATAAGATGAAAATTCAAACGGATTTAAATATCCATCTTTATGCAACTTAGCTAGTCGTGTCGCATTGATGTGACCCAGTCTACAATGCCACAAGAAGGATTCGTTGAGTTCAGAACTCTTCCTCTTGTGTGTGTTTGTTATGCTCAGGACTGTTGATTGGTTTAGAACGTAAATGCCATTGCACAACGTGCCTGATCCAACCAACTTTTGGTTATGGAAAATGTTCATAACATTGTCCTGTAATACAAAATTATATCCCTCTTTACTTAATAAAGAAACCGATATAATGTTGCATATCAGGTTCGGCATGTAATAGCATTCGTTCAGAACCAATGTATTACCTGTTGGTAATACAAGGTGATATTCCCCGACAGTCTTAGCTGCAACAATTGCACCATTTCCAACTCTTATGTCTTTATCACCTTCTCCAAGTTCTCTACCTTTCCTAAGCCCATGTAACTGATTACATATATGGGATCCTGACCCGGTATCCAATACCCAGGACGTAGAGCAAATGGAGAAACAGTTCTCAGTAACGAACACACCCGAAGAAAATGCATCATCATGTACTTTCTTCATTCGGGTGGCATGGGAATCCTGGTATTCCCCTATATCCTGTTCATTCCTATAACTCTTATAAGAATGAACGGAACCAACGTTCCCCAGCACAGTATAACATGCGGGTTCGGTCAATACATCCATTTTATTATCTTTATTAAGGCATGAAATGGTCGCTACCTGGAGAGAGAGAGAAGAAAACACTTTAGCGTAAGCTCGTGCAAGATCAGATTGGTTTTTATCTTATCTAATCAGGATGGCTCCCACTGCTTTTTATCAAATCTTCCTCCAAACCCTAAAAGGAAAGACTAGCCGGGATTAATTACACACTACAAGTTCGCCAATCTTTCAGCCAGGCCAGTGTCGGTACTTTGAGGGAGGTCCCCCGTGCTTTCGCACGAACCTAATTAATGTAAACCTCGTTTTCCCAGAGGCATAACCTCGTTAACACCTTTCTAGACACCTACTTGATCGGCTAATTGCAATGTGTAAAACTCTCCCAGGAGTAACTCTTACTCGCAGCGGCTATCGGGATCCAACTATCTCATAGAAGGTATGCAATCTCATTGCAAATTTCAACACTTGAAATTCCCGATAATATTTTGCCCCTAGTGTCCTATGACCTTGACAAAGGCCAACAAATCACAGGATGCTAGTCAAGTTCAACCCGTCATTTCTTGATTGAATCAAACCCACCCGCACGACCCTTGACAAAGGCCAACAAGGTCGTACGACTACCCTGAAACAATCTGCATCATATGCATAAACAGATAAGCACTATTCAGCTACCGCACACTACGCCTTGACAAAGGCCAACAAACGCAGCACGAATACTAAACAGTCTATATCTGAAATGACGGAGGGCTACGCAGGTTTTCAAAAAACCATGAGCGTAATGAACTTGATATCGTTGTAGAATCAAATGAAGTTTTGAAATGGAGTGATTTTGAGGCTTTTCTAGTTTTGCTAAAGGAGTCACTCCTGGTGAAGGGATCTCGGTCCTTTCCTCGTCGAATGAGGTGCGGGATATATCATATATATCACTGTGCAAAGCAAAAACACAAAAGCAGTCAAAAGCAAACCGAGTATGTAGCATCTGCCAGTTATTGCTAAAGGAGTCACTCCCGGTGAAGGGATCTCGGTCCTTTCCTCGTCGAATGAGGTGCGGGATATATCATATATATCGCTGTGCAAAGCAAGAACTGTAGCTACCTGTTTTATTTTAAAATCTGATTCTACAACATCTTAGGTTTCTTATCTTTCATTAATTACATTAATGAAGTCCCATCATTAAATACCTAAACATCACAGATAGATATGACGTACACTTATGCCATCCACATTCGCCTCGATGTCCCCTCGTGCACCGTTAGGTTAGGTAACTAACGACAGAGCAGGGCAGGGCTAGCGCGGGTGTAAAACATAAGTAACGTCTATATAATATATCATATATACTATATACTATATCCATCACATCAATCACATCACAGATATCGCAGCAGAATAAACATATGAAATATTGGATATACTAGGACGTCCGTGTTTTCAATATGAGCCAGTATAAAACATGGATTCCACGGTCGTGATGAATAGCCAATCCCACACCCCTAGACCCCTACGAGAGCGGCAAGCAACCCTGCCAATTCTAGGGTTAGGAGACCCGGACTCGACACCTCGAGTTGGTCTCCCACTGGACCCCAGAACCCGGTTACTTGTGCTCCCCTCCTTGGGTCTATCCTAGTGCAGAAAAGTAAATAATATACAAAGGGTGACAACTCCCGCATCCTGGAAGTGCCCCGAATAAAAGAATATTACATACAAGTTTTTACATGAATGAAAATGAAAAACACCCATCTCACATAAAAACCCCCGGCTATTCGAACACGACGATCCAATATAACATATCCAGCAACACATAACATCACATGTCATCAACGTAAGTAAGTATGCATACCCCAATTGTCGTTGACGTATAGCAACGAAACCGGCGATATGAACATACTACACTTACGGTCACAGAAAAGAAAGTGTAAAACTACAACAATTGGAATCCGCAACCTCTTTAGACATCGCATGCCTAACAGATATAAATCCCGCATTTTAGTCCCATTATCGAAAACTCTTTTCGATATCCAATGAAACTAAACCGCTAGATTTATAACATCCATCCAGTTATCTCATAACCTTTTTGTGAATTCCAATTATTGTATCCAGTTCCGGATAAATAGAATATATCAAACTTTCCGATCGAACATTCGAACACCCAAGTTTTCCCGACACCGATCATCACATGAAATAGGCTCAAAGACATTCACTTCATACCTCAGTACCGACGGTCCAGCCGTAGAAGGGTCAAGCCAACGCCTCACATGTGGCACGCCGTACTGCCCCAAACCCGAAGGTTCAAAGGGCAGTTCAAGACGGTCACATAATCGAGTTAAGGTTTGTGTCTTCTAGAGGGACCATCGCGTTACTTGCACTACTTAGAACGTCTTTTAACCACACAATAATCCAACACTTGGATATTTTGGCAGGGGAAAACCTGGGTATTTATATCCGGTCGAACTCTTTAACATATTCTACAATTATCTGGAAAAACACTTAGACAAAGTTTGATATTCCGATCGAATTCATCGATTCCCAATATAACTCCAGAGCACTCAACACTTAAATAAATTTAAAAATATCCAGAAAACTCAGTGGAATTTATCAGGTATTACTGTGCTTTTAAATAGGGCTGACGTCACCATGTGGCCGCGGAAGGGCGGCATAAAGCATGCTTCTGCCGCGCTTCCGCGGCAGTATGAACAGTTCAGGGAATCGTTTTGCACAGTAATGCTTAGAATTCTATGCTGAATTTTTTAGACATTTTTAATATCAAAAATTCCCAGATTTATGAAAATGTCCAGAGAGCTCTAAAATTCTAGGATTTCGAGTTCGTTCGGACTTCAAACGTCGTCGGGACTTCGCCTAAGGCTCTAGCTTGGCTCTGATACCAGTGAAAGGTTCCTAGGCACCCTAGTGGGTTCTCACAAGGCATTGAACATGCCAAATTAAAATTTTTAGTGCCGAGAAACCCTAGACTACGGATCTTTAACTAGATGTTTAGGCGAAATAGAAAGCTAGTTAACAGTTAACTACTATGATACGGATATACAACCTTTGTAGATCCGGATTTCCACCTCCACGGCTCCGCAACGTCATGTCCTCGCTGTCCATCATGAATCCTCGACTCGATCATCGGCTTCATCGGGAAAGCAAGCGGAATAGCTCGTCGGCTTTGTGTCAAAGACGATCTACGTCGAGGTTGCACAAACTCAAGCTCCGACTTCACAAACTTGTGAAACTTGTGAAGTAAACACCCAAAACAACTTGGCAAGAGGTAGAGGGTGAAGAAATAGGAGGTGGGTTCACTTTGGATTTGGATTTAACTCACTAAAGCTCAAGTTGCCATTGGAGTAGCAAGCTTGAAGAAGAAGAAGAAGATGAGCTCTAGAAAAATTATGATAAGTGTTATCTTAAAAATAAATATAAAACAAATACTTATCATAACTTGAACTAGGGTTAAGTGTAGAGAATTAACCATGGTCACTTTGATGGGTTAGGGTTAAGCATGAAGATAAGGATGGTTAGCAAAGTCAAAGCTTCATGAAGCTTCAACAAAATGACAAAGAAAGCCACCATACTCATCTTATTCTTTTCCAAATAAATAAATAAACAAATAAATAAATAAATGAAAATGCAAAACCCTAATTATCATATTAACCATGGATTAATTTTATACACTTAACTAAATGATCAAGTATCATCAAACATGATACATAAAAGTGCACGAAAGTATATCACATATACAATGTGCAATCCAAGTGAGAAAAATCCGTTTAAAGTGAACCAATACTAGTTAATGCAAAGTAATATATCAAATATATAATTATACATTAAATCATTAAATCAACACTTGATTCAATGATCCGGTCATGTCGCACATAACCGACTAGTATTCAATGCATCGATTAATCGAATCAATGATTCGATAACTAGGTCATATCGAATATAACCATTCGAAACATATATCGCGAGAATGAAATGCGGTATCACATACACGCATTATTCTCGGTCCTGCACATATCTCATATGCGCTCCTATTTCGTTTCGCTTGAGCCAGGAAACCTCTGTGTAGGACTCTAAAGACTCGTCAATACGCCGGTAGCAGATGATGATCATATCAAGCACCCACAAGCCGCAAGCGGTTTGCTAAACGTAACGGCCACCCAGGTATTGAGCGATCAGAAGATCGACGAGCTGGCCCGCTCACACTCCTGCGAATCCGACCAGTAACACTTACCATACAGTCAAGTCTCTTCGTCAGATACGTCGCATATCAAGTCTAGGGGTGGTATACGTCAGACCCCAATAACCCGATAAGTCGTGCTGATATGAGGCTCGTAACGGGTCGAGAAACTACTGGTAACACTTACCAGCAAATCTCTGATCAGCCCTGGCCAGGGACTTCCCTGTTACGGCCAATCGAGCACTGCACAACATCAACTCCCAATACCGGGAGAGACGAAACCCCTCCTATCGCTCATTGCCTCCATGTGACTCGGGACTGTACCCAAAGACCACCGTTTTGCACGCCCTCATGGACGTGGTAAGGTGGAGATCAAAGCACAGTGGGAATCACACAAGACTCTATGACGATCTCGGGTCTACAGACTAACCTGTACAAGTGTCACCTGAGAACTGCCATCTGACGTGAGGTATAATACCATCTGGGAGTTCTCGGCGAGTCCGTCCAGTGTACCCAGTCTCCACTGAGCACCCGTACACCATCTCTGATGTCAAACACCAATGGATATGGGATCATCCATCGCCCATCACATGGGTCGAGAAGCGTATACGCTAGTCTACTCTGGTATATCGATGCCCCGTCTCGATACACACACGACTAGGGACCTTGAAGGAGGTACTTATAGACTACCATGTCCCCACTAGTATGATCTGCATCATAGTCCAGGTAGTCAAGTACACATCCTAAGGGCTTTACCAACATGTAACTATAAGACAGTATAAAGAGACTAGTGTACATGTTAAGATAAATGGCAACCAGATAGCATACTATCATGTCGAGCAAGAAAGTCATCTCTATATATGTCCAAGCATCCAATATAATATACATAATCTGTACAATACTGGCCTCTAGGGCATACATACAACTAACAGGGAGTGTCCCAAATCCAGGTACATAAACACCATACTAAAGGTGTTTAGTATGGATGATTCTAAGCGTGGTGGTTCGCCCACTTACTAATGGATCACTCTCTCCAATACTGATTTGGAGAGAGCTCACATACAAGGGATACCGTATGCTTCGGCAGTAGGCTCTATCAGAGTATGTGATGTTATGTACCAGACCAGATGTAGATGACTCACCAGGTGTAGTGATCCGGAATCAATCGGATCTTGGGAGAGTCACTGGACAGCTGTGGAGGACATTCTTAAGTACTTGAGAAGCACTAAAAGAAAGTTCTTGGTTCCTGCTTCCAGAGTGATAAATTCGACTGAGAGTCAGTCACAGGCATTGTCTTTACCCTCAGTGCAGGGACGGTATGTTGAAAGAGTTCCAAGATAGATACCGTGGCAGACTAGACGATAAAGGCTGAATACATTGCTACCAACGATACTACCAAAGTGGCTGTCTGGACATTTCTTCTTCATAGGATGAACAAGGTTCCTACCATTGAGCGTCCAATAACTGTTATTGTGCCAATAATGGAGTTGTGGCTTATGCCTAGGAACGCAGGTTCTATCAGCGTTCAAGACATATTCTGAGGCAAGTATCACCTGATCAGGGAGATGGTTGATCTCCAAGGGATCGAGGTTAGGAGAGTAGACCAGAAGGTTGACACAGCGGATCCATTCACAAAGGCCTTACCCCTAGAGAGACTTCTCTACAATGGTTGAGTATGGGATACTACAACCTCTGCTATATTGTTGGGTATTGGATACTACAACAAATGGCCTTAGTGCAAGTGGGAGATTGTTAGTTATATGTATGCCCTAGAGGCCATTACTATACATATGATGTATATTGTAGTGGATACTTGGACATATATAGGAAGGACTTTTTTGCTCAACATGATATTATGCTATCTGGTTGCACTTTATCTTAACATGTAAACAAATACTGTTTTGTGATCACATGTTAATAAAGTCCTTAGGATGAGTACTTGACTGCCATGACTATGATGTAGATCATACTAGTGGGGACTGGGTAGTCGATAAGTACACCTTCAAATGTTCGTAGTCGTGGGAGTATCGAGACAGGGCATCGGTACTCCAGAGTAGACTAGCGTATGCGCTTCTTGACCCATATAATGGGCGATGGATGATCCCATATCCATTGGTGTTTGACATCAGAGAAGGTATACGGGTGCTTAGTGGAGACTGGGTACACTGGACGGACTCGCCGAGAACTCCTAGATGGTATTATACCTATGTCGGATAGCAGTTCTCTTGTGACATTGGTACAGGTTAGTCTGTAGACCCGAGATCGTCATAGAGTCTTGTGTGATTCCCACTGTGCTTTGATTTCCACCATACCACGGTCAAGAGATCGTGCAAAACGGTGGCTTTTGGGTACAGTCCCGAATCACATGGAGGCAATGAGCGATAGGAGGGGTTTCGTCTCTCCCGGTATTGGGGGTTGATATTGCGCTGTGCTCGATTGGCCATAACAGGAAATCCCTGGCCAGGGTTGCTGAGATTTACTAGTAAGTTTTACCAGTAGTTTCTCGAACCGTTATAGACCTTGCATCGGCATGACTTATCGGGTTATTGGGGTCTAACGTTAAACCACCACCAGGTTGTGATATGCGACATATCAGACGAAGACCGGACTGTACGGTAGTGTTACTGATTGGATTCGCAGGAGTTATAGCAGGCTTGCTTGTTAATCTTGTGATCGCTCAATACCCGGGTGGCTGTTACGTTTAGCAGACCGCTTGCGGCTTGTGGGTGTTTGATATGATCATCACCTACTGCTGGCGTATTGACGAGTCTTTAGAGTCCTACATAGAGGTTTCCTGGTTCATGCGAAATGGAGTAGGAGCGCATATGTGATTTGTGCGGGACCGAGATTAATGCGAGTATGTGATACCGTATTCTAATCTCGCGATTTGTGATATCGGTCGGTTATATGTATTATAGCCGGATTATTAAATCAAGAGTTAATTTAATAATTTAATGTATAATTATATATATTTGATATATTATATTACATTAACTAATATTTAGCTCACTAATGATTTCTTTTCTCACTTGATGTATACATCGTATATATATGTAATATGTATATTTTTATACATGTATTGTGTTATGTTTGATGATACATACAAGATGGGTGTATGAGACTTATACCATGCTTGGGTTAAATTAAGGTTTTGATTATTTCTTAAGTTATTACAAAAGAGCAAAAGACTTGGTCAAAGTTTTAAGCTTGGAGAAGCTTGTAGAACTTTGACAAAGTCCACTCTTTTGTCATTCCTTAGGATATTTTACTTGACCCAACCCTTAACTATAGCCATGAGTTAATTCACTACATGAGTTAAGCATGATAGCTTTAACTCAACCATGGGTGCAATAATTCATTTGGATGAATTATTCATGAGTTCTTCTTCTTCTTCATCAAGCTCCATGAAAAGCTTTCTAGCTTCAATAGAGGTATGAAATAACATGTGAGAAAATGATTTCTAAAGTGAGCAAACTTCCTACTTCATCATCCTCTACTACTTGCTATTTAGTAGAGTGTGTTTACTTCACTGGTCTACACAATTAGTGAAGAGATAGCATGAGCTAGTGTCTCCTCGACGTAGATCATCTTCGGCCTCGAAGACTTCGAAGCAAACTTGTTCGTTTCTTCATGGGAGCCTCTCTAGAGTCCGGATGATCGTGATCGCAGTGAAGGGACTTCTACACGGAGCTATTGAAGTGAAGGACCGGTCTACAAAGGGTGTATTCCTTGTTCACTTAGATGTAAAGTGTTTACATATCTTGTTTAACCCTAAGTCTCTAGTTAAGATCTTGGTTAGGGTTTGTTTAGCACCCAAAATTTTTTAAAGTAGCATTATTGATGCTTGCCAAAACCTTCACAAGGTGCTAAACTAACCCTACATGTGCTTGCAGTGCATTAGGATGGAATTTGTGCATGCAGTTAGACACGTTTATGATTCGATACACCTTGGTATACCCGGTGTTGTTTTCGTGAGCATTTGAAATATTAATGAGTTTTCGTGCATTTGTTGCACCGGATTGTATTTCGTGCATTGGTTGCACCGGATTTGTATTTCGTGCATTCGTTGCACCGGATTGGTATTTCATGTATTGGTTGCACCTGATTTGTATTTTGTGCATTGGATGCACCAGATTATGTTTTCATGCGTGTCTGCACTTGATGTTCGTTATCGTGCATACTATTGCACTGGATGTTTTATACGAACGTGACGTACTTGATTTGGATTTTTACGTTCGTGCCAACAACACTCTGCGTGTTGGGCGCATGGTATGAGAATTTGTGCACACCGGGTGCACTCGATAGAGATTTTTATTCGTGCATTATTGGATGCACTTGATTGGGATTTTTATTCGTGTATGTTGGATGCATTTGTTAGTGTATATGCCCTAGAGGCCATTACTGTATCATACTAGTTTGTATATTACTTGATGGAAGCTTGGGATATTCACAGTTGTATATACAATCTTGCTCGAAATGGTAGTATGCTACTTGGTTTGTCTCTACTTTAATATGTGCATGTGTTTCTTTTAGCATATCGCTGAGAAAAACCCTCTCTTGATCATCTTTACTCTCATCTAGGGTTCAAGGACTAGCACTTCTTGCACCCTAGTTACTTCAAGCTTGGAGTTGAAGCCAAAGGTTAAGGCTTTCGGGTGGATCTTTCTTCGACGTGAGAAGACCACCAAGGTGACCTCCTTCCACCACTCCAAGGAGCAAGGAGAGAAGGACTTAAAGCCCAAGGTATAACCTTTCTAGCACTTAGCTAGTTACTAGTTAGCTTTAGCAAGTTTTTGTTTAGCAAAGATCCTTCTAGCTCTAGTCCATGTTGCCTTAGCTCATAAAAATCTGATTTTTATTCCGTTTTCCGCCTCCCCGCAAGCACCGGGATGGGCAACGTGGACTTACAGTGGTATCAGAGCCTAACTAAATATAAACTAGCTAGGTAGTGAAGTGTGTCGAAGTTCGAAACGGAAAAATCGAAAAACCAAAATATTAAAACCCTAGTTTTCTGTTAAAATTTTTTCTGGTCAAAACAAAATTTGTTATACTCCAAAAATCATCTCAGGGTTTTGTGAAGATAGCCACCAAAAACGGTCAAGTGAATCGACCAAAGGGCCGCGGTTCCGCGGCAATAGCAAGCTATTGCCGCGCAACCGCTGCCGTCTTGGCTCTTCACTTGGTCGAGTTTGGTGCAGTGTATCTCTGGCTTGGTTTTAGGATTTTTAAGATGGTTTATATGTGCCCAGATTTTCCAGAATAGAAATTTGTTTTTGGGGGCCTATAAATCCGTATTTTTTTCCGAACTTCAATACACTTTGACTAAAAGGTTATATCTGTGATGTTTATATGTATTGAACGTCGGCTAATCGCTATATGTCGATTAGTCGGGGTTATACATATCTGTGATCTGTGATTGATGATGGTATGTGTATATGAATGGGTTGGATTGTCGCGGATGAATAGCCGGGGTGGATGTGAGATGAGTGTTGCTTTTTCTTTCATTCATTGTAATATGTAAATTGATGTAATATTATTATTTGTTTGGCCGCACAACCGGGTCGGGGTTGTAGCCGTCATTGTATAATTCTTTTTACTGTTTTTGCTCCTAGGATAGACCCATGGTGGGGGTGCACAAACTACCGGGTATCTCGAAGTGCCGAGTGGCCTACTCACGGTGGTGAGGGAGGTTGCTTCGCTTCGGGTACTTGGAGGGTAGTTTGCCGCACCCGTAGGGGTCTTGGGTGGGGTATTGGCTATTCACCGCGACCGTGTAATCCGCTTTTCATTGCAGGCTCGAACGGATTGCAGATTCTTAGTATATCCAATGTATTCATCTGTGATCTGTAATGTTTATCATTGCTATATATTTATATATGATAACTATTTAGGCGTTGCTTATGTTTTACAGCCGCGCTAGCCCAGCCCCCGCTCTGTCGTTAGTTAAGTAACCTAACGGGTGATGACGGCGCCCCGTGGCGAATGCGAATGGCATAAGCGTACGTCATATTTTGGTTGTTTTCTGCAATGGTAGGATTAAATGATGGGATGCATTAAAAGAACTAATGCAAGAAAATAAACCAAGTAAAAGTCGATTGGAACACTTTGAAAACCACTCGGTTCTTTTCAAAACTAAACTTTTAAACGCGGAGCTTGAACCACTCCTTTTAAAAGCTATCTCGTTCCATCGATTAGATCAAGTTCACTAAGTTCACGGTTTTTCCAAAACCATTCGTAGCCCTCCGTCATTCCACATGAATGGTCAAAAAGTATTCAAGCTATGTATTTTGGCTAAAGTCAAGGCATAGTGATTGGTAGCTATTGGGTATTCATGTGCAGCATAGATAGATGCGTTGGTTTGGGACAGTCGTACTACCATTTTGGCCAAAGTCAAGGGTAGGTACGGGTGGGTCCAAATTAACTAGGAGAATGACGGGTAGAACTTGACACGTGACTTATGATATTTTGGCCAAAGTCAAGGTCATAAGAGCATGGGGCAAAAATGCACATCGGGAGTTTCATAAGTATTGAAACTTGCTAGCGTTGCATACCATTTGGAGTGTGATGATTCTGGTAGGATTCCTTCGGTTTTATCACGCGATGATATTTGGATCCCGATCTTACTGTGAGTATATGCTACTCCTCGGGAAAACTCTCACTTAACGATCAATGCTATAAACTTAGTAGGTGTCTAGAAAGGTGTTAGCGGGGCTACACCCCCAGGGAAAAGAGGTTACTTAATTAAGGAACTTCGCGAAAGCGTTGGAAAACCTTCCTCGAAGTACCGACACTGGCCTGGCTGAACGGTTAAGCAAGTATTGTACGGTGAGATTGATCCTGACTAATCCTTTCTTTACGGTTTGAGAAGGGATTCGAGAGACAGTGGGAGCCATCCTGTTTAGACAAACTAAAAACCACTCTAAACTTGCAAGAGCATCATGCTAAAGTGTTTCTTTTCTCTCTCCTAATTGCAGCGACCATTCAACATGACCGGACTTAAGTTATTACTAGATAAAAACATATTGACAGGGCCAAACTACAAAGATTGGCTCAGGAATGTCAAGATGGCAATCACTTACGACAAGCTGGGGTATCTCCTTACCACCAAAGCTCCCCCTGTCTCAGGTCCCAAAACCAGTGTCGTAGATAGGGAAATCTACAAGACCTGGGAAATAGATTGCGCGAAGGCCAGATGCCTCGTACTTGCCTCGATGGACAATGAACATCAGAGGAGGCACGAGAATATGGACCTAGAGTCCATATTTCTTCATACAAAAGAACTCTATGGAGAGCGGTCCCGTATCGCAAGATACGAAGTGTCAAAGAAGTTGTTTTCGGCAAGATTGGCCGTCGGATCATCGGTAGCGGAACACGTGCTTAAGATTATTGGCTACATTGAGGAGCTCGCGGACCTTGGGACCACGTTGGAGAATGAACTCTATACGGACTTGATTCTCCAGTCCCTTCCTTCCACTTACGCCCAGTTCATCCTGAACTTCAACTTACAGGAAAAAGAAGTTGAACTTTCAGAGCTCCTCAACATGCTGAGGAGTGCAGAGGGCATCCTACAGAAAAGTAGGGAGACATCCACTTTGTTTGTAGGAGGATCTTCCTCTTCTAGATCCAGGGCGAAAGCCAAGGGTAAGAAGAAGAATGCCCCCGCCAAACCAAGAAGCGGTGTCAGTAAAGTGGATACGAAAGGAAAAGGAAAAGCAACAAAGATAGCGGGAAAGCTGGTGGGGAAGGAAGAATGCTTCTATTGTCACAAAAGTGGTCACTGGGAACAGGATTGCAAGGCTTGGAAAGCCAGAACACAGGATTTGAAGCGAGTTGCAGCTTCAGCTTCAGGTGTGTATGTTATTGAAAACTGTCTATCAATAAACTCTACATCCTGGGTATTGGATCCCGGATCAGGATCTCATATCTGTAATTCTTTGCAGGCGTTGAGAAAGCGTAGAGTTTTGAAGGCAGGTGACATGACCCTCGGAGTTGCAAACGGTGCTAGCATGGATGCTGAGGCCGTGGGGGACTATCACCTGGGATTGTCGGATGGGCATTTTTTGGTTTTGCGTAGTTGTTATTATGTACTAAATGCAACCTGTAATATCATTTTTGTATCTTTATTATCTAAAGAAGGTTATGAATTTGCATTTGTAAGTAATGTAGTGAACATTCACCTTAATCAAGTTTTGATTGGGTCAGGTACATTGAACAATGGTATATACGTATTAAACCAGCCACAGATTTTCAATGTCCAGAATACACACAAAAGAAAGTCTCCAGAAATCGATAAAACTTTCTTTTGGCATTGTAGACTGGGTCACATCAATGAGAGAAGGTTGACTAAGTTACATATAGAAGGATATTTGGATCCGTTCGAATATCAATCGTATGCAACTTGTCAATCCTGTCTCAAAGGAAAGATGACAAAGACTCCGTTCACTGGACACGGAGTAAGAGCGAGCGAGCTCTTGGGACTCGTACACAGCGACGTGTGCGGTCCAATGTCTACACATGCACGAAGCGGTTATTCTTACTTCATTACTTTTACGGATGACTTTTCAAGGTATGGTTATGTCTTCTTAATGAAACATAAATCCGAGGCTTTTGAAAAATTCCAGGAATATAAGAATGAAGTAGAAAAACAAACAGGCAAAAGTATCAAGGCACTGAGATCTGATCGAGGTGGTGAATACTTGAGTGCCGAGTTCCTGGGTTACTTAAAAGAGAATGGAATTCTCTCTCAGCTTACTCCTCCATACACTCCGCAACATAACGGTGTATCGGAGAGACGGAACCGAACCCTATTGGATATGGTACGGTCCATGATGAGTAATGCTGAGTTGCCGCGATCGTTTTGGGGATATGCGCTAGAATCAGCTGCATACCTTTTGAACCGAGTTCCAACTAAGACTGTGCCTACTACACCATATCAGATGTGGTGTGGGAAGAGACCCTATCTTAATCATATTAAGACACGGGGATGTCCAGCTTTTGTAAAAAAGCAGCATGCGGACAAGCTCGAGGCACGCTCAGTACAGTGCAAGTTTGTGGGATATCCAAAGAGCTCCAAGGGATATTACTTCTATTGCGAAGAGGAACAAAAAGTCCTTGTTTCTCGCCATGCCCACTTTCTAGAACACCAGTTCATAGAAAAAGAATTAAGTGGGAGCGCAATAGAACTGGAAGAAATTCCAGAACCACGAGCTATTACTGAAAGCTTGGTTGAACCAGAGGGTTCGAAAGATCAGGACATTCCCACGCCACTCCGCAGGAGTAGTAGGCAGTCTCATCCGCCCGAGAGATACTACGGTTTTCTCATTGACGGGGATAGAGAGGATTGCATCATAGACTTTGATGAGCCTACTAGCTTCCAGCAAGCCATTCAGAGCGTCGACTCGGTAAAATGGCTGGATGCAATGCGGACCGAAATGGAGTCCATGTACACCAACAAAGTATGGACGTTGGACATTGCTCCAGATGGGGTAAAACCCGTAGGATGCAAATGGATCTTCAAAAGGAACATTGGTGTAGATGGACAGGTTGAGACCTATAAAGCTAGACTGGTAGCAAAGGGTTTTCGTCAGCGACCTGGTTTGGACTATGACGAAACCTTTTCCCCAGTAGCTATGCTGAAATCCATTCGGATCCTTCTTGCCATTGCTGCCTTCCACGATTATGTGATTTGGCAGATGGACGTAAAGACAGCTTTTCTAAATGGACATTTGGAGGAGTGTGTCTATATGGATCAGCCAGAAGGTTTCATTCAGAGTGGGAGCAGCGGAAAGGTATGCAAGTTGCTTAAGTCCATTTATGGACTAAAGCAGGCATCGTGGAGTTGGAACATCTGTTTTGATGAGACGGTCAAGGAATTTGGCTTTATCAAAAATCCAGATGAACCATGCATCTATTGTAGATTTGTAGTGAGAACTGTTGTATTCCTCGTTTTATACGTGGATGACATTCTCTTAATAGGAAATGACATTCCTATGCTACAATCTGTCAAGGGGTTCTTGTCACACAGGTTCTCCATGAAAGACCTGGGTGATGCCTCATACATTCTGGGTATCCGGATCTACCGTGATAGATCCAAGAGGATATTAGGACTTTCGCAGTCCAGGTACATCGACACCATACTGAAAAGATTCAGTATGGAAGATTCCAAGCGCGGTAATCTACCGGCTTGTCACGGGATCACTCTCTCCAAAGAGATGTCTCCCAAGACTGATTTGGAGAGGGATCGCATGTCTGTTATACCCTACGCTTCTGCGGTAGGCTCTATAATGTATGCGATGTTGTGTACCAGACCGGATGTGGCTTATGCACTGAGTGTGGTAAGCAGGTATCAGTCAAACCCTGGGGAGAAACATTGGATAGCAGTAAAGAACATTCTCAAATACCTGAGAAGGACTAAGGAGATGTTCTTGGTGTATGGCGGAAAAGACCTGCAGATTGAGGCCTTTGTTGACTCCAGCTTCCAGAGTGACAAGGATGATTCCAAGTCCATGTCGGGTTTTGTCTTTACCCTCAATGGAGGTGCGGTGTGTTGGAAGAGCTCCAAACAGGAAACCGTTGCTGACTCGACTATGGAAGCGGAACACATCGCTGCATCTGATGCCGCAAAAGAAGCTGTCTGGATGAGGAAGTTCTTGAGAGAACTTCAGGTGGTTCCGTCCATTGTTGACCCAATACCTCTGTATTGCGACAACAACGGGGCTATAGCTTTAGCGAAGGAACCCAGGTCCCATCAGAAATCCAGACACATCTTAAGGCGGTATCACCTAATCAGGGAGATCGTAGATCGCCAGGAGATCGAGGTCCGGAGAGTTGCATCAGAGGATAACACTGCAGATCCATTCACCAAGGCCTTGCCCCAGACTCAGTTCGAGCGGCTGATCGAGATGATAGGTCTTCGATACGCTAGTACATGGCCTTAGTGCAAGTGGGAGATTGTTAGTGTATATGCCCTAGAGGCCATTACTGTATCATATTAGTTTGTATATTACTTGATGGAAGCTTGGGATATTCACAGTTGTATATACAATCTTGCTCGAAATGGTAGTATGCTACTTGGTTTGTCTCTACTTTAATATGTGCATGTGTTTCTTTTAGCATATCGCTGATATACATATTAGTGGAGCCCTTAGGATCTTTGCTTGATTACCAGCGTTGTGATGGCGCTCACACTCGTGGGAGCTGGGTGATCTATAAGCACATCCTTATACTGGTCCCTAGTCGTTGGACTATCGAGACAGGGCATCGATACTCCGGAGTAGACTAGCGTATGCGCTTCTCATCCCAGTGTGGGAGACGGTCTGTCCCACAGCCGTCAGTACGTCGTACCTGAGATAGTATGCGGGTGCTCGTTGGGTTACGAGTACACTGGACAGGACTCGTCGGGAACTGTTGGTTGGTATTATACCTATCGTCAGTTATCAGTTCCCAGGTGACATGAGTACAGCTTAGTCCGCTGACTTGACACTGTCACTTCGCCTCGAGTGTGTTCCCACTGCACTTTGATAGCTACCCTACCACGGCTCAAAGGAGTCGTGCAAACAGGTAGTTTTTGGGTGCAGTCCCGAAGCACTTGGAGGCAGTGACGGTTAGACAGGATTCGTCTCTCCCGGTATTGGGGGTTGACATCGTGCTGTGTGCAGGAGAGCCATTACACGAGTAGTCCCTGGCCAGGGCAAGCGAGATATACTGGTAGGTTTCCAGTGTTATCTCAGGGTGTTCTGGGCTACACTCCGACACGACTTGTACCGCTATTAGGGGACTGACGTTCACCGCCCCCCTAGGCCCGCCATGCGATGTATCAGACGAACAGACCGGACTGTACGGAGATTGTCACATACAGGCTCAGTAGGAGTTCTGATGGGGTTCACCTCGTTAGTCTTCTTATCGACATCTACCTAGGGACCGTTACGTACAGCTAGTGCCGCTTGCGGTCTGTGGTTAAACCCACTGCCAGCATAGTGTCGAGTCTTTAGAGTCCCACACAGAGAGCTATTCGCCTTTAGGCAAAATGAGTAGAGGTCGCATGGTTTTGCGACAGGGTTCGTTCACATTCGCGCACTTGTGCACGTTTGCTGTCCGGACAGTTTATACTACCGGGCTTTGGTTTAAGCCGGATCCTAGTATATGATTTGAGATTGGTTTTTCTCATTGTATTCGTGTTCCTCGGATCACGAATGTGGGTGCGTATGCACAGATGCTTGAGATTGAGGGAGAGGACTTTGATTAGGGTTAATGACTATTGTCATTTTATTAACCCTAATGCTTATGTATGTATTATTGTTAATTAATATTAGTTTAATAATTATGCATGGTTATGGTTGTTGACCATTTGACCTATCTTGACTTGTTGACCTATGTTGACACTTTGACCATCATCATTTCTTTTGGAAGATGCTTCTTGATCCTTGCAAATTGAAATGATAATGGTCATGTCATGATTAACCATGACAATTATCTAGCTAATTATTTAATTAAAATAATATACACATATTAGTGAGAATGGATCATATTATTCTCATTCTATCATATCCTTTCTCTCTCTTGTTCTTCCTCTCCCTGAAGCTCTCTCCCTCTCATGTGTTGAGAAACACTTGAGCTTGAGAAAAACCTCTCTTGATCATCTTTACTCTCATCTAGGGTTCAAGGACTAGCACTTCTTGCACCCTAGTTACTTCTAGCTTGGAGTTGAAGCCAAAGGTTGAGGCTTTCGGATGGATCTTTCTTCGACGTGAGAAGACGACCAAGGTGTCCTCCTTCCACCACTCCAAGGAGCAAGGAGAGAAGGACTTAAAGCCCAAGGTATAACCTTTCTAGCACTTAGCTAGTTACTAGTTAGCTTTAGCAAGTTTTTGTTTAGCAAAGATCCTTCTAGTTCTAGTCCATGTTGCCTTAGCTCATAAAAATCTGATTTTTATTCCGTTTTCCGCCTCCCCGTAAGCACCGGGATGGGCAACGTGGACTTACAGCATTTGACTGGGATTTTCATTCATGCATGTTTGTGGCACTGGGTTAAGATTTTCGTGCACAATAGATGGACTTGATATTGTTGTCGTGCACATCTGTTGCATTGGACAAATGCTTTCGTGCACACCTGCTGCACATAGTTTTTCTTTTGCGCATATTGTGGCACTTGTATTGGATTTGATTTCCATATGCACCAGACGCACGTGATGTTGGATACGCCTTTTGAGACTAATTTTATTTATGAATATCGCGTTTTGATGATAGATACTATATTATATAGTAGCCGAGTAGGGCTGGTCCGAGGACAGTGCGTGAGTACTTTTTTATGCATAAAAAAAGTTACCAAGAGGTTTTCAAAAAGGGGCTATAGTCTCGCTATTTCTTACGTGTTCGCGAGTGACGCGAAATTTTACAAAGAGAACGTTCTGGGATATTTCAAAAAGGTAGGACGTATAATTTGAGCAAACCATATATAAGTTTATATTTACTACTTTATAAATGATCGTCCACCACTTGTGCCGTGAGCTACGCATAGCACGGAGATTTGGGAAAGATTTCGCATGATTTATCCAGCTTTTTAAAATGGTTTTACAAAGATGCGTGCTATATACGTATTACGATTTAACTATAGTGCATTTGGATTCCAGTAGTGGAATTCGCTATTCGTATTTCCATTTTAACTCTGATGATTGCGTGATACTTGATGGATTTTGATTTTGAGTTTCGCACTCATTTTCAGGCTCATAGGATGCGCTATGGTATTTCAATATCTTCCGTAATTTCGGAACCCCGTTGATTTGAGCTGATTATTGAAATGTTTTAGTATCTGGGGGTTTAAATTTAAATTCGGGGACCGAATTTGTTTAAGGGGGGAAGAATGTAACATTTTAGAAATATAAAATATTATTTTTGGAAATTTAATATTAAAATAATATATTTCGCGAAAACTATTCGATTTGCGAATAGGGGCTTTTCGTAAAATGGTATAAGTATATACCAATATTTGGAAATTAATCGGAGATTAAAATGATTTATTTATTATAATGATATTTATCGGAATTCGGCATTTTTATAATTAAATATATGCAAGTTTAAATTAAATCGAAAAGTGCACTACTAATCGCGATTAATCCAAATTCGTATTTTTACATTTTTACATGGCTAGTGCACCATGTCATGTGCATGTTATGTATTGTGTTTGTGACTTATGAGTTGTGAGATTTAGAAAAGAAAAGAAAAGAAAAGAAAAGAGAACAGAAGTAATGAGTGAGAGACAAAAAGAGAAAGATACAAAAGAAGATATTTAGGAGAGTGAGTGTAGGAGATATTAGAGTGAGAGAGAGTGAGCATAAGAGAGAGGGAGAGACTTGACTGCCCCCATTTCCTTAATCATTTCTTCATCTCCTTCATTCTCTCTACCTCCATGCATCATCTCTAATTTTTAACCAAAACCCCATGCCACCTTCATATAAAACATGCACAAACCTATTCTAAACACTTTAAACAATACAAGTTTGGATTTTGAAGATTATGGGCAACTCAAGAATTTTCCTAAGTTGCCAACTTGAGGTAATCCCATCACTTTAGATTAGTGTTTATGTTAAATATCCTAGTTTAGTTTATAATTTGAATTAGTTAGGTTTTGTGATTTTGGAAATTTACAAGTTGCTGTTAAGTGTTAATTGTAGGGTCCCTAGGCACCCCAAGGAGGTCTCACAAGGCATCGAACATGCCAATTTCAAAAATTCTAGGTGCTGAGAGACCCGACTACGGATCGTTGGCTAGAAATCTAGTCGAATAAAGATAACAAGTTAACACTTAACTAAGAGAATACGGAAATACAACCTTTGTAGATCCGGTGCTCCACCTCCATAGCTCTGCAACGAAGTCCTCTCCGCTGTCCAAAAAGAATCCGGGCTCTAGCGTCGACTTCATCGGAGAATAAGCGAGCTAGGTCGTCGATGTCCATGCCGAAGATGATCTACGTCGAGGCATCGCTAAATCAAGCTCCACCTTCACCGAGCCTTGAAAACTTGTGAAGGAAACACACTCTACTACTTGGCAAGAGGTAGAGGATGAAGAAATAGGAAGTGGGTAGACTTTAGAATTGGATTTCTCACTCTTTTCCAACAATCACCATTGATGGAGCTTGGTTTTCTTCAAGGAAGAATGAAGAAGAAGAAGAGCAAGAAGAAGATAAGTATTATGATAAGAATAAAAGAATAAATAAAAATCCATTCTTATCATAATTCTCACCATGGTTAGGTGTAGAGAATTAACTTGAGTTAATTGAATTGGTTAGGGTTAAGCATGAGACAAAATGGTGACTAAGTCAAAAGTTCATGAAGCTTCATGAAAGAAAACAAAAGAAAGCCACCATTCTATTTTATGCAATTTATTTTCCAAAAATAAAAACAAATGAATAAATGAATAATCAAATAGTAAACCCTAACCATTTCATTAACCAAGGTTTAATTCTTTACACTTAACCAAAAGGCATGTATCATCAAACATGATACAAGCAAGTGCACAAAATCATATCGCATATGCAATGCGCACACCCGAGTGAGAAAATCCATTTAAAGTGAACCGATACTAGTTAATGCAAAGTAATATATCGAATATATAATTATGCAATAAATCATTAAATCAACACTTGATTTAACGATCCGGTCATATCGCATATAACCGACTAGTATCCTATGTATCGGCTTATCGAATCAATACTTGATTCGATAACTAGGTTATATCGCATATAACCATTCGATGCATTTATCGCGAGAATAGAATACGGTATCACATACACGCATTATTCTCGGTCCCGCATATATCTCATATGCGCTCCTATTTCGTTTCGCTTGAGCCAGGAAACCTCTGTGTAGGACTCTAAAGACTCGTCAATACGCCGGCAGCAGGTGATGATCATATCAAACACCCACAAGCCGCAAGCGGTCTGCTAAACGTAACGGCCACCCGGGTATTGAGTGATCTGAAGATCGACGAGCAAGCCCGCTCACACTCCAGTGAATCCAACCGGTAACACTACCGTACAGTCCGGTCTGATCGTCTGATATGTCGCATATCTTGCCTAGGGGTGGTAAACGTCAGACCCCAATAGCTCAATAAGTCGTGTCGATATGAGGTCTATAACAATTCGAGATACTACTGGTAACACTTACCAGTAAATCTCAGCAACCCTGGCCAGGGATTTCCTGTTATAGCCAATCGAACACAGCGCAACATCAACTCCCTATACCGGGAGAGACGAATCCCCTCCTATCGCTCATTGCCTCCATGTGACTCGGGACTGTACCCAAAAACCACCGTTTTGCACGCCCTCTTGGACGTGGTAAGATAGAAATCAAAGCACAGTGGGAACCACACAAGACTCTATGACGATCTCGGGTCAACAGACTACTCTGTACCAGTGTCACCAGAGAACTGCCATCTGACGTGAGGTATAATACCATCTGGGAGTTCTTGGCGAGTCTGTCCAGTGTACCCAGTCTCCACTGAGCACCCGTATATCTCCTCTGATGTCAAACACCAATGGATATGGGATCATCCATCGCCCATCTGTATGGGTCGAGAAGGTACACGCTAGTCTACTCTGGTATATCGATGCCCCATCTCGATACACCCACGACTGGGGACTTTGAAGGATGTACTTATGGACTACCATGTCCCCACTAGTATGATCCGCATCATAGTCCAGGTAGTCAAGCACACATCCTAAGGGCTTTACCAACATGTAACAGAGAGACAATCAGTGTACACGTTAAGGTAAAGATCAACCAGATAGCATACTATCATGTCTAGCAAGAAAGTCCTCCCTATATACGTCCTAGCATCCACTACAATATACATCCTATGTATAGTAATGGCCTCTAGGGCATACATATAACTAACAATCTCCCACTTGCACTAGGGCCATCTGTAGCAGTGGTTGTTGTATCTCATACTCAACCATCCCATTAAAGTCTCTCTCTGGGAACAGGCCTTTGTGAGTGGATCCGCTGTGTTGTCCTCTGAGTCTACTCTCCTAACCTCGATCTCCCTGGAGATCAACCATCTCCATGATCAAGTGATACTGCCATAGAATATGTCTGGATCACTGATGGGACCGGCGTTCCTTGGCATAAGCCACAACTCCATTGTCACACAATGGGAGGAACAAAGTTCATCTTATGAACTAATATACACCCAGACTGCCTCTTTGGTAGCATCTTAAGTAGCGATGTATCCAGCCTTTATCTTCTAGTATGTCACGGTATCTAGCTTGAAACTCTTCCAACATACCGTCCCTCCACTGAGGGTAAAGACAATGCCTGTGACTGACATTCAGTCGTCTTTATCACCCTGGAACCCTTCCAGTGATTCTCCCCAGGATCAGTTGATACCTTCTCACTACAACTAGTGAGAGTCCTATCATCCAATTAGATCTATCTCATAGGTCCAAAACCCAGGATTTAGGAGGTATCACTTTGATCCTATATGGAGAATTATAGTGATGAGCGGAGATTGATCGAGCGTAGCATAGGAAACTCCTTCCCTATCAAGAGTATGTCATCCACGTACTCTACGAGGATCGTCACCATACTCCCTACTACCTTTTTGTTTATACAAGGTTCATCTACCATTTTGATGATGTCAAACTCTTTGACTAACTCATCAAAACAGATGTTCCAACTCCGCGATGCCTGCTTTATCCTATAAAGCATCTTGCACACGTTTCCGCTGCTCCCACTGTCTACGAAGTCCTCTGGTTGTGTACTTATAGACGCTTTCTTCCAAATCATCATTTAGAAAAGCAGTCATCACACCCAACCACCAGATATCGTAGTCATGGTATGTAGCCGTGGCAAGTAGGATCTGGATGGACTTAAGCATAGTCACTTGAAAAGGTTTCATCATAATCCACGCCAGGTCGATGACGAAAAGCTTTAACAAGTCTAGCTTTGAAAGTCTCAACTTTTCCATGCACACCAAGTAATCTTCTCAAGATATACTTGCTCCTGATGGGGATTTAACCCTTCAGATATAGCAACCAAAGTCCATACTTTGTTGGTGTATAAGGATTCCATCTCAGATCACTAAGCATCCAGCCATTCTTACAGAGTCACACTCCTGATGGCCAGCTCGAAACTAGTTGGGTCATCATCTCATGATGCAATCCTCGCTCCCACTGTCATAGAGAAACCGAAGTATCTCTCAGGTGGGTGAGGAACCCTACTAGATCAGCGGAGAGGCTGAGGTTCGTTGGAATTTACTGAATCCTTTGGTTCTATCAAATCATCAGCTGTAGTTTGTATAGCTGGAACATTTCCAGTTCTACATTACAGACCTTGCCTCGAGCTTGTCCGGATTTTGCTTTTCAGACATAGCCCGGACAACCCCAAATCTTAACTAACTTAAGACATGGGCTCTTCCGTTATCATATCAAATATGAAGTGGTAGGCAACTGATTTGATTTTAACCCTATTCAATAGGTATGCAACTTCTCAAGTGCATAACCCCCTAAGGAAAAAGGTAACTCAGTAGTACTCATCATAGAGCAGACCATATCAAATAGGGTGTATCTGCTCCGCCCCGACATACCATCGTGCAATGGTGTATACGGAGGAGTAATGCTGAGAGAGAATCTCATTCTCCTTTAGAATAATCCAGGATTTCCGTGCTCAAGTATTCTCCTCCTTGATCACATCAAAGGACATAATACTTATACCCTTATTGGTTCTCTACTTCTAACTTATATTCTGTGAATATCTCAAAAGGTTCGGACTTATGTTTCAACAGGAACGTATGTTTGAATCTTGAGAGATTATCAGAGAATGTAATGAAGTAAAAGAACCGGTCTTGGCATGTGTAGACAGGGGACCTACATACATCAACATGTATCATCCCAAGAGTTCACTAACTCTTTCTCTTGTTTCCATTAAACGGAGTTATGGTCATCTTATCTTTGTGACATGACTGGCGAGTTTCACAAGATGTAAATTCAAACTGATTTAAATATACATCTCTTATGTAACTCTAGCCAGTCGGGTCGCATTGATCTGACCTAATCTACAATACCTCAAGAAGGATTCGTTCATTTCTGAACTCTTCCTCTTGTGTGTGTTCCGTATACTAAGAACTGTAGTTTGATTTAGAACATCAATGCTTTTAGATAACGTGCCTGAACCGATAAACTTTTGATATAGGAAATGTTCAAAACATTATCCAACAATACAAAATTTTATCATTTCTTTACTAATAAAAAGATAGATATGATTTTGTATATCAGGTTCGGTATCTAACAACATTCGTTCAGAATCAATGTATTGGTAATACAGGGTGACAGTGACCAACAGACTTGGCTGCAACACTTGCCCCGTTTTCTGCCTCATGAAACTTATCACCCGTTCTCAGTTCTCTACCTTTCTGTAGCCCTATGTAACATATTACATATCTGGGATCCTGATCTGGTATCACATACCCAGGACGTAAAGGATACTGAGAAACAGTTCTCTGTAATGAACACACCCGAAGATGATGCATCAGCATGCACTCTCTTCGTTTGGGCGGCACGGGAATTCTGGTAATCCCCAATTTCCTGCTCTGTCTTATAACAATTATAAGTTGGAGCGGGACCAACATTCCCCAGCTCAGTATAACAAGCGGGTTCGGTCAATAATCCGTATTATTATCTTGATTAAGGCGTGATATGGTCGCTACTAGGAGAGAGAGAGAAGAAAACACTCAGCGTGCGCTCTTGCAAGAATAGATTGGTTATTATTTTATCTAATCAGGATGGCTCCCACTGCTTTCTATCAAATCTTCCTTCAAACCCTAAAAGGAAAGACTAGCCGGGATTAATTACACACTACAAGTTCGCCAATCTTTCAGCCAGGCCAGTGTCGGTACTTTGAGGGAGGTCCCCCGTGCTTTCGCACAAACCTAATTACAGTAAACCTCGTTTTCCTAGAGGCGTAACCCCGTTGACACCTTTCTAGACACCTACTTGATCGGCTAATTGTAATGTATAAAACTCTCCCAGGAGTAACTCTTACTCGCAGCGGGTATCGGGATCCAACTATCTCATAGAAGGTATGCAATCTCATTGCAAATTTCAACACTTGAAATTCCCGATAATATTTTGCCCCGAACGATCTATGACCTTGACAAGGTCAACAAACCATAGACCGCAAGTCAAGTTCAACCCGTCATTTCTTGATTGAATCAAACCCACCCGCACGACCCTTGACAAAGTCAACAAGGCCGCACGACTACCCTAACCCAATCTGCATCATATGCATAAGCAGATAAATACTGGTTAGCTACCGCACACTGCGCCTTGACAAGGTCAACAAACGCAGCACGAATACTAAACAGGACTTATCTGAAATGACGGAGGGCTACGACAGGTTTTTCTGAAAACCTAATGCGTAATGAACTTGATATCGTTGTAGGATCGAATGAATTTTGAAATGGAGTGTTTTTGAGGCTTTTCTAGTTTTGCTAAAGGAGTCACTCCCGGTGAAGGGATCGTCGGTCCTTTCCTCGTCGAATGAGGTGCGGGATATATCATATATATCGCTGTGCAAAGCAAAAACACTTAAAAGCTATCAAAAGACAAACCGAGTGTGTAGCATCTGCCAGTTATTGCTAAAGGAGTCACTCCCGGTGAAGGGATCTCGGTCCTTTCCTCATCGAATAAGGTGCAGGATATATCATATATACCGCTGTGCAAAGCAAGAACTGTAGCTACCTGTTTTATTTTGAAATTCGATTCTACAACATCTTAGGTTTCTTTTATTTCATTAATCATATTAATGAAGTCCCATCATTTAAGTACCTAAACATCACAGATAAATACGACGTACACTTATGCCATCCGCATTCGCCTCAATGTCCCCTCGTGCACCGTTAAGTTAGGTAACTAACGGCAGAGCAGGGCAGGGCTAGCGCGGGTGTAAAACATGAGTAACATCTATATAATATATCATATATACTATATACTGTATCTATCACAGAACATCACATGATCACATCACAGATATCGCAGCAGAAGAAACATATGAAATATTGGATATACTAGGACGTCCGTGTTTTCAATACGAGCCAGTATAAAACACGGATTCCACGGTCGTGATGAATAGCCAAACCCACACCCCTAGACCCCTACGAGAGCGGCAAGCAACCCTACCAATTCTGGAGTTAGGAGACCCGGACTCGACTCCTCGAGTTGGTCTCCCACTGGACTCCAGAACCCGGTTACTTGTGCTCCCCTCCTTGGGTCTATCCTAGTGCGGAAAAGTAAATAATATACAAACGGTGACATCTTCCGCAACCTGGAAGTGCCCCAATAAAAGAATATTACATACAAGTTTTTACATGAATGAAAATGAAAAACACTCATCTCACATAAAAACCCCCGGCTATTTAAACACGACGATCCAATATAACATATCCAGCAACACATAACATCACATGTCATCAACGTAAGTAAATATGCGCATCCCTATTGTCGTTGACATATAGCAACGAAGCCGTCGATATCACATATTACACTTACGGTCACAGAAAAGAAAGTGTAAAACTACAACAGTTGGAATCCGCAATCTCTTCAGACATCGCATGCCTGACCAAATGAATTCTTTAGACATCGCATGCCTAACAATTATAAACCCCGCATTTTAGTCTCAAAATCGAAAAGTCTTTTCAATATCAAGTCGGGCAATTCAACAAGATTCCCGACATCCTGATCGAATGCTCGTCGCAAACTTCAGTAGGCGGCCGCACCCCCGACGCCGTCGACGAAGTGCACCAAGGCGGAACACCGCTGCCGTGAGCACCCGAACGGATGCTTTCGGCGACGGGGTTCTCCTACAGTCACTTGGTCGGGGCTATGGAGTGAGGCTGTCTATTAAGTTTATCGGCGAGTATCCGCGTACGCTACGTGATTGCGACGGACTTTTGATCACATCAAAATTCCGTGGCAACCGATCAAGTGAGACTAAATTGCTATGTTTATAACATTCATTCAGTTATCACATAACTTTAGTGAATTCCAATTATTGTATCCCATTCCTGATAAACAGAAAATGTTAAACTTTTCGATCGAATAGTCAAACACCCAAGGTTTCCCGATACAGCTCAACACATGAAATAAGTCTAACAACATTCCGTTCGTGCCTCAGTACCAACGGTCCAGCCGTAGAAGGGTCAAGCCAACGCCTCACATGTGGCACGCCGTACTGCCCCAAACCCGAAGGTTCAAAGGGCAGTTCAAGACGGTCACATAATCGAGTTAAGGTTTGTTGTCTTCTAGAGGGTCCATTGCGTTACTTGCACTACTTAGAACGTCGTTAAACTACGGAAAAATCCAACACTTGGAAATTTCCCGACAGGGGAAAAATTGGGTATTTATATCCGGTCGAACTTTTTAACATATTCTAAAATTTATCCGGAAAGCCAAACAGACAAAATTTGATAAACCCGATCGAATCATCGAAGCTCCAAAACATCCCAGATTATTCAACACTTGAATAAATATTAAAAATATCCAGAGAACACATCACTGTTAAATATAAATTACTGTGCAAAAGTCAACGTAAGGGGAGACTAGTCGGCCGCGGAACCGCCGCACGTGCCAAGATAGTGCCGCGGTTCCGCGGTGGTTTATCCGAATTAGGTCCCCGTATTTCACAGTAATTCATATAAAACCCTGCTTGATTTTCTGCATATTTTTAATGTGTAAAAATGCACAGTTTTGAAAAAAGGACAGAGAGCATGGGAAATATGGGGTTTTGGGTTCGATCGGGATTCAAACGTCGTCTAGACTTCGCCTAAGGCTCTAGCTAGGCTCTGATACCACTGTAGGGTCCCTAGGCACCCTAAGGAGGTCTCACAAGGCATCGAACATGCCAATTTCAAAAATTCTAGGTGCCGAGAGACCCGACTACGGATCGTTGGCTAGAAATCTAGGCGAATAAAGATAACAAGTTAACACTTAACTAAGAGAATACGGAAATACAACCTTTGTAGATCCGGTGCTCCACCTCCATAGCTCTGCAATGAAGTCCTCTCCGCTGTCCAAAAAGAATCCGGGCTCTAGCGTCGACTTCATCGGAGAATAAGCGAGCTAGGTCGTCGATGTCCATGCCGAAGATGATCTACGTCGAGGCATCGCTAAATCAAGCTCCACCTTCACCGAGCCTTGAAAACTTGTGAAGGAAACACACTCTACTACTTGGCAAGAGGTAGTGGATGAAGAAATAGGAAGTGGGTAGACTTTAGAATTTGATTTCTCACTCTTTTCCAACAATCACCATTGATGGAGCTTGGTTTTCTTCAAGGAAGAATGAAGAAGAAGAAGAGCAAGAAGAAGATAAGTATTATGATAAGAATAAAAGAATAAATAAAAATCCATTCTTATCATAATTCTCACCATGGTTAGGTGTAGAGAATTAACTTGAGTTAATTGAATTGGTTAGGGTTAAGGATAAGACAAAATGGTGACTAAGTCAAAAGTTCATAAAGCTTCATGAAAGAAAACAAAAGAAAGCCACCATTCTATTTTATGCAATTTATTTTCCAAAAATAAAAACAAATGAATAAATGAATAATCAAATAGTAAACCCTAACCATTTCATTAACCAAGGTTTAATTCTTTACACTTAACCAAAAGGCATGTATCATCAAACATGATACAAGCAAGTGCACAAAATCATATCGCATATGCATTGCGCACACCCGAGTGAGAAAATCCATTTAAAGTGAACCGATACTAGTTAATGCAAAGTAATATATCGAATATATAATTATGCAATAAATCATTAAATCAACACTTGATTTAACGATCCGGTCATATCGCATATAACCGACTAGTATCCTATGTATCGGCTTATCGAATCAATACTTGATTCGATAACTAGGTTATATCGCATATAACCATTCGATGCATTCATCGCGAGAATAGAATACGGTATCACATACACGCATTATTCTCGGTCCCGCACATATCTCATATGCGCTCCTATTTCGTTTCGCTTGAGCCAGGAAACCTCTGTGTAGGACTCTAAAGACTCGTCAATACGCCGGCAGCAGGTGATGATCATATCAAGCACCCACAAGCCGCAAGCGGTCTGCTAAACGTAACGGCCACCCGGGTATTGAGCGATCTGAAGATCGACGAGCAAGCCCGCTCACACTCCAGTGAATCCAACCGGTAACACTACCGTACAGTCCGGTCTGATCGTCTGATATGTCGCATATCTTGCCTAGGGGTGGTAAACGTCAGACCCCAATAGCTCAATAAGTCGTGTCGATATGAGGTCTATAACAATTCGAGATACTACTGGTAACACTTACCAGTAAATCTCAGCAACCCTGGCCAGGGATTTCCTGTTATAGCCAATCGAACACAGCGCAACATCAACTCCCTATACCGGGAGAGACGAATCCCCTCTTATCGCTCATTGCCTCCATGTGACTCGGGACTGTACCCAAAAACCACGATTTTGCATGCCCTCTTGGATGTGGTAAGATGGAAATCAAAGCACAGTGGGAACCACATAAGACTCTTTGACGATCTCGGGTCAACAGACTACTCTGTACCAGTGTCACCAGAGAACTGCCATCTGACGTGAGGTATAATACCATCTGGGAGTTCTCGGCGAGTCCGTCCAGTGTATCCAGTCTCCACTGAGCACCCGTATATCTCCTCTGATGTTAAACACCAATGGATATGGGATCATCCATCGCCCATCTGTATGGGTCGAGAAGGTACACGCTAGTCTACTCTGGTATATCGATGCCCCGTCTCGATACACCCACGACTAGGGACTTTGAAGGATGTACTTATGGACTACCATGTCCCCACTAGTATGATCCACATCATAGTCCAGGTAGTCAAGCACACATCCTAAGGGCTTTACCAACATGTAACAGAGAGACAATCAGTGTACACGTTAAGGTAAAGATCAACCAGATAGCATACTATCATGTCTAGCAAGAAAGTCCTCCCTATATACGTCCTAGCATCCACTACAATATACATCCTATGTATAGTAATGGCCTCTAGGGCATACATATAACTAACATTAATTTGAGGTGTAGTTGTTGGATATATGTATGCCCTAGAGGCCATTATATGTATAGTGGATGCGTGGACATGTATATATGTATATAGATGACTTTCTTGCTCGACAAGATTGTATGCTATCTGTTTTACTTTATCTTGACATGTTCATTTGATCATGCATCTTACTCATTTGGTATATGTTGATAAAGCCCTCATGATATTTTCTTGACTACTAGGACTATGATGCAGATCATACTCGTGGGACACGTTTAGTTTATGAGCATATCCTTGAACTGTTCCTAGTTGTGGGTGTATCGAGACGGGGCATCGATATTCCAAAGTAGACTAGCATATACCATTCTTGTCCCATATAATAGGCGATGGATGATCCCATATCCATCTGGTATGGTGACACCAAAGATTGTATACGGGTGCTCTGTGGAGACTGGGTACACTGAACGGACTCGCCGAGAACTCCTATATGGTATTATATCTATCGTCGGATAGAAATTCTCAGGTGACACTGGTACAGGTTAGTCTGTAGACCCGAGATCGTCATAGAGTCTTATGTGTCTTCCCACTGTACTTTGATCTCCACCCTACCACGGCTCTACTGAGTGGTGCAAACAGGTGGATGTTGGGTACAGTTCCGAGGCACATAAAGGCAATGAGCGATAGGAGGGGTTTTGTCTCTCCCAGTATTGGGGGGTGATGTTGTGCTATACTCGATTGGCTATAACAGGAAGTCCCTGGCCAGGGCTACTGATATTTACAGATAAGAGTTATCAGTAGTTTCTCGATCTGTTATGAGCCATACACCGGCTTGACTTGTTGAGTTATTGGGGTCGACGATACCATCACTTGACTTGATATGCAACATATCTGACGAAGAGACTGCAAGTCTACGGTAGCGCCCCGGCCGTCATTCTGACGCCAAACGCGGAACAAAAACTTTTATAACTGGCGTTATCGCATACTATAACCCGGATCTTGCCATTAACGCTAAACTAACAAACTGTAAAGAGATAAAAAGGCTATACCGATCGATCTGAGTCTTTCGGTCTTTAGCCATCATCCCACGCTCCTCGCGCCAACTCCGATCTCCTGTCTCCTCATCGAGGTGGCACCACGTCAACGGATCTTTAAACGGGCTCCCGCCTCTATACCAAGGCAACTCGGTCATCAAGTCTGCTAAAAGAGATGACCAAGATGAAGTAGAGAATGAGTAGAATACTTTGTCTTAAACACCCTAGGGTTCTCATCACATGAGAGGGTTTGGGTGGAGGTTGAAGAAGATGCTAAGGATTGGAAATGGTGAACTCAAGAAAACTATCAAGAGAGCAAAGACCAAGCATAAAACTTGTGGTTCTTATTTCTTTTGTGAGTAGATACATATATGGTTTGTGTAAAGAAAATATCTCGAAAAATTTCTCTCCAAAAATATCTTCACAAACCCTAAAATACCTATACACAAAACAAACTACCATTAATTCTATCATGACTCACTTAGTGACTCATTAGCATGAGTCACTAATGAACATGCTAGAAGAAATGTCACCAAGATGAGTCACCGTTTCCAAAACCAATTAATCATTTAAACCAAAATGATTAATCCAAAAAGAAATGCATCTTCTAAAATATTCCCGTAACGGATTACGAGAATACCCCTCACCTGTATCCGTATTCTGACCGAATACGAATACGAGAGACTAAAATATTCCGACTCAATATAATACTTGGATCCGGCTTAAACCAAAACCCACCAGTATTATCTCTCCGAAATGTGACACTTGCACAAGTGCACGTGCAATTTCGAACCCCGCCATAAAACCATACGGCCTCTACAATGTTTTGCCAGAACTTGGGAAACTATCTGTGGGGACTCTAAAGACTCGTTAGTTCCCCGGCAGTAGGTTTAACAACAAGCACGTCAGCGGCACTAGCTGTGCGTAACGGCTGCCCATGTACTGACCGAAAGGGAAGATGATGAGTGAACTCATCCTGGAACCCTACTGAGCCTATTAGTGACAATATACATACAGTCCGGTCCGTTCGTCTATGATCATCGCATATCGGGCCTAGGGGGCTGGTAACGTCAGACCCCCAATAGCGGTATAAGTCGTGTCGGAGAGTAGCCCGAAACACCCTAAGAAACTACTGGAATACTTACCAGTAATTCTCACCTGCCTTAGCCAAGGGCTTGGTGTAATGACTCTCCTAGACACAGCGCGATCTCACCACCAATACTGGGAGAGACGAATCCTCTGCCGATCCGCTCACTTGCCTCCATGTGGCTCGGGACTGTACCCAACTAAAACCTGTTTGCACGACTCCTTTGAGTCGTGGTAGGATAGTAATCAAAGCACAGTGGGAATTCACATGAGACAAATGACGACCTCATGTCGATGAACTAACCTGTACACATGTCATCAGGGAACTGCTATCTGACGCTAGGTATAATACCAACTAGCAGGTTCCCGGCGAGTCCTGTCCGGTGTACTCATAACCCAATGAGTACCTGTATACATCTTAGGTGATCCAACTAACACCAGTAGCTTGTGAGACCGGCCACCGCCCCTCGTCGGGGTCTCGACTGTATACACTAGTGATCATGTCACTTAAAACTTTACACGACTGATAAAGGCAAACCAGACAGCATACTATCATCTCGAGTAAGACTGTCCTACCGGGATAGGTCCTCCCTCAATCATTGCAATCATGTACCTACGATCCAATAATTGAATTTGAGGGCACTACATCCAACATTCTCCCACTTGCACTTAAGGCTAATTATTGCGATGTCGCATACTCACAGCCCGTGTGATACCGAACACCCAACTCCTCTACTTATCAGTTTCACAAATCTCGTTTGTAAAACTCTTGTGTTCGAGAAATAGCCTCAGCGGGTGGATCCGACTTGATGATTCTTTCTATGTCTCTCTTAATCTCAAGTTCGCGGAGAAAACCATCTCCCGAATTGAGTAATACCTGTCTTAGAATATGTCTGGATATCTGATGGGACCTAGTTAATAAATGAACTCCAAATCCAAATTTCTTAGACTATATCGTCAACTGAACCCCTGCACCATGCCTCCCACAGTATCCTCTTGGACCACCTGTCCATAATACTGCCCCCTTCGTCAGAGGTAAAACTATAACTCTGACAATCACTCTGTCATTCATGTCACCTTTGGAATCCTGGAAAGATAACCGTCTCCCGAAGGAGGCTGCCGTCATTAAATCCCTAGAACATCCACTTATGTTCTAAAACTGCTTCCTAATGTTTCTCCAGGATTGGATTAATATAAACTTATTGCGTCTAGTGCAAAAACAACATCTGGTGTGGTACTTGATATCTGATGATCAACTCAATTGCCTAAACAAGTGATATGTTAATCATGCACATCCCTCTCCCCTTTAGTCTGTAAGACACCTTAAGAGAGGGTGACTCCATCACCTGCATGTACACCACCATGGCAGGAGTCATCTATTCTAAATACTTTTAGAATACTGTCTAAGTACCCAAATTGGGAAACTACCCAAATCTAGATCTAAAACTATAGATCTAGTAATCAGAATGTCAGATATTATATCCATATCCTTTGTGGAGAAACAACTGTATGACAACCAAAGTACAACCGATCGTAGTATAGGAATTTTACTTCCTACTTTGTGTATGTCATCCAAATACCAGGACATCACACCCTACTACCTTCTTAACAGATCCATCCCCTATTCTGATGAAGTCAAACCCATGACTGTCACATCAAAACTAGATGATCTATCTCCGCTATATCTGCTCTAGTCTATAAATAGATATAAGCTACTTGCCCACTATGCTCCGCTGCTCCCACTGACCATAACAACCCTCTGGCAGAATAATATATACGTGCACTTCTAAAGCTAGTTTAGAACGACGCTATACTTAACCTCCTGCCGGGTCTCATAGCCTGGAACAACAGTAGTGTCAAGTCTGGGTAAACAAGAACCTCTATGTCACCGTCCTTGTGGCTACCGAAGTAATTCTCGGGCGCCTGAGGTTACCCACCATATCTGCGGAGTGGCTAATAGAATGTCAAACCTGATTGAATCTTTAGCTTCTATTAAATTTTCGTAATCGTTTGCGGTTCTGGAATCACTTCCAGTTCTACCATACTCCCACTACTGTTTTCTGAAAAAATCCATTTTACTAAAACTGTGGCGAGTCAAGAACAATATCACCATTGATCTTCCAGATGGTAGAAAGTCAACCCTCGTCATAGCCTGGGCCAACCCGCAAACTGCCATTACAGAAACGTGCCTTGAGTTATCCAGAGTCTGTTTTTAAGCATAAGCCGGACAACTCCCCGTACCTTAACATCGTTAAGATATGAACCATTTTATATCCAATATAGAAACTTTGGCACTTTATTTAATTGGAACCAGATTCTAATCATGCAGCTATCTCCAGTGCATATCAACTTTAATGGAGAGAGGCCGATCATCATTATTCAACTTAGGAACGCATCCAATTATGAGTAACCCGAAAGAGAAACAAGTTTCTCAAAACTATTACTATAACCTGAATACCAATCACATGTATCTATATCTTCGATCACCTTGAAGAATCCCGATACTTGCGATACCTGGTTCTCTACTTTATTCTTATATCTATAACTTCTCAAAACTTAGACATTGTATTTCTACGAAACACTTGTCTAAAAACTAGAGAAGTCTTAAGTAAACAGAACATAGTACGAGGACCAACCCCTTTGTCCTGATGGACACTGGACAACATACAATACTCTGTATAAGTCCGCTGAGTTGAATAACTCAAAACCTGTGCATCGTAGGTAGAAAACTGTACTTATGGTTAAGAACTACTCCGCTGTTCAATGCTCTTTACCCAATCGTCAACTGATATAGGTAAATGTCACGGACATAATTTCAAAAAGTTATATCTCACTTTATAAAAACAAACGTATAGATATATCATTTTGAAATTGGTGCACAACAATGGATACTCAAAATCAAATACTTGCCGTCCAGCAAAAACTCAGGCGATTTCCTCAAATATCACCAATTGCAATGAATTCCGATATAATGAGGATGATCACTTTATTCCCAATAACTTACTCCCACTCATCATCTGTAAAACCATAAAGATGTGAGAATCATACCTGGTAAATACATACCCTGGAGTAAGTATCTAATCAGGAAATCAGTTTTCCTTTAACAACGCACAGTGAAACTGAAACATGAAAATGTTTCGTAGGGGTATCCGGGTATTTCTAGCAATGCCTCTTCCATAATCCAATTCATGACTATAACCGTATATTTCTTTACCATCTCTCCAAATCCCTTTATCTGTCTTTAGTCGTTACCTTCTGTACACCATCATTAGGCTAAATGGTTTTCTTCCTTCCCTACCGTTCGGCATCAGCCTATGGTTTGGAAGAAGACTATCCAGTAAGCATAATAGGTTTACTCTCCTAATCTTAGGAGTACTCGCAACCTGAGAGAAGGTGATGATAAAACAAACCTGAATAATACCTTATTCTATTTCTCCCGAACTGGGGAAAAAAGCAAAGGTGAAATAGGAGTGGCGATGAAGTACGCGGTTTGGTTGTGAATGATAGCACTCGCAATTTACTTTGCCCTCTTTCTAATCCCTTTATTTTGTCATTACTTATTACCTTCTGTACACCCTTCTTAGGCTAATTGGTTTTCTTCATTCCCTACCTTTCGGCACCTGCCAATGGGTTGGAAGAAGACTATCCAATAAGCGTAATAGGTGTACTCTCCTAAACTAAGGAGCCCTCACAACCTGAGAGAAGGTGATGATAAAAGACAACTGAATAAACCAATTCAATTTCTCTTGAACCTGGATCCATCCTCGAAGAAGTCCCTTCGAGTTCGTATATAACCATACGATGGATCTCTCTAATGGAAGTGGATGTTCGTAGTGATACGAGGTGTTCTGAGAAATGCATGTAAGTCCATATTGCGACCCCCGGTGCTTACGGGGAGGCGGAAACGGTATAAAAAACGAATTTTTATCGCAAGAGGCAACATGGACTAAACAAGGTCGGGATCGTTGTCTAAACTAAAACTAGTATTCTTGCTAAAGAGAGTTAGCTACTATGGAAAATGGTTATACCTAAACTTGAACTCCTTCTTCTTCAAACCTTGTAGAGGTTGATGGTTCTCTTTTCGTCGCCTTCTCCCGTCGAAGATGGATCTACCTTGAAGGTTCGACCTTTGGGCTCTTCCTCGATCTTTGAGTGAACTAGGGTTTCCGGCTTGCTAAACCTTCATCCTAGAATGAGTAGAGAGTGATTAGGGTTTGCTTTTCTTTCTAGAGAGAATGATTCTCAACACATGAGAAGGTTTCTCTTTTCTAGAGGAAGAAGAAGATGAAGTGAGGAGAGAGAGAGGTTATGATAGAATGAGCTCAATTATTTCTTTCTTGCAACCATATTGCAAAAGAAAAGAATTATCTAAATGATAATAATTGAAATAAGAATAGTTGATGGTTATATTTGGAATGACCACTATCATGCTTCTTTAAATGAAGTGTAAGCATGAATCAAGGAGGATCTTTCAAAGCATGATGGTGGTCAATGGTCAACAAGTCAACCATGGTCAACAAGTCAACAAAAAAACAACCATAACATAATTCTCATTTAATTACTATTATTAATAGATAATATATAAATCCATTAGGGTTTGGAAAATGATAACTGTCAACTGTGCATACGCACCCGATCCGAAACCCTAATGAAAAACCTCATTCTCCGCCTCAAGCAACTGTGCATACACACCTGCATTCTCGTTCCGAGGAACAAGAATACCAAGAGATAAAAGCAACCCTAAAACATATACCAGTATCTGGCTCAAACCAGAGCCTGCCAGTATAATCCGTCCGGACTCCAAACGTGCACAAGTGCACGGATGAGAACGAACCCTGTCGTAAAACCATGCGACCTCTACTCTGTTTTGCCCAGAGGCGAATACCCTCTGTGTGGGACTCTAAAGACTCGACACTACGCTGGCAGTGGGTTTAACCACAGACCGCAAGCGGCACTAGCTGTGCGTAACGGTCCCCAGGTAGATGCCGACAAGAAGGCTGACGAGGTGAAACCCCATCTGAACTCCTACTGAGTCTGAATGTGACATTCTCCGTACAGTCCGGTCTGTTCGTCTGATACATCGCATGGCGGGCCTAGGGGGCGGTAAAACGTCAGTCCCCCAATAGCGGTACAAGTCGTGTCGGAGTGAAGCCCAAAACACCCTGAGATAACACTGGAAACCTACCAGTATATCTCGCTTGCCCTGGCCAGGGACTACTCGTGTAATGGCTCTCCTAGACACAGCGCGATGTCAACCCCCAATACCGGGAGAGACGAATCCTGTCTAACCGTCACTGCCTCCAAGTGCTTCGGGACTGCACCCAACCACCACCTGTTTGCACGACTCCTTTGAGCCGTGGTAGGGTAGTGATCAAAGTGCAGTGGGAACACACTCGAGGCGAAGTGTCAGTGTCAAGTCAGCGGACTAAGCTGTACTCATGTCACCTGGGAACTGATAACTGACGATAGGTATAATACCAACCTGTCAGTTCCCGACGAGTCCTGTCCAGTGTACTCGTAACCCAACGAGCACCCGTATACTATCTCCAGTACGACGTACTGATGGCTGTGGGACAGACCATCTCCCACACTGGGATGAGAAGCGCATACGCTAGTCTACTCCGGAGTATCGATGCCCTGTCTCGATAGTCCTACGACTAGGGACCTGTATAAGGATGTGCCTATAGATTACCCAGCCCCCACTAGTGTGACTGCCATCACAACGCTGGTAATCAAGCAAAGATCCTAAGGGCTCCACTAATGCGTATAAGTGATATACTGAAATAAACACAAGTACACATTGAAGTAGAAACAAACCAAGTAGCATACTACTATATTGAGCAAGATTGTTTATACAAGGTGAATATCCCAAGCTTCCATCAAGTAATATACAAACTAGTATGATACAGTAATGGCCTCTAGGGCATATACACTAACAATCTCCCACTTGCACTAAGGCCATGTACTGGCGTATCGAAGACCTATCATCTCGATCAGCCGCTCGAACTGAGTCTGGGGTAGGGCCTTGGTGAATGGATCTGCAGTGTTCTCTTCTGAAGCAACCCTCCGAACCTCGATCTCCTTGCGATCCACGATCTCCCTGATCAGGTGATACCGCCTCAAGATGTGCCTGGATCTCTGATGGGACCTGGGTTCCTTTGCTAAAGCTATAGCCCCGTTGTTGTCGCAATACAGAGGTACTGGGTCAACAATGGACGGAACCACCTGAAGTTCTTTTAAGAACTTCCTTATCCAGACAGCTTCTTTTGCGGCATCAGATGCAGCGATGTATTCCGCTTCCATAGTCGAGTCTGCAACGGTTTCCTGTTTGGAACTTTTCCAACACACCGCCCCTCCATTGAGGGTAAAGACAAAACCCGACATGGACTTGGAATCATCCTTGTCACTCTGGAAGCTGGAGTCAGCAAAGGCCTCAATCTGGAGGTCTTTTCCGCCATACACCAAGAACATCTCCTTAGTCCTCCTCAGGTACTTGAGAATGTTCTTTACCGCTATCCAATGTTTCTCCCCAAGGTTTGACTGATACCGGCTTACTACACTCAGTGCATAAGCTACATCCGGTCTGGTACACAACATCGCATACATTATAGAGCCTACCGCAGAAGCGTAGGGTATAATAGACATGCGATCCCTCTCCAAATCAGTCTTGGGAGACATCTCTTTAGAGAGGGTGATCCCGTGACAAGCCGGTAAGTTACCGCGCTTGGAATCTTCCATACTGAATCTTTTCAGTACGGTGTCGATGTACCTGGACTGTGAAAGTCCTAATATCCTCTTGGATCTATCACGATGGATCCGGATCCCCAGGATGTAAGAGGCATCACCCAGGTCTTTCATGGAGAACCTGTGTGACAAGAAACCCTTGACAGATTGTAGCATAGGAATGTCATTTCCTATCAAGAGAATGTCATCCACGTATAAAACAAGGAATACCACAGTTCTCGCTACAAATCTACTATAGATGCATGGTTCATCTGGATTTTTGATAAAGTCAAATTTCTTGACCGTCTCATCAAAACAGATGTTCCAACTCCGCGATGCCTGCTTTAGTCCATAGATGGACTTAAGCAACTTGCACACCTTTCCGCTGCTCCCACTCTGAATGAAACCCTCTGGCTGATCCATATAGACACACTCCTCTAAATTTCCATTTAGAAAAGCGGTCTTTACGTCCATCTGCCAAATCTCATAATCGTGGAAGGCAGCAATGGCAAGAAGGATCCGAATGGATTTCAGCATAGCCACTGGAGAAAAGGTTTCGTCATAGTCCAAGCCAGGTCTTTGACGGAAACCCTTTGCTACAAGTCTAGCTTTATAGGTCTCAACCTGTCCATCTACACCAATCTTCCTTTTGAAGATCCACTTGCATCCTACGGGTTTTACCCCGTCTGGAGCAATGTCCAACGTCCATACTTTGTTGGTGTACATGGACTCCATTTCGGTCCGCATTGCATCCAGCCATTTTACCGAGTCAATGCTCTGAACGGCCTGCTGGAAGCTAGTAGGCTCATCATAGTCTATGATGCAATCCTCTCTATCCCCGTCTATGAGAAAACCGTAGTATCTCTCGGGCGGATGAGACTGCCTACTACTCCTGCGGAGCGGCGTAGGAATGTCCTGTTCATTTGAACCCTCTGGTTCCACTAAGCTTTCAGTAATAGTCTGTGGTTCTGGAATTTCTTCCAGTTCTACTGCGCTCCCACTTAATTCTTTTTCTAAGAACTGATGTTCTAGAAAGTGGGCATGACGAGAAACAAGAACTTTTTGTTCCTCTTCGTAGTAGAAGGGATATCCCTTGGAATTCTTTGGATATCCCACAAACTTACACAGTACTGAGCGCGCCTCGAGCTTGTCCGCATGCTGCTTTTTAACAAAAGCTGGACTTCCCCAAGTCTTAATGTGACTGAGATAGGGTCTCTTCCCACACCACATCTCATATGGTGTAGTAGGCACAGTCTTAGTAGGAACTCGGTTCAAAAGGTACGCAGCTGATTCTAGCGCATACCCCCAGAATGATCGCGGTAACTCAGCGTTACTCATCATGGACCGTACCATATCCAATAGGGTCCGGTTCCGTCTTTCCGATACACCGTTGTGTTGCGGAGTGTATGGAGGAGTAAGCTGAGAGAGAATCCCATTCTCTTTTAAATAATTCAGGAACTCGGCACTTAAGTATTCTCCACCTCGATCCGATCTTAGAATCTTGATACTTTTGCCGGTTTGTTTTTCTACTTCATTCTTAAATTCCTGGAATTTTTCAAAAGCTTCGGACTTATGTTTCATTAAGAAGACATAACCGTATCTTGAAAAATCATCCGTAAAAGTAATGAAGTAAGAATAACCGCTTCGCGCATGTGTAGACATTGGACCGCACACGTCGCTGTGTACGAGTCCCAAGAGCTCGCTCGCTCTTGCTCCGTGTCCAGTGAACGGAGTCTTTGTCATCTTTCCTTTGAGACAGGATTGACAAGTGGCATACGATTGATATTCGAACGGATCCAAATATCCTTCTGTATGTAACTTAGTCAACCTTCTCTCATTGATGTGACCCAGTCTATAATGCCATAAGAAAGTCTGATTAATATCTGGTGACTTTCTTTTGTGTGTATTCTGGACATTGAAAATCTGTGGTTGGTTTAATACGTATATACCATTGCTCAATGTACCTGACCCAATCAGAACTTGATTAAGGTGAATGTTAACAACATTACTTACAAACGCAAATTCATAACCTTCTTTAGAAACCAAAGATACAGAAATGATATTACAAGTTGCGTTGGGTACAAAAAAGCAATTACGCAAAACCAAAACATGCCCATCTGACATTCCCAGGTGATAGTCCCCCACGGCTTTAGCATCCATGCTAGCTCCGTTCGCAACTCTGAGGGTCATGTCACCTGCCTTCAAAACCCTACGGTTTCTCAACGCCTGCAAAGAATTACAGATATGAGATCCTGATCCGGTATCCAATACCCAGGAAGTAGAGTTTATAGAAAGACAGTTTTCAATAACATACACACCTGAAGCTGAAGCCGCAACCTGCTTCAGTTCCTGTGTCCTGGCTTTCCAAGCCCTGCAATCTTTCTTCCAGTGTCCACTCTTGTGACAATAGAAGCATTCCTCTTTACCAACAAGCTTCCCCGCTATCTTTGTTGCCTTTTCCTTTCCCTTCGCACACACTTTACTAACACCGCCTCTTGGTTTGGCGGGGGCTTTCTTCTTCTTTCCCTTGGCTTTCGCCTTGGACCTAGAAGAAGAAGATTCTCCTACAAACAAAGTGGATGTATCCCTACCCTTCTGTAGGGTGCCCTCTGCGCTCCTCAGCAGGTTGAGGAGTTCTGAAAGTTCAACTTTCTTTTCTTGCAAGTTGAAATTCAGTATGAACTGGGCGTAAGTGGATGGAAGGGACTGGAGAATTATATCTGTATAAAGTTCACTGTCCAACGTGGTCCCAAGTTCCGCGAGCTCCTCAGTGTAGCCAATCATCTTAAGCACGTGGTCCGCTACCGATGATCCGACGGCCAACTTAGTCGAAAATAACTTCTTCGACACTTCGTATCTTGCGATACGAGACTGCTCTCCATACAGTTCTTTTGTATGAAGAAATATGGATTCCAAATCCATATTCTCGTGCCTCCTCTGATGGTCATTGTCCATCGAGGCAAGTACGAGGCATCTGGCCTTCGCGCTGTCAATCTCCCAAGTCTTACGGATTTCCTTATCCGCGACGCTGGAGGTGGGACCTGGGACGGGGGGAGCTTTGGTGGTAAGAAGATACCCCAGCTTGTCGTAAGAGATTGCCAATTTGACATTCCTGAGCCAATCTTTGTAGTTTGGCCCTGTCAATATGTTTTTATCTAGAAGTAACTTAAGTCCAGTCATTTCGATTTGGTCGCTGCAGGGGGAGAGAAGAAACACTTAGCACGATGCTCTTGCAAGTTTAGAATGGTTTTTAATTTGTCTAAACAGGATGGCTCCCACTGTCTCTCGAATCCCTCCTCAAACCACAAAGGAAGAATTAGCCGGGATCAATCCCACCGTACAATACTTGCTTAACCGTTCAGCCAGGCCAGTGTCGGTACTTCGAGGGAGGTTTTCCAACGCTTTCGCGAAGTTCCTTAATTTAAGAACCTCTTTTCCCTGGGGGCGTAGCCCCGCTAACACCTTTCTAGGCACCTACTAGGTTTATAGCATTGATCGTTTAGTGAGAAATTTCCCGAGGAGTAGCATATACTCACAGTAGGATCGGGATCCAAATATCATCGCGTGACGAAAATGAAGGAATCCTACCATAATCATCACACTCCAAATGGTATGCAAATCTAGCAAGTTTCAGTACTTATGAAACTCCCGATGTGGATTTTTGCCCCATGCTCTTATGACCTTGACTTTGGCCAAAATATCATAAGTCACATGTCAAGTTCTTCCCGTCACTTTCCAGGTTAATTTGGATCCACCCGTACATACCCTTGACTTTGGCCAAAATGGCAGCACGACTGTCCCAAACCAACGCATCTATCTATGCTACACATGAACACCCAATAGCTACCAATCACTGTGCCTTGACTTTGGCCAAAATACACAGCTTGAATACTATTGCCTATTCATGCGAAACGACGGAGGGCTACGAATGGTTTTGGTAAAACCGTGAACGTAGTGAACTTGATATAATCGATGGAACGAGATAGCTTTTATAAGGAGTGGCTCAAGCTCCGCATTTAAAAGTTAGTTTTGAAAAGAACCGAGTGGTTTTTCGAAAGTGTTCCATCGACTTAAACTTGGTTTATTATCTTGCATTAGTTCTTTTAATGCGTGATATTCTTGCATTAGTTCTTTTAATGCGTCCCATCATTTAGTTCCTACCATTGCAGAAAACAACCAAAATATGACGTACGCTTATGCCATTCGCATTCGCCACGGGGTCCCGTCATCACTCGTTAGGTTACTTAACTAACGACAGAGCGGGGGCTGGGCTAGCGCGGCTGTAAAACATAAGCAACGCCTAAATAGAAAGCAATGATAGACATTACAGATCACAGATGAATACATTGGATATACTAGCAATCCGCAATCCTTTCGAGCCTGAAACGAAAAGCGGATAACACGGTCGCGGTGAATAGCCAAATACCCCACCCAAGACCCCTACGGGTGCGGCAAACTACCCGCCAAGTACTCGGCAGTTTGTGCACCTCTCCATGGGTCTATCCTAGGAGCATAAACAGTAAAAAGAATTATACAATGACGGCTACAACCCCGACCCGGTTGTGCGGCCAAACAAATAATATTATTACATCAATTTACATTTACAATGAATGAAAGAAAAACAAAAGCTCATCTCACATCCACCCCGGCTATTCACCCGCGACAGTCCAACACATTCATATACACATTCCAGCACATTACAGATCATGTATAACCCCGACTAATCGACCTATAGCGATTAGCCGACGTTCAATACATGCAAACATCACAGATATAACCAACATAGCCAAAGTGCAGTGAAGTTCGGAAAAAAAAAAAAACGGAATTATAGGACCCCAAAAGTGAATTTCTGTTCTGGAAAATCTGGGTACATATAATATATCTGAAAAATCCCAAAACCAACACAGAAGAACACTGCACGAAAAACGATGCAAAGATGAAAACAACCTGCGGCGGTTCCGCGGCTAGATGAATAGGTGAGGCCGCGGAAGGGCGGCGGTTTGGAGGAAACATGCTATCGTTTTTGGTGGGTGTTCTTAAAAAACCCTGAGACGATTTTACAAGTATAAAGTTTTTCATTTTGAGCAGGAAAAAAATTTCAACAGAAACTTAGGGTTTTGTTTTTCCGGTTTTGCGATTTTTCGGTTCCGAACTTCGTTACACTTCACTACCAAGCTAGTTTAAGTTTAGTTAGGCTCTGATACCACTGTAAGTCCATATTGCGACCCCCGGTGCTTACGGGGAGGCGGAAACGGTATAAAAAACGAATTTTTATCGCAAGAGGCAACATGGACTAAACAAGGTCGGGATCGTTGTCTAAACTAAAACTAGTATTCTTGCTAAAGAGAGTTAGCTACTATGGAAGATGGTTATACCTAAACTTGAACTCCTTCTTCTTCAAACCTTGTAGAGGTTGATGGTTCTCTTTTCGTCGCCTTCTCCCGTCGAAGATGGATCCACCTCGAAGGTTCGACCTTTGGGCTCTTCCTCGATCTTTGAGTGAACTAGGGTTTCCGGCTTGCTAAACCTTCATCCTAGAATGAGTAGAGAGTGATTAGGGTTTGCTTTTCTTTCTAAAGAGAATGATTCTCAACACATGAGAAGGTTTCTCTTTTCTAGAGGAAGAAGAAGATGAAGTGAGGAGAGAGAGAGGTTATGATAGAATGAGCTCAATTATTTCTTTCTTGCAACCATATTGCAAAAGAAAAGAATTATCTAAATGATAATAATTGAAATAAGAATAGTTGATGGTTATATTTGGAATGACCACTATAATGCTTCTTTAAATGAAGTGTAAGCATGAATCAAGGAGGATCTTTCAAAGCATGATGGTGGTCAATGGTCAACAAGTCAACCATGGTCAACAAGTCAACAAAAAAACAACCATAACATAATTCTCATTTAATTACTATTATTAATAGATAATATATAAATCCATTAGGGTTTGGAAAATGATAACTGTCAACTGTGCATACGCACCCGATCCGAAACCCTAATGAAAAACCTCATTCTCCGCCTCAAGCAACTGTGCATACACACCTGCATTCTCGTTCCGAGGAACAAGAATACCAAGAGATAAAAGCAACCCTAAAACATATACCAGTATCTGGCTCAAACCAGAGCCTGCCAGTATAATCCGTCCGGACTCCAAACGTGCACAAGTGCACGGATGAGAACGAACCCTGTCGCAAAACCATGTGACCTCTACTCTGTTTTGCCCAGAGGCGAATACCCTCTGTGTGGGACTCTAAAGACTCGACACTACGCTGGCAGTGGGTTTAACCACAGACCGCAAGCGGCACTAGCTGTGCGTAACGGTCCCCAGGTAGATGCCGACAAGAAGGCTGACGAGGTGAAACCCCATCTGAACTCCTACTGAGTCTGAATGTGACATTCTCCGTACAGTCCGGTCTGTTCATCTGATACATCGCATGGCGGGCCTAGGGGGCGGTAAAACGTCAGTCCCCCAATAGCGGTACAAGTCGTGTCGGAGTGAAGCCCAAAACACCCTGAGATAACACTGGAAACCTACCAGTATATCTCGCTTGCCCTGGCCAGGGACTACTCGTGTAATGGCTCTCCTAGACACAGCGCGATGTCAACCCCCAATACCGGGAGAGACGAATCCTGTCTAACCGTCACTGCCTCCAAGTGCTTCGGGACTGCACCCAACCACCACCTGTTTGCACGACTCCTTTGAGCCGTGGTAGGGTAGTGATCAAAGTACAGTGGGAACACACCCGAGGCGAAGTGACAGTGTCAAGTCAGCGGACTAAGCTGTACTCATGTCACCTGGGAACTGATAACTGACGATAGGTATAATACCAACTAGTCAGTTCCCGACGAGTCCTGTCCAGTGTACCCGTAACCTAACGAGCACCCGCATACTATCTCAAGTACGACGTACTGACGGCTGTGGGACAGACCGTCTCCCACACTGGGATGAGAAGCGCATACGCTAGTCTACTCCGGAGTATCGATGCCCTGTCTCGATAGTCCTACGACTAGGGACCTGTATAAGGATGTGCCTATAGATTACCCAGCCCCCACTAGTGTGACTGCCATCACAACGCTGGTAATCAAGCAAAGATCCTAAGGGCTCCACTAATGCGTATAAGTGATATACTGAAATAAACACAAGTACACATTGAAGTAGAAACAAACCAAGTAGCATACTACTATATTGAGCAAGATTGTTTATACAAGGTGAATATCCCAAGCTTCCATCAAGTAATATACAAACTAGTATGATACAGTAATGGCCTCTAGGGCATATACACTAACAATGCAAAGGGTAAAAGAAGGAGCGGCAATGACTTATGCAACTTAGACAATCCAAAAGCCAGTATTTTAAGAAGGTTCGGTCAACTTGGTCACTGAGTCATAGTCAAGGGTCGGTCAAAGGTCGCTTCCAAAGAGAGAGAGAAAAGAAACACTCTGCGTGCACTCTAAACCTAAATCAAAATGGTTATCACTTTATCTAATCAGGAAACCTCCCACTGTACTGTCAAATTCTCCTCCAAACCTGAAAGAAGAATCAATCGGGATCACCCGAAGAGTAAACCAACTCATCAGTGGGAATCGGGATCCAACTCTCATCGTATGATAACGTGAAGGAATCCACTCACGTTATCACACTCCAGAAGGTATGCGCATGCCTGGCAAGTTTCAGTTTCTTTAGAAACTCCCGATATGATTTTTACCCCATGCTCTTATGACCATGACGAAGGCCAACAAATCATAAGTCACATGTCAAGTTCTACCCGTCATTATCTTGTCAATTTGAACCCATCCGTACATACCCTTGACGAAGGCCAACATGGTAATACGACTGTCCCAAACCAACTCATTTATCTATTCAACAGAAAAGTAACAAGCAGCTACCATCCACTATGCCTTGACGAAGGCCAACAAACATAGCATGAATACTACGTGCTATTCGTCTGAAACGACGGAAGGCTACGGCTGGTTTTTGGCGAAAAAGCTTTAACGTAACGAACTTGATATCGCTGAAGGAACCTGATAGCTTTTTATAAAAATATAGTGGCGAAAACCTTTGCTAAAAAGGTCACTCCCGGTGAAGGGATCTCGGCTCTTTCTTCGTGGAATGAGGTGCAGGATATTCCAACTGAATACCGCGATGCAAAGCAACAAGTAATCGACTCTAGCGAAGTTATTACCCTGACGCAAACTTCTGCCCAAGGGGTCACTCTAGGTGAAGGGATCTCGGCCCTTGCCTCGTCGAATGAGGTGCAGGATATTCCAACTGAATACCACTGTGTAAAGCAAAAGAAAACGTCTTTGTAATAACACTTTTTAAAACTGTTCCAACAACGTCCAAACAGGTTTGTTTTCCTTTGCATTGATCAGAATCAACGCAGTCCCATCAATTAATCACACCAGAAAAGAACGAAAATAAAATGTACTTATATGCCATCCGCATTCGTCACTGGGTCCCGTCATTACCCGTTAGGTTACTTAACTAACGACAGAGTGGGGACTGGACTAGCGCGGGTGTAAAACATATACAACATCTACTAGTATATATACCAATATGCAATAATCACTCCAGGCGTGATAAATGCAACATTACAGAAAAATAATAAGTATCACAGAACAATACAGATAATCCGGGATCCCCGGGTTTCACAGAGCCGATGCTGAAACCCGACGTTCCCCTGGTCGTGTGGATAGCCTCTGCAATGAAACCTAGACCCCTACGGGTGCGGCAAGTTACCCGCCAAAACCTGAAGTGAGGCAGCCCCTACAGCATAGTGAATGGACCACCCTGCACTTCACGGAATCCGGTAACTTGAGCAACCCTCCTTGGGTCAACCTGTACCCCCTATGAGTGCGGCGAATAGTCTACCAATTCTAAAGTGAGGCCATCTGCCACTCAAAGCCATGAGATGCGGACCCATTTCCCTCCAGAACCCGGCTATCCGTGCACTCCGTCGCGGGGTAAACCTAGTACAGAAATGAAAAATATGTACAACGGGTACATCGACCTCAGCCCGGTCGTGCCCCAAAAGAATATTATACAAACAGGCAGTGACGACAGTCCACATGTTGGACGCTCGCCCCGCAATATCAAATGTACAAATAAATCCAAACTGCACTACCATTGCACACAGCTATCCACCATGACAAATCCGCAACATCGCAGCACAACACAGAACATCAACGCGAATGTCACGTTCGCAAACCCGTCTAAAAGGACTATAGCAATTAGACAAGATTTACCGATCTAATGATATTCACGGTCGCATATATAATGTAAGCACTGTGAACTAACATATTTAAAATTCCGAACGACAAAACTTCCCGAAGTGGGCCCCAAGTACAAATCCAGTACTCAAACAAATCTGGGCCTAAACAAAATATTCCAGAAACCACAAATCCATATGAAAGACACCCAGAAGAAAAATGGTGCACTGAAGCCCCAAAACGGCCGCGGAACCGCGGCAAACCCATGGGTTCTGCGGCGTTTCCATGGCGGTTTCATGGGATCGGTCTACCAAATTTCTTCTGCAGTCTTAGAAAAGCCTGCTCGATTTTCTGACATACCCAAAATAATTTTTAGACGACAAAAAAATTTCGACAGAAACTTTAAATTTGGAATTGCAGTTTTGGAAATTTTGTCCCATCGATCTTTTAAACATGTTAGAACAAGCTAGTAAAGGTTAATGGCGTGGCTCTGATACCATGTAAGTCTGCGGTAGCGCCCCGGCCGTCATTCTGACGCCAAACGCGGAACAAAAAATTTTATAACTGGCGCTATCGCATACTATAACCCGGATCTTGCCATTAAAGCTAAACTAACAAACTGTAAAGAGATAGAAAGGCTATACCGATCGATCCGAGTCCTTCGGTCTTTATCCATCATCCCATGCTCCTCACGGCAACTCCGATCTCCTGTCTCCTCATCGAGGTGGCACCACGTCAACGGATCTTTAAACGGGCTCTCGCCGCTATACCAAGGCAACTCGGTCATCAAGTCTGCTAAAAGAGATGACCAAGATGAAGTAGAGAATGAGTTGAATACTTTGTCTCAAACACCCTAGGGTTCTCATCACATGAGAGGGTTAGGGTAGAGGTTGAAGAAGATGCTAAGGATTGGAAATGGTGAACTCAAGAAAACAATCAAGAGAGCAAAGACCAAGCATAAAACTTGTGGTTCTTATTTCTTTTGTGAGTAGATACATATATGGTTTGTGTAAAGAAATTATCTCGAAAAATATCTCTCCAAAAATATCTTCACAAACCCTAAAATATCTATACACAAAACAAACTACCATTAATTCTATCATGACTCACTTAGTGACTCATTAGCATGAGTCACTAATGAACATGCTAGAAGAAATGTGTCACCAAGATGAGTCACCCTTTCCAAAACCAATTAATCATTTAAACCAAAATGATTAATCCAAAAAGAAATGCATCTTCTAAAATATTCCCGTAACGGATTACGAGAATACCCCTTACCTGTATATATATACCTGTATCCGTATTCCGACCGAATACGAATACGAGAGACTAAAATATTCTGACTCAATATAATACTTGGATCCGGCTTAAACCAAAGCCCACCAGTATTATCTATCCGAAATATGACAAGTGCACAAGTGCACGTGCAATTTCGAACCCTGCCATAAAACCATACGGCCTCTACAACGTTTCGTCCGAACTTGGGAAACTATCTATGGGGGACTCTAAAGACTCGTCAGTACCCTGGCAGTGGGTTTAACTACAAGCACGTCAGCGGCACTAGCTGTACGTAACGGCTGCCTATGTACTGACCGAAAGGGAAGCTGATGAGCGAACTCATCTTGGAACCCTACTGAGCCTATCAGTGACAATATACATACAGTCTGGTCCATTCATCTATGAGCATCGCATATCGGGCTTAGAGGGCTGGTAACGTCAGACCCCCAATAGCGGTATAAGTCGTGTCGGAGAGTAGCCCTGAACACCCTGAGATACTACTGGAGTACCTACTAGTAAATCTGCTATCTCGGCCGAGGGCTATGTGTAATGGCTCTCCTAGACACAGCGTGATCTCACCCCCAATACCGGGAGAGACGAATCCCCTACCGATCCACTCACTTGCCTCCATGTGGCTCGGGACTGTACCCAACTAAAACTTGTTTGCACGACTCCTTTGAACCGTGGTAGGGTAATAATTAAAGCACAGTGGGAACTCACACGAGACAAATGATGACCTCAGGTCGATGAACTAACCTGTGCACATGTCACCAGGCAACTGCTATCTAACGCTACGTATAATACCAACTAGCAGGTTCCCGGCGAGTCCTGTCCAGTGTACTCATAATCCAATGAGCACCTATATACATCTTAGGTGATCCAACTGACACCAATGGCTTGTGAGACCAGCCACCGCCCCTCTCCGGGGTCTCGACTGTATACACTAGTCTACTCCGGAGTATCGATGCCCTGTCTCGAAACTCCCTACGACTAGGGACCACTTTTAAGGATGTGCTTATGGACTACCCAACTTTCACGTATATGATCGCCATCATACTGTTGGTAGTCAAGCAGGATCCTAAGGGCTCTATCAACGTGTAATAGTGATCATGTCACCTAAAACTTTACACGACTGATAAAGGCAAACCAGATAGCATACTATCATCTCGAGTAAGACTGTCCTACCGGTATAGGTCCTCCCTCAATCATTGCAATCACGTACCTGCGATCCAATAATTGACTTTGAGGGCACTACATCCAACAGAGACTGGACTGTACGGTAAGTGTTACCAGTTGGCTCGACGGGAGTTTTGACAACTTCGCTGGTTTTCTTCTGATCGCTCAATACCCGGGTTGCCGTTACGTTTAGCTGACCGCTTGCGGCTTATGGGTGTTTGATATGATCATCACCTACTTCCGGCGTATTGACGAGTCTTAGAGTCCCACACAGGAGTTTCCTAGCTCAGGCAAAACGATGTGGTGTGCATATGAGATATGCCTGGGAACCCGATTAAATGTGTGTATGTGATACCGTATATTAATCGGGCGTTTTTCTATTGGTCGGGTCGTATATGATATGACCGATATGTTATATCAAGTGTTGATTTATCATTGACTTTTTGCTCACTTCTTTATTTAAACCCTTTTCTATATTGATGTATGCATGCATGTATGCACATGATGATGTGTATGGACACATACATGCATACATAGTATCATGGTTAATGATACATAGATGGTGGCAATGCAAGACTCATATGGGACTATATATATGTATATATTTATTTTGATTTAAAGAAAAGATATTTCATTCTTGGTTAATTCTCTACACTTGACCACACTTCACCTGATAATTAACCATGGATTAATTTCTTTTGGGTTTTAACTCAATAATAAATATCTAGATATTTATTAACCCATGGTTACAAGTGAGAATGATTATATATATATATATGTGTGTGTGTGTGTGTGTGTGTGTGTGTGTGTGTGTATTATTCATTCTCATTTTAGATATACAACACAACAAATGAGTTCAAGCTTTGCCATTATCATCTTCTTCCTCCAAGCTCTCTCTTAAGATTTCTAGTGAGTGAGGTTGATAAGAAGAAAGGGTTTTGAATAGAGGAAAGAAACCACATAACCATTCTACACTTCTCTAGCCCATTTGTGTAGGGTGTTTGCTCCACTTCTTTCAAAGATAAAGTGAAGCAAGGAGCTTTGGGCAAAAGAACTTCGGGTTGATCATCGTGGACTAAGAAGGCATCTAGCGACCCGTTTCAAACTCTCAAAGGTCCAAGGAGTCACCAAGAGAAGTATACAAAGGTTGTAGTTTCTTCACTTAGTGATAAATAGTTTGTTGTATGTGATACTTTTGATGTTACCCTAAATATTCTTGTTAAGATTCATGGTTAGTTTGCTTAGAACCTCTCTAAAATTTCAAAGTGGCTTGTGTGATACTTCCAAACTCTAGACTAGGTGCTAAGGAAACCCAACAGTGGTATCAGAGCCAAGCTAGAGCTTTAGAGCAACCTAGATGACGTTAACAATCTCGAACGAACGAAACTCAACACCCGAATGATGCTCAGTGGAAATTTTTCAAAAAGTTAGATTTTTCCATATTAAAAATACTCAGAAAATCGTGCAGGGTATTGTTTGGGTCCACAAGAAGAACGAAGACCTAACTCGACACAACGACCGCGGAACCGCGGCCTAAAGGGTCTTTTTGCGGCGGTTCTGCGGCGCCGTTGGTGAGGCTTGGACTGTGCTTTCTTGTGCTGGCCCATATGTGTCAATAACAGTCTCTGGTATATTTTAAATCTGGTCAAGTGTTGAACTTTCTGAGAATTATTTGGGTGATTGATCGTTCGATCAAACGTTTTAATTGCACCTAGTATATGAGAATGTGATACAATAATTGGAATCTACAAATTTGTTTGTTGCGTGTAAATTTAACATTTCGGTCTCGGTTGTAATCAGAAATCTTGTTAAATTATCCGACTTATTTTAAAAAAGTGTTTTCATGGGTTAGACTTAAATGCGAGCTTTACATTGTTAGGCATGAAATCTTGGATATGTGATATCCCAGGTTTGTGTAATATAAAGGCAGTTACGATTCCAATTGTTGTAGTTTTTCATTTTTTTTGCGACCGTAAGTGTAGTATGTGATGTATCTCCGGTTTAGTTGCTATACATCAACGACAATCGGGGTACGCATACTTACTTACGTTGATGATATGTGATATTATGTGTTGTTGTGATATGATGTGCAGGATTGTCGTGATTGAATAGCCGGGGTTTTTATGTGATATAAGAGTCTTTATTTTCATTCATGTAAATATTAATTGTATGTAATATTCTTTTATTTGGGGCACTTCCGAGTTGAGGATGATGTCACCATTATTGTATATTATTTACTTTTCTGCATTAGGATAGACCCAAGGTGGGGAGAACAAGTGACCGGGTTCTAGGGTTCAGTGGGACGCCATCTCGAGGAGTCGAGACCGGGTCTCCTAAACTCTAGAATTGGTAGGGTCACTTTGTTAGTTGTATGTATGCCCTAGAGGCCAGTATTGTACAGATGATGTATATTATATTGGATGCTTGGACATATATAGAGATGACTTTCTTGCTCGATATGATAATATGCTATCTGGTTGCTCTTTATCTTAACATGTACACTTGTCTCTTTAAACTGTCTTATAGTTACATGTTGATAAAGCCCTTAGGATGTGTACTTGACTACCTGGACTATGATGCAGATCATACTAGTGGGGACATGGTAGTCCATAAGTACATCCTTCAAGGTCCCTAGTCGTGGGTGTATCGAGACGGGGCATCGATATACCAGTGTAGACTAGCGTATACGCTTCTCGACCTATGAGATGGGCGATGGATGATCCTATATACATTGGTGTTTGATATCAGAGATGGTATACGGGTGCTCAGTGGAGACTGGGTACACTGGACGGACTCGCCGAGAACTCCCAGATGGTATTATACCTCACGTCAGATGGCAGTTCTCAGGTGACACTTGTACAGGTTAGTCTGTAGACCCGAGATCGTCATAGAGTCTTGTGTGATTCCCACTGTGCTTTGATCTCCACCTTACCACGTCCATGAGGGCGTGCAAAACGGTGGTCTTTGGGTACAGTCCCGAGTCACATGGAGGCAATGAGCGATAGGAGGGGTTTCGTCTCTCCCGGTATTGGGGGTTGATGTTGCGCTGTGCTCGATTGGCCGTAACAGGGAAGTCCCTGGCCAGGGCTGATCAGAGATTTGCTGGTAAGTGTTACCAGTAGTTTCTCGACCCGTTATGAGCCTCATATCGGCACGACTTATCGGTTATTGGGGTCTGACGTATACCACCCCTCGACTTGATATGCGACATATCAGACGAACAGACCGGACTGTACGGTAAGTGTTACTGGTTGGATTCACAGGAGTGTGAGCGGGCTAGCTCATCGATCTTTTGATCGCTCAATACCCGGATGGCCGTTACGTTTAGCAGACCGCTTGCGGCTTGTGGGTGCTTGATATGATCATCATCTGCTACCGGCGTATTGACGAGTCTTTAGAGTCCTACACAGAGGTTTCCTGGCTCAAGCGAAACGAAATAGGAGTGCATATGAGATATGTGCAGGACCGAGAATGATGCGTGTATGTGATACCGTATTCCATTCTCACGATGGATGTATCGATTGGTTATATTCGATATAACCTAGATATCGAATCAAGGATTGATTCGATAAGCTGATACATAGGATACTAGTCGGTTATATGCGATATGACCGGATCGTTAAATCAAGTGTTGATTTAATGATTTAATGTATAATTATATATTTGATATATTACTTTGCATTAACTAGTATTGGTTCACTTTAAATGGATTTTCTCACTTGATATGCAAGAAGTATATGTGATATACTTTTGTGCACATATTTGTATCATGTTTGATGATACTTGATCATATGGTTAAGTGTAAAGGATTAAACCATGGTTAAGAGATGATTAGGGTTTGCTTTTTCATTTATTTATTTGTTTATTTATTTGGAAAAGATTTAGATAAGAATGGTGGCTATGTTTGTTTCTAGTTGAAGCTTCATGAAGCTTTGACTTCTTAACCATTATTGTCTTCATGCTTAACCCTAATCCATCCAAGTAACCATGGTCTATTCTCTACACTCTACTATGGTTAGCTTATGATAAGTATTGGATTATTTTTCATTTTAATTCAACACTTATCATATTCTTTCTTCTTCTACATCATCTTCTTCTTCAAGAAAGCTTGATGCCATCAATGGCAACTTGAGTTCTAAAGTGAGAAATCCAATTCCAAAGTGAACCCACCTCCTATTTCTTCACCCTCTACCTCTTGCCAAGTTGTTTTGGGTGTTTTCTTCACAAGTTTCACAAATTTGTGAAGTCGGAGCTTGAACTTGTGATGCCTCGACGTAGATCATCTTCGGCACGAAGCCGACGACCTAGTCCGCCCATTTCTCCGATCAAGCTGACGATTGAGTCCGGGATTCGAGATGGATAGCGAGAGGACGCCTACGTGGTGCCAAGGAAGTGGATATCCGGATCTACAAAGGTTGTAGCTTCTTATCTTTAGTTAAGTTGTTAACTAGATTCGTTTTTCGCCTAAATTTCTAGTCAACGATCTAGTCTATGGTTTCTCGGCACCGTAAAATTTAAAATTGGCATGGTTGATGCCTTATGAGACGTGACTAGCGTGCCTAGGAACCCTACAGTGGTATCAGAGCCTAGCTAGAGCTTTAGGCGATGCGTAGACGGAGTTCGAAGTCCGATCGAACCGAAACCCTAAAATCAATATTGCTCTCTGTACATTTTTCAAAAACTGGGTTTTTTCCAGATTAAAAATATGCAGAAAAATAAGAAGGAATATCTAAGAATTACTGTGAATTTCGACAACATGATTCCATCAATACGCGGAGGAACCGCGGCATTAGCATGGCTAATGCGGCGGTTCCGCGGCCAATTAATCCCTTCTCAAGTTGATTTCTGCACAGTAATCCCTAGTTTCCAGTGCTGGTTTTCCTGGGAATTTTTAATCTAAACTCAAGAGTTGAGTTTTTTGGGTTGTATTGGGAGTTCATCGTTTCGATCGGATTATCGAACTTTGTCTAAGTGCTTTCCGGATAATTTTTTGAATATGTTAAAAAGTCCGACCGGATATAAATACCCAACTTTTCCCCTGCCGGAAAATATCCAAGTGTTGGATTTTTGTGTGGTTTAAGGACGTTCTGAGTAGTGCAAGTAACACGATGGTCCCTCTAGAAGACAACAAACCTTAACTCGATTATGTGACCGTCTTGAACTGCCCTTTGAACCTTCGGGTTTGGGGCAGTACGGCGTGCCACATGTGAGGCGTTGGCTTGACCCTTCTACGGCTGGACCGTTGGTACTGAGGCATGAAGTGAATGTCTTTGAACCTATTTCATGTGTTGGACGGTTTCGGGAAAACTTGGGTGTTCGAATGTTCGATCGGAAAGTTTAATATTTTCTATTTATCCGGAATGGGATACAATAATTGGAATTCACAAACAGTTATGAGATAACTGAATGAATGATATAAATCTAGCGGTTTAGTTTCATTTGATATTGAAAAGAGTTTTCGATAATGAGACTAAAATGCGTGGTTTATAACTGTTAGGCATGTGATGTCTAAGTATTTCATTTTGATTAGGCATGCGATGTCTAAAGAGGTTGCGGATTCCAATTGTTGTAGTTTTACACTTTCTTTTCTGTGACCGTAAGTGTAATATGAGATATCGCCGGTTTCGTTGCTATATGTCAACGACAATTGGGATGCGCATATTTACTTACGTTGATGACATGTGATGTTATATGTTGCTGGATGTGTTATATTGGATCGTCGTGTTCGAATAGCCGGGGGTTTTTATGTGAGATGAGTGTTTTTTAATTTTCATTCATGTAAAAACTTGTATGTAATATTCTTTTATTGGGGCACTTCCAGGTTGCGGAAGTCGTCACCTTTTGTATATTATTTTCTTTTCTGCACTAGGAAAGACCCAAGGAGGGGAGCACAAGTAACCGGGTTCTAGGGTCCAGTGGGAGACCATCTCGAGGAGTCGAGTCCGGGTCTCCTAACCCTAGAATTGGTAGGGTTACTTGCCGTTCTCGTAGGGGTCTAGGGGTGTGGGATTGGCTATTCATCACGACCGTGGAATCCGTGTTTTATACTGGCTCGTATTGAAAACACAGACGTCCTAGTATATCCAATGTTTCATATGTTTCTTCTGCTGCGATATCTGTGATGTGATCATGTGATGTTCTGTGATAGATACAGTATATAGTATATATTATATAGGCGTTACTTATGTTTTACACCCGCGCTAGCCCTGCCCCACTCTGCCGTTAGTTACCTAACCTAACGGTGCACGAGGGGACATCGAGGCGAATGCGGATGGCATAAGTGTACGTCGTATTTATCTGTGATGTTTAGGTACTTAAATGATGCGACTTCATTAATGTGATTAATGATAGAAAAGAAACCTAAGATGTTGTAGAATCAAATTTTAAACAAAAACAGGTAGCTACAGTTCTTGCTATGCATAGCGGTATATATGATATACCCTGCACCTTATTCGATGAGGAAAGGACCGAGATCCCTTCACCGGGAGTGACTCCTTTAGCAATAACTGGCTGATGCTACATACTCGGTCTGCTTTTGATTGCTTCTATAGTTTTTGCTTTGCACAGTGATATATATGATATATCCCGCACCTCATTCGACGAGGAAAGGGCCGACGATCCCTTCACCGGGAGTGACCCCTTTAGCAAAACTAGAAAAGCCTCAAAATCACTCCATTTCAAAACTTCATTTGATTCTACAACGATATCAAGTTCATTACGCTCATGGTTTTCAGAAAAACCTGCGTAGCCCTCCGTCATTTCAGATAAGTTGCATATAGTATTCGTGCTACATTTGTTGGCTTTCGTCAAGGTGTAGTGTGCGGTAGCTATGTGCTGCTTATCTGCTGCATATGATGCGACTGGATTAGGGTAGTCGTACGACTTTGTTGGCTTTCGTCAAGGGTCGTGCGGGTGGGTTTAATTCAGTCAAGAAATGTACGGGTTGAACTTGACTAGCGGGCTGTGGTTTGTTGGCTTTCGTCAAGGTCATAGCACGCTAGGGGCAAAAGCATTATCGGGAATTTCAAGTGTTAAAATTTGCAATGAGATTGCATACCTTCTATGAGATAGTTGGATCCCGATACCCACTGCGAGTAAGAGTTACTCCTGGGAGAGTTTTACACATTACAATTAGCCGATCAAGTAGGTGTCTAGAAAGGTGTCAACGGGGTTACGCCTCTGGGAAAACGAGGTTTACATTAATTAGGTTCGTGCGAAAGCACGGGGGACCTCCCTCAAAGTACCGACACTGGCCTGGCTGAAAGATTGGAGAACTTGTAGTGTGTAATTAATCCCGGCTAGTCTTTCCTTTTAGGGTTTGAAGGAAGATTTGATAAAAACCAGTGGGAGCCATCCTGATTAGATAAGATAATAACCAATCTGATCTTGCACGAGCATACGCTAAAGTGTTTTCTTCTCTCTCTCTCCAGGTAGCGACCATTTCATGCCCTAATAAAGATAATAATATGGATGTATTGACCGAACCCGCATGTTATACTGTGCTGGGGAACGTTGGTTCCGTTCTTTCTTATAAGAATTATAGGAATGAATAGGACATAGGGGAATACCAGGATTCCCATGCCACCCGAATGAAGAAAGTACATGTTGATGCATTTTCTTCGGGTGTGTTCGTTACTGAGAACTGTTTCTCTATTTGCTCTACGTCCTGGGTATTAGATACTGGGTCAGGATCCCATATATGTAATCAGTTACATGGGCTAAGGAAAGGTAGAGAACTTGGAGAAGGTGATAAAGACATTAGAGTTGGAAATGGTGCAATTGTTGCAGCTAAGACTGTCGGGGAATATCACCTCGTATTACCTACTGGTAATATATTGGTTCTGAACGAATGCTATTACATGCCGAACCTGATATGCAACATTATATCGGTTTCTTTATTAAGTAAAGAGGGATATAATTTTGTATTACAGGATAATGTTATGAACATTTTCCGTAACCAAAAGTTGGTTGGATCAGGCACGTTGTGCAATGGCATTTATGTTCTAAATCAATCAACAGTTCTGAGCATAACAAACACACACAAGAGGAAGAGTTCAGAACTGAACGAATCCTTCTTGTGGCATTGTAGACTGGGTCATATCAATGCGACACGACTGGCTAAGTTGCATAAGGATGGATATTTGAAACCATTCGAATTTTCATCTTATGACACTTGCCAGTCATGTCTCAAAGGCAAGATGACCAAAACACCATTTACGGGACACGGAGAAAGAGTTACCGAACTCTTGGGACTGATACATAGTGATGTATGCGGTCCCATGTCTACACATGCTAGGGATGGTTCTTCGTACTTCATTACATTCACTGACGATCTCTCAAGATACGGACATGTGTACTTAATAAGACACAAGTCTGAAGCTTTTGAGAAATTTAGAGAATATAAACAATAAGTCGAGAACCAAACCGGAAAAAGTATTAAAATCCTTCGATCTGATCGAGGAGGTGAATACTTAAGCAATGAATTCCTGGACTTCCTAAAAGAGAATGGGATTCTCTCTCAGCTGACTCCTCCATATCAGAAAGGAGGAACCGCACCCTATTAGATATGGTGCGCTCTATGATGAGCACAGCTGAGTTACCTATTTCCTTCTGGGGGTATGCGCTTGAGACATCCATACATCTATTGAATATGGTCCCCACCAAATATGTGCCTACCACTCCATATGAGATATGGAAAGGGAAGAGACCATGTCTTAACTATGTTAAGATATGGGGTTGTCCAGCCTATGTCAAACGACAAAATCCGGACAAACTCGAGGCACGGTCTGTTCTATGCAAATTTATAGGATATCCCAAAAATTCACAAGGGTATATCTTCTACCACCCTGAGGAACAAAGAGTGTTTGTTTCTCGGCATGCCACCTTTTTAGAAAAGGAATTTCTTGAAAAAGAGATTAGTGGTCATGAGGTAGAACTGGAAGAGGTTCCAGCTACAGAAGCTACAACAGAAGATCTGGTGGAACTAGAGGATTCAGTAGTACCCGACGAACCCCAGCCTCTCCGCCGATCTAGTAGGGTTCCTCGCCGACCTGAGAGATGCTACGGTTTTCTCATGGATGGTGGGAGCGAGGATTGCATCATGGAGGATGATGACCCAACTAGCTTCGAGCAGGCCATCACGAGTGGGGACTCAGTGAAATGGCTGGATGCTATGCGGTCCGAGATGGAATCCATGTACACCAACAAAGTATGGACTTTGGAAGTTGCTCCTGAAGGGGTAAAACCCATTGGGAGCAAGTGGATCTTCAAGAAGAAACTTGGTGTAGATGGGAAAGTGGAGACTTTCAAAGCTAGACTTGTTGCAAAGGGTTTTCGTCAAAGACCAGGTGTGGACTATGACGAAACCTTTTCTCCAGTGGCTATGCTTAAATCCATCCGGATCATGCTTGCCATCGCTGCATATCATGATTACGAAATCTGGCAAATGGATGTTAAGACCGCCTTTCTAAATGGTGATTTAGAAGAGTGCGTGTACATGACTCAGCCAGAGGGCTTCGTAGACAGTGGGAGCAGCGGGAAGGTGTGCAAGCTGCTTAAATCCATTTATGGATTAAAGCAAGCATCGCGGAGTTGGAACATCTGCTTTGACGTCGTTATCAAAGAGTTTGATTTCGTCAAAAATCCAAATGAACCTTGTATCTACAAGAAGGTGGCAGAGAGTAAAGTTGTCTTCCTCGTATTGTACGTGGACGACATACTCTTGATAGGAAATGATATTCCTATGCTGCAATCGGTCAAGCTCTTCTTATCATAAAGATTCTCAATGAAAGATCTTGGTGATGCCTCCTGCATATTGGGGATTAGGATCTATAGAGATAGATCCAAACGGATATTGGGATTGTCCCAATCCAGGTACATTGACACCATACTAAAAAGGTTTAGTATGGAAGATTCCAAGTGTGGGAACTTGCCCACGATCTCTGGAGTCACTCTCTCCAAAGAGATGTCTTCCAAGACTGATTTGGAGAGAGCTCGCATGCAAGGGATACCCTATGCTTCGGCTGTAGGCTCTATCATGTATGCGATGCTATGTACCAGACCCAATGTTGCATACTCACTAAGTATAGTGAGTAGATATCAAGCTGATCCTGGAGAGAGTCACTGGACAGCTGTGAAGAGCATTCTCAAGTACTTGCGAAGGACTAAAGAGATGCTCTTGGTGTATGGCAACGGAGAACTCCAAGTGGAGTCCTTTACCGATTCGAGCTTCCAGAGTGATAAGGACGACTCTAAGTCGCAGTCGGGATTTGTCTTTACCCTTTACGGAGGGGCGGTTAGATGGAAGAGTTCCAAGCAAGAAACCGTGGCAGACTCGACGATGGAGGCTGAATACATCGCTGCCAACGATGCTGCTAAAGAGGCTGTCTTACTGAACTTGGAGTGGTCCATCCATTGAGCATCCAATACCTTTGTATTGCGATAACAATGGAGCGGTGGCTTTGGCCAAGGAACCCAGGTCCCATCAGCGATCCAGGCATATTCTGAGGCGGTATCACCTGATACGGGAGATAGTTGATCGCCGGGAGATCGAGGTCAGGAGGGTTGACATGAAGAACAACACGGCGGTTCCACTCACGAAGGCCATTCCCCAGATACAGTTTGAGAGACTCTTCGGGATGCTCGGTATGCGATACTACAGCAGCTGGCCCTAGTGCAAGTGGGAGATTGTTAGTTGTATGTATGCCCTAGAGGCCAGTATTGTACAGATGGTGTATATTATATTGGATGCTTGGACATATATAGAGATGACTTTCTTGCTCGATATGATAGTATGCTATCTGGTTGCTCTTTATCTTAACATGTACACTTGTCTCTTTAAACTGTCTTATAGTTACATGTTGATAAAGCCCTTAGGATGTGTACTTGACTACCTGGACTATGATGCAGATCATACTAGTGGGGACATGGTAGTCCATAAGTACATCCTTCAAGGTCCCTAGTCGTGGGTGTATCGAGACGGGGCATCGATATACCAGTATAGACTAGCGTATACGCTTCTCGACCCATGAGATGGGCGATGGATGATCCCATATCCATTGGTGTTTGACATCAGAGATGGTACATGGGTGCTCAGTGGAGACTGGGTACACTGGACGGACTCGCCGAGAACTCCCAGATGGTATTATACCTCACGTCAGATGGCAGTTCTCATGTGAGACTTGTACAGGTTAGTCTGTAGACCCGAGATCGTCATAGAGTCTTGTGTGATTCCCACTGTGCTTTGATCTCCACCTTACCACGTCCATGAGGGCGTGCAAAACGGTGGTCTTTAGGTACAGTCCCGAGTCACATGGAGGCAATGAGCGATAGGAGGGGTTTCGTCTCTCCCGGTATTGGGGGTTGATGTTGCGTTGTGCTCGATTGGCCGTAACAGGGAAGTCCATGGCCAGGGCTGATCAGAGATTTGCTGGTAAGTGTTACCAGTAGTTTCTCGACCCGTTATGAGCCTCATATCGGCACGACTTATCGGTTATTGGGGTCTGACGTATACCACCCCTAGACTTGATATGCGACATATCAGACGAACAGACCAGACTGTACGGTAAGTGTTACTGGTTGGATTCACAGGAGTGTGAGCGGGCTAGCTCATCGATCTTCTGATCGCTCAATACCCGGATGGCCGTTATGTTTAGCAGACCGCTTGCGGCTTGTGGGTGCTTGATATGATCATCATCTGCTACCGGCGTATTGACGAGTCTTTAGAGTCCTACACAGAGGTTTCCTGGCTCAAGCGAAACGAAATAGGAGTGCATATGAGATATATGCAGGACCGAGAATGATGCGTGTATGTGATACCGTATTCCATTCTCGCGATGGATGTATCGATTGGTTATATTCGATATAACCTAGATATCGAATCAAGGATTGATTCGATAAGCCGATACATAGGATACTAGTCGGTTATATGCGATATGACCGGATCGTTAAATCAAGTGTTGATTTAATGATTTAATGTATAATTATATATTTGATATATTACTTTGCATTAACTAGTATTGGTTCACTTTAAATGGATTTTCTCACTTGATGTGCAAGAAGTATATGTGATATACTTTTGTGCACATATTTGTATCATGTTTGATGATACTTGATCATATGGTTAAGTGTAAAGGATTAAACCATGGTTAAGAGATGATTAGGGTATGCTTTTTCATTTATTTATTTGTTTATTTATTTGGAAAAGATTTAGATACTAATGGTGGCTATGTTTGTTTCTAGTCGAAGCTTCATGAAGCTTTGACTTCTTAACCATTCTTGTCTTCATGCTTAACCCTAACCCATCCAAGTAACCATGGTCTATTCTCTACACTCTACTATGGTTAGATTATGATAAGTATTGGATTATTTTTCATTTTAATTCAACACTTATCATATTCTTTCTTCTTCTACATCATCTTCTTCTTCAAGAAAGCTTGATGCCATCAATGGCAACTTGAGTTCTAAAGTGAGAAATCCAATTCCAAAGTGAACCCACCTCCTATTTCTTCACCCTCTACCTCTTGCCAAGTTGTTTTGGGTGTTTTCTTCACAAGTTTCACAAATTTGTGAAGTCGGAGCTTGAACTTGTGATGCCTCGACGTAGATCATCTTCGGCACGAAGCCGACGACCTAGTCCGCCCATTTCTCCGATCAAGCCGACGATTGAGTCCGGGATTCGAGATGGACAGCGAGAGGACGCCTACATGGAGCCAAGGAAGTGGATATCCGGGTCTACAAAGGTTGTAGCTTCTTATCTTTAGTTAAGTTGTTAACTAGATTCGTTTTTCGCCTAAATTTCTAGTCAACGATCTAGTCTATGGTTTCTCGGCACCGTAAAATTTAAAATTGGCATGGTTGATGCCTTGTGAGACGTGACTAGCGTGCCTAGGAACCCTACACACTTGATGCTCTCGTAGGGGTCTAGGGGTATGGGCTTGGCTATTCATCACGATCGTGGAATCCGTATTTTCTATTGTTGGTTAAATACAAAATACGGACCTCCTAGATATCCTTTATTTTCATATGTGCTCCTGCTGTTGATATTTTGTGATGTGATTACTTAGTATCTGAGACGAATGGATTATTATTATATATATGATATATAATAAACATTGCTTATGTTTTACACCCACTCTAGTCCCGCCCCGCTATGCCGTTATTTAAGTAACCTAACGGTGCATAACGAGACAATATGGCGAATACGGATGGCATAAGTATACATTCTATTTTCGTTTCTTTTATGTGATGGCTTAGGAACTTAAATGATGGGACTACATTAATAAGATTAATGTAAAGAAAAAGAAACCTAAAGATGTTATAGAATTAGATTTGAAACTCACTCGGATTTTTTTTAATGAAAAATGCAAGTTTCAAAAGATGCGGAACTTAAGCCACTCCTTTTCTAAACTATTTAGATTCTACAACGAGATCAAGTTCAAAGCGTTAAAGGTTTTCATAAAAATCATCCGCAACCCTCCGTCATTTTAGGAAGCAGAATACTTAGTATTCGTTCTACGTATGTTGATTATAGTCAAGGCGTACTGTACGGTAGCTATGTGATGTCTTCCTACAAAGCATATGATGCGATAAGTTAGGACATTCATGTGATTATGTTGATCATAGTCAAGGGTCATATGGGTGGGTCTAGTTAATCATGAAATGATGGATAGAACTTGACTAGTGCTTATGATATGTTGACCATAGCCAAGGTCATAAGCAGTTAGGGGTAAAAACCATTTCGGGAGTTTCAAGAGTTGAAATTTGTAATATATGATAGTTGGATCTCGATCCTACTTTGAGTAAGAGTTACTCTCATGAGAATTTTGCACTTTACAATTAGCTAATCCAGTAGGAGTCTAGAAAGGTGTCAACGGGGTTAGACCTCTGGGAAAACTAGGTTTATTTTAATTAGGTCCGTGCGAAAGAACGGGGAACCTCCCTCAAAGTACCGACACTGGCTTGGTTGACCGGTTAGCAAAACTGTAGAATGTAATTAATCCTAGCTAGTTTTCTTTTTAGGTTTGGAAAGAAAGTTTGATAAAAGCAGTGGGAGATATCGATTAGATAAGATAACAACCAATCTAATTCTTTGTAAGAGCATTTCGCAGAGTGTATTATTTTCTCTCTCCTAAAGGCAGATACCTGATGACGGGACTTAAGCTTCTTTTAGAGAAAAGAAAACTGACAGGACCGAATTATAAAGAATGGTTGAGGAACCTGAATATTGCACTCACATATTGTTAGTTATATGTATGCCCTAGAGGCCATTACTATACATAGGATGTATATTGTAGTGGATGCTGGGACATATATAGGGAGGACTTTCTTGCTCGACATGATAGTATGCTATCTGGTTACCCTTTACCTTAACGTGTACACTGATTGTCTCCCTGTTACATGTTGGTAAAGCCCTTAGGATCTGTACTTGACTACCTGGACTATGATGCGGATCATACTAGTGGGGACCTGGTAGTCCATAAGTACATCCTTCAAAGTCCCTAGTCGAGGGTGTATCGAGACGGGGCATCGATATACCATAGTAGACTAGCGTGTACCTTCTCGACCCATACAGATGGGCGATGGATGATCCCATATCCATTGGTGTTTGACATCAGAGATGATATACGGGTGCTCAGTAGAGACTGGGTACACCGGACGGACTCGCCGAGAACTCCCAGATGGTATTATACCTCACGTCAGATGGCAGTTCTCTGGTGACACTGGTACAGAGTAGTCTGTTGACCCGAGATAGTCATAGAGTCTTGTGTGGTTCCCACTGTGCTCTGATACCACTGTAGGGTTCCTAGGCACCCTAGTGAGGTCTCACAAGGCATCAACCATGCCAATTTCAAAAATTAACGGTGCCGAGAAACCCGACTACGGATCGTTGGCTAAAGTTTAGGCGAAAAGATAACAAGTTAACATCTTTAACTATATGAAATACGGAAATACAACCTTTGTAGATCCGGTGCTCCACCTCCATAGCTCCGCAACGAAGTCGTATCCGCTGTCCAAAAGGAATCCGGGCTCTAGAGTCGGCTTCGTCGGAGAAAAAGCGAGCTAGGTCGTCGATGTCCATGCCGAAGATGATCTACGTCGAGGCATCGCTAAATCAAGCTCCACCTTCACCAAGCCGGAAATACAACCTTTCTGCAGTTGTTTTGGGGATTCGGTGTTTCGATCGGGGTATCAAATTTTGTCTATTTGGCTTTCCGGATAAATTTTAGAATATGTTAAAATGTTCGACCGGATATAAATACCCAATTTTTCCCCTGTCGGGAAATTTCCAAGTGTTGGATTTTTCCGTAGTTTAACGACGTTCTAAGTAGTGCAAGTAACGCGATGGTCCCTCTAGAAGACAACAAAGCTTAACTCGATTATGTGACCGTCTTGAACTGCCCTTTGAACCTTCGGGTTTGGGGCAGTACGGCGTGCCATATGTGAGGCGTTGGCTTGACCCTTCTACGGCTGGACCGTTGGTACTGAGGTACGAACGGAATGTTGTTAGACTGATTTCATGTGTTGAGCTGTATCGGGAAAACTTGGGTGTTTGACTGTTCGATCGAAAAGTTTAACATTTTCTGTTTATCTGGAATGGGATACAATAATTGGAATTCACAAATAGTTATGAGATAACTGAATGAATGTTATAAACATAGCAGTTTAGTCTCACTTGATTGGTTGCCACGGAATTTTGATGTGATCAAAAGTCCGTCGCAATCACGTAGCGTACGCGGATACTCGCCGGGTAAACTTAATAGACAGCCTCACTCCATAGCCCCGACCAAGTGACTGTAGGAGAACCCCGTCGCCGAAAGCATCCGTCCGGGTGCTCGCGGTAGCGGTGTTCCGCCTTGGTGCACTTCGTCGACGGTATCGGGGGTGCGGCCGCCTACTAAAGTTTGCGACGAGTATTCGATCAGACTGTCGGGAATCTTGTTGAATTGCCCGACTCGATATTGAAAAGTGTTTTCGATAATGAGACTAAAATGCGGGGTTTATAATTGTTAGGCATGCGATGTCTAAGGAATTCATTTGGTCAGGCATCCGATGTCTGAGATGGTTGCGGATTCCAACTGTTGTAGTTTTACACTTTCTTTTCTGTGACCGTAAGTGTAATATGTGATATCGCCGGTTTCGTTGCTATATGTCAACGACAATTGGGATGCGCATATTTACTTACGTTGATGACATGTGATGTTATGTGTTGCTGGATATGTTATATTGGATCGTCGTGTACGAATAGCCGGGGGTTTTTATGTGAGATGAGTGTTTTTCATTTTCATTCATGTAAAAACTTGTATGTAATATTCTTTTATTGGGGCGCTTCCAGGTTGCGGAAGTTGTCACCCGTTGTATATTATTTACTTTTCCGCACTAGGATAGACCCAAGGAGGAGGGCACAAGTAACCGGGTTCTGGAGTCCAGTGGGAGACCAACTCGAGGAGTCGAGTCCGGGTCTCTTAACTCTAGAATTGGTAGGGTTGCTTGCCGCTCTCGTAGGGGTCTTGGGGTGTGGGTTTGGCTATTCATCACGACCGTGGAATCCGTGTTTTATACTGGCTCGTATTGAAAACACGGACGTCCTAGTATATCCAATATTTCATATGATTCTTCTGCTGTGATATCTGTGATGTGATCATGTGATGTTCTGTGATAGATATAGTATATAGTATATATGATATATTATATAGATGTTACTTATGTTTTACACCCGCGCTAGCCCTGCCCTGCTCTGCCGTTAGTTACCTAACCTAACGGTGCACGAGGGGACATCGAGGCGAATGCGGATGGCATAAGTGTACGTCATATCTATCTGTGATGTTTAGGTATTTAAATGATGGGACTTCATTAATGTGATTAATGAAATAAAAGAAACCTAAGATGTTGTAGAATCGAATTTCAAAATAAAACAGGTAGCTACAGTTCTTGCTTTGCACAGAGGTATATGTGATATATCCTGCACCTTATTCGATGAGGAAAGGACCGAGATCCCTTCACCGGGAGTGACTCCTTTAGCAATAACTGGCAAATGCTACACACTCGGTTTGTCTTTTGATTGCTTTTAAGAGTTTTTGCTTTGCACATTGATATATATGATATATCCCGCACCTCATTCGACGAGGAAAGGACCGACGATCCCTTCACCGGGAGTGACTCCTTTAGCAAAACTAGAAAAGCCTCAAAAGCACTCCATTTTAAAATCATTTGATTCTACAACGATATCAAGTTCATTACGCAATAGGTTTTCATAAAAACCTGTCGTAGCCCTCCGTCATTTCAGATAAGTGTTGTTTAGTATTCGTGCTGCGTTTGTTGGCCTCCGTCAAGGCGCAGTGTGCGGTAGCTAACCAGTATTTATCTGCTTATGCATATGATGCAGATTGAGTTAGGGTAGTCGTGCGACCTTGTTAGCCTCCGTCAAGGGTCGTGCGGGTGGGTTTGATTCAATCAAGAAATGACGGGTTGAACTTGACTAGTAGCCTATGGTTTGTTGGCCTCCGTCAAGGTCATAGGGTGCTAGGGGCAAAATATTATCGGGAATTTCAAGTGTTGAAATTTGCAATGAGATTGCATACCTTCTATGAGATAGTTGGATCCCGATACCCGCTGCGAGTAAGTGTTACTCCTGGGAGAGTTTTATACATTACAATTAGCCGATCAAGTAGGTGTCTAGAAAGGTGTTAACGAGGTTACGCCTCTGGGAAAACAAGGTTTACATTAATTAGGTTCGTGCGAAAGCACGGGGGACCTCCCTCAAAGTACCGACACTGGCCTGGCTGAAAGATTGGCGAACTTGTAGTGTGTAATTAATCCCGGCTAGTCTTTCCTTTTAGGGTTTGAAGGAAGATTTGATAAAAAGCAGTGGGAGCCATCCTGATTAGATAAAATAATAACCAATCTATTCTTGCAAGAGCGCACGCTGAGTGTTTTCTTCTCTCTCTCTCCTGGTAGCGACCATATCACGCCTTAATCAAGATAATAATATGGATTATTGACCGAACCCGCTTGTTATACTGAGCTGGGGAACGTTGGTCCCGCTCCACCTTATAATTGTTATAAGACAGAGCAGGAAATTGGGGAATACCAAGATTCCCGTGCCGCCCAAACGAAGAGAGTGCATGCTGATGCATCATCTTCGGGTGTGTTCATTATACAGAACTGTTTCTCAGTATCCTCCGCATCCTGGTATATGATACCGGATCAGGATCCCAGATATGTAATATGTTACATAGGGCTACAAAAGGGTAGAAAAACTGAGAACGGGTGATAAGTTTCATGAGACAGAAAACGGGGCAAATGTTGCAGCCAAGTCTGTTGGTCACTGTCACCCTGTATTACCAATACATTGATTCTGAACGAATGTTATTAGATACCGAACCTGATATACAAAATCATATCAGTCTCTTTATTAGTAAAGAAATGATATAATTTTGTATTAATGGATAATGTTTTGAACATTTCCTATATCAAAAGTTGATCGGTTCAGGCACGTTATCTAAAAGCATTGATGTTCTAAATCAAACTACAGTTCTTAGTATACAGAACACACACAAGAGGAAGAGTTCAGAAATGAACGAATTCTTCTTGAGGCATTGTAGACTAGGTCAGATCAATGTGACCCGACTAGCTAGAGTTACATAAAGATGCATATTTAAATTAGTTTGAATTTACATCTTGTGAAACTCGCCAGTCATGTCACAAAGATAAGATGACCATAGCTCCGTTTACTGGAAACAGAGAAAGAGTTAGTGAACTCTTGGGATTGATACATGTTGATGTATGTAAGGTCCCCTGTCTACACATGCCAAGACTGGTTCTTTGTACTTCGTTACATTCTCTGATAATCTCTCAAGATTCAGACCTATGTTCCTGCTGAAACACAAGTCCGAACCTTTTGAGATATTCACAGAATATAAGTTAGAAGTAGAGAACCAAAATACGGGTATAAGTATTATGTCCTTTGATGAGATCAAGGAGGAGAATACTTGAGCACGGAATTCCAGGACTATTCTAAAGGAGAATGAGATTCTCTTTCAGCATTACTCCTCCGTATACACCATAGCACGATGGTATATCGGGGCGGAGCAGATACACCCTATTTGATATGGTGTGCTCTATGATGAGTAATACTGAGTTACCTTTTTCCTTTTGGGAGTTATGCACTTACGAAGTTGCATACCTATTGAATAGGGTTCCAATCAAATCAGTTGCCTACCACTTCATATGTGATATGGAAAAGGAAGAGCCCATTTCTTAAGTTAGTTAAGATTTGGGGTTGTCCGGCCTATGTCTGAAAGCAAAATCCGGACAAGCTCGAGGCAAGGTCTGTAATGTAGAACTGGAAATGTTCCAGCTATACAAACTACAGCACATGATTTGATAGAACCAAAGGATTCAGTAGATTCCAACGAACCTCGGCCTCTCCGCCGATCTAGTAGGGTTCCTCACCCACCTGAGAGATACTTCGGTTTCGCTATGACAGTGGGAGCGAAGATTGCATCATGAGATGATGACCCAACTATTTTCGAGCTGGCCATCAGGAGTAAGACTCTGTAAGAATGGCTGGATGTTTAGCGATCTGAGATGGAATCCTTATACACCAGCAAAGTATGGACTTTAGCTGCTATATCTGAAGGGTTAAATCCCCATCAGGAGCAAGTATATCTTGAGAAGATTACTTGGTGTACATGGAAAAGTTGAGACTTTCAAAGCTAGACTTGTTAAAAGTTTGCATCATTGACCAGGTACGGATAATGATGAAACCTTTTCAAGTAGCTATGCTTAAGTCCATCCAGATCCTACTTGCCACGGCTACATACCATGACTACGATATCTGGCGGTTGGGTGCCATGACTGCTTTTCTAAATATTGATTTAGAAGAGTGCGTCTGTAAGTACACAGCCAGAGGGCTTCGTAAACAGTGGGAGCAGCGGAAACGTGTGCAAGATGTTTTATCTGATAAAGCAGGCATCGCGGAGTTGGAACATCTGTTTTGATGAATTAGTCAAAGAGTTTGACATCATCAAAATGGTAGATGAACCTTGTATAAACAAAAAGGTAGTAGGGAGTATGGTGACGATCCTCGTATAGTACGTGGATAACATACTCTTGATAAGAAAGGAGTTTCTTATGCTACGCTCGATCAATCTCCGTATATCACAAAGATTCTCCGTGTAGGATCAAAATGATACCTACTAAATCCTGGATTTTGGATCTATGAGATAGATCTAATTGGATGTTAGAATACTCACTACTTGTAGTGAGATCGTATCAAATGATCCTGGGGAGAATCAATGGAAGGGTTCCAGGGTGATAAAGACGACTGAATGTCAGTCGCAGGCATTGTCTTTACCCTCAGTAAAGGGACGGTATGTTGGAAGAGTTCCAAGCTAGATACCGTGACATACTAGACGATAAAGGCAGGATACATCGCTACTTAAGAGGCTGTTTGGATGTATAATGGTTCATGAGATGAACTATGTTCCTCCCATTGTGTGACAATGGAGTTGTGGCTTTTGCTAAGGAACGTCCGTCCCATCAGTGATCCAGACTTATTCTAAGGCAGTATCACCTGATCATGGAGATGGTTGATCTCCAAGGTGATCGAGGCAAGGAGAGCAGACTCAGAGGATAACACGGCGGATCCACTCACGAAGGCCTATTCCCAGAGAGAGACTTTTATGGGATGGTTGAGTATGAGATACTTCGACCACTGCTACAGATGGCCCTAGTGCAAGTGGGAGATTGTTAGTTATATGTATGCCCTAGAGGCCATTACTATACATAGGATGTATATTGTAGTGGATGCTGGGACATATATAGGGAGGACTTTCTTGCTCGACATGATAGTATGCTATCTGGTTACCCTTTACCTTAACGTGTACACTGATTGTCTCCCTGTTACATGTTGGTAAAGACCTTAGGATCTGTACTTGACTACCTGGACTATGATGCGGATCATACTAGTGGGGACATGGTAGTCCATAAGTACATCCTTGAAAGTCCCTAGTCGAGGGTGTATCGAGACGGGGCATCGATATACCAGAGTAGACTAGCGTGTACCTTCTCGACCCATACAGATGGGCGATGGATGATCCCATATCCATTGGTGTTTGACATCAGAGATGATATACGGGTGCTCAGTAGAGACTGGGTACACTGGACGGACTCGCCGAGAACTCCCAGATGGTATTATACCTCACGTCAGATGGCAGTTCTCTGGTGACACTGGTACAGAGTAGTCTGTTGACCCGAGATCGTCATAGAGTCTTGTGTGGTTCCCACTGTGCTTTGATTTCCATCTTACCACGTCCAAGAGAGCATGCAAAACGGTGGTTTTTGGGTACAGTCCCGAGTCACATGGAGGCAATGAGCGATAGGAGGGGATTCGTCTCTCCCGGTATAGGGAGTTGATGTTGCGCTGTGTTCGATTAGCTATAACAGGAAATCCCTGGCCAGGGTTGCTGAGATTTACTGGTAAGTGTTACCAGTAGTTTCTCGAAGTGTTATAGACCTCATATCGACACGACTTATCGATCTATTGGGGTCTGACGTTTACCACCCCTAGGCAAGATATGCGACATATCAGACGATCAGACCGGACTGTACGGTAGTGTTACTGGTTGGATTCACTGGAGTGTGAGCGGGCTTGCTCGTCGATCTTCAGATCGCTCAATACCCGGGTGGCCGTTACGTTTAGCAGACCGCTTGCGGCTTGTGGGTGTTTGATATGATCATCACCAGCTGCCGGCGTATTGACGAGTCTTTAGAGTCCTACATAGAGGTTTCCTGGCTCAAGCGAAACGAAATAGGAGCGCATATGAGATATGTGCAGGACCGAGAATAATGCGTGTATGTGATACCGTATTCCATTCTCGCGATGAATGTATCGACTGGTTGTATGCGATATAACCTAATTATCGAATCAAGGATTGATTCGATAAGCCGATACATTGGATACTAGCCGGTTATATGCGATATGACCGGATCGTTAAATCAAGAGTTGATTTAATGATTTAATGCATAATTATATATTTGATATATTACTTTGCATTAACTAGTATCGGTTCACTTTAAATGGATTTTCTCACTCGGGTGTGCGCATTGCATATGCGATATGATTTTGTGCACTTGATTGTATCATGTTTGATGATACATATCTTTTTTGTTAAGTGTAATGAATTAAACCTAGGTTAAGTAAATGATTAGGGTTTTCTTTTATTCATTCATTTATCTTTTCATTTGCATTTAAAAGATAAATGAGAAAAGGAAAAGAAGTCAAAAATGATGGCTAGTTTTGTTTTCAACATGAAGCTTCATGAAGCTTTCATTAAGTCACCATTTTTGTCTCATCTCCTTAACCCTAACCATTCTTTAACCTTGGTCAATTCTCTACACTTAACTTGGGTGATGTTATGATAAGAATGATTGAATTATTCTTTTGATAATAAAACTTATCATAACTATTATCTTCTTCTTCCTCATTTTTCTTCAAGTGAAGAAAGCAAGGTCATCAATGGTGATTGATGATAAAGAGTGAGAAATCCAATTCTAAAGTCTACCCACTTCCTATTTCTTCATCCTCTACCTCTTGCCAAGTAGTAGAGTGTGTTTCCTTCACAAGTTTTTAGGGCTTGGTGAAGGTGGAGCTTGATTTAGCGATGCCTCGACGTAGATCATCTTCGGCATGGACATCGACGACCTAGCTCGCTTTTTCTCCGACGAAGCCGACTCTAGAACCCGGATTCCTTTTGGACAGCGGAGACGACTTCGTTGCGGAGCTATGGAGGTGGAGCACCGGATCTACAAAGGTTGTATTTCCGTATTTCATATAGTTAAAGATGTTAACTTGTTATCTTTTCGCCTAAACTTTAGCCAACGATCCGTAGTCGGGTTTCTCGGCACCGTTAATTTTTGAAATTGGCATGGTTGATGCCTTGTGAGACCTCACTAGGGTGCCTAGGAACCCTACAGATATGATAAAGTATCATATGTCCTCATAGCCAAAGCCCCACCCGTCCCAAGTCCTGAATCATCTGTTTCGGATAGAGAGATCCGAAAAATATGGGATATTGATTATGACACGGCCAAGTGCCTCGTGTTTTCTTCTATGGATAATGTACATCAGAAGCAGCATGAGAAGATGGATGTTCAATCCATCTTTCTGTTAGTGTATATGCCCTAGAGGCCATTACTGTATCATACTGGTTTGTATATTACTTAATGGATGCTTGGGATATTCACCTTGTATATGCAATCTTGCTCAAAATAGTAGTATGCTACTTGGTTTGTTTCTACTTCAATGTGTACAAGTGTTTATTTTTGTATATCGCCTATACACATTAGTAGAGCCCTTAGGATCTTTGCTTGATTACCAGCGATGTGATGGCCGTCACACTAGTGGGGCTGGGTAATCTATAAGCACATCCTTATGCAGGTCCCTGGTCGCAGGACTATCGAGACAGGGCATCGATACTCCGGAGTAGACCAGCGCATGCGCTTCTCATCCCAGTGTGGGAGACGGTCTGTCCCACAGCCGTCAGTACGTCGTACTTGAGATAGTATGCGGGTGCTCGTTAGGTTACGGGTACACTGGACAGGACTCGTCGGGAACTGACTAGTTGGTATTATACCTATCGTCAGTTATCAGTTCCCAGGTGACATGAGTACAGCTTAGTCCGCTGACTTGACACTGTCACTTCGCCTCGGGTGTGTTCCCACTGTACTTTGATCACTACCCTACCACGGCTCAAAGGAGTCGTGCAAACAGGTGGTGGTTGGGTGCAGTCCCGAAGCACTTGGAGGCAGTGACGGTTAGACAGGATTCGTCTCTCCCGGTATTGGGGGTTGACATCGCGCTGTGTCTAGGAGAGCCATTACACGAGTAGTCCCTGGCCAGGGCAAACGAGATATACTGGTAGGTTTCCAGTGTTATCTCAGGGTGTATTGGGCTTCACTCCGGCACGACTTGTACCGTTATTGGGGGACTGACGTTTACCGCCCCCTAGGCCCGCCATGCGATGTATCAGACGAACAGACCGGACTGTACGGAGAATGTCACACTCAGGCTCAGTAGGAGTTCAGATGGGTTTCGCATCGTCCGTCTTCTTGTCGGCATTACCTGGGGACCGTTACGCACAGCTAGTGCCGCTTGCGGTCTGTGGTTAAACCCACTGCCAGCGTAGTGTCGAGTCTTTAGAGTCCCACACAGAAAGCTTTTCGCCTTTAGGCAAAAGAGTAGAGGTCGCATGGTATTGCGACAGGTCGCATGGTTTTGCGACAGGGTTCGGTCACATCCGTGCACTTGTGCACGTACAGTGTCCAGACAGTTTATACTAGCGGGCTTTGGTTTAAGCCAGATCCTAGTGTACCTTATGGGATTGGATTTATCCAGTTTGCATTCGTGTTCCTCGGAACGCGGATGCGGGTGTGTATGCACAGTTGACAGGGAGGCAGAGGCAGCGGATTCTCATTAGGGTTGTTGACAGTTGACCGTTGACTTTTTGACTTTATGCTCAACCCTAATGAGAATATGATATGTGATTAACTATTATATTAATTAAGTATTATGGTGATATGGTTGTTGACTTGTTGACTTTTGTTGACTTGTTGACTTTGGTGACTTGTTGACTTTTGTTGACTTGTTGACCGGTTGACTAGGCTTGACTAGTTGACCATCATGATAACCATGGTTATCATTTCATACCAAAGACTTTTTCTTGCTTGCTCATTTGAGTAAAATGAGTGCATGACATGATAAGGTTATGGTTGCTTCTAACCATCACATAAGACTTTTTTGATATGATGAGTTATGATCACTTTGGATTATGAGAGGGTGAGAGACAAAATACTTGCTCATTCTTTCTTGCTCATTCTCTCTCTTGTTCTTGAGCTCTCCTCTTGCTCTCACCCTCAACCTCTTGCTCCCTCTCTTGATCTATGGTTCTCTTGTCTCATGAGTTGAGAATCAAGAACCATAGATAAAATCCCATTCTATTTCCTCTCTACTCATTCTAGTTCACTAGGTTTAGCAAACCAAGTGAACTAGTTTCTTCAAAGAACGAAGAAGGAGCTAAAGGTTGGAGCTTTCAAGTGGATCTATCTTCGGCGTACGGAGACAACGAGAAGGAACCATCGAACCACCATCGGAGCTCGAAGAGAAGGAGTTCAAGTTTAGGTATAACCATCTTCATCCGAGTAGCTAAATATCTTTAGCTTAATTTGCTAGTTTTAGTTTAGGTAAAGATCCCGACCTAGCTTAGTCCATGTTGCCTCTTGCGTTAAAATTTTGATTTTATACCGTTTCCGCCTCCCCGTAAGAACCGGGGGTCGCAACGTGGACTTACAGTGGTATCAGAGCTTAACTAAACTTAAACTAGCTTGGTAGTGAAGTGTAACGAAGTTCGGAACCGGAAAAATCCAAAAAACAAACTTTTACAAAACCTGAGTTTCTGTTGAAATTTTTTTGGCTCAAAATGAAAAAATTTATACTCCTAAATTCGGCTCAGGGTTTTGTGTGAACACCCATGAAAAACGGTCCACTGTTTCGTTCAAACCGCCGCGCTTCCGCCGCACGAGGTAGGCATGTGCCGCGGAAGCGCCGCGGTTTGTCGTCTTCTCTGCATCGTTTTTCGTGCAGTGTGTGTCTGTGTTGGTTTTGGGATTTTTGAAATATATTATATGTGCCCAGATTTTCCAGAAAAGAAACTTCCTTTTGGGGTCCTATAATTCCGTATTTTTTTCCGAACTTCACTGCACTTTGACTATGATGGTTATATCTGTGATGCTTGCATGTATTGAACGTCGGCTAATCGCTATAAGTCGATTGGTCGGGGTTATACATGATCTGTGTTTGATATTGGAATGTGTATATAAATATGTTGGATTGTCGCGGGTGAATAGCCGGGGGTTGTGAGACGAGAGTTTTCTTTTCTTGCAATTCATGTAAATTTGTAAATTGATGTAATAATTATTTGTATGGCCGCACAACCGGGTCGGGGTTGTAGCCGGTATAATTTCTTTTTACTGTTTTTGCTCCTAGGATAGACCCATGGAGGGGTGCACAAACTACCGGGTATGCCGAAGTGTCGAGTGGCCTACTCATGGAGATGAGGGAGGTTGCTACGCTTCGGGTACTTGGCGGGTAGTTTGCCGCACCCGTAGGGGTCTTGGGTGGGGTATTGGCTATTCACCGCGACCGTGTTATCTGTTTTTGTTACAGGCTCGTACAAATTACAGATTGCTAGTATATCCAATATATTTATCTGTGATCTGAAATGTTTATCATTGCAGTATATCTATATATGATATTATTTAGGCGTTGCTTATGTTTTACAGACGCGCTAGCCCAGCCCCCGCTCTGTCGTTAGTTAAGTAACCTAACGGGTAATGACGGGGCCCCGTGGCGAATGCGAATGGCATAAGCGTACGTCATATTTTGGTTGTTTTCTGCAATGGTAGGATTAAATGATGGGACGCATTAAAAGAACTAATGCAAGAATATCACGCATTAAAAGAACTAATGCAAGATAATAAACCAAGTTAAAGTCGTTGGAACACTTTCGAAAAACCACTCGGTTCTTTTCAAAACAAACTTTTAAAATACGGAGTTTGAGCCACTCCATTTAAAAGCTATCTCGTTCCATCGACCAAATCAAGTTCACTACGTTCACGGTTTTTGCCAAAACCATCCGTAGCCCTCCATCATTTCAGTTAAATATTCGGTAGTATTCAAGCTATGTATTTTGACCTCACGCCAAGGCATAGTGATTGGTAGCTGCCGGATATTTATCTGTTGCATAGATAGAATGCGTTGGTTTGAGACAGTCGTACTGCCATTTTGGCCTACGTCAAGGGTATGTACGGGTGGGTTCAAATTAACCTGGATAATGATGGGACGAACTTGACATGTGACTTATGACATTTTGACCTCACGCCAAGGTCATAAGAGCATGGGGCAAAAATCCACATCGGGAGTTTCATAAGTACTGAAACTTGCTAGATTTGCATACCATTTGGAGTGTAATGATTCTGGTAGGATTCCTTCAGTTTCGTCACGCGATGATATTTGGATCCCGATCCTACTGTGAGTATATGCTACTCCTCGGGAAATTTCTCACTTAACGATCAATGCTATAAACCTAGTAGGTGCCTAGAAAGGTGTTAGCGGGGCTACGCCCCCAGGGAAAAGAGGTTCTTTAATTAAGGAACTTCGCGAAAGCGTTGGAAAACCTCCCTCGAAGTACCGACACCGGCCTGGCTGAACGGTTAAGCAAGTATTGTACGGTGGGATTGATCCTGACTAATTCTTCCTTTATGGTTTGAGGAGGGATTCGAGAAACAGTGGGAGCCATCCTGTTTAGACAAACTAAAAACCACTCTAAACTTGCAAGAGCATCATGCTGAGTGTTTCTTCTTCTCTCTCCTAATTGCAGCGACCATTCAACATGACTGGACTTAAGTTACTCCTAGATAAAAACAAACTGACAGGGCCAAACTACAAAGATTGGCTCAGGAATGTCAAGATAGCAATCACTTATGACAAGCTGGGGTATCTTCTTACCACCAAAGCTCCCCCTGTCCCTGGTCCAACTTCCAGCGTCGCGGATAAGGAAATCCGCAAGAATTGGGAGATTGATAGCGCGAAGGCCAAGTGCCTCCTGCTTGCCTCGATGGACAACGAACATCAGAGGAGGCATGAGAATATGGACATGGAGTCCATATTGCTCCATACAAAAGAACTGTATGGAGAGCAATCACGTATCGCAAGATACGAAGCGTCGAAAAAGTTATTTTCGACAAGAATGGCCGTCGGATCATCAGTAGCCGAGCACGTGCTAAAGATGATCGGCTTCATTGAAGAGCTCGCTGACCTAGGGATCACATTGGAGAGTGAGCTATATACGGATAAAGTTCTCCAGTCCCTTCCTTCCACTTACGCCCAGTTTATACTGAACTTCAACCTACAAGAAAAAGAGGTTGAACTATCAGAGCTCCTCAACATGCTGAGGAGCGCAGAGGGCACCCTACAGAAAAGTAGGGATACATCCACTTTGTTTGTAGGAGGATCATCTTCTTCTAGGTCCAAGGCGAAAGCCAAGGGAAAGAAGAGGAAAGCCCCCGCCAAACCAAGGGGCGGTGTTAGTAAAGTGGATACGAAGGGAAAAGCAAAAGCAACAAAGATAGCGGGGAAGCTTGTGGATAAGGAAGAATGCTTCTATTGTCATAAGAAAGGACACTGGAAGAATGATTGCAGGGCCTGGAAAGCCAGAACACAGGAATTGAAGCAGGTTGCAGCTTCAGCTTCAGGTGTGTATGTTATTGAAAACTGTCTTTCAATAAACTCTACTTCCTGGATATTGGATACCGGATCAGGATCTCATATCTGTAATTCTTTGCAGGCGTTGAGAAACCGTAGGGTTTTGAAGGCAGGTGACATGACCCTCAGAGTTGCAAACGGAGCTAGCATGGATGCTAAAGCCGTGGGGGACTATCACCTGGGAATGTCAGATGGACATGTTTTGGTTTTGCGTAATTGCTTTTTTGTACCCAACGCAACTTGTAATATCATTTCTGTATCTTTAGTTTCTAAAGAAGGTTATGAATTTGCGTTTGTAAGTAATGTTGTAAACATTCACCTTAATCAAGTTTTGATTGGGTCAGGTACATTGAGTAATGGTATATACGTGTTAAACCAACCACAGATTTTTAATGTCCAGAAAACACACAAAAGAAAGTCTCCAGAAATAAATCAGACTTTCTTATGGCATTGTAGATTGGGTCACATCAATGAGAGAAGGTTGACGAAGTTACATACAGAAGGGTATTTGAATGCGTTCGAATATCAGTCGTATGCCACTTGTCAATCCTGTCTCAAAGGAAAGATGACAAAGACTCCATTTACTGGACAAGGAGTAAGAGCGAGCGAGCTCTTGGGACTCGTACACAGTGACGTGTGCGGTCCAATGTCTACACATGCCCGAAGCGGACATTCTTACTTCATTACTTTTACGGATGACTTCTCAAGGTACGGCTATGTCTTCTTAATGAAACATAAGTCCGAGGCTTTCGGAAAATTCCAGGAGTATAAGAATGAAGTAGAGAAACAGACCGGCAAAAGTATTAAGATTCTAAGATCGGATCGAGGTGGAGAATACTTAAGTGCCGAGTTCCTGGACTATTTAAAAGAGAACGGAATTCTCTCTCAGCTTACTCCTCCATACACCCCGCAACATAATGGTGTATCGGAGAGACGGAACCGCACCCTATTGGATATGGTGCGGTCCATGATGAGTAACGCTGAGTTACCGCGATCGTTCTGGGGGTATGCGCTAGAATCAGCTGCATACCTTTTGAACCGAGTTCCGACTAAGACTGTGCCTACCACCCCATATGAAATGTGGAGTGGGAAGAAACCCTATCTTCAATATCTGAAGATCTGGGGATGTCCAGCTTTTGTCAAAAAGCAGCATGCGGACAAACTCGAGGCACACTCAGTACTGTGCAAGTTTGTGGGATACCCAAAGAACACCACGGGGTATCTTTTCTACTACGCAGAGGAACAAAAAGTCCTTGTTTCTCGTAATGCCCACTTTCTAGAACACCAGTTCTTAGAAAAGGAAATTAGTGGGAGCGCAATAGAACTGGAAGAAATTCCAGAACCACAGACTATTACTGAAAGGTTAGTGGAACCAGAGGGTTCAACAGAACAGGACATTCCTACGCCGCTCCGCAGGAGTAGTAGGCAGTCTCATCCGCCCGAGAGATACTGCGGTTTTCTCATAGACGGGGATAGAGAGGATTGCATCATAGATTATGATGAGCCTACTAGCTTCCAGCAGGCCGTTCAGAGCGTTGACTCAGTGAAATGGCTGGATGCAATGCGGACCGAAATGGAGTCCATGTACACCAACAAGGTATGGACGTTGGACATTGCTCCAGACGGGGTAAAACCCGTAGGATGCAAGTGGATCTTCAAAAGGAAGATTGGTGTAGATGGACAGGTTGAGACCTATAAAGCTAGGCTGGTAGCAAAGGGTTTTCGTCAAAGACCTGGCTTGGACTACGACGAAACCTTTTCTCCAGTAGCCATGCTGAAATCCATTCGGATCCTTCTTGCCATTGCTGCCTTCCACGATTATGAGATCTGGCAAATGGACGTAAAGACAGCTTTTCTAAATGGAAATTTAGAGGAGTGTGTCTATATGGACCAGCCGGAGGGTTTCATTCAGAGTGGGAGCAGCGGAAAGGTGTGCAAGTTGCTTAAGTCCATCTATGGACTAAAGCAGGCGTCGCGGAGTTGGAACATCTGCTTTGATGAGACGGTCAAGGAATTTGGCTTTATCAAAAATCCAGATGAACCATGCATCTATAGTAGATTTGTAGCGAGAACTGTAGTATTCCTCGTTTTGTACGTGGATGACATTCTCTTAATAGGAAATGACATTCCTATGCTACAATCTGTCAAGGGGTTCTTGTCACACAGGTTCTCCATGAAAGACCTGGGTGATGCCTCATACATTCTGGGCATCCGGATCTACCGTGACAGATCCAAGAGGATATTAGGACTTTCACAGTCCAGGTACATCGACACCATACTGAAGAGATTCAGTATGGAAGATTCCAAGCGCGGTAACCTACCGGCTTGTCACGGGATCACCCTCTCTAAAGAGATGTCTCCCAAGACTGATTTGGAGAGGGATCGCATGTCTATTATACCCTACGCTTCTGCGGTAGGCTCTATAATGTATGCGATGTTGTGTACCAGACTGTATGTAGCTTATGCACTGAGTGTGGTAAGCCGGTATCAGTCAAACCCTGGGGAGAAACACTGGATAGCGGTAAAGAACATTCTCAAGTACCTGAGAAGGACTAAGGAGATGTTTTTGGTGTATGGCGGAAAAGACCTCCAGATCGAGGCCTTTGCTGACTCCAGCTTCCAGAGTGACAAGGATGATTCCAAGTCCATGTCGGGTTTTGTCTTTACCCTCAATGGAGGGGCGGTGTGTTGGAAGAGTTCCAAACAGGAAACCGTTGCAGACTCGACGATGGAAGCAGAATACATCGCTGCATCTGATGCCGCAAAAGAAGCTGTCTGGATGAGGAAGTTCTTGAAAGAACTTCAGGTGGTTCCGTCCATTGTTGATCCAATACCTCTGTATTGCGCCAACAACGGGGCTATAGCTTTAGCGAAGGAACCCAGGTCCCATCAGAGATCCAGGCACATCTTGAGGCGGTATCACCTGATCAGGGAGATCATGGATCGCCAGGAGATCGAGGTTCGGAGAGTCGCTTCAGAAGATAACACTGCTGATCCATTCACCAAGGCCCTGCCCCAGACTCAGTTCGAGCGGCTGATCGAGATGATAGGTCTTCGATACGCCAGTACATGGCCTTAGTGCAAGTGGGAGATTGTTAGTGTATATGCCCTAGAGGCCATTACTGTATCATACTGGTTTGTATATTACTTAATGGATGCTTGGGATATTCACCTTGTATATGCAATCTTGCTCAAAATAGTAGTATGCTACTTGGTTTGTTTCTACTTCAATGTGTACATGTGTTTATTTTTGTATATCTCCTATACACATTAGTAGAGCCCTTAGGATCTTTGCTTGATTACCAGCGATGTGATGGCCGTCACACTAGTGGGGCTGGGTAATCTATAAGCACATCCTTATGCAGGTCCCTGGTCGCAGGACTATCGAGACAGGGCATCGATACTCCGGAGTAGACCAGCGCATGCGCTTCTCATCCCAGTGTGGGAGACGGTCTGTCCCACAGCCGTCAGTACGTCGTACTTGAGATAGTATGCGGGTGCTCGTTAGGTTACGGGTACACTGGACAGGACTCGTCGGGAACTGACTAGTTGGTATTATACCTATCGTCAGTTATCAGTTCCCAGGTGACATGAGTACAGCTTAGTCCGCTGACTTGACACTGTCACTTCGCCTCGGGTGTGTTCCCACTGTACTTTGATCACTACCCTACCACGGCTCAAAGGAGTCGTGCAAACAGGTGGTGGTTGGGTGCAGTCCCGAAGCACTTGGAGGCAGTGACGGTTAGACAGGATTCGTCTCTCCCGGTATTGGGGGTTGACATCGCGCTGTGTCTAGGAGATCCATTACACGAGTAGTCCCTGGCCAGGGCAAACGAGATATACTGGTAGGTTTCCAGTGTTATCTCAGGGTGTATTGGGCTTCACTCCGGCACGACTTGTACCGCTATTGGGGGACTGACGTTTACCGCCCCCTAGGCCCGCCATGCGATGTATCAGACGAACAGACCGGACTGTACGGAGAATGTCACACTCAGGCTCAGTAGGAGTTCAGATGGGTTTCGCCTCGTCCGTCTTCTTGTCGGCATTACCTGGGGACCGTTACGCACAGCTAGTGCCGCTTGCGGTCTGTGGTTAAACCCACTGCCAGCGTAGTGTCGAGTCTTTAGAGTCCCACACAGAAAGCTTTTCGCCTTTAGGCAAAAGAGTAGAGGTCGCATGGTATTGCGACAGGTCGCATGGTTTTGCGACAGGGTTCGGTCACATCCGTGCACTTGTGCACGTACAGTGTCCAGACAGTTTACACTAGCGGGCTTTGGTTTAAGCCAGATCCTAGTGTACCTTATGGGATTGGATTTATCCAGTTTGCATTTGTGTTCCTCGGAACGCGGATGCGGGTGTGTATGCATAGTTGACAGGGAGGCAGAGGCAGCGGATTCTCATTAGGGTTGTTGACAGTTGACCGTTGACTTTTTGACTTTATGCTCAACCCTAATGAGAATATGATATGTGATTAACTATTATATTAATTAAGTATTATGGTGATATGGTTGTTGACTTGTTGACTTTTGTTGACTTGTTGACTTTGGTGACTTGTTGACTTTTGTTGACTTGTTGACCGGTTGACTAGGCTTGACTAGTTGACCATCATGATAACCATGGTTATCATTTCATGCCAAAGACTTTTTCTTGCTTGCTCATTTGAGTAAAATGAGTGCATGACATGATAAGGTTATGGTTGCTTCTAACCATCACATAAGACTTTTTTGATATGATGAGTTATGATCACTTTGGATTATGAGAGGGTGAGAGACAAAATACTTGCTCATTCTTTCTTGCTCATTCTCTCTCTTGTTCTTGAGCTCTCCTCTTGCTCTCACCCTCAACCTCTTGCTCCCTCTCTTGATCTATGGTTCTCTTGTCTCATGAGTTGAGAATCAAGAACCATAGATAAAATCCCATTCTATTTCCTCTCTACTCATTCTAGTTCACTAGGTTTAGCAAACCAAGTGAACTAGTTTCTTCAAAGAACGAAGAAGGAGCTAAAGGTTGGAGCTTTCAAGTGGATCTATCTTCGGCGTACGGAGACAACGAGAAGGAACCATCGAACCACCATCGGAGCTCGAAGAGAAGGAGTTCAAGTTTAGGTATAACCATCTTCATCCGAGTAGCTAAATATCTTTAGCTTAATTTGCTAGTTTTAGTTTAGGTAAAGATCCCGACCTAGCTTAGTCCATGTTGCCTCTTGCGTTAAAATTTTGATTTTATACCGTTTCCGCCTCCCCGTAAGAACCGGGGGTCGCAACGTGGACTTACAGTTTCTCCATACACAGGATATGTATGGAGAGCAATCTAGGACTTTGCGATATGAGGCATCTCGAAAGTTGTTTCAGATGCGGATGGCCCCTGGCACATCAGTAGGAGAACATGTCTTGAAGATGATTGGTCTTATAGAAGAACTTGAGGACCTGAGATGGACCATGGATAATGAGCAATATACTGATATTGTTCTGCAGTCTCTCCCCGCTGCCTTTGCTCCGTTCATTGTGAATTTCAATATGAACGATTTGGAGAAATCACTGCATGAACTTATCAATATGTTGAGAAGTGCAGAGAGCATACTTAAAACAGCGAAAACTCCCGCTCTGCTATATGGGCCATCTTCTTCTTCCATCCCAAAAGCCAAGGCCAAGGGAAAGAAGAAGAAGAAACAAACCGAGAGGTGGAGTTGAAAAAGCAAAGGGGAATGACAAATCCGGGGCCGCGGGAAGTGGAAAAGGAGAATGTTTTTACTGCCACAAATCGGGACATTGGAAACGCAACTGTGCTTTGTATCTTGCTGATCTCAAGAAGAAGAAGCATACTGATGCTTCCGCTTCAGGTGTGTTTGTAACTGAAAATTGTTTTTATATAAACTCTGTATCTTGGGTATTAGATACCGGTTCTTGTTCTTACATCTGCAATTGTATGCAGGTATTAAGAAACAATAGAGTTTTGAATACTGGTGATCATACTCTGCGGGTTGGAAATGGTTCCAATGCACATGCTGTATCCGTAGGAGAGTATCATCTGTGGTTGCCTTCGGGTTGTATTTTGGTTTTGAACCCTTGTTATTATGTACCTAGTATGCTATGTAATATAATATCCGTTTCTTTGTTGGACAATGATGGATATCATTTTGTGTTGCAGAATAATATTATGAACATTAACTCGAATCAACAGTTGATTGGGTATGGTACACTAAATAACGGCATTTACATCCTGAACCAACATACAGTTTTCAATACACAACATACTAATAAAAGAAAATTTTCAGATATAAATGAAGCTTTTCTTTGGCATTGTAGACTTGGTCATATTAATGAAACAAGACTAAACAAGTTACATAAAGATGGATATTTGAATCCTTTTGAATATAAATCTTATGCAACCTGTCAGTCCTGTATCAAAGGTAAAATGACCAAAACTCCATTTACTGAACACGGAGAAAGTGCTGTGGAACTCTTAAGCCTGATACATAGTGATGTATGCGGACCAATGTCTACACATGTTAGAGGCGGTTTTTCATACTTCATTACTTTTACTGATGATTTCTCAAGATTCGGACACGTGTTTTTGTTAAAGCATAAATCCGAAGCTTTTGAGAAATTTAAGGAGTATAAACTTGAAGTAGAAAAACAAACAGGCTTGAGTATCAAGAAACTTCGATCGGATCGAGGTGGAGAGTATCTGAGTACAAAGTTTTCAGACTTCTTAAAAGAGAATGAGATTCTCTCTCAGCTCACTCTCCCTTACACACCATAGCACAACGATGTTTCAGAACGGAGGAATCGTACCCTATTAGATATGGTATGGTCCATGATGAGTGATGCTGAGTTACCGCTTTCCTTTTGGGGGCATGCATTGGAGCAATGTATCTGTTAAACAGGGTTCCAACCAAGACCATGTCTACCACTCTATATGAGATATGGTGTGGAAAGAGACCATCTCTTAAAAGAGTTAGGATATAGGGTTGTCCGGCTTTTGTCAAAAAGCAGAATCCAGACAAACTCGAGACACGATCGGTCATGTGTAAATTTGTGGGATATCCAAAACATTCATATGGATATCTATTCTACCACAAGGAGGAACAATAGGTGTTTGTTTCTCAACATGCCACATTTTTAGAAAATAAATTTTTACAAATATTACTGATGGCAATGCGGTAGAACTAGAAGAGGTTCTAGAGACACAAATTGCTCATGACGAATTGGTTGAAACTGATGTTGCAGTAGAACATCAAGAACCTCAGCTGCTCCGGAGATCTAGTAGAACTTCTCGTCCACCGGAGAGATACTATGCGTTTCTCGTTGATGGTGATAGAGAAGATTGCATCATGGATGATGATGACCCTATTAGTTTTCAGCAAGCTATCACGAGTAGTGACTCGGTGAAGTGGCTGGATGCCATGAGATCCAAAATGGAGTCCATGTACACCAACAAAGTATGAACTTTGGACGTTGCACCTCCTGGGATAAAACCCGTAGGGTGCAAATGGATCTTTAAGAGAAAGATTGGTGTAGATGGATAGCAAGAGACCTTTAAAGCAAGGCTTGTAGCGAAAGGTTTTCGTCAAAGACTAGGATTGGACTATGATGAAACTTTTTCTCCAGTAGCAATACTTAAATCCATTCGGATCCTACTTGCTATTACTGCTCACTACGACTATGAAATCTGGTAGATGGACGTTAAAACTGCATTTCTAAATGGTGATTTAGAAGAATGCGTTTATATGGATCAGCCAGAGGGCTTCATTGATAGTAGGAGCAGCGGGAAAGTATGTAAGTTGCTTAAATCCATTTATGGATTAAAGCAGGCCTCACGGGGCTGGAACATCTGTTTTGATGATACAATCAAAGAGTTTGATTTTGTCAAAAATATAGATGAACCATGCATTTATAAGAAAATTGTAGGGAGCACTGTCACATTCCTCGTATTGTACGTGGATGACATTCTCTTGATAGGAAATGATATTCGTATGCTATAATTGGTCAAACTATTCTTATCACAAAGGTTCTCCATGAAGGACCTGGGTGATGCCTCTTGTATTTTTGGCATTAGGATATATATAGATAAATCCAAGGGGCTATTGGAATTGTCCCAATCAAAGTACATTGACACCATCCTAAAAAGGTTTAGTATGGAAGATTCTAAGCGTCGTGCCTTACCCGCTTGTCATGGAATCACTCTCTTCAAGGATTTCTATCCGAAGACTGCTGGAGAGAGAGCTCGCATGAGCATTATACCCTATGCTTCAGCCTTAGGATCTATAATGTATGCGATGTTATGTACTCACCCTGATGTAGCTTATGCACTAGCTGTGGTAAGCAGGTATCAATCCAACACAGGGGAGAAACATTGGATAGCAGTGAAGAACATTCTTAAGTACTTACGAAGGACTAAAGAATTGTTCTTCGTGTATGGTAATAGGGATCTCCAAATGGAGGCCTTCACCGATTTCAGCTTCCAAAGTGATAAGGATGACTGGAAATCTATCTCAAGGTTTGTATTTACCCTCAATAGAGGGGCGGTTAGTTGGAAGAGTTCCAAACAGGATATTGTTGCAGACTCCACGATGGAAGCTGAGCTGCAAATGCTACTGCCAAGGAAGCCATCTGGATGAGGAAGTTCGTCGCGGAACTAGGAGTAGTTCCAACCATTGTTGATCCAATACCATTGTATTGTGATAATAATGGGGCTATAGTATTGGCCAAAGAACCCAGGTCCCATCAGAAATCCAGACACATCCTGAGGCGATATCATTTAATCCGGGAGATAGTAGATCACCACGAGATCGAGATTTAGAGAGCATATACAAAGAATAACACCGTGGATCCACTCACCAAGGCCCTTCCACAACCGCGGCATGAGTGACTTTTTGAGATGTTGGGTATGAGATACGCCAATAATTGGCCTTAGTGCAAGTGGGAGATTGTTGGATATATGTATGCCCTAGAGGCCATTATATGTATAGTGGATGCGTGGACATGTATATATGTATATAGATGACTTTCTTACTTGACATGATAGTATGCTATCTGGTTTACTTTATCTTGACATGTTCATTTGATCATGCATCTTACTCATTTGGTACATGTTGATAAAGCCCTCAGGATATTTTCTTGACTACTGGGACTATGATGCAGATCATACTAGCGGGACACGTGTTGTTTATTAGCATATCCTTGAATTGTTCCTAGTCGTGCGTGTATCAAGACGGGGCATCGATATTCTAGAGTAGACTAGCGTATACTATTCTTGTTCCATATGATGGGCGATGGATGATCCCATATCCATATAGAGTGGTGACACCAAAGATTGTATACGGGTGCTCAGTGGAGACTGGGTACACTGAACGGACTCGCCGAGAACTCCTATATGGTATTATATCTATCGTCGGATAGCAGTTCTTAGGTGACACTGGTACGGTTAGTCTGTAGACCCGAGATCGTCATAGATTCTTGTGTGTCTTCCTACTGTACTTTGATCTCCACCCTACGACGGCTCTACTGAGTCATGCAAACGGGTGGATTTTAGGTACAGTCCCGAGGCACATGAAGGCAATAAGTGATAGCAGGGGTTTCTTCTCTCCCGGTATTGGGGGTTGATGTTGTGCTATGCTCGATTGGCTATAACAGGAAGTCCCTGGACAGGGGTGCTGAGATTTACTGATAAGAGTTATCAGTAGTTTCTCGATCTATTATGAGCCATACACCGGCATGACTTGTTGAGTTATTGGGATCGACGATACCATCCCTAGACTTGATATGCAACATATCTGATGAAGAGACCGGACTGTACGGTAAGTGTTACCAGTTGGCTCGACGGGAGTTTTGACAGCTTCGCTGGTTTTCTTCTGATCGCACAATACCCGGGTGGCCGTTACGTTTAGCTGACCGCTTGCGGCTTGTGGGTGTTTGATATGATCATCATCTACTGCCGGCGTATTGACAAGTCTTAGAGTCCCACACAGGAGTTTCCTAGCTCAGGCGAAACGATATGGTGTGCATATGAGATATACGCGGGAACTCGATTAAATGCGTGTATGTGATACCGTATATTAATCGGGCATTTTTCTATTAGTCGGGTCGTATATGATATGACCGGTATTTTAAATCAAGTGTTGATTTATCATTGACTTTTTGCTCACTTCTTTATTTAAACCCTTTTCTATATTGATGTATGCATGCATGTATGCACATGATGATGTGTATGGACACATACATGCATACATAGTATCATGGTTGTTGATACATACATGGTGGCAATGCAAGACTCACATGGGACTATATATATGTATATATTTATTTTTAGTTAAAGAAAAGATAATTCATTCATGGTTAATTCTCTACTCTTGACCACATTTCACCTAACACTTAACCATGGATTAATTTTCTTTTGGTTTTTAACTCAATAATGAATATCTAGATATTTATTAACCCATGGTTACAAGTGAGAATGATTATATATATATATATATATATATATATAATTCATTCTCATTTTAGATATACAACACAAAAAATGAGTTCAAGCTTTGCCATTATCATCTTCTTCTTCCAAGCTCTCTCTTGAGATTTCTAGTGAGTGAGGTTGATAAAAAGAAAGGGTTTTGAATAGAGAAAAGAAACAACATAACCATTCTACACTTCTCTAGACTATTTGTGTAGGGTGTTTGCTCCACTTCTTTGAAAGATAAAGTGAAGCAAGGAGTTTTGGGCAAAGGGACTCCGGGTGGATCATCGTGGACTAAGAAGGCCTCTAGCGATCCGTTTCAAACTCTCAAAGGTCTAAGGAATCACCAAGGGAAGTCTACAAAGGTTGTAATTTCTTCACTTAGTGATAAATAGTTTGTTGTATGTGATACTTTTGATGTTATCCTAAATATTCTAGTTAAGATTCAGGGTTAGTTTGCTTAGCACCTCTCTAAAACTTCAAAGTGGCATGTGTGATGCTTCCAAACACTAGACTAGTTTCTAAGGAAATCCAATAGTAGTGAGTGTTTGTAAGACCTTAGAGATCGCTTTATTTGCCAGAACAGATACTAAAAACCCAAAACACGAACTTAGAATTTCCCCGATATCGTATTTTGTGAGATTGTGATGGGATACTGAGATTTGCTATTATCCGAGACCACTATAAGATAAGTTCCCATAACAAAGAGACGAGCAGGCAACTAGAAACCTACCATAGAAACCCGAGACCCTACCCTTTTACCCACGCCGCAGATGAATTCCCCCAGGCCACAAATTGCGGCCTGGTCATGGTGAAAGGTGATGATTTTTGGTTAGTGGCCTCCTTATCTGATATCTAGAGCAACCCTATGTGCAAAATTGGCTAATTGTACCTGAGGCAAAATCTGGAGGTGTTTTCCTCAGTTGCTGAATTTCGTTTTCCGCTTTCTAAAACGTGGTTTTTAGATTTCAGTTTGGATTCCGTCGTTGGATGTTTGTACATCAACGGACGAGGGTTATTTGGTTGATTTTGCATACGTAGGCTATAGGTTCTAACCTATAAGTGATTCGTGTGCCGTATCGGTTTTCGGATATTGGTTTTAATAGAATTGCATTGCGATTTTGTATTGATTGTAGGTACTTTGCGTGGACTTCCGAGACGAAGAAGCGCATTGACATCGGCTAAGCGAGGAGAATTGCTGGTGAATAGATTATATCTACGGGGGAAGTCGGGTGGATGGCGTATAACACCCCCGCAAACATTAATATGGAAGATTGTGTTATAAATTATAATCAAATAAAGGATATGCTACGAACTTATGGACATGGTTATAGGATTTAATAAAGAGATGATATGATAAAAGTTGACGGTAATGAATATGAATTGAAAGAGGACAAGTATGAGTTGTTAATGGTATGATATGAGATCGAGATCGATAAACACGACACGAGATTGAGATAGAGGTGCTGTGAAGTTAATAAGATATGATGTTTATAAAAATATGATTTGAGATATATGTGTATATATATATATATATGAGTATAATGAGTAATATGTTGTACGTGACTTTAGATCCGTACCCTCATTATTGTATAGGTCGATAGATTTCCTATTCTGTTTGATGACCCCGTACGATGGATTACCGTACGTGATGAGATGTACCGGATGATTGATCCGCGCTAGTGATTTGAGGATGATGATCGATGATTATTGTCATATCGGATGTTATAAGGCGGGATCGCCGATATAAAGATTGCCACCTTAACCATACCTATTTTCAAAATGATGACGTGTATCGTTTAAAAAAAAGTGACCGTATGATTCTTGTATAGATAGATATACCCATTTATTGTTCAAGTTATGTAGGATATTACCCCTCGTGATGTACATACTACGTGCCGGTATTTAATGCTATATGATATCATTTGCTAGTACGCCTGCACAATTACCGTTGACGCGCATGTTACACATACACAGATTTGCTGGCTCATACACATTTTTTATCGGTAATTGCTATGTCACTTACACAGTAGAATTGCCATGTCACTTACACCGTAGAATTGCCATGTCGCTTAGACAGTAGAACTTCCATATTATGAGATTAATCGTAAAAGTAAAAGTACATTCATTGTTCAGTACTATCACTTGACAAGATTACATGATATACTCGATATGCCCATACTACTACTCTATGTTGCATACATCGTACCTTATGGTTATATGCATTAAGATACTATTTTTATGAGATCTCTGGATTTGAGAACCGCAGTTTAATTTCAAAGGAAATTATGTATTGTTTTAAAAATGCGGTTTCTCCTGATATGATATTGTTAGGTGTCCACCATGAGGTTTTTCGGTTCTGAGCAGTGAGTATACCTGATTCGAGGAGTGGTAGGAACCATCCGCGGGTTCATGGTGGACCCGGTAAGATATCCCGGGGCAAGAAGACTCGTACTGTTAGGCGGTGAGCGTGGCAGGGGAGCACTACCTACCGGTGATTGTATAAAACTCGATGGATATCCGGAGGATACCGTTTTGGAGTTATGATATGAGATGGATATGAGGACCAATCTGAGGATACGACGTCTGAGATGAGATAGATATGAAGGCCGATCTGAGTATGCGGCGCCTGAGATATAAGGATTTACGTGTCAATGCTGGACACGGGTTTCATGACGTTTCGAGTGTCGGTGTTGGACACTCAGGTTCCATGATTTTGATGTGTCATTGAAGGACACACGTAGTTGATATCCTCATATATACATGCATATGTATGTTTCGAGTGTCGTTGTTGGACACTCAGGTTCCATGATTTTGATGTGTCATTGATGGACACACGTAGTTGATATCCTCATATATACAGTTATATGTTTTCATGATGTTTTGAGTGTCAATGTTGGACACTCAGGTTCCATGATTTTGTTGTGTCGTTGATGGACACACGTGGTTGATATCCTCATATATATATATATACAGGCTTATATTTTCATGATGTTCGAGTGTCGGTGTGGGACACTCATGTTCTATGATATTGTTGTGTCGTTGATGGATACGTGGATGATATCCACATGCATACAGGCATATGATGTCAGATGTTTATTTATATATGTCATTGCATTGACTTGATTGTTGACAAATATACATACATGGTCACCCTAGATATCATAGTATAACCTTCAGGATATAGTGACCTAGGAAATCATTGTTTTATTCGATTTCTACTTGCTGATGTTTTCTACTCATGAGTTGGCAACTCACCCCCGTTGTGCCACAGTTCTTGCATGTTTGACCTCTTGGGATCAGTTGCGGTATTGTTGGCACACAGCTTCATCCAGGGTGTTTGCTTTGGTAGGTGGGACACATGTTGGATCGTGTCCACTCTCATACTTTATACTCCGTTGTATCTAGACAAATTTCATCAGATCAAATCAAATTAGAGACTAGACATTGTATATTGGTAGACCTAGTCAGACTTGGGTTTTGTGCGAGACTTAGAGCAATGGGTTTATGATCGCTTTCTTGAGTTTTGATGTCTTTCTTCTTTATTGTTCTTTCTGGGTTGATCCTCGCCATTGGGCATCGTATATATGTTATTGCGTGGTTGTGATTCCGCCAGTTGGCGAAGAGCTAGCTCTCGCTTGGGGATGCCTATATATTGTTGTGTATATGTTTTTGGATCAAAATATACAAGGGAGGTGCTGCCCGAAATTTTAAAATACGAAACATGTTTTCAACTGTAGTATAACCCACTTGCATTTTCATGTTTCATTAGCTATGCATTTAAAGAAAAACATGATTCATTATACCTTTATTTCAAAACTGCACACCCACTATTTTCCGTAAAAAGGTTTAGATTTTCTGGGCTTCGGCTTATTTGATTTATGTTACGCCTTTAGACGTTGCGTAATTTAAGTGCCGGTCACGTGCTAAATTACGGGTCGTGACACTGGGCATTGATACTCCAAGAGTAGACTAGTGTATACTGATCGTGACCCAGACGAGGGGCGATGGCCGGTCTCACAAGCCATTGGTCTTAGTTGGTTCACCTAAGATGTATACAGGTGCTCATTGGGTTATGAGTACAACGGACGGACTCGCCGGGAATATGCTAGTTGGTGTTATACCTATTGACAGATAGCAGTTTCCTGGTGACATGTGTACATGGTAGTCTATCGACCTGAGATCATCATTTGTCTCGTGTGAGTTCCCACTGTGCTTTGATTACTACCCAACCACGGCTCAAAGGGTCGTGCAAACAGGTTTTAGTTGGGTACAGTCCCGATCCACATATAGGTAGTAAGCGGATCGTCAAGGGATTCATCTCTCCCAGTATTGGGGGTTGATGTCGCGGTGTGCACAGGTGGCCATCACTAGAAATCCTTGGCCAAGGTAGTCGAGAATTACTGATCTAGGATCGGTAGTTTCTCAGGTGGTGATAGGTTTCATACCGACACTGAATGTCAAGTTATTAGGGGTCTGACTTTATCCACCCCCTAGACTCGATATGCGATACTCATAGACGAACGGACCGGACTGTACGGATATTATCATAGTCAGGCTCAGTAGGGTTTCAGGATGAGTTTGCTCGTCGGCCTCTTTTTCGCTCAATACCTGGGTAGCCATTACGTATAGCTAGTGCCACTGATGTGCTTATGGTTAAACCTACTACCAGCGTATTGACGAGTCTTTAGAGTCCCACACAGAGGGTTTCCCTACTTCGGGCGAAATGTTGTAGAGGTCGTATGGTTTTATGGCAGGGTTCGATCATATACGTGCACTTGTGCACGGATCATGAACGGACGGATAATACTAGTGGGCTTTGGTTTAAGCTGAATCCTAGTATTATATTGTTGGATTATTTTCGTCTCGTTGTATTCGTATTCAGTCGGAATACAGATGTAGGTATATATATATGGATGAGGGGTATTCTCGTAATTCGTTACAAGTTTACTTTAGAAAATGCCATTTCATTTTGTTATTAAACATTTAGGGTTTTTAATGTTTATTTGGTGGAAAAGTGTGAATCATTGTTTTGGCATGGTTCATGCATGCACTTGGTGACTCATGGTGGTGGGTCATGGTGGCATGATGAATTCTTTGTTTGTATTGTGAGATATTTGTAATGAGCATGTTAGATATTTATTCTTGAGTTGTTTTCTTTACTTGCTCACAAAATATAACACAACACACAACAAAAGAAAAAGATGCAACCACTTTACTTTTCTTCACTTGCTTTTTTCTTTTGCCAATCTTTTGCTTCACACTTCTTCTCCCATAACATCTTCTTCAACCTCCACCCTACATGTCTCATGTGTTGAGAAACCTAGGGTGTATTGAGACAAAGTAATCACACACACTCTCTACTTCATCTTGGCCATCTAGGTTAGCAAACTAGATACCCGAGTTGTTTCGGTTTTGAGATCTGAGCCCCTATTACTAACTCTCTATGTGGATCTTCTTCGATGTGAGGAGACCAGAGATCAAACATGATTGAGGAAGCCGTGAGGAGCTTGGGACAGAGGTTGAAGACCGAAGGACACGGATCGTTCGGTATAACCTCTCTAAACTCCTTTCTTATAGATAGTATAGGGTTAATGGTACGATCCATCGATTAGGGTTCCGTTAGCGCTGGTTTCTAAAAGTTTTTGTTCCGCATTTGGCCACGGATTGATGGCTGGGGCGCTGCCGTAACCCAACAGAATTCCATAGGGGCATGTTCAGGCCCTACGAAGTTATCCGTAGGGGCAAGTATTTTATTTTATAAACCAATAAATTAAATAAACATTTTGTCCCTACGGTGTAAGCCGTAGTGAAATATGTCCCTACGGAGGTAAGCGTATGGGCAATTATTACTCCGTAGGGACATGTTCAGGGCGAAGACTTGCACTAGCGGCCTTTGCATCTATGGTGTATTCTTTTCCTCTATGAATATATCCATAGGGGCAGTGCTTTGCCCTTACGGATTTATCCGTAGGGGCAACCCCTTATTGTAGTAGTGAAGGATGATCGACAAGCAAGCCCGACTAAACCCCTACTGAGCCTGTAAGTGACATTTACCATGCAGTCCGCTTCGTTCATCTGAGAGTATGGCATATCGGGTCTAGGGGGTGCTTAAAGTCAAAACCCTAATAACGCGATACATCGTGTCGGTATCTAGCCTAATAGCATCATAGAAACTACTGACCTGTCAGTCACTAAATCTCATCTGCCATGGCCATAGACTTGTGGTATTGGCTACTGAACACTAAGTGATATCGACTTCCTATACCGGAAGAGACGAATCCCTTTTATCACTCACTGCCTCCAAGTGTTTCGGAACTGCACCCAAAAACTACCTGTTTGCATGACTCAGTAGAGCCGTGCTGAGGTAGAAATCAAAGTACAGTAGGAACACAGTTGAGAGAAATGATGATGTCAGGTCAGCGGATTACCTGCACTAATGCTACCAGAGAACTGCTATCTGACGTTAGGTATAATACCAACTAGCATGTTCCCAGCGAGTTCGTCCAGTGTAACTCATAACCCAATAAGCACCTGTATACAATTTTTGGTGACTGACTAACACCAAAGGCTATGAGACCGACCATCTCTCCTCGTCAGGGTTAAGAAATGTATACGCTATTCTATTCTGGAATATCGATGCCCATTCTCGATATTCCCACGACTAGGGACATTTAAGAATGTGCTTAAAGACTACCCAACCCCCACAAGTCTGATCGCTGTTAGAATGCTCGTAGTCAAATAAGAATCCTATGGGCTCTGTCAATATGTAATAGCGATACACAATATCACATTATACATGTACATGATGCTAGAGACAAACCAGATAGCATACTATCATCTCGAGTAAAATTGTTCTATCCGTATAAGTCCTCCCATAATTATCATAATCGCCTGCCAGTAATTACAATAATTGCCTTGAGGGCACTATATCCAACAATCTCCTACTTGTACTTAAGATTAATTATTGCGGTATCGCGTACTCACAGCCCGCGTGTTACCGTATACCCAACTTCTCTACTAAACAGTTTCACAAAATATGTTTATGAAACATTCATGTTCGAGAAATGGCCTTGGTGTGTGGATCTGCTCCAATGTTTCTATTTTTATCTCTCTATATCTCAACTTCGTGGAAAACAACTATCTTCCGAAATGAGCGATACTTGCCTTAGAATTTTTCTGGATAGCAGATGGGACCATGTTCATAAATGAACATCCAAATCCAACAAACTACTTAGGTTGTATCCAATTGCTGATGTAATCAGCACCCAGAGCCATGACCATCTTAGTATCCCGATTGGAAACCTATCTAACACACTACACTTCAAAGAGGGTAAGCTATTAACTCTGACAGCTAGTCTGTCATCCAGGTCATTTTGGATGCCTGAAACGATAACCGCCTCGTACAGGAGACTGCTGTTACCATACATCAAGAACATCCTCTTATGTTCATAACTGCTTCCCTTTGTTTCTCTATTATGTATTAATATTTGCTTACTATACCTGGTGCAAAAGCAATATCTGGTCTGGTACTTAACATCGCATGATTTACTCAATTGCCTAAGCAAATGATATGTCATTCATACAAATCCCTTTCCTTATCGGTCTATAAGACATCTCTTTAGAGTGGATGACTCCATCACCTGCGGATATACCACCACGCCGGGAGTCTTCCATTCTAAAACACTTTAGAATAGTGAGAAAGTATCCGAATTGGGACACTTCCTAAATCTAGATCTAAAACCATAGATCTAGTTACCAAAATCCCTGATATTTTATCCAGATTCTTTGTAAAGAAACACATGTGACAACTGCAGGATAAACGATAGTAGTATAGGAACATCATTTCCTATCAGGAGTATGTCATCCAAAAACCTGGACAATACTCCCTACTACTTTCTTACCAGGTTCATCTGTTGTTTTGATAAAATCAAACGCTATGACTGTCACATTAAAACAGATAATCTATCTTCGCTATATTTGTTTTAGTCTATAAATAGGTATAGGCTACTGGCCCACCACGCTTCCGCTGCTCCAACTGACTACAAAAATCCTCTGGCAGAGTCATATATATGTGCACTTCTAAAACCAATTTAGAACGACGTTATAGTTATCCATCTGCCAGATCTCAAAGTCAAGGATATCAGTAGTGGCAAGCTATGGTCATCATAGTGATGATGCAGATCTCTTTATCACCGTCTATGAGGAAACCGAAGTAACTTTCGGGTGGATGAGGCCACCTACTAACTCTGCGGATTGACTACTGGATTGTCGAATCGAATTGAATTCTTAGATTCTACTAAATTTTCAGTAACCATTTGTGGTTCTGGAATTATTTCCAGTCCTACCATACTCCCACTAATTTCTTTTGAAAAGAATCCATTTTACTAAAAAAATTATGGCGAGTCAAGAACAAAATAAATTTTGATCTTGCGAATGGTAGAAAG